>OX375873.1:45906769-48505102 GCA_947359465.1 Metellina segmentata | reverse complement strand
GGTTCATCTATCGCAATCTATGTAAAATTTAGCCATAAAAATTAAAACTAACCTTGAAAAGGTCTCGTAAAGGCCCTAATTTTCAATTTGCTCGAAGAGTGGGAACTTTGAATTCATAAGCAGTAATTTAAACTTGTAGTTCGCACAACTTTATATAAATATTGATTAGAGATTAACTGTTCATAACAAGAAAATGTCTTATATTTTTTTATAAAATTAGCAAAATAATTAGAGGATTCCAAGATGCTTAATATTTTAGGTATAATTTAGCATTCAAGTCACCTAAGAAATGGTTTTTAGTTTTCATTAATCTTAAAGGGGATAGTTGGTATTTTTGCTTACATGCATTGATTACAAACAAATTTTCAGGGTTTTAAATACACTAGAATCATGTCATTATTATTAATTTTTTAAGTTGCTGTATGAATTTCTCTTTTCAGTGCAATTATAAAGAGGAAACAATATTTTGATGAAATCTTCCAGAAGTACTCAGAAAATCGTTCGTTTTACCAAGAAATGATAAATAAGCAAGTATTTCTTGTTTCATTATAACTTTCTTAAAAGATCAATCAATGTATAAATTGAAAGCAACTCATTATTAATATAGTATTATCTGCTATATTTTGTTATTGTTTTAATGAACTCTTAAATACTGTATGTCTGGTCAACAATGCCACATTGAATGAATAGATAACCCACTAAAATAGTCCTGTACGTTATTCATTTGCTTGGGACATTAATTATAGATAATTAAAAGTGTGTGGAACTACATTTTCACTTGTTCCCAAAATTAAAGTTGTGCATTTAATAAATTTAGTTACTGTAAATGACTGATGAAATCAATATTTGAAATTAAAAAATAAAATCATATTTGGGATAACAGACTATAAACCTGGTTACCCTAATGCAGGGCTCGAAATACCCGGGTGCACTGTGCACATGAAAATAAAACTGTGCACCTAATTTTTTCCTAGGCGCACCTGTGCACCTAATTAAAAAACTTAGGTGCTCAAGGTGCACCTGTATTAAAAAATATATTTCGAGGCCTGCCCTAATGGACTGTTTTGAGGTATGATTCCAAGTGTAATATTGGTAGTTGTATCAAGAAAGGTTTTGAGTTATATTAAGAAATTTAAGGCAATATGCTTGAAGAGCCCACATTTTATTGGTTTAAAAAATGTATAAAAATGACCTAATTAATTTAATTGCTTGTGATCAGTAAAATATTTTTTTATTACAGACAAATAAGTTTGTGAATAAATTATGTTTTTGCATGCACATCTGTGTAGCTATTAAAAATGATATATTTTTGTATATTCTACACAAGTTTGAATATTCTTGACACCCAAATTATTTTCATTATTTCTTTGACTCAAAATATTGGAATCATTAGAGTTCATGAATCAGAGCATAAATGTAAGAGTTGGATTAGGAAATTTATTTCCTGAGTAGCAGTGATCTTTTGAAAAGGTAAATCCTTCATGGCTAAATACAATGCATTTCCAATTCAATATCACTTCAACCAATCTGGGTTGTATTCAGACATTTTTCAGCTGGGCATTCCCATAATACAGTACAAAGTCCAAAATCCAGATGTTTTGCTAACCAACAATTTTCCCCCTCACTTTTCCTATCTTTCCGATAATTTTTAAAGAACAAGGTATTCAACCTCGACCATATTGACGAAACAACGAAAAATAACAAGCATGTTCACTTAGAAAAAATTAGAAGATTTTTATGTCAAATTTGTTGTATTGTATTAAAAAGTTTTTTCCTATCTATATATCTGCTATTTTAGTACTGCAAACGTGTTCCGGACACATAAATTGTGGGCAGAAGGTCAGATTAGGGTTTTTTGACAAAAAACAACAACAAATAATCCAAAATCCGTAATGACTGAGGTCCGGAGGATTCCGTATTTTGGACTTTGTACGGTACTTTTTAAAAAGACTGTTGTACTAAAACTGGTACTGTCCAGCAGACCACAATTTGGGAAATGTTGATGTTTTTTATTACTATGTGGGTTTTTTGGTATTAAAAATGTTACATTTAACAACTTAGATTCAAAAGTAAAATGTTGTTAATTTTCTTTTGTCATTCCTAGACATATTGCCCTCAAGGGCACATCTCCTTTAGGTGTGTACAGGCATCATGGACCCAAGGTACTCTAGTGATCTTTTCTTTTCACTTTGGGTTTACTGTCCTTTGTAAACACAAGGGTCACGCTCCTGGTATACCCAAGCGATTTTTTTTTCTATTGTCATCTCCCTATCTCTTCCCTAATCCCTCTTTTTCCCCATGACATTTTCGCTTGACGTTGTGTCATCGTCCCAAGACGGTGGCGCGAAAACCATACGAATCGTACAAAGGAGAAGGCATCTAACAGCTAAGATATTTAATTTCTTATAAATCCAAAAACATTAAGAAATAGATACAATATTTACAACATCACATTCACATTGGCTGACCAACCGATCTGGTGGTTAAGATGTTAGCCTCTAAATCGGAAGGTTCCTGGTTCAAATCCGGGTCAGTGCATGGATGCTTGTAAGCATATGATGCATGTTAAATCTGCTGTGACCTCAAATGTCCATGTTGACGTGGTGTGGAAGTTTGGAGTGGGGTGCCAGCTCAGGTGTTGCCTCATCTTCTAACCGTGGTTCAAATTTACGTGGTGTTGTCCTCAGATCTTTCCCATAGCCCGTTGTCAATAGCCCTTTGTTTTGCTCTAGTACAATTTTAATTACAAATTACCATTTCCATCGTAAAAAGAATACATAAATGTATGTATATCACATTCCAGCACGGTGAACCAACCTCACTTACTGCTTCTGGCTCTCTCTCACCTTCTCTAACCATCATCTCCAACGTCTCTGTCAAAGTCTTACAATAACCCAATGGTAAAAGTCAAAAACCATTCAGAGATCATCTAGATAAAACACCACCTGTTCTCAAGTCATTGTAAAGCGCGTGGTGGAACAACAGCAGCTGGCGCCAAACAATAAGAAATCAGAATATATTTGACATTCCAATGAGACACAAGGGAGTGGGCACATGCCCTGCAAATGACCTATCCTAAAGGTAAAGCATGATGCCGCAACGTCTTGTTTGGCACAGCTTGACCAAATATGGCCCTTGCACCATGAAATACCAAAGCAACCAACTAACCAATACACACTAGCCCTGATTCTATTCCAATGATTCACCTTTTCCTGCACCTAAAGTAGTCTTGGGAGTTATTTATTAGAACATGCTAAAAACGACCTAAAATCGTGCAAAAATGCTCTAATTATCTAAAAGAGTAATCTAAAAATACTTTAAAAAATGACCCAAAAACTGCACATATTTTCACTACATAGTCAATGTCTATAAAGTGCTCATAACAAGATAACATCTCAACACAAAATCCAGGCCTCTATTATGTTTCTATGTATAATTTTAAAATACTGATTTATTTATAAAAGTTCTGGTTTTATATAAACTTTTGAATAATTATTCTAAGTTTAATCAATTGTTAAATAATATCAACAACACATTGATGATCTTTGCAATAAAGAGTGCATCTAAAGATAATAAATAAATTTTCTATAACCAAATTCTTCTTTCTTTGAATTATTCAGATTTCCAGAAGATATTGCTCTGCTGTCTAAGATTCCTCTGTTAGAAAAACTTATTTTAGAAAGTGGATTTTCTGAAGAAGACTTGTCTACAGAACATACACTGCTTTCTTGGTTTTGTGCTGAGGTATTCTAATTATTTTTTTTGTAAAAAAAGTTACTGCTGTCGCAGGATTGAAAACTGTGTTGTATAGCTTGATTCTTAGATGATTTCCCAAGAAAGTACGGATCAGAAAAGAGTACCTCTATACGTGAATCTTTGCAGCTTGTCGAGTTTTTTTAGAAATTTCAATTTGGTTCCCGATAATATTTTTTTTCAATTCGGGAAAAATCGGGACATTTTTTTTTTTTTAACTGCCATATCTATAACTTATTACAATGAGTTTTTAAATTTAAAATATCGCAGGGAACCTTAGAATGTCCTCTTTCTTACGGTATAATTATTTTTGAAATTGGTTAATAAATAAAGTCGATGCAATCAAAAGTTGTTCATACAAATTTCGGATTATTGGGAAATTTTCGCTACTCTTTGTTAAAACTATCATATCTATAGCTTAATACTGTTATTTTTTAAATTTGAAAACATCAATGAAAATGTACTCTTTTTTTATGGTACAATTATTTTCGAAATTGGTTAATAAATAAAGTCGATGCAATTAAAAGTTGGTCATACAAATTTCGGAACTTTTAGATCATAATTTTCGATACAAAACTAAAACTGTTATATCTCTAGCTTTATACTATTAGTTTTAAAATTTGAAAATACCATGTGAAAGCTTAGAATACATGCAATCGTATGGTATATTTATTTAAAAAATTGGTTCATAAATAAATGTGATGCGATAAAAAGTATAATTTCGCGATTGTGTACAAATTGTTCCTTGCGTCAACGTGGTGGAATGTCAAATGCCTTTCATGAAACCATGGGCAGCTTGCTGTGACGTCATGAAGGAGCAGGGTGGAGGAGGTTCACCGTCGCAGGAGGACTGCGATAGGAGTGTAGGTGTGGATTTTCTTTTTCGCTCATTTTTCACACGGTTTCCAGAGAAAGTAAAGTAATCACAAAACTACGAGATCGACGTGGTTTATTCAAAATTGTACAGGGAACAAGATGGAAAAGGTTTTTTACTGATGTGGCTATTATTTTAGGGTACATTAAGTGTTAAAGTAAAAAAGAGAAATCACTTGCGAAATTAGTCTTGGTTTGCGAAGCAAACCAAATGGGATTGCGTAGCAATCACCAGGGTTTGGTGAGCATTAGCAAGCAGGGGGCGAAACCCTCGCTGTGACATGATGGATCGGAAGGTCAAATCCGGATTGTACAAATTATTAAGATTGTTTAGCTGTCGCAGGAGATTGACTCTGCAAAAGGAATGTTGGTTTGCGAAAAGCAATCCCCGGGGGTTGGCGAGCGGAAACTAGCAGGGGGCGGAGCTCCAAGTACTGTAAATCTTTCAACTTACAAATAGCTGACTGAAAATGTTTTATTTATTTTTTTTATGAAAGAAATTTTATGAAAAAGGTTTATATTTATACATTACCTGCTTCCTTTTAAATATAAACTGCATTTTCATACTGTTACTCATGTGTTGCAATAAATTTAGTAAATTATCCAATTGTGCTTAAAATTTTTTTTCTTTTGATGAGATTATTGAAAAGCAATTGCAAATAAATTGCTTTTGTTTGTAATATTGAGTTTCTTTGTCATTTTGGTCTTAAAATCAAATACTCCAAGTTGAAACAAGTATTTATCTCTTCTTTCTTGAGAGGATAGGTTGTGTCATCAGAAATGAAAAGCACATGCTTTGCGATTGCCAATACTTGGTTCTATTTTGTATTTAAAACTTCTGCTGCCATTTGTAATCTTTGCACTGCTTTTTATGACGTGTTATTTAATCTTTCATTTGGTGCTGCTTGTATATTTTTTGGATCTTGCAACATGAAACACCCCAACCAATTGATAACTGCTATTGCAAATTTGTACAGTTAATGAAAAAACCAGGATATTTGCTTCAGAAGAAGTCCCAGCAATCAAATTCTTATCATTAAGAAGTATTTCATGTTAATTTCTTAAAAACTGTCAAGCTGTTGCTCTCTTTTTAATTGCAACTGATTCAAGAATATAAGAAATTTGTACGATTTGTACAAAGTAGATTACAAAATTATTTTAACAAATAAGTAAGTAAATTGAATTTAATACCCTATGAAAATCGAGTTGAATTGAAACTGACTAAATACACCATAGAAATTAATTTATTTCTTATATGGTACAATGTGGCTGTATTTCTCCAAAATATGATTTCAAAATGTTTTGTTAGGTTTTTTACTTTTTCTCACTTTTGAAAGTTGATAGGTATAATTGTTTTTGTTCCAGTAAAATAATTTAGAGGTCATTGAAGGAAAAATTACCAACAAAAATGTATGCAAATTGAAGTAATTGGTTTTTATTCGAGATGCTATTTATCTTCAATATTTGTTTTCTTTTCTGTAGCCTCAACATGTTTTAGAGTCTTTAGTAGAGAAATGTCAGAGGTCATTGGAAGAGGTGATGTTATATTGCTATTCTTCTTTTATATTTTATTCTTAATGCTTTTTCAAATTTCCTAAAAATACTTGTGTAGCAAAAATGATCATAGTGTATCCAACCAAACATAAAAATGCTTAAATTGCTGCTTTGATTTAGTAAGCAACATATTTCTCAAATTTGAGTATAAGCAATATATTTCTCAATCTCTTCTCAATTTGTCTTGTTCATATTCTGTAACTAATTTAAGTTTCATTACTCAAAATTTGATTTTATTTATAATTTATTTCTTTATTTTTAATTTATAATTTTATTCTGTTTGTGAAAATGAATTGCACACTATTGAATGTTAAATAATTTATAGTTTCCAGAAATTAATGTCGAATGTGGAATAAATGAACCTTGAAATGTTGGAAATTAATTCCAGACAATAATCTTTTAAACCTGTACTCATTTTTTGTATTTGTATAGTTGAATGATCACTGTATGACAGCCCTAAATGATGACCTAAAACAAGTGCTGAAAAATTCTGAACATAGTGAACTGAAAGAACTTAAAGGTATTGGAGACAGATTGACTGATTTAAATAAACTAATGTTAGCAGCCAAAAGCTATGAAAAGGACCAAAGAGAACTTTGTAAAGGAGTAAGTGTAGTGCAATTTATTTGATTTAAGTAGATTATTTTCAACTATTTCTATTGTCATTTTTTTATATGTGAAAGTAATATCATTTGTATATCCCTTTAAAGGGTACTATGCCAAATAAATAGTTTAAAAGAAATTTGCAGGTGAAGCCCTACTACTTTACATGAATTTATTTGAAACAGTGTTATTATTGTTACTCATTGTTGTATCTTTTCAGTTTTTTAATCAAGCTCAAATTCAACATGCTAGAGATCCCAATGTCTTACCAGATATTTGCAAAACATTTCAAAACCAGTTAGAATTAATGTTGCAGAATCACAAGTGCCTTGAAGATATTTTAACAAAGTGTAACCGTGCTAAAACACAACTATGTGACAGGATTAATCTTCATGTAAAGTAAGTTTTAGTGGCTTAAGAATTGTTGTGTAATGGACTTGACTGCAATTCTGGTTTTTTAATGTAGAATTGTTCTGTTTTTATATTTTATTTTCAGATTTATATGTCGAGTAGAAAGTGATATGTATGATATACAGGTGAGGATTCATTTTCTGGAAAAACATGTTGTTACTGTAATGAATAAAATTGAAAGTTTTCGTCAAGTGCATATGGCTCCACAGAGATATCTCAAAATGCTAGCTGAAGTATGCCGTCGAAAAGAATTCTCAAAAACTTATATTAAGGTAAATATTGAGATTTTTATTGAATATATTTTTCATAAATTAATATTGTTAGAGGTTTTTTCATATTGGAGTGGATATTAAAGTTAGTGTCAGTAAATAAATACAATAACATTCTATTGATTTATCAAAATGCATTCTTATAGCTTCAGTAATATGCTTGGTTCATATAACTGTCTTGTTATTTCAATGTGTAATATTGTTTTTAATTTTAAAGTACAGAAAGGTTTTGCAATTTTTAAAATAAAATATCACGTTAAGTTTTTCAAATAGGAATAATTTTAATTAATCATATTCAAATATTTAAAATGTCAATTAGGCTGCATTAATTCTTAATCTGAAGGATTTATTGTTTTCTTTGTGTTGGACCTTTTAGTGTAATTTTTTTTGCAAATTTTCTAGCCTTTCTTCATATTAATTTTATATTTCTCAATGACTGAAATATAAATTTTGGATTCACCAGATCCTCCAGATTGTTCTGATGGTATTCCATTTAAAATACTTAATTCTACAAATCTTTATTAAAAAATCAATCAATGCTAAAAATTTCACTTTTTCATATGCAATGTTTTCAACAAAAATTCACTTTAATTTACTGTTTTGTGTAATTGTTTTGAGTTATTCTTTTCCAGGTCTTGGGAGTAAATGTATATATTTAAGCATCATGTATAATTCATATTTCAATCATAATAAAATATAACATATTAAATGCCTGTTTTAAAGCTATTGATGTATTTTGTATACAAGGCATTGTATCGAGTTTGAAAGTTCATTCAAAGATATGGGTCACACTATATTAATCTTTGAATTTTAATGTCTGAAATATAAATTTTAATTCATTAAAAAATGTGTTAGTTGAGAGTTCTTAGAAAATAGTCATTGTCTGATGTCTCATATTTCACAAATTTGTATATTGGAAATTACATAACTCAGTCCATTACTCAAACTTTATGTGGATCGTAGATATTAGAGATTTTGGAAACCGTTGTAACCTCAATTTAATATCTAATACTTCTCAGTTTGATGAGAAATACTGATATCAACATGTACCAGTTTGCTAAATGTGTTCATAAATACTGGTTTAGACAATAACTCAATAACATGTTGGTTTAAAATGTTAAAACCATATTTGAAAATGTCACTTTACTTTTGTTATATTTATCACATGTAAAAGTAAGTCAAGCTTTACTCACATGATTCCACTGAATCTAATTCTGCAGGTCAAACCCTAAATTCTAGTTGCATTTATGTTATAGTGGTCACTAATTTTGAGAGCTAATCCAGCATGGCTGAAAACATAAAGTGAAAGAGTCAATTTACGACATCCTTGCTGTCCATCACTATATTACGGTGTAAATTTTAGATTATTTACAGGGCATGATTGCTTAGCCAAGCACTTACATTGTTTTTGCTCTATGGTATCCCAAAATGTGTCCTGTACAGAAGGGTGGTTAATATGATCTCTAACCACCTAGAATGTTCATTGTTGTCAGGTGAAGGCATCCATGCACTCTATTGGAAGACACAATAACTTTTCAAGCAGCTGGAATCTGGACCTACCTTTCATTTTATTTTGTGCTCTAACTTCATGTGTCTTTATGTTACACGAGGATTAATAGATGCATTTGTCTAAATGCCCTTGCAATAAAAGAAACTACAGCTTTAAAGTTACAATGGCAATTAATTTAAATATTCCCATTTTTTAATTGCTATCTGTTTCCAGTGCATTTTCTGTGCTTACCAGTAAAATTTGATAAAGTTACACATCAGTAATAATTAGGCATACTTGTTTTTCTTTTAAATGCATTCACAGTAATGTTTTCCTAACTAACCAGTGTCAAGTGTATTTATAAATGATGAAATTTCTTACAATGTTTCATTTTTTATTGCAGTGGGCAACAGAGCTTTCATCTCAAGTGTCTAAGTTATATCACAAAGAACTTTCCATTAGAAAAGATTTTAAAACAGAAGAAGCAAAAAATATGGTTGATAATTTATTTCCAGGAATGCATGAGGACCCTCCCTTATATGCAGTAAGTATGCCTGCAATATTTATTTAACAGGATCATAGAAAAAGGACTTAAAATAATAAGGGAAGTAATTAATATTAAATTTAAATTAATAAGTAATATTTAAGTAATAGCTAACTTTTAATAATGAACATTTAATTAATAGTTGACTTTTAATCAATAGTTAATAATTAATATTCACTTACTAATTAACATGATAAGTAATAAAAATAATATGTGAGTAGTAATTAAGTACAAATTAATATGTTAGTAATAAGTAATCATTTAAATTACTAATTAAGATGTAATTAGTAATGACTATGTAATTAATGATTGCATAAGTAATATTTTCTATATAATTACTGAATATTTTATTATTAAGGTTATAAATTAGGCTTATAGATTTGTTATATTTTAACAGAAAAACTGCTTGTAGTGTAACTTGGGTTCTACAAATTTATCAAAAACTCATTTAAAATAATATGCTTAGAAATAAATCTTTTTCTGTATTATAAGTCTTGGTATTAAAATGTAAACTTAAGTTAGTATTTTATTGTGTTTAAGGTCGAATGTCCTGAACCATTTGATCAGAATTTGCCAAATGTAACTAAAGAAGACTTGGAATGGCTGAAAACACTGTTGCCAGAACTATCCAGCTTTTGTGAAGTACTTCCTCCCGAGACTATGCCATATATGTGTCAAGCGGAATCTGATTCTGCTTTTAGCAGCAACATTCCATCATCACTCAAAATAGTAAGTCATATTTTTGAAGCTACTGATTTGTGTGACAAACCTCACTCCGGAAAAGAGGAAAATTCCTCCTTTAAAGTAATTCCACCGTCTACTGACTCCAATAGCCTTCCTAGCGAGTATGCCAGTTTACCCAATGAAGTTTTTAGCCTTGCCTCAAGTCCCTTTGAAGACCCTCTCTTACCCAACACTGACCTTGAAATTAAGTCGAAACGCACAAAATCATCCTCTTCTCATTATTCGGGCCTTTCGGTCAGTGCTTCAACAAAAGAAGTGATCATTGAAGAGAAGTCCATCGAATCTGACGGTGAAGAGTTTGAAACAGTGGATCCTTACAGATCATTTCCTGTCGACATTGTTTCTCAGTCCTCTCACGAAGCAAGACGTTCTCCAGGCCCCCGTCCCACAAGTTCATCAGATATGATCACCACAAACAGCTCTCGCAAGGATCGAACCTTAAAAGTGACCAGAGCCCGCAGTGATGGAGATGCAATATCTCCAGTTCAAGAACGACTGAAGTCTTCAGATTCTCTGCTAGCCTCCACAGATTTCCAAGCAACAGAATACTATATTGATGACTCAATGCCGTCCTCTTACACCGAGAGCAATGCAACTTCACCCCTCATGCGAGGAAACCGAATGGTAAAATCGCATCATGTTCTCCTAGCGGAATTGCAAAGACAAGTTGATGAAAAGAGTGATGCCTTAGTATCAACACTGGTAAGTTATCTTGTATCAACAGTAGAGCAGAAACTATTCAGTTACTTAAGTTCTCATCAAACTTGATAAGAAAACAAAACATTTAGTTTTTTTGCACTCCTATGAAGAATGGAAGACCTTTATGAGTTCCGTATTGTTTCTATACTTTGATACCTTTATTAGACAGACTTGTTTTGGTTTTTCTATCAGCCAAATCCCATTAGAAAAGACTTATGGCCCAAAATATAATTTTTATTTCAGCTTGGGTTATTAAACTGTGCATACATTATCTCCCAATTACAATATATCAAAAATATTTTTTTGCATGCATTAAAGTTTACTTCCTTTCCTTTTATTCTCCCTGAAATTTCCTAAGCATGATTTTATATAATTTGAATTATGCTAACAGCTTGCTATGGAGAATTTATTATTTGTTTATTTTCATTTTTCAAAAGGAAAATTTTGTTTCATATAAATGGAATTGAGAACATGGAAGTATTCTTTAAAAAAAGTTCTGTTTATTCTTTGTCACTGACATTCCAAATGATTCGTAAAAACAATTTGTTGTGTTTTATTATCAATTAGCTCATACATAATGTATTTAAATTTTTATGTCTCAGTAGTTGTGAACCACAGGGTGGTTCATGTAACATTTCAACAATTTGAGATAGTTGAAAGCCATATTTGTTTCATTTTAGCTTCCAGGGTATGTCCATTTAAATCAGCTTGATTTAAATCACAATTTAAAGCAAGTGATTTTTATTAATATAATCATGATTTAAATCAAAGTTTAAATATTATTTGTTTGTCAGTTTAAAGAATGATATTGTAATTGAATTAATCAGGGACACAAAATAGGTTATCTTAAACAAATAAGATTAAAATATTTTCTTCTCATTAACACCTGAAAAATGACAGTTTGACTGAAAATAACTGGATTTCCTATTATAGATGGTAGATGATTTCATGTCTGGTGCCTAACAAGTTTAAAACACAGGCACAGCATTAAAAAAATAATAAAAATCCTATTTAAATAAAATAAATTCGATTTTTATTCAAACAGAATCATGATTTTTTGATACCTTGATAGCTTCTCATATTAAAAATAAAATTAAGTGTTCAGGTTATGTAATGAAATAGCTGTACCTCTTGGAACTACTGTATCATAGGATGATAAGTGCATAACAACTATTTTTCATAAAATATGGGATTCTGTAAAATGAACCATTCCTGTTTTTAGCCACTCAACTCTATCCACAGTTGCTTGTTTTTATCCCTTACGATTTGTAAGAAATGAATTGAATTCAATATAATATACTAAATAGACAAGTGATTGGATGCTGTCAAAGATTGATCAACAAGTTTTTTTTCTACCTCAGTAGTTTGTAGGTTAGCTATGCATAGCTATTATGTCACTATTATTGGCTAAGTTGTCTAGAAGTTCCTGAAAAATAGCAAGATAGATATTTTATCTTTCTGCCGTAGTCAAGTTTAGTGACCTGCTTTATTGCTGACTAGCTGAATAATCTGGCGTTGCTCGGGTTTAAATGGTTAAATGTTGATTGAAAAGTGAATGAGAATAATCCCTTTTCTTACACCAAAAAAATGTAATAATTTAAATTGTACTGAAAATATTTTTTAACTTAGTTTTAACTTTTTCATAGCTTCTACAATTTACTTTGGATGCAAATAGATGCATTTAATTCCTGAATAATATATTGCAAAATGCAAAAAATTGACATATACAAACAGAAACGAAGATGTGTAAATTGTTGAATTTCGACTTTCTGAGCTAAAATAGAGCAATTTGGAAAAGACATTAGAAAAATATTGATAATGACTATAAAGATTTTTGAACTTTAGTAATAATCAAATATGACTGCGACATTTCCCTGTGTTAAGTTTCCATGTCAATATTCATTCATTGCAAGATAACAAACTTTAGATTTTAAAATTGGGGCTTCGAGGGGCACTTTTAGGGCTACCTGTGTGCCAATTTTCATGGTCATACGAGCTACAGATTGGTCTGAAGACAGGAAAGTAATAGCCTACGTTTTCCGCAGTGTTCTAAAGTATTAGTTTTACCAAATTTGGTGTGGATTGGTCAAACAGTGTAGATTTGTATAGAGAATATACACACATCCTTTTATATTACATAGAAGAAGGTTGAGTCAGCCTGGATCAAAAACCTATTACACCCTGAAGCTTCTATATAAGTAAAAAAATAATTAATATTGCATTGGAGTAAACAATGGATTGGACTCTGAACACAGCAGTCCATCTGAGAAACCTGATTTTTTGTAAATAAGTCCAGTCTGATTCTAGAAACATGACAAGTGGCAATGTTAGCCTGCTCTTTCCAATCATGATTCTGAGGAGGATGTTCTCAGGGTTTTCCCAAAATAAATTCCCTCTTGATCACAGAATTGATAGTTGTTAAGGAAACAGGGGAATGAATAACCACTAGTATTCTGAACCATGCTTGCATGTTGGTTGAATCTTCAAATCTGACCAAACCACTGTTTAAACCCCAAGAATGTGCATTTATAAAATTGAATGGTTTCCTAGTTCTTACACACAGCCACAAGACCCTACTAAATGTGAGCCGTCTTGCATGTGGTGAAGTTTTTTACCAAAAATTTGTTAGATTATTCCATCAGTGGTTATTTTTAAAGCACATCTGATATAAGTAATGTTCATCTATATTGATCTCTGAAGGAATATCAGAAAGATTAGTACTGGTGCATTTGCATTTTGCAACAAGTGTCTCACAAATCTGGTGCAAGTATGAATTCCTTTTTGTGATTCTTGCATCGTGTGGTATCTAATCACTTTTGTTTACATAATGTGTATCATGTCTCAGGTATTTTAAATGCCAAAAACTACTTTAGGCTTCTGTAAAATCCTACAGCAGTTTTTAAGACTGGTGAATAGTTATAGTATGACTGTAACTTTGCATTGTAGATTATTATAGGCGTGCAAACAATATTTATTAAAATATTATTTAGTAAGATAGTACCAGGAATGTAAATGAGTAAAATCATTGTTAAGTGTTAAAGGGGTAAAACTTCTTCTAATTGCTTTTAGGCTAAACTTTTTAAATTTTGTTTTCGTTACTGATTTTTTGAATGTGTCACAATGTTTTTGTTGAAAGCACCTTTGAATAGAGCTAGGATTTTGATGATTATGCATTTGCTTTTTGGCCAGGCTGAAATGTTATTTCAAATCAAAAGAAAAATGTTTCATAAAAAAATTAAGCTTTTTTATGCGTCTTTATAAGGCTTTTTCTCACAAAATGGTATTTTTGCAGGTGTTTCAATGTCATCAAGTGACTCTTTGCTATTTTTGAGTCATTAGTTGCATACTTTACTGTTTTCTTTAACAAAGCGTTTGTGAATAAATTTCCCTAAAACCCCTCCTTTCATCTCTGATGAGGGAAAAAACTTTTCCTTTTATTAAATTTCAAGTGACTGAACAAGGTGACATAGTTTATTTAAAGTGTGTGCTCCTGGGATTTCAGTAGAATTGAAAAGAAGCTTTTCAATATTTAAAAAGGTTGAAAACCTTTATCTTTTAAAAGTGCAGAGGGTCTTTGTTCTGCTTTGCAATTCCAGACTGATGAAATGAAAACGTTCAGTTTGCCATGGTAAACTAAAGATGTTCAATCAATTGTTTTTGTTCTTTATATTCAAACTTTCAAATTGAGACAGTGGAACTAGTTGAAAATGTAAGTCGTGTTTGCATTTTCTTGTTTTCCTATGGAGTCTATTTTTATTAAAAGAATAAAAAATTTCAGTTTGGCAGATAAACTAAAAAAAATTTTGTGTTTAAAAGTTTTTTGCTGTCATCTAGGGAAGTTCAGCCTCTTTTGTTTGTCAAAAAGTTTTAATAATAATTTCCTTGTAGCCTTTTGTTGCATTTTTGTAGCTTTTTGGATCAAAAATCCTTTTTTATTGGGCATTCTCTAGCAATCTTTAGGTCATCAAAATCCTAGCCCTACTTATCAAGCACTATGTATAAGAGAAAATCCTCTTTTCATTTGTAATTTCCTTTTCTCTATTTCATTCTAAATACGAGGCTATGTGGTTCAGTATTCAATATTCATTGAACTGCTCCTTGTAAAATTTCCAATATTGTTGCTTTAATCTATTAATTTTGATAATGGGTAAGTCATTCGACCTTGGTTAGTAAACTTAAGATGTAGTATTGTAGTGTAGCAATTGAGAGACATTGCTGCTTTCAGAATTCACTGGAGAATAGCCACTCCAATATACTGAAGGTGCATGCCAAAATATCTGCATTACAGAAATTCAACCAGGAGCTACATTCAATCAGAGGTGATCTGACGGACATGAAGACCTTTGTTACGGATGAGATGAGCGAGAAAATGACGGTAGCCTATGATGTCGTGGAAAAGATAATATCTTGTACAGAAAAGTTCCAACATCAAATGCTTATTGAAAAGGTTAGTGCCAGTGTTCTACTTTGTTATGCCCATTTAATTCTATGAATTTGACATTGATTAAATATAGTGTCAAGTTCTCAACTTGCTTGGTACCAATGTGGGTGGACTCAAGCCAGATACCAGTTTCTTCATAAACATGTGTTTCAGGAATAATTTATTTCGATTACAATTACCACCTGCATAGTCATACATATCTCTCATTCTTAGGAAACTGGTCCTCAACCATAAAACTATTGGAGTGCCTGAGAGAGTTGGGCCCTAGCCTCCTGATATAGTAGCATCTGTATGACCTAATCAATGAGATTATGTGGTACTGCATCCTTGAGTGTCAATATCAACCTGTGTTATATTGATGTTTAGTAGCTTGGCCAAATATGGCTCTTGCATCATGAAACCGAACCCAACCAACCTCTCCAAGTTTGGAGGTGGGGCCCCAATCATGAAAATATCAGGGAGGGGTGGAGTAGTTGGTACCACTGTCAGTATGTGCAAGTAAAATTATCAAAAAGTGGTTAACTAAATTCTTAATAAAAATGTGTTACGATAAAATAAGCATTGTTAGAATATGCAGGATTTTCCAAACCTGCATTTTGTTTATGGGTGATATAGGATAAAGCATTTCCAACTACGAATGTATGACTACTGAAGTCAGCCTTTTGAGCCTAGGTATTGTTTGGGGTTTCTTCAATTAATTGTATACAAGCAATATGTTGCAATTTTCTTTTAAATCATTCCACATCTGGCCGAAACAGTTCACGCACATCTGAGTGATGGTGCAGCAAATAGGAACGAAAGGAGGTCATGACAGCATACATCCAACACTTGCAGCTTGATTATAAATATATCCATAGCTATGTATGCTCAATACCTTGCATTGTGGCATGCTCGCAAACTGAGTGAAAGAGCTCATAGTGTGTGGGTGTGGCATAATGGATGAAATTAATCATACCTAAATCATTGACTCAGGATGGAACACATTGTCACAGGGATCTGCCATTACAGCAAATGTTCGCTAAATACTGGAAATCACCAAATATGCCAAAATGCTTCGACCTTATTCAACATCTAGCTTCGTCATCTCAAAATATACCATCCCCATCAATGCTTGGTATTGCTCTTGTATTGAAAAGTAGTATTGGCTGGTAGGCATTTAAAAATATACATGAATATTTATTTTGATGATCGTTATCACCCACTGAACCAGTATAACACTTCAAAATGCTCAGTATAAATGTTGTGCATTAATTATTGAGAAAATATAAATTTTTTATGTCTCATTCCAATCTTCTAGACATTTTGTTTCATCTTATGACGTGTAGTCTATAACATTGTTCACTCACATAGAAGAATATCAAGACTACATTTTCCAAAATGTCTGAAAGTTTGAGGATAATTACAATACCTTGAGAACATTAGGTTGGTATGTATTTCTTGTAATAAGCCGGTCCATGCCAATACACCACCATGATCAAAATATGGTGTTCAGTGCTATTGGATAAATTGCATGCTCCTTGTTTTTCGTTAGACAAGCACACATCAGTTGTGTAATTACATAGCTTGGGCCACCATGTGTATTTACAGCACTATTGTAAACATACTATTCTGATCCTGAAGCTGAATGAAACAAACATTTGGGGCACTTCCACAAAAAAAGACCTTGTGTGTAGTCTTTGTTTTATAATATTGGTTAATAATTAGTGTTATGTGGTTTCAGTATTAATCAATCACAGGGTGGTAACAGAACTGGGAAATCAGGGAATTCTCAGAAAACTTTTTAATTCTGGAAAAATCAGGAAAAATTTCCAACTTTCACAAAAATCAGGGAATTTTTGAAATTTTGACACCTTAATTGCAACTATTATCGTTTGTCCTTTTTTGAGAAACTTGATTACAAGTACTTTTGAGTATCAAATCAATCGTATTTGCCGAAATTGTAATTTGATTAAAGTACACTTACGTGGTAATTTTCGAACACTATGAAAAACGCAGTTCTTTTCTGCAGCCACAACAACGTCTTGTCGCCATGAGGCCAGCGATACAACTTGTGGTATAAAATTTGAAATTTGTGTAACTAATGATGCTTTTTTTGTGCATTTAATAATATTTTTTGCTTAAAATTGCATTTTTGCAGAATTTTTTGGTACAGCTTCAGTCTGCATTTATAGCTGTGGCCTTGGCACTTTCTTTTGGCTCACTTCTAAAGTTGGCAAGAAAAGAATTATTTCAAATGAACCAATGAAATCATACAGCAGTTTAACGGATTTTGAAAGAACTTTCTAGAATAATCAAGATGAAAAATTAAAGATTCTGTTTGCCGAGGTTGCCATGAAAACCACAATAACCATAATATATTGGTTGCCTTAACCTGCCATAACTCGCTACTAGAAATGCGCCAAAAGAAGAAAAAAAAAAAAACGTCAAGACCGTTGCCACCGCTATCAACTTAGACTGAAGCTGTACCAATTTTTTGTGAAAATTTTTATTTTATTTTTATGTATAGTAGGATAATGTTTGGTCAATTGTAAAAAGTTCATAATCAAAGTAATTTGTATTTTTTCTTCACTTTTTTCAATTGCTATCGTAAGAGTTCCAACTTTTACAGTAACAGTTAAAATATCTAAAGAAGAAAAATACAAATTATTTGTGGAAAATGATCCTTTTAACCCCACCTGACCCTAAATATTTAAACATATTGTCAGGTGGATACCGTATATCGATACCAATTAGGGACGACAACATTTCTTAAACGAATTGTAAAATCAGGGACATTTTTGCGAGGCTATCAGGGAAATCATGGAAATATCAGGGAACTTTTTTTTCGAGTATTTAGTTGCCACCCTGAATCAGATTTGGTGCTGTTGCTTGGTATTTACATATCATCAACAAAGTGATCTGGCTTGTGTGGGTCTGGAAGGCATAATACAAACATATCTTTAGCTATTATTTTATATATTTCTAGGAATTGCTTTTACAAGCAAGGATAAAATGGACATACTCAACTTCACTGCACGTTTTGCAGAACAAAATTCATGCATAAACTTCTGTAGGACAGTGTATTTTGTTGCCCATTTTCTAATGAGGCAATGTTTTTACTTAATTATTTCAGGAAGAAGCTGTAAATGAAGCTAAGAAAGAATTTGCATCAATAGAAAATGCATATATTTCTCGATTGGAAGTTGAATCACAGAAATTGCATGATGCGGAAAAGCAAATTTCACACTATGAGGAACATTTGAGAGAGGTCACTTCTCATTTTGAAGATGTAAAGCATGAAAAAGTTGAGGTTTGGATAGTTTCCTCTCTTGTTTTACTTAACTCTTTTTTTTGAGTTTTATTTTTATTTTCAATGCTCTAGCATAGGTTTTTGTATTCACTTCATAAATCATCTAATGTTTATAAATGTGTTCAAAATTGTAAAATTAATCTGTATGTTTTGAAATCTGTTTTACATTTAAAATACTAAATTCTGAAATGTATTGTTAACTCAGATTATAATTTTACATAATGCTATTAGCAAAGTAGTCGAGGGAAAAACGAAATTCCTTCTTTCAAGCACTATTTATAGAAGATTAAATTCAAAGGCACCATGCAATAGGGAATAACGTCCTACACAAACTCTATTAAAGTTATTGTCTATTGCCCTATTAAAGTAGTAGTTTTTCCTTAAATCCTGATTAAAATGTGTCTTATTCAATTTATACCCATATCCCCTTGTTCTGTTATCCCTATTGAAATTTAAGCCCTCTGTGTCCCCTTGTTTTACCAACTTGAAAAGCTGAATCAAACCCCCCCCCCCCTTCATTTTCTTCTTTCCAGTGTATACATGTTTAGCTTACTTAAACGTTCATTATAGTCGAGATTTGCTATCCCCTTTATTATTTTTGTAGCTCTGTGCTGAACCCTTTCAATTAATTCTATATCCTTTCTCATATATGGAGCCCAGAATTGTACAGCATATTCTAGATGTGGTCTTACTAAGCCCTTATATAACGGCAAGATTATATTCTTATCCCTTGAAGTTAGTCTTTTTAATATACCCCAATAACCTATTAGCCTTTTTACCCGCAGCTGAACATTGGTGACCCATTTTAAAATCCCTGTGAATTATCACCCCGAGATCCTTGACTGTTTCTCCCTCCTTTACCTTTACTCCCTGCAGCCTGTACTCGGCTCCACTGTTCCTGTAACCCATATGCAGAACTTGACATTTCCCTACATTAAATGACATACCCCATTTTAAAGCCCATTCGGATATCTTATCAAAATCCCCTTGTAAATTCTCTATCTGTAACTTGGTACCCACTGACCTCCATATTTTTAAGTCATCTGCAAATATACTGATTCTATTCTTAATACCCTGACCTATATCATTTATGAAAATTATAAATAAAATTGGTCCCAAAACTGATCCCTGAGGCACCCCACTTATAACTTCTGTCCACTGTGAATAATTTCCTTTTACCTGCACTCTTTGCTTTCTACCCAATAACCAATTCTTTATCCATATCAATGTTTTCCCCTGAATCCCCAGCCTTTCCAATTTAAACAGTAATGCCCCATGAGGTACTTTGTCAAAAGCATTTGAAAATATATGTACATGATATCTACACTGCTCTTATTATCCAGCTACTCAGTAATTTTTTCGTAGAACTTCAAAAGGTTTGTAGAGGAGGAGCTCCCCTTCCTAAACCCATACTGATTATCTGATAACAGTCCCCCTTCCTCCAAGTATAACATTATATGCTTTTTTTAACAGAGATTCAAATATTTTGCAAATTACTGATGTTAGACTTACTGGTCTATAGTTGCCTGGATCACTTTGTATTCACTTTTTGAAATTGGAGTTATGTTGGCAAACTTCCAATCCATTGGTACTCAACTCGTGCTATATGTTGAATTAAATATCGTGTGAATTACGTCCCCCAATTCTTCCGTGCATTCCACTAGTACTCTCAGATATATATTGTCTGGCCCTGGTGTTTTAGATGGCTTAATTCTTTTCAACTGATGTACTATTTCTTCCCTGTTAAATTTGCACTTTTTAATTGTACCCCCTGTAAAGGCTCCATCCTTGGGATCCTTTTTTAATTTATAGTTACCATTAAAAACCCCCAGAAAAAAGTCATTTAACATGTTTGCCATTCCCACCTCGTCTCAATTAATTATTTGATTTTATTTAATTTCAATTAATTATTTAATTTAAAATTGTCACATTGATGTAAGCCTTGCTTCGATTAAAATTATTTGTGTAAATGTGTATTCGAGGATTTATTTTATTGTTAATGTTTGAAGTATTTTGTGTTGAAACTCAGAAATTTAAAAAAGTGTACTCTCTCAGTGCTTGCTTTTAGCTGATTTTTGTAAAATTAAAACATTTCAGCTTTTGCTTGAGCTGCAAGAAAAAGGAGAAATTATTAAAAAGATGATGCTGGAACATGAAATTGAATTTGACGCAGTTAAAAACCAGATGAAAGATGTTCTCCAAAACCAAGGTTCTAAAATAGCTGATCTAAAAGAGGTAAAATTATTTTTAATACAAAAACTATTTGTTAATCAAAATAAACTTGTATTTGTTAAATTTTAATAATTCTTTAGAAAAATAACTACTGATTTTTGAAAATTATCTGTGTTATGAAAGTTATTAGGACATGCATTCAATGTTCTTAATAAAATGTCTAAAGAGATTAAACACTATTATGTTAAATGTTTTCAAATAAAAATAACTTTTGGCGTTTTACTATGTTTTACTTCCAATTTATAAACTTTGGTAGCAATGTTAAAATAATCTGCTTTATTTTTCATATTTAAAATTTGTTCCTTTTTCTTTGCTATATTTTGAACCTATTTATAACTTCTATTTTAGGCTCTTTCTAAAGCTAACAGTGAAAAAGATAAATTCCTTGCTGAAAATAGAGACATCCGGTTAGAATGTGATGAAAGAGTAAATCATTATCAAGAAACTTGCACGAAGTTACAGGAACAACAGAAAAATTTGACAGAACAGTTGAATTGGTATGCTTTGTTGTATTCCATACAAAATTGCATTTTATTTCTCTGTTGTCATTTGAAATGCGTAATGTGCATAGAATGGGAAGCAAATCGGGGATTACTGTAAAAATCGAGCATCCACTGTAATGGTGATAAGTTTTGATATGATAACCCATCATTGGCATATCCAAACTAGGGATGCGACATCGATGTCAATGTTTACAAAACATCGAAGTTTTTTAAAAAACATCGATGTATTTAACATCGATGTATTGGGGTCGATGTTTTTGTAACATCGATGTTTATACTTGTCGATGTTTTTACGTTGTCGATGTTTTACTTTTAAATAAAAAAAGTACCGTTAGAAAAATTTAAAAAATAACCAAATAGCATAACTTTTATAATTAGCGAATTGAACATACTTTTAGACCAAAGTGACCAAGGATGAAGGATCTGAAAAGTAGGGATGCGACATCGATATCGATGTTTTAGAAAAAAACATCGATGTATTGGAGCTGATGTCGCATCACTAGTTGCTAAACCAGTTTTAAGAAATTGGGAAAAAAGTTTAAATGAACTGAATTTTAAAAACATCGATGGTTTGGGGGCGATGTATTATCAACATCAATGTTTTAATTTTAAACATCGATGTTTTGCTGTCGATGTGGCATCAATAATTGCTAAACCAGTTTTAAGAAATGGGAAAAAAAATTTAAATACACTGAATTTTAAAAGCATCGATGGTTTTGGGACGATGTATTATCAAGATCGATGTTTTAATTTTGATCATCTAAGTTTCAAAACATCGATGTTTTGCTGTCGATGTTGCATCAATAATTGCTAAGCCAGTTTTAAGAAATGGGAGAAGAAAAAGTTTAAATACACTGAATTTTAAAAACATCGATGTTTTTGGGTTGATGTATTATCAACATCGATGTTTTAATTTTGAACATCGATGTTTCAAAACATCGATGTTTTGCTATCGATGTCGCATCCCTAATCCAAACAGTCGTTTGGCAACAAAAATTTCATTCCCCATGTTACTGGCGTGATTTTGGATGGTATTAAATTCATTTAACCCTAGAAACATTTTAAAATTGCCACAATTGACTAGTTTTCATTTTTTGCTCTTATACTAATTGTAGATTATATGGGATGTCTAAAATGGTTATTTCTAAATAGATAGATTTCCGTCTATGTTAAATGGATTTAAGAAACAGATCTTCAAACCTGTAGCATTAAGCTATTTCCTAACTCCTCTTCAGGGACAAGTTCTTAAAATGCCCGAAACTTCAAAAACACTTTGGATGTCATTATTTAGGCATGAACAGAATCTACCAAATTTCATGAAAATCCCTCACCTTATAAACACAGGGCTTCTTTTTGTACTCATCTCACATATATTGACTCACCAACTCTCTGGAAATGTTCCTAAAAATCACTTTCCAGAAGAAAAAGAAAATCATTGAAAAGTCTGTAAGAAAAAACTTCTTTCCTTATTTCTTTTCCTGATGCAGGAAATTTTTAAATGACATTTCGTCATCAGCATTATTGGAACCAGGTTGGCATGTTGCCAGAAAAACGGGTTTTGTGAAATCTGCTTTGGGAAACAAGGATTTCACATATGTTGTGAAAGGTTGGTGTCAATTTATTTTCAAAATTAAAGGACCAGCATTGAGATCAGTTGACGAAAAAATTGAGCGAGCTAACTTTGGGTTACAGATATTTCTCGCTTATCATGTAAAAAAATAACAGAAAAGTGTAATGCTCCTCTGAGAATTCAACTTTTCTTGCATTAGCAGAATTGAACTTGAGATTTCTATGGAATTTTCACCATTTAGAGTAATAAGCTATGTTATGTAGTTATTGTGTTTTGTTCAGCATTTTTTCAATTCTTTGTGATGTATAGCTCTGGCTCGAAGGCAGTCGACTTTAAGTCAGTATATTTTTGAGAATTGTGAATGAAAGCTGATTAGGAGACAGTCTGCCTTACCAAAAGCACACATGGTGATTGCCATAGATTATTTTCTCCACAACTACTTGTCATCGCTGCTGTCACTTTCGGTTCTGAACAATAAACTTAGAACCAGAATCCGGGATAAAGATGTAATTATGGTAAAACACTTTGTTTGCTCTTCAACCGATTACCTATAGACTTGTTCAAAATCACGTGACTACAGCCTTGTTGGCCGGACTATACTTTGAACTCCAATATGTTGTGTTCCTTTTTAACTTTGGCCTTGATTTTTATACCACTAAATTTTTCACCATGGAGATTGTCAGGTATGCTGTTAGAAGTATTTGATATTGTGGAATGCATGAAATACATGTCTAATTTTGCTATTCCTTAATGTTTCTTATAGCTTACGCTCACAGAAGAATATATCTGAAGTGGTTGCAGAGTTGGAAGGAAAGCTTAGAGTGAAAGTTGAAGAAAATATAGAATTGAATAAGGTTTGCATAGCAGTTAAATCAGTTTAGTCAATAGGTTTATGAGTGTAGCTGGTCTGTAAGATTGAGTAAAAATAAATTCAGCATAAATTTATCTCGGGCTACAGCAATTACAATAAATTTATAAAATCAGGTTGTAATATTTAAGTAATTAAAATTTAAAAACAATTAAATCATAGTATGAAAAAAATCGTGATTTGAAAAAAAAAATCTTAGAAACCGGATTGATTCGTTTTAAATCGGATTAAAAAAAAATTCTAATTAGATTTTTATGATTTTAGTTAATACTCTGCCCATACAAGTTTAAACTTTTAGTTGGACATGAGCCACTCAAATCCAAGATTGTAGTAGTTTCCAGATTGTTTTGATTTATGTTAAACATTAATAAGTATGATGAGTATATGTATTAGGAACTATAGCAGGGTAAATGTTTGAAAGATCAAAACGCGTGATACAGGAATTAGCTAAGAGTAAATAAAACAGCATAACAAATGCCCTGCATTAGCAATGTTTTAACATCTGGTTCGCAAGTGGCTTAATTAGTTTGATTTGAACTTGTAACCAGTGGCATGATATGTTTTGGACATTATAAATAGGTTGCATACAGGATCCTACTAACATCGCAAATATAAATTTTTTGTAAAACTAGAGTGATCTCCTCCCCCCCCCCGCTGCTCGCTTTTGCTTTCAACCCCCAGGGATTGCTACGCAATCCCATTTGGTTTCCTTCGTAAACCAACATTCCTTTCGCAGAGTGAATCTCCTGGACAGCGAAACTATCTTAATAATTCGTATAATCCTGATTTGACTTTCCGGTCGCCCCTGCTCGATTATGCTCGCCGATCCCTGGGGATTGCTACGTAATCCTGTTTGGTTTGCTTTGCTTTGCAAACCAATACTCCTTTTGCAAGTGATTTCACTTTTTTTTTTACTTTAACACTTAATGTACCCTAAACTAATAACCGCATCAGTAAAAAAACTTCTGCATCTTTTTCCCTGCACAATTTTAAGTAAACCGTGTTAATCTCCTAACTTTACGATCAGTACTTTGTATTTTCTCCGTAAACCGTCTAAGAACAGAGTGAAAAAGGCGGACCTTCATCCTCGCCAAATAAAAAGAAATCGTTTTTATGGCAATTGTTGCTACTATAAATTTGATATCTGGCAAACCCGATAGTCAAAAATACAATCCTGTAAGCCGTTGTGTACAAAAGTATAAGTGTACCAAATTTGGTGTGGATTGGTCAAATGGTATAGATTTGTATGTACACACCCACATCCTCTTTTATATGTATCGATTCAAAGTGTGATTTTTGTATGTAAAATACATGTATTCTTGTAGTTTAGTGAATGCATATGTAAAGGTTATTTCATTTGTTATCCATATTGTCTGCTTCATCTAAAGGTGTAAGATATATTTTTAAGAATAATTTTCTCTAATAGCAATTGGATGTGGCTAAGCAAAAGATTGCCGAGGCAGATGAAAAAATTAAAGCACAGCAAAAAAATGAAGAGGAATTGAAAGAAGCATTAATGAAACAATCGATGTCTGCACGTGTTCTATACGATACTGTTGGCCTTACATCAAGAGATAGGACTACAAGTGGGTCAGAAGTTATAGATCAAGAGGTATTTCTATTCTAAGGAACTATTTGGCTCATAACTTTACTTAAAATTACTTCAGTAACTTTTATTTTATGAAGCTTATGTAAGCAATTCTAAATAGGTGCATGTTTAATCTGAGAACTGTAGGATTCTGTTTTTGAAAGTGGGGTATGTAATAATCGAACAAAATTTTCAGGTTGCCATGCCATCCTTTGTTTTTAGACGGTATTAAAAATTATAATTAAAAATTCCAACAGTGCTGTTTAAAAAGTCCTTTCGATACATATGTCATAAAAGTTGCAATACTGCAAACAGCTGTTTTTTTAAATTTTGATCAATGTTTTCATTTAATGGAGGAACAATTGGTCATATTTAGGAAAGCAATATCGAATTCGAATGTTTATTGAATTAAACAAATAATTAAGCAAATATTCACTTGTATACAATTTTATGATTAGTTTTGAGATGAAATAATTGCAATTTAATTTCCCAAACTGACTGAACTGCATTTTGTGTAACAAAAATTAAGCTATGAGTAGGTGTGCATTTATTTGCAATTTCTTAGATTATAGATATATTTTGTTTTATTTCTGTATACAGTTCAAGTATGTACAAATTGTTTTGAAAATTTACAAAACAGGTTTCTAACATAACAAAGCAATGTCTTTCTTTTAGCATTTGCACAAAATGACTATTAAGTTATCCCAAAAGTTCTTGTTTTATTTGAATGTTAAGTTTCAAAAATCTCATTTCTTGGAATTTGAAATAATTTCTATTTATCTTTGACCAGTATTTGTTTCTTATAAGCAGCATTTAGAAAAAATCTTGAAATGTTATTTCAAATGCAGAAGTCTCAAATGATCAGATAATCTTCTCATACGAAAGTGCTTTTTAGGTTGTTAAAAAATTGTTAACAGGGCAAAACAATTTTAATTAAAAAAGTTGTTCAATTTGCTTAATGAATTTTAATTCCTCTTCTTCATAATTTCACAATAAACATGGCAGTTGAACCAAGTCAAAATTTTATTCAGTGCCTTTTTATTAGTGAACTGAGTGTTGAGAAATATTGACTACTTCTAATTCTATTTTAAGGTTAGTTTCTGTATCAAATTGAAATTTTGGATTGTAGTGACAAGAGTTTTATTGAATATTTTTAATTTGACATAACAAACTTAAAGTTTTAATTTCATCCATCTAAAATTGCAATGCACAACAAAATTGCAGATTTTCAAAAATAAATGGTTTTCTATTGTCTGCCAACAAAATTTCTTACTTTGTAAAGCTCCTTACATTTCTAATAAAACCACAAGACCATACTTAAAATAAAGCTTACTCACATTGTTCAGTCAGTTGAAATATCCTGAACAGAAAAAGTTTTCCTCCACAATGGAATGACAAATTCATTCCAAAATACCCTTTAGTTAAAACTACCAAAGTGTGCAAAATAATGACTTAAAATTGACAAAAAGTCCTTAAAATGATGGTAAAACATGTTGAAAAAAATCATAGTAAATGCATTAATAAAGGTATTTGAAATAAGTTAATTTTTAGTTAAACACATTTTCATAAACTGAAACAATGTTTCTGGGTTCCTAGAATTCCTAGCCATAGAGATTAATGTTGAAGAACTGTACAACTTGTAACTACATTTTCATGTCTTCTAAACAAAAGCAATATATTGTTAATTGGCTTATTCATTATTTTAAAGTAAATTACATGAATGACATTAATTTTTAATAATTTTAGCTTGATTTTTGAATACAGCATAATATATTACAATTTAGAATATTTTGCATTTTATATAGCCTGCTGTCACTGAAGACATACAACATTCTTTGGTGAATGTGCAAGACCAGTCCAAAGATATTCAGCAATTACACGAAGAAGCTTTAGAAAAACTTAAATCTCGTATTACTGCTGAAAATCAGGTAATTAATTTAATTAATTTTGTGTTATTTTTAATACATAGGTAAATATATACATTAAGTTTTGTCATAAGATTTTCTGTCCATGTTTTATGTTTGTGCTCACTAATTTGAGAAATTGACTTCAAGGTGAAGAATAAATTATTTAATTATTAATTACAACTTTAATAAGTGTTGAGTGATGTATGTGAATAAACATATCATTAAAATTAATAAACTTTTAAAATATTCTTAAAGTTATGGGAATACAAAAGAAATTAATTTGAGGATGTTTGTAATTAAAGTTACCCTATTCAGAGTTCTCTATTGCTTCGATCTAATAAGAGAAAAAATTTGTAAAAGAGCTAATGAAAGAATAAAGAGATTCTGTTAACAAAATTTACTTAAAATACACAGGTTTGTTTTATTTCTCTATGGTATGATTTCTACACGGATTAATTTGACCAGGAACTTTGGATATGTTTTTGTTATTGTTTAGCAGAGGAGTCATTGGGATATAATTATTTGTTATTCTTTTGATTGTTTGTATCCCAACTAGCTTGATAATTGTACAGCTTTGTTTCCATGACCTTTGGTGTTTCAATAATTTTACTGGTTTGAACACATCATTCCTGTGGCTGGGTTGGCGATGTAGAATTATTACCTGCCTCAGGATATTTTACTGAGAGACAATAAAATCTTTGTTCCTTGGGTTCTATGTTAATTAGGTAGAATAAAGGCTGAGTTTCACTTGGGGTTGAGAATTTGTCCCTCATTAATTATTGCCTTTAGTACTAAAGTTATTTTAGTCCTCTGGATCTGATGTTACTGATTAGACATTAATACTAATTGAGGATTGGGACATTGCCTTTCCAAGTCCAATCCAGGATGCATCATTGTTCTTCTGGATACATAAGATAGGAGTATTAATTGGCCTTATGTAGAAAAGTAAGTTTTAAAAAAGTGTTAAAAATATTATTTTTCACTACTTTTTCGTCTTTTTATAGTTTTGAAGCAGTTTAACTGAGAATGCAGAGTTAAAATGTGGATTAGCAACTACAAATTATATCCGGGCATTTCTTAATTTGAGAAGTGCAATGACTACTGTGGCCAAAAATGGCAACGCTACAATTTTTCGTATGACAATCACCGTTAGAAAATAATTTTTAATTTATGAAAAGTTTAGTGCTGTGAAATCTAACCTACAAATTTTATGAAAACAAAAAGAAATAAATTACACGATAATAAACGAAAAGAAAAAAATTACAAGTTATGAAACCTAAATTCAGGGGGATATTATGCAAGAGAATTATACTAAAGCCCACAAAAAGAGTTTTCAGTTCTGAAGGTAATAAGCAAAACACAACAAGATATTTTTAGGACTAACTAGAGAATTAATAATCGATAAATAATTTTTTACAGGCAATTAGTTCAGGTTTAACTGAGAATTTCCAAAAGATCTTCTACCTCATTTCAGCAAGTTTCGTATTTTGTTGAGCAATCCAGCTTCTGTGAAGAAATAGCTGTCCAAATATGAAGATTTGTAAATAAAAAAATTGTTCTCAGGGAATCACTGTTAGTAGCAGAGGAAGTTTCCATCTTTCTCCCTTCAGATGAGATTTTGCTTATTGATGCCAGTTCCGTAGTTTTACCAGGAGTTTTATGAGATAACTGTAGTGTTCATTAGATTTCGGGGGTCAATGGTCCATCCACTGAGGGTTGTAGATTTAACATGGTGATGCTACGTTTTTTTGGGGGGTTGAACAACTGATTACTAGTAAATTGGTTTGCTTTCTGATGTTTTGACAGCTTCGTTTATTCGTCAGTTCAGGGTTCTCACAGTCCTTGAAAAGTCCTTGAATTTATTTTTCCTAACTAGGGGAAAAAAAAGTCCTTGACAATTACGAAACTTGGTAAAATGTCCTTGAAAGTACTTGATTTTTTTTTACTTGTACAAAATTGTGTAATTTTGTCTTGTGCATTGGAATTTGTCCAGACTAGTTTCCTTCACGGCAGGTGTGCCATTTGAGCAGCATTCTGAATGAAGCCAGTGTTACACGTTTTGTCACCGTGTGATTTATATCAGACTAACCACAGTTGAAGGCAAGGGTAAAGGAAATGTAAAAAAAAATGTCGTTTTTTAAAATACTTCTCACATTTTTCTTTTGAATTGACGACTCTTGCTTATACCTTGTTTTAAGTCGTTATAAAAAAAATTCAGGTACTTGAAATATTTTTTTTTTTTTTGGTTTGTAAAGTCTTTGTAATTTTTGCGGATAAAGGTGTGGGAACCATGCTGTTATTTTGTAATTTTTATCCGTGTCTCAAAATTTAGGTTCTAAGCTCAGCTTATCCCGTTGTATCTAATACTATTTCATGTGTTCATTTACAATACATATTTCCGCTCATAAGGAAATCAAGCAGGAGATCTAGGAACTGCGTCTTTCCACTGGAGATGGTAGTTGACCTCAACCAAGCAGGCAAGGAATTCATGAAAAACCATTGATTGGTTCAGATTAGAGATTCATGATGCAATGGAAGGAATACTACCCAATGTGCCTTTTCTCCATTGTGAAAGTTAAAATCTGGAGGCAATGAGCAGTGTGCTCTACTATAACTGGTATTGTGTGATGTTTTTGCATGCAGTGTGATACTGTCCTTGAACCAGGCTATCCTTTTCCTGGTAGCTAGTGGAGAAATTGATCCTTGGTGTAATTCACCATGATAAAATTCATGTAGTACAACTGCACCACTGTTCTTGTTTAACTATTAAGAATGATTTTCTGCATTTTAGGCCACCTTTTTTACTAAGAATCAGGCTGTTGTCTAAAATAAATGACACAATATATTTATTTTTACAGTGACAAAAGTTTCATATTTTTTATGGTTTTTCTTTTTAATGTTTGCAAAAGGCATAAGAAAATTTAAAACTTCATGTTAGGTATGTCTAATTTATTGTCTCTGTCCATGTGTTTTCTGTAGTATGGCATCATTTCTTTTATTGGAACCTTTTAGAAATAAACTTCATCACTGAATCCTTCTTTCTATAATTTTAATTGAATATATACGAGTAGTGGTGTCATTCCACTTATTAGAAGTACACAACTCTGAATGGAATAACTTTAATTATAATCACCTAGTTTTCTGAAACTATTCTAAAGTTATAAATTATCATCTGTGTGGAATCTGTCTTTAGTTTGTATTATATGTTAATATAGAATTTCATACTTTTAACTCTCTTTAACTTAAAATATATGTTTAGTTTTGCTATTTAAATAATTTGTAAATGTGTGGAGTCTTACTTGGATAAAAATAGGTTTGCTTAAAATATCATGTTTTAAATATAATGGTATTAAAATTTACCGTGACTGTGATGATACATAATTATTTATTTAAAAAGTGGAAACAAGGGGCTCATGGGAAATCTTAGTGACCAGGAAAGGCATTAATCCTCAGCAAAAATATAATTGTTTGAAGAATCTTGAAAAATATAAAAGGAAAAAACTTGTTTGTAGTAGAATTTTAGTGAATTTTCCAAAGTGCAATAGTATAGCAAAACAGATGTGAAAAATTTGTTTTTAAAGTGAGAATACTGTCAAATATCCAGAGCGCACTCTTTTACGTTGCATTTTATTATGTGTGTTCAGAGTTAAATTGATATTCAATTTTGTTATTACATTTTCTTTTTTAGGTGTCTTTTAATGAAGCAATCAACAGGTTAGCAAAAGAGAAAGATACTACTATTGACAATTTGAAATTGCAGATATCTCGATTAGAAGCTACATTAAATGCGATAAGATGTAAGATATTACTCAAATGGAAAGTTTAATTATTTTGTTTAATGTAAATTTACTAATTTATAGTTGTCTTAATGTGTTAAAGAAACACTATGTTTTAGTTAAAGATGTGAATAGTATGTTGTAATAACAAAGCATAGGTCAGGCATGAGATAAAAATGTTCTATGTTCGATACAACCTTAATAATACTTTTATTGAAGGATCCAAATTTCTGAATTGGGATATTTCTTTGTTATCAAAAAAGCTTTAATCTAGATATTCTTACATGAAATATCAATAGCATTTAAAAGTAAAAATTGGTAACACTGTTAAGGATGCTGTACAACACAGCATTAAAGTGCTTAATTTTTTGTATCACCTAAATCGTTACCAATGCATGTATGTATAAATAAGTCTGATGTGCCCCAATCACTGAGATATTCACATTTTATGGATTCCATCTCATAGATTTCAAATGCAATGAAATTGCATTTGAAAGACTAAGGTAGACTAGCCAAGGAGGCTGCCTGAGTATGTTTACACACTCTGCTCACTAATTTATCAAGAGTTATTCGCCATGAAGAGTTAAAATAATAAAATTAAGTGAACTCGACAACTCATTTTCGATACCATAGAGATCCTGGAACCTCGCTCAATTATACGGCTGACAAAAATATCAGACTGATCTCATTGCTCTCTCTTCCAAATTTAAGGGGCACATATGTTCTCTATCCTTTGTTCAGGATTATGAGGCATTTCCAATTTGCCTAAAATGTAACACTGAACTAGCCTCTTCTAGTCGCATTCTGATCTGCATTCATCTGGCTAGGTAGGATCTCTATTGATGTCCTGATCTAGCGTTGGAAGTTTTGAGTGTTCTGAGTTATGAACTTGGTCTAGCTATTTAGCTAAATCTTATGGAATAAGTAAGAACAAAAAAGTCTTAGAGCAAAGTCTATAGTTATAGCATTTACAATAGTAGATTCGTAACTCAGGCTTCCTTTCAGAGCTTGTCGAAATTGCTATGTTGATTGTAATTTATAATTCAAATAAAAACGTGAAATTTTTGGCTAACTAATCTGCTAAAGTAAAAATCTGAAAGATAGTGATTGAAAATTGTCAATCTTAAAAAAATGGAACAATATTTAATTGCCTTTCTGTGTTGCTTCTCTTGAAATATATATTACGTAGCATTGGCTTTCCATGGAAACTTCTTAGCTGACAAATTTCTCTTACTGTGCAGCTGTTTGAGGTCTTAGTTTATAGATCATATAGATAAACAAAAACACCAGTCCTTTGATGGTGTTCTTTACTTTTAAACAGATATTATTATATTGTTAGTGTACTTTTTTAAACAGTTATTATTATATTGTTAGTGTACTTTTAAAGAGATATTATTATATTGTTTGTATACTTTTAAACAAATTACAGTATAATTATTTTTCACAATCAAAGTAGGCATTTCCTGTCTTGGGAGAAAACGTCAATGAACAAGCTTCTGCTGTAAACCAACAATATATCAGGTCGGCTAAAAGCTTTGTTCTTTGTTCAGTTTTTCTGTGGAGTAGAATATCTCCAATCCACAATCCATTGTCTAGCGCAAATACGCAACTAACTAGCTCACGTGACAGGCGATGTCAATAGCATGTAATTTGCATATGCACGCCGGGTAGCTTAGATTATTGTGCGAGCTGTGCACTTGTAAACATGGAAGAAAGGAACATTCATTTTCACCACATTTTACTGTTTTATTTAAAAAAAGGTACAAAGGCTGCAGAAGTGCGTATAAAAAATTGTAATTTGTATGGGGACAATGCCTTAACAGAACATATGTGTCAAAAGTGATTCACCAAGTTTCGTTCTGGTAATTTTGAACTCAGCGACGTGCCCCACTCTGGTCGCCCATCAGAGATTGACCCAGCCATAATAAAGGCTACCATCGGTAGAAATCCATCCAAAATTGTACAGGAAATTACTATGGAACTCAATATATCCCACACAATTGTAGAGAACAATTTGCAACAGTTGGGATACATTTCTCGCCTCAATGTTTGGTTGCCACATGAGTTGACCCAACAAATCCTAACTGTTCCCATTTCCATCTGCGACACGCTCCTTAAATGCAAGGAAAATGATAATTTTAAGTTGCTGGTTAGAGGTGATGAAAAGTGGATTGTCTATGACAACGTCGCTCGTAAAACATCATGGGGGAAAAAGTAGCAGGCCACCACAATCAACCTCGAAGGTGGGATTGCACCAGAGGAAAATTATGCTCTCAGTGTAGTGGGATTATACGGGTATCATTTATTATGAGTTCTTGCCATCAGGCAAGACAATCCACTCAGACGTATACTGCTCCTAGTTAAGAAAATTGTTTCAAGCCTTACATTCAAATGTCCAGAATTGGCAAATCGTAAAGGATTAGTCTTTTGCCATTTTAATGCCAGATCCCATACTTCATTAAGGACACGGGGAATTGTAAAGATTTGACTGGGACGTTTTGCCTCATCCTGCCTATTCTCTGGCTCTTGCACCCTCGAATTATCACCTATTCCCATCGCTACAGAATTCTTTGAACGATATAGAGCTGGTTAACGATGGGGCTGTAAAAAAAGCATCTGAATCAGTTTTCACCATTAAACCTCAAGGGTTTTATGATTGTGGCATTATGAAGTTGGTTGAGAGATGGCAAGTAGTCGTAGAACAGAACAGACAATACATAATTCATTAGTAAGTATTTTCAGTGTTGGAGAAATTGTATTTTCTGCCACTGAAAGAAAACAAACAGACTTATTTGCCAACCTAATATATATATTTAAGTATATCATATAGTGCTAATGTGCCATATGAAATCATAGCTTTATTGAGAATCCAAGTGTTTTATAATTATAAAATTAATTCACATTAAAATAGAGCAGTAAACAAAGAAACTATATATTATTAACTATAGTTTACATTATTTTTCATTATATATACTATATTTTATTCACTATTATTATTTATATATTAATTTATAAACTATATTATTTCAAGTATTTTTAGTGTGTATTACTAAAACTTTGTATTTCATTTCTTCACTGACCTTTTAGTCTCTTAATATGCTTTTGCTGACCAAAATTATCTTGTTTGTCTGTATTTATATACATGTTAGTATGCCAGTTTAGTTAGGATGACTTTGCAAAATTTGGACTGGCATTGGTGTTTTTGTGCTCCCATGGTTTACAAGTTTTCTGTAAACTTTCTAAAATGGCAGGGTTTGTACTTTGTCATATTATGATCAGTCATTTCAATTTCATTTTTGTTTTAATACTGCATGCATTAAATTTCTCTTGATTTAAGAATTTCGTTTCCTTTCAGCCTATTTTGATAAATATTTGTTATCAAATACAAGTGGAATAGAGATGTCTCAGAGTGATTTTGGTGCTTCACGGTTAGTTACATTTCTGATTTCTTTTTTCCATGCATAAATATGTTAGAGTTAGAATTTCTGACTAATATAGTTTTCTAATTTTTTTCCCAGTTAGATACATTATTTCAAAGACCTTTAAAACTATTTTACTTGCATTCTCTGAATTTCAAGTAAAATGTACTGATAATATAAATACTGTAATAAAACTTTAATATAGAAATAAAAAAGCATAAATTTTATGTTAAATGACACATTTTTTATTTAAAATTGTGTAACACTTGCAGTTAATCACAAAATTAATGGCATAACCTTTTAAAATATTGCCAAGTGCACTAAAATATTAAATATATATATATATATATATATATATATATATATATATATATATATATATATATATATATATATATATATATATATATATATATCATCCATACTTTTTTGAGATACATGAAATTTTAACTAACTCAGTGTAAAATAGCAGCTTGAAACTTGACTCTAGCTTCTAATTCTAAAGAGACAGATGAAGATTTCCTATTTTGAAACCAAAAATTCATTGGGGCAAATAAATAAGTTATAATTAAATATGCAATGCTACGAGGAATTACTGTGTATGTATTTTCCTCCTTGTAAGAATGCCATGGCATCCCAGTCATGAAAATTTTTGAGGACAAAAATTTGGCACCCAGTGTTTTCTAATAAGCTGTGACCTATTAAGGGAATTCACATTACCTCGAAAATTAGACTACCCACATTATTCGTATTTTTAAAAAAATGTAGTGTAATTTTTTCAGTAACAAATAATTTTTGTGGGAGGGGAGGACAAGATAGGCCTCTATCATTAATATAATGTAGTGATGCCCAAGGAGAATCATACTCCTGAATGCTGATCACTGAATAAAAGGATATAAATAATGAAAAAGAAGCATGTTGAATTATGGCAAATTATTTGTTTTTTCCATCTTCAAGTTTCTTTTTCTCATTTTATGGGTTGCAGCAAACATTTCAGTTTTCCTAGAACCTCTACTGTAATTTGTTCCATGTGTTAAAAAATATACACTTTAATCAAAATAGATTTGTAATTAAGCCCATTTGTATTTGCAATTCATCATTTTTACTGCCCTCTGCTTAAAACACACTTTTATTACACATCACTCACTCCTTTTAACAATGTCATATCTCAAAAAACGTGATTTTGTTGGGGAGAGTGATGAAGAGAATGAGTGTCCAGAACCATGATTGAAATTTCCTGCAAAATCCATGGAAATGTGTTTTTAACTTTGTTCAGCAAATTTTAAGTTCTGTGGGTAGTGACATACAATATGTGTTGTATTAGTTCTGTATTAATAAATATTTCCCTCAATCGAGTTATAAATACTGTTACCTGTACATTTTATAACATGATTAGTAATATCATTGTATTGTTTTTGTTTTAGTCCCCATGACAATTTTCCTCAGTCGGAAGAGTATAAACTCATTGTCAAATTGCAACGAGAAATTGAACCGTTATTAAAGCCAACCTTAACGTAAGCTCCGATTTTATCTTTTCCTTTCCATATTTTATAAGGCTTTATGATTGACTTTTTCTCTTTGTATTTTTTAGAACTCAACCTGTTCAAAGTAGTCAACATAGTTTGGAGTGCCTGAGAAAGGTATGTATTTTTCTTTAAAAAAAAAAACCCTCCCTTTATTCAGGAGCTCAAAATGTTTTTTAATTTTGCATTTTGTTAAACTTGGAATTAGATTGTCTTAAAATTTGATAATTTTTTATACTTTTTGGATTTTTATGAAAACAAAAATTACATTATAAATTCTATTTCAATATTAACCTTTTGACTATGGCTACAGATATAACTAGAGCGATTCTCATTAACTTTCAAGAAATTGAACCTATATTCAAGCCAACCTTAACATAAGCTCTGGTTTCATTTTTGCTTTTCCATATTTTGTAAGGGTTTATGATTTACTTTACAATCATAAACCCTTACAAAGGGTTTATGATTGTAAAGTAAAGTGTTTAATTGTAAGGGTTTATGTATATTTTACATCTGCATTACAACTCTAAATGCTTCTATTTATATTAATAGAATAATTTTTCCAACATGTAAGATTCTTTTCAGTTATGAAGTTTTACTTTTCAGCAAATCACCCTTAAATATTAGAAATGAAAAAGAGTTATAAGTTTCAATCTCTAAGTATTCTAAAGATGTATTATAAACTTCAGTTTTGCACACCTGAAAACTGAAATTCATTAGATGCATATTTGTGAGAATTTAATGTTTTATTATGAATGAACTCCAAGATTTAGATGTATATCTGGTTGAACATTTTATAATCAAGAACAAATTAGTATTTCATAGAATTGCCAATAAATTTTTTTTTTTCATTTTTAGAAGTTCAAAGCTAAAGAGTTGGAATATCAACGAATAATTGCTAAATGCGTAAGTGTATTTTTATTAATCTAAAGATCGGTTTAAAAAATTGTTTTCTTTTGCACTAGGTTCATGTTAATTTAATTTTTTTTATTGATGTTGATACCATGAGTAAAACTAGCAGCATATAAAGAATGCCTGTTTTAATCAATTCATTTCTAAATAGAATAGAAAATTAACCTTTAGAAAGTACATTTTGTGTGGAAGAGGTGATTAGATTTGTCTTTGGAATATAATGGTATTGCAATGAAGGGAAAAGCATTTTAAATACAAAAGAGCATAAAATATTTGCATTGTAATAAGAAAAAACATACTAAACTAGCATTTATATGTTTGCATTTTAATTTTGAGAAACATTTTTCAACCTGTTAACTGGGGGTATACAAGATGTCTCATAAATAGGCATTGGAGATATTAAAGAAAATGTTCTGTTTTGTTGTATATTATTTTCTCTACTATATTACACTTAGTGGATAAAAAAAACTCTTAATGTTATAAAAGTGTTTGATTTGTATTTTGTTTCTTTGAAACATCGAGCCATCTGAAAATTATGTTGGAAATTTACTAGAATATCAAGATCTAACTTACGGAAATTTCATTATTAATTAATCAAAGAGAAATTACTAATTTTATCACACACACACTTAAATTCCAATTTTGAAGCTAAATTTTGTTCATGGCCTATATTAAGTGCACAATGCTTTAGTGACGAGTCCACATATTATAACTATTCTGAATTATTTAGTCTGCATTGGTTTAAATGCTCTGATAATTATCTTGTGTTTTATATGAATGTATCTGATATAAAATAAGACTTATTAAAAAAAATTCTTATTGTGCTTTCTGTGACATTCTTTATTAATTATTATCTACATATTTTTGTGTATCCACCCATTCTTTTAGCTTATCTTTTATTAATTTTTATCCTTAATTAATTAATATTAATTAAAATTATAAATAAATTGAAAATAGTATAATTTCATTATAGATTAAATTACCCGGTAGCCCCGAATGCTTCCAATGCTGTAATAAGCTGTCAATTATAACGTAAGTATATTATATTGTTTTCAGTTCACACTCTGTGCAAAGAAAATCGAGATATATAAACATTCATCGATAGCCATAAAATTTGGCATGCAAATGATTAAAGTTTGGGCATCTATAAGCATCAACCCTTGCATATGTGAAGTGGGCATCCGGAGTCTTATTGAAGGGATGTCAGGCACATTGCAATTATTCTGGTTTAGTTGTTGCCAAAGAATTGTGACCAAAAATGACTAGGCAATCCACTTGAACACCACATACTCAATTGAACTATTTTGAAAGGTGCTGTGTTATATAAGACTGAAAGAATCAAATTGGTCTTGTTGACAAATTGCCTGTCGTCTCGGATGTACGATAACTGCTCTGACAAGGTGCTTATAGTAGTCGGTTAGTAAAACTACACATGCATGTCATAAGACCGTATGAATATTGTCATAATCTGGAGTGATGCTGTGCCCTGGAGTCTTATTCTATGCGGGCGGGCATGGTACAGCAGCATATAATGAATCCTGCTTCTGCCTTGGTGCAGGTGATCACCATATTATGTGTGGCAGAGACCCAGTCAGTGCTCTCGTTCTGTTTCCTATCAAGCAGCACTTTGCTGTTACTCCTTGTGTAAATGTGTGTGAGGAGGGGGGGGGGGGACGTCACTGAAGACAGCTGGTTTTTTCTAGTGGTACGAGGCAATTTGGCAGCAGAGAGATGTGTCCAGTAGGTCTTACAACCTGTTTGAGCTTTCATGTCATATGTCTAATGGGCTATTTATAACAAGATAACATCCATCCACTTGGCTGGTATTTTCCATCCATGACTGCCTCCTTTGTTTAGAAACCCTTCCTTGACCAGGGAGATACCAAAATGTGTCTCCCATTGAGCATGTATGAGAAATGGTAGTTGGACAGTTGTACTTCCCCTGAATATAAGAGACCTGGAACAGCAACTGCAGAATGCTTGGCATGATTTGCACAGACTAGCATAAAAGTTTGACTTCATGTCATGTACACTACCCTACAATAATGGACTGGACGCCAGCGGATTTGCATAAAATCGGACTACTTGTTTTGGGGTGGTTTTCATGGTATGGCCTGGGACCTCTGCATGTTATTCCTGGTCAATTGAACACCGATGCATACATGAACATTTTGGACAATCAGGTTCTTGCTATGCTCTGGCAATTTTATGGAATGAACGAATGTTATTTTCAGGACGACAATGCTCCATGTCATCTTGCAGCCTCTGTCAAGCAGTGGTATCAGAATATGGATGTAAAACGTCTTCCCTGTCCTGCTCAGAGTCCCGACCTAAACCCCATAGAACATTTATGGGACGAGTTAGAGCGACGCTTGCGGACCAGGGAACCACGTCTGAAATTTACAGCTGAGCTGGCGACATTCTTGCAGCTGGAATGGACACAAATACCCATTGCTGTGTATCCAAACCTTGTTGAAAGTATGCACAGAAGGGTTGCTAGTGTAATTGCTGCACATGAGGTACCATCCCCCTATTAAAGCATGTATTATTTCCCTTATACTATCACATCTTGCTGTCCGGTCCATTATTGTAGGGTACTGTATATCAGCATGTATTGCTACGAGAGGGAGTTTTAAAACTGATTTTTGACTTTACTAATTCAGACTGCAATAACAGAGACCTGAATTTGGAATTGTGATAATTTTTTTACCTCTTCATGTACATTCTGACTTCATTGATTTTTTTGGCATGGAGTTTATTTATGATTTATTTTATTTTCCGAGATTTTATGTTCAAAAATATCTTTCAGCTGTGAGAAAAATGATTTGGTCCTTTTGTGCTATGATGAAAAGTACAGAAACTTTGTTGTTTTCCATCTGGGAACGTTCGTTCATTTCTTGCACACTGATAGTATGCAGACAATGAATCTAAAAATCCGTGAGTATTTTTCAATCTCAATTCATTTTTATATCCCTTTGATAGTTTGCTTGTGAATTAGAAATCTTGTTAGGTAGAGTATTGTGATTAAGATTTGTTTCAAATAAATTTTTCAGCTATATTGTCAGAATCTTCAGGATCCTCTAAAGGTGCTCAATCATCCCAACTAAGTTCCAAAGGTTTAGAACCATCTCAACGATGGGCAATCGGCGTTGTTGAAGACAAGGAATTTTGTGTTACTAAAAAGGTAGTTATACAGTTAATATCATTTTACTATTTATTCTATTTTGGAAGACGAATAAAAGGAGTTTTAACTAGTGTGACCCCTACTAGGGCTTTCCATCAGTCCCTACATCGATGGTGTCTAGATAATTTGGTTTTATGTGGAGATCTGTTGAACTTTAGCTAGTGGTCTGAGTCTCCATAGGATGAATAGTTGCTGGAACACCATCTTGGATGTTTCACCTGAAATCTTGATGTCTGGCCATAGACTTTGATTGTGACTACCGTCCTTGTTATTAGCGAAGCTTGACGTCTCTACCGCATTTCAGTGTGGTCCTGCACCTCTTACTGTATCTTCTGCCACTATCAGGACCGGGCAGAAGACTCCCTTTCCAATTTGACTTGTCAAACCAGTGAAAATCCTGAAGTTCTGCTCACATACAGGAGCAAAACCTAAATATAAATTACTAACCAAGGGACAACTGTTAGTCAAAAAATTATCTTGTTGTCCTTTAAAATTCATGGCTTTGGTGTATCAATTGAAATCAATGTTAATGTAGTTACATTTTCCTATTCCAGAAGAAGAATAGGTTCAATATACACAGTCCAGTCACATTAATGTGACCACCTGTCAAAAGCCAGAATAACCAACTTTGGCAGAGCGGACCGCTGCGAGATGTGCAGGAAGAGAGTCAATTAGGTTTCTGTAGGTGTTCACTGGGATGTTGAGCCATGCTGACTCCAGTGCCGTGGCCAGCTGCACTAGATTACGCAGTTGAGGATCCATGGCACGAACAACCCGATCGAGGTGGTCCCACAGATTCTCGATTGGGTTTAAATCCGGTGAGTTTGCTGGCCAGGGGAGTACGGTAAACTCATCCTGGTGCTCTTCGAACCACGCACATACACTGCAAGCTGTATGACACCTCGCATTGTCCTGCTGGTAGATGCCATCATTCTGAGGAAAAATGATTCGCATGTAGAGGCACGTCTATTCGCCCGAACGCATCTCTGTAGCCTTTGTTTGCCTCTGTCATCTATAACCCGTGGTGCACCATATGTGCAATGCCATTGTGCAATTTGGATAGTGCCATTTTGCCATGCACGGTATACTTTTACCACGGCGGCATGCGAACAGTTCACAAAATTAGCCGTTTCCGAAATGCTTCCACCCTTGGCCCAAAAGCCAATAATCATGCCCTTTTGGACGTAGGATAAATCGCTACGTTTCTGCATTACGCCAACGAGTGAAATGCTTTCCGATGTCCTAGGACATCCTTTATATACACTCCACTGCAATGTGCTGCCACCTGCCTTTTGTGATTGGTTATTTCACGTTGACGTCGAAAGTAGGCGGTGGTCACATTAATATGACTGGACTGTGTATATAGGAGATATATATTCCAAGCAGTTCAATATATATTCCAAGTGACACAAAGTTCCATAGAGTGTGAAGGTGAGGCAGTGGGATCTAGAGGTTGGCTCGAACATTCTTTAGTGCTGTCTTCTGTTAGTCTTATTTTGAATGTTTTGCCTGAAAACTATTGTCTGGCCAGAGAATGGGTATCGACTTGGATTCTGGCTAGCATCCAAGGTAGAGTGCCCTCTCCCACTTTTCAGTGTAGCCCTCCTGCACTTACTCTCTTCTGCCATTGTCTGGGCAAGGCAGAAGACTTTTTTCAATTTGACTTTCACCAAACCAGCAAAAATTCAGGAACATACCTCAACATAATTCACCAAGCAATGGGCAACCGTTAATCCTAACTTTATAGTTGTAAATTCATGTTTTTGGTGCATCAATTAAGCTTGATGTTACTGTAACTGCATTTTCCTTTTCCAGAAGGAGAATAGGTATAATATTCCAATCGGCACAAAGTTCCATAGAGTGAAGGTGAGGCAGTGGGATCGTGAGGCCGGCGCCACCATTCATCAATGCCATCGAAGTTTCCAGATGGGGGCAACCTCTGCCGCCGTCTCAAAATCTGTCAGCGCCCGTTCTCCTTCAGATGACGGAGCCGAGAGCTCAAGAGACATGTCTGCATCCTCCATTTGACGCCACCATGGGTTGTTACTACTGTACCATGTGATATTATTAACGACTCTGTGTCCAACAAATACATGTTTATATTCACATAAAAGATGTAGACTGTGAAGTATCATGAAATTGTAAATTCACTTTTCAAGTCAGTTAACTTGTGTGCAAAGAGAGTGTATTTTTAGTTTAAATTCAGGTATCGACTGAATAGTGTTCAGGAACCACGTTTTTAGCATCTAGATTAAAATAGAATATAATAGATTTTAGCAGATTGAATCAGTTGTATTGATTAGCCACTTATTTTTAATGCTGGTTTGAGTTTCCTGAGGGAGTAGTGATGTTTCAATTAATTTTGGAATTGGACGAGGGAAGCCATATATTGCCTTTTACTTTAATTGAGCTCAAAGTCCTAGTCTTTTTAACCTTTTTTTATTTGTTTTTCTATTTTTATTGTCGTAATGAATAGTTTGCAAATAGTAGTTTTTCAAATCTTGAGCTGTAAAGCTCAGGAAATTAATATTTTAAAGAATTGACTTATGCTTGGCATGAAATGTCTTTAAAGAATGGAAGAGCAAGAAAAATAATTTTGAGTTTTAAATAAAGAAATGAATTTTGTGATAGGAGAGAAACGACAAACGTAAAAGTTGTCCGAGTTAATGAACTGGATTGAAGACAGAAAAATTGCATTACTTCATGAAGATTTGGAAGGCGTATGCTAATTTTTTTTATAATAATCTTTGTCTGTATAATATTGATAGTAAAATATGACAGCTATACAATAATATTTCATCTTTCATTTCTTGCTCTTTAATTATTGAAGCTACCTGAAAATATGGATTTCAGTTTGGATGTTAGAGAAATTGTTTCTTTCAGCTATATTAAAAAAAATAATAATAATTGGATTTGCTGTATTGGGTATTGTAAAAAAATTTAGTAATTGACATTTGGTACTTTATTGGTTAATTACTGGGCTACTCTTTAATACAAAATCAGTATGCTCATATGTGTTTAGGAGGATTCAATGAAATTATTAGTAGTTGAAAAAATGCGATTTTATGTGCTTTAGTTTTTTGATGTTTGAACCTTAATTTTATACTGTTTGAAAAGTCATACCGGACTATAATAATACTGAAGTCTAAATTATGTAAACTTTCATTTATGAGAGGCTAGACTTTCAATACTGAGAAAAGTAAGTCAACTGTTTAAAGTTTCTGATGTAGGTTTACACGCTTGTAGAAAGTAATTTAAAAATGAGGTAGCTGAGCTACAAATCCATTCTTAATATTGCTTCTTCTAAGACAAGTATTTACTACCTATTTTCTCAATTTCATTTAGTAGTACTGTTACAGTGTGTATTTTGCATTCAGGGATCTTAAAATTATATTTTTAGATGAAAGTTTAATTTTTTGTATTTTCTTGAAACTGGTTTATATATATTGAACTGATTGCACTCAACAGGGAACTGTATGAATTCATCACTGTCATTGTCTTTTTAAATTAAAATTTTAGCACAAATTAAGTGGAAATAAGTTATGAATACCATAGGGAGGAATCAAGACACTTCTATAAATCAATATATAATATATCTGAAATGCAAAGTTGTTTCCTCTATCTGGAATGATGGTAAAACTAGTTCTATAAAAACTATTTAAAATTATAATAATTTAAGCTTCTTTGAGTACCTATCTTTTGTAAAAACATGTCTTTTATTAGTACTTAGTGCTATGTATTTATTATTTATCTTACAAAAGGGTTTGTTCATGTGAAACTCGGGGATAATATTCTTATTTAAATTATTTAATATATCACATGTTGTGGCCATTTATTTGGTATTTGTTTTTCCAGCAGTTTTCAAAAGACTGGAACATATTATTTTGTTAAGTTTTTTTATTGTTCTATGTACATACATATTTAGATTTTGTTTGCATATCTGTGATTATTGAATAATTTTTTTGTTATTTCCCAACATTTTTGTGTGGCATTTGGTGCATCTTCTTTGATATATATTTAACTGTTTTTTCTTTGTGCCTAATTATTCAAAAATTGGATAACAGTTTAAGTTGTTTTGAAAAAGTTATCTTTTAAAGTTTTGTTTGGTTCTTAACACTATAAGGTCATTTAAACATTGAAAAGTTTCCAACTAATTTTAAAAATCAAGTTGTAAATTTGAAACAAACCCTGTTTTTGTCTTAACCGCTCTAAAAGTGTCTGATAACTGTTATTCATTAATGTTTTTAATTTAAAGTGCAGTGAAGCTAAAAATTCCAATGTATGGAAAGGTGAAAAGTTATTGTTTAAAATATTCTTGTTCCCTCCAAGTCACTCTTCATGATCTGCCAGAGAACTGCACTAAATGTGTGCCTTTTAATCTCGTGAATGAAATTGGATTGACTGCAACAGACTGATATTTAAACCAAGCTCTTTGCACTGTTCGAAAGTATGTAAGATATTATATTTGCTAGTGTAGACATGTATAAAGTTCTCTCCTAGTGTGTACAGGAAAGGAATTTGAGTTTTTAACTATTAGTAAGTGCTCTCAAAGAACTTGAAGAGCAGCCCTAGTTCCAAACTATTTTGCCTATATTGCATGTACATAAAGTGATTCTTCAATATGCCGGCCTTCACAGGCTATGGTCAAGAGATAAATGGTTTTCATAAAACTGAGCACTGTATTTATTGAAATCATTGCTAGTATGCACACTTCACTGTAAAATACACTATGCAGCTTTTCTAATGCAGTTAAAATGCTAATATGAAAGATTGTTAATAAAACATTTGTTACTTATGTAATCTCTTCCTGTTCTGATTTTGTTTTTCATTTGTCATAAATCCAGTATATCCCCTTTACAGTTATTAGCTTCTTACATTACAAGGTTAGCATTTGGGTATACCCATTTCAGAATGCTTCTGGATCAAAACAAATTTGTCATCTTTTGATTCGTTAAATTGGCTTGTAGAGAAATGCTTTCGCCAAAGTCTGCGCTACTCTTGATGCAAATGACTAATTCGTGGCTGCCACAGGCAACTGTTTTGCGACTTGGGGTACCTTTTAAAGCATCGTCTCATGCTCCTATTCTCAAAATTTAGGTGACGTGAAAATTCACCGGTCACTGAACATTGGTCTTTTTTTTAGTACTACCGGACGGAAAAAATATTTTTCTGATTTTTCTTTAGGGTAAAAATTTTCCAAGGGACGCTAATTTTTCGAAGTTTTGGCGCCAAGCTGTGGTAACCATGAAAGAAAACCATCGGAATCTGTGGTTGCTAAAACATGAAAACCTTATTTAGAAAATATTTAGTTTTTAATTTTAAAATTCTTGATGTATGTATTCTTTTGATCGTCTGTTTCATACTTCTGTTTCATAGCCCGTGTGGTGTTTTAGCAAAAATTTAGCACATTTTGTGTTGTATCTGAACTACTGAAATCGCTACTAAAATAACGTTTTGCATTTTAAGTTCTAGTTCGGAGGACGGAACGGGTTTCAATGGGCGAACTCAAATGCATCTTTCAGGGACGAGAATTACCGATATTTTATTAGAATTGCAACTTCTCTCGTTAGTTCGTTCATTTTATTTGTCTCCCGATAAGTTTTAAGTTTGGGAACAGAAGAAACCTCAGTCGGTTTATTTAGAACTAGCAGAAAGACCCGGCTTTGCTCGGGTTGAATTAGTAATATGTTGATTGAAAAGTCATCATCAATTCTTTTTCCTAAAAGAATCTTAGCATCATTTAAGTGTACGGGGGAAAAAAATTTAATACCAATTTAACTTCTCCATTGCTTCTACAATTTACTTCGGACGCATATATGTTATATATCCAACCATATAATCCATTTCATATTCATTACACTTCTGCTGAAGTTGATTTTAAGTTTTCGAGTGACTACGAATATTCCCGTTCATTCAAGTTTAGTAAAACTGGCGAATTTTCGGTGGATAGTCTTTTATTTTGTTTTCCTATGAATATGTGTTCATTGTGTGCGATTCTTTCACCTAGTATGCGATATTTTCGAATTTCATCATCAATATGAGGAAGATTGTAAATTAAATTGTTACAACATTCGTTACTAATTTAGTTTGAAGCAAACGCAATTTTTCTTGAAAATTCCATTCAGCGGTAGGTAGAATAACGGAACTTCTGTTAGATATATAAAGCAGAGTTGACGTTTGTCTGTTCTCTACACTAATCCACCTTTTGACCAATCCACACATTTGGTACACTTATATTTTAGAACCTTGCGGATATGATAGGCTACATATTGACCAGCGGTCTATTTGTCCAAGGGGGTTAAAAATTTACGGCATTCATGACTTAATTTAAAGCAAACAGCACTTTTTCCAGAAAATTCCATTCATTGGCATGTGGAATAACAGAGCTTTTGTTAGGAATACATGTCATTAGAGTATACAAATTAACCCCAATCGTTAAAATTTTTTTAATAAACAGAAGGTTGATTTTACAGCGATTTTACAAAAAGAAAATCCCTTTCAAAGAACGATTCACATGCATTTAAGTTGCGTAAGAGCAGCTTCAATAGAGTAAGCAACCTCGACTTTCTGTCTCTTCAGACATAAAATTACTTAGTGTGATATTATTCCAACATCAACAAAGTCTTGTTAAAAATTCCCTTTTCTCCAACGCACATACAGTTTTAAATTGAACCCTTATGGTACTTTTTTGGATCAGAAATTTGGTTAGCTTTCATACCACCCATGAAACACGAAAAACAAATTAAATTTATTTTAATCGTCTTTCAATGAAAAGCTGTATCAAAATTTTAAACTACAAAGTATGACTACCAGTTTTAATTTAACCTAACCCATCTTGTTTTAAAGTTATTTTTGAAAATTTTCACGTCATTTTAAAATAAAAAATTACACACTTAAAAAATATTTTGATTCGTAAATTTAATTTTTTTATCTACACACTATTACATATTGAACCAAAGATTTAAAGAAAGTTGGTGGAAATATACATATACCACACCCCGAAAGTAGCCATGTCTAGTGATATTTTGCAGGAAATAAATAAATAAAATCCAACTCCTAAATAATATTTCTGGTATAGGTAATATACCGGACCACATAATGCAAACAGAAACAAAATTCCAATCCTTAAAAAAAGGCAGAATTCTGAAAAAAATATATGTTCTCGCGTGTTGAATTTCGACTTCCTGAATATATTCTGAAGTAAAACAATTCGACAAAAAACTTGAACAATATTGATGAAGACAGTGATTTATAAACAAAAAAAAGAACACATATTTATAATACTTGGGAATCCTCAAATATGATCGCAATCATCTCGTTTTAAACTCAAATACCCCCAAAAAGAATTATAAATCAAATTAAACATTAATTCTGAGGTTGCCGGATACCGAGTAGCAAAATTACGATTTTATGATCAATGAGTTTATCGTTTGGGCTTTTCGTGTTCCATTATAAAATTTAAGTAAATATGAAATTAAATGTTCTAAATATTATTTCTTCATTAATCAAATTTATAAATATTATTTTCATCATGGCAAGAAGTAAAAATTTTGTTCAAACATGAACATTATAATTTAATTTGTTTTAAGAAAATTGTTTTTCGATCAACACTGGTAAAGCAATCTGAGATGCGTATAGCAATCGTTTTATACTCAATGTTATTTCTATGGCGATTTCAAATTGCTTTCGGCTTAGGCCTTAGCTCAATTTTAGGCCTCTTAGGATTTGAATTTTTCAAAATCCTTTCTTAGTGCACCCCTACGGTATAAGAAGAAACACTCTGCAAATTTTCAGCTTCCTAGGACTTGTAGTTCTTGAGATACAATGACGAGTCAGTCAGTGAGTGAGTGGTATTTGAATTTTATGTATACATATAGATTGGGAGTTCAAAGGACCCGTTTCAACAAGCTTACAACTTTTCCACGCTGTTCCGTCTACCACAAAGCCAAATTTCGTAAGGGCGTCTACAAATGTCAAGTTCATCAAACCACGAAAGGAAAGGAGAGAAATTGAAAATGATCTAGTCTACAAAAATGCAGAACCGAACGGAAGTTTTGTGGCATTTAAAACATACACGCGTATAAAATTAAATGTGCGCTTCCCAGACCGAAAACGTAAAACATCTTCTGTCCTCCGCTCGATATTTCTCTATTGTCACTCTATATGTGCGAAATATAGGAAGGTTTCTGTATATCCTGCCTAAAATAAAAGCTGTTGGTCTACATTCCATTATAACGTGATGAATATACCCCCTTCGTTTGAGACCGACACATTTATTTGATTATGACCGTCGTGTACACGGTGACTGGTACACGTTAAAGCTGTCGTGTCCTCAAATGTTGAAGTTGGAGTGGTGTGGAAGTTTGGAGAGTGGGGTGCCAGTTCAGGTGTTGCTTCGTCATCTGACCGTGTTTCAAAATTGCGAGGTGTACATGGATCTTATCCTCCAGGATTGATCCCGGAGCTTCGCCACTAGCCCGTTGTACTGCTCCAGAGCGACGTTAATTGACTACCTACCTTGAACGAGTCTGTTGGTTAAATTAGGATATCGTAAACAAACTCTAACAATTGGTAATGGTTTGTTTCACACCAACCCAAAACGTGAGGACTTTCGGCCACCACATATTTAAGGTGCACCAGCCGCCTCTACACCATTCGCTTACAAACATCCATGCCCGGATTCGAACCAGGAACCTTCTTATCTAGAGGCTAACACTTTACCGGTTGGTCGGCGCTCTCTTGCAATTGGAGTCTTAGCACAGATGATTCTGGTTCTAAGTTTACCGTTCGGTGTCGAAAGCAATAACATTGATAACGAGTTTGCTAGGGGAAAACATTCACTGCGATTGCCTTTCATGCTTTCGAGTGCGGCAGCCCTAACGCGTTTTTCCCCCTATTCAGAAATCGACAAACCCACGGTTGCCATGCGGATAACATTATTTAGTATTAATAGATTTGAGAACACAGGATACATACTGCCTTGATCTTCAATTTAGTGGAAATATTTTCTTTACTTCCTTGCAGATAGGTCCCTAACATATCTGCTAAATATTTAGGCGTTCTGGGCCAGCTTTTCTATAGAGCAGGGGTTCCCAAACTTATCCAAGTCATGGCACCCTTAAGAGAATTAGAATTTTCTCATGGTACCCCCTCGTCATATAATATATTGTGGTACAGAGGCTGTTCGCACATTTTTTAGACGATTTTGGTTAGCGGTAATAAAAAATCGTTTGCTGCAAAAGAAATAATTGCAGTTGTACTATGTTTTTAAAAGTCAAAATCATCGTCTGCGGCTTGAGAGGTTTGTTTTTATTCCAAATGGCGTTTTTAACGAAGCAGTGGTTCGAAAGCTATATTTATGCTCTTTCCGAAGAGAAATATTCACATTCCGTTACCCAAAAACGATGTGAGAGTCATGGTTTTGTGATATCTAAAGCGTCGACAAGTAATATCGTCAACAAGACAGGAAAAAAACGTCAAATTGGAGCTTCAAGTGGGACAAAAATTACAAACAAGTATCCAAGGAAGAAACGGACTTCGACTATTGCAAAGGTACGTTGTTCAATGTTAAACGAAAATCCCCCTAGTCAAAGGACAGTTGCAAAATCATTAAAATGCTCGGTGTCCACTGAAAACAAAATGATAAACGTTGATTTAAATATTAAGAAAGCGAAAAAACGCAATGTGCATCGTCTTTCTCGCAAGCATATCGCTGAACTAGGACACGCTGCCGAATTCTATATGAGAAACACTTATCCAAAGAAAAATGGAAAAAAATTGTCACAATAGATGAATTATGGGTGTATTTAAATGATTGCAGCAAAAAAAAAGTGCCATTTATTATCATGAAGGGGGAGAAAAAAAAATTTTAAGTACATGGTTCACAGAATCGAAAGAAAGTTTTTCTAAGGGATTCACGATTGTTGCTGGTTTTTCATATAATGGCAAGTTAAAAATAAAGAGAGAGAGAGAAAAAATGTCAAGATTAACTGCAAATACTATCAGGAACATATTTTATCGCCAATTTTTCTGAATGAAATACCACCCCTTTACCCACAGTGCCATCAATCTGTGGAACTCCATCAAGACAAAGCTAGCAGTCACACATCAAAATCCACTGTAAATTTCCTAAAAGAAATGGAACAAAAAACCGGTATCAAGGCCATACCCTTCACTGATATCCCTACTAAATCTCCCGATGTATCACCTATGGATTTTTGTGCTTTCGGACTTTTAAAATCTGCATTATCCAAACGTTGTCCCACAACCCTTACAGGAAAGCTGTTCAGGAGGAATGTGATAGAATACCTCTTCTGACACTTCAAAAGGCATTATTATCCTGGAAATTACGGTGTCGAAAGATAGTTCAGAATAAGGGCTATCAAATAGAACATTTAAAACACAAGAATGAATTTTATGTAATTTAGTTTTGTGAATACAATATATATACACTATCTAAAAAATGTGTGAACAGCCTCTGTATATTATTATACATATATAATGTACATATTTCATATATGTACAACTGTGAAGAGGGAAATTAGAGAAGAACATAAACACATAGTTTATACAACTCGTTTTCAAAATTGATACTTTAATTGTACTTAATAGGAAAACATAGGTAGGTGAAAGTATAAATAAAACAAATAAAACTACATTCAATATGCTCAAGGAGGTATATGCGTGTGTTTAGTGCGACGGGTTGAGCCTGCTGCTTACTGCATAATAATTCGCATCGTAGAATTAAGCTTGATACAGCTACTCGCATTTATTTTTCGACATTTGTTTTCGAACAATATTTGCTCTTTATAACGGCAACTGCTGAAAATCCAGATTCGTATGAAGTCGCAAAGGGAATGAGAACTTTTATAGCTTTTGCACTTAAAGTGGGATAGTCATTTTTTTTCAGGTATACAACATTTCGTCGCGAATTTTACTTTCAGGCTGTTGACGTTCGAAAGCTCAATTAGATGTTCTACTTGTGAAATGAATTCTTGTAGAGCTTCAGCACGGAATGGATCTTGGATCCAGACAAACTTCTCGGTTAGGTCTTCGCAGAAAATTTTGCGAACCAGTCAGTTGTGATAGGTGCTTCGCGGCACCCCTCATCTCTCTATTATTTTTTACCTCATCTCTCTACGTGGCACCCCAGGGTGCCGCGGCACACAGTTTGGGAACCCCTGCTTATAGAGTTAGGAATATTATTCTTCACGGAATGTTTACTCTACAAAAATGTATTAAAAAATACAATGACAAAATTATAGAATCTCTCAATACCCCGTAAAATTGATGCCCAGGTCCGTGATAGTTCTTTTCGTGTCCGAACTAATACTGAAAACATTAAAAAGAAAAAATAATTTTAAGAATGAGCCCCCACCTTCATCCGTAATGACACTTGCATGTCCAAAATTCGCATAAAATTCGGACTACCTGAGGTATCGATATGGTGTAAAATTTTCCGTCGATTTCAAATCCGTATAAATTTTACTCTTTTCTTTAACGATCGTAAAGATAAAATTGTTCTAAAAAATCAATCTATATATATAATTATCTTACGTGGCACGCAAAAAAGACGTTATTTGTAATCGCGTTTTGGCAACACTGTACGATTGTTTGTTTATCGCGCAGTCTCGCGCTGCGATTGAATTTATAGCGTTATCGGATGAAATTTTATTGGAAAAAAAAAGGAAATTTTAATGAGCTGTTGCAGTTAGTTTATAATAGAAATCAAAGAAAGCGGAGGATCTTTTCAAGGCCATTTAAAAAACGGTCCTTTTCAGGGCCAACAATTATAGTTCAACAAGACGCTTGCACTACAACTTTCGGCAACAAACTCAATGAAAAAGTGTAGATCGTTTGGGTGCTGGGGAAATGTATGCAAACAACATGCTGGGCATTCAATTTTTAAAGCAGCGCTCACATTTCGAGTCAAAATTTGCACAAAGTTTTCATTTGAATTCTGATTTTAGAGATACTGTATATATTTTTTCTGCAATACAGCAAATTTAGATTTGAAAAGCATTTTTTGGTACCATATTTTGTAAACAATCCCTTCTGCTAGGACACATGTCTTCATTGAGGCGAGCGAAGCGAGCATAGGTTCGCGCAGCGAACCAATGAGGATTGCAAAGCAATTCTCCTGGGGTTGGCGAGCGTTAGCGAGCAGGGGGCGGGCCCCCTAGTAAAAAAGAAATAAACGCCAGGCAAAATTTTTTATTTGTTTTCTTTTGCTTTGCTGGAATTGTTTGAACCCACTGAAAATGATTACCAAAAAAATAATTAGAATATGTGATCTATTCATACTGTTGCCATTCTAAGGAAACTAAATAATAAAAAAATGCCAATAAATTAATTATAAATGTTCTAGATTAAATTTTAAAACTCGGGATTCGCGCATAAAATTAGGACTACCTGTGTACCAAATTTCATCACTAAATCCTATAGATTCGTCTGGACATAGCACACAACGCAGGTACTTCCTTTTGTAATTAAAAATTTGGAAGATGTCTGGACTTCTTTGGTTGACTGTAGTTTTGATTATGAAGTCGTGTAATTTTTTTACTCATTTTTTTAAGATTTGATTTGCGTCGTTTCTAGGAAACACACTTACGGACTTCAGAGAAGCAAGAGGATGAATATACGAGAGGTATTTTCAGGGTGAACAAACAAACCAGACGGTCTGCAAAGACAACTGCTGTCCAAATGCTCTCGCATGATGTGTATCGGGGTAATCTTAATTGCAGTTTATACTCGTTTAGGCGATATTTGGCGTTAAGTGTAATTGGTGCTGACAATCGGCATACTTCATTCGGTATTCTTGGGTTGGTGTGGAAGTTTGGAGAGTGGGGTGCCAGCTCAGGTGTTGCTTCGTCATCTGACCGTGGTTCAAAATTACGAAGTATTGTCCTCGGATCTTTCCCTTAAGGGACTGATCCCGGACCGTCGTCAATAGCCCGTTGTGTTGCTCTAGTACGACGTTAACTAAAAATTACCAAAAATTATCATTCGGTATTAATTTTTTGGAACTTTTATTGGCCGAGGTGCGTGATGAAGTTCGTATTCGAAAAACAAGCCAACATTCAGAACGCGTCCACCCCAGAAACACTCATCAGAACACCTACATTTAGCTTGACAGAAAATGCCTCTCCTGAATAGAAGAGTAACGTTTTGTACCGAGCGTCCTCTTCTAGAAATTTCGTTCATTCCGAAAGCATTTTAAGTGGTACTAGGTGTATCGCATTGTGCGATCTTACCCAACCCCCTTTCCTCGGGTGGTCTAGACCGCCCATCTCGACCTCATCTTCTATTTGCGATAGAATCGGTGGTCGCAGTCCGGATTTCCAATAATTAGATGAGTAATTACCTGTTTACGCCGACCTGGCGACGGAAATTATACACTTGGCATCGGGATCGTGTCTTAAATGATGATCACTACAACGCGTGCTACATTCCTGCTAGTTTATGTTTATTCCATTAGGGCACGTCATCTGACCGTGGTTCAAAATTACGAGGTGTTGTCCTCGGATCTTTCCCTTAAGGGACTGATCCCGGACCGTCGTCAATAGCCCGTTGTGTTGCTCTAGTACGGCGTTAACTAAAAATTACCAAATTATTATCCATTAGGGCACACGCCATTGTTAGAAGTCGTGTGAAAACAGATTTAAAAGATGTTTTTGGTGATTATGTTTGGTAATAAGTAAATTTGTATCTAATTTTTAAATTTTTTGGGGTGTGTGGTGGAATTAAAATTTTACTGGAATAACACAATGGGCAAATGGCGACGATCCGTTATCAATCCAGAAGTAAAAATACAATTCCTCATAATTTTAAATCATCGTCATATGGCGAGGTCAGCACCTGTACTGACATCCTACTCTCCAAACTTTCACATCATGCCAAGGTGATAACATCTGAGGCCACGACAGAAAAATGAATTTAAAATTGATCAAATTGAAAAATCTATATTTTTCAATACTATATTTGCTCAGATGTTGCTTCGTGGTCTGACCGTGGTTCAAAATTACGAGGTGTTGTCCTCGGATATTTCCCTTAAGGATCTGATTCCGGACCGTCGTCAATAGCCCGTTGCGTTGCTCTAGTACGACGTTAACTAAAATTACCATTACCTAGATCGGAAGGTTCCTGGTTGACGACAGTCCGGGATCAGTCCCTTAAGGGAAAGATCCGAGGACAACACTTCGTAATTTTGAACCACGGTCAGATGACGAAGCAACACCTGAGCTGGCACCCCACTCTCCAAACTTCCACGCTAACCCAACGTGAGGACTTTCGGCCACGACAGATTTAAGGTGCACCAGCCGCCTCTACACCATACGCTTACAAACATCCATGCCCAGACCCGGATTCGAACCAGGAACCTTCCGATCTAGAGGCTAACACCTTAACCACTATACCGGTTAGTCGGCGCTCTCTATACTATTTAAATCAGTTAATATTATTATCATCAGTATTTGCACTAATCACACAATATTTCAAAAAGCCAAACATAATTGGATTATCTTTTGGATCCTTTAATACTTTAGATATCCGATTATAAAGTCGTCATCTGACCGTGGTTCAAAATTACGAGGTGTTGTCCTCGGATCTTTCCTGATCCCGGACCGTTGTCAATAGCCCGTTGTGTTGCTCTAGTATGACGTTAACTAGAATTACCATTACAATTATTACCGATTATAAAGCTTGTAATATAAGCTAAGAAAAATAGTTTTTACATTTGTGATGTCACTTTCAAAGACCTTTATGTCGAAGAATAAAATTCTTTTTTTTAGAGGTTAAAAAAATATATTGATTCAAGGTGGCCCAAAATGTACCTGTGTGCAAAATATTCGATTCGAAGATGATGAGGTGCATGATCTTTCCTGGATTTTGAACAGATTCACACAAATGTGAGTGTGTGCGCCTTTCCTTTTTTCTTCTCTATTTTCAGTTTAAGCACTCAGCCTCATTAAATAGGAAATATTGTGAATCCGTTGTGTTGCTCCTCAGTGGGGGACGTTAGTTAAAATACCTACCTTCCATTAAATACACTCTACAGCAAAAAAAAAATCGACGCGCCAAGGAGGAGTTGTCCGATTGCGATGGAAATTGGTGGATGTGAAGAACATCGATAGAAAAACAAACGATCAAATTTCAGAACAATTGAATGATTTATTTCAGAGTTTGACCGTTACAAAGGAAGTCAATAAGGCGTTGGTCCACCTCTGACCTGGATGGAAGCTGTCACCCGACGTAGCATACACTGGAAAAGTTCCCGGATGGTGTCCTGGGAATTTCTACAGGCGCCTCAATCCCATGATAGTACTTTACGCAAGTCCAACTTGATTGGCTAATCGGTCACATGACCTAGATACGTATGTCATCAAGGTTTATAGTTGTTGGCGATTTATCTCTTCCTTTCTGCTTTCTTCTTTTCAGATCCATGGCTATGGGTGACTAGCGCGTCTTTTTAGTAATGGCTCTTCGTTACGCGGACGATTCTATTTAGGACCGTAGGGAGGTCGGTAGATATTAAACTCGTGATAAGTGAATCGATTCTTCAGTTTGATTCTTTCGTAACTTGTTTTGATCATTTGATCTACAGTGAGCTATGATTATTTACTTGTCTGGTAGTCTTTTTTTTGTGTATCTTCTGTGATTTTTTGAAGCAGATTGATGGAATGTATGATTGATGGAAGGGTACTTATACTTTAAAGAGCTTCTTTTCGTGAAGCAACGATGGCCTAATGGCTAAAGTCACCCACCTTCATATTAGCGTCGGCAGCGGAGAATGACTTCCCGAGTTCGAACCAAGCTGGGGAAAAAATTTTTGATCCTCCAAATTATTTTTAAAAAATTCCAATTTAATTCCTTTTCATTCAAATTTACTTTTCCTAATTTTTAATACCCTTTTCATATTTTTCCAAGCTTCCGTTGATTTTACATAAATAATCTAAGAACCACTCCTGAACTCACTACCAGCTGATATTTTTCCGCCCCTCTGCCGTCCCCTTTGCTTTAGGATGATGGTGTCGTATCCACCGCTGGCTTAGGACCATTCTGATGTAACAAAAAGCATACATAAAACACTAACTTATATAATTATTAACTTATATAATAAAAGGATACAATTTTCGGCTCCCACCTCTACCCACCCATAGCCATGGATCTGAAAAGAAAAGAAGAAAGCAGAAAGGAAGAGATAAATCGGCAACAACTATAAACCTTGATGACATACGTATCTAGGTCATGTGATCCGATTAGCCGATCAAGTTGGACTTGCGAAAGTACTATCATGGGATTGAGGCGCCTGTCCTCCCCACGGTCCTAAATAGAATCGTCCACGTAACGAAGAGCCATTACTAGAAAGACGCGCTAGTCTATGGGTGAAAAAGGTGGGAGCCGAAAATAGTCTCCGCTGCCGACGCTAATCTGAAGGTGGGTGACTTTAGCCATTAGGCCATCGTTGCTTCACGAAAAGAAGCTCTTTAAAGTATAAGTACCCTTAATATAAGTTGGCAAGAAATACTATTAACAACAACCATACAACATATATATGAGGAGCAAATCAGAGTCAACTTGTCGGACACTTACGCTGTACGCTGAGGCGCTAGTGTATGTATTGTATTTCTACGAAACAACGCGCATATTCAAAATCAAATGGTTACTGCAACAATCAGATTGGCGAGATATCCAAGTGAAGCCAAGCCCGTGAAACTAGCCAATCAAGTTGGCCTTGCGTAAAGTACTATCATGGGATTGAGCCGCTTATGGAATTTCTTGCCAAATTGTCTCCAACTGTCGGGCTAAATGGTCAACATTCTGGGATGATTGCAATCGCCTTTCCATAACGTCCCAAATCTGCTCTATGGGAGAGAGATCAGGAGACCTAGCTGGTCAAGGAAGTGTTGGCAAAGCTTGAAGACAATTCATAGCAACACGTGTCGTGTGCGGCCGGGCGTGTTCTTGTTGAAAGGTAAGTTCGGTAAAAGTTCGTCAAAAGGAACGGTATCACAACCGGTCGTAGACTGTCGTCTACGTACCGCTGTGCTGTAAGTGTGCCAGAAATGACTACCAAAGGGGACCGGCTATCAAAGGAGATGACACCGCAGTTCACAACGCACTGTTTTGGGCATGTGTGGCGTGCGATAGTAAGGACAGGATCGCCACGCTGCCCTGGACGTCTCTAGACGAGTCTGCGGTTGTCGTCCGGACACAGTTGGAAACGAGACTCGTCACTAAAGACTACACTCCGTTTCAGTTGATCGATCCCGGCACAACTCCTGTACAACGCCTTCCTTGTGGGTCGATTTTTCTGGTATAGAGTTTAGGTGTGTAGGTATTTTAATTAACATCGCACTAGTGCAACACAACGGGCTACTGCCAATTTCACGAGGTTGAGTGCTAGGTAAAACTAGAGTAGATAGATTGTTGAAAATTAGGTCTCACTTTAGAAACACAACGGACTATTGGGAACGTCCAGTATCAATCCCGAAGGAAGATATCCGAGGACATCTTGTAATTCTGAACCACAGTTAGATGATGAGGTCAACAGCTGAGATGAAATCCCACTCTCACAACTTCCACACCTCGTCAAGGAAAATAAGGTGAATTAAGTTTTAGTGCGAAGATACACACTGCTTTTTAAAGTGGGTCGCGGTAGCCCAGTTTTAAGAGCAACAGGAGTGTTGAGAGTTTGAATCTCGTTCCAACCAGAGACTGTCGTGTACACGGGGACTGGCACCCGTTAAATCTATCGTGACCCCAAATTGTCTTTGTATGGAAGTTTGGAGGTGTTTTTGTGAGGTGCCAGCTCATGTGTTGACCTCGTCAACTGAACGTAGTTTAAACGTACGAGGTGTTGTACTCAGATCTTTCCCATCGGGATTGATCCCGAATCGTCACCAATAGCTCGTTGTGTTGTTTCAGTGTGACGTTAATTTCCAACCTACCTTCCTCTATTTTCAAGTAAAGCACTCAGCAAACTTCATTAAATAGGGTAGGTAAAGTAATTTTTAGTTCACGTCAATTAGAGCAACACAACGGGCTATTGACGACGGTCCGGTATCAATCCCTTAAGGGAAAGTTCCGAGGACAACACCTCGTAATTTTGAACCACGGTCAGATGACGATGCAAAACCTGAGCTGGCACCTCACTCTACAAATTTCCACACCAACCCAACGTGAGCACTTTCGGCCACGACAGATTAATGTGCACCAGCCGCCTCTACACCGTGCGCTTACAACATCCATGCTCGGTCCCGGATTTGAACCATGAACCTTCCGATCTAGAGGCTAACATCTTAACCACTATACCGGTTGGTCGGATCATTTAATGGGGAAAATTTGGGTAATTGGTAATTTTTTGTTAACGTCGTACTAGAGGAACACAACGGGCTATTGACGACGGTCCGGGATCAGTCCCTTGAGGGAAAGAGCCGAGGACAACACTTCGTAATTTTGAACCACGGTCAGATGACGAAGCAACACCTGAGCTGGCACCCCACTCTCCAAACTTCCACGCCAACTCAACGTGAGGACTTTCGGCCACGACAGATTTAAGGTGCACCAGCCGCCTCTACACCATACGCTTACAAACATCCATGCCCGCACCCGGATTCGAACCAGGAACCTTCCGATCTAGAGGCTAACACCTTAACCACTATACCGGTTGGTCGGATCATTTAATGGGGAAAATTTGGGTAATTGGTAATTTTTTAGTTAACGTCGTACTAGAGCAACACAACGGGCTATTGACGACGGTCCGGGATCAGTCCCTTAAGGGAAAGAACCGAGGACAACACCTCGTAATTTTGAACCACGGTCAGATGACGAAGCAACACCTGAGCTGGCACCCCACTCTCCAAACTTCCACGCCAACCCAACGTGAGGACTTTCGGCCACGACAGATTTAAGGTGCACCAGCCGCCTCTACACCATACGTTTACAAACATCCATGCCCGGACCCGGATTCGAACCAGGAACCTTCAGATCTATAGGCTAACACCTTAACCACTATACCGGTTGGTCGGAAAATTTGGGAAGGCGAATGGGTAGAATTTACGTCTCACTGGAAGAACACAATGGACTATTGACGACAGTCCGGGATCAATCCCAGAGGAAAAGATATCCGAGGACAAATCCACATAATGCTGAACCAGAGTTTGATGACGAGTTTAACCCTGAGCTAGCACCCCAATCTCCCAACTTCCAGAGGATGCCAAGATAATTTGGTAATTTTTAACTAAAATCGTGCAACACAACGGGCTATTGACGACGGTCCGGGATCAATCCCAATGGCAAAGATCCGAGGATAACACTACGTTACTTTAAATCACGGTCAGATGACGAAGCAACATCTGAGCAGGCACCAAACACTCCAAACTACCACACCACTCCAACGTTTGGACATTTGAAGCCACGACGGATTTAACGTGCACCCCTTTGTACACGACGGTCTTTGACTGGATACCAACTCACAACCATCTGGTTGCTATATATATATAATCCGATGTTCTTCCAACCGGGATACCGTTGTGTTGTGTGCTCTAGTATGACGTTAATTAATAATGACCATTACCATTAGGTACTATTACCATCCAATCGGGCTTCCGCGGTCCCGAAAACAAGTGAAATTCATTCAGTGTGCCCTTCTTATAGTCGCAGCTTTATTTTCTAGGCTCTAATATTATAAAAGGAAGTGTTTTTTTTTTCGCGGGCGTAAAATTCTGACGATTCTATGGCACTTACAGCAATGCGATTTGGCACACAGGCAATCCAAATTTTCAAGAATTTTTGAAACGCGGCGAAATTTTAAAATTCACTGTAGAAGATTTTAAAATGAATTTAATAGTTTTATTCTCCAACTGATTCTTCAAACGCGTTTCGTCTGGACGAAAGAAGAATAACCCCAATCTTGACTTTTATACCCACGTGACCTTGCAGTCAGCCTTGGAATCATGCCAGGTTTTTTCCATCGCCCCGAAGAACGGTCAGAAAATTATTTTTTACGTTTCCGCTTTCATTTTGCATGCGGAGAAATTAATTTTTTCGTTTCCGGTTTGATTTTGCGCGGAGGAATGTTTTCTCAGTCAGACGATAAATCTTTAAACTATAGTCACAGTTCTTTTTTCTATCTCCAAGACCAGGGGTTCCCAACCTATTAGTAACTACGTACCAATTTTTTAAAATTTTTGGTGTACCACCAGTTATATATATATTTTTAGAAGCAAATATTTAATCTCAGAAAAGTGCCCGATGGTTTGTTATATTATATTATAAATTACTAAGAAAGCTTCATATTTTATGATTAATGCACTTGTATTTCGTATTAATGATGGTTTAATAAAGGAAAAAATAAAACGATTATTGAAAATTACAGTTTTATTTTTTACTCACAGGCCTAAAAACAAATAATTTAAAATAAATAGTACAAACTAAGCAAACAAAGATTAACATAATCAAAAATCAATTTTTAGTGCACAACTTGTTGCTTGTCTTTTATTAAAATATCAATATCAGGAGCAATGGAGCTTAACTTCACTCTTAAGTCCTCTCCAACACCTACTCTGTTTCTATATATTTTTTTTTTTACAAAAGTTCAGAAAAACCACTCTCACACCAGTAACAAATGGCATAAGACAAGGAGATATATCAACTTAATTTCGCCGAGATAACCATTGAATAGAAATAGATAATCAGCAACTAAGTTTCTCTTTAAATAATGTACTGTTAGCGTTATTTATTACAGTGTAATAAGAACGTTAATCACAAAATTTATTTCATATAATCCCATTTTTCCTATAACGTGGTTGCACATACTAAAAAATCGAACAAACTTCGTAGAATATTTGAGTCGCTCGTATCATCCTTGCGTACCACCTGAAACGTTGCCGCGTACCACCGGTTGGGAATCCCTGTCCTAGACCGTTAAAGATAAAGTAAAAATTTCAACGGATTTGAAATCTGCGGAAAATTTCAGTTTAGATTGATACCTAAAAATATGATTTTCTTTAAATAAATAATTTTTAAATTGAATATATCTTCAACGGATTTGAAATCTGCGGAAAATTTTACACCAGATTAATATCTTACACCACGGGCACGGGCAACGCCGGGCTAGCCACGCAGTGGCTAGTGACAGATAGTAGGTACTTTTTGCATCGTGAGAGAGATTCTCTGGCGTCCTTCAGAAATTACGCAATCGCGCACTATTTCATACGACATTCGGTTTTTTATTTTGCATCTTTCATCCGAATGTCATACGCGCCGCCAACAACGCGAAAGGTGTCAACTGAACATTGAGGACAGGAAGGAATACATTAGGGAGGCAGTAAATGTTATTTTGCAAGTGTGCAGGGACAGAGAAGTGGCTTATTCTGCAAAGAGCACTCCTTGCATAATGCGAATAATGGGGAGGAAGCTGCTATGCTGGTAGGACAGCTGCTAACCAGATAGGACACCCTCACTTTTTATGCAACCGAGTTCTCCTACTTTGATTAGCGGTGTCGCTGTAGTTACTTTAAAGGGGAAAAGATTGAATAGATTTTCGAGAGCGGTAAACTACGATCCAATCTGTACTTGAATGTGTCTTGAAGAAATGAAGTGATGCTAGCGTTGGTTATTTTGGGGTATTACATCACAAGGGTCATACTTGGCCAAGCTGACCAAACAGAACTAGTGAGGAAAAAAAGCAAAAAGCAGAAGTGTAGGCGGCAGTAAAACAGAAGGGAAGACAGATCACTTGGGTACCTCAGGATTGTGATGCCCGTACACACACCTATGGTGGTGTCTCTGTGGACGATGTTTGCTATGATTTAAATAGTTTGGTATGTTTGCCTACGTATTTGATGTAACGTAACTTTAGTATGTTTTTCTTACGAGTATAGGGCACTACGTGGTAAATTTAATTCCAACAGATTGGTAATTAACGTCGCTCCTACAAATAAATATAAATTATTTGGGGCATTTTCACAGTATTAAGTTGTTACGGACCCTACACTTCAGAAACATATTTTATCCTTATATTCTCTTACAGTGAAAATGTTTAAGCTGAACTTCAAGTAATTTTATATTTTAATATGTAATTAAAGCATTAGCATTGAAAAAGATTTTTTTAATTCAAATTTTTATTAAATATAGAGATTTATATTGTATGTTACGGACAATACATTAAAAGGACATGGATTTTTTTACTCGAATGGAAATGGCATTCCCTCTGAAACTAGCTGTTATTTCAATCTATTAAAATTTTCTTTTCACATTTTAGTTCATATATTAAATATCTGGACCACAAAATAAAAATTGGAAAGGACAAAATTTTTTTTAAATGAATTATTTATTACATAACTCCTTGTTTACAAGCCTGTTACGGACTCTACACATTTGTCTCTTGTGAATATTAATGAAAATACTGAGAACTGGGTTCAGACTATTACAACAAAATTGTTTTACTCTTCAATAGTGTCTATGATTGATGAATTGTTTTGGCTATTTCCTCATTATATGCAAAACAACATGCCGAAGAACCAATTGGTGGTGGGTCAATGGGTTGAATTGACAGATAAGTGTCCCGGTTAATTTCTTCAAACTCTGCTTTTGGTATAGCTTTAAATTTGTTTGTTGATATGGGTTTAAGTTCAAACTTAACAAGCAATTTTTCTTCTGGTAACATTTTCACTATTTGCCCTGGCCACCGGTCATTAATGTTAAGTACAGATATCCAAGTTCCTACTTCTATCTTTGGAAATGCTTTGGATTAATGATTGAAAATTCTCATTCCTATGAGTATCCCCCACATATTTTCTCAATATATTTGGAGTTAACTTCTGAAAATACTTTGGCATCAACAACATAAAAACTGTGCATTCTTCTGTTGCCAGGTATTGATGTGACTGAGCTCCATTCAACAGTTGCTACCACCTCAGTTTCAGATACCAAAAGAATGTTTATTGATTTAGCCTCTCTTTTAGCAATGACTTAGAAATCATAGGCATTAGATGACACATATTTTTACTTCACCCCCTAATACCATCTACTGGTCCTTTTCCATGCGCTGTAGGAAAAACATTCTTGCTAGCAGTGCAGCTGTGGTCTTCCATGTGGTTTTTTAAATTGCTCACAAGGTTATACTTATTTTTAAATTGGCTACCACAACCATCTGACCAGTAATGAACGTGTAAACGGTATTTTCAGTTTGTTTTTTATGTCATCCAAAATAATTCTGTTAAAGATGAAAACTTCCTTTTTGTGCAATGGGTTAGTACATCCGAGACAATTGCATAGGAAATATGCTGCACTTCTTCCCAAATCTTGTAATATATACCACAGCTGTAAATATAGTCACTTGCTCTGGTGAGCTTTCATGATTTCATTTTGTTGTTTCAGGCTATTATTTTCTGCAAAATCCTCTTGAATGATAATCTGACTTTCTGTCAGTTTCTCTTTTAGATATCGCATGTTTTCTTGCTGCCATTTTACACTGTATACATGCCGGGCAAATGAGTGCAGCTGTTCTTTAAGAACTTGTATCCCTTCAACTAAATCTGTTTCAACAGGTTCCTTTCTTACTTGACCATCACTGGTAACAAATTGAAAATAGCTAATTGGTATGTCTTCAATCAAATTCAAACAAGGTTGAAAAGAAATAAAGATATGCAAGTACTGGAAAACTGAAACTAACATCTAAAAGTTAAATTTGAAGTAGTTTTTTGAAGTGAAAGTTTCATTTTACCTTTAAAGTTGAAGATCTGGTTGTTTTATTTTGTGTACAGACAAATTTTAAAATGGAAATCCTGTAGACAAAAAACATCATTCTTGCCAAATGTAGAGTCCGTAACATTTTGTAGAGTCCGAAACAAAATTTTAGAAATTCATAAAAAATAACAGAATTGAATAATAGTGGAAATCAGTTAACAATATTGTAACACTATTGTTGGAATTAGAAAATATTGATTTTGGTAAATAGAAAATAATAATTAAAAATTTTAACAAAACTTTTCATTCTAATTTTGTTACGGACTCTACAACCATCCTTTTCACAAGCTGTTAATTTTTACAAAATACATTTATCAATTAAAATTATTAGCCATAATGGAACTGTGCCAGAACATTATTTGTCCCCATTTTAAGTTTTGGCTTAAAAATCTGTTCAAGCCATTAAAAAATTAAAATTTACTGTAGAGTCCGTAACATTAAAAACTTCATTTTTGATATTCTAAACGCAATTCTATGCATAATATGAAGTAAAAAAAAGAAAAGAATGTGATATTTATGTCCTTTAGAATTTGCTCTCTCAATATATGTAATTAATTTTTAAACGGACACACCTCTGTCTCAAATACTGTGAAATGCCCCATTTTAGATTCACTAGTGAAACAATTGTTTTAAATTTCAAACAGCGATTCTCTCCAGCCTCTGCTAATAATAAAACAATTCTAAATTTTCAAGTAAAAATAAAGTATGCAATTTTATTGCTGTAAATGGGCGAGTCGCTTTTCCCAAAGACCTACCATGCCCTTAACCCTCCTGGTGGTTGGTTGTCTTGACGACACATCTCGTCATTAGCAAAACTGACCAGATCTTGATGGACGAGATATCTCGTTTAAATCACTCGGAGTTTTAAAGACGGCCTTTACAACGACGTACGTATGTCAATGATTTATGAATATTTGAATACAGTATCGATATTTTTTAACGAAGTAAAATTGTGAGCTCGTATGAAACGAACTCACGATTTTACGAATTTCCTCTCGATCCCATGGTACAAATGTTAGTTTTTTATTAACAGGAAACAAAAAGTGCCTGTTAAATAGATCAAGAGACATTTTTATGTTACCCTGAATGCCTTATAATCAGTTTGCGTTACTGTCGAGGTCAGATTGAGTGTGGAAGGAGGGTGCTTTGACACTCAAAACGAATAGGCAATGAGGGATGGTATGATATACTCAGGTCCAGCTCCATATTCTAGAAATTTTGGTCAGAATTAACCCCAAAATTAAATTATTAAAAATGGCTCTTAAATCGAAAATCCCTCAAGTTTGCTTTTTAAGAGTAATTTTAATTCAATTATTTCGAATTCAATAATTTTTTCAACTTCTGATTTAAACAAAAATAATTCACATTAAATTTGTAAACTAGTATGTGATATCTATGTGAAATTATAAAGGAAAGTAATGAGGAAAAAATTAGACGCCACATCGAAAACTTGACAGCGGGATTTAAAAAAGAAATATTTAAATTGGACAGTGTTTAAATTGTTACTTTGTTCATTTTGCTCTGTTCCATCCTCCACTACCATTTATGTACCCAAAAAATTACTTAGAATAAAAAGTGCTTTACTTTGTTTGTTTTGTTAGTTACTTTTCCTCAAAATTGCTATGGGCAAATAAAGTTTTAACGCTAGCTAGTTACGGCACTCTGTATCATATATATAATAGAAAATCTGTCTGAAACAGCCAAAAATCTCGATTGCTGAACTCTGTCGTCATGAAATTCCCAGTTTATTCCATCTGAAATTTCTTGATCAGCGCAACTATATTAGTTCTCTGCGTCGTTCCCTTAGAACCATGGAAGTAAAATTTAATGTAGGACATTACTCAAGAAGAGACCAATTAACCCAAAACTTTCTCGAGACGAGCAATGGAAAGAGAACAGGACACAAGCCCGTGCGTCAGATAAAGCTCAAAAAGGCTGTTCGATAAAGCAATGAAACTGTTGAGGAGAAACAGAGGCTTGAACTAAAATCTCCGAGGAAGCAAAAACTCCCTGGGGAATTTGAGATTGGATTTTATTTTGCATTTTATGTTACAATGTCCAAAACAGGACAAGATGCGCCAGACGAAAGTTTTTTAAATTAAATACAGGCAATGCGTAACTAAGGGTCGAAAAAATAAGAAATCTATAGGTAGGTAGGTAGTTGAATTTACGTCGCACTGGAGCAACAGAATTGGCCATTGGCGGCGGTTCGGGATCTGTCCCGAAGGTATCCGAGGACAACATTTCGTCATTTCGTACCACTGTCAGTTGACGAGGTCAACCATTAAGTTGCTATCCCGTTCCCCGAACTTCCGCATCACGCCAACGTGAGGGCATTTGAAGGACGACCGATTTAACGCGCACCAGTCTCCACGAACAAGACGGTCCTTAGTTGGATCTAGACTCGATCTTGCAACCCTCCGGTTACTTATCTGCAACAATACCAACGGGGCTACCACGGTTCTTGAAGAATCAGAAATTGGGTCAAATGTAGAGATTTAACCTTGACACTACAGCCGGTACAGCTGTTGTTCCTTGATCAAGCCAGGACCGAATTTAGACTTCAGCCAGTACAGCAGTTGTAGCTTGAAAGTTATAAAGAATCGTGCCAAGAACGAATTTAAACTACGGGCAGTACAGCAGTTGTACCTTGAAAGTTATAAGAATCGGCCTTAAAAGAATCGTCTCAGTTATATCTTTATAGCCCTAGTCAAAAAATATATTAACTTACACAAAAATGTGGAAATTTTGGAAAAAGTAGTCTTATAATTAAATTTTTTAAAGTAATAACGGGGATTAGGTTTAAAGTCGGGTAATAAAGTCAGTAATGAATGAAACATTTAGTCTACTGCATTTATGCTTCATTAAGTACAATTTCTATGCAATACTTATTACCTGGTATCTAAACACCGCCGATGCGAAACGTTATCTAGGTACGAAGTTTATATTACGCTCTACCTGCGACAACTTTCGCTAGTCTGTGCTATCATTTAAAGGGAATCGCCTCATTTCCGAAGCCATAATAATTAGTACACATCAGTCCGAGGACTGGAACAGACAATCTGATGGCAAAATGTCAACGTCGTGTCCCTAAGCATCCTGGATTCGGAGCTCCTTATCTGGTCTGACCATCTAAACACCCGTAACTTCTCTGGAAAACAAAACACCTCTCGGTGAGATCAAAAGTCCCGGGCGACACTCTCGATCCAGGGGAATTCGGAAGCCGGGGTTGGGGCGGGCAGGCTCTACTTTTATTTACCTTGTTATTAACCACCGTGACATTTACGCCAGGCGTAATTCCAGATTATAGAGTGTTAAAAGTGACGGCCCGAGACTTGGTTTTTAATAAGGGAGAGGAGTGCTGCTGTTTACTTTGGAACGCGTGCTCTGACAATCACAAAATCCACGCCTAATGAGATAATGAGTATATTTATACAATAGGCCACATCTCGGTAAATAAATCTCGGGAAGAGGTCGTATAATATTCTCTTAACAACACTGTAGGGCGATATGTGCTTTCGCATAGGGGCGATTGCGTGCTAAAATAATTCTTTGACACACCCTAACTGATCTTAATCGCTTACACTTCAGAGTGGAACTGGGTGTCATCTACAAACATATACAGTAGACTCGCGTCTTTACGAACTGCACGTTTTTGCGAACTACTACGTTGGTCCCGAACAGTGTCCCATAGAAATATATGTTAGTTTTCCCTATGAACCAAAATTACACATTCTCTCTTTTTTACGGACTCAGTTTCCTCACTTTCTTTTCATTGTTTTACTTTATACAGGAAAATTTACCGGGAAAGGGTGAAATTTCTTCAGACTGTTTAGACTTCGGACCTCTCAAGTTGGTAAGGGGGACGTAAAAATCACCTAGAGCGATTCTGATCTCAGTGCAGACGAAGCCTTGAACAGGAAATTCGTCGAAGGGATCTTCAAGTTCCTGGAAACCTTAAATTTCATGATTTTCTGATTGTGGACGAGAATATTCAAGCATGCACCGAGATTTTGGATGATGAAATCATCAATTTAGGTGTTGAACGGGAATGCCGAAGAACAATCCGATGAAGAAGAATGCGTAGAGGTCAATCCCAAGGCCAACTATCGAAGAAGCCACAGAATGGCTGTCAGAACTACGTCGGCCCTTAGAAGCATATGACAATTTCGCTATGCTTAACAGCATCAACGCTATGGAATCGTATGCTTACCGAAGTGCTATCATGAAGCAAACGAAGATAGCTTATTTTTTTGGAATCTAATGAATAAAAGTTAGTGCCGAATTGCATTTTTAAAATCCCATTCCCATTAACGAACTTTCAATTCTATGAACTTTTTATTCGGTCCCCACGAGTCCACTGTATATGGATTTTAATAATGTGTATGTCAGTTTGCATCACGTACAGAAACCTCTCGATAGATCGCGCTTCTAGGGGGACAATAAGAAAGCGTGGTATACCGAAGGAGGCGATTTATCCAGATCTCAGTAAAATTTACTTTTTGGAGAAAAAAAGCACAAACTATACATTATATTTCGCGTCGGTATTTTACATTATGCAATACAGCAAGTAATTCAATCATGTAAAAGACAAACTTGCAACGACGTGGTTAATTTTTTTAATTATCTACCTCTTGTGGCTTAAGTTGGATAAAATATTTAAATGCTTTCACAGAAATGGGCAATGCAAGCGATAATATTTATGGTAAACTTGCAAATACTGCCCGATCTTACTCGGGTTGAATTGGTAAACTCTAGACCGAAGAAATTATCAGAATATACAATCACTTTTGTCTTGCATAGAATAAAATATTCAACACCTTTTCTCGACATCTTCATAATTTGTAGAACTTACTTTGGATACAAATCCACACATGTACACCCATCTATGTTATACATTTCATATGTATCGCACCCTTGCTGTATGACAAAGCTATAAAATGATGAAAGGTGACACTAAAGCTACTACTACAAAAGACGGTTTTGAGGGGATTTGGAATTCCCTTTCTTAAGTTCTTTTCATGTAAAATTGCTCAACTCACTTCATAAAAATTGACTAATCTACAGCGAGTGCACTCGGACTTGTATAATCAACAAAACAATATTTTTTTACTTGTGGCACTCTTGTATCAGGCATACGACATTGTTGAATTTCGCCATCTTTAAGGGAAGGATGCCAAATTAATTTGACAAGATATCCATCACTGCGTCTTTTTTAAAGCAGATACATTTATTTTTTTGAAAATTAGACTTTGTGGCACGTCTAATCATAAAAGAACTTAGGTAAAGCGATTCGACATAGGTTTTTTAAGAGGAAATCATTGTTTTTAATAAAATTTTGCCATATATAAGTTGCTTTTAATATTTCAAAAGAGTTCTGGTTTTCTAACATTACTTCAATAACGAAAACATTACACTTAAAAATTTGCTCTTTTCTGACTTACCTGCCGCTTTAAATCGAATACTTTGAGATGGTGTTACGTGTGATGAAAAGGAAATACAATTTATTAAAATAATAAATATTTACAATTAAACTAAACAGAAAACAGCCAAATAAAATTAAAAGTTGTTGGGGAAAAAAAAAAGGTGTTCTATATACTGATGTTAATTTGCGTGCTTCTTTTTTATCTCTTGATATCCGTACAACTGTCACAACTTATATCTAAAAAGAGCACAATATTTAGGCCCGGTGCACACATGCGGTTTTTCAACGTATGGCGCTGCTGCGGCACCGAAGTCCAACAATACACACATAACCGTGAAATGATTAAAGTACTCATTTCGAGCCATTTGCGATAAATATTCTATCGAAGAAAACGTGTTATTTCGCTTACTCGGCGTAAAAAAAAGTATACTATTTTGAAACAAAATAGAACGTTACTGGATACAACCATTTATTAATTATTATTTATAGTCCATTTTTTATGAAAACAAGGTACTTCAGACCGGAGACGCATGTGAAGCGAGCTGCGGTGGCGTGGGGAACTGCGGTACAAATTGCATGCAAGTTGAACGTGCGTGGCCGCAGCGGCGCCGGAGGCATGTGTGCACTACTCCAATGGATCTAATGTATCTCAGACCGCACTTGCGTTGCCGCAGCTGCACCGCACGTTGTAAAACCGGATGTGTGCACCGGGCCTTACGCAACTAAGTTCAGTCACTAAGGCCCGGTGCACACATCTGGTTTTTCAATGTGTGGCGCCGCTGCGGCAACACAAGTGATTCTATGGAGAAGTGCCTCCAGCGCCGCTACGGCGACGCATGTCCAACTTGCGTGCAATTTGGATCGCAGTTCCCCACGGCGCCGTAGCTCACCGCACATGCGTCTCCGGTCTGAAGTACCTTGTTTTCATAAATAAATGGACTATGAATAATACTTAATAAATGGTTGTATCCAGTAACTTCTACTTTGTGTTTCAAAATATACTTTTTTTTACACCAAGTAAGCGAAATAACACGTTTTCTTTGATATAATATTTGTCGCAAATGATTCGAATTGAGTACTTGAATCATTTCAAGGTTATATGTACATAGTTGGGCTTCGGTGCCACAGCGGCACCGCACGTTGAAAAACCGCATGTGTGCACTGGGCCTAAATGGAGAAAAGACTCTGATAAGTAAAATACAAAAAATATGATTTACCGAACGATATTTATTCAAAAGGAAAAATTCTGATTTATATTTTATCAAACGAAATTTATTAATTAAAAAGCACAAGTTTGATACATGTTTTACAAACGATTTTTGTCAGCGTTTTAATTTTCAGTGTTAATTTTTATTAATATTCTTTTGCAACGTGGCAACAAAAATGGAAATAAAAACAAGGACTCAATATTTATTCCACAAAAAATTTATGGAATTTGTTAGTGAAAAATAAAAATTTAATAAAATTTTTTATCACGCTTTTCTGTTCTTTTGCCAAAGAAAATATCGTCGGCTTAGAATTGAAAACAACTACAACTTTTTGAAAGAGCGTTTTTTGACTGACACTAAATGCTTGTTTTTATGACGATGAAAAACATTGTCACATTGTAATTAATCTATGAACAAAGTTAGAGCAATAACAAATTTTTTTTAAATTTTATTTCTGACGTAAAAACTAATAGTTAGTCTTTAAAAGCTTGAACTGTACAATTTGTTTGTCAATGAGTTATGCACTCAATGCAGAATCCACAACACTCATACTACTGAAAGAAATCATTCACAGTATCAGCGAATTATCATCTTCAGTAATGGAAAAATCAGCTTCTAGACAATTGCTTGGAGGCGCACCCGAAACTATTCCCTCCGTAGGAGAGTAGGGGGACGGGGCTAATTGGATCAGGAGAGCAAGTTGTCGAAAAAGGCAGAGCTATCGCTTAATCCTGTATATTAGAGAGTAGTAAAAAATTGTTTGTATAAGTTACTTATTCTAACACACGTTCGACGCGTGTTGTTATTTGTTCTCTTTACCATTCTGATTTATTATCGCCGCATGATATTTTTTTCTCTGAAATGCCAGCGTTTGAACCACTTAGGTAGACAACTTGATGGGGGAGGTTGATCCTTGGAAAGATTTCGAGTGGTATGTTATAAGCGAAAATGTTCTGAAATTTGGTTTTATTGCATGGGAATTTAAGATTAAGTGGGAGGATTACATTGAATTGAGAAACTGATTCAATTTATATTAGATTTTTTAAATTGCTAAACAGACATTTTATGAAATTTCTTTAAAAAAAAAAAAAATTAAATTATAAAAATTAATACTTTTTGAACTATATACCAGTATCCAAAAATCAAATCAATTGTTCTAATTGTTCTTATGCTACTTCCAAAATAGAAGTGAACTTTCAACAAAATAGATTTGTAGTGTAATTTTTACTTTCAACTCTTCTTTTGTTCTTTGGAAATCGTTTTACTGATAGCAATTTCAAATCAGTAGCGGATAAAGTTGTTTTGAAATGCCTTAGCGTAAGTAACATTAAAGCCCCTCGTCTAAACTGTTCTCAGATTTGCTGATCCAAATACGTTTCTATATTTTTACAATAAATTGAATTGTTATAAGATATCAATAAATATTATTTATTATGATAGTTACGAATTCAAATTAATTATAAAGTACTAGCCACTGCGTGGCTAGCACGGCGTTGCCCGTGCTGAACTTTGTGGGGTTAGGTGTGTTCATTGTGAACGTTTGTAATTCACCGGTGTTTGCTACGCATTTCCATTTGGTTTGCTTCGCAAACCAACACCACGGATAACGCCGTGATGGCCTAGTTATTGTGAAATTGGAATTGCGAAGAGATCCAATTGGTGTGACGTGACAATTTCTTGGAGGGTGGGATGCCAGCTGAGGTGTTATGTTATCATTTGACCGTGGTTGTACACGTATATTTCCCTTATTGGATAAAACTTCGACCCTAGTTAATAGGTAGTTGTAGTGCTTGAGAACGTTAATTAAAAATTACCCAATTTTGTCGGATACTTTCCTTAGGCGAATGATCCCGGACCGTAGTGAAGAGCCCGTTGAGTTGCTATGGTACGATGTTAATTAAAAATTACCTCGGATCTCTCAATTAGGGAATTAATCCCATACACTTGTTAATAGCCAATTGTGTTGATTTTGTGTGATGTTAATTAAAAATTTCCTCAGATTTCAAATTCGCTGAAATTTTTAATAAAAACATGTAGAACTTCTGTTGATTGTTGTAATTTTTTTTTAAATCCGTTTTATACACATGCATATTTTACACATTTTACTGCAATGGCAAAAATTGTATTTTCTAAGAATTAAGAGATTAAAGTTTTTGGAAAAGGCAGCTGAGAAAATTGAAAGGAAGAGAAAACACGCTTTTGTACTAAAAACCGAAAAAATGAGTGTCTTATTTTTTAAATTTTACAACTTGAATGTGTGGTGTATCTTATTTTTAACACAACAATGAAATCTGTTGATTTGGGCAATCTATATATATATTTCTCTTACGTGGCACGCAAAAAAGACGTTATTTGTTGCCGCGTTTTGGCAACATTGTGCGATTGTTTGTTTACTAGGAGCCTCGCGAGTCATTTGAATCTATAGCGTTATCGGATGAAATTTTATTGAAAAAAAAAATGAATTTTAGACGAGCTGTTGCGGTTTGTAATAGAAATCTAAGAAAGCGGAGGATCTTTTCAGGGCTATTTAAAAAACGGTCCTTTTCAAGGCTAACAATTATAGTACAACAAGACGCGTGCACTACAACTTTCGACAACAAACTCAGTCAAAAAGTGTATGGGTGGCTCGAGTACTGGGGAAATGTACACACAAACAACATGCTGGGTATTCAATTTCCAAAGCAGCGCTCACATTGCGAGTAAAAATTTGCTCAAAGTTTTCATCTAAATTCTGATTCCAGAGGTACTGTATATATCTTTTATGTAATACAACAAATTTAGATTTGAAAAATATTTTTTTGGAATATATTTTATAATCAATCCCTTCTGCTAGGACACGTGTCTTCATTGATGCGAGCGAAGCGAGCATAGGTTCGCGCAGCGAACCAATGAGAATTGCGAAGCAATCCTCCGGGGGTTGGCGAGCGTTAGCGAGCAGGGGGCGGGCCCCCTAGTACAGTATATTTTAACCCCAAATTACTTAAATAATAGGGAGACAGAAAAATTAGAAATATTTTTGTAAGTTGAGGTAATTTTGAATAAAATAGATTAATAAACCAAAATAAAAGGTAATTTTTTTAATATTTTGAGTACAAAGTGAATTATTTTATTATTTATCTGAATTTTTAAAATTAGCAATGTTTGTAGATGTGAAATGCAATTTTAGAAACAATTAAATGAAATGAAATAAGTATGTGGCATGTGCGAAAGGAAAACAAATTATAAAAATAAGCATTTTATACTTGATTATTTTTCCCCGAGATAGTATACATGTACATTTATTAAAATAACCATATGTGGCAAGAAATTGAAGTAATAACTATTTATAAAAAGTAAAAAGGTATTAAATTCTGTCGAACACTTGACCGTGGGAGAAACACGGTTTAATGGGACCGAGTCGTATGACTTTAAGTGATTGTGCCTTGTTGATGCTTACAGTGAAACTTAAACGAATGGGAATTGAAGTTTTTTAAATTGGAATGGGATATCAGAAGTGATGATTGGTATTCTAGGAATGAATACGTTTTAACTTGCAGCATGTGTAGTGACGATGGTGGCTTCAATAATATTTGGCATGAGTTTCTTGACAGAGTGTTGTGCCATTGCACAGTGAAGGTGGATTCAGATTCGTGAGAAGCATAATTGGTGCTTCAATATGTGCGCGAGAGTACTTCAGATGGTTCCAATGTGTAAAAAAACTGTGTTGTGTGTTTTAAGGACTCATTTCTGTCATGCGTAATGTCTATAGATTTGTAAATTTAAAAACTATGGGGCAATTCTCGCAAGACTTGCTTTTTGATCACATTGACATCTTTATTTATTTGGGAAAGATTTGCCCTTTGGCACAGCCATGCATGATGAGTGTTATGATACAACAGCAATATATTGATGAACCTTAGGGGTTGTAACCTTTTGGGTGTGGACCACAGGTGTTTAGACAACTGTTTGGCTTGTTAGCATAATGATGAAATGACGGAATGAACGGCAAAGAAAAGAGATACATGAGTTATTAATTGGAAAACTTTAAGGCATCCCACAGAATGGCAGCGCTTGCTATATGTGTTGTGTAAGTGACAGAAACACGTCCGTCTTGAAAAGTAATCCTACAAAAGTTGCAAACACTTTTTACAGCACTTACATACAACTCCTGTAACCCTTCACAATGCTGGCTTATTATACGACAGCCTTTTTTATATTTGTTGACACGATGCTGTGATTGGCTGTTACATAACTCATTTGCATAGTTCCATCTAACTCTGCAGCAAATTGCAGCCTCTCAAATTTAGATTAGCTTCCAGAAATTAACATTTTTCATGAAGGCTTAACTTTTGCCAGCGAGTGTAGACAATTATAAAATGAAGTACTACGTGTGTTGTCTGTTCGGCGTGTCGTGACGAATCTATAGTACTTCCAATAATGAAATTTGGCACATAGGTAGTGTGAATATTTTAAAATTTTATAGTCCACCACAAATTTTAAAATTTAATCCAGAACATTTTAAAAGTAATGTAATGAGATATGTAATTATTATTGTGTTCCTCCGAATAGCAAGTCTTCAATTGGTATTGACTAAATACGTATTTACAGTGCGTATGTAGCTGCCCCATTAATGGATATACTTTATAAAAATGTATTGCTTTTTTAAAAGCATATTAAGTTTTAGTTTGGATTATCATAATGTATAATATAAGTATATATTTTTTTGTGTTTCCTCCATTTTTGGAACTGGATCACAGTTGTGCAATATGTTGTTTGTTATTTCTTCTGTTTTAGAGTACGATAGTTTGGATTATCATTTTTAAAGCATATGAACTTTTTGTTTGGATTCTTACGATATCTTTTTCAAAAGCAGAGACCTGTTTCATCAATTTATTGTCGGTATGTATTCCTAGATTGAATTGGAGAAGGTGTTGTACATACGACTGAATGAGATCACTCAGAGTGGAACAGTATGCAGATTTGAGAGATGCGTTGATGAACGGTGGAAATGCTGCGATAAAAAAACTGAAGTACACAGAAATCACTAAACTTCCAAAAAGATATAAAAACCAAAAGTGAAAGTTTATGCTTTTGTAAATTTATATGTTGCATAAATTATAAAAATTAAGTATTGCTATGCTTTGCAAAAGACACCCAAACACAGAAACAAACAAAAAATAGCATTAAAGATAAACAAAATAACAGCATTTCGCAAAAACATTTTTTTTTAAAATTTACAGCCCCCAATATGCAAAAAGGCAGTAATATAAGAAGCCAGCATTGGCAAAATTATGTTTAAATCCAAGACTACCTTTTTTTGCATATTTGTAAAAACAAAACCGTGATTGGCTGTTACCTAACACATTTGAATACTTCCATCTTCCTGTGCAGCAAATTGTAGCCTCTGAAATGAAGATTGGCTTCTGGAAATTAAACAGAAACATAAAAACAGCTTTTTTTTTTGGCCATATAACTAAATATTGTGGGCCGTAAATTAAAAAAAAAGACAGTTATAGTGAAATGCCATAGTTTTGTTGCTCTTTTAGGCAATTTTTTGTTTGTTTCTGTGTTTGGGTGACTTTTGGAAAACACAGCAACATTTAATTGTGATAATTTATGCAACATAAATTTACAAAAGTATAAACTTTTGTTTTGAATATCGTTGAATCAGAGGGACTCCGAGAGTGGAACTTTATGCACATTTGAGAGATGCTTTAATGAACAGTGGAAACGTTGCTATACGTAAACTCCACAAAAATTGCTCAACTTCCAAAAAGATGTAAAAACCAAAAGTTAAAGTATATGCTTTTGTAAATTAATACGTTACATAAATTAACAGAATTAAATATTGCTATGCTTTCCAAAAGACCCCCAAACACAGAAACAAACAAAAATAGCATAAAAAGATGAACAAAATAACATCCTTTTGTAATAACATAATTTTTTTAATTTACAGCCCCCAATATGCAAAAAAGGCAGTGATATAAGAAGCCAGAGCATTGGTGTCATTAATAAAATAATGTTTAAATCCAAGACTGCATTTGTAGCATATTTCTAAAAACAAAACCGTGATTGGCCGTTACGTAATACATTTTAATACTTCCTTATTTCTGTAGAGTGTATTGTAAGACGAATATGAAAAAGTTACTTATGTTTAACTACACCTAATAGTCTGAATCGACTTCAGTTCGTATCGTAGCGTGTAAAAGTAGCCTCGCGATAGGATTTTCAGTTGTGACGTGGGCTTTGTATAAAGTCGATGTTGGTCTAAGTACAGTATAGCGACAACGCATTAAAATTATGACAATGTTATGCAAACATTACTGATATTTTCGAGAGGCAAAATGTAGCAGTGTTGCGTAAAGGGAGAAGCTGATACTAAACAAAAGCATAAAAACAGCATTTGTTTTGGTCGTATAACAAAACATCGTGGGGCGTAAATTAAAAGAGGGCGTTTTAGCGAAATGCCATAATTTAGTTATTATTTTATGCAATTTTTTGTTTGTTTCTGTGCTTGAGTGAGTTTTGGAAAGAATAGGAATAATTAAGAATAGCAATACTTAATTTTGATAATTTATGCAACATATAAATGTACAAAAGTATCACCTTTAACTTTTGGTTTTGATATCTTTTTGGAAGTTTAGCAATTTCTGTGTGTTTTTGTTTTGCAACATTTCCATCCTTCATCAACGCATCTCTCAAATGTGCATACTGTTCCATTCTGAGTGATCTGATTCAGTCATATGTACAACACCTTCTTCGATTGAATCTCGGAATACATGGCGACAATAAATTGATGGAACATGTGTTTGCTTCTCAGTAAAATGTTGAAATTCGAAGAGCACATCATCATCCTGTGAGCGTAGAGCTACATAGAAGAAATGTTCTTAGTTTGCATAAATGATAGAAATCCAAGATTGGCGTGAGTGCAGTAAAGACCCTTTCAATACTGTGGACATTTTTAGGAAACCAAATAAAACAAAAATATAATAATAAATTAATTTTTAAATGTTGTACATTAAATATCGCTTTTCTTTCCATAAGACATCAAAACAAAAATGATAAAAATTGACTATACAGGGTGGTCCCGAATTCATGGTACAAACTTTAATGGTAGGTACAGGACATTGTAACAATGATTTATTGTATAGGAATGTATAGTCGCAAGTGACGCGGTGAGGCGAAAACAGGGGAAATAACGGCTGAAAGGAAAAACAAAGATTTTATTGAAAGCGTTGTTGACAAGTGTCATGTTTACAGTAATTGTTCAAAATTGCGTCCACCAGTATCGATACATGCTTGACAGTCTATGATCCGGCATTCGTCGATCAGGATACTCCGCGCGATACATTCGTAACGCAGCTCTGCCGTTACCATTTGCACGGCCGTACATGTAATGCATGTCTGCTTTTTCTGCATACGTAAAGTCACCCATCGTCTACGGCAGCACAATTGTGAATGGCGCTTTTCCCTACTGCGATGCATCATGTTCAACAGCGGCTAGACATCTACTGCCCTCTACCGGCAATGATACCAACCGATCACTCCATTTCTCTTTCCTTTTATTTCCCCTGTTTACGCCTCACCGCGTCACTTGCGACTATACATTCCTATACAATAAATCATTGTTACAATGTCCTGTACCTACCATTAAAGTTTGTACCATGAATTCGGGACCACCCTGTATAAAAACCGAAGTACTATACAGAAACAAACAAAAGATTGCACAAATGAAACGAACCATAAATTGCACAAAAGATTAAAAAAAAATATCGCTAGACTTTGAAAAAAATATCCAAATAATCCAAACTAAAAGTGAATATGCTCAAAAAAACAAAATCCAAAGTATCGTAGTGTAAAAAAGAAACAATAACAAACGTATCGCGCAACCGTTATCCAGTTCGAAAAATGAAGTAAGCACAATAAAAAAATAGAAATATAAAAGATTAAAAGTTAACGCTAACTAAAAGTTATTTGCTTTGAAAAAGGAAATAAATTTTAAAAAGGATATTCAGTAATACTAAAAGTGAATATGCTTAAAAAATCAAATTCCAAACAACGGTAGTCTAAAAGAGAAAGAACAACAAACGTATTGAACAACGAACGTAAGCACAACAAAAAAATTCAAATATAACAGTTGACGCTAACTAAAAGTAAATATATACTTTTAAATAAATTTCATAAAGGATATCCAGGAATAGGGCGGCTACACACGCGCAGAAAATACGGATTCATTCAATACCGATCATGACTGTTGCCATTCGGAGAAAAGGGAATAATAATTAAACATCGCATTAAATTAATTTTAAAATTTTCAAGATTAAATTTTAAAAATCGGGCTAGTCTATAAAATTGCTAAAAAATTCGTACTACATGTGTGCCAAATTTCATTAGTGTGAATGCCATAAATTCGTCAGGGCACCCTTTACACGAACATACACACACACAAAAACTTTCTTTTATAATAGTAGAGATAACAAGAAAACTTTCAGACTTCAATATATTTGTTAAGTAAACAAGGCATTCCAATTAGGGATGCGACATCGACAGCAAAACATCGATGTTCAAAATAAAAACATCCATGTTTATAATACATCGCCCAAAAACCATCGGTGTTTTTATACATCAGTGTATTTAAACTCCCCCCCCCCATTTCTTAAAACTGTTTTAGCAACTTCAAACATTAATGTTCGCCAAAGGGGGGGGGAGATTTATCTTGTCATTTGCCGTGTAATTAATTCATAAGTAAGACTTCTTTTAACTGTCAAAACAAAGCCAAAAAAGTAATAATAACAATTAAAAAATATTTTATTTTCAAATTGAATAATATAAAAGAAAGTAATATTTGCAACAATTTGACAGAGGTACTACTAACTACAAATATAATTAGGTAGGTACATAACAATAATTATTGTTAGTTATTATTAATTACTGACCAACTTCAAATACTTAGTTGTACAGTTATTTTTCTTAATTTTTACTATGGTACCTTTTTTATTCAAAAATAAAACATCAACAACGTAAAAGCATCGACAATGTTAAACATCGATGCTAAACAAACATCTGCTCCAATAAATCGATGGCAAATACAACAATGTTTTTTCTATAAAACATCGATGTTTTGAAAATATAGACATCGATGTCGCATCCCTAATTCCAATGCGCTTTGTTTTTCAATGCTTTTCCCAGTTAAAAATTACATCAAAATTCATCGCGATCGCACTATAAAAATATTCCACTGTTGAAATAAAACACGGTTTATTTTCAATTTTCCAATGAAGTAAAATTAATGTTACAAGTTCTTTACACTCATTTTTCGAAAATTATTTGACAATTCCAACCAGTTGTACGAAAACGAAACAAAATGGTATGTCAACTACTTTAATTTTAATCATGGAAATTTGGTAACTAAATCTAAACCCGCTAATAAAATACTTTCACTTATTACACTGTTGATCAGTTTCTATTGAAATGTGTGAACAAAAACTGATTCAAGTCATATTCAACTTTTATCCCCGATCCACTGTAATCAAATACAAATACAAATACAAATACAAATATTGACGACCAGCTACAGGCTCGAGCCCAACAAGGCTGGTCCTTTGTTTATGAATTCCCCAATTCCCACTGACTATCCAATTGTATCTTAAATTCGTACACTCCCTTTGAATTAACTATATTTTCTGGCAACGCGTTCCAACTGTCTATTACCCTATTAAAGTAGTAGTTTTTCCTTAAATCCCGATTAAAATGTGTCTTATTCAATTTATACCCATGGCCCCTTGTTCTGTTATCCCTATTGAAATTTAAGCCCTCTGTGTCCCCTTGTTTTACAAACTTGAAAAGCTGAATCAAATCCCCCCTCCTTCTTCTTCTTTCCAGTGTATACATGTTTAGCTTACTTAAACGTTCATTATAGTCGAAATTTGCTAGCCCCTTTATTATTTTTGTAGCTCTGTGCTGAACCCTTTCAATTGATTCTATGTCCTTTCTCATATATGGAGCCCAGAATTGTACAGCATATTCTAGATGTGGTCTTACTAAACCCTTATATAACGGCAAGATTATATTCTTATCCCTTGAAGTTACAGTCTTTTTAATATACAGTCTATATAATATTTTTAATATAAATCGATTATTATATTTTTTAATATATAATAATCGATTAATTAAATTTTATTCGTGAGAACGCGCCTTAAGGAAATAATATCTAAACTTTCACCTGTCAATTTTATCAGAATTCAACTGTTCACGTAAAAGAAGTGAGAACAAAAAGCATCGTGGATTTCCAATACAAATACACCAGAAACGTTCGCTTGTATATATTTCTAAAGAAACTCCACGTGGCTATTATTCCAGAAAATAATTAGCGAAACAGTTTTTTTTTCTGTGCAGCATTCTTGAAAGCACTAGGGAGGATCACGATTTGGGTAAATTATTGAATTATTTCATCTGATAGCATCTTCCAACTGACAACGAGAAAAGCCGGCACGGGCCTTTGTAGGCCAACGGGCGTATCCTCTCCAAAAGAGAAAACGCATCTTCCGTTACGCAAGCACGGATGCTATGGACAGGAAGACCCGGGGCGGACTCTAATTATGACATTTGAGTAATTTCCTCCTCTCAAACGACTTTCCAGATAGCTGATGAATGAAAGAGAGAAGGCTTTTTTTTGCCCTCATATGCTTTTTTTGTGTGTGTTTGGTTGGGGGAATGTGCTAAGACAAATTAGCCATCTTTGTGGAAATGTGAACGTCACATTAGTTAGTGCTTCGATAAAAGATATGAATTGGTATTTAAATAGCAGAGTGCAGTTGTGATTAGGAGGGAAGACCCTCGACTTAGAGCAGAAATTTATCAACTGACAATTTTTTTTAAAAACTGTATTCAGACTAAGTTCTTAAAGCCATTTCGATAGTGTTATATACTTTTAAACAAGATTACAATAAGTCAAAGTATTTTTTATCATCTATATAAGCATTTAGCGCCTGCAAAAAAATACCAGTTAATGAGTTTGTTCTTTAAGCGGACGATAAACGTATATAACGAATTTAATAAAGATATCTGTTATATCTGAGCATCTGTAACATCTATATTATAATCTGAGATGGACACAGCTTGGGAGATTTATCACGGTGATATAATTTTGTTTCACAAAAGCATGCATTTTTATTCACATTTATCAATAACAGTATAATTACAGTCGTGATGACGATTGCGATAAAAACTATATTTTTTGATAATTAAGAATAATTAGTAACTTTTTCAAGGTTGAAATTGATTAGTTAAATGGTAATTATTAACGTCGTATTAGAGCAGCACAATGAGCTATTGACGACGGTCCGGGATCAGCCCTCTAATGGAAAGACCCGAGGACAACATCACGCAATTTTGAACCACGGTCAGATGACGAGGCAACTCCTGAGCTGGCAACCCCGCTCTCCAAACTTCCACACCAACCCAACGTGAGGACTTTCAGCCACGACTGATTTTAGGTGCACCCGCCGCCTCTACAGCATACGCTTACAAAGATCCATGCACTGATCTAGATTCGAACCAGGAACCTTCCGATTTTGAGGATTTTGACCTTAACCACTAGACCGGTTGGTCGGTTATATTGATAAGGATTGCAAAGAAACGTACTTATTGGAATGAAAGAGAAAAATGCTTCTTTGCCTCTCATGTGCTTGTTGGAGTGAAAAGCGTATGAATGAGAAAAAAAAAAGTTTCTTTTGCTTTGGTGTTTTTTTGTTTGTTTTGTTGCGGGAAATGTGCAAAGACAAGACTTTGTTAAATGTGAGGATCCGATTAGTTAATCCTTCCAGAAAAGATTTTAATTTGTAGTAAAAAGAAGCAGAGTTCATTTGTAGATAGAGCAGAGAAGCACATAGCATAGAGGAGCAATCGGTTTAGATCCAAAACTCGTTAACTTACAAAACAATGTGTAAAAGTATTTCTGATGATGAAAATAAGCATTATGCCTACGAAAAAATATTAATTGATGAGTTTCTTCTCTAAGCCGATATACGTAAATGAATTTTATAACTGAGAAAGACACTGCTTGGGATTTATCATGGTGGTAAAATATTTTTGTACTGTAAGCGCATTCCTTTTTACTCACATTTAATCAATAACAGAAGGATTACAGTCGTAATAAGGTTTAAGGCCAAAAATCTATATTTTTTTATTATTAAGAACTAGCCACTGCTTGTCTAGTCCGGCGTTGCCCGTGCCCTTGGTGTAAGGTATTATTCTGGCTTAAAATGTTTCAGATTTCAAATCCATTGAAGATATATTCAATTAAAAAATCATTTATTTATAGAAAATCATATTTTTAAATAACAATCTAAACTGAAACTTTCCACAGATTTCAAATCCGCTGAAATTTTTACTCTATCTTTAACAGTCTAGGAGATAGAAAAAAGAACTGACTTCATTTAAAAGATTTATTGTCTGGCTGGAAATTTATTCATCCGCGCAAAACCAAAGCGGAAATGAAAAAAATAATTTTCTACGCGGATGAAAAAACTTGGCATGATTCCAAACCCTGACTGCAAGGTCACACGGGTAGAAAAAGTTCTCCGCGTTTGAAAAAGCGATAGAGAATAAAACTATTAAATTCATTTAAAAATCTTCTAGATTGAATTTCAAAATTCGCCGGGACACAAAAATTGCAAATAATTCTGACTACCTGTGTGCCAAATCTCATTGCTGTAAGTGCCATAGAATCGTCAGTATTTTGCGGCACCAAACAGACAAACAAACAAACACTTCCTTTTATAATATTAGAGATAATCCAGCAACTGTATCAGATTAACTTTTTAAGTTATGAAATGTACTTGTAGAAGTGCGAGAGAAAAATGCTTATGAATGAAAGAGAAAAAGCTTCTTTTCCCCCCCATGGTACATTCTTGTGTGTTCTGTTGTTGGGAATGTGCAAAGATAAGCACTCTTTCTGAAAATACGAGTGTCACATTAGTTAGTCCTTCCAGTAAGGATAGTAAAGTAGGCAGAGTTCAGTTGTGAATAGAGGAGCATATCGTAGGTTTAGATCAGAAACTCATTAACTGGCAAAAATGATTTTACTGCGTATTTATTTAAAGACCAACAGAACGTATTTTGGTAAAAAAAAAATTATATGCATGCTGATAATAGTATTATAAATCTTTCCAGCAGATTAAAATACAACAATGTATTACTCATCATGAAAATAAGCATTTAGTTTCTTCGTAAACTGTCTGTTAATGAATTTCTTCTTTGAGACGACGATGTACGTCAGAATTAATCTCCGCAATATGCTTTTCTGAGATAAGCACTACTTGGAATTTATCAGGGTGAGATTATTTTGTGAAATATGTGGTACAAACGCTTAATTTTTTACACGTTTTTATTAATAATAGTATAATTTCAGTCGTGCGATAATGGTTACCGTAAAAAATACTCTTCCTTCTCTTTGATGCTTAAGAATAATCCTAATAATTTACATCTTTTTCGAGATATAAATGATTAGGATTGCAAAGAGAAACTGGTGTTAGTAGTACTACATTAATTGCATTCAGTGTGTGTAATCATTGATATTCATCATGAAATATATTCAATGGTAGCACTAATAGCTATTCAGGCGTATTTTCAGACAATGCATCCTGACGGAATACCTACTGTGAAAAAAAAAAAAACGAAACACACCTCTTTATTCGCACATCGTATAATGCATAACAGATAAAATTGAAAGGTACAATTTATTAGGGATAAACGCTTTTTATTCATTCATTTGCATAAAAATTTTTTAAAGGTACCAAATTCGTACAAAACTTAACTTCATAATTTGCGGAATATTGCATTTATTTCTACTGTTGTTTGACGTGTAAGTGGTTTATTTTATATGGTTTATTAAGCGTTGTGTGGTTGTAACATTATGACTTTTTACACTTGACAGGATTTTTACCATAGACAAAACCAGAGAAATTTTCATTTCTCCCTAAATATGCTAAGTATTCTCACAGGAAGATTGCATTTATTTCTATTGTTTCACGAACATCAGGAGGCCGCGCAGAGAAAAAAAAATTATCGCAAAACTAGGTTTTAAAGATTTTTTATTTCCCTCAATATCTATATGTATAAAACACTAACGTACGTGGACCCGAATTCGACGTTATTTGCGTATCGTCAAATGGCAACAATCAACGAAATAAAATAACCCAGATATTTTTAATTCTTGCTATTTTCAAATAGCCGAGGTCAATTTTTATGCAAAATAAGGAATTAAATTGTAATATTTATGTTTGAACTGAATTTTTATTTCTTCCTTTGATGTAAAAGTAATTTAAACGTAATTTTGCTACACGGTATCTGGCCACGTCAGAATTAATGATTACTTTTTTAATTTGATTTAGAATTCCATGTTTGGGTATTTGAGTTGACTGCGAGATGTTGCGGACATATTTGAGGATTCCCAAGTATTATAAATATGTGTTCTTTTTGTTAATAAATCATTATTGTCTTTGTCAATATAGTTCAAAGTCTTTTGTCGCATTATTCTATTTCACAATATATTCAGGAAGTCGAAATTCAACACGTTTGAATAGATACGTACGTGTTTTTTTTCAGAATTTTACATTTTTTCAAGGATTTGAATTTTATTTTTGTTTGTAGTGTGTGTTCTGATATATTACATATTGCATAAATATTATTTAGGAGTTAGATTTTAATGATATGTCTATTTCCTGCAAAATATCACTAGACATGTATAATTTTGTAGCGGTATATGTATATTTCGACCAACTTTCCTTAAATATTTGATTGAATACGCAATGATTTGAAGAACTGTTTCATAAAAATAAATCAAATATACAAATCAAAACATGTTTAATTACGGTGTGTAAAAAAGTTTGGAACAGCTACACTCTACGTTTATGAGCGATGGCAACGGCCTTGGTGATTTCTTTTGGCGCACTTCTAAAGTCGCCAAGGAAAGAATTATTTCCGAACTCTTTTTCTGTCAAAATTTTTTTTATTTTTACAACACACTTTTTAAGCACATTTCAGAACGTTTTGAAAAGTATATTTAAAAAAAACTTTCACAAAAAGTTGTAAGCTTAAGCACATATCAAAACACATTTGTGAACCAGTAGAGAAACTAAGCTACGAATGTTGGATAAGAATTCCCTGAAACTCATCAATTACGCTAAATACAGTGGGCATGTTGAAAAAGATTTACAAAAGAAAAAAAAAAGCAAGAAATAATACAACCTGATAACGTCAGAATTCTTTCGTAAAAAATAATGAAAACGAAAATGGTCAAAAAAACAAAACTCTTATTACTATCGTGAAAAAACTATTACAATAAAATAAAAATTCCACAACTGTCAAAATACAAATAAATGGACCAATGGTATCACAGAAAACGATTTAAAAGGACCAATGCAATCAAAGGATATTTTAAAAACAAAATAACCAATGGGAGGAAAGAAAAAAATTTCAAACGAATCAATGAAATCAAACGACTTTAACGGATTTTGGAAGAACTTTCTAGAATATTCGAAATGAAAATTGAAAGTTTCCGTTTGCCGAGGTTGCCATGAAAACCACAACAACCGTAACGAAAGATGGGTTGCCTTAATTTATCGTAATTCGCCACTAGAAGGGCGCCAAAAAAAAATCGCCACGCCGTTGCCATCACTCATAAACGCAGAGTGTAGCTGTACCAAAAGTTTACACACCGCCGAGCGCTAGCCGACGCAGCCCGGCTAGTACTCAGGAAATACCTATTTATGAACTGTGGCTCTAATAATTTGATCACTCACTGCACATTTTGCTTGACAGAAAATGCCTCTTGTAGATAAACAATGATAGATAAGCGTATGAGAATCAACTTGCTTTCACATGCAACACTACGCCTCTTTTTCTGTATATTAAGTTAGCACTTGCTTAGACGATCACATTTCAGAGGTACTTCCTTTACAGAAGCAGTTTGTAGTTTCTTCACTTAGCACCCTAATTGTCCAGGTGATCTTGAAACTAAAAATGAAGCGATAAAAATCCCCTTAGGTTTGTCTTGTTTTCGGTGCACATCGTAACTTAGAGGAACGTCGTGCGCGTGGCTGCCTTCGTTAATAGGCGGATAGGTTTTAATTTTCCATCATTTAGTATTCCTCTCTGCGTAGAGATGGTGTTGATGAAGCCATCTTGTGCCACCAAAAAAGAATAAATCTTTCCCAAACAAGGTCACACTTGCATCTGCCATAATTTTATCTGTAGGATCTTATGATATATATAATTCTCCTTCTTTTGCCTTGTATCAGACATCGACGACTTTTACTTTCATCTATCATATACTAGAACCTTTCGTTATTGTATGAACAAGGTGTTTTTTTTATGTAAAAAGGCGCACTTCCAATGTTGCCAAGGAAAGAATTCTTTCAAAAATAGTTTTCTTTTTATAACGGAAAATGAAAGTTTGAAAACAAATTTGAGAACGTTTAAAAAGGATATTTTTTAAAAACTTTCACAAAAAGTAATGAGAGAAACACATTTCAAAACACAATTGTGAACCAGCAGAAAAACTAAACTGCATTTGTTGGGTAAGAAAACCGTGAAACATCAATTACACTAGATACAGTAGGCATGTTGAAAAAGAAAAAGATTTTTAAAAGAAAAAAAAAGCAAGAAAAAATACGACTGGATACATCATAACTGTTGCGAGAAAAAAAAATTATTAAACAAGAATATTCCACAAATGGCGAAAAAACAATACATAACAGAACTCTGACGTGAAAAAAAAATTACAGTAAAATAAAAATTCCACAACTGTAGAAATACAAATAAATGAACCAATGGTATCAAAATTTTTTTTTTAAAGACCAATGCAATCAAAAGATATTTTAAAATCAAAATAACCAATGGAAGCAAAGAACAAATTTCAAACGAACCAATGAAATCAAACGACTTTAACGGATTTTGGAAGAGCTTTCTAGACTATTCAAAATGGGTACAGCTGCACTCTACGTTTATGAGCGGTGGCAACGACCTTGGCGGTTTTTTTTGGCGCACTTCTAGTAGCGAGTTAAGGTAGATTAAGGCAGCCCATCTGTCTATACGGTTGAAAGAAAAAGTTTGGAAATAATTCTTTCCCTGGCGACTTTAGAAGTGAGCCTAAAAATAAATTGCCAAGCCCGTTGCCACCACTCGTAAACGTAGACTGTAGCTGTATCTCAAAATGAAAATTGAAAGTTACCGTTTGCCGAGGTTGCCATGAAAAACACAATAATCGTAAAGCCAGATGGGTTGCCTTAATCTACCGTAACTCGCTACTAGAAATACGCCAAAAAAATCGCCAAAGGCGTTGTTACCGCTCATAAACGTGGAGCGTAGATGTACCCAGTAAAGTTGCATGGTAAACAGTTTACATCTTAGTTATCTTACCACGATTAGCTTTTGAACGCACACTTTAATTGCATTTTTTTTTACCTCTAATCCTATTTTAGGGCCGGATCAGATTTCCTTTTTGGGCTAATATATTTTCTATTTCCCATATTTCTCATTGCCTTCTGCCATAAAACTGTTGAAGAATTTCATTAAATTTGCGAGAGTTCCTCCACGCATTTCTAGCATCATTATGCAGTTCCTATCTCATATTATATTTATTTAAACGTGTGGTAAAAGCGGCGTTTTTATCTTTTAGCGCTTGATTTTATCTTATTTACATCCGTTTGTTGCCATTCGCAAATAAAAATAACGCCGATTTCTGTGCCTCGAATGTTAGTGAAATATGCATATACATTGGCAATTAGAGTGGAGTAAATATGGGGTCATTTTTCTGATGGATGATGTAAAGAAAAGCTAGTTAGTGTCAAATGTAAATAATTTTGTACCATGTTTCAAAATTTATACATGTCTGAAATTGATCGACAAGGCTAATAGCACTCATTGTTTCAACACGATGGAGCAACATTTCATACACTTCGAGCAACCATGCGAATCCTAAACAACACATCTCCAGGCAGAATAATACCAAAACCTCGTGAAACCGATTGACCCCTTGATTTGATCAAGCCGAAATTTCGTCTATGCAGCTACTTGAAGGAACGAGTCTTCGTTAACAGCACATAAAGAGGATTCAACAGCATAAGCAAACTATTCGGCAGAAAATTGAACGAATCTCTTCGGTAGGTAGGAATTTTTACGTAGCACTGGGGCAACACAACGGGCAATTATTTACGGTCCGGGTAAGGTAAGGTAATTTTAATTAACGATCGTACAAGAGCAACACAACGGGCTATTGACGACGGTCAGGGATTAAACCCCTAAAGGAAAGATCCGAGGACACCAAGTAATTTTCTACCACGGAGACGGGGCGGGATCAATCTCGAAGTGAAAGATCAGAGGACAACGCTTCGCAATTTTGAACCCGAGTCAGATGACGAGGTCAATAACTGAGCCTGGCATCTTACTCTCCAAATATTAATACGAACGCAGTGTAGTTAATTAAGTTTACACAATTAAATTAAGTTAAAACACAATGCTACACTTAAGCACTACTGTACGAGTTGTAAGAAGAACAGATGAGGTTCACAGGGCGTCTAGAAAAGTGCGCAATAACATGCAAAAGATTGTATAACTTAGTAGATCTAACAATTTATTAATAATTTCTTTTATCATTTTTTAGCTGATTGATATTTCCACGTCATGTTGCTACTGTTTTTTGATGGATAAATTGGCACCCCAATTCAAATCCATTTTAGCCAAGAAATTTAAATAGTATCCCACCTTGTTACTCCAGTGACGTTAATTCAACGGGTCCTACCTGCCAATAAAATTTAAATTATATCGACTAGACGCATCACATTAAATCTATGCATTCATTCAACAGGCAAGTTGATTTATTACAGCTTCAATGAATTCTTAGCTGCAAATCCTGTTAAAAGCTAATGGGCAACAGCAAAGGATGTGTGAAATAGAGATGAAAGAAGCTGCAAGGTGTATTTGGGCATGCATTTCCCTTTGTTATTGCTCGGAGCTAGACACGTCTTTCAACAGGTGTTCGACATTGCAGTGGATGTGAAGTAAAAAGTTTCAGATATGCTGTGATACGAAAATTCAGGGTCGTGTTTTCCAGCACACACAAGTGCATTCACCCGATTTCAAGGTCCAGCAGATGGCAAATGTCCTCTTTGCTTTTAAGCTAATTTACGGCACTCGATTCTGGACTTGAAATTCAATGTGCGATCAAGTGTATTCCGTTGCAACTTCCTAACCATGCGGATTCAATTTCTTTTAAAGACATACAGACTTGATTGAATGATTAAACGAAGTTATGAATAAATTGCTATATGAGGATATATTTCTACAATTTAGTCCTGTTTTAAATAAAGCCGCTGTGGCTTAATGGGTATGCCCACTGCTTTAGCAATCTTCGAGTTGTAAGCCGTGCCAGTTCGATTCCTTCCTGCATGTAGCTCTCCCTTTTGTGTCAGTAAAACTTTCCTTGTATGTATGCCCATTCCTCTATGTTGTCTGTCTTATGTTTGGCACAGCAGGGCCAAATATGGTTCCATAATACGCCATAAAACCCTAACTAACCAACCTTTTTTTAAGCTCTTCTGTGTGCTTGGAAGTATATTCTACATTTGAAAATTAATACTTTAGTTATATTGAAAAATAAGGTTGTTTTTTGGCGCAAAGGGCCATATTTGACCAAGCTGTGCCAAACACAAGGCAAGCAACATCAAGCAAATGAACATACACACAAGGAAAGTTTTACTGACATACACTACCCTACAATAATGGGCCGGACGCCAGCGGGTTTGCATAAAATGCGACTAATTGTTTGGGTTTGTTTTTCGTGGTATGGCCTGGGACCTTTGTTGTTCCTGGTCAATTGAACGCCGATGCCTACATGAACATTTTGAACCATCAGGTTCTTCATACGCTCTCGCAATTTTATGGAATGGACGAATGTTACTTCCAGGACGACAGCGCTTCGTGTCATGTTGCAGCCTCTGTCAAGCAGTGGTATTAAGATATGGAAGAAAAACGTCTTCCCTGTCCTGCTCATAGTCCCGACCTAAACCCCATAGAGCATTTATGGGACGAGTTAGAGCGACGCTTATGGACCAGGGAACCACGTCTGAAATCTACAGTTGAGCTGGCGACATTCTTGCAGCAGGAATGGACACAAATACCCATGGCTGTATGTCGAAACCTTGTTGAAAGCATGCCCTGAAGGGTTGATAATGTAATTGCAGCCCGTAGAGAACCATCCCCTATTAAAACATGTATTATTTCCCTTATACCATCACATCTTGCTGTCCGGTCCATTATTGTAGGGTAGTGTATGAGAGAAATACACCCACGCAGAATCGAACAGGGGTCGCTTAGAACTCGGGACGAACAAGTCCACTGAAAGTGCTATATCGACTCCTGGGGGTCGATATAGCATTTTCAGTGGACTTGCCCCTGTGGGCAACCCCTGAACCTCACCAATCGACCCCTGGGGGTCAGGGGTCGATTGGTGATTTTACAAATAAACTAGATACAGAAGATACGAATTAAGACTGAAACTTACTAATTTGGAAACCAACATTGCTAATCTTGTGAAGAGTCACGAAGTACACCATTTACATTAACAGCGTTAGAAAATTGTATACTAAATTAGTACAAATCTTATTTTCATATTATATACACAAGGAATATTATTTTATTGTTATTGGTTACCTAAGTTAAATTTTATACTTTACTCTTTATTTATCCCTCCTTTCAAACATTTAATGCTAAAAAGGACGCCAGAAAACAAAAATACACTAGTTTGACACTAAGCCAATATAATATCCAGATCGGAAGGTTCCGGGTTCTATTCCGGGTCCGGGCATGGATGTTTGTAAGCGTATGGTGTAGAGGCAGCTGGTGCATCTTAAATCTGTCGTGGCCTTATTACCAATTACCAATATAATAACGTTGTGTACTATATTATACAAATAATCAACGTTGTGTATACTATATTATACAAATAATCAACGTTGTATACTATATTATACAAATAATCAACGTAGTAACTATAAAATAAACAATCTAAAAACTGACATAAGCGGCTTTTTTGCTTGTCCTATTTTAATTACGTAGTAATAAAATAGAAGGGGTCGATAAAAAGTCAAGAAACACTTGAAGTCAAGAACACTTGATTGTCAAAGAAGTTTGCCAACCCCTGCTCTAAGCACACTTGCACACACACACGCACGCACACACTGTATATGTCAGGGCTCGAAATACCCGGGTGCACTGTGCACGTGAAAATAAAATTGTGCACCTAATTTTTTCCCGCTAGGCGCACCTGTGCACCTAATTTAAAAACTTAGGTGCACCTTGTGCACCTGTATTAAAAAATATATTTCGAGGCCTGGTATATGTATATATACACTAGTCAATGTGCAGTCTTCCTTGTAGGACTACTAAAAAGTTTTAACCCTCTTGACCTACAGAATTATTCCTAGGATTCCATCCATAAATGGAAGTTGTCATAAAATATTTGTTTGATGTAGGGTTAAAGTAATGTTACACTGCTCGAAAATCCTGTGACCCATTAGAGCGTTCAATTGTAATAACTTTCTTACAAATTCATTTTGATTCGTTGTTAGTGTAAATAGATGTAGAATTAAAATCCTTGTCTTTGTCAGGAGTAAACACTTTAAAAAGCCTCCTATTCAACATAACGTTTCCTAAAAATATTATAATGTTTATAGCAAAATAAAATGTGTATTGAAATTAAATTTGTATAATTTAAATTTTGTAGTTAGTACAATTTCTTATGACTAGATTTTTATATTTAATACAATTGCCGTTCCTTTTATAGTCTTATATTATGGTAAATAACGATTAAATTATGAAATATATAAATTTTTTATGTTTATTTCATTGTATTGTTGTTAAAGAAGAAAACTCATAGTTTTGACTTCTAATAAAAAGTACTTGATTTGCGGAAAATTAAAGTCTTTTTTATGATATCAGCTCACGGAAATGCAACTGATGCGAACGCAAGTCAGTGGTACCAACCGACGTGTTTAATCATCTGATCTAAAAATCTGTCAGCACTTTGGTCCTACCGAAAGCGACAACAACTAGTCGATTCGAATCCGCACATCGGAGCAGTAGAAAGAGACCAGAAGAGAAAGGAAAAAAACTTTGGATTTTGGGCGCGTTCATCGTATTAGTCACCGAAATCACGTCTGCGACCTAGGGCACCCTCCCTATTTTTGCCTAATATTTTTTCACTCCACATTCTACGTATTTTTTTTTGGATGCGGCGACAACTTTGTTCGGCATCTCGGTAAAACAAGATATACATCTCAAATCCGACCGGTTAGTTGAACAAACCGCTTTCTTTATTCTTGCGGTTTTCCTTTACCTTTCTGTTTTCAAGTGTTTCCCATTTACTGCGTCATGTTTTGAAGTTTGAATACCTTGTATTGAGTTACGGGGCACAATAGATTAGAATGATGTTATTAGGAGCATTTATCGTTGTTCATTTTTCACGACTGTTTTCCGTTTAATTTTACTTACTATAACAGCTACGAGAGGCATTTTCTGTTGAGATAAATCTAGGTGAAGCTGGTGTTTTTGCGGCGAAATGCATTTCCATTCTGTACATATTCGACGATAAATATTCCAAGAATGAACTCCGAATTGAAATATGATAGTTGATTTCTCAGCAGTTATTAGATTAAACGCCAAACTTTGCCAAAACGTCCATCAACTACATTTTAAGGTAACCCTGATATATATCATACCAGAGCAGTTGGACTGCAAAAGTAAAATCTCTAATCGTTTGGTTTGTTTGTATACACCAAAAATCCCTCATATGTAGAGCCAGGGAAACGAGTTTTGTGTAAAATTGTCAATAAAGCAGCCGTTTCTGGAAGACGAAATGGTTTTGCAAAATGAATAATTGGTAATTGGTAATTTTTTTAGTTAACGTCGTACTAGAGCAACACAACGGGCTATTGACGACGGTCCGGGATCAGTCCCTTAAGGGAAAGATCCGAACAAAAAGAATAAATATAATTATATATTATTAACCTTTAAACTAAGGCCGGTACAACAATTGTATCTTGAAAGTTATAAGAATCGCGCCAAGAAAGATTCGCGCTTGTTATATCTATAGCCGTTGTCAAATGGTTAATGAATCTGTACTTTGGTTGAAAAAGGGCCTCTAAACTCGCTGATTTTTGAGTTAGGTTCATGAATTACTTCAAGGTAATGAAAGTTATAATACAATACTGAGCATCTTGTCAATATACAATGAAAGGATAAAGTATTAGAAAGTATTTGTACGCTGTATTGAAAAGAAAATAATAAAAATTACTAAATAAGCTGTTACCAAGAACTTGCAAAATGGACAGTAGCTCTTTTTATACTAAGCTACAGAAATAATGTTCATAATAAAGTATTTTGTCGAAAATTATACAGGGTGGGTTGGGTTTTGGGATTTTATGGCGCAAGGGCTATATTTGCCTGAGCCACAAACGCAATACTGACAACGTCAAATTATGGACATACAAGGAAAGTTTTACTGACACAAAAGAGAAATGCACCTAGAATAACTTACAGGAATCTAACCAGAAAATAGTGCCTCAATGAATACTGATGCGAAACAAGACTACTTAAATACTCTTCATATGCAGGTATGTATAGTTACATTTCTGCATTTGAAGACGGATAAATAAATATGCTCTGGGGGGTGAAAGACAAAAGAAAATTCTTTGTCCAATATTTGAAACATGGAACAGGATTATTGGCTTGAGATAATTTTATACATACCCTGTCATCATTTACTTCAATTTTAGGGTTTGGTTTTTTAGTGTCATTTGGTTTCAATGGTAAGCAAGATGAGAACAAGGAAATCCATCTACGAATTATGGGTATGCGTTTTCTTCACGTCGATAAAAGATGTATTACATTTTTCTTTCCCAGATACAGATCTGAGTAAAAGCCTTTTACTTACAGATGAAAAATACTTATGTCGAGCCCAATTAGTATAAAATATGATGACAAACAAATAAGACAAAAATAAGGGTCTGACTAGTATATTTTATTCATTTGGTTTTGTACACTGATAATATATAAATTTTGTATGTACACTGGATATGTTTCAATTCAGTATATTTTAATTACAATATGTAAGTTAAATAACGTGGGAAATTCATCACCAGTTTTCATCGAACAAATTGAAATTCATGTAAGAATTACTTAGAAATAGTTTCATATTCCTGCGTTGAGCTGAGATTCAGACATTGCAACATAATACTCAAATTGAAAACATGAAGACACTCAGAAAACTTTTTTTTAAATAAGCACTACAGTATATAAAGTAAAAGTATTATTTTTAAGGATTTTTTGTTCAAAATCATTACAGGGTGACGGGCAAAGTTATAAGTGGGTCAAAATATTTCGAATGTTAACTTCTAGAATCGTGGAAGTAAGATAAATCAGTAAAGTGACCATGCGATACTGGATGGGACTGAAGGCAGCGCCCCTATCGACAAAACCTGAAAACAATTGTATAAACCTTGAGCAAACTGCATGAATTTAATGTGAAAGCAAAAGTCCCATGTAAGGATTGCTAACAAGTAAAGTTGTTAGCATTCTTTACTGATAGAAACTATGATAGGTTTTGAAAAATGTCTAAACTAAAGCTGCAAAGCATCATCAAATCAAAAAGAAATTTAATTTTCAGAAACGAATAAAGCTTTAAATAATACTAGGAATGTTGTACACAAATGGTGGTATTGGTGAAATATCCGTTCAGAAGATAAAATATACGAGTTAATATTCAAATGATCACCGATCATCAGATGTACATCGCATTTTGTGTACTTATGTGAGTATCGTGCCAAAATATAACATGATAGATGGTTCGACAATGGCATGGTTTGTCTCCAACGATCATGTGTGCTACACGATTATTAACATATTGAATACGACTGCAGTGAGTACATTTCATGTTAAATTACAAGTTAACATAAATTTTCCTTTTGTATTCGATTACGCTCCACAATTTTCGAATTTATTTTTCTGTATATGTCGTACAATTTCAAAGATTCGATTTTCAAATTTTGTAGCTAGAAGCGCTATTTTCAGCCTCGGCCAAAGTCACTTTATTTTACCGTTACCCCAATTCTATCATTTCAGCTGACATTATTTTCAAATAAATCTGACCGATTTATAATTCCATCGATCTGACTTTAGGTATAAGATATTTAATTATTTTATAATGTAATAATGGAATGTTTCAAAATTTAGAATTAGAAAGAATCAAGTTTTTTAGAATATTTAGATGGAATGGGATATCATTATTACTGGAAAGCAAATTTAAATCGAATTCAAAATGAGAAGAATAATTTATCCTTGTTCTCTTTACCCAATAAAGCATAATATCAATTAGGTAAAGATAATTAGTTGGCATGTGCCATTTTAAAACCGTGCTTTAAAAATAAGAAAACACAAATTTCAATGACTACAAAATGCATAGTTGGACATTCAAACGGTTTCACACCCGTCAACTTTGCAAAAGCGATGTCATTTATAATTTTTGTTTTACGCTCTTGGTGGTTATCTCAACAGTGTATCTCGTCATTAACAAACTGATCAGATCTTGATGGACGAGATATCTCGTCATTTTCAAAATTAATCAAATCGTGATGAACGAGATATCGCGTCGAAACCACTTGGAGGGTTAACTGCGCGCAGTTTCCTTTCGTTGAGATAATCGATATTCCTGATCGAAAACGGTTTGAAAGTTGTTGAAAAAAAATTGATTTAAACCGTCCAATAACAACAATGAGGATTGATTCCAAGGTAGCGACTGTTCACATTTACTTTGGGAACTAAAACGCCAATGGTAATCCTTTGAAACTCCATAGACGCCATGAATTAAAAGAGAAATTGAGCTTAGTTCTAGCACCAACGTTCAAAACGGTGTTTGCTGCCCATTAGTCCGATGTGGCAAGATAAGCTCGGATTCCGTAAGCTCGAGTTCCAGTTCCCTCTTTCCACTCGTAGAATGTCCTTGCTGTAAGCTGACTGAGAATACAGGATTGTATAAAGTTGCTGCTACCTTGTGGTCATGGTGATGGCCGTGATCGATGAAAGTGTCTTCTTTGGATGCGGGTTCTGTGAAATCGGAAGAGTATCCCAAATCGCTAGTAGTCTGGTGTTGTGGGTGGCCGAAGAATGTAGTCAGAGTTGGGTTTGATTCCCAATGACCTTGGATTTGATCAGGAACTGTAAAATAAACAAAAAGAACAAAATTTAAGCCTTCTGTGAAACCTTAATTTTTTATTGAACTATAAGTATATCTCACCATAACAAATAAATTCACCTTTTTGTCAACCCATGACTATTCATCATGTTTTAAATTATTTATTCAATCACAACGGTCTAAATTTTTCAAAAGCACAATTCTTAATTTGGAAGACTTAATCGGAATAAATATGTTTTGCATTTTTATACACAATTGACTTTTTAAATCGCATTCAAGTTTTTATACCAGGGTCTTTTGATAAGTTTGGTAAAAGTAAATAAACAAAAGTTTTTTTGGATTAAATCAAATTAAAAAAAAGTCCGCCATATGTTTCTGTAGTGCGACGTAAATGATACCTACATGCATACCGATGAAATTAAAAAAAATTAAAGCATTTAAATTACATTTTTGCGTTTGTGTGGTTTTATTTTCGATTATTTCTTTCCAGCTTTTAGATTTACACTGCCTTCAACAGTTTAGTTTGTTAATCTTGCTTTGTGCGCTTTCAGACCTTTCGCTTTAAGACCCCATATCCAATCTAACGACGTTATCATCGTTTGACATACATTTAGTTTGTCTCTACACAAGGATTCTCGTGAACTTACCTTCCTTCTCAGATTCCCGTGTCCCATCGGTTTGTGCTATAAACCCCTCTCCATTGCCATAATCCTGCAAGAGAAGATTATCGATGGCCGCGAAGAATCTCTGTGAGACATCCGGATCGTCTAAGGATGTCACAACATAGTCGTCTTTCATGGGTTCGTCCGTCTGGTTTGGATGACTGTAGTTATCCGCCATGGAATTTTGATGGCCGTCCCCTTCTGTCCATCCACCCGGCTTCCTCAGGGGTTGATCCAGCACCAGGATGTCAGAAGGGTGGAGGACATCTTCGATTTCGGGAAAGGTCGGGAAAATGTCTGCTTCCCTGGACGACTGGTGGATGGGCGTGAGGGGACACTCGTCGGAGAAGCCTGTTGAGACGTCCTCGTTGACGCTGGGGTGGTGATGTAGGAGAGGGGGTGGTGGCAAGAGGAGGTGTGACTCTATCAGGTGGTGGTTCTGTTTGACTGCGGAGTGATTGTGGTAGAGATCGTAGGAGGGATAGAAACTTTGGTTCATTCTTTCGATTTCGGCTTCGTACCCTGGAATGGAAAAGAAAAACTGTCACGAACATGCTTCGCTTGTGATCAGGAACTGGAATTGTGCTGAATTTCCAGGGAAACGGATAATAAAGTAGCTCATGCTGTTTTTAAATGAAAATTTCAAAATTGCAGATTAACATGCGTTATGATGCGTTTCAATGCATATAATGTTAAAAGAAGTTTCATTTGATGAACTAGATAATTTTATTTTTAAAAGCAAGTTGTAATTTGTATTTTATTAAAAAAAAGTGTAAAAATTAAATTTTGCAACACCTACTAAAGTGAGGAGTACGAGGAAAAATTTAATTTAACCTGTGTTTTATTACAACTATGCCACTTTTAGCAGATGCACATTTGAATGAATTTTCGTTTTATAGTTATTTTTCTGTTGCTCCTATGGTGCATGTATGGCACATGTACTATGTTTATGAATTAGTATAAGTATTATTATGCAAATGAATTAGTACAAGTATCATTATGCTTGCGAATTAGTATAAGTGTCATTATGCTTGCGAATTAGTATAAGTATTACTATGTGCTTATGAATTAGTATCAGTTTTATTATGCTTATGAATTGGTTAAAGTAAGTATTATTGTGCTTATGAATTGGTTAAAATAAGTATTATCGTGCTTATGAATTGGTTAAAATAAGTATTATTGTGCTTATGAATTGGGTTAAAATAAGTATTATTGAGCTTATGAATTGGGTTAAAATAAGTATTATTGAGCTTATGATTGGTTAAAATAAGTATTATCGTGCTTATGAAATGGTTAAAATAAGTATTATTGTGCTTATGAATTGGTTAAAATAAGTATCATTGTGCTTATGAATTGTGTTAAGATAAGTATTATTGAGCTTATGAATTGGTTAAAATAAGTATTATTGTGCTTATATGAATTGGTTAATAGTCTTGGTTGTTTTTATTGATGCAACAATAAGTCATTATTCTCATTTATTTTTTACAAACCAGCAGGCTTTTTTTTTACTTCCCAAGTAGAGTTCTGTTAAATTGTCCTTAACTTACCATCAGCAAAAGAACTGTAATAGGCTTGATCAAAATCAGATGCGACTTTGGCTGCTAATCTATAAGAAGTTGAGTGACCGTATGAGCATGCCACATCTTCCAGAACTTTGTCGATAGCTTGGAAAACAGAGCAATCTGTTTGCACGCTGTCTAGGCTAGTTGTCATTAATTCCCCATAAGTAGATTCGTCTTTATTGACATTCGCAAATGAACGGCAACCGGAAGTATAATTTTTGGAACACAGACATTCAAACGGAGGACAGGAACATTGAGTATCACCTGAAACGATAACAGCAAAGATTAAAGTACTAAAGAGATATTATACATTACTAGCAACTGCGTGGCTAGCCCGGCGTTGCCCATGTCCGTGGTGGCAACCAACACCACTGGCAACAAAGTGATGTAAGGTATTAATCTGGTGTAAAATTTTCCGCAGATTTCAAATCCGTTGAAGATATATTCAATTAAAAATTATTTATTTAAAGAAAATCGTATTTTTAGGTATCAATCTAAAGTGAAATTTTCCGCAGATTTCAAATCCGTTGAAACTTTTAATCTATCTTTAGCAATTCCGATTTTACGAAAAAAAACTTAATCCCAGTCAATATGTTTTGATTTCTTGCTTTCATTGCGGAAATGGAATAGGACAGGAAATGTAATTTTTTATTTATTTATTTATTTATTTTTAACGCGTAGGGCAGAAGATGCAACATGTTTTTATTTTTGGAAAGGGAAAGTTCACGTGACGTCACAATCTCTTGCGGAAAATATAAAATACATATTCAATTTAAAAATTATTTATTTAAAGAAAATCATATTTTTAGGTATCGATCTAAAGTAAAATTTTCCGCAGTTTTTAAATCCGTTGAAATTTTTACTCTATCTTTAACGGTCTAGGAGATAGAAAAAAGAACTACATAACTAAAGTTACAACTTTTTTTTAATATCCTCTGCTGGAAAATCATTCTTCTGTGCAAAATGAAAACGGAAAAAGGAAAAATAAATTTATAATCTGTCATATCTTTATGCGGTTGCCATTCCAAAGAAAACAATACTAATTGAATTTCATTAAATTCATTTAAAAATGTTCTAGATTAAATTTTAAAATTCGCCACGACCCAAAAATTGCAAAAAATTCGGACTACCTGTGTGTCAAATCTCATTGTTATAAGTGCCATAGAATCAATCGTCAGTACTTTGCGGCAAGAAACAAACAGACAAACAACACTTCCTTTTATAATAGTAGAGACTAAGCGTAAACCCCCGTTTACACGAACTTAGTGCCAATCATAAACACTCGCACTAAGCACTTAGTAAAATAGGATCCGCTTCTATTCACTCTTGCTCGCATTTTTACAAACGCTTAGTACTAATACTTCGGGTTTACATGTCCCGATGTTAGTGCGAGTGGTTAGTACTAATGATTAGCACTGAGCTCGTATAAATGGGGCTGCACTAAACGTATAAAAAGTGACAATAGGAGTGAAAATCTAACCATAGATGCTTTGATATTAGATTTCTAATTTGCAGAAATATTATACTTTTCCTAAAATAAAATTTATTTACAGTGTAATGAGAATGTTTACCAATTTTCTTTGAGATTTGTAGCTGTTGCTCTAATCGTGCAACTTTGCTGTTTTCATAGGAGTTGCTGCGCCTCCAAGCAGGATGTATGTCAGGTCGCTTGTTTTCCTTTAAAGGTATCTGAAAAAATAATGTCTAAAATTATAATTGGTGCATATTATTGGGCATTTGAACAATTAATTATGCATTTCTCAATCAGAAAAAGAATTTTCCTTTACTAGCTAAATCATTAACATCATTCTTCACAGATATGAGTTTTTGTAAATGTTTTAGTATATCTAATTTGCAACTGACGCATTCTACGAAGATATTCATTACGAACACAAAAAGGACTATTTGAGGTTTTCTGTCTTCGCGATCGTTAAAGATAGAATAAAAATCTCAACGGATTTGAAACATGCGGAAAATTTTACACCAGATCGTCACCTCAAGTAGTTCGAATTTTATGCGCGAATTCGCGACATGCCAGTGTCATTTCCCGGTCTAAGGTGGGACTCATTCTAAAAATTATCATTTTCCCCGTTCAATGTTTTCAGTATCAGCAAGGACACAAAAAGAACTGTCTGCTATTTTAAAATCTGACCATTTTAATAAAATCGCTTTGAGTTTTTTCCGCTGAAAAAACGTTAAATGAGGGAAATATTTCGGAGTGGTAACGTTAATACGGAATTTTTTGACGTTAAAAGTATGGGAAATTGTTTGGGACCAATCAAAAATGACGTTACATGTGGGAAATCGTTAAATGTGGGTTAAGTTAAATCGGTGTTTCATATCGGTTATATGGTCAGCTCAGTGGTCTAGAAAAGTCAGACCATCAAACGGGGTGACCATATATGCGGAACAATACTACACTATTTAATTATGGCACGATTATATTCACCTATCAGAATATAGTGCTCATAAACAAATAATTAAACTTTTAAGAACATTTTAAAAATTATTTCGCAAAGTAAAAACTACAGAAATATGCAATATTTTTTAAAGTGAAATTTATTACCTTTCCAATCTCAGTACAATACGCATGCGTATGTGTATCCATATTCAATGCACTTATCTCTACTATTATAAAAGGAAGTGTTTGTTTTTAGTTATCACAGTCCTGACGAATCTACGACACTAACAATAATGGGAATTGGCACACAGGTAGTCCGAATTTTTTGCAATTTTTGGGTCGGCGAATTTTAAAATTCAATCTAGAACATTTTAAAATGCATTTAAAGGAATTTAAAAATTATTGTTTTTTTGGAATGGCAACAGCATAAAAGATCTCAGATTCCAAATTTATTTTTTTCGTTACCGTTTTTATTTTGAGTAGAGGAACAATTTGTAAGCAGACTAAGAAAACAAATAAAATTTTTAATCCAAATGAAACAAAATTTTCCTTTACTCTTTTTGTCTCAATTTCAACGTACTTTTCAAACAGGGAGAGATAACTTCAACCAATAAACAGACAAATGTCCACCTGTTGTGCCTGGGGAGGAAGATAATTAAGTTGGGGGGGGGGGGAAACGCCGACGATGATTCAACGCAAATGAGAAATGAGGGGAAGTAAAGGCGTAAATCCAGGTCCTCTCCGGGTCGCAAATTTTCTTCTGGTCATTCCTTGTGTTACTCCCCGCCACAAGAAATGTTAAAAAAATTACTATTTTTCAAAAACAAAACCCGCGATAACCACACTGAAAGGATAAAAAAACCCGACCATATAACCGACAACCAGGAAAACAAAATGACTATATAAGCTGTGCGCTTAACTTTTGTTCCCTATTAAGTTAGACGGGACTTTAGAAAACTGACCATATAAGAGGGGTTTAGAAAACTGACCATATAAGGAACTGACCTTATAAGAGAATGACCATATAGCTGGTACTGACTGTATTACGAATTAGAGATCCTTTTTGAATTAGTGTTTTAATATCTGTGACGTGTGAATGAAACTGAATGGGAAGGAAAAAAAGAGAAAGGTAGAAAATTATAGTATAAAAAAATACTTCCGTGTTCCATAAAAATTACTACATGAGTGTGTCCAGGTGCCATATTCGATTCGATTTCCTCCCTGTGTGTATTTCTCTCTTTTGTGTCACTAGAATTCTCCTTGTTTGTGTATGCTCATTTAATTGAAGTTGTTTGGCACAGCTTGGCTAGATATGGCCCTTGTTTCACACACACACAAAACCCCCGATCCACAACCCAATCTTATGCATTCCATTTCATATTATTACTGTCATATTCCATCTTCTGATTTATGAATGTACCAAATTAGTGAATTATTGTTATTTGCATCTGCAAAGTGACTTTAAGCAAAACATTTCACTTTATTTTCAAATTTAGAAGTGGAATATTTCCAATCAGAATAAGGGTTAATTGTATCTTTATTGCGAACTCTGAAATACATACTACAATTTCGCAGAAAAGTTAAACCCTGCTTTAAAAAGAGAGAGAATTCCTAAGAGTTTTTATTCCAGCTTTTAGATGACGTGTTTGATCGTTCTCATTTTACTCATTTCGACAATCTTCGAAACGAATTCTTTTCTTCATCCTCCACCGATTTCCCACGTAATTCCTATGCTCAGTCGAGCTCACGGAAAAATAAAATCTTGTTTTGATGTTCCATCTCTGAGAAATTCCTTAAAAAATGCTTCAAACGTAAGAGAAGAAATGATCTCGAACCGCAGTCGAAAAAGATCCTCTTTGAAGGCGCCCTCAAAAAGAACATCGAAATCAAAGGGAACCCAAGCGAACCGTTCGAATAAACACGACGACACTTTTCCGAAGTACCAATAGCGCGACATTCCCTTTGGGAGCAGCGGCAGTCGGTAAATATTTCGAATCTCTCCGCCTTGTGGAACAACCGCATACGAAAGGTAGACAGACCCAACGAAATGAGAAAACGAAATGGTTTCGCTTTGCCACTGAGCCGACAGGAGGCGCGCTCCAACGCACTGATTCGTCGCTGTTGCCGCAACCGAATGGGAACTGAGGCAGCTGTGGCATCCTCAAACAAAGCGTTTTCACTCTCGGCTGGCTCCTTCAGTGATTGAATTCGGCGCTCCGGTTGGAAGAGACTGGGAAATTTATCGGTCCGTGACGTCACGGGGCAAAAGTTTTCTCAAGATAGCTTCCCATTCGTCTCCTTGCGAATCTCTAAACACTCATCAGTGGGTTTTTTTTATGTGTCTCTGCTGTCTTTTAAGTCAAAAAATCCAGCCGTATAAAAATATTTTTCCTTTCATTTTGTTTTACGATGAATTTAAATGACAGGAATCCATTGAATTATTCGGGGCCGCAGTAGCGAAGCGAAAGGTTGCGGGTTCGATACTCGACCCAACCAAAGAGCGTCGGGTACGTGGAGGTTGATGCATGTTAAATCTGCCGTGGACTCAAATTTCCTCGCGTTGTACAGAGCGGTTTTTTCGTAATCTAGGTGTACAAAATTTTTGCATCAAAAATACACTGGTTTTAGGTGATTATAAGAGGCTGTGAGTGATAAAATATGAGTTTGGTGTATATTTAAGGTTTTTTAGTTGCTATTTGAATGACAAAATATGCTAAATATAAAAAAATCTGTAAACATTGCCCCAGATATAAAATATATTTCGATCGTATTTTTTTGCAATTTTATATCAATACACACCTGATTAATGGTCATATATACAGGATACAGATTCAAAGGGGTTGATGCTTGTTAAATCTGGACTAAAATTTCCTCACGTTGTTGACGTAATGTGGTAGTTTTGAGAATGGGGTGCCAGCTCAGATGCATCGACCTTAAAATGAAATAGCATGTGCCCGCAGTTTGATATAATTTCTCCCAATTGCTCGGTTTATAGGTAAAAACGCGAATCCTTCATTATTGATTGGTTAAAGTGATTATCCACCGTGATAAAAAAAAATTAGTCTGCAATTCGATAACCAATCAGCTAAACCAAAGACCGTCGTGTACATGAAGACTGGTACACCTCAAATGTCCTCACGTTGGCGTTATAAGGAAGTTTGGAGAGTGGGGTGCCAGCTCAGATGGTGACCTCCTCGACTGACCGCGGTTCAAGAGTACGAGATGCAGTTAATTAAAGATTCGGATCCTTTCGGGCGGAATTGATTCCGGACAATCACCAATAGCCCGTTGTGCTGCTCCAGTGTGGAGTTAATGTAATCATCATTGAATGCACCTATCATTGATTTCTTTCTTTCAACGATAATTGCGTACGATTGAAATCCGCATGCTCTTTCAAGATAATACATTCATTTATCAAGTAGACATTGTTCATGCAAAGTAGTTCCAAAAATTAAGTACAAACCAGTCTTTAAAAGCCCAAAACAGTAAAAAAATAGTAATTTAAATTTAATTTTTACAGAATTGGTAAAATAGACATTTGGAAACATTTACGACTGAAAATAAAATTCAGTTGTAACTGTAATATTTTTATAAATAGGGTTTTAATATCAAATTTACAAAAAATTTTATCATTAAATAAAGTAATCAGTTTATTTCCTACCGAAACACAACAAGAACATAAAACAAATTTCTGTTGCGCATATTTTTGCATGTAAATCAGTTTTTAAACCGAGAGACAGTGAACTAACAAGGAAATTAGTGATATTTTTTTTCTCTATATTTTTATTCATTCCTCTCATTGAATTATTCTCTGAATATCATGATGTTTAATATCTTTTTTCAACTAGGATCTGGCCAAATATGGCCGTTGCGCATGAAACCCCAAATCAACCAACCATCTTTCTAGGATCTGCGGGTAATTTGGTAATTTTTTTAGTTAACGTCGTACTAGAGCAACACAACGGGCTATTGACGACGGTCCGGGATCAGTCCCTTAAGGGAAAGATCCGAGGACAACACCTCGTAATTTTGAACCACGGTCAGATGACGAAGCAACACCTGAGCTGGCACCCCACTCTCCAAACTTCCACGCCAACCCAACGTGACTAGGATATGCGGGATTAATCACGTACCGTGGCCAATAGCCCGTTGCATTGCTCCAGTGTGAGGTTAATTAATTCAGCAATCTACGTACATTGAAAGATCTAATGCTTTCCATATTCAATGAGGAATTAAAAATCATGATAGAGGCATAGTTCCTATTTAAGGTGCCATAGCATCTTTAAATAAACTGTTTTGGACTGTACGCCCTTCGCTCTGTATGGAGATGTTATCTATCGCCACGAAACTTCAACTTCTAATTCAGCCGACCAACCGGTTTAATGGTTAAGGTGTTAGTCGCTAAATCGGAAGGTTCCTGGTTCGAATCCGGGTCCGGGCATGGATGTTTGTAAGCATATGGTGTAGAGGCGGCTGATGCACCTCAAATCTGAATTGACCGAAAGTCCTCACGTTGGGTTGGTGTGGAAGTTTGGAGAGTGGGGTGCCAGCTCAGGTGTTACTTAGTCATCTGACCGTGGTTCAAAATTACGAGGTGTCCTCGGATCTTTTCCTTAAGGGACTGATCCCGGACCGTCGTCAATAGCCCGTTGTGTTGCTCTAGTACGACGTTAACTAAAAATTACCTATTACCCAATTCAAAATAATAGCCCGTTGTGTTGCTATAGTGTGACGCTAATTAAAAGTACCATGCCAAATACCATACCCAATTTAAAATTTGAGCTTATTTAAAAATCGTTCTTCATTAAAGTTAAATATTTCACTTTTCCAAGATTTATCAATAAAAACAAAATTTCAAACATCTCCATCCAGCTTACAAAACCTATAAGAGCACCGAAACACATCCATGTTTGGGAGAGACCCTAAGTGTACCGAGGATGTAGGTAGTTGAATCAACGTCACACTGGAGAAATTCAACGGGCTATTGGTGGCGGTCCGGGATTAATACCGAAGGGAAATATCGTGGATAAACACCTCGTAATTTTGAGCAAACGATCAGACGACGAAGTGTGCTGAGGCATCACCATGAGAAACATTACATTTTCTTTGTTAAAAAAGTTGGTTAGTAGTTAATTACCGTCGCAATGGTGTGTCAGAACGGGCTATTGGCGACGGTGTAGAATCGATACCAAATAGAAATATACGAGTACAACGCCTCGTAATTTTGATCCACGGACAGATGACGAGGTCAACACATGAACATTCCACTCTCCAAACGTACACACCACACCAACTTGAGGACATTTGAAACCACGACAGATTTGATGTTCACCCGCCTCCGCGTACACGACGGTCTTTGGTGCGATCGAATTTGGAACTCGTAAACCTCCGGTTACTATTCCTCTACTCATCCACAATCGGGCTGCCCAAATAGTTTTCAGATATTAAAATCTTAAAGCATGAATTTATGTACTCAAATGCTCAAGAATGAATTTGCATGAATTTTCTGTCCGTATGAATGAGCATGTTTTCAAATGCTGTTCGTCTCAACAGGACTCTGTTATTTGAACTAAATAAAAGAATGTTTATTTTCAGCGATCCAAATCTTTCTTCACCTTTCCATTTAAATGCATCGTAATTCCGTTTAAAGCGTGATTTGCCCAACAGATGACGATAATTTAAAGCCCTAATGACACCCATTTCTGTTACCAACGCCGATAGACAAACTCTTAGGGGCTCCGCGCACGCAAAACCGAAACCATCAGTTGCTGAAGCAAAACATGCGTTTTCAAATAGCAACTCGTTTAAGCTGCAGTTTTGGCGCAAGAACTCACGAAAAGCGTTCGTGTATACCGAGTTGAGATGAGTTATCTCAGCGAGAACAATGCAAAATCAACATTTAGTAAAACACGTCCGGGACGAAGGGAACTTATGACAGGAATCGATCTGTGGTGGTCCCTCCCCTTTTCGCCACCGACTCGTTATTTCCGCAAGCACAGGTCTCTATGGAACTCCATCAGAATCACATTTAGTAACAGTTGGGAACCCCAAACGTATAGTCACGAGTCCCTCGACCCTGTTCTCTTATCCTTGCGAATCGCAAAATTCGTTCTGATGTAGGTAATGGATCTAAGACCGTGGATGAATCTGAAGTTTTAAATTCGTCTCGGAAAAGCAAAATTTGCATTCCTATTTAGACAAACCGATGGTTGGTGTGGAAGTTTGGAGAGGGGGTGCCAGCTCAAGTGTTGCCTTGTCATCTGATTGTGGTTCAAAAGTACGTGGTGATGTCATGGTATCTTTCCCTTAGGGTATAGATCCCGGAACGTCGTCAATAGCCTGTTGTGTTGCTCTAGTACGACGTTAATTAAAATTACCATTACCGTATAATTTGGGCTGTTTTTCCAGATTTTGGTTCCAAACACAGGGAAGAAAGCTAATTTCTGTGGTATATTTCGATCTGGTAGTTAAGGTGTTAGCCTCCAGATCGTAAGGTTCCTGTTTCGAATCCGGGGTCAGTGCATGGATGTTTGTAAGTGTATTGTGTAGTGGCGGCTGGTGCATATTAAGTGTGTAGTGGCCGAAAGTATACACGTTGGGTTGGTGTGGAAGTTTGGAAGGTGGGGTGCCAACTCAGGTGTTGCCTCGTCATCTGACAGTGGTTTAGAGTTACGTGGTGTTGTCCTAGGATCTTTCTAGCTCAGGTGTTGCTTCGTCATCTGACCGTGGTTCAAAATTACGAGGTGTTGTCCTCGGATCTTTCCCTCAAGGGACTGATCCCGGACCGTCGTCAATAGCCCGTTGTGTTGCTCTAGTACGACGTTAACTAAAATTACCATTACCATTACCTAGGATCTTTCCGGGATTGATCCTGGACCGTCGTCAATAACCCGTTATGTTGCTCTAGTACGACGTTGATTAATAACTACCAATTACCTATTTAGACCTGTCCATCGTCCTAAACCTGCGAGCTGGGCGCAGGTTAGTTTCCTGTCGCTTATTCAAGGTGTATTCCTCTTTTCTATGTCAGTAAAACGTTACTTTTGTATATCGTCACTCAAAGTGCAAAACTTTCGTTTGTCGAAAATTCCGCTTTTTGTTTTATTATTGCTGTTATTGTCCCTCAAAGTGCAAAAGGTCGTATGTCTAAAATCTAAACTTTTCAGGAGAGCAAAAACACTAATAATTTTCCTTATGATTTGATTCTATCATTATTTTTTGCATTTGGTTGTAACTTTTATTGGATCAGCTGATGACATAAGAGATTTTGCTACCAGGTGGAAATAACACAAAATTCCACATTGTATTAATAAAAGAAACAATTCAATGTTTGACATACGACCTCTTGCACTTTGTAAGACATGTGGCATTTTGTGATTTCCACCTGGTGGCAAAATCTCATGTCATCAGCTGATCCAATAAAAGTTACAACCAAATGCAAAAAATAATAATAGAATCAAACCATAAGGGAAATATAAGTTTTTCTTTGCTCTCCAGACAAAACGCAGCTTTTAGACATACGACATTTTGCACTTTTTGTGAGGACCGTCGTGGCTCAGTGGGTATGTCCACTGCACTAGCAACCTTCGAGTTGTAGGCGGTAAAACTTTCCTTGTGCGTGCTTGTCCATTACTTGGTATTGCATGTTATTTGTTTGGTGCAACATTGCATCTATGAAGAAAACTTTTCCGGCTCAAAACGGACCTAAGGTTGACTGATATCAATGAGCCGGACCACATATCTTCAGCGCACACATTCCAGGGTCGACCACGTCCACTCCCTATCGTGTTCATCCTGGGCAGATAAGGGTTTTTCGGACGGCGTGTCACTAGGCCCACTTCTAATATTTCTCATTAGAGGCTTTCTCTAGCTTCGGCTAATCCGCTGTGGGTTTTCAATAACTCGGTACGGAGGGGGTCTGCTTCCATTCGAAGGAAGGAAGGAAGGTGCAACAATGCCAAATGCGGCTATTGTGCTATTAAAATCCAAAACCAACCAACCAACCTTGTATATATTACAAATGCGTGTCCATGACTTGTCTGTCTCGCGTTCGGTGCAATATGGCCTAACATGACCCATCAAAATAGTGTCCTGAGGAAGCTTTACATTTCTAGGCTTCTAATAAACATGTTGTCGGCCATCACCGCGAAAAGCATAAAACACTTTTTAGTCGAAAGAGTCTTCTGGTGCAAATTCAACTATCTAGTATCGCAAGTATTTACAAACCACGGGTGGATCTACAAATTCCAACAAAAATTAAATATTTCAAAATAATGTGTAACCGTCAGTAATTATTTCTAAAACATATGGTTTAAAAGTGCTTGGGTAAGATTTAGTGTGCATTCTATAGTTTTGAATTGGAAGGTAACACGATTTTAAATTGTTATTTTGAACCAAAATCTGTGTTTTATAACAAACAAAATAAACTACAGGAATCATTTGTCAATTGACATAATGAGGATATCTTACTGATCTACCCAAGCCAGTTCCTCAGAGTTTGGATGGGCGTGTTCTTGCACGTCTACATTAAAAATAGGGAGCGGCCGATTTAATAGGAGCATTTTTCAACTTTAACTAAACATGACACTAAATTATTCCTATTAATTTTATACTTATTAGGTCTTCGTAGATTCTTGTTTTTTACGTTTGCAATAAAATATGCTTTTGAATCTCTGCATTTTGGAATTAACAGGCTGCCAAAACAACGCTTTGAAGCTAGTTACACCAGAGATAATGAAAGTTGCATACATTATATACAGAGCGGTGAAATATACGTCTAAATTCCACAATAATCTGAAAACAGTTGCAAAAGTAAATACGTGATGATAATTTAATATGGAGGCATTTATTGAACCAAGAGAATTTCCGGGCTTCGAAATTATTTTCTGAATATGTGCTTGATGAAGAGCGTTCTTTAAAGAAATCAAACGTTTTGAGAAGGGGCAGAGGTTATTTTGAATTTGAAGGTGAACATTTCAAACCCCAGGAACGACCCAGGATTAATCCTTAAATCAAACGGTTCAACATGTCAACGTCATAATATTTAAAAATCTATATATATATTTCTCTTACGTGGCACGCAAAAAAGACGTTATTTGTTACCGCGTTTTGGCAACATTGTGCGATTGTTTGTTTACTAGGAGCATCGCGAGTCATTTGAATCTATAGCGTTATCGGATGAAATTTTATTGAAAAAAAAATGAATTTTAGACGAGCTGTTGCGGTTTGTAATAGAAATCTAAGAAAGCGGAGGATCTTTTCAGGGCTATTTAAAAAACGGTCCTTTTCAAGGCTAACAATTATAGTACAACAAGACGCGTGCACTACAACTTTCGACAACAAACTCAGTCAAAAAGTGTATGGGTGGCTCGAGTACTGGGGAAATGTACACACAAACAACATGCTGGGTATTCAATTTCCAAAGCAGCGCTCACATTGCGAGTAAAAATTTGCTCAAAGTTTTCATCTAAATTCTGATTTCAGAGGTACTGTATATATCTTTTATGTAATACAACAAATTTAGATTTGAAAAATATTTTTTTGGAATATATTTTGTAATTAATCCCTTCTGCTAGGACACGTGTCTTCATTAATGCGAGCGAAGCGAGCATAGGTTCGCGCAGCGAACCAATGAGAATTGCGAAGCAATCCTCCGGGGGTTGGCGAGCGTTAGCGAGCAGGGGGCGGGCCCCCTAGTATCATATATATTATAGTATGTTTTCCTTTATAAAGACGGGAAGATCCTAAATTATTTCTGAATGCGTTATTGATGGAAGACGTTCTTTAAAAAAAATCATACGTTTCAGAGAAGTGGGAGCGGCTTATAGAGGTTTGAACTTCTTACCCCCAGGAACGGCTCAGGGTATGAAGTTGAAACCTCTATAATCCGCTCCCTTAAAATCAACCAGTTCTACCTGGCCAACGTTATAATATTTAAAAATATAATAATTTTTTTTAGATTTTACTTTTTTCAGGAGTATGTGTGCACTCCAAATTTATTTTTTGAATACGTGCTTAATGAAACCCATTTGTTTAAAAACAAAAATGAAACTTTTTGAAACGTGTGGACGGGTTGAACGTGGGCATTCGATAGCTCAGGAACGCCCCAGGATATACTCAGAAAATAAAACAGTTTTACATGGTCAACTCACACTATTTAAAAATGTAATGTGCATTACATATTTTTCCTTTATAAAATATTTCACATTTGATAGGCTCTTGCTTTCGTACTCTTAGGCCCGGTGCACTCATCCGGTTTTTCAACGTGCGGCGCCGCTGCGGCACCGAAGCCCAACTATGCACACATAATCGTGAAATGACACAAGTACTCATTTCGCGCCATTTGCGATAAATATTCTATCAAAGAAAACGTGTTTATTTCGCTTACTTGGTGTACATAACAAGTATATTTTGAAACAAAGTAGAAGTTATTGGATACAACCATTTATTAATTATTATTTATATTCCATTTATTTATGAAAACGAGGTACTTCAGAACGGAGACGCGTGTGCGGCGAGCTGCGGCGCCGTGGGGAACTGCGGTACAAATTGCTCGCAAGTTGGACGTGCGTCACCGTAGCTGCGCCGGAGGCATGTGTGCACTACTCCATTGGATCTAATGTATCTTAGACCGCACTTGCGTTGCGGCAGCGGCGCCGCACGTTGAAAAACCGGATGTGTGCTCCGGGCCTAAAGTCGCTTTTATTGGAACAACTAAGTAGTGCACTGAATTAATAGAATTTCTACAAGGACGCAATGTCGACAAATTGAATTGGGGAAAAAGGTAGCCATTTCAGAAAAATGCGGACCCCAGATCAGTCGCATTTTCCGGTTGTTTTATTTCAGTGGCTAATAGAAATTGCCTGTAATGTTGTAAAAGGAAGGGCATCGCAGTAGAGGGAATGGAAGAAGAGGTTACAGGTTGCCCTTTGACATCCATAATGAGCGACCTTTACGGTAGGCGCCGCTGCGATCGAGCTCTCATTAGCCATTCTGTGGGTCAGTGATTTGGTGAAAAAGAACTCTAAATTGAGCCACTTTGCTGTAATTGTCTTGTTAGGGAATGGCAACGTAGTGGTATCGAGCATGGAAAAGTCCCCCCGGCTTCTTCAGAGACACCAAGGGGAGAGTGAGAGAGAGAAATGAGTCGGTTATTATTCATGAGTTTTGAGGAGTTAGGGTGGAACGTTTTCCAGTCTTCAAAGAATCGGTATTTTACCAATTCGCCTGGAGGTTATGTTCAACCGAAATGATACAGGATAGCTCCGGTACAAAATGACTAGTAAGAAAGTGTTTATACTTGGGCGGCGTGAAGATTACGCGCTTATTACCAAAGATAACAGGCCCTACTTGGTTGGTAATGTCTAGCTTTTAAGCTTCGAGTCATTCATTGCTTAAACATTGACTGAATTATTTTTTCTTCTGACTTGCCAAATTCGGAAATGCCTCTTCTTTCTTGACGACGGGATTTCATTTAGGAGAATACATCCAGTTCTCAGTACTGTAATGAGTTCATCTCCTCAAAAATATTCCAAAATAATGCGATGCAACGAATTCCTCTCAATTTCAAGTGGTACTCGGGAAAAATTACGCGTCCATTCTTGTTTAACAAAGGATAAACAGAAACACAACCGGCTTTATCGAGATTGTGAAGTGTGCACCTTAGAAGCATGATATTCCTGAATGATCCAAAACATTTTCCAGTTTGTCCTAGGTGCAAGTTTGAACACGCCACTAGTAATCACATTATTTATTGTATTCGAGTGAGAATTTCAGATATATTCCAAATTCATGATGGCATTATATTTCCTTTGAGGACGAAGGACTTGTTGGATTTGGTCTTGCAGGCGGCTTGACATGAGTAATAAGTATCAACACAGTAATTGTTGGTGACACGAAATCGTTTAAATAAATATTTTAGGTACATTACTTCAGTTTAATTAGTATTTATAGTTGTAATTGAACGATGCATTGTACAACATTGTAAAGGTGGGTTGAATTTTATGGCGTAAGGATCATATTTGGGTAAGCTATTCCAAACACAAGACAGGCAATGTCAAGTAATAGACATACACACTTAAGGAACGGTTTACTAACACAGAAGAGAGAAATACACCCATAGAAGGATAGAACACTGCGCTGCCTATAATTCTCAGATTGCTAGAGCAGTAGCCTTACCTACTGAGCCCGGAGACATCCTTATAAAGGTGGAATAAAAGGAATTAAAGAAAGGAATGAGAGAATCAGAAAAAAAAAAGATTATTTTCAACAAAACGAATTAAAGGTAGATAAAAGATTTACCATAATACATATGCAATAGATTTATTCTAAAAAATAAGGGATTTTTCAAGTAATAATTAATTATAAACAACCCCAAAGACAAAATTACGTTTAGGGGAAATACATTTAAAAAATAAAGCAAAATTTATATGAAAAATTAGCCTTATAAAAGAAGAGAATTATCAAGTGCTACTGTAATTTTAACCGTATTAAACGTTTGTATTACATATGGGTTTGAAAACTGCTGTTAAAACATAAGAGTTAGGGCATTGTTATGAAAATCAGCTGTTCATACATTTTAAAGAGAAAGCATGAGCAAATAGTTATCAGTGTACGGAGTGTCTATGTTACAGATAAATATCTCTGAACCAAGATTTAGGTTTTTAACTAGCAATGAGGTTAAACACGTACGAAAAAAGGTCTCTTAAAAAAGAAACATTCGGATGTACTGTTCTCTCAGAGAACACCATACATCGGTAATAGACTCCGTTTAGAGTGATAATACTCGCTCTTTATGGTCTTACAGGGTAATGGTACTGCGAAGTGGCAGGAGGGAAACGAGATAGCGGGGGATATATCGTTGACCGATTCCTATTGGATGGGATGCAAAGTGCATGGTGTTCTACTAACTAATGGTTTTTACGATCTTTTGTTTCTCCTCGGACTCTCTTTGACGGTTCGGATCTCCAAGCAAAGGAGTGTTGTTCCAAGGAATCTGTAATTTAAGATACGTGAAGATGTCATTTAGCAGGAGATGCTTTATCGAAACGGTCTGCTTCAAACTGTGTATTGGAAATCGTATAGGAACTGGCGATGTTATCTTGGTGCTTGATTTTTAGGATGTGTTTTCACATCCCGCGCAATGTTAGTTCTTGTTTGTTGCTCTACGGTTATTTTTTGCTACTCGAGGGGGGAATCTGTCCTTCAATTCTACTGAAATTCATTTTCAATTGTTGAATGAGAGGTTTCCGTGTACTGAATATTCTGAAGCTAAGAAGCAGCTGTGGGATTCATCTAAAAATACAAAACTGGACGCAAGAAATAAATTATAGATGTCTCAAACCCTTTTACCTTTAATATATGTAACTCTTACATTTAATACGCGAATTAATTTTTCTATAAATATAGAGGAATTGAAAGGGTAGATTATTTTAAGAGAATAAATTTCACATAATTTTAAAATTGCAAATCGTGTAAGAATAAAAATTCTTATTTTGCGCTCATTGTTCTTTTAAGTGTTCAGATGTTAAGAGATACAAGATAAACCATTTCATGAAAATTTACTCAAATAGTTGAATTGTAAACAAAGTGCAAAGGGCACTTATTATGAAATGCGTGATTTCAATAGATTGCTAAATGTAGGGAAACGGTTTTTTGACTGAATCATCGCCAAATTACAAATGCATTTAGAATTCACATGTGAAGAGATAATTTACCAAACATTAAAAATTAAAATGTTTAATGTTTGATAAGTTACAATGTTTATAGATAGTTTGAAAGTTTAATGTTTGAGATGTACTAAAACAATATAGAAAATCACAGAACTGTGTTGATTAAAATCGGTATCTAAAATGGAATACCTAGCGAATTGACGAAAATGTACTAGTATAAATAACTAATGTACATTTTACCTAGTCCAAAAGTGATAAAAAAATATATTTCATGTTTTAAAATATACTAATTATATTAACTTTTACGCATTTGAAAGGGTCGGCATGATTTGAGTGTGACCATGTAATATTTTGAGTTGTCTTGTGCTTAACGCTATCTCAACACTTAATCAAGTGTAAAAATATATAATAAATTGTTTTAGCCTTTTGTATTTCCTTTTATTTTTCTAATGAAAAATTCATAAATATTTTATTAGTTGTCAGATAGAATTTTTGGATTTTAAAAACCTCTACTATTAGTTGTCATGCGAAGATTAATAACCTTTATTCCTTTGAATGCATTTTATTTTAGAAGACTAGTTTTTCTTTTTATTTAAATATTAAAAACAGCAAATTTTGACCAAAAAAACAAAATAGAAAAAAACATGTATCGTTGGCTTACAAGTGAAAATTTTTAAGTTATGAGTTTTCAGTACTTCTAGATCAAAATGAGGTGAGCAGTTTTTAAAAGTCGTTGTTGTTTTTGGAATAACGGTTAGATTTCTTCTACAGAAACACACCTAGTTTAGCACAGTGAATAGAATTTTTCCACCTTCCTTTTCTCTGGCCTAAATTTCTTAATTTAACATGTTTCATTTTTTTTCTACATATTGCAAAAATTTAAGATTAGTCCCAAAAAGTTGATTGCGTGAGAAAACTTAATCTTCCGATTATGCACTAAACGTTTTTCACTTCTTGGAATAAACACGACGTTATAACAATTCTCTGCTCAGATGGCAGAATGATATAAGTCACTTTTTTTAATTTTTCGTGACAGCAATTTTAAGATTCAAGATTCAACATGTTGTTCTGTGGTTTTTGACCTATTTCAATTTTTTACCTTTGTTTTCTCATAAACTGAAAGAGAAAGACTTACGACATTTTGCCAACTTCTAAACATTAACAAACCAGACTCCAGTATGGGACTTACTCAATTTTTTGGGAAAAGTGACTTATAACATTTTGAAATCTGAGTACAGAATTTATCTTACCTGTAATTCTGCATTTAGAACATCCTGTATATTCTTGCTCCTCCTGTGTAGTTGAAGGGGAGAATGGAGCGTACGTCGAGCTTCGGCTGTTGCTTTTGGCTCCGGCTTCGGATGATCGTGACTACCTTTGGCTTGAAAGAATATAGCATGCTCTGTGTGCCTCCAGAAGTGAGTCACCGGATAGCCACAGTGACCCCGGCATGCTAATACCTCAAGTCGACCTGAACATTTTCGATTGGGACAAGGCTTTCCTGCAATGATCAGAAATTTGGTTTTTTATTGATCCATTATCTATCTTCATGAGTACGAAAAACTGTAAAACACGACATGAAACAATAAGATTTGCATTCGAGGAAGAAATAAATACACAATATGGACAAAAGTATTTGGACACCATGTTTTTCTGGAAAAAGTGCTTTATTTTTCTATCTAGTAGGCCCTGCTTTAGCTTGTATTACAACTGCAACATGTCGAGGCATACTTTCCACAAGTTCTCTGTAAGTCTGGGCAGGTATAGATCGCCATGCCTCTTGCAAGGCTGTGAGAAAGAGATTGTTGTGAAGATGGGCGTGGCGGCGTCGTATTTGTCACTCCAGTTTGTTCCACAAATGCTGGATTGGATTGAGATCGGGGCTCTGAGCAGGCCAGTCAAACAAATTCACCTTATTTTCAGGAAACCAGTCCAGAACGCGTTTCGCAGTATGACATGGAGCTCGGTCCTATTGGAAGAAACAACCATCATCGCCGTAGTATTATTGCCATGGTGTAGACAAGGCCGAATGATCCAGAACGTTGAGGTACACGTCAGCGTTTATGGTACCGAGTACATAAAGCAATGGGTCGAGTCCTAACCAGGAAAAAAACACACTAAGATTCCTCACACTCCTTCAATTTCTGCAATGACCTAATACTTTTGTCCATATAGTGTATATGGCCCAAACTATCATATGCTACTTTTGTCCATATGATGTAGGTTCTAAGAAAGAGGATGAAGGTATGTTCTAAGAAGGAGTCACGGTAGCCCACTTGAAAATGCAATGGAAGGTTGCGAGTTCGAAACTAGGTCCAGCCAAAGACCATCGTGTACACGGGGGCTGGTGCACGTCAAAAGTCTATCGTAGCCTAAAATGTCCTCACGTTGGCGTGGAGAGAAAGTTTGGGGAGTAGGGTGCTCGAACAGGTGTTGACTTCGTCATCTGACCGTGGTTCAAAATTAAGAAGCGTTTTACTTGAGTCTTTCACTTCGGGATTTATCGGACCGTAGTCGGTAGCTCGTTGTGTTGCTTGAGTGCGAAGTTAATTAACTACACTGCTAAGATTACATTTCGGATACACCTGTTTTGTGTTACTAAGTCCGTATTATCCGAATTTCTGACAATCCGTGTTGGACGGTTGGCATTATCTCGGATGATCAATTTTATAATGCACAGGAATACATAAATTAATTCAAGGTAGGCAGACAGATAGGTAGTTAATTAACGTCGCACTGGAGCAACCCGACGGGATATTGGCAACGATCCGGGATCCCGAATGGAAAGATCCGAGGACAACGCATCGTAATTTTGAACCATGATCTGATGACGAGAACAGCAACTGAGCCCACTCTCCAAACTCCCATACCACACAATCAATAATCCTATAGCAATGTGTAATTCATTCGTTGGAATTTTTGTAGGCTATGTGCTGAAATCGTATCCGAAAAGTAAGACGCTCGGAATACGTACAGGAAATACATTCCGCCGAAGAAAACACTACTTCCACTTTCATTTATCTCGACACAAAAGGCCTTTTTTAATTTTTAGTCGGAATGTTTCAGGTCAACATTTCTTAAGAGCACGTACATCTGTTTATAACATGTACTTATATGATAGAGTTTAGCCTCAAAATCTGACTCAGCTTGTACACATTGATTTAATTAATAAGTCTACAGGGGTTATCGTAAAAGGAAATTGCATACCTTGTTGCTTTTTTCTAGCTTTATCACAAATGGCGGGTCTAAGGTGTACCTTGTCTCCCGAATCGAGCGTGCAACGTGAACTACATACTAACACGCCCAGGCAAGACTTCTTCAAAATATGAACGTTGTGGTTGTTGGTGTTCCTCATAGCCCATCCGGAACCATGGCGTCTTGCTTCCTCGCAGTCTGGACGGTACACGAAACGACAATGTCCGTCTGCCCATTCTTGAAATGCATCGTAACTTGTTACCTGTCAAAGTAAAGAAGCACATTTGCATGAGAATCTGCTATTAATTTTTATGTGATCAGTGTGCTTTTACGCGTGTGAAATTTCTTTCAAACGGTTGTTGCCATAGAAAGTGTCAATTTCCTGAGGTAAGCCACACATTGGTCCAACTTCAGTCGCGTAGTTCTAAATCGGCTGATATACGCATGCGCATCGATGTGTTTTTTACGCATGCGCATGTCGTACCTTTCGTGCTGATCCAGTGTGTGGCCAGGCTAAGAGCTCAATCGCAGCAAATTAGTGTTTTGGGGGACAAGAAAAAGCACGACATACTGAGGGGTGAAACAAATCTACTTATTAGAGAAAAAGAGAAAATGATACATTACGCAATACTGTTTTTTAAATTTAAAATTGTGAAAAATTACAGTACTATAGAGCGGCGATTTTCAAATTCTTCATTTCGTGACGCATGAACTACGATAAAAAAAAATCTGATGCATACTCAAAAATAACACTATACTTTTGCCGATCTCACAAAAGATAGACATAGTTTTGATTAATGTATAGAAATAATAATAGTATTTTCCTACCATTTTTTGGTCCAAAGTGTTAAAAAAAATTCTTGTAACAATTTATTTATGAGGTAACAAAAAATAATACTGGAAACTCTTTATGATGGTATTGAAAATACAATTTTCATTTAATATTATTTGTGAACATACTTGTAAAACGCTCAAAACTAAACCATCGAATGAAATAAAACTCACACAAGTTAAACCTATTCACCAACATAAGGCAAAGTGCTCCAAACTGGCCTTTTACCAGAAGCAATCAAGTGCCGGAGCTTCAAATCTTTCGTGAAATACCAGAAAATATCCTTACGCCGATTGATACGTATTGGGGAATACTTTCGGTTGCTAGTGAACATACGTTAAGTGGGTACTTAAAGTTAATTTCGGGTGTTTTAGTTGAAGCGCGCTCTAGGGGAAGAGAGAACATTCTCTAAAGTTCTAACCAGAATAATGACCGGGGGGTGTTAGGCGCGTCTTGCGCATTTTGCGGCGATCAATTGGTGCCACTAATTCACCCAGTCTACCCTAAGACAACACTAATACTTTATGGTTACCACTCAGTTAAAAGATGATGGAATGGACTGTACTGGTATTCCCCCCAACTGGTATATATAATAGGGTGGGCCGAAAATAGGTTTTTTTTTTGCTATCATATTCTAATAATGGGGAAAAGTTGGCTCCTGTAGTGAAACTGATGTGTAAAAAATTTCATCCCGATTTATTGATATCTTTTGCCTCTCCAAGGGGTTCAAACCCTCCAAAAAGATCAAAATTCGGGCATTTTTTATGAAAAATAAAAATGTTTACAATTACGTTCTAATAGTGCGCAAAAGTAAGCTACTACATTAAATATCAAAGGTAAAAAAATTGTTTATATCAGTACATATCTTCTGCCTCCCCAACGGGGGCCAAATAGCAGAAATAACTGTTCGCCAGTTTTTACCGTAATTGCCAAAGTCGATATTTTGCAAAATGTCATTTTTCAACTATTTGGCCCCCGTTGGAGAGGCAGAAGATATGTACTGATCTAAATATTTTTTTACCGTTAATATTGATTGTATTAGCTTACTTTTGCGCACTATTAGAACGTAATTGTAAACTATTTTATTTTTTATTAAAAATGCCCGAATTTTGATTTTTTTGAAGGGTTTCAAACTTTTGGGGAGGCAAAAGATATCAATAAATCGAGATGAATTTTTTGACACATTAGTTTTACTGCATTAGCCAACTTTTCCGCGCTATTAGATTGCAATAGAAAAAAAAAAACTTTTTTTGGCTTACCTTAATTTATAAGCTATACTTTAGGGGACCTGTAAGAAATATGTTGTAGATTGCAGCTTCTTCTGTATGCTCATTTATTTATTATTTACGAATAGGATTTACATTATTATGCAATGCAAATATTAAACAGCTAAGAAGAGTTCTTAGATTGGAATCATTCTGTATGATAGGCAATCAAATAATACTTTTGGAAGGAAAGTTTTAGCTTTGTTATACCTTTTTCAAAATTACAATAGACTCGCTTCGTAGCGACAATCAATTTAACGACTCGCTGCGATCTAACGACTAATTCAGAAGGCTTGGAAGCTGTCATCTAACGGTAATGCTATTTCATGATCGAAGTAGCGACCTCGGAAAAATGTTAAAATCTCGTTACAGCGATCTTCAGTCGATGGTGCGTCCTGATTCGTTGAGGCGATTTAAGTTTCGATGATTCATTGCCTTCTCATGGGCGCGATTTGGCGGTTTTTGGGTCTTGCCGTATTGTTAAATTCCTCACTTCACTCGGGTTTCTCTAGTTTGCCTCTTGGCTAGCGATACCTTCCCTACCTAAGACTAAGCGCTCTGCCGCTGCCTTATTGATACATGAAAGAAAATCCCAATATAAAAGTTTCTCCAAACTGAGATTGTTCAACATTCCCGAAAGCATTCTCTTTACCATAGTAAAGAGCGGGGACATAATATTGCAAGCTACCTAATAGATAGGTAGTTGAATTTAATTCTCCCTGGAGCAACACAACGGGTTATTAGCGACGATCCGAAATCCATCCCGAAGTGAAAGATTCGAGGTCACCACCTCGTTATTTTAAACCATGGTTCGATGATGAGGTTCACACCTGAGCCTCTCTCATCACGCCAACATGATCCTATCAATATGGAAATTTCCTCAGAATAACAGAAACTCTTTTTTCGTAGATGTATCGCTATACTTCAAAGGCTCTAATTGCTGAGCATTCCAGATTGAAATTCAATATAAAATTCAACACCAACAACAAACCACTTAAGATCCTGAAATTGCCGTAGAATGAAGTAAGATATGTGTTTATTCATCTTCGAAGAATAAATGTATGAGCGGATATAGCGCACACGAGAAATAATAGTGCCTATAAGCCGAGTGAATTCCTCCTGCCAGGAAAGCACCTCTTACCTCAGAGTAAATTACGGTTCAACTTTCCCCTCGCATAAAATGTATGGTAGCGAAACGAAAGAATAAAGTATTGCCCGCGGATACGGCTGATCCTTCAAAATATGCCATCTAAATGGATCATTATGCAAGACGCGAAAACCAGAAGCTAGTGTGTAAGACTTCTTTAATTCAGTTTTGCCCCTTGGTCGTATCGGACTGTTAGTGCGTGCTTCTGCGAACCGCCGAATAATTAACGGAATTCAAGAGAGGAATTTCCCCATCCGTTTTTTAAGAAATGATGAATTTTACATTAAACACCTTTCAATGTTGGTCTTTTTTATTGTAATACGCTTGTTTGTGAAATGCGATGAGACTTTGAGGTCAGTTACAGAGCGGATTTTTAAATATTCCGAAAGATGATAGTCATAATCACGTTCGAGGAATATCAATTGAATAAATGCAAATTAGTGTTTGAAAGGCAATTGGCAAGTGAATAACCTATTTCAAAAGCACTGTTTAAGTTGATTGATGGACCAAAGCACAAGTAATAAATTTTGGAAGTTAACTATAAGGTAAAAGAGTGGTGCATTGTTCTACATTTTTCGTTTAATAGGAAATATTTTGTATGCCACTTAAAATCCCCTCAACTTAAAATCAATCCCTTGTGGAAGGAAAATTTAAATGGAGCTCAGTGTAAAAGTTGTAAAGAATTTTAATGCCTGCTTCAATTTCGTGTCGTATGATGTGTGGAAGTAAACATTTGTTTTGAAAGAAGCGTTCTGAAAATTTATGAAAAATATACTTTAAGCAAGAAGTTTTTATAGTTTGAAAATAAGTTACAGCTTGTTAATTTACACGAAAGTCAATCACATTGTACCTTTCAAATCTGTTCTTTTTGCTTGTTTACCACACATGGAACAAAATAAATAGATTTGATATGGTATTCTGTTCTTGCATTATGGATATTTCAATCGTTTTTTGGCCTTGATATTATTTACGCATGTTGTTAATTGGGCAATAAGCATAACATAGGTTAACAAGAAAACATAATTTATTTAAACGTTACAACCAACAACGAAAAATAATAAAAAATCAAATGGCTTAACGTTACGGCACTTGGACTTTGAAAAAAAAAAGGATATTTCGCGCGAACTTCGAAATAAAATTTTAAATGAAAAGAAACAGCACAAGCTCGTGTGACTTTATCTGTAGCTTCGCGCAGAGCTATCAGAAGACAGCGGTTTGCGTACGTGCTTGAATTCACAAGGATGCTTCCATAACTTCTAATAAAATAATACACTAATAAAATGGGATACTACATTAATCTGAGTTGTAGAAACAGAAGGCAGGTATTTAATAATCGCAAAACCTCTTTTACCTCTTTTTCAAATAACTCCAGGGGTATTAGTATTTTGACCTTCTTATGAAATAGACTGAGCATATGGGTGGAGTCGCTTGTAGTAAGATCTTAGAAGTGTAAGGTCATGTGGGTTTAGGAATCGATTTGGATCGATTGGCTATCGAATCGATACCCAGTGTATCTATTATAGCACTCGGCAATCACATTAACCAGTTAATAAATAGTTTTATATTTCGATTCATGCCTTCTCCCGGTTCCACGGGACAGATATTCTCACGAGAGTTGGGGGAGAAATAGCATATAGACGCACTTGATCCCTTGGTTTGATTAGAAGGCAGGTTTTAAGATAAGAGAAAATAATACTTTTTGGTACAGCTACACTCTACGTTTATGAGTAGTGGCAACGGCCTTGGCGATTTTTTTTGGCGACCTTCTAAAGTCGCCAAGGAAAAAATTATTTCAAAACTCATTTTCCTAAAAAAATATTTTTCTTTTTGTAACGGAAAATGAAAGCTTGAAAACAAATTTGAGAACGTTTTAAAAAGTATGTTTTTAAAAAACTTTCGCAAAAAGTAGTAAGCTTAAACACATTTCAAAACACATTTGAACCAGCAGAAAAAATAAGCTGTGAATGTTGTGTAAGAACACTCTGAAACTTATCAATTGCACTAAATACAGTAGGCTTTTTGAAAAGAAAAAGATTTTTAAAAGAAATAAAAGCAAGAAATAATACAACCTGATCAATCAGAAAGAGAGAGAGAGAGAGAGAGAGAGAGAGAGAGAGGTTCCGGGAAAAAATAATAAAAACAAAAATTCCACAAATGGCAAAAAAACGAAAATTCCACAAATGGCAAAAAACAAAACACTTAAATGTTTCGTGAAAAATTATATAAACTTTCCATAACTGTAGAAATACAAATAAATGAACCAGTGGTATCACAGGAAAAAAATATAAAAAGACCAATGCGATCAAAGGATATTTTAAAATTAAAATGACCAATGGAAGCAAAGAAAAAATTTCAAACGAACCAATGAAATCAAACGATTATAACGGAGTTTGGAAGAACTTTCTAGAATATTCAAAATGAAAATTAAAAATTAACGTTTGCCGAGGTTGCTATGAAAAACAGTAAAGACAGATGGGTTGCCTTAATCTACTATAACTCGCTACTAGAAGTGCGCCAAAAAAATCGCCAAGGCCGTTGCCACCGCTCATAAACGTAGAGTGTATCTGTACCGTAATAAAATAATATGTGTGTAGCACAGCTTCTGTAAATTATAATAAGACATGTTTTAATATAAAAATCAACTCTTGCCCAAATGTGTTTCTGTTCCGAAATTAAACAAAGAAAAAAGGGAATTTGAGCACCTACTTATGATTTCTTTGAATGTTTCTTAATTTTTTACCTGTTTGACAAACAGAACACGTACCTACCGGTTCTTCTAACTAATTTAAAACTGTTTAAATATCACACCCTTAACGACAGTCATTGAGTTAGTAACTTGGCACCTCCCTTCCTTTTAAATGCCACAGGTGCTTTGTTGATAATTTATCTTTATAATAGACTACCTCTCTGTGGCACGTTCAATAACTTAGTACTTATACTTAAGTACTTATAAGAATAGCCACGCAACATTCGTTACATAAAATCAATTTGAAAAGTAGTTTGATGAATTAAATATATTTTTTATTGAATTGATTTTTTTACAATCATGTTTTTAGTGTTATACGAATTCCTAAGAATGTGTGGGATTTAAATGAGTAAGAAATTATCATTTCGTTTGTTGTATCCTCATTGCATTTGCTCTGCATTTCTCTTACACATTTTTCTTATAGTATGTATTACACATAAATAAGTTTAAAAATAAACGTCTATTTAAATTTTTGTTACACACATTAATTCATATTAAATTGGTTAATGAACCATCTGTAGATTAGAATCCACGTATATTGGGTTGGTTACTAGAACATAGTAAAGGTCATTCATGACAGTTCATATATCAAATTACCTTACCACAATTCTCTCCTAAAAAAAAAAGTGGGCGTCATTTTTAAAAGTGATAAAATATATTGAATTCAATGAACTAGAGTATCAGCTTTTAGTTATTCTTTAATTATTTGTCATTCCACTTCAAATATTTGTATACAACGAATGTTGTTTAACCCATAACCGATGTATCTCTCTTAGATCGTGACATTATCTTTATGTAATAAATTAAATATAATAATTCAATTTTAAGCATTCGTCCATTTTAGTAAAACCATCGCTTGGATGTGAAAATATGTTTTGAATCAGCTTGTTGAATCAAATCAGTGACTAGACAACGAACATTACAAACCCTGTTGCGGAAGTGACATAATTCGTCCGGATTGGTGAATAAAAAGATCCAATACTCCAGCGCTACAGTTTACCATTTCAGCTCAAGGAGATTGCGTAATTTATGTGTAAAAACTGCACTTAAGTTTAAGGTGTTGATATATCCCACAACATTTTTTTCGTATACGTATATATATGGTTACCAGGTATCAATTTTAGAAAGATATTCATTTTAAAATTTCTCAACTAAATTGAAATCATACTTTCCCACCAATACTAAACTACAGCTTGAATAGTGAAATTTTCGTCAAAAATTTTAAAAAATATATTTTAATACGTCTTTTTAACATTTCTATGCAAAATTATTGTTGTAGTATTAATTAAAATACCAGTTCCATGAATGATGATGATACTAGATTTGGTTTTGTTCGTCGTTCTACAGTCATTTTTTGCAACACGAGGGCTAATTAGGCTTGTCCCTTTTGATGTAGTAGGTTCGATTAAGTGTGGACTATTATTAAAAAAGTTATTTGTTTACGAAATTCTATATGCATTAATAGTGTATTCAGGTCGCGGCTATGAAATAATGGAACGCCTCCATGCGTCCTTGCAAAATTTGTGCTAAGGCATGAAAAAATGAACGTACAGCTAGCTAGTGAAAGAATATTCAACAAGAGAAGATTCACCGATAACAAAAACATGAATTCTAAAGATATATTTTTAAATGATGCCGCAACTGACGCCCAAAGAATAAAAACATAAATAATTAAACTGCAGACGATTATTAATTCTTCGCTTCAAACTAAATGGAATTCGAGCAAACAATAATTATCCGGCACGAGCGCACAATCCAGTACCCTCTAGGAGAGTTAGCCCAGGTAAAATAGTGTATTTTGGGTTATAATGGAAGAATATGATGATCCGAGACATTTTAAAATGCTCTTAGCAAGGGGACATCATGGAACTCATCTAATTTTGATGTCGATACGAAAAAAAAATCGGTTAGAATGCTTCAAACTAAATGATTTCGCTGAAAATCGACTTGACCGAACGGAGAAGTTCATCATCCAGAAAACAGAGTCTTAAATCGGTCGACAGGAAATTAAGTTGAGCATTGGCAGGGACTTTCATGCACCTCACCTACAGAACACGATACTTAAAACTCAATTATTGAAATGTCCGCCTTTGCAATAGTATTGCTTCAGAAAAGAGAGAAACGACAACACCAGAAAATTCCCGAAAGCGTAAAACAGCACAGATATCACCATTTCTCTTACATTAACCCCAAAGGCCTATAAACAAAGCTCGCCTTTTTCTAGTCTTTATGCATAGTAAATATAACCGGGAAAAAACAATTTCTCAATGGTAGGCAGAAAACCAAAATACACAATACAGAGGAGTTAGAAAAGAATTGTCGAAAATTGAAAATAAATAAGATTAGACAAGAGGAATTGAAATATTATCAGTCCATCCATCCTCTAGCCTCCCAGAATCAGCCGTAGATGTCCCTATTAGAGAGCATAGTACAAATTTGCAGTTGGCGGATGTCCATTTCTTGGGATTTAGAACAAAAGGGGCAGCAGGGGCTATGCAGAATTTTTTGGAGGTACAAATGTTAAGCCAAACAATCGCGACCAATCCGAATTCGGGTTATTACAACAGGTGATCTTGTTTATACTGACGATTAAAAAGCCCGAAACATGAAACTTTAGCTGCTAGTTTTTAGTCCTTGGTGGAGAAAGTTCTTATTATCGCAAAGAAATTCAGATAATATATTCAGAATATTAATGTAAAAACAAAACTATATATCATCTTATTTATCGCCATTTTGAAAAAGTGAATTTTATTTTCGTCATTTGCCTCAGGTTTCTAAAAGGCCCAATGTCTTAGGCGCAAGGGCTCTGAATATGGCCATTACGGCTAAGACCCTCACAGCCTCAATACGAGTAATACAAGCCTGAGCATTGAGATTCAGAAGTTTGGATTTTTCTTTAAATGTTAATGACGCCCTAGTGACGTCACTTTTTTTCAGAAACGGTGCCGTCGTGTCGGCGGCCACCCACAATCTGCCCCCTAATCACGAAGGGGAGGGGCAGGGGTCTCCCCCGCTCGGAAAAACAGGAGCCTTTTGTGACCGCCGACCACAATGGGAGACAGCGGATGTGACAACTATCTCCGACGACAGGATGGGAGACCCCGTTTTGAAAAGGTATTTTTTAAAACATACTTTTAAGTGCATTTGTACGACGATGCGCATTTGGCTGCCGTCTTCCGAATTATTTCCCCGTTTTTTTTTATCTTACGGTGCGCCTTTTTTTTTGCCCGTCTCGAGCATTGTGCCCGCAAATCGGGAAGGGTTATCTAGGGTTCATTTGTGGAGAATCGTTTTTTTATCTACGGTGCTCTTAAATGAAAGGCTCCGAGAAAGAATTTGCCCGCCTACAAAGAGTGCGCGGAGGTATTAAACATGCCATCAGCGCGTCGAGTGCGTTGATGGTTCTGGCTTTGGACAGATCCGAGATTAAGAGATGGTGACATAGATGTTAAACGGAAAAATATCCCGAGTTGGATCGTAAGAGGATTAATACAGTTGAGACTGTAAAATAAAGCGTTACATGAAATCAGCTTAGCTCTCCAAGAGGTTTTGACGACATACCTCGATCATAAAGATATGACTAATTTTGCTAGTCTTTTATGACTTTTATGACCGAATTTTCATATTCGGCAATATCTTACCGAGATATCTCGGTCATAAAGATCTGACTAATTTTGCCAGTCATAAAAAATCGGCAATATCTTACCACGATATCGTCATCAAGATGTTTTTTGATGATCAAGATCTGATTTGTTTTCTTTATGACCGAATTTTTATATTCGACAATATCTTACCGAGATATCTCGGTCATAAAGATCTGACTAATTTTGCCAGTCATAAAAAATCGGCAATATCTTACCACGATATCGTCATCAAGATGTTTTTTGATGATCAAGATCTGATTTGTTTTCTTGTAATGACAAGATATCACCTTCATCATATCTGGCCAGTTTTGCTTATGACAAGATAGACAGTCGAGACAACCACCAGGAAGATTGCACACGATCTGGGGGTTGACATTTTTACTTAGAAAAATAGGAAGGATAGGCCCATTTATCTCCTAAAGTTACAAACGTACTAAAATATGGGTTAGTCATACAATTCAAGAATAAAAGCACAGTTTTCAACGCCCCTTCCAGAAATTGTGAGCACTAGCAGATGATCTGTGCACTTAGCATCCAAGCAGCAGTTTTGTAACTGTTCATATTTGTTGACGGCAGTGACATTATTCGCATTTCATACTGTTAAATAAAAGGGCTAATAATCTAGCAAAAGTACAGAATGCATTATATAGCGCAGTTTAAAAATAGACACAGTATGGCGTGACTTTAAAGTTTATTAAAAAATAGAAATGTATACTTTACATTAAAAACAGCATAAAATAAATCATACAGATGACCAATACTTGGATCGGGCATGTGGATGTAATCCAGATCCGCTTATATAATTGGTATCTGACCAATCAAAGTATAGGGGCGTTTCATATGCAAATCGGACCAGATTTGCATATCTAATGAAAGATTCGATCTATCAATAGCGACTTGATCTCAGGTCAAATCAAATTATTTACAAATAGTTAAGACAGCAGTAGAATATCCAACATATACCTTATTTAAATCCATGTAATGCATATCTGCATCAATATGGGCATTTCATGCCTCCAAACGAAATAAAATTAATCAGACATAAAGCAGCAATTATTGTAGTTTTCTTACTGGTCTTATTCATCTTTTATTACATTAAAGTGCGTGATATAAAGTTCATAACTAAATCATGTAACACCAATAAACTCCAGAAAGTCTACTTAAATTGTATCATATTTACTACTGGCAATTCGGTATTTATTAACATCTAAACCTATTTTCGCGTTCGCTTCAATCTTTCAGATTTCTCATTTGCCTTCTGTCTTAACCCTTCTTTGCATAATGGTGGAAATTTGCATCATAACATTGAATGCCCAAAAATTATATAAAAGAACAAGTTCACATTAAGTTGATCGTGTCTGGATACCTTTTTAATGTCCATTGCATAAAAAAAACCATAGCAGTCAAAAATAAGCAAGTGTCACTATCAGTAAAACGAGCTTGAAGTTGTCATTCCGCTGTTTGTTGTAGTTGCAATAAACGTATGATTTCGTTTTTAATTTTGTTTTATTATATTTGAGTTTCTATTGCTAAAAAAGTGAAAATGAGTGGAAGAAAGGTTTGTAACATGTGTTTCTGTTATTTTTAGAGCAATTTCTGAAAAAGTCTGCGTTTAATTAAAAAAATACCACATGATACCATCCCATTGTTTTTTGCTAAATTTATACTATAAATATATACTAAGATTTTTTTAACCATTTTTCCTTTAATTATGAACATGAATTATATCACCTTGATTTATTTCACCAATAAAGAAAAAATCATGCTAAGAAGGGTTAAGACTGCTGGGGAATTTCAGTGGAGTGGAATTCTTCCGTAATTTAAGGAATATTATACTGCTCTGTAGCTCAAAGCAAGCATATTTAAACTAAGCTGTAAGATCTCATTGCGGCTCATGTTACATTGTTTTTATATCCGTTTGTAGGCATTTGTCAATACACGAATTCCGTTAATTTATGTCATACATTAGTGAAATATATACATAGATTATTGAAAATTTCATGTATAATCAGTAGAAATGGATAGACACAGGTACTTTACAGATGCACCAAAATATGTCCAGCAAAATAATTTGGTAAATAATCAGGTGTTGCTGAATTACATAACTAAATGACTATTTTCATGGTTTAAGCGCTAACATATCGCACCCCGGCAAGAAAAGTGACACAACTCAAAAAATAAAAATTGTAATGTTATGTCATTGAAAAATATGTATGAGGTGCCCCGGCGTGTTATATTACTATTCTATAGAATATAATAGAAGTTACCACCATAAATACTTACCTAAAATTTAAAAGAAGCTTATACTATTTCAATATAAGTTTTATAGTATCCTTTAAGTTGATGTTTCTCAAATTCTGCAATTTTGAGTTGTGTCACTTTTCTTGTCGGGGTGTGATATATCAATAAACAGTATCAAACACCAAATTAAAAAAAAATATATAAAATAAATTTTCAAAGTTTCGTTTTAATGAAAGATAAGCTCTTCAATTTTTTCAACTAGACTTCTTCCTGATTGATACTCCTGTTATGTAACAATTATTTCAATGCCACTCTTTCCTGGTGAATCGGACTGTACTAATATAATTTATAAATTAATAATACGCAATACGTTTTATTTCATTTTATGGTTTAAATGTGAACTATTTTTGGAATACAAGACTTCTAAACCAGTCCTTTTCATATGACCTAAGGATACAATCTTAATTGTTGAACAAAAACACGAATATTCACTTGAGTTTTCGAATTAACAAATTAAGTGAATCCATGAAAATGTATTGATGAATATGCGTATTTCATAATTAGGAATATTATAAATTTCGTAAAGATGTGTAATTTTTATAGAATTTTGTAATCACCGATTAGATATTTAGTAATACGCATTAAATAGGCCCATTAATAAAAATGTAAATATTTCTCAATAAACAAGTCTCCGAATGATATAGACAACGAAACATAATACTGTACATTTTAATACAGACTTCGCTTTATGAAATAGATGTATCCGTTTGAATCCTGCATCTTTACTTCACAACTATAGGCATGTGAGCGGGCATCAACAGAGGCACTCGCATACAAATCAAAAATCCTCTTAAGTTCACAAATTTAACTTTAATTAATAAAATCAAAGTAAAAAGGATATTCCCTTTGGCTAAATTTATTTACCAACCTTTTGTAGGTATTTAGTTGAATAAACGTCGTACTGGAACAACCGACGGGTTATTGGGCGACTGTCCGGGATCAATCCCGAAGGAAAAAAATTCGAGGACAATCCCTCGTAATTTTGAACCACGGTCAGGACGAGGTCAACACTTGAGCTTGCACCCCACTCTCCAAATTTTCATCCCCAAACCAACTTGAGGACATTCGAATCTAGGACAGATTTAACGTGCACCAACCGCCACGTATGTGATAGCTTCTCTTCCATCTGGGCTACCTCGGCCTCCCGATCTTAAAAACTATAATTTGTGATGTTTGTTTCTGTCAGATTCGTCGTAGGTGTGTATTCAACTGAAAAATCCTAATGGGAAAGGCACATGAATTAGACGATGGTATGTGTTCAATATGTCTTGTTGACTGCACTTACAAGCTAACAATTTCTCCAGTACTTTTGCGTGTGACATGCATTCCCACGCCCCCACATCATGGGAAAAAGATAAAAAGAGAACCTTTTCAACACGAATCCAACACTTAATTTTACCGCTTCTAGTTCAGAAAAATCATAGTACTAATTTCCATTTAAATTGCTACCATGAAATAACTATGGAGTAACGAATAAGCGTTAGAAACGGTTACTTCATTGCATAAGTACTGTGGCACAAGGAGCTTGGAAGGCTACTTTGAATTTAAAATATAAACGATTCGATTTTAATTATGAAGTTAAAATAATTCTAAAGACCATTTAGAAGATGAAGTTGTCAGAATTTAAAAATTTAACCAGTACTAGTGAACAGTTAAAATAATGGCTTTTTGTCTGTTAGATATCATGTTTTGCTTTACCTGGTCATAAAGTATTATTGTTACTTTTTTGTATAGAAGTTGATTTAATGTTAATCTTTTGTTTAATGTTAAGGTTAATTACATGTAGAGTAACATACCATATTATGTGTTGTGTACCTCATGTTAAGGAGGTACACAACACATAATATGGTGAACGGAAATATTCAAAGTAATTTCAAATAGTCCGCGCACCTTCTTTAATTCGGTAAAGAAAACTAGCATTGCTGAGAAGTTTTAGTTTTCCCTTTTGAGATACACGCGTAGGAATACCAACTATTAGAAATTTGTAAGTTTCTGAAGTGTAATGCTTCTGTAAATATTAATAAATCAGAAGGAAATTATTATGTATTATTTATTTTTTCATCATTCATATAAAAGAGAGTAACAACAAACTCATAATTATAGTAAAATTTTTACAATGAACTAATATTTATAATAATAAAATTTATTTTAGTAATAAGTTTGTTTTTTAATTTCATTGTACGAAATTTATTTTGTATTGTATTTATTTTAATTGTATTTTTATGTAATGAAGTATATTTTGTATTTCAAATTTCAAAGGAGCAAAAATCAAAAAAACTTTCTTTTATGAGTCATGTTCTTTATCGGCGTTCTGACTATCATGTCACGCACATTCTCGTGTAAAAATGTATTACTAAATATAGATGGACAAAGGAATTCATTAGATTTTCACACAGTGCACCGTAAAGAAAAATGTGTACATTTGTATTTAATGAGATACCTATTCTCTTAAGCTGAAATTTTAAGGTCTCAAAACTGGATTAAGGGAGTTTATATAACACCAAGTAATATGTTTGAATAGAAGTAACTGCCTTCTTTTAATTCAGTGTCATTTAAAAAAATTAAATGGAGAAATTCGCTTCGAAAAAATTTTATTGCAGTGTAGTTACTGTAAAAAGCACATGCTAAATTTTGCAGTACGACTTTATACTAATAAAACTATCACTAGTCTTTTTTTATGAATATTGTTAGTTACATTCTTCCCCCCCCCCCGATTTCTTATAAAGTTTAAGTTTACTAAGTGTTTCCCTTTTCATTAGTCTTTTTAGTTTCCAGTAAAAGTTTCATTAACTGCAAGTACTTTTGTAACTATTCTTTTGGTTGTGTAATTCAAGCAAATTCAAGTGTCTAACTTTTGTCAGCCTAATCAATTTTAAAATTCTGCACTTTTATGAATGAAAATGTTTTACATAGGAGGCCTTTAGTAACGAATAAAGTAAAATTGCGTAACATGCTTTATCTTATTTGATTTGTAATGTGGTAACACGGAGAAAAATCCACAAGAAATCAATCTCCTGATTTTTGTTTCTAATAAAGTACAGTTTTCCAGCTTTAAGATGATGCATAACTTTTATTTCTTGTTGTTTAAAAAATATTTTTTAAGTGTAAATATCCGAAACCGTTTAAACGCCTTTTAATGACGGATTGTCAAGAGACTTTTTGTCGTATAATGTACCTTTTCAAAAAACGTTCAAAGGTAACTATATGAAGTTATATTGACTATAATACACGTTTTTAGTAGAGCCTTTATGAGTATTTAAATTTAAAAAAAATACATTTTTAAAATTTTGCTGTTTTGAAAAAGTTTGGTAGTGTAAAATATTTTGATTGAATCTACAGAAAAAATGTTAACGTAGCGAAAAAACGAGTTTAACTATTTAATGACACTTCGGTTGGAGCAGGAATATATTAACTGACAAAACAGTTTTTTACTGTACAGGATTTTAAAGATTTATTTTTTAGTTTATAAATTGTAAACGCGCGCGTTTTGGTAGCGTTAAAAACCTATAACATGACTATGTATTTCTCATCATCATGAAAATAAGCCTTTGGTGTTTTCAAAAGATGTCTGTTAATGAATTTCTGCTCTAGACCAACATAAAGTAATATAGTGCCTATGATAATTTGTGATTATAAAAAAACTAACATCAAGAGTAATTATTTTTAATATGGGAAGCACTGAAAATCTCGCTAAACGACTTATTCTAAATCAATTTATCTATTCGGATAGAGCAAAGTTTTGAGACATAAATATTACTAGTAAATTGTTTGAAAATTTTAAACAAGAGATAAATATTTGACGTATCTCATTCAAAACCACCATTATTTTTAAAATAGCAAGTGATAATTTTTTTTTCAGCTAAACACACGCACACAAAAAGAAAATTCGTGAACTTTCCGTTATTTTCTGTATTTTAGAATTTGTAAATGCGTATCATAGGAATTCATCCTTTTGAAAATTTCATGTTGGCAATATTTTCTAGCCACTGTGTTTATTGATTTCTCAAAAAATAGAATTTCATGAATTGGCAGATAGAAATTGATTAATAATAATTGATAATTGATTATATACATTAGGCTATTGCCCATGTATTAGACTGTCATCAACAGAGCTATAAAGAAACTTTAGTGCATATGCTGCGTACGGGTCTGCTAGTTTATATATACTAAACATATATGTCGTGTATTCAAAAAGTCAAGGTAGGTAGGTATTTTAATTAACGTCGCACTGGAGAAACACTACGTGCTATTGGTGACGGTTCATAATCAAATCGAAAGAAAAAGATCCGACGATAATACCACTTAATTTTGAACCATTAGCCGGTGACGAGGCAACACATGAGATGGCACCAGACTCTCCAAACTTCTACACCATGCCAATGAAAACATTTGAGGCCACGACAGATTTAACAGAGAGATTCCACAGAGCTGCATATTATTGCTAAAACTCTACTGAAAAAGATCGCCACGCCAATGAAATTCTCCAACCGTCTGATTACAGAAGGAAATAATAAATCTAGAAGTTATACTACTGTGATAAAAAAATATCCTAAATGCTTCCTTTAAAATACATATACATATAGTAGATATCGTCTGCAAATTTTTATCCAATAGTTTTACGACCTATATAAACATGTGGCAACAATCAAGGATTTATTTAATTTTATCGTCTGAAAATAGATTTGTTTTTTCATATAAGAGAAGAATTTTCACTTCGTTGATTTTCCAAAATGTCGAATGTAATTGAGCAAAGAACATGCATTAAATTTTGCTTCAACAATGGAATTTCTGCTACAAACACATTTGAAGTGTTGTAAAAAGCTTTTAAAGACGACAGTTTATCAAAAACAACAGTATTTGATTGGTATAAAAAGTTTAAAGAATGTAGAAAATACGTCGTAGAATGATTCGGGGCGGTAATGTAGACTATTTTCTTTGACTGTCGTGGTGTTGTGCATTATGAATTTCTACCAACTGTCCAGACGGTGAAGAACGATTATTATTTGAGTGTTTTGCGCCGTTTGCGTAAAGGAATTCCTCGAAAGCGACTTGAATTGTAGCTAGATAACTCATGGGTTTTGCATCACAATAATGCGCCTTCTCACAATGTCATCATTATTCATGATGTTTTGACAAAGCTTTTAACAAATACGGCTCCACAAGCTCCATATTCACCTAATATAACGCAGTGAACTTTTCTTCTTTCCACGGGTGAAACTCACTCTTCGTGGACACCGTTTTGAGTCCATTGATGCATAAAACAAAATTCGATACGAACCCTGAAGGGGTTTCACAAAAATGACTTTAAGGTGTTTTGGAGATTACAAAATTTTTTTTGGCAAAAGTGCCTTGAAGTCGGAGAAGATTACTTTGAAGTAAATGTAATAAATGTTGACCGATAAATTGATACCTTTTGTTTTATGACACCACTCCGGGTTCTTTTCGGTCACTGTAGTACAATTAAACGTAGGAAGGAAAATTAGGGTGAACGTGAAAATAGAGTTAGATGTTCTAAGAATCGCCTCGGTGAATGGGATACAGTTGAAAAGGACGTTCGGAAGCTAATAGTGCCATGACAGGGGTGTTCACTTTTTTAACGCTTTATTGGATGTAAGAATAAGTAAAACCAACAAGAGTGCAAGAAATGTTCATTCGTAGGTATGAAACGGGTTATACATAGACGCATATATTTGACGTAAATGGGTTTAACTAAGCTGTGAAATGTGTGTAACTACACTTCCATCAATATATATGGACAGTTAACCCTCCAAGTGGTTTCGACGAGATATATCGTCCCTCACGATCTGATTAATTTTGCTAATGACGAGATATTTCGTCATCGAGATACTGCCGATTTTTCACGATGAAGACATCGAAATTTAATTAGTTTTTTTCCAATGACGACGAATCTCGTTCATAAGGATCTGAACAGTTTTTCTAACGATGAGATAGATACCTAGTGGAGACAACAATCAAGGGGTTAAGAAACTGTAGCACAGAATGCTATGCGCCGGTCTACTAGCTATTAGTTTAATACTGAACATCAGTTTTTGGAATTAACAAACGTCGCTTTCTATCATGAGTAGGGCAACTTTTTGCAACAAATGCAACTTTTTTTCACGCGTTCTACGCTGCATGTAAAGTACTAAAACCAAAATTCCTCCTACATGGGGTGTATTGTAAGCGAGGTATAACCGCAACATAAATGCAACTTTCTGCATAAATGAAACTTTTTGCACAAATGTAACTTTTTTAAAATATAGCTTAAAATAAATAAATATCAAATTACGATTTCATTTTTTGCTCTCTGAATTAACCCTTCGATCACGTGTGTCTGATCTTGCGAACGCCGAAGTATTGCGGATCAAACAAGTTCATGGTAAGAAGGTGTTCGTCCTAAGACGAAAGTGAAATAAATGTCTAGAAGTACTTAAACACATCGGTTGGCACTCTTGATAATCCAGTGGAAACTTGTGTAATCGACTGCAGAGTTTGCGAGGTGAGAGTGGATCATCAATATGTTGTTCGCCTTGTAGATGACGTTTTAAAATCTCTGTTGAGCGAAAAGTAATGGTAATGGTAATGGTAATTTTAGTTAACGTCGTACTAGAGCAACGAGCAACACAACGGGTTGTTGAGCGAAAGGATTTTGCGCTTCTGCTATCCGATACAGCATATTATGACTGCGACTGGCGCAGGTTTTCAATGTTAAAGAAATTACTGGCTAAGGATCGGCCATTCAACTTTCTTCTGTATTTCAGTATGTATTATAATACTGTTGCACACGACTAAAATTGTCAATATATTTAGAATTTTTTTATTTCTTTACGAATAATTTATTTTAGAATTTAGTGTATTAAAAATAAATGCAACTTTATTTCCATAAATGCAACTGAAGGGAATGATAAATGCAACTTTTCCCATTTTTACTGCAACAAAAAAGTTGGCCTAATCATGAGTTAATGTTAGAGATACACAAGTGTTCAAATGAAAGTTCACCAAGAAATTAATAAGAGACAAGTTTTAAAGAAATCTATAAGCATCAAACTGAGCTTATGTCTAACATTATGACGGGACTGATATGAGACATTAGCTCTGTGTCGGATATCAGTCCCATTAGAGCAGAAATATAATTTTCCCGCATGTTTAAAAAGTACGGTGACAGAAAAGTAAATGACGTATAATTTACCTTGGGAATGCTGTTGTCATTGATGTCCCATTCAGCAGAGGTCGTTGTCGAGCCCTTGCACATGCTCATGACCTTCTTGATCGCCCCTTATAATAGTTGCTGAAAAGAATAAACGGAAAAATTAGTCATATACACAGCCTTTATCAGTACATGAACTGCATATGTACACTGTATTCAGACAAGTAAAACAACGAAAAAATAGGACATTCAATAGTAGTTCTAACTAAACCGCTCTTAAATATTCGTATTTATCAGGAAGTTTTAGAAAGTATAGGCAATAGCATAGAGAAACAAATAAGGTATTAAAAATGTCTTGCAGAACTTTCTTAAATATTCATATTTAACAGAATGTGTAGAAAGCATAAGAATAGCATAGAAAAACAAGGAAGGTATCCAACAGAAGTACTTGCTAAACGGTTTTAAATATTCATACTCATACCAACATATTTATATGTAAGATTTTCTTGTAACTACTTCTCACACTAGACTTTTCCTATGCTTAAATTTTTACTGGAACTAAAATAGTTTGAGTACCGATCATTTATAAATGGCATGCCTTCTTAATATAATCCAATGATTCTCAAAATTTCTTACGCTTGAGTGCAAAGATCATTCAGTCGTTTTTTTTTATACTTTTGAAAGTAAATGATTTTTAGCTAATTTAAAGCAAAAATTCTTTTGAGATTAGAAGGGAAGTTGCAAATTGCATAGATGTATTGTATTCAACCAAGTAAAACGACGAAAATAGAAGGTATCTAACTGAAATTCTTTCTAAATCACTCTTAAATATTCATATTTAGCGAAACTTCATAAAGTGTAGGAATTGAATGCGCTTTTAACAGTTGATGCTGCATTAATTATTTTACTCCTATTTCAAACTATGATAATACAAGCGTTATGAGCTTTTCTTATAACTATTTCGCATACTATACTCTTAAAATAAAATTTCTTCTATGACTAAATGGTTGGAGTTCCAATGATTTATAAAATGCTGTGCCTTTTAAATATAACCAAGCTTCTTATACCATTAAGATAATTAATTATTAAGATAGATAATTATTAAGTATTAAGATAATTCTGCCGTCTTTTTGATGCATTTGAAAATAAACGCATTTCATGTGATTTAATCAAAAGTTATTCTAAAATGCGAAAGTTCCAAATGGTAGGTAGGTATTTAATTTACATCGCACTGTAGCAACACAACTATTAACCACGGTACAGGATCAAACCAGAAAAGTTCCAAATGGAATTATTATGCAAAATTTCGTAAGTTAGTTGTTTGTTTTGCAGCAGCTTTTTGATAGAATTAAATGTATTGATTTGATTAATTATTATTACTCGACTAATTTCTTTGCGTTCTTTCTCGAGATCGACTCCTTTTTAATCCGTCCTTTAAAAACTTCAAGCGAATGTCCCTATCTGAAGATGCTTTCTTACCACCCCTTAGATTGCAAGTTTGCTTCGGAAAATAATAAGAGAATCACTTCGTACCAGACACAAAGTCAGTGACTAATCTCGATGGTACTCCAGTCTTCTTCCTCCCGGTCGTCATCTGGTGTTGACCTCGTCATCTGACCGTGATTCAGAATTACGAGGCGTTATTCTAGGATTTTCCCCTCCGTGATTGATCCCGAACCGTCGCCAAATCCCGTTGTGCTACTCCAGTGCAAAGCAAATTCAACTACCTGTCTATCTTCTTCCTGGTTATTTAGTACAATTTCGTAATGCCATATTGTTCAGCAGACTATGTTTCGACTATTTTCGGACAAGCCTTTGTATTTTACCAGTGTGATTTGCAAAATTTAAATTTCCGTTGATTAAACTTCAAAGCGTACGCGATTTCCGAATACTGTAGTATTGGTTTTTATCCCGTTTTGTCTTTAATGTCAAAACAAAACACTTATTTGTTGAAAAATCGCAGATAGCATACTGTCAAGAAAGTAAAAGGGTGATTAGCTAAACTTAGAATGTTCTTTCATGAAACTTCTGAGAGTACGAGATTTCCGAATACTGTAAGACCGATTTCATTCTATATCTCATTTAAGCAAACATAAAAAAATACCATTGGTTTAAACAACCGTTGAAAACATATTGTCAAGAAGGTAAGCATGATTGGCGAAATTTAAATTTCCGTAGATTAAAGATTTAAAAACACTATAGTATTGACTTAATCCCCTGTATCACATTTGATGACTAAATGAAAAAAATCTATTGGTTGAAAATTCTATTACACTGGTCCAGAAAATAAAAGCTGGTTAAAAATCAAACCGGGAAGACTGCTGCTTTCTGAACGTAATTAATTACGTGGTGTAGTCCTTGGTTTCCTTAGGGGATCAATCTCGGACCATCGTCAATAGCCCCTTGTGTTGCTCTAGTTCGACGTTAATTAAAATTTTGCAATTACCCATTCTGAACATAAATATGCGTGTACGTGAAATTCATCATGTAAATTTGATTACATTTTAATATCAAAATTACTTTGAGGGTAGTTCGAGTCTCATGCTCTGCAAACACGACCCTTGCTTAATACTCAGTTATAACTAAGGCAACTTTTTGCAACAAATGCAACTTTTTTTCACGTCCTACGCTTTATGTAAAGTACTAAAAACAAAATTCCTCCAACATGGGGTGTATTGTAAGTGAGTTATAACCGTAACATGAATGCAACTTTCTACATAAATGCAACTTTTTTCAAAATTGCAACTTTTTACAATTTAGCTTAAAATTCATTAATATGAAATTACTATTTCATTTTTTGCCCTCTGAATCCACCCTTCAATCACGTGTGTCTGATCTTGCGAACGCCGAAGTATGGCGGATCAAACAAGAAGTTATTGGAAAGAAGGTATTCGTCCTAACAGACGAAAGTGAAATAAATAGCAAGAAGTACTTTGACACATCGGTTGGCACTCATGATAATCCAGAGCAAACTTGTATAATCGACTGCAGAGTTTGCGATCATCAATATGTTATTTCTTTGTAGATGACGTTTTAAAATCTCTGAATGTTGAGCGAAAGAATTTTGCGCTTCTGCTATCCGATACAGCATGTTATATGACTGCGTCTGGAATCACACTCAAGGTGCTTTATCCGCGATTGCTCCAAGTTACTTGAGTGGTACATTTGTTTCACAACTGCAGAAAAAGTTATGTCAGGCAACATCAGCCTCTGTTGAGAGCAGTTTTTCAATCTATATATATAATTCTCTTACGTGGCACGCAAAAAAGACGTTATTTGTAATCGCGTTTTGGCAATACTGTACGATTGTTTGTTTATCGCGAAGTCTCGCGCATCAATTCAATTTATAGCGTTATCGGATGAAATTTTATTGAAAAAAAAAAGGAAATTTTAATGAGCTGTTGCAGTTAGTTTATAATAGAAATCAAAGAAAGCGGAGGATCTTTTCAGGGCCATTTAAAAAACGGTCCTTTTCAGGGCCAACAATTATAGTTCAACAAGACGCTTGCACTACAATTTTCGGCAACAAACTCAATGAAAAAGTGTGGGTAGTTTGAGTGCTGGGAAAATGTACACACAAACAACATGCTGGGTATTCAATTTCCAAAGCAATGCTCACATTTCGAGTCAAAATTTGCACAAAGTTTTCATTTGAATTGTGATTTTAGAAATACTGTATATATTTTTTCTGTAATACAGCATATTTAGATTTGAAAAACATTTTTTTGGTAACATATTTTGTAAACAATCCCTTCTGCTAGGACACATGTCTTCATTGAGGCGAGCGAAGCGAGCATAGGTTCGCGCAGCGAACCAATGAGGATTGCGAAGCAATCCTCAGGGGTTGGCGAGCGTTAGCGAGCAGGGGGCAGGCCCCCTAGTATTAAAGAAATTACTTATCAAAGATAGGCCATTCAACGACATCAAAGTTCTTCTGTATTTAATAATGTACAAATAAACTTTGAATTTTTTCATTTTTTACTAATAATTTATTAAAGATTTTAGGGTATCAATAATAAATGCAACTTTATTTTCATAAATGCAACTTTAGGGAATGATAAATGCAATTTTTCTCATTTTTACTGCAACAAAAGAGTTGCCCTAATTATAACGGATAGAATTCGATACTTTTATATTTCGCTAACAGTAAGATCTCGAAAGAAAAATAAAGACACGCGCAAGAAACAAGTAGCCAGATCAAAAAGGAGAGTGCGCCAGATATCATCTATGGGCTTTGTCACTCAGTTTCGCAATTTGGAACCGAACGAGCAAAGCTGAGGTCTCAGTATTAGACCAAGAAAGAAATGTGACAGTGAAGGAAAGTAATAAAGAAAAAAGAAAGTCAAGTTCAGTGATGAGCGGAAGAAAACAGTTAGCAGAACAAACTCGTTTGTCACAGCGCAATGAGACCTCGGGTTACGCATTTTTTTTTCTTCGCCCAGTGAGTTAAGATTCCGGAAAGCGACAGCAGGGAGAAACCGAGAGGCATCAGGCGGCGACCTACCGTCGGAGAGTCGGGGACACAGAAGCAAGCAACTCGATCAACGGGGTTGTAAATTGCAGAGCATGAACGACCAGAATAATTTTCGTTGCAGGTTGCGCGTGTGGCGTGAGGGAGATAATGTCGGAATAAGATTATTTGTTACAAAAATGTCGAGATTCTAAGAGTATTTAAAATGCTTTTATTACTTGGGCGCTTCGAATGCGAGATTGACGAGTAAAGCTATAAATGTGATACAAATGTACAACTTTGTTCTCGTAATAGTTTTCCTTTTATGGAATAAATATTGGTATCAATGTGCATGGTATAAAACAGGACTCTTTAAAATATTTTAAAACAGCCAATAACTGAAAAATTTGGAAGAATTAAAAAAACTAAACGGCGCTGAAAAAAATGAGAATTTTCCAATGTTTGTTGGATTTTTGAGATTTTTTCGAACTTCATGAGTTTAAAGATTTTAATAAAGAAATAGGAACGGTAAATTTTTAACTTAGTTTAGGTAAATGGTAAAAAGCACAGATTCATAGCAACTACACTTTTGAAAGAAAACTTTAAATCAGATAATAAGTAATATTGAATTAGAAAATGACTTTTACTTTCAATCACTCGCTATTTCGAAACATAAAAATTATCGAGAAAGTTCTTTGTACAAGAATCAAAGAAAAAAGGGGAAAATATTAGCTAAAACTTTGTACTATGAGAAACAAAAATTCTAAATTAGACGTAAATGTTAAAGGTACAAATTAATTTCAACGTAATTTTATCGGTTAATGTCTTAATGATTATCCTTAATTTATTTGACCTTTTGTATTTTTTATGACTGGCAATACGTTTGAACTTATCTTTTGCATTCCACAGAACTATAACCTGAATAAAATTTTTTAAAACTCAATTTATGCTTTAAGAATAACGTATAACAAAACCTTAAATTTACATAACATTGATATATTATCATTCAAAAATTGTTTTCAATATGCATCATTCTCAATAATTTATGGGCCTTTTTGATACTCCTTTTTTGTTTTAAAAGTTTTTTAGATGATAAATTTCTAATAAAAATTAATCGATGATTATATCATTGATTGCTTTTTGTGATGGTAAAATCATGATAAATTTCAAACCAAAGTAATTGTCATTTATCAATTAAAATTTCAATAATAAATATTAATAACCAATCAATGAATATTTATTGAACAGGAAATAATTTAAAAATAATTTTATTTGAATAATTGTCTCAGTTTTATTTCTATTTAAAAAAAGTATATTTACTTTATCGTCGAATGTGAAAACGAAAATTCATAATGTCTATAGTTTAAAGTTAGATCATATAAACGTCACCAGCATCATAAAAGTCTTGCTCTGGGAATTTAATTTATTTTCATTAAGAACAAACACATTGCACATAAGATGATTGAAAATATAAGCTATAGACTTGATGGATAAAAATTAAGGAATCTGGTATATTTGAAAGAAAACCAAGTTTTATTCGGAAGCGTTGAAGCAACTAAAAATTTCTGATAAAAACAGAAAAATTTAATCGTGATTTAAATCCACGAAAAGTTTGTCAACTTTTAGTTAATTTAGAATAAAGAAAAATTCCACGACACGAAAACGAGAAGCCAGCGTTTTTTAATTCCACAAAACCAATTCTAATTCCCTAAATCTTCATTTTTACCAATGTTTGTATTTAAATATGCTTTGATAAGGCCCAATTAGAATAATAAAATGCTGATCAACCTCACCTGTGGATTTGACCACTGTCCAGTTTCAAAAATAAGTGTCCTTGATATCTTCAAAAACAGAGCACCAAGAGCACTCTTAAACACCTGTATAGGGAGCAAACTCAAATGATAGCGAAGATTCTCCTAAGGCTTCCTTTAAATCCCCGCCTCCTTCACTTATCTTCAGCCGATTCTCCACATCGACGTGCTTATCCCTCTCCTTGGCGACATCCGATCCGGAAAACTCGCGCAAGATCGTCTGTCTGCTCTCTAATAGAGCGGGATCTAGTTTTGGGAGCGGACTGCTGGGAAGGTAGGTTTTTTTACGAGTGGAACTTCACCCCTCCCTGCATCTTGCTGAATTCATGAGCACCCCGGCCTCTCCCCCTCCTGCTCAATGAAGCTTGAGTGGGTAATTTTCGTTCTGTTTTTTGTTACCCCCGAGAGTGTTATGACACCCTCTTTTACAACTAGTTACAGGACTCTGTGCGTGTAGGGGAAAATGAGCGTGAAATTTATGCGTTTCTTTTATTTTTGGGATTTTTCGTTTCGTACAAATCGCTACTCGCCTTTCGTTCTGTGTTTTTTTTTCAAACTACCGATCTCTTTCTTTTGCTTTCCTTTTTGTTTCTTTCTAATCGCTTACTTCGGGAGTCGTGTCTGATTAGAGAAAGGTTAACACCTGAATCGCTCTCTGCTCGTCGGTGGCGTACTTGATACATTTTTGGGTGTTTCATTTGTATAAAATTATGTTTCTTAGAGTTCAGTTGAATTGGAAAATAAATTTGATTTGGGTATTTATTCTGCCTTGCTTTACTTGCAACTTTTTATAAATTGTTCTATTCATTGTTATCTGATTAGAAAGAGTATACTTCAATCACCTTGTGTAACTTTGATAGCTTTTACTTTATTTTTTCGTTTTGTACAATTTTCTTCAACGCGAATTTCGGTTTATTCTTTCATCATTCTTTCATCATATTCTTTTTCGTGGTACAAAATTACATGGTGTTGTACTCGGATCTTTCCTTTTGGGATTGATCCCGGACTGTCGTCAATAGCCCGTCGCGTTGCTCTAGTACGACGTTAATTAAAAAATTACCAAAATTATTATTACCGGTTTGTTATTTTTTTTAAAACTGCCTTTTTTGCTTTCTTTTTCTTTTTTAATCGCTAACTTCTTGAGTCGTGTCTGATAAGGGAAAGGTTAACAACTGAATCCCTTTCTGCTTTTGGTAGCGTACTGGTTGACATATTTCACACACAAGTCATACTTCTTTAAACTAATTTAACTTGAAATGTAAATTTGAAAGTGTGTTTTCTTTCTACTTTTTAAATTGTTTTATTACTTCTTTTATGATTAGAAAGAGAGAGTTAAGAGAGAAAGAGAGAGAGTTAAGAGAGAGAGTTAAGAGAGAGAGTTAAGAGAGATAGAGAGTTAAGAGAGAGAGTTAAGAGAGAGAGTTAAGATAGAGTTAAGAGAGAGAGAGTTAAGAGAGAGTTAAGAGAGAGTTAAGAGAGAGAGTTAAGAGAGAGAGAGTTAAGAGATAGAGAGAGTTAAGAGATAGAGTTAAGAGATAGAGAGTTAAGAGATAGAGAGAGTTAAGATATAGAGAGTTAAGAGATAGAGAGAGTTAAGAGAGAGAGAGAGTTAAGAGAGAGAATTAAGAGAGAGAGAGAGTTAAGAGAGAGAGAGAGTTAAGAGAGAGAGAGTTAAGAGAGAGAGTTAAGAGAGAGAGAGTTAAGAGAGAGAGAGAGTTAAGAGAGAGAGTTAAGAGAGAGAGTTAAGAGAGAGAGAGTTAAGAGAGAGAGAGAGAGTTAAGAGAGATAGAACACTTTGTATGGCACATTTAAACGAAATAATACTACCCCTTTTGCAAATGAAATTAAGTTAAACCAAAATTTAAAATATTTAATTTCGTTACCTATCTTCTAGTTGTGTATTTTGGTTATTGTAAAATACACAATAATATAATAATATATATGCATTTTTACTGTTTTAAAATCAGTTCAGTAATATTAAACTGTGTTCCTCAGGGTTAAGCAAAATTGAAAAAGAAATGGAATTATAATTTTTTCATCTATCTTTTCTTTGTACTTGTTCAAATGTTTTATTCCTTGCTACCTGATTGAAAAAACTGAACGTCAATCATTAAGAACATTCTGATAATTTTACTTTTTATTTAATTTTTACTTATTTGAGAATGGAAGGCATTTGAACAACAAAAGGATTAGCCACTTTAAATATTTCAGTAGTTTTCAAATTTTAAAAGTTCTTAAATTATGTCTTATAAACTATTCAAGAGGCCATGTTATTTGAAAATTTCAAGTATTACGCACTCAGTTTGCATTTTGGTTCATGTATTTGCAAGAAAATAAAATCTACAGATTTTTGCTATTTTTATTACACATGAATAAAAATTATAGGTATCATCATATTTTGGCTATAGAATATTGAATTTATTATTCATGTATAAAATATAGTGATATTTTATCTTTAAAATTGTGTTATTGAAAAAGATACGCATTTGAAGTCTAGCTTTTCTTATTTGGAAAAAGTTTACAAACAATTTGTGTCTCATTAGGCATGTATACCTTTTTACCAACTTCTTTTACTTCTTTACAGCTTGTAAAGATTTAAATATTGATTTGTTATTTAAGTACTTTCAACAGTAAGTATTTACATGTGGAATATTTTTATATTTACTATTCAGTCTCTGGATCAGAAGGTTCCTGGTTCGATTCTGAGGTCAGGCATGGACGTAAAACGCGATGTCCTTAGTTAGGGGTAGTGATGGCTATCCACACTGGGTGCCACTTTACAACTGGCCATCGATTATGGCCTTGTAGTTGTCCAATGATTGAATTTATAAGTGCCCACCATTAGCTAAAAATATATATCTATACGTATATTTTTTTCTGTGAAAAAAATTCAGATAAAACATTAATAAATATGAAGTGGAGTAGAAAAATTATACCAAAATTTAATTTTAAAAATATTTCGAGAGAGATAATCTTTTTTACTCAACTCTAAGATATAAATATTTTCTAACTGTTTCAAATTTCATACATTTCATTCAGTTGTTAAGATTACTTTAGAAAATATATTTGTTATTCAAACCAATGGTAAGAGGGATGTTTTGTAAATTTATGCATTTTAGACAAGTTTAAAGTTAAAGATAAAATAAACGTGTAATTAAGGTATATATATATATATATATATATATATATATATATATATAATACGTGTATGTGTATATATATATTTTCAAAATGAAAATTTTGATTAAAAAATGCTTTGAAGCTTTTTAACTTATTTGTCAATTTAAATTTTTGCAATGAAAATTCTGATAGAAATGTCAATCTAAAAATATCGCTTGATTATAACATAATTAATCTATGAGATAAAATTAAAATGAAATAGATTCTTACAAAAATTCCAAAATATTTTTTATCTGAGAGTTTTACAAATTCACTAAAGTGGTCCTTAGATGGTCATTATAACTGTCAATGTGATTCACGGTTTTGATTGATAGGTGTTTCAGAATAGTTTCAATCAACCCGTCAAACTCATTCGGTCAGTGTTTTTCGAAGACCATTCATTTTTGAATTTAAATATGGTTTCAAATTCTGATTTGTTCTCTTTCTTGCTTTGACTTTGGCTGTCTGCGTTGTTTTAACACATTAACCATTTTTTTTGCAAAGCAATACTTCTTTGGTACTTGTTTAAATAAAAATTTGGCTTAACTTTCTACAACTCAGGATAATCACGATGCGAAGTAATTAAAAGCGTCAAAACTCCCGTTCCCGATAGAATCGTTTTTCGTCGGGATCAATGCTTCCGTTATGTTTGCTGTCTTGAGCGAAACTCCCAAACGATTGACAACTGCGTATCGTCATGCTAATTAGCAAAACTCATAACTTCACTGTTAACGTATAGCATTTACGGTATTTAACACTATCAATCGACTCCGTCAATTCCCTTCTATCCAAATTTCTATCAATGTTTGTCCATCGATGGACAATCGCGTCAATCGCTTACTACACAATCAATTGGTTGCTTCAATGAGCATCATTGACAATATTATTGATCGTCTAGGGACCCCTTTACATCCGTTTGATAATTACTGTTTACTTGTTTGATTTTGTGGAGCTTTTATTGACAGTTATTGTAATAATGTAAGCCGATTAAGAGAATAAATAAGTTTTCCCTTTCTATATTGATATTCCTTGAACTTATATTTGTTCTCAATTTACACAAAATATCATGTGATTGAAAACAATTTTATTACCTTCCATTCTGTACAAAACATTACAAATGCAGTTTTCAAATGAAATAAAATACAATTTTTTTTTGTAGCTCCTTACATTTTACTTTTCCACTTTTGAATGTATTTAAGAACTATTTAGATTGCAGTGCTACAAAAATTATGTTCGTTATCAAATTATAGTCTGTTTCAAGTACTACCCTGATTTTGTTCTTATCATATTTAACTATCTGCAGAACATAGAACAAAGTTCGTTTTACTCGTAATTAGAAAAATTTATTGAGAGCTACGTCAATGTTAATTTTAACTTCTGCCTCCTAGTGTAACTAGTATTAATATAAGACGTTCAGAATTTGTATTTATAAGTATAAGCGCTCATTGGTATTTATAAATACGGGTACTTGTATTTATAAGTGCAGGCACTTATAAGCACTTGTTTTAATAAGTATAAGCGCCTGTATCTATAAGTACAAGTCTCATAAGAACTTGCATTTGTAAGTGTAAAAATTCAGAGGTTGTTTTAAGTTTAAATATAGTTTTATTTTCATATGATGTTTACAATCATGTGTGATTCAACATTCTTACTTTCATGTTCCTCAATACAAAATGCTTTCAATTTGAATACTTTTGTATTTATGTTATCACCTTCCTTCAAATAGTCTCACGTGCATGATTAATTCCGAAAATATATTTTAGTGCATTGTTGAGTCGATGAGAATGTAACATTTTCCTTGCTTAAGCAGCACGAAACCATCCGAACCTCTATAATAAGGCAGCCATGTTTCTTTAGTGCCATGTTTCTTTTTCAGCACATTCATCCATTCCTTCCCCGACTCAGACGGGCTCACAAGAAAAGACTCCGTGAAGGGACAAGTTGATTGAACACAGCGATAAACACCACTAAGCATCACGAAGACCCGGTAACAAGTACCTTATTAATTTCTCGAACCGAACATGCATTTAGGCCGTCCTGTGCTCACCCCCTCAATCAGGACGTCCACCTGTTTCACGAAGCCAGAAAACACTATGGTCTGCAGCAACAATGAGCGCCACAGGGAAAGGGTGTAATGAAGAGTTTCTCCATGCTAAAGGGGTGACATAAACGTGAGAAAGCTGAGGAGGACTGACTTGCCTTCAGAACAGTCGACTTTGACAGGAACGTGTTTTAGGGGGAATGGTTTTCATTTGCTTCGTCATGCTTTTCGCAACTCTTTCCTTGCCCGAAAAGGATTGGTTATTGTGTTTCTTTGTATTTTCCACGCGGAATTTCATTCCATATGGTTCCTTAAACCTTTATTAACTCTCTTGGTTGTTGTCTCGACGAGGTATTTCGTCATTAGCAAAACTGACCAGATCTCGATATACGATATCTCGTCATTTGAAGGAAACTCACCAGGTCTTCATCTCGTTGTCATAAAATAATAGACAATATCCTCTTGACGAGATTTTTTGTAATTAGCAACATTTGATATATTAATGGACGAGATATCTCGTCAAATCCACTTGGAAGGTTAAGTATTTACTTGAATAAACCAGGGCATCCAACTTGACATGATGGGGCGATACAAGTTTCCCGGCAGCCTCCAAATATACAAGTAAAGGGTAAGTTGCATGATATATTTGTTTATTTATTGTGGTTGTCTTGATGAGATTTCTCGTCATTAGCAAAACTGACCAGATCTCGATGGACGATAGCCCGTCATTTGAAGGAAACTGACCAGGTCTTCATCTCGTCGTCATAAAATAATAGACAATATCCTCATGACGAGATTTCTTGTAATCAGCAAATTAGCAACATTTGATAAGATATTAATCGACGAGTTATCTCGTTAAATCCACTTGGAGGGTTAAGTATTTACTTGAATAAACCAGGTCATCCAACTTGACATGATGGGGCGATACAAGTTTCCTGGCAGCCTCCAAATATGCAAGTAAAGGGTAAGTTGCATGATCTGTTATATTGTGGTTGTCTTGATGAGGTTTCTCGTCATTAGCAAAACTGACAAGATCTCGATGGATGAGATATCTCGTCATTGGAAAGAAACGGACCAGTTCTTCATCTCGTTGACTTAAAAAATAGACACCCTCATGACGATATTTCTCGTAATTAGCAAAATTTGATAAGATATTAATGGACGAGATATCTCGTCTAATCCACTTGGAAGGTTAAGTATTTACTTGAATAAACCAGGGCATCCAACTTGACATGATGGGGCGATACAAGTTTCCTGGCAGCCTCCAAATATGCAAGTAAGTAAAGGGTAAGTTGCATGATCTGTTATATTGTGGTTGTCTTGATGAGGTTTCTCGTCATTAGCAAAACTGACAAGATCTCGATGGATGAGATATCTCGTCATTGGAAAGAAACTGACCAGTTCTTCATCTCGTTGACATAAAAAATAGACACCCTCATGACGATATTTCTCGTAATTAGCAAAATTTGATAAGATATTAATGGACGAGATATCTCGTCTAATCCACTTGGAGGGTTAAGTATTGACTCGAAGTATTGATCTCGTAATTAGGAAAACTGGCCAGATCTTAATGCACGAATTATCTCGTCATTTCCGAAATTGGCTAGAACTTGATGGACGAGATACCTCGTTCGAAACCACTTGGAAGCTTGAGTGTACTTTCAACACTTTTTTTTATTTAGTGGCGTTGAGTCCATTGATGACAATCTTGAAACCATCATCCCATGAATTCAGAATACGCAATAGCCCCTTTTGGATTCCTTTTTTAATTTAAGATTAAAAAGGATTTTAACAACAAACGGAAAAGAAACAAGGGCGAATTGAGTTCACTGATAGGTTTTAAAGCCAAGCATAACGATTAGTTTTGCTTTCTATACTATTTCGGCATCTCCAGTTATCAATGTTGCTTTACACTACTGTTACAACAAAGATTTCTTCCCCGCAGAGCGGAACACTTTACAGTCGGTCAAAAAAGTAGCCCTTATCACCTTTCGTTATCCCCATTCCGCGGAATTTCACAAGTAAAAACCAAAAATCTAATTAAATTTTGAACAATGTCAACTATAAATAAATAGCATTTCGTTTTCATAAGGGTACGGTCTTCATACTAAATTTTTTATCAGCTCAATTTTTTCAAAGTATAACCCCTATTGTTTTATTTCAGATTTTTCTGGATCAAAATTGAAGGAATTAATTAGAAATAATTTTATTTTTGTTAAATCTATGGTGAGTTATGAGTGGTTGAAATTCAAACCTCCTAATGTTAAATGAGTGCTTCAGTCTTTTACTTTTGCCTTCCAAACTAATCATTTGATCGAAGTAACTTTTTTGCGTTTATTAAATAACTCAAACAAAATGCATGCTTTTTTTCTTTCAAAGCAATATTTTCTGTGCAAAATGTAGATTTACTTTAAGAATGCAATATACCGAGACTAAAAACACTTTTGGTTTGAATGTGTGAATTGCGGAACGTTAATAGCAAGAGGTGGTGTTCAGATACTCATATGAACGACTGTGCAACACGGAGTACCCTTAGGTAGAATAGAATGCAAAGCCTGACTAACAGTATTTTTTGTAAAAAATATTGTGTACAATATATATATATATATATATATATATATATATATATACTTTTATACAGATTACCTTAAGTGTTCATTTACTAGCCATAGGGAATGTGTAGCAATTGTAACAAATGAGCTCCGATTCCAATGAAACTTTGTCAAGATCCAATCTCTTTACAGTCCACTGTAGAAATTTTAAAGCTTTTGGGTCCTCAAATAAAGAGTAGCGCGGACACCATTTTATCTAAATGCATTGCATGAATATTGAGTTAGAGTTTTGTATACATACATATTAATCAAATTTTTCCATTTTGAGTGTTCATTTAATAGCCATAGGGCTATTCATAATTTATTTGTCCTCTGTAAATATATGTGTAGCTATTGTAACAAATGAAGTTCACCGATTCCAATGACACTTCGTCAAGAACCAATGTCCTTACAGTCCACTGTAGAAATGTCTAAAGCTTTTGGGTCCTCAAATAGAGAGTAGCGCGGACACCATTTTATCTAAATATTGAGCCATAGTTTTATGTATATACATGTTGATCCAAATTTTTACCTATAATTTTAAATGATTAAGAAATCTTTATTGCAAACGTTTCTAATTAGATTATGTTGCTAGATATAAAAGAAACATTATTACTTTCGACATTCGTTTTAAAATTAATTCAAAGTAATTTAAATTTCTTTGCAATAAGTCTGAAGTTTATTTATATTAGCATAGCAATGGAGTTATTTGAAGTTTTTTTTAGCATGAATTGTGTATTATATAGGTTTGAAACTTTTTTGAGTATGCATTGAATAAAAATTCACAACTATTATCAAAATTCTAATTTTGCTGTCTTTAAACAAATTTAAGTGCTCATTTAAGTTCACTTATTAATTATTAGCAGAAATTTGATTCTTGTTACACATCGGTTAAGGTTATGAATTATTTGATTAAATAGTTTTTACTCTTTCATCCACAAATATTCTCTTTTATTCTTTTAGTTTATAAAACAACCAATTATCTGTATCTTAGAGAAGTTTTTCTGTTGAATGTGAGAAGTGAAAACATTACAGGATTTCGGTATTTACTTGCATGGACGTAGAGATAGTTGAATTAACATCGCATTGGCGCAATACAACGGGCTACCGAGACGGTCCAGGATAAATCGTGTAGGTAAAGATCCAAGGCCAACACGCCTCTTATTTTCGAACAATGACGATGACGATTTAAAGATGACGAGATCAACACCTGGGCTGACACTCCACTCTCCGAACTTCCACGCCACGCCAACGTGAGGATATTTGAGGCCACTACAGATTTTATGTGCACCAGTTCACACATACGTGGTACATATATTAATACTATTCGCTTTAAGTGCTGAAAGATTACATATAAGACACTTTTCAAACCATCCATTGAATAATTTAAACATCAATCGTATGTATACATATAAATATTTCAATAACTTACACGCTATACTATTCGGCGTTATTTGTTTAGTTTAGAATGGCAACAACGGATATACAATATACAATATAGAAATATACAATATAATCTATACCGATATAATATATTATAAACCAATATAATATGAACCAATATAAATATAATATATAGTATATGCAATATACATTATAATATATGCAATATACAATATAATATATACAATATAATACACACAGTATAAAATATAATACTATGCAATATACAGAGGCTGTTCATACATTTTTTAGACGATTTTGGTTAGCTGTAATAAAAAATCGTTTGCTGCAAAAGAAATAATTGCAGTTGTACTATGTTTTTAAAAGTCAAAATTATCGTTTGCGGCTCGAGAGGTTTGTTTGTATTCAAAATTGCGTTTTTAACGAAGCAGTGGTTTGAAGGCTATATTTATGCTCTTTCCGAAGAGAAATATTCATATTCCGTTACCCAAAAACGATGTGAGAGTCATGGTTTTGTGACATCTAAAGCGTCGATAGGTAATATCGTCAACAAGAAAGGAAAATAACGTCAAATTGGAGCCTCAAGTGGGACAAAAATTCCAAACAAGTATCCAAGGAAGAAACGGACATCTTCGACTGTTGCAAAGGTACGTTGTTTAATGTTAAAAGAAAATCCCCCTAGTCAAAGGACAGTTGCAAAATCATTAAAATGCTCGGTGTCCACTGTAACAAAATGATGAACGTTGATTTAAATCTTAAGAAAGCGAAAAAACGCAATGTGCATCGTCATTCTCCAAAGCATATCGTTGAAGACACGCTGCCAAATTCTATATGAAAAACACTTATCCAAAGAAAATGGAAAAAAATTGTCACAATAGATGAATCATGGGTGTATTTAAATGATTGCAGCAAAAAAAGAGCCATTTATTATCATAAAAGGGGAGAAAAAAAATTTAAGTACATGGTTCACAGAATCGAAACAAAGTTTTTCTAAGGGATTCATGATTGCTGCTGGTTTTCATATAATGGCAAGTTAAAAATAAAGAGAGTGGGAAAAATGTCAAGATGTACTCCAAGTACTATCAGGAACACATTTTATCGCCAATTTCTCTGAATGAAATACCATCGCTTTACCCACAGTGCCATCAATCTGTGGAACTCCATCAAGACAAAGCTAGCAGTCACACATCAAAATACACTGTAAATTTCCTAAAAGAAATGGTACAAAAAACCGGTATCAAGGCTATACCCTTAACTGATATCCCTACTAAATCTCCCGATGTATCACCTATGGATTTTTGTGCTTTAGGACTTTTAAAATCTGCATTATCCAAACGTCTTCCCACAACCCTAACAGGACTCTGGAAAGCTGTTCAGGAGGAATGGGATAGAATACCTTTTCTGACACTTCAAAAGGCATTATTATCCTGGAAATTACGGTGTCGAAAGATAATTCAGAATAAGGACTATCAAATAGAACATTTAAAACACAAGAATTTTATGTAATTTAGTTTTGTGAATACAATATACATTGTCTAAAAAATGTGTGAACAGCCTCTGTAATATATACAATATAATATATGCAATATAATATATACAATATAATATATACCATATAATGTATACAATATATTATATACAAGATAAAATTTATTAATACAAATCGATCGTTCTGGAATTCATTCGTCAATTTTACCGCTTAACAAGTATGCTTTATTTTAGCTAAGTAGCATAATATTGCAAAAACTACGCGGTAGAGCTCGCATCTCTAAAGAAGTTTTTCAGTACTTTATTGGAAATGAGAATTAAAATGTTCTCTTATATTTTCGATTCATTTAATTTTATTTGGAGAAATCAAATGCGCATGTCGATATTGAAAACAAAAGGATTTAAATGAGATAAGTAACGGTGTTATTTTAATCGATGTAAATAATAAAGAAACTAACGCAGATGCTAAACTATCGAATGAATCCCATAACCAAGCCCGGGTCTGCTAACTGTTTATAATTGTGAACAAAACTGCTTACATATTTAGACACAGTTACGTTTATGCACCATTCACATAGCTTTTACTTGAATTGTTTAATTTCATAAAATTTCTAAATAACAAAATTTACATTTCCCCGCTAATAAATCTCGAAATTATCAAAAGAGAATAAACACGTCCCTCAATTGGTTTCATCACTCGAACCCAGATGAAGATGCTTCATCATCATTATTCAAAATATAAAATAAAAACCTTTATTAAGCCTATTTTGCATATTTGTTACGTCTGTCTACCTAGATATTGCTTTTTGCTGCCTTCCTTCACCCATCCATCAAGTTTGGAAGCACAGCTTTTCGAAAACACGCGTGAACCGAGAAAAGCCTGGGTTCTCGACCTCGAAACGTACGAAAATATATATCTCCTTAAAATGAATATGCCATTTGTGAGGAAACAGGGACACGGATTCTAATTGAGCGAACTCTATTCGATTTCTCCTCTAATTGTCTCTTCCAGAATCGTGCGTGAGATTCAGTAGAGAGATAACTTCGGGATGAGCCCCGAGCTTGAACTCTGCACCTCTGGCTCAGAGAGAGAGGTTTTTATCCGCGGAATGGCAATAAAATTCGGACACCTATGGCTACTCCTATCCCTGGAGATTATCGCGATATGCGGCGAAGGCGTTACTACTCAGAGGCTCTTTTATTTAGCCTGATTTCGAACTGGGGAGAATAGAGTTGCACCGCGATTTGTGGTTACAAACGTTTATTTCAACAACTGATGCGATTATGATTTACTCTTGCTATTTTTGAACACGTTTTCCTTTTGGGCAGAATCATGCATGGTATCTATCTTTATCTTCCTTTGTGAAACTCTTTCCGGTTTTGTTTTGTGGACGTGAAACGGTGCAGCTCTTACGCAAAGTGAGGTTTTGTCTTGTTGGGGCTGTTTAACAAGTCGTTATTGATTGGCTTCCATCGATAATGCTGAGGAATATTTCCCCCTTCTGTTGGTTGTCTTGACCTGGTATCTCATCATTAGCAAATATGACTACATCTAATTGGAGAGATATCTCGTCTTTGGAAGAAATCTAACCTGAACTGAATCACGCCATCAACAAAATATCGGCAATATCTTGATGACGATTTATTTGCAAAATTAGTTAGATCTTGATGGACGAGATACTTCATTGTCGAAAACGAACTAGTAATTCGAGTAGGTACTAGTCTGACTGAACTACTACTCAACTGTGAATGGCAACGCTGTTGCGATGTTGGAGAAAGATTCTAAAAATTTATTATAATTATGATGACTTATTGATGCGAGCAGTTGGATTCCCTTCTTTTTTCTGTCATTCTGTATTTCTAAAATTTGTATTTATATTAATACTTTCAATTAATTCTATTCCGATTTAATTTTTAATCGATGTTCCTGTCTTCTTTGCGTTGGTCTAATTTCACGAACTGGAGTGTCTTCATAGTGTAGTGGACAAAGACCGGACCAATTCACCACTCAACCGGGATTTCGAATGAGGTAGGACATTTAGATTAATTTTCCTACCGAACAATTATCGCTGTAAGTGACACTCATCGAAACCACTTGGAGGGTTAAGACAATACATATCGATTTTATTAAAAAGCTTACTCCCATGCAAAAATATCACCAGGAAAAAATTAGACTTACACATGGCAAAATTGCTGAATCAATAGTGAAAAAAATAAATAGAACAACTCTCAAAATTCCCAGCATCATTACTGAATATTTGAGATTTTTACATTAATCAAATGAACGCTTCTCATGGAGCATTTGAAGTACTTACCAAAAGTTAGATTTCATAAAAAATATATATTTGCTCTTGGAAAAAAAACCTCTAAGGTACAGCTGAGGTCACACAATATAGTTTCGTAAACTATGGTAACAATAGATCGCTGAATTTAAACATACCTCAAGCTAAGAAGGCTTACTACATAGAATCTAGATGAAGCTGTAAAGTGACATTCTCGTCAAAGATAATACTTCTTAACCATCCTGAGTGTTGTCACGACTAGGTAACGTCATTAGAAAAATATTGATCAAATCTTAACACCCGAGGTATCTTGTCATTAAAAGAAAACTGACCCGATCTTAATCTAGTCATCATTAAAAAAATCGATCATATCTTGATGACGAGATATCTCGTCATTAGCACAATTGGTCAGATGTACGAGCACTAGTCGAAACCACTCGGACCAGACATATTTACATGGACTCGATTTAATCTCCCCGCCTTCCATCGAAAAGATTCTAAACCACATGGCGAATCGGGAAGGAGACATCAAGCAGCTAAAAATGTCTTGTATTCGATCTGAAAAAAAAAAAATTTGTATTCAGGAGGAAAAGGGTTTTATTAGGATACTCTTCATTACAACAACTGCGGTTATCGTGAAAACGCATCACGCAGAGAGAGAACTCTGGGAGAGAAAAATACCGGAACATCGAGGATCTTCTCTTATCACCGCCGTTCGGCAAGACAATCGAAAAAAGAGCGAGACTCCAAAAAAAAAAATCTTCATCGTCCGATCCGAATCATCCAATTTCGTCGTCGACTCCGAAATCCAAGACCAGACTTTTTATCCGAGTCCTCTCCAGAGAGAGAGAGGGGAGGGGGAGAGCAAACTTTGAAACGTGGCGGTAAATTCGCTTTTACGAGGATCCTCCTCTCTTTTAAATAGGCTCCCGGATAAGTCCGAGGACTTCTGTCCGGTCGGATCAAGGGAAGCCGTTAAGCGTGGAATGAACGACGCAAACGTCTCGCCCGTTATTCGCACTTGATAAGGAATCCGTTTTATTGCGCAGAATCTCTATTGCGCTGCTGAGAGATAAAGAGGTCCGATCTGAGTCCCCCCCCCCCTTACCATCGATTCGAAATCTGGTCACGGTTCTCCTCCACCCCACCCCCTCTTCCGCTTTTATTGGTTCGAAGTCACGGATGCTATCGGGTCCGTAGGAGATCTAAACTGTTGTCAAATGGTCAAAATTTAGAAGGGAGGCGATCGCAGAAATAGAATGTCGCGTAAATTGGCTCGGTGAGATTCCGGATCTGCAGTGAGGTTCTTTCGCTTTGTTTAAAGTTAACGCGATTTTTTTTTCGTAACAGAGGACACCTGAAAAGTACTGGAAGCTTAGGTGGAATCATTGGAATGAATAAATTTTTTTACGATATGAGTTTAATACTGTATTTTGTTGAGGCAGAACCGGAGGCAAAGCGATACTTTTTGGGGAAATGGGACGAGTAGCCTACGCCTCCCTCTGTCCAAAAATGTAGTATGCATATTGAATTGATGAGATAAATATGAGTTAAGTAATATAGAATACTAGGGGGCCCGCCCCCTGCTCGCTAACGCTCGCCAACCCCCGGAGGATTGCTTCGCAATTCTCATTGGTTCGCTGCGCAAACCTATGCTCGCTTCGCTCGCATCAATGAAGACACGTGTCCTAGCAGAGGGGATTGATTACAAAATATATTCCAAAAAAAATATTTTTCAAATCTAAATTTGTTGTATTACATAAAAGATATATACAGTACCTCTGGAATCAGAATTTAGATGAAAACTTTGAGCAAATTTTTACTTGCAATGTGAGCGCAGCTTTGGAAATTGAATACCCAGCATGTTGTTTGTGTGTACATTTCCCCAGTACTCGAGCCACCCATACACTTTTTGACTGAGTTTGTTGTCGAAAGTTGTAGTGCACGCGTCTTGTTGTACTATAATTGTTAGCCTTGAGAAGGATCGTTTTTTAAATAGCCCTGAAAAGATCCTCCGCTTTCTTAGATTTCTATTACAAACCGCAACAGCTCGTATAAAATTCATTTTTTTTCAATAAAATTTCATCCGATAACGCTATAGATTCAAATGACTCACGAGGCTCCTAGTAAACAAACAATCGCACAATGTTGCCAAAACGCGGTAACAAATAACGTCTTTTTTGCGTGCCACGTAAGAGAAATATATATATAGATACCCCAAGTGCAAAATCATATTCAGTGTTCTGCCACACAACTCCAAGCAATTGCAATTGTTCTGCAGGCATTTTGTCCGAATTTTGAAAACTGCAGTAAAATAAAAAACAGACGTAAAACAGAATTATCGGCAAAATAATATGTATTACATATTTATAATAAAACATCAAAATTAATTAACTCTTACTTTATTTAAAACCAAGTCATATTTTCAGAATTTGCAACTCTGTCGATATCTTTTGAAGTTAAATATTTTGTCATTGACATAGAAGATGTGTTATTTATAAAGTGTTTGTGGTAATTTAGGAGTTGTAGAGAGGTTGTTTCGTAGCTAGAAAAAATAAAATAAAAGTGTGGCAATGAGTGTGCTTTAAACTGCAGAACATCGTAACTTATAATTGAAAAAAAATCGGCCAAAATTGTGATAAAATTAAGGAAAAATTGTTCTGCAAGGATTTTGTTTGTACAGCGACGTATCTCCCAGTTTTAAACACTTTCTGCTCCCGGTAAATATACTAATTAGTATGGGAACAAGTTGAACCCTAATCATCAAAGTTCATTTTTAACCAATTATATACTCTGTCCCAGTATTTTGTTTTAAACTTGATATTTTTAACACACTTTCCCAAACTGCTTACTAACATGTGTTTACACTCTCATTTGGTTAAACCTACTATTGATTTATTTAAAAAAAAATTCATCATGCTATCTCATGTAGTGGCGATCCACGTAATGGGACAAGTACATACCATGGATTGATTTCATGCTTGCAATGGGATAGCATTGTGAGTAGGGTGGCAATACCATGTCAGATTATTTGTGGTCTTTGGTCTGCGCAACTTTCCTGATAAAAATAGTGGCGTTCTAGCAGGGAAACTAATCCATATGACTATTTAAAGAATTTGCAACAGGTGGCAGCCCTTATTGTAATCACAGACACGTTTTATATTCACTGGACATAGTTTCCCCATCTTACCCTGAATATAGTAAATTTGTATTTATGTTTACATTAAATTTTTATTGTAATTAAAATTGAGGACGGAAGTAAGGAAAATCGGCCTATCTCGTTTCGTGCTCTCCAGATATTTTTATATTCATAATTAATCCACAAAATAGTTTTAATAATATGTATCATTGTTTATTGATTAAAAGAACGAAACAAACTAAATCTAAATTTCTTAATGATAGACAGACTTCAGTAAAAAAATGTAATGTACAAAAACTACTTATAAATACTTAATAAATAAATCGGTATTGTAGAATTTAAGTTCATGTTAAAACGAGTTTATAATTTTATTTTTTAGTTTAATCCTCTGTAACATAACATTTACTAAAAGTCAAAATTTTCGATGCTATTATATAAATGCCTGTCAATTTCAATAATTTCTTTCAAGAATTTTGATTTTATTCTAATAATTTTTTTTGTAAGCTTAAGATGGCATCCATTTAAGACTCTAACTCAACCAACATTTAAGAAAAATTTGTTATACCATCATTTAAGAATAAAACCCTATTTTCAAAGAACCATTAACCAAAACTACTTTATGATATTGTTCTATCAAATTTTGTTATAAATATGTTTCATTCATTCTTTATGTGTGATAGTTCTTTTAACATTACAGAAAAAACAGCTTTGCTTATAATTGGACTAAAATACCCACTACATGATAGAATTTTTTTTTTATGAATTGATTTCTTTTAATTTTGGAAAACTGTATTACCTTTTCATTGCATTTATGAGCTATTAAATTATTTTTGCTTCTTGATATTGAATACGAATTAACTATGTTACAGAGGAATGCTGTCAAACACAGTAGTTTCAGAAAATAACCGATACACCAACTGAAGCTTCTAGAAGTATTGATGCGTTAAATTCTAAAGATCAGACTCTTCATGAGGGTTAGAATTAAGAATTAGAATTAAGAGGGAGATTAAAATGAGTTCATGATAATCAACTACTTTTACCTAAGTACCAACTCTTCGAAAATAGGACTACTTTTACCTAAGCATCAACTCTTCGATAATAGGACTACTTTTACCTAAGCCATTAACACTTTGAAAGAAAGACAGTGCCTACCGAAAGGCAAACTTTTCGAAAAAAGAACCACCCCAACGAAGAATTAACACTTTGGAAAACGGACCGCACCTTCTGATGTGTCAACTTTTCGAAAAGAAAGACCGCGCCTACCGAAGTGTTAATCAATGTGGAAAATTTTCATTTTACTTTTAAGCCTCCATTTAAATTCCTCACTAGTTCGTTTTCTAACTCAAGTTTATTTATTTTTAATTTCATATGGCCCGTCCATTGACCACTTTGTTCTTAGACCCCCAAGGAGTGACCTGGCGGCTATTCGTTCAGGAGCACTCCCGTTACCCATATCACGAACAATCTCCAAAATCCTTGCGCTTACAAACCGGGATACGAACCAGGGACACACTGAGGTGACAAGCAAGCGCTATGACCACTATACCATTTAAGTGGTAAAAAAATATTGCAAAGTAGAGGAAAATACTTCGCCTCAGTTACTGTAAAATCGATAAACCATCTGCACTATACCAAAAGCAAAATTTTCTGCAAAACGCATTTTCGAGACCATTATTTGATGCTTCATACTACAGTACAAAAGACACGACTTTTAATTCGTGCTCCGTAGCAACTTGTTAAAGTTTCACCACGCTCTTAGTTTTCTAACTAGTTCTTCCGCTCCGGCATTGAATACTTAAACGTGTTCTTCTTGAAACAACCTGGCCAAGATCATAGGATATGCTTCACCAGAGAATCAAACCAGATGCGAATCAAAACGACACAAAATAACAAGTTCTTTTGTCACTTGGGTAACACTAAAGATAAGGACGGGAACTTAACTTTGTGAAGTTGCACATAGGGTTTGCCAAGCTATACGAATCGCTTGTTTTCGTGTTTACGCTGGGCACGACTACCTTCAGACTCATCTCCACCAAATTGACTTGTCAGACTCTCAAGTTGCCCTCTGTGTGGCCTTTCAGACACGACAGGTATCCACCTCAACAGTCACCCTGATCTTACTGACGGCGAGGCGAATGATGGTGGTGTCGTGTTTTATTCTTGATTTAAGACTATTTTGGAATGCCGAAGGACTGAGGTCTGGCTGATAAAAGAAACCTTTTGTACATTCCACACTGTTGTGGCGGGAATACGTCTTCGAAATGGGAACAGTACTAGGGTATGTATGATAAGTAGAGCGTTACAACTATTTTGTCTTGTGATTTTAGAACTACGTGGGCCGGCTTATAAGTAATGCATAGTTGCATGTAATGGGGTTTAGCAAGCCGGAATGAAGCAGCACAACTTTGTCTGCCCAAAAGTACTTCATGATTGAAACGGGTTACACTGTTATTATACACTGAACTGCTATTTTATTATGACCACCTCGTCAATATATCGTTGGGCCACCTTTCGCCTTTAATACAGCGTTGTTCTTGGCATGGACTTTACGAGATGTTGAAAGGTCGTTTGTGAAATCTGAGACCATGTTTGGAAGGATGGCACTTTCCAATGGTGCGATTGAATAGTTGTGGATCTAGATGTATGATGGCTCTTTCAATTTCATCTAACAAATGCTCAATATGACTGAGTTCTGGGGATTGTGAGGGTCACCTGAACAAAGTGACCTCTCCTTCGTGTTCCTCAAACCAATCCTGCACAGTACCAGCTCTATCACAGGACGCATTATCCTGTTAAAAGTACCCATCGCCATTGCGATAAACCATCAGCATTACAGGATGCACTTGGTCAGCAATGGTGTTTAGGTATGATGTCTGGTTCAGACTTCCATACACACGAAATAAAGGGCCCAAAGCATGCCACGAAGACATTCCCCTAACCATCACATCGCCTACTCCAGCTTGAAGGGTTGTAGCAATGCACTTAGAATCCATGCTCTTTCGTGCTGTTTCTGCCAAACTCTAACTAATCCATCTGCATGGTGTGACTTAAAACGGGATTCACTGGACCACATTACGTTTTTCCAATTGTACACTGTCCAATCATTGTGTGACTGAGCGAATTTTAGACGTTTTATCTTGTTTGAGGCAGAGAGCAACAGTGTTCGCTTGGGTCTTCGGCTTCCATAGCGTATACGATGCAAGGTACAGTGAACAGTGCGCTCAGATATACTTTGAGACTATCTTTGATTAAGATCTGCTGCAATTTGCTGCCCTGTTACCGTCCTGTTCTCTTTTACAATTCGGGAAACTCTCCGTTCCGCCCGATCATTCACTACTCGGTGACGACCACAATTTGCACGTTCAGACACAGTTTTTTGCCTGACATTCCAGTCTTGATACACTTTCACTACAGCTGCTCGTGTACATTTCACAAATGCGGCGGTGTCGCTAATACTCGCTCCATACCTCCGAGCTCTTGCTATCATCTCACGTTCAAAGTCCGTCAAATCACGTTTTCCCCTCATATGTTCACAAACAATTCACCTATACTACTGTCTCAGGAACTCAGCTTTGTACTTTTATACTTACCCTAACGCTCTAGCCGAAACATTGTAACGCATTCGGTTATTTGCTTAAAACTGTCAAGGTGGCCATAACACAGTGGCCGCTCAGTGAATACTTCTACATCGTAAGTTAATTTTTAACAATACGAAAGATTAATTACCCCAATCTTGACTTTTCTACCCACGTGACCTTGCAATCAGCCTTGGAATCATGCCAAGTTTTTTTTCATCGCCCCGTAGAACGCTCCAAAAATTATTTTTTTCGTTTCCCTTTTGGTTTTGCGCGGTGGAGGAGCCCTTCGCGTTAAAAAAAAAAGAAACAAATTACATTTCCAGTCGCATTTTATTTCCGCTTTCATTCTCATTTTCAATGAGAGCAAGAAATAAAAAACATATTGACTGGGATCTGTTAAGTTTTTTTCAGTAAAATCGGAAACGCTAAAGATAGATTGAAAATTTCAACGGATTTGAAATCTGCGGAAAATTTCACTTTAGATTGATACCTGAAAATATGATTTTCTTTAAATAAATAATTTTTTAATTGAATAGATCTTCAACGGATTTGAAATCTGTGGAAAATTTTACACCAGATTAATACCTTACACCACGGGCACGCGTAACGCCGTGCTAGCCACTCAGTGGCTAATTGTCAAATATTCACACAATAAACAATAGCTCAAACTTCTTGTCCGCTTCATTTAATCCACACCAAGCTTCAGGCCAGAGTATTCACGTCAAACCTATTGTTTGTGTCCGCGATACCAACCTACCAATATGTTTAATACCGCTTCGATGTCTTTTTAGATGATTCAAATTTCTTTTGACGTATAGTGGTATCGGGTATGTTTGTGTTAGAGACACTTATCAGAAGGATTTAGGTGAATATTAGACTTTTAATCACCACACAACACACGCTACTCTAAGGCCAAATACTGTGTTCTTAACGTTAGGAACTATTTTCGTCTTCGCTGATATGCCAATATCTCTTGATCTTACCTTGAAACCAACGTATGAAGGAGTAGCTCGTAAACTGTATTCGTTATCAATCACTTCAATTCCACCGGATCTAGCCACAGCAATGTAACTGGTTTGGTTCCCAATATCAAATCCAACAACAGACATTTTTTCAAAAGAAAAGCCAAACTTGCAGCTGAATCGTATAAGAACGTTAATTATTAATTAGTAAAAACTTTAATCCTACCGAATTCCCTTTCCAAGTACTGATGAAAAGAACGATTGACACTTATCTAGTTTTAGTTCGCAAACGAAAGTTTCTTTTCGCAAAAATGATTGACGCATAAAGGAAAATGGTTGAACTTACTGCGTCACCACAGACGCAAATACGCTTTATCCATCTCATACATCGCAGCTCTCTTGTAAGACAAACTACAGAAAGCGACTAAGGTGACTACTACAGAAGTCGATTCTGTATTTAGAAGTAATTATGACATTGCCCCTTAACTTTAAAAGTGGTTTCTCGTAATGTTGAGATATTCCGCCCATCAAGATCTGGTCAGTTTTGGTTGTCTAGACCAGCAGGGTTAATTTCATTTCCAGTATAAAAAAAAAGTGAGTCTTGAACGCTTGCATGGAACGTTCTGTCCCACATCACTCCATGAGTCTTGAACGCTGATGCTCTTGAGAACGCTGGGGACAGAACTGAATGCAGTCTTGCATTCAGTTCTTTCAGCGTTTTTTGCCTTGTGGAACTCCCGCACCAGGTATATTATGCTTCCTAATTTTTATCGTTATGAGGATGACAAATTAAAAGCATGCGATATTCATGGTTAATTTCTTTTGAAGTAAATACATTTTTCACATCAGAGTAAGAGCCGCGACAGCCTGGTCGGAAGAGTGACGGATGAGCGATCGGAGGGTTGCGAGTTCGAAACTCGCTTCAACCAAAGACCGTCGTGTACATGGGGACTGGTGCACGTTGTATCTGTCGAGGTTTTCAATTTTCCCACGTTGGAGTGGAGTGAAAGTTTAGAGGATGGGGTGCCAGCTCAGGTGTCGACCTCGTCATCTGACCGTTGATCGAAATTACGTGTTGTCTTCGGTTCTTTCACTTGGGGATTGATCCCAGACCGTCACCAATGGCGTGTTGTGTAGCCCAAGTGCGACGTTAAATAATTAACCAATGACACTTGCACCAGGGATGTGATATTTCCTAATTTCACCATCCTTATGAGAGGATGACAAATTAAATTTATACGACATTCGTGGTTGATTTCTTTTGAATGCATTTAGTTCTTGCATCATTTTGTGTTGCTCCAATGCGACGTTAATTAATCTACCTACCTCAGGCCTCGAAATAGATTTTTTAATACAGGTGCACAAGGTGCACCTAAGTTTTTTAATTAGGTGCACAGGTTATATTTTAGGTACACATTAAAAAAAACGTAATATAAGAGTATTAATGTAATGTAAACTGTTTTATTAGTTGGGTATGTTTACGGTGTACGGTAAGTTTTTTCGTAGTAGATAGTAAATAAAAATATTTAAAAATCGAAATTCTCACTTCTCCGGCGAAAGTCCTCACGTTGGGTTGGCGTGGAAGTTTGGAGAGTGGGGTGACAACTCAGGTGTTGCTTCGTCATCTGACCGTGGTTCAAAATTACGAGTTGTTGTCCTCGGTTCTTTCCCTCAAGGGACTGATCCCGGACCGTCGTCAATAGCCCGTTGTGTTGCTCTAGTACGACGTTAACTAAAATTGCCTACCTACCTCTCACTTCTCCGGCGTACGGCTGTCGCTACAGTCGCTTCAACAGAGCCACCTGGAAAATGTTTCGATCATCGGAAAGTTCTGATGGCAGTGACACAAGTAAACCTTCCTCCTGTATAAACCCTTTACGGCCCAGCGATTTTGTTTTCGCATAGTGTGTATTTAGGAATTTTAATTACGTTACTTTAGAGCGAGAGAGGTCGATACTGATATTTTGTTCAAACATCAAATAACATAAAACACGTGTAACACGTGTAACATAAAACACGTTCCCTCCTTTTCTTTTTTTTAAGTTAAGTGCACTGCGTGCACCTAGCGGGAAAAAAAAAATTGTGCACAATTTTATTTTCATGTGCACAGTGCACCTGTGCACCCGGGTATTTCGAGCCCTGACCTACCTATGGAACTCTTGTACCAGGGATGTGATATATCCTAATTTCACCATCGTATGATAGGATGGCAAATTGAATTTATACGATATTCGTGGTTTATTTCTTTGGAATGCATTTAGTTTTACAACATTTTTAATACATTTGTTTTCACGTCACAGTAAACAATCGTTCAAACTTCCATGTCTGCTTTATTTATTCCACAGTCCATCATGCCCGAGTATCCACGTCAAAACTACGATTTGCGTGCCTTCCATTTTTTAAAAACGATTGTCTTCTTTTGGAACATCCCCATTGTTTCTGTTTACTCCGTCCCTCCCTCGATGAGCAGCGTGTCGCAAACGGAGGAAGGTGTCAGTGTCCAATCACCTGTCCGTTTTAATGACAGCGCGCCCGCACCGATCGGAATCTTTGCCCTCGGGTCGCGACGCCCGCACGTGACACAGCTGGTATCAGCGGAACAAAAAGAGCACCGCACAGTTAAAGGGTCTTTATTTCATTTAACTCGTCTCTGTTTCGCTACCTCATATCGTTTGGGGGGAAGCGCCCTGGCGCGTGTTTCGAGGTCTTTCTTCCTCGACATCTGGCGCGTGGCGAAGTCTGTCTTTTTTTTAAAAACGCGTTCAGCTTGTGTTGGAATTGTCTAATTAACGGGTCTCACACTGTGGGGACCGCCTACCTAGGATTCGAGACAAAATGCTTTAGGCATTAAATACTTTTCTCTTAAACCCACCAGTGGAAGTGGTTTTGACGTATTATCTCGTCCATCAAGATCGAAACAATTTTTTTAATGACGAGATATCTCGTTAATTAAAATCTAACCAATTTTTTTAATCACAAGGTATCTCCAATTTTTTAATGACAAAACATCTCGTTCATAAAGATTCAACCAATTTTTTAAAGACAAGATATCTCGTTCATAAAGATCTAACTAATTTTTTAAATGACGAGATACCTTGTTCATAAAGATGTAACCAATTTTTTAAATGACGAGATATTTTGTTTTTAAAGATCTAACCAATTTTTTAATGATGAGACATCTTGTTCATAATAATTCAACCAATTTCTTAAAGACGAGATATCTTGTTCATAAAGATCTAATCAATTTTTTATAGACGAGATATCTCGTTCATAAAGATCTAACTAATTTTTTAAATGACTAGATATCTTGTTCATAAAGATGTAACCAATTTTTTAAATGACGAGATATTTTGTTTTTAAAGATATAACCAATTTTTTAATGATGAGACATCTTGTTCATAATAATTCAACCAATTTCTTAAAGACGAGATATCTTGTTCATAAAGATCTAATCAATTTTTTATAGACGAGATATCTCGTTCATAAAGATCTAACTAATTTTTTAAATGACTAGATATCTTGTTCATAAAGATGTAACCAATTTTTTAAATGACGAGATATTTTGTTTTTAAAGATATAACCAATTTTTTAATGATGAGACATCTTGTTCATTATAATTCAACCAATTTCTTAAAGACGAGATATCTTGTTCATAAAGATCTAATCAATTTTTTATAGACGAGATATCTCGTTCATAAAGATCTAACTAATTTTTTAAATGACTAGATATCTTGTTCATAAAGATGTAACCAATTTTTTAAATGACGAGATATTTTGTTTTTAAAGATATAACCAATTTTTTAATGATGAGACATCTTGTTCATAATAATTCAACCAATTTCTTAAAGACGAGATATCTTGTTCATAAAGATCTAATCAATTTTTTATAGACAAGATATCTCGTTCATAAAGATCTAACTAATTTTTTAAATGACGAGATATCTTGTTCATAAAGATGTAACCTATTTTTTAAATGACGAGATATTTTGTTTTTAAAGATATAACCAATTTTTTAATGATGAGACATCTTGTTCATAATAATTCAACCAATTTCTTAAAGACGAGATATCTTGTTCATAAAGATCTAATCAATTTTTTATAGACGAGATATCTCGTTCATAAAGATCTAACTAATTTTTTAAATGACTAGATATCTTGTTCATAAAGATGTAACCAATTTTTTAATGACGAGATATGTCGTTCATAAATATGTAACCAATTTTTTAATGATGAGACATCTTGTTCATAATAATTTAACCAATTTCTTAAAGACGAGATATCTTGTTCATAAAGATCTAATCAATTTTTTATAGACGAGATATCTCGTTCATAAAGATCTAACTAATTTTTTAAATGACGAGATATCTTGTTCATAAAGATGTAACCAATTTTTTAAATGACGAGATATTTTGTTTTTAAAGATATAACCAATTTTTTAATGATGAGACATCTTGTTCATAATAATTCAACCAATTTCTTAAAGACGAGATATCTTGTTCATAAAGATCTAATCAATTTTTTATAGACAAGATATCTCGTTCATAAAGATCTAACTAATTTTTTAAATGACGAGATATCTTGTTCATAAAGATGTAACCAATTTTTTAAATGACGAGATATTTTGTTTTTAAAGATATAACCAATTTTTTAATGATGAGACATCTTGTTCATAATAATTCAACCAATTTCTTAAAGACGAGATATCTTGTTCATAAAGATCTAATCAATTTTTTATAGACGAGATATCTCGTTCATAAAGATCTAACTAATTTTTTAAATGACTAGATATCTTGTTCATAAAGATGTAACCAATTTTTTAATGACGAGATATGTCGTTCATAAATATGTAACCAATTTTTTAATGATGAGACATCTTGTTCATAATAATTCAACCAATTTCTTAAAGACGAGATATCTTGTTCATAAAGATCTAATCAATTTTTTAATGACGAGATATGTCGTTCATAAAGATATAACCAATTTTTTAATGACGAGATACCTCGTTTATAAAGATCCAAAAATATTTTAATAACGAGATATATCGTTCATAAAGATCCAACCAATATTTTAAGACAAAATATCTTGTTCATAAAGATCTAATAAATTTTTTAATGACAAGATATCTCGTTCATAAAGATTTAAGCAATTTTTCAATGTCGGGATACCTCGTTCGTAAAGATCTCGCCAATTTTTTTAATTACGAGATATCTCGTCCATCAAGATGCAACCACTTTTTTAATGATCCATTTTGAAATTTGCGAGTGTTAGTATGACCACTTTTGCATCTCTACTAATACGTCTGGGATTTTCGACCGCATGACATCTTCAAAGCATACCTTGGGCGAGTTCCCCTATACCAAGATATCTCTTCGAAGTTTTTAGATTTTAAGTACCTACGCTAACCTTTAAAACAATTTGTTATTTTAAAAAATAATCTATATACAGCATAACTCCAAGTATCCTAATCAATTGAGACCAGACCCATACCCATCCGGATAATCGAATATCCAGATAGTTGGATAATTCACGAAAAAAGGTTATTAGGGTAAGTGTTCCAAATATCACCCACCCTAACTATTCCTCTGCATCTCAGCCTCATGGGTAGGGAAAAAAAGCTGGAAACTAAATTAATATTACTTGGAGCTATATTCTCCTTTAGTTTCCAGAGATCATATAGCTTCTTTACCTATGTCAGTTTAAGTTAACTAGTAAAATTTCAAAAAGTTTAACAAGAGAATTTTTAAGAGTAGGTTCCTACTATAGCCTACCTTTGTTCCTATTACCTCCCACTAGGCGAAATTAGGTTATGTTCCTATTAAAAACGAGTTGTTAGTAGAGAACACATACCTACCTAAAGTAAACTAATTTCAAACTGTTGAAACGACTTCGAAAAAGGACTTAAGCATTTTTCCTTGTCTTAGTTTTTAATGTAATAATTTATTAGAAAATTGGAAACCGGGTGTATGTACAATTAGTAGGCGTACAGCCTGATGGATGAAATTTTGGAAGAGCTCCATTCATTAGCTTCATGTCCTGCTTCTTTCTTAGGAAAACTATCGTGGGGGAAACATACTAGTCGACCGCAGACATACAATGATATTCAGCTTTCCTCTCACTGCCGATGAAATTTTATAGACTGCCGATTTCCCTTTTGTGCAAATCACTGGCACATTTTTGCTTTGCACAGTTGTTGTACCAGTTTCGTCGACATTAAAAGTTCGAGCAGAGTTGAACTTGATTTTGTCAAGTTCTACTTTAAGAATATTGAAAAATATTTCACACGTTGTTTCAGTGAACCCCAAGATTCTGTCTCTTGACAATGACTGTGGAGTTTTTTTTTGTTCTTGGAATTTCTTTTCGAAAATAAGTTCAACCACTTTCGATCTGCACTATTAGTTGTTTTAGAGTAGGAATGGGGACGATTGTTCGTTAAGGGGGACCGGAAAGTAAAAAGTGAACTCAAAGTCCATTGCGATTTTAAGTGTTTTTAAATATTTGAAATATTACCTACAGAAGGGGGGGGGGCACCTTGGCACCTTTTGTCAATGCGCCGATTAGAAGTATTTTTAATTAATTTTTCAAAAAAAGAACTTCACTGAAAATTTATCTGCAAAACGATTGAAGACTATGTATTCGTTTCTTACAGTTATATAAACAAGCAATTTATTTTTCTTTAATTTTACAAATTGTTAAGTACATTTTTTGTTAACTGTTAACTAAAAAAAAAACAGACTCAGAATCCAAATGAGTCGTTGAACAATATTATCTGGTCTCGCGTGCCGAAACACACTTTCGTCACGTTGAAATCCCTCACGCTTGGAGTCCATGAAGCCGTTTCTTCCTTGAATGGTGGAAATGTATCAAGACTTTTAATTTTGAAAGCTGCAGGAATAGAACCTGAACTTAATTGTATCACCTCAATGAGGACATTAAGATGATTTGCTGGTTTCTAGTGCACTTAGAACGCAGTCAGGCATTAAGAAAAAAGCCCGGCAAAAAAGAAAAAAATTGTTAGAAGATAACTTTTTAGACGCTGAAGGACCTGACACACCCTCTTATTGAGCTGGATTTATATATATATATATATATATATATATATATATATATATATATATATATATATATATATATATATATATATATATATATATATATATATATATATATATATATATATATATATATATATATATATATATATGAGGGTAAGATAAATACAATTTTATACTTTAAACACTGTTTTCTCAAAATGCTGTTTTTTCATACAAATATACCCTCTTCTCAGAATCTACTGAACATATTGCTTTGAAACTTTTTTTTCTTATACATGTTGTGATTTTACATTAATAGACATATGCTTTTAGAGAATAATAGATTAGATTTAAAAAAAATTATAATCATGCTTTTTGTAAAAAATTCATACAAAATTTTTTCTAACATCATAAATTGTATAAACAAAGCAATTTTTTACAAAAGCATATGTCTATCTATGTAAATATATTTTAATATTAACTGTGCTAAATTTTAAACCAATGCTGTGAGTAGATTCTGAGAAACATGAGCATAAAGAAGCCCCTTTTTAACATGGGCTTCAATGAAGCCTTCCGGTTCCCCTTAAGGCCAGTCATTGGAAGGCGCGATCTGCTGTATACTTGATTTCAAGTCAAACCAAAAAACTTCTTTTCCGTTTCCATGCCTTACTCAACAAGTTTCTTTTCTAACTCGTGCGTCAGCACAGGTTTCCTTCCAAATTTATTTCTTACTGCTGCATTTTTTTTTTCATTTTCCCTTTTGTACTTTTTTTAATGTAGTCTCGAATCGTTGCTCTTGGTAATCCAAACGCTTTTGATGCTCTCAGCGTTCCCATTTCTTCGTTTCGAACAGCCCGACATGCAGCCTCAAGACTTGACGTTCTCCATGTCTGCCTTTTCTTCTCTTCCCTTGGTATCTTATGTACAAATCCTGCAGCAAAACTAAAAATTGAATGAAAAAAATTTAAAAATACAAATTTAATTAATTAATTAATACTAATTAATTTTTTTAATTTAAGATGAAAATAAGATTGAAAAAAAATGTAAGGTGGTTTGGTACGTAAATGAAAATTGGTGCTCCTAATATCAACTAGAGGCAATATTAGAATCACATTGGTAGGCGATATTAGGAACACAGCTCAGTCAATACAAAAATACACATGATAGGGGTTAATAACAGCTATTTTCGAAAATAATAACACCTTTAGAATCCTGATTTAATGTATTTACTTTTAAGTCATATAAATGAAATTATGATTTGGAATACTTACCTGGATATTCCCTTAATTGATTGGAGACAAAAAAAATACGTTGATCACAGCCTCAAATACCTCAGATGCAATAGTGTTGTTGATATAACTGATAGGAAACTTGCCGGTGGTGCTATGTATTGCAAAACCCTAGACCGTCAAGGTAACTACATAAACTCATAGATGTCCCGCATAGTAGCTTGTAAATACGAGTAGGCGATATTAAGTACAATGACAATATTTGAATCACCTACTCTAGTAAAAAAACGAACTTTGGTTTAATATTTAACATAATGAAATGACTATGAAAATGATTTTGTTCACATTTTGTACTTATATTTTGTACTTTATTTGTATTAAAATATATCATTGTGCTTAAACATATCGGTGTCAAAGTTGGTTGTTTCGCTGACTCGTTTTCGTGCAGCCTAGTCTCGCATGAACTTGAGGTAAGTAGTCGTAGATGCTCGCTCTCATGATGGCACTCTATCCATTTAAGTGCTGTGTCAAGGCACTCAAACGCCTTACTAGCTGACTGTCCCGCGTCTGGTTGAGTAGCAATGTCATCGTCGTCATCTTCCGGAACATCAATGAGTTCTCTCACATCCTTTGAAGGAGCTCATCGTCACTGAGAATTTGCAATCCAGTGTCCGAAGAATCACACATCAGCCACTCGCTTACGTCCTCTGCACTGCACTCGGAACATCCAGGAATGTTTCTTATGTCCTCACTTGACACTTCGTCCTCTTCGTTTTCATCATTCACCCACCAGAAACTTTAAAAATGCTAATTTTGCCGATTTCTTTTTTCGTCAAAGCAATCCGGATAACTGGCGATCCTGATAACTGTAATTAGGATAATTGGAGTTCTACTTCAAATTGTTTTACAACCATCCCACCACAGTTAGCCTCAAATTTGGGCACGCAAAATTCGATCCTTCCGTTTGCCGTATCAATACCCCCTTTCCGAATGACGGAAATCGTTTTTCCTTCCTTGTTGTTCCTTTATGATACGCAGCGGGGTCGTTCGAAATCTTTCACTCATCCGTGACGATCCGAACGAGCCGACGATATTTTAATAAAGCTCACCCCTTCAATTTCCAGCCGCCAATTTATGGGTACGATGACAAACAGTCAAACGAAAGGTGAAAAGGGGAGAGTTTAGGATTATTATGTTGTGGTGTTTGGTTACCGATTCAGCCGCTAACGACCCGTGTCATCATGGCCAACTGCGGAAAATCTAGCCTGCTCTTCATATTCTTTTTTTCGGTTTCGCTCAACTGGTTTCGGAGGGGTCATTGTCAAACTGCTCTTTTGCATGAACGCCTTGGGAACATGATTCCATGACGAGCATTGTCCCAAACACAATGTGCTGACGTCAACTACGCTGTACCACGCGTCTTGATCGATGAAAGCTGTTGTATTCCCGAAATTGTATGTACCATTAAATGAAGTTTAAAAGAAACACAGATTTTTAGAATACGTCTTCCACGGAGTTATTCAATGTAAATTTAAAGCGGAATGAACATCCTACAAAGGATGTTGAAAAATCTATGGGTTGATTGGTTGGGTTTAAATGGAATAAGGGCACATATGCTACCAAACAATGTTTAGTAAACGGCCATACACACAAGGAAAGTTTTACTGACTCATGTGAGACAAATATACACAGGAGGTAGGTTTTCAATTAACGTCGCGCTGGAGCAAAATAAAGGGCTATCGGCGACGGTCCGGGATCAGACCCGAAGGGAAAAATCCGACGACAACACCACGTAATTTTGAGCCATGGTCAGATGACGAGGCAACACCTGAGCAGGCACCCCACTCTCCAAACTTCCACACCATGCCAACGTGAGGACATTTGAGGCTACGATATATTTAACAGGTACCAGCCCCCCTTTGTACACGACGGTCTTTGCTTGAATTCGAATTCGTAACCCTCCGGTTGCTAATCTGTTACTCTTCTCACCGGTCTACCACGGCCTGATACAGACAGGAAGGATTCGATTCCGTACAACTCGCAGAGAAAACTTTTGAATCAATTGATGAAGAAATCTAATCACAAATCAAATCCTAAGAAGCAATTTGATTAAATGCCAAAAAAAAAAAGCTATCTGCGTTTTAAGGTTACTCCGACATGCATCACGCGTAAGCATTTGGGTGGTGTAAGTAAAATCTTCGTTTTCCGTCTGGTTTATTTGCCCTGATAGTTCCTCTCATATGAAATCCTCCCCGTCTGTTTAAGATTACAAGTGATTCAAGATTCAGATGCATTAAACATGTTTTACTCAGGGAGAATTCTATCTAACTACTTACCTATTATACAGCTACTAATAGCGTAGACCTTTAAATTTAAGCTTCTGTATCAAATCAATCGATCTGGTGTTATCCATCCTGTAGGATGAACTGCTGAGACGAATACGACATCACACAATCCTCTTTGAACTCTCGCAGGTTCTTTTCAAGCATTCAAATCAAAACACCGAGATTTTTCGAACAAGCAAAGGCGGAGTGACTAACTACTTATTGCCCAAACCCTACTGCTTTTACGAAAACATCGTGCTGTTTAAAAACTTCTGATTATGTACCTCTCTCTTTGCCTTCTCTCCCCAACAGTTCCGAAGATTTCTGACCAACCCTCATCGGTTCTATGCGCGAGCCCTACTTGATGAAATGTGAAACACAATGCTCCCTGGTATTAAATCATTTTTTTATATAAAAATAATCAATTTAATAATTTAATGAGTAGTTACAATTACACAGTTGACAAAATAAACATACACTGTATGGACAAAGTATTTGGAAACTGCATGTGTTTTTCAGAAAAAAAATGCTTTATTATTCTATTTCGTAATGAGTAGGCCCTCCTTTTTTTTGTATTACAGCTGTAACACGTAGAGGCATACTTTTCGCTAGTTATCTATAACTCTGGGCAGGAATAGCTCGCCATGCCTCTCGCAAGGCTGGGAGAAGGGATTAATGTGAAGATGGGCGTACGTGGTGGTGGTGTACTCGTCGCTCCAGTTTGTCCCACAAATGCTCGATGGGATTGAGATCGGGGATATGAACAGGCCAGTCAAACAAATTCCCCTTATTTTCAGGAAACCAGTCCAGCACTCGTTTTGCAGTATGACATGGAGTTCGATCCTGTAGGAAGAAACAACCATAATCGCCGTAGTATTGCCATAGTATAGGCAAGGCCGAATTATCCAGAACGTTGAGGCACACATCAGCGTTCATGGTACCAGCAATGGGTTAAGTCCTAACCAGGAAAAACAACCCCACACTAAGATGGATCCTCTTCCGAATTTCTGCAGTGTCCAAATACTTTTGTCCGTATAGAGTATGTTATTCTTGGTTCAACATATGAATCTCTTCATGTCGTGTTCAAACAACGAGTATTTAGGTTAAAGCAACTGCGTCCCAGTCATATCCAATTTACCCGCTTGTTTGTTAGCATAGTGACTTGGGATCCAGTGTTTGGCTAATTATACGTTGACCTTCCCAAGATCACTTGGTTTTCTTTACATCGACGCACAACATCATATTCATTTCGACTAAGGTTGGTAGATCTATTATTGCTGCCTGAGAACAGGCCTCGACTTCATCCACTGCTAAGCAAACAGCAGAAATCTCTTCATTGAAGTTATTGCAATATTTGTACCAGAAATCTCTTTATTGAAGTTATTGCAGTAATTGTAGCAGAAATCTCTTCATTGAAGTTATTGCAATATTTGTACCAGAAATCTCTTTATTGAAGTTATTGCAGTAATTGTAGCAGAAATCTCTTCATTGAAGTTATTGCAATATTTGTACCAGAAATCTCTTTATTGAAGTTATTGCAGTAATTGTAGCAGAAATCTCTTCATTGAAGTTATTGCAATATTTCCTCCCTGGACAATGAAACTTAAGTCTCTGAAAAGGCCTGAAGCAGTTTAAGATTACACCCAATGGCCTTGAAAAATACAGCATTTTTAGGTTCTTTAAAAATTAAAAAGACAAAAAAAAAGTTAAGATACAGATGTCGGAAAAGTAGTTAGTACGTTACAACGGATATAACTAAAACGTAGTGTATAAAGTAATTTACTCGTGTGTATTAGATTTCAATCCTGCTACCGCTAAATCTCGCACTGAAAACTCAACGAACTTGGGCATGATGCTACTTGAACAGCGGGCGTCACGGAACGGTAAATTTGTGACGAAGACGACAGCGCGCACGTGCGTTTTCACGCTCACGAGCACACGCTCCCTGGTCGCTTTGACTCCACGCAACCCGATAAAAGCGAAAAGAGCAATTGAGAGCAGAAAAACTTCAGCTCTCTCTTTCATGCGAAGCGAACTCGAGTTTCCCCCTTCTCGCATATCTTATTACATTTACGAGCATCTATTTGGGGAAAAAAATGGATGATTAAAAAATAGGGGGTTTGAGAGAGGAAAAATTACATCAGAAATGCTTCAAAACAGGTAATTGGTAATTATACTGTGCATTGATAAGTGATTGTTAATGATATTGTCACGTGCGGCACTGTACAGACGATAAAACAACTGAAAGAAAACAAAAGGAGTTCCATGTTCATTGGTGACATACATAACTGTTCCTTCACTTCTAAATGACATAAAAAAACAGTGATGCTAGTTTCAACTCTTTATGTGAAAATATTCTAAAAGAAAAATCAATTAAACACAGAGACAAATAATAGAAACCATAAATTATCTTCGCTACAACTTAGATAATACCTGTAAAACCCTGTAATAATGTGACTGTAATAATGTAAATCCGGCAATGACGTTAAGCCCTGCAATACTTGTTTTCCTCATAATGGATTTCAGCCTTTTGCATGGCATTCTTAAACCTTTACTCCTAAGTAAAATTACCGCACCAACAATTTTCGTAAAGCCTTAAATTAACTAAAGCTGCATTTGATTTTAAATGCAGTAGTTTAATTAGAGTACAATTAATTCTTTTTTTAAATATACAATAATCGCCAACTGAGTACTACATAACTCAAAGACTCATATCAGAGATAGAAATCTGCACATTTGTTTATGATTAGTCTATTTTACAATATAATATCGAAGTCCGCATGCGGCGTCAACATTGATCTTGAAGAAATAGCATGCATCAATCATCAACTTAATGGGCGTTCCTCATCTGTCCAAGAGCAAACCTCAGCATACAGTCCCTTCAAAGACCGCCATTCTTCTAGTATTTATTCAGAAAATTATTTGCTCTCTCGTGTAGCATGGCAGAAAACTGCCGTCGAAATAAACAGTATGAAGAGAAAGTGTTCCAGTTAAGATTTCATAGATTCACAATTCTATCATTGTAACAACTCTGCTGTTAAAGGCATCTATCTCATACTCTTTCGTTCATCTGTTTTTACTACTTAATCACAAAAGAAGATATATCTTTCAACTAGAGAGATAGAGGAGAGCTGATTCTCTTGTTAATTCGTATGACCAATCTAAAACAATCTGCTCCTTACCGATAGTTATCCCTCTACATTTAAGAACTTTGTTTCTCGAATAACTTTCTTTTAAAATTTTGTCACAGTTAGTTATTCATCCGATATATATGTTACCGTTAAAGTATGAAATCCGTTATTTTATAGAATACCTAGTTATTCCATGAAATAATTGATCGTGTCCGTTAAAGTGTAAAACTCTCTGGTATTTCATGGTTTAACTAGTTATTTCATAGAATAATGATCTGCAGCCCGTTAAAGTGTAAAATAATCTATATCATATATCTCGCACGACAAATACATTTACGTTCCACCCCTACTGCATTTATGAACTATTCCAGGCCATAGGGAGAGAACTTAATTAATTAAAATTAATTAAAATAGAAGAAGTACCGGATGTAGAAATATCGCTCCGGTCGGTTGCTACAGCTCAAAGTTTAGGTACTGGTCAGGGATTTAAAAAATGTTCGTGTAAAACCCAGTGTGTCAACAAAAAATGTTTTTGTTTTAGAAATAATGTTCTTTGTAATTCCAAGTGTCATTTTAGTAATCCTTGTTGTAACAAATGATTTTATGGTACGTTTCCATAAATACCATTTATACGCTGCATAAATTAAATAAATTGCTTCTTTTTCATTTTAATTGTCTATCATTAGTTTAATTTCATTTTAGATAAATTGTTTATTTTACACTTTAACTGTCTCTCATTAGTTAATTTATAGAATACCTAGTTATTTCATAGAATAACTAGTTAAAGTGTCAAATTAATAACATATTACACACTTTAACGGACACGATCAGTTATTTCATGGAATAACTAGGTATTCTATGAAATAACTGCATTATATACTTTAACGGTAACATATACATGTAATACTTTTATGTTAAAACCAACTCTTACTAAACGTAAGTGTATGTCCAGCAGATAATTCATGAACGGTCAACTCACAAAAGACTTGGAGATACAGCCTTGAAAATCGCAATACGCAGTGTGAAGAGAAAGTGTTCCAGGTACGACTTCCGAAGTGTTTTGTCAGGAAGCACGTGTTAAGGTGCTCTCCACATCTCACGAAAGATGTCGTTATCCTCCCACTCACTTGGGTGTCTCCGATGGAGGGTGGAGACAGCCAAAGGGCGTTCTCACGGCGCACCCCTTCCCTGCGCTACAACTGCCACTTGCTCTGAGCACCGACTCTTCAAAACGATTTTATTCACCGATTTCTGAATAAGACAATTCTCGGAAATTTAATTTGAATACTTTTTTCATTTCGTCCTTGAATGTACCACTAAATTTGTTTATTTTTTAAAAACATTTTCAATTGTTTAAATACTTTAATATCTCCGGCCTATCGGTCTTAAATCAACGAGCAGCCCAATTGTGAAAGAATACGACCCCTGAGGTGAAAAAATATGACTGGAAACACTATATACAGTATTTCCAATTCTGCTGTCTGGAATTTTAGGGCAAAATTCTTGAGGTGGTTTTCAGTTATTTCGTCCTGCTCACAAAGGAGACAGCTGATATTTCTACTCCAATAAGGTGTAAATGTCTCTGTAGGTTGTCATGTTTGGTAAAAAGTCGACAGCAAGCGACTCCTACGGCTCTGGGCAGTGAATCTGGGATACGAGCTTCATTTCTCAATAAAACATGCCAATTTTCGGTAAAGCTGCAGTTTACTTTTATAGCGATGGTAACGGCCTTGGCGATTTTTTGAAGTATTACTAGTAGCGAGTTATGGTAGGTTATAACGGTTTTCATGGAAACCTCGGCAAACGGAAAGTTTAAGTTTTCATTTTGATTATTCTAGAAAGTTCTTTCAAAATCCGTTAAAATCGTTTGATTTCATTGGTTCATTTGAAATTTTTTCTTTGATTCTATTGGTTCATTTGTAATTTTTTTCTTTGATTCCGTTGGTTATTTTAATTTTAAAATACCCTTTGATTGCATTTGTCCTTTAAAATTTTGTTCTTTGATTTCATAGGTTCATTTAAAGGTTTTTTGCCAGTGGTGAAATTTTCTTTTATTATAATATTTTTCAAGGTACGGTCCTGGCGTATCAGGTTGTATTACTTCTTTCGTTCCGTTAAAACTAGTTACTTTCTTTTGAAAAAAAATTCAGTTCAAGATTATTATTTTTTTGGACGTTTTAAAAATATATATATTTCAAAACGTTCTTAAATGTGTTTCGAAGTTTTCATTTTCCGTTGTAAAAAGAAAAATATTTGTGAAAAAAAAAAGAAAGATTTTTGAAATAATTATTTCCTTGCCAACTTTAGAAGTGAGCCAAAAAATCGCCAAGACCGTTGCCACCGCTATAAACGTAGATTGCAGCTGTACCCAATTTTCTTCTAGAAATCTCTTTGTAGATTGAGAGTCGACTATAGTCTTTATAAATGAGCATCTAAGCCTCTTGATATAACGTAGAGGTTAATTCTTTAAAATAAGAAACAACACCATATATGAGGAGTTCAGAACTTGAGGAGTGGATCAAGACCACTTTCGGGCCAAATTCTGATAGTCACACACTCGAATTCCTTGAAGTTGAATCTTTTTTGTGTATCTTTGTCCTAGTTCCTATCAAGTCCCTAGTTGCTTCGGTTCCGAGAGATGGCAGAAAAAAGGCACAGCGAATAGGAAAAGTGCACACGAGAAGAAACTTTTCTCGATGTATCTCAAAATGTTATAAAATGGACTTGATACACTAGTTCCGAACGCCGCACATATAAAGAAGAAAATATATTTGCCTGAAAAAGTGAAAACTCTCGAGCGTTGAGCTAAGACATCATGAAATTTTCAGCAGTTATTCTGTCTGAAATTTTTAGATCGACGCAATATTTTCATCTCACTACTTACTCGTTACTTCATTCTCTTAGAATTATCGAAATAGAATTTGATGGAGAACTTAATACTAAGAAGTTAATTAAAGTTGATTGTTTAAATCCTTTCTAAGAAAACGTCAAATGATGCCTCGAGTCAAGCAATCGAAGAGGTAAACCACAATCACGTGCACGGGATAAAGTCTTAAAAGCTTTCCGATGAAGCAACGAAACTGCTGAGGAAACACAGAGGCGATTTGTAATACCTGAAGCAGTAAAAAATCGTGCGGGTACCGGTAGTAAAGCATTTTACTCACAAAGATACAGACGAAGGAAAATAATAGCAAATAATTCTAAAAATGTGTCTCTCTCTCTTGTTTAACTATAACAATACCCTATGGTTCCTACATACTTAAGAAAATTACGAGATGTTGCCCTCGGATCTTTCTCTTAAGGGATTGATCCCGGACCGTCGTCGATAGCCCGTTGTGTTGCTCTAGTACGACGTTAATTACAAATTACCCACATACTTAAGCAAAATTCATATTTAATTTTAGATTAGTAAATATTGCATTTAAATTTTTTTAAACTCCATTTTTGTTTCATAAAACGTTTTAAAAGTAAATACATTCCAATTATTAAATGATGTAAGTATCGATATTGTTATATTTAACAAAATCTTCAAATTAGTTTCAGAAATTTGTTCTCGTATTATCATTTTATATTATGGATATAGTTTAAAGTTAAATGCTGATATTTTCCTCTTTAATTCATATACGTTTCAAATTATAAACTAATCGCATTCAAACGCCTCGAATCTAAACTAGTTCGTTAGAGTTGTGGAACTAGGTTTCTCACTTTTCTTCATCCCTTATCCCTTCGAGTAGTATCGACGAGATATCTCGTCCATCAAGATTTGATCAATTTTGATAACGACACCACGTTGAAACAACCCTGGGAAGGGTTAAATACATACCACTTTCTATAACTTGCATGAGTTTTATAGCCATTGGGCCATGATGCGCCAGACACAAGACATACAATATCGAGTCAAAGACACACAATGAATGTTTTACTGTCACAGAAGAGAGAAATACACCCAGTGAGGAAAACACCTGACAGGAATCGAACCTGCACCGCCTACAACTCGAAGGTTGCTAGCGCAGTGGGCATACTCACTGAGCCACGACGACCCCTTTCTATAGAAGGAAATATCTGTCAGATAATTTGCTGTCTTTTTATCATTCTCATGTCACCTGTGTGAATTCGTGAGTAAGGACATTTTTACATTCATTAAGTCATCTGCGAATTGTAAAGGTTGTTAAACTTCGAATATACTGTTGAACGGATTTGATCTATCGCACCCCGGCAAGTAAAGTGACGCTAGTCAAAAAATAAAATGTTGATGTTATGTCGTTGAAAAATATGTATGAAGTGCCCCAGCGTGTTAGATTACTGTTCTATAGAATGTAATAGAAGTTACCACCATAATACTTACCTAAGATTTAAAGAGAAGCTCATACTATTTCAGTATAAGTTTTATAGAATCCTTTGTTGATGTTTCTCAAATTCTGCAATTTTGAGTTGTGTCACTTTTCTTGCCGGGGTGCGATATGCTACCTGAAATTCGATCTCAAAATGATGGAGTCAAAATATTGATTTTTAATTGTTCGCTATTTGATTCTCTATACTCCTTTTATTCTATTCCTTTATATTCTATACCTTTTATCCTCTTTCCAGTTTTCAGCAGATTTAGGATATTTGTCCTTATTTGTAGGTAGTTAAATCAACGTCATACTGGAAACAGCTATTGACTATGTATTCCGAAATGAATGACGAAGGGAAAGATTCGAGGACAGCACATTGAAATTTTCAACCACGGTCAGATGGTCAACACTTAAGCTGGAACCCCATTCTCCAAACTTCCACACGACGCCGACGTGAGGATATCTGAGACCGGGATATTGAGGTTTAAAGTGTACCAGCCCCCAACCTAAGCGACGGTCTTTGGATTGAGTTTCGAACTAGGAACCCTCTGGTTGCTGATCCCGCTACTCTTCCAACCCGGCTGCCATGACCTGGTTGTCTGATCGTAAAAATCTCCACTATATCTCTACTACAGAGTGTCCTAAAAGTTCCCGTACTCCAACTTTAAAAAATTATTGCCCGTGTTTTTTTTTTAATTATTGAATTTTATCGTCTGCTTATAGTTTTATCGAGTCTTTAATATTTATCGTTTGGTTTTCTTCGCTCTGAAGTTGTCCGATGATAAAGTTCCACGTCATTTTGTTCTTCCTTGCAAGATGAGTTTATCACGCATTCTGTGAATTGCTCTGTTTGAGGCTTATGTAAACACTTTTATACAGCAGTATATTACAGTATAATCCGCGTATTGTAATTACTTCGACTCCCAGAGTTTGATAACAATAACTAAAAAATCTGAAAAGTGGTGTTCTATAGATAATTGTTGTGTACAGATTTTGATTTAACCAAAAGAGCACGTTAGGTTTAGTCAATAAAGTTATGTTTGTGAATTGTTGGATACCATTATAATACAGTATATTATTAAACTTGCTGAATAATTGACACAACCAATAAAGAATAAAACAGGATGATCACAGTTGCTAGGTCTTTGGTGATTCTAAAAGAATTTCGTAACCTAACAAATATTTCATTGGTTTTAATTACTTAAAGTGTATTAAAAATGAAATCAACATACCTTTTTCTCCCTTTCTTAGCAACTGCGAGTGTAAAATTTAAACACGATAATCCTGTTACGAGATTCTCCTTGAATAAAATTCTTCAATGGTTTTCTACAAAATACACTTTATTCTATCTGACTCCATACATAGAAATATTTACACGGCTGCCTTATCCGGCATTCTTTTTTGGAATTACACGAAAGTATAATAGTAACTAGTGTTCCAACGATAATACGAAAATTTAACAGTAATTAATCTGGAAACGATAATACGGAAATATAACAATAACTAATGTGCAAACGATATATATATATAATTCGAACTACTTTTAACAAATCACTGATGAAACGCTCGCTCGGATGACTTCAGCATTCAATTCAAACAAGACAAGAATTGAATACCTTTTGATGGTGACGTCATATCAGGTTTGCGTATCAGTCAGACGACTTTATAATCTAGGAGGTAGTGGCTGGCCACGCGGTAGCTAGTTCCCAATAAAATCCTCCATACGCAGAGCGGATACAAAAATACACTGCTTGAAAAAGAAAAGAAACCCAAACAACTTAGAATGGCTACCGAACATAGTCTGAAGTAATTAAAATTCTTTATGTATACGATGAAATGATGATGATAAATTTATAAAAATCAACGCGTGGGTCATTTAAAAAGTTTGCGTGGGTCAGTGTCTGACCCGCGGGTCATAGGTTCGTCATCCCTGGCCTAGAAGCACAGGACCAAGACATCTGTGGACCGTTGAGAGCGATGAGCTCAAACCTGATCTGAATTTCTTCTCTTGTTTTCGACATCGCTTATATTGGCACAATTCGAAGAAAAGAACTCAACACAAACAAATGAGGTGTATTGAAGAAGGAAAGGAAGACGAAGAAAAAACCCTTTACCAGCGTTGAAGTCCTTAGCTGCGATGCTAGTGCTATTGTCAAAGTGATCCCATCCACATCTGAGAAAACATCACCAGCGAAAAATCGAATCGGACGCCCCCATATTGAAAATAAACAAACTGTTACAAAGAATTAAGAAAAATCTGTTCAAAAAGAAAAATGCCTAAACTTTTTCGATAGTAAAACTATTAGTTTAAGTTGAATAAATTCATTTAAACATTCAGGTTATTTCCGATTGTAGAAAACTAAGTTTATGTGTAGATTTTAATTAATAGAATCAAATGAACGATTCGGCGTAAATAATTTATTTATTACCAAAAAAATGTTTAATTAACCTTGAAAGACAATAAAAAGATATCTAATATTCTTGTCCAAAGCTTTTGTGTGTTTATTTCATTGATTACATTTGGAATTGTTAATTTGAAGGAACTTTTAAGAAATTACCATAATTAGGAAATCACAATTCCACTTTCACCTTTTGAAATTATTCATGTCACGCATTTTAGAATCCGTAAATACCGTTTTGCTTGATTAAGACATAGAATGACAAATTAAACTGTACATTTGTGTAAGGTAAGTATTCGTAAAATTTTGCTGTGTTCACAAACTCAGAAATTTTTTATTCCTTTGTATTCTTTCTAAATGGCTTGATTTCACATACACAAATTGAATTCATTCGAATAAACTAGAATAGGCTTTTAGAAGTTACGAGTTGAAGGTGTTACATACTTCCGTTCTTTTAAAGAAGTATTTTTGAGAAATTTTGCATACATACTTCAAAAATAAGTTTTGATAACACTAAACAATTATACTGATAAGAATATACACTACACTGAAAAATTAAGACTTCAAGAGATTGAAATATACCAACGATAGATCAATTTTATATGAATACATGAACATAGCTGTCCTTTCATAATACATTAATAAAGAATTTCTATTTTGTTAAGCACATTTATATAGGTTAAAATGTATACAAATACATAATATATACACTCATTGCCATAAAAATTTACGCACCAAGAAAAAGTCATCAAAATAAAACGAAATTTTACACATATACTACTTTGATATAAGTAAGTGATTAGAAAATCAAAGAAAAAGGATTATTTATTGCAGAAAAAAGTACAAATGAACGGAATTTTCAGTACTCTGTTGTACCCCCTCTAGCGCGAATGCACGATGCGATACGAGCGCGCATTGAGGCATACAAGTTCCGTATGATGTCCTGAGACATCTCGTTCCACAGTTGCTGTAAACGCGCCACTAGTTCGACCAAACTCGTAGGGTGTCCAACTTGCCGTCCCAAATAATTCCAGATATGCTTGATTGGTGACAAATCTGGGGATCGAGCAGGCCAGAGAAGGGTGGGAATGTGACGGAGGCAGTCTTGTGACATCCTTGTTGTGTGTGATCGAGCATTGTCTTGTTGAAAAATGGCTCCTGGGAGCTCTGCTATGAGTGGCATCACATGTGGCTGAAGGATGTCATGGACGTACCGATGGGCTGTCATTGTGCCATGGATCAATATTAGGGGTGACCGTGTATCGTAAGCAATGGCACCCCATACCATCACATCAGCTGTGGGAGCAGTGTATCGCTGTAAAGCGAAGGCAGGATTCAGGCGTTCACCACGGGGCCTCCACACACGAACACGATTGTCATCACTGCTGAAATTGAATCTAGATTCGTCGCTGAAGACGACCTGATTCCATTCCGTTGCAGTCCAATCCCGTCGTGCGCGACACCCCTCCAACGGAGGCGTCGGTGGATTGTGCGATACCAGATGTCCTTCAGCCAGGCTCCTTGCGATGGTTCGGGAAGACACAGGGGCCCGTAGTGAAGGTGCTGCCTGTGTCTAGATAGCGGCCAATGAGGCAGTTGGCTCTATGCGTGCGTTTCGTATGATGTGACGGTCTTCTCGACGACTGGTCTGTCGAGGGTGTCCTGAGCCTGGTCGCAATGTAAATGACGTCTCTTCTGTCCACTGGTCCCAACACCTCCTCACAGTAAAATCAGAACGGCCTACTGAACGAGCTACTCGCCGAGCTGACCACCCGGCTTCCATCATCCCGATGATTCTTCCTGCATATAATCGAGCTCGCATTCATTTAGCGATGTATGGCGTTGAAAATCCGAGCGAGGAATGACGCCTTACGCCACAGAAACGATATTACTGACAGTACTAAGCAGCGCCCTCTACCACCTAAACACGGCATTTCTGGACAAATTTTCTGTGACAAAAAATGATTATTTGGGCCCCTCTACAACCTTTACAATAAGGCCAGACATTTTCAAAACGTCCTATATAGATCGTAAGTTGATTTCGAGTGTTTAATCATTTTCTATTTCTCCCTTGATATCGAAATAGTGCAACCTTTCAGAGCCTTAGGGATTCTTCCAGCATATAAATACATTACAATGTATTAAATGAATTCATTACCATACATTATTCCTTACGAATTTATTATCAGAATGATTATGCATTGAAAATAGGAAAGGATAATTCATTGCAATGAATCATGCGTAGGGCTACGCAAATTGAGTTAGGCATCACACGAATTTCTAAATAGCTAAACGTTCCGCACAGACCTTTGAGCTGAAGGGTCTATTGCTTGTATCTATGACAAGTTTTTTCTATTGCATCTCTCTTATGTAAGCTAGTATAGGATTTAGTTAAAAGAGCAAAGTATATCAATCCATTATCATGTATTGTTTAAATTTTTTTTTGTCAGATCTATCTATATAAATAAGAATGGAGTGTTTGTTTGTACATTCAACATTTTCGACCCATTTCAAGTTTTCTATCCGTTTTGGACCCTTCTGATGCCGAATCCGCCTTTTTCTCGTTTGGTGTCTGTCTGTCTGTATGTTGTGCCCTATACACGTCCACGCGGTTTAAGATATTTTCATGAAAATTTGCATACAGTGAGTACTTATCTTCATTTAGTGAGTGGCATTGGTTGCGAAAGTCTGTCTGGCCGTCTTTCTGTTCTATGATCGATTTTGTGTTTGTGTAGACATCACATGAATTGTATTCCAGATATTTGATTGCATTGTATTTTATTTTATACATTAATGAATGCAATATTAAACATTTCTTTATTGTTATATTTAGTTGAGTTTCATGTTAAAACACCTGAGTAAGTATACTTAAATCAACCATAATTTGGTAGTTTTGGAAAAATTGTAATGTCTATTGTATATTACGATTACTTCGATTGCTTTACCAGTACTGCTGAAAAAGTAGTTATTCTTCAAATTTTTTTTATATTTTTTTTATGGAATTTCATCTCTGATACTTCAATTATTTCGAGTCTTATTTTTATTCTTTGCGCAATGAAAACGATTTCCGAATATTTGGAACAGACGATATTTTTCAATGAAACGAGAATGAACAAGATCGCGCGAGCAATGATATTTTTTCTGGTTCTTTCGCTCTGAATTAATTTCACATTTCTAAATTTTGTACAATTTTAGTTGTCAGTTGTGGCAACTGTGCGAGATCAAGAGATAAAATTGAATCACAAATTAATATCTTTAGAACAATTTTTTGCGACATCTTTTATTTTGTTTTACTTCGCTGTTTCCTGTTTTAAATATTTATTATTTTAATAAATGTGTTTTCCTTCTCATCACACGCAACAGCACCACAAAGTATTAGACTTAAAAATGTTAGGTGTCAGTATAAATTTTCAGTATATTTTAAGTGTAGTTATGCCATTATTGAAATAATAATGCCGTTATTTAAAGAATAATGCCGTTATTGAAAGAATAATAATGTTTATTAATCCAAACTGGAACTTTTTCCAACATTAAAAAATTCGTTGTAATAATGACCGGAGAAGATTGCAAAATTTCACAATGTCGCATACCGGAGGCAAGAGTGCCACAAGTAAAAAAATATTGTTTTGTTGACTATGAGTGCGAGAGCACTCGTTGTAAATCGTAATTTTAATTAATTGAGTTGAACATGAAAAGAACTTAAGAAAGGGAATTCCAAATCTTCCTATAAATCGTCTTTTATAGTAGTAACCTTAGTATCACCTTTCGTCATTTTGTAGCTTTGTCATACAGCAATTGTGCGATGTATGTGAAATGTATTACATGAATGAATATGCATGTGTAGGATTTGTGTCCAAAGTAAGTTGTAGAAAATATAAAGATGGCGAAAGATGTTAAAATAAATTTTTATTCTACAAAAAACGTTAGTCATTATATATTTTGATTATCTCTTCAATCTAGAGTAAACCAATTCAAACCGAGTAAGGTCGGGTATTTTGCTAGTTTATAAATAAGAATGAAGTGTTTGTTCGTACATTGAATATTTTCGATCCATTTCAAGTTTTCTATCCGTTTTGGACCCTTATGATGCAAAATCTGCCTCTAGTGCTTTTGGTGTCTGTCTTTATTGTATGTGCCCTATACACGTCCACACGGTTTAATATATTTTCATAGAATTTTTGCATATAGTGAGTACTTATCTTCATTTAGTGAGTGAAAGTGGTTGAGAAAGTCTGTCTGTCCGTCTTTCTGTTCTATAATCGATTTTATGTTTGTGTATTTGTGCAGGCATCACATGAATTTCATTACAGATAATTGATTGCAATGTGTTTTATTTTATATATTATTTATTAGTTTAGTGAAGGCAATATTAAACATTTCTTTATTGTTCTATTTAGATGAGTTACATGCTAAAACATCTGAGTAAGTATACTTAAATCAACCATAATTTGGCAGTCTCGGAAAATTTGGAATGCATATTGGGACAGACGATATTTTTCAAAGAACGGAAATAAAACGGAAACTCGTGTTTTTTTCGCTCTGAATTAACTTTGCATTTCTAAATTTTGTGCACTTTTTAGTTGTAAGTTGTGGCAACTGCCAGATAAAGAGATAAAAAAGAATCACAAATTAATATCTTTAGAATAACTTTTTCCCGACATTCTTTATTTTTTTATTTCGCTGTTATCTTTTGTTTTCTGTTTTAAATATTTATTATTTTAATGAAATGCGTTTTGTTTTCATCACACGGAACACCACCACAAAGTATTCGACTTAAAGTGGCAGGTAGATCAGAATAAAGCATATTTTAGGTGTAATTATGCCATAATTGAAAAAATAATGCCGTTATTGAAATCCGAGTTAGAACTTTTCAAACATTAAAAAATTCTTCGTCATAATGACAGGAGGTTTGCGAAATTTCACAATATCGCATGCCAAATGCAAGAGTTCCACAAGTAAAAAAATATTGTTTTATTGACTATGAGGGCGAGAGCGCTTGCCGTAATTATGAATTTAGTTGAACATGAAAATAACTTAAGAAAGGGAATTCCAAATTTTCCCCTCAAAATCGTCTTTTGTAGTAGTAACCTTAGTGTCACCTTTCGTCATTTTGTAGCTTTATCATACAGCAAGGGTGCGATGTATGTAAAATGTATTACATGAATGGATATGCATGTGTAGGATTTGTGTCCAAAGTAGGTGGTAGAAATTATAAAGATAGCGAAAGGTGTTAAAATATTATTTTATACCTTTTAATTATTTTATACCTTCTAAATATATACAGCGAAAGTCATTATATATTTTGATCATCTCTTCAATCTAGAGTAAACCAATTCAAACCGAGTAAGGTCGGGTATTTTGATAGTTAGAAATATATTTCAAAACACAATTTTTCATGATTAGGGATTTTTTAAATTCTAACTTTTTCATAGTTGAAATGAAAGATGAAGATGCTGACTGAAATCCTGCCAGAAATTACAATCCATGCATCAACCCCTGTATTAGGCAAAATAAGCGTTAGAGGGAAAGAAATTAAATGTACAGTTGCATAAACAATTACTTACAATCCGTATTTTATTCTCTTAACCATTTATAGGACCGCGGAAGCCCAGTTGCATAGCAACGGGATTAGCAACCAGAGGGCTACGAGTTCGAGACGATATAATCAAGGACCGTCATGTACGGGGGAAGCTGGTACACAATAAATCTGTCGTCGCCTCAAATGTCTTCAAGTTGGCGTGACGTGGAAGTTTTGAGAGTGGCGTGCCAGCTCAACTGTTGACCTCATCATCTGCCAGTTCGTTGCTCCAGTGAAAAGTTAATTCAAATGCCTCTATATTTATCATGGATTTAAGTTTTTGAAATAAAATTAAAAACAAATTAGGTAGGTAGGTACATGAATTTACGTCGCACTTGAGAAACACAACGGGCTATTGGCGAAGTGAAAGATCTAAGGACGCCCAGTAATTTTGATCAACGGTCAGATGAAGAGATCAAAAATGGAAAACAGCATTTTGGTGTATTTTTTAATCGTATTTAATTCACACTTTCTATGTAGTATGACAAAATATCGCACACAACGGAGTCGTGTTTTTCTAATTATGCTCCTGAATGCTCATCTAATCAAATCATATTAACGTGTTTGACGTCTGTTTTTGTTCATAGCGTCTTTAATTCAGCGAAATGCGTGTTTACGTAACTTTTCCGTACTGCGTTTCCACTTTTTATCAGTTTAAAATAAGCGTTGTTTTAATCTTTCACTTCTGAAGAGTTACATTAAAATGGCGCACCCTGTTTTCAACATTGCTTTGTTGTTCCATATCTCAAATCAAGCCACGTGTAAACAAAACGACAGAGCTGACTCTGAACATCGTAAAAGTTGATTTTATTTGCTCACCAGAAGAACTACACGGTGTTACTCAGGTTGAATTGGTTAACTGAAAAATTAATCCCCAGAATCATTCTTTTCTCTGATAGAAATAAACAAAAAATTCCTGGTGCAAACACTAAGGTTTTATTTATAGAGATAAGCGTTTGTTGCCATGTTCCAGTATTCAAACGACGCCTATTACAGTAGTTACGTGGCCTCCTTGTAGTTTTTATTTGGGTCGAAAACTGTCCTGTAAAGGTCTCGCTCTGGTGAAAACGTCACCAGATCTGGATAAGGGGCTATTAGTTTTCCTATTTGAATCTTCATAACCCTTAGAGTAAGAGGAAGCTTTTATTTACGCAATATGGTATGCACATTCGTAAAATTGAACATATCTTGGACAACCCATAGCGTCGAAACAATTGGATGACTGGTTTCATTCCGTTAAATATTCCAGCATGTTTAATTAACTGAAGGGGTTTAGGCCACGTAACAATAAGCCACTTTTCATTTTTAGGCAAGCAATTTTCAAATTATAAAAAAAGGTCGAAAATTAGAATGATCTATCTGTTATTCAAGAAACGTGGTCATAACGCACCCATTTGAACGGGGAACAGACATTCTTTTGATTCTCTTGAATAGTTAGCCCTCCTTGTGCTTGTGTCTGTGAGGGATCTCGTCTTCAGCGAAACTGACCAGATGTGTGTGTGTGTGTGTGGACGAGATATCTCGTCATTAGAAGAAACTGACCACATCTCGATCGCGTGATCATCAAAAGTCAGCAGTATCCTGATGACTTCGTCCTGAAAAACTGACCAGATCTTGATCGCATGATCATCAAAAAATAAGCAGTATCCTGATAACGAGATATCTCGTCCTTAAAAAAAACTGACCAGATCTTGATCTTGTGTTCCAAAAATCATCAGTATCCTGATGGCGAGACATCTCACCATTAAAAAAAACTGACCCGATCTTGATCGCGTGATCATAAAAAAAATCCGCAGTATTCCGATGACGAGATTTCTCGTCCTTAAGAAAAACTGACCAGATCTTGATCGCGTGATCATAAGAAAAATCAGTATTATCTGGATGACGAGATATCTCGTCCTTAAAAAAAACTGACCAGATATTGATCGCGTGATTCAAAAATTAGCAGTGTCCTGATGACGAGATATCTCACCATTAAAAAACCTGACCAGATCTTGATTGTGTGATGATAAGAAAAATCAGTATTATCTGGATGACGAGATATCTCGTCCTTAAAAAAAACTGACCAGATATTGATCGCGTGATTCAAAAATTAGCAGTATCCTGATGACGAGATATCTCACCATTAAAAAAACCTGACCAGATCTTGATTGCGTGATCATAAGAAAAATCAGTATTATCTGGATGACGAGATAACTCGTCCTTGAAAAAAACTGACCAGATCTTGATTGTGTGATCAAAAAATCAGCAGTATCCTAATGACAAGATATCTCGTCCTATCGAATTTGGTCTGATCTTTATTGACAATATATAATGTTGAAACCACTTTGAGTGTTACACACAATTTTTTTCACGACGGAACACGTTTCCGCAGCTTACCATTACGCTGCCCGGAGCTGTTCACTTTCGACGCTCAAAACAATCAAACATCGCTGCGCATAAATTAATAGATAAGGAAGAAATAGCTGACCCAAAGCATCTCTCGATTCATCTGTCATCTGCCCCCCTCACAGTCGAAAGGGGGAGGATCTCCGTCTGCGATCTGATCGGAGTCCAAGAGATTCATCACGAGTCGCATTAATTCGTTTCAGTTATTTCCCGGTAATGACGAAATTAGCGTTCTGGGCCATTCTCCGACGACAAGAGCTAATCATGCATTTGTTTATAGAAGCCCCCATCTTCCAGCTAATTGTGGCGTAACAATAACGCGGAACGAAAGCAGGTGTCGCCTGTCGCAGGTGGACCACTGCCCCTATGACGTTCAACTTCGTCGTTGGGGGACGGGCAACTCATTAAAACGGGACATGGAGAGATAACGGGTCTCTCTTTGCTGGTAACTGTCGAAAGGTTTGTCATCTGTGTATCCCAAATTACTTGATGACCAATCGAGTTCGCCATTTATGATGCTTTATTTGTTTCGTGGAATAGATTCTCTCAAGTCCAGTGATAGTCTTAATGTAGGTTGAAACACATTTTTAAAGAATGTGTTCTTTTATTTAATTCATATGTACCATAGACTGATGCATGAGACCTGCGAAGCATTAAATATATATCAAGCATTCCATTATAATAGATTCCACATCATTATGTTAGAAGTAATTATAAATACTCCCCCCGTAAGCATTAGGTTATAATTCATTCCAAAGCTATATAGTCAATGAACTTAAAATAAATATTAGAAACTTGAACAGGTAGGTAGTTGATTTTACATCGCACTGGAGCAACTCAATGGGCTATTGGCGACTGTAATAATAATTCATGTTTTCAACTATAATAAATGTTATAAGAAAATGATTTTGAGGTCTAAAGTGTGCATGAAGATATATTAATATAGTTATAGACTGAGAAAAATTATTACAAACATGTGTTTATGAAGTAAGCCTATTGTGATTAAAATACATTAATATGTTTAACCAAAAAGGTATTTATTGAAAAGTAGATATGATTCATATTTTGTCTGACTATAATTCTGTGCTCAGTTGTTGATAAAATGATATGTCACTTTCCCAAAAAATTGAGTAAGTCCCATTCTGGAGTCTGGTTTGTTAATGTTTAGAATGTGAAAAAATGTCGCAAGTCTTTCTCTTTCAGTTTATGAGAAAACAAAAGTGGGAAAATGTAATATAAGTCAAAAACCACAGAACCACATGTTGAATCTTAAAATTGCTGACACGCTAAAATTAAAAAAATGGCTTAGAACATTTTGCCATCTGAGCACAGAAAAATTCCAAATAAAAAATTCCCCAAATATGTAGTGCGAATTGTTCTTGAACTCGCTAATGGAATATTTATCATGTTTAAATAAAAATTATTAGCTTTTAAGCACGATTTTCTATTCTACTACCAAAGAAATATAAACAAGGAAGAACCTACAAAGCAATTTTGGAACAGAGTAGAAAAAGGGTTATTTTTTTTTCTCTAAGAAGCCTGTCTCTATTCAGTAATATAAAACAAGAAAAAACACAATTATGCCACCTAAAGCCTCAATTCTGTTAAATGTGCACGTTTTAAACTATTTTATAAGGGATTTTTATCATTTCAAATGAAAACGCTATCATGACATCACATCATAAAAACACAAGATTTCTTAATCGTTTCGCAAAAAACGGGTTTATGGATTTGACTAAAAAATAGTGTTATGGTGTAAGCTTTTTTAAAATATTAGTATTGTCTCAGCTGCGAATTAGAAGACCCGTGCCCAGGTGCATCGTATAAAACCACGAATAACGGTCAAGAAAATCGCATTTAGATTAAAACTTCTAACTTTATAGATTCTTCTTTGTTGCAAACGCGCGCGCGCGCGCGCGCGCGCGCGAGAGAGAGAGAGAGAGAGAGAGAGAGATTCGTTTTTAGAACTTCGAGAACCGTTATCTGAAGCGGAAGGTAAATTGTGACCTAGAAATAAAGTTGCAGCGTCGAAACGAAAGCTTCCCTGCAACACTTTAGCGGATAGTTAATAAGTGTCGCGCGCAAGGCTCGTGCAAGACGCGTGGCGTTATGTGGGTTCTTAGCATATTTTTCTTTCTTAGAAGAGGCTACCTGTTTGCTTTATTGCCGCTCATTGACAGAAACACATCACCGGTGTCTACATCGCTCTTGCTTTGTTTTTATTTTTTCCATCTCCGTTTTTTTCCCGTTGTTTTACAGCGTAAATAAATTTTAAGACAGCGTACCCTATTTATGTCGGCTTCGGTTTCCCGTATAACGTGGGTCATATTTTAGAGCACAGAGGTGATGAGTTGATTGAAAGAGTCTTCACAGTAAGACAGGTTTCTTATTGAATTAAATGCATAGGTTCAATAAGAAAATGAGGAATGAAAATTAACAGACTATCCACTACCAGCATCAGCTGATGCGTAATTAGTTTGTATTGTTTACGTGATTTGAAAACTCGTCTGTAAAGACAACGTCAAGCAAAAACTTCTGAAAAGGAAACTTGAGATGGATTGGGGAAAAGAAGTGAGAGGAAAACAGAAAAAGATCGCTTGAGTATTCTGAGAGTGCTGCCCCCATGCTTTCTTAAGATGGTAAACACCTTGAGAAAAGAAAATAATATTTAGATACTCTAGTAAAAATTTACATTAATGTTGGCATTACCTCCAGATGACACCATCACACTTCCAAGAATGCGTTTCGAATGTTCCTTATATCACAATATCTCCTTTTTTCCAGTTGGTGCACTTTAAAAAATTTTATTTGTTAGATTTTTACCAGCCATTGCTTATTATGAAGCAAGACGATCAAATGCAATTATTCGCTTGCCTTTTACTGTTTATAAATATACGGGTTAAAGTTACAGTGGTGTAAGTCACTTTTACGAGAAAAAACAACTTCAAATTTTCACTGCCATCAGTTGGCAGTTGAATGAAGATCTGACTTACTTCATGTTTTCTGTTAACAGATTGACTTATCTCAATCTGGTTTCTGTGTATAACTAATTCTCTTTAGTTAAATTTGGTTATAGTATATCTGGTTTATGTGTCTTTTTTTTTCCTCGAAAAAGTGATTTATTCCACTGTAACTTTAATCCGTGAAATTGATGCCCCCTTTCGAACAGTTCACTTAAAAATTGAAGAAAAACTGTTGACATTCGAAACAAAATTTGCAAATGTAACACTTCTTTGTGATAAAGGGAGTATTATTTTATTTGAAGAATGTTAGAAGGTTTTGCTTGTTTGTTAGCCAATGCCCATCTTTGGCAATTGGTCCATAACGGTGAGGACAGTCCCTGTTCTGAGTCATTGATTGAATGTAAAATATTTGATAACATAAAGCCGGTGCACACAACCGGTTTTTCAACGTGCGGCGCCTCTGCCGCAACGCAAGTGCGGTCTGAGATACATTAGATCCAAGGGAGCAATGCACACATGCCTCCAGCGCCGCTGGGGCGACGCACGTCCAACTTGAGTGCAATTTGTACCGCAGTTCTCCAAGGCGCCGCACATGAGTCTACGTTCTGAAGTACCCTGTTTTCATAAACAAATAGAATATAAATAGTAATTAATAAATGGTTGTATCCAGTAACGTCTATTTTGTGTTTCAAAATATACTTTTTTTTTACACCAAGTAAGCGAAATAAACACGTTTTCTTCGATAGAATATTTATCGCAAATGGCGCGAAATGAGTTCGTGCGTCATTTCACGATTATGTGTGCATAGTTGGGCTTCGGTGCCGCAGTGGCGCCGCACGTTGAAAAACCGGATGTGTGGTAATGTTGGAAGGTCTGGTAATTTGGAAGATTTTTTTGCAGTGAGATATTTTTCAAATGCTTTCATTGGTATTCAATGGAACATTGGTGTGTCAGTTTATTGTTATTATACACCTTTAGACCCGGTGCACACACCCGGTTTTTCAACGTGCGGCACCTCTGAGGCACCGAAGCCCAACTATGCACACATAACCGTGAAATACGCACGAACTCATATCGCGCCATTTGCGATAAATATTCTATGGAAGAAAACGTGTTTATTTCGCTTACTTGGTGTAAAAAAAGTATATTTTGAAACCAAAACACACAAGGAAATTTTTGACTGACGCAGAGGAGAAAGCAAGCCTTTGACACCTTTAGCAAGCTGGAATAAAACAGTGCAACTTTGTCTACCAAAAAGTACTACATGGTAGAGTTAGGTTAAACTGTTGTATAAACTGCTGCATATAAAGTTAATTTTTGTAGTGGTGGCTAAGCTTGCTACACACCCTAATCGAACCTGCTTCTCTAGTGAGTGTTTATATGATCAAGTGAATATAAGCGCTTGCTTAAAATATTTAAAAGCGATAAATGCTTCAAGATTTTACTGTCCAATCTTGCTCTTCAACGTCTTCCCCTCATTTTTTTACCCCCACATGTGCGAATTCAGTACCCACAGGGGGCGATAGCGCCCTATTTGGGAAGCTATGTCTTAAAGTTTGTACAGAAAATTTCGAAACGCCCTGTATAATTTTGAAGTAAACTCTTTGGCACTACATAGCCCTTGTAGATACAGCTTCTTTCCAAAATTCCCTAAAGCTGTTTTGGAAATCGAATTAGTACTGACGCCGCAAGTGACTGCCTGGTTCCTTCTTCCGTTCTCTTCAAAGCTCATAACAAGAAGAGAAAAGAACAAATAAAAGCAAAGCGAAATTGCTTTTCACAGCGCGTACCTCAAAACGTCAGACTTAATCGATATCGATGACATGTTGGAATGATAGGAAAACGAGGAAAAGGATCGCGAAACCCATTAGTTTCAAGGTCTCAACCCCCAGGAGACGAGGTACTGGAGACTTTTCTTGCTTCTTGAGCAACTCCTTCCGAGAGAGACTCCATGTTTATTTATGACAACTTCTGAAGAACATGTGCATTTCAATTATAGGGAGTGAGAACAGAAAGATTCAGGCCAGGCCCCGTTTCGAAATCTCTCTTCTAGAAAAGACGTCGAGGAGCATTCAATTTTTCTAGGAGAAAACAACTGTTTCGAGAACCATATACATAGATTCTGTTGCAAGCTCGAAGCTGATCCCGAGATAGAATATGCTCAGAGGTGAAGCTATACTTCTTCGGGCAAGATATACTGAAGCTGTAATTCTTCAATAACGAAAGTGTGGCTTTCTCATTCAAATAAAGTAGTGCCGTGTCTGTATCTTTGTCCTGTCTGATTCCTCAACTTGCATCTTTTTCTTTTTTCACCTACGTTCCGACCAGTTGCCTTTTAAGAAAATTTAACCCACTAAACTTTTTGGTGGCTGTTTCGACGAGATATCTCGTCATTAGCAAAACTGACCAGATCTTGATGAACGACATATCGTGTCGTTAGACGGAAACTGACCAGATCTTGATCTTGTTATCATAAGAAAACTGGTAATATCTTGATGGCGAGTTATATTGTTATTGGCTAGATTTGTCAGAAACTTAAGGAGGAGTATCTCGTAGAAACTAATTGGCGGGTTAATAAATCGAATAAAAAGGAAATAATGTTCTCTAGCTGGTTGACGCCAGAAGCGCCATCTGTTGAAAAAGATTGTAACATTATGTTGACGCCAGAAGCACCATCTGTTGGAAAGGTTGTAACTGTTCTGTGTCAGTGTGTGTTCCGAGAAGTCACCGAGCGGTGTGAAATATTTCAGCTCTCAGATTGAGAAATATTTCAGCTCTCAGATTGAGAAATAAATAAGCTGCGGTCCAAATGAAGTGTTCTTCCTTGTGTTAGGGAAGTTATTTTATGTAAAGTGGGTTCGAGAACCAATACCTGAGCTATCGTGCGGATGCACTAGCACTCTGAGTGGTTAAGACATGATTCCAGTTGATGACTAGTCTTGAATAGTGATGACCGGCCTAGATATTTACCAATAGAATCTTTCCTAAGATTCTTTCAGTCAATAAATGTGGTTATTTAGTTATGTGAGTTATGCGGAAAACGCATTAGTGCGCAACTTGAAAATCGCATGACGCTCAGTGGTCTCTTGTCTAAGTGCAGTGCTAACGTACAAGGGACGTTGTGTTATGCCTTTTGCTGACGTTTGGTATTTAATTCATTGCTATTGATCAATCAGCTGCCATATATCAATTCGAACTTACTACTTTTATTTATGCCTTCAAATCTCAATAGGAGTAAAAAATGAAGTCATTTGAAAGAGTATAAAATAGGCTATCCAAGTATAGAAATTTCAAAAAAAAGAATTTATTAAAATTTTTAGGCTTCAAATCCATTATTAGACACTGTTTACCAAACTATGGGACGCAAGATTTTTTGTATGGGGAGCATAGGTATTTTCACATAACAAAATTTAATCTGGTGCTGAGGAAACCACTACTAACGAGCCTGCTATTGTGCCTTACTGTATGTTAACAATGTGCCTTACTGTTGAGCAATATTACAACGGGATTCAATATCTCTCTAGAGGTTTTTCTCCAAGAAAGATTGCAATAGAGCATATTGTTTAGTTTTAGAGAGTTTCGAGTGTACAGATTCAATCAGCATACAACATGCAGTTAGTATAAATGAATGAATAATCTGAGTTCAAACGAATTAAGCTTTCGTTTGAACTCAGATTATTATTGTGTTAAATGCTCTGTGCTGGAGGAAATGTGTATTTTGTAAGAACAGAGATGTGTTTTAATATAAATAAAAATGTTATTTATATTCAAAAAATGTTATTTAGTTATGGTGGTTATTTAGTAAATAAAATGTTAATAATAAATAAAATGTTATTTATTTATTATAATTTAACAATAATTTTCATTTTATTTGTTTAAACACAAGATTTGTTTATTTTCATATTACAAAATATTTCACTAAATAAATAATGTATGAGGTAAGGATTTACAAAATTAGACTATTAGGTTGATATTTAATTAATATCACACTGGCGCAACACAACGGGCTATTGGCGAGCGTCTGAGTCCAAGGACAACACCACGTACTTTTGAAAGGAGGTCAGATGACGAGGTCACACCAGAAATGGCACCCCACTCTCTAAAATTTTCTTCTAAAAATTTCTGTGGCTCAAAATGTTTTTAATGAACACGTGAAGTTGGTCGCAAAGGTACATTTAAAGTTTGAAAAAAAAAAACAGGGTTATTCCAGAATACTTATTTAATTTAAATAAAGAGTATTCTGGAACATTTCCCAAATATTTTCCGTTTGCCACAAACTTGCGAGTTGTAGGTGGCACAGGTTCGATTCCTGTCAAGCTCGATTCCCCGCCCTAAGTACATTTTTCTCTGCTATGTCAGAAAAAGTTTCTTTGGGCGTGCATGCCCATTACTTGACATTGTTTGTCTTTTGTCTGATGCAGCATGGTCAAATATATCTTTTGAGCCCCAACACCCAACCAACTGTTTGCCACAGTAAAGGTTTTCCGGCGGATTTTTAAATATCTCTACAAATAAAATTCTATAAAAGCTTAAAAAACTTTTTAAGTTCTTCCTGTTAAATAGTTCTTTATTCTCACTATAATTTAGTTTGTGAACTGATATTCTTTTGGGAAATGCAATAGCTTAATGACAATATTCTCAACCATCTTCGCATATATTTACGTATCATGTAATCGTAGGAATACAAAAGTAAATTTTAAAAGAATCAAAGTTTAAAAACTCAATGTAATTTACTTTGTAAACATCTGTGGAAAAACTATTCGAGTTCTTGGAATGGATCATGGAAATATGCCACTCTTCATAAGGGAAGAAATTCTTTTAAATTTAAACTAAAAATAACATAAAGACTGTTTAAAAAGTATGATTACTTTGCATAAAAATTTACAATTTAAACTTTGGAGCTCCATCCGAAATTAAAAAATACTAGCTTCGCTACGTGTGCTTGCAAACAACCCACTCTTAACGCAAAGGACAATCAACTGCTTTTCCCCGTATTGAGTCCACTTTATAATATCCGTACTTTAGCCCAAGAATCCCCATTAAAGTGTTCAATCTCCGCATTCAAACATGTTACGATCCACTGCATCACACATCTGGCCAATCAACCAGTTTATTAAACGCACTAATCTATTCCATTTGCGGGATAGGGGGCGTGCACAACTCATTAGCACCGCGGCGACCCGTTTCCGCCTTCAATAGAAGCAGCAAGAAAGAGTCCCTGGCATATCTGAGCAAACAGAGCTCCGAGTCACTGCAGATTACCGAGCAAGAAAAACTCGGATCGAAAAACATCTCTTTGGTTTTTGCCCATTCTGTATTCATAACCATTATTTTAATGCCAGAACGGAGTGTCCGGCAGTGGCGACAAAAAAATTAATAGTTTCCCATCCAGAAGGGTGAGACCACGAGAGGCTAAAAACTATCATTTTCACACCTCGATGAAATGCTGATCCATTGCCACATGAGTAATGACTCTCCACCTCGGGCTATTAATGCACCAGTCTTCGCTCTCATCCTATTATTAAAGAGAACGGCACTAATAAAAAGCTGTGGAAGAAACGGGCTAATGCGTCGAGATCAATTTGCCATTATTTTGCAATTATTTTCTTGATGCTGCCTATCGATAAGAGAGGAGCCAGGCATGGGAGAAGGAAGGAAGTTTTGGTGAGAAATGTCGCCGAGAAGAGAAGAGTTCTTGGGAATTCTGGGGAGGGTGTGACTGGTGTGTGTGTGACAAATGTGTTAACGACGCCCAGGGTTTCCTTGTTGGGCAGCGTCGTAAAATTGGATTTGCGTCTGTTCGGGGATCAGCGCTTAATTGAATGATTCCGGGTTGGATGAATCCAATGAACCTTTTTGCAAATTTTGGCCAGCAAAACAATTTGATTCCTAACTCCTATTCGACTCTACCATCCCGTGCATGTTTATTTATTGTAATGATTTTATAAGTAAATTTCCATAGATGCGAAGTTTAGAAGTTTATTGCCATCTATTGTAATTTACTTCGTAATTGTTTGTGGAACAACTTGTCGAGTACTCAAGCGGGTAGAAATACGCCACTTCTTTTTTGGTCTTACAAAAATTCTTTTAAATTTCGAGTCTGCAAAAGAAAATAACATAAAAAGATTATTTAAAACGAGTGTTTAAGCGTCATAGCTTTGAAGTAAAAATTTAACTTAGGTAACTGTAGTACAATTTGAACCATTTTTAACTTCGGAGCAGTGAAAAGTAAAAAGTTAATGCGTAGAGAACAATTTGCCAATATTTTGCAATTATGTTCTTGATGCTGCTTATCGATAAATGAGGAGCCAGGTATGGAATAATTAAGGTTTGTTGGTTAGGTTTTTATGGCTCAAGGGGCCATGTTTGGTAATGCTGGGAGAAGGAAGTTTTTGTGAGAAATGTCGCTGAGATAGGGGAGGGTTTTTTGGGATTCTGAGGACGACTGACTTGTGAAAAATGTTTTAACAATGCCATGTTTCCTAGTTGAACAACGCCGTAAAAGTACATTTGAGTCTGCTAGTGGAGCAGTGCATAATTAAAACGATCCCGGGTTTGATGAATCCTGTGAATCTTTTTACATACAAGCTTTTGTAAATATTGACCGAATAAGACAATTCATATCCTTAAACTTACTTACAGAAGGGGGAAAGGACGCAACACTTAACGAATTGCTTGCTGGGAAACAGCTTATCTCCGCACTTAATGTTAGAAAAATCTTAGGTGGCACTGCATAAAAGGCTACATAAAAACTACATAGTAAGGGTTCGAGACTAAAAAACCAGTGTGAGAAAGTTCGGGTAGAGTTAAAGCACAACCAGTACGTGGGATCTCAGGTGGTCACCCTTCCGAGTACTGCTCACAACTGAGAGGGCTTACTTTAGTTGATCGGTTGAAAGTCACGCCTTTGAGCTTGGAACCGCCGTTGATGGTAAAGGAAGTGGGTAATTGAGAAGTTGTGATACAATTAGTGATCATATCTCTCCAATCCAAATCCCAAAAAGGTAGGCACTTAAGTGGCGTGAAGAACATTCTCTTTAGGCATAAAATACCGTCAAGCTATGTGCTGCTAAAGTCATTATACAAGGTCCAAACGAAATACTCCCCATTGATGCTGTGTTCCCTGTGGAAAGGTGCAATAGTAGGTTAAGCCGATAGTGCAGTCAAGAGATAAATCCTGTATGACCGTTAAAGTATCCAAGACTGATGAAATAATAAATTCCCAATACATACAAAACACTTTAGGCGTATTCATTGGGTGGAGGCTGTATTCGCTAATCCTTCTATTTTCTGTTATTTTACATCTACGATCTTAATGAATGTGATAACTTTTAAAACGCATCTTCCATACGCACACTAAAATGTGAAGGCTTCGTGTGAAGAACGTATCCAGGGATAAGTACAAACGATCCACATGCCTAAAATTGACTCCACAAATTAGACTACAAACTTCTCACCTATAACGATGGGACTCAAAGTCTAACCATTTCTCCATACTGAGTTCAGAATCGTTTTGAAAAACATCGGAACAAATCTAAATTACATATGTCACTTTAAGTAGCAAATATCTTGAAATATAGTTAGTTTGGGTGGAATTTTTTATTAACACGTATTGTCCTGCTAGGTCGTCTTCAAGCAAATCATCGTTACGTGACCATTTCTACGTAAATTGGACTAGGTTTAGTTTCAACATTTAACACGAACTGAACTTCCTAAAATGTTTTACGAGTTTCTATGAATGATATTATTGATTGTTTCTAGGATTGGGTAATTTTAACACAGCCACATGCAAAAAAACTCTTGAATGAAGTAATTTTAGTCGGTGTCTTGCGGGACTACCAAAACTCTAAAATTCGTGAACAACCACTAGTCTCTTCACTATAGCTTTTTTAATTTCAAAAATATTAGCAGATGTGTTCTTTTGAAATGGACTGTCAAACCTTTTACACTTTTGGAATTTGTCCTGGTGAAATTCGATTTCTTCTCTCCATCCTGTAATATTGGAGCTTCTGGATTACCTGGACCGCATATAAAACAATACAGTTAATGTGTGCAAGTAAAAAATTTCCTTTATTTCTTATTTTGACATTAAAGAAGAGAACATCATAAAAATGAAACTAGTGGGATATTTGACCTTGCTATTGTAGAACTAATACATCAATGTCTGGTTCCATTGAAGTGATTGCAACTCTTAGTGAGTTCTCAAGGTGCTCGTAAGAAAATTGTGATCGAATTGTGCTCTTCGTGGGTGCTTCATCATTGAAAATAGTTGTTCATAAATATACATACTGCCAAAAGGATATAACATCAATAACGCATGATCGTGAATAGAGAGGTATTTTTTTTCTTGGAAGATAGATATTCAAATCACATGAAAAATATCACTAAAATCGAATAACAATACGATCTCTTGGGTCCACTGCTGTACAAAAGTTAGGCGGATTTGTTCATCTAATAAGATAGGGCCAAGAGTTTATTCTTAGCACTTCGAGATATGAACGAGTACTAAAACAAGAACGACAATTTTGACTTCTTTTGCATTAAAGCGTGCATTCCCATCATTATTGAAAATTTAGTATTGAGCAATATCCATTAATTCATGGCGGTATATTTTATTTTAAATTAGGATTGTGCAAGAATTCTAATTGTTTTTTCAAGGCAACAGGTTCAGGATCCTGTGGTGGCTCACCAGGTATTTGATTTCTCTGTCTAAGTGTCTGGATTTGTTTAGGTTCGCTGATCGTGAGATCTTAAGTTCGTCACCCAACTGAACCGCATATACATACCGAACATGGGCATGCTTATTCGAAGGCCTGTAAGTACATCAAACTTATGATGAGGGGAATTTGTGCGAATCCCAATTCTGTCCTGTGAGTCTCAATCAAAATGCATTTCTGCTGTTGTCGATCTGAATGGGTGTCACATCTATTCAAAATCTTACTAGCTGCTAAAATTTTGCAGTATTAAATAAAAATTGACTGGCGGCGTGATCGTAGGACAAAATTGTAGTAAACGTAATCACCACTACAGCAATGAACTTGCAAATTTAGTAGCATACATAGCGGTGTAGCGAATCGCAATCACGAAACACTTTTTCTTGGACTGAAGTTGCAATTTTAGCTCGATTTGCCGCATTTGCGACTGATGTCTACACACTTCCAAGCAATCCAGAAGGCGCTCGCCCCAATCTGACCACATTACGATGGATGGTACACGATTAACAGTTGAACTGTCGATACAATGACAATCACTTCCAACAAATGTTCAAGTCATGTGATATATGACAGAGGCTGTTTCTACTTCTATAATGGCTACACTTCGTTGCTGCTCAGCCTTCTTTTCACGAGCCACCTCATGCTTACTCAGACAATCTCTATTATCCACTGCACGAATCTGCATAAGGAAGTGCACTCGTGATCTTAATATAGTTATCACGCAATTGACAATCAGTCAACTAGAGGTTCCTCTGCTTAGTTCTTGAATAGAGATACTGTGGTTAACATAGGCCATTGCAACACATTGAAACGTCAAAAATCATAAGGTACCTACCCAGCAAAAAAAAATCAGCATCTTTCCTTCAAAAAAATATCCATTTTGAAGGTTTTTTGAAGGTGAATGCAGGTTTTTTGAAGGCAGTTAGATAAGTGGAGATTTTACACAGAGAAAATGCAGAGGTTTTGAAGGAATAATGGTTTCCTTCATTAATACTGCAGTTTTTCTGAAATTAAATTTATAATATTTCCAACTTTAATTTTTCCTTAATAAAAACTGCGGTTTTTATGAAGGAAAAATGCAGTAAAAAAATTCCTTTATAAAATTCCTTCATAAAAACTGCAGTTTTCATGAAGGAATTTTATGAAGGCTTTTTTCCTTCAAAAAAACTGCAGTTTTTAAGAAGGAAAAATGAAGTTTGAAGTTAAAGTTTTGTTTTCATAAAAATTGCAGTTTTTATGAAAACAATTTTCAACTAATATGTTTAATTAAAATTAATATATCTATCTGAAATAATTTCTTTAAAAAAAGGGAATATTTTACATAGTAAAAAAACAGCAATTATATTGTTTATTTCATTTTTCAGTCCCACCAAAAAATGTAACCTTGGAATTAGATACTGCTGAACGACCTTCCATTAAAATCTTTATTTCAACGCACATATTGTATTTCTCTGACATACCAAATATCTGAATTTAATCTGTTATATTAACTACCATCAAAATTAATACTTTGCATAAATCTTGGAATTATTAAACTAATCTAATGAATTTGTTGTATGAGATGCGGTTAACATTTTCAGAAAATTTCAATGCTAAATTCAAATGTGAAGACATGAAATTCCTATCACATACCAATAATATGTGATACGTTTTTATATTATGCAATATATCACCTGGTTTCTTTTTTTATAAAAGTATAAAATCCCTCCAAACAAAATTTAAACCATTTTCAATGCGTTCCTAGTAAAAAAAGCAGAAGTCCAAAACAGAGAAAAAGCAAACACTACATTAATTCACCATATTTGCATATGTCTCTTACGGCCTAATGGATAGCACATTGAACTCCAGATCCCTTGGTCTCAGGTTCGAGTCCCATCATCTGATCGCGGTACAAAATTACGAGGTGTCCTCGAATCTTTCCCTTGAAAGATTGATCGCGGACCGTTGTCGATGTAGCTCTAGGATGACGTTAAAACCACAAAATTATTATTTTTAAATAAAAAAATGTGTTTGTTCATCCTACCACCAGATGGCGCCACCAGTCATCCACCATCATCATCCGAAAAACTGCAGGTTTCCTGCAGGAATTTTGTCCGAAATTCATGCAGAAAACCTGCAGGTTTTCTTTGAAGTTTTATTGCTGATTTTTTTTCCTGGGTAGTATCGTGTAGGTTCTCCTCTAGCCCGACGAGGTCCAGAAACTTGAACGTTTATCGGTTCCACAAGCGACTGTACCACTTTTGCAAAATTGTTGAGTCGAGCCGTCTGAAGTACCGTCCATAGTTTCCTGGTATTAGTAGAAGCAGGATCTTGAGAGCTAATGATCTTTTCCACCGCTTTGTGCTATTGGGTTCATGTCGGGCAAATGTGGGGTCCACACCATCTATGGAAACTATCCATAATGCTTCTCGAACCAATGTTGGTCAACTGATGATATGGTACATTATGTGTCGGGAAAATCCGATTGGTTAAATGGGGTACATGAAGTCCACAGTGGGCTAGAAATGATCTATCAGCAGAACAATGTACCAGTTATTGGTGTATTGACGAAGGATTCATACCGCACACACCACACCCACACACACACATATATATATATATATATATATATATATATATATATATGAATCTACCACCAGCTTGAATGGTACGTTATCTACAGCTTAAATCAATCTCTCATGGGATTTGCGCTATACCATCAGCTCGCAACAGCTCTCAACAGGACTCATCCAGCCACGTCAAATGTTTCCTGTCTTCTACGATCCAATTACTATGTTCGCGAGCCCAGGCGAGGTCCGATGTTGTGGCGTTAGTAATAGAACTCGGGTAGTTCTTCCCATGCCCCATGGACGATAAGTTACGATGCATAACCTGAAGGATATGTCTCTGTTATCACCTGCAGTGAATTTGAATGTTATCTAAGCTAGTGTCGCTTGTCTATCATGAACACGATTATCCAGCACCCCGTGGTCAGTCACGTTGCGGTGTCCACAGTGAATGAGGATTCCTTCCATGAGGTATTCTCTGTACACTCGCAACATCGTGGATCGTGGAATGCTAATCTTTCGTACAACTTCAGAATCTGAATATATCATCCGTCTGGTTCCCACTACCATTTATCGTTCCGACTTATATAATTGAGACGTTCAGAACTAGAGTGAGTCAAGATCACTTTCCGGTCAAACTCTCTGATAAGCACACATATGAACTCCTTTAAATTGAATCTTTTTAGTGCATCTTTGAAACAAGTTCCTAGTTACATTGGTTCCAGAGAAATGGCAGAAGAAAAGCCCGACGAATAGGAAAAGTACACACGAGAAGAAACTTAAACTCGATGTATCTCAAAATGTTGTAAAATCGACTTGATCCACTCTAGTTCTGAACGCCTCAATTCTCGTGGACTTGCAATAATCCTGTTGGCACTTGTTCAAACTCATACACATCGATTATACCTAGCAACTTATAAAAAATGGCCAGAGTCGTTTCTTTATCAGCACTGGCAATATTGTCCAGACTTGGACATCACTGTCATCCAGCAACCGTGGTCGGCCATTCCGTTATCCATTGTAAGTGGTAATGTCTTCCATTCTCAGAACATACCTGACCCCGTGGATCGTGTAATACTGGATAATCGTACAACCTTAGGAAATTGAATGACTAATCAGTCAATATTTCTTGTTCAAACTCCGCTTACTCACGTCGAATAAACTTATTAACAGCTTTTCAACCTAACGCATTAGGTCCGTTTGTAATAGTAAAATTTTGCACTCTGCCATCCCATGATCTCTGTCACTTCAGGTATAATTCGTCTACAATATGAGTGCGTGTATAGCAGTACATCGCGTCTTAATGATTAAATTTTTTTAACCCTCCAAGTGGTTTCGACGAGATATCTCGTCCATCAAGATCTGGTCAATTTGGTGAATGACGTGATGTCATCCAGATATTGCCAATTTTTTATGATGGTGAGAACACGATCTTTTCCGTTTTCTTTTAACGACGAGATATCTCGTCCATCAAGATATGGTTATTTTCGACCCAATCTAACGAATGGACGACATGCTAATGACGAGATAACCACCTGTAGGGAAGTGCCGCGGGGTTACGGTTACCGACCACACTATTGCTATAGTCCCTAATGTTCGAGAGAAGCGCAAAAAAGTTAAATCGAATCGAAATTTTCCCGAAGAAAAAGTTTCAAAAACTGGGTACGGCGAAGGAGAGGAAGGGACAAGGCCACGCGACACACTGTCAAGGGCAAGGCGAATTTGGCGACACGGGGCGCGTGCCCGACACACTCCGGGCACACCTGCTGCTTCAATTAGAAGAGATCCGTCCTCCTCCGCCCATCAATCCTCGCCGTTTTTTTTACCCACGAAAAAACCCGACGCATATAATAAGCAAAAAAACGAAAGGAAATCTGCGCGGAATCATTGAACGTTGCGCTTTTTGGAATGGAACCCGTTTGTTTCATCCTTTCGACTACGTGCCCCGATGTTGTTTGGTCGGTTGTTGCGGTTTTGACGGCGCAAGGGCCTTATTTGGCCATGCTGCCAAACACAAACAAATTAACGAACATAGACACACAAAGAAAGATTTACACAGAAGAGACAAAATACATCGTTCGTATAAGTAACATTAACGAATGGGTATTTTTAGGGCTGTTGTGAGAAATGTCATAGTAATTTATTCCAAAAATAAAACTAAAATGGATTTCCCCCCCTTTTAATTAAAATGTCATTTACAATATTCAAACTTTGGAGCCTTTTTTAATTGTATATAAAACTACTTATGAAATTTTCGTACAGTCAAGTCTAAACGCGATCTCCTTATAACACGTTTTCCGTACAATAACATTCCAACAACTCAAATGAATTGATAAATGATCTATAACAGCACTTATTCGATGTGTTAAATACTTGTATGTAAATGACATTTATGTTGTATACATATTCTCTCCCCTGTTTATCAATTCCAGTTATCAGAGCTTTATATTTTATACATCATATATTGCACTCTATAACAAAAAAATTGACGCACCAAGAAGGAATCATCCGATTGCTTTGAAATTTCGTATGCAAAAATGTTTTGACTAAATATGCAAATGATTAAAATTTGGTGTCAAATGAATGAATAGTGCGATCTCCAGAGCATCGGAACTGCGCATCCAGCAGATGTTGTTCTTGAACTGTTGTTAAAAATGTCTGCTGCATTGCGATTTAGGATACCTTTCAACGACTGAAAAAATGCCTCGCTGCAGGATTCGAGCTCATTACGAGCAACTTTTAGAGTTTGAAAGAGGTCGTATCATTGGATTGAAAGAGGCAGGTTGGGCAAATCGGAGAATCGCTCGCCATGTGAGTCGAAGCGATGCGGCGATTAGAAGATGCTGGCAAGAGTGGGTGGACAATGGCAGATTTCAGCGTCAGGATGGTAGCGGTCGACGTAGGGCCACAACAGATCGCGAGGACAGAGTGATTGTCAGATCAGCTGCGACCCACACACGAGTGTCCACCATGACCATTCACAGACGGCTGAGAGAGCGAAATCTACGCTCGTACCGACCGTTACGCCACCTGCCACTCACGCCTGCTCACTGTCGAGCCAGATTACAGTGGTGCTTGGCTCGATCAGGCTGGAATGATGCTGACTGGGGACGTATAGTCTTTAGCGACGAATCCCGCCTCCAACTGTGACCTGACGCGATCATGGAAGACGAGTCTGGAGACGCCCAGGGCAGCGTGCCGATCCTGCTTTCACTATTGCATGCCACACGGGCCCTCAAAAAGGAGTTATGGTCTGGAGTGCCATTTCCCTTGAAAGGTCCTCGGACCCCTTTGGTCGTCATTAGAGGTACACTTACTGCACAGCGGTACGTTGACGACATTCTGAGACCTGTTTTGCTACCGTTCCTTTCGCAGTACCCTGGGCTTATTTTTCAGCAAGACAATGCCAGACCACATACGGCAAGTGTTGCTATGAACTGTCTTCAAGCTTGTCAAACACTTCCTTGGCCAGCCAGATCACCAGATCTCTCTCCCATCGAGCATGTCTGGGATATGATGGGAAGGCGACTGCATCCTGTAGGGAATGTTGATGACGTAGTCCGACAATTGGAAAAAATTTGGTAAGAAATACCGCAGGAGACCATCCGGGAGCTTTATCGGTCGATGCCACGCCGTGTGGCAGCTTGCATCCAGGCTAGAGGCGGGTCAACACCTTATTGAGCTCGTTACTGTAACTCTGAAATAAATCATTCAATTGTTCTGAAATTTTAATCATTTTCTATTCTGTACATAATTTTCCTATCCACCAATTTTTGTCTCCATCGGACAACTCCTTCTTGGTGCGTCGATTTTTTTTTCTTATAGAGTGTAGTTTAGTGAATGCAATATTAAACCTTTCTTTATTTTTATATTTAGATAAGTCTCATGCTAAAACACCTGAGTAAGCATATTTAAATCAACCATAATTTGGTAGTTTTGGAAACACTGGAATGTATGTTGAGAATTATTATTACTTGGATTGCTTTACAGGTACTGCTGAAAAGGCAATTATTTTTTTGTATGGAATTGCAGCTGATACTTCCTTTATCTTCGAGTCTTATTTTTGCTCTTTGCACAATGTAAACGATTTCAGAATATTTGGAACAGACGATATTTTTCAACAAACGGGATTATTTATTTCTGAGATTCCATATAACGCGGTACGAAATCATTTAATTTATTGAACTAGCGCCTCCTACCGCTCTCAGGTTGTTAGTGCAGTGCCTGGGTACGACCAACCGGTATAGTGGTTAAGGTGTTAGCCTCTAGATCGGAAGGTTCCTGGTTCGAATCAGGGTCCGGGCATGGATGTTTGTAAGCGTATGGTGTAGAGGCGGCTGGTGCACCTTAAATCTGCCGTGGCCGAAAGTCCTCACGTTGGGTTGGTGTGGAAATTTGGAGAGTGGGGTGCCAGCTCAGGTGTTGCTTCGTCATCTGACCGTGGTTTAGAGTTACGTGGTGTTGTCCTCGGATCTTTTCCTTAAGGGAATGATCCCGGACAGTCGTCAATAGCCCGTTGTGTTGCTCTAGTACGAAGTTAACTAATAATTATTAATTACCAATTCACGTGCCTGGGAAATGATATCAGTATTATTGCTGTTACACTTGCGAGGAGTATTAGAAGTAAATTGAGCGAAAAATGGCGGAAATAACAAAATTGTCTTAGTATATTTTAGGTTGATAATAAGTTGACTTATAACTCCGCAGTGGAACAACAACAACAGAACAACACGATGGGCTATTGGCAACCGTCTGGTGTCAATACCGAGGGAATAGATGCGAGGACATCACCGAGTAACTGTCCTTAAGGGATTGATCCCGGACCGTCGTCAATATAGCCCGTTGTGTTGCTCTTGTAAATAAATTATTAAATATTATTATAAATTATTTAAAATATTACCATTACCATTAACTGTCTCGATCTTTCCCTTCGGCATTGATCCCGGACGCATATTACCAACCTTTACCTGGAACAGAAGACATGGAGAAATTTTAAGCCCGCTGATTCGTTGGTTTTACTCTCCGATATCTATAACGTCACTCACCTATAGTGCGCACTCTGCATGTGTGAAAAGTATCACTATTTACTTGCAATGTTTGCGAAAAAAAAGTTGAAACTGCTTCGACCGAAAATATTAATGAAAAAGAAATTTTTCGTTATTATTGGAGATCTGTTGTATGGATTCGTTATTTATGTTGCAGAGATTTTGCTATGTGGGTTTTTAAGATCGTGTCTTATTTCGTTTTTTCGCTGAAACCATCTGGCTTTGGCGATGGTTCTGAGGGTGGTAGATTTGAAGGGTGTTATTTGTAGATACACAGATTTTGCTTGCGTAGGAGATGAATTTTGTATGGGATGTGTGTGAACTTTCGGAACGTGAAAACCTTTTCATTCTTTATGGGATATTTACTAAACAGCACGGAATTTCCTTGTATTACGAATCAAATTCGATAATTAAGGTTCCCATACATTGTATAAAACATGAACAAGCAAAAAACTTGTTTATTCACGAAGTTCTGCGAAAATAGTACTTACGATTGAAATGGAGCAGTATGGAGATTTTTTTACTTCGCAAACATTTCAAAATTAGAAAAAGTATTGGACTAAGTATTTTTTAAGTTGTAATTAAATCACATCCATCATAAAACCATAGGATAAGCAGTAATGTAAAATGTGACCAGTAGTAGCTAAAAAAATTCATCCTTCAATACAAATTATTTAACAAAAAAAATACTTAGTCATACCTAAAGCCCTATTATAACCCAAAAATAGTACTTCTTAAAGTAACACCAATTATTAAATTAGAGATGGCTAATGTCTCAGAAATTCCAAAAATATAAATTCAAGAATTTATTGAAAGAACTATTCCTAAAAAAAGCTATGAAGTTCAATAATTAAAAATTAGTGAAATTAAAAATGAATGAAATACGATGTATAAGAGTATAATATTTATGTTAAAATCATATGTATTCATTCATCAACATTCATATAAATAATAAAATTATTTCACAAAAATACTTATTCATAAAGACCAATTTCATCCTGAAATAGTATTAGATATTTTTTTGTTAAATAAAAACTGAAGTAATAATTTCCAAATATATTTATTCATAAAACAATCATCTAAATTACAGTAATGTATAGTAACAGCAATATAAGTACAAAAAATAACAGTAGTATAAGTATTTTTTTTCCCCTAATGGCGGGCACATTTGACCGAAGTCATTGGCCACTACAAGGCCGGAAGTGATGGCCACTTGTGAAGGAGCACCCAGTGGGAGGGCCATCATTGCCCCTAACAATTACTTCGTAATTTTGAACCATGTTCAGATGACGAAGCAACACCTGAGATGGTATACGCTTACAAACATCCATGCCCGAACCCGGATTCGAACCGGGGACCTTCCGATCTAGAGGCTAACACCTTAACCACTATACCGGTAGGTCGGCTGTAGCATAAGTATAAAAATTACAAATAATTGGTTTGTTGCAGTCGTTAATTATCTTTATTTTGCCACTTTTTTATTATTAGTATTATATTTGTAATAGTTATTTAACTAAGTGTCAGGTGAGGATCTTATTATCAAACTCATAAATTTGAAAGAATGTCCAAAGAAACACATTTCAATACATATTTTTTTATCTTGTAGTATATCTAGAGTAAATGTTGCTGCCAAATGTCTTTAATTTGACACTTAAAAAAGTCAATTGAATACTTACTGACAAATTTTTGAACAATAATGTAATTATGTCCAACTAAATTAACAACAGAATTTGAAGGGTGTAGAATAATCCTCCTCTATCACTGATACTAATCAATTTGAAAGATTAATTTTTGTCTAGTGGTTTATTTACAACTCACATTTAAATCTTTTTAAGACTGAATGTGAACAGTTCCAAGTAACAGTACAGCTAAATATGTTAACAAAACTTCGATAGTTGAAATACCAGTATTTGTTACAGATACTTCAGGAAAATCTCTTGAATAATTGAAATTAGGTGAATTGTCTAGGTCATTAACAAAACTATCAATGCTATTTTTTCCATAAGTAGTAGAATGCATGGAGAGTTTTGATACAGATGAAGCATGTTTTTTGCTTTCCACTTCAAACACCTGCCTAATAGATATATTATATTGTGTACCAGCCATTCGTCGATACCAGCCGAACCGACATTTTAATTCATCAGTCTGAATTGTCCCTAGTAATAAATATGACATGCCGAGCTGTGTCTTACAACACCTAGTAAGTTCTATTAGACAGGTAGTTGTCAATGTTAATGTCATATGTGTCTCTAGTTAAAAGACCTGCGTCACACCTCATCTTTCCACAAACCCAACCAACGCAAGAATTTAGTAAGAAAAATCAATTTTTGATTAGATTCACTGGACGTAAATAGCTCATACATAATATTCCATGAATACTTTCCTTTATAAGAGGTCTTAACATTTACGATATCAAACCAAGAAACTATTCCTGGATATGAATCAGTGCTTTCAAAATGTGCTAAATTATGCACTGGGCCAAGTTCAACAAGACTTCGATTTATATAGCATTAAAATCCTTCAGTGCTAAATTAACCTTTTGCCTTTCTAAACTTGATGACCACAATGCTTTTCTACTTAAAGAGAAACCATATTTTAGAAAGTTCGCCTGATTCAATTTCATCAAGTTTCTTCAGTGTAAGAAAGGAAACAGTGCATCAAACTTTTAGAGTTTAAATCAAACAAGGGAATATATATTTTTATATTTTTTATCATGATGTTGTGTGGAGCCCTTCAATTAATCGTTCACAGCGAATTATGGTTAGATTTGTCGCTTTTTTCAGTCATTTTTTTTTGCTACACAAAGGTTAACGGAATATGAAAATGGGAAGAGCATGGATTTTGCACTGTGATGTATCCATTTTTTAAATTCGCCTACTCATATCTTATTAACCTTTAAAAGTGACGAAAGATAAAAACCAATATCAAGAAACAAATTTTTAATACTTGTGTGTCTTTTTTATTATCATAGACCATTTGTTAAACACAAAGGTAAAGTATTTTTATCTGGTAGTATCAACCAACTGAGTTGTGCCCTTGTTTTGAAATTTGGTCTCATAATCAAATAGGAGAGAAAAACTTAGCGAAAATTTCTCTAAAATGCATAATATAATAAAGTTTAAATTTTAATTTCACATAAAAATTGAATTACAATATATGGTTCCCTCCTAAACGAAATCCAAGTTACGATGTAGGGACAAAATCAAAGAAAATTATGCTTCAGACGGTTTTTATTTCGTTGTGATCAAGTAAAATTTGTTTGCACGCGCTTTTATTGTATAATTGATTCACTTTTTTCAACACATACAGCGAATGATACATAATTACAACAAACACAATATTCTTTTTCTACTAATTTTGAAAGTGAAGCAATAGGTTTATAATTTTTTTTTCTTATACTCCAATACATACAAATCTCAATGTCTCTTGTTAAATGCCTCTTGAATTTATTGTTGGATCCTAAAAATGTAACAATGTGTATTTAGAATTTTCATTCAGACATCTATCCATTTCAGTCAGGAATTGGCATTGCCATCTCAGCTTAGAACTTCAAAAACCATTCCATAATGCTAAAAAAAATATAAAGGAGAACAGCATAAAGATTCTGTTAGCGCATGCAAGCGGTGCGTGAATTTAATTTCTATTGCACGCGTGCAATTATTAGAGTATTTGTAAGCGTTATTGAGTATTTTATTAAGCCCGTGCAAACTATAATATTAATAAATGTATTTTTAATCATGCAACCGGCAAACTATGATATGTAAATGTATTTTTAATTATGCACGCGGCGAACTATGATATATGAATGTATTTTTAATTATGCCCATGGAAACTGTAATCATGATATGGAATGTGAAAAATAATGAATTTGTAATTAAGAAGATATTGGGAGGACAGAGTGAGAAAGAGAGTCGATCTGTGTTCTGTATAATTTTGTATCGTCCTCAGTGAACTAATGAAGATATAACTTTTTTTTTTAAATGCGAAACGTGAAATAAAATTACAGTTCTTCAATTTTCTCTTGACATAAAGGTACATTATTTCTAAAATTAGTAAATAATCAAAATTTTCATCTATAAAAATTTTAGTTCTGTTTAAAAAGTACATTTTTTTAGAAAGAGGTAAAAATTTTACTTATGACTTGTTTATACTTAGGCAGTAAAATTGAAGATTTCATGTTTTGTGATTGAACACTTAAAACCTCTAAACAAATAACTTTTATAAAAAAAGGCATTGTTTGTGCGAAAATGTTAATGGAATTATATATGCATTTATGAAATAATTATTACTACACGATTTGAAACAACTTTCGTTGTTCTCATACCATCGCAACAGTATATGTTGCCATTTGGCTTTAAGCCCCATACTACAAGCTACATGAAGTGTTGCCAGATGTAATTTTTATTAACTTTTGTTATTTTTGCTTCTGAAAATCCTAAAATCAATATTATTTGTACAATTTAAAAAATCAAGAATTAGACTGGTATTTTCATGTAATGATTCTTTGGTATTAATGTATTTGTATTTATCAATACATTCCATTAAACAAACTCCAAGAATTCTTTCCTACCTACATTTTTTGAAACATTAGTTAATTCCTTACATTTATTTCTTATTTAGAGCATTTGTACACACACCGATAATTATCGGATATCGGACACTTTCAAAATAAACGGCCGTATTCACAAGTCCGAGTTAACTCGCGTATCAACGATAATCCCGGGTTATCGAAAAAACCGTATTCACAATGCCTGATCCGTGGTTTAAACCGACGTTTCGGTGTTACATTTTGATCCTCCGAAATCGTCGAATTAACTCTCGGTTGAGAGTTACGCATGCGCAGTATTATTTTTTTGCGAAGGAAGCGGGATATAGTGAAACAAACAAAATAAATGACACACTTCATGACTAAATAGTATTTTCGCGACGACGCACATTCAACTGATCTCATAATATGAATTGGAACAAGAAGATAACATTTTCTATAAAATAGATATGCCCAGATATGCTCTGTCTTTAACTATTTTTTGAGTCGCCATAGTAGAACCCAATGAGATAGCGAGCGGTAGAATATGACCATGGCAGATGCAAATTCTTCGTGGAATAAAAATTATTTTGTTGATTTATTGCAAAAATGAAAGAAAATTGACAGTGCAACATCGACAATTGTTACATGGATTGAACTCGAGGAAAACAGAGACTGTTTTTGAGACAAATTCACTGATGGCCACAAAGATAAAATTCGGAAACGAAATGCTTGGAAGGAAATATTGAGTTACTGGAAGATAAAGAGAAACAAAAAATAAGTTTGTGAAAAAATTTATTAAAATTGATACGTTAATTTTGACCAAAAGTGTTGATGCTCATTCGGAAACAATTAAAGAACTTTTCCTCAGCTTCTAGGGGTTGTAAAACATTGTGTGAAACGTACCTTCCACATATCATTAGACTATCAGCGGATGAATCTAAAATCGTCTTTTATTTTTACTCTTTCGCTCCAACTACATCCAGTTCAAAATAACAATTTATTTTATTTTTTAAATGATGCACGCATGTTCACTTTAATATCCGCTATAATTTTAACTAAACTGCTTAAAACGTCGAATAAAATCGTTTAATACAATTTGATCTCGTTTAAACGAAAATGACGCAGAACCCTGATAAAAATCGGACCCAATGTACAGTGTGTCCTAAAAGTTCCCGTACTGTCGATTCGTGAATTTATTAAACAAAAACATCAAACTTAAAAACAATTATTTTTATGCCAATGGCAAAAAGTACTTTTAACATAACGTAGGAAAAAAATTTGAACTTACATATATAATAAATATTCAAAATTTCTACCCTTTTCTTTGAGGCAAAGCCCTACAGTCGTTTGCGCATATTTTTAGAAACGCGTTTCAAGGTGCTGGGAGTGTCTTCTTGTATCCTTTAAGTAATGGTAATTTTCAGATCACCTATTGTTTGGTGATTATGTTCATTAACTTTGTTCTTTAAATATCCCCACAGAAAAAGTCAGGGATGCTCAGATCAGGGAAACAAGGTGGCCGAAGTTTTCTTGAGATGAGTCGATCGCCAAAAAAATCTTGAAGTATGGATTTCATAACTTGTATGCTACGTTGAAACGTCTTGTTGGAACGAAGAGTCTCGTTCATTCACTTCTAATAATGCAACAAATTGTTGAGTAAGTTGATCTAGCGTATCTTTACTCGGTATTGCATCATTTGGATATTTATGTCGCCAAAATTCTTTACATCTTTCATATGATTTACATTCAAAATAAGCCTCAAACAGCGCAATTCTCTGAATGCGTGATATATTCATCTTACAATGAAGAGCAAAATGACGTGGAACTTTATTATCGTTTAACGTGATTAAAGAGTCGATAAAACTATCAGCAAAAGATAAAATTCAATAGTTAAAAATAACACGAGCAATAAATTTTTTAAAAGTTGGAGTACGGGAACTCTTAGGACACCCTGTAGAAAACACCATACCTGAACACCGCAACTTCAATAATTACGTCTCCGACATCCGATAATGAGGTATTTTCACCTTTTTTGTTTCTATTTTTTTATAATAGAGGATGAAAATCCATGAAAAATGACGTATATATTATTGAAATCGGAAAACTAATCCCCGAGATATTAATTTTTAAATTTCGTTTCCGGTATTGGCGGGAAAAACAGGAATTTCGTAATGGCTGCTCTGTGACGTCACAGCGCATAGTAACCCATTGCGCCGGAGTTGCTATGGTTGTTTACATTCGTTTTCGCTTAATCAGAATTAATACAGAATTAATTTGCTTCCATCTTGATTGTTGCACTTGGCAAAATGTTTATAATTTGGACAAGTTCAGTTCTGATACTTAGTGTAAAAGGGCTTTATGCATTTCTAAAACCTTTTCCAAAACTCTTCGAATATTTCTGTTCTGCATAATATTTTAAATTATTAATTGAACCTTTCACGTGTTTATTTTTTATGATTGTCCTTTTGTATACAGTATTTGTACTAGTGATTTGTTGGTTAATGAAGTACTTTTTATTAACAGTTACTATCTTATTTACTGCTGCTTAAGAAATAAATTTGCGAATCAATATAGACACGTGTTCATTTCATACAAGAGCAATTGCTAGTGTACAGGAAGCATAGATGAGACATGTGCCAATAAATGCTCAAAATGAGAGATGATGCTCAAGATGAGCAAACGAATGCTCAAGATGAGCAAATAAAAGCTCAGCTATGCGCAATGACGTCACATCGAATGGCTGCCTGTTTTCGGATCACGTGACTTTGTTTTGTTTTCAACAAAATTAAAATTGTTTTTATAATCATTTCAAAATTATTTTGAAAGTTTAAACGTAATATTTAAGGATTTGTAAACTTAGAAATACTAGAAAAGATCATTTGTAAGCAAAACCCTCGCACATGCAAATACCTCATCATCCGTGTGTGTACAAACTCTCAAACTGCTACATAGCAAAATAATATAAAAAAAGATTCTATAAAATATACATACATAAATACTAAGATTTTACACAAAAATGTCGGTACGAAATTTTTTTTGAATTTGTAATGAAATATTAATAAAGGTAAAAACATGAATATAATAAGCAAATTAAAACATTAAAAACTGGTTTATCTTCGTAAAGATTAATTTCAAAATTTTTTTACTGAATCTAAATTCTACTTTATGTTTGAATTTATTTTGTTATTTTTTTTTTGAAACTGGTGAACAAATTCCAAGCATTTAAACTATTATTTAAAAATAATTAAAAACATTTCTTTTTGAAGAGTTTATAGAGATAGAAATTAATTTCAACTATCGAATTTTACCACAGATACAACTATTTTAACTTTCATTTTGCAGAAAACGAATTTATCGCTAGTATTATAAAAGGAAGTATTTTTGTGTGGACTGTCCTGACGAATCTATGGCACTTACAATAATGAATTTGGCATACAGGTAGTCTGAATTTTTTACAATTTTTGTGTGAAGCCCGAATTTTAAAATTTTTATCTAGAATTATCCGAATTTTAATCTAGAACATTTTAAAATTATTTATTGGAATTTAATTATTATTGTTTTCTTTAGAATGGCAAAACTATAAAGAGATGTCTTATTCTAAATTTATTTTTTTTGCGTTTCATTTTACGAGGAACGATTTTTCAGCGGACGAAAAAAACAAATAAAATTTTAACTGGAGTTATGTAGTTCTTTTTTCTATTTCCTAGATCGTTAAAGTTAGAATAAAAACGTCAACGGATTTGAAATCTGAGAAAAATTTTACCCCAGATATATACTTTATATTTTTGATTTTCTTTTAATATTTATATTTTCTCAAGATATTGTGACGTCACGCTTATTGGCAATTCGAATTTGACCGCACTTTGTAAAACAATTATATTCTTATTCATGTTCTTTTCAGCAATCGCACCCAATATTTTATTTTCTTAATCGCATCAGAATCCATGCACTGTCATCCATCGATGTTCATCCATTAGAACAAGTAACAACTAGATCACAAGAACAACTGTTTTTGTAACCTATCTGGGTGTGTAACTGCCTGTCTGGTGTATCTGTTTCGTTACCAACATGGGGAAAGATAGGGGCATCGCGACAACTTAATTAATAGTACTTTGGTTAATTATTCAGTTTTTAAGTTTTGATGTAACTTTCACTTACTAGACGATTAAAATCAGTAAGTTTTTATCCATGTTTCAAATTAAATTACCAAGTTTCATTGAACGATGTATTCAATGGTCAAGTAACTTACAGGTATAATTTTGTTCTGTTAAGTGATTTTTGTGCATTCAGAAATCGAATTTAAAAAGTGCAACAAAAGTCCAATTTTAAATTTCATGTCAGTTGGACTAAAGAAAGTTTTAAAGGAAACTGCCGGTTCGGGGTTAATGTTATGTTAGAAAATATAGGAATTAAGACTTAATACTAAATAAATTCTTATATATAATACTTAAATATGCCTTTTTTTATGACAGAAGGAAGATGTTGCTTACTATACGAGTTGAAGTGCAAATAAAGAAAAAGGCACTGGAATGAATACGTGCAGTAAGTACGGAATACGCACAGGGGAAGTACGGAATACGTACAGGAAGCAAATTCTACCACAAAACACTCACATCGTCAACATTTAACTTCACATAAATATCCTCTCATCAAAAGATATTATTTTTTAAATAAGCTTTTTTCATGTTCCAGTGAATATAATTTTCAAAAAGTATTTCCTTTAAAATAAATTCATCGTGAATGTCGTGTCAAATTAATTTCTCATGCATTCGTTAAGGATGGTGTAATTCGGAAATATCACACCCTGACGTAAGAGTACCGCAAATCAAAATATTCATAGAAAAACTAGTAGGGTTAGGTGGGGTAATTGTAAACAAGGGGTAATTGTAAACAAACTATACAAGCACCCACGTGAAATTCCGAGAAACTAAAAAGTTCTGAAATATGAAAGCTGGCAACCCTGAGGATGTAATATGGTGATCCCGTATTTCTTTGAACCACAGCTGATAGCAATCAGTTTAGTTGAAAAAATTGTGGTTGAAAAGTTTGGGTTTTAAAGTTGTGTGTTGCATTTTCTGCTGCCCTCCATAGTATATTGAAAATTATGTTGTTCCAATTCTTTACTACGGTCAGTTATGTTTCTATCGAACAGAAAATCATTGACTTTTCCTTTTGTGAACTTTAATGCACCTACAGTTGAATGTTTACAATTACCCTATATTTTTCAAGGACGAGGGAATTGTAAACATAACTTTGCCAATAGTTTCATTCAATTGGGATGGAGAACCAATGTGTTTTTCCGTGTAATTTTGTATTTAATCGTATTTAGTACGTTTTAATTGCATTTCATTGCATTTTTCGTGTTCTTGGGGAGCAGGAAGACTGATTTACTAAAACGTCACCATATGGTGAAGTTCTTACAACTGATCAAGTACTGTCACGCAGAAGAGAAAAAGAACAAAAGGAAGCCGAGTGAGAAAAAAGTGAAAGAGCCAGGAGTAAGCAAGAAAACAAGAATGAAGCAAATGGAAATGAAAGCAGAACTCGAGGACAGCGAGGTTGAGGAACTATTGCAAGAATTGATTAACATTGACGGTGAAGAGTTTGAAGTTGTCCAAACATTCAAGCAATATATAGAAGACTAGCTTGTAGGGGAAGTTAAATATTTTGGAGCCATTCATGGAAGACATTGGAACAACTACGTTTCTGCTTGTAGGTGTTGAGGTGGAAAGAGAAAGAAAACCCATATTTCGTATGTATGGAGGGTGGATGTCGTTTCAGAAGAGGAGTTTGAGATCACCGGACTCAAATGCATCGACTAAATTCGCTGTGGTTGAAAAAGACTAATTCTGTGTTACCAAAGACCATGCCAAAGCAATTTTACCTACTACAACCAATAGGAAAGAAGGCTGTGAAGAAAATTTCCTGTTTGAGGGCACTGTTAATGTGTAAGAAATTTAATGTTTGTTTGTTTTTGGTTCCTAAGTTTGTATTTTTCAATTAAATTTTTTTTTTTTTACACAAATACATTTTTTGTTTAATAAATGTTTGAATTATTTATTCTTATGTATTCCTGAAGTTCACCTCATGATCAATATAGCTCTCAAGTGTCACTATATTTTGCTGGGGGAAGAAGTGGGAGTAGTTGGTAAATATAAAGATCGAAACGGGGTTATTGTAAACATGGTATTAGAAGGTTAAAAATACCATTGGAGTTCCTTCTACTGCCATGACTACTGCTCATGCTGTCACTTGTTCAATATTCAATATCACGAGGAAAATCGTTGTTCACAATTACTTTTACTTTCAGGGGTAATTGTAAACACGTGGGGTAATTGTAAACAGCCGAGTACGGTGGTAAATTTCTTTTCTGGAATCTTCGTACTAATTAAATGTCAAAATAGAATAGTAGCAAGTTAGTTTAGTAGTGTGAACAATGTTTAATTACTTTATCAAGAGTTTGAAAATAGCGATTGAAAGTGAACATACAAATTCTGTTTACAATTACCCCGCCTTACCCGGCAAAACTTCTCGCCTATATGCTGGCTATTTCAACCCTTATAACGTTAGATAATATTCTGCTTTTAATATAAATCAGAATTTTTAGATTATTAATTATGCACAGTGAGCAAGGATTTCTAAGATGAAATCATCTATATTTTCTTAAAGAAGCGGTCGAACAGTGGTGAGAAGGTTGTATTGAGATGGATGGAGGATGTGGAATGTTTCCCACAGAAGCAACCAGTTAGGATAGTAAGACACTCCATCATTCCACCTCATATTATATAAGCTGTCATTTGCTTCACAGTATATTATACTTTGAAGATAGAAAACGTGTATAGCTCTGTAGAGGGGATGTATCAAGTTATTTATTTAGCAAGAGTATTTTGCAAGATAGGATTTCATTTGAATATAATGCTTTTTTTGGTGTGGAGGTTTTCGCCAGTGAACAATTAATGAATAATTGAAGTAATTAATTTTTACAACTATAGGGAGATTTATTCCGGTGACTTTGTAGTCTTAGAAAGCATGGAACTTTCTAATGTTAGAAAAAAATAGGATATATTTATCGAACTTTTATAAAAGTATTCGTCCTCCGAATGAATCTCGATTTCAAGTTTTATATAAATTCTTCAGCTAATAACTCAAAAGTTTTAAATATTAGCTTTACCAATATATTTTTATATCGAATGTAAATAAATTGTGATGTAAAATGAAGTACTAAAATTGTGTCTCTGGGTTACTTTTTTATGAAGCAAGAGCCAGATGGCTGCCAGGCAACATCCCCCCTCAAATAAATGGACAAACACAGGGAAAGCTTTTACTGACACAGGAGAGAGAAATACGTCCAGGATAGTTGCAGGAATCAAACCAGCGCCGTCTACAGGTCGCAGGCCACAAGCAAAGTGGAAAAATCTACTTATCCACGGTGGCTCCTTTAAAATTGTAGAAAACACATGGACATTTTTTTATAAGATAAATCTATACACAGAAGGACATTAGACTAAATTTATACAAATTACTTACGGTGATATTTCAAAGTAAACGCTTCTTTTATTTTTTTAACCTATCCTCATAAACTATAAAAGAAAAGTTCAGTTATAATTTCTTGCATATAGTTATGATTACTTGCATTTCCTTTCTTGTATATAGTCATAATTCCTTGCATTTCCTTTCTTGCCTATAGTTATGATTACTTGCATTTCCTTTCTTCCATATAGTTACGATTCCTTGCATATTTCTGTACCACCAAATTTTTTAAATAATAATAGCTGTAATTTACCTAACAAAAAGGAGTATGGAATGTTTTTTAATGAACTGTATGCAATTGTCTGTTGAAAACATTATTATCTTTTTATTTAAATAAACCCGCCCTTGCAGCATTATCCCTTTAGTTGGTTTGACAAGATATCTCGTTCCTCAAGACCTGGTCAATTTTGCTGACGAATTATCGCTTTCATTCGATACAGTCGATTTTCTTTTATTCCGAGATCTGGTCACTTTTATTCTAATGACGCGATCATTTAGACCTAATCAGTTTTGTTAACAATGAGATAACACATCAAAGCAACCATGGAGGGTGAAGATCATTTCACGAATCGAGATTTCACTTCTGTCGAAATCGCTTTGCATATTAACGAAGCCCAAAGAAAATGAAACAAATTCATGAATTCCATCAAGCTTCAATCACAAAACCTCAGACGGTTAACAGACACCGAAGCTAACGTTGGTGAAAATTTCATGTCACCCAATAAAAAAATCACTACCAGGAATCTCTGATTCCCATTAACATCTAACTGGAAGTCAAAGCTTCAAGTTTTATGTACCACAGCACCTTGAGTGCCTTTCATTCGGGACACCCATTTCATTAAACGAATTCAATCCTTTCATCCACCCTATTGAAAGATAATATATTTTAAGCAATATCGGCAGGGGGATAAAAAGTAACCACTACAGAAGCTTTAACGACCAGGCTTTGCTTTTCTTGTGAACCGAGGAGAGTTTCGATGATTTATACTTTCTTGTGCTGCCCCTAAGTATCTCTTGAACATTTCCCCCTTATTTTTATCTATTTGCTTTTTCATCCTTGAAGCTAGACTGGCAAAACTTTTCTTTCTTTTTCATTTTCTTATGAGCTTATTTCCATCGGGTTAGCAAGATCGGTGTCTCATAAATAATTCACCGCGGTTTAAAAGTCGCTACCGTCCCGCTAATAATTGCAAAACCCGGCGGGACGTCCAGCTACCCTTTCGGAGACCGTGGAGGTTAATTAAAAAACAAGGCAACCTTCCTCTTACGGGAGTGGTGGGCAAAGAGTGTGATTCCAACGAGAGCTTTTAGACCACTCCTGACCGGTTGTTATTCATTTATTTATTGCTTGAGAATTCACACGGAGCCCTAAGTGTTACGATGCCAGAAAGGATGTGTAGAAATCGGAGCCTCCCGCTCTGTTGGCACCTAAGCCACCTCGCTTTCTTTGCTCGGGTGAGGAGTTTGCTTTCTAATTTAAGCTGTCAGTAATTGAAAAAAAAGACGACGCAACGTATCACTCGGTATCTCTGAGGGAGTATCTCTGTAATAATTATCATAAGAAAGTCCTCTGTAATACACTTCATCTCTGTCTTTATACACTGATTTCAAATTCTCTATATTCTTGATATTTTTTGGTTTGTTATTAAGAATGGGGACTATAATAGCATCTGTTAATATTAATGGCCATAAAGCTATATCATTTATTACTTCGATGTCTACATCGAAGTGCCTTTCTGGATTAACTCTATCTTCTGCGTTTTCGCAATCCACTTTTTCAGGACACAACTTTCCTCGAACCCTAATGAAAAGACATTTTGAGACCTCGGGGCCCCTTTGATACTCCGGGGGCCCTACGAGGCTGCTTACCCTTAAATCGCCTCTTGGGACCACGTTAGCCCTGTTGGAAGACTAACGGATTAGCAATTGGAAGGTTTCGAGTTCGAATCCAACCAAAGATCGTTGTGTACAAAGGGGGATGGTGCACGTTAAATCAGACCTCAAATGCCCTGACATGGTGTGAAAGTTTGGCGATTGTGGTGTCAGCTCAGGTGTTGTTTCATCGTGGCTCAAAATTACGTGGTGTGGTCTTCTGATATTTTCCCCAGCGGTCTAAAATAGCCCGTTGTGTTGCTCTAGTTCGACGTTAATTAAAAATTACCAATCACCACTCAAGTATTAAATGCTAAATATCATATGATATACATTGTGGGTAGGCTTTACTATCCAAAAGATACCAGTTTCAAACCACCCTTAAACAATTTTTTTTTATGTGTTGCGTGGAAAAAATTAAAAACTTAAAAAAAAAAATCATTCATAAAATTTTGCAAATTATGACATTTTTTCATTAAATTTTATTTAAGACCTTCTTATATAAAGGCACGAGTCTTGTACCATCCCTTCTTTACGACCCCGTATTTTTCGCTTCTCATCAAGAACCACATACAACGCTTCTCAATAAACACACTGCGCAGATGACTGAAAATCGCTCTGTTACCCAACAACGCATTTTGGAACTTCGCTCCAAAACCGGCACAATCGCCGTGACAAGCGTTGACGTGTAGCGCTGCGTTCTCCACGCGAAGGCGCAACCCAATCAAATTCCAAACATTCTGCGGGGGCGGGGGCGTCGAAGAGTGATGGGGAGGGGCCAGAGTGTCTTGACGAACGCCCCCGCAGGGCCTCCGCCGTTGCGAACAGGTGCACAATGGAGGAAGCGCTCAGCAATGATTCAACTGCGGCACGCGACTGCTATCCGATCGAGATTAGAGCTCCGAAATCCCTACCATACGATGTCAGCAAAGGTGTGTTCGTTACATGATCGGGCATGAAATGGCTCGAAAGTGTGAATTTAATGGTCATCCTTCATTCGAGTCAGCCTATGAGATACAATTGAGAGGTTCAATGCCTCACGGAATGGTTGGGCGAGCTGTTACCAGGCCGATAGATGGTCAGAAATTTAAAAAGTTAAATTTTATACAAGAATCCAGATAGGGGAGTTCATCAGTACCTTCATCAGTCTAAGAGGTCCCCAAGGAATTCGAAGTGTTTTATTATGCTGTAAAAAAAGTAAAAATCTGTCCACTGTGTAAAAGATTTAATTATGATGTATTTGTAGCCTGTGTGTTATAGGCTGTTTGTTGATTTTTTTCATTTCAGATGTTCTGCAATCAAATGAAGAAAAAGAAGAAAAAAATTATGCGTACGAGTTTCATATTTTTTATTTTATGAGGGGCCGTCAGGTACCCAAGAACGCATGCTTCGAGTTCAGGTGCCATGATACCAGATACCATGATACCAGACGCTGGTATCATGGTACCTGGACTCGAAGGCTAGGGAAGATATGGAAAATGTGAGAAATTGTAAGTGCTGTCTCTTTATTCGAGGTAGTTTCTTTTTATTCAAGGGTATTGTGGCAATGCAAATGCAGAGCAGAGTTTGAACGAATTGAATCACCTAATTGGAAGACACTCTACTGTATAGTTATATTGGCCAAGCAAAATGTAAACAAGCAAACCAAATAAAATACAGTGTACATTGACGTTCAATTGATTAGAACCTGCAAACAATTATCCAATTATCCGGATGGTCTCTGGTTTATTCTGTATACCTCGATAGTTGTTGATAGATTCTTGAAGTCTATGGGCCTATCTGGACATGTCGCAAAGTACATTTCTACATCCATGTATGACACGTGAATACCTGTAAGGCAATGGTTTATTTCAAGGAATAAACTATTGCGGTTACAAATCTGTCAGCGAAGAAAAACACGTTAGATCAGCATTTTTGTATATACTACAAGCAATGGGAGATTAGGGGATGAAAAAATCCAAATTATCCGAAACAGTTTCTAATAGCTATAAACGTTTGACGGACCACATCATATCTATTTCGTTTCACAAAATCAAATCTTATCTTAATGAAGGGACCAACAGTTGAAGTTCTTCAATTCCGGCATTTAGGATTTTCCTCATGGCGCCGTCTGAACTAATAAATATAAAATGCCTGCATACTTGCCATTTCTTAAAGCATCGGGTATCTTCATTTGAAATTAAATTTTGCAAGTAATTTTTACTTAAAAATCACGCACATAAGATTATTCTTGTTTGAAAAAGTACGTCGAGCAGTTAGGTTCCTTAAGCCATCATTTAGGCGGAAAATAAAATAAGAGATCGATCTCGATTGCTATTGCATAAAACATAATACCGGACCCTCGACGTAAATAACTGGCATATTTTTAAAATGAAAGAGTAAAGATTTGCCCAAGGCTCTGTAATTCAATTACAGAGAATCTCCTCTCGATTGGAGATGTGTAGAATGCCTACTTGAATTCAGATGAGCTTTTATCCAATTCTCTAATCCATGTTTACAGAAGGTAATCACTCACCCCTGGTCACAATGTACAATCCCTTCCCATTATAAGTCGATAAATACATCATGCAAAAGGGAATTAAAGGTAGACCGTTAGTGTATCAGAGTGCGCATGAAGTACATTACGCTTTAAAATATACGAATCTAAAACCATGGTGAAAACGTGAACGAAATAGCTTTACGTGAAAATTAGACGTCAGTTGTATAAATACCGTCTGTCTTGCCAACCCATCAAATTGAATTTCGTAGATAAGTATAGGTAATGGAGAATGATGGGGCAAGGAGTGGAATTTCTGAAGCAGTTTGGTTGATTTCACAAATGAGTAATCCATTCAGGGCTGACTACGCATTTGGTTCATTTTTACTTCGTGAAAGAGATCTGTTCACGAAATTAATGTTTAACCCATCACGCAGGCGAGATGTTGAATCATCAGTTTTGTATATACTGTTGCTGTGACTGGGAACTTACTGACAAAAATATATCAACCCTCCAGGTTGTTTTGACGAAATATCGTTGACATCTGAACAGTTTTGCAAATGACGAGATATCTCGTCATCAAGATGATGGCCATATTTTTATGACTGCGAGATCATGATGTGGTGAGTTTTCTATGATGGCCATATTTTTATGATTGCGAGATCATGATGTGGTGAGTTTTCTAATGACGAGATATCTCCTCATTAAGATGATGGCCATATTTTTATGATTGCGAGATCATGATGTGGTGAGTTTTCTAATGACGATATATCTCGTCATTAAGATGATGGCCATATTTTTATGATTGCGAGATCATGATGTGGTGAGTTTTCTAATGACGAGATATCTCGTCATCAAGATGATGGCCATATTTTTATGACTGCGAGATCATGATGTGGTGAGTTTTCTAATGACGAGATATCTCGTCCGTCAAGATCTGCAGACGGTTTTTCTAATGACGAGAGACCTCCTCGAGACGACCATCAGGAGGGTTAAGAATACCCTGTTCCAGATGAGGTTTTGAACAAAAGAAATGCTGTTGAACACTAGGGTGGTCAAGAATGTCCATCGCGATGAGTTTCAAACTAAATCCGTACAAAACTTTTTGGTAATTGAAAGTATCCAAGTGTCTCCATATATTCCTGTATACTACGTTAAAAAAATAAGCAACGATTTCGCGGATTATATACAGTATATGGACAAAAGTATTTGGACACTGCATGTTTTTCAGGAATAGTGCTTTATTATTGTATTTAGTAACGGACAGCCTCTTCTTTTGATTGTATTACAGCTGCAACACGTCGAGGCACACTTTTCACACGTTCTCTGTAAGTCCGGGCAGGAATAGCTTGCCATGCCTCTTGCAAGGCTGGGGATTGTTGTGAAGATGAGTGTGCGTGGTGGTGTCGTACTCGTCGCTCCGGTTTGTCCCACAAGTGCTCGATCGGATTGAGATCGGGGCTCTGAACAGGCCAGTCAAGCAAATTCACCTTATTTTCAGGAAACCAGTCCAGCACACGTTTTTTAGTATGACATGAAGCTCGATCTTGTTGGAAGAAACAACCATCATCGTCGTAGTATAGGGCAAGGCCGAATGATCCAAAACGCCGAGCTACACGTCAGCGTTCATGGTACCAGGTATATAAAGCAATGGGACGAGTCCTTACCAAGAAACCAACCAAGATGGATCCTCCTTCGAATTTCTGCAGTTTACTAATACTTTTGTCCGTATAGTATAGGTGAACATCAGACGAATTAACACAAAGCCATGAAGAAAATCTCTAGTATACCGGAAAGCCAAGTTTGTGAGTTCCTACATTTCCTATTGTTTGGTGTAGCTCGGCCCGATCTACGTCGAAATAAAAAATACAAATCTACATCGATGCTGCTTTGATTGAGTTGAGTGTTTGAGGTTTTTCCGTGTATTATGGACTTGACTACACATATTGACTTAGTATACAGCCATTGTTAATATAACGAGAACGGTTTGCGAGGCATTGATATAACTTTACAGCCAAAATGGTTGATTTGGAGTTTGATGGGACATGGGCCATACTTGGCCAAGCTGTGCCAAACACAAAACAACGATCGAATAAAAATGAAGGAAAATATTAGTGGGATGAAAACAGAAAAAGATCGCTTGGTCATACCAGGAGCTCGATTCCACGTATTTACCAAAGACAGCAAACCTCCTGGAAAAAGAAAAGATTACTCGAGTATCTCGGATCCATGAAGCCCGTACACACCTAAAGGAGATGTGCCCCTGAGTGCTGGCAGTCGAGAAAGAACATTGAAGTGCATGCGTGAAAAGTCACGAATAATCTTTCTACGAGTCACGAATAATCGACCCTTTAGAATAATCAGTTGAATGCTAGACGCCTTTGAAGGTGAGTATGTTCTTTGAGATTGTTGCATTCACAATGGTCGAGCGAGTGGAGCAGCAAATTTGCATTTCATTTTGCATTAAACTTGAAAATTTGTCCTCGAAAACTATTCAGATTACCAAGGCAGATTTCGGGCACGATGCAATGGGAAGGCTTTGCCCATGCAAAACACCTCAGAATGTTGAACGCGTACGGGTTGCAATTAGAGATGCGACATCGATGTCGATGTTTTCAAAACATCGATGTTTTTTTAAAAAACATCGGTGTATTGGAGTCGATGTTTTTGTAACATCGATGTTTATACTTGTCGATGTTTTTACGTTGTCGATGTTTTATTTTTAAATGAAAAGAGAGTACAGTTTTAAAAATTTTAAAAATAACCTAGTAGCATAATTTTTATAAACAGCAAACTGAACATACTTTTAGACCAAAGTGGCCAAGGGTGAAGGGTCTCAAAAGTAGGGATGCGACATTGATGTCGATGCTTTCAAAACATTGATGTTCTATAAAAAAACATCGATGTATTGGAGCCGATGTTGCATCACTAGGTGCTAAACCAGTTTTACGAAATGGGTAAAAAAGTTTAAATACACTGAATTTTAAAAACATCGATGGTTTTGGGGCGATGTATTATCAACATCGATGTTTTAATTTTGAACATGAAAGTTTTAAACATCGTTTGTTGTCGATGTAGCATCACTAGTTGCTAAACCAGTTTTAAGAAATGGGGGGAAAAGTTTAAATACACTGAATTCTAAAAACATCGATGTTTAACAACATCGATGTTTTTGGGGCGATGTATTATCAACATCGATGTTTTAATTTTGAACATCGATGTTGCCTCCCTAGTTGCAATACACTAAGATTGGTGACTGACTGCAAGAATTAGATGATGGTTTGGTTGGTTGTATTTAGACTTTACTGTGCAAAGGTCACATTTAGCCGAACTGAGAAAAACACAATTCAGCCATTGAGGGAGAAAGAAAAAGCAAAGAACATGGGTTGGCGAGGGTAAAACTGAAAGGAAGGAAGGGTCACTCGAGTACATCGGGTTTTTTATGTCCGTACACATCTAAGGAAGGTGTTCTCCTGAGAGTAGGATTAGAAAATAATCTGGAGCTTCCAAAAACTATATTCGATATTTTAAAGAAAGATTTAAGCATGAAATGCGTGGAGATGCATTCATAACGTGTCCTGTAGGTTTTTTTTTTTGGTAAAACGTCAAATCATCCAAGTAGCGTAACCCACCTACACTCCGGATCGGGCACCTTGCGACTTCAAGCATTTCCTAAACTAAAATACCCTCTAAAAGAGTGGTGATTTCAGACGGTGAATGGTGATTCAGGAGCTAATCGTGATTCCAACAATGGACTTAGCAAAGTGTTTTGAAAAGTGAAAGAGACGCTGGGAAAAGGTTCCATTACTTCAAAGGAGACCAGGTACCGAAAATTCTAGTGCAATGCAACTTGTTTCATATGTCATGGATGGTTACTTTCTGGACAGACTCGTGTATTCTATAAATGAACATTTAATGTGTATGTATACACTAGAAGATTTTTTTAAATTTTGATTTTAAATATCCAGTTTTTTTAAATTTTTACTCATGTTCTAAAGCTACTTCGACTCTGATGGTGGCTCAGGAAAGTGTTTGCTTACTGGTATTCATCTCTCTCTTCTCGGCAACGTGTAAAAATCATAAGAAACATTTCCAATTTGTCATCAAGCGCGCCATTGTGATGAATTAGAATGCATAGAAGGTCGGCACCAGACAAGTGTAAACTTTGTACAGGGGCAGTAAGTGTGGTTTGCAAATTTGTACTTTTAAAGTAAACAGGGTCTTTCATTTGAGCTTATTAGTCATCTAAGCGCGGATACTAAGACCCTGACTACCAATGTGGGGCCTGTGTGACGAGCTTATATTACACATCTAATCTCTGGTCAATATACACTACCCTACAATAGTGGACCGGACTCCAGCGGATTTGCATAAAATCCGACTACTTGTTTGGGGGTGTTTTTCGTGGTATTGCCTTGGACCTTTGCATGTTGTTCCTGGTCAATTGAACGCCGATGCCTACATGAACATATTTAACCATCAGGTTCTTCCTACGCTCTGGCAATTTTATGGAATGGACGAATGTTCCTTTAGGAACGTTTCAAAGCTCCATGTCATGTTGCAGCCTCTGTCAAGCAGTGGTATCGAGATATGGATGTAAAACGTCTTCCCTGGCCTGCTCAGAGTCCCGACCTAAACCCCACAGCACATTTGTTTGACTAGTCAGAGCGACGCTTACGGACCAAGGAACCACGTCCGAAATCTACAGCTGAGCTGGCGACATTCTTGCAGCAGGAATAGACACAAATACCCATAGCTGCGGATCAAAACCTTGTTGAAAGTATGCCCAGAAGGGTTGCTAATGTAATTGCTGCACCTGATTGACCATCCCCCTATTAAAAAAGTATTATTTCCCTTATACCATCATATCGTGCTGTCCTGTCCATTTTTGCAGGGTAGTAGTATATTATATATAGGTATAATAGCAGGTATAGTAACAGGTTATATAGCAGGTATAGTAGCAAATTATGTTATACTTCCTATTTTTAATACATAATTTTTGTTATAAGTAAGTGTTTGTGAACATAAGTCCATAACAGAGTTTTCACAAGCAAACACTTCTGAAATAGTAGCTTAGGCAGCATAATTTTTTAAATAGCAGCAAAAAGGACTTCTCTTTAACCTTATTGTAGTAGCGCTTTAAGTTGCTCGGATACAAATTGAATCGGCTAAAACCCAAAAAGAACCGATTAAATACGAAACAGACGTTGAAAATCTAGCCAAGAAATTCAAATTTCAAAATTAAATATTTTCTTTATTAGGTTTTCACGACAATTCAGCAACCACAGATTCCGATTTTTTTTCTTCCGTTGTTGACACGACGTGGCACCAAAGCTTCGAATTTGGCATCTCTTGGAAAACTTTCTCCCTTAAAAAAATTCGAAGAACATTTTTTCTGTGCTCTACTTTAAAAAAAAAAGAGGATCGGACTTTCGTTGACTAATGGTCAATTTTCAAAACAATTTACAAAATATTTTAGAATATTCACCAGAATTTTGAAAATGGGATCATTTTGCTCAGAAAAATACCCAAAATCAACAAGGTGGAAAAAAATAGCACCAAAATCTGGTTGTGGCAGACCTGCAATAATCATTATGAAAATGAGTTGATATGTAAGCGGAAATTTTAAAAGGGTGTCTACGTTCAGTTTCTCATGTAATATAGAAAATTAATTGTTTTGTGTGCAAAACACATTCAAACGGATCTGCGTGAATTAGTGCGAGTCAACGTCCATAGAATTAGTCACTCAAAATAATCCTAAAGATGTCACTAATGAACGATAAACGACTTGTGAGAATTCACATGTTTTCAACTCGAGTATTTGAATATATCGCCGCAGAGTGGCGCTATCTCTGCTCTGTTTCGTGTAAAGTTCCATGAACAGAAAAACTTAAAAGGATCTTTGAACGGGGTTGATGGAATTTACTGGGAATATTTTATTTAAAACCTTCGTTCCATCTAATTATCGGGAAAATTGAACTACGATTGTTATGACAGCATCTATGTTTATGTAAATAGATTGTCTTTGCGCGAAAATAAATCTAATGAAAACAGAATACTGCTCTCCCATTGATTTCGTCACAACTTGCAATACTTGATAAATTACAGACAAGTAAGGATATTCACATCCATATGTTCGTCTTGCGGATTCAATTGGTCATGTCAAGTATATATAGCTTCTTCTCAAATAACTTCATTTCAACTTCATGCAATTTATTCTTATCTATGGATTCTTCTTATTTGTTCCTATTTAAAAGTTGCATAACTAGTTTTTACCTTTAATGTAAATCGTCAGCTTGGAGTAGAATGGCATTAACTGACAATAAATAATAAATGATACAGTACATCTGCTTCAAAGACAGATTTCTGGTGCTTATGTCAAAAAATAAATTTGTAAAGTATTTTCTGTGTAGTAATAGTACTAAATAGATTACATGACAATGCATTTCTCATTGTCATAAAAATAAGTGTCTTAGTGTCTCGTTCTGCTCGAAGCCGAAGGTATGTAAATTCATACCTTAAAATCATTATAATATACATAATTAGATATAACTAAAACTTCGATATCAGTTGGGAATGTTGCATATACAAATACAAATACAAATATTGACGACCAGCTACAGGCTCGAGCCCAACAAGGCTGGTCCTTTGTTGATGAATTCCCCAATTCCCACTGACTATCCAATTGTATCTTAAATTCGTACACTCCCTTTGAATTAACTATATTTTCTGGCAACACGTTCCAACTGTCTATTACCCTATTAAAATAGTAGTTTTTCCTTAAATCCCGATTAAAATGTGTCTTATTAAATTTATACCCATGACCCCTTGTTCTGTTATCCCTATTGAAATTTATGCCCTCTGTGTCCCCTTGTTTTAAAAACTTGAAAAGCTGTATCAAATCCCCCCTCCTTCTTCTTCTTTCCAGTGTATACATGTTTAGCTTACTTAAACGTTCATTATAGTCGAAATTTGCTAGCCCCTTTATTATTTTTGTAGCTCTGTGCTGAACCCTTTCAATTGATTCTATGTCCTTTCTCATATATGGAGCCCAGAATTGTACAGCATATTCTAGATGTGGTCTTACTAAACCCTTATATAACGGCAAGATTATATTCTTATCCCTTGAAGTTACAGTCTTTTTAATATACCCCAATAACCTATTAGCCTTTTTACACGCAGCTGAACATTGGTGACCCATTGTAAATATAATTTATAAAATAATACATTTTGTTTAAAAAAATACTTACAGTTGTGAAATTTTATTAGGAAAATAAACAGTGAATAGACTTAGTAATTTAATTGAAGTTTTGTAACAATATCATAAATTTAGATATTGAGAGATAAGTTTAGACTCGATATATCTTACATTATTATTTATGAATAAATTCTTCGTCCATTGACGATCCAGCCCATACGACAAAAGCTGTTTTAAAATAAATTAAATTCTGTAAAAATGTTGGCTGAATTGAATTCAAGCGGATTTTAAAGCTTCCAAATAAAATTCCACAGTTAAAAATTCGTAGAAGTTGAAGAATATCAAAGGAATATTGTATATTTCTGTCACTAGATGTCGCAACAAACTTGCATGTGTTTTTAAACTTGGCTGTAATATCAACTTGCGAAAAATTTGTGATTCATTCCTTTTTTTTTTTTTGCTTGCAAAAGCAATTTTCTGAAAGAAATTTTTTTTTGTGTTAAAAAAAAATATAATATTGAATATTTTTCATAAAATATTTTGATATTATTTTAAAACGTTGTTCATCTTTATCCTAGATGGCGCCACGACTCAATCAAATGGTAGTCGCCCACTTGGACTTCACACAAATTTTTCAAGCCGGTAAGGAATGGACGTATCAATTACGGAGTACCTTGCAGAAAACTGTGAACCTCCACATCAGAACAAATAGAAAATTTATTGATTGTAAAAGAGCTATGAGGGGAGAATGTTAAAGGAAGGGACAATGGACTTTGTAAAAGGAAAATAATTGAGATAGAAGATAGAATTTAATAATTATTGAAGAGGATCAAAAAATAATACCTGATTGTTTGAATGGGTACGCAATACTTGATCAATTGCTTGAATAGCATAGACTATTAAAATTTTGGACCTTTTTTTAATTGAAAATTGCTTGACTAAAAAATTGAAAAGTGGCTTATCGTTACGCTGCCTAAGACTCTTCAGTTAATGAAACATGCTGGAATATTTAACGAAAGGAAACCAATCAAATGTATTAACCATCCACTTGTTACCACGCGATGGCTGCACAAAATCTCTATGAGGTCCAAAGTTTACTCAATATTTCGGAGTTTGAATTCTGGAACTACTAAATATTTGTGCATGAAAATTTATCGTATAGTCCTTTTATATATATATATGAACAGTATGTATTTTTAATATATTTAAGTAAGTAAGCTAAACATGTATACACTGGAAAGAAGAAGAAGGAGGGGGGATTTGATTCAGCTTTTCAAGTAGGTAAAACAAGGGGACACAGAGGGCTTAAATTTCAATAGGGATAACAGAACAAGGGGTCATGGGTATAAATTGAATAAGAACATTTTAATCGGGATTTAAGGAGAAACTACTACTTTTATAGTGTAATAGACAAATGGAACGCGTTGCCAGAAAATATAGTTAATTCAAAGATAGTGTAAGAATTTAAGATACAATTGGATAGTCAGTGGGAATTGGGGAATTCATAAACAAAGGACCAGCCTTGTTGGGCTTGAGCCTGTAGCTGGTCGTCAACATTTGTATTTCTATTTGTATTTGTATTCATATATTTGTTTAACAAAATAGAACTTAAGTTATTAATGCATTATCAAAAGATAGCCATGTTCGTGTATTCATATAAAATTGATCTATCGTTGGCATATTTCAACCTCTTGAAGTCTTAACTTTTCAATGCAGTGTATATTCTTATCAGTATAATTGTTTGATGTTGTCAAACTTACACTTTTTGAAGGACGTGTGTAAAAATTTTCATAAAGCCTTCATTTCTTAAAAAGTACAGAATTATGTAGCTTCCTCAGCTTGTAACTTCTAAAAACTTATTTTAGTTTATTCGAATGAATTCAATATGTGCATGTGAAATAAAGCCATTTGGTAAAAATACACAGGACTGAGAAATTACTCAGTTTTTGAAAAAAGTAATATTTTACGAATACCTACCTTACACAAATGTACAGTTTCATTTATCAATCTGTTTCTCAATCAAGCAAAACGGTAGTGCGGTTTCTAAAATGTGTGACATGGTTAATTTCAAGAAGGTGAAAGGGAAATTGTGATTTCCTTAATATGGTAATTTATTAAAAGTCCCATCAAATTTATATTTCCAAATGTAATTAATGAAATAAACACACCAAAAATTTGGACAAGGTTGTTTCATCTTTTTGTCTTTTAAGCTTAGTTAAAATTTTTTGGATAAATAATTGTTCCTTTGATTCTATTAACTACAATCTACGGTACAGCTACACTCTACGTTTATGAGCGGTGGCAACGGCCTTGGCGGTTTTTTTTGGCGAACTTCTAGTAGCGAGTTACGGTAGATTAAGGCAACCCATATGTTTTTACGGTTGAAAGAAAAAGAGTTTTAAAATAATTCTTTCTTTGGCGACTTTAAAAGTGCGCCAAAAAAAATATCGCCAAGGCTGTTGCCACCGCTCATAAACGTAGACTGTAGCTATACCTAAACTACTCATAACACTCTAAGTTTTCTGCAATCAGAAATAGCCAGAGCGTTCTTAAATAGTTTTTCTTGATGCGATGAAACAGTTGATTTCTTTTCGGTGTGTGCCACGTTCCGTTTTATGATAGAGAGACTTAAACTTGTTCAACTTAAACTAATAGTGTTACTATCGAAAAAGTCTAAGAACACACACTTTTCTTTATGAACACATTTTCTTGATTCTTTTTAACAGTTTGTTTATTTTCGGTATGGCGTCCAATTCGTTTTTTTCGCTTGTGTGTTTCGATGTGCTGCTCGCGACGTTTTCTTAGATGTGGGCTTTATCATGTTGTCATCGGCTTTGGCATCGCATTTAACGGCTTCAATGCTGCAACGCTGGTAGAAGGTTTTTTTTCATCTTTCTTTCCTTCTTTAGTGTACCTCACACACAAAGGTATGCGTTGAATTCTTTTCTTCGCATTGCGCCAATTTAAGCGATGTCGAAAGCAAGAGAAGAAATCCAGACCAGATTTGGGCTCATCGCTCTCAGCGGTCCAAAGATGTCTTGGTCCTGTGCTTCTAGGCCTCCCTCGGCCTTTTGAGATCCAAGCACAGGTTTGGGCTTTTCTTCCTTTCTTTTCTTTTGATACCTCCTTCTTCAACTAAATCCATATCCATCTTTTCCTTCTTTCGTTTAAAATCTGATTCTAAATCCATATCCACCTTTCTTCCTTTCCTGTAATATCTCCTTCTTCACACACACACACACACACACACACACACACACACACACACACACACACACACACACACACACACACACACACACACACACACACACACACACACACACACACACACACACACACACACACACACACACACACACACACACACACACACACACACACACACACACACACACACACACACACACACACACACACACACACACACACACACACAATCAAATCTATATTCATCTTTCTTACAATTTCTTTAATATCTCCATCTTCAACCAAATCCATATCCGTCTTTCCAACATTTCCTTTAATATCTCCATCATCATCTTGTATCTGCATTAAATTGGGATGGCGTGAAAGTTCATGTGTGTCTCACACGATTTTCCGGCGAGCAATAAACTTCGAAGACTTACCATGTCTGCCAATAAAACAATTATTTCGCTTTAAAATGGTAATCATTGATAAATAAGTAGACTAGTGAAAAACATTTGTACAAATATTGAATTATTGCTTTGATAGATTAATGACAGGGCAGGTGTAACCATCATTGCTTTTTAGGCACCATATCCAATGCTCATATGAAATGCCAGTAGGTCTGGTGCACAATTTTTATTTTCTTAATGCATCATAACTCACATCTTTATCCACCTGTATAGGATTAGTGACATTAGCCCTATTTCTTTTACCAGCTAGTATACTCGGTATAACACGCTTTCGTTTAAACAGCTGAATATTTGCCTTGCTAATGTCCTTGTAAGGGTAAAGAAGTAAATGTTACCTAACTTTTTGTAACTGCCAACTCAGCGTTACATGTAATTTATAGCCCACAATGATTAAAGATAATTGCATCAATAGCATACAATAAAGTTAGTTGTTTTCTTGGGATTTGTTTTAAAGGATTATGATGTACTTAAGAAGGTAATGAATACATTCAAAACAGATACGAGCCTTCAGATAAGATGGTAATTCTTAATATTGGTTCAGTGATACGACGACGCGATTCGTTTTATTTTATCTGGTTTAATAAGATTAATAAAAAGCAAACATTTTTAGAATCATTCTGCTGAATACTTAAGTTATAAAAGCTTTTATGACATTTTCCAAGATGTTATTAATTAGGCCAGGGATGAAGGAGCAAATTGTGTTATACTCATAGATCTCCAATTATCCGGACTCCAGTTACCCGGATCGCTTTGAGAAAAAACAAAATCAACCAAATCTGCATTTTAAAAGTTTCTTATCGGCGAATGATAAAAACGAAGAGGACGAAGTGTCAGATGAGGACATGTGGAACATCATAGAGGAAATTCCTGGATGTTCCGAGTACAGTGTAGAGGACGTAGGCGAGTGGCTGGTGTGTGAATCTTCGGACACTGGATTCCAAATAATCAGTGATGATGAACTCATTGATGAACCAGAAGATGACGACGACTTTTTACTCAACTAGACGTGGGACGGTCAACAAGTAAGTCGTTTGAGTGCCTTGACACAACGATAAAATAGATGGAGCGGCAGCCTGAGTGGGAACATCTACAGCTACTCACCGCCAAGTAAATGCGAGACTTGAATGCGCGGAAACGAGTCAAGGCAGCGAAACAATGGACTTCGACCGATATGTTTAGGTAATGATACATTTTAATACAGTATGCAAGTACAATATGTAAACAAAATTGTTGTCATAGACATTAAATTACACTAGGGGGCTCGCCCCCTGCTCGCTGACGCTCGCCAACCCCCGGAGGATTGCTTCGCAATTCTCATTGGTTCGCTGCGCGAACATATGCTCGCTTCGCTCGCATCAATGAAGACACGTGTCCTAGCAGAAGGGATTAATTACAAAATATATTCCAAAAAAATATTTTTCTAATCTAAATTTGTTGTATTACATAAAAGATAGGTACAGCTACACTCTACGTTTATGACTGATGGCAACGGCTTGGCGATTTTTTTTGGCGCACTTCTAAAGTCGCCAAGGAAAGAGTTATTTCTTAACTCTTTTCCTGTCACAATTTTTTTTCTTTTTACAACACACCTTTTAAGCACATTTCAGAACGTTTTAAAAAGTATATTTAAAAAAAAATTTCACAAAAAGTAGTAAGCTTAATCACATATCAAAACACATTTGTGAACCAGCAGAGAAACTAAGCTACGAATGGTAAGAATACCCTGAAACTTATCAATTACGCTAAATACAGTGAGCATGTTGAAAAAGAAAAAGATTTACAAAAGAAAAAAAGCAAGAAATAATACCTGATAACGTCAGAATTCTCTCGTAAAAAAATAATGAAAACGAAAATGGTCAAAAAAACAAAACTCTTAATCTTGTCGTGAAAAAACTATTATAATAAAATAAAAATTCCACAACTGTCAAAATACAAATAAATGGACCAATGGTATCACAGAAAACGATTTAAAAGGACCAATACAATTAAAGAATAATTTAAAAAACAAACTAACCAATGGGAGGAAAGAAAAAATTTCAAACGAATCAATGAAATCAAACGACCTAAACGGATTTTGGAAGAACTTTCTAGAATATTCAAAATGAAAATTGAAAGTTTCCGTTTGCCGAGGTTGCCATGAAAGCCACAACAACTGTAAAGAAAGATGGGTTGCCTTAATTTATCGTAACTCGCTACTAGAAGTGCGCCAAAAAAAATCGCCAAGCCGTTGCCATCACTCATAAACGTAGAGTGTAGCTGTACCAAAAGATATATACAGTGTCTCTGGAATCAGAATTTAAATGAAAACTTTGAGCAAATTTTTACTCGCAATGTGAGCGCTGCTTTGGAAATTGAATACCCAGCATATTTGTGTGTACATTTCCCCAGTACTCGAGCCACCCATACACTTTTTGACTGAGTTTGTTGTCGAAAGTTGTAGTGCACGCGTCTTGTTGTACTATAATTGTTAGCCTTGAAAAGGACCGTTTTTTAAACAGTCCTGAAAAGATCCTCCGCTTTCTTAGATTTCTATTACAAACCGCAACAGCTCGTCTAAAATTCATTTTTTTTTCCAATAAAATTTCATCCGATAACGCTATAGATTCAAATGACTCGCGAGGCTCCTAGTAAACAAACAATCGCACAATCTTGCCAAAACGCGGTAACAAATAACGTCTTTTTTGCGTGCCACGTAAGAGAAATATATATATAGATTACATTTAAAAGCAAAATTCGTTTTTTTTTTTTTTTTTTTTTTACAAAGAAATAACTTTTTTTGTGAATTATCCAATTATCCGGATGAAGTCTGGCCCCAAATGATACGGATAATTGGAGTTTATCTGAACTTGTTAGAGATTGATTGCCTGTTTTCAGGCACGCATCCAGAAAATAATTTCGACTCGACTCTAACTGTATCTTGTACTAGCAAACATATTCATGTGTGATTTACATGCAATACAGTTGAGAGTATCTATACCCTTATAAAAGGAAGAGTTTGTTTGTTGTCGCAAAATCCTAACGATTCTATGACACTAACAGCAATGAGATTTGGCACACAGGTAGTCCGAATTTTTTGCAATTGTTGGGTCGCGGAGAATTTTAAAATTCAATCTAGAAGATTTTTAAATGAATTTAATTCTCTATCGGTTTGTAAAGCGTTTCTTCCGGAAAAAGAAACTCGAATTTGAACTTTTTATACCCATGTGACTTTGAAGTCAGCTTTGGAACCATGCCAATTCTTTTCATTTCGGGAAACGCTCAGAAAATTATTTTTTTTTCGTTTCCGCTTTGATATTGCGCGGAGGAATAAATTTCCAGCCAGACGATAAATCTTTAAACTGGACTCACTTAATTCTTTCTTCTATCTCCTAGACCGTAAAAGAAAGAGTAAAAATTTCAACGGATTTGAAATCTGCAGAAAATTTTACTTTAGATCGATACCTAAAAATATGATTTTCTTTAAATAAATAATTTTTAAATTGAATATATCTTTTATATTTTCGCAAGAGTTTGTGACGTCACGTGAAACAGATTGCATCTTCTGCCCTTCGCCGTTAAAAAAAAGAAACAGATTACATTTCCTGTCCTATTTCATTTCAGGGAATGATAGCAAAAAACAAAAAACTTTTTGACAGAGATTGTTAATTCTTTTTCATAAAATCGAAATCGCTTAAGATAGATTAAAAATTTCAACGGATTTGAAATCTACGGAAAATTTTACACCAGTTTAATAACTTATACCACGGGCACGGGCAACGCCGGGCTAGCCTTGTAGTGGCTTTTGATTCGATAACAATTCAGTTGGTAGATATTTTAATTAACGTCGAACTGGAACAACACAACGGGCTATTGGCGACGGTCCGGGATCAATCCTCCAAGGGAAATTCGAGGACAACACCACGTAATTTTGATCCATCCACGGTCTGAGGACGAGGCAACACCTACCAACAATTCAGGATATTTTCGCGTTTGGAACTTCGGAGAGTGCTACCATGACTACATTGTAAGAATTGTCTAGAGATACTGGAGTCTCGGAAGATTGAAATTGTTCTGCAATGGTTATCCTCCCATTGAAGCTCTTTTAAGGAAATGAAATGGCGGTCCAACTAGATAAGAAATGGGAGATTATCATGTTGACAGCTCTTAATGATAATTTTCCATTTTTAAGCCTGTTGGTCCGCCATCTCATTACATTTCAACAATCAAAAACAAATTTGGCGAGTTTTGTGTTAGCTCGGATATTGTCATCTGACCGTGGTTCAGAATTACGAGGTGTTTTCGGATCTTTCCCTTCTGGATTGATCCCGGCCCTTCGCCGAAGGCCCGTTGGGTTGCTCCACTTCAACGTTAATTCAACTGCCTGCCTAAATTCGTTATTTTATGCGCCAGTGATTGGTGATGGTAATGGTAATTTTAGTTAACGTCGTACTAGAGTAACACATCGGTTATTAACGACGGTCCGGGATCAGTCCCTTAAGGGTGAGATCCGAGGACAATACCTCGTAATTTGGAACCACGGTCAGATGACGCAGCAACACCTGAGTTGGCACCCCACTCTCCAAACATCCACACCAACCCAACGTGATGACTTTAGGCCCCACGCGCGCCGACAGTGATTGGATTGGGTTGGTGTTAGTGTTGCCAACTTTTTCAGAGACATTTTGTTCAAAGCTGAAATATTTATATCGTCACTCAATGTGCAAATGGTCGTTTGTCTAAATGCTGCATTTTTCAGGAGAGCGAGAAAAAAAAAATCGAATTTTTACCTTATGATTTGATTCTAATATGTACTTATTTCGTAATTTATTGGATCAGCTGATGACATTCGACATTTTGCCAACAGTTGGAAATCACAAAATGCCACACCAATAATACCTTTCAACCTTTCAACCTTTAGTGACAGGTAACTTTTCCCCGTGCTTCCCAATTTTTAGCCGATGTCGTCATTGGATAGTGTTTGTCTTGAGAAGAGAGGCTAACGAGCCGCGGTAGCTCAGTCAGTAGAGCGTCGGGCTCGCATCAGAAGGGTTGTGGGTTCTGTCCTCGGCGGAGCCTCCAATTCTGATGATTGCGAGATCGGCGCTTCGACTTGGCTAAAGACCGTCGTGTTCACTAATGGTGACTGGGGCACGTTAAATAGGTCGTGGTCACAATGTCCCCCATGTTCCCATACCAAATCAATACCTCTGGGGGTACCTGATCAGGGGGTTATCGGCCTCTGATTGCGATCTAAATTACGATATGTGTGAGTGAATGGATGTATGAAAGGGACCTTCCTGTTAAACGGATGTGTCATGTATGTCGAGCAAAGTCGGACTTCCTCCCAATGGGGCTCAATAACATGGAAGGCGCACCCCCCTCGCCTCTTGCCGTCTTCGACGGGCCTGGCACTCCTCTGGTCTGCCAGTGTAGGCATAAGAAACAACAACAACAACAGAGATGCTAACAAATGTTGTTTAGAAAAAACAAAACATTCAATTTACAAAACACGATAAAGACGAAATTGTACACATTTGAAGCAAGAGCTATCTCTGCTCTGGATTACTTAAAACATTGGCTTAAAAAGAGCCAAAAAACACCATTTCACTCGAGCTGTTGTTTCGTACCTCGCAAAAACTGCTCTAAAAAACCACCACATGTTTTCCTACTTCTTTTCTCCTCTTCGGAAGAAGGTGGTATGACGTCACAATCCTTGGAGATGTCCGTGAACTTCGAGATGTCTCCTCCTGTCACCGGACCTTATCTCTTCTCTAAGCACCGGACTGAACAGTGACGATATAAGTATTGGCTTGGGATAGTGGGGAGAACGGACATTTCATGGACACGAAATCATGTGCAAAAAAAGAATTATGTTTGGGAGTGTAGGTGATATTGGTCTATAGCTTTCTCTGAAATTCCGGGACAATATAATATTCAACGGAGATTCTGAAAAGCAACTTCGATTCCGGGACAATCTCGGCCAATCCGAGTTGCTTGGCAACCCTAGTTGGCGTGGAAGTTTGGAGAGTGGGGAGCCTTTTCAGGTGCTACCTCGTCACCTCACCGTCGTTAAAATTTCGTGAAGTTGTCCTCGATCTTTCCCTTAGGGTATTGATCCCGGACCGTCATCGTCGGCCGACCAACCGGTATAGTGGTCAAGGTATTAGCGTCTAGATAGGAAGGCTACTGGTTCGAATCTAGGTCTGGGCATGGATGTTTGTAAGATGGATGTAGAGGCGGCTGGTGCACCTTAAATCTGCCGTGGCCAAAAGTCATCACGTTGGGTTGGTGTGGAAGTTTGGAGAGTGAGGTGCCAGCTCAGGTGTTGTTTCGTCATCTGACAGTGGATCAAAATTACGAGGTATTGTCCGCGGATCTTTCCGCCGACCAACCGGTAAAGTGGTTAATGTGTTAGCCTCTAGATCGGAAGGTTCCTGGTTCGAATCCGGGTCCGGGCATGGATGTTTGTAAACGTATGGTGTAGAGGCGGCTGGTGCACCTTAAATCTGTCGTGGCCGAAGGTCCTCACGTTGGGTTGGCGTGGAAGTTTGTAGAGTGGGGTGCCAGCTCAGGTGTTGCTTCGTCATCTGACCGTGGTTCAAAATTGCGAGGTGTTGTCCTCGGATCTTTCCCTTAAGGGACTGATCCCGGACCGTCGTCAATAGCCCGTTGTGTTGCTCTAGTACGACGTTAACTAAAAATTACCAATTACCGCGGATCTTTCCCTTAAGGGATTGATCACGGACCGTCATCAATAGCCCGTTGTGGTTCTGTAGTACGACGTTAATTACCAATTATCTATTACTAGGTCCGAGCATGGATGATTGTAAGCGTATGGTGTAGAGGCGGCTGGTGCACCTTAAATCTGTCGTGGCCGAAAGTCCTCACGTTGGGTTGGCGTGGAAGTTTGGAGAGTGGGGTGCCAGCTCAGGTGTTGCTTCGTCATCTGACCGTGGTTCAAAATTACGAGGTGTTGTCCTCGGATCTTTCCCTTAAGGGACTGATCCCGGACCGTCGTCAATAGCCCGTTGTGTTGCTCTAGTACGACGTTAACTAAAAATTACCAATTACCGCGGATCTTTCCCTTAAGGGATTGATCACGGACCGTCGTCAATAGCCAGCCCGTTGTGGTTCTGTAGTACGACGTTAATTACCAATTATCTATTACTAGGTCCGAGCATGGATGATTGTAAGCGTATGGTGCAGAGGCGACTGGTGCACCTTAAATCTGTCGTGGCCGAAAGTCCTCACGTTGGGTTGGCGTGGAAGTTTGGAGAGTGGGGTGCCAGCTCAGGTGTTGCTTCGTCATCTGACCGTGGTTCAAAATTACGATGTGTTGTCCTCGGATCTTTCCCTTAAGGGACTGATCCCGGACCGTCGTCAATAGCCCGTTGTGTTGCTCTAGTACGACGTTAACTAAAAATTACCAATTACCGCGGATCTTTCCCTTAAGGGATTGATCACGGACCGTCGTCAATAGCCCGTTGTGGTTCTGTAGTACGTCGTTAATTACCAATTATCTATTACTAGATCCGAGCATGGATGATTGTAAGCGTATGGTGCAGAGGCGACTGGTGCACCTTAAATCTGTCGTGGCCGAAAGTCCTCACGTTGGGTTGGCGTGGAAGTTTCGAGAGTGGGGTGCCAGCTCAGGTGTTGCTTCGTCATCTGACCGTGGTTCAAAATTACGAGGCGTTGTCCTCGGATCTTTCCCTTAAGGGAATGGTCCCGTACCGTCGTCTGTAGCCCGTTGTGTTGCTCTAGTACAACGTTAATTAAAATTACCATTACCGCCCGTGATTGCAATTTTCAAGTGCATTTGCTTTTAAAGAAAATAATCCTGAATATCATATCAAATTAATTTCTCATCTATTCGAAATTGGGAAATTTCCGTTTCCTGATACATGAGTCGAAACATTCCGCCCTGGAGCACACTATTGGTGATGGTCTGAGTAGGTAGGTAGTTAATTGACACCCCAATGGTACAACACAACGGTCTATTGGTGACGGCCGGGAACAATCCCGAAGAGAAAGATCGAGGACGACACCTCGTAATTGTGAATCAAGGTTAGTTGACGAGAACACCTCATCAGTCACCCCAATCTCCTCACTTCCATTTATAGTCGAATTTTTCTTCAAGGTAGCCAGTATTTCATTTCGAAGGGAACGACACAAGGCAAATGGAATTTTCAATACAAATTTAAGATCCTATCAATTTCAAAATATATTTTTTTGTTTATTTTTGGTTATCAGACCATGAATTAAAAAAAAAACATTACTGTAAGTGCCTGAAAAGTGTCTCGGTTGAACTAAATCCACGAATGACTGTTCACTGACTGTTGGATACTATCAGTAAATAAATCCAAATAGGGATTAAACAAATATTTAGACAATCTTGCTTTTAGAAATATACTCTTAATTTTTGTTACTTACTGGAGTATGGAATGATTTGATACGATATAATGAATTGATACGATATAATGAATTGATACGATATAATGAATTGGTACGATATAATGAATTGATACGATATAATGAATTGATATGGTATAGTGAATTGATACGATATAATGAATGGATATGATACGAATTATGGAAATGTGAAAAATGGTTAAGTCAGTGCAAAAAAAAAATGTTCTTTAATTTTTTTTATATTGCGCAACGAGTAATAAATATCTTAACTACTAAATAAAACAATGGATACTATTTTAATAGTAGTTTTTTTTAAGTAAAATAGCTGTTAAATTTTTGAACAAAAAATATTTCATGCATTTATATCGTTAAATTTGTAAAGATATTTTAAAAATCAGGAACCGTTTACAAAATCTCGACCAATTATTTAGTACACGCAATATTCTTACTCTTGGTTCGAAAGTTAGGTAATAATATTGAGTGGTATTCAGAAATCAAATTAAAAACTACTTAAACCTTAAGCAATTTTTCCTTTAATTTCGAAATTTTGCATTGGTTTCTAAATTTTAGTTTACACGAATAATAACTATTAACATGCACTAAGTGTTAAACAAACATCGCTTTTGACGACCACTTTATTGAAACTGTTAACGTATGTGCTCTTTACGTAATATACTGGTGGAAAATGATAACCCAACATCAAGGATTGGATTGGATTGGATTTGGTTTTGTGGCACTGAGTCCTCTTGGGACATATTATGCCAAACTCAAGATAAAAATCAGATACATAATATAATAATGAAATGAGACGAGTCAAAACATAATGAGTAAATACTATATAAAATTATATGTGATGGATAAAACCAATGTCATGTAAAAAGCTAAAAATATTTGGATGAGGATTCACCCCAACCATGTCTTCTAAAGTCAAGGTATAAGAATTAAAATATTTAAGACGTTGATAATTAAAATGAGAACACTCTATTAAAATGTGTTTTACAGTTAGTGGGCAAATGCAGTAATTACAAATGGGATTATCTTCTCCGAGGAGGAGGTGCCTATGAGTTATACGCGTATGCCCAATACGGAGCCGAGTTAGCATTACCTGCTGTCGTCTTAAAGCTGGTGACTGCCATAGAGTTATATTTGGTTTTATAGCATGGAGTTTGTTTTCAGTTTGTTCATTCCATTCGTTTTGCTATTTGTCTTGTAAAAATGTGTAAATGATAGATTTTAGGTCACGATAAGGAATGGTATGATTAAAATTATTATATACGATTTGGCGGCTTTGTCAACTAATTCATTTCCAGATATCCCAACATGAGATGGGATCCAACAAAATAACAAGTTAAAATTTTTGGATGAAAGATGATAAATTTTTTTCAGTGATTCTAAAACAATGGGATGACTGTCATGATCAGGATGTTTCAATGACTGTAAAACGCTTAATGAATCAGTGAAAATGATACAATTTTTATGACAATGATCAGATATATATTCCAATGCTTTATATATGGCCATGATTTCAGATGTAAAAACAGAACATGAAGAATGAAGTTTAAAACTGTGAACAGAGTGATTAATAGTAAACGCAGCTCCAACATAGTTTGCCCTTTTAGATCCGTCCGTGTAAACCAGTATAAAATTTGAGTATTTTTCTATGTGCTTTTGAAAGAGTTGTTTGTATACAACATCAGAGGTATCTGCTTTATAGAAATTTTGGAACGGGTTTTGAAAATGAAAGTCATGATTAAACCAAGGAGAGAAAGCATACAGTTTTTTCTGGGTGACGTCAAGTGAAGAAAATTCGGATCCGTTCATTAGATCCAGCATTCTCAAGTGGAATGTAGGGATGAAGGATGTTTTTGCTTGATAAAGGCGTTTTTTTTAAATATGGGCTATGATGAATGGTATGCAATGGGTGATGAGGGATTGAGGATATTCTAAAATAATATTCTAAGGACAACAACTGTCGCCTTAAGTCCAGAGAAGGTTCAAAAGCGTCTACACACAAGCTGTTTACAGGTGACGTTCTAAAGACACCAGAACATAAGCGTAAAGCTGTGTAGTGGATGGTGTTCAGAGTTTGAAGGGCAGATTTTCTTGCTGAGCCATACACCACGCAGCCATAATCTAATTTAGATCGAATTAAAGCTCCATAAATCTTAAAAAGGCAAGTACGATCAGATCCCCATGATAATTTTGATGAAACTCGTAAAATGTTAAGAGCCTTTTCGCAACGTTTGCGTAAATTTAAAATATGCGGTTGAAAAGTCAACTTCTTGTCAAATATGATACCTAAAAATTTTAAATTGTCCACAACATTAATTAAAATATCTTTGAAAAATATTTCAGGGTCAAGATGAAGATTACGCTTTTTGCAAAAATGAACACAAGCGGTTTTAGAAGGTGAAAAACTGAAACCATTTTCATTAATCCAATGTGTGATTTTATTTACTGCCTGTTGAAGTTGTCTCTCTATTAAACGAATGTCTTTAGCTGCGCATGAAATTTGCAGATCGTCAACGTAAATAAGACCTTTAACTGATGGCGGCAATTGAGAAACAATATCATTAATATTTAAAATAAATAAAGTAACACTTATAACACTGCCTTGTGGTACTCCTTCCTCTTGAATAAAAACATCTGAAAAAATTGATCCAATCCGTACTTTAAAATATCGTTTCTCTAAAACATTTTGAATAAAAATAGGCAGATTTCCCCTTATGTTTTTAAAAATATCCTTTAAAATTCCATGTCTCCACGTTCGATCGTACGCTTTTTCTATATACAAAAATATCGAGACGAGATGTTTGTTTTGAACAAAAGCGTTTCTTATTTCGGTCTCGAGAGCGACTAGGTTGTCAATAGTGGATCGATGTTTTCTAAAACCACTTTGAAGTGGAGAGAGACATTTATCTTTTTCTAAAACATAAATTAACCTCGCGTTGACCATTTTTTCTAAAATTTTGCATAGGCAGCTTGTCAGGGCTATTGGACGGTAGTTCGAAGGATTCTTGGGGTCTTTATTTGGTTTCAGTATGGTATTACATTAGCATACCTCCATGACTGCGGAAAAGTGTGTTCGGTCCAAATTCTATTGTAAAATTTGAGGAGATGAATTAGAGAACTATTTGAAAGATGTTTGAGCATGATGTAACTGATATTATCTGGGCCAGGAGTTGATTTGTGGACTAAGGATAAAGCTTTTATCAATTCCGGAAAAGTAAAGTCACAATTATATGATAATATACTGTTTGAAGTAAAATTAATTTTATTCTTTTCAGACGCAATTTTGATTTTTTTTTTAAACTTTCAGGGTAGTTAGTGGAGTTGGATATTTTAGAAAGGCATGAAGCAATTACGTTTGCTATATCTTTGGGTGCTGATAGTACTTGGTTATTGCATTCTAGAATCGGAATTTGTCTATTGGGGTAAACACCAGAAATTCTTTTAATTCGGTTCCATAATTGTTTACTAGTGACTTTACTATTAAAACTATTGATATAATTAATCCAAGAATCCCTCTTACTACGTCGTTGTATTTTTCGAAAGGCCGCTTTTGTTTTTTTATAAAAAATATAGTTTTCATTTTTTTTTGTTGGATATCTCTCTCTCTCTATATATATTACAAAAAAGTTACCGCCGCTGCCGCCGCAGGATTGAAAAATGTGTTGTTAAGCTCGATTCTTAGACGGTTTCCCGAGAAAGTACTGATCGGAAAAAAATGAAATTAACATGCTTTGGTCTTCATGGTATTTCCTGGATAATTATTAAGATTTTTTTTCCGATGCGGCTATTAGTTTAGGTTTTATTAAGTGTTAAAGTTGAAGAAGTGAAATTTCTTCCGCGAGTGAGCAAAACACATTCAAATTTTCAGTCTTCAGTCGTGAGTTTTTTTTAAAGAGTACCTCTCAACGTAAATTTTTGCAGCTCGTCGAGTTTTTTTTAAATTTCAATTTGATTCTTGATAATATTTTTTTTGAAATTCGGGAAAAATCGGGACATTTTTGTTACTTTTTTTTAAAACTGCCGTATCTATATCTTATTACTATTAGTTTTTAATTTTTAAAATATCGCAGTAGACCACAGAATGTACTCTTTCTTACGGTACTATTATTTTTGAAATCGGTTAATAATTAAATTAGATGCGATCAAAAGTTGGTGATACAAAATTCGGAATCTTTGGATATTTTCGCTACTTTTTTTTTTGTCACAACAGTTATATCTACAGAAAAAAACATTATTTTTTAAATTTGAGAACATCACTGAATACATGACATTACACTCTTTCTTATGGTACAATTATTTTTTAAATTGGTTAATAATTAAATTAGATGCGATCAAAAGTTGGTGATACAATTTTCGGAACTTTCACAGATCGTAATTTCCGATACAAAACTAAAACTGTCATATCTATATCGTATTACTATTAGTTTTTAATTTTTAAAATATCGCAGTATACCTCAGAATGTTCTCTTTCTTACAGTACAATTATTTTTAAAATTGGTTCATAAATAAATTGGATGTAATCAAAAGTTGGTGACACAAATTTCGTAATTTTTATTTCGCGGAGCATTGCATTCGCGGAGGGTTGTATTTTTTACTATCGGGTTTGCCAGATATCAAATTTATCGTAGCACCAATTGCCATGAAAACGATTTCTTTTTATTTGGCGAGGAAAAAGGCTCGCTTTTTTCCCTCTGTTTTCAGACGGTTTACCGAGAAAGTACAAAGTACAGATCGTAAAGTTTTTAGATTAACACAGTTTATTTAAAATTTTACAGGGAACAAGATGCAGAAGATTTTTTACTGATGCGGCTATTAGTTTAGGGTGCATTAAGTGTTCAAGTAAAAATAAGTGAAATTACTTGCGAAAGAGGTATTGGTTTGCGAAGCAAACCAAACGGGATTACGTAGCAATCCTAGGGGGTCGGCGAGCGTAAGCGAGCAGGGGGCGAAGCCCTCGCTGTGACGTCATGGACCGTAAAGTGAAATCAAGATAATACAAATTATTCAGATAGTTTCACTCTGCGAAAGGAATGTTGGTTTGCGAAGCAAACCAAATGCATATGTAAAAGGAGTGTATATGTAAAGGAGCATATGTAAAGGAGGCATATGTAAAGGAGCCATAAAAATAAAGGATAAAAGAAAAGAGAAAACTACTTGTGCCTTTTCGTCCTAGGACGAGGTTTGTCTTGCCGAAGATCCTTCTTGGACTTGGGTGGTGAAGTGTCCAAGTCATCACCTTCTAAAGAGGAAATATCACTTTCAGTGTTGTACAGATTTATAAGATCACTGGTGGAAGGAATTGCGTTTCTAGATGAAACAGGCTGTAACTGTCCCGTTGGTTGGGCTAGCCCAATGATGCTAGATCCAGGTTTAGGCAGAAGAGAGGTAGGAGAAGAACTTTTTGCTATTTTGATATTATTCTGTTCAAGTGATATGGTTCTTTTTAAAGAAGTATTTGTAGAACGATTTGGTTTGTTTATGTTTTTTGTATTTGATGAGATTGTAGCTGATGCTTTAGAAAAAAAAGGCGTTATAGCTTTGTTCGTTGAAGTTTTATGTTGGTCAGATGGCTTAAAAATAGTTGCGTCGGTTTGAGTTCCATTAGTTTTGAAGGTTTTTTTTAACCTATTGAAGAATAATATATTCCAGGTTTCGGGGTGCGATCATTAACTATTTTTCGGGCCTCCGGGAATGAAATGTTTTGTTGGACTTTAATTGTTTGAATTTCCTTTTCGGTTTGAAATTTAGGGCAGGACTTGGCATAAGCTGGATGTTCACCTTTGCAGTTGACACAGCAAAGGGATGATGTAGTACAGACATCGGTCTTTTGGTCTGTACTACAGCATTTTGCGCAAGTCTCTTTGCCACGGCATGCCATGAAAGAGTGGCCGAATCTTTGGTATTTAAAACAACGGACTGGATTTGGTATGAAAGGTCTAACTGGGCAATTATATAGGCTATTTTTACGTGTTTGGTTAGACTTGGTGTATTGAAAGTTAATATAATATGTTTGGTGGGTATTCTTTGACAGTTTCTTTGAATAGTGGTTCTTCTAACATTGATAACAGATTGATTGGACAGGGATTCTAAAATGTCTTGTTCAGTGTCATATACCAAGTCTGATTCAGAAATTACGCCTCTAGATGAATTTAAAGTTTTATGGGGTGTTACAGTTACTTCTATTGGACCAATGGATTTGATTTTTTGTATGTTTAATGATTGTGTTTTATTTGATACTTCAACGAGTACATCTCCTGCAAGGTTTTTTTTTATGGTTTTAGTTTCTCCTACCATTCCTATTATAGTTTTATTTAGTAAAATAGCCGATATATTTTTTAGGTTTCCCTCATTACTCTTTATTATAAAAAATTTCTGTTCTGATGTATTTTTTCCATTATTTTTACCACATAGGTGCTCCACTGAAGGAGAAAGGGTTTTTTGGTTATCCATGATTGAAAATTAAATATTCAGTCCTCGGCGGCACCACCCACCATGGAGTCCAACGAGGGGATACAGGTTTCTGTACCGGTGCTAGCCAGGGACTATACGAACCCAACTCACCTCTATGACTGCTCTAAGGAGCTAGTTGGTGAGCGGGTCCTTAGCCCAAGCAAGATATACCCACCAGCCGATCAATGTACTGGGACCAAAGTACACTTCATGTTTGTCCGAAGCAGGAGCCGAAGCAATGTATTGGGGCGTTATGTTGTCCCTCAATCACCAGGATCACCTTTTCCGAAGACACAGGTCTCCACGCACGGCAAACACGTGGGTGATACAATCCCCAAGAGAAGCTGAAAGCACAGACTGGCGAAAAGATTCTCAAGGGGAGCCCTCACCTCCGAAGAGGCAACCACATCGAGGGAGGAAGAAAAAGGAAAAAGCAGAAGGGTAGAGGAGGAGAAGAACGAAAGGGAGAAAAGATCACTCAGGTACCCCGGGGTTGTGAAGCCCGTACAAAACTAAAGAAGGAATGCCCCTGGGGGCCCCAACATCAAGGAGGATTGAAGGCAAAAACAAACAAAACTATGTACATGTTAGTACTCTAGCCGGCGCGGCGTGTTGCACTGATGAAGGAATGGTCAAGGTCACAGTCAATTGCAGAGACCCGCTAGCCTATAGCCCCAATGCACTATCCCAGAATATCTTCACGTCTACATTGAGTTATATCGCTGTAAAAGTTGTGCGTTGGCTGAAAATATATAAAATCGCAAGACGGAAGCGGCCACAAGATAATGTGCAGTCGGTTGATTTTAAACAAGATTGGTATTTTAATTAACGTCACACTAGAGCAACACAACGGGCTACTTGCGACGGTCCGGAATCGAAACTCGAAGAGAAAGATCGTGGACAACACCACGTAATTTTGAACCACGGTCAGATGACGAGGTCACACATGAGCTGGAACCCCGCTCTCTAAACTTTGCTTCTAATTCTTCTTTGCTAACTAACACTTCTACATTGAGGACATCAGAGGTCACGACAGATTTAATGTAGTATTGTCCCATCAGCCGCTTCGTACACGGCTGTCTTTGGTTGGATTCGAACTCGCAACCTTCCGTTTGCTAATTGTTACAACCGGGCTACCACGGCATCGAAACGAGGTCGGATTGTAGGCAGATGTTCCTTCCGCCAGATCGCGAAAAGAATGGACCGAAATGCCTTTATACAGTTGTGGGCAGCGATGGTCCCGGGTTGGTTGGTTTTGGTTTAATGGCGCAAGATCCAAAAAAAAGATAAGCTGCGCCAGACACAAGATAAAATATAGTCCACATATAAGGTTAAAATATTTTTATCCGTCAGATCGGCGATGGTCCCGGGAAGACAATACTACAAGAAGACCGTGTTCTGAGTTATCCTGGACACTGGTAGAACGGGAAATTGATGCAGTCGGATGTTTTGGCTGAATCGTATCGTAATACGTCGACGAAACAGATTCGAGCTGTCGCAAATTCCTGCATCCATCACGAACAGTGTAGAATCTTGGAAAGTGACATCCGCTCAAGTCGCCTGCGGCCATCCACCTTGAAATGAAATGGACGGATCATGTTCCCTCAACCTCATGTTACTTCTTCCAGTTAACCCAGTTTGAAGATCCGTCAAGTGGTTGTGGGTTGTGCAAGAATCCTAAATTATTGACTGGCTAAAGTGATTGTCCACACCGTTTGTAGCACTCTAAAGGCGGCTTCTCTGATCAAGCCGACATAAAGCAGACATATTCAAGAATTCCTTGATTGGAGATCATAAAAGTCAAGGGATCAACTGTCCATAACTAACCCCAAAAGTACTATTACAGCACTCAATTTGACATTACATCGGTCATAAGTTCTGGGCACTTGACATACACCCTCTTGATCTGACGTTACACTGACATTACGATCTCCTAAACCTCAAGCCCCATGATAATACTCAAAATTCAATTGACAAGGTGTTTTCAGTTGAAAGGGGGTTAAAAGTCGCTGGAAATTGCCAGAGACCATTGAGATCTAAGAGAGCGAGGACACCCTCGCTACTCTGCCGAACCCTTCTTATCCCAAAATATCTGTAATTTTGCAGTACATATCTGTAAAGCTGTAGGATGTTAGAACAAATGTTGTTGTACGGAAAGTCAAAGATCTCGTTCTGTTTACGCTACCATTTCTGTCAATACACCATTTCATCCGGTACACCGTGATCAAAAACACTCGTCGCCGCCCATCCGCGGACGCGATTCGTAAGTAAACGTGATTTGCCCTTCATAGATCTTACGACAGCTACTCCGCCTACATGGTCAGTCTATTTCATGAGAAGGTCTGTGGCATGCCTGCCATTGGCTCTGAGGCACCATCGAAGCCGTCTTCAGTGGTTTCGTGTAAGAGCCGACTGGAGGACAGCTGTTGTATTCACTTACACTGTTGTATTCACGGACGATAGGTTTTCTTTTCTGTCTTGGCGCTAGTGTTGGTCGTGCAAGGGGGCAGTTGGTTGGATGTTTCTGTGTTTTAGAACGTTTGAACATACACTGATAATTATCAGTCTCCAATACTATCAAACTTTATTGTTTTACATCGGATCCGCCAAAAATGCTATCCAACATTTTGAATTGTCGAACGGTCTGCTAAGCCGGACAAACACAGTCATCACGGCCGATCTCATCGACAAGGTGGACGACCTAGTGAGAAGTGATCGGCGTGTCACATTGCGAATGTTGGCGGTGAAGGTGTATGTCAGCGTTGGAACAGTGTGGACAATTGTTCACGACAGGTTGCATTATCGGAAGCTGTGCGCGCAGTGGGTTTCGAAGCAGATCACCGACCAGCTAAAGGAACTGCGTATGGGGCTAGCACTGACACATCTGTTTCGGTATCACGACGACCCCGCTTTCCTGGAGCGGATCGTCACAGGTGATGAGAGCTGGTGCCATCACTACGAGCCAGAGACAAAGCGGGACAGCAAGCAGTGGAAGCATGCGTCGTCTCCTCCCCCTAAAAAGTTCAAAGCCGTGGCGTCATCATGGAAGGTGCTGCTCACCGTCTTTTTCGACGTCCAAGGTTCGCTACTTGTTGAATTCCTCGAGCACAGAAGAACCATTAACTCCGATGTGTACTGTGAGATACTCCGAAACCAACGCAGGTCCATCAAGAACAAAAGACCGGGTTTGCTCACGGAGGGTTTGGTTCTGCTCCATGATAACGCGCATCCACACGTCTCCAGGGTCACACACGCGGAACTGGCCAAGTTCAAGTTGGAGCAGCTTGACCATCCGCCCTACAGCCCGGACATGTCGCCCTGCGATTTGCATGTGTTTGGTCCCCTGAAAAAACATTTGAAAGGGAAGCGCTTCAACTCGGACGACGAACTCAAGGACGCTGTGGAGGACTGGGTCTCGTCACGGCCACATGAATTCTGAAAACAAGGAATCCTTCGGCTCGTTAATCAATGGGATCGTTGTGCTCAGGCCTGTGGTGTATACTTTGAACAAAGTCTTCATTTATACCCACAGTGTCGTTTCGTACCTTTTCATTTGAACAACGTTTGTACACAGCTGTTTGTAAAAAATGCAACACCATGAAGGAATCATCCGAATGAAATGAAATTTGCAGGAAATGTCAATTATAGGATGTTATGCAAAATAATAAAGTTTCAGAGCCACCACGCATGCGTAGTGTGAGCAGCACCCTCTGAACTGATGCTAAAAGCGTATAAATAGAGGGCTGTAGAGGGCTTTGAAAATAGTGCATGGTTATTTTTTAGTGGCGAACGTTTAGTGAGACTTAAGTATGTCTCCACGACAAAATAGGGTGAAATTTCAACAAATTACAGACTTTGAACCGAGGAGAATCATCGGCCTTCGTAAAGGAGGATTTTCCTATCGCGCAATAGCAGCTCGTGTTCAGCGGAACAGTTCCACAGTGATGCGAGTTTGGAAGCAGTGGACCGACGAGCACCGGACAACTCGAAAAACTGAACTGGAGTGGACGACGGAAGGTGACGTCAGCGTGCGATGATAGACATTTGGTCCACACAGCGGTGAATGACCGTACAGCTTCCTCCAAGCAGTTGGCAGCACTTTGGTCTACTGCTACAGGAGGTGTACTAATGTCGGCTTCGTCAATTCGCCGACGTCTGCTACACCGTGGACTGCGTACAAGGATTCCTTTATACAGGATCCCCTCACGCCAAACCATCGACGGCAGTGTCTGTAATGGGCTCATGAGCACAGAGCCTGGAGGGCTGATTGACAACAAGTTGTCTTTTCTGACGAATCCCTCTTTAATTTGTGGAGCCATCATGGCCGTATTCGTGTTAGACGCTATGCCGGTGAACGTTGCCTTCCAGAGTGCGTTATCGAACGTCATAGTGTCCGAACACACGGAGTTATGGTCTGGGGTGCGATTTCGTATCATGGACGATCTCAGATGCTACGAATTGAGGGTAATCTGAATAGCAACAGGTACGTCCTTGAAGTGCTAGAGCCCGAAGTCGTTCCCTTCCTTCAAGGCACCCCTGGAGCTATTTTTCAACAGGATAATGCATGCCCTCATGTTGCAAGGAATGTTCGAGACTTCCTTTCAGCCCAACACATGCAACTTCTTCCTGGCCTGCTTATTCGCCGGATATGCCGCCTATTGAGCAAGTGTGGGATTTGGTTGGTCGGCGTCTCGCTCGTGATCCGCGTCCTACAGCTTCAAAAGACGAACTTTGGGTGCGCATACAAACAATATGGAATACTCTTCCACAAGCAGACATTCAACATCTGTTTCACTCCATGCCACTTCGTATAGCAGCACGTATTGCTGCGCGTGATGGCTACACCAAATACTGATTTCGGACATTTAATATTGTATTTTTGCTTTGAAAATTTATTCATTTATTTGTACAAACCGTTTGTGTATTAAATTTCATTTAATTATGATGGCTCTTTCATGGTGTTGCATTTTTTACAAACAGCAGTATATTTATCATTGTTGCAACATATTCTAATAATTTAAACAAAAGCAGTCTGATTTATTGCCTTTACCGCAATGTTCATCCAACCGCGACAGGGAACTCGAAATAAGGATGCAATTTGTCTTCGTAAACGGGTTCCAAGCATTTATTTAAAATGTTGGGGAGATTTGGTATCTGTGAAGCAATTTTAGCTTATGCTTTCCCGGCATGTTTCATGAGCAAATAGGGAGTCCATAAATTAGTTTAAGTAATACTATATTAAAGCGCTAGATTTTTTTTTCTGTAAATTAGGTAGCAGAATGTTTGAGTTAAAACTATCTGTCGCAAACCATTGGGCAGACCAGTTGGAATAGCAACGGATTAGCAACTGGAGGGTTATGAGTTAGAATGTAACCAAATCCAGTAGTGTACTAAAGGGGGCTGGTGCACGTTAAATCTGTCGTGGACTCAGTTGTCCTCACGTTGGCCTTGTGTGGAAAATTGGAGAAGCTCAGGTGTTGCCTCGTCATCTGACCGTGGTTCAAGATTACGTGGCGTTGTCCTCCATTATTTCCCTTTGGGATTGATCCCGGACAGTCGCCAATAACCCGTTGTGTTGCTTCAGTATAACGTTAATTTAAATACCTACATACCCAAACCATAGATGTGAATTATAGACGAAGGATTGCAATTGAAAGAAACTTCAAAAACATTTTTAACGGTGGATCTATTACTTTTTTATCTCAACTGATAACAAAAGTTATAAGCTTCGGTACTATAAAAATGTGATATAAGAATGAAATCAATATTATTGTGGTACAAGCGTAGAATTTCGCATGAAATTACTTTTGTAAGACCTATTTTTTTGTCAGTTCAAGAAGTGTCATCAATGAAATAACCATTAAGTAGGTGGAATGTTCAATGTGTTAGTAAGTCCTTTTGATTTAATGTCCTGAGGAAATGTAACTGTTAAATACTATTAGTATACTTGTGAATATTAAACACGTTTATAAAATATGAAGTGTTATTAGACATGTAAATACAACGTCTTAATTTTGAGGTTAAAAAAAATTAATCCCTGATCTTTCAAACGTTGACGTGGGAGAAATTTGCCTCTTTGGAAGGACTTTTACGCTTATACTAGCTCGGATATGTAAAAACAACCTGCTTAAAATAGTGTTCTGAGTTTACAGATAAAACCATGAAACTTTTGTACTTGAGCTTGGGTATGAAAACAAATTATCTTCACTTTTTAAATGAAAACATCAGAGAAGGAGTACAAGAAATTCAATAACAGTCTACAAGATATGGACGATTAACCAGTTAAGAAGTTCCGTAAGCTCAGTGAGAGCATAATCTACAAAAATGAGAATGGAGTGTTTGATTGTACATTGAATAATTTCGATGTACACGTTACGTTTCTTTTTACGTTTTCTATCCGTTTTGTGGCCATTTTGATGAAAGATTCGTTTTTTGAGCGTTTGTCTGTCCATCTGTCTGTATGTGTGTGCCCATGCTACGTCCAAAAGGTTTGATATATTTTCATGGAACTTAGCATATTAAAAGATATTTTTTGGCAACGTCGTAATCAAGGATCACGTGACTCTGTTATGGACAAAAGTTGGAAGTTGTACTATTTGTAGCCGCGAAAAACTTTTTAGAACAGCCACAGACAATTTTGTTGAGCTTTGGTGAGATGCTTGAAAATGGAGCAAAAAGAAGACAAGAAGAAAAAGTCCAAAACTGAAGAAAAATGAACCTGCAAAAATTTTTGAAAAAGGGGACACATAACCTTATTTTATTCTCGCTTTTCGCAGTTAAGAACTATGCTAATCGATGGAGACAGTTACAAGATGTAATGCGCTTCGTTTTAGAAGACATTCTGTTATCCCAAGAAGCTTCTAATAAAATGCACGACGAAGTTTATGTATTTCTGTTTCGGACATATTCTGTCTTCGCAAGTTTGGAAGAATGGAAAGCTCTTTTTCACTTGATTCAGCTTACACAAGATCACAAATTCAAACATACGAAAAGGGTAAGTGGTAAATTGTAAATAATATTTTTATCTCTGTATTGATTAAATCTTTACTTTTTTACAGTTTGCAACGAAACGATTAATATCGTTTACTACCACGCCAAAGGCACGAATCCTAAAAATTGACGTTTCTACAATAACGCTTTCAAAATATTAATACTTCGGAAAAATCGAGTTACGACTCTAAGTTTGTTGTTTAGTCATGATAATCGACGTTTCCACTAAGAATCAAAATTCGTGGCTATGTCATAGAATAAAACATGAAATGATGACTCAAAATATGCAGTTTCATGAAAAACACCAAAAATGCAGGTGATAGTACTTTTCGTGGGGTCAGGTGTGACAACTGTTCGCTGATGCTCGCCAACCCCCGTTGTTTCCTACGTTTTCTCAATTAGTTTGCTTCTTAAACGAACTCCACGTGCAGGCCTCGAAGTGGCAATTGTTAACAACATAAATCAAAACACGCTAGAATAGGAAATATTGGCATAGTTCCAAAGACTGACGTCAGCGGTCGAAAATCGCAAAATCTGCTTGCTTCTTCTTTCCCAGGTACGGGTGACGTCACATTACAGAGCAAAAGACGGAAGGTGAAAAAAACTCGTAAATTAATTTTAAAATGTTTTAGATTAAATTTTAAAATTCGGACGCGATACAAAACTAACAGAAAAAAAAATAGGACTACCTGTGTGTCTAATTTTATTAGTGTAAGTGCCATAGATTCGTCAGGACAGTACACACAAGCTATAGACGTACAGATAAACACTTCCTTTTATAGTAAAGACTACAAATTATTACAAGCAATATTTCTTTGTATGTTTCTTTGAAAGTATAACCGTCAGCAATCGGTCGTTGCATTACTCCAGTGTGACGTAAATTTAAGTACCTACCTACATACATATCCAAAAGTTAAGCATAAATGCTGTCTATGTGAATATTTTAGGAAATCTGCATCGGAAGGGATGGTAATGGTAATGGTAATTTTAGTTAACGTCGTACTAGAGCAACACAACGGGCTATTGACGACGGTCCGGGATCAGTCCCTTAAGGGAAAGATCCGAGGACGACACCTCGTAATGCATCGGAATGGAAGGAAACGCGGTACGGGGATGTAATAGGGTTATAGAAGAAGAAAATAATGCAAATCAAGGATAAATAATGACTTTTATTATTAAAAGAAAAGGGTTGAAGGAAAAAGATTCACAATACGAGTGTCAACTTTAGTGAAACAGAGAATGATTAAAACAATGTGTTGCTGAAATTTAATACGGTGAGTGGGAACCTCTGGTTGCCAAGCATCCTCCGCAACGATTTCCCATACTCTCGATGAGGGTATGGATGAGTTGCGTGCTCAAAGAGTTCCAAGCCTCATGGACAGCAGTTTTCAATTCCGGAACAGAGATTTGTGGGTGGCGGAGGGCTGCAACATGTCTCTAGAGCATATCTCACACATGCTCTATAGGATTCAGATCAGGAGAATTGGCAGCCCACTGCTTGCGCTGGACATCTTCACTTTGAAGGAATGCGTCGACCAGGGCTACAACGTGCTCATTGAAGAAAACGCGCAAATGTAAATATTAGAGCAATGGTTAAATATGTAATTTAGCAATTATATCTGGTACCTCCAGTTTAAAGTTTTAGTTAAATTTAGAATTATTAATTGAGATGTAGTTTATGTTCCGTGAGATTGAGTTTGTTTTTCTGAGTTTTGTGAGTATATCATTAAGTCTGAGCTGTAGGGTTATATTCTATGAGAGTGAGTTTAGAGTTTTGTAAGATTATTTCTGTGTCTGAGATGCATTATTTTTGTTTTATGATATTTTTAAAATTGAAATACCAGTAATAAATCAAATTCTTAATGTTTTTTAAGTAGTTAGCTCGAAGACGGTGACGGATGTTTTTCGACCGCTCATCGCTTTCGCAAAAAACATCTGCTCCTCTTTTGACAGATAACGTTTAAGAGGAACGGATGCTATGACAACAAATGAAACAAAAGAATATTAAGTCTCATCTACAACACGTTCATTACTCCTGTGTATAGAAAACACAGGAGACGTTAGGGTTCCTAACAATGTAAATTATAATTTTAAGAATTACTTATTTACTGAGTGTAAGTAAATGTTATGTTAACATTACTGAAGTAGTGGAAATTCCATCATTAGAGAAGCATGAATTTGATACTAATAAACTCTTTGTTACTTTAAATATTTAAGAGTACTTTTACAGCAGAATAATGCAATCTTTGAAGTTTCCTTGTTGCCAAACATTTAGTGAATTATAAATTTAGATAGCTTCACCCTGTGGCTTAAAAATACTTTTAGCACAATAAAAAGTTGCAAAATTGAAAATAATTATCAAATTATTGAATACAAGTTGCGGATTAGCATTCGGAGGGATGCGTGTTCAAGGGTAGATCTAACCAAAGACCGTCATGTACGGAGGGTGGTGCACGTTAAACCTGCCGTGTCCTTAAATATTCTCAAGTTGGCGTGGTTTGGAAGTTTGGTGATTAGGGTGCTAGTTCAGGTGTTGACCTCATCGTCAAACCTTGGTTCAAAATTACTGGGCTTTGAATTCGGATCTTTTTCTTCGAGATTGAGTCAGGACCTTCATTAATCGACCTTTATGTTACTACAGTGTGACGTAAATTACCCTTTATAATTGCTACCTACCTAAATTAATATGTTGATGCCATAGTGTCGTTATTTGTATTTCATATCTTATTTGCATGCATTTATAATTAATATCATATCCATATCCACAAATTGATTTCATACATCTAAATTAAATAAAATTATCCAAAAATATATGACAGCATACCGCCTTCCCTTTAAACATTTTGATGGTAAGGCACATTACGAGCGAGCAAAGTGAGTATGGTTAGCCCTGCGAAGTAATAGATGTTTAGAATTATCTTGAATATCGATACAGGGGCTCAAGCTTTAGATCTTTTTTTGTTCACCAAAAGTGCTTTTTTGATATTTAGTAAATCTTACGAAAAAAATTCCATAATTTATCAGTCAACTGGTCATTTTTTGTTTGAAAGCCTTGAATTGTGCATCATAATATTTCTTTGTTCCTAGCCTTTCTCAAGTTCTTAGTAGGTTGTAGGTAGGTTCTTCGTAAAGTATAAACTGGAATCTGACAGTAAATATTGTCCTTAATGTCGTGATACGTTTACTTATTTGTAAACATATCTTTTTTGTTCACCAAAAGTGCCTTTTTGATATTTATGAAATCTTATGAAAAAAATTACATAATTTATCAATTAACTGGTCATATTTTTGAAAGCCTTGAATTGTGCACCATAATATTTCTTTCTTCCTAGCCTTTCTCAAGTTCTTAGTAGGTTGTAGGTAGGTTCTTCGTAAGTAGAAACTGGAATATGACAGTAAATATTGTCCTTATTGCCTTGATGCGTTAACTTATTTGTAAACAGTTTTCAGTTATCAATTTTTTTTACGGGTAATGTAGTTTAATTTAGGTTTTCAAAAGTAACCAAAGTTTTACATTTAATTTTGTATATGTTGTCGATCAATTGATTTTGTGGTCAGTGCACAGACGTGAAATATAAGTCAATGGAGCATCGTTATTGAGAGGAGCTTTAAAGAGAGTGACCAATATGTCGACTAGCAGTCACGTGACTCAGTCAGATAGTGAATCAATGAATGATCGTCTTCACCAGTTTCCATGGAACAATCGCACGTTGAATGTTAACTTCCCCCAGCTATCGGAAGTAGTCTAAGGGTCATGATGTTACTACTTCTTTCTAATACCAGTGTAAAAAAAATCAAATAACACTAAGTTAATGAGTCTGTGCAGAAAAAGTTTTGGGGCGCAATGTCAGATGGTTCCTTATAATTGGCTACGGTCCGGGATCAATAAATAATGTCTGAGAAAATAATTTACAAAATTAGACTATTTAGTAGGTAGGCGACTGTTTGGTATGAACTACCGAAGGGAAAGATTCGAGGACAACACTGTGCGTAATTTTGAACCACGCCGGTGGTAAAGGATTTCTGGTCAACAAAGAATATCATCCTTTTCAAATGGTCGGATCGGCAAGCAGAGAATATTTCCTGGGGAAAATTCAGTTACGTTACTACTCGTTGGGTTACACGATCCTGGGCACCTAGGTACGATGCTTACTCTACTGTTGTATCTCCTCTGTGTCTCAGGTTATCGGCTCTGAAACGAATGGTTGCCCATGCCTTATCCTGGATTAGAACCATGAATTCAGGATAAGGTATAGATGTCTGTCCATCTGGAATGAATGGGGTCTCTACCTCTAAAGTGTAGTATGTATGGAGGTAACGCAACGCGGTTTACATATAGGATGTATAGAGCCTTAGTGAGTAAATGTTCAATTGACCGGGCATGGGTAATTTTTCCTCCCAAATTCATGATTTATTCAATGCAGTGGAGTGGGCACACACACATAGTAATTGTAGAATTATTTCTACCATAAAAGCCCATTGATCTTTATATCATTTCTCTCCCAAATCAGCACGTACTACAGGGTAGGATTTACCTGTAGTGCCGTGTTAACTGACTTAATGTACCCACTGTTCCCCCTATTCCCAATATAATCACAACAAACTGAGAGAAGTCATGGTGTTGATTTCTGCTAGACTGTACTTATCAGTTAAAATACTTACGGTTACCATCTGCTTTTATAGGACGTCTTCGCAATAAAATAAGTTTTCATTTTATACCATAAATAATAGTTAAAAGTATATTTAAGAGAAGTGCATTCGCGCGGGCATGAAGATGACCCATGGAAACGAACATAAAAGCTTTAAAAATTAATCAGACCGATTTGTATCTTGCAATACGACCCTATGCGAAGATACTGGCTTGGAGCAAAAAGAGGTAGTCAATGAAGCTGCTTGATGATTCAATCTAGTGCGGCTCCTATTGACCTAATGAAATAGACAGAGTAGGTGCGTGCCATCGACCTTCTAATGAACAAGGAAATTTAACAACAGAAGGGTTGAGAGCTCAAAAGTGGATCCAATCACAGATCGTAGTGCACGTTAAATCGGTCGGGGTTTCAACTTCACGTTGGCGTGGTGTGGAAGTTTAGAGAGTGGAGTGCCAGCTTAGATGTTGATCTCGTCGTCCTACCATGGTACAAAATTACGAGGTGCTGTACTCGGATCCTTCCCTTCCGAATTAATTCCGGACCTTCACCAGTTGCTCCAGTACGACGTTGATTAAATTACTTACCTATTGTAAATTAAAACAATGTATCGCACAAAATAACGCATCGGAAAAAATGTTAATTTCGTAATTTTCTGTTCCGTACTTTCTCGGGAAACCGTCTAAAAATCGAGCAAAATAACCCAGGTTTCAATCCTCCGTCGGCGGAGGTAGCCTTTTTTAATATAGAGAGATAATGAACCCAGTTTTGATTATACCGGTGTGTGTTTTTATGCGAACTTGCAATAAACAGTGTGTAGGCGAAAAAAATATTATTTTTTGTTTTGTTTGATGGACGCCAGTTCCCTTAAAATGTTATCTATCATAAGAGGAGCAGATGGTTTTTATGAGCATCTGTCGCTCTAGAGAGAATGATTACTTTTTCAATTTCGCATTGTGCATAATATTGAATTTATATTAAAAGAAAAAAGCGTATGCTTGTACAAAGCGCTTTCTTAAAATAAAATATTAAGCAAATTACACTGCTCTGCAAAAAAAAATTCGAGCTTAGACACCATTTCTGCTGACTTTTATATAAAATGACCTCTTGAATTCGAATAGGACAACCGTTTTTCCCCATCACCCACCGTTTTCTGGGGACGCACTCCCCAATGTTTATCACTTTTCGATATAATTTTATGGACATAAATTTGATTTGAAGTGGGGAAAAGGATTATTTTAACCATTAAATTTCTTCTGAGGGGCTAGAGAGGTGAAAAGCTCTAAAACATGAACATTTGTAGCAAGGAGGGAGATTTTTTTTTTTTGGGGGGGGGGGGGGATTTGTCCCTTTAAATTGTAAAAAAATCAGGAAATGGTAGGTGATGGGTGGAAACAGGGGTCATATTCGAATTCAGGAGGTCATTTTTTTACATAAGAATCAGCAGGAATAGTGTCGGAGCTGATTTTCATACAGAACAGTGTTATTCAACCTTGGAATTACAATACAGTTTCATGTGACGTTGAATAACTATAGCTTATCAGCCATTTTTTGTTTTATATAACTTACCGGAAAGATAATATTTGCTATGAATATATTTGGGGATCAGCGACACAATTCATGCAATTTCATAATTTCCATCAGTATGAGTGCCCATTTAATAGGACATTTAACACATAAGTTCAGAAATAAAGCGCTAAAAATGAAAAAATGAAAAAAAGAAGTTCAAAATAAAGAGAGAGAAGGTGTAATATTTGCCTACAAATTCATAAATAAGAATTTTATGTACTATGTACACACTCGAAAACATTTCTATATTTATAAAAAAGAAAGTTTATCACATGAAAAACAATTTCAAAGTGTGTTCAGGAAAATGAGATACAGATTAGTATTTTCAACTTTTTGTAGCAGAAATTATCTACAATGTTTTGTCTTACTACAAGATGGGGCACTTCTCCATTTAGCAGCAAGTATCCATGAATACATGTTGAAAACTTTTCTGGGAGGTTGATAAAAAAAGTCTCAACCATATTTTGGACCTCACACCTAGATTTTTTTTGTGGAGTTTTAATAAAACGAAGGTGTACAAAATGAAGATTAACAACATTAATTAACTTTCAGGTTGTGCCCCGAATTTAGCTTAACACGTTCGCTGCCAATGACGAGAATTCTCGTAGTTGGTAAACTAAGTCTACTTGCCAGCTATGAAATAACTCGTCATTAATCGCCTTACCTAAATCACCTAGTACGAGTATTACCGTAGCAAATGCATGCGATGTTTAGGTGTTTTTGGCGAGCAGGAATGGACTAAATAATACTCTTGGCGTTGTGACATCGTGAGATGCTCCGTCAAGGAAAAAACAATTCGCGTGGAATTTCGGAATGCCGAATGTATTCTGAATTTTTATTGATTGGAGCCAACTGCTGTTCTACCATCGCGCGCTTTACAACAACTTGAGAAAAGTAGGTGAAACAAGAGCGTCCTCTGCAGGTGGTGTTCGTCCAGATGATCTCCGATTGGTTATCGACTTTTACCGTTGGGTTATTTTTAGACTGCAGCAAAGCACGTTGAAACGACGGGAAAAAGAAAGAAAGAAAGAGAGAGAGAGAGAGACCGAAGCGACGGGTGAGGTTGGTTCCCCGCGCTGGCCTGTGATCTTGGTGCATGTGAACGGTCACACCATATCATCTTTGGCAGGCAACGTGTTAACCTTGTTTTTTCGGCTTTTGTGTGTAAACTGTAAGCACGTTATAAAGTATCTATAGTATATTAAGGGAAATATATAGCTTTGCAATCTTCAAGTGCAAATCAGAATGTGCTTTCTGATATATAAAGCTCTTTTCGATGTTTATTTTTTAACTGGTTCCTCGATAACTGGATATTTTCTGAAACGAAGCCCATAAAGTCGTAATTTTGTAATTAGCAGAATCGATTAATACGATTCGTACCTTCGAAATGCAAAAATAAATTGCGACTTCAGTTTCTTTTTTAAGAAAATTGTTCGAGTCGTATTTTTATTCAGTTTTAGATTTTCCTTCGTATCGTTTTGAAACAGACTATTTTATCTGCTTTGAAGAGAAAAAATGGTGTAAATAGAAGATACGATTGAAATCTTACTCTGGAATAAAATGTTTCCATGGAACTTTTTAATCCAATGTTTACGTTTTTAAGATTCTCTTTCAAGCAACACAAGCTCATATATTCTTTTTGTTGATCAAGACAGAATCTGACGTCAGATAAAGCGACCATCATAACTTCGAGGTCTTATGTTTTCGTTGGCCTTGGCTAGGTCCCGAACATTTTAAAGATAGGAATGATATTTAGAAATTGAAAAATATAATTTGATTAAGTACATCGCTAGACTAACACTCAAAAAACGTTGAATGAATGCAAAGAATTCTGACTTCTTGTCGTTTGAGAGAAATTAAGTTTGAAGTTTCTTCAAGAAATATTTAAAACCAAGAATATTGCATATTTTACCATTCATATATTCCAATACTTCGAATAAATCCTTGCAGTCTCGTGGTCACGTTTTGTACTTCAACAGCAGAAGCATATTTATAAAGGTTAACGACTTACCAAGATTCATAATGGAACGATAATGATTTAAAACGAGCCATTTATTCATTGTGATACATAGTTGAAAATATCAGTTTTAACCTAATATCAGAAAAGATAATTAAGTAAGAAAAATTAATTTTTCATTTATGCCATGTTTTCGTGATTTTGTAAAAAAATTACTTCATTTGTGGTTTTATCTATATAAATAAGAATGGAGTGTTTGTTTGTACATTCAATATTTTCGACCCATTTCAAGTTTTCTATCCGTTTTGGACCCTTCTGATGCCGAATCCGCCTTTTTCTCGTTTGGTGTCTGTCTGTCTGTATGTTGTGCCCTATACACGTCCACGCGGTTTAAGATATTTTCATGAAAATTTGCATACAGTGAGTACTTATCTTCACTTAGTGAGTGGAATTGGTTGCGAAAGTCTGTCTGTCCGTCTTTCTGTTCTATGTTCGATTTCGTGTGTTTGTCCAGGCATCACATGACTTGTATTCCATATATTTGATTGCAGTGTATTTTATTTTACTAGCCGGTCTGCACCGGCTAGCGCTCGGCGGTGTGTAATAATGCTTTTTTAAAACTTTTTTTACACACTGTAACTAAACATGTTGTGATTTGTATATTTTATTTATTTTTATGAAACAATTATTCAAGTAATTGCTTATTTAATCAAATATTTAAGGAAAGTTGGTCGAAATATACATATACCGCTACAAAATTACCCATGTCTACTGATATTTTGCAGGAAATAGACATATCATTAAAATCTAACTCCTAAATAATATTTCTACAATAGGTAATATACCGGAACACATAATGCAAACAAAAATAAAATCCCAAATCCTTGAAAAAATGCAAAATTCTGAAAAAAACAACACGTACGTTTTTATTCAAACGTGTTGAATTTCGACTTACTGAATATATTGTAAAATAGAATAATGCGACAAAAGACTTTTCAACGATATTGATAATGACAATAATGATTTATTAACAAAAAGAACACATATTTATAATACTTGGGAATCCTCAAATATGTCCGCAACATCTCGCAGTCAACTCAAATACCCAAACACGGAATTCTAAATCAAATTTAAAGAGTTCACAATAATTATGATGTGACCAGATACCGGGTAGCAAAATTACGTTTAAATTACTTTTGTATCAAAGGAAGAAATAAAAAGTCAGTTCAAACATAAATATTACAATTTAATTCCTTATTTTGCATAGATATTGACCTCGGCTATTTGAAAACAGCAAGAATTCAAAATATCTGGGTTATTTTATTTACGTTGATTGTTGCCATTCGACGATACACAAATAACGTCTATTTCGGGTCCACGTACGTTAGTGTTTTATATATATAGATACATTATTTATTAGTTTAGTGAATGCAGTATTAAACATTTCTTTATTGTTGCATTTAGTTGAGTTTCATGCTAAAACACCTGAGTAAGTATACTTAAATCAACCATAATTTAGTAGTTTTGGAAAAATTGGAATGTGTATTGAATATTACGATTACTTTGATTGCTTTACCAGTACTCCTGAAAAAGTAATTATTCTTCAAATTTTTTTTTTTATGGAATTTCATCTCTGATACTTCATTTATTTCGAGTCTTATTTTTATTCTTTGCGCAATGAAAACGATTTCCGAATATTTGGGACAGACGATATTTTTTAATGAAACGAGAATGAACAAGATCGCGCGAGCAGTGATATTTTTTCTGGTTCGTTCGCTCTGAATTAATTTCACATTTCTAAATTTTGTACACTTTTAGTTGTTAGTTGTGGCAACTGTGCGAGATCAAGAGATAAAATTGAATCACAAATTAATATCTTTAGAACAATTTTTTGCGACATCTTTTATTTTGTTTTATTTCGCTGTTTCCTGTTTTAAATATTTATTATTTTAATAAATGTGTTTTCCTTCTCATCACACGCAACAGCACCACAAAGTATTAGACTTAAAAATGTTAGGTAAGTCAGCATAAATTTTCAGTAAATTTTAAGTGTAGTTATGTCATTATTGAAAGAATAATGCCGTTATTTAAAGAATAATGCCGTTATTTAAAAAATAATGCCGTTATTTAAAGAATAATGCCTTTATTGAAAGAATAATAATGTTTATTAATCCAAACTGGAACTTTTTCCAACATTAAAAAATTCGTTGTAATAATGACAGGAGAAGATTGCAAAATTTCACAATGTCGCATACCAGAGGCAAAAGTGCCACAAGTAAAAAAATATTGTTTTGTCGACTATGAGTGCGAGAGCACTCGCCGTAAATCGTAATTTTAATTAATTGAGTTGAACATGAAAAGAACTTAAGAAAGGGAATTCCAAATCTTCCTATAAATCGTCTTTTATAGTAGTAACCTTAGTATCACCTTTCGTCATTTTGTAGCTTTGTCATACAGCAATTGTGCGATGTATGTGAAATGTATTACATGAATGGATATGCATGTGTAGGATTTGTGTCCAAAGTAAGTTGTAGAAAATATAAAGATGGCGAAATATGTTAAAATAAATTTTTATTCTACAAAAAATGTAAATCATTATATATTTTGATTATCTCTTCAATCTAGAGTAAACCAATTCAAACCGAGTAAGGTCGGGTATTTTGCTAGTTAGATAATAATTTGATTGACTATTATACATAAGTAATTGTTAGCCAAGAAACCTTCACAGAAAAGACACATTCCAAAAAACCGGACTTACAATTTAACCTACTCTGCGGTCTCTTTCCCAGTTCAACATTTGCAAACCCTCCGGTATTTCATGTTTTCATTAAGTTATTATTTTCAATGCTTGCAACATACACTTACTAGACATATTACTTACGGAGCTCCCGTTGCGCTGCAGCTCATCTTATCAAGATAGGAAAGAATTCTGAAAACAGGTGTTCATAAACGAAAAATATTTGTATCAAATTCCGGTGTAATGGGCTAGATAGCTTACTCACAGGTAAAATTTTTTATAACACACACTGTAACCGGGACACCACTCAAATGGTAATTCCTTACTCAGTAATATTCACTACACATTTCTCGTCAGTCGTGGACACGTTATTCATTCATCTTTCATTGTATTCCACATCTCGAACCACTAAATTTTCTGATAGTGTACTTCTCCATCTTCAATGGTGAAGTTTGTTCGTTCCCGAACTTTGTGCCGATTTAAAATACAATCCATTCTCCTCTCCCTTTCTGGCTTTAACCTCTACGCAGCTTGGAGGTCCCGAAAACAATTCCTGTTTATAATGTCAAAATCAGACTTTTCAAGCCTTAATCACAAGGCCCGTATCTACTTACTTCAAATTCAGAAGATAGTGTCAGGGGAAGTTCAGAGAAAAACGGAAAAGCCAGCCTTGTGAAGGAATTCTTCCATGTCTCTAATCTCATTCAACCTCTGGCTCCATTGAGCGTAACTATTCGCGTTGCGAAATGAGTGCCGTTTTAGGGAAATTTCACTCCTGGATAGGGATTATCGTCACTTGGGCGCCAAAGTGATTTTCCCACTCCTTTGCATTGCAATATTTACGTTATTCCTCGGCTGAGAGAGAAGCAGCTGCTTTTTGTTTCACTACTCCCGCGGAAAACGAGGCAAATGCTCTGAACGAAAACACATGCTTGTGTCGAAAGGAAATAATAATCGACAATTTGCATTTTGGAGCGATACACCGTCGAGTGGGATTTTGGTTTCAATTTTCGTTGACAGTAGCAGTTTTTTGGACAATGGTGCTTGTTCTGTACATGATGGAAATCAGCCCTCCATGCAGGGCTGTGTTGATGACAATTAAACATTTGGGAATTCAAGTGGAGCTGAGAGAAGAGAATCTCATCATTGGAAATTCGAATAGACATCCGGAGTTTTTAAAGGTAAACAAACTATTTACATAACTTAGAATCGTAAAATTCCATTTTTACATATTTTGTTAAGGAATCAAGAAATATTAATTTTTACTATTTAAAGTGGAATAATTCTTATATATAAATTGTAAGCAGTTAAACCATTTTTCTAAAAAGCGTATATATTTAAAAAAAAAATATACCCAGTAATTTTCTAAAAAACTACCTGTAATAAATACTATGCAATAAGATTTTTCTAAGTAAAATATCTAATGATTTCTATGAAGAATTACAGTGAATATTTGATTTTGACTTCGAAAGAGACATTCGTTTTACTTTTAATTATTTATTAGTTATTAGCCGTATTATTTTTTATTTATTTATTAATTTCATAGTATTTTTGATACTATGCCTTTCAAAAACACTTTTTTAAAATTACTCATTTGTGTGATACAAGTATTTATTTAGAAAATTATTGCTGAGTGCAAAGTGTATTTTTGCGGTATTTGAGAGAGTGCAGTAATAATAATTTCTAGGTTTATCTGCATAATGGTAAACATATTATGAAGTCTAATCTTTCAAGAAACTCTCATTTTCAGCCACTCTGCAAACTTATTTATCTTGTTGCAGGAAGAAGTTATATAAATAACTTTATATGTGATTTTTTTTAAATTCTAAACCAAATAGTATAGGTTTTAAGCAGCAAATAAAAATGTTGAGCCATTCAAAGGATATAAAATATACCTCTGTAGTTTCAAAACACTAAATAAAAAATACATTTGTTTTTAGAAAATATATTGAACTTCCAACCAAGTTAACTCTAATATTTACATCTGTGAAAACGTCCCCATCTCCATTCCCTCGATACAGATTTGAAAACTTCAAACTGTTAAGACTGTAGTATCCATAAAATGATGTATATTTCACTTATAATGAAAAAACATATTTTATTTTTTAAGAAAAACTTTGTGTAAATCCTTTAATTTCCTAGTCAAAACAACCACGGCTAACTGGATTGATGAAATTTTCCAATAGGCGGCTGTCCGGATTTTCGATGTCTACATATAGTATGTACGCTTACCCTCGTTGAAAGCAAATTAGCGGATGTAAAAGATTTGCTTACACTTTGAAAATTCCATATTCTGTTGAAACGAAAATGGGTCTTTAAAAATTGCATTTCGATCATCTTTCCCTAACAGACCTTCAAGTTTTCAACCTATCGTTATTACAAGAGGAAATAAGCCTTTGTTTCAGTTAAAAACTATAAAAACTAAGTACTAAAATAGTACTTTAAAAAGTTTGTGGATAGCAAAACTAATCGCACAAAGTATTTATATGATGCAAATGTTTTCGCGTTTAATTTTTCTCTGGGTGCCAATAACAAAAAAGGGCCGGTATTCAGCGCTCTTCGTGTGAGAAAAGAGCAACTCGGACTGCAAGAAGAAATTTTCAAATCCCGTACAGCCGCTACTAGAAGTTTTTCGCCAATCCAGCTAGCCGTGAAGCAACAAAAGACTCGCTCTAACAATGACCATTATCTCCGTAAGAGAATTCCTCTGACAAGCTCAAAGGAGATCTCCGACTTAAAACGATCCATCAATTGTGTTTTCCAAGATCTCTCTTGATCATGCTAGATTAATTCAAAGAAGGCCCATTTTTGGGTGTTCTCCTTACCCCGACTCTCTAATTCATAGTATTCGTTTTCAACATCTCGGAATCTGATAATAGTTTGCATTGGCTGAATGCCTATGTTCTCTTTATGCAGAGTCGTAAAAATGTCGTTGTAATCGTTGTAAATGTCGTTGTAAAAATGTATCATGTCGTTTAGTAAAATGACATCTGTCCGAACAAATTAGGTTGTGAAAGCGTCTTATTTTTATGTACTGCCCGGTGATTCAAAATGTGGACGTTTTAAAAAAATGAGTACTATTTTCATTGCATCCAAAACTTAACAGTATCATACTTACATAAAATGGTTAAAGTATTAATTTTCAAATCCATATCCTAGGCTTAGAAACTCATTAACTGATAAAATATTTTTTACTGTACAGCTGATTAAGGTTTCCGTTATCTTTTAGGTCAGAAAACAAATATCTTGAACACACATTTTGATAGTATTATGCAATCAAACATCATTAAGACGGACTCGTTTAATACGAATTACTGATGATACGAACTAAATTCCAATCCATATCAAAATGTATATTCAAATAATGTTCACTCAATAGTTAAAAAAGAATTCGGGCCACGCTAATTGCCGGTTAAGACGAACTAATTTTCGAAACACGATGGAAAACGGATTCTTTTCAATAGAATTGTCAAAAACATTGACTCCGAAATTGTAGAAGATTTATTTATGGAACAGAGTAAAGAAAGTTTAGATGAAGATTTTTTTTAAAAGACGCAGAAATAAACGTGCTTTTTTTAAAAGATACTACTGGCTTAGAAATTGTTCACCGTTTTCGATCGGCTGTGAAAATTCATCTGCTCAATTAAACGGAGTATCATCATCAAGGATTCTGTTAAAAACCGTCCCAAAAACCATCTATAACAGAACTATTTAAGACAAAAATTGCGTAATTGTAGAAAATATCAATGCAATCAAGTATTATCTGACTCAAGTATTATCTGTGTATAGTCAAAAATCCTTTGTTATGTTATCTGTGAGCCAAGAATTGTACAATAAGTAATTTTAAATCATAATATTTATTTTATTATTGAAATAATGCTTTTTTTCTGAATTCGGATCACACGAACGATAATACAAATTTATTTTTTACGTCGAAATTCTTCTTAACGATGTTTTACTGAATCTTGTTTTTGTGATGTTTTATTTCTGAGGACAATGTATTTCTCATCATTTAGAAAATAAACATTAGTGTCTTCGAAAAAAATCAGTTTCTGCTCTATGCAGATGACAATCATTCTTCGTTGATGGTGTAATTAAAATTACTGGCAGACTCCCAGCATAACATTTGCCCTAAATGTTCTTCATTGGTTATTAGCTTGTTACTCACATGTGATACCTCATAATTTGAACTGAATATGAGCAGATATGCACATTCATATGTCCAAATTTAAAAAAGTAATACAAATATAAATCAGCCTTATGTTTACTGGTTGTAATTCTCATTTCTCATAAATTACATGGCAAAAGACCATTAATCATGTTGCTAAAATTCGTGTTTGAACTTCCACTTCAATTACATCCCATTCATTTTGTAGGTGATTCGATATTTATTGACGTTTGAACCTTATTTTCACGTTTGATCACATTTTCGAATTCTGTTCTCATTTCTGTCTTCGAGATTCCTCTTTGTCTTTTGCAATTAGATTACTGAAGAGTTCTATTGGAGCGAAAACCCTTCAGTGTAGTTTTAGCAATGTAATGCAGTTTTAGCGAATGAATAGTGCAATAGTGAATGTATCCCGTAGGGGCGTTTGATTTTATGGTGTTTATATCTGTGTTTCCTAGCTTATATGCAAATAATACATATTTCTATGAAATATATGTTTGCAGATTATTATTAAAAGTTATTTTCAAAATAAAGTTTTGGCATTTCGTACAGCTGTACCAAACATGACCCTTATGCATAAATCCAAAACGAATGAAACAATTTTAAAATAATATTTTTCTTGTTCATTTGTTCGAAAGTTTTGAGCACTTTTAGTCCTCTCATCGATTGTGTGTGTGTGCAGTCAGTGGTCAACAATCTCAATTACACTCCGAGTAAGTATTTCTCTGGCCCCCTCTTAAATTATCTCTACTTTAGCTCATTAGTCCTAGAGGAATTGTACGAAATAAAACCGACTTCGATTATTCAAAAAAAAAAACATGAGTTCTCACATTTTTACTTGAAATACTGGATTTTGATAAGCTACTATATTGATTTGAACTTATGATTTTACAATTATATTGCATCGATTTGAAGGCACATATAAATTTAAGCGATTATATAATTGATGCGAATAAACAATTATTACTCTCCAGTCAAATATGCCTTGTACAGATTGTGAAGCGTTCTCAGAGTGCAGGAAGACGTCTAAAGATCTTTGGAATGTTCTTCCAGTACAGGACTGGTACTCGAGAAATCGTCCTGGAGGTGCCCTACTCTTTGAGGGCCATAGAAGTCAGCAGACTTGTGTTTCACGTTTTGCCAGTGGACACTTGAGGAGTCTATCCTACGAACAGGGCCAGAAGGTTTTCAGGACATGTACCAAGTGCGGAGCTGATCAGGCTTCGCCAGCTCATATTTTAAAATGTACTGACTTTACAATGCACAAGGTTTTTTTCGGAACCTCTACTTTTCTTGGACATTTTGGGGGTTTATGGACTCGTGGACTTGGTCTAATTTAAAGAGACTATGTCGGGGATTAGTAACAACAACAATTATTAACACCAAGTAGTGTTACTTGACTATTTTGGAAGTGGAGGAAAGCGAAAATGTTTAGGTTATACACTTCCAACAAGTGACGCTGTTCTTTATGATAGGTGCTCTTGTATGTCCAGAGTTATTTTGTTGTCTGGGATTACTAGGAACTTTAATAGTATTTATATCTTGCCGGGGAATCAGATCTCAGATTGGTTTCGATACTCGCAAGCGAAATAATTAGAATGGCATCAGGGGCCATGTTCCATGTGACGCGCAATTGAGGAGCAGTGATTTTGTAATGCATGAATGGAATTACATCTGTGGGGGAGCAAGTTACCTGAGTCTGGAGCTAATAATTGCTCTAGCGTGGAGGAGTGATTTTTGTCATAAATGTCGTGATGTTCCTTGTGACTGAAGGTAGTTATTGACCTAGCGTGGAGCAGTGAAATTATCATAGATGAATGGAATGGAATCTGTGACCATGTTTCCCGAGTCTGAAGCTAATTATTTCACTGGTGGGGAACTGTGATTTTGTCATGGAAGAGTGTAATGGCATCTGTGGCTATGTTCCGTGTGTGAAGCTAATGCTTTAATTATTATATGGTAAGAACACCACATTCTTCGCAGTTTTCGCAAGCTGATTGAAGTCCGTACTGTTCATTGAATATAATTCTGTTTTTGCTTAAATCACTAGTTCCTTTGACCCCCCTATTATTTCTAGTTCCAAATATGTTTTAGCTTTTGAATTTCATGTAAATTTGGTTAATTGTATTTGTAATCAAGGATGAAAAGAGAGGTTTGTGATTGCTGGATTTGAAGGCTATGCAGTTTCGTACTTCGTTTTTAAGTAGAATCATGATAAAATAAGTAAAGTGAGTATCTACCATGAGCAGTCATAATTGCTTGCAACGGCGTGATATTGACATAAATATTCGTATATGAGAAATGTCACACTCGTTTCAGAAGCAACACAGTATATCGTTGGATTACAAGTCAAAATGTTCAATATATGAGCTTTCTAAACTAGAATATAGTACTCGTCAGACTGGATAAGTCCACATTTATTTTTTCTATGCATGAAATTTAGATTCTTTTTTGAGAAATGTACGAAGTGAGTAAATCTAAGCAAGTAGAATTTTTTTCTCTCTTTCGTTTTCTCAGAATATTGTTTTTTGATTTCGTCTGTTTTACTTGTAAGTCGATGATATCGGGTTTTAATGAATGACCTGTAGAGGTGAAAGCCAACTGCATTCTGTTCCCTGGTACCATGAATCAACGATTTCCCCATGAATCAACGATTATTCCAGAACCATCCTGTTATTTCAGAAGCACATTCGCAATCTTCCACCTTCTCACAGCACTCTGTAATTTTATAAAAAATCCTTTAAATCCAGCAGTACGGTTCACATAAATATTTCACCGTAAACATCGTCATTATCGCGCATCGACATTAAAACATTTCTCTACTTCCATTTCCTCCTTTATAGCTTCCCTCTGAAGGACTCCTTTTCAAATTGATTATGCTATGCAGGTAAAGATGCAATGCATGGTAAGTTCGATTATGCGAAAGATTTGACGTCAATTCTGGTAACCAGCCTTCTTTCTTGTTTTATTTCTACTGGTGTGGCAACTCTTTGGAATTGCCGATAATTTTTCGCACCTCACGGCAAAACGCCCATGCAATAAATCATTCCCGATGATGCAATCGTTACGAATGTAATAGCAAAATTTAAATTCAGCTTCAAAACACAAATTTGAGAATACACTCAACGCATTCGTTTTGTTTGAAATAATTCGGCGAAAGAGCTTTTTTTCCCGCGACCAGATTTGATTCGCTAGCGATTTCACGCAACACTAATCGCGTCATTGTCAAATATCAAATACATATGAGGCTTTATTTCAGGCCACATTTGAAAAGTAATATTATATGTAACTAGATAACGATGGGTAGGTAGGCATTGTGCACGTTGGGGAGATCAGCAAACATTCATTTTAGTGAAGTTTAAACTCATGATTTAGAGAGAAATTAATCTCAAGGACGATGTCTTTTGGAAATGTTCAAACACTATTTTCTACTCGACTATTTTAAGAATTAATATTCACATTTTTCACTTTTTGTTTGAGAACTTCCAAGGAACGTCCTGTTCTTTAGAATTTCCTTTAAGAATAAATTTATCATTTTACTAATCTAGTAAGCTCTAACCCGCTACTCCCTAGAATTGGCATATTTCCTCTATTAGGGTCGAAGAGTGACCATCGTTCGGTTGGGTTTTATGTCGCAAGGGCAGCTATGGCCATGCTGCGCCAAACACAAGACAAACAACATCAAGTAATGGACAAACATACACAACGAAAGTTTTACTGCCACGGAAGAGAGATATACGTAAAGGGAGGAGTCAAATCTGACAGGAATTGAGCCTAAAACTAGCAGGTGGCTAGCGCAGTGTTCATACCCATTGAGTCACAGCTGCCCATGCTAGAAGGTGGGACGCCAGTCACAGCACAACATTCTTTGATGGCTGTTTTGTTTGGAATTGTGTCGATAAAAATTTCGAAAGTAGGAAAATTAATAAATTATACATTTAGGAATTTTTGTCAGGATTAGTCAAAGACAGCTATACTCATATTGAATCAGATAATTAGATTTTTCTCGCCATCTGACCGCGGTTAAAAGTTACAAGGGGTTGAACTAAGATCTTTCCTTGGAGGATATTGATCCCGGACCGTCGCCAATAGACCTTTGCGTTGCTCTAGTGAGATGTTAATTGACTACCTACTTGCCTACCGATGATTCACCTGAAGCTGGTATGACTTTATGCTGGAGATAATACCGGTTTAGGAACCCATGGAGCTTTGAAATCCGCATTTTTAAAAAACGAATTTAATTATGCTGTCGAAGCATCAAAAGCAAAAAGAGCAGAGGTTGATGTCAAACTCTAGTTGACGGTACTGCCATAAGCTTGGCGAATATAGGTGATTGTCTCGATTCTGATAACCCTGCTCTTCCACACATTTACTAGGTAGGTTACTTGAATAACGGTTGACAACCGCCTTTTTGAACCTGGGCGACGAAAAACTAACACCACGCTCAAGGTCGTACCTGGCAACTAGATGTTGACGAAGGCCGAAATTTGCACCTAGTTAAAATTCGGGGTTAAAACTCAATAACACGGTATCGGTCCAACGTCAAATTGTGTACTTAAACATTTCGTTGCCAAACGGTTATTTGGATAAGGAGTATGCCGAGGTCCTCCTATTCCACAATTATCACCAAGTGGCAATGGAAATTAATTGTCAACTGTGGGTACCGTGTTTTCGGGAGTTAAACCAAATTCGATATTTTCTGAGGAGTTTCCATCACTGCAGCCGGATATATATACCACGTAATCATATATTTGACTTTTAATGAATGCATGCATTTTTTTAAATCTTATTATAGAGTTGATCTGGCATTTTATGTGCAAAGCATACGTTAGTAACAAGCAAAATAAAGGTATGATATCCAAACATTCCCAGAAATTGTTTACGCAGGTAGGTAGATATTTTAATTAAGGAACACTGGGCTATTGGTGACAGTCCTTGATCAAAGAAATTTTTGTAATAGCTATATTTTGAAATACTGATTCTTCACAGGGATGTACTAATTTCATTCTGGGGCCTACCTAGGTATCGTAAATTCTTTCTTTTAAGCAAATTGATTTGAAATAATAGAAATGTCGAACCGGAAACTAAAACATGCAGTAAATTTAGCCACCACAACAAAAATTAACTTACAACACAGTTGCATAAATAGCATCATACCCTATCTTAACCATGAAGTACTTTTTGGTAAAGTTGAAGGTTTAATTTACGTCGCACTGGAACAACAGTTCGGGATTGATCCCAAAGGGAAACACAAGGACATTTGAGGTCACGACCAGATTTAACGTGCACCGTCCACAGTGAACACGACGGTCTTTGGTTAGATGTAGTTCCGGACTCACAACCCTCCTGTTCATTGTCCGAGATTGTAACAATTGGGTGCCATGGCCTCCATAAATAGGTAGGATAAGGTATGAAACAACATTATTTGCGCTGTAATTTTAAAAGTTGCTATTAAAGCATACAATTCGAAAAAAGACAATGTCTGCATTGCTTTTTTATAAGCCACTCTTGTTTTCTCTTTAAGATCAATCCAAGATCCTGTGTTCCAACCATTGATGATGATGGATTTTACTTATGGGAAAGGTATGTATGAAAAACCTATTTTCTTAAGTTAATACATCGTTAGCAGTTCACCTGGAAACCTCTACTCTTTGTCAGATATTTTCACAACATATCTGAAAAACATCGATGTAGATAGTCTACGAAGACATTAATCTTTTGACTACGGCTATAGATATAACTGGTTCGATTTCTATGCGCGATTCTTAAAACTTTCAAGGTACAACTGCTATACTGGTCGTTGTCTAAATTCCCTCTTGGCACGATTCTCATAACATTTAAGGTACAACTTCTGTACACAGGCCGTAGTCTAAATTCTTTCTTGGTGCGATCATGGTACAACAGCACTACCGGCCGTTGTCTAAATTCTTTCTTGGCACGCGATCAAAGTACAACTGCTGTACCGGCCATAGTCTAAATTCGACTACGGCCTGACGAATCTATTGGCACGATGCTCATAACATTTAAGGTACAACTTCTGTACAGGCCGTAGTCTAAATTCTTTCTTGGTGCGATCAAGGTACAACGGCTCTACCGGCCGTAGTCTAAATTCTTCGCGCTATTAAGGTACAACTGCTCTACCCCCCCCCCCCTCCCCCCGGCCGTAGTCTAAATTCTTTCTTGGCACGCGATAAAGGTATAACTGCTGCACCAGCCGAAGTCTAAAGGTTAACTTTCTAGTTTACTTTTCAGACCTCAAGGTACGATTCCAATATGACGGCTGAAACGAATACTATCGTGCGATTACAGTCGAGCAATCAGAAGAGCAAGGCCCGAGTAGTACGTTCAACTTCTAAATCCCACGAGTCTCCGTCGCTACGTGAACATTAATGTTCAGGTAACGTCACATTCCGGAGAGAAGAAAGAATAGTGAAAAAACAACAAATTAATTTTAAAATGTTCTAGATTTTAAATTTTAATATTCGGACAGGACACGAATATCGCAAAAACTTTAATTACCTGTGTGTCAAATTTCATTATTGTAAGTGACATAGATTCGTCAGAACACTGCGTAGCGAGGGACAATTCCTTTTATAATCTCTAATAGTATAAAAGGAATTGTTTGTCTGTTTGTTTCTTGTACGCAAAGTCCTGACGAATCTATGACACTTACATTGATGACATTTGGCACACAGATGGTCCGAATCTTTTGCAGTTTTTGGGTAAAGGCGAATTGTAAAAGTCAATCTAGAACATTTAAAAAAGGAATTTAACAATTTTTTTCACCCTTATATCTTTGTTCCGTCCCGCTCCGGGCAATTGAAGAAAGGACTGAATTTTACTATTTTCCCCCTCTGACGTCACTTCAAAATCGTCACTATTGACGTATACTTTTGGAAACATGCCGAGTTTTTTCACCTTCCTCTCTTTTCAATTGTACATGGAATGCGTAGTCTCCGCTCAAACGATTCCACAGAAAGCATTTTGACTGGCATTGTTTAGTTCTTTTTTTGTAAAATCGGGATTGTTAAAAATAGATTGAAAATTTCAACGGATTTGAAATTTGCCGAAAATTTTACACTATATGGATACTTTGATTTTTTTTAATAAATCATTTTTCAATTAAATATTTATATTTTTGCAAGTGGCTAGTAGTAGCGATAAACACTCGAAAGAAATATGCTACACGAATCCTCCATTTTAAGGTGAAAAGGACAAACAATAACAAAAAAAAAAAAAAAACATCCGATCGCGTCGGCTGTTACGTCTACAGAGCAATTGAGTTCTACGTTTCGGGTCGTCACTCTGGAGTCGCTACTGTCGCACGGCCACTGACGCGCCATTGGAAAAGAGTTCCATTCATTTACCTTGAAACAGTCTTATTCATGCTGCGTAAAATAGTAGTTTCGGTCGTCACATTGGAATCTTACCACGCAATTTGTGACGCCGGAATCTTGCAAATCTTACCTAATTTCAGCCTGTCAATATTTCTGAACAAACGGAACTAAAAGCATTCGATCCAAGGTACGTGCCAAGAATTAAGCTTGCACAGTGTGCGTATGTATTAAATAGATTTTCAGTGTAAACAAGCAAACCAGATGGTCCACGAATATTTTATTTCTGCCGTCTGCAAAGCACGTGTCAAGACGAATAATCACAAAAATTTAAGCTTCCACAGTGTACTTATGAGATTAATTTTCAGTGTAAAACAAGCCAGACGATCAGCTTTTACTTCTGCCGTCCAAGTCTCTCATGATACATATCGAAGTTACCTTAAAATGTAATTTATCGCAGTTTTATATCAATGTGATTGGCGCTCAATCTAATTGGTATTGACCTATCAACTGTCACACTTCGATTCGAAATTCATTCTTTGGAATTTTTATTGATGATGTAAGGAATCTTATTCGAATAACACACACACACAAGGCAACTGACATAACGTTTAGGATAAATAATTAGTGTGAATGAATTAATTTACTTAGTGAATGACAAACTTCTTTAAGCATCAGCAAATAACGTTGCATTTCCACAGCCACATATGGAATTAGTCTCAGAAACTAACCAATTTATGTACATATTACACCCATATCTCGCTTTACGGCCTATATACGTTCCGGAAAAGTTGGCCGTAAAGCGAAAAGCCGTATAACGGATAAATAATTTTGATACAAACCCATACAAATTCAATTGGTTCTGTTCCAATCATTTATAAACAATATAGTTGTTAGTTTGGACAGCATTTTATTCTTTTATCTCTACTGTTATAAAAGAAAGTGTTTGTTTGTTTGTCTGTTTGGGGCCGCAAAAACTTGACGATTGTATGACACTTACAGCAATGAGATTTGGCACACAGGTACTTCGAATTGCTTGTAATTTTTGGGTCGCGGCGAATTTTAAAATTCAATCTAGAATATTTTTAAATGAGTTCCATAGTTTTATTCTCCATTGGTTTTTCAAACGCGGAGAAATTTTTCTACTCATGCGACCTTGCTGGCAGGGTTTGGAATCATGCCAAATTTTTTTCATTCTCAGAACGCGGAGAAAATTATTTTTTCGTTTCCGCTAGGATTTTGCGCGATTGATTGCCCAGCCAGACGATAAATCTTTTAACTGAAGTCAAAGTTTTTTTTTATCCATCTCCTAGACCGTTAAAGATAGTGTAAAAATTTCAACGGATTTGAAATCTGCGGAAGATTTCAGTTTGTTACCTAAAAATATGATTTTCTTTAAGGGGGTCCGGGACACAAAAATCGTCAAATTTTTGAATTTTTTTTTATATTTTAAGAAATTTTCTGTGTTTTTCTGCTTAAAATGACGTCTAAATCATGTTTCTATCTTAATTAGAACTAGAGATATAGTAATTTTTGTAGTGCGTTGTTTTGAAAATCTAACACTCTTGATAGTTGTTGTTATGGCAACAACATGTCTTTAAAACTTTGCGTTTTTCTACATGATACATTTTTTCAAGATTTCCTGCATTCAAATTGCTATAAGTCTAAAACCGATAAAGTTTAAGGGTTGAAATTTGGAATATATCTTTTTCAAACATTATACTTTAATTTTGATTCAGCAAATTTGAAACAAATATTTGCTTTTAAAAATATAACTGTTTAAAAAAAAAGTACCTTAAAATTTTCAAAAATTTTCATTCAAATATTTTTTATTTTTTATTAAATTAATATTTTTTAAATTGCTGAATCTAAATTAGAGTTTATAAATTTGTGAATAATTTACTGCAATAATTTTGAAAATTGATCAAGAATATTTTGAATCTTAGCAATTTAAAATGACCCCTCTTTTTTTCAAAAATTTTAATTTAAAATTTTTAAAAAACTTTTGGAAAAATTTTGTGTTGTGATTTTGCTTATTAGTTAAATGGATAATCAGTACAAAAAAATAAAAATAAATTAATAATTTTTTTTTTCAATGTGTCCCGGACCTCCTTATATATTTGTGTAGGAGGAATATGTCAGTCTCTAACGTGGCGAAGCCGCTCTAGCCAGCAGGCTATCGGTTTGGGTCGTAGGAACTGGCACAGGGCGATGCCGCTGTTCCTGCGATCAAGTAGCGACAGGAACCTCCTTAGGCGCCACACGGAAACTAGCGGTGTCGGGACCACTCCCCGGCTGCCCTAGGCCAATACCTGTACGCTAACGAAAGAAGGCTATCTGGCGGACGGCAAGGGTCTGTAAGACTCCATAGATGATGGTATCGGCGGCCCACGGTCAGGGCCCGATTTAGAAAATTTGGTATAGTAGGCACAACACGCAGGAAGGGGGCCCCCATGTTATCCGTTCATCACAAAAACTAATTTTAAAACAATAATTGGTACTTACGTATTTGACTGTTGACCGTTTCAAAAATTGTTGAAAAAACATTCCAGAAAATATAAAAAGTTATTTTTGTTTAAAATTTTTAGAAACTTTTGAAACTTTGGGGCCCTTTAAATTATGGGGGCCCTAGGCCCGTGCCTCACGGGCCAAATGGTAAATCAGGGCCTGCCCACGGTACCGGATAAACAGGTATGTCGGGGCAGCCTGCTGTTCCGTTGGGCTACTCAGGAATGCCGATAGGTTCCTAGGAGATGCCTGGGTGTGCGTCTCTGATCACCCCTCGGCACGAATCTATGAAGAAAACTTTTCCGGCTCAAAACGGACCTAAGGTTGACTGATATCATTGAGCCGGACCACATATCTTCAGCGCACACATTCCAGGGTCGACCACGTCCACTCCCTATCGTGTTCATCCTGGGCAGATAAGGGTTTTTCGGACGGAGTGTCACTAGGCCCACTTCTAATATTTCTCATTAGAGGCTTTCCCTAGCTTCGGCTAATCCGCTGTGGGTTTTCAATAACTCGGTACGGAGGGGTCTGCTTCCATTCGAAGGAAGGAAGGAAGGAAGGACCCCCTTAAATAAATAACTTTTTAATCGAATATATCTTCAAAGGATTTGAAATCTGCGGAAAATATTACACTAGCTTAATACCTTACATTACGGCGTTGCCCGTTGTGTTGGTTTGTGGAAAACCGGCACGGACAACGCCGGGCTAGCCACGCAGTGGCTAGTTTCCTATAAAAATGCTTACATAAAAATAGAAGTACAAAACAATGTAATAATAAACAGAAATTCAAAAAAATACCCATATAAATTAAAAAACAAAAGAAAGAAAGAAGAACAAAAGTGTGCTCATATGTAGACATTTTATAAAAACTCTAGCGTGACAGATTTTCCGCTTCTCTTTTTATTTTTATCAGTATCAATCTACAAATTCAATTAACGTTTCGGTGGCATTTGTACCTAAAAAAGGGACGATTGTATTCAAAAGAATTAATGAAAATTTAAATATGTATCGAAAATACAGTCTTTCTAATACATACGTACCAAATATGCTTACAATTCACCAATTAATACAAAAAGAAACAAAGCCCAACCAGAAAACAAACAAGAATAAACACGTCTAACTACACGTTAAGTGTGTACAGTTTACTCTGAAATGATTATTCCACAACACAATCATAGTTCGAGGAAATAAAAATACATACGATTGTTTATGTCTGGTTTAGACGAGTGTTGATTTACTTTTCTATGAATCCTATACGAGTTACATTTGAAATGGATACAAATTACTAATATTACAATTCGAACAGTTTAAGATCCCCTTAACTGGTTTTAAACATTATTTAAATCAACAATGTATTTAAAAAAACTACTGCGTTGAGTTAAAAAAACAAATATTATGGTTTTTAATTTATTAACAATGAAAAGGCCACACACTTACTGCTTTCTCGGAAATTTTCAAGTGTTTTCCAAATGTTTTGATTGATCAATTAGTTTAATTAGTGAATGACAAACTCCTTTTAAATATCAGCAAATAGAACTGCTTATATATATATATATATATATATATATATATAAACCAGAGGTGGCGTCTGTCTGTTCTCTATACAAATCTTCACCCCGTTTGACCAGTCCATACCAAATTTGGTACATTTATACTTTGTAAACCTCGTTCTATTTATCCCAGGTGTACAAAGGGGGCCAAAAGCAATTCAAACCGCCATAATAATAACATAGGGGGGGGTATTGTCGTGGAAAAAAAACATGAGCCACTTTTCTGCATTCAAGCAATTTCAACAGTAGAGAAAATTCAAAGTTGGCGTTTGACAGGAACCTAACGTCTTCTATAAATTCGAGTTCATAAAATTTGCTCAAAGGGCCGTCTTCGTATTAAATTGAGCATCAACTTCATAGTTTCCTGTAAGAACCCCTATTTCGACACACAATTTCAAATCTATATCAAAATTTATCTTCATGTACAAAATTTCATGGGATTAGGTCTAACCTTTTCGAAATTATGAGGGCAGAAAGATTGGAGCCCCTAATACTAAATGAGTTTCTAGAACTTTTATGAATATATTCCTAAATAATATTACTATAGCGCTGATATTACCACGGACAGCGCTCATTGTCAAATGCGGCCAAATTCGAATTGCGATGAGATCGAATCTGCTTGACGTCACGGTTTTTTGGGAAAATATAAATATTTAATTGAAAAATTATTTATTAAAAGAAAATCAAACGTATAAGGTATCTATCTAGTGTAAAATTTTCCGCAGATTTCAAATCCGCTGAAATTTTCTATCCATCTCTAACGATCCCGAAGTTACAAAAAAGAATTAAACAATGCCAGTTAATGCGGGGGTTGGCAAGCGTTAGCGAGCAGGGGGTAGGGACCCTAGTACTTGCTTAAATTTCAGACTTCGAAGGGTGGCAAATCACAAAAATTTCACAATGACCAAATACATTCATAAACACCAGAATAACTATAGAAAACCCCAACAGGAAGAAAGATCGAGTGATGGGGAATCCAAGAAGATCCGGACAACCGATGCAGAGTGTCAAAGGGCTCGGAGGGGGTGCTTGAAGGTATAGGCGTCGCACCTTCATCGTGAACAAATGCCCGATACAAGTGCACCAAGTAACTCCACCGCTTAGTTCGAAACAAATAGCATATCAAGTGACATAAACGTTTTTACTATAGAATAATGGAGTTAAACCCATATATCTCGGCAATGAGCCATAGCCTTCAACATCAACAGCGAGCGCACGAATTGTGATATACCACTACCCTACAATAATGGATCGGACAGCAAGATGTGATGGTATAAAGGAAAAAATACATGCTTTAATAGGGGGATGGTTCCCCACGTGCTGAAATTTCACTAGCAACCCGTCTTGGCATACTTTCAACGAGGTTTCGATGCACAGCTATCGGTATTTGGGTTCATTCCTGCTGCAAGAATGTCACCAGCTCAGCTGTAGATTTCAGACGTGGTTCCCTGGTCCGTAAGCGTTGCTCTAACGCGCACCACAAATGTTCTATGGGCTTTAAGTCGGGACTGTGAGCAGGCCAGGGAAGACGTTTTACATCCATTTCTTTATACTACTGCTTGACAGAAGCTGCAACATGACATGGAGCTCTGTCGTGTTGTAAGTAACATTTGTCCATTCCATAAAATTGCCAGAGTGTAAGAAGAACATGACTGTCAAAATGTTCAGGTAGGCGTCAGCGTTCATTTGACCTGGAACAGCACGCGTAGGTCCCAGACCATACCACGAAAACCACCCGCAAACAAGTAGTCGGATTTTATGCAAATATACGCTGGCGTCCGGTTCATTATTGTAGGGCAGTGTATTTGCGGAGCGATGAACATTTACTGAGTGAAATTAAAACAGTCTAGTATTAATTTCTTTCGCTCTCATTCATCATATGGCTTCACTGACGTATTCTAGGCCGTAAACCTTATGGCCGGGTCCCAACACAGACCGTCTCTTATTTCTTTCCTGACGTAAACAATTTATACATATTTAATTGATGAAAAAAGAGTATATTTAAAATATTTTCTTAACAAACTTATATTTTGTAATGGAACACGATAAACTCACTGTTCATAAAAGCGTAAACTTGCCCCTCGGTATCTGGCAACGCCAGAATTAATGTTTAATTTTTTTATTTGATTTAGAATTTTGTGGTTGACATATTTGAGTTGACAGGGAAATGTTGCGGTCATATATTCGACACGTTTGCCCATATCTTTTTTCAGAATTCTGCATTTTTTTCAAGGATTGGAATCTTGTTTTTGCTGCCATATATGTGTTTCAGTATGTTACCTAGCAGATGTATTATTTAGGAGGTACATTTTTAAGATCTATTTATTTCCTACCAAATATAAAATATTGGTAATTTCTTGGCGGAATATGTACCGATCTACTACGACCGACTTTATTTACGTCTGGAATATGTATAGGTTGAATATGTATAGGTTTGTAAAATGTTGTTTCAGAAATAAAATAGACAAAACAAAACATTTTAAGTAAGGTGTGTGGTTTCTTGTTTTAAAATAACAGGTACAGTCAAAAATCCATTTAAAGTAAGATGGGTGACGTTAAATTAAAACGGGTAGGCCATACGTTGTAGGTCGAATTTATTTCAAAATGTTAACATAGATGTTCATTGCATGTCAATTATAATCAATTAAATTTACATTTGTTTTTCATGTTTTATGGGTGTTATTGATAGCTGTACTCCATAATCAAATAACTACACCTATCATTGTAAATAGTTACGTGATTTCCATTTAGAAACCGAATCTCCGAAGTACCATGTGGATTCGATTTAAAACTGAATGTCTTTTGCGGTAAAAGGACTTTCATTTAGACTGTGCCGATCTTAGAATGATATCATAGTTAAGAATTTTGAAAAATTAAAATTTTTTATCTTAAGTGACAGAAGGTCAAGGTTGTTTACTCTACAAATGGAAGCTGCTCTTACGCAGCATGCGAAACATTCATTAAAAACAGTAATTTCCCTTTTTTTTTTCAAAGCTGTAAAATCAACCTTTTGTTTTCTGAAAAATTGCAATCCATTGAGTTTAAATTTGTCTTCACAGATGTTATTTATTTCTAACGCACAAGCTACGTTATTCCACGTTAGTCGAAAACATTTGATTTGGGGTTATTCCGTAAACATGAGCAGTAAAATCACTTGCATCTGTCTAGTCAATTTTTAGATTATCCGACTAGATACAGTGGCCTCGCGTTTTTAGAAACTCGTGGTGACCAAATAAAAATTTCGTAAATGGGAATGGGATTTTTAAAAATGCAACTTGCACTAATGTTTATTCGTTAGTGATTCCAAAAAAATCAGCATCTTTGTTAGCTTCATGAGAGAACTTCGGTAAACATACGATTCCATACAGTTGATGCTGTTAAGCATCTCAAAATTGTCATCTGCTTCTAAGAACCGACGTAGTCCTGACAGTCATTCTGTGGCTCCTTCGATAGTTGGACTTGGGATTGACCTCTATTCTAATTCGTCGGATTGTTCATGGGTATTCACGTTCAACATCTGATTGATGATTTCATCATCCTATATATCTGTGCATGCTTGAACATTCTCATCCACAGTCAGAAAATCATGAAATGTAAGGTTTTCAGGTACTTGAGGATCCCTTCGACGAATTTCCTGGGGATTTTTCCGTCCCAATTACCAACTTGGGAGGTTCGAAGTCTAACCCATCTGAAGAAATTTCACCCTTTTCCGTCCAATTTTCCTGTCTAAAGGAAAACAATTAAAAGAAAGTAAGGAAACTGACGTCATAGAAAAAGAGAGAATGTAAAATTTTGGTTCCTAAATCGGTGGGGAAATAACATTATTTCTATGGGATAATGCTCGGGACCAACGTATTAGTTCGTAAAAACGTGCAGTTCGCAAATTGGAAGTTCGTAAAAACGCGAGCCCACTGTCGTATTATACTATTTAGTTGAAAAAAAAATTAAAAATTGACTACATCGATGCAAATGATTTCACTGCGCATGTTTACGGAACAACCTAAAATCAAATGTTTACGACTTACGTTGTTTCACACATTTGAAGACGTTATGGTTTATCACTGGGGAAATCCATTAATTAATTTGTCTTTGCATGAAGGTTAAGTGTTCCGAGAAACACACTTGGCGAGAACTTTATTCCCTTCGTTTTCTCAGAACTTGGATCTTCGATCGCTCAGTCTAGTCTGAGATGTTTCATGTCTGAGATATTTCACTGCAGAAATTTCTGTATGTACGTACATAAAGTTAAGAGTAATTTGATATTAATTCACAGAAAAAAATGGGTTTGTTGAAAGAAAGATTGTGAAAGGAAATGAGTGTGACTCTTCATACTCTCGCGATTTATTCACATGGGCGAAGTGCAGGGCACGTGATAGTCACAAAGTGCTTTCTTTCAATACCACGTGACCGTCAACTGGGGATCTTCAAACAGAAATCGGAAGAAACAACACGAAGCCTCACGCAGATGTTCCGTCTGTTTCACCAGAAGGTCGATAAAGAGGAAAATGTTACGCGATGAAATTTTGTTGTCTCTAATCCAAGATAATATTTTTAAAAACCGGCCAAAGTAAAAGGTTTGGAAACAATTCACTATTCGCGTTTTTGTATCAAGATTTATTAACATGACATTTAAGGGAAGCATTTGGAAAAAAATTGGATGTTGTACGTTTCGAAAAATTATTCCAGATAGAACCTAATGCAGCCGCAAATTTTTATTTAATTCGAAACGACAGTTAGGGCTTATTACCTGTCGTCCAACAAAAAGTCAAAGACCTTTTTGTGTTTTACAATGATTCATTTACAATGGTCCTCATCATCTGACTGTGGTTGAAAATTACGAGGAGTTGTCCTTGGGATCTTTCCCTTCGCGATTGATCCCGGACCGTCATCAATAACCCGCGTTTTGTTCCAGTGCGACTTTAATTAAACTACCTATTTACCTTTACAATGGTTGTCCAAATTTACAGCGTAAACGTTTTGGTTCACACTTGCTTTATTTTTCTTACTCTATTAAAAATTAATCAGTTTTGCTTTTCTTCATTATGAGGGAATTTCAGTGTAAACAAGCCCAGGCAAAAAACTAGATTTTACATCTCGCTACCCAAATGCTTTCGCTTGATATATATCGGGGTTGCCTTAAATATATTTTATTGCCATTTTGGGGGAAGTTTGGCTTTTCATCTAAAATAAAAAAAACTATCATAGATAAATTCGGGATTCATTCTTTGTAATTTTTTGTACTGGCGACGTATTTTCGAAAAAGCCGAATGACGTCACACCCGTATGAACACTCTAAGAAAGCACGTACTTCTCATAAACACTTCCACACCCCAACATTTAGCTTGACAAAAAAACTCTGGAAAGTACAAGGCACTACTTATGGGTGAATTATTTGGTGCCTCAGAGAAATTATAATTGGATACAGATGCATTGGTTGGCGCAGCATGGCCAAGTGTGGCCCTTGTGCCATAAAACTCTGCGGTGACGCACCGGAATATAACACTCTAGGTGCCGAAAGGTGGCCGCTAGGTGGACACAGGCTTCAAGGTGACTTACCAGAACTGAAACCAAAAGATTGGCCAAGCTGTTCGACTATAAATATCTGTACACAAAGAGACTTGCAACTTATCTTTCTCATTTTTATGAAATATTATTTGTCTTTATGCACTGGTTGCATTGTTTGTAGAAACCACCTTGTTATTAAACTCGTTCTTTTACAAACTATCTACCTTTCTGGATTACCAAAACCACTCGTCGGTAGTTCACGCAATTGTCCGCCTGGGAGGTGTGTGGCTGAGAAATTAAACCCTACCACCCAGCGCGGCAACTCCAACCAACCAACCAGATGCATTGGACTCCTGAATTAGGGATCTCGGATAGACCTAAACAAGCAGTGCGAAATACTTATCTACGATTTACTTATTATTTCCGCATTGTACTCTGTTGAGTTGAAACTAACCCTCTGAACGTCGCGAAATTTTAAAGTAGAGTAATATGGCTTTTTTCTAAAATTACATTATAATAGACTGCCACATTTATTGGTTGATGGAATCCTATGAAGGATTCTATTGGTGAAAGTCAAAACTAGTTAGAAGTCAAGCAGGGAAGAGTGGGTAGATACATACGTGTCAACCCCCGGAGTGTTAAAACGACGTAAATTATAAATATCGCGTGTTTATTTCAGAATCTTCGAAAGAGTTCTCATTCTCGAAACCTTATTTTTGTTTAGAACATCAGGTTCCGAAAATTATGAAAAGTACAATCGATTTTCTCATGCTTATTTCAAAATCTTCCAAGAGTTCTCATTCTCGTATTCTTATTTTTACAGTTTAGTGCTTCACCAGTCTTCCGAAAAATATAGGGGCAAAATCAATCAATTTTTTCACTTATACACATCTATATATATATTAAAACAGGACGTGGGTGCATATGTGTGTGTATATATTCTCTATACAAATCTACACCGTTTGACCAATCCACACCAAATTTGGTACATTTATACTTTAGAACAAAGGTATTCCTTTCCTGTCTTCAGACCAATCTGTAGGCATGAAAATTGGCACATAGGTAGTCCTAAAAGTGCCCTTCGAAGCCCCAATTTTAAAATCTAAAGTTTGGTTTCCTGCAATGAATGGACATAGACAAGGAAACACGTTCTACAGGGTTTGTGTATTTGGAGTTAACTCAGGGAATTGTCACGATCATATTTTAGCTGTCGCGGTCATATTTGAAACCCCAGCAACTCCTGGTTATTTAGCTAGTATACAATATAATTATAACTCTTTTGTTGTAGCTTGTCACATTATGACATTTGCGCTATAAAACACCACACCACCATTTGCTGTAGATATAAAAATTATGACGTTACTGCTGAAACTAAAAATGAAGTTGCCGTAGTAATTTAAGCAATTGAAATATTCGGCCGAAAAAAGGGTTTATGTTAAACATTACTAATTTCACAAGATCAAAAAAAAAAACACTCAATAATGTCGTTGTTTCTCATGCCTACACTGGCAAACCAGAGGAGTGCCATGCCCGTCGAAGATGGCAAGAGGCGAGGAGGTGCGCCTTCCATGTTATTGAGCCCCATTGGGAGGAAGTCCGACTTTGCTCAACATACATGACACATCCGTTTTACAGGAAGGTCCCTTTCATACATCCATTCACTCACACATATCGTAATTTAGATCCCAATCAGAGGCCGATAACCCCCTGATCAGTACCCCCAGAGGTATTGATTTGGTATGCGAACATGGGGGACTTTGTGACCACGACCTATTTAACGTGCCCCAGTCACCATTAGTGAACACGACGGTCTTTAGCCAGGTCAAAGCGCCGATCTCGCAATCATCAGAATTGCAGGCTCCGCCGTGGACAGAACCCACAACCCTTCTGATGCGAGCCCGACGCTCTACTGACTGAGTTACCGCGGCTCAGTTGTCGTTGTAATTTAAGCAATTGAAACGTTCGGCCGAATAAGGGTTTATGTTAAACATCACAAATTTCACTGGAGCAAAAAAAAAAAAAAACTTACTAATAATAGTTTTGATGTCACTGTTACATGGGTAAGTAACATTCCCTTATTCCGTTCATCATTTTGTTATTTTTGCTAAGCTTGTTAAGGCATCGACCTTTCAATGAAATAGACAAAGCATGTGAGTGAAGTTGTCGTAAGATCTTAGAAAGGTATGTCGCATGGACTTACAAATTGACTTGGGTCTTGAATTGCAGACTAGTGCTTTCAATCACTCTGGATAAACTTTAATTACACTTTTACTAACCAATAATTTGTCCCACACTTAGAATTTACGCTTTTCTTCACAACCACGTGACAGATCTTCAAATCGACAGAAATCGAAATTAACTGTATGGATCTATTTAATACCGTATTGACTATTCCAGCTCGATCAATACTGAACAACCTTGTATTTAAATTAACGCAATCTGTATGTAACACATGTTTACTGTTATTTATGAACTAGTGATGATTAGTGTCAATGTATCATCATTGAATATTTCACGCCATGAACTTCATTTTATTTTCAGTCGAGCCATTATGACGTACTTGGTGAATAAATACGCGCCCTCGAACCCTATCTACCCCAAGGACCCTAAGAAGCGAGCGGTGGTTGACATGATGCTGAATTTCGACCAGGGCACGTTGTACAGGTCTCAAGTGGAATACTTGGTAAATTTATTTTATTAAGTTTTTAGGCAGAAGCTTTTGCTATTGAAAATCACAGCCTGAACCTCGAATTGGAAAATTCGACTTCTGAAACGAATTTTCTTAAAGAAATTACGTTATTTAAAAGTGGCGCACCTACAAAAATGGCGCCGTGGGTATGCCCACTGCGCTATCAACCTTCGAGTTGTTGGCGGCGCACGTTCGCTTCTAGTCAAGGTGCATTCTTCCCAAGTTGTATTTGTTGGGTTGGCGTGGAAGTTTGGAGAGTGGGGTGCCAGCTCAGGTGTTGCTTCGTCATCTGACCGTGGTTCAAAATTACGAGGTGCTGTCCTCGGATCTTTCCCTTAAGGGACTGATCCCGGACCGTCGTCAATAGCCCGTTGTGTTGCTCTAGTACGACGTTAACTAAAAAATTACTCAAGTTGTATTTCTCTCTTTTAATACAGTAGACGACCAACCAGTATAGTGGTTAAAGTATTAGCCTCTAGATCGGAAGGTTCCTGGTTCGAATCCGGGCCGGGCATGGATGTTTGTAAGCGTATGGTGTAGAGGCGGCTGGTGCACCTTAAATCTGTCGTGGCCGAAAGTGCTCACGCTGGGTTGGCGTGCTTGTGTTGCTTCGTGATCTGACCGTGGTTCGAAATTACGAGGTGTTGTCCTCGGGTCTTTCCCTTAAGGGACTGATCCCGGACCGTCGTCAATAGCCCGTTGTGTCGCTTAAGTACGACGTTAACTAAAATTACCATTACCTTTTGTGACAGTAAAACTTTTGTTGTGTGTGTGTCTAATACTTGATATTGTATGTCTCGTGTCTGGCGGCTTGGCCAGGTATGACCCTAACGCCATAAAACCCCAAAGCCAGCCACCAACCAAAAAAGTGTCTGCTGGACTTCAACCACCTCCTAGAAAAGTTTTCGTCCGTTTCAAAACCTCAATTGCTGTTTAGTTTATTTGTAGACTTATGCGCCTATCTGTTATGAATACTTAGATTCAAGGGTAACATGATATTAAATTACATTTTTTCAGTGCAGTAGTTTCTTTTTGATTCCCACAGATATTTGACGAGAGGATATGTATGGAGGTATTTTAATTAACGTCGCACTGGAGCAACGTAATGGGCAATGGGTGACGGTCCAAAATCAATCCCAAAGAGAAAGATACGAGGACAACACCCCGCTCTCCAAACTTCCACATTAAGCCAACGTGAGGACATTTGACACTGCAGATTTAACGTGCACCAGTTCCCCTTTGTACAGGATGGTCTTTGGTTGGATTCGAACTCGCAACTCTCCGTTTCTCTTCTACTTAATTTAAACTATTGCGATCATCAACACAATAAAATAGTTTGAATTACTGGAAAACGAGATTAATAATCTCGCAATCAGTGAGGAAGGTAAAGCCGACCGACCGGTCACGTGGTTAAGGTGTTAGCCACTAGATCGAAAGGTTCCTGGTACGAATCCGGGTCAGTGCATGGATGTTTGTAAGCGTACGGTGTAGAGGCGGCTGGTGCACATGTCGTGGTCGAAAGTCCTCACGTTGAGTTGGTGTGGAAGTTTGGAGAGTGAGGTGCCAGCTCAGGTGTTGCCTCGTCATCTGACCGTGGTTCAAAATTACGTTGTGGTGTCCTCGGATCTTTCCCTTAGGGGATTGATCCCGGACCGTCGTCAATAGCCCGTTGTGTTGTTCTAGTACGACGTTAATTGAAATTACCTTACCTTCCAACAGGGATACCGCGGCTGCAAGAGGGTAGGAGATGCATATCGTATATTCGGTTGTGGGAGAAATTGACCCCGGTTCTACAGCATTAAAATATCCCATTTTTTCTGTGATGTATCAGCAGAGCAGACGGCGAAATACAGGAGTTGAAATGGTGATACAGAATTTTAAAGTATTGTATGTTCATTAAAAATTTAGGGATGGGAAGCAAGAAATAACCCATATTACTTAATTCTTCTAAGGAAACTTTCACTCTCAGCTGTATGTTCTTTCACGTCCTGTGCTTCTTGCAGTTGTTTAACTGTTTATTCACGAACATCTAAAGCGTAATTGTTTTTCCTTAAATACCTAGGAAGTAATTGTTTAACTGTTTATTCACGAACATCTAAAGCGTAATTGTTTTTCCTTAAATACCTAGGAAGTAATTGTTTATTCATTAACATCTAAAAGTAATTGCTCATTCATGACATTCTAGAAAGTAATTGTTCATTCATGAACGTAAAAAAGTAACTGTCCATTCATGATCATGTAAAAAGTAGTTGTTTGTTTATGAAAACCTATAAACTAATTGTTTATACATGAACATCTAAGCGTAATTATTTAGTCATGAATATATAGAAAGTAATTGTTTATTCATGACTATCTAAAAAGTAATTGTTCATTTATGACCATGTAAAAATTAATTGTTCATTCATGAACACCTAAGAAGTAATTGTTTATACATAAATATCTAAAATATAATTTTTTGTACATGAATTTTGGTAAAAGGTAATTGCTATTTGTTTGAGTTATTCTTTTTTTGATCAAACTTTGATGAAATTATATTAATATAGTAATTGTAATCCGTTGAAAGTATTTTATTTCCTACGCAACACGCCATTACGGTATCAAATTCTTGAGCCATAAGTAGCCTCAAATAAATGTAAAAATTAAAACGCAAAACAAAAATAAAATATTCACATAAAAATACAAAAGAGGTGGGATGCTGTCGTTTGTTTTGTTTTAGTCCTGCATAGTCTAGTGAGTGTGCTACATCCATCAGTGCACCATCCGTACAAAAAGGGCACTGGAGCTATTAGCAATTTCTGATGCGACATCGACAGCAAAACATCGATGTTGAAAATACATCGCCAAAAAAACATCGATGTTTTTAAGCATCAGTGTATTTGGGCCCCGTTCACATGAGGCGTTTGAATGCGCGTATGGCGAGGCAAGCACGGTCCCGCCGTTAAATTATGTTTATTTATTCTCCTAATTCAAGTATCTATTTTTGCGACCTTGAAGAGCGGAACTTAACGTGTTTTACGCTCCTCATGTGAACGGGGCCTTACCTTTCTCCCCCATTACTTAAAACTGGTTTAGTAACGTCAAACATTAAGTTTCGCGGGAGGGGGGGGGGAGATTTAATTTGTCATTGACGACGGTCCGGGATCAATTCCCTAATGTAAAGATCCGAAGACAACACCACTTAATTTTGAACCACGGTCAGATGACGAGGCAACACCTGAGCTGGCACCCCCTTCTACAAACAAGCGTCCACACCTAGAGTGCCTATACAATAAGAGTGGCGACATACGGGAAACACTTTCTGATTGGCTTAGAGACCTTTTCTACCGCCCGAGGCGGTCTTTTCCTAGCTCCCGTAGACTTAACATGGGAACTTTTTGTGTGTTCGAGAAAAACGTGTGTCTATTAAATTAGAAAGAAAATACAGCTTATTCATGTTCCATATCGTGTTCTAGAATGTTTATTTATTATTATTTTAGTGTTTTGTCAGTATAAAATTTTAAACTTTTTAAGTAAATAGCTTTGTTTTGAACAATATGGTGTTTCCCGCAATCTAACTTAGCGTGTGTGCAATCCATCTCATCAATTACGCATGTAATTGAACCTTTATATGATTCATTGATATCGAATGAATCCATATTATAACAATCATATGCTTTTTGTTCTCCTTGAAATGATATATTAATTCACCCAGCAACCTTCTCTGAGACGATTCTGGTAGAAAAATGGCTGCCGCGCATGCGCATTGGGTCAAATTTGGTCCCTTGTCGCCACTCTTATTATATAGGCACTCTATCCACACCAACTCAAAGTGAGGGGCCGTAGTCGAAAGGTAAAAATCCGACTAATAAATGTCAAGGACGTTTATAACATTCTGTTGACTCGGAAATGCTGTTAAAACCTTTTTATTTCGATCGTCTTTCCCTAAAAGTTGTATTTACTATATTTTGTTTTAAGAGGGCCTTTTTTTCTGTCAAGTTAAATATAGGTGGTGGCAGTACGTGTTTCTGCGGCGATAATTGTTTCCTGTACGCATTCCGAGCTTGACGTCAGTTGACTTGTGTTTCAAATGCTATTTCAGAACCTCACCAATAAAAATTCCAAAGTAGATTAGTCAATACCGATTAGATTAAACGTCTACTTTGCCAAAACAGCGATAAAATATATTTTAAGGAAGCCCCAATAAGTATCACGTAAAATCATTTGAACAGCAGAAATAAAATCTTCGCAGACCATCTGGTTTGTTTACATTGAAATTTCCTCTCATAAAATAAGTACGATAGATATAATTGCAAAATATTTTAAAACAAGGCTGGTGTAATAAAACTAGAAGGCGGAAAGCGCAATCCCAATTATACTTAAGGTGTATTTACACAAAAGATTTATTTTAATTTTGACAGTCAATCCAATGCCGCGGTTTCAAGCACGAGTTGCCGAATAAAATCTGAAACGTTAAGCTGAATTGCTTCTGTCATGAACATGTGAATCATGTTCATTGCTACATGGAGGAAAGGAAGAAAGTTTTTAGTTTTCCAATTTACCACTTTAAGAATGATCACCAAAGCAAAATGGTTTCAAAGATCTATTGAATTCAAACATGATATAAAAATCACTACACCAACAACAAGCATCTCTACTAGTATGGGGGGTCTCTATACCATCAATTTCAAGATGGCGGCCGTTTGATAAGGAGTTGATGATGACTGATGATGAGGGAGGGGGGACAAAATGACGTCATCTTATCCTTACGTCAAAATGAAAGCAAATGTCAACCCCTCTCCTTATCAGAAGTCCTCCTCAACTCCTTATCAGAAGACACCCCGACTCCTTATCAGTAATCTTAACCACACTACTTATCGAAAGGCCACCGTCTTGAAAAATACGGTACAAATACCCTCATCTCTAAATTTTTCACCAATTTTTTAACAATCTTAAATACATAAAGAACACATCCAGTCAACAGATCTCCAAGAGACAAAAATTTTCCACACAACACAAACCCAGATACACCATGCAAATCAACTAATAATCATCCAAAATCACTTCTGAACAGTCTTTATTTTGTGAATCCTCTTTTATTTTATTCTTCATTTAATTCTTAATGTTAATTTTTAACAATCATCCACGCTATTAAATTAATTAATAAAATTCTTAATTAATTCATGGTAAGCAGTTATTGATCCATTGATGTTTCACTGGAGATTGAGGCCACTTCAATCTCTCTCGTGGCCATGACTCCATGCATTGCACACCCTTTAGGAAATAGAAATAGGGAGAAAATTTCTTTTCTTATTCTTCCTTTGGTAAATGAATACAGAATCTGGTGTGTTCAGAATACAGAATTCGGTGATGATATGTTCTACTTCAAATACAAAATATGGCAAATAAAGCATTCGTAATAGCTTCTAAACGTCGTAATTCACGACTTGTTTACCATACGTTGCCCTTTACGACATCGTTTGATTGTGCTCTTCACTATTTACTATACGTGATATGATTATGATTATATCAGATGTATTGTTGCAGCTTGTCTTACGCACAACTGGAGAAATATACTATGTTAGAGCGAAGGGGACCCAATAGGTGAGACGTCAGAGATCACAAGAGAGAAGCGTATGTGCGAAGCCGCTATTTGAGCGAGTGTGAAAGGTATACAATCGCGTATTTAGGGGTTCGATCAGCGGAATATGAGACAAGAATGCGACGATTTGATTTACCTTCTGAGCTTCCTGTGATTTTCGAGCAGTGTACTACTGCTTTTCCCCCACACCAATTTAAATAACTTTATAACCACATCTGTTAGTTGAAAGATCTTAGGAATCCTAGGAAACTCCTAGGATTATTTCGAAAAGAACGGATAAATGCGGTTGATTCCATTAAGGGTTAACAATGAGTTTGCGCCTGGGAACTCGATTGAGAAATGAATAACGATAAAAAAAAGTTATGGAAGAAAAGTGTCTCAGAATTTCGCGTTACATTTTTACATGTAAGTATGAGCTCTTCATGATTTTAGAGATTTTAAAATCCCTTTTAATGATCCGTGGTTCAAAATGGTTTCAACTTGTTGTTCTCGAATCTTTCCCTTTGGAGATTGATCCCAGAACCTCGTCAATAGCCCGTTGTGTTGCTCTAGTACAACGTTAATTTAAAATTATCAAAAATTACCAATTACACTTTCATAGATTTCTTTTTCACCTCAAATACCAGTGCTTAAACTGTGAGGTAAGTCCTTTTATAGAAGCGCTTTTATGTTATTGGGGAATAAGGTTTACGTGACATGTAACTGCAGTTTGGTGGTTTCTTTATGAAACTAGAGTAGTTGGAACGTTATTTGGAACTCTAACCGAACCATGCTTATAAGTCGAACTCAAAGGTCTCGCTTAGAGTATTAAGATAATTTGGACGCTATTACTTTGGTTAAAACAATCCTAGTACGTAAATATAATCTGGTACTGAGACTATTTTTAATATGATAATTGTTGGTTGGTTTTGGGTTTTATGGTGCAAGGGTTGCAATTAATTTGGATTTGCTATTAGGATCAGAACTGTGTGTGAGATCATGAACAGCTCTCAACTCTGAAAAATAAAGAGGGATAATTTTATGGAGTTAAGAATTTAAAGCAACATAGTTACTTAATTATCTCGGTTGATTATGGCAAGAACTCAAGTATTCACTTAAACCACGCCCTTTAAAATAGATCTTTCAGCTATTCAATGAATTAGGGAAATGAGAATGACCTTGTTTAACGTAACATGTATGTTTTTAATATGACTTACTTTCAGAACATATCTACCTTGAATATTAAGGGCATGTTTACCATTAAAACTTCAAAATAAATTTTGATATTTCAATTCCAACGAATTTAGAAAGCTTGGAAATTTCTGACACGTTCGTTACCAATGAAAATTTTTCTAACTTCTCTATTTCAATTTTAGCCCTTCTATCTTAACTTCTTATTTTAAATTTTGTAAAACTCTTAAAATTGAGACATGAAATTTGGAAGGAAGTTTAAATATCATTAAAGCTTCAAAATAAAACAAACATTTTGCACAAAAGCAAGAGCATTATTCAAAAATTTAAATACAATAAGAGAGAAATTTTGCTAAAATTCAATTAAGCGAATATTTTATATTGTGTGTTACTTGAGATGCAACAATTGATTTTAATTTGAATATAAATTCTGTTACTCATTGCAATTGTTGTTTATGAAAATCGACAAGGGATGACTTAGGCCCGGTGCACACATCCGGTTTTTCAACGGCGCCGCTGCCGCAACGCATGTGCGGTCTGAGATACATTAGATCCAATGGAGCAGTGCACACATGCTTCCGGCGCCGCACGGTCGCCGCATATGAGTCTCCGTTCTGAAGTACCTTGTTTTCATAAACAAATGGAATATAAATAATAATTAATAAATGGTTGTATCCAGTAACGTCTATTTTGTTTCAAAATATACTTTTTTCTACACCAAGCGAAATAAAGACGTTTTCTTCAACGACTAGATATTTATACGAATACATAAACGATAGAATATTATCGCAAATGGCGCGAAATGAGTTCGTGCGTCATTTCACGGTTATGTATGCATCGTTGGACTTCGGTATCGCAGTGGCGCCGCATGTTGAAAAACCGGATGTGTGCACCGGGCCTTTGAAAATTTAGTGTGCACAAGTCCAAGAACCTAAACATTTGTATTGTATATTGAGTTTATGTAAATTCCAATTAAAAGTTGCTTAATTTCAGAGTATTAACTTAATTTTTCTGTATTGTATCCTATACACACTGTTTAAAGTTTCAATGAGATTCAATACATCTGTTTTCCCACCTGATTTGAAGGCTTCAAGGTTCTTAAATAGATTTACTTATCAGCTTTAATAAGATACTTACCCCATCTACAGGACAAAACTTCCCTATGTTAAAGGTTATTGTACCTGCTTACTCCTCTTAGGGTCCTGTTTCGTCGAGGTGTCACATCACTGAAAACACTGACCTGATCTTGAACTCGTCATCAATGTCTTCATGGCAATGTCTTCATAATTCGGAATTCTATTATCAGCGAAATTGACAACAAAAATAGCAAAGTTGGCACACAAAAAAATGGCAAAAAAAAAAAAATCGGCAAAAAAATTTGGCAAAAAAAAAAAATTGGCCAAAAAAAAAATCAAATTTGACAAAAAAAAAAGATTTGGCAAAAAAAATTTAAATTTGACAAAAAAAAAGTGCACATTTGACACAAAAAAGAGCAAATTTGGCGCATCAAAAAAAAAAAGAAGAGTTGACAAAAAAAAATTTGGCAACAAAAAAAAATCAAATTTGGCAAAAAAAAAAAAAAAAAGTGCAAATTTTACACAAAGAAGAGCAAATTTGGCAACAAAAAAAATTTGGTTAGGTCTTGATGGACGAGATATCTCGTCGAAACCACTCGAAGGGCTAAATAGAATATCTACTTTGAATATCAAACTCTAAAAACATGGAATTTCAGAAACTAACTGTGTCTTCTTTTATAAAATGGGAGCTAAGAGAAAGTTCATGTCACTAGGAAATTATTAGATAAATATTAGACTGCTTGTTTATTTTCTTACGGTTGCGAAGTTCCAAGTTCAATCTCCAGAACTTCAGCGCCACCTGCATCACGAAATGAATACACACTTGATTATTTAACAAAGGGGAAAAGTGAAGGGAAAGTTCCTGCGTTACGAACATTAGCATATGGGAAGTGATAAATATTCCGACATTGAAGAACGACCAGCTCTTAGCGACGGAAAGTGGCTCAAGGCCTGCGTGTTCGTTGGAGCCTCCGAATACGATTGCATTCAAGCAAAAATAAATGCTGCATATTTGATTAGATCGATTCACCTTGATTCCATCCCGTTCAAGTTGAAGTAAGAATACGCAAATGTATGCTGTCGTCCCTAGTCTGTCTTCCTTTGGCGAGAGTAATGCCTAGGAGAGGCATTCTCTGTCGAGCTTAATATGTCTAGTGTTTCTGCAGCGATACGTGTTTCCTGTATGCATCTTGAACATGACGCCAGTTGGCTTTTTTTTTAGAATACGACTCTAACACTGCGAAGATATTAATTCCAAAAAATGAATTGTAATATTTGATCGGTCAGGACCAATATTAGAGAGATATTAGGCGCCAATATCGTTGCCAAAACTTCAATTTTTACCTTTTAACTACTGCTATAGATATAACTGGCGCGATTCTCAAAATTCTCAAGGTACAACTGCTGTACCGGCTGTAGTCAAAAGGTTGAGGTAACTTCGATATGTATCATTCAAGAGCCCATGGACGACAGAAGGAAAATTTTCGCAGACAGTCTGGTTTGCTTGTTTTTACACTGCAACTCTATTGTATATACAGATGCTGTTCACACATTTTTTAGACAATGTATAAATTGTATTCACAAAACTAAATTACATAAAATTCATTCTTGTGTTTTAAATGTTCTATTTGATAGCCCTTATTCTGAACTATCTTTCGACACCGTAATTTCCAGGATAATAATGCCTTTTGAAGTGTCAGAAGAGGTATTCTATTCCATTCCTCTTGAACAGCTTTCCAGAGTCCTGAAAGGGTTGCGGGATGACGTTTGGATAATGCAGATTTTAAAAGTCCGAAAGCACAAAAATCCATAAGTGATACATCGGGAGATTTAGTAGGGATACCAGTGAAGGGTATGGCCTTGATACCGGTTTTTTGTTCCATTTCTTTTAGGAAATTTACAGTGGATTTTGATGTGTGACTGCTAGCTTTGTCTTGACGGAGTTCCACAGATTGATGGCACTGTGGGTAAAGCGATGGTATTTCATTCAGAAAAATTGGCGATAAAATATGTTCCTGATAGTATTTGCAGTTAATCTGGATGTTTTTTTCCACTCTCTTTATTTTTAACTTGCCATTATATGAAAAACCAGCAACAATCATGAATCCCTTAGAAAAACTTTCTTTCGATTTTGTGAACCATGTACTTAAATTGTTTCTCCCCTTTTATGATAATAAATGGCTCCTTTTTTGCTGCAATCATTTAAATACACCCATGATTCATCTATTGGGACAATTGTTTTCCATTTTTCTTTGGATAAGTGTTTGTCATATAGAATTCGGCAGCGTGTCCTGCGTTCAGCTATATGCTTTGGAGAAAGACGATGCACATTGCGTTTTTTCGCTTTCTTAAGATTTAAATCAACGTTTATCATTTTGTTTACAGTGGACACCGAGCATTTTAATGATTTTGCAACTGTTCTTTGACTAGGTTGATTTTCTTTTAACATTAAACAACGTACCTTTGCAATAGTCGAAGATGTCCGCTTCTTCCTTGGATATTTGTTTGGAATTTTTGTCCCACTTGAGGCTCCAATTTGACGTTTTTTTCCTTTCTTGTTGACGATATTACCTATCGACGCTTTAGATATCATAAAACCATGGCTCTCACATCGTTTTTGGATAACGGAATATGAATATTTCTCTTCAGAAAGAGCATAAATATAGCCTTCGAACCACTGCTTCGTTAAAAACACAATTTTGAATAAAAACAAACCTCTCAAGACGCAGACGATAATTTTGACTTTTAAAATCATAGTACAACTGCAATTATTTCTTTTGTAGCAAACGATTTTTTATTACCGCTAACCAAAATCGTCTAAAAAATGTGCGAACAGCCTCTGTATACCTATGTGGACTTAAAGATTTAGTGGCGCTACTAATATTGACACGTGCTTTACAGACGTCAAGAATGAATTCTGAATTCATTAAATATGGTTGACTGGTCAACGCCAATTCGGTTGTACAACACCGTTTATATTAAACACCAAAAGCTGCAGAAACGGCGAAAAGGCCCATTTCTTCATCCCCCCCCCTTGTGGCTGTCTCGACGTGGTATCTCGTCATTAGCAAAACTGTCCAGACCTTGATGGAAGAACAATTTCGTCATTTTAAGAAAGTTGACCAGTTCTTGAACTAATCGTCAACAAAAAACTCAGCAATATTTTGATTGCGAGATATCTCGTCAGTAACAAAATTGGTCAGATCTTGAGGGATGAGACATGCTTTCGAAACTACTTAGAGGGTTACGGTAACCCTAATATATGTCACCCGAGAGCATTTGTTCTGCAGAAGTAAAGTCCTAGAATTAACTAAAAGTGTACTAAACAATATATAGTAAAGAGACATGATTTATAGTCGCCAAATTTATTTTATGAGTGACCTAAAAACTAATTTTAAAAGTAGGTATAAAACATATAAGATTTTTTAGCTAAAACTTGTATTTTTTTCTTAATAGAGGAATTATTTAGAATTAGTATATTTGTAACACGGAAATTTTGGCTCGCATAAACTCAACCGGAACATAGGCTTCTTGAAGTTTGGACCCCTGTTTCCTGCGTGTTAAGCTGAAAGAAAATTCAGCATATGTCCTTATCTTCGGTTACTATAAATTATCTAATCTAACATGTCTTTCTGGGAGAAAGGCATCAGGATAATATATGTGGCACCGTATATCAATATATTAAACAAAATGTAGGTACTGTCATAAATGTTTCAAGTTATTGCTCTCTAACAATGGTCTCTGGTGTACACGTCTGGTGAGCAGTTTCAAAACGACATGTAATGCTTTAAGGATAGTTGGTATCAAAATAGTGTTTCTGCAATGTGCAATTTAACATCAAATTTACCGATCTTTTACAAAACGGGTTGACTCCCCTTTTCATTTGGATGCAGATAGCAGTGGAATTAATGCGCGAAATAATAAACAAAGTTATTCTTAATAAACAATTTATATAATATAAAATAACAATAATCCAAAAATCATAGGTAAGATATTATTTTGACTTCGATAATAAAATCTCCATTCATTTGTCTCATTTTTAACAGAAGTAAGGCTACTCTCCTAAGCACTTTCCGCAAACATTTCTTGCATGAAGAGCAGATTTTATTGGCTTTATTTTCAAGACAGTATCATCTTTAGCACTTTTTATGCGCATTAACTACTTTGCTCGAGCTTACCGGTGCTGGTGCTACTTACTCCCATAGCATGCACTAACAAATCTTAGTAGTGGTGTTTGTGTGCTTATTCTTTTGCACGGCAGCTCTCATGGAATGTTTTTAAAGTTAACAATGTTGCAAAACACATAAAATATTAAACCGTTCAAATGACCTATCACGTTGAAAATAGGTATATTTAATACGTATGTCGAATCCAGCGAAAGGTGAAGAGAAATTTATACTACTGGATTAATTTTATAAACATTTCAGGAAAAGTCGTAAAGTCAATTGAGGAAAAGCGATAAAATTTAAAAGTAATTCTAAGTCAAAATTTCAAGACTGAATAAAATTTTAAAAAGCCTGCCAACCAGTGTGTCAAGGATTCGAATTTCGTTTCTAAGTGCATGGATGTTGAAATAACGGTTATTGTCCTGGTAAGGAGTATTGTCGGCTTATCCACTGGGTGCTCACTCACAAATTGCCACCCATTCGCCCCTTGCAAGTGCTAAAGGCCCATGGGATCAATGCTCGGACATTAGAAAACAGTGCACTGTAATTTCCGTTAAGATGGTACAAACAGTGAATGAAGATCTTTGCCTCTAAACGTTGATGGCATTGATAAATTGAGCGAGATATACCTATTACTGAAAAAAATTAAACATTACATTTATAAGTTGCAGAAAATTTTAAAGCATTACAATTTTCACAAGTTGCAGAAAAAATTGAACCATTACAATTATCTCAAGTTAACTGAACAATATGAAACATTATAATTATCATAAGGTTACAGCTGCATTCTACATTTATAGTGGAGGCAGCGGCCTTTGCGCTACATTTGGCGCAAATCTATAGTCGCCAAGGAAAGAGTTATTTCACAAAAATATTTTTCTTTTTACAACGGAAAGTAATAAGCTTAAAAAACACAGTTTGTAAACATTTAAAAAAAAAATATTTTTTTAAAAAGTTCACAAAAAGTAACAAGCCTGAACTGAAATTTTAGAAAAGTAGAATTTAGCTTAAACTGGAATCAAAGAAAAAATTTCAAATGAACCAATGAAATCAAACGACAGTTTAACGGATTTATTGATAATAATGGTGAAAGAACTTTCTAGAATATTCAGTGATATTTAAACTTTCTGTTTACCGAGGTTGCCATAAAAACTGTAATAACCGGAATACAGATGAGTTGCCTTGACCTGCCATAACTCGCTACTAGAAGTGCGCCAAAAAACCCGTCAAGGCCGCTGCCACCGCTAATAAACATAGTCTGCAGATGTACCACCATAAGTTTTGTTTGATGCAAATGAAGTCTTCAAAATAAACTTTTAGGTTAACTTCTACTAAGTTGGGGATTTGTAGCTGAAATCCCAAAACTATTGGTTTCCAAATCGATAGAAAGTTAATTGTGTTCCAAGGTAAATAAAATTATAATTTATATTAAAAATGTTGATTTTCTACCCACATAAAAGCAGAAATCCAACATATTCTTACCTCTAAAATGACGATTCTTGTCTAGCAACGCAAGCGAACAATAGTTATTTCTACATTTTATTTCAAAATTTGTTGCACAAATAACGTAAAAGACGGAATGAATAATTCGAAGACAATAGAATGTCTAGTTATCTCAAATTCCGGTATTTTGGTAATTTAATTTACGGAGCAGCACAAACGAAAATTTCGTTTGGTTGTGTTCTATGTTCAATCCTTTACTGGTTTATCATAGGTCTACTGCTGTTGGTGACGAGTAATAAATTATGAGGCATTAAACAAAGAAGTATCATGAATTATAAACTGTATACGGACATTGGTGCATTTAAGTTACTCTCATCGACACTTGAAGTTTGCATCAAAGTGTTTCTTTTGAAATAAAGTCAGTATTTGTTAATATGTATTTCCAGTATCCTTTGATATTTCGAGGAGAACCTCCCGACTTCACCAAAGAATCCAGCTACAGAGATTCATTGATCAGCTTGGAGCATTCTCTGGAGAAAAACGCCTACGTTGCCGGGAAGCATCTTACATTGGCAGACTTTTCAATCATAGCAAGCATCTCATTGGCTGAGGTAATAAAATTTGTATTGATATACACCTCCAATTATATTATGATCTCTTTCAATATAACGCAGTTTACTTCAAAACGTACCTAACTATTCCTTAAAAGCTACAAATAAGTGAAATAAACAATCTTAAAGATATGCTCAAGCCAAATATAAACTCATTGCCATAAAAATTTGCGCACCAAGAAAAAGTCGTCAAAATGAAACGAAATTTTACACTTGTAAGTACTACTTTAATATAAAGGATTAGAAAATCAAAGAAAAAGGATTATTTATTGCAGAAAAAAAGTACAAACGAAAGCAAGTTTTAGTACTCGGTTGGACCCCCTCTAGCGCGAATGCACGATACGATACGAGCGGGCATTGAGGCATACAAGTTCCGTATGATGTCCTGAGACATCTCGTTCCACAGTTGCTGTAAACGCGTCTCTAGTTTGACCAAACTCGTAGGGTGTCTAACTTACCGTCCCAAACGATTCCAAATATGCTCGATTGGTGACAAATCTGGGGATCCAGCAGGTCAGGGAAGGATGGTAATGTGGCGGAGGTAGTCTTGTGACATCCTTGCTGTGTGTGGCCGAGCATTGTTGAAAAATGGCTCCTGGGAGCCCTGCCATCAGTGGCATTACATGTGGCTGAAGGATGTCATGGTCATGGACGTACCGCTGGGCTGTCATTGTGCCATCGATCAATATTAGGGGTGACCGTGTATCGTAAGCAATGGCATCCCATACCATCACATCAGCTGTGGGAGCGGTGTGTCGCTGTAAAGCGAAGGCAGGATTGAGGCGTTCACCACGGGGTCATCACACACGAACACGATTGTCATCACTGCTCAAATTGAATCTAGATTCGTCGCTGAAGACGACCTTGTTCTATTCCGCTGCAGTCCAATCCCGTCGTGTCCGACACCACTCCAAACGGAGGCGTCGGTGGGTGGGTGTCATTGGCAGCACACGTAATGGGCGCCGCGATACCAGATGTCCTTCAGCCAGGCGCCTTGTGATGGTTCGGGAAGACACAGGGGCCCGTACTGAAGGTGCTGCCTGTGTCTGGATAGCGGCCAATGAGGCAGTTGGCTCTACGCGTGCGTTTCGTATGATGTGACGGTCTTCTCGACGACTGGTCTGCGAGGGCGTCCTGAGCCTGGTCGCCGTGTAAACGACGTCTCTTCTGTCCACTGGTCCCAACACCTCCTCACAGTAAAATCAGAACGGCCTACGTGAATAGCTAATCGCCGAGCTGACCACCCAGCTTCCATCATCCCGATGATTCTTCCCCTCTCGAACTCTGACAGCTGCTCATATTGTCGATGTCGGCGTAACGGCATGTCTACCTCAGCGTTTCCTTTGCAAAAGATTAAGTACACTCAAACAAGCTCTGCTCACCTGTTTTACACTCCAAGGAGAACGAAGTTCAACGCCCTCTAGTGGTATTACGCAATGCGCAATCACGCTGCATTTCTAATCATTTGCATATCTGGCCGACATGTACCTTGATGCCAAGTTTCGTTACGATCGCACAATTATTACTTGGTGCGTAAATTTTTATGGCAATGAGTGTATTTGCTTTAAAATTACAAGATTTAAAAAAAAATTGATTCTTTAAACGAAAGTAATAGCAAATGGCTTTAGTAAAAAAAGCAACACAACGTTCACTAAATCTCCTGAAGCTAATCAATACAAAGAAAAAAGAATTTCGACGATTGCTCATGCAAAACATCGTAGTTATGGCTATATCGTCATCTTCACCTATGCGCCATCTGTGCCTTTCGTACTTATGCATACCTAAACAGTATGACCACATTTTAATATAATATTGATGCAGGAAGATAGGTAATTCATTGATTTTGTACTTGAGCATCACAACGGGCTATTCGGGATGGTCCGGAATCAATCGCGTAGGTAAATATCTGAGGACAACACCACGTAATTTTTAACCAAAATGAAAAATGATTTTTGAAATTGGAAGTGCAATATCTCAAAGGGATTCTATTTCTGAGTACAACTCTTAAGAATTCGTAACTGTCCCCACTATGGCGTAGTGTGGAAGTCTGGAAAGTGGAGTTACAGCGCAGGTGTTGATCACTTCATCTGCCCTTAATTCAAAATCATGAATAATTTTCCTCAGAACTTTTTCTTCTGGGTAGAACCCGGACCATCACTAATAGCCCGTTGTGTTGCTCCAGTGAGACCTAAATTCAACCTTATTTATTATTTAAATAATATCAACAGCATAAGAACTGGGAGATTCATTTTTAACCTAAGTTGTATTTAAGGAATTGGCCTCTAATAGTGACATGAATGAAGTGATCAAGGAGCACTTTGGCTCTGGGTTCAATAGAGTCGAGGTTTGAAAACTTTATACAGTATATCAAAGTCTAATTTGCCATAGTGTAACAAAAGATGGCCACAGAGTGACAAAACAATGTATTGTTACTGTTCTATTTTTCATGTATTACAGTCAAAATGCTGTGACCAGAATCAGTTGAAACAATTTACTACAAAATTAGCATCAACTTTATCAACTTTTGGGCCAACATTTCAATTTCAGATACTGTTATTATTTCCAACTAACATCAACAACAGCCCTTTTCCTGAGCAGTATTCAGAGATTTGGATGGATGGTGAAAATTTTTCCAAACCAAAATCAATTTTTCGTAGAACTTCCAAAGCATCTGAGACTATTGTACTCAAATTGCAATAACAAGTATATTTTCTCGAAAACAATGACAGATACATACCATAAGTGTTTTCATTTAACCCTCCGAGCGTTTTAGACGAGATTTCTCGTCCAAGATCTGGTCATTTTTGCTAATGATAATATCAAAATCTGATGGCTTTAGTGAATGACGCGATATCTCGTCCAAGATCTGATCAATTTTTCTGATGACAAGATCAAAAGCTGATGTCTTTTTTGAATGACGCGATATCACGTCGAAACAAAACTACTAGTTCCTGGAACGCTTATGAAAATAGTTAGGATTCGTGAGAAATTGAGAAATTTCGTCTTTGTATCGAATGAGAATTGTCCTGGGTAGTGATTTTTCGTCAGCTGCGAGCTTGCCAATCTTGAATCATCAATAAGTCATTTTTTAAAACATCCTTAGCCATCGCAGAACGTGAATGAAGTGAAGCACAAGTAATAATTCGGATAAGAAATGATATTTTAAAACATGGTTCTATGCTTTGGAGATTCAAAGTTGGCAATCTAATGGTTAGCAAAAAATCATTGCCCAAGATAATCCTCATTCAAGACAATAGGAAATTTCTCAACTTCTCAGGAAGGCAGACAATTTTCACCTTGTTACGACGTTCCACGAGTTAGTGACAAAATGCCCTATTGGTCCAAAAGGAATGAAGATCCAAGTAGACGAATCAAATTGTCCACCCCTTATAACTGTTGATAATTGGGAAGAACTTTTGTATAGGAGGATGGTCACTAAAGGGCAGTTTTCGAAGCACTGATAAACCACCAGGAGAGATAACCGGGACTAAGCGATCTACTCGGCGGGACCCTGTATGCCCCTTTCGAACAGGGACTTTCGGTAGTTTTAAGACAAGATTATAAACCTGGAATATTTCTTATTTCAGGTGTACAATTTTAACTTCAAGCACTTTCCCAACATCGTCGGATGGCTCAAAAGGATGAAAACCGAACTACCTTTTTACAGAGAAGTGAACGAGATTCCTCTGCTGCAGTTCAAATTCTGGTACAGACCGTACTTGCAGATCGACGACCAAGACCAGAACGACAACAGCACGAGAATGTGAAGCTTCGGCAAATCATTGTTCAATGTCTTCACACGCTCTTGTATCATCTTAACGCGTTATCCAACTACATCAGAATTTTAGCTGTACAGTTTGAGAGAACATAAGAAATTTCTCTATATTTATCCATTTACGTATATAATCTCTCACCAGATTTATGATGAGCAATTGTAATCCTGAATATCGCATATTTGAAAAATACCTATAATTTTACAAAACCCAAAAAACAATGAATGAGAATTTAACCCTCCAAATGGTTTTGACATTCCTGACAAGTATCTGGCATCAAGTATGACAAGTATCTGGATCATCAAAATGTGACCAATTTTTTCTAAGGACGTGCTATCTCGTCATTATGATACTAAAATTTTTTATGATGCCAATATCAAGATTTGGACAGTTTTCTTCTAGGGATAGCTCGCCCAACAAGATCAGGTCAGTTTTGTTAATGGAACGAGATACCTTGTCGAGATGACCACCTGTAGGTAACAGAAACTCGTATAGCATCTGCACCCAACTTTCTTAATATATATATATATATATATATATATATATATATATATATATATATATATATATATATATATATATATATATATGACGACTTTCTTACAAGTCTCACTACTAAGTTGCTCATAAAATACAAGCAGGACGACTGAGATCAATGAAAAAGACGTCTTTATTAGACCACAGTCGTGATTCGAGTGCTCCAAGAGATGGCGCAACACGTTACAAGTTGCGTATCAACAAATTAATTATTCCTTAATCAGCAATACTCAAACAGATTTCATTGACTTATATGGTATCATTTGATGGGACATCTTATAGTAAATAGACGAGAACAGATGGATCACGGAATGGGAAGATGAATTTAGCTTAGCTTGCAAAAATTTATTATTTCTGATGCAATGGGCTGCGAAACTTTAAAAGGGCACATGAAAAAACACTCGGAGGCGACGGTATATATATATATATATATATATATATATATATATATATATATATATATATATATATATATATATATATATATATATATATATATATATATATATATATATATATATATATATATATAAACTCTTGTGCTTGGACAATCAAGAAATATGCTACCGTACAAATATTCTGCAACCATATTATCCTGTACTATTCAAAATTCTTCTGAATGTCTGTATCAAATAAATAGTATACTTTTAATCTACCGTTTTATCACGATTATATCCTTGTACTATTCAGAATTCTTCAGAATATCTATATCATATATATAGTGTATTTTTAATCTACCGTTTTATCACCATCTTTTGAAAAATGTTTTATTCAATTTAAGATTTATTTTGATTCTAATACAGAATTTCATACCTTCACTTGTCATATGTTCATAGGTCATTAGCTACTTAGCCAAACTGTTTATGTATCGTGGTTTTGTATTTTTGTGAAGATAAAAATATTATATTTGATTACATATAAGTTTCCTTTTATGTAACGTAGATTCATAATTACACCTTCACATTATGACTACAAACTCTTCAGTACATGATTATAACTTAATCCTTTAATCAACATTAAAGTAATTCCGGAAGGGGCCGAAGTATCCAATTTTCTTACACATCTTTCACATGACACATGACTTACCTTATCTGAACTACCTGTGTCTTGTTGAATTTTACAGCCGTGTACTTTGAGCCTTGTGCTTTTCATTTGCACTAGTCACCTGCACAAACCATCTGCTGTGCTGGGTCTAATAAGGGATTTTTGTCACGCTAAATGTAGGTAGTGGTAGTATTTTTATGCTTCACGTGCGTATTTCGGACATGAAGTCACTTGGCTTACTTTTTGAATACGATTTCAGTATGTCGCCAATAAAAATAGCAAGGAATGGATTCGGAATTGACATGTGCTGGTTGATTGACCAACGCCGATTAGATTAAGTGCAGAATGTCGCCAAAATGTGATTAAACTACATTTTAAAGTAACCCCTATATTAATCACGCAAGAGCAATTAAGTATTAGGAAATCTGTTTTATTTTGTTTAATTACGCTGAAAATCTCTTTCATTGTTTGCATTTATTGGTTGAAATATCTAAGAGCATAATTTATCTCACATAATTTAGAATTAAGTTGAAACAACAATGGAAATCAACCATAACTTCATTTTATCATAATTTTGTTTTTATTTAATTAGTAAAACTTTTTTTTAAATAAATTTCTTTACTTGTTTTTAAATTATGGAACGAATTTTTATAATTAGGAGACAAAATGATCGAACTGAAACACGGAAAAAAAAAGAAGAAAACTTGTACATATACATGTAGTTCGTATATACTGAATCTTATGAGATGGTAATTTTTTGATAATTTTTAATTAACATCGTACTAGAACAACACTACAGGCTACTGACGATGATCCGGGAGCAATCCCCTAAGGGAAAGATCCAAGGACGAATCCTATGAGAAATGACCAACGTCAAAATGGTAGATAAAATAAGATAAAGAATTTAAATCTATGCGCATCTAAACAATTTATTAATATTTTTTAAAAATTACGTTGAAGAATGGGTCGTATTGACCATTTCCCTTCGTGCAGCCCAATATAAACTAGCCTTTGAAATATAGTTGTCAAGATGTAGAACATTAAAATTTGAGTTGGACATAGCACAAACTGTCAAGTGGCTAAAATTCATAGTTTCTTCAGTGGAACACAGAGGGCAGTCAGGAATATCTTTCACACCAATCCGGTGGAGATGTCCTTGGAGATAGTCATGTCCGTTTAAATTTCTGAAGTTGGCCGTAAAGATTCGCCTGGGGAGATCCATTGGGACCGGATTACATAATAGGCTTTCCCAGATATTACCCCTAGCATCAGTCTCTTGAGTTTTGCGTATGCATCTCCTCACTGATCTTACAATGGTGGAAAATGCCTGGTTGTATGGTAAGGCAATAAGAGGCTGTGGAAGGTTACAACCCTGTTTAGCCAGCGAGTCTGCCTTCTCATTACCAGAAATGTCGCAATGGCTGGGTATCCATTGGAAGAGAACCGTCCAACCAGCACAGTTGAGTTCGTAAATTTTTTGTTTTGCTTCTTCTACACGTGCCGAATCGCTATTGTGTAATGAGTAGAGGAAGAGAATCACTGACTGTGAATCGACAAGAAAAACAGCGTGTCTGAAGGAAGTATTTAAGTTGGATAAAGAAGATGTTGCTTGTACAATGGCCTCAATTTCAGCCTCAAAGTTCGTACCATTCAAACCTACAGCACATGAATCCTCAAAAAGCCCTGCACAATAATAGCCGATTCCAGCTGTACAGTCCTCCTGGGCAGAACCATCGGTATATATATGAAGCCAGATATCCTTTGGATATCTAGTTGCAATGGTTTCCAGGACATGGGCAAGAGGAAGAGCAGGAAGAGCATCAATCTTTTTATCTTGAAAATTAATTGAAAGGTTTGAAAATGGAAAACTGAGGTAGGGAGGGGAACTTCCTTCATGGCAGAAAGGCTGGCGAGTAACATTTTTGATATTGTATTTATTCAATAGGTCCTCGGATTTAGAAAAAAAATGATTGATGTGTTTTAAGTCTCTTTCTAGCAGTTATTAATTCCTGCCAGTGCTGAAGGGGAAGTCTTTTACATTTTTCAAATTGTTTAAGAAGTTGTTTCTCTTTTCTAACATTCACAGGTTCCAAACAAGTATGAATGTCTAGGGCAGTAATAGGCGTGGAACAGGCAACGGAAGTATTAAGTATGAGGGCCTTGTTCTGGACCCTATCTATTTTGTCGCCACAGCGATCGGATACTGTGGCCAGAAACTCTCCTCCATAGTCCAGGACAGGTCTTACATACGATTTGTATGTGGTAGCGAAAACATCCGGAGATGAACCCCACGTAACACCTGACAGTCTTTTAAGGAGACTAAGTCTGCTCTCGAATTTGTCCGCATTCTCCTCAGCATGTCTCCTCCACGATAATTTACTGTCGAAAGTAACGCCGAGATACTTGAAATGTTCTTCTTTACAGAGATCTCGGTTTTTATATTTAACAGATGTGAGATGTTGTTTAGTTGATAGTGTGAAAAGCTGGCAAACAGTTTTTTCAGTGTTAAACAGTCATTTGGTTTCTCTCGCACCATTTTTCAAGGATTTTCACGGTCTGATTGGTATTAGCATTAGCAATATCAATGTTTTGGTCAATCGAAAATATAGGTAAATCGTCTGCAAAGGCAAGACATTGGATACCACGGATTTTCTTGAGATTTTTAATTAGGTCGTTGATCATAATGTTGAACAAGAAGCAGCTAATGACATTACCTTGTGTTAGACCATTTCTCATTTGGACGAATTTAGAGGAGGTTGATTTATATCTAACCCTTGCATGTATCTGGCAAAGGAAGGAGCGAATCCATTTGAGCATATGTCCACTAATTCCTAAGTTTATCACCTTTTGAAAAAGTTTCTTAATCCAAATAGAATCATAAGCAGATTTAAAATCTACATATACAGTCAGAGTGGACGTTTTACAGTGAAAGCCGTCTTTTAAACAATGTGAAAAAAAAAAAACCGCTTGTTCAATAGTGCTTCTTTATTTTTTTGAAAACCAGCCTGAAAATCAGAAATTTTTTTATGGGATGCAAGGAAATAGTTTAACCGATTGGCGATCATTCTTTCCATCAATTTGCAGCATGCATTTGTCAAAGATATGGCCCTGTAGCTTGAAGGACTGTCTGGAGGTTTATGAGGCTTCAAGATGGGAATAATGATGGCCCTTCTCCATTCAAATGGAACTTAGGTTTTCCAGATGGTATTATAGAAGAGCAGCAGGGTAGATTTTGCTTTTGTACCCAATTTGAGATCATCTGGACCTGCACTCCCCCCCCCCCTTTGTTTCCTTCATTGCTTTCTGTAGTTCATTGTGAGTAAAATTGTCATTAAAAAGTTGGTCATCCCCTCGGTTTAAACAGCCAACAGGAGCCGAATATTTGTGGATTTCAATCTACTTCTGGATAATCTACAAACAGAAGCATAGTGTTTGGCCAGTGCCAAAGCTTTGTCACTATTAGTACTAAAACTTTTGCCGTTAGAAATAAGAATTTCATTTTTGTTAGATATACATTCATTCTTAAAAGTTGATAAAAACCTGTGACCGCGTATACCATCTTTCCTGAAATCAAGGCTAGCAGCAAAGCTACTGAAACAGTCTCTTTTAGTTTGTTTAATGGCTCTCTTTAAAGTAGCTTGGGCGTGCCTTAAAGCAACATTGTCAACAACACTGCCCGTAAGCTCGGCTTGTTTGCGCGCATTGTCTCTTTTAGTTTTAAGATCAGCCAGTTCCTCAGTCCAAAAAGGTCTGTAATTCTTGACTCTGCCTCTCGGGATAGTTTCGTGTGCACAGATCCTTATTGTTTCAGAGATGGCGTCATAACTTTTATCTGGGTTCTCTTCATCTGTGAGGTCAGGAGTGAGGAGTGTGTCCGTCAGGTCCGAAAATCTGATCCAGTCAGCTTTTTTCAAGTTCCACCTAGGAAGGGGATTCGCATTAGGCTGCTGGAAGCTCACTCTTGGGAAACGTTTTACGTAAAGGATTGTATGACCATAGCCGCTGCAAGATTCCAACATGTTCAAAGATGTTGTGGACGCGATGTTAGTATGCGATATAGTCAGATCTGGACTAATTTTTTCTCCCTTAAATGAGAGGAAGGTATGTCCAGTTCCCTGGACTAAGGTCGCAGCTGAGGAATCATGAAAATCCTCCATTATCCTACCTTGTGGGTTTGCATCCTTGTACCCCCATCTTGGAGAATGGCTATTTAAATCACTATTTATAATAGTATTTTTATCCAGAGCGTATGCAAGGATTTGAGTCAATGGTTTGTTGCCAAGTGGATTATAAGCAAAAATAAGTTTTGTTCTGGTGCTGCCTTTCCAAAGATTTAGCTCCACCGCTTTAAATTTATTATCGCTCATTTCGTGTAGAATCTTAAAGTTGGCAGTAATAGTATTTTAAACTCCTACGATAATACCAGAAGCAATTTGTCTTGACCTTGGTAGAGTGTACAGCACATAATCACGGTGTCTGTAATATTCCAATGAGTCTGTTGAAGCGCCTGCCTCTACAATTGCAAAAACGTCACTACCTTCTCTTTTTATTACAGTTTTAAGTTCACAAAATTTGTCACTAGACAAACCACCAGCATTCCAGAAGGTAACTGTAATGGTAGTCGTGTTCTGGCTCTGAAAATAACCTTTTCTTTTCATTTCAGTCTTTCTCCGGAGAGGACCTCTTCTTTTATTAGAAGAAGGTATGTTGAGAGGACTGCACTAACGAACGCCGTTACTCATTTAGCACTACCCAGGGAGCACGTGTAGCTTAAGAATTGCTACGGACGCGAGTAACACTGCCCCCCACAATTTATTAAAATTAATACCTATATTGTAATCACCTGACCAGTAATATTGGATACAGGTATGTTTATATTTGAATTTCAAAATTCCTAATGAAATCTTAAGTTGATCAAACATAGAAAACTGTATTCTGTGTATTTTAGTGCAGTTTTTTTATGAAGTATGACAAAATCTACACAAATCAGTCATGTTTTTATAATTATTCTTGCGATATACACCTAATTGAATTGTGAAGCTATATGAAAAGGTTAAAGCAGCAAACTAATCTTAGCCCTAATCTGCTATTCAACCAACTTAGTTAAAATGGTTCTAAGATTTTCACTTTGCTTTTTCATTCAATAGTTTCATCAGAATGGTGTTCTCTCTACGCTATATTCTAATGAATGAATTTAATACTTTGTACGTCCTTAATTTAAAGTAAGCCACATTAGAAAGAAGCTGCCAAACGGACAATGAATCTCATCGGATCGATTTTATTTGCTATAAACGTTTGTTGACAACACAAACATTCACAAATTATGCCGATTTCCATGCTAGGTTTTTATGATGAATTTGTACCAAATTCATCAACACAAATTTATTTAACAGTTATATATTTATTGGTAGTGATATAAAGGCACCCCAAACTGTATGATTCAATTTTTCCTGAAATTCTCATTGATTTGAAGCAATTTATTTTAAAAACGATTTTCTCTTAATGTATAACTATAGCTAAGAATGGCTATTGATCAGCTTAAAATTTTTTTCTCGAAATCGGACTTTTTCATTGGATTTGTTTTTTAAATATTATATTTATTAAATTTAGAATACATTTAAAAATTGAAAATAAGTTTTTAACGTGTCAGAAATTTTAACTGGCAGTTTTTACGGTTTTATTTATGAATCGAAGAAAAATTATTGCTACACTAAGATTAACTTGACAAATACCTGCGACTTAGGTATCGTGAGTATGACTAATTTTTTTTTTAAACCTTTTAGTTGGACTTATCCTTGTTTGAGCATTAAAAGATCACATCAAAAATAATTGCTCCCTTAAAAATTTGTAGAAACTTAAGATGTCACATTTTTCGAATGCGCGAAAATAATCCTTAAAATTCTTGTGACAGAAACTTACTGGAAAAGTATTGAACACTATTTGAATTATTATTCAAATATTTTATTAGCTGTCATTCTGGATTGATTCTTACAGATGTCAGAATTATTGTTAGTCTTGTACTTCCAATACTGCTGAACTTTATTTCTTCAAAGTTTTTAAATTCTACTCTCCAAACACGCTCAAATGATTCGATTTCATAGATTACAAATAGATGTTTCAGATTTTAATGTTAAGGGCTAGTTCCTTTTATTACTTTTGGTGGCGCCATCTGTGTTCGTAAAGTGGTACTACACTTTTTTTCATGGAACTGTCATTTTATTCTATTCGTGTCGCCATCTATACGAAGTAATTGGCGTGCTGCAATTCAATCGTGGCGGAGGCAAAATATGTTTAGATTAAACAAACTCTAGAAGGCGAAAAAAAGTTTATAAATGCAATTTTTCAGTTATATTTCTTGCAATCTAATAGTGATTAAAATACGCAAGTTTTATATCGTCTAAATTCATAAATGTTCAAGAGAATCATTAATTTATTTGGACTTAATTTCAATCAGTTATAAACAAATAGAGATTATGTTTCACAGTAGTTTCTCGGAAATGTAAAACATGGAGTGGATTGTGTACAGGAACACAACCGTAAACCTTTAAAGCGTGAATTTATCTTTGTGTTATTAGAGGAAGGTTAACATGTAAATGAATAAAGTTTTGTGGTTGAAAGTGTATAGTTAATTTATTGAAGGCCGATGATAGGAGAAATGGGATAGATTTGTCATACTATTTATATCAATGTCTCTTACAAAAGTTAAATCCATACAAATGTTGCCCAGAGTAATGAGCTATGTAGAAATCTACAAGTTGAATTCACGTTTCTTATAATCGACATGCTGAATAACCAGGTGTTGCTGAGGTTGAAAAGGTTAAATGTTGATTGAAAAGTGAATTAGAATAATCAACTTTTCTTGCATTAAAAAATGCAATCATTTAAGTTGTACAGAAAATATTTTTTAACTTCGTTTTAACTTTTTCATAGCTTCTACAATTTTCTTGGGATGCAAATATATACATTTAATTCTTGAATAAATATTGAACTATGCAAAAGATTGAGACATATACAAACAGAAACGAATTTCCTATGATAAAATGCAGTATTCTGAAAAACGAAAGATGTGCAAAGTGTCGAATTTGGACTTAATACACGGGTCCAAAATAAGAACCTTTTACCTTTTCAGTTTTTTGTGGAAAGTGTGTTCTTGTCCATATTCATTTATTGCAGGAAAACAAACTTTAAATTTTGAAATTGGGGCTTCGAGGGGCACTTTTAGTACTATCTGTGTGCCATTATTCATGATTGTAAGTGCTACAGAGTGGTCTGAAGACAGGAAAGTTATAGCCTATGTTTTCTGCAGTGTTCTAAAGTATAAGTGTACCACATTTGGTGTGGATTGGTCAAACAATGTAGATTAGTATAGAAAATATACACACACATCCTTTTTTATATAGAGAGATTGTTTTGAGTACCAATCGACATTGAAATCACAGGTAAGCATAATGGGTACATATTGATCTGGAATCATATTGAGTTCCTACTTATCTGGAATCATATTGGGCACATATTTATTTGGAATCATATCAGGTACAATTTTCCCTATAAGATCTTTCGAAGTTATCTCCCAAATCAATATACATTGCTTCAGTTGACGGTGCACTTGAGTTTCTCGAATCTAGGCTGTCGCGCTAGACTTTTTTTTTATGATGTCTATACATTCCACATCTTTCGGAATTAGTCAACGTAGATTTTTTTTTATTCCTTTTTAATTTTTATTTCCATTGATATACTTTTTTTACCTTCTGTTCATACTTCCTTTACAATTCTTTCGACATTATCAAAATTTTCTTCAACTCAACACACTTATCGGCTTATAACTACGAATTTTTTTATTGGTTATTATTGCTGAATACTATCGTAGATCCTGTTATTCTGTACAAACCATAGCCAATTTCCAGCGCCTATCTCTTTTCAATCCAAAGTTGCACTGCCCAAACACAGCGCGGAGACTTTATTTTCAGTGTTCACGCTCAAGGGCCTACTCCACCCCCTCACAGATGGACACGCCCACTACCCACCATTTTAGCTCCGGACATAAGCCCTCTTACTAACAAAGTTCAAATCATTACTTTAGCAGTTTTCACTCAAGTCCATGAATTAAGGATAAATCAGAATTACACGGAAATCGAACTCTAAAGTAAAAATTTCACCTGTAGAATTATCCCACACATCTGCAAGAATAATATCGAAATTACAGGAAGCCATCAGATGACGCAGATAGTACGTCACAATGACGAGAGTGTAAGAGAGGTGTATACAGAGGCTGTTCACACATTTTTTAGACAATGTATATTGTATTCACAAAACTAAATTACATAAAATTCTTGTGTTTTAAATGTTCTATTTGATAGCCCTTATTCTGAACTATCTTTCGACACCGTAATTTCCAGGATAATAATGCTTTTTGGACTGTCAGAACGAGGTATTCTATCTCATTCCTCCTGAACAGCTTTCCAGAGTCCTGTAAGGGTTGCGGGACGACGTTTGGATAATGCAGATTTTAAAAGTCCAAAAGCACAAAAATCCATAGGTGATACATCGGGAGATTTAGTAGGGATATCAGTGAAGGGTATGGCCTTGATACCGGTTTTTTGTTCCATTTCTTTTAGGAAATTTACAGTGGATTTTGATGTGTGACTGCTAGCTTTGTCTTGATGGAGTTCCACAGATTGATGGCACTGTGGGTAAAGCGATGGTATTTCATTCAGAAAAATTGGCGATAGAATATGTTCCTGATAGTATTTGGACTTAATCTTGACGTTTTTTCCCACTCTCTTTATTTTTAACTTGCCATTGTATGAAAAACCAGCAACAATCATAAATCCCTTAGAAACTGTCGCCAGCGGTTAGCCTGGAGCAGAGAACATGCAATGTTGACATCGTCACAGTGGGCTTGTGTGATGTTTCCAACGAGTCCAGGTTTTGCTTGAAGTCTGGTTCACGGCGGGCGTTCATATGGAGAACGCCAGGTACCCGTTACCACCAAGACAACATCATTGAACGACACCGTTACGGTGGTGCAGGTTTGCTCGCTTGGGGCAAAATTATACTGGGCTCCAGAACAGATCTAAATGTTCAAATCGGAATTATGACAGGCCAAATTTATCGGGACATTCTGAAACAACATGTTTAGGGGTGTTATTGGCGCAGAATTTGTGCTAATGGATGACAACGCCCGTCATCATAGTGCTAACATTGTAAGCGAATGCCTTGAATCTGAGGATATCACCCGTATGGAATTGCCAGCATTCTCACCTGACTTGAATCCAATAGAGCATGTGTGGGACATGTTTGGCCGACGATTTGCAGCCTGTCATTCAGAAAATGATCAACCCACGGTAAAAATTAAAAAAAAAATAGACGCGAAAAATTAAAAAAAATCCGACGGTAGCGCGGCGATGGATGCGCAATGTCTCGCATATATGTAAGTCGATCAGAAGCAGAGTTGGAAAATACTGTTATTTTTCGTTACTATTATTTCCAAAATAACTGTTCTTTAAATTGTTTTTCCCCCACTACTGTTTTCACACTCAATTTAAGACATACGGGCCTTGTTCCTATAGCAACCGCCACCTTTACGGCGGCAGTTTTAGAACTAGATACACATGGCCCAGATTCTGTTGACACCTCATCTTTTTGGAAGTACTTATTGGAGATAATTATGGAAAATGTTAAGCACAGAAAATTATCACCATCGTTTTCGCGATCAACGATTTTTTATTGGGGAAGATCGAGAAGACCTTTTTCAAATTGTTTTGACCGAAGAAAACGAGACGATATTGCTTACTCTCTTAATGTTGTGCGCTTTCAAAAGGCGAACTGACAGTGACGGATGCAATCAGGATGAGGGGTACTTTAATTCGGGTCAACAAATTAGTAATGTAACAGGCCTTATATTTGTCAACAAACGAGTGCGCCAGTGCATTTATTAAAATCCTATTGACTGAATATTTAAATTTAATGTTTGTAATCACTTTAGGCGTCTAGATTTTTTTTTGAATTCACATTGTAAAAATTTGTTTTTTGGAAAATATAAGACCATAAAATGAATTATTTTTACGTTTTTAATTCCTGTTCTTTTCATCAATGAATATATAAAACTGTAAAGAGATATGTGTTTTCTTGAATACTCATACTATTACCTAAAAATTAGTAGATGTCCCGTTTTGAGGAAGAAAATAAATGTTCACGTTAAACGTGATGAACTTGTGTTACATTGTTATCTATATATATAATTCTCTTACGTGGCTCACAAAAAAGACGTTATTTGTAATCGCGTTTTGGCAATACTGTACGATTGTTTGTTTCGCGAAGTCTCGCGCTTCGATTGAATTTATAGCGTTATCGGATGAAATTTTATTGAAAAAAAATAAGGAAAGGTGGAGTGGTCGTTCACGGTAAGAAGGCGATTTGTCGCCAAATATGGTAACCTTCACCTTTGCGGATTTTCTTTACATCTGCCGTTTTTATTATGGCAATACTATCTGCTGTTACGGAATTCGACCGCCATCTTGATTTGGCGACAAAAATTAGTTGGCGACAAACGTCTTACCGTGAACGACCACTCCACCAAAGGAAATTTTAATGAGCTGTTGCAGTTAGTTTATAATAGAAATCAAAGAAAGCGGAGGATCTTTTCAGGGCCATTTAAAAAACGGTCCTTTTCAGGGCCAACAATTATAGTTCAACAAGACGCTTGCACTACAACTTTCGGCAACAAACTCAATGAAAAAGTGTGGGTCGTTTGAGTGCTGGGGAAATGTACACACAAACAACATGCTGGGTATTCAATTTCCAAAGCAACGCTCACATTTCGAGTCAAAATTTAAACAAAGTTTTCATTTGAATTCTGATTTTAGAGATACTGTATATATTTTTTCTGTAATACAGCAAATTTAGGTTTTAAAAACATTTTTTTTGGTAACATATTTTGTAAACAATCCCTTCTGCTAGGACACATGTCTTCATTGAGGCGAGCGAAGCGAGCATAGGTTCGCGCAGCGAACCAATGAGGATTGCGAAGCAATCCTCCGGGGGTTGGCGAGCGTTAGCGAGCAGGGGGCAGGCCCCCTAGTATATACTATTGCACCGTGAGTTAATTATTGTAGTGGTGAATAACTTCGCCACTCATTTAAACAGCAAAGAACCTCCATCGCAAAGAGCATTCCTGGGTTTTTTAGTATGTCCTTTTTTAGTCTAAAAACCGAACCAATTAGCAGAAAATGTGGATCAGAATGCGTACATCCCTGACTTGTTCGAGGACAAGCAAAGTAAATAAATAAGTTTAATAAAGTGAAACAAATATTGTCCACATTGTTCTGTTTCATGTACGAGTATTTCTAACACTGACATTCCCACACTTCCTGGTTTCGTGGAGTACAAAGTAAAAATATGTGGGAAAATACGCCCTAACGAAATTAGATTTCACAAACAGAACAAAAAAGTTGCGATTGCGTTTTGAACAATTACATTCACAGGTTTATTGTTTTACTAATGCGAAATGAGATGAATCGTTTTGGGGAGTTCTCTAACACAACGAACAACATAGAAACAACAAAATTTCGATTGATAAAACATTATCTCAATTTTCGATAATGCTTCCCAAGAGCTTCCTATTATGTGCATTCGAAGACGCGGTTATCTTATTACGCTTGCATGAACGAGAGGGTCAATGCCAAATCATTTATATCTGTACATTTGACAGGATATGAGATGTCAAAAAGAAAGCAGATTACAAGTACATAATTGATAGTTTTTTTTTAAACCAATCGCTTAAATGTGGTTAATAGATCGAAAAAATCTTGTAGTATTGGGTATCCGAATTTCAATTCGTTAGTTTGATGACTGGATGCGTGATAAACTCTCAATTCGTGTAACCCCGCTTATCTTCCCGCTTACTAGGTGTTGGCGACCTCTTTCCGCCTTAGCGACAAAATACTAACGCCAAGCTCAAGGCCGTACCATCAAGTAGGTTAGTTGGATTTTATGGTCATATTTGACCAAGCTGTATTAAATGAAAGACAAAGAACATAAATTAAGGGACATACATAGGCAGTAAAAGTGTTCAACAACACAGAAGAGAGAAATGCACACAGGAAGGAAATGAGCCTAATATGAGTCGACTTTTTGCCACCTGCAAATCGCAGTGATTCCCCTGAGTCACCCCGACCCCCCCGTACCATAAAATAGATTTTAACCAAGCGCTGTATACCAACCCATATTTTGATACCGTTGTTTCTAATTTGCGGTGAAAATTTTTGAAATTGTCTCAAGAGTCGATTTTTTCCGCTTCCACTACTTTTATTAAACTCAAATTAGAATGTAAACAACGCAAGCAATCAAACTGCGTTACAAATGTTTACACATTGACTATCTAATCTAATAGACGGAGCATGTGTGTTCAGCTTCATGTTATTTCTTCCGATCGCTCGGTTTGAAGATTGTCACGTGGTCTTGGGAGAAAGCACGAATAGCAATATCGGTCTATATTCTTTTGTCGAGTTAATACCAAGGTTAATAGAATAAAGTCCGTCCATTTTGGATTAATACGACTGTTGAGCTGAATTTCGTTACCCAATCAGCCCAAGTCGATTCTGAGATCTTACGACAGAAACTCCTCCTACATGCTACGTCTATTTCATTTAAAGGTCAATATTTTTATCATCGATCGTCTAACGAAACAGATAAAGTAGGTGTGCGTATCTTCATGCTAGTTCTTCGGGTCGCTCAGTGTGAAGATATATCAAGTGGTTGTGGGAAAAACATGAATCCTAATTTGGGATAAATTATTAACTGGTTAAAGTGATTATCTTGTGTGATTATAAAAAAAGCACTGGTATTCAAATTTAATAGTCAGTTGGCCCAAATCGATTACCAAGTCCACGTGACTCACCCTTCTTACCACAATGACTCCTCTCACATGCTCTGTCTATTTCATAAGAAGGTTCATTTTACTTATACAAGTCCGTATCTTTGTGGACGAGTGGTGATCCGTTTTGTCTTGGCTGCTGCTGTAAAAAGGGGTTCGTTGTAAGGGAACAAAAATTGATCCAATCTTAATTCTAAGGACAGCACATTTATTTCATCTTATACATAATATTTACAAGTTAATTCATCATTGGGGCAACTTTTTTGTTGCAGTAAAAATGGGAAAAGTTGCATTTACGACTCCTCTCACATGCTCTGTCTATTTCATAAGAAGGTTCATTTTATTTATACAAGTCCGTATCTTCGCGGACGAGTGGTGATCCGTTTTGTCTTGGCTGCTGCTGTAAAAAGGGGTTCGTTGTAAAGGAACAAAAATGGATCCAATCTTAATTCTAAGGACAGCACATTTATTTTATCTTATACATAATATTTACAAGTTAATTCATCATTGGGGAAACTTTTTTGTTGCAGTAAAAATGGGAAAAGTTGCATTTACGACTCCTCTCACATGCTCTGTCTATTTCATAAGAACGTTCATTTTATTTATACAAGTCCGTATCTTCGCGGACGAGTGGTGATCCGTTTTGTCTTGGCTGCTGCTGTAAAAAGGGGTTCGTTGTAAAGGAACAAAAATGGATCCAATCTTAATTCTAAGGACAGCACATTTATTTTATCTTATACATAATATTTACAAGTTAATTCATCATTGGGGAAACTTTTTTGTTGCAGTAAAAATGGGAAAAGTTGCATTTACGACTCCTCTCACATGCTCTGTCTATTTCATAAGAACGTTCATTTTATTTATACAAGTCCGTATCTTCGCGGACGAGTGGTGATCCGTTTTGTCTTGGCTGCTGCTGTAAAAAGGGGTTCGTTGTAAAGGAACAAAAATGGATCCAATCTTAATTCTAAGGACAGCACATTTATTTTATCTTATACATAATATTTACAAGTTAATTCATCATTGGGGAAACTTTTTTGTTGCAGTAAAAATGGGAAAAGTTGCATTTACGACTCCTCTCACATGCTCTGTCTATTTCATAAGAACGTTCATTTTATTTATACAAGTCCGTATCTTCGCGGACGAGTGGTGATCCGTTTTGTCTTGGCTGCTGCTGTAAAAAGGGGTTCGTTGTAAAGGAACAAAAATGGATCCAATCTTAATTCTAAGGACAGCACATTTATTTTATCTTATACATAATATTTACAAGTTAATTCATCATTGGGGAAACTTTTTTGTTGCAGTAAAAATGGGAAAAGTTGCATTTACGACTCCTCTCACATGCTCTGTCTATTTCATAAGAACGTTCATTTTATTTATACAAGTCCGTATCTTCGCGGACGAGTGGTGATCCGTTTTGTCTTGGCTGCTGCTGTAAAAAGGGGTTCGTTGTAAAGGAACAAAAATGGATCCAATCTTAATTCTAAGGACAGCACATTTATTTTATCTTATACATAATATTTACAAGTTAATTCATCATTGGGGAAACTTTTTTGTTGCAGTAAAAATGGGAAAAGTTGCATTTACGACTCCTCTCACATGCTCTGTCTATTTCATAAGAAGATCCATTTTATTTATACAAGTCCGTATCTTCGCGGACGAGTGGTGATCCGTTTTGTCTTGGCTGCTGCTGTAAAAAGGGGTTCGTTGTAAGGGAACAAAAATTGATCCAATCTTAATTCTAAGGACAGCACATTTTATTTTATCTTATACATAATATTTACAAGTTAATTCATCATTGGGGCAACTTTTTTGTTGCAGTAAAAATGGGAAAAGTTGCATTTACGACTCCTCTCACATGCTCTGTCTATTTCATAAGAAGGTTCATTTTATTTATACAAGTCCGTATCTTCGCGGACGAGTGGTGATCCGTTTTGTCTTGGCTGCTGCTGTAAAAAGGGGTTCGTTGTAAAGGAACAAAAATTGATCCAATCTTAATTCTAAGGACAGCACATTTATTTTATCTTATACATAATATTTACAAGTTAATTCATCATTGGGGAAACTTTTTTGTTGCAGTAAAAATGGGAAAAGTTGCATTTACGACTCCTCTTACATGCTCTGTCTATTTCATAAGAACGTTCATTTTATTTATACAAGTCCGTATCTTCGCGGACGAGTGGTGATCCGTTTTGTCTTGGCTGCTGCTGTAAAAAGGGGTTCGTTGTAAAGGAACAAAAATGGATCCAATCTTAATTCTAAGGACAGCACATTTATTTTATCTTATACATAATATTTACAAGTTAATTCATCATTGGGGCAACTTTTTTGTTGCAGTAAAAATGGGAAAAGTTGCATTTACGACTCCTCTCACATGCTCTGTCTATTTCATAAGAAGATGCATTTTATTTATACAAGTCCGTATCTTCGCGGACGAGTGGTGATCCGTTTTGTCTTGGCTGCTGCTGTAAAAAGGGGTTCGTTGTAAGGGAACAAAAATTGATCCAATCTTAATTCTAAGGACAGCACATTTATTTTATCTTATACATAATATTTACAAGTTAATTCATCATTGGGGCAACTTTTTTGTTGCAGTAAAAATGGGAAAAGTTGCATTTACGACTCCTCTCATATGCTCTGTCTATTTCATAAGAAGATCCATTTTATTTATACAAGTCTGTATCTTCGCGGACGAGTGGTGATCCGTTTTGTCTTGGCTGCTGCTGTAAAAAGGGGTTCGTTGTAAGGGAACAAAAATTGATCCAATCTTAATTCTAAGGACAGCACATTTATTTCATCTGATACATAATATTTACAAGTTAATTCATCATTGGGGCAACTTTTTTGTTGCAGTAAAAATGGGAAAAGTTGCATTTACGACTCCTCTCATATGCTCTGTCTATTTCATAAGAAGATCCATTTTATTTATACAAGTCTGTATCTTCGCGGACGAGTGGTGATCCGTTTTGTCTTGGCTGCTGCTGTAAAAAGGGGTTCGTTGTAAAGGAACAAAAATGGATCCAATCTTAATTCTAAGGACAGCACATTTATTTTATCTTATACATAATATTTACAAGTTAATTCATCATTGGGGCAACTTTTTTGTTGCAGTAAAAATGGGAAAAGTTGCATTTACGACTCCTCTCACATGCTCTGTCTATTTCATAAAAAGATCCATTTTATTTATACAAGTCCGTATCTTCGCGGACGAGTGGTGATCCGTTTTGTCTTGGCTGCTGCTGTAAAAAGGGGTTCGTTGTAAGGGAACAAAAATTGATCCAATCTTAATTCTAAGGACAGCACATTTATTTTATCTTATACATAATATTTACAAGTTAATTCATCATTGGGGCAACTTTTTTGTTGCAGTAAAAATGGGAAAAGTTGCATTTACGACTCCTCTCATATGCTCTGTCTATTTCATAAGAAGATCCATTTTATTTATACAAGTCTGTATCTTCGCGGACGAGTGGTGATCCGTTTTGTCTTGGCTGCTGCTGTAAAAAGGGGTTCGTTGTAAAGGAACAAAAATGGATCCAATCTTAATTCTAAGGACAGCACATTTATTTTATCTTATACATAATATTTACAAGTTAATTCATCATTGGGGCAACTTTTTTGTTGCAGTAAAAATGGGAAAAGTTGCATTTACGACTCCTCTCACATGCTCTGTCTATTTCATAAGAAGATCCATTTTATTTATACAAGTCCGTATCTTCGCGGACGAGTGGTGATCCGTTTTGTCTTGGCTGCTGCTGTAAAAAGGGGTTCGTTGTAAGGGAACAAAAATTGATCCAATCTTAATTCTAAGGACAGCACATTTATTTTATCTTATACATAATATTTACAAGTTAATTCATCATTGGGGCAACTTTTTTGTTGCAGTAAAAATGGGAAAAGTTGCATTTACGACTCCTCTCATATGCTCTGTCTATTTCATAAGAAGATCTATTTTATTTATACAAGTCTGTATCTTCGCGGACGAGTGGTGATCCGTTTTGTCTTGGCTGCTGCTGTAAAAAGGGGTTCGTTGTAAGGGAACAAAAATTGATCCAATCTTAATTCTAAGGACAGCACATTTATTTTATCTTATACATAATATTTACAAGTTAATTCATCATTGGGGCAACTTTTTTGTTGCAGTAAAAATGGGAAAAGTTGCATTTACGACTCCTCTCATATGCTCTGTCTATTTCATAAGAAGATCCATTTTATTTATACAAGTCTGTATCTTCGCGGACGAGTGGTGATCCGTTTTGTCTTGGCTGCTGCTGTAAAAAGGGGTTCGTTGTAAGGGAACAAAAATTGATCCAATCTTAATTCTAAGGACAGCACATTTATTTCATCTGATACATAATATTTACAAGTTAACTCATCAAGCCACAGCATAAAAATGATTAAAAAAAACAGTGGTGGCTGTCAAAAGCGTCACCGCTTTGGTTGTTTCTTCGTTCATACTCCAGAACCCAGTGCCTAATGTAATCATACATCCCGTTTTGAACGGGACTGTCCCGTTTTTAGGTAGCCTGTCCCGTTGTCTCCAAGTATAGCTTCGGGACACCGAAATGTCCCGTTTTCAGAAAGTGATCAACTCACTGTAACAATTTCAAAAAAAGGCGCGAAAAATAAGAAAAAATCCTTCGGACTTCATATTTTTGTAAGTACTTGTCTCTACTATTATAAAAGGAAGTGTTTGTCTGTTTTTTTCGTGGCCGCAAAATCCTGACGATTATATGGCACATACAGCATTGAGATTTGGTACACAGGTAGTCCGAATTTTTTGCAATTTTTGGGTAGCGGCGAATTCAATCTAGAAGATTTTTAAATGAATTAATTAAATTTAATCATTATTGAATGCTACACCATAGAAGAGATCACATATTCCTAATTTATTGCTTTCATTTCCGTTTTGATTTTGCTCGGAGGAATACAGGCACGAGCGACGCCGGGCTAGCCACGCAGTGTGGCTAGTTATAGATAATTACTGAAAATCTTAAGGACAAAAAAATTTGCCATCGTTTTCGCGATGAACGATTTTTTATTGGGGAAAATCGGGTAAAATATTTTTTCTCTTGTTTTGACAGAAGAAAACGAGATGATATTGAACTGAATGTTTAAATTTAATACTTGTAATCACTTTAGGCTTCTAGATTCACATTGAGAGTACGCTCAGACAGCTCGTGCATCTTTCTTGATGATTGATTGTTTTTTTTATCGACGTGTGTTATTATAGTCAATTTAAATTTCTTGTACGTGAAACCTTCATTTCAACAATGCCTAAACGTAAGTGCACTTTTAATGTTTTCTTATAAACTAAGTACCCGTTTAATAAACACAAAAGCAAATTTTAAGAAATCCTGCCAAGAATTTCATTTTTATTTAAAATCAACACCAAATTTACTTAAGCAAATTTCTTCTTCAGAAACTATTCGACCACATAAATTATTTATTTTCATGTATACCCCTTCCTGTTCTTTTCATTATTTAATAAAAACTATAAATAAATATGCCATAAAAATATGTAAATAATACAGTTGACGTTTGTGTTATAGCAGAGGTGCTGGCTTTCTTCTATTGTCCCAGATTTTCATTTATTTTCTTCGAACGATGGACTATCTGTCGTCTACCAAATGTTGTCAATAAAATTTTTTTAAATATATTTAGTAAATGTTTACAATTTTTTCACAGGATATAATGGTGTTATAGGAACAATTTAGTAAATAAAACTACAGTACAACTCGCTTATAACGAGCCCTGTTTAACGAGAACACGGATTTAACGAGAAAATCGGAAATACTTGGTTGGTACAATGTTAAGTCTATGGGAGCATAACTGGCTTTTAACAAGCAAACCCCGGTTAGTGTAACAATACTTTTATGATTCATAAAATTTCTATTGACTTCCACTTCTCCAGTTCAGCCAATTCTTTTTTGGAACCGAACTCTACAAGTGTTATCCAGCCTATGAACCAATGGGTCATCAGAAGTTCTAAATCAAACTTTCGTAAGCACTTGATTTTGATGTTATCGATAGAAGAGAAAGAATAACAACCTCAAATGCTAATGTAAACGTAATCGTAGCGATACGTTTAATGAGCGATGCATGGGAAAACGTTACATCAACATGCATTACCAATTGCTTCGGTAAGGCTGGATTGGACATTTCTCAAGAGGGGCAAATCACTGAGGAAGTATACGACTTGGAAATGAGTAGAGAATAATTTGAAAATTATGTATCTATTGACGGGAGGGGGGGGAATGTTATCACTTCTGAGATACTTACCCCTAAGGATATTGTATGTAGCTAAAATTCAAGCTAAAGCAGATGAAAAAAGTAATGAAAACGACGAATGTGAAGAGTTTCAAGATGAACCGCCCCCAACATACTCAATGGCTTTTGAGTTCGCAGAAAAACTTCTAATTTTTTTCGAAGCCAGGGGTGCAAATTCTGGTTTACTGCACAGAAATAAAAGTAAATAAAGTAAATATGTATCTCTACTATTATAAAATAAAGTGTTTGTTTGTTTATGTCTATTTAAGGAAGCATAATCCTGACGATTCTATGGCATTTACAGCAATGAAATTCGGCACACAGGTAGTCCGAATTATTTAAAATTTTTAGGTCGCGGCGAATTTTAAAATTCAAACTAGAAGATTTTTAAATGAATTCAATAGTTTTATTCCCCATCGGTTTTTCAAACGCGGATAACTTTTTCTACTCATGCAACCTTGCAGTCAGGGTTTGGAACCCTGTTAAGTTTTTTTTCATCCGCAGAACGCGGAGAAAATTATTTTTTTCATTTCCGCTTTGATTTTGCGCGATTGATTTCCCAGCCAGACGAAAAATCTTTTAACTGAAGTCAAAGTTCTTTTTTCTATCTCCTAGACCGTTAAAGATGGAGTAAAAATTTCAACGGATTTGAAATCTGCGGAAAATTTTAGTTTGGATTGATACCAAAAAATATGATTTTCTTTAAATAAATAATTTTTTTATTGAATATATCTTCAACGGATTTGAAATCTGCGGACAATTTTACACCAGCTTGATACCTTACATCACGAGCAAGGACGGGCTAGCCACGCAGTGGCAAGTATATAATATAGGAGTATGTATGAATTTTTATGATTTTTTCACGAACCCGTGCTTTACGAGCACTCGGTTATAACGAACAAATATCGCGGTCCCTTCCTGCTCGTTATAAGCGAGTTCGACTGTATTTAAATGACACAAATATTATTTTCATTAGTTCGGTTTCGTTAATTCGCAGCAATTCAAAAATTTGGTGTCGTACAAGAAAAAATGTCGATTCCTTTCGATTCTCAAAATGTTTCCAAAAGCGTTACCTCGGTAAATGTCACTTATGTGGTAGTGAAAGAGTAGAGTTAGATTTACGTGAAGCAGCTGCAAGACGTTTCTTCTTTTTCAAATTTTGGAACCCCGGTAGCACGGTAGGAAGAGTAACAGATTAGCAACAGGTGGGTTGCGAATCAACCCTTGAATATTGAAACTCAATTCAACCAAAGACTGTCGTGTACATGGCAGTTTGTGCACGTTAAATCTGTCGGGGCGTCAGATGTCCTCGCTCTGACGTGGAGTGGAAGTTGAGAGAGAAGGGTGTCAGATCAGTTGTTGACCTCGTCACCTGACAATTGTTCAAAATTACGAGGTGTCCTCGGATCTTTCACTTCGGGATGATCCCAGACCCTCCATTGCAACGTGGAGTTTGGAGAGTGGGGTGTCAGGTCGGGTGTCTCGTCATCTGACCACTGTTGAAAATTATGAGGTGTGATCCTTGAATCTCTCCCTTTAGGATTGATCCGCAAGAGTCGCCAATTGCCAGTTGAGTTTCTCCAGTACGACGTTAATTAACAGCCTAATTATCCAGGGTTATCAAGATTGTGTCTTAAAAATAAATAAAACATTATTTTCTAAAGCGAATTAAATTTTATACAACATTTCGAAGGAAGAACGTTAAAGGGGATCTGAGACACAAAACCTGAAAAAGTCCATATTTTTATTATCTTTAAAAATAAAATGGATATTTCTGAATAAAACGACACATAAATTTCGTTTCTACCATCAGTAGAATCACAATTATTCAACTTTTTATAAACAGGACAGCTGCAAATCAAACGAACCTTCATAAATTTTAAACGCTCTTTTTCTCCTTTTGTGTTAAATGGGATTTCCAATAGTGAAAATGGATATAACTTAAAAACTACTTGTCATAAATGAATGAAATTTTCTACATTTACTTTTCAAATATATTTCTTTAATTTGATTTCAGAAAAATCGTGTATGTATATATTATTTTTTTCTATAATTTTTCGAACTTTGTATACTATGTTATTTATGTAGTTTTTGAACAAAATATATAAAAAAAAATTTCGAATTGTTTTAACCAAAAGTTACGAAGACAGTTTATAGTATAAACTTTTAGAAGTTAATTAATGCAAAAATGACGTGATTCATTATAAAATATTTTAAGATATATTAATTTTGCCCAACGTTAAAATTTTCACAATTTTAAATTTTAATTTAAAAAAATTTAAGTTTTGAAATTATAAAATGGTTATTATAATTGCAAAATACAATGTATACCAACAGAAAAATTTCTGAACAAAAACTTTAAAATTGAAACTATGAATCAACAAAAATTCTTTAGCATTCATTTCATTCTTTAGCATACTGTTATGAGCATATGTTTCCTACATTGCTGTTCTACTTTTAGACTGCGAAGAAACATAACACAATGTACACACACATGCATTCATTTTTCTTTTACTCCATGTTTTCGACAACTTTCATGAACTCATCCTTTTGAATCCCTCCGTGTCTCGGAGAAATTACGGAATTACTTAACAATGGTGACATTTCGTAACGGGGACGCTGTTCCTTTGTCCTATTTGTGAATCCGAGTAACATGCTCTACGGGGCAACTTCCCTTCTGTGTTAACCCCGTTTCTCTCTATACCTTGTTTCAAACTCAGCAATGGACGAAATGCTTTCTTGTTGGGGTTTCAAAGGCTTTGTTTGGAATAGAAATGAAAAATATTTATGAAACTGTCCCCGAATAGAACATATTGGACTCCAGAAATAAATTCGTTTTGTAATTATTCAGTTCAGAATTGTGTTATTGCTTTCAACTCAGACGCTTTGTTTTTGTAATTTTAAAGTATCTTCTACAGAGTTGATATGCGTCGATTCTTTCCTCTTCGCAAAGAAATTAATTATGCCCATATGGGGTCTACTGTGTGTCTACCGCAAGAACTATTTTCGCCGCAAAGTCTAGTACGTTCTGATCACTATTTCAACAAGGTTTACATCATCTCTTGGTTGAAAGAATTGTGGAAAATATTCTGTGGTTCAAGCAGGTCAAAAATGTCAGACGGAAGCTTGAAGAACGGATATACAGGGTGTTTGCAATGCATCTGGCCCAACTGTAGAGGGTGGTAGTGGGACCCAAAGTAAACCTTTTCGATAGGTCACATTCATTCAGGGCGGAAAAATATCTATGCCTTACCCAGAATTCGAACCATGAATCTTTGCGGCATTTCAGTACACACATTCTTTGACAAAAAAATATTTATTTTGAGCCTCTCTATGACCCTTTATAATTCGGTCAGACATTTTCGAAACACCCTGTATGCGTATGAACCCTTTAAAGGGTTAAGGATTGCTTAACCGAGATAAATCCCGTTCCAAGTACCTATTCCGAAGCACCTCAAAGGACAAATGGACTTTCTACAAGCTTTGTGGAGTAAAATCAGAACAACCACATACATCGTGGGTGCTACTGTGAACTAAAGAATTGGAAAAAAAGGCTTATGTGAACACACACTCTCACACACATAGCATGTTTTAGTTATTGCGAGAAAAAAAATTTCTGTGTTAATAGCAACCTAATAGGGAATGAGCTGACCTCCGAGCCTAGTGAAGGCTTCCCAGCGTGCAGACATACTTTCTCCAAGGCTATCTAAGGCAGTGGTCCCCAACCCCTGGGCCGCGGACCGGTACCGTTCCGTGGATCAAATGGTACCGGGCCGCCCAAGGGACATTAAATTATTTCCATTTTATTTACTGTGGTGTATTTTTCTCGGGTTTGTGCGGTTCTTATCTATGAAATGTCCACTCAAATTTGGAAGCGGTAAATCAGAACTTGAAATTTGTTCTGTTTCTAGAGCTTCAATTATGAATTCTGTATGTCTCTATTTTCCAATTTTGCCAAATGTGACAGCTGCATTTAAGCTGCACATTTAAAGCAAAACTAAAGTTGTGGGGACGGCGCGTGAACAGAGGCATTTTGGACATGTTTCAGACATTAGTGGGGATTTTAGGCGAGACTGAGCCTAAACATTCTTTCTCCCAGTTGGTGCACGATCACCTGTCTTTGCTTTTAAAAGAGCACAACAGACCCAACCACAAAAGACCCACGGACTAGTAAGGAATGAATCCGCGATCCATTTGTCAACAAATCAGGCGAATCTAGCATGTCTGTGCAAGAAGATCAACTGCTGGAGATTGCAATGAAGGCGGCTTTAAAATTACGTTCGAGACGACAACTCTGCTGGCGTTCTGGATTAAAGTCATGGCGGAATACCCTGAGATTGCCACCACAGCACTTAAATCCCTATTGCCATTTCCGACAACCTATCTGAAGTGGGGTTTCCTGCAGTGACAGCAACCAAAACAAAACAACGGTATAAACTGGACATAAGCAACACACTTCGGGTGTCATTGTCTCCTATTACCCCCAGATGAAACCGTCTCGTCGCAAAGAAACAAGTTTAGGGTTCTCATTGATTTAGCGTTCTAGTGAGATAAAATGTTAAATCACTTTATACTCATTTTTTGGTGTAACTATTTTATTTTGAAGGCATGTTTAAATACAATCAAATTAAAAATTTACATCAAAACAATCTAAAATGTAAACAATCAACGTCCCCCCCCCCCAGCGGACCGCGTTAAAATTATCAAACGCTGATCCGGTCCGCGGCCATAAAAAGGTTGGAGAGCACTGATCTAAGGGTTAAAAGGAGTCCCAGTCTCACGTTTCTACAGTACGTCTTTGGACTCGCGCAGTCCTTGACGGTGTTGCGACGTGTGATAGCATCCCCAAATAGCTCTATTGGATTACGATCAGGTGACGATGCTTGATAGGAATTTCATCCTTACGATATGGACATGTGTGTCATTAATCATTCATCTGCTTGGAAAAAAGCAAAATTCAAAGCGCACTTAATGATGAGGTTGTATAAGTTGACAAACTGGAAGGTAATTATTCAAGCATTCCGCATTGACATTGGGAGAAGGCCTGTTTCTGTGGCAATTTGTTTTGTCAGCATTATAACACGGCAAGGAAGTCGTACATCTTATTTTTATTTGATCTTTAATATGGAGGATTTGTGAAACTATCATATCATTAAACTATGAATAGCAAAATAAACTAGATTACTGATGCATAGTTCTATAAAACTTTGCAACTTCTAATCTCGATTCTAGAATCTTCATTGTTCAGTTTTCATGATACAGACACACACTTTAAGATAAAAAGTATTTAGTTTAGGGCCGTGACTCTGCAAAAAAAATGTTATCTAAAAATTATCACACAAGAATATATATTATATCTTTTTTTTATATCACATCTTCTGTCACAGAAATAAGAATAAATTGGCATTCGTAAGTTTCTGTTACAAAACTGGAAAATCATTCAGGATAAAGAAATAAGGATTTGGATGTGTTCTAGCAAAATGCAGTGGCTAGTTTATATAACATTTGTTTTAATATATTTAATATATAACATTTGTTTTAACTTTCTAGTGATTTTGACGAGATATCGCGTTCAACTAGATCTGATCAATATTTTTAATGACGAGATATCTCGTCCATCAAGATCTGGTCAGTTTTGCTAATAATTTAAGTTTTTGATGAGATATTTCATCGACACAACAAGCCCTGTTTACACAAGCTTAGTGCTAATCTTTAGTACTAACCACTCGTCCTAAGCACTTAGTAAAATTAGATCTAGTACTAATATTTCAAGTTTACATGTCCCGATATTAGTGCGAGTGGTTATTACTAATGATTAGGACTAAACTCGTGTATACAGGGCTTTATGGTTAAATTTTCAAAGAATTTTTTTTTAAAAGCATATACTAGTATTATATTTAAATAGTTTAATTAATTTTTCATTGGGGGGGGGGGGGTGTCGATACGCGACACATTGAGCTTAATGACTTCTTTTCCTTGAAATACAATATATCAGGTTACCAAAAGTGGTAAAAGAAAAGTATAGAGAGAACGCTTTTCGTTAGAGATGGCTCAGTAGCTGATTTTATCACAAACTAGCCACTGTGTAGCTAGCCCGGCGTTGCCCGTGCCCGTGGTGTTTTGAATCTGGTGTAATCTGTATTAATCTGGTGTAAAGTTTTCCACAGAGATTTCAAATCCGTTGAAGATATATTCAATTAAAAAATTATTTATTTAAAGAAAATCATATTTTTGGTATCAATCTAAATTGAAATTTTCCGCAGGTTTCAAATCCGTTGAAATTTTTATTCTATCTTTAACTGTCGTTAGAAGAAAGAACTGACTTCAGTTAAAAGATTTATCGTTTAGCTGGAAATTTATTCGTCCTCGCAAATCAAAGCGGAAATGAAAAAAATAATTTTCTCCGCGTTATGCGGATGAAAAAAACTTGACAATTTTCCAAGCCCAGACTGCAAGGTCGCACTTGTAGAAAAAGTTCTTCGCGTTTGAAAAAGCGATGGAGAATAAAACTATTAAATTTATTTAAAAATCTTCTAGATTGAATTTTAAAATTCGTCACAACCCAAAAATTGAAAATAATCCGGACTACCTGTGTGCCAAATCTCATTGCTGTAAGTGCCATAAAATCATCAGGATTTTGCGTCCCCAAACAGACAAAAAGAACAAACACTTCCTTTTTTAATATTAGAGATAAATTGCATAGGTATCGTTTCTGGATACATCGTTAAAGTTCGAATTATTTGTTAGTAAAGATTCACTCTGATTTGATTTTCAGTGAATTTTACAATGCATTCGAAATGTCTGTTGGGTTTTATATTATTCAATGCTGTTGTTTACTTAATGAATTCAAACTGGACACAAATACTGCAGAGGCATATCGTAAAAGGTCTATAGCATTTGGAAGCGGGGCTGTAACAACAAAGGCAATAGTACCACAGAAAGTTCGTGCAAAACATTCTTCTGGTTGTAAATCGCTGAAAGTTGAACCACGGTCTGGAACATTTTCTGTAATTAACCCTCCAAGTGGTTTTGATGACGTACCTCATCCATCAGGATCTGACCAGTTTTGTTGATGACAAGATATCTCGTCATCAAGATATTGCCGATTTGTCTACGGTAGGTATTTTAATATACGTCGTACTGAAGCAACACAACGGGCTATTGACGACGGTCCGGAATTAATCCCAACTGGAAAAATCGAGGATAACACCACGTAATTTTGAGCCACGGATATTTTTTTTTATGATGGTGAGATCAAGATCTGGTCTGTTTTCTTCTTCTGGTGAGATATCTCGTCCATCAAGATATGGCAAGTAACCAGTAGGTAGGTAGATATTTTAACTAACGTCGTACTGGATCATCGTAACGGACTATTGACAAAGGTCCGGGATCAATCCCAAGTAACCAGTAGGGTAATTAATTTGGTAATTTTTTAGTTAACGTCGTACTAGAGCAACACAACGGGCTATTGACGACGGTCCGGGATCAGTCCCTTAAGGGAAAGATCCGAGGACAACACCTCGTAATTTTGAACCACGGTCAGATGACGAAGCAACACCTGAGCTGGCACCCCACTCTCCAAACTTCCACGCCAACCGAACGTGAGGACTTTCGGCCACGACAGATTTAAGGTGCACCAGCCGCCTCTACACCATACGTTTACAAACATCCATGCCCTGGCCCGGATTCGAACCAGGAACCTTCCGATCTAGAGGCTAACACCTTAACCACTATACCGGTTGGTCGGCCCTTAATTTATGGACATGAGTGTATTTCTGCTATTTAAATGCCCTCGCATGATACATATCAGGGTTACCTTACAGTTTATTTATCTCAGTTTTGGCAGCGATTGTAGTTTAATCTAACTGATGTTTACTAATCAACTAACATGGATCAAGTCTAAATTGATCACTTCGAATTTGTATTAGCAAATGCTGATATCGTATTCAAAAAACAAACTGATGTCACGTTTAGAATACACACAGGAAACACGTGTCACTTCAGACACACCACCACTTATATTTGGCTTGATAGAAACTGCCTCTCGTAAGCCCTACTGATGAAGGAACACGTGCTCTAAAAAAATTGAAACTGCTCTCAGGAAGTCACGAAAAAGATATTCAACTAGTTGCATAATAGACGGAAATTCTAGTCATTACGTTAATTTACGTTATTCTCGCATCAATGGATACGAGTCACGATAAGAACGAACAAATGGACTTACCCTTCTTTGCATGATTTTTTCTTTATTGGTGAAATAAATCAAGGTGATATAATTCATGTTCAAAATTAAAGGAAAAATGGTTTAAAAAAATCTTAGTATATATTTATAGTATAAATTTAGCAAAAAACAATAGGATGGTATCATGTGGTATTTTTTAAATTAAACGCAAACTTTTTCAGAAATTGCTCTAAAAATAACAGAAACACATGTTACAAACCTTTCTTCCACTCATTTTCACTTTTTTAGTATAATAGAAACTCAAATATAATAAAACAAAATTAAAAACGAAATCATACGTTTATTGCAACTACAACAAACAGCGGAATGACAACTTCAAGCTCGTTTTACTGATAGTGACACTTGCTTATTTTTGACTGCTATGTTTTTTTTTATGCAATGGACATTAAAAAGGTATCCAGACACGATCAACTTAAAGTGAACTTGTTCTTTTATATAATTTTTGGGCATTCAATGTTATGATGAAAATTTCCACCATTATGCAAAGAAGGGTTAAGCTCCTGGCTTAAGAACAACTAAATTGACAAAATATCCTCATAAAAGCATACAGTTCAAGGTTCATAAAAAAGCACCAATTAATAAAGTGCATTGAAAATAAATTTTAAACCTATTAGGAATATATACTCCCTCCAATAACTTTTTTAATTATTTAAATTTCCACAGATTGTGAAAAAAATTTCTACGGTAACACGTTAACAAAACATTTATGCTTGATTTGAACATTTAATGGAAAATGAATCAATTCGAATCCAAATTACTCTTTCCTACTTTTTAACTGTAAGAACTCGTTGCTAAAAAAATGTTGAGACTGGCAAATTCTGAAATTTCCCAATACTTGCATATTGTCTGTCTGAAGAGGAATATACCTTGAAATGTACTGGTACAATTGTTGGTTTCGCATTTTCCACCATCACAACAGTTCACATAGATGTCTCTATAGAAACCGAACGCTAAAAGTAGGAGCTAGACGAAAATGCTATGCAAATGAGCACTATGTAATAGAAAACAAATCGATAATAAAGTATTCTGACACGAAAACCTGGGCATAGAAACCTTTTACGATGTTACTACGATATGGATTTTCTGTCTGTTTACTCACAGATCTCTGAACGGGCAATGAAAAAGTATGAGACATTGCCTGTCAATCTAATTGGACGTGTGCCTACCAACCGGTATAGTGGTTAAGGTGTTAGCCTCTAGATCGGAAGGTTCCTGGTTCGAATCCGGGTTCGGGCATGGATGTTTGTAAACGTATGGTGTAGAGGCGGCTGGTGCACCTTAAATCTGTCGTGGCCGAAAGTCCTCACGTTCGGTTGGCGTGGAAGTTTGGAGAGTGGGGTGCCAGCTCAGGTGTTGCCTCGTCATCTGACCGTGGTTCAAAATTACGAGGTGTTGTCCTCGGATCTTTCCCTTAAGGGACTGATCCCGGACCGTCGTCAATAGCCCGTTGTGTTGCTCTAGTACGACGTTAACAAAAATTACCATACCATTACCTAATTGGGCGTGTTGATAGTGTCTCTACGGCGGGACGGTGTTTCTTACATGAATTGCTGGTGTAATGTCAGTATGCTTGTTTTTAGATGATTTGGTAAGTTTTAATTGACGTCGTACTAGATCAACACAACGGGCTATTGACGACGGTCCGGGATCAATCCCAAAAGGGAAAGATCCTGAAACAACATCACGTAATTTTGAACCACGGTCAGATGACGAGGCAACACCTGAGCTGGCACCCCACTCTCCAAACTTCCACGCCAACCCAACGTGAGGATTTTCGGCCACAATAGATTTAAGGTGCACCAGGCGCCTCTGCACTATACGCTTACAAACATCCATACACTGACCCGAATTCGAACCAGGAACCTTCCTATCTAGAGACTAACACCTTAACCACCAGACCGGTGTGTGTGGGGTATGGTGTAAGTTAAATATGATATGACTCCTAACGTCGTGACGCAGGTGTGGTGTGGAAGTTTGGAGGAGGGGGGGGGGGCTGCTCAGGTGTTGACCTAGTCATCTGACCGTGGTTCAAAATGTGTTGCCCTTGGTTATTTACCTTTGGGATTGATCTTGGATCGTCACCAATAGCCCGGTGTGTTGCTCCAGTAAGACGTAAATTAATCTACCAACTACCAAGCTTGTCGCATCCAAGCATTAAGCGCCGACCAACCGGTATAGTGGTTAAGGTGTTACCCTCTAGATCGGAAGGTTCCTGGTTCGAATTCGGGTCCGGGCATGGATGTTTGTAAAAGTATGGTGTAGAGGCCGCTGGTGCACCCTAAATCTGTCGTGGCCGAAAGTCCTCACGTTGGGTTGGCGTGAAAGTTTGGAGAGTGGGGTGCCAGCTCAGATGTTGCTTCGTCATCTGACCGTGGTTCAAAATTACGAGATGTTATCCTCGGATCTTTCCCTTCAGGGACTGATCCTGGACCGTCGTCAATCGCCCGTTGTTGCTCTAGTACGACGTTAACCAAAATTACCATTACCAAGCATTAAGCTACAAATGAAGACACGGTGTTGCACACAATTAAAAGTCCACAAATGACTGCCCTATTAAATCAAATTGTGTAGAATAATAATTAATTAACAAAACCTGACACAGTAACATTTTTCCCGAATAGTATAATACCCTTTATCCTGTAATCGTAAGCTGTAAACTTGTATTTGAAGAAACTAAGTGGTCGCATTTGTTTGTCGCCCACTTTTGAATGAAAAACCACAAACGCAGGAATTAGTTTCAGTTAACTGATTACACTTTACGGATTAAAGATGATGCTTCTCTGAGCACTAATGTGTATAGATACGTAAGAGAAATCATCTAAGCGTATAATACTAGTGTGATTCATGGTCTTTTCTAAAATAAAACATCTGAACACAAAAGCATTAAAGAACCCTTTTGCAGAACATATTACTTTCCCCACTAGCCTATGAGAGGTTTTTTCTGACATGCTAAATGTAAGTGGCGGTAGTGTTGTTGTGGTAGAACGTGCTTCCTACTAAAGATGCGACATCGACTGCAAAACATCGATGTTTTTAAAATTCAGTGTATTTAAACTTTTTTCCCCATTTCTTAAAATTAGTTTAGCAACTAGTGACGCTCCATCGACAGCAAAACATCAATGTTTTGAAACTTTGATGTTAAAAATTAAAACATCGCCCCCAAACCATAGATGTTTTTAAAATTCAGAGTATTTAAACTTTTTTACCCATTTCTTAAAACTGGTTTAGCACCTAGGGATGCAACATCGACAGAAAAACATCGATGTTCAAAATTAAAACATCGATGTTGATAATACATCGCACCAAAACCATCGATGTTTTTAAAATTCGGTGTATTTATACTTTTTCCTCCACTTCTTAAAACTGGTTTAGCAAATGGTGATGCCACATCGGCTCCTATACATCAATGTTTTTTATAGAACATCAATGTTTTGAAAACATCGACCTCGATGTCGCATCCCTACTTTTCAGACCCTTCACCCTTGGCCACTTTGGTCTAAAAGTATGTTCAATTTGCCGATTATAAAAATTATGCTACTAGGTTATTTTTAAAATTTTTAAAACCGTACTTTTTTCATTTAAAAATAAAATATCGACAACGTGAAAACATCGACACGTATAAACATCGATGTTACAAAAACATTGACTCCAATACATCGATGTTTTTTCTAAAACATGTACCTGGTACCATGAACGCTGACGTGTGCTTAGACGTCCTGGATAATTCGGCCGGGTCTACACTATGGCAATACTACGACGATGACGGTTTGTTTCTTCCAACAGGATCGAGCTCTATGTCATACTGCAAAACGTGTGTTGGACTGGTTTCTTGAAATTGAGATGGATTTGCTTGTTTGGCCTCTTCCGATCGAGCACTTGTGGTACAAACTGGAGCGACGAGTACGAAACCACCACTCACTACCTTCACAACAATCTCTTCTCACAGCCTTGCAAGAGACATGGCAAGGTATTCCTGCCCCCGGACGCGATTTTCCAAACCCTCATAGGTACTACAACTGGGGGCGGGGCTAACCGTAACGGCCAATGATCGCGAGCGCTGGATGGGAATCTCCTTCACTACGCTGAAGACAACTGAAATCCTGTCTGATCCTGTTTGCAGTGTAATAAATGAAACATGTTAAATAATTTTTCTGTTTACTTCTTTTCTTTTCAGATCCATGGCTATGGGTGGATAGAGTTAGGAGCCGAAAATTTTATCCTTTTATTATATAAGTTAATAATTACATAAGTTAGTGTTTTATGTATGCTTTTTGTTACATCAGAATGGTCCTAAACCAGGGTAGGATACGACACCATCATCCTAAAGCAAAGGGGACGGCAGAGGGGCGGGAAAATATCAGCTGGTAGTGAGTTCAGGAGTGGTTCTTATATTATTTATGTAAAATCAACGGAAGCTTGGAAAAATATAAAAAGGGTATTAAAAATTAGGAAAAGTAATTTATAATCAAAAGGAATTAAATTGGAATTTTTAAATATAATTTGGAGGATCTAAAATTTTTTTCCGCCAGCCGGGACGACGCCACACTGAAAGTAGGTGACTTTAGCCACTAGGCCATTGTTGCTTCACGAAAAGAAGCTCTTTAAAAGAAGAGATCATTTTATATTTGGTTGATTTCAGTCTCATTGGCCGTTATGGTTAGCCCTGCCCCCAGTTGTAGTATCATTGGCCGTTATGGTTAGCCCCGCCCCCAGTTGTAGTAGTTGAAAGTAGGTGACTTTAGCCACTAGGCCATTGTTGCTGCACGAAAAGAAGCTCTTTAATAGAAGAGATCATTTTATATTTGGTTGATTTCAGTCTCATTGGCCGTTTATGGTTAGCCCTGCCCCCAGTTGTAGTATCATTGGCCGTTATGGTTAGCCCCGCCCCCAGTTGTAGTAGCTATGAGGGTTTGGAAAATAGCCCCCCGGACTTACAGACAACTTAGGGGAAAGTATGCCTCGATGTATTACAGCTGTAATACAAGTAAAAGGTGGGTTTACTAAATAGAATAATAAAGAACTTTTTCTGAAAAACATGCAGCGTCTAAATACTTTTGTCCATATTGTGTATAGGTATCTAAAGAGTGCATTTGGGTAGTGTAAAATCTTCAATTTCCCTCTGGTTTGTTTGTTCACATTGAATATCATTCCCATGTAATCAAATCATCTTAGCATAACTAAATATGACCTTTCTCTTCGGGATTGATCCCGGACCATTGTCAATAGTATTGTGTTGCTTCCCTGTGACGTAATTTCATCTACCTTCCTTTCGAATTTTCTCAATTTTTCAGCAATCTCAAAGACAGTATCAATTTCTTTCCTAAATTCCATCAGTTCTTTTAGACAAATTGAAATAAATTGATGGGAAAATAGCTATAAAATTGTGCACCACGGCGATATTTTGCTTTTCTTCAGTTTCGCATTCAAAGTTGTTAGAAAAGTAAATAGAGCTTCTTTTTTCTGAAGGACTGTGGACATTTTATTCGTTGAAGTGCTTATAATGCAACATTCAAAATGCTTCAAACTGTACTGCAATTTTCCTGGCGTTCTTCAGTGCTTTTTTCTAACTCAGCGATCGTTAAAGGTAGAATAAAAATTTTAACGTATTTGAAATTTGCGGAAAATTTTACAACAGATAGATATCTTATTCGTTTGAATTTTCTTTTAATCTTTCATACTTTCGCAAGAGATTGTGATGTCACGTGAACTTTCGCTTTCCAAAAATAAACAGATTGCATTTTCTGCCCTTCGCGTTAAAATAAAAATAAAAACAGATTCCCATTTAGCGAAGGAGAGCAAAAAAAATAAAAACATTTTGACTAAGATTTTTAAGTTCTTTTTTTCGTAAAATCGAAATCGTTAAATACAGATTGAAAATTTCAACATTTTGAAATTTGTGGAAAATTTTACACCAGATAAAAACTAAACATCACGGGCAACGCCGGGCTAGCCATGCAGTGGCTTAGTTTATTCCTCAACGCCAATTAGATTTAACTCCAAGAGTCGCCAAAACGGCGATAAACTACATTTTAAGATAGCTTTCATGTGGTACCATGCGAGGGTATCTGGGTAACAGGATGCAAAATCTCCCTCTTGAATCTGGTTTGTTTGCACTCAAAATTCCCCTTAAGCATTGACACAACAAAGCAATTTGCTCTTTTTTAGAACTTTTTGTTATATATTTCCATTGACAGGTAGAAAACAAAGTACACAAAGTAAAAGTTAGTATCGAAATTACGCACAATGTTTAAAACTTATAAAAGAAAAGGTAAGACAGGAAAAAGAGAATTAAGTTTTTTGCCCACTTATCGGTCTTGTAGCCTCCTTTTAGAACTAGGTGAATGAAAGCTATGTAATTGGATTACATTCTAAACTTACCGTGTAAATACGAAATTTTGTATGCTAAAAATGGTTCCATTAAAATTCAATAAGACATTTGAAAAATTTTATCTGACAGTGTTTCAATGAAACAACTAATCCTTTCTTCATAACACAGTTGACAAAATATTTTTTCTATCATTGGAATTACATTTTGTACTCTTTGACAATACGTATGAAAAGGTACTCAGATTAGCGTCAGCAGCCAAAAAAACTTATGGGTGTGTGATATTTCTCAATAAAATGCATAGAACCTTTTACTATTTTAACCAATGAGGAAGTGCATTTCTTGCAGTCATCGTTGCATAGCATGACATTGTTCTATTTACTATTTCTATTTACTATCTCATCAGTGTCGTTAAAATTTTATTTTAACAAAAACTTTTAATGAGTTTTTCATTTATGTGTATGTTTTTTGTAAGGCGACGAGAACAAGCGGGATATGAGTAATACGGAAACTTGAATACCTTCTCTTTTTACAAATTTACTTCCACAGCGTTGTAAAAATTACATAGAGATTACATTAATAATTCTTCTTTTTTGTCATATTAGTTTGCAACTACTCATAGAAACTCTAAAAATTCCTTATGAGGAAGTAAAATTTGATATAAGCCTTATTATCTGAATAAAATAAAATAAATGAATAATTCTACGGATTATTGGGTTCAGCACATTATGTACCTAATGTAATCGATAGTCTCAGTACGCTGTATTACACAACATCTTGGTACATGTTTCTGGTGCATTTTCACCAACAAAACTGTGTTTTATATTAATATAAAATGCAATACACATCGAAAAAGGATTTAAAAAACTGGAACTATGGATTGTGAGTTACATAACTCAGTAAAAATTGAACTAAAACAGTACTTGCCATTGCCGAAAAATGAGTGTCTGTCCATGATCTGTCGGTTATTTATGCAAACAAGAAATGTATCTTTTTCTGCAAGGTAGAATCTGTACAAACCCTGGATTACAATGATTACAATATTCTATCCTCTCTAGGCTAATTCTAACCTTTACAGTAAAATTAGCAACTTTTCTGGAGACCTTTCTGAAATATTTAAGGTAATTTAACTCCTGTTGAGAAGGAGTAGTTTAATTAACGTCGCACTGAATCAACACAACGGGCTATTGGTGACGGACACGGGATAAATTTCGAAGGGAAAGATTCAAAGACAATGAATCGTAATTTGGAATCACAGAAGACAAGGTCAACACCTGACCCTCCACTACACTTTCCAAACTTGTACACCACGCCAATGTGAGGACATTTGATGCCACGTAAAATTTAATGTGCACTTGACCCCAAGTACACGACGGTCTTTGGTTGGATAGAGTTTCGAATTCTCAACCCTCCGGTTGCAAATCCGATACTACGCTCTTGGGTTCCTAAAGGAAAATAAAAAGATGCCGATGAACACCAGTGTAATTCCAATATTATCACCATCTGGCTTGAGCTTCTTCATGTTTAATAATTTTGAGAGTGATCCTAGGTGAAGAAAATGGGCTGATTTTAGAGGGAAATTTAGCTAAACTATCTGCAACTTCATTGCTATGAATGTCAAAATTTGCGAGAACGCTTTGTCATGTGTTATCTTTATCTTTCAAACTGAAAAACGAAATTCCCAATTTCTTTAAGCCTCCTTGCGGATTGTTAGAATGAGGTATATCGTCATTAGCAAACCTGGCAGGCGTTGATGGGCGATATATCTCGTAACTAGAAGAAAAATTGCCTGATCTTGATCTCGTCAGCATCTAAAATCGACAAAATCTTGATGATGAGATACCTCGTCATTAGAAAAATTGGTCAGATCTTGATTGACTCATCGAAATCACGAGGAGGGCAAACACAATGTAAGTAGTTATTAGATTACTGTAGTTATTAGATTACTGTAGTTATTAGACTTCAACTGTGTAAGTAGTTATTTGACTTGTGTTGACGAAGACAACGAAGAACCTACATGAAATCAAATAGTATACAAATCGTCTGGCCTTCCAAAGTGAGGCAAACTATTAAATCTGCAGAGACAAAATAGTTCTGTGTCAAGTCTTGAACACGGCTTTTGAAGGAACACGAAAAACCTCCCCCATTCAATTCCGTACAATAATATGTCCTAATTATGAAATTGTTTAGGTCAACTGAACCATCAACATAAATCTTAAAATGATTACTGCCATCGATGTTCAAAACACTCCAATTATTGTAATCATTTTCCCAATTACTGTAATCCCATTTGTACAAAATAAACTATAAAAAAACTCAGTTGCATATGGGAAGTAAACTGTGTTTATCATTTGTATGGATATGACATAATTCTTCGATTGAACAATACAACTAAAAAAACATCCCACCTTAGGAAAAGGTTTAAATTCAGAATAAGGTAATTTTACAGGAGACCTAAAAGGAGATTGAGAATCTTTTAGAATATTTTGCTCAACTTGAAACTTCTAGAATTCCTACAGGTATTTATTAAAAATGGGAATATATTTTTAAAAACTTTTTCATGAGTTTTGTCGAGTTTAATTTAATGATAATTAAAAAAATGCTTCTTAAAAAAATAAAATACTTATTTTGAGTTGTGTTACTTGTCTAAAGAAGGCTAGTTATATTAACTATGCACAAATTTATGATCAAATTGAAAATTTGTGGTGTAAAGAATTTTGTTATAATATTTTCATTATTTATGGAAACCTAAAATTTTTCTATAGTAGACTGCAGGCTTTAAATTCCCACTTCAAATGTGACCCTATTATTAAAATACACTCATGTCTTTAACTATCTTTACAGGCCCAAAAATAATTATATTGCATGAAATACCCAATCGATGTAATCCAGTTTTAAAGGGAATGTGTGAAATACAAGCCTAATTAGAATTATCCAATCAAAATTGTTCAAACGGTTTCTGATATACAAATCAGGGCGTTACGTCTTCCGATGGTGAATCAAGCGCTTTGATATGTGAATATCTGAGAGTGAATTTCTGCAATACAGCGTTTGATTTCAGTGTATAAGGACTCGAAAAAGGTTTGTTAGAGCTCCGAAGTATCATTTAGAACAATCTGTGAAGTGGCGCATTATCGGCCGTTTAGAAGCAGGGCAGACAATCATGGAAGCTGCGAGGTGTGTGAATATTTCAAGCCAGACAGTCTCTACGCCATGGAAACAATTTCAGAACTCTGGAACTATTGTAAGGATGCCTGGACAAGGTCCTAAACGCATAACTGCTTCTCAAGATCGATATATGGCAATAACTGCCCGTCGCAACAGGAAATCTACTTCTCGGCAGATAAGTTCAGAGCTTGCAGCCGCAACGGGAACTGTTGTATCACGCAAACTGTGTACAGAAGTCTTAATGAAAAGGGCCTTTATGCCAGAAAGGCAAGGGTATGTGTTTCACTGACTTCACAACACAAGAGGGATCGCTTTAATTGGCGCAAAGAAGATCAGAACTGGAGTCAACACCAATGAACCCATGTTCTCTATACTGATGAGTCGAGGTTTAGTTTAACATATGATTCTAAGCGTTTTTACATATGGAGGGAGTCAGGAACGCGAAATCTTCTTTCGGACATTATGGAATGTTATGGTAGTGCAGGTGTGATGGTGTGTGTAGGAATAATGATCGATGGACGTACGGCCCTACATGTTTTCAACAGAGGATCTGTGACCGGCCAGAGATATATAGGGATGAGGTCTTCGAACGTTATGTAAGACTTTTCAGAGGTGCATATGGATCTGATTTTTTATTTATGGACGATAATGCTCGTCCAAATCAAGCAAATTAACGAATTCCTTAAAAATGAAGTCATTGAGAAAATACTGTGGCCAGCAAAATCTCCTGATCTGAACCCGATAGAGAACTTATGGGACTACCTTGGAAAAGCAGTTGCATGGAGACATCCTCCTACTAGAGATATAAATGCCCTAAAGACAGCATTGCTGGAGAATGGAACTTAATTCCCTAAACTGTGGTTAACAATATTATTGCCAGGATGAAATCTCGTTGTGATATGTGTGTACAAGTCATTGGCGATCACATTTTATATTAAATTCATAAGACTTAATTTTTTTCTGAGTTATTCATTTTTTTCTTCTTTTAATGTCACATATTATTGCCTTTTTTATGGTTTCATGCCACAGTTTTATATCATATGCAGTGATGTTAATTTTTTTCCCTTTTTATTTATGCGTTATGATGTTAAGCCTCATTCCAGAAAAGTTCATGAAATTATTGTTCACAGTTTTTGAGAAATCCGTGATTCTATGCATGCAATGACAATTTTGGACACCAGTGTATATGAACAATTATAAAATTATTATATTAATTTTAAATTGAATGAGTCGAAATTACGAATAAAACTGGCGTCATTTCGGAAAAGAAATAGATGGGAATACCAAACGGATATGTCTCAACCTTTAAAATTATGATCTCAGAAGTTCCTTCCTGTAGATAAAAATCGGAACATCGAAGAAATCTGCAAAATCATAATTCGAAGAATACCAGGATATTGATTATAATTGTGGTTGAATATCGCAGAAACTGTCATTAGGGGATGAAATCAGATTTCGCAGAAAATATGTTCTCAACTTGAGGGGACTTTCTGTCAAATTTCCGATTACATTTCAGCTGAGAGGGTTTCTGGTCGAAGTTTAACAGAATACTTTCTTTTTATGGAAAAATAGAAATTGAGTCTTAAATTTTTTTTTAAATCCAAAAGGACTAAAAGAATATTTCCTGACTAATATAATGTATAGAATACTAAAACCTCTAAACAAACTGCATATTTGTATAAATTTTATAAGATATTTTCTACGAATAAAATCATGACAAGAATAAAGACTGGGAGGAATTTCAGTAGAGTATATAAAATAATTATTTCTAAGTAATGCAAGTAAGAAAAACATATATTTATTGTGTTCCGCGATTTAACAAATATATATATATATAGTTGGAAAATGACGATTGACTGGTCAAGACGATTGATTGGCCTTCAAGATATATAAAAATTCCAAAGAGTGAATTTTGAATTGAAAAATGATAATTCTCATTGGTAAATTCCAACTAGATTTAACACCAAACATTTTCAAAGAGATGATGAACTAGATCTTAAGGTATCCTCGATATCTATCAAGAAAGAACATTTTGCTAGTGTAAGTAAAATCTTCACTTTATTTCTGGTGTGTTAGTTTGCTGTGAAATTCCCTCTCATCTCCCCGTGACTGGTGTGTAAAAATGATTCTATACCCAAATGTTTTTCCGATTACCATTTCAGCCTTATCGGTGTTGTCAATAGAAATTAATTCCAAAGAATGAATTCCGAATTAATGCATGGTTTATTAGGTTTTATGGCACAAGAGTCAAATTTGCCCATACTTCTCCAACCACAATACAGACAGCTTCACGTAAAATACACACACAAGGAAAGTTTTACTGACGCAAAGAACTATTCATAAGAAATAATCGCCTAATTGATTGGTCAACATCAATTAGATTAAAAACTCCAGTCGCGCCAAATAGACGATGGACTACATTTTAGGCCCAGTGCACACATCCGGTTTTTCAACGTGCGGCGCCGCTGTCGAAACGCAAGTGCTGTCTGAGATAGATTAGATCCAATGGAGTAATGCACACATGCTTCCGGCGCCGCTGCTGCGACACACGTCCAACTTGCGTGCAATTTGTGCCGCAGCTAGCCGCAAACGCTTCTCCGTTCTGAAGTACCTTGTTTTCATATATAAATGGAATATACACAGTCCAGTCACATTAATGTGACCACCACCTACTTTCGACGTCAACGTGAAATAAACAATCACAAAAGGCAGATGACAGCACATTGCAGTGGAGTTTATATAAAGGATGTCCTAGGGCATCGGAATACATTTCAAACGTTGGCGTAATGCAGAAATGTAGCGATTTATCCGACGTCCAAAAGGGCATGATTATTGGCTTTCGGGCCAAGGGTAGAAGCATTTCGGAAACGGCTAATTTTGTGAACTGTTCGCGTGCCGCCGTGGTAAAAGCATACAGTGCATGGCAAAATGGCACTATTCAAAATCAGCGGCGTGGCACATGTTGTGCACCACGGGCTATAGATGACAGAGGCGAACGTAGGCTACGGAGATGCGTTCGGGCGAATAGACGTGCAACTGTTGAGCAACTGACCGCCCAGATGAACCAAAGGGCTATCAAGAGTGTATCCTCAACAACGGTTCAGCGAACGTTGCTGCGCATGGGCCTCCGCAGCAGACGCCTGGTTAATGCACCTATGCTGACTGCTGTTCATCGGCGACGAAGGCTGGAATTTGCACGCCAGTACCGCAACTGGACGTCCACAGAGTGGCGACAAGTTGCTTTTTACGATGAATCACGTTTTATGCTCCATCGGACAGATGGACGTTGACGTATGCGGCGTGAAACGTCTGAAAGCAAACACCCTGCAACAATTTTCAGAAGGATCCAGGCTGGAGGAGGGAGCATTATGGTTTGGGGAATGTTTTCCTGGCATTCACTGAGTGCACTCATCATTATGGAAGGCATGATGGATCAGCACAAGTACTCATCTGTCCTTGCGGACCATGTTCACCCCTACATGCGAATTCTTTTTCCTCAAAATGATGGCATCTACCAGCAGGACAATGCGAGGTGTCATACAGCTCGCATTGTCCTACGACGAGGTGTCATACAGCTCGCATATCTTGACTCAGTATGGGGCAGTGCCCCATACTGAGTCAAGATATAAAAAATTAGACCATTTGTAAATGCATAGTTTCTTTAAAAGTAATTTCAGCAATGTAAAGTTGGTATGAGTTGAAAGCTATAGTGCAAGAAGCATCTAAGGACACAGTAGCAGAGATAGCAAAATTTTGGGTGAAAGCCGGAATTCCCATGCAGGAATCCCAGCACTGTCAGAAAAAATTAGAGAAATTATTTCAAGAATGGAGATTTTTAAAAAGAACAAAGGACAGAAAACACCTAATCCAAAGACAAATAGAGTGCATTGTCTTCAAAATTAGATAATTTATTTCATATTGCCCATGCCAATGCATTTGACATAGTAAAAATAGATCAGGATAGAAATTACTTGCTAGCTCAGCCAGAAGATGGAAGACGAGGATCAATGATTGGTGTTGACAGAAATCTTTTTCAGAAAAATATGCTTGCTGATTAAAAAAAAAGAGTCTCCTGAAAAAAAAGATTACAGAACATGAAAGATTCACAGGAAGCAGCATTGGATTTGATAACTAACTCGGATGAAGTTGAAGATGAAAATGATACTGAAAAGGCAGTATAATTGTTTGAAGATGAAAGAGCAACACCAGGTCCTCTCTCTCTCTCTCTGGTCCATCAAAACCTAAGAAAGGACATTACAAAATCATAACGCCAGAATTAACAGCAGCTCTTGATAGGACAAAAGTATCTGACAGAAAAACTATGTTTGTGGTTGCAGAAACTGGCAAGAGTTTGGACATCGACATGAGAGATATAAGTCTGAGCAGAAGTTCACTTCGTCGACAGATAATCAGAAATAGAATTGAACAATCTGACAAAATAAAAGCACAGCTACAAACAAATGCTCCCCTGATTGTTCACTGGGATGGAAAACTGTTACCAGAATTAACTTTAACCACCAAAGAGAAAATAGACAGACTACCAGTTCTAGGGTCTGGAAACGGGGTTTCTCAGTTACAAAACTTCCTTCTGCAACAGACGAAGCACAAGTCCATGCAGTTTACGAAGCTCTGAAAGAATGGGATATTGCTGATAAAAAATATTTGGAATGAGCTTTGATACAACATCCGCAAATAGTGGAAAGGATAAAGGTAAATTTGTGCTCTTTTAGAAAAAAAATTGTGGAGGAAACGTTTTTCTTTTGCCTGCCAATTATCATATAATGGAGCTTGTCATTGGTAAATTATTTCATATGTTTTTAGGAACTTCATGTTCAGAAGTTCCTTTATTCAAACGTTTCCAAGATTTTTGGGAATTCCTAGATCGAGACAAATTTGAAGCAGGTGTTAAATAATAATAATTTTTTTATCCATTGTGCAAGATGTAAAACATGATATTTTAAAGTTTGCTGCTAGACAATAATTTTTTATCAACTATAACAAGAGATGAGTATCGAGAATTTCTCGAACTTGTTATTTTTCTTTGAGGGTAGAGACCTTCAGAGGAATTCATTTTAAGCATTTAGAAGCAATGCACCATGCTCGTTGGGTGTCTAAGGTGATGTATTCTTTGAAGATATATATCTTTAAATCCAAATTTTCAAGCTAACAAAAAAGGAAGAAAATGGTCTTTGCTATGTCTGTGTTGCCATAGTCAGTGTATTTTAAAGCTTGGATGACTACTTCAGTTGCAGAAACCTTACCCTATAATGATTTTCAATTGATGAATAATTTGTTAGACTATTCAAAGATACATCAAGTTATTTCAAAAGCTGCATCGGAGAAATTCGCAAAAAATCTGGTATTTGTCAGAAGATCTTTCTGCACTGTATGTTTTCGATAGTCACATATCTATTTTAACAAAAAAAAAGGATGGTTGAAGCCTAATAAATCAAAAAGGCACGACGAGTCCTGAGAACCTTTTCTTTGACTCCCTTGAACTTTTCATGAAAAGAAGTTTGAAGAATTTGTTACCAGTCTTTTCGAGCTGTTCAAAGAAATGAATATACCACATGGATTCCTCCATGACATAGACCCTTAACACTAGAAAACTAATTTTGATTACTGCAATGTCTTTAAATGTGTGCAGGCTATAAATGTTGTAAATGTTCATGCCGAGAGAGGTATTGTTTTGGTAAAAGAATACACTGGACTGCTTACTCAAAGTGAACCTCAGTTTCAGGTTTTGATGAAAGTTGTGGAGGACAATCGAAAATCCTATCCTGATATATAGTAGGAAGGACTTGACAAATTGAATTAATACCTATATTTAAATTAAAATTAGTATTTAACTTTATATATGTATAGATGTATGCCTTTGTATTAAATAAAATTTAATTGATCAATTTAATATTAAAATTCTATCATTTTGGTATCACTGAGTCACGAGTCAGTATTAACACAATTTAGCGTGCAATTGTAAAATTTCAATAGCCTTGAGCTACCTTTAAATATTTTTTTTTCCCATTCAAACTTTCCTAACTTTGTTTTGTACTGTAAAGGAACAAATTTAGAGGGTGAAACTGAAGAAAAAATAAAAAAGTTAAAATCGGCATTTTTGGACCACCCTAAGCTCGCAGTGTATGTGCGTGGTTCGAAGAGCACCAGGATGAGTTTACCGTGCTCCCCTGGCAAGCAAACTCACCGGATTTAAACCCAATCGAGAATCTGTGGGACCACCTCGATCGGGTAGTTCGCGCCATGGATCCTCAACCGCGTAATCTAGCGCAGCTGGCCACGGCACTGGAGTCGGCATGGCTCAACACCCCAGTGAACACCTTCAGAAACCTAATTGACTCTCTTCTTGCACGTCTCGCAGCGGTCCGCTCAGCTAAAGGTAATTATTCTGGCTTTTGACAGGTGGTCACATTAATGTGACTGGACTGTATAAATAATAATTATTAAATGGTTGTATTCAGTAACGTCAATTTTTTTCAAAATATACTTTTTCGTACACCAAGTCAACGAAATAAACACGTTTACTTCGATAGAATATTTATCGCAAGTGGCGCGAAATGAGAATTTGCGTCATTTCACGGTTATGTGTGAATAGTTGGGCTTCGATGCCGCAACGGCGCCGCATTTTGAAATACCAGATGTGTGCACCGAGCCTTAATGCTACCCCGATATGTATCACACGTGAAGAATTCAGATGGTGAAAGTAAAATCTTTGTTTACTGTCTGGTTTGTTTGTTTGCTCTGTAAATCTTCTCAAAGAAAACATTGGGAAATTTCAACAAGGGATTTTAAAGTGAAAGTTTGCTTAAGCCAATCTCTAAGCAATTGGAAATACGAGTTTGCACAGCTTTTGAAACAGTTGTGGTAACAAATATACGAGGCTGTGTTTAATGCGACACAATGCTTCGGATTTGTGTAACCCATTTCCTTTCTTGTTCTTGGAGTAGAAAAAGTCCATCGTTTCAGTGCAAGGCTAGATCCCAAATTCCGTACATCAGACTTCTTTCAATAATAATTTTAGAACTATAAAAGTTTACAAAAATCTTATAACTGAGTTGAGAAGAGAAGAAGATCCAAAGAATTTTTACAAACTAACGCAATTTTAAGCGGGACGCGTTTACAATTTCGTGGTTAAATTGGCACACGGTATGTAGGTAGTTAATTAACATCACATTGGAGTCTGACGGATTGTTTGTATCAAGCGTCAGTTTTGCATAAGTAATGAAATCATGTAGACATAACATCAGAATGTATAAAACTTGCTTTTTACTATAACACATTTACAAATCCAGAAATTAGCTGATTTACATCGAGAACAATTTAACGTAATTCCACAGTCAGAGGGTCCGAAGCCTACGAGGCATAAAGCTAGAAAATAAATCTAAAACTCAATACAAACGTTCCTTCTTTTTGTTCTTAATTTTTGCATAAATCCGTAGTTCACAAGAACTTTCGAAGCTCCAATCGGAGCGTCAGAACACAAAGAACAATTGCCATTGGTGGTCAATTTGGAGACCATTCCCAATAATCAAACTTCTGACGTCACAGCCTAATTACTTTGCAGGTTATGAGCTGTTACCTGGATGTAGTCTTGCCTCTACAGGAGCAACACTGTGTGCTGTTGGCGATGGTCCGGGAACAATCCCGGAGGGAAAGATTCAAGGACAATGTATCTTAATGTTCGCCGACCAACCGGCATAGTGGTTAAGATGTTAGCCTCTAGATCGGAAGGTTCCTGGTCCGAGCATGGTTGTTTGTAAGCGTATGGTGTAGAGTCGGCTGGTGAACCTTAAATATGTTCTGGCCGAAGGTCGTCACGTTGGGTTGGTTTGGATTTTTGGAGAGTGGGGTGCCAGCTCAGGTGTTGCCTCGTCATCTGACTGTAATTCAAAATTACGAGGTGTTGTCTTCAGATCTTACCCTTAAGGGATTGATTCCCGACCGTCGTCAATAGCACGTTGTGTTGCTCTAGTACGACGTTAACTAAAAGTTACCTTATTACCTTCTTAATGTTCAACCTCAGTCAGATGACCAGAGCAATACTTGAACTAATCGGCCCTTGGCGCAAGTGGTAAAACTAGTATTTCTCGGGTAATGGTAATTTTGACGACGGTTCGGGATCAATCCCCTAAGGGAAAGATCCGAGAACATCACCACGTAATTTTGAACCACGATCAGATGACGAGGCAACACCTGAGCTGGCACCCCACTCTCCAAACTTCTACTCCAACCCAAAGCGAGGACTTGCGGTTACGACAGATTTAAGGTGCACCAGCAGCCTCTACACCATACTCTTACAAACATCCATGCACTGGACCGGATACGAACCAGGAACCTTCCGATCTAGAGGTTAACACCTTGACCACCAGACCGGTGTACGTGGGAGAAAGTTCAAGTTAAATATGACGTGGCTCTTAATGTCCATACGTTGGCGTGGCGTGGAAGTTTGGAGTATAGGGGAGGGCAGCGCAGGTGTTGACCTAGTCATTTCACCGTGGTTCAAAATGTGTTGTCACTGGTTCTATACTTTTGGGATGGATCCTGGATCGCCTTCCGATCTAAAGGTTAACACCTTATCCACCAGATCGGTTTGTCTCGGTAGTATTTATCGGGAACGTGGCGTGATAGATGTATCATTCGTTTCGACTACTTGAGATCTATCGATACTTGTAATCATATTTGTGAGAAAACTTGATACGGGTGTTTGAAAAATTGTGAAATGTTTGAGCACCTTTTAAACAGCTCAATATCTGGATTTAGGGTAATTCGAGCCAAGCGCAAACGCAACTAGAAGAAAGAATGACTCAAAGAGAGTCGAGCAAGCCCAAAATGTCTAAGGCTGAGCGTGAGAGAACGTAGACAAGTTAATAAAGTTAAATAAATATTTCTAAACACAAACTGCGGATTCATTCATTTTAGTACCCACCCAACAGCTCTGAAACATATATTTCTACCAAAAGACCTGCTGCCATGGCTTCGACACAGACCTCCACCAATTTTTTTTGGTATTCTTAAAATTTTAGCAGGATTCCATGTTGAAACACGTTGCAGGACGTAAAAAAAATATGCTTAAATTTTGTATAGTGAAAAAGACTTTTTTAACTAACATATAACATACTTGTGTTTAAATGGGGACTTAAAATTTTAAAAGTTGAAGCAGCTGTTCGGGATTAATTTGTATCATGTAACTTCTATTACCATTTAGCGTATTCACTACCTTGCAATAATGGACCGGACAGCAAGATGTGATGATACAAAGGAAATAATACATGCTTTAATAGGGAGATGGTCCCTCAGGTGCTGCAATTACACTAACAAACCCTTCGGGGCATACTTTAAACTAGGTTTTGATATACAGCTATGGGTATTTGCGTCCATTCCTGCTGCAAGAATATCGGCAGCTCAGCTGTAGATTTCGGAAGAGGTTCTCTGATCCTTAAGCGTCGCTCTAACGCGTCCCACAAATGTTCTATGGGGTTTAGTTCGGGACTCTGAACAGGCCAGGGAAGATGTTTTACATCCATATTTTGATACCACTGCTTAACAGAGGCTGCAACATGAAATGGAGCGTTGTCGTTCTGGAAGTAACTTTCGTCCATTCCATAAAATTGCCAGAGCGTAGGAAGAACCTGACTGTCCAAAATGTTTATGTAGGCGTCGGCATTCAATTGACCAGGCACAACATGCAAAGGTTCCAGGCCGTACCACAAGAAACACCCCCAAACAAGCAGTCGATTTTATGCAAATCAGCAGGCGTCCGGTCCATTATTGTAGGGTAGTGATCATGAGAGGAATTTTCAATGCTAACACACGTACTTGACGGAAACGGGGTTACCTTAAAATGTTCATTATCCCCGTTGAAGGTGCATTTGGCGTTTAATATTTTTTGGCGCTGACTGATTGACTATCGTACATCAATTCTGTAAAATTATATTCGATTAAATGTTTAATTAGGATCGAGAGTGGAATTATTTTGTTATTATATTATTTGTCACAACGAATGAAACAGAAATGTCAATTTTTTCACTATAGATCCATTATCATTGAAAGCAGCAATTTTATGAAGGAGAAGAAAGATGTTTACATTTCCAGTAAAACAAAATGGGAAAGTTTCAGTTCTATAAAAAAATTCAGTGGGTTTGTTTTAAATTTAAGTTTTTATTTAAAGTTTTAAATTTGTTAAAAATAAAATTTGTTAAAAATGAATTTGTTAAAAAAGAAATTTGTTAAAAATGAAATTTGTTAAAAATGAAATTTGTTATTAGTGTATTTCTATCATCGAAATGTGTGTGTGTATGAAGTATGATAATATATTGATTGATAATATATGAATTGTTTATTGTATTATGGAAGAATAATAACTCATATTTTGTTTTCTAAAATACTGTTTTTAAAGTTTTTAAAAGAAAACAAAACTGCTACGCATCTGTATGATTATTATTGTAATAATTTAAGTACATAATTTATGTTATATTAGTTAACATATCTTAAAATTTTCTGTGTAGCATTTATATGTTGAAAACTCAAAGTAGTAAGATCACATAAGTCAATTATTTGTGAAGCAATCGTTCTAATTATTGGTCATTTTATATATGGTTCTCGAAGAAGTGTTTAAAGTTTCATTGTAAAGAAATCAGTTTCTGAAATATCTGGTGAACTATAAAACAATAAAAATATCATTTCTATAAAATTTTGTTCTTCTCTTTTTGTTTATAAACACAAGAACTTATTTGATAGAAGCATGAAGTAAATTAATTTTTAAACATCTATTCTATAAAAATTCCTAACTTAAAAAGAATACAGAGAAGGTTTTATTAGAATTTTGAAACTTATACCTGTTTTTACTGAAAATATAGCCATTCGAATACCCTTTATATCACGACAATGATGAATCAAGGAAGTAAGAATATATTCTAAACATCAGTGCGTCATTTTAGTATCTCTTTCTGCTACAATAATGTTCCATAAATACTTGCAGATTTTATCAGATAAAATGAAACCAAAACAAATATTGGAGCTGCATAAATGTCAAACATAAGACGTCAACAATAGCCTGTTTCCATGACGATGAGTAGACGTGCACATGTACCTTCATTTGAATGATGATCAGGGGCCGGCTTTTCTACCCAACTTATATTTAAAAGTCTTTTTTCCATACGCAACACTATTAAAATGCCAAGACTCCTTAAGTTTCTATCACGGGTAAATTATACGTGGTACATACTTCATTTCTGAGCTCGTTTTCCGAACTAAGCCAAACAAAGTTCCGGTGTTTTTTAATGTTATAGAAAAGGAAAAGTGACCTCTGCATTAACTACGTCAAATTCAAGGGGTGTTCATTTGTTCAGCTTTTAATTTTCCTAGTAAGTTAAGGAATTAAAATTTAGCTTTTAATTTTCCTAGTAAGTTAAGGAATTAAAATTTAGCTTTTAATTTTCCTAGTAAGTTAAGGAATTAAAATTTATAAAATATTTGGGTAATTATTAAAAAATTATTAATTATTCAAATTAATAACAATCATAATATTATTTTTTAAGTTTCAAATCCGTATTATTTTATACTAGGGGGCCTGCCCCTTGCTCGCTAACGCTCGCCAACCCTCGGAGGATTACTCCGCAATCCTCATTGGTTCGCTGCGCGAACATATGCTCGCTTCGCTCGCATCAATGAAGACATGTGTCCTAGCAGAAGGGATTGTTTACAAAATGTGATATTCCAAAAAAATATTTTTCAAATCTAAATTTCTTTATGTGGTACAGCTACACTCTACGTTTATGAGTGATGGCAAGGGCTTGGCGATTTTTTTTTGGCGCACTTCTAGTAGCGAGTTACGATAAATTAAGGCAACCCATCTTTCGTTGCTGTTGTTGTGGTTTTCACGGCAACCTAGGCAAACGGAAACTTTCAATTTTCATTTTGAATATTCTAGAAAGTTCTTCCAAAATCCGTTAAAATCGTTTGATTTCATTGATTCGTTTGAAATTTTTTCTTTCCTCCCATTGGTTATTTTGTTTTTAAAATATCCTTTGATTGCATTGGTCCTTTTAAATCGTTTTCTGTGATACCATTGGTCCATTTATTTGTATTTTGACAGTTGTGGAATTTTTATTTTGTTATAATAATTTTCACGACAGGATTAAGAGTTTTGTTTTTTTGACCATTTTCGTTTTCATTATTTTTTTACGAGAGAATTCTGACGTTATCAGGTATTATTTCTTGCTTTTTTTCTTTGGTAAATCTTTTTCTTTTTCAACATGCTCACTGATTTAGTGTAATTGATAAGTTTCAGGGTATTCTTACCATTCGTAGCTTAGTTTCTCTGCTGGTTCACAAATGTGTTTTGATATGTGATTAAGCTTACTACTTTTTATGAATTTTTTTTAAATATCATTTTAAAACGTTCTGAAATGTGCTTAAAAAGTGTGTTGTAAAAAGAAAAAAAAATTGTGACAGGAAAAGAGTTTAGAAATAATTTTTTCCTTGGCGAGTTTAGAAGTGCGCCAAAAAAAAATCGCCAAGCAGTTGCCATCAGTCATAAACGTAGAGTGTAGCTGCACCCTTTATGTTTTTCAGAAAAGATATTTACAGTACCTCTGAAATCCGAATTCAAATGAAAACTTTGAGCAAATTTTGACTCGAAATGTGAGCGTTGATATGGAAATTGAATACACAACATGTTGTTTGTATATTCATTTACTCCTGCACTCGAGCCACCCACGCATTTTCATTGAGTTTGTCGTCAAAAGTTGTAGTGCAAGCGTCTTGTTGAACTATAATTGTTGGCCCTGAAAAGGACCTTTTTTTAAATGGCAATGAAAAGATCCTCCGCTTTCTTTGATTTCTATTATTAACTGCAACAGCTCGACTAAAATTCATTTTCTTTGAATAAAATTTCATCCGATGACGCTATATATTCAATTGAAGCGCGAGGCTTTGTGATAAACAAACAATCGTACAATGTTGCCAAAAACGCGATAACAAATAACGTCTTTTTTGCGTGCCACGTAAGAGAATTATATATATAGACTAGGGGGCCTTCCCCCTGCTCGCTAACGCTCGCCAAATCCGGAGGATTGCTTCGCAATCCTCATTGGTTCGCTGCGCGAACCTATGCTCGCTTCGCTCGCCTCAATGAAGACATGTGTCCTAGCAGAAGGGATTGTTTACAAAATGTGATATTCCAAAAAAATATTTTTCAAATCTAAATTTCTTTATGTGGTACAGCTACACTCTACGTTTATGAGTGATGGCAAGGGCTTGGCGATTTTTTTTTGGCGCACTTCTAGTAGCGAGTTACGATAAATTAAGGCAACCCATCTTTCGTTGCTGTTGTTGTGGTTTTCACGGCAACCTAGGCAAACGGAAACTTTCAATTTTCATTTTGAATATTCTAGAAAGTTCTTCCAAAATCCGTTAAAATCGTTTGATTTCATTGATTCGTTTGAAATTTTTTCTTTCCTCCCATTGGTTATTTTGTTTTTAAAATATCCTTTGATTGCATTGGTCCTTTTAAATCGTTTTCTGTGATACCATTGGTCCATTTATTTGTATTTTGACAGTTGTGGAATTTTTATTTTGTTATAATAATTTTCACGACAGGATTAAGAGTTTTGTTTTTTTGACCATTTTCGTTTTCATTATTTTTTTACGAGAGAATTCTGACGTTATCAGGTATTATTTCTTGCTTTTTTTCTTTGGTAAATCTTTTTCTTTTTCAACATGCTCACTGATTTAGTGTAATTGATAAGTTTCAGGGTATTCTTACCATTCGTAGCTTAGTTTCTCTGCTGGTTCACAAATGTGTTTTGATATGTGATTAAGCTTACTACTTTTTATGAATTTTTTTTAAATATCATTTTAAAACGTTCTGAAATGTGCTTAAAAAGTGTGTTGTAAAAAGAAAAAAAAATTGTGACAGGAAAAGAGTTTAGAAATAATTTTTTCCTTGGCGAGTTTAGAAGTGCGCCAAAAAAAAAATCGCCAAGCAGTTGCCATCAGTCATAAACGTAGAGTGTAGCTGCACCCTTTATGTTTTTCAGAAAAGATATTTACAGTACCTCTGAAATCCGAATTCAAATGAAAACTTTGAGCAAATTTTGACTCGAAATGTGAGCGTTGATATGGAAATTGAATACACAACATGTTGTTTGTATATTCATTTACTCCTGCACTCGAGCCACCCACGCATTTTCATTGAGTTTGTCGTCAAAAGTTGTAGTGCAAGCGTCTTGTTGAACTATAATTGTTGGCCCTGAAAAGGACCTTTTTTTAAATGGCAATGAAAAGATCCTCCGCTTTCTTTGATTTCTATTATTAACTGCAACAGCTCGACTAAAATTCATTTTCTTTGAATAAAATTTCATCCGATGACGCTATATATTCAATTGAAGCGCGAGGCTTTGTGATAAACAAACAATCGTACAATGTTGCCAAAAACGCGATAACAAATAACGTCTTTTTTGCGTGCCACGTAAGAGAATTATATATATAGACTAGGGGGCCTTCCCCCTGCTCGCTAACGCTCGCCAAATCCGGAGGATTGCTTCGCAATCCTCATTGGTTCGCTGCGCGAACCTATGCTCGCTTCGCTCGCCTCAATGAAGACATGTGTCCTAGCAGAAGGGATTGTTTACAAAATATGTTACCACAAAATGTTTTTCAAATCTAAATTTGCTGTATTGCAGAAAAAATATATACAGTATCTCTAAAATCAGAATTCAAATGAAAACTTTGTGCAAATTTTGACTCGAAATGTGAGCGTTGCTTTGGAAATTGAATACCCAGCATGTTATTTGTGTGTACATTTTCCCAGCACTCAAACGACCCACACTTTTTCATTGAGTTTATTGCCGAAAGTTGTAGTGCAAGCGTCTTGTTGAACTATAATTGTTGGCCCTGAAAAGGACCATTTTTTAAATGGCCCTGAAAAGATCCTCCGCTTTCTTTGATTTCTATTATAAAATAACTGCAACAGCTCATTAAAATTTCCTTTTTTTTTTTTTCAAAAAAATTTCATCCGATAACGCTATAAATTCAATCGATGCGCGAGACTTCGCGATAAACAAACAATCGTACAGTGTTGCCAAAACGCGATTACAAATAACGTCTTTTTTGCGTGCCACGTAAGAGAATTATATATATAGATGGTTTAACAAGAAAAAATCTGACAAGTTTGAATAACCATTTATACTGCAAAAGTCATCATTATTCTTGGTTTTCCAGTGAATCCTTTCTGTACCTTGGTGTAAAAGGGGCCTGCTTACTATGCAAATTTTTGATAACACCTAATTTAGTAACTTTTATTTCAATTAAAAAATTAATTTTAAAGAAGTGCGTTCCAATGTTTTTGATTCTTTCATAATGTGTTGAAAGGAGGACGTTGCGTTTTTACTACAACCTTCATTACTTTGAATCAGCGAATTTGGGCGTAGGCCCTTTTTTCAACAAATGTACAAATTTAATTAAGTATTTTTATTTCCCTTTTCATAAGGAATGTTTATCAATTGATAATGACTATAACGAATAAAAATTCCATTATTAGAATAAAATTTTAAATAATATAAGTATTTAGGTAGTTAACTTACAATGCACTGGAGCAATACAACGGGCTATTAGTGAAGGTATGAGATCCAACTCGAGGGAAAGATCTGAAGCACCTCGAAATTTTGGACCACGTTTAAACAAAATACAAATTTTAATATTGTATAACCTCTTAAATTAGAGTAGCTGTGAATTAATGTGCTATATTACCCTCCTTGTGGTTGTCTCACAGAGATATCTCGTGATTTGTAAAACTGAACAGATCTTATCGAACGAGATATCTCGTTATCAACAAAAAATCGGCTTGATAGCAACATATTTCGTCATTAGTAAAATTGGTTCGACCTTGATGGACGAGATATCTCGTCGAAATTGCTAGGAGGGTTAACGGTTTGTATGGTAATGGAAACTTAAATCATCTCAATTTCATTCTTCTTCTAGTATTTTTTCTCTTTCCTGTTCAATCTTTATTTTTTTTTTCGTCGAAAAAATTCGATTTTGAATTTTTCACGTAATTTAATTTTGTCGGGGTCTCAAGAACATGTGTGCTAAATTTCAATTTGAAAATTTCTGAATTGGCCCAGTTATTAGAAACTAGCTCAATAACCCGCCGTTTTGTCAGGGTTTCAAATATGACCGCGCTGCTAAAATATGACCGCGACATTTCCCTGTGTAAACTCAAATACACAAAAAAATGTAGAACGTGTTTCCTACCGCGACAGGTAAAATATGACCGCGACATTTCCCCGTGTAAACTCAAATACACAAAAACTGTAGAACGTGTTTCCTACCGTGACAGGTAAAATATGACCGCGACATTTCCTTGTGTTAACTCAAATTCACAAAAACTGTAGAACGTGTTTCCTACCGCGACAGGTAAAATATGACCGCGACATTTCCCTGTGTAAACTCAAATACACAAAAACTGTAGAACGTGTTTCCTACCGCGACAGGTAAAATATGACCGCGACATTTCCCTGTGTAAACTCAAATACACAAAAACTGTAGAACGTGTTTCCTACCGCGACAGGTAAAATATGACCGCGACATTTCCCTGTGTAAACTCAAATACACAAAAACTGTAGAACGTGTTTCCTACCGCGACAGGTAAAATATGACTGCGACATTTCCCTGTGTTAACTCTTACACAAACCCTGTAGAACGTGTTTTCTTATCCATGTCCATTTATTGCAGAAAAACAAACTTTAGAATTTAAAATGGGGCTTCGAGGGGTATTTTAAGAACTTCTTGTGTGACAATATTCATGGGTACAATTTGTCTGAAGACAGAAAATAAATATCCTTTGTTTTCCGCAGTGTTCTAAAGTATAAATGTAACAAATTTGGTGAGGATTGGTCAAACAGTGTAGATTTGTGTAGAAAATACACACACAGTTGCAGAATTTGGAACGTGTCATTTCATAAAGATGTAAATTTACATAGCCGATTTACAACTATTTTATTTTATCAAGATATGGCGATCAAAAGATCATCACACTTATCTACAGATTTCTACACTTATTTCCAAAGCACTGTATGTTATTGGTATAGTTCTGAATATGCTTCCGTGTTAAATCTACTAAATCTTTAAATGCGTTTTCCCGGAACCACATTTTGTAACTGGTAGGTGTGATATTTATTAAACTATTAGATTTATCAACTTGAAATTATTACAGCATGTCAAGAACATACCCTTTAATCGTTTAATGAACCAGAACAGATCGTTATGTATTTATATTTTTATAGGCCAAAGACTCGGTCAATTTTGTTTTAGCAAACTCGATCATTTTATTTACAAGTCGCCATTTCCTCATATATTGTATTAAGTATTTTTAGATTCATCAAACGATAGCTGCATGAAGTTATTTGCCGTTCTTGTATGTTCAAGATCACTTGTAGTTAATGAATCCTATCTACAAGCGACCAAGGAACATCGCTGGGTATTAGAAGTTTAACAGAGACACGATTCTTCGTGAAAATAATATATCCTAATACCTGAAAATACCTGAAACGATAGCAGAGATGAACTAAGTTTGGTTTTATCATCATAACAATCCCAAAGTGGTAATTTTAAAGCCGGAAAATGATAACCCCCTTAACGAAAATGAGTCATCCACTTTCACTTTCCAGCGAGTAGGTCACTTGAAAAAACCAATGCTTGAAAACAAAAACATTCACATCCATATAAAATTATTTTAAAGTTCAAAATGTTAATTAGTATTACTGATACAGAAAGCGTAAATCGTAATATGCGTATTACATAGTCTATTTAAAATCAAATGCGTAGAAATAATAACATTCCCATCCACCTAAAATCTCTTTTAAATGTTACAAAATGGAAATTAGTATAACTGGTGCAGAAAGTGTAAATCGTAATATGTGATTAATTATGCTCTAATGATCCAGATGAGTATGGAAACCACTCCCATTGACGTAACAATACAAATCCCATCGACCTTCTGATGAAATAGACGGAGCATATGCGTGTATTTTTCCCGGTCACTCGGATTAAAGATCTGTTACGTGGTTGTGAGACAAAGCATGATTCCATATGCTAGCCAAATTGTTGATTGGTTAAAGTGATTATTCAATGTTTGAAAACACTGGTTTGCGTTTCGATAGCCAATCGGCCCATGTTGATTCGTAAGCTCATGTTACATCATCCCCTTCTGAGATCTTAAGTCAGCGACTAAACCCACATGCTCTGTCGGTTTCAGTTGAAGGATTGAAAACTAATACAAGTACATCATTCTGATAAGACGTCAAACTTTTTGAATTATTCTGCGGTTTGCGGTAATGTTTATAAATTACAAAATATAATCATTATTCCTGATTATAGGGATAAGAGAAATAATAGGAAGTAGCAAAAGTTACTCGATGCTTCAAAATCCTACATGCTTTAAATACGATTTCCTGATTACAAGCACCATACTAATCTACATATCAGAGGCTTTATCTGTCAAGCTGAATGTAGGCGGAGATAATCATCCTGCTACTGAAAGTGTTTCCTGTACATATTAAGGACTACTCACTGCGTAGCTAGCCCGGAGTTGCCCGTACCCTTGATGTAAGGTATTAATATTTGGTGTAACTTTTCCGCAGATTTCAAATCCGTTGAAGATATATTCAATTAAAAAATTATTTATTTAAAAAACAAATCAAATTTTTAAGTATTAATCTAAATTAAAATTTTCCGCAGATTTCAAATCCGTTGACATTTTTACTCTATCTTTAACGTTCTTGGAGATATAAAAAAGAAATGATTTCAGTTAAAAGATTTATTGTCTGGCTGGAAATTAATTCGACCGCGCAAAATCAAAGCGGAATTGAAAAAAAAAAAAAAAAAATTTCTCAGCGTTTTGCGGATGAAAAATACTTGGCATGATACCAAACCATGACTGCAAGGGTAGAAAAAGTTCTCCGCGTTTGAAAAAGCGATGGAGAATAAAACTATTAAATTCATTTTAAAATCTTCTAGGTTGAATTTTAAAATTCGCCGGGACCCAAAAATTGCAAATAATTCGGACTACCTGTGTGCCAAATCTCATTGCTGTAAGTGCCATAGAATTGTCAGGATTCTGCGACCCCAAACAGACAAACAAACAAACACTTCCTTTTATCATAGTAGAGATATGGCGTTATTTGGTTTGTTTTTCTAATACATTTTCAACACTTCGCCCATAAAAATTCCAAAGAATGAATTTCGAATTAATATATGATAGTTGTTTGGTCAACTATCTATCCAAATAGATTAAACGTCACCAGAACAGCAACCATTCGAAGATAACCTTAATAAGCAAGAGCATTTGGGCAGCGGAAGTAAAATCCCTTCACGTCTAGTTTCCTTGCACTGAAAATCTCTTGTAGAAATTTCGAGAGAATTTTTCAAACAGTCCACAGTTTAAAGGTGTCAATATTACCACCTCCTTACAACATAAACAAATGTTGAAATGAGAATACCTTGAAATTTCTTACCTTAGCATGATGTTTTAACTGCTGAAAAAATACTTTATGATGCATATTAAGGCCGTTTGTCCGGAACACTCCATATCATCATTCATGATGTCCATGCGCAGTTGTTTCGAAAGTCAAGAGAAAGATAGGTAATTTAGTTAATTTTTAGTTAACGTCGTACTAGAGCAACACAACGAGCTATTGACTACTGTCCGGGATCCATACCTTAAGTGAAAGATCCGAGGACAACACCTCGTAATTTTGAACCACGGTCAGATGACGAGGCAGCACCTGAGCTGGCACCCCACTCTCCAAACTTCCACGCAACCCAACGTGAGGTCTTTCGGCCACGACGGATTTAAGGTGCACCAGCCGCCTCTACACCATACGCTTGCAAACATCCATGCACTAACCCGGATTCTAACCAGGAACATTCCGATCTAGAGGCTAACACCTTACCATTAGCTTCTGTTCGATCTAGTTTCATTGGTAAATTGGTAATTTTTAGTTAATGCCGTACTAGAGCAACACAACGGGCTATTGTCGACGGTCCGGGATCAATACTTTAAGGAAAAGATCCGAGGACAGCACCTCGTAATTTTGAACCACGGTCAGATGACGATGCAACACCTGAGCTGGCACCCCACTCTCCAAACTTCCACGCAACCCCCAACCTGAGGACTTTCGGCCACGACAGATTTAAGGTGCACCAGCCGCCTCTACACCATACGCTTACAAACATACCTTAACCACTATGCCGGTTGGTCGGCTCAAGAGAATGAAGTCTTTCACATAAATGGAAATTTCAAACTGGTGTCATAATAAAAAAAAAAGAATATCACAGAATATCATCTACAAATGGAGTGATCCATAAACGATTTAATTTAGTATTGAATGTTTATCGATTCCTTTTTAATTAAACGCTTTTATAACATGTAATCTTATTTTTTGATCCACCCTAATAATCAAGCCACACTAAAAATTGTGATAAAATGGGATTCAATATATTTTAGATAAGTTAATAAATCTGGAATAGAAAAGTTACAGATATGTGGGGGCAATATCTAAGATAAAATTTTGTCTCACCTTTTAAACAATTAACGCCATACACATTCTTCAATGGGTCTCCATTAAAAAAAACCGGGTGCAAACGTGACCAATCAAGATTACTAACAAGACAGTAAGAATCAACTATTTTTTAAAAATTAAAGCATGATCTCACGAGCACACTACAAGTCCACTCTCTCGTTTACTGACACTTGTAAACTTCTTGAAGTTACAAAAACAGCAGAAGCTTAGATATTTGAAATTATCGATTTTTAAATATAGATGTTGTTGTTGTGCGGGCCATATATGGCCCAATTGGGGGTGCCATTGCCCCGGAGGGTTGGACTTCTTCATACATGACACATCCGTTTTACAGGAAGGTCCCTTTCACACTTCCATTCACTCACACATATCGTAATTTAGAACCCAATCAGAGGCCGATAACCCCCTGATCAGGTACCCCCAGAGGTATTGATTTGGTATGGGAACATGGGGACTTTGTGATCACGACCTATTTAACGTGCCCCAGCCACCATTAGCGAACACGACGGTCTTTAGCCAGGTCCAAGCGCCGATCTCGCAATCATCAGAATTGCAGGCTCCACCGAGGACAGAACCCACAACCCTTCCGATGCGAGCCCGACGCTCTACTGACTGAGCTACCACGGCTCTAAAAAATATAGGTAATGGTAATTTTAGTTAACGTCGTACTAGAGCAACACAACGGGCTATTGACGACGGTCCGGGATCAGTCCCTTGAGGGAAAGATCCGAGTACAACACTTCGTAATTTTGAACCACGGTCAGATGACGAAGCAACACCTGAGCTGGCACCCCACTCTCCAAACTTCCACGCCAACCCAACGTGATGACTTTCGGCCACGACAGATTTAAGGTGCACCAGCCGCCTCTACACCATACGCTTACAAACATCCATGCCCGGACCCGGATTCGAACCAGGAACCTTCCGATCTAGAGGCTAACACCTTAACCACTATACCGGTTGGTCGGCGACAGATTTAAGGTGCACCAGCCGCCTCTACACCATACGCTTACAAACATCCATGCCCGCACCCGGATTCGAACAAGGAACCTTCCGATCTAGAGGCTAACACCTTAACCACTATACCGGTTGGTCGGCCTAAAAAATATAGATATATATAGAAAATATAGATTTTTGGAAAATATATATTTTATAGTCATCACATCAAGAGACACTAGCGTCATTAAAAGCTTCAGAATCCGATGTACATTAATAATTCTCAGAATACAAGACAGCCCTCATCTGAAATTCGGGTACCAGAACCAGTTTAGTTAAGGTAAGGCCATTTTAATTAACGTCGTAATATAGTAACACACCAGTCTATTGATGAAGGTTCGGGATCAATCTGAAAGGGAAAAGTCCGAGAACAACACCGTAATTTTGAAACAGGGTCAGATGACGAAAAAACACCTTAGCTGGCACTCCCAGTCTCCAAAATTCCACACCATCCTAACGTGAGGACTTTCGGCCGCGACAGATTTAAGGTGCACCAGCCGCCTCTACACCACGCGCTACATCCATGCTCTGATCCGGATTCGAACCAGGAACCTTCCTATCTAGAGACTAACACCAGAACTACCAGACCGGTTGGTCAGCTAGAACCAGTTTAGATATCGGACCTTAGCATCAGTTCAGATGACAGACATCAGTACTAATTCAGATGGCAGTAGTATTGATCCAGAGGAAGGACCCAGTACCAAATCTGACTATGGATCCCAGTATCGTTTAAGGCGACGGACTTCAGTACCTGCTTAGAAGACCGACACTAATACCAGCTTAGATTATGTTCCCAGTAAATGCTCAGATAACGGACTCCCAATACCTGTAAAAATGACAGATCCTTATACCGCTTCATGTGACGACATCCAGTAGCTTATATCACGAACCCCAATACTAGTGCAGATGAAGGAATTCAGAACTTGTAAAAGTGGCAGGAACCAGTTGTTTAGATGACGGACCCCAGTACTAATACAGATGACGAACGCCAGTAGCAGTATACAGTACCCTATAATAATGGACCGGACAGCAAGATGTGATGGTATAAGGGAGATAATACATGCTTTAATAGGGGGATGGTCCCCCACGTACTGCAATTTCTCTAGCAATCCTCCTGAGCATACTTTCAACAAGGTTCTGATACACAGCTATGGGTATTTGTGTCCATTCCTGCTGCTAGAATGTCGCCAGCTCAGCTGTAGATTTCGGACGTGGTTCCCTGGACCGCAAGCGTCGCTCTAACTCGTCCCACAACTGTTTTATGGGATTTAGGTCGGGACTCTGAGCAGACCAGGGAAGACATTTTACATCCATATCTTGATACTACTGCTTGACAGAGGCTGCAACATGCCATGGAGCTTTGTCGTCCTGAAAGTAACATTCGTCCATTCCATAAAATTACAGAGTGTAGGAAGAACCTGATTGTCCAAAATGTTCAGGCGTCGGCGTTCAATTGACCAAGAACAACATGCATTGGTCCCAGGCCATAGCACGAAAAACACCCCCAAACAAGCAGTCGGATTTTATGCAAATCTGCTGGCGTCCTGTCCATTATTGTAGGGTAGTGCAGATTACGGACTTCAGAGCCTGAAAAAATTATGTGAAACAGTGGTTTCGACGACGAACCCCAGCTTTTTGTATAGATAACGAATCCCAGTAGCAATTCACATGACGGAATTCAGAACCTGTAAAAGTGACAAAGCCAGTAGTTTAGACGACCATTACCAGGCATATAACTGTCTGCTCATTAAATTAAAAGTAATCAAAGCTTTCAATGCTTAATTGCCTCAAACATAATTTATTTTCCTTTTGCACTTTACAGTTTTATAATAAAAACAATGAAACGCTAAATAGTTGAACTTAGAATAGAGATAACACATTTCTATGTACAAAAAAGATGAACAAAAAGTTTCACATTCTCTGGTCCCCCATAGAAAGCGTGCCCAAGTACGCTCCAATGTGGGAATCTTGCATCTCTCCCTACATCTTTACATCTGTGGATATTATTTTAATCTTAGATGGCGCTGACTTCATGCGCCTTCCCTCTTCCCACACCTGCAGCTTTTGTCAGTTGAAGTTAGACCTTTATATGAATTCGATACGAACCTAATTGTTCTTAATTTGATTTATTTGATTGATTCTATTTGCATTAATGTGTATACTTATTCTATATCTGTAATCAGTGTAATGTAGTAATTAAACTTTAATTTAACTGAAGAAAATCTCCAATCGTCATTTTTGTATGTTTCGAAAAATACCACTAAACCAATTCATATTAGAAATCCCACCATTTTGCGTCAACATCAAACTTAATTTGTTTAGAGCTTTCGTAAGGCTACAGAAATCGCGTTTATAATTGGCATGATTTTTCATCCGAGTAAAATGACCACTTCTAAATTTGTTTTTCCATCGTCCAATTGTGGGTTTCCCCACATACGAAAACTACCGTCTGTCGACACATTTGGTAAGCCATCTATCATTAAATCTACAAGTAAAATTCCGCAACCATGACTATTTCCCTGTAGCGCTTGACTGCTTATGGCATTTGAGCCGAGCGTAGCAGTAGTTTGACCGGAAGACTGCTAACTATCGATACGCCTAACTTAACTCATTAAAAAGGCCCGATTTTCGGTTTTATTTTTATCTCCTGCTTCGAAGCTCTGAACAGAGGTCTTCGCAACTTAACTCTTTTTTTTTTGCTCTGCCTCCACGTTTAATCAAACCTTCCTCATCTGGAATGATCCTTTTTGTGATGTGCGTGGAAACTAGAATGGGAAAAGAAATGAAAGAAGGTTCTGTCTGAATGCTTTGAAAATGTACGACCTGCACGCTGCATTATCTGTAGTTCGTATCACGAAATGTTTTGCTCAGTTCTCAGCATTTGTAATGAGCAATTTTAAAATATGCCAAGTTCAACAACCATGTTGCGTTTCCAAGGAGACGCGGACATTGGCGCTTCCGAATTCTTGATTGATTGATAAGGTCTCTTGAAATTTCTTTTTTGTAATTTTAGTGTTGTTTTTATAGACAAGATGAGCAAAGCGGTTGATATCTGGACCTGCTAACATATCCCCAATTTCTGAAACACCTGCTGTGTTCGAAGCATATTTGTAGCTACAGACTTGACACTGGGATACATGTCAGTAATTTCTGTACTTTTAAGCAGAATTTTCTGCGCTCATGAGTCGTGTGTCAATGGGTGCTCCAGTCTGACGTAATAGCGTGAGAGGTCTTTAGCAACAATGGTTAAACAGCCCAAATACAAAATAAACTTATTCGTTAATTGGCGCACAATCAAGTTTAGACCGATTCATGAAAAAAATATTCAGTTTTTTATCCAAAGTAATTTTTTTGTTATAAATATTTTAGGACTAAGCAAGACCTACTAAGCAAATATTTAAATAAAAATAACAAAAAAGTATGAAATTTTGCATATCTTGTGTCCATAATCAAAATAGAGGACAAAAAGTTTCAGGCACTTGGATTGAATTACTTTTTTCGGTCAGTTTACTGTAAAATCAATACCTATAGTCTACCATAAATCGATTTGAACAATTAAGAATCTTTGGTCAGGTGCAACGCGCAGGTCTGCTGCTAGTTTAAAATGATTTTTTTAAAGTTTTACCATCGATTTTGAGGTTAACTTGCAACGGTACACAGATAAAAATAAGATGTGCTTTATTTAATGTATAAGTTCTGCCTTTTAATTTTTATAAGACGCGATATATCGCCATCAGTACCGTACAAGTAAATACAATAACCCCTGGATATATCACGCTATTTCTTGGTTACTCCCTGTGCTTTGAGTTATTTCACACAGCTTTGGAAATGATTCGTGTAAAAATGTGTAATACTTAAATAATTACAATACAAAAGCTTATTGCCTACTGTAAAAAAAAAAATCCAAAATGGATTTGAAAATAAATTGCAAAATTTTAGCAGAAAAAAATCTTGCCTGCTCAAAAAATCTGAATCATTTGTATTTTTTAAACATAATTTTTAAAAGATACAAGAAAGTTTTAATTAATACTTGACGGAACAGACTTTATTCCTTAAAATAACAGTAACTCATAGGTGGGATTTCAAGGAAGCCACCTGTTCTCGGCATTCTGCTTCCATTTTAGAGCATTCTTCGACGAATATGTTTGCAAGTGCCTCCTGAATACATATTGACTTCTCACATTATGTAGAAGCATTATTTTTACGACAATCCCCTATGTTTCACCTTGGAAATTAGCAGACAACCTTGATAGAAGGTTTAAATCAGACTACAATAGCTTATACAGCGTTGTTAGCTTTCCGCACAGACATATACAAGCCTAGTAACAGTAATGGTCATGGCAGCCATTTTAAAACTGTCCTGGTCCACGTCTACTTTTACCTGAGCGTAAATCTCTCTCTCTCTCTCTCAGACTCCTTAAAAAAAAGTTTCTTAGAAAAACTGCATTTGAATTTAACATTTAAGTAGCATTTTAATTAAATATTTAAATTAAATTATATCGGAAACAAATGCATCAGTTTAATTTGTTACATGAAATGCATTTTAATGGCCTTGTAACAGTATGTTGACATTTAAAAAAAGAATAGGTAGGTAGGTTGTTGGATTAAGGATGCTCGCTGGGGGCAGCAACACAACGGGCTATTGGAAATGGTGAATGCTTCACTAAAGAATTTTTCTCTTCTCGGTAAAAAAAGTATTTTTCACTGCGTCACAAGAAACTCTTGATAATTATAATATTTTTAATCATATGAATTTGTACATAAAATCTATAATTTATTTGTACAGAAATATTAATAAGATTTTATTTAACAAAAATCAAGAGTTTTGCATGAGTGGATAGACAGGTACTATAATAAATTTACGATTTCTCTGAGTAAATTTTAGCGATAAAATTAACTTCGTACTTTACTGTTAAAACCGGCAAATCGACTTTCATGATTGCAAACATTCAAGAACTATTTTTGCCTCTATGCGGGTAAATTTCTATATCTTTAAAAGAGTCCGACGCAATAATTGAAAACTACCTCAATCAATAAACTTAATTATAATTTTTATGATTAAATTTATGATTTAAGAAAGGGGGTAAATGTAAATTGAAGATGCAATGTAAACCAATGGAGCTGTAATTTTTCCTGCTCTATTCGAGATTTTGTGCAATGCAAAGGCAATGTAAGAAAGTGGTGTGTCCATTTTTTTAACTTCGGTAGGCAGTTGATTATTGTCACACTGGAGCAACACAACGATCTATTAGCGACATTCCGGGATCAATTCTGAATGGAAAGATCCAAAGACAACGCCTCTTAATTTTAATTTTGAGCTGCGGATAGATGGCGAGGTCAACACAAGAGCTGGAATCTCACTCTTCAAACTTCCACAACTCGTCAGCGTCAATTTGAGGCTACGGCTGATTTAACGTGCAACAGCCCTTGCGTACATGAAAGACATTAGATCAAGTCTCGAACTCGCGAACCTCTGATTGCTAATCCTTTGCTCTTCCGATTGGGTAGCCTATTCCATCTGTGGTATTCTTATTGATTCAAGTACCTTGTAATGCAAGGATAACCTGTATTTTATAACTAATTTTAAGTCTTAGGAATTGATCCTGCCTAAGACGATCGCATGCGCGGCAGCTGGTGCACGGTAAATCTGTCATGGCCTCAAATGTCCTCACGTTGGAGTGGTATGGAAGTTTGGATATTGGGGTGCGCATATTCAAGTGTTCTAACCTCGTCATCTAATCATGATTCAAAATTACGAGGTGGTGTTCTAGGATCATTCCCTTCAGACCTTCCTGGAGCACCGCCAATAGCCCTTTGTTCAGTTTGAAATTACCTACCTACCAAAGGGACTGGTGTTGTTAAGTCTAAGTATTTCGAAGCTTATGCGAAATCCGTAAATTTTATTTTCGATGTTAAGGAGAGCGGTTGACCTACATTTTGGAAATCGATTATAGAAAAGTTGTTTTGTTCACTCGTTGAAATAGATTTTGAAACCAACTTTACCACATAACGTTATTTTGCGTTAGGAAATGGAATTGTTTTGCGCAGAAAGTAAGAAACATTTTCCGTCCAGTCTAGTATCTTGTTTCCAACGATTATGAATCTTATTTTGTAACTTTGTATATCCTACCTCATTACTTTCCCATTTCTCTGCCGACCAACCGGTCTGGTGGTTAAGGTGTTAGCCTCTAGATCGGAAGATTCCTGGATCGAATCCGGGTCAGTGCATGGGTATTTGTAAGCGTATGGTGTAGAGACGGCTGGTGCATCTTAATTCTGTCGTGGCTGTAAGTCCTCACGTGGGGTTGGTGTGGAAGTTTGGAGAGTGGGGTGCCAACTCAGATGTTGAAAGACAGACCCTGGATCAAAATTACGCGGTGTTGTTCTCGGATCTATCCTTTAGGGGATTGATCCCGGACCTTCGTCAATAGGTCGTTGGGTTGCTCTAGTAGACGTTAATTAAAATTAACTTACCATCCCATTTCTAGGTAACAGGGACAACAGAAGCGCAGACGTGTATTAACCAGGATTGTATTTTGTGGTTTCATGGAGCTGTATTTACCAGGAAATCGATCGGTAGTGAATTAACGTAGCACTGGAGCAACACAACAGTCTATTGGCGACGGTCCGGCATAAATCCCTAGGTACTACGAAAGAAGTCCGCCTTGTGAGAATTCACATTCTTTGTAAACTCGTGTGTTACAAATGTAGAATCGGAAATCGCTTCTCGCAAGGAATAATGTCCATGACCTCAATTCACAGCAATATGAGTGCTTGCACGTGTGAGGCACCAGAAGTTAACTCAAATGAGCGGTTTTATGAAATATATATGTGTGTTATCCCAAAATGCGGGACGATTCTTTTTCTGGAAGCTGAGTGCTTCGGTCGAACAGATTCGCTCGCTAGTATCCGCGTGTGGCATTCCCGTGACATCGTCAACCAGAAATGACGTTTTGATATATTTCATTGTATATATTTCACAATCACTTAGAAGAAGTAAAAATTGATCAAAGTTTAATCGTGTTGTTCTGACTATTGAATCATACCCCACCGAACCAATACTACATAAATATAATATATATCCTCAATATTATACTATATATCTCCAAAACCCAATCGATTCGTTTAAATACTAACTGTAGAAATAATAAATGTTTTACCACACAACTAGGAAGCTGTGGGAGGGTAGGTATTTAAATTAACGTCGCACTGGCTATTAGCGACGGTCCGAGATCAAGTCTGAATGGAAAGATACGAGGACAACACCCCATACTTTTGAATCACGGTCAAATGTCCAGGCCATACCTGAGTTAGCAACCCTCTCCAAACTTCCACACCACGCCAACTTGAGGACATTGAGGCCACGACAGATTTGAAGTGCACCAGGCCCCTTTTGTACACGACGGTCTGGTTGGTTTCGAACTCCCAACCCTCCAGTGGATAGATAATCCGTAGCTCCTTCTTCCGGGCTATCGAGGCATTGCGTGGCCAAAAAGAAGGGTATATTTTAAAAATAATTCCAATGGCGGGCACTGGACTTTTTCCCTTGGCCACTACAAGGCCGGAAGCGATGGTCTGTACTTCCAATGGCGGGCAATAAGGACTTGTACTTGGCCAAGAGAGAGGTTCATCTCGACAAGGTATCTCGTCATCAACAAAACTGACTGCATCTTGATGGACGAGATATTCAACTAGTTACCACCGTTCCAGCCTAAGCCACTCGATGTAAAGCCACGTGATTTTGAACCACGGTCAGATGACGGATGATAAACGAGATATCTCGTCATTAGTAGAAAACATCAGATCTCGGTCTCGTCATTGCAAAAAATCATCTATATCTTGATGACGAGTTATCTCGTCATTGGCAAAATGGATCACACCTTGATTGACGATACATCACGTCGAAATCTCTTAAAGGCATATTCTGTAATTTTTTTGCTTTTCAAAATTTTATGTAGCACATAAGTAGGTTTTATGTTTTTATGTTACAGAACCATTATACCCAGACGACCAGACTCTACGCATACAATTAGCTATCTTATTTACGTCTAGCTTTTAGGTAGGTTGTGGTGTCGTTTCCCTAACACGTTAGTGTAAAATAGTACGAATAGTACCCAAGGAGAAGACGATCAACAGCTAAGATATTTAAGCTCTTATTATTCATAGATTGTTCAGAATATATACAGTATTATACATAAAATCGCATTAACATCGTTACACCAAGACATAAAGTATGTATTCTCGCAGTCCAGCACGGTGAACAAGCTTCACCGGCTGCTTTTCTCTCTCTTGTCTCTCACATCACTGTAGTCTAAAAGAAAACCAACGGTAAAAGTCAAAAACCAATCAGAGATCATCTGGAAGATCACCACCTGTTCAACTCAAGTCGTAAAGCGCGCGGTGGGAGAACAGCAGCTGGCGCCAAACAATAAAAAAAAAACCAGAATATATTCGGCATTCCGACACAATGGGGTAAGCACCCGCCCTGCAAATGACCCTTCCTAAAGGTCAAGCCCAACGGAGTCTCTCACGATGTCACTATTCTGGAGTTAGCTTCCATATAGGTAGGTTCCTGGTTCGAATCTGGGTCAGTGCATGAATGTTTGTAAGCGTATGGTGTTGAGGCGGCTGGTGCACCTTAAATCTGTCGTGACCGAAAGTCCTCACGTGGGCTGGGGTGGAAGTTTGGAGAGTGGGGTACCAGCTCAGGTGTTGCTTCGTCATCTGACCGTGGTCCAAAATTACGAGGTTTGTCCTCGGATCTTTCTCTTAAGGGACTGATCCCGGACTGTCGTCAATAGCCCGTTGTGTTACTGTAGTACGACGTTAATTAAAAATTACCACGATGTCACGTATGGTAGGTAATTTAATTAACGTCGCACTGGAGCAACACAACGTGTTATTCCTAGCTTTCAGATAAAGTCGCTCAAGTCAAGCTCAGAACAAGTTAAAGTTTTGAAAAAGTAACGGAGACAATTCTTAGTAGATAGAAATCTAATATTAAATATTCAATAATTAAATATTTTTCGAATATTCTGTTATTTTAATTTAATTTAATTTTTTAAACTTTAAAATCTAAATTGTTTACTGTTTAAATATGAATCAAATTTTATATGTATGTAAATCGTAGCGGCTCTTTGTATAAAAATTGCACACACACATCTTAGTTTTAATTGCATTTTAATTCATTTACGTATACAATTTTGTTGTGTGTATGAGGCATTTTAATTCAGTTCAATATTTTAATTAATTGCATCAATAATATTTGCATTTTATTTTCACTTAGGAGAGTGTAATGAAATCTAAATGAGTTGTATTTTGAAAAATCTTTACAACTTTCAACAACTATACTTTGTTTTACCAGACTTCTGTAAAATCTGATTTGCATGTTTCCCCGAATTCTGCCATAAATCATATATTGTTTGGATTTTTTCAGAAAAATCAATTCAATTTTAATGTTTATTTACGAAATGTGTTAGTCGTTAAACAGCAGTTTACGGAATTTGATGCGTCGAGTCATACTTTTTGCAAAATAGGTATTTTTTATTTCTTATTTATAATACTGTTTATTTGACAGTTTCAATGTAAAACGATTTAAAATAAATATTTCATCGATACAGTTTTATTTATCGGGATTTTCTTTGAAATGTCAGGAATTGATTTTGTTGGGAGCTTCCATGTTTAGGTCTCGTATCCCAAATAGTTCTTCCATATACTGTATAAATGTTAAACTGCATATAAGTACTGTATATATTATACGTCAGATTACCCTGACAATAACCTCAACCAACAACTTCTTTAATAACCAAATCCATTGTTTTTTAAATCAAAATACTAGCTGAATAACCCGACGTTGCACAAGTTTCAAATTTGACCGCGACAGCTAAAACATGACCGAGACATTTCCCTATGTTAACTCATACACAAACCCTGTAGAACGTGTTTCCTTATCCATGTCCATTTATTGCAGGAAAACAAATTTTAGATTTTAAAATTGGGCTCACTTTTTGAACACATTGAGGCGCACTTTTAGGACTACCTGTGTGCTAATTCAAAGCGACAGCTTATATATATTTATATATATATATATATATATATATATATATATATATATATATATATATAATACAATAATAGGGGGCTCCGCACCCTGCTTGCTTACGGTCGCCAACCCCCTGGGATTGCTACGCAATACCATTTGGTTTGCTTAACAACCCAAAACTCCTTTTACATATGCCATTTGGTTTGTTTCGACCACCAACATTCCTTTCGCAGAGTGAAACTATCTGAATAATTCCTATTATCCTGATTTCACTTTCCGGTCCATGACGTCACATCGAGGGCTTCGCCCCCTGCTCGCTTACGCTTGTCGACCACCGGGTGACCAACCACCGGTGCTTCGCAAACCAACACCTCTTTCGCAAGTGATTTCACTTTTTTTTTTACTTCAACACTTAATGCACCGTAAACTAATAGCCGCATCAGTAAAAAATCTTCTGCATCTTCTTACCTGTACAATTTTAAGTAAACGATGTTAATTTCCAAACTTTACGATCTGTACTTTGTACTTTCTCGGTAAACCGTCTGAGAACAGAGGGAAAAGAGCGAGCCTTTTTCCTCGCCAAATAAAAAGAAATCGTTTTTATGGCAATTGTTGCTACGATAAATTTGATATCTGGCAAACCCGATAGTCAAAAATACAACCCTCATATGCTCCGCGAATTTGCTCCGCGAAATAAAAGATACGAAATTTGTGTCACCAACTTTTGATTGCATCGAATTTATTTATGAACCAATTTAAAAAATAATTGTACCGTAAGAAAGAGTACATTCTAAGGTATACTGCGATATTTTCAAAATTAAAAACTAATAGTAATAAGATATAGGTATGACAGTTTTAGTTTTGTAACGTATGTTCTATTTGAAAGAAAGGAAATCACTTAGAAGCTTCCATAATTTAAACATGTTTTTGTTTATGAACAAAAATATAATCACCAATTTATCCAAGTAGTTTGTTTTGTGGTTCGCGAGATATTTCAAAAAATAATTGCTCAAAATAATGAAACTTTGCTCACTTATAGGAAACCCATCTATATAAATAAGAATGGAGTGTTTGTTTGTACATTCAATATTTTCGACCCATTTCAAGTTTTCTATACGTTTTGGACCCTTCTGATGCCGAATCCGCCTTTTTCTCGTTTGGTGTCTGTCTGTCTGTCTGTCCGTCTGTCTGTCTGCCTGTCTGCCTGTCTGTCTGTATGTTGTGCCCTATACACGTCCACGCGGTTTAAGATATTTTCATGGAAATTTGCATACAGTGAGTACTTATCTTGATTTAGTGAGTGAAATTGGTTGCGAAAGTCTGTCTGTCCGTCTTTCTGTTCTATGTTCGATTTTGTGTTTGTGTGTTTGTGTAGGCATCACATGAATTATATTCCAGATATTTGATTGCAGTGTATTTTATGTGATACATTATCTATCAATATAGTGAATGCAATATTAAACATATCTTTATTTTATAATTAGATGAGTTTCATGCTAAAACACCTGAGTAAGTATACTTAAATCAACCATAATTTGGTAGTTTTGGAAAAATTGGAATGTCTATTGAATATTACGATTACTTCGATTATTTTACCAGTACTGCTAAAAAAGTAATTATTCTTCAAAAAATTATATTTTTTAATGAAATTTCAGCTCTGATACTTCCTTTATTTCGAGTCTTATTTTTGTTCTTAGCGCAATGAAAACGATTTCGGAATATTTGAGACAGACGATATTTTTCAAGGAAATGAGAATGAACAAGATCGCGTGAGCAGTGATATTTTCTGTTTTTTTCGCTCTGAATTAATTTCACATTTCTAAATTTTGTTCACTTTTAGTTGTAAATTGTGGCAACTGTGCGAGATCAAGAGATAAAAATGAATCACAAATTAATATCTTTAGAACAATTTTTTCGACATCTTTTATTTTGTTCTATTTTACTGTTTTCTGTTTTAAATATTTATTATTTGTAATAACTGTGTTTTCCTTCTCATCACACCCAACAGCACCACAAAGTATTAGACTTGAAAATGTTAGGTAAGTCAGTATAAATTTTCAGTAAATTTTAAGTGTAGTTATGCCATTATTGAAAGAATAATGCCGTTATTTAAAGAATAATGCCGTTATTTAAAGAATAATGCCGTTATTTAAAGAATAATGCCGTTATTTAAAGAATAATGCCGTTATTTAAAGAATAATGCTGTTATTGAAAGAATAATAATGTTTAAAAATCCAAACTAGAACTTTTTCCAACATTAAAAAATTCGTTGTAGTAAGGACAGGAGAAGATTGCAAAATTTCACAATGTCGCATACCGGAGGCAAGAGTGCCACAAGTAAAAAAATATTGTTTTGTTGACTATGAGTGCGAGAGCACTCGCCGTAAATCGTAATTTTAATTAATTGAGTTGCACATGAAGAGAACTTAAGAAAGGGAATTCCAAATCTTCCTATAAATCGTCTTTTATAGTAGTAAACTTAGTATCACCTTTCGTCATTTTGTAGCTTTGTCATACAGTAATTGTGCGATGTATGTGAAATGTATTACATGAATGGATATGCATGTGTAGGATTTGTGTCCAAAGTAAGTTGTAGAAAATATAAAGATGGCGAAAGGTGTTAAAATAAATTTTTATTCTACAAAAAACGTAAGTCATTATATATTTTGATTATCTCTTCAATCTAGAGTAAACGAATTCAAACCGAGTAAGGTCGGGTATTTTGCTAGTTACCTATAAAATGGTGTATAATTATAATGATCGATTCACTACTATTTGGTTTATAGATTTAACAATTTTTAAGTCTGCCTCATTGAATACATACATCAGAATATTTTCGTGAGTAACTTAGAACATTTTAAACTAATATTTATTCATTTTATGTAAGTAATGAATCCAAAAAAGTGCAGTTTCATCATTGTCTAGTTGTGAAATGTTTTCCCTAAAACTTCCTAATACTTTTTCTGTCACAAATATAAGCTTTCGTGACATTAGTTTTAATGTGATTTCCTTTTCCCTTAAACATAAGAACTTTTAACTTGCTTCCAAATTGGAAAAGAATCCATCGAAAAGTGAGGTTTTTATAACTACTGCCTCTTTTTACGATAAGTGTTTTGAGCTACTGTCCCCTGAGGAATAATAAAGTCAGTCGGTACTTTATACTCGGCCCCTTTCAGTAAATGCTAGACAAACTCGCACGTGTTGGAAAAGACACCGAAACGAAACAAACCCCTTCGCAGCGCCGCCTGACGCTATTAACCTCAACCATTTCGGAATTTGTTTAATAACCTGTATCCGCCGCACACATTCTATCCCCGGTGCCGACATTGCCAACTTTCCAGCGCGTTATCTGCAGCAGACAACTCTGATAAGTGTCGTAGTACACTTGGCCTTCTTTTGCTTTTTCGCCAATCACGTCTGAGCTTTCCCAATCTGTGTGCCGGTATTTAAAGCCAGTGCGATTCGAAATTCATCCTGGGTTCCTGCAGTTCAGTTGCCGGTAAAACTCAAGAAGTGAGCGCCATGACCATTGACGTGTACCTCGCTCCCGCCAGTGGGCCTTGCAGGGCCGTGCTCATGACTGCCAAATGCATTGGAGTGGATGTCAACTCCAAAATTGTCAACCTCATGACTGGAGATCAGCTGAAACCCGAGTATCTGAAAGTAAGTTATTCTTGTTGAGGATCACTTTACAAAATGGAATATTGTTTTTGACAATTCAAGCAAAATGGAAACATCGGTCTCTTTCATAAAACGTTATTTCAAGTATTGATCAAGAACTTGGGAGGGTGACCAACTGAGCTTGTCTCGGATGGGAGATGAAATTAAATATTTAAACAATTAAGGCACTCAAATTTTTTTAGTATTATCTTGAACTGTTCAAAACTTTTAATTCATGGCAACTTCAAATTTTCAAGCTCGCTATTTATGTCAGCTCCGGAGATTTAGGCCCCTTCGGACCATGTGCTCCAGCATCATTTCAATATCATGTAATGGAACAAGAAAATTCTTAAATTGGAATGTACACCGAACAATTTTAATGCATGCAATTTATTGTATCCGATTGATTTTGTGTTTTGCAGACAAAATTTTACTTTTGGCATAAAAGTTCCAAAGACACACGAGTCTGTTTCTAAATGTCGGTAAAGTGAGAATAGAATATTCCGATTGACACACAAATATATAATCTTATAGATGTCTTATAAATTATATAAATATTTACATACTTTCATGTCAAAGTTTCATATAAGCTGAGTCATTTTCTAAACGTCGGTGAAGTGAGAATTGAATATTCCGATTGCATTTATTAACTATGATGTTCCAATTTGGGTGCTTATTCGAATTGATTTTTTATAGATGTGTAGAAAATATAGTCTAATCGCACGCGAACGTGAAAAAGAAGTTAAGCATGTTAGTCGAGTTATTGCTTTTAAAGAGCAATAATTTGGAAAATCGAAACTATCGTTAACTAAATGACAGCAATCATTTGCCGTAACATGGTTTATTCATAAATCTTATGGATTGGTAACAATAATCCCCTGTGTCCATTTAGAATGCTGTATTTTCTGGACGGTAACAAGGCGTGTTAAATTGAGATACCCTAAATTTTGAAAAGAGCTTGGTACTAAGTACTATATTTTTTATACTTACGGCGTGTTTCACCACAATTATCATTTTGAGCAGACCTGAAATCTTGGAATAGACCTTGGTACTAAAAACTAGGCTTAGATGAATGGACGGACTGTGTATTTCACCATAATGATCGTATTAATTGTGTCCTTATAACTCGTCAATCGTGGATTTAGAAATTTTGTTCCTGTGTTTCAAAAGCACGCAATCTGTAGTTATTGAGAAGTTTCGTAACTGCTTCACATATATATATACTCTTTCGCGATAGTCCCTTGAAAGTCACGATATTGGAGGAAAATGTAACCTGCATTAAAATCCCATTTATAGTACGAAAACAGATCGCATTCGTTGTATAATTCATTTACTTAGTCTTTCTTGTCTTCGTGTTACACGTAACCCTATTCAAAAAGATAGATGTACACTAAAACCTTCCTTAATGGTTATTTGGAAATAAATAGAAGTTTGCTTTTGCAACATGATTTTTCCCATTAGTTTCTTTTAATGAAACATTTATGAAATGCAAAAGTCGATACGCTCACTGCTTATAAATTTCGGATGAACCCGGAGACCTTTATTCCTGTCTTGTCTGACAAAACTGCGCCATGGCTCCCACAATGCTGCTATATAATTTTGGGATAAGTCCAGCCTGTAGGGCTGTACGAATGACCGCGTTGGATCTGGGTATAGAGTTGAAGTTGCAAGACGTCGATCTATTTAAATTAGAAACCCTGGAACCATATTTTCTGGAGGTAAGGAAAGATCGGATTGAAGGTCATCTAACTTTTAAATATCACTTGTGTCATTTAGTTGTCTGACACTTCTCACATTCCTACAAGGGTATATAATTTTTCCATTAAAAGTGCATTGATTACTTTCATGTAAACGAACTAATAAAATTATTGTTGGTTGCTTAATAGTTTATTAAATTAATCACTAGGAAATATGAAAGCATTTAAACCATTTTCAGTAACATCAGTTTATTATCTACACGCATTAGCGTTTCAAGAGTTATAGGAGTAAAAATTAAATTTTAGAGGTAGATTTGAATATTTACCTAATGTTAATTAATCCTATTTTTAGCGTACACACCCATTTTAAAATGATTTTTTTTGTGCACTTGGATCATCTAAGATGCGTCACTTTTTATTCCTATGCTCGTAATTTCGGATATTTAAAGTGGTAAATTGGAGATACAGGTTTGTCAATGTAGTAGAACCTTGATTATTCGAGCCGAATTTGATTTTCGAGTTTCCTAGCGTTACGAATCTTTCAGTAGCAGTAGTAACATGTAGAGCAATTTTTTTGTTCCTGGTGTTAAATAGATTTATTTTGTCTTACTTCGTCCGTAATCGTAATGTTAGTATCTACAGTGGCTCAGTTAGTTTCCGAACCTTGCGTCGTAAGACCCAAACCAACCAAATTACCTTTTATAATCAAGGTTCTGTTGTATTTTTAAAAACTTCGAAATTATTCCAGGTCTTGATTTAGTATAAAAATCTATTTTTAATTTTTCGCCCCTTCCAAATGAAATCATGGCTATGCTAATGTGAAATCTTTCCCCCTACTTTCAGATAAAAAAATTAATACAATTTTAATTTCCAACTATGAAATATGATAAATTCAGATAACAAATATTACCTCACAATTCTGAGAAATAATTAATCCTTTGACTCCTTCCATGATAATCGACCCACAAATTATACTTCCGTTTGCCCCAGATTTTAGAGGAGCTCTTGGTTTCAAAAAGTCTTCCCTCTCGTACCACTCCTGGTCTCAATTTCAGTCTGGTTTGAAACCCATTTTTTAGAATATTCTCCGTTTAATCAGTTTTTGCAAAAGATGACAAATAATGTTTAAATAATGCAATCTGTAGTTGTAACAAGTTACATTTTCTCTGCTATATCTAGGATATTGGTTCCCATGTATTGATTTCGGAACAAAGGTATTAAAGCTTCCGAAAATTCCAAAAACTTGTGCTTTTTTTTTCGAAATATTCTAATTTTTCCCAGGAACAGGAAAGTTCAATGAGATTAAATTGAATTAAGTTTTAAGGATTAGTTTGATAGAATTGTAATTATAGTAGCCTTGATGGTTGGTATCCGTATTATCCGAGCCCGAATTCGACACAATTTATTAAAAAAGTTTTAAATGAACTACTTTAAGGCTTCGGTACGCAACTCGCGTTCAGATTAACTGTAAAATTATCACAATACATGGCAGAAGACACAAATCCTAGGTTTTTAAGATCGATGTTCAAATTACATGGTGTTGTATTTGGATCTTTCCCTTGGGGAAACGATTCCGAACAGTCTTCCAAAACCCGTTGTGTTGATCCAGTACTACGTTAATTGAAAATACTCCTTACTACGTTAATTGAAATAAAAAAATGAATATTTCAGTATCAGTTATGGAATAGTACGGTGCATTTTTTCTGTATTTTGTAACGGCTGTTTTGTGCATATACATTCGTATTATCTTAGTGTCGGGTTATCCGAGGTCATTTCGTTCCACATTACCTGGTAATCAAGGTGCTACTGTATATATCTGAAAGGTTTATGCTTTAGAGCCTAAAATCAATTTCGATTGTAAATTCAACTTATTTATTGTTCTTATTTTGTACAAATGTCACGATATACAAGCTTGGCTACAATAACTAGGTCAAAAAGCTACGGGAACCGTCTTTGTTAAGGGTTGATTTATTTATAAAAAGGTATAAAGAGACAAAAAAAAATGAAAATCTCCTCGTTTGATCTTGTATCTTCATACTTGACTAAAAATTAAATTTTTTTTTTTTTTTTTTTTGCTATTATGGAGTTTGGTATTTATCTCGGCATGTTTTCTTTCGCACATCAAACACTAAAAATCCAATTTTAAAGTACCAAAATTCGTTTCGATACACAATATGGTAGAAAATTTGCATAGAGCTGGTGCATTAAATAGGAAAAATATTCCGTGATCCTAAGCTTGGCCACAACTGGCCCTTGTGCCATAAAAATTCCTTAATATATCATATGCCTAGTTCCTATGCAATTTGTGTCTTAACCTTTTGACTAATGACTTTCAAGGTACAACTGCTGTACTAGCCGTAGTCTAAATTCCCTCTTAGCGCGATCAAGGTACAACTGCTGTACTGTCCGTAGTCTAAAGGTTAATGCTATTATTTGGAGAGCGTTAAAGCTCTCCAAAAATGCACGGGTTGCCATGATAAAAACATTCTACGCTCGCGCATGATCTGGTATAAAAGAGCGTTCTTCACCCTTTGGTTTGTGCTGACTCAAGTTGTCCTTGGATATATTATCAACAGTTCGCAGTCGGATTACGAGTTAGGCTGGAAGTATCTATCTGCTAACGAATGCTCTACTCTAGTTCCGCCCTTAAAGTATTCAGTTCCTTAAAAACGTTTCGACTAATTAGATTCTCGTCCAAGATGGCAGTGCCTACTATGTACAGTTTCCCAAGATGTCCCTACTGTCGATCGGTTCTGATGCTCGTGAAATACCTGAAAATTGAATTAAACGTGAAACATGTCGATCTTGCGAAAGGAGAACACAAAACTCCAGAATTTGGTGAGGTAGGTTAGTTTTGTATCAAGAGAAAAGTACTTTGTTGTGTTCGATTCAGAATTACAGCCTACTTGACCGACTGACTCGGGCCTCTTCACATGAAGCATTATCCAACGCGCGTTTGACATCAACAAGAGACTTGTACCTGAATTACATAGTTATACTGGAGCGGTCTACGCGTTTGATATATTTTAAATGAATGTCCTGACTTTAATACTAATACTCAACCACTTTGGTGCTACTAACCCTAGTATTAATGATTTATTAAGACCCTCGTCATCGAAATGTTTTTTATTTATCACAGTTTATCATTATTTTATCTAAATATTGAATTGAAATATTTTTTTCAATTTATCTTTGTCAAATTTCAATTATTAGTATTCAATTCAATCTATATATATTTATATATTAAGGATGTGTATATTTTCTATACAAGTCTACCGTTTGACCAATTCACACCAAATTTGGTACACTTATACTTTAGAACACTGGGAAAACATAGGCTATTACTGTCTTGTCTTCAGACCAATCTGTAGCAACCATAAAAATTGGCACACAGGTAGTCCTAAAAGTGCCCCTTGATACCCCAATTTTGAAATCTAAAGTTTGTTTTCCTGTAATAAATGGATATGGACAAGGAAATTTTTTCTACAGGAAACCGAAAGGAGGATACAATGGTTCTTATTTTGGACGCTCGTTTTTTCTATAAGCAAACCTTTGTGACAAGAGGAACGCCGTGCGAGTAATAATCAAAATATCTAATTTTTCATAACTTACATTTTGTAGTGGAACACGAAAAACTCATTATCATGAAAGCATAATTTTGTTATTTGAGATCTGGCCAACCGGAATTAATGTTCTATTTTATAAATTTGATTTAGAGTCCCGTATTTGTGTTTATACAGTGAAATTGTCTCGGTCATATTTGAGCATTACTAAATTTCATAAATCATTATCGTTTTTATCAATATTTTTCTGTCTTTTTTGGAATTGCTCTATTCCAGCTCATGAAGTCTAATTTCGACACTTGGCACATCTTTCGTTTTTCAGAATTCTCCACTTTTCATCTGGAATTTTGCTTTTGTTTGTATGTCTTAGTCTTTTGCATATTACAATATAGTATTCAGGAATTAAATGATATAGTTGCCTCCAAAGTAAGTTGTAGAAGCTATGAAAAAGTTGAAACTAAGTTATTGAGTATTTTCCGTGCACTTTAAATGATTGCATTTATCTACATAAGAAAAGTGATTATTCTAATTTACTTTTCCAATCAACATATTTAACCATTTCATCTTGAGCAACGCCGTATTATTCGGCTAGTTTATGAATAAATTACGTTAAAAACTTATTTGAAGTTACCGATAGTGTTTGACGCAGCTTGGTGAAACGTGGTCCTTGTGCCATAAAGAATCAATCTACTGATGCGAAAACATGAAATAATCTCTGAAACTTCAACGCTCGCTGACTTTCAATATTATATTTTTGCACTGGCGTTTCGCATACGCTACGTTGTAGTCCTATGATCCCGCGTAGTTAACGCTCATGTGAACAGCGCAGTTCTTTTACTCTACGTTTTAGAATGTTTTCATTCCCTTGGTCCAAATTTCTATCTTGGCGATCGTTAAAGTAAACACTTTAAGATTTCAAATCTTCGCAAAATTTTACACCAGATCGTTTCCAAAAATAAGATTTTGCTTTATATATTTTTGACTTAAATTTGTGAAATATATTCTTTACAAACACAAAATGTGTGTTTAACGTGTCTTTATAGAGATGTCCCTTTATGGGGTATCGTGTTGCCTAAATCTATTTTATTTTTGGTCATTAAGACTAGTATAAAAATTTAATCGGATTCGTTGTGGAAAACATTTTACTGTTTAGATGTAAAAATGGTAAAAAAAATTAGTTCAACCAAAGGGTTTCACTTATGAGGTATCGTATACCGGCAACTGTTCGTTTTAATTTTCATGTACCGCAAACACTTTAAAAGTTATAACTAAAAGAAAGCATTCAACTTAAAAGCTTAAATCTGACGCTGTTTTTTAATGTTCTCAGAAACACAAGATGAGCTGCAATTTTTATTCGGTTTTTTACATCCTCAGTTAAATTAAACTAGCAGGGGCTTATGTTTTGAAAATTTTAAACTATGAAAATTTATTTTAGGAAAATTAAATAAATTTTAAGAAAAGTTAGAACGAAGATATACCAACAAAAAACGTCTGTCGAAGAAAAAGTATAGGCGACCGGGGTTTGTTGACGTCAGCTTTTTGATAAGTGCTTCAGAGACCCATGCTTCATATTTATATTTAATTTAATCATTTTTTAGTTATATTTGTTCGTTTCTATGTAAATAAAGTCGGTGCTCTTGTGGGTTCAGAAAAATACATTTTAGGTCTCCCTGTTGGGAAAAATGATTTCTATGTCTTTCAATGGTTGTAAGTCAAAAAGTTGATTGGGCAACAAAATATCCCAATTGAAGACCATTTCCTTAAAAACGATATAATACTGTTCACCAAATGTGTTTCGCAAAACTATTCGTTTTACAGTTTGAAAAATTATTTAATAAAATCATGTTTTGAATATTGAATCGGAGTAAATTTCACCTTGAAATCCGTTGAACAGTTACGATCTTTAGCGATCATAAAGATTGAAACTTGGATCAGGGCAATGGAGGCCGCAATCTGACCTTGTGAAAAGCTGGTTGGCCCTACACATGAAGCGTTTGAAGATTCTTTACCGAAACGCTTTGGAACGCTCAGTAAAAACATAGCCTCACGTTGTCCTTCAATAGTGTTTAGCAGTCACATGGCGAACTGCTGTGGAGTCGACACATCTGCGAAAAGAATGTTTTCCTCCAGTTTTATGCCTTTTAAGTTCATCCAAGATCGCGATGCCTACAATGTACAGTTACCCAAGCTGTCCCTTCTGTCGATTTGTTCTGATGCTCGTGAAATATTTAAGAATTGAGTTAAACGTGAAAAATGTCGATATTTGTAAAGGGAACACAAAACTCTCGAATTCAGCAAGGTAGGTTTCTTTCTATTCAACGAAATGGAATTTCTCTTGCCATACTTGTGAGACGGATTCCGAACAAAATCCGGCTAATTTAAAATGCCGATATAAAATTTATCTTTGTCTTCAGTGGGCGTTTTATAGTACCAGAACAATATTTTACATTGGTATGTAAAAATTGCTTACATATTTTCAGATAAAATGTTTTGCTTTGGTTTAACTCGAAATCGTGTTTTTCTACTTAATGCCACTACGTTAAAAGTCCCCAGACTTTAAAATGGGTCTTGAGAACTATGAACTGCCGTAAATAACTGCAATGTGTACGAGAAGCTTATTTCATGTAGTTGACATCTTCATCTGACCGTGGTACTACATTACGAGGCGTTGTCCTCTGATATTTACCTTCAGGATTAATCCAAGACTGTCGCAAATAGTCCGTAATGTTGCTCTAGTGCGACGTTAATTCAACTACTTTTTGCTATAGAAGTCAGATTGACACCCTGTTTAGTTAGCGTTCTGGCCTCTTGTTCAACAGGGTCTTGGTTCGAATCTCATTCAAGGCATGGGTGTTCGTAGTTGATCGAAATCCAATAAGACGGAAATCCCGCTGTATTGCCCTCGTTTTCCAAAAAAAAATTAAACTCGTCATTTTTCGATGTCAAATCGGAATTTTTGAAAATAATATTGAACATGAACAATTTTTTCATTCGATGTAAGCTTACCTTTTTATCAACTATTCCATTATTGCTTAAGAACTTGATCAATGCGAATACCGTTTTGTTAACCATAAGTTATCGTGCTATCCAAATGCAATTGGAGTTCGCATGAAAGTGGGTTAAAAGTAAATTTAATGCCTAGTGATAATTACGCGGCTCGAAAACAACTTAACCCACTTTTTCTAGAGTGATTCATGATAATTCTAAGCCCACTGCGTCCCGATTTGAAAACGAAAGCTGTTCATTGACCCGAGTAAACCTATTGATTTCCTTTTCACGGGGAGAATTTTTGCCGCTTTAAAATTGCTAACGCGGTTACTATGGTTTTCAATATCCGGCTGTTTGAATTGTTTATTTTTAGGCAGTAACGGATATAGTGCACAATTTTAGTGGTAAGCAAAGGTTTCCAACCCTTTCGAAGGACTGGTATCCCGGTTGGGAGAACATCAGATTAGCAACCGAAGAGTGGCGAGTTCGAATCCACCCAGACCGAAGGTGACTGGTGCACGTTAAATCCATTGTGGCCTCGAATGTCTTCACTTTGGCGTGGTGTGGAAGTTTGGAGAAAAAGGGTGCCAGCTCAGATGTTGCCTATTCATCTGACCATGATTCAAAATTACCTGGTGTTGGCCTCGGATTTTTCCTTTGAGGGTTGATGTCTATGGTCCCTTAGGACCTATCCTATGTTTTACAAGTTAATGGTGTTTTGGAGTTACACAGGGGAGGAGGTGGTAAAGAGATATATTTAAATAATTGCACATTGCCAATGCAATGGAATTGTATTTTAAGAACTGAAATTTGCCATATCCCAATCCATTCTCGATTACCACCTATACACATTGTCAAAACAGCCACACAAAAGTTTTTCTTTTGCGATTGTATACTTCTATTTCTTTTCATGGGGCTGCCTCGGATCCATCAGCACAGGTCGGGAACCACTGGTGGTCTAGAGATGGAATTGGTATTTGGAGGACGAGTTCAACTAACTCGAGTTCGCAGGGAGATAGTTGAATTCAGTTTCTACTTCAAATCGGAGATGTTATTTGCAGCACGCATTTTGGAAATGTAGCAGGCGAAAACGAGCAGCGTTATATGTATTAACAAGTGTTTGTAGCAAATAGGCAATCCTGTAACTCGGGTAAAAAACTTTTTCATTGGATACAGATTACTGCTTCTACGTAACTGTGAAATTGGGAGCTAAAGAACCAAATGTAATGATGACAGTATCATTAATATTTCATCCGTGAGGGTGTTTCTCTTGATTCTGAGCTGCACGATAGTTCGTGGTCTTGCGTGCGATTGTTGGATCAAAGGTGGTTTTGAAAGCACAATGACCTCCCTTGTGATAGGGCAGATGCAAAAATAGACTTCCAGAGTTGCCAACCCATTAAGCGTAATGTGCATCTTTACAGCCCGTGTTTTCCTATTTCAAACAGGGCCGACCAACCTATATAGTGGTTAAGGTGTTAGCCTCTAGATCGGAAGGTTCCTGGTTCGAATCCGGGTCCGGGCATGGATGTTTGTAAACGTATGGTGTAGAGGCGACTGGTGCACCTTAAATCTGTCGTGGCCGAAATTCCTCACGTTGGGTTGGCGTGGAAGTTCGGGGAGTGGGGTGCCAGCTCGGGTGTTGCTTCGTCATCTGACCGTGGTTCAAGAATTACGCGGCGTTGTCCTCGGATCTTTCCCTTAAGGGACTGATCCCGGACCGTCGTCAATAGCCCGTTGTGTTGCTCTAGTACGACGTTAACTAAAAATTACCAATCCTATTTCAAATGGCAAAAGGTTCGAATCCGGGTCAGTGCATGGATATTCGTAAGCGTATGGTGCGAGGCGGCTGGAGCACCATAAATCTGTCGTGGCCAAAAGTCCTCACGTTGGATTGGTGTAGAAGTTTGAAGAGTGTGGTGCCTGCTCAGGTGGTGCCTCGTGATCTGAATGTGGTTCAAAATTACGTGTTGATGTCATCGGTTCTTTCCCTTAGTGGATTGATCCCGGGCCGTCTTTAATAGCCCGTTGTGTTGCTCTAGTACGACGTTAATTAAAAATGCCTACCTGTTTCCCTTGACTAAAATAGTATTTTAGAATTACAGGACGCGGTAACTTTTTTGGTAGAGAATATTTCCAATCAGAGGGTTGCGAGTTCGAAACTCGATCCAGCCAGACTCGTGTACATGGGGGTTGGTACACCTTTAGAATTGTAGAGACCCTTCAAATGTCTTCATGTTGGCTTGGTGTTGTAGTTTAGGAGTGGGGTGGCTGCTTGGGTGTGACCTTGTCATCTGACCATAGCTCAAAAGTGCAATGTTATTTGTCCGATGACGAAAGGGATAAAAAATTACTTTTGAGAATCTATATTGTTTTCTTCATTGTATTTATTTCCCTACTCTTGCAACTGAAGACGGGTAGCTTTGAGTCGGTTGTTTTTCCCACTGCGCTGAAGACCTACGAGTTGAAGGCCGCTGAGGTTCGATTCCTGTAATTTAATCTTGCCGGTGTTTCTCTTGTTTTTTGGTAAATCTTTCCTCTTGAGTGTTCATTACTTGACGTTGTCTTGTGTTATGTTGGTCGAACCCACCTGAAGTTTTGCACTCACGGACACCAAGCATTGGATTCAGTCTTTAAAAAGCGTCTAAAACTACATTTTTACGAGGGTTTAAAATGAGTTGAACGTTCTATCCAACTCGACTTAAAGCTTCGGTTTCCTAAGAAAGAGGAGCCGTTATCTAACAGCCATGATACGTCATGATGCCGCGGGCATAACTAGACGGCCGTGTAAACAAAAATCCAGAGGTGTCAATGTAATTGGCTCACAATGATTTTTATTTGAATGTTTTTAACGATGCATAAACGTGCATAAAGCAAATTATATGAAATTTAAACTATTTTAAGCAATCAATTCAATTTGCAGGAGTATCATTTATGTTTCCATTGTTGCCATTAAATTTAGTTTTCCAATTTAAGCGGACAGGACTTAAAAACAAATTTTCGCCTTTATTATACGATTGTTATACGAATTTGCAGACAGATTGTTTTCTACTAAACAGCCTCTTCATAAAATTTGATCTTAAAATAGGCCTCATTATGCGGCAGTTATTGCATTAAACGTTTCCAAACATTTTGATACATTAGCAAATACGGATACATTTTATGCGCATAAAAAAAATTTAGGTTCACATAATTTTATTTATCTGTATACAATTAAATTCACTTGGTAAGTGTATCTCTCAGTTGTAAAAAAAAAACACATCTGGTACTAAAACACATAAAATTTTGGGGAAAACGTAGGCTAAGAAACATTTTTAACGCGTATTTCAAAATTTGGAAACCATAGTGAATTTCTCATTGGCACTTCAATAATCTTTGCAATCTTGTATTTAAAACAAATTTACTTTTATTATTCAGTTTGATACTAATTATTTTATTCTGAAATAAAAAAATCTATTTATTTTAGTGATTTTAAGTTATCGCTTGTCCCCTTAATTTGTCAGACGCTTCGTCAACATTTCGAAATAGGTGGGACATTTAATGTGTTAATATGTAGGTTGGATATTGAGAAACGTTATTTCGGTCAAACTTCTGTCTGTTTCTGTTGCTACTTTTCTGTGTTACGACTTGGCAGGAAGAATTTTCACCCTGTGTTTCACCCGCTGGTCATGCCCTTTTGACCACTATTCTTTGTTTACTTCATTTCTCAGACTATTAAAAAAAACTGGTGCTTAGTCATAGTCGTTCCAGTCCATTAAGAGTCAACTCGTGCTTGGGAATTATTACCTCTGCGTTACGAACAATAATCGCAAACGATTTAAATGCAACATTACTAGACTTTTGGCAATTCGAATCTGCTTATTCTGAAAAATGTCTTGTATTGTCTTTTATCGACATAGTTATACAATGGGTTCTCAAGTTCCGTTTCAAGCCCACATCAGCGCTTTCGTTCACAGGTGTATTTAGAAGTCTTGCAATATCCGTGCTTCGTTAAACATGGAAGTTCCGGATTTGTAGTAAGTGCAGATTATTTCTATGCTCGGATGGGAAAATGTCACTTAATTTTTCGTGACAGCAATTTCAAGATTCAACATGTGGTTTTTGATTTATTACAATTTTCCCACCTTTGATTCCTTATAAACTGAAAGAAAAAGACTTACGACATTTTGCCACCTTCTAAACATTAACAAACCAAACTCCAGGATGGGACTTTTTTTTGGGAAAAGTGACTTATAACATTTTGCCATCTGAGCACAGATGTATGAACGCATCGAGATTGTGAATTTGTTTACTTTACAAGATTGTTAACGCGTATTTTGTATCTGGTTTACACATGGGCAGCATCCGAGTATGTTCTACAATAAAACGATAACCAAATATTAAAGAGGATCAAAATAATTTCTGATTTATTTTTTTGGAAGTTTAAGATAACATGACTTCAATTGTAGATGAACATATAATTTTGGATTTTTTTTTTCCAACTAGAAAATATTGGAAGTATAAAAAATTTATAGAAATGGCTTATGCTACCCGAAGCTTTTTCTATATTTGAAAGAAACTGGTTTACATTAACTTGAAGCATATTGTCTTGTCAACATTTCTATTCTGAAAAAATTGTAACCGAAAACCAGTTAGTCCTGCTCGAGCATTACGAAGTCAAAGCCAGTACTATCTCAAAATTTTGGCTTTGATGTGACCGGCTCTTGCATGCTGTGTTGAAAAGAATTTAACCCGGAACTCTTGATTACTGTATAACTCAACCAACTGCTGATTGAGTGCTTTATATTCTCGCGCTAAATAAGATGCCGATTACACTTTAATACGCGGCAGACTAATATCAAATGCCCACTTGATTTTCTTGCGATGGAACGATGGGAACTGAATTATATTTTCCCAATGTGATTTTTAAATCGTTTTAGAATCCAGTATCTGTATTTTCTCCGTCAAACGTATCCGTTGCTCCAACGCAAAGTAAAACAAAATGTGCTCTATGAAGATGCTAATACTTACACTAAATTGCTCCAACCTAAGTGAAACTTGAGTAAAGTCAAAGAAATATTGTTCCAGCAAACCTTTTTAAGAAATTACAATTCCAGATTTCCGAAACAACATTATACTAATTTTTTTATTGAATTTTATGACTAATATGTGTAACCTGTAAGTATTTTTGCTTGTGCTTGTCTTCTGTAAAGGTTTCGTATTTTGAACGAAATGGCTTTTCTGTAATTGAGTATTTTTGTTTACAGATGAATCCCCAACATTGTGTCCCTACCATTGACGACAATGGATTCTACCTGTGGGAAAGGTAATGCTTGATTACATTAGCTGATTTAGCATTGAAAAATAAAGTTAAGTCAGTCGATGATTCGTTTGTTAAATCTAAGTGAATTATTTAATGTACACAATTATGACGCAGGAGTGCCGTAAACTAATTTCCAAAGCTTTGAGGACCAGATTTGGATTTTTGAAAGTCTAATACAGTACAAAGTCCAAAATCCGGACATCGACCATTCGGATTATTTCGATTTTTTGCAAAAAAAACTTAATCTAACCCACTTACGCTAATTTTGCGTTTGCAATAGTAAAATAGCAGACACATAAATGGGAATAATTTTTTTAAAAAAGGAAACCTTTTTAATACAATGCAACAAATTTTACTAGAAAATCTTCTAATTTATCTGTGTGGTACTTACTCTGAACATGTCCGTTATTTTGCGTTGCTTCGTCAATTAGGTCCAGTTTTAACATCTTGTTCTTTAAAATTTTTTGGAAAAATGTAAAAAGTGAGAAGGAAAAAAAACGCCGGTTAGCTTAACGTCCGGATTTTGGACAATTCCTGATTTTGGATTTTGAACTGTACTAACAAAGATAAGTATGTAAAATACTGCAATAAATAAGAACAAGAATCATTCTTACTACAGTAATTCAGTATTAATGTGAAGGTGTTTTTGAAGTTGTGAGGTTAGTTTTGGCATGAATTTGGTATCTTAAAATTGTTTTATATTACAGCCGAGCAATCCAAACTTACCTGGTGAACAAATACGCTCCAGAGAATCCAGTGTACCCAAAAGACCCCAAGGAAAGGGCCATCGTTGACCGAATGCTCTTTTTCGATATCGGAACACTCTACAAAGCAGAATCCGATTATTTGGTAGGTATTTAATTAAAAAAATGAGGTCCCTTCACACGAATGTTAAACATTACAGAATTTGGTTTCTGGATACAAAAGGTCGCATAACTGGAAATTTGAAAATAAAGTTTTTAGTACATAATTGCTAAACAGCGCCATTTTGTAGAACAAAAATAATCCAGATATTGTTGCTCCAATTTATTTGTAGTTAAAATGTTAACTTTTCAAAATTGGTTCCAAAACCGATGCCTGTATGTTTGAATTGCGTTTTAAATTAGCATATAGTGCAAAGTTTATGAAAATAAAATAATTTTTCATAAACTTGTGCTTTTTTTTGTTTTAGGGAATTCGCCTTCTATAACGGATAAAACAAGATATAAACTAAATTGCTTCAATAAATCTGTTTTATTTGCTGAAACTAGATGAAATTTCAAGATGTCTGAGAAAATTTGTAAAACGCTGAATAGCCAGTTTCAAGTCAGTTTCAATAACCTTTTAACGAATTTAATAATTAGTCTTGATTCTGATATCGGAAAAATGCACTTTAAAATTATAAAATAATAGATTTTATACAAGTTGGATACTATGAGTAATGTCGTTCCTACCTACTTTTGAGGTTTCACGCGTTGAATATTTTTGATTGGATAAAAAAAAAAAATAGGTGCTCTTTCAAATTTTACTGTCTTCTGTTGATGACCATACGTTCAGTCGAAATGAAATCTAATCCAATACAAATTCTGTTTCAAATTTGTAAAGACCGTAATACACATTGGAATTTAGTGTATTTATCTTGACATCGAGATGACTGATCCCGGACCTTCGTCAATAGCCCGTTGTGTTGCTCTAGTACGACGTTAACTAAAATTACCAATTAACTTGACATCGAGACACTTTTCTTATTTAACTCTAATATTGATATATTTTTCTTTAAAAAGCTTTTAGCCTGATATAATTCTTTCTCCAATGACTCGTTTTAATTTGATGCGTGTTAAGTTAGTTATTATGGAAACTTAATGTACAGGGGCTGCTGCCACAGGCGACTTTTCGCTACTAAATTTCTAACCTTGGCGATGGGTATCTTCAAGAAAATTCTTCTCAAAAACTTTTTTCCAAATCTTGGCGGTTTTTTTTTAAATTCACCAAAGGTCAACGAAAAGTTGGTCCCGTTTTTTAAACCAATTGTGGTCTGATAAAAATAGTCATAGGATTTTCCTTGAGGGGAGAAAAAAATTTCTGGAGGGATGCCAATTTCAAGCCATGGTAACCATAAAAGAAAATTATCGGAATTTGTATGCCGGATTGTCTTGAAAACCGTATTAACCTTTAGACTACGGCCGGTACAGTTGTACCACGATCGCGCAAATAAAGAATTTAGACAACTGCCAGTACATCGATTGTACATTGTGAGTTACAAGAATCGCGCCAAGAAAGAATCGCGCGTTATAGTTTCGTAAACTGACATTAAATTTCTTGGCGAGATCTCCAAATTAAAAAATTAAATATTTTCTTAACCTTTTGATTACGGCTAGATGTAACACGCGCGATTCTTTCTTGGCACATTTTGTGTTTGTATTAGATTCATTTTGTTGTCTGAGCTAATAAAATTGCAACAAATGTTTTAGATACTTTTTTGCTACTATTTTTAAAAAAATTATGCAACTAATGCGCTTAAGTACTTTGGATTGGACATCGATAGTGCAATTGTTTCTAAAACGACTAATTTAAATTGAATCTTTTCTTCTAGTACCCTCAACTGTTCAGAGGTCAGCCGACTGATCCTGAAAAGGCAGAGGCCTTCAAGAAAGCATTGAGCATCTTGGAAGAGTTCCTCTGCAAGACACCTTATGTTGCTGGAAACCATATGACTATCGCTGACATCTCCATCCTTGCCAGTTTGACGTTCGCAGAGGTAATTTCACTGCAATTTAATGATTTGATGCAGTTCTAGATGTTCAAGTAAGGATGGACTATTTGATTCATTAAGGTATCTAAATTATGAATTTCTCATCTCTAACAATTTTTTAGATCGCCGACTACAGTTTTGCTGATTACCCCAAAATATCTGCATGGATCCAGAAGATGAAATCTGAAGTTCCCTCCTACAAGGAGATTAACGATGAGCCTTTGAACCAGTTCAAGGAATTCTTGAAATCAAAGAAGTAGAAGAAGTCATCTCAATGTTTCAGCTATTGCACCGGTCAATTAAAGATGCACATATTTTTTCACTGACAGTCTTCGTTAGAGTTCGCTTGTTATAACTAAGTTTTTATAATAAAATATAATTTACCATCATGACTGCTTTTATTTTTCAACAACATACAATATTAAGACGGGCAATTTTATGGGTACTAAAATATTCGGTAGATGGCTCACCAGATTAAGGGAATATAATTATTAGAACCGTGATTTTCAACCGGTGTGTACACATTACAGATGATGAATTGGGCTTAAATTGTGTAAATTGTCTGTTTAATTTTGAGTATTATTTTTTACTACACTAGGGGGCTCCGCCCCCTGCTCGCTTACGCTCGCCAACCCCCGGGGATTGCTACGGAATCCCATTTAGTTTGCTTCGCAAACCAACACTCCTTTTACATATGGCATTTGGTTTGCTTCGCAAACCAACATTCCTTTCGCAGAGTGAAACTATCTGAATAATTTGTATTATCCTGATTTCCCTTTACGGTCCATCACGTCAGAGTGAGGGCTTCTCCCCCTGCTCGCTTACGCTCGCCGAACCCCGGGGATTGCTACGCAATCCCGTTTGGTTTGCTTCGCAAACCAATACCTCTTACGCAAGTGGTTTCACTCTTTTTTGCTTTAACACTTAATGCACCCTAAACTAATAGCCGCATCAGTAAAAAATCTTCTGCATCTTGTTCCCTGTACAATTTTAAGTAAACCCTGTTAATCTCCAAACTTTACGATGTGTACTTTGTACTTTCTCGGTAAAACGTCTGAGAACAGAGGGAAAAAAGCGAGCCTTTTTCCTCGCCAAATAAAAAGAAATCGTTTTTACGGCAATTGTTGCTACGATAAATTTGATATCTGGCAAACCCGATAGTCAAACATACAACCCTCCGCGAATACAATGCTCCGCGAATTTGCTCCGCGAAATAAAAAATACGAAATTTATGTCACTTTTGATTGCATCGAATTTATTTATGAACCAATTTTAAAAATAATGGTACCGTAAGAAAGAGTACAGTCTGAGGTATACTGCGCTATTTTCAAAATAAAAAACTAATAGTAATACGATATAGATATGACAGTTTTAGTTAACGGTAGTAACAAAAAGTAGCGAAAATATCCAAAGATTCCGAATTTTGTATGACCCACTTTTGATCGCATCCAATTTAATTATTAACCGATTTCAAAAATAATAGTACCGTAAAAAAGAGTACATTCTGAGGTATACTGCTATATTTTAAAAATTAAAAAATAATAGTAATAAAATATAAATACGGCAGTTTTAAAAAAAAGTAACAAAAATGTCCTGATTTTTCCCGAATTTCAAAAAAATATTATCAAGAACCAAATTGAAATTTAAAAAAAAACTCGACGAGCTGCAAAAATTTACGTTGAGAGGTACTCTTAAAAAAAAAACTCACGACTCAAAACTCAAATTTTGTATGTGTTTTGCTCACTCGCGGAAGAAATTTCGCTTCTTCAATTTTAACATTTAATAAACCCTAAACTAATAGCCGCATCGGAAAAAAATCTTTATAATTGTCCAGGGAATACGATGAAGAACAAACCATGTCAATTTTGTTTTTTTCCGATCAGTACTTTCTCGGGAAACCGTCTAAGAATCGAGCTAAACAACACAGTTTTCAATTCTGCGGCGGCGTCGGCGGCGGCGGTAACATTTTTTTAATATAGAGAGAAAGTATCTGTTTCAGAGATATTTTTTGAAACCTCTTTGGAGCAAAATGTCAACTGCTCCGGTCATCTGATAATTCACTTCTTAGTTGTCGCAAAGTAACGTGGAATCGTGTCCTAAATTATCAAAGTTAAATAATTATTTATAAAAGTTAGTATTATTTAAATAGCGATTTTAAAATTGAAACTACTTGATTCAAATCGGAATATTCTTCGAGAAACTGAACGCGGGATTAGATCCTTTAAATTGGCTTAAAGGATTTAAATTATACCTGTATTTCTAGTTAAATTTGAAGGAAACAATAATTCTAATGCGTCGTATTCTTTTGAATGTGTGTGGTTCTTTTTTATACAAGGATGTTCCCAAAGGACTTTCATCGGACGAAAGTTGAAATGGTTTTACCTTCAACGATTATTCTCGAACACAATGAAATTCGTTATGTGAAATCGTCTATTGTGCTCGAAATACCGTACTTGAATAAGAATATAGCTATTGATTATATATTTCTACTGTAAGAACAAAACGTTTAAAATAAATTATGGCAATTTTTTGACAACCAATATACTTCCTCAATCTTAAAGTTATTCTCATTCTAAAACTTTCAACAATTTTGGCATCGAACAAGAAGCATTCGTATCTAAAAACATGAAAGGAATAAAACAGACTGTTTTTAAGCGTTTTTGCCAATTTGAGACCTCAATTCTGAAATCGTGAACCTACGACCGTACTCCAACCATCTCAAGAAATGTAAATAAACTATATTTAGTATGCATTACCGAGCACATGCGTACAAAATTGGATATTGTTTTTTTTTAGAGATTACATCTAAAGATTGATCAATAGAAAAAATTTTTAACGAAAATTCTATGTGTTTTTATACAATTTTGTGCCACATGGATTGATTTAGTTGAAGTTAATTTATCTCGTATGAGGTATTTGCAGTGTAACAAACCAAACTGCGAAGATTTTACTTATATCCAAATGCTCGTTTGATGCATATCAGTGTTCTTTAAACGTTGCCAAAGCAGATAGGAGCTACATTTTATCTAATTGGTAATGGTCAATCAACGATCGTATCAATTTGGAATTTATTTGTAATCTTCAATGGCGAAGTCCTGGGAATCGATTCAGGGAAGAGGGTCATCTTACTACACAATACACATACATCTAATTCTGTTTTTACACGATAGATGCTTCCTGAAGAATACGTGTAAGAAAGACGTATCTATGTAAGATTGGTTCCGGATCTAAAAATCTGTAAAAATTAAATCGGTAATTCAGTAAAATTTATTTTTAAAAATATATTACTTTAAGCTTATAATTTTATTTCAACAAAATATGTCACTGGCGCCACAACAGACTTGGCGACGGTCCAGGATCAATCCCAAAAGGAAAATTAACCTCTAGATCGGAAGGTTTCGGGTTCCGGGACTGGATGTTTGTAAGCGTATGTTGTAGAAGCGGCTGGTGCACCTTAAATATGTCGTGGCCGAAAGTCCTCACGTTGGGTTGGTGTAGAAGTTTGGAGAGAGGGGTGCTAGTTCAGGTGTTTCACCGGATTGTCAATAGCCCGTTGTGTTGCTCTAGTACGACGTTAATTAGAATTACCAAAAAAGAAAGATCAGAGGGCAAAACTTCGTAATTTTGAACCGCGATCATATGACAAGTTTTAACACCTGACCTCCCACATCTCTCCAAGCTCAGGTGTTGCCTCGTCATCTGACCGTGGTTCAAAATTACGTGGTGTTCAAGGATCTTTCCCTTAGTGGGATTGATCCCGGACTGTCGTCAATAGCCCGTTGTTTCTCTAGTACGACATTAATTAAAAATTACCAATTACCCACATCTCTCCAAACTTCCAAGCCGACCAACCGGTATAGTGGTTAAGATGTTAGCCTCTAGATCGGAAGGTTACTGGTTCGGGCATGGATGTTTGTAAACGTATGGTGTAGAGGCGGCTGGTGCACCTTAAATCTGTCGTGGCCGAAAGTCCTCACGTTGGGTTGGCATGGAAGTTTGGATGCCAGCTCAGGTGTTGCTTCGTCATCTGACCGTGGTTTAAAATTGCGAGGTGTTGTCCTCGAATCTTTTCCTTAAGGGACTGATCCCGTACCGTCGTCAATAGCCCGTTGTGTTGCTCTAGTACGACGTTAACTGAAATTACCATTACCAAGTCATTGTTTGTCCGCGGTAGCATAGTAGGTTGGTAATGGGTAATTTTTATTTAACGTTGTACTAGAGCAACACAACGGTAGCATAGGAGGAAGAGAAGCGGAAGGTTACATGTTTGAAACTCGATCCAATGAAAGACCGTCGTGTACGTGGGGGTGATGCTCGTTAAATCAATCTTGACCACTAATGTCGTGGTGTGGAAGTTGGGGTTGGATGTCTCCTCGTCAACTGACCGTGATTGAAAGTAATGAAGTATTGTCCCAATACCTTTTCCTTCGGAATGGAAAGTCGATCCCGGAAAGTCGTCAATAGCCCGTTGTGTTGCTTCAGTACGACGTTATTTAAAACTTGACACTGCATGGCTAGCCCGGCTTTGCCCGTGCCCGTGGTGTAAGGTATCAATATGGTGTAAAATTTTCCGCATATTTCAAATCCGTTGAAATTTTTATCTATCTTTAACGATCCCGATTATACAAAAAAGAACTGAACACTGCCAGTCAAAAAAAAAAGTTTATCTGATCTTCCTTCGCTGAAATCATAAATATTTATTTTTGGAACGCAAATGTTGGTGTGACTTTACAATCTCTTGCATAAAAAAAATATAAAATCTATCCAATTTAAAAATTTTATTTGTTTAAAGAAAATTATGTTTTTAGCTATCGAACTAATGTGAAATTTTCCGCAGATTACAAATCCGTTAAAATTTTTACTCTATCTTTAACAGTCTAAGATGAAAAGAACTAAATAACTCCAGTTAAAAGTTTATTTGTTTCTTATCGTCTGCTGGAAAATCATTCCTCTGCGCAAAATGAAAACGCAAAAAAATAAATTTAGAATCTGATCTTTTATGCTGTTGCCATTACAAAGAAAACTATTACCATAATTACCATTAAAATGCTCAAGATTGAATATTAAAATTCGCCGTGACCCAAAAATGGCAAACAATTCGGACTACCAGTGTGTCAAATCCCATTACTGTAAGTGCCATAGATTCGTCAGGACTTTGCGTGCAGAAAACAAATAGACAAACACTTCCTTTTGTGATAGTAGAGATACCTACTTTTGGAATGGATGTCAGACCGTCGCCAATAATACGATGTTTTGCTCCTGCGACCTTAATTCACATACTTCCACGTTAATGCTAGGATATTTGAGGCCACGATAGATTTAACGTTTAACAGCCCCTACGCAGACGTAAGCCTGATGAGGACTCAGTTTTCAGTTCACTCTCAACCCTCTGATTTATAATAACTATCACACAGCACAACTATCGGCTCCTCCTATAATTATATAATTAATTAAGGCAATGAGAGAGAAGGCAGGAAGAGAAAAAAATTAGAGATAAAGGCAAATCGAATTGCTTCGAGATAGAGAGGCTAACAGAACTAGTTGAAACTGTTATCCACACTGCGGGTCATCGTAAATGCAACACAGTGAAGGACAAGAGTTATAATTGCTGTACCTTTTAAAGTAACTAGGGGGCTCCACTTAAAATTAATAATAATAATAATAGTATTAAGCTGTAGATATGACGGTTTTAACAAAAAGTAGTGAAAATATCCAAAGATTCCGAATTTTGTATGACCAACTTTTGATCGGATCGAATTTATAAAGTAACCAATTTCAAAAATAATTGACAAACACTTCCTTTTGTGATAGTAAAGAGAAAGAAAGAGTACATTCTGTGGTATATTGCGATATTTTCAAAAGTAAAAATTAATAGTAATTAGATATAGATATGCAGTTTTAAAAAAAAGTAACGAAAATGACCCGATTTTTCCCGAATTTCAAAAAAATATTATAAAGAGCCAAATTGAAGTTTCTAAAAAAACTCGACGAGCTGCAAAAATTTACGTTGAGAGGTACTCTTTAAAAAAAAATCACGGCTTAAGACTGAAAATTTGTATGTGTTTTGCTCACTCGAGGAAGAAATTTGGCTTCTTCAATTTTAACACTTAATAAACCCTAAACCAGGGCTCGAAATACCCGGGTGCACTGTGCACATGAAAATAAAACAGTGCACCTAATTTTTTCCCACTATGTGTACACAGTGCACCTAACGTTAAAAAAAATTGGGAAACGTGTTTTATGTTATTTTGATGTCTGAACAAAATATTAGTATCGACATCTCTCGCTCTAAATGAACGTAATTAAAATTCCTAAATACACACTAAGCGAAAACAAAATCGCTGTGCCCTAACGGGTTTATACAGGAGGAAGGTTTATTGTGTCACTGCCACCAGAAGTTTCCGATGATCGAAACATTTTCCAGATGGCTCTGTTAAAGCGACTGTCGCGACAGCCGTGCGCCGTAGAATTTCGATATGTTTAAATATTTTATATTTACTATCTACTATACGAACCTATATAAACATACCCAACTAATACAGTAGTTTACATTACATTCATACTCTTATATTACGTATTTTTTTTTTAATGTGCACCTAACATATAACCACCTGTGTACCTAATTTAAAAACTTAGGTGCACAGTGTGCACCTGTATTAAAAAATCTATTTCGAGGCCTGCCCTAAACTAATAGCCGCATCGGAAAAAGATCTTTACAATTGTCCAGGGAACACGATGAAGAACAAACCATGTTAATTTGATATTTTTCTGCTCCGAACTTTCTAGGGAAACCGTCTGAGAATCGAGCTAAACAACACAGTTTTCAATCCTGCGGAGGCGGTAACTTTTTTTAATATAGAAAGGCACAAAGGTGAAATGGTTTAAATTACAGTTCGGTGATTATTTACACGGAATGAAATTAATATTTTGTGGAACGAACATGAACCGCAAAAGCTACGTCTGGGCATTGAAAAAAATAATGAACATTTTCTTATTTCCTTCAAGTATCGAATCCTGTGAACATCCAACTGTTTCCAAAGGAAGAATCCCTAATGAAAGAAATCACTCATACTCTTCAAATAATACATGTTTAAGGATCCGATTCTTTTAACACCTCCATAAGTCTAGAGATCCCTGTTCTAGAACATATAAATCCCATTTAATCTAAACCAATCCAGATTTCAAAATTCGAAGATGGAAGTGAATACATCGCTCACCAAAACAGTTCTTTCACGCAAGAACTATAAACAATGCATGTGTTTTCTAGCCGGCCAATTAAATATCTTCATGCGACCCTTCTCAATGAATTTTGAGATCCTCGTGTTAGAACAGAGGGACGGCAAACTACGGCCCATGGATCGAATCCGGTCCGCCGTCTGTTTTTAATCCTGTCCGCGGGTTAATATTGTTTTTTACATTGCAAATTAAAAATAAATCGAATTGAGCGCTGTAACACAACGGTTGATAGTCGAGTTGAGAAATTGTGATTTATGACTACACGAGGCACTGCTGGCGTCGCTTATTTGCATTCCATCGTCTGCCGTTGTCGTTGCATGTGTTGCCAGTTCTCTCAATTTTGTTTCAGCGGCTACACATGATATTGTCTGTCACGGCGCTCTGATATTTTGTTCATTTTATATTACTAGGGGGTTCCGCCCCATGCTCGCTTTCGCTCGCAAACCCCCGGGGATTGCTACACAATCCCATTTAGTTTGCTAACATTCCTTTCGCAGAGTGAAACTATCTGAATAATTCGTACTATCCTGATTTCACTTTCCAGTCCATGACGTCACAGCGTGGGCTTCGCCAACTGCTCGCTTACGATCGCCGACCCACGGGGATTGCTAGGCAATCCTGTTTGGTTTGCTTCGCAAACCAATACTTCTTTCACAAGTGATTTCACTTTTTTTTTACTTTAACACTTAATGCACCCTAAACTAATAGCCGCGTGAGTAAAAAATTTTCTGCATCTTGTTCCCTGTACAATTTTAAGTAAACCGTGTTAATCTCCTAACTTTACAATCTGTACTTTGAATTTTCTTGGTAAACCGTCTGAGAACAGAGGGAAAAAAGCGAGCCTTTTTCCTCGCCAAATAAAAAGAAATCGTTTTTATAGAAATTGTTGCTACGATAAATTTGATATCTGGCAAACCCGATAGTCAAAAATACAACCCTCATATGCTTGCGGAATTTGCTCCGCGAAATAAAAAATACGAAATTTGTGTCACCAACTTTTGATTGCATCGAATTTATTTATGAACCAGTTTTAAAAATAATTGTACCGTAAGAAAGAGTACACTCTGAGGTATACTGCTATATTTTCAAAATTAAAAACTAATAGTAATACGATATAGATATGACAGTTTTAGTTTGTATCGGAAATCACGATCTGAAAGTTCTGAAAATTGTATGATCAACTTTTAATTGCATCGATTTTATTTATTAACCAATTTAAAAAATAATTGTTCCATAAAAAAGAGTGTAATGTAATGTATTCAGTGATGTTCTCAAATTTAAAAAATAATGGTGTTTGCTGTAGATATAACGGTTTTAACAAAAAGTAGCGAAAATATCCAAAGATTCCAAATTTTGTATGACTAACTTTTGATTGCAACCAATTTAATTATTAACCGATTTCAAAAATAATAGTACCGTAAGAAAGAGTACATTCTGAGGTATACTGCGATATTTTAAAAATTAAAAACTAATAGTAATGAGATATAGATACGGTAGTTAAAAAAAAAGTAACAAAAGTGTCCCGATTTTTCCCGAATTTCAAAAACATATTATCAAGAACCAAATTGAAATTTCAAAAAAAAAAAAAAACTCGACGAGCTGCAAAAATTAACTTTGAGTCTTGTCTTTAAAAAAAACTCACGGCGGAAGACTGAAAATTTGTATGTGTTTTGCTCACTCGCGGAAGAAATTTCGCTTCTTCAATTTTAACACTTAATAAACCCTAAACTAATAGCCACAACGGAAAGAAATCTTAATAATTGTCCAGGGAATACGATTAAGAACAAACCATGTTAATTTCGTTTTTTTTCCGATCAGTACTTTCTCGGGAAACTGTCTAAGAATCGAGCTAAACAACAGTTTTCAATCCGGAGGCGGCGGCGGTAACTTTTTTTTTAATATAGAGAGATTTTATTTATTACTCACCGTGTTGCCATGCCAGTCTCAAGACCAGATAAAAGAAAAGTGGACTTCGAATGTCGTGCTTTTAAAACAGAACGGAGTGTGAATTATTTTGTCACAATTTAATGACGAAGTATTACGTTTATTTTGTAATGAAATTATAGGCTGTGCGAAAAGAGCACAATATAGTATGTTGTCATTGCCAAGTTAAGCAAGGGACACAATATTCAAAACTCATAGGAAATCAGCGATCGGTGAAATTGGAAAGTTTAAGGCCACGGTGCACACATCCGGTTTTTCAACGTGCTTCGCCGCTGCAGCAACAAAGCCCAACTATGCACACATAACCGTGAAATGACGCAAGTACTTATTTCGTGCCATTTGCGATAAATACTCTATCGAAGAAAACGTGTTTATTTCGCTTACTTGGAGTATAAAAAAGTATATTTTGAAACAAAATAGACGTTACTAGATACAACCATTTATTAGTTATTATTTATATTCCATTTATTTATGAAAACAAGGTACTTCAGAACGGAGACGCGTGTGCGGAGAGCTGCGGCGCCGTGGGAAACTGCGATACAAATTTGACGCAAGTTGGACGTGCGTTGCCGCAGCGGCACCGGAGGCACGTGTGCACTACTCCATTGGATCTAATGTATCTTAGACCGCACTTGCGTTTAGGCAGCGGCGCAGCACGTTGAAAAACCGGATGTGTGCACCGGGCCTTAAACGGAATGCTTCATCACAATGCAATTTATTCGTAAAAAAATAAATAATTATAATGAAGCTTTAACTAAAGTCAGCTTTCGAATAGCTCATTTATTAGACACCAAAGAGAAAACCGATGTTGAATAAATTAAATCATGTTTGCTTGTGTGCCCTAGCGAAAATGGATTTGTTTCGATCTGTCAGTCATGAGAAGAATTACCTATGAACATATAAAAACTTTCAATTTTGCTACCTGGCCCGCTGAACCTAAAACTTTTACGATATGGCCCCGTTTCGTTTGGCGACCTCTGTTAGAACATAAATGCCACGAGTCTAAACCTATCCAGATATCAAAATTCGAAGATGGAAGTGAAAACAGTTCTTTCACGCACGAACTAATGATACATCAGAAGGTATTGGGTGTATATGCCGTCCGAAATCTATAATAATCTTTGCATGAATAGTCTGGCGATGGATTTTTCTCACACAAATAAGCATGGTATCGGTTAACAATATCGTGATGAGGAAACGTCTAGAGTAATGAAAACAAATTCTAAAGATAGCACATACAGTAGAGTGTGGGAGTACTATTCTGTTTGCGAATAATGCACGTTTCATTCTGTTGAAAAATGACCATGCTCTATTGTTTAACTTTCAACGAACGGTATTTTGAAGCAATTTGTCTTGTGATACGTGGGAAGAAAAACATCTATTGCCCACAAAATACACTACTTTAAATATTGACAAGAACTATTCGATGTTTTATTTCCGTGTGTCTGAATATCACAGGTCATGGCTACATACAAAGCGTGGAACTTTCCCATCATTGCAAATGTTATCTTTCAGTGTATTCGTACATATGTAACATACTAATGAATCTCAACCATCGAGTACTTTTGAGCAGTCTAAAGTTGTGTTTCTATCTTTTGTTACATAAACTCCTCTGGCTTGTTGATATTTTATTCTCATGGTTTTGAACGCGTATATTCCTTGAAAGGAGCAGATTAAACGTAAACAATACTTTACTACAATTAACGTCCTTACCGCTGATTATATTTCAGAGTATGTTTGGCCGTAGAAGCGAAAACAGTGATTCGGAGTCGGCGTTCGCCTCATGTAATTTTTCACATGGAAGTCCTTTTCTCTAGAAGTTTACTACCTTTCTAGAAACTGACTCACCCAAGGTCATCTGCCTTCTCTCCGGAAACCCAATATACATTGGTTACTAGCAAACGATAAATGAATGATAACGAAAAATCGTCATTTGCAAAACTGACCCTATCTTGATAGACATCGTATCGCCCCATTATATTTTTAATTTTCGTGAATAATTTTGTTTTCTTTTCTTTTCAAAAACTAATATAAAGCTGTCACGTATGGGACATGTCTGATCATATTGAGATAGTCTGATGCGACATGTATGTTTTAACCCTTCTTTGCATGATTTTTTTCTTTATTGGTGAAATAAATCAAGGTGATATAATTCATGAGCAAAATTAAAGGAAAAATGGTTTAAAAATTCTAAGTATATATTTATAGTATAAATTTAGCAAAAAACAATATGATGGTATCATGTGGTATTTTTTAAATTAAACGCAAACTTTTTCAGAAATTGCTCTAAAAATAACAGAAACACATGTTACAAACCTTTCTTCCGCTCATTTTCACTTTTTTAGCAATAGAAACTCAAATATAATAAAACAAAATTAAAAACGAAAGCATACGTTTATTGCAACTACAACAAACAGCGGAATGACAACTTCAAGCTCGTTTTACTGACAGTGACACTTGCTTATTTTTGACAGCTATGTTTTTTTTTTATGCAATGGACATTAAAAAGGTATCCAGACACGATCAACTTAAAGTGAACTTGTTCTTTTATATAATTTTTGGACATTCAATGTTATGATGGAAATTTCCACCATTATGCAAAGAAGGGTTAAGACAATATGCCACGAAAACCAAAATTCAATCCAATTCTGTAATACTTTTCCCCCAAGGTCAGAGCGAAGGCCCAGGGAAACTCGAAATATTTCTGTGTTGAAATGTAAAATTTGTTTTTTAAGTTGGAAATGTAAAAATAACTGTGTTTATAAAAATTGTTTAACAGTTTCACAAAGGAAAAGTAATAAAACATTAGTACAAGTTAAAAATTGAGTACTTGGTATATATATAGTTTATTTTTCTGATGGGTCACAGACCTAACCTATAGTCAGTCTACTGGATCTGGAATGCAATAGTAGGAAAGCATAAGTTTATAAATACTTATAGAAATGAGGACCTCGGTAGCCCGGTTGGAAGAGTTAAGAACTACCAACCGGAATGTTGTGAGTTCAAAACCAACCAAAGACCACCGTGTACAAAGGAAGCTCGTGCACGTTAAATCTGTCGTGGCTTCAAATATCCTCACGTTGGCGTGGTGTGGAATTTTGGAGAACGAAATGCCAGCTCAGGTGTGACCTCGTCATCTGACTATAGTTAAAAATTAAGTTGTGTTGTCTACGGATCTTTCCCTTCGGGTTGAATCCCAGGTCGTCTCCAATAACTCGTTGTGTTGTTCCAGAGGGATGTTAGCCGACCAACCGGTATAGTGGTTAAGGTGTTAGCCTCTAGATCGGAAGGTTCGTGGTTCGAATCCGGGTCCGGGCATGGATGTTTGTAAGCGTATGGTGTAGAGGCGGCTGGTGCACCTTAAATCTGTCGTGGCCGAAAGTCCTCACGTTCGATTGAAGTGGAAGTTTGGAGAGTGGGGTCCCAGCTCGGGTGTTGCTTCGTCATCTGACCGTGGTTCAAAATTACGAGGTGTTGTCCTCGGGTCTTTCCCTTAAAGGGACTGATCCCGGACCGTCGTCAATAGCCCGTTGTGTTGCTCTAGTACGACGTTAACAAAAATTACCAATTACTATTACCAGAGGGACGTTAATTAAAGTACCTATCTATCAACAGAAATTCTTATTTCAGTTTTGACCGCTATTTTTTGGTGATAAACGGGTCACGGTGGGGAAGTTTGGAGAACAGGGTGACACAGGTGTGACCCCACCATGTTATCTGACCGTGGTTCACAATTACGTGGTGTTGTCCTCGAATCTTTCGCTACCGGTTTGATCACGGAGCTATCTCCACTAGTCCGTTGTGTTCCTCCAGTGCGCTGTTAATTAAAACTCGTACCTACCTACTTTTAAATGTATTGAGGTACAAAGGGTGGCTGATTAATTTTAAATCCGTCGTGGCCTCAAATGTCTTCACTTTGGAGTGGTGGGGAAGTTTGGAGAGTGGGGTGCCAGCTCAGGTGTTTTGCCTCACCATCTGACCGTGGTTCAAAATTACGTGGTGTTGTCATCGGTGTTGGATTTATACTCTACCCTGATTATTATCTTTGTTTTGATATATTTGTTAAGTTGCGAATGGCAACAGTCTAGTTTTTGTGATATACGCAGAGAATGGCTTTTGAGTTGATTTTAGAATTTTGCTAGAGAAAATTGTGTATTATTTTTACGCCATAAATGCTGCTGAGTGTTATTTTGTGATTTAAAGCAGAGTGTATGTATGAGAACTGTAAATAAACTGTTTGAGTACTTGTGATATAAGACGTTTTTATGGAACAGTTTACTACACTCTGGATTACTTCTGATTCCGATATCCAAAACGGAACATCTGGCGTCCGCGACAGGATTCGACTGCTGATTAATGAGTGAGTTTTTGTTTGTTTATCCTACTTTCTGAATAGTTTATACTATTTTCGGAATTGATATGGAAGCAGCAAAGAAAAATAGAACTCAGCAGAGGAGACTGTTTAGTAAAGCATGTAATGAGTTTGATGCTGAAGAAGCAAACTTAGAAATTTCCGATAAAGTAATTAAACTGAGAGTTATTGAGGAAAAAGCTACGCTGATGGTAAATTCTGAAGAAATTGTTAAGCAGTTTCTTTTTTCTGAAGACGTTGAAGATGATGTAATAGAGAAAGAGATCGATGAATCAGAAAGTTATATAGACCGTTGGCGGTTTTTGCAGTTTGAAACAACTTTCGCTTTCTGAAAGAGAAGACGTTGTTTCGAATTGTAGCGTTTCTCAGCAAAAAACATTATTACGTTACCCTAAAATACAGTTGCCTACATTTAAGGGAGATTTAAGGAACTGGCTTAGATTTTGGGGTCAATTTGAGAAAGTCGATAAAGACCTTAATTTAGATTCGCATGATAAGTTTGCATACCCATCCCAATGTATGGAGAAGGGAAGTGTTGCCGAAGATTTAATTAAAAGTTTTCCACCCGGGGGAAACAGTTACGATAAAGCTATCGAACAATTAAAATTACGTTTTGGCAGAGAAGAATTACTTATACAAGTGTATGTTAGGGATCTTCTATCATTAGTTCTTCAAAAGCAGAATATGAGAAAATCTTTGAGAAATCTTTATAATTTATTAGAAACAAAGCTCCGTGAGCTTGAGATATTAGGAGTAACTAGAGATAAATATGCGGCTATGCTTTTCCCACTTGTTGAGTCTGCTTTACCTGAGGAAACGCTTCTAGCGTGGGAACGATATAGATCTACAAGTCGTAGATCACATGATGAGGTAGATCAAAATACTACAAAAATTACAACAAAGACTGATCTCGATTCAATTCTTGATTTTCTTCAAGATGAAGTACAGGCAGAGGAGCGTATAATTTTAGCCTCACAAAATTTTGGAGTTGAAACCAAACATAATTTTAAATTGTTCAAGGAGAAGAGGGCTGGAATCAATAAGCACAAATATGGGGACACTCGTCAAATAGCTAGTGCGGCTGATCTTTTAACCTCTTCAAAGGAACAGAGACAGTGCATATTTTGCCACAGTTTACATAATTCCACTGACTGTTTGAAGGTACGAAAAATGGCGATGAAAGATAGAGAGAATCTCGTAGAGAAATCAAGGTGCTGTTTTCTGTGCTTAAAACCGGGTCATCAAGTTCGTAAATGCTACTCAAAGGTAACTTGTTTGGGTTGTGGAAAAAGACATCATATTTTACTCTGTCATAACATAAAGCAACAAGCATTCTCACCTACCGGAAACGAAACTGCAGAGTTAGATAATGTTCCTAATGAGGATCAAGCACTTGCGAATGTCTCCAAAAGCCCTAGTGTTATGTTACTAACATTAACGGTTTTAATCAGAGGTGATGTGAGAAAACGGAAGGCAAGAGCCATCATAGACTCTGCTTCGCAGCGCTCTTACATTTAAAAAAAATACTGCGAAAGAGATGAAATATAAAAGGGAAAGCTGGGAATATCTTCAACATTCTCTGTTCGGTGGAGAAAATACAGGAGTGTGTAAGCATGATGTGTTTACTTTATATTTGACAAGTTGCGATGGGTCTTATAACTGTCATTTCCAAGTATTGAGTCAACCTGTTATCTGTGAAAGCGTTCCACCGACAATGCCTGCGATTCATTTAAAAGAGCTTACTGACTGTAGTATTCATGTGAACGATGATTATAAAGGTCCTATTGAAATTTTAATAGGAGCCGATGTAGCTGGAAAAATCATTACCGGGGGTTACAAATCCTTACCTTGTGGTTTAACAGCAATGGAAACACGTTTAGGGTGGACTATTATGGGACGTACGCACCAGATTTCTTCAGAGGAAAATGAAATCTCTGTAGCTAATTCTATGCTTTCTACAACTAAGACAATAACAGAATTGTGGACTCTTGACACACTTGGCATTACCGATCCATATCAGAAGAAAACTAAAGAAGACCTTCAGGAATCAGCCAGAGAGCATTTTCTTAACACAGTTCAGGTCAACAAAGACAATCGTTTTGTGGTACATTTACCTTGGCTTGACGATCACCTTCCCCTGCCTGATAATTTTAATTTGTCTTTAAAGAGACTGGAAGGTACTGTGCGAAAGTTAAAAGAAGAACATTTGTATGACGATTATAATCAAATATTTGAAGAATGGACAAGAGAAGGAATAATCGAAGAAGTTCCTAAGCATGAGATTCAATTGCCGTCTCATTATTTACCACACAGACATGTCGTGAAAGAAAATAGCACAACCAGAATCAGACCTGTGTTTGATGCTTCAGCGAAGCTGAGAGCTTCCCCAAGCTTGAATGACTGCCTGGAGAAAGGAATAAACCTTGTTGAGTTAATCCCCACTATATTAACACGTTTTCGGATGAACAAGTTTGGAGTTACGGCGGACATCCGTAAAGCATTTTTACAAATTTGCCTACAAGAAAACGATAAAGACTATTTGAGATTTCTTTGGTATAATGAAAACAATGAACTGAAATATTTTAGACACTGTCGGGTCGTCTTTGGAATTTCTAGTAGCCCTTTCTTACTTAATTCTGTGATTCAATATAATCTAGAAACGATCTTGGAGGAAGCACAACTTGGGAACTCAAAATATCCTGTGGATATCGTTCAGAAATTTAAAAACAGTTTTTATGTGGACAATTGTTTAACTAGTGTAAAAACTGAGACAGAAATGCATGAGTTCATTCAAGTAGCTACAGGTATTATGTCAGAAAGGAAGTTTGACCTTAGAGGGTGGGAGCACAATTGTTCCCAGTTCTCAACAGAAGAGGTTTCTTGTGTTAAAAATAAAATTATCCCGGTATTAGGCCTGCAATGAGTTTTAAACTCAGATACTATTTCTGTAAATTTAAAGGAAGTTTGCGAAGATAATGGACCTGTTACTAAACGAAAAATACTGTCGGAAGTTCACAAAATTTTTGACCCTATTGGGTTTACCTGTCCAGTGACTTTGTACCCGAAACTAATGTTACAAGAACTGTGGAAAATGAAAACAACTTGGGATTCGGAGTTACCACCAGCAATATCTAAAAAATTCGAGAAGTGGAGAAAACAGTTGAATCTACTTAAGGAAATTGCTATCCCTAGATGTTTAATAAAAGACCCTGATGATACCTGCAGTTTAAGTTTACACGTTTTTTGTGACGCGAGCAAAATAGCTTATGCTACCTGTATATTTTTAAGGAATGAAAGTAAAAACTTAACTTCATGTGAACTAGTTCACGCACGGTGCAAGGTAGCTCCGCTGAAGTCTACTACAATTCCTCGGTTGGAGTTGTTAGCGTGCACTATTGGTACCCGACTGTGGCAAAGAGTTATAGCAGATTTGAACTTGGGAAATATTCCAACCTTCTTTTGGACTGACTCTAGTAACGCCTTGTATTGGATAAAAGGCAGCGAAAACTGGACACCATTTGTATATAACAGAGTACGAGAAATTAGATTAGTGAAAAAACCAGAAAATTGGTATTATGTACCTGGATCGATGAATCCGCCAGATCTACCCTCCAGAGGTTGTTCCGTTCGACAATTGTTGGAGACAGAGTGGTGGCAAGGACCTACTTGGCTCTATTACCCATCTGCTGAATGGCCTAGATCTGAATTCTCCGTAAATAAAGAAGAAGTGTTGAAAGAAAAGAGGAAGGAAATAGTATCATCTATGGTGAACCTTCAAAATATCGACAATTCCTTCATCTATAAGTTTTCGAGCTATAGCAAAACTATATGAATTATTGCCTGGCTACTTCAATTCATTAATAATAGTCGTATTCCGAGAAATACTAGAAAATATGGTAGCCTTGATTCCGAAGAAATTTCTGTAGCTGAGTATGGAGTTATCAGAATAATACAGAAAGAAAGCTTCGTTAATGAACAAGATGAAAAGTTGAAAACTGTGGGAGCCTTCAAAGATAAAGACGATATCATCCGATTGAAAACAAAACTTTTATATCGACCAGATAGTAAAGATTTTAGAATGCCTGCAATTTTACCATCTAAACACGAAGTTGTAAATCGTATAGTGATGCACTATCATGTAAAAAATGCTCATGCTGGGACTCAAATGCTGCTTAACATTTTAAGAGAGCGATTCTGGATTGTGCATGGTAGAAAGACAGTGAGATCCATCTTATCCAAATGTATTGTTTGTAAGAGATTTTCTGCAAAGAAGCTTGATGCTCTCACTGCATCTCTTCCAGAAGACCGTGTACGAGAGGCTGCTGTGTTTGAGATCTGCGGTGTTGACCTGGCGGGACCACTGTTTCTCAGAGATAATAAGAAAACTTGGGTTTGTCTATTCACATGCGCTGTATATAGAGCAGTACACATTGAATTAGTGGATTCTTTATCTACGCAATCCTTTTTAATGGCTTTGCGCAGGTTTATAGCCCGTAGAGGACGAGGCAGCACTATCTATTGTGATAATGGCTCCAATTTTGTGGGTGCTTCAAATTTGCTAAGTGCGGTGGATTGGAACCTTATTGTGAGTGACACTGTTCTTCATCCTATTAAGTGGAAATTCAACCCACCGACTGCCTCTTGGTGGGGTGGATGGTGGGAGAGACTGATCGGTATTCTTAAAAGATTATTGAGAAGAGTACTGGGCCGATCTACTTTAACCTATGAACAGATGACGACGGTGTTATGTGATTGCGAATCCATAATCAATTCTCGACCGTTGACATACGTCGCGGATAATGACGCAGAGCTGGTTCCTTTGACTCCTTCGATGTTCCTACAAGACATCAAAGTGAGTGGTGTTCCTGACTGTGATAGAATTGATCATCAGAGTATTAACAAACGTGTTAAGTATCGACAAATTTGCAAAAAGCCTTAAGAAATAGATTTCGATCGGAATACTTGGGAGCTCTGCTTCAGAGACCAGAACGTAAAAGGGCTGCCGAAGTAGCTGTTGGTGACGTCGTCTTGATTGGAAGCGACAACACGAAACGTATCAGTTGGCCCCTTGGGAAAATAGTGGAGGTAATCCCAGGGAAAGATGGAGTTACAAGGCTTGTAAGACTAAAAACTGCAAGGGGTGAGTTGCTTCGACCGATACAACGCCTCTATACTTTAGAAGTGTCAGCAGCAAAGTCAGTTTTAGTAGGAGAAAAGTTACTAGGTACAAAATCAAGTGAGCAACCAGAAGTCAGTCAATCAGTTGACTGCAATATTGAATCTTCTGAGGAGGCAAGAAAAACTAGAGGTGGCCGTATCATTAAGATGCCTCGTAAGCTGGACTTGTGAACTGTTTATATAATTTTGTTATTGTAATTGTGACTATAATTAGTTATAAGTTAAATTTTAAGATGAAAGTTAACTTAGGTGGGAGAATGTTGGATTTATACTCTACCCTGATTATTATCTTTGTTTTGATATATTTGTTAAGTTGCGAATGGCAACAGTCTAGTTTTTGTGATATACGCGGAGAATAGCTTTTGAGTTGATTTTAGAATTTTGCTAGAGAAAATTGTGTATTATTTTTTTACGCCATAAATGCTGCTGAGTGTTATTTTGTGATTTAAAGCAGAGTGTACGTATGAGAACTGTAAATAAACTGTTTGAGTACTTGTGATATAAGACGTTTTTATGGAACAGTTTACTACACTCTGGATTACTTCTGATTCCGATATCCAAAACGGAACAATCGGACCTTTCCCTTTCGGATTGATCCCGGACCGTCGTCAATAGACCGTTGTGTTGCTCTATTACAACGTTAATTAAAAATACAATAATATCTAAATGAATTGAGAGTTGAATTAATTGGAGCAGTATAAAGTAGTAACATTAAAGTAGTACTTTTAATTATGTGCTCCGATTGCCAATTGATCAGACCTCGGATCACAGTCTATATCGAAAGCATTAGTGCCATAGGGGTACAGCTACACTCTACGTTTATGAGTGATGGCAACGGCTTGGCGATTTTTTTTTTGGCGCACTTCTAGTAGCGAGTCACGATAAATTAAGGCAACCCGTCTTTCGTTTCGGTTGTTATGGTTTTCATAGCAACCTCGACAAATGGAAACTTTCAATTTTCATTTTGAATATTCTAGAAAGTTCTTCCAAAATCCGTTCAAATCGTTTGATTTCATTGATTCGTTTGAAATTTTTCTTTCCTCCCATTGGTTATTTTGATTTTAAAATATCCTTTGATTGCATTGGCCGTTTAAATTTTTTTTTCTTTGATACCATTGGTTTATTTATTTGTATTTCTACAGTTGTGGAATTTTTATTTCATAATAATTTTTTTTTCACGGCAGAGTTCTGACATGTATTGTTTTTTGCATTTGTGGAATATTCTTGTTTCGTAATTTTTTTTTCTCGGGACCGTTCTGATGTATCAGGTTGTATTATTTCTTGCTTTTTTTCTTTTAAAAATCTTTTTCTTTTTCAACTTGCCTACTGTATTTAGTGTAATTGATAAGTTTCATGGTATTCTTTACCCAACATTCGTAGCTTAGTTTCTCTGCTGGTTCACAAATGTGTTTTAATATGTGCTTAAGTTTACTACTTTTTGTGAAAGTTTTTTAAAATATTCTTTTCAAAACGTTCTGAAAATGTTTAAAAAGTGTGTTGTAAAAAGAAAAAAAGTTTTGACAGAAAAGAGTTAGGAAATAATTATTTCCTTGGCGACTTTAGAAGTGCGCCAAAAACAATCGCCAAGGCCGTTGCCACCGCTCATAAACGTAGACTGTAGCTGTACCGTGATAGGTTATGAGGTAGGATGGTTACATATTAAAGTGCTTTCGCCTCCGTGCTTCTAAGTCAGAGAAAATAAGCCTTCCATTAGTTTTTTTTTTTTTTTTCATTCTTCCGCATTACTTGATTTGATTACAATTGCTCCATTTATCTGCAATTAATAATCATCAATACCAGTAATTGAAACTTGTTGCCAGTTCACGTTTTTCAATAACTAGGTCATTGGTGTTAAGTGAGGCTTTTCCAGTTGCTTGAGCGGAATTTGTGTGTCAATCACGTCTGAGTCACTCTCATGACTCAGTTCGAAAGTTGAAAGTATTCCTCCCTTGCATATAACCCAGTAAAATCAGTGCACAGCTTGTTCGCCATTTCATTGCAAAAGAAATCGATTTCATTTATAAAACTACTACCTGAATAACCCTGCGTTACTCGAGTTTCAAATATGTCCGGGATATTTTCCTGTGTTAACTCAAATACACAAATCCTTGTAGAACGTGTTTCCTTGTCCATGGCTGTTTTTATTATTATTTTTTTAAAGTTTTTATTTTTATATTGGGCAGTTGAACCATCTGAATTTTTTTTATTCTCAATTAAAATTCCCTGTATGTTGGATTCCTTCTACTAATGTAATTTGTAAAATGAATGTAGAAACCAGCTGGTCTAACGTATACTACCAGAAGACAAAAAGAGTAGAAATTTGCAGCGATATGCGGAAAAGACCAATAAACTTGATTTAAGCCACATCCAGCACCACATCCAACATGTAGTTTTTAACCAGGGGTGCGTGCACTCTTGGGGGTTCGAGAGAAATTTCTAAAATTTCGACGGAAACTACCTCCTGTGTGAAAATAGAAAACACAACGTCGACTTTTGGAACTCCCATTCCAACACTTTCTACCCTTGCTTCAGCCACTGAGGTATATAAACTGGAGTAAGCGATGTTGTTTCGAATACGGCAACAAACTGCACCAGGCTAGAAAAACCTATTGACTGAGAAATATTTTAGTCTGCAGTAATGAAAAACTTCTCTTCTTAATAAATCAATAACAATTTGTAGGTTGCATTAATTATTTCTTCCACGGATAAAATGCAAAATTATGTTTTTAATGGGAATTGTTATGGTCAGAAGTTTTATCACTGTTGCACATAAAAACAAAAGCCAAAATCACTCAAATGCAAGTGAAAGGAACCTCGCTTCAAAAGTATTATGTATATATGCACAGTCCAGTCACATTAATGTGACCACCTGTCAAAAGCTAGAATAACCACCTTTGGCAGAACGGACCGCTGCGAGACGTGCAGGAAGAGAGTCAATTAGGTTTCTGAAGGTGTTCACTGGGATGTTGAGCCATGACGACTCCAGTGCCGTGGCCAGCTGCGCTAGATTACCTCCCTCCTCCAGCCTGGATCCTTCCGGCAATTGTTGCAGGGTGTTTGCTTTCAGACGTTTCACGCCGTATACGCCAACGTCCATCTGTCCGATGGAACATAAAACGTGATTAATCGGAAAAATCCCCCTATCGCCACTCTGTGGACGTCCAGTTGCGGTACTGGCGTGCACATTCCAGCCTTCGTCACCGATGAACAGAAGTCAGCATAGGTGCATTAACCAGGCGTCTGCTGCGGAGGCCCATGCGCAGCAACGTTCGCTGAACCGTTGTTGAGGATACACTCTTGGTAGTCCCTTGGTTCATCTGGGTGGTCAGTTGCTCAACAGTTGCACGTCTATTCGCCCGAACGCATCTCCGTAACCTTCGTTCGCCTCTGTCATCTATAGCCCGTGGTGCACCACATGTGCCGCTGATTTTGGATAGTGCCATTTTGCCATGCACGGTATGCTTTTACCACGGCGGCACGGGAACAGTTCACAAAATTAGCCGTTTCCGAAATGCTTCCACCCTTGGCCCGAAAGCCAGTAATCATGCCCTTTTGGACGTCGGATAAATCGCTACGTTTCTGCACTACGCCACGATTGAAATGCTTTCCGATGCCCTAGGACATCCTTTATATACACTCCACTGCAATATGCTGCCACCTGCCTTTTGTGATTGGTTATTTCACGTTGACGTCGAAAGTAGGTGGTGGTCACATTAATGTGACTGGACTGTGTATATAAAAGGGTGTGCGCATATTCTCTATACAAATCTACACCGTTTGACCAATCCATACCAAATTTGGCACAACTATACTTAAGAACACTGCTGAAAACAGGGGATATTTCTTTCCTATCTTCAGACCAATCTGTAGCCATGAAAATTGGTAGGAATCACGTTCTACGCGTTTTGTGTATTTGAATTAACACAGGGAAATGTCGAGGTCCTATTTTAAACCGGAGCAACGCCAGGTTATTCAGCTAGTTATATATATAAAAATGTAACCATTAAAAATTGAGTTTTGTATCCATACTTAAATACATGTGTTTATTTTTCACTATATAAATTATCTTTCAATAGATGCAATTTCCTAAATATAGAAATCGAAACAAATTTTTCAAGGGGCTTGAGAACTTATTTTTATATTCAAGGAGTCATTAAAAAGGTTAAGAACCACTGATATAGACTTATACTAGGTTATTTTTTTTAGGGTAAGCTTCTAATTTGGGCGAACTGATGCCCATTTGTGAAGGTGCACACAATGGGTAAGCCGCAGCTGCTTCAAACAGGGCAATCCCAACACACAAGCGTTTGCATATCGGGATTAGAACCTGGAACTTTTTGGTTAGCAGACCAAAGCTGTGATCATATTCTCATAAATAATGCAAACATTTTTGAATGAACTAATCGTTTTTTGAAGCAGATGTTGCTCTTTTCCCTTACTGATGTTTATTTAACCGTTAACTGCAGTGAAGATTGGATTTCTATTTGTGATATTGTCGTGTGACAGAGATTTTCAATGTAATCAAACAAACCAGATGGTCTGCGAAGATTAAAACTCTACTACTCAAATGCTCTCTCATGGAACATGTCAGTATTACCTTAAAATGTAGTTTGTCGCCGTTTAGGCGACATTTGACGTTTTATTGCCTTGTTGACCAATCAACTATTGACTGCATCTATTCGGATTTTATTCTTTGGAATTTTTACTGGCGACGGTGCTGAAATTAAATTCGAAAAATAAGCCAAATGACGTCACGCACAGAAAACCCCACCCTCGTTCCACCGAAGAGACAATACTTTTGCTGAAATAATAAAACATCACAATTGAAAAACGGGTACTAATGGGTAACGGAATTTATGAAACTCGGAGGTCGTAGTTGTAACAGATTAGCAACTGGAATGTTGCTAGTTCGAAATTAAGTCTTTCCATAGACTGTCGTGTACACGGGGGCGAGAACACATTAAATCAGTGGCGTGGTGTGGAAGTTTGGAGAGTGGGTTTCCAGCTCAGGTGTTCTCGTCACCTGACCGTGGTTTAAAATTAGAGATTGATCGCGGACCGTCGCCAATAACCCGTTGAGTTCCACCAATGCGACGCTAATTAACTACCTACATTACATTAGTTTTTAAAACCGGTGCATCTCTCTTGTAGTTAAATTTTTTTTTTCAAGATGGTATAAAATTTGTGTTTTTTTTTTTTTAGATTTCCAAATAAATTCAGAATAAAGCTTCTGAAGGAAACAGACTTCAGTGATTACGAAAGAAAAAATCTAGAAATTACAGTTCTCGCAAAAGCAAACATCTTATTTTTGAACTTGTTTGAGAATGAATAAATATATTGTATATATATATATATATATATATATATATATATATATATATATATATATATATTGACATTTTATTTTCTACTTTAAAATATATGGACCCTTGTAGGAATTGCACCTCATCAAAAACTTTTCCGAACGATTTGGGTTGGCAAGGTCTGGTATAAAGCGTTAAAAGGATTCACTTTGCAAACTGTTTTGAATTTACATCGCATTGTCAATTTACAAATATTCAATGTAAGAAAATATTTCTTCACCTCTCTCCTTGCTTCCGGCGGCCCTTTAAATGTTAACATATAATCTTGTATCCATTGTACCTCAGATAGCAATCTAAGATGCATTGAGTCGAGGCTTTTGGCATTCAGTTTAGTTTATTGAACTCTGCAGTCAATGAGATCTGAATTCCTGAAGCACTCTCCAGAACGTTGAAAATGCATTCGGTTGTTCTTTTAAGAAACCTGTTCTTGTTGGAAACGAAAAACGAATTTTCCATTAAACGTTTCCTGGTTAGTACAAAGAAAGGATTTTCATCATTAATCTAGGGAATTTAAATAGATGAGTACCACTTTTTTTTTATCGTTTCACTAAAACTCGCGTGGGAACACTGGATTGTCTTCTCGTTGAAACGAACTTCACGGGACCGTAAAAATATTCGTACTATCGGAACTCAGATAAAAATAATTATTTCAACAATAAAATAAAATATTAACACATTTGTATTACTAAATGTGCAATTCTTGGTTAAAATTCTGATACACGCCTAAACTTTTTTTTCTCATCTGACAAAAAAAAGGTAAAATTTTGATTGATTTACAAAAATAGATTTTGTTATTACCTGCTCTTTTTTTGCTTCCAAGTGGCTTTTTAAATTTAAAAAAAAAAACAGTTAATTTATACTTTATAATAAATTTTGAAATTATGTGGGTATTAAAAATAAGAATATTACTTGAAATATGCTGTTTTAGTGCATAATTTCACAAAATGAATGAGGAAGAAAGGAGGGCAATGCTGGACCGAGAAGAAATAATTGAGCAACAGCGGGAAATAAGATGCTAAAAAAATGTATCGTCTACAAATGTTTCAGGCAAACACTTATACACGTTACCATAGACACTCATAAAAGATGGATTGCTAATGATTCTTTTAACTCAAAATCGCTGCGCAAAGTTGAGTCGGGAAAATGGGCACTTACCGCTCACATTAATTTAGTTTGGCTCCGGCCTCCTTTGTGTCAGCATCACGTTTGAGGGGTCATTTGTTTCGCCTCTTTCCGCTTTATAAATAAAAATAGAAAACAAACTTAAATATTTAATTCTTGTTTAGATATCAAACTTCAAAATGTGAAAATTTCACAAAAATTTCAAAATGTCGAAATGCATGCATAATTAACGCAAGGAGAATTACAGAAACGTCAACAGGATGAAAGATCGAGAGACGGGGAATCCAAGACAGATCCAGACATCGAATGCTGAGCTTCAACGGGCTTGGCGGGAGCTCCTCGAATTTGAGGTGTCGCGCTGCGCCGCTCACATAATTTAGTCTTGACATTTGAGGTTTCATGTTTCGTCTCTTTGTGCTGTATAATCAATAATAGAAATGAAACCTAAATATTTAATACAGTAGAACTCCAATTATCCGAATCAATTGGGACCGGATCCCATTCGGATAGTTGGATTGTTTTCGAAAAAAGTGTCTAGTATGTATTTTAATTAATTACTGTATGTATGTTGAAAATGGGAGAAAAAAACTATTTTTAAACAAACGAGCTTTTAATTAATTAAATGAAAAGGCAATACTTTTACATGTTAAGCGTACTTACAATGTATGTACGTACCGTATTGTAAATGAAAGTCATTGCTTGCTAAACATCTCGGTCAAAGTAAGCTGTTTGACTGTCTTTATCCGTTTTCGGGCAACCAAGTCGCGCATCCGCTTGATAATGAGAAGTTGCATGTTGTCACACTCGGGCTTTCGCTCCATCCACTTCAACGCAGTTTCAAAGCCGGCAAATGCTTCACTAGCAGATGGTCCCGTGTCTGCTTCAACTTCGACAATAAGGTCATCTTCTTCAACGACACTTTCTTCTCTCAAACTTTCAATAAGTTCATCATCATTTAGAATTTGAAACCCAGAATCAAAATTTTGCGAATCGCAATACGTTTCCGTCTTAATTTTTTTTCTAAAAGTCTGAAAGCGATTCGGATAATCAGCGATTCGGATAGTCGGAGTTCGGATAATTGGAGTTCTACTATACTTGTTTGGATACTGGACATCTAAGTTTGGAAATTACGCAAAAATTTCAAAATGTCCTAACATATGCATTATAAACATTAAAAAAATTATAGAATCGTTAACAGGAAGAAAGATTGAAGGATGGGGAATCCAAGAAGATTCGAATATACGATAATGAGCGTCACCGGGCTCGACGATTGCCACCTCGTATAATTTAATATAATTTATAATTTAATTAATATATAATTTTTTATAAGCGTCGCACCACTCGTATAATTTAATCTGGCTCCTTTGTACGAGCATGACGCTTGAAGTGTCATTCGTCTCTTTTCACTTTATAAATAATGATAGAAATAAAACCCAAATATTTAATTCTTGTTTAGATATCGGACTTCAAAGTGTAGAAAAAGTGTGGAAATCCGCAAATATAATTCTTTGGTGTTTATTACGCATTAATGTCCAAATATATGCGTAATAAACAACATAATTATAAAAAAAGTCAACACGAAGAACGATAGAAAGATGGGGATTCGAAGATCCGTTTTTATAATTGAATGATGGAGTTCAACCAATAGAGGTCTGTATTGTGCCACAACCTAAAATATCAACAGCAAGTGCATCAATTCTGATATATGTGCGGAGCGATGAACATTTTATGTGTGAAATTAAAACAGTCTAGAACTAATTTCTTTCATTCTTAAATTCAACCACATGGCCTCCATGTTCTACCCCTTAAACCTAGTGGCCGTGAACCGACACAGCCCTGTTCGTTTTATTTTTGCTGACTTAACTAATAATAGTGAACAATCTAGTGTTTTATCAATTTTACGATGAATTTAATTCAATTTTTTGATGATCAGAATGAAATGTCAAAGAAAATCTGCAAATTATATTTATTTGGCTAGAGAAACTACAAATATGTGCTACAAAAATTAATTTGTCTAGTGATGGATAACGAATTGTTCCCATAACAAATCAATACCTATGGGGGTACCTGATCAGGGGGTTATCGGCCTCTGATTGGGTTCTAAATTACGATATGTGTGAGTGAATGGATGTGTGAAAGGGACTTTCCTGTAAAACGGATGTGTCAAGTATGAAGAAGTCCAACCCTCCGTAGCAATGGCACCCCCAATTGGGCCATATATGGCCCGCACGACAACAACAACATGGATAACGAATTTGAATGTAATTTTCTGTTTGCGAACAAAAATCCACCGTATACGTGGTTGTTCAAAGATTCTTCATAAAAATTACACAATTAATTATTACTTATGCCTTGTCTTATAAAAACAATTTTGAGGGCCGCCGTTTTTCGAAAGTTGAGAACCACTGTTCAACACCAATAGCTAAATAGAAACAGTGCTGCCATCTATTATCCACCAAAAAATACTTAAATTTAGCTGGCCATTTTAACGTTTATAAATTCTTATATATAAAGGCTCAAATGAGGAGGAAATATACTCATAGACAGTGGAGGAACAAGTCAAGTGAGGGTCGAAAGCGTTAATATTTTCCGAGCCCTTAAATATAAGTCAGAAAAAAGTTTCAAGAAAACTCTCATTAAGTTATTAACAAAAAGAAATGTAATCAAAAATTTCACACCAGATAACACATTAAATAAATGTATTAAAATATAATATATTTTACATGAAGTTCTGTCTTGCTTTATTTCTTTCAAATTCGTCAATTATTTTCGCAATGTTAATTCGGTTTAAAATATCTTGCTCTCTCTATATATACAGAATGGCCATATTATAATTCATCTTTCTTTTTCCATTGTACTCTTGATATAATTTTTACACGCCTTAAAATAAAAAGCGATCTTTCTCCTGACGTATTAAATAAAGGAATTATTAAAAAAAAATTTCAATAATATTTCAACATTGGGAAATGTGCAAGACATTTCTTTGGCGGCTCGGTAGACGTCTGGTGTGGTTTTTATGGTGTCCTCGTTTTCTTTTAGAAACATTAAAAAATGGTCAAATTCATCTTCAAAAGTACAAACATCAATGTCATTTTTGAAAATATCCTTCCACTTTTTTATCGTGTTCTTTTTTTTCTTTGATTGATAAATCTCAATAAAAAAATATTTCAAATGGCTCTAAAACTTCATACGTCTGAGTTCTTTAAGATAATCCTGTCTTGGTGTTAGTTACCACATGAAATAAAATGAACTCACTATGAAATTTTCTCTTATTGAAAATTCATCTTTGTGAACATCTTTCCTCGAACCCTCATGAAAACACATTTTAAAATCTAGGGATCCCTTCGTATTCTGGGGCCCTACGCGGCCGCTTAATCCGCCTCTGCTCATAGGCCCATTCGTTCCCAAAATGGGGAAAATACTTACGAAGGAATATACAATTTTCTTCATTTATTTCAAAAATATCAATGCTAACAAATATTTAAAAATGCATCAAAATTATTTGAATTTCGAAAATGATAAAATGTTAAACAGATAAGGTACATAAAACTATAAATAAAATAAACTATAAAATAAGATAAAAAAGGTGCTATAAAAAACATTAAAAATTCAACAGATGTCTTAGAGCCTATCCTTTTTACAACTGACAAGATCATAGGTTCCACACAACCCAACCTCCTGCGATTATTTTTAAACTTCACTAATTCGATGCCAGACACGAAAGGATATTTTGGAAAACTTTAGTTCGCTACTTTTAACAGTTTTTTATTTATATTAATATAAAAATTTGGGTAAATTTTCAGAATTTTAAAAGTATAAATTGCTTGTATCTATGGACCTAATTGTTCAATAGATAGAAAATTAAGAGTTAGTTTTGCAGATAAATGTACGATTTTCTCATGACATGAGGGACTTTTTAGTTTGAGTTTATCCAATTTGACATTGAATTGCAGAAAGTGTATCATTTATTTCTTTACTAAAAATATTTTTAAGGTAGATTATTAATCTTTGCTTTCTGAATGTTTCGTGGCATAACACGAAAGGGTTCATGGAGAAATTATACTACACATAAATAGAACTATATGTCCGACTAATTGTCAGACCGGGATTACATTTAGAGCATATTTTATAGATAAAAATAGAAGATTTCGTATGATATAGTAGGTGATACTGTAAATTACCTCTTTAATTTGAAGGTTATATGAATTAACATTGTGGTTAGGCAACAAATCTACCATGTTAAAAGAAAATCGTCGAGCTGAAAATGTCCCTTTTTGTGCGGTTTGACACAGAATAACCCAATCAGGATTATGAAAAAAGTCTACGCTGTTTTCGAAAGTTTAATGGTGCTATGACTCTTATTGTACATGCTGGGAAAAAAATAAATATTTAAAAAATACTGTTTACACATTTAAAAAGAGCTTACATTTTTACGACAATTTTCTACAGAACAAATGAATTATTTTTAAACAATTAGCAAAAATCAGCCCTTTTCCATTTTTTAACGAAAAGAAAAATATTTCAAAAGTTTTTCCCATTAAAAAATATATCTTCAGATCAATTCAACATGTATTCGTAAGCCAAACATCGATCTAGTGATAAAAAAAAGTTTCGCAGTCGGTAGGATTCGAACCTACGCGGGGAGACCCCAATGGATTTCTAGTCCATCGCCTTAACCACTCGGCCACGACTGCTCGAGAGCTTCAGGTAGTATAAACATATAAAACAAAATATTTTTATTCAACGTAAATTTTTGCCAATAGCACAAATTTCGTTCTTGAACATCTTACAGAGTCCAAAATGCTCAGTTTATCGACTAATTTTCCCTTAAAAAATCACAATGTTTTGTTTGTTTGGAAAAATTTATCATTTGATTTTGAAGTTCCATTAGGTTTCCCGCTATTTGTGATGTGAAAGGATCCTTTTCCGACAATTCCATCGTGTTTTCTACTCCCTGCTTCTTTTTTTTTGCGCGAGTTCATGATGTGCAGTACCTTTTTGTAGGTTGCACGTTGTTCCCATGCATATTTAATTAAATGAAAGCAAAAGGCAAAAGTTTTCACTTTTTTACTTTTACCCATTATTCTCTTTCCAATTTTGTGCGCATCTGTGCTTGCTCTTACACACTTTTAAGCTGGTATTGTTTTGCTAAACATGTTTCATCACAACCTCAATTAAAGAAATTTCAATTTGCATAGTAAATCCACATCAATATTCTTAGTTGTGAAATTCACAAAAATTTTCTAGATTCCAGCAATTGAGGTTGTGTATAATCAATTATCTGGGAACATGGTGTGGAACGTACCAAACCAAAGTGTACATTGGTTCGTTACCTACAGATAAATTTTACAAATAACTCACACACTATAGTCCCATTTGCTCCATTCAAAAATGTTTTCAGCAAATTGAATCTTTTCATCACATTATCTTAAACATATGGTTTCTATTTTAGCATTTTCATGGATTATTTCATAACTTTAATTTTTTTGGCTAACTTTTAAACAGAAAAATTGCATTTAAATCTATTTCAACTTGCTTTGCAATAGAAGTAAATGCAATTTGCCGTTATGATATAGCAGATTCAAAGTCACTGACCTTTAGTTTTACCCTTTGCAAGGTTTGTAAGACAAAAAATTTCACAATTCACTTTTGAAATTAAACAATTTTACTCATACATTTTGCAATTAATTCTGGTCATAAATTTAGGTTTCTGCTCTACACTTATGAAGGAATATTTGGTCTAGGTACTTTTTTGAGTGAGTGCATACTGTTGAAAGTTAATTACCTATCTTACAAGTGACTTATGATTTTAATAAACAACTTATCTACAAGAAAGTACAGAATTATTAGTAGCTAGCGGTATTAAATAACATAAATAAAAATCTTTACAAGTGGCAGCCCAGAAAGATATAATCTACTGACTTAGAGGGTGGGAGAAAATTGGATGATTAAGAATGCAATTTGAAGCCTTATAAATTAACTGAATATGGCAACATTTACTAAAAACAGTAGCACTTTTATGGTTGTTGTATTTTAAAGAATTATAATTATCTTTGTTGAAGATGTAAGATTTATTCGAAATATTAGCAAGCATTACAAATTAATAGATTATAGAACACGACTGTGGGAAGGGGCATTTTTGCATGTAGCTAAAATAAACATCAAAGAGGCCAAATTAAAATAGAAATGCTCAGAGAAAAGTAGTCCACAAGAAATGAACATTTTAGGGAAAAAAAGGGATATACTCTTTAACCCTCCAAGTGGTTTCGACAAGATATCTCATGCATTAAGATTTAACCAATTTTGCTAATGACAAGTTATGGCGTCACCAAGATATTGCTGATTTTTTATAATGATGATATTGAGATCTCATCAGTTTTCTTCTAATGATGAGATATCTTGTCCATCCAAATCTGGTCAATTTTTTCGTATGACAAGATACCTAGAGGCAACTTAATTTGACTGTTAATGACAACAAGACCAAAAAAAAGCTGCTATACAATCATTCAATAAGCACATTTTACATTCATTGAAAGAAACATGAAAACATTTTAGGTTTATATTTTTGGTAAACCATACTCAGGAATCCATGAGTATTTTGCTTTTAATTTTCATTCAAAAATCATTAACAGGTAAATATTTAGAATATCATTTCTTTAGGAAAGGGCGGCTGTTTATTGAGGTTCTTCGCAATTGGGCAATCAATACCTCAGGAAGAGCCCTGATGATGCAACCTTATTACAATCTGTCAGAAATTCAAAAAATTTGCAGGCAGGTCTTGTGATTACTCCCTACAATCTCATCACTGGTTCTACGATTTTCATGAATAGTTTGATGAACTTACAAGATGTTTTCTGTCAGAACCTGGTACCAACTCTTTGAATTGTGAAGGTACGTAGTTGAAATCATATCACACAGGAACAACTCGATGGTGAAGGTTCAGGATCAATTCCAAAGGGAAAGATACAAGACAACCCCAAATAATATTGAATCATGGTCAGATGACAAGGTTAACAACTGAGTTGGCACCCTTCTCTTCAAATATCATTTCTTTACCACCAAATACCTTTTTTTCCCGCACCACGCCGATGCAGACATTTTAGGCCATAATAGATTTAAGATACACCAGCCCCCACATACAAACTGGTTTTTGGTAGGATTGAGTTTTAAATTTGCAATTCTCTAGTTGCCAATCAGCTACTCTTCCAACCAGGCAATCGCAGTCTGTCTGAACTGTGAAAAATAAAATAGAAAGTTATATAGCATGTGCCCACAGCTTGATCCCTGAAATTGTTTATCAAATGCTCATGTCTGATACCTAGTTTTGTCAAGTTCACAACAAAAATTTACCAAACACCGGAATTCAGTCATTATTTGAAACATGCCATGAACTTATCAGAAGGTAAATTCTTTAGTTTGAATCCTTATTGGTCGCACCAATTGATGAAAAGTTTTCATAGGTTGATGATCCTCGATTCAAAATTTAGAACATTTATATATTATTAGTATAATGTCAAGATATCAACATCAATATTTAAAAAGTACTTATTTAGTTAGTGTTAAAAGAATATTTTGGTGTACGACAAAATAATTTATTACATTATATTTTACATACAATTTCTTCTATATACAATCCATCAAAAGAATAATTAAAATATTGTTTTTATATATATAACAATATTATATAATATGTACAAGTGATAAAAGATTCCTCAGGCTATGCAAGTATGCAGGGTAAAAAGTACTGGATGGAGACATCATCATGCAGGAGAAAAAATTGAACCATTTGATGATGGGTGATATCTGTATAAAAGAAATGCACTTTATTGAAAAACTATTCCATTGTCATTCTCAATGGATATGAGCAGAAAAACTAAGTATCAAAGTCATTAATGCTAAATGCTTTCTATATATATAATTCTCTTACGTGGCACGCAAAAAAGACGTTATTTGTAATCGCGTTTTGGCAACACTGTACGATTGTTTCTTTATCGCGAAGTCTCGCGCATCGATTGAATTTATAGCATTATCGGAAGAAATTTTATTGAAAAAAAAAAGGAAATTTTAATGAGCTGTTGCAGTTAGTTTATAATAGAAATCAAAGAAAGCGGAGGATCTTTTCAGGGCCATTTAAAAATGGTCCTTTTCAGGGCCAACAATTATAGTTCAACAAGACGCTTGCACTACAACTTTCGGCAACAAACTCAATGAAAAAGTGTGGGTCGTCCGAGTGCTGGGAAAATGTACACACAAACAACATGCTGGGTATTCAATTTCCAAAGCAACGCTCACATTTCGAGTCAAAATTTGCACAAAGTTTTCATTTGAATTCTGATTTTAGAGATACTGTATATATTTTTTCTGTAATACAGCAAATTTAGATTTGAAAAACATTTTTTTGGTAACATATTTTGTAAACAATCCCTTCTGCTAGGACACATGTCTTCATTGAGGCGAGCGAAGCGAGCATAGGTTCGCGCAGCGAACCAATGAGCATTGCGAAGCAATCCTCCGGGGGGTTGGCGAGCGTTAGCGAGCAGGGGGCAGGCCCCCTAGTTCTATATATTCTTGTAGTCTATAACACAGAAACTGTGCATTTGAGTAAATGAACATAACAATAAAATTTTAAAATGCTTACTAAGAAGTCAAAACCAAATTTTCTATTAAGACAACAGAATATACAGTACGAAGTCCAAATCCTCTGGAACTCGACAATTCAGGGGTTTCAGATTATTTGCATTTTTTGACACAAAAACCTTAATATACCATATACGAGGTATCACATATTAGCTGACAATATACTGAATCAGAAAATAGCTTTCTGATATAGAAATGTTAAAAGAAGTTTTAGTAGAAATGACCACAGAAAATGTACTCTATCACAAGCATTATTTTACAACAAATGCTGTTTAAAAAGTGTGCTATGGAAATATATTTCTTACTTGAGAACCCGCGTACTTTGAAAACTATTCGTTATGTTCAGTTTTTAAATGCATTATTCTGTATCAATATCAAAAATATTATATTTAAGTAAAACTTAAGTATCCAAGAATGGTGTTAAATGTCAATTTTTATATTGCTAATTCAAAAAAGAAACTGATAAAATTACTAAACACTATTGTTTTATTTTTCCGAGTATCATGAGATTTGCGAGTAGTATAGTGCTGCTTTTCCTCCACAATACAAATAACAAAATAGCCATATCTATTGGTGGAAAATCCCAGGAAAGATTCTACTAGTGAAGAGGTCAAAACTGGTTGAAGTCATGCAGAAAAGAATGCAGGTTACAGAATAAATCTATGCATGTATCAAAGGGTTAATGAACACAGGCTAATACAGGGCTCGAAATACCAAGGTGCACATGAAAATAAAATTGTGCACCTAATTTTTCGCCGCCAGGTGCACTCAGTGTACCTAACATACAAAAAAAAAAGGGGGGGGGACTTGTTTTATGTTATTTTGATGTTTGAACATAATATTAGTATTGACCTCTCTCGCTCTATAGGAATGTAATTAAAATTCGTAAATACACACTATGCAAAAACAAAATCACTGGGCCATAACAGGTTTATATTCCACCAACAAATATCATTACAAGCAGGAATGCTGGTCCTATAATTATGTTTGGAGTGAGTGTGTGTAATCATATGTTCAACTGGAATACATTTAGAACTTCAATTTCATTCATTTAAATATATATACATTTTTTATACCAAACACAAAATGCATGAAAGTTTAAAGTATGAACGTTTCAAATGTGGTAAAATAAAGGTTTTCTCCTATTTTCATTCATATTAACAGCTTAATTTTATTTATAGCAATTGCTCTAGTCCTTTATTTTATGGAAACTAATGTACTCAATGGTTACATTTGCTAAGTTTAGTTTCCTTAAAACAATATAAAATTTATTCACATGAAATTTAGATTACTACAAGTCGAAGTAAAATACACACCAGTCTAATAAAAAACTTACTGCAAACAACTTTGGCAGGATTTATTTGCTGACCAAAAAGAAATTGATTAAACTTGCGAATGTCAATACGGCATTCAGCTTCTTTCCTGTTATCTGTAGTATGTGCTGCAACTAAAAAAAATTTTGATTACAGTGTACAAATATTTACTTTAAAATCCTATATTCTACTGGTTCAGATTATCTCAGTTTACATAGTTAAAAAACTTATTTCAGTTGAAGAAGCAAACCCAAAATAATAAATTTTTTTTACACAAAATAATTAGCCTAGCTCTTGATGAGTTCAAAAGAAATTTATGTAGGAGTTTGGTCAAATGAATGCATTAATTCAAATATTGTGCATTATAATTCTTAATTATTTGAAGACCATTAAGTAAAGTAATTTAGTAGCTCTAGAAATTGTGACGTTTATTTAAGTCGTAAATAAACTGCAACTGTCTTAAATTAAGACCGCTGCAGAGTCCAGATATGAAAATGGGACCACAACACTTATTTTTGATCAAGCTTGGATAGGAGTTTTAGGGTTACCAGAAGGTTGTTGCCAATTGCAAATAGTATATGATAATTGGAAGACACTTTCAATTATGCACAATTTTTACATATTTTGTAAAGAAATAGTCACATAATTGCTCACTGTTTTATTTTACATTTCTACTCACACCATTACTTAAATTATATACTCTGTAATAAAATAAAGTGCTTGTGTTTTCAAACTGGTCAATACAATCAGCTTATATACATTTCTCAATTCTTACTTACCATATTTTAGTTTCTTAAAATTGTTATTTTTAATTTAAACATTTATAAATGATTCAATTATATTTTATTAATAATGTTATTCTACAATATTTTCCGTAACAGGAATACAATTCTGTATTTTAAATAGATGAATAGCATAAAAATATGAACTAGAAACACATGAAGATAAAACATTGCAAGGAAGGATAATTTAGACACATCTTTAAAAAAGCTAAACCATATTTACCTGATGTTAAATTCAAGTCCTTAAAATGAGTAGTTATAGTTACAGTATCTGTCTCACATTGTAAATCCATTTCTCCATCAGAACTAGCAAACATACTCTAAAAATAATAAAAACATCAAATAAAAATCATAAAATAAACTAAAAATTTTGTTTAATATTCATATCCAGCACAAGTCCTTTAATTTAAGTATGGAATTTAAATAAACTTGACATAACTTGAAGATATAGTTGAAGTTTAAAATCTTCAAGCAAGATTAAAGATTGAGAGATTTGTGAAAAGTTTTGTTTACTGCAAAATTTTAAATACAGATGGTGCTTAATTTAAACAACCTGCAACTATCTATCACTGTCTACTTTAATGTGCATTTTTAAAATTTTTAATTTAGCATCTAAAAAGTGGTTGAAACTAACAACCCTCAAACAAAAACACTCTATTGACTTTTCTTAAACTAATTTATCGATTAAACTGCCAGTTTTTCATAGAAAATTAGTAGAAAAATAGCTTTACAATGAAGTAGATATAACAATCTGTTCTTGATTCTCAAAGCCCTTAAAAACTTCTTTGAATGACTGTTAAATTTAAAAGAAATATTTATTGCACATGACTAAAATCTGCAAAATGTTTTGTAGGAAATGTTTAGTTACTGAAAACCTGCCAAAAATTGGGAAAGTTGGATTTCAAATTGTAAAATTAATACACATTTTACATTAAAAAAATATTTTGTATTACATAGGGTCAAGGGGAATACGTAGCCTATTGGATAACAGCCATCACAGCATTGCCTTTCCAAAACCTTTTCATTGGTTAAAACCACACCACTCTTGCTCTGTACTCTTTTCTGCTTTTTCTTTGAATTTCCCAATGGCTAAAACAGTATTTACAGATGGAGTGGGAGAGAGTTTGTGCCGTTGTTTTCTTTAAATCTTTTAGAGTTGTGAGAAACTGCTTCAGATGATACAATGGTTGTGGAAGAATCAGTTCTTGTATTGCTCTTGGTCGTTTCTCTTTTCTGTAATGAGAATATGGTGTTGGATGGCCTTTCTGTTCAGATGATAAAGTCCAGCTCCTTTAAATCCATTACTGAATTTTCCTTCATTCTTTCAAACAACTTTTTCAAGAGAAATGGAAATGATGCTTTCGAAGCATTTTGTAAACTACTTCTTTTTTAGAGACATATATTGAGATTATGGCAAATATTCTTATTTTAGTTTTAGAAACTGACAAGAAACTTAATGTAATATATGTTTCAAAATCTCTTTCCAAGCTTTTTTCATAAGGGAAAACACTCCAACGTCTAATGGTTGTAGTGCATTAGACATTTACTAAAGTCAACACAGGTTAAAAATATCCCTATCATACAACACTTAGCTAAGCCTAACCATACCCCCAAATTACCCCACCTCAGAAAACAACTCATAATAAATAGAATTATAAAATTTATTCTTATCTTTCTATGTAGATCTGTTCCTTAGATGTTCCTCTATAAGTCTGAACTAAAATTAATAGTTTTTGCCAGTTAATAATGATTTTAGAAGAAAGTTCATCATCAGCTTTAAACTAACATACCATGTGCAATAAGCATAAACAAGACAGTTTGTAAACATTAAGTTTCTTGTCAGTTTCTAAAACTAAAATAAGAATATTTGCCATAATCTCAATATATGTCTCTACAAAAGAATTAACTAAATATTTTAATTTAAAAAGAGAAAATGTGTTTTTCAATACCCCAACTTTACCCCATGGGCCCACTTCCACCCCACCCCCCCACCCACCTGACCCTAGAGTTGTTCCATTTACAAAAACATATTTTTCACAATATCCAAGTACACAATTTTTTACTAGTATAAAAGAGTTAAAAACAAAAATTTTGGTGTAGGATATTGTGTGAGCTTTATCATGACTGTACAGTGCAAGAAGAATAAATGTCACATTCCATAAGGGTTGATATACTGTTGAAATTTCCTTAGCAATGATTACTCATTAATAACTTCTGAGACAAACCTTAAATTAGGACTATTAGCATTTTCAATATTAGTACATTTTCAATAGCAGACACTTTTGTTAGACAATAAGAAAGAGAAAGGCACTGATGACCATTTTGAATCCCTTAGTCTCTACAAAAATTAAGAGTGAAAAGATAGATTATGAATACGTTTTAAAGAAAGCCCTCTTTTGTTCTTAGAATATTTATTAGAATATTGCTAAGGCACATATAAAATTCCTTGTATGTTTAGTACTAATGCTTTGAAATAAAAGGGTTGATTTTCTAAATTTAAAGCTTGTTTTCCAGTATGAGAAAGAAACGACTTTATTGTGATATCTTCAGTTTGAAAAGAATGGAATTTAAAATGATTAATAAGAAGTACAGTAAAAAGTCCAAAATCCCAGACCTCGGCCATTCCGGATTTCTTGCCCATTTTTTTGTCAAAAAAACCTTAATCTACTCCCACAGGAATTTTGTGTTTGGAATAGTAAAATAGCAGATATATAAATGGGAATAATTTTTAGAAGAGGAAACACCTTTTTAATACAATGCAACAAATTTTACTTGTAAATCTTCTAATTTTTCTCTGTGGTATTTACTCTGAACATGTCTGTTATTTTGCATTGTTTTATCAATTAGGTCCAGGTTCAACTCTTTGTTCTTTAAAAATTGTTGAAAATATGTAAAAGAGAAAAACAAAACAAAATGTCGGTTAGCAAAACAACCTGATTTTGGACAATTTCGGATGTTCGAATTTGGGACTTTGTACTGTACCTGTAAGACTGCACTGAAACAAGTTAAAGCTTCAATGAAAAGGATTCAGAGAATTTAGAAGCGCAAATAAAGATGAAAATTCACGTCAAAGCTGTATCAGCAAAAAAATATAAAAACAAACCATTCTCACCAATCCCTTTAAATGATATATAGTCGACAAATCTCAGTTGTTAGGCCATTAGATCATATGCTCTTCAAATACTTTTGTCAGTTGCAATTTTAAAAAAAACCAGTAGCACAGGGAACTTGTCCAAATGTTCAACAGGCATAGGCTATACCAGGATACACAAATTACATTCTAGGGAATCAGCATGTCCGATTCAGTGGTTTAGGGCCTGAAGTCTTTAAATGATATCAATAGTGGAATTTTGGAATTTTTTTTTATCCTGCTCACTTTTTAAGCTTTAGACTACAGCCGGTACAGCAGTTGTACCATGATTGTGCCAAGAAAGAATTTAGTCTACAGCTGGTACAACATTTGTACCTTGAAAGTTGTAAGAATCACTCTAGTTATAACTATAGCTGTAGTCAAAAGGCTAAACCAAGAATGTAAGCAATTTTTCATTTCATATCTTAACTTTTTAAAATTCTAACTTTTTTTTATTTTGCTTATGTTTTTGTATTCTTTATTAGAACATACTAGTTTTAAAATCTCCTTTAATAAAATTCATTTCACACTGCACTCAGTATTATGAGCACTTTCCTTTAAATGACAAATGACTTGGTCCAGTGGATTACCTTATCAGGAGATTCAATTGTTGTATTACTAATCAAAACCTATAGTATGGCAAACAGTAAATTACTTAGATGAAATATTAAATTAAAACATTAGAATAACATACCATAACTGTTCCAATGTTTTTCATCCTTTCCACTACATTTCGAACAACTTTGAGTGATGGCATATATATTGATACCTAAATATTAAAAGGGCAGTTGTATGTATGAATTTCAAAATGATTGAAGCACTGTAACTTTAAATATATAGGGATTATTTAATGAGACTTGGATGAATTGTTGAAGAATTCTGAATAGATTTATACATTATAACATTTTATATTTTTAACATTGATGTTTTGTCAAAATAGCTTTCAAGTAGAAGCCATCTAAGATAAAATTGTAAATCTTTGAAGTAAATAAAGTAATTATTACAATGGAAAAAATAAATGGTTTAGTTAATGAACTATAACCAATTAGTAACAATTAAAGAAATGATGGCCATGAACTATTATGATAAACTTTATCATTAAAAGGGTGGTTGTAGGTTAGCTTCCCATTTTGATAATTGGACAATTATTTACACAGTGGCATATATATATACAAAGTTAATTCTGTAAAAATTGTGAATTCAAATTAATGCGTAATGTTTGAAAAGGTAGAATTCTTTAAAATTTTATGTAAAATTAAAAGCAATCTTCATTTTTTTTATGATATAATTGCACATTAAAATAGTACTTACATCAAATTGCACCATAGATGGTTCTTGAAACTGTTCCCATAGCCTTCTTGGAATAACCAAAACTGGCACATCATGAACAACAAATCGAGAATTAGAATGCAATGATGGCTGCAAGACATTACAAATTAATACAGAAATGAAGTTTAAGAAAAATGCATGTAACAGATGAGTAACTATACTGGATGACTAAAAGGTTATGAAACAAGGGTATCATGTATATAACTACATGCTTAGAAAAATAATACAAATACTTTTGAGTTAAATAAAGTGACTTAAAAGATCTAAAGTAATGAACATTCAGTCTGCTTTTTTCCCCCTCAATCTGTGGCAAAATACGACCCTAAATTGGTTTGCACCATGCAAATTCCCACTATTGGCCTTCTATTAACCCTCTAAAACTATAATTACGAACACTTGACCTTGGACAAACAACATTTACTTCGGTTTTTAAAGAAAGCAGAATAAAATTTGCAACATTACTGTAAAAAATAGGGCCTTTAATTAATTCTTAGTGGACTTTAAAAATAAAAGATCAGACGTTAAACCCTTCTAACGCCATGAACCATCGAATCATGAAACCTGAACAGGAGTGACAAATGCTGTTGGTATGGTACATTGTGTTACCAAAAATGTAAGCTACAGAACTTTTTGTTGTGAAGTTTAAAGGTAAATAAACATAAGTAAGGAAATACCACACCCTTAAAAAAATCGTTTGAAATTATTTTCATCGATTTCTCACAGAATTACTAATAAAAATCACTGATACTTGACCTTGGAGAAAAAAACATTGATTTTGGTTTTTAAATGAAGGCAGAATAAAATATACAATGTTATTGTAGGCAATAGGGCCTTTACTTTAAACTAATACAATTTTTAATAAGTACTTGCTAACAATATCAAACTTTGAAATAAATAAAAGGTGATACTTACTAGTTCAATTTCTAATGTAAGGCATGGAACATGTTTCTTTGTCAACTTCAATTTAACTGATTTTGCTGCTTGAGCTGATCTAAAAGCTGTAACGAGATTATCAATCTCAAACTCTAAATATATTTCATTATTTTCTTCAGACAATCCCTCCATATTGAACTCACAAAAATAATGATTCTATAATAAGAGAAAACAAAGAGAAATACTTCAATTACAAAAGCTGTTAATTTTAGATCATGATGGATAGCTGAGGATAAATGATTTCAAATGGTTAAAGTGTAGACATTGTATGTTTTAAACACAGATAATTTTTTTAATTTCTATACTTTTTCGCAAAAGTACCAGCATGTGGCTTCATTCTTAACTTTCAGCTTTTGAGTGGTCTTAAAGAAAGACAAAACAAAATAATTGGTAATAGAAGTACAATTTTTATACAAATATATATAAATCTATCTATTAAGAATGGATGTAGTAAAAGAATTACAAACATGTTACATTATATATTTAGATCAGTTTATATGGCTCAGCAATTTCTGCTAGTTTCTCGTCTGGCATGTATAAAGTTCCCTAAAATAATGCTTATCTGAAAACTATTTTAAAAACTGAAGTCAAGTTTGATGTTTAAATCAGACATAAATGCATTTGGGGGGAAAAGAAAATGATGCTTTCTGACAAGATTTCCTGAACGAATTAATTTATGCTGTGAATAGAATTTTAAGAATATATACTACTAGCCATTGTGTGGGCTAGCCCGGCGTTGCCCATAGTGTTGGTTTGCGAAGGGCAACACCGAGATGTAGGGTATTAATCTGGTGTAAAATTTTCCGCAGATTTCAAATCTGTTGAAATTTTTCAATCCATCTTTAACTATTCTACAAAAAAGGGAACTTTCCAATCCCAGTCAATGTTTTTTTGCTCTCATTTGCTCAAATGGAATAAGGTAGAAAATGTAATCTGTTTCTTTTTTTAACATGAAGGGCAGAAGATGCAATTTGTTTATTTTTGGAAAGAGAAAGTTCACAGTGACGTCACAATATCTCGTGAAAATATAAAAGATATATTCAATTTAAAAATTATTTATTTAAAGAAAATCATACATTTAGATACCGATCTAAAGTGAAATTTTCTGCAGATTTCAAATCTGTTGAAATTTTTACTCTATCTTTAACGGTCTAGGAGATAGAAAAAAAACTAAGTGACTCCAGTTAAAAGATTATTTGTTTTTATTGTCTGGCTAAAAAATCATTCCTCCGCGCAAAATGAAAACGAAAAAAATAAATTTCGAATCGGATCTCTTTTACCAATACCTCCTTTGGCAGGTGTTGCTTCTATGCTGTTGCATTGAATAATGATTAAATTTCATTAAAAATGTTCTAGATTAAATTTTTAAATTCGCCTTGATCCTAAAATTGCGAAAAATTTGGACTACCTGTGTGCCGAATCCCATTACTGTAAGTGCCATAGATTCATCAGGACTTTGATCACAAGAAACAAACACTTCCTTTTATAATATTAGAGATTTATTTTTCTGCTTTATTTTGATTTTGCAGTACATAGAGATGCAAATTTCTCAGTAATAATCTTGATAAAATGCTAGAGAACATTCCCCAAGAGGAGAATAATCAAATATTTCCTTCTAAAGGCATATTTTATTTAAATGTCATCAATGTATTTTTTTTAATGATGAATGAATACATAAATTAAAATAATCATAATCTTAAAAATACACCTCTAAGGAGTGACAGCAGAATTATCTCTACTATTACAAAAGAAAGTGTTTGTACAGTTGTACAGTGTCCTGATGAATCTATGGCACCTATGGTGGCTTTCACACCAACAGAGACAGGCGACAAAATGTCGGCTGTCTCTGTTGCTGTTAAAAAGCATTCACACCGCTAGCAACAGCATTTATATCCGTTTCTGATTCTGCAAGATGGCTGACAGATCACGTCCGCATTTAATAAAACACCTTTTACAACGAAGACGATTGCTTTAAAACTTCTGGCTAATGATGAAGGAAAGCAGTGGGTGAAAAACATCAACCGAAATCGGATTATACTTCATTCTGATTAGCTGTCGGCATGGTGACAGAGACAAAAGTTGAACTTACTCCATGACTTGAAAATGCAGCGACAGAGACAAACCAGGAGAATCAAAATTTGTTTGTAACAAGCATGCGCAATAACGAAGAGACATGCTTTGTCTTTGTTGCCGTTGGTGTGAAGCCATCATTACAGTAATGAGATTTAGCACATAGGTAATCCAAATTTTTTGCCCGAATTTTAGAATTTAATCCAGAATATTTTAAAATTAATTTATTGAAATTTATTGCTTTCCTTAGAATGGTAACACTAGTAAGATGTGAGATTCTAAAATAATTTTTCGGTTTTATTTTCCGAACCATTTTAGTCGACGAAAAAAACAAATAAAGTTATAACTGGAGTTATGTAGTTCTTTTTTCTATCTCCTAGATTGTAAAAGATAGAGTAAAAATTTCAACGGATTTGAAATCTGCGGAAAATGTCATATCAGATCGATACCTAAAATTATGATTTTCTTTAAATAAATATTTCAGCGAAGGAAAGAAAACAAATAAAAACATTTTTGACTGGTATTGTTAAGTTCTTTTTTGTAAAATCGGAATCGTTAAAGATAGATTGAAAATTTCAACGGATTTGAAATCTGCGGAAAATTGTACACCAGATACGTTACAAAGAAACCTTATACATTTGATTTTCGTTTAATAAATAAATTGTCAATTAAATATTTATATTTTTGCAAGAGAGTGTGACGTCACGCCAATTAGATCTCTTCTCAATTTGAATTTGGCCGCATTTGACCATGACGAGATCATTACGGTGTTGCCCATAAACCAACGCTACGGGCAATGTCATGATGTCTGGTATTTAATAGGCGGCACAGCTACACTCTACGTTTATAAGTGATGGCAACGGCTTGGCGATTTTTTTGGAGCACTTCTAGTAACGAGTTATGATAAATTAAGGCAACCCATCTTTCGTTACTGTTGTTGTGGTTTTCATGGCAGCCTCGGCAAACGGAAACTTTCAATTTTCATATTGAATATTCTAGAAAATTCTTCCAAAATCCGTTAAAAGTCGTTTGATTTCATTGATTCGTTTGAAATTTTGTCTTTCCTCCCATTGGTTATTTTGTTTAAAAAATATCCTTTGATTGCATTGGTCCTTTAAATCGTTTTCTGTGATACCATTGGTCCATTTATTTGTATTTTGAGAGTTGTGGAATAATTTTTTTTATTTTTTACTACAATAGTTTTCACAATAGGATTAAAAGTTTTGCTTTTTTGACCATTTTCGTTTTCAAAATTTTTTTACGAAAGAATTCTGAAGTTATCAGGTTGTATTATTTCTTGTTTTTTTTCTTTTGCAAATCTTTTTCTTTTTTAACATTCCAACTGTATTTAGTGTAATTGATAAGTTTCAGGGTATTCTTACCCCACATTCGTAGCTTACTTTCTCTGCTGGTTCACAAATGTGTTTTGATATGTGCTTAAGCTAACTACTCTTTGTGAAAGTTTTTTAAAAATATACTTTTCAAAACGTTCAGAACTGTGCTTAAAAAGTGTGTTGTAAAAAGAAAAAAAATTGTGACAGAAAAAGAGTCTTCTGATAGAAGAGTTAGGAAATAATTCTTTCCTTGGCGACTTCAGAAGTGCGCCAAAAAAATCACCAAGACCGTTGCCATCGCTCATAAACATAGAGTGTAGCTGTTCCTAATAGGCTATGAATTCGTAGCAATCACAGGGGGTTTGCAAGAGGTGGTCGCATCTGACCCCTTGAAAAGAACTGTTACGGGCAATGCCATGCTGGCCAAGCAGTGGCTAGTCAGTAATAAAGGAAACTGTATCATGCTTTTGAATAAAAATTAATAATTATAAATAATTTCTATCAAACATGTTTTATAGATATTATTTTTATCATTAATTTTTAATAACACTTAACAATAATTTATTTCGCATACAGATATAGAAATTACAGTTTATTACTGAGAACCTTCCAACAAAAACAGGTACAAGGTAAAGAAAAAATACACTTTATAATCATGATGGAGAATAATTTGGTACACTAATGTCATGATCTATGGATTGATTGATGTTCTCAGTTTTCCATACATTGCTAGTTGGAGACTAAAATACTGGGAGTTTTCAACCATATCAAACAGTCGATCCAAGTTAATTGCAGTTTTAAAATGTCTTGTTAACTTTTCTATTTTTGTTAACATTCATTTTTTTGTTAGTATTTCAATTTGAGGCCAAGCAATATTATTCATTCAAAGCAATATGGTAAACATCCCAAGGCCTTCAAAACTGCAGCGGTTTGGAAGGATAGGGAAAATTTCCGATTTTTTTCTGAATTAGATTGCCAAATTTCTCTATGTACTATAACTTCTCTAATAATTTTACTTTAAGTATTATTTGAAATAATATCTCAATGAAATTAAAAAATTTGCTTTAATTGAGCATTGAAAATTTTATTTTCAGTTATAACTTATTTACATATATGTAAATTAATTCAGTGCTTTATCAATTTCCTTAAAATATAGTTGATCAGAACAGTTTCAAATGCATCTAAAAATATATTCCTTCTTGTCTACATTTATAAAAACCCATAGGAATTAAAAAAAACTGTACATCTTTAATAAAATTAATTAACAAATTACCTGAGGGATTTCACACCACAAACTCGTACCACCAGCTGTTATTCTTTCATTGAATGTCAGTTGCATATGAGTAGGTATTATTCGTAGCACTGTAATTTTAGTCAGTTTGCCGACTGTATTTATTATTCCTAAAAATAAAAGTTGAAATGCATGTTATACCAGATCAGTGATATCTGTATGAAAATAATAAACTGAAAAGTTCTGGTCTATTAAAAAAAAGTATGTGTTCCAAACCAGGATGTAAATTTGCATACTTGAAACAAGAACTTTTATTTTCTGAATTCATTTTTGAACCACTATTATATTACTAAATTTAGAATAGCATGCTCTTTCACTGTTCAAAACTATGTAGTTAATCCATTTTTATTTTTGCTTAATCCAAATCTAACAAGTGGGACAGTTTCTTCATAAAGACAAACTATTTTCTTTTTCAACTACATAACCTGATTGTTAAAGTGAAAATTAAGAAATTTTGTAAGTGGCAACTTATTTGAATCAGTGACCACTTATGAGCATTCACATATTTTGTAGAATACACACATGTTACATATAGTGAAAAAAATAGATTTTCTCACCCCGCGAAATACCAGCACTATTGAAAGAGACTATGTGACGTGCACATGTAAGTACTAATCTTTAGTTTTCTTTCCCTTGATTGCTTTGCGTTTTTTCCCAAAATAAATTCAAAATACATATTATTTTGCTTCTTTTTTTCTTTCAAAAATATTTTTTTAATGTCCTTAGAAAAAACCCTGTAAAATTCGAGATTTCACCATATAAACTAATATTTTTAAGAAAGTGTGGCGACTGTAGCAAAATTGTTCAGTCTCCACTTTCAAACATTCAGTTGTCACGTGGAGACCGTTAATTTGCACCTTTATCTGATTGACCCTTATTTTGGACATTTATTTGGAAGTGTACTGTTCTAGATTTAAAGTGAAAGAAAGCTAAGTTTAAGAGGTAAATTTAAAGTATACAACTTTGAATGGAATATGTAAGTGTGTTGGAAGGATAGCTCGGTTTTTGGACTGTATCTAATTGAAACAAAATATTTTTATAACAAATGTAACAAAGCTGCAGGGCCCCTTCTTCAGAGCAAAGAAAGCTCTTATATTTGATCTTTCACCTAATTGACATCCAGCCCTCTACAATATATAGGAGACCAAACATAAGATTTCAATAATTTCACAATAGAAATACACACATTAAATATTTATCAAATATTCAATTTAAAAAATTTGCTTTGAAAGCAAATAAAAAGTATTGTTAGTTAGAGCAATCAATAAAAATTAGTTACATGGCAAACATAAATTCAGGGGATTACGAATGATATTGATTGAAACAGATCAAAGCTCTCGAAGCTGCCTTCTTTTCAAGGGGTCTCTAGTTATGAGGTTGCGAATTACATTCATTGATGCTCTCTATTAAGTTGTATATATTCTGGTTCTTGCTAGTTGGTATGTATGTAACAAGGTTCTGTACTCAACTATTCTCTAAACAAGGTGATAGGTTAGAATGCAAACAAACCTCTACCACAATTGATATCTTTAGTTTGGATTGTGGTTCCAGGTTTATCGCTCATTGCCAAAAGCATAAGCACTAATAACAAGTTGGAAGAGAGGGAACCATCTATATATCTAGTAGTACTTTTTCTCTGAAACACGATTTCATATTTATTCCAAAATCGACTGCCATCTTGTCAGAATCACACGATTTAAAACTTGTAGTCGTTGGCCTTCCTTAATATATCGTACCACGGCAAGAAAAGTGACACAACTCAAAATTGCTGAATTTGAGAGACATCAACTCAAAGGATTAACTTATATTGTAATTGTATAAGCTACTTTTTAATTTTAGATAATAGTAATATAACAAATTGGGGCACCTCATACATATTTTTCAATGACATATCAAAATTTTATTTTTTGACTTGTGTCACTTCTCTTGCAGGGGTGCAATATACTAAACTAATTTTAATATGAAGATTTTAAGTTGAACTTTCTGCTAAAAGCTTGTCTGTGACTGCATTTCACTAACAATCATGTTTCCAAAAAAAATAAAATTCACAGTATTTTATTCAGGCAGTAAAAATGACACACAATTATTGTACAAAATAAATTTTGAAGTGGCGAAGTATGAACAACTCTTTCTCTCCCCTCCTGCAATGAAATTTGAGTAAAATTATTTAAATATGCATGGTGATGATGCAAGTTTTTGCAAGTAGGTTGAGAGGATTAGTGGCGCAAGGATCATATTTGGCCATGCTGCGTCAGACAAGAGACATGTATCAATTAAGACACACACAATGAATGTTTTACTGACACAGAAGAGAAATAGCCATGGTATTGAAAGAATAACACAGTTTTGAGACATAATTCATTCGATAATTGGTTGGTGGGATTTGCGATTAGCATTCGTGTTATTTGATAAGATCAATTCGTTGTCTCCAGAAAATTTTTTTTTTTTTTTTTTTAATTTATTTAACATGAATTTACTTGTGAAGTGCTGAATACTCGATATTTCAACCATCTTCCCTCGAAACTTCATTTTGTTTTGAAAGCAAAGAAGTTGATCCAATTGAAATTTTAAATATATAGAGTGATTTTTTGAGGAAATTCACATTTTGTTGCACAATTTTCTATTTCGCGGTTTGAAATTCGAAACTTGGATTTGGAAGGAGTTTAATTATGTTCACTTCACTGCTAGTTAGTGTGCTTCGCATTAACAGAGCTTTTTAATATGTGGTCGTACCCACTGCATCGGTCGGTATTTAAATTAACCACACTCTTGTAGAAAACAAAGGGTTGTTGGCGACGGTTGGTGATCAAACCCAAAGGGAAAGTTACGAGGACAACAGCAACGTTGAACCCAGGTCAGATGACGAGGTCACATCTGAACTGGCACACCACTCTCCAAACTTCCGAACCACGCCTAAATAAGGAGATTTGAGGCCAATACAGATTTAACGTGCACAAGCCTCTTTTGTACACGACGGTCTGAACTTGAAGTCCGGGAGCACATCCGAGGCAAGAAACGAAGACAACGCCACGTAATTTTGAACCACTTTATTACTGGGCAGAAGTTTCTTCTGAAAACTCTTCTAATGTGCAGTGTTAAAAAAATATCACAACCATAACAGTAGGTAGGTAATTTTAATTACAATAAAGTGCACTATTGACGATGGACCAGGATCAATCCCCTAAGGGAAAGAATCGAGGACAGATCGAGTTGGTCGGCACAACCATAAAGTATATATTCAGGTTAATATATATGTAGTAAATAGTAACATAAGTAGTAAATATACAGGTTAATCCGTACGAATGTATACAACTGATGCTACTAAATATGCTACCACATCAAAGAATCCAAATTTGCATTGGGGCTGACGTCCAAACACATTAAACTGTATCCGTGTCGAGATATTGTTTGTTTCTGATTCTCAACTTTTATAGTTTGTGTGTTCGTATCGTAATGTAATAGAATTTGTTCGTTGACGAGTATTTTGACGTTATTTCAAGTGAATATAAGGTAATTATCAATCTTTTAGTCATCAATTGATGTTTAATATGAAATAAATGCTTTTATTGTCTTGTAAATTTAATATTCTTAATCCTTGTTTACTGATCGTCAGGGTGTCAAGATTTAAATCATGATGTTAATAAAATTACATTTTTAAAATCACTACAAATTACATTTTTATAACTAAGTAATTGCAGTCTATGAAATTCACACAACTCGTCAAATGTTTTAAACTTTCTGCACTCATGGTGATTTCAGCTCTAATAGCTACATCCAGTACTGATCAGCTTTAGAAAAATGTTTGCACCGGACGCTTACAAATAATCTGTGGTGTCTTTGTAGCTAAGCAATCTGTTGTGTTGAGTCAGGGATTCTGTACCAAACATCAAATCAAAAAACAAGTTGACATTTATTTGAAAGTTTTGACAATGTTCATGCATAATTTAATATGTTACGAACAATAAAGTGTGGTAATTGTAGGAAACTATTGTTCTTGTTGATATTATTAAATATTGTTATTGTTTTAGCATTGGTTATTAAATATTGTTATACTTAAAAAAGTCTTAAGTGCATTATATACTGTCCATGACCAGTAGGCCTACTTCTAAATGTCAAAGCCAAAGAAAAACCTCACTAGTAGGTTATCCCTCTAATTGACTATGGCTAATGGCTTAACCATTAGCCATATGATTTTGAGCCATATGACAGGTGATTTTTCAACTACTTTTTTTAAAATTGAGGCATAAATACAAACAAACACAATTAATGTGATTAATAATATATTAAATAAAAATACGACTGAGTTTTCTATGAAAGTTTGAGCATCTTTCATTTTGCAAAATGCACCTTGAAACAATCACCTGTCACTTACACTTACCTACTAATAAATTTGTTAACATGATGATGTAATTTACCCAAGAAAAACCATGTAGGATGTCAACTTGTGTTTTAAAGTTAAACAAATGTTTTACCCTTTGCTTTTATTTTGAAAATTCATTTTTTAAATGTATTACCATGAAACAAACTATGGTCTTTAGTAAAATAAATATTGATATACCATGTCACAAATTCTGACATTGGTTGACATGTCATGTCAAAAACTCAATTTTTTATTCAACAAATTTGTATATAATTATAAAAATAGTGGGTGGAGTGGTCGCAAACGGGACTGTAGCGCCAAGGCGTTTGTTTTGGTCGCCAAACCAAGATTTCGGAGATCGCCATAACAAGATGGCGCGGTGTCCATGTAGCAAAATTCACACTGTGAACGTTTGCATAAATGGATTTGACAGTAATTTCTTTGGATTTGATAGCAATTTCTATGGATTTGATAGTAAGTTTTTGCGAAATGGTATAGAAAAATGAAACTTACCCTCATTTTGTCGCCACATTATAAATCGCTAGAAAATACGATGCACGAAAGAATATTCGTCTTTTAACGGAGGAAGATGCCCGGATAATCTCTCTCAATGTCACCGTGTTTTAGCGGCAGCAAGTACATCTGCAAATTTGCTACTGCCTTCATTAGTTGCGGGAAGAGTACCAAACTCCTAGAATATACCATCCTTTTGGCAATATGCTGCACATTCCGCTGGTGATCCACGAACAGCCTCAAAATTCGAATCATTGTCAAGCTTCGTGATCTCGGATATTCTACGCCGTTGTTTAAAATAAATATAGCCCTGACAATGGACGCGTTTAGTCTTCGGACAGATCTCCCTACCGAAGCAAATATATTCATGGCAATCCGAGTTCGCGAACGGCTCATTCTCAACTTGAAAAGAAGTAAACACCAACAATTACACAAAAAAAAAAAAAAAAAAAACACGGTAATTAACTGGTAATTTTTAGTTAACGTCGTACTAGAGTAACACAACGGGCTTTAAAAAAAAAAAAGACGGAGTAGTTAAACAAGAAAAAAATGCATGAGGAACGATAAAACACAGACCACGGTGAAACGATAAAAAACAAAGTGGCGGATTAAGCGTCGTTATCTCTTATCGTTAAACAAGAAAAAAAAAATCTAAACCAATCAGAGCACGTTTAATTTCACTTCAAAACACGGTTTAATTCCAATCAGATAGTGTCTTTAATCCAAATCTTCTTAATAGGGTTGCCATAAAAACACCTAAAAGGGAAGGTTACCACTTTGGCGAGAAAAAAGGACTGTCCCGTTTGCTACCACTCCACCAAATAGTGTATTGGGCCTACAAAAATTTAAATAAAAAAATCAGATTACTTGATTTTTTTTTCCACCCTTCTGATTGTGCTTTTACAAAAATTCCCAAGAAGATTCTTCATTATTGTAGCAACCACTTATTCAAGATTAAAAACATAATAATGTTATGTATAATATCGCTTAGCTTGATAAATTACGTAAAAATTTTACTTAAGTTAACAATTTTGATGGTTTTTGTGTTCTGTGAATACTATTTAATGTACTAAGCTCAAGAATCACTTTCGTATATGAGACAAGATCTTCATGTACTTATCCTTGTGTTCAATAAATAAAACAAGAAAGTAAAATTGTTGAAAACGAGATCAAGCCTTTAAACTACTCATACATTGTACTTATGTGACATAATTTTTGCACATTTTTTACCATCATATTTTGAAATTAATAATTTAATTATACTGTTGATTGCTTGCTGTGTTTATAAAAAATAACTTAAAATTGCCTTGTAGATGGCATATCATGATAATTTGCGTGCTATTCCATTGGCGGATCCTGCTACAGAATCTGAAGAAGATGGAGAAATTGAAAAAGAAGCTTCTGTATCAAAAGATGCTCCTGTAACAAATGATGAGCAGGAAAGGTAAGGGTGGTCTTATGATTAAAATGAATTGAGACACAAGCCTAAATTCAATATTCATACAGTTCTAATTTAACTTCTAAATACTTATATCGTTTCTCTATTTTATTAATTTTGAAACGATTAGAAAGCATTTATGCTGGATGTTTTACATGTTGCAAATTTTTCTCCTCAGTGAAAGTTCAAAAGAAGATGGAGATGATTCTTTGGATATTAAACCACCACAGGCATCTACAAAATCTAGAGATACTCATCGTGATGACAGAAAAAGGAGTAGGCATTCTAGAAGACATGAAAGTAAGTTTTTACACTGTAAATTTGTTAAATTAGTTTTCTCTCTTTAAGTACATTTGATTTTTCATTGTGAATTTTTATGTAAGCTCCACTGTATTTAGTTTAATATGAGCTTTTTTCTACTGTAATAATTGTACTTCTCTCATATTCAATAAAGTCGGACATTGCTATTGTATCATACATATTGTTAGGGTTCCATCAATAAATCAGAAATAACACTCATTCACACACATTGGACTGTATATTGTATTTTTTCCCTAAACAACTGAGGTATGCCATGTTCTGTTAGTGCTGCTCTTCTCAGACCCCACATAATGCCAGGACTCCAGTGTGCAATTCACTGGAAAGTAATTAGTCAGGGACTCTGCACGAGACCATTACATGGAATTGAGAAACGGTCTTTAGTGCATTACATTACCTGCAAACATTTGATACCTAGGACTTAATGTTATACTTTGTATGAGGGCGTTATTTACAAGCGCAATCGTATTAAACTAAAATATAAATCTATTGAGAGTGTAAAATTGTCAGTATATGGGAAAGTATATAGTTAAAGAAAAATCATCCACTACTTCATAAAAATATATCTATGCACTCAACATGAAATTGTTATTTTGGTTAGTTAACTACTTTAATAAATCCTTGTATTATGTTATCCCTCACTTTGACCCACATTGTATCAGGGCTCGAAATACACGGGTGCACTGTGCACATGAACATAAAATTGTGCACCTAATTTTTTCCCACTAGGTGCACGCACTTAACGTTAAAAAAAGATAAAAACGTTTTTTTATGTTATTTTGATGTTTGAACAAAATATTAGAATCGACCTCTCTTATTCTAAAGGAACGTAATTAAAATTCCTAAATACACACTATTCGAAAACAAAATCGCTGGGCCGTAACAGGTTTAAACAGGAGGAAGGTTTACTTATGCCACTGCCGCAAGAACTTTCCGATGATCGAAACATTTTCCAGATGGCTCTGTTGAAGCGACTGTCGCGACAGCCGTGAACCAGAGAAGGGTGAATTTAGATGGTTAAATATTTTTATTTACTATCTACTACCTAACCTATATAAACATACCCAACTAATAAAGTAGGTTATATTACATTAATACTCTTATATTACAATATTTTTTTAAAATATGTACCTTAAATATAACCTGTGCACCTAATTTAAAAACTTAGGTGCACCTGTATTAAAAAATCTATTTCGAGGCCTGCTATAACATATCAACTGTTCTTATTCATCAGTCATTTGATTCTCAAATAATATGAAAAAATAGAACACTAAATTATTTTTTATAAACTATTGAGTAACAGTTTCAATTTTCCATATTATAATGCAATAGTAGAATTGAATTTCTTTTCAACAGAATTTATGAATTTAACCTTTTTTTGTACTCAGTACAATAGACTATTAGTCGCATTGCTGGTGCTCTTCGCAGTCGCCCCTTCAACAAGTCATACGCCATAACATTTTTTGTATTGCAAAGCAATATTTTTAGAGCAATGTATTACATTTATAGATAGACGAAGAGACCCTTATCGAAGTCATGACAGAAGCTCTCGAAGGGAAGGACGATCATCATGGAATAGTGAGTCTATCAGGAAGGATAACAGAGAAGTTGAAAACCAACCTTTACGTTACCGAGATGATTCCTCTCGCATCAAAGAAAGAGATTATAGAAAAAATGTTGATATTCGTGATGTCTCAGATGTGCGAGAAGTCAGAATGAAAAAAGACAGCAGGGACGTTAGGGAGCGAGTCGACGATTCTAAAAGCAAAGATGACAGACATATGTAAGCACGGTTTAAAAAAATGTTATGCATGTTTATGAATTAATTGATTAAACATGTTAATTTAACTTGATTAAAAAGTTTGTATGGAAGGTTTTTCTTTCGCTCCTGTTTATATTATATGCTAGCATAATTACCTGGCCTCACTCAGTTTGAATTGGTTAACTATAGTTTGAAAAAGTGACCAGGAATAATTACTTTTCTCTTTCATTGAGAAATGCTAACGTCATTTAAGTCTCAAGAAAATAATTTTTGTATTACTTTTCAGCATGTTTATAATTGCTACATTTTATTTTGAATGTAAATTGTTTACATGTTTATTCATAAATATTATACATTTGATATGTATCACACCACTGTTGTATTACAAAACTACTAAAGGTGATTATGACAATAGATTAGAAGTCTTTTATTAAGTTTGTTTTTATGTAAAACTCCAATAATTAATCTATAGCAAACACTCTAACCTCTTCCCCTCTCATGTGATTTTACAAATATTTTTTAGCAGGATATTCTTGAGCCAGTAATACAATATTATTTCCAAACATTGGCCTACAAGGGGAAAATGTAAAAATAATTCAATAGGATCTTGCTGACAAATGGTTTTTAAAAACGAAAAGTTCATGTTTTGCAAAGAAAAAAAAAACCAGACAGGGCTGTGTTGTGATGCTGCTGCTAGGTTTAATGTGTCGAATACGTTAATGAAGCCATATAGTGAATGAGAGTGAAAAAATTTAGTACTACGCTGTTTTAATTTCACACATCATATGTTCATCGCACCACACATATCACAATGCACTTGCTGTTGATGTTGAAGGTTGTGACTCATTACCAACCTCTAGGGGTTGAACTCCCTCATTTGATTACAACTTGAGGTTACAACGCCTATACTTTCAAGAATTCCCTCCGAGCACATTGACACTCAGCATCGGATGTCTGGATCTTCTTGGATTCCCCATCTTCCAATCTTCCTTCATGTTGATATTTTCTATGATTCTTTTGTTGTTTATTATGCATATATTTTGATATTTTTGCGATTTTCTACACTTTGAAGTCTGATATCTAAACCAGTATTAAATATTTAGGTTTTTTTTCTATTATTTATGAGAGATGAAACAAATAACACCTCAAATGTCATGCTCACACAAAAGGAGGCCGGAGGTAGACTAAATTAAGTCAACAGCGCTGCACGGCCTCTCATCTTTGAGGCACTTTTGCCGAGCACATTGATGCTCGGTTTTGGATATCTGGATCTTGGATTCCTCATCTTTCTTCCTGGTGATGTTTCTATAATTTTTCTTGTGTTTATTAAGCATATATTTGGACGTTTTGAAATGTTTGTGAAATTTCCACTCTTTGAAGTTTGATATCTAAACAAGTATTAAATATTTAAAGTTTTTATCTTTATTTTTTATAAAGCTTCATAGAAAGGAAACAAATGATACCTCAAAGGTCATGCTCACACAAAGGTGGCCAAAGCTAGACAAAAAATATGTGAGGGGAAGTTTGCATTTTTGTGACTCAACTTTGAGCTACCATTGCATCAGCCGATGACGTCAGTGCAAGATCAATGAGCATTTGTAACAATCTTTGTTTAATGGTCTTTTAAATGCGATATCGTTCATTTATGTATCATTTATACTTTTCAAGATATAAATTGTTTGCGTTTTTGTGACATTCACAAATTAAACGGGGTACCCCTATTTCAAAAGTTACGTCAAAAGTCTCAAAATTAAAATGTATTAGAATTTAAATTCTGTAAAAATAGTTTTTTGAAAAAATAATTGCTTTTTTAGCAGTTTTGATGAAACAATCTTAAGTCATTTCAATACTAAATATACCTTCCAGCTACTGCAAAACTACCAAATTATTGTTGATTTAAGTAGTTACTTGGATGTTTTAGCATGCAAATTGCTTAAATATATAAGCAGAGGAATTTTAAATAATATATTCACTAAACTTATTTATGGTTTATCAAATATAGAACAGTACATTGAAATATGTTGAATAATTTTTGTGTGATACTTGTACAAACACAAAATCGGAAGTTAGAATGGGAGGAGGGACAGACAAACAACCAAGTTCAGTCACTAAATGAATGTAAGTACTCACAGTTTGCAAACTTTCATGAAAACATTTTCAACCATTGGACATAGTACTGTCATGCACGTACAGACAACAAAGATGCAAGAGGTGAGGTTTCCATTAGAAGGATCCAAAATGGATAGAAAACTTGAAATGGGTTGAAAATATTCAATGCACATACAAATACAAATACCATTTTTAATTATATAGATCAATAGGAATATTGTTATTTCTTATTATTAGAACTTTGAACTGTTTTATTGATGACCATTATTTCCTAATTTTACTTCTCTGAATTTCTTAGACTATTTCAAAAAAATTGTATTTTGATTTCACTATGTTGTATAATAATAATTTGCTGAATTTTTTTACTCCCAGGGAAAAAATTGAAGAATGGCGAAAAAAGCGTTTGGAGTTTAAGGAAAGGCAAATAGAGCAGGGTAGAGGGCCTATAGAAAGATCTTGGACTAGAGAAGGTGAAAGAGGTAACAATATATTTGTTCTATTAATGTTTATATGTACAATTAGAATCACAATTTATGATTTTGTGTTTTCAATCATGAAAGGATTCTAAACATTTTGTTAACATTTCTTAGTTGCAATATTATTAGTATGTGTGTCTACAATCAAGTTCTCAGATATGTCTCAACTACTTGCTAGAACAATTAATTAATTATTTCATGATTAATTAATTCACTTTTGTACAAGATAAATTGTAGAGTTCCCACTTATGATATAAGGCTTTGGCCATTGGAGATTTTCAGTTATTTTTGTAAGTTAAGGGAGAGTAATTGATATTGATAACTTATAGGTAGGAATTAATTTTGCAAAATTTGAAGAAAAATAAAAAGGTGAAGAAATTTGTAGGAAACAAAAACTGGTGTCGGTTACATTTGAAGTCTTTTTCAGCATAAATAATTAATAAAGTAAATATAAAGGTTTATTTTCCAAAAACTCATTATAAAATTCTTGTTTCTGACACATTTTAGATAGTCATTCTACAAGCAGAGACTTGAGGGAGAAATTGAGAGAAAAAGAACGCTTACAGCAACAAGAAAAGGAACGGCGACTGGAACGCTTTCGTAGTCCACCCAAAGACCAAAATCAAGAACCAGTTAGCGGTGATGAAAAGGACAAAGAGCTACATATAACACCTGGTATAACTTAGATTTATGTACTAAATTTACTTCATGTTCTAGACCAATATTCTATATTGTTTAAATAGTATTGTTGGAGCACATATTCAAATGGGATTATTTAAATTTTTCTTTGATTTATTTGTTGGAATCATTTGCACATGTTTTCAGTTGCTCACAGCAAATGACCTTGTATCAGAAGGAAGATGCCTTCTGCTTAAAATCGAAATGATGATACTTTCCCTGTTTTGGTTATGGAAATATTTAGTTAAGAAAAGGAGGGCATGGTTTTGCGCCGATATACATTCAATCTAACTCCAGAATACAAACACCACTTGCCTGGGATGCAGCAAAAAGGACTTCGGTCAGATATTCGTGCATGGCACATGTATGCTTTTCTTAGTTCATTGAATTCTTTGTTACACGTTAGACTTGATTTTACCTTTCTCCATCCCTGAACAAGTATAATCCAAAGCATTGAATTTGAGATGACTGGTTGCAATAATAAGTTTACTGTTTTAATATTTTGGAATGGTGCTCTCGAAATAAGACAGATGCAACTTAATCGCAATAATTATGAGAACTTTTCCCATACTGCCTGCTGCTAATGATTATATTTACTTTATTAATAAAATGCCTAGTATAAAAAAAAATTTAAGAGCTGGCTAGGTAATTAAACTTGGTTTTGTGAGGAAAAAGCGTTTTTTTTTTAACAAATTGGTTGTATTGACTTGCTTCCTTACCTAAGAAAAATGTTAGAATCAGAAAATCTTTGGAATCTTCAAAACAAATTCATATGGGTTGTGGTAGCAAACAACATCAGATTAATATGTTGGGTATTGCCAATAAAGAAGCAAGACTAATTCTATTCAAGAAGGTGCATTCCTGATAAAATCACATGCATTAGAAAAATCACACAGAGAAGCAAATTCGGAAGAGTTCTTATTTCTGTTTTACGATTGATCTGGTTGCACTCAACTTAAATTCGAATAGATTTAATGATCAAATAAAAGTCCACAATGGTTTCTATTAAATATTTTGTCAGTTAATTTAAGTTGTGCAATGAATGTCCTGTTGTACTTGGATTTCTGTTACATATCAACTTTATACACATTCCTTTAATTTTGTTTGACTTGAATACACCACTTAATAGGATATAGAGATGTGTTGAAAAGAAAGTGGTCAGTATGAGGGAAAAAATTTGTCCCCTAAAAACGTTTTTACCTCCTGGCGGCGAGGTATCGCCCAGTTGTGTCGACAAAAACGGCACCACTAAAAATTGTTAGCTTTAAAAGTGCCATAGTTTTAACAAAGGGAGTGTTTTCCCCTTCTGTCAATTAGTCATAGCACAGTAAGCTACTTAGACCGGATCTTCAAAGGAGAGCAATGGTAGTGATAGCATAGCCATGGGCTACTTCCCAGGTTTGAGAACACCCTATGCCCTTTTAAAGGGAAAAGCTTGTGGAATGGCTTTCATAGTGTGGAAATTCAGGGGATCAAGAACCATGCAAATATTAATGTGTTTGAAAAACAAATATTTACTGTAGCGAAGGGAAGCTTTGAAATTATAAATTTATTAGTATTTTTCTTTTAATGAGTCATTTTTCTTATAATTGTAAATAATTTAAATTCTAGCATTGATTTTCTTTCACACAAAAGTTTGCGATCATTATACAGATTTACAGCATTGTTTTGTATAAATCAAGTGATGAAATTATCACAAGGGATAATATTACCCCGAAAGTTCAAGATTTCAGGTGTTTACTTATCATTGTTTTGTATAAATGAAGCGATGAAATTATTTTTAAATGTCCAAAAGAATTATCACAAGGGATAATATTTCCCCAAAAGTTCTAGATTTCAGGTGTTTACTTATCAGTGAACTTATCATTGTTTTGTATAAATCAAGCAATGAAATTATTTTTAAATATCCATAAGAACTATCACAAGGGAATTATCAAAATAATTATCACAGGTGTTTACTTGTCAGTGAAGAAATGAGGAGTCATTAATCACTGTCTCTAATGATTATTTTTTGTTAAATTTTAATCGTCTAGTTATTTCAGACAAACCTCCGAAAACTGCAATAGAATGAAATGGTATCCGGACAATAGACGATTTGCAGGCACAAGATACAGAGTACAAAAATCGAGGAATGAAGTAATCCGAAACATTATGGATTTGTTTCATGTCAGTTTTAAAGTCATAATAACTTAACGTAGCCTTTTTCACAATGAAACTTAAATTTGCACCAGATTTTTTAAAGGTTTTAGTGATAGATATTTTGTTTTCCACTGAAAATGAGTTGCCTAGTGGCATGGATTTTCAGAGGTGGCACAAAAAAAAATCGGAGGAAGTTATTTAATTCCCTAAGGAAAGTAATTTTTTAACAAACTAAACTTTTGAATTCATTTCAGAACCTTACCCAGAAGAAGAGCCTATGGAATACGACAATGATAAAGAAGTGGCTGAGGAAGAGGAAGAAAGTGACCAACAAAGTGATAATAAAGAAGAGGATGACACAGAGAGTGACAAAACTGATTCAGAAAGCAGTGATAGTGATACTGAAGGTTGGTAATACTAGTTATAATTTCTATAAATATACTTTACTAGCCACTGTGCGGTGGCCAGCACGGAGTTGCCAGTGACAGTTCCTTTTGTGGGGTCAGATGTGACCACTGCTTGCTAAACCCCAGTGATTGCTACAAATTCCCATAAGTTAGGCTAAGTTGCCAAGGGTTTGAGTACGAAGCCATAAGTAGGGTTTGCTTCACAACACCACGGGTAACGCTGTGATGGCCTCGTCATTGTCAAATGCGACCTAATTTGAATTGAGAAGAGATCCAATTGGCATGACTTCACAATCTCTTGCGAAAAAATATATATTTAATTGAAAAATTATTTATTAAGAGAAAATTAAACGTATAAGGTATTGATCTGATGTAAAAAATTTCCAAAGATTTCAAATTCGTTGAAATTTTCTATCTGTCTTTAATGAAAAGACTTTACAAAAAAGAGCTAAACAATGCCAGTCAAAAATTATTATTATTATTTTTTTTTTGCTTCCCTTTGCTGGAATAATTTGAGCACAGGAAATAGAATCTGTGATTTCTCGATAGCAAAGATCAAATTCGTATAGGAAAAAATATAAAAGTTATAATAGTTAAAAAATAATTTTTTAAAGAAAATCTTATTTTTAGGTATTGATCTTACATAAAATTTTCCGCGGATTTCAAATCCATTAAAATTTTTTCTCAATCTTTAATGATCTAGGAGATAGAAAAAGAACTACATAACTCCAGTTAAAATTTTATTTGTTTTTTTCGTCCGCTGAAATCGTTCCTTGGAAAATCAAACGGAAACGGAAAAATAAATTTTGAATCTGTCATATCTTTATACTCTTGCCATTCTAAGAAAAACACTAATCAAATTTCAATAAATTAATTTTAAAATGTTCTAGATTAAATTTTTCAATTCGTGCGTGATAAAAAAATTGCAAAACATTTGGACTATTTGAGTGCCAAACCTCATTATTGTAAGTGCCATAGATTCGTCAGGTCATTCCACAAACACACTCAAATACTTCCTTTTGTAATAGTAGAGATTTTTTAGTATTAGTTCATTATTTATCAGTAATTTCAGTTCTATGCTGTTTGTATTATGCTCCTGAATTTCAAAAAGTCCTAACACTACTAACTGCTCTCATTTCTTCCTATTCGTTCTTCCATCACTGATGTCTGAAAGCCGAGTTTGTTTCCAATTCTTCCCAAAAGTAAATGTTCTTGTGTCTTACACAAATCAAAACTTTCCACTGTTAAAAACTTCATTAAAAAAGGTACCTTTTCCTTCAGCAAACACCCTTCTGGAAATAGAATGTGGATTTAGGACATATTTTCAAAATTGAGAAATTTGCTCTTTAAAAAATTGAAATATTATTTTCATTTAAAAATTTTCATACCAAGTTACTGCTCCTTTAAAATAGTTTTCAAGTCTTTCTCTTGATAAAAAAGTAATTATGATTAAATAAATGTTTTTTCTTTTTAATTTGGTCTGACCTTTGCATTTAGACTTTATAGTACTAAGAAATAATTACTGGTTTGAAATTTTTTTAAAGGCTTTGACTTTTATCCTGATTTATTTATCCTGAAGATTGGTACATCTGAACTTGCAATACTCATTGTACAAAGGCTAAAGTTAGAACTGGACACTTTAGTAATTTCCAAAATGTGTCCTGAATTCTACTCGCTCACGCAACACTTCTTGTTCATCCATTTATTTCATTTTTTTTCTTGGTTACTCTCAATTTTTATAATAATTAATGGACATGGTTGCCTTTTTGAACAAAAATTATTTATTTGTATATCCTTTATTTATGTAACACGTAAAATATTATTTATTTTTAGTGTTAAATTTTTTTGAAATTTAATCACTTGTCATGTTTTTTTGCTTTCCTTGTTACAGCCCGATAATACTTTTACTACATTAATATTACTCACACCTTTCTAATTTCACAAGTTTATAATTATAAAAGTGAAATTTCTATATTGATTAGTAAAATTTTGTTGGATTTTTTTTAAATACTTCATGAAGATTCTAAATTGTTGCTGACCTATACAATGGTTAGCAGCTTGTAAAAGCTGCTGTTATGTCACATAGTCATGATTTTGTGGAATGAATTTTAGAATCATGCACAGTTTTTAATTCATTTTGACTGCTTCATTTAAAGCAGACTGTTTGAAAATAATTCTACGACCCTCTTTAAAACTACTTAAAAAATTCCTTCTTTATTACATCTTAACTAAAAGACATTGAATATTATAGGCTCCAGTCATAATTCAAAAGCAGATGAAGAAGAAGATGAAGATATTGCAGAAGAAGAATCCTCAGGTACAATTATTTATGTCTTGCATTCATTTTGCTATACTAACATAACTATTATCTTCAAATATCAATCTTTATTCTATTGAGAATCGTCATAATCCTCTTCATGTCAAGAATGCATGTGAAGCTTTCTGTCTTGTCCTTAATTTCATTGTCTAAAGCCATATCTCTGGCTTGACCCCAGCTTCACCATCCAGCCTTATTCCTCTCCCTTGACCCCTCCATCTGGAGCCAAGATAGTGCTATTCTTGGATGTTGCATTAATGAGCATTTGTCATACATTTCTATCTTCACTCACCATACCCCTCTCATCCTACACCCCTGGCACGAGTTTCTAAGTAGATTCGTCATAAGACCACACCTAACCACCGGAATGGCTCCTCTGCATCAAGACTGCTCCACTTTCAAGTAGCTTCAGCAACTCATGTGAACTGCTCAGAATCATCATTCTGGAGAGCCAGGATCCCCCACTACTGCACTACCTGTCTGTCCATCTTCTAAATTTAATTTCAAGAGTTTTGAGTGTTTTTTTTAAATATTGTTTGGCATTGGAAATGATTTGGTGCCAAACGATTTCTATAATTTTTCAAATGCATTTGGTTTTGAAAGCATCTAACAGCTTTTCTTGGGAGTTTAGTTAGCTTCTGAGTTTCATTCATATGCCATCGTAGATTTTAATGTCACATTAGAAATCTTTAGTTTCAGCTTCGGAGTAATTGACGTTCTCCAAACCATATAAAGTGTGTTCTATTGAGAGTGTTCTGTTTTATTCTTTAACTTTTATCGAATTTGTTCCGTGCCTATTTTTCTTTTGAGCTACTTAGTCAGCGAAAAAAAAAATGTTCCTATGGACTAACCTTTGATGCAATATACTTTTGATTGCCCTATGTTGAAGTAGCAAGCAGGTTAAAGACGACGACTGGATGATAATGTGGTGATTCTTGGTTTCTAAATTAAAGAGGAAATTATGTTACATGTTTTAAGTGTAGGTTTAAGTACATATGAATTGAGATAACAAATTTTCTTAAATTTTTCTGTAGAGGAAGAAGCTGACGATTCAAAACCAGAGGTTGCAGCGAAAAAGAGTGTATCACCTGTTAAGCAAGTAGCTGAGCCTCCTTCCCCTCCCCCATACCTTCCTGCCATTAGTGGTTGCAGGAGTGTGGAAGAGTTCCATTGCCTGAACAGGATTGAAGAGGGGACGTATGGAGTTGTGTACCGAGCAAAAGACAAGAGAACTGGTATGTGGTGGTACATGAATCGGTACTGATTTGGTACTTTTTTCACTACTTTGGCGGTCCGACGCATATTGAAGCTACAGACACCTTATACTCCCTATCTAAAATTTTGTTTAATAAACCTATTGGCCATTTTTTTGGTAATGTTCTATGATCAGTTCTGATTGTTCTTTAAATGACACCTTTTCAATCCTATTGCGAGAACATGTAGAAAATACAACACATTTACATGATGCAATTTCAAATTTGGTCTTAGATAGTTTTTAAGAACTTTTACTTTCGAATCATAGTATTTCTTTTCACTTTAAGATATCTTAAAAGAACTATTTGTCACAGTACTGACATATTTCCAACACTCTTTTTTGGCAAACAGTTGAAGCTATGGGAGCTATCCTCCACATTTTTTCTAAATTTTCCGCTGCAACTTCTAATGCCTCATGAATACTGGATTCTTTGCCAAAATGTCGATGTTAAAGTTTGTATTTAACAAGCAAATATAATAAAGTAAAACGTCCTGGATTGTAAGTAAAACTGAAGCTAGAAGTTTATGTGGAGAGTCAAAATAGAACATTTGATGTCTTGTAGTCATTTTTGGAATAACTAATTTTTTTTTATAGTTCACATAACAAGTCCCTTCTGGCTACTCATGTTGAATTGTATTACTCTCAGAATTAACTTGTAATAGTTATTCAAGTCTTTTGATACAGGGCTGATGTTAGTCAATTCGGTCAGCTTCAACTTTGATTCCAAGTGAATTAGTTGAATGTGGGCCTGTGCAGACATGTCACAAGGTCGAGTGATATACTTCCTAACGCCTATTATAATATTTTCAATCTTTAAGGGTACGAAGGACATGATTAATGTTGTTTAAATGCACATGTTTTTCACTCTCGCATATATTTGTTAGGTACTACAAATGAAAATGTTACTTTAAGAATCGTTTTACAAAATACCTTTTTCCCATTTTGAGCCAATTTGTCATTATTTTATGCTCAGTAAAGGGCTAAAGATGTTACATAATTAAAAAAATATGTATAGGCATATATTTATATACAGATGTAATTTTTTTACACGATTGCAAAGGCAATTTTTAAAAATCAGCCCACTCTATTGTACACTGCTTGAAAATACTTAACTTTGGTATTTATAATTTACTCTTAGTTAAATTTATTCAATGAACTAGGATAAATGGCCCGTCATATGTTGGGCGCATAAAAAAATGTATTTATTTTGGTTAAATTTCATTTACATATTTTTTTAAATATGATGCGTGATCACTAGCTATGTATAAACCATTATTCACCACTATCTGTCAACTTGTCTTGCTTTTGCATGGCGTTTTTTTTTATCTATGTTGGTTAAACAATGAGCAGCATACAACAATCTTTTTATACTCTATGTTATTTCTTAATTTCGAATGTAATGGTTTATATTCTGTTTTGCTCGTGACATCACACAACCAATCAAAGCAATTTCAAACTCTGCCTACGTGTGACGTCACAACCAAACAAAACTTTAATAGCCACGGAAACACAGCAGATCTAACAATTTTATATAAGATGTAGGCTAATTATCCTAGTTGCAATGCAAAATATAGGGAAAGTCAATCAAGGCTGAATGACATTGTCTTAACACTGTAATGCTCATATTGTAGTTTAGAGAACAAAAATTATTTGAAATTTAGTGTCATTAATCAAATTATTTTATAAGAACTACTGTGTTCCTGAAAGTAGTGGGGGTTGTGTGGAACCTTAAGATTATGAAAGTAGTTGTAATTCTGTTTGACAAAAGCAGTATGGTAAAAAAATCTTAAACTTAGTTTTTGCGTTCAAATAGTTTGTTTTTCTCCCTAAATTATTTTTCTTAATTGTCCTTTAAGACTCAAAAAGTAGGTATATATATTTTTTTATAGGGATCGATTAAGGATTTTCAGAGATTTTCTGTAACATCTATTAAAGATGTGTAGTTTTATTTTTCTAATTTGCATTTTATTTAATGTTTCTGAAATTGTTTTCCCTAATTTCATTAAAATCCCTTTGAAAACCTAGAATACTGATAAGTATATTGTTTGAGCTCTCCGTTGGCAACAGCCAAAAAAGGGCGCTGCTGTCGCGCACTGTAACCTTGCGACGCCTGGCGCCCAGTGCGAGTTTTTGTGAGCTGCGAAAAAGGCGCATGTGAGCGCAGCTCAGAGAGAAAAATTAATAAATGATGTGAGAACTACAGTCCATTATTCCTTGTGATGTGTTTGGTGAATTTTAATGAGAACATAAGGAGACCTGAGCTATCGAAGAGTTAAAACATATATGTATAGCACAAAAAATCTCTGCCAAAGAGAATTAGTCACGATTTTCTGTTATAAAAACCCAAAGAAAATTTAGCAATCATTCAGAAATTTTGTGTTCTGATACATGACTTCATTACAAATTTATTTCAATGATTAGTAGCAACTAATGTTTGTGAAATTCATTTGTAGATGAAATTGTTGCATTGAAACGCTTGAAAATGGAGAAAGAAAAAGAAGGATTCCCTATAACATCCTTAAGAGAAATAAACACTTTGTTGAAAGCACAGCATCCAAACATTGTAACAGTTCGAGTAAGTTTGTTTTATGTTTCACTCATTCAAATTTATTCACTAGTATTTTCAAAAATAAAAAATAAAGTAAGAGTTTGTGGACATTTTTTTTTTAAATAAGTGAATTTAAAAATGGCATAAATAAATTTTAGGCATACCAAAATCTATGGAATTAAATTTATTTTCATTTTTTGCAGGAAATAGTTGTTGGAAGTAACATGGACAAGATATATATTGTAATGGATTATGTTGAACATGATTTAAAAAGTTTGATGGAAACCATGAAGCAACCTTTCTTAGTAGGTAGGTAGAACTTTCTCAAAATTTAGTCCCATTTTTTGAGAAAAGGAATATGCTTGCACATTAAGAATGTACTCATCCCTTTAGTATTATATGCAAATTTTAAAATATGAAATGCAAATAAGGAAATCTAATCATAATGAAATAATAAATTCAATAATTTTAAATATAGAACAAAATATGAAAAGTTTATACTTCCATAAGCTCTGAAAATGGAAAAGTGCCATGCATGAGACATTTGTTGTAAAGCTACAAGGATGAATCGACTTCGCTCTTGTGATTTTTCTTTTTAATTTGAACTCTTTATATATTAATATATTGTTTTTTTTATTAGGTGAAGTTAAAACTTTGATGCTCCAGCTTTTGCGTGCTGTAGCCCATTTGCATGATAACTGGATACTTCATAGAGATTTGAAAACATCTAACTTGTTGCTCAGTCACAAAGGCATATTGAAGGTAAAGTTTAATCTATGTAGGTTTATGTATATAGTTTATTTTAGGGCCTCACATGTTTAGAAAATGTATCTTGGACTTTCAGTACAAAAAAAAAATAAAGCTTTAATGTGAATCATGTTTTATGAAAAATACATATTTATGTCTTAAAATATTCTTAACAAGTGAAATACAAAATTTTCCAAGATATGTGATCTTTATATATATATGCACTTAAAGCATTTTTTTTGCATGATGTTTTAATTTCTTGAGAAACACATGAGCTTAGTTTTCCCTTTTGCTTCCTCAGAACTGTTTTAGACCCTATGTGTTTCACTGGTAAGATGATTCAATCTGAAAAAAGTGTATTTACTACATATTATGAGGACAAAAACTAAACATTTTACCTGATATCCTAATGATCTATTTTATAGTTGAAATTACAACATATACTCCACAATGTGAAAGAAAATTTTTTCTGTCATTTCTAATTCCTTCATAAGACTTTGTTAAATGTACTATTACTGTACTTTGTTAAATGTACTGGGATTCATGCATTGTCAGTTGTGTCAAAGTAACAATTTACTTAAATATACTAACTGAATCATTCCTGAACTTTTTATCCTTCTAAATCTGGTTTCTTTATATCATGATGCAGTTTTAGCGAACATAAAATGGGATAAATGTCATACTTTTGTACTGTCAAAGGTTTAGAAATATGAATTACCATAGCCTATTAAAAAATAGAGCATACTTTTACTCATGTAGCTGATACATTTGTGCTACTTTTAGAATTCATGACAAAAATTTACCTGTTATATATTTCTAGATTTGATACAATTTTTATTGCTTTATTAGGTTGGAGACTTTGGTTTAGCTAGAGAATATGGATCTCCCTTGAAACCTTACACTCCTGTAGTTGTAACTCTGTGGTACAGAGCACCTGAACTATTGCTTGGAGCAAAGGTAATTCAATAATTTATAATATCAATGAATAAAATGGTGTGTTTCTTCGAAAGAAAATATTTTCCCATTGCCATTCTAGTAATAGGTTGTCAGTACTTTTCTGTTTAGAATTTAAAAAAAATTCTACTTTGTGACAGTCGTAAAAGAGACTACATAAATAAATAAAATGTGTCTAAGTATCAAGTATTGCTAAATATAAGCAATATTATATATGTTCTGGTAACATCTATTCTATAAGTAAATTTTAATGCTACATCTGTTCAGGGCACTAAATTTTCTGCAGGCGTGATGCTTTTTGTTTGAGTATTTAATTACATGGGTATGTAGATAAAATTTTTCATGAGCTTTGCATCCTTTCCAAAATCGGTTTAAGACTAGATTTGTGTTTAATGAAGTTGTGTTCACAAAACATTAATATAGCTAAAAGCTCTTTTCATTTATTTTTACTATTATTTTATTTCAACCCATTTTTTATTAATTGACCTACAATTATAACATATTCAATATTAAATGTTGATAGAAAGTCTGTTTTTTTTTTCTTCAAGAGTTAGGTACATATGGTGGGATCAGGATTGGTGAATATGTAATTTTTGTTTTCTTGTAGCAATATTCTACACCTATTGATTTGTGGTCTGTCGGATGTATATTCGGCGAGCTACTGACTATGAAACCACTTTTCCCTGGAAAATCAGAGATAGATCAACTGCACAGAATCTTTAAGGTGAGTGTTTTTATACAGATATTTGGAACCGCCCATTCAAATTAATACTCATTCCCATTCATAAGTTAGAGTTAAAATCTTGTTTGCATTAGTAGCTTGCATACAAAAAAAATATTTTTTGTTTCTTTCATGGTATCGGTAAGAGCCAGTAAGTAAATATGGAGACTCATTAATACTGAAGAGGAAGTAATGCCAAAAAAAAATTCTGCATGCACATGCAGTATAGAAAAAAACATTTTTTTTTTTGAACGAGCCTACCCACACAACAATCTGCACTAAACTATTTAATTGCTTATAACTATTAATGGTAAAAATTATTGCTATCAATTTTTTTTTATTTAAATCCATTTGTATTGAATATAGCACATATTCACATTTCATACTTGCAAATAAAATAAATTATCCAAAAATGTACAATAGATATGTATCTTACTGGTGCCAATTCTGGTAGTCCTAATTTTTTGCAAAGTTTACGTCCAACCCGAATTTAAAAATTTAATCTAGAAAATTAAAAAATGAATTTGATAGTTTTTTCTCTTCCGTTTATTCTTATGTCATAGCTCCTTAATTGAAAAAAAAGCAAAGGATTTTGCCTTTTCGATCTTTGAAACTGTGCCAAGTTATGACATCACATTTTGAGAGAAAAACAGCTTTTGTTTTCTTAACGGATTTCCGATTCTAGCTTGTTTTGATTTACATTGTTGATTAGCATAACTTTCTTGCTAGCAGGTTTCAACTATTTTATTTGTTTCTATCTTCGCGATCGTTGAAGATGGAGTGAAAATTTAAATGGATTTGAGATCTGTGGAACATTTTAAACAAGATCGATACCTTAAATGTGATTTTCTTCAATTAATTTTTCAATGTGTCATGTCGAGTGGAGGTGGGACTCATTCTTTAAATTATTGTTTTCTTTTTAATGTTTTCAGTATCAGTAAGGACATTGACCACTTCAATTGCATTCCATTCCATTCCCTTGGCAATTTGTGTCACTAAATCAAGTTACGCTCATGGTTAGGTTAGAAATTACACAATCTCCAGATTTCTCGTTGCTTTGTGTCATTGGACTGTTGAAGAATTTTATTAGTGCTGAGCTCTTCCAAGTAATTTTAGCAAAGTTAAGCAGTTCTATTGCTCAACTCAAGCATAAACTGGCGAATGAATCATGCAATTTATCATAACTTTTAATATTTGTTGCCATTCGTGAATAAACATAGTGGCGATTGCTGTGCCACATACATTAGAGAAATATATATACATGAACATAGCATAGATGTATATTCAGGAAATTAGACCAAACACGAGATGTTATGATTCATCGAAAGTGTCCTCGTATATAGACAATTTTAAAGTTCACCAAAAGATAAATGAATGCCAACATTGAAACTTGTCGAATTCAGTCCAATATTACATTGCTGAAAAGGTTTTAATTTCGAGCATAAGTATACTTTGCTTTCAAAACCATTAAAAGTGTTATTGCTGTTAATTTTTTCTAATATCCTACTTTCAATTTTGCTACTGTTGATCATAAAATAGTATAAGTTTCCCCCCTAATCTCGCTGTTTAAAATTCATTTCTTAGAAGCCTACCTAATATTAGCTGTTTATATGAAAATACCAGAAACATACAGCACATACTTCTCAGTTCTTTTAAATGAGGAAGCAACTTTTCTACAGCAACTCTCTTGTGTTGTGTAAACAGCTTTTTTAGATTTTTAGACAAATGGTATTCATAAATTTTACAGAAAAATTTCGTTTTACAGGATCTTGGAACTCCCAGTGAAAAGATTTGGCATGGCTATAGTGAACTACCTTTAGTGAAAAAGGTTACTTTCACAGAATTCCCATACAACAACTTGAGAAGTAGATTTAGCCACAACTTTACAGATTTAGGCTTTGATCTTCTTAATAGGTATTTTTTAAATTGCTTTTAAACATGGATAACATACTTTGTATTTATTTTAGTACAGGCCTTAAAAAAAGCCTGCACTAAAATTTATTCTTCCATTCCATCTGCTTATTAACAATTGAAAATTGAGTCGTTCTTCAAATTAACTACCTTTCTTAAAATGTGCTTTCACTATTAAACTACCTTTTTCTTAAATTGACAGCCATTTCAAAAGCTGCATAAGTCATGTTAACAAATGTAACTTATGCTGTTGTTTTAAGTGACTGATTCAGTTGCAAACTAGTCAAGTGCTGCTTATTTCTGAGGGGATAGTAACTAATAGAGGAAAAACAAAACAAATTTGTGAAAGTATTTTTAATTTACAAAATATTACTTTTAAACCTTAGAAAATAGTTCTATCTAACAAATAAAATAGTAACTTCTAAATAACTCAATTGTAGTTTGCTGTGACTTGAACACTTAAGAATTTTGCATTTTAGGTTTTATTATGAAGGCTGTGTCATGTATTTTCCAGGTTTCTGACATACAACCCAGCAAGAAGAATAACAGCAGAAGAAGCAATAGTACATGATTTTTTCAAAGAGAAACCTAAGCCCATTGCCCCATCTATGTTTCCCACCTGGCCAGCTAAAAGCGAACAAGGTCATCGTAAAGCACAGAGTCCAAAACCGCCTTCGGGTGGTAAACAGTATGCAAGACAAATGGTTAGTAATTTATTTATTGTTTTAAGTTTCTAACCCACTATTTTATATTGCCTCTATACATAATGGGAAGCTAATTTGGATTTTACTTTATAGGGTGACGCTGATGATGAAGGTTTAATGGCTGCTGCTGGATTTCACATGGCAGGTGCACAAGAAGGACATTCAGCCAAAGGTGTAGGATTTAGTCTGAAATTTTAATTGAACTATCCTGTTGGCTAATGTGAGTGATGAAGATTCTTCCATGAAGATATGTACATTTTTGTAATAAATTATATTTTTTATTCATCAAATAAGATTCTTCGATATACTAACATTATATAAAATAATTTGTATGATGTATGGAACAAACATTTAGGAAGACTCGAGATGTTTTTTATAAAAATGCATAGAACTACCAGTTCAACTGTTCTTCTGTGACACCTTCATTGTGACCTAAAAAACAATATTACTTTACAATACTAGAAAATAGTGACTCACATTCAAGAAAAATATTTCTATTACACAAGTTTCGTATACTAATTTGATTTAATAAAAGGAATTTACCGAGCATAAACAAATGAAAAATATAGCTTTTGAAGAGAAGTAGTTACTATCATGAATACAAATTTTACATACACTAAAGACCCGTAAAAGGATCACCAGTGGAATAGGATTTTTTTTTTAATATTCAGTTTGGTTAAACTAGGTACTATCATGCAAAGTACATTATGCTAAGCATGACTTCCTATCCAATCAGAACAAGTTTTGGTTTCCATTTTTGAGCTAGGGTTTTGTACATCACATGTTCTTTGTTACTAACAAAAGAAAACAGATGAGTACTTCAGATGTCTTATCAGAGTTATGTGCTACTTAGTTTTCCATTATTGTGAGACTACCCATGTTTGACTTTTGTTTAAAGCTACTGATTTTATACCATCATTTGGGAATAAGGTTTACCTGGAATTTTACACATAACTTGCCCGTACATCAGGCTTGTGAACTCAGCTCATGATTAAACTTGAGCAGTTTAATTATCCCTATTGACTTGATTCAATATTATAAAAGGTATAAACTATGATCAAAGTAATGCATGTCATTGCAAGTGTTCGCTTTTTATATAAAAGGAGAAATGATTAATGCTTAATAAAGGTAATCACTGTTGTGCCACACATATTAAATACTTGAAATTGTTATTTAACTATTCTAAGCACAGAATTAATACATTTTCTATAAGTTTACTTACAGTTTTAATTTCACTATAAGCTTGCAGTCCATATTCACCCAGTTCTCTACCAATGCCAGACATCTTAAACCCTCCAAATGGAGCTTGAGGAGAAAACACATCATAGCAATTGATCCTGGAATAACAAATATGGTTTTATTTTTACTTTAAATTCATACAAGGCCTGAAAGACATTTGTCCTTATTAAGCTACACACAATTTTTACACAATAAAATTTAACAAAAATTGTTAAAAATTACACAATTTTGTCATGTAAAAATTGCATTGCTCAATTAGGCTATAGAAAAAATGTAAAATTTAACAGGATTGGAAGTTTTACAAAATGTTCTTTGCTGTTGAATAAAACATTGAAAAGTTTAACGGGTGTTTCAAATAGCACTGCAACTTGTAGGCAATTTTTTTCGAATACTGTGGAGAATGAAATGTATGCCAAAATAGTTACCCAATGGGTTAGTTTTTCACTCGGTTAACTATTGCCTATGCAGTTAATCTTACAAGAAAATTTGTTTCATTATAAATTAGCACTCAACAAGATAAGAAGTCTTGTTTTTATCCAATTATTTTAAACACACAGTTAGGGAGACATTTCCATTCAATGTGTGCGTGCAAAAAAAAACTAACTACAAAAAGGTTAAAGTTCCTTCCGATAGATTAGTTATTGGTACAAAACGGGGCAGAGTCCAAATTCGCTGATTTTGAGTTATGTCGACAAATCACTTCAAGATAATGGAACTAATAAAAGTGCCAATGTGTCCTGTCAATACATTCTGAAACAAAGAAAACGTCAGAGGGCAGTTTTTGCATGTTATATTAAAAAATTGTTAAATCAGCCATTACCAAAAACTAACAAAAAGTAGCATAGTCTCGACAGGCTTTGCAGATATTAACAGGATGCATCCCATTAGATTAAAAATTAAAAGGAATAGTAAACATGTATGGAATATTCAAATGAAACTGCAAATTAATGGGGAGGATATAAAAAGGGAAGATATTGAAGATTCTCAAAACAAATTGGAACCACCATGGAAAAACTCCAGTGTGGACTGGCAGGAATATATAGAGCAAAGCACAAATACTATAAGTATATACACGGACGGATTAAGGAAGGAGGATAGAGTGGGATGTGGACTGGTCATGTACAAAGGGAAAGAAGAAATATACCAAGTAATTAGACTAAAGTAACTACTCAACGGTCTATACTGAGGAATTGAAAGCCATAGAAATATCGGTAGATCCGATTAGAACAAAAAAAACTAAAAAGGGTGCGTGTTATAACAGACTCACGATCTATCTTGATGGCTCTGAATAATTGCTCAGAGACTATAAAATTGCTAATTAAAACATGGCAGAGTAGAGGGAAAATAATATTGCAGTGGATCAAAGCACATGTGTGATACAAGGGAAATTAAAGAGTGGATGCAATAGCCAAAGAAGCCACTACTAAGGAGCAAAATAAAACTAAAGAATACATTAAGAAATTAATCAGGAAGGAACTAACAGACTGGCAAGACATGGTCATAGGCAAGCAAAGGAAAATGTCTTTAAGACTTATAAAAAGTCTCACCAAAGCAACTGATGGGACCCTTCGAGCTTAATCAGATCATCATGGACATGGGGGTTTTGGTACATACCAAAAACGTTCCTTCAACAAAAGCAATGTATGTGACTGAATGTTGAAGACATCCAAAATGTAGACCAAATGGTTTACCATTGTAAAAACTTTCAGACTATCAGGGACGGAAAGTTTCCTAAGGGATACCTTAGCATAGACAAAAATAAAAAACTACTCTGGACAAATAAAAGATCCAGTGAAGGACTGAAAGAAATTATAAGGAAAATACTGGAGCTCGGAATTAAGCAAACGGATACGAACGAATAGCAAGTTCTATTTCAAGAATCTGGGTTGCGACCAAATTCACACAGAATGGACTTAGGCTGCGACGGTGTTAACTATTTATGTTACCAAAAACTTGCAAAATGCACACTGAGCCCTTTTCCAAAGTAGAGTTATGAAAAGCATTAGTATTCCTTTTCACACAATTGAATAGTGATTAAGATAGCTATCATAGACATGCCTAACTGATTTAATCTGCTTGTTTTCTATCACCATAATAGATGAAAGGAAAAAGAGAATTATAAATAAAAAGTAAAATTAAACTCAAATTGTTTACCTTTAAATTTTTTTTTAAACTCAAAAGCATTTAGAAATAATTGTATAATTACCACACTGTTCCTGCACGAAGCCCACTAGAAAAGTACATTGCCTTTTCTAGATCTTGAGTGAAAACACTAGCTGCCAAGCCATACATTGTCTTGTTTGCTCGTTCAAGTAGCTCATCCAGAGATTTGAACTTCAGAATTTGCATGACTGGTCCAAATATCTAAAATACAATTTGTATATACCTTTACAATGATATGTTAACCATTGGATAATCTGATAGATAGTCTTAGCTGCATCACAATGAACATCTCACTAGCTCTATGCTAACTGTGTAGCAAACTTTTGTCAATATTTTTTCCAGGAACACATTTAATGTATGAATAAATGAACTCTTGACTCGATTGTATTCAATGATACATTTCTAGAATAACCTCGCCTACACCCTATAGCAAGAAACACTTGTCGCAATTTCAGTTTTTACAGAATTGCAATTACAAGCATGGCACCACGATCAGGCCCTGATTTACCATTAGGCCCGTGAGGCACGGGCCTAGGGCCCCCATAATTTAAAGGGCCCCAAAGTTTCAAAAGTATCTAAAAATTTTAAACAAAAATAACTTTTCATATTTTCTGGAATGTTTTTTCAACAATTTTTGAAACGGTCAACAGTCAAATACGTAAGTACCAATTATTGTTTTAAAATTAGTTTTTGTGATGAACGGATAACATGGGGGGCCCCCTTCCTGTGTGTTGTGCCTACTATACCAAATTTTCTAAATCGGGCCCTGACCACGATAAAAATAAACATTTGTCAATGTAGAATCAGTTTTCTCTCTATATTAAAAAAATGTTACCGCCGCCGCAGGATTGAAAACTGTGTTGTTTAGCTCGATTCTTAGACGGTTTCCCGAGAAAGTACTGATCGGAAAAAAACAAAATTAACATGGTTTGTTCTTTATCGTATTCCCTGGACAATTATTAAGATTTTTTTCCGATGCGGCTATTAGTTTAGGGTTTATTCAGTGTCAAAATTGAAGAAGCGAAATTTCTTCCGCGAGTGAGCAAAACACATACAAATTTTCAGTTTTGAGTTTTTTTTAAAGAGTACCTCTCAACGTAAATTTTTGCAGCTAGTCGAGTTTTTTTTTAAATTTCAATTTGGTTCTTGATAATATTTTTTTTTTAATTCGGGAAAAATTGGGACATTTGTTACTTTTTTTTTAAACTGCCGTATCTATATCTTATTACTATTAGTTTTTAATTTTTAAAATATTGCAGTATACCTCAGAATGTACTCTTTCTTACGGTACTATTATTTTTGAAATCGGTTAATAATTAAATTGAATGCGATCAAAAGTTGGTCATACAAAATTCGGAATCTTTGGATATTTTCGCTACTTTCTGTTACAACCGTTATGTCTACAGAAAAAACCATTATTTTTTAAATTTGAGAACATCACTGAATACATTACATTACACTCTTTCTTATGGTACAATTATTTTTCAAATTGGTTAATAAATAAAATCGATGCAATTAAAAGTGGGTCATACAATTTTCGGAACTTTCAGATCGTAATTTCCGATACAAAACTAAAACTGTCATATCTATATCGTATTACTATTAGTTTTTAATTTTGAAAATATCGCAGTATACCTCAGAATATACTCTTTCTTACGGTACAATTATTTTAAAAATTGGTTCATAAATAAATTCGATACAATCAAAAGTTGGTGACACAAATTTCGTATTTTTCAGTTCGCATAGCTGTTTCCGCAAGCAGTAGTGGGTTGCACTTTTGACTATCGGGTTTGCCAGATATCAAATTTATCATAGCAACAATTGCCATAAAAACGATTTCTTTTTATTTGGCGAGGAAAAAGGCTCGCTTTTTTCTCTCTGTTCTCAAGACAGTTTACCGACAAAGTACAGATAGTAAAGTTTGGATATTAACAATGTTTACTTAAAATTGTACAGGGAACAAGATGCAGAAGATTTTTTACTGATGCGGCTATTAGTTTAGGGTGCATTAAGTGTTAAAGTAAAAAAAAGTGAAATCACTTGCCAAAGAGGTATTGGTTTGCAAAGCAAACCAAACGGGATTGCGTAGTAATTTTTCGGAGGGTCGGCGAGCGTAAGCGAGCAGGTTGCGAAGCCCTCGCTGTGACGTCATGGACCGGAAAGTGAAATTAGGATAATACGAATTATTCAGATAGTTTCACTCTGCGAAAGGAATGTTGGTTTGCTAAGCAAACCAAATGGCACATGTAAAAGGAGTGTTGGTTTGCTTGCAATGTTGCAAATGGGATTGCGTAGCAATCCCCGGGGGTTGGCAAGCCTAAGCGAGCAGGGGGCTGAGCCCCCTAGTATACTATAATCTAAAGAATTATTAAACAATTTTAAAGTAACTACTTATAGTTAAGAGAAGACGATGCCCAGAAAGCAATTAGTAAGACATCATTTCAAATCAATAAGGAAGTTGTAAAAATACAGTAAATTAGTGATAACACATTAATTAAATCAATGGGGCCAAATTACAATTGAATCCAATGGATATATTTGCATGCAAATTGAAAACAATTTGAAATAGAAGTGTTGAACAGTCCTTGAGCCATTTGATGTTATTTTTCACATTACAGAAATGAATCTTCAGTAAAAAATAATTAACTTACTTCTTCATTTGCAATTCTCATGTTATCTGTAACATCTGAAAATACTGTGGGAGTAACAAAGAAACCTTTATCACCATAACGGTCTCCACCACATAGCATCTTTGCTCCTTCATCCTTACCACTTTTGATTAAACCCAATATTTTATCCATTTGAGTTTTGTCAATCTGAAAAACAAAATAGTTGAATTTTAACCTAAACTATATTTTATAATTCAGACAATTCTGTAAAAAATTCAAAACATGTCAGGAAAAACTTGCTTGTTATTCATTGGATATGTTATTTTGTTATATTAATTAGCTAATTACAATACTAACTTGAATTTTTGTTAGTAAAAAGATTGACATGAAACAGTTTAAGGGGACCATTGCACACAAATCTTTCAAAATTTGGATCATTTTTTTATAAATTTAAATAAATGTTTTTTCAATTCTGTTTAAAATTACATGTATTTATGGAGATACATTGAGTAGAAGTATTTTAAATAATTTTTTTGGAAAATACCTGTACATACGTATGTGAAGTAAGGTTAATTTTATGCTTTAAACTACAACATCTCAAAATGTATATTCTTTCCATAAAAGGAACATTTTTCAAAGTCTATTCAAGCAAATATTTAAAAAAAATTGTTTACTAGGGCAGGCCTCGAAATACATTTTTTAATACAGGTGCACAAGGTGCACCTAAGTTTTTAAATTAGGTGCATAGGTGCGCCTAGCGGTAAAAAATTAGGTGCACAATTTTATTTTCACGTGCACCTGTGCACCCGGGTATTTCGAGCCCTGTACTAGGGTAACACAGGCATTTTTCTCTATCTGCTCAGAAAATCTCATTTTAACTGTTGAAAAGGATATATATTTATATTTATAAGTTAAAGGAAAAAAAACTAAAAACTTTAAATTTTTAGCGTTTTAAAAATCTTTTAGTTAAGTGTTTAAAAGTGTCTTCATGGCCTGTATAAAAAAAATTCAAATCAATCTACATAAAAGAATCTGAAAACGTTCCTTAAAATTTGACCATTTTAACTTTACGGAGATAAGACTGCACCTAGTCCCATTAAAAAGAGAATTTATGACCTCATTTAAAACTGAATAATTTTTTCAATGTGAATTTCAGTAGTTGCAGTTAGTCCTAATCCAAATAGCCGTCTTTGTATTAGTAGATCTGATGCTATAGGAATATAATATGCATCTCCTTTAGTGTTACGTAGGATTTACAAAAATAAAATTGCTTTACCGTCATTGAAAAGATACCATTGTAATAAAATTCCATGAACTAGCATCAAACATGCTACTTTAAGTGATGAATTAAATATACCTGTGGTCCTTGTTGTGTTTTGGAGTCGAAAGGATTTCCAAGTTTACGCTTTTTGGCAACTTCAACACTCCTTTCTATAAACTTATCATAAATATCTTCTTCAACAAAAATTCTTGATCCGGCACAACAACACTGACCTTGGTTGAAAAATAGTCCAAAATGGGCAGTCTGGATGGCATGATCAACTAAATTATAAAATATAATAATTTTAAAGAATGAAACTACAACCCAAAAATGATTTGCTTGAAAATCAAATGTTCCAAAAACAGTTTTAAAGGCAATTTTTTTTACAAACAAAAGCTTCTCTTGGTTAATAAAGTAAATGAATTCCTCTAATTTTTTGTTAAATGAGCATTGAGAGTATTTTTTGATAACATTTTAAAACATACATGATGTTTTATAATAAACATATAACACATATTTAGATTATAATAGTGTTTTATGTCCGATTTTGATTTTACTGCAGTTTTCAAAATTCGGACAAAATGGCTGCAGAACAACAGCAATTCCTTGGAATTATGTTGCTGAACACTGAATATAATTCTGCACCTGGGAAAACCAATAAAAGAAAACTGGTTTCAGAAGACTATTTTTAGCACTCAAGGAGTAAAAATATGGTACTAACTATCTTTGAATGCAAGAATCTTCACTTCCTGGATACAAACCCTTAAAAATATCTTCAATATACAACTTCTTTGATATTTCCATTACGTTTTTACAGCCTTATGGTTGGTTGTTTTGGAGTTTTATGGCACAAGTGCCAGATTTAGCCAAGCTGTGCCAAACACAAAATGCCATGAAAGAAAAAAAAATAAGGTATTGGGAAGATTAGAGGAATGAAAACAGAAAGATTGCTTGGCTGCATCCTTGAAGCATGGTCTGTGTTTAGTAAATACAGTAAACCCCAGAGGTAAGGCAATTTTACTTAACGTCGTACTAGAGCAACACAATGGGCTATTAACGACGGTCTGGGATCAATCCCCTAACGAAAGAACCGAGGACAACATTTTGTAATTTTGAACCACAATCAGATGACTAAACCCCCATAGGAGAAAAAAAGATTACTCAGATATGAAGCTCTTGTACACCTCAAGAAGATGTATCTCAAAGGGCATTATAGCATTATGATAACAAAAAATGTTACTTTTGTATAACCTTAGAGTTAACTTATACTGGGAATGAACTTTGTTTCAGTAAATAAAGAAAATGCTTCTTGAATACTCACTGTCGGCATCTTTAAATATTATATTGGGACTTTTTCCACCAAGTTCCAAAGTGACTCTTTTGAGATTGGATTTTGCAGCCGATTCCATTACGATCTGACCAACCTGATAGGGATATATATTCAAACTATACATTAAGAAATACAAAAATTAAAAATATTTTAGAATTTTCCAATAAATTTTGAATTAGAAATCTAAAAGGTCACACCGAGTGTAATGTATGCATGGTCCATATTAAAACCTGTATTATTTAGCCATTAAAAGTGCTGTAGGGTAAAAACAATAATATTGCATAGTTCATACAACTCATAGGATAAATAAATATTGGTTTGCTTTGTGTTCCTGTCACATAATTTATTAAATAAAAGCAAAATATTTAAAAATGTAAAGATATTTTGAAAAGTCTTATTTTTACATCCTCAATAAATGTAATATTGTTTGCTTTTTAGTTGAGCCTAGAGTAGCCTAAATTACAGAGACAAGAAAAATTGCTATTTGTTCTATTCAAAGTTTTATTTGAATGTGGGCACATTCATGTTTTATTTCTATCTCCATATAATCTACAACAGCAACTTCATGTTTGAGTTTTTAAGTCTCTTAATTCTAGCAATCATTCTAATTCTAATAAATTTAATCTTCTAAGACAACAATTTTGGACCTTTTCATCTCATGGCACAAACGAATTACTAAAATTCTGTAGGGCACAAAAATATATATATTTTTTAAATCAGAGATCAGAAATTAATTATAATTTTGATTTACAAAAAACAACAGCAGTTGACTAATTTTACTGCTCTAAAGTGTTTTCTAAATCTTGGAAACAATTTATTTACGATGCCTTGTAATGAAAAATAACAGTAACACAAAATTAATCATATGGGTGTTACTTGAAATCACCCGTAGTTATCTTGAATTACTAGTAAAAAGTTAAAAAATAAGCAGTTGAAATGAAATAAATCTTTCACAACTTAAAACTTCTCAACATTCAATAAGTCTTGTGTGGCACACCAGCTGAAAAACAACTGTTCTGAAGTATTATATCCCCTTAAAGTATAACTGCAATGATGCAAACCTTGACAATCTAACTTTGAAAACCAGGGTGAAATTATTTCAGAGAAAAGCAGAAATTGCGTTAGCTTTTCTTACCTCAGTGGAACCTGTAAATGCTAATTTGTCAACACCCTTGTGCAATGCAATAGCTCCTCCAGCAGAGGGGCCAAATCCAGGCACAATATTTACAACTCCAGGAGGAAATCCGGCTTCTTTTATCAACTGCCCAACATATAAAGCTGTCAAAGGTGTTTGCTCAGCAGGTTTCAGAACTATGGTGTTTCCAGCAGCTAGAGCAGGGCCTAATTTCCAAGCTTGCATCAACAGAGGAAAGTTCCACTATTTTTTTAAAACAAAAGTCATAATAAATTTTGTGTTTAAAGGTACTCCACAATTTTATGAAGTGCTTGTAAAAATTAAGACACATCATTAATGGATTACTTACTGGAATTACTTGTCCACAGACACCAATAGGCTCATGTTTAGTGTATGAAAAATAATTTCCATCAACTGAAAGGGTTTTGCCATAAATTTTGTCTGCGAATCCAGCATAATACCTAGGAAATATATTACTTGTAAAAAAATGATTTTTGCATCATGCTTTCTGCTGGCAATTATAATTCGAATTTAACACAATAATAAACAATCATCTAAATTAGTAAAAGGGTAATTAGATTTATTGCACTTTTCAACTTCTAAAAAACTCATTAAAATTATAATAAAGATGTTTTAAAACAACAATAATACTCTACCTCACAAAAGAAAATTTTATTCACAAACTCTACATTATTAACTTTTAACTGTTTTAATAAATAAACTAGAACATAATTTAGAATTTATATATTTTTGGGATATGCGCATGTGCTAAATCATATACATTTTGCCTATATCATAATTTACCTGTAAACTTTAATGACAAGATCAAGGTCTATTTTGTAAGAATCAGAATATGGTTTTCCATTGTCCAACGTTTCAAGACTCTGAAAAATAAAAGTATCAAAAGTGATGCTTAAAATGTTAATTAATCAAAAATTAATTTTGAATCAAGCTTAAGTATAGTTTCTTTCCAAGATGATACAAAAGTCTTCCCATAAAAGCTGAGTAAAATCACAAAAATCAGAGCAATGTATTTTCAACATAATTTTTAATTATCTTTCAAAATATGTTTGCTTTGGATGAGATACATACTAGTCACAATTTTAAGTCCAATTTATAAAACATGAAGAGCACATTTCTTATTTAGTTTATATAACATATTTGTTTTGTTTTCATAAATGTATTCAGTTGTGGTAATGGGAGTTAACTAATGTTGCACTGGAGCAATACAACAGGCTATTGGAAATAGTCTGTTGTATTGCTCCAGTAAGCCAATATTCAAGGCCAAAGCCTTGCAATTTGGAATCACGGTCAAATGACAACACCTGAGCCGGCAACAGACTTTCCAAACTTCCATATATTCAGTTGGATCATTATCTGGGAAAATATTACCAATGGCACACTTATTGACGATTCCAATAATGTATTAGGAACACATTTGATATTTTAACATGTGGATCCGACTGAATTTTACAAAACAAGATTTATTTAATTGATAAACAATAAAATTTGCTATGCAATTTTCTAAAATTTACATTCAAACAACTTTAAGTAGCAAAAAATAATTAATCTTTGACAAAAATCGACCATAAAGCGCAATTAAGAATTAAATTTTTGGAATTCATTTACCTGTATAAATTGTTGCCAAATTATGGAATCATACCCATTAAAACTTTAATGACAAGATCAAGGTCTATTTTGTACAAATCAGATTATGGTTTTCCCACTGTCCAAAATTATATTTAGTGTCTAACTATATCTTGTAAAATATAAAGTTTTTTTTAAATTACGGCGGGAACTTGATTGTTAATTATAGGCCACTGCAATGCAGGAAAGCGATGGTCATTTGTGAAGGGGCACCCAATCGGCGACCATCACTACCCCTAACTAAGGACAGCACAATTACATTCATGCCCTGACCCCGGATTCGAACCAGGAACCTTCCGATCCAGAGGCCAACACCTTAACCACTAGACCGGTTGGTCGGCTAAATATAAAGTAAACTGTCAAAATTGGAAAGATCATTATAAGTCATCTGCAGGATAGAGATTTAAAAAACCAAGATAAAAGTTTTGTTTTTCTGTAAGTTCGCAAGTGTTAATTGAAGGCGAAAAGATAAATCTTACAGCTAGATAATTTTTATCTTTTTCTATGAGATCAGCTAGTTTGTTCAAGAGTCTCCCTCTCTCAGATGCATCTGTTCTTCGCCAAGGTGATCCAAATTGGAAAGCATGTTGGGCTGCTTTCACTGCCTTATCTACATCTTCCTATAGAAAAGACAAAACATTACACGACAGAAACATTTAATATCCACATGTAAAATGAAACAAAGAATGAACTTTTATTTGCTTGACACAATTTAGCATCAGAGAAATACTTGAGAAATTTAAGAAAATTAATTTATTTTCGCAAAAACTGAATTTTTGAACATGTTGACTAATAAACAATATTTCATATAAAAAAAAAAGAGTTTGAAACAAAGAAATTATTTGTATAAAGGAAAGGAAATTATATAAACTGAGGATGCAGCCATTTATGCTAAAGTTAAGGCTAACTAAAGATATAAAGAACAAATTAATGACACTATAAACAATTTTCTGTTATGGTATTCTCACACGTAGGTGCTATATTAGAAATAATTTTAAAATGCAAGAGGGCCACAACCTATGAATAATAATGTCAGAGATAATTAGTTTCAAAAGTTAGATAGGAAAAAAATGTTTTTTATTTTTATTTTGAACCATTTAAGTTTGTTAAAAAAGGAACCAAATTTGAAAAATTAAATGCTCTCTACAAGTCTGAGAATAGCATTTCCATTAAAATAATTCCCTTGAATCATGAACTAACTGGCAATAAGCAAACACCTAGTTTCTATTTTTATAGTGCTTGTTCAGGGCTAGGTTACGATTAAAATCTAAATGGTCAAGTATGATTAAGAGCTAAATGAAAAACTTACAGCAGATCCTTCTTGAACATGAGTAATGGTTTCACCAGTTGCTGGATTGATAGTAGGAAAGGATTTTCCAGATATAGATTTCTGCCATTCATTATTGATAAAGAGCTAAAATGTGAAGATAGGTTTTAAAAGTTTAGAAAATAAAAAGTATGCATGAAATAATATGCTTAAATTAGATTAAATTTCACATAAGTATGTGTGAACAATTTATATTAGCCAAGATACAAAGTGGATGTTTAAAATACTCAAAGTAAATGTTACTAAATATTCATATTAAAATTGTCACATTTGAATAAAATTAGCATGATTATATAAAATAAATATTGTTTGTTAAATGGGTATGCAATTGAGTGCTATTATTTAAAATCCAAAATTATCAAAATTTATTCAATTAAAGGTCAGTATTTGCTGAATTTTTGTATGTTAGTAAGGATAATAAAAAAGTTAAACTTTTGGACAGTTCCCATTTTGTAATATTTTCTACAAATTATGAATAGTATAAATGGAAGTTCAAGCTATTCATACTAAAATAAGCATAAATTCTAGGATGGCAATTGCTAAAACAAAATATAGAATTAGAACTTAAGACTCAGTGTAGAATAAAGCAAGATTTTTCTCTAACAAATTGAAAATTGCAATTCTTAAAATTTTATTTTACTAGGATACACTTGTTATCAATACTTCAAAGTAGGAAAGAAGCATACTTTTGACAGTGAATTAACTATAATTTTAAAATAATGCATAAAAGAAAAATATTTTACAAATTAAATTGATTCCATTATATAGAATACTAAAAGTAAATTGAAAAACAGTTAAAAAAACTACTTAAAATCATTAATAGGAATCCCAATACAATTTAATGAATCAAGACAAGAATGTATATTTTAATGATAATTGAGAGCAGCAGCAAATGCCACTCTCGAAAGTATTATGTCAATTGGAATAAAGCTATCAATAGTTTTATATGCTTTTAAGGGGGGTTTTGGCCCCCGACATGTTTTTTTTTTTTTTTTTTTCTATTATTCAGAAAACATGTTTAAAAATTACCTTTGTGCATCGAACATCAGGCTGAGTGATAGGAGCAGAAGCTGGAGTAGAAAAACAACAATATGTAGTTCTAAAGTACGGTTTTAAGACATTGCGTTTTATGAAATGTCTAAACATTTTCATGCAGAACAAGAAAATAATTTTTCAAGGTTGTGAGCTGTTAATAAAAACGTTCTGAACTCAACGACACGCTCTGTGGTTGACAGATAAACTTTGTTTACCTCTCACTCACTGGTTCCGGTTCCGTCCAATGTGTGGAGGTAGTTGTTTCTATGGAGATGCTACAAATACAGATAAAACGCTTAATCGCTCTTCAAATCCTTAACCACTCATGCGCAAAACCGTTTTGTAGATTATCTGCCTGATATTCAAATTTTTACCGTATCAGTGTTTTTAGTGTGCACAGAGGTGAAGGGAATTTCTACTTACAGGAAACGCTTTCAAGTAAAAACGGGTCATCTGACCTTGGTTCAAAATTACGAGGTGTTGTCTTCGGTTCTATCCCTTAAGGGACTGATCCCGAACCGTCGTCAATAGCCCGTTGTGTTGCTCTAGTATGACGTTAACTAAAAATTACCATTACCATCAAGTAAAAACGGAATGGATTTTTTTTCAATTTAGTCATTACGTCACCACTATCTTCATATCGAAATTGCATAATGATGTTAATTTGTAATGGTAATTTTTAATTAACGTCCTACTAGAGCAACATAAAGGGATGTCGACGACAGTCCGGGATCAATCCCTTAAGGGAAAGATCGAGAACAACACCTCGTAATTTTGAACATAAATGATTGGTGTATGGGAGTGACAGTTTTTTTACTAACATCATGTTGGAGAAAAACACAACGTACTATTTACAAAGGTTCAATATCAATCCCCAAGGGAAAAATAAGAGGACAACATAGCGTAAAAACGGTCACATAACGAGGCAACGCATGAGTTGGCACTCCACTCTCCAAACTTTCACACCACGCCAACGTGATGACATTTGAGGCCACGACAGAGTTAACGTACACCAATCTTCTTTGTAGACGATCGTCTTTGTGCGGATATTTGCCGACCAATCGGTATAGTGGTTAAGGTGTTTGCCTCTAGATCGGAAGGTTTCTGGTTCGAATCCGGGTCCGGGCATGGATGGTTGTAAGCGTATGGTATAGAGGCGGCTGGTGCACCTTAAATCTGTCGTGGCCGAAAATGCTCACGTTGGGTTGGTGTGGAAGTTTGGAGAGTGGGTTTGCCAGATCAGGTGTTCCTTCGTCATCTGATCGAGGATCAAAATTACGAGGTGTTGTCCTCGGATCTTTCCCTTAAGGGACTGATCCCGGACAGTCACCAATAGCTCGTTGTGTTGCTCTAGTACGACGTTAACTAAAAATTACCAATTATTTTTGTTCGGTTTCAAACTGGCAACCCTGCGGTTGTTATTCATTATACTTTCAACCGCGCAACCGAGGCCCATATGGTAATGGTCTCGTGGAAATAAGCCCAGCCAGTCTGGCGGTAAAAGTGGCCTCAAGATCGGAAGGTTGATGGTTCGAAACCGGGTCAGTGCATGTATGTTTGTTAGCGTATGGTGTAGTTACGATTTGTGCACATAAAATCTGTCGAGGCCCAAAGTCCTCCCATTGGGTTGGTGTCGAAGTTTGAAGAGTGGGGTATCAGTTCAAGTGTTGCCTCGTCATCTGACCATGGTTCAAAATTAAGTGGTATTGTCCTTGGATCTTTCCCTGGAGTATTGATCCCTGACCGTCGTCAATAGCCCAGTGTGTTGATCTAATACGACGTTAATAAAAAAATAACAACTCCAAACATCCACACCAAACCAAACCAATTACCATGGAAATAAGCAGATGGTTATATGTATTTTAATAAACGTCACAATGGAGCTCCACAACGGGCTATTGGCGACGGTCCGGGTATACTGGTAATGGTAATTTTAGTTAACGTCGTACTGGAGCAACACAACGGGCTATTGACGACGGTCCGGGATCAATCGCTTGAGGGAAAGATCCTAGGACAACACCACTTGATTTTGAACCGCGGTCAGATGACGAGACAACATCTGAGTTGGCACCCCACTCTCCAAACTTCCACGACAACCCAACGTGAGGACTTTCGGGCACGACAGATTTAATGTGCACCAGCCGCCTCTACACCATACACTTACAAACATCCATGCCCGGACCTAGTTTCGAACCAGGAACCTTCTGATCTAGAGGCTAACATCTTAACCACTATACCAGTTGGTGGGCCCGGGTATACAGAAAGAGACGAATCATAAGGAATTATAACATTGACTACATAAGGAATTATAACAATGACTACATAAGGAATTATAACATTGACTACAAAAGGTAATTGGTAATTTTTAGTTAACGTCGTACTAGAGCAACACAACGGGCTATTGACGACGGTCCAGGATCAGTTCCTTAAGGGAAAGATCCGAGGACAACACTTCGTAATTTTGAACCACTGTCAGATGACGAAGCAACACCTGAGCTGGCACCCCACTCTCCAAACTTCCACGCCAACCCAACGTGAGGACTTTCGGCCACGACAGATTTAAGGCTACACCATACGCTTACAGACATCCATGCCCGAACCCGGATTCGAACCAGGAACCTTCCGATCTAGAGGCTAACACCTTAACCACTATACCGGTTGGTCGGCAAACTATAACATTGACTACGTTAGGAATTATAACACTGACTACAAAAGGAATTATACTATTAATTAACGTCGTGCTGGTAAGGTAAGGTGTAGTAAGTTTAATTAACGTCGTACTAAAGCAACACAACGGGCTGTTGACGACAGTCCGGGATCAATCCCTGAAGGTAAAGATCAGGTAATTGTAATGGTAATTTTAGTTAACGTCGTACTAGAGCAACACAAAGGTCTATTGACGATGGTCCGGGATCAGTCCCTTAAGGGAAAGATCCGAGGACAACACCTCGTCATTTTGAACCACGTTCAGATGACGAAGCAACACGTGAGCTGGCACCCCTCTCTCCAAACTTTCACACCAACCCAATGTGAGGACTTTCGTCGACGACAGATTTAAGGTGCACCAGCCTCCTCTACACGATACGCTTACAAGCATCCATGTTCGGACCTGGTAATAGGTAATTGGTAATTAACGTCGTACTAGAGCAACACAACGAGCTATTGACGACGGTCCGGGATCAGTCCCTTAAGGGAAAAATCCGAGGACAACACCTCGTTATTTTGAACCACGGTCATATGATGGAGCTACACTTGAGCTGGCAACCCACTCTCCAAATTTATACACCAACCCAACGGGAGGACTTTCGGCCACGAAGATTTCAGGTGCACCAGCCGCCTCTACACCATACGTTTACAAATATCCATACCCGGACCCGGATTCGAACCAGCAACCTTCCAATCTGGAGGCTAACACCTTAACCACTATACCGGTTAATAATTCTTTCTGTGGCGACTTTAGAAGTAAGCAAAATAAAAATAAAAAGCTCCAAGGCCATTGCCACCGTTATAAACGTAGACTGAAGTTGTACAGAATGGAAGACAGAAGAAGACAGAATGGAAATTTCAGCGGATTTGAAATCTGCTGAAAATTTTAAACCAGATCGATACGTCAGGTAATCCGAATTTTCTTTTTAATATTTTCAGTATCGCGATACGAAAAGAACTGTCACGGGCAACGCCGTGCTGGCCTGCTAGTAAAAATTAAAGTAAACGTGTTCCTAGTGGCTACTTCTAGTTCCTAGTGGTTACGTGCTCCTAGTGGTTCACTAATGGCGTATCCGCCATTACAATCTACAACCTATTTTAGAAGTTAGAACAAAAATACTTACAGATAATTTCAGTCAAAAGCCCAAATTAAAAAAGTCCATACAAAATTGGTAGGTTGTGTCGAGGACACAAACCGTAATTTTGGCTTGGATACTCGGGCCTGATGTTGGATTGCAGAATGAATGAAACAGACATAGGAAGTTTAAACGATTGTTTTTTGTGAATATTTAACAATTAATTTACTGTTTGAAAGATTAAAGTTTAGTTTGATAGTGTTGCATAGTTCGGTAGCTTTTGAATGACACCATTAACGCAGTCTCTACACGAAATCCACTAACACTGGACCATTGCTCGCCCTCTACCGTAGAATTTCGAAATTTCTACGGTTGAGGGCGATTCGATTGCGGACCCTCCTATGCTCAGTGTGCACTAGGACCGAAGGTCATATGAGGTACGTATATTATTTGTCTAGGAGAAAATGACCTAATATGAGATACTTTTTTAAAAATTGTGTTAGTGACTGTCTAATGAAAAATCTAGCTAATACCTTTTTGATTTTCAATGCTGTCACTAAAGCTGTTTCGAGTTTATATATTTTTTAACAAAATACACTGCAAATAAAATTTTTCGAATCAGCTATTTTGGGAATAGGTGGCCTAATATGAGACATTAAGCTTACTTAATATGATATTGTGCATTCACAATGACGAAGAAATGCAAGCGTGACTAAAAAAAAACTGTTTAATACAAAACTTAATTTTTTTATGTGAAAACTTTTTGGGATTGACTTGACAACTTGCCTTTTCGTCTAAAGATCAGTCAAAAAGAAGTCTTGGGTTTGGGCACAGCAGGTGGCCCCCTCGTCCCCGCTGTGATAGCAGGTTATGAGCGGTTTTTTGTGGCCAACCACGGAAGGAGAGTATTCCCCAGAAGTGGGGCGAGGACTGGGCAGGGGGCGCCTTAAACCGCCCCCCGGCCATTGAGGTGCTATTTGCAAAGGTGTTTTCTCAGCTTGGCATTGGAGTTTTCTAATCTTGGCGTTTTAGTTTGCTCAGAATTCAAAATTGATGCGAAGCGATGCATTGAGGAACTTTAAAGTTTAACTTTCGAGAGTCTATGGCAGATTTTAGAGTTAAATCAGTTGTCCCGTCCTGAGAATACTGTTGAAGAAAGCCGTTGTTAAATGGTGGTGTTAAGTTGGAAGTGTGGTCCTGTAATTATGTCTATATTGTTGAAAAGGAAGTGCATTACTTTCATTATTTTGACTTGGGCTTTGTTGGTGGTGGCAGTATTATGTTTCCACGCTATGCTTAAGTTGATGTTTGGTTCTTTTAAATGGTTGGTTGTCGTTCGAGGGCAGTTGAATAAGTAGTGGTCCGGAGTTCCCGGCTCCCCGCAAATGCAGTTATTGTTGGTGATGAGGCAGAATCTGTGTAGATAGGACGGGAACGGGCCATGTCCCGTCAAGTAGGCTGTTAGGTAGGGTCCCGGTGGGTTTCTGTTGTGACTGACTTTGTTGAAGAAGTCGTAGGTTCTGCGGCCAGTGTCTCCCCTGTCCCATTCATTTCGCCACTCGATCATGATGAGGGTTTTTAGACGGTTTTTGAGGAATCCTTTGTTGAGTTTGAGTTGGATAGACAATGGGGCATCGCCAATACCTCCTAGAGATAAGAAAGCCAAACCACTGTTTTGTGACGTCAGAAAAATTAGGCGATGCAAAACATCATTGTTGAGCGTTTGTTTATCAGCGAGTTCCGACTTCATTCAACGAATTATTTAGTTATTGGAATTTGTCAGCTTAAAGTAGCATGATGAAATGAAATTGAAAGCAGGGGAAGAAATATATAGATATACAATTTATAATTGTGGGAAACAATAAAATATGACAAAGCAACGTTCAGAAGGTTAAAATATAAATAGTAATGTTTGCGATGCCTTATTGAATATCTGGAAAGTTACGGGAGGAAATAAATGCGACCCAGTGAAATTAAGAGTTTAAATTAATTATGGATACAAAATGAAATTGACAGTTTAAATTATATTTAATAGGCAATGATTAAAAAATTCTGAGACATCTGTGGGAAAAATAAATTTTGAAGAATACCCATCATCCTTGATAAATGCAGCCATATAAATATATTTTTAATTTAGATTAATTTTCGGTTATTCATAAGAAAGGTTAAAATTTTCCAGGGCTATTTTTGTTGGGTTCTAGGACCTGTTGATAAATTATTGTATCTACGTGTATAGCGACAATATGATACATTTTACACAAAGAAAAGCTAAATTATGATAGTAACATTTAGTAAATCCATTATTCAAATAAGTTTGCTAAAAAAATAATTTCCTTGTTAATGGAATTTAAAAAATGACGAGTTTAGTATTAATGCTCTTTTTTAGGTAATTAAAGAACATAACTATAGAAGTTGATCAGATAATTTTTTTTTTCAATTAGAAGCATTTGAAAACTATTTATATTTAACTTGGAGGATGGATGCATATATCAGGTATCTCCCAATGTCAATTGCATAATATTTTTTGACCAATATATCCATATAGCTTTGACCCACTGTATTTTTATGTCTTGGGTTAAGTTTTAAAACTTGTCTGATGTCTTTCGTAATTCTATCCTTGTTCTGGACTCTTTTGATTGTGTGGAGAGTTGAGATACTGTCAGTATGGATGTATGTAGGTTCATTTTGGTTGGAGGCCCAGTTGGTTGCAAACAGAACTGCTATCTTTTCCGCCTGTGACACTGTGTTATTGGGATGGAGACTGGTTTTCCATGTGAGGGTTTCTTGATTTCCTGTGTATATGACGAAGGCCGCACCAACTCCTTCTTCTGTCTTAGATCCGTCTGTGTATATATTGTAAGTTGCTGGTGTTGTGTTTAGTTTGTCGATGTTGGAGAAGTCCATTTCCTCTGGGTCTTCTTCCCAGATGTTTAAAGTTGTTTCATAGTCTTGGGCCCTTATTGTTTGTCCTAGGAAATTAACGTCAGAACTGTGCCTAATTATTTTGTTGGTGGCTGCTTCTTTAATTGCTATTAGATGAAGAGGGACAAGGCCGCAGAGTATCAGTATGGAGTTTGTTGTGGCAGTGCGGTATCCTCTGCACATGCGTAGGGCAAAGTAACGTTGGATTGTTGACAGTTTTCTAATAATTCTTGTTTTGGCACTTCCAATAGATGGCGACACCGTATGGTAAAGATATATCAGGAGTATCTCATATTAAGCAAGTATCTCATAATCGGTCATTTCCCCTTACAATACGCTGTATTTATCTTCTGGGTGTTTCTTGTTCTGAAATCACAAGACAAACAGTTGCAACGCTTTTGTGTAACGTTTTACTTTTCATGCATGCCACCAGTACTCGTGCGATTTTAAAGACGTATTCACGTCAAAATAAGTTGTACGTTGATCCGTCTTCAATACAATAGCACAGCCACGTATTAAAGATGTGTTGGCGATATTCGGATAGGTACGCGATTAAGACGCTAAACTTCGGTCCAGAATTACCTGCCTTTCATGCTTTGACGGGGTATGATTTTAATCTCACTTTCTTCAAAAAAGGGAAGCAAAAGCCATTCATTATTTTAAAGAATTCTAAAAACTACCCCAAAGAATTTTCATAGATCGAGGAGTCAGAATGAGCTCTTCGAAATCATCGAAGAATTCATGTATTGAGTGTACGAATATAAGACTCTAAATAATATACAGGGGTTAGACAAAATAATGTGAACACCTGTGAAAAGATAATTTTTTTTATTAATAGGCCGTTGGTCCTCCTTTTGCATGAATTACAGCTTGTATCCGACGTGGAACTAACAAATATAAGTCACATACAACATTCAGAGGGATACGTTCCTACTGTAATTACAAAAAAGTTCCTAATTCAGAAAGTGTCCTTGGAGGTGGGAATCAACTGTGCAGCTTGTTTTAAAAAATACCCTACAAAGGTTCAATTATATTGAGATCAGGGGACTGAGGGGGCTAGACGAGGTGCTCTATTTCATCGTCGTGTTCATAAAACCAGTCTCGGGCAATTCCACAGATGTGAATTGGGGCATTATCATCTTGGAAGACTTTTCGTTTCTGGTGGCGTTCTCCAAACGTAAACACGTCCATTTGTCGGGAATAATGTGAACGACGATTCGTCTGACCATATTACATTCTCCCATTGTTGTTGTGTCCAATTTGTATCATGGTGTAATCAATGGTTTTGAAATAGCCCCTATAACATGAATATTTGCCATATGCAAATCACGCCGGATAGTTTTTGATGAAACTGCTTCCTGTAGATGTGTGTTCATCTCAGATGTTATCTGGGATGCTGTTGTCTTGTGTTATTTTGCCACAATCCTTTTCAAAACCCTTCTGTCTCTGTCATTCAGCTTCGAATTTCGACCACTGTTGTGCTTTTTAGATGATGTCTTCCCCTGTTTCAAATATGCTGAAATTTCAGTCGACACTGAACTTCTCCCAACACTTAGAAGGGTGGCCGTTATTGTTACTGAGGCTCCAGCAAGACGGGCCCCAACAATCATGCCTCTTTCGAATCAGAGAGGTCAGCCATACGCAATTTTAACACAGAAGCGGTAAGCAATTTTAACACAGAAATGTATTTCGCACCCGACTTCTATCACTGTTAATAGTAGACTGATGTGTGTACTTTCTCGTCCTCTAGGTGGCACCCTTCACCGCTAGAGGGCAGGAGTATACGAGAGGTTTCTTTTAAGTGCTATTTTTTCACAAGTGTTCATATTATTTTGTCCAACCCCTGCAAATGAAACACACACGTGTAGCAACGTTTATGACAAAATATGATATATCACTAATGAAAATGACATCCTGAGATAAAAAATTTGAAAGCTCGACACTGAGAGCTGAGAGCCAATCAGAGCTGTATCAACAGTTTCAACGAACAACGTATATTGTTCAGTTGAGCTACGGTTTCCTAAGAAAGCGGTGCTGTTATCTAGCGGCTGGGATACGTCATGATGCGGCAGGCGTAACAAGGCGATCGTTTTAACGGTGACCAGAGGTGTTAACTTAGACGGACAGACTACGGTGGAGAAAGGACGATCTAGACATAGCATTATTAATATATTTGAAAGACGAGGAGTCATCGGAAGACGAAAATTATAGTTTGAAGAAGAGTGAAATGTTTAAAATCTTGCTAGAGTCGCCTTTCAAATTTTAGTGCGACGCCATCTGCACTGCAATGATGAAATATTCAGTCAATACTTTTGCTCAACACCAGTATTGTTTGATTATGTACTGAATCACATGGAGATGACTTAACTTCAAAACCATATGATAGACACAAAAAAATACCAATATGCCTAGGATTAAAGTTATGTATATTTGTGAGGTAAGTGCACTGAGTCACAAACACAATGTCATGTTTTATAATAATTCAGGATGGGCGAAAAGTCAATGACACATTTTAAAATTTAATATAAAATCAACCAATTGTCACATGAGTGTGCGGTTTTCACTAAATACCTTCACATGGCATCAAGTTAGTTTTTTTTGCCAACAAAAAATATAGTTCAATTGTTTGAAGACTTGAAGACACCGCATCACGCAAGTAATCAACACTATTCCGCAATACATGTTAGCAAATACGTGCATTGAAAAACTGAGTATTGGTTATATGTGGCTCGAGCCACAAAGAGTGTCCACATTTAAATATGGTAGTATGAAGGGGGACGAAAATGCTCTAATAAATTCTAATATGCATTGTAATTATTTATGTACAATTTTTATATTCTTTTTCGGTACAGTGCCATCCATACGTTTAATTACGTTTTTAATTAAAAAAAATTTTTATGCCGAAATAAAATACTTGATGCCATTATGTAGAGCAATTTTGTGAAAACCGCACTCTCGTATGACAATTGGTTGATTTTATATCAAGTTTCGATATATGTCCTGTATTTTTCGTCCACATAGTATATTTACTAAACTTTTCTAGAGTCTGCTCTTCACATTATATAAAACTTCATGATTTCATACAAAATCAAATAAATTTCCTCCTTTTTGATGGTTCAAATAACGTTTGCATTCATTTCTATTCAAAAATGTTCACCGTTACACGAGAAAAAACCTTCCCCATCAGTTTTTCAGCGCTATTTGAGGTTCAGTTCATCTCAATGCTATCTAGGAAACCAACGCTATCTGGTATGTGTAGACAACATTTTAAGGACGTCATCCACCGCTCATATGCGCCCGCTAGTTAACAGCACCGCTTTCTTAGGAAACCGGAGCTTTGTGGAGACATGCGCATACAAGGCATCTCTAATGATGATAATACTGCCGGTATAACTGGCCACAATTATTTTATAATTTACCATAATTATTTAAACTAAAAACATTCTTCATTTGATCAGATGGCCCTGAAGCAGTAATTTGTCTTCAAATTATTAATGTTGTTAATATTCGTATATGTGTCATAATAAATCATATTTTCTACTTATGAGGAATAAACGATGTAAAACACAAAAAATTCGTCAAATTTTGAATGTTTCCCCGATGTTTGCTAATGATTTCCCAATCAAATAAATTTTACACCACACGAAACTCGAGTATGTTATCGTATGAAAGGTAAGGTTTAAAAAATCCCATTCAGGTGGCTCGGTAGTTGTGGAAAGAGCATCAGGTTGATTTTTAAAGATACCGCGCCGGGGCTTGAATATTATTTAGCGCGCAACCACTTCATAGCCTCAGGTGAAGGTCTTTCCACCACCACCGAGCCAGCTGAACATTATCTTCTTTATTAATACCTAAATGACTATCTCGTGTCAAATTTTACATTTCTCTTTTTTTTACATGTTCCTACCGCTCTCCCCTCCCCTCCCCGACTACATCCACCCAAATTGTACCAGCTGAATTACTTTTCATAAATCATCTATCCTAGACCAATTACTGAAAGAAAATAAGCCGGTGTGAAATAATCACCCTCCAAATGTCACTGCCTCCCGGACGAATAGCAACTGTCAAGAAGTATATGAAGAGTTGCACGAGAGTAACAAATGGTAAATCAAGACAAGCCATAACAAAATTAATGGGTCCAAAGGTTATAATGCGATTGATATTGTTGCGCGATAGCAGCGCCAATCTGGAGGTGGGGGGGCTCCTGTAAGATGTAGTTGCTTCATATGTGTGTTTTCGGAGGTTCTTATTTTGACTATACAGATTGTCAGAGTGACCGAGCGTTGTCTAATTTGATAGACAATGTGTGTAGCAGTGGCCAAGAACAGAGGGACACTGCATACCTAAATTGGACAAGCACATTTATTTTACAATATAATACAAAGTTTCAGATATACACGCCGCACCGTCCGTTGCAATAAACCGTCTCACTCCTCTCTAGTATCCAACAAATCTGACTTATTTGTGTTCCTTTTCAGAACAGCGCCCATTACTACCACTCAGTCACAGAAGAGACTCTAATCTTGTGAAGTATTTTAATAAACTCATTAGTTATGGCTCTCAGAATCAAACTTCTGACTTCCTCAGGGGCTGGAATAACAATCAGAGACTAAAGAGAGGAAGTCCCCTTAGTCAGGTAGTCAGCGAAAATGTTTTCTCCAATACTGTAGAAGCGCATTCCTTGAACCCATGCATTGACCCATCTGAGGGTATTGCCGGGGTATATTTTCACCCAAATCTTCACATCCAGGTTAACAAGTCTTCAGATCTTCCTGAGTACCTAAGGCAACTTGCCCTTGAATTGATCAATAATATCCGAGATGATGCTGTGCTTATTTATACGGATGGTAGCAGGAATGACAGGACTTGCTCCGGTAGTGGGGTATATATTAGGACTCAAAACGGATCTAATCAAATCTCTATCAGAAACCCTGACGGCTGTTCCGTCTTTCGCAGCGAACTAATTGCAATTAATGCGGGTCTAGATACAGTCCTTCCACTACCTGGGGATGAGGAAATCTGGATTCTGTCTGACAGCCAGAGCGCCATCCAGCATCTTACTAACTGGCATAGAGTCCGTGATAATACCGGAGTTGCTATCTTGGACAAGCTGAGGCGGCTCTCCTCATCTCATGAGATTCACTTACAGTGGATCCCTTCCCACGTTGACCTTGCCGGTAACGAAATGGCTGATGCCCTGGCAAAAAGGGGAACTGACGAGCCTATGCATACTCCGCCGTCTCTAACCTATACTGAACTATACTCTAGACATAAATGCCTTGTTCGGTCTGCATTTGCCACTCCCCCCTGTGCACCATTGGTACAAGAGTAATCGTCCCGGTGGATCTCTATCCCTCCGGTGCAGCAGACAGGAATAAACTACAATAATAGGATTTCGTAGTGGCCACCTCAAAACATTGACTTATGCCAACAGAGTAAAGGACTTTCCAATTTGTACCAAGTGTTCCAAAGGCCAGGCCACTCCGGATCATGTCCTTGAGTGCTTGGGACTTGATAAAGAAGATCTTCTGGAGCTACCATTATTGGTCATTGATTTCTTGAGAGTGTGCGATATCATGGACCTAGTCTAGCTCTGCTGGGCTACAGGGATCATCAACTACAACAACAACATTTCATATTCTTCATCTTATCAGAACACAGGCACTTCATGCATCGAAGTTCGTCTACCAGAACAGTAGGAACCAGAACACAAGAACACATGTTCTTATTCCCAATCTGTGTTCGTAATCACCTGTCGGGAGATCGTTACACAGATCATTACTATTGTAGGTATATTTGTAATATTATAAAAGAAAATGTTTGTTTGTTTGTCTATCTGTTTGTTTGTTTCGCGGCCGCAAAATCCTGACTATCTAAGTTACAGCAATGAGATTTGGCACGCAGGTAGTCCGTTTTTTTTTTTTTTTTTGCAATTTTTGGGTCGCGGCGAATTTTAAAATTCAATCTAGAAGATTTTTAAAAGAATTTAGTAATTTTTATCTCTACCTGGTTCTTCAAACTCGTTTCTTCCGGAGAAAAGATGAAACCCCCCAAAATGGACTTTTATACCCGTATGACCTTCTTTTATATTTTCACAAGAGATTGTGACATCACATGAACTTTCTCTTTCCAAAATAAAAAAACAAAAACAGATTGCATCTTCTGCCCTTCGCTTTAAAAAGAAGAAACAGGTTACATTTCCTGTCCCATTCCTTTTCCGCCAATGAGAGCAAGAAATAAAAAACATATTAACTGGGATTGTTAAGTTTTGTTTCGTAAAATCGGAATCGTTAAAGACTGATTAAAAATTTCAACAGAACTCAAATCTGCGGAAAATTTTACTTTAGATTGATACCTAAAAATATGAGTTTCTTTAAATAAATAATTTTTTAATTGAATATATCTTCAACGGATTTGAAATTTGCGGAAAATTTTTCACTAGATTAATACCTTACACCACTTGCACGGGCAACGCCGGGCTAACCACGCATTGGCTAGTTTGTAATATTTATCCTTCATATTGGATGGCCACAGTGGCTAAAAAGAATACAGTCCTACCATTTACAAATGCTATCCTGTCAAACAATTTTGGTGATCTATAACCAGAATCAAAACAACGAGTAATAATTAAAGGGATCCGAAACACAAAAATCGTCAAATTTTCGAAAAAATATTTTATGCATTAAAATTTTCTGTGTTTTTCTGCTTAAAATGACGTCTGAATCATGTTTCTATCTTAATTAGAACGAGAGATAGAATTAATTTTGTGGCTCGTTGTTTTGAATATCTATCACTCAGACAGCTGGTTGTGATGGCAACAACATATGTGAAAGACGTTATTTAAGTCTACGGAGACCTTTAAACTATGCAGAAAAAAGGTAGAACTTGCAAAAATCAAATTAAACCAAAAATCTAAGAGGAAAGAAGGAATTAGATACTCACCTGGATGCTCTTGAAGGGTATTTAAACATTTTATTAATTGTTTATCTGCCTTTAAAACTTTAAATGCGTTTTTCTCCATGATGCATGTTTTCGAGATGTCCTGTATTCAAATTGTTATAAGTCGAAAACCGATTAAGTTTAAGGGTTGAAATTTGGAATACATCTTTTTCAAACATTATACTTTAATTCTGATTCAGCAAATTTGAAACAAATTTTTACTTTTAAAAATATAACTTAAAAAAAAAAGTACCTTAAAATTTTTAGAAGTTTTCAATTCAAACATTTTTTATTTTTTACTGAATTAATATTTTTAAATTTTCTGAATCAGAATTAAAGTTTATAAATTTGTGAATTATTTACTGCAAGAATTTTGAAAATTGACCAAGAATATTTTGAGTTTTAACAATTTAAAATAACCCTCTTTTTTCAAAAAATTTTAATTAAAAATTAAAAAAATTTTTTTGGAAAACTTTTGTGTTGTGACATTGCTTATTAGTTAGAAGGGTAATCAATACAAAAAAAATTAAAAATTAAAAAATAATTAATAAAAAAAGTTTAAAAATTATAAATTAATAATAAAAAAAATGTGTCCCGGACCCCCTTAAATTCATATGGGTATGGTATGGTAGAAAAAGAAAATTTGGGTACTTGTGAGAAGGTACTTGTAAACAAATAAATAAAATTGTAGTGTTGATGAGTTTAAAGTAATTTTAGAAGTTAGGTAGGTATTTAACAAACGTCGCACTGGGGGAACAAATATTTTTCACTGCTGGGGCTCCATATAAAATGAGCAAATCAGATGTGGCTAACATATTACCGATTTTAATGAAAATCAACTAATAAATAGGTAACCATAAAATAAAAGGTTCCAGAAGTGTATATTTTCTTATTTATTGACATTAAAGTTCAAGATAACAGAAATATAGATTATTTTAGCAATTAGCGGTTTACGACCATATATCAAAAAGCTATTATTGACATAAATTTAAGATATTTTTTAACATTATAAAAAAAGGTATAATTGGAAAAGTCAGAATATAATTTAATAGCCGTCACTGCTGAACCTGAGATGAACAAAAATATAAATTCTGCCAATTTACTACAAATTTGAAATTGTTGATTATGGGTTTTACGTTATAGTAATTTGATTGTTCTTTTGTAATTTGCTTTTATATTCAAAATTATTTCGGATTTCACATTGTGGATTTACGTTTTTATTGTATTTACTTTTATTGTTATCGTTTGAAACGCGTAAGATGCATAGAATTGGAAGTAAATGCTATTAGAAAATGTATGCCGATTCAAATAGTCATTTGGCGACTAAAATTTCCGTCCGGAACAGTGTTACTGATTTTGTTATTATTGCTCTAAGACTTAAAAGTGCACTTTTGTTTTTTTTACACATAAAAGACATATTATGTATAAACTATATTACTCTAAAATATCGTTTTCGTTATAGCTTTTCTTCATTTGATTTTGCCTTCCTAAAGAGAAAAATCGTTATATCCTAACTTTCCTTTGTTATTTTGATGGCGTAGGAAATAACAAACGACATCCAAACTTCATTAGTAATTACTATTATCTAGCACTGTAACTAGGGGTAGGAATACAACGATGCCTTTTAATTTCTTTGTCCCAGAGAAAGATTTTAAATTCGTCAAAATCGACATTGTTTCACTTTTTGCAACTTTTAGAAAACAAACATAAACAACTGTTAATATACCATAAATACTGTTTTCTAAATTAAGTAGTTTTTGCGAAACATCAGCGACAGTAAAGTTTTTACACCTTTTCTTCGAAGTAAAGACTTTAAAATACGCGAAGCTTCCAAAATATTTAATTTTCAACCAAACCATTTCGAATTCGTGTATAATGTATCCTCCGGTTACCGAATTTGGTGAAAACCCGTCACCATACATCAGGATTTCTTACTTTTGCTCATTTCACATTGAACGAAACTGCTACGACTGAAAAGAATTAAAGGAAGTTCTTGAAAAGAAGTTCCTTAGCACTTGACGAATACGAATAGAGGAAAACACCTGATAATTCCAAATTGGAGTAGTGTAATGAGTCTGAAGGACGTGATTTGTGAGTCGTGTTTTTTTATGCGGTAACCTTGAGACCAGTCAATCTATGGTCATGTCATTGCGGTTGTGAAAATTTCCTTCACTCGCTATGGAAAAGAGGTATTAATAAGAGGTAAAAAAGGTTTAGTGGTTTTGGATTAGGTTTACACGTTCAAGTAGAGTGCAATCAATATAGCTCTGTTCTTCCCATTGGAGTTTCCTCTATCCAAAGACTGCTTTCCAAGAAGAGCTTTCGTTACTTGAGGTGCGGGATACTTCACGTTTTAAGTTGCGAATAGATTTTATTCTACTTTCAAGCGGTTTTAACGACTGTACCAGGTGTAAGGTGAGTTTAAATTTTTATAAAATAAAGTTACTACTGTCGAACCAGAACAAGTTTTGGCCGATGGAGCAGAAATTGCTTAAAACTGCAACGTAGATCACAGAACAATTTTTCCTTAATTTTATTTTGCCGACCAACCGGTATAGTGGTTAAGGTGTTAGCCTCTAGATCGGAAGGTTCCTGGTTCGAATCCGGGTACGGGCATGGATGTTTGTAAGCGTATGGTGTAGAGGCGGCTGGTGCACCTTAAATCTGTCGTGGCCGAAAGTCCTCACGTTGGGTTGGCGTGGAAGTTTGGAGAGTGGGGTGCCAGCTCAGGTGTTGCTTCGTCATCTGACCGTGGTTCAAAATTACGAGGTGTTGTCCTCGGATCTTTCCCTCAAGGGACTGATCCCGGACCGTCGTCAATAGCCCGTTGTGTTGCTCTAGTACGACAACTAAAATTACCATTACCTTAATTTTATTAAAATTTTGCCCGATTTTTTTTCCAATCGTATGTTACGATGTTGTGCAGTGTAAAGCGCTCTTCTTGCCACACCTTTTTTTCCTAGCTAAGGAACAGCCTCCCTACACCATCCAAATTACCACAAACACTTTATACATAACACTTCTATGTCAATGACAACATATTTAACTACAAAAGTTATAGACCAGAATTGCAAATTCTGAAAGTATGCCTTGGTTTCAAATAAAGTAAGTTAATTAATTTTGATGTTTTATTATAAATATGTAATACATATTTAGCCGAAATTGTGTTTTACGTCTGTTTTCGATTTTACTACAGTTTTGAAAATTAGGACAAAATCCCTGCATAACAATTGCAATTGCTTGGAGTTGTGTTGCAGAACACTGAATATAATTCTGCACCTGGGGTTTTGACCTCCGTATCTTCGCAACATTGGTTAGAAAGTAAAGAGGAAAATTACGTGGTGTTGTCCTCGGATCTTTTCCCTCTGTATTGATCCCGGACCGTCGCTAATAGCCTGTTGTGTTGCTCCAATGCGATGTTCATTTACTACCTACCTTCCAAACATTTTACCAATAGTAATAGGGCCACGGTGGACCGGTTGAAAGAGTAACGGATTAGCAACAGAAGGGTTGCGAGTTCAAATCCAACAAACACCGTCATGTACAAAGGGGGTGGTGCACGTTAAATATGTCGAGGCCTCAAATGTCCTCACGTTGGCCTGATGTGGAAGTTTGGAGAGTGAGATGCCATCTCAGGTGTTGTCGCGTCATCTGACTGTGGTTCAAAACTACGTGGTGTTGTCCTCCAATCTTTCCCTTTGGAATTGATCCCGGACGGTCGTCACTAGCCTGTTATGTTCCTCCAGTACGATGTTAATTAAAATACCAATGTACAGTGACATAACTAGCCATTTCTGTGCCCCCTACGCAAGAATTTGCATTTTGGCCCCTTTATTTTTTAATTAGGTAGTATTTCAGAAAATCCATTAATTACATCATCATAATTAGTATTTTTAACGATCCGCTCTATTAAAATAATAGAGCGATTGGATAATCGTTCTCGTCTGATAGTTGATCTAAAATAATTTTTTCTTAATTTCTACTTGCTAACATGAAGCAACAGAAACTTTAAGAACTTTATTCGAAGTGCGGACATTGAGATATTTAGGTAAAACTCAATTAAACCAAAATCATGAAGAGCCTATAGAATATTAAACGGAGATGCAGTTTCTATATTTTGCATAAGAGTTTTTACTCGAAACTTAAAACTTTCAATTTCACAAGTGAATTCGTACTTTTTAAATCTTTGCTATATTTAATAGCGAGAACTGCAGCCAATTTGCCACTCATGTATTGTAAAGACAAGCCACACAGAAAGCAAAAATGGTCACAGATAGTTTTCATTTTTTGATAACGCCAATCTATTTGAGACAATAGTGTATCAAGAACACTGTAAATCGGTATTTTAAAAAATTCTTCGGGTGTGAAGTTACTTCCTTCATCTGGTGTTTCATCTATTTCCATTATCTGAACTCTTTTCTGCGGAGAGGTTCTTTCTCTCTCTCTCTTTTGGTCCCCCTTCCAAGTGGGCCCTGTACGGTGCACCTGTTGCACCTGCCTAGTTACGGCACTGTACATGTATCTACCCATAGTAATAATTTATTTACATTTCAAAATCCGTTGGAAAAATTGTGTGCAAAACCCAATTTAAAAAAAAATTCTTTGAATGATTAAAAGATTCTTTTAATATGATACAATGACTCGATTACTCGATGCTATGTCTATTACACTGCCACGAAATAGAGTGGTTCAAAATTACGTGGTGTCCTTGGATCCTTCCCTTAGGGGGGTCCGGGACACATTGAAAATTTTTTTTATTAATTATTTTAGAATTTTGATTTTTTTTGTACTGATTACCCATTTAACTAATAAACGAAATCACAACACAAATTTTTTCCAAAAGTTCTTTAAAAATTTTAAATAAAATTTTTTTGAAAAAAAGAGGGGTCATTTTAAATTGCTAAGGCTCAAAATATTCTTGATCCATTTTCAAAATTCTTGCTGTAAATTATTCACAAATTTATTAACTTTAATTATGATTCAGCAATTTAAAAAATATTAATTTAATAAAAAATATTTGAATGAAAATGTTTGAAAATTTTAATATACTTTTTTTTTTAAAGTCATATTTTTAAAAGTAAATATTTGTTTCAAATTTGCTGAATCAAAATTAAAGTATAATGTTTGAAAAAGATATATTCCAAATTTCAACCCTTAAACGTTATCAGTTTTCGACTTATAGCAATTTGAATACAGGAAATCTTGAAAAAATGTATCATGGAGAAAAACGCATTTAAAGTTTTAAAGACAGATGTTGTTGCCATGACAACAACTGTCAAGAGTGTTATATTTTCAAAACAACGCACCACAAAAATTATTATATCTCTAGTTCTAATTAAGATAGAAACATGATTTAGACGTCATTTTTAGCAGAAAAACACAGAGAATTTCTTAAAATAATAAAAAAAAATCCGGAAATTTGACGATTTTTGTGTCCCGGACCCCCTTAGGGTATCGATCCCGAACCGTCGTCAATAGCCCGTTGTGTTGCTCTAGTACGACGTTAATTTAAATTTACCTTTACCATTACCTAGGTTTTCAAATAATTTCATTTTACACTATCAACATAACTGCAAACAAATTATTCCTGAACTTTTGAAACGATATTTTGGGTAGGTGTTCCAAATATCGCTCCTGTGCTTAATATCGACAACTCGTGTTAGCAAGCTACTATGCGCGACATCAATGAGTTTATGTAGTTACCTTGACGGTCTAGGGTTTTGCCACACGTAGAGCACCGGCAAGTTTCCTATCAGTTATATCAACAACAATATTGCATCTGTTGTATTTGAGGCTGTGAGGAACGTATTTTTCGTCTCCAATCAATTTAGGGAATATCCAGGTAAGTGTTTCCAAATCATAATTTCGTTTATATGACTTGACTGTACATTAAATACTAAAGGTAGATACACTACCCCATAATAATGAACCGGACGCCAGCGGATTGGCACATGACCTTTTAAGGTTAAATACGATACGCGAAGTGGTAACGTCGTTAGTTCTGTGTGAAATTGTGACACTATGTCGAAACGAAAGGAACTTAGTGACTTTGTAAGAGGTGTTATAGTTGGCTGTCACAAGTGGAAAGTCTATTCGCGCAATTGCGGTAGAATTATCACAGCCACGGTCAACTGTTGGTGATGTCGTGAAGAAGTGGAAGACTACGGGAGTTGGGACACGAACTGCACACGTGAGTCGTCCCCGTAAACTGACCAAACAGGATCGGCGTGTCCTGAAGCGTGTGGTTCGTAAGAACCGCAAGAAACCACTCCAAATCATCAACAGCGAGTTTCAACAGGCAGCAAGGGTTACGGTGCACCCCAATACTTTGCGGAACGGACTGCACGCCCTCAATATCCACGGATGTGTTGCAGCATACAAACCAAACATCACCACATCTAACAATACCGGCAGACTCGCTTGGTGTTTGCAACGTTGCAACTGGACTGTGGGCCACTGGAAAACTGTTTTATGGAACGATGAGTCACGCTACAAGCTCTTCCAGTCGGATGGGCGTTCTTGGGTTTGGCGAATGCCATACGAACGTCTGTCACCCGAGTGCATCGTTCCAACTGTCATATTCGGTGGTGGTGGTGTACTTGTTAGGGGGTGTTTTTCGTGGTATGGCCTGGGACCTTTGAATGTTGTTTCTGGTCAATTGAACACCGACGCCTACATGAACATTTTGGACAATCAGGTTCTTCCTACGCTCTGGCAATTTAATGGAATGGACGAATGTTACTTCCAAGACGACAACGCTCCATGTCATGTTTCAGCCTCTGTCAAGCAGTAGTATCAAGCTATGGATGTAAAACGTCTTCCATGGCCTGCTGAGTCCCGACATAAAACCAATAGAACATTTGTGGGACAAGTTAAAGCAACGCTTACGGACCAGAGAACCCCGTCCGAAATCTACAGCTGAGCTGGCGACATTCTTGCAGCAGGAATGGACACAAATACCCATAGCTGTGTATCAAACTATTGTTGAAATCATGCCCAGAAGGGTTGCTAGTGTAATTGCATCACGTGGGGGACCACCCCCTATTAAAGCATGTATTCTTTCCCCTGTACCATCAGATCGTACTGTCCGGTCCATTATTGTAGGGTATGTATGCTCTACTAGCAGCTCGTTTTTAATAGTAGCTCCTCATTTCGCCTGGTGGGTTGTAATAGGAGCAGGGGTTGGCGATATTACAAACCCACTCTTGAAAATTCTCTTGGGAAACTTTTTGAAGTTTTACTAGTTTACTTAAACTGACATAAGTAAAGAAGGTATATGATCTCTGGAAACCATAGGACAATAGTTCCTAGTGATATTCATTTAGTTTTCAGATTGATTCAGGATGAGATACAGAGAAATTGTTAGGGTAGGCGATATTTGGAACACATACCATACAAAACGTCGATCATTTCCACTTTTATAATACATTTTGTTCAGTTAAACACAAAATAATTCATAATAAATTGGATTTAATTGTATTATCAATATAACTATAAGTTTGAAGTTTCAATATCGTACTGCTAACTATCTAACGAGGAATAGTCTGGGGCATAAATTGCATGGATATCAACCTTAGGTTGACTGTGTCAGGATTGATATTATAGTTAGCGGTTCCTGTGACAGAATTTCAATAATGATAACGGTTAAATGTATTAGTATTAACGACCTCCATTTTTGATTGTAAAAGATCGAGCAAATAAGTGATTTTAAAACATTGGCATGAGTACACAATATTTCAATCATAAAATAAGTATCTACGTATTGAGACGTCACTGCTTCAATACGTAGATGTACTGCCATAGGAAGTAAAGGTCAGTGAATTTGCATGGGATTTAGAACATACCGTGTCGCCCTCGATAGTGTTGTGTAATACCATGGTAACCAATGTCTCGCTTCTTATAGCAACAGAATAAGATGATAGGCATAGAGTAAAATAACTGAGAGGTTACGTTTATTTTTATGGAAGAAATACTTCATTTTTTAGAAACAGATTTTTTTCTGAAACAATAGATGGGTAGTTATTTTTAATTAACGTCGTATGGAACAACACAACGGGCTATTGGCGACGGTCCGGGATCAATCCCCCAAGGGAAAGATCCCGGATCGTCGTCAACACGACAACTCCACTGTTAGATGACTCCACTGTTAGGGAACACCTGAGCTGGCGCCCCACTCTTCAAACTTCGAAACAATAGATGGATGTCAGTATATCCGCTGTAGCATAAGCTTCAAATGTACGAAATAAGCAGGATCTCGAAAACTTAACTTTTTGATACTTGTATTTACTCTACAGATCTTAGATGTGTCTGCGATCATCAAATTCATTTGAGTTCCTTGCTTATAAGCGTTCCTTGTTTAAAAAGAATGGAAGAAAGTTATGAAATAAATTTATTATTATTTATCAATTTATTTATTGTTTCAAAAGTGAGCCGATTGAAGAGTTTTTCGTCGCGCGCGCGTGAATATGTCGTTGAGGTAGGCGAACACCCTCAGAATTTTTTTTATTTAACATTGTTGGGTCCTTTTAATATTTTTATCAGTGATGTATTAGCATAATACAAATGTTTTAAGAGCGACATTTAAATTTTATAAATAATTTTTTTAAATATAAATTTAATAGAAAATTATGACAATTTGAAGGGTTTCTAATAACACTGATAGCAATTTAAATTGTGCACCTATTTTGTTGTTTTTTGTACCAAACTCTTCTTTTACATTTATTTCGTGCATTAAACCAAAAAAAGCTATGAATAATGATAATACAATTTGAATAATGGTATCAAATATGAAAATTTTCCAAAAAACTAAAAATAGTCTGACTTTATCTCGTTATCTTACAAAATAAAAAAAATTATTACAGTCATATTTATTTTTTGAGGTTAACTGCATAGTATAATTACTAATAAATATGTATGCAAAATATCTAAGAAAAAAATGGAATAGTTTTTTTTAGATAGAGTTGTTAATATAATGGTAAATAACAGAAAAACTCATTTTGAGTAAATGGAACATTTTACCGGATGACATTAGTTTTTAATTCTACTACACTTCAGAAAAATGCCTATAACTTCGCTTATACTAAATGAATTTTAAAACGGTTTTCAGGTATTGAAAAATTAATGTTCAACGCACATTTTTAATGAATTAACTCAAACACATTTTTTTTTGTTGTAAAATTTGGGTGTTTACCTATTTTAAAACCATACCAGTACTAGGTGGCCAGCATGTAAAGTTGAGAGTTGTGAAAAAAATTGTATCGGTCTCATAATATCTGTATTATCTTACGCGAACCACATAAACTTAGTGTTATTCCATAGCTCAGGGAATAAAGACTTGTTAGTGACCTCGAGTTCGTGTAGAGGGAGCGGTTTTCGGGATCCTCCGCGCATATTTCAACTTAGTATAACTCAGGAGTGCCAAACAGTACAACCTCGATATCGTTCTCACACGAAGGATAACGTCGATATCTGTTTATTTGTCTTTAGAAGTGAAGCCGTATAGTGTTGGTTGTTAAACTTTGGATCGCAGTCGAAGATTTTGTTTAATTTTCACGATATCGGCATATACTTGACGAAAAGCCAAGCAGAAACTCAGCGAACGTAGTCTATCCGGAAGAGCAATTCGTCGGCTTTCGACACTCACTGAATTGATTACTGATAATTTGTTTTTCTTTCATTTTCTACTCACAATAAATGCTATGCGCTAACGAAACGTATTCACGTAGAAACCTTGCTGCAGTGCTCGGACACAGTTTACCCGATTTAAATGCACTGGTATGGATGAAGGTTGAAAGGACTAATCAGACAGGTTTTAGTTGTTTTCAACTAAAATGTGTTCATTTAGATTATTCAATGGACTAATGGTACTTTGCAAGAGTCATTTGCTATTATTCCTTGTAGCGTTTTTTGCTTGTTTTCAATTGATTCCTAAATGTTAGAACATTCTAAATTTTTACGGCATGTACAATATTGCAAAACATTTTCAAACAAAGACTATGTAACTCAACTATCTTGATCAAAAATATATCTCGTACGTCAAATATAATGAAATGATAAAATTTAAACAGGATATCGTCACTTAAAGTGCAAAGGTCGTATGTCTAAAAGATTGGATTCTATTATTATTATATACATTTGGTTGTATTTTTTATTGGATGAGCTGATGAAATAAGAGATTTTGCCGCCAGTTGGAAATTACAAAATGCCACATAAAGCAATAATAAAAGAAATAAAAATGGAATTTTTGAGATACGATCTTTTGCATTTTGAGAGGCGATATATCGTCATTAATTTTCGGCGTAAATGGCAAAAGCAATTAGTTTCAGTTTTTGAACTTTTAGCACAGTCTCTGAAACTTTTTCCATTTATTTTGGTTTGACGTACTTATATAAATTTACAATGTTAATTAGTTTTTAAATAAAATACTCATTTTGCAATTTTCTATTCTTCAATTTTTGTAAGATGTGTATCGAACAACGTATATTAAGTTGTTCCGATATTTTATTTTACTATTTGTGTTGGTTTACAAGAATAGTTTCCTTTTGTCCAAGTAGAATACGCTTTACCAGCTGATCTTAAAGAATCGCGCCTAAATCGGAATTGCAAGTCATCTTACAGTTTCAACATCGAGAGAGAACCTAATAGAAAAATAGCTTAAAATTTTAAGTGGAATACATAATTTAAGCTTACATGACGACTCCAGTATATTTCTTTCCCCATTAGAACGTCCGTCAAAATTATCGTCATCATAGGCCTAACGTTCAGCATTGTCTGTATACCACAACTGCACTAGACAGTCTGCCTTTGTCTGCTGCTGTAGAAACGGACCTTATCCTATTTCCCGAAAGAGATGCTTGAAGAAATGTATTCAAGTTTTGTAGTATTGGTGCTGTTGTGGCGAAAGACGTACTCTAATAAACTGACTCTTTCCACCGCCAACGTTAGTGAAAACAAAATAAAATAAAGTCGTGAACGAGAAATACTCCTGTTAAGGTGGTCCGGGACACAAAAATCGTCAAATTTTCGATTAAAAAAAAATTATTTTAAGAAATTCTCTGTGTTTTTCTGCTTAAATTGACGTCTAAATCATGTTTTTATCTTAATTAGAACTAGAGATATAATAATTTTTATGATGCGTTGTTTTGAAAATCTAACACTCTTGACAGTTGTTGTCATGACAACAACATTTGTCTTTAAAATTTTAAATGCGTTTTTCGCCATGATACATTTTTTCAAGATTTTCTGTTATTCAAATTGCTATAAGTCGAAAACCGATAAAGTTTAAGGGTTGAAATTTGGAATATATCTTTTTCAAACATTATACTTTAATTTTGATTCAGCAAATTTGAAACAAATATTTACTTTTAAAACTATGACTTTAAAAAAAAAAGCAACTTAAAATTTTCAAAAATTTTCATTCAAATATTTTTTATTTTTTATTTAATTAATATTTTTTAAATTGCTAAATAAAAATTAAAGTTTATAAATTTGTGAATAATTTAATGCAAGAATTTTGAAAATGGATCAAGAATATTTTGAATTTTAGCAATTTAAAATGACCCCTCTTTTTTTCAAAAATTTTTAATTTAAAATTAAAAAAAAAAACTTTTGGAAAAATTTTGTGTTGTGATTTTGTTTATTAGTTAGATGGGTAATCAGAACAAAAAAATTCAAAATTCTAAATTAATTAATAAAAAAAATTTTCAATGTCCCCTTAAAATGAATGAGATCTGTTTCTATAACGACCGTCAGACTTTGTGCCAGGAGCACTGGCGGACAGTAACTTTACATGAAGTTTTATACAATGCTCAACCACAAAAGTTAAAAAATTGATCTTTTTATTATTTTATAACACGGACAGTGTTACCAGATTGGGCCATTTGGGATACTTTTTACCTTGTTGCTCACCGAATTTGTATTATTTAAGAGTAACATTTATTTAAATTAAATAATTAATTATTTTCAAGAATAATAAAGAATTAGGTATTTGTACAATTTTCTCTCTCCAAGCATTGGGTTCTGATCTTTATGCACGTTTTAAAAATCAGAACCCAGCACTTTTGGTGCTATTATAATCCACTGAGCACCCCTCTCACCACTTTACTTACTACTTTACTGCCGGTATTCCGGTTTATATGTCGTCCTGGAGTAAGTCTGGGTTCCCAAACTAAGAACTATTATCACCCTTTCAAAATATGATTCAAATGACTTAAGTTTGAAAAATCATGCACCTGAGTGGTTTTCTTTTACAGATTAAACAAGTTTCTTACCTTTGAATTCTTAAATATGTAATTATGTTCACCTTTGATGACACTTCCATTCTTTCCATCCAACAATCTTGCACTTTTTGATAGAGCACACAAAGCATCAAAAATTGTCACTCTCTTCAAACACAAAAGACGTTAGGCGTTCAATCTACGTAATAACCAATAACCAACGAACTGTCAATTCATTCGTTCGAATTTTTTTTTGCCGAAGTGGCATGGTATGTACTCGAAAAACAAACCACGTGACGTCACGACCGGAATACGATCAGAAAGCACGTTTCTCCGCAGAAACTCTGCCTCCGCTTACATTTTTTTTTATAGAAAAAGCATCTGTAGACAAGAAACTGAACTCAATTATCAAACTAGCGGTCAGATGACAAGCAACAACGCACAATGCGTGACTTTTCAGGAATGAGAGTTGAACTGAGACTGTCTGATAAAACATGCAAAGGGACTAACAGGTGGGAAAACAGAGAGGGAAGTACTAGAGAAGAGATGACAACAGAAAGGCAATTTTGTAAAGCTCAGGGAACCACTCCAATGTTACACATTTTATTTTAAAAAGCATTTTCGCAGTTTCTACAGACCAGGTGTTTTTAATAGTATATAAAGTGTAGTATACTGGTTAAATAATATTTGGTTTTCTACAATGTAACAACCATTAATAAAATCTGATGCCTAAAACCAGTCGCTAAATGTGATCAAAATAACAAGCATACTGTTCGTTTCTTAAAATTTCTATGATTATTTAGCTAAAACTAGACATATTTTTAAAGGAGGAAGATAAATTCAGAAAAAGTTTTCACGTTTCCGTTTTTACTCAATATACTATTTTCCTTAGGCAAAACGACCAACCGGTATAGTGGTTAAGGTGTTAGCCTTTAGATCGGAAGGTTCCTGGTTCGAATCCGGGTCCGGGCATGGCTGTTTGTAAGCGTATGGTGTAGAGGCGGCTGGTGCACCTTAAATCTGTCGTGGCCGAAAGTCCTCACGTTGGGTTGGTGTGGAAGTTTGGAGAGTGGGGTGCCAGCTCAGGTGTTGCTTCGTCATCTGACCGTGGTTCAAAATTACGAGGTGTTGTCCTTGGATCTTTCCCTTAAGGGACTGATCCCGGACCGTCGTCAATAGCCCGTTGTGTTGCTCTAGTACGACGTTAACTAAAAATTACCAAAATTACCTTAGGCAAAATGGACAGGTAGGTGGCTAATTAACGTTGCACTAGAGCATCACAACGGGGTATTGGCGACGGTCAGGGATCAATCTCGATGAGAAAGATCCGATGAAACCACTTTTCAATTTGAAACACACTTTAAAAGTAGTTTGAATTATCGTTTGCCCATTTGTTACTGCTAGATTTTTGTATTATCGTTTGCACACTAATTACTGTTATATTTTCGTATTATCGTTTGCACACTTGTTACTATTATATTTTCGTGTTACTTCGTTTTGTAAGAATGACAACAGTATGAGAGAGATCGCACATCTTCTGAATTCCGCGTTCATTCCAAAAAAGTATGTCTGATAAGACAGCCGTGTAAATATTTCTATGTATGAAGTCAGATACAATAAAGAGTATTTTTGTAAAGAACGATTGAATAGTTTGATTCAAGGAGAGTCTCGTAACACCACGGATATATTACGAGGTCAACACCTGAGCTGGCACACTAATCTCGAAACTTCCCCTCTACTCCGACGTGAGGACATTTGCGGCCACGTGCCACCAGCCCCCACGTACACGACGGTCTTTGATTGGACCTAGTTTCGAAATCGAAATCCTCCGGTTGCTAATCCGTTGATCTTTCAACTGGACTACCGTGGCCAAGGCAAAGTGGAGGAACGTTAATGGCAGAAGAAAGATAATGCATGTGGGACAAAATGACCATACTTCAACAAATAATGCTTTGAACATAAAAATAATTTAATAGGGTTAAGTATTAACTATTTACAAATGGTTAAATTAACAAGGGTTTGGGCCGTCTTATGCCCTAACAGTAAAGATTAACCGCTTAGCAGCCGTCTGCTGTAATCGTCTTCAGTCGTTAATTCTTTCTACGCTTCGTTCTTTTGCCAAGGAAACCGCAATGCAATCTGTCCTCTAGGAGTGCTGCGTGGGCCTTTTAAAGCACACTTGGCGCCTATTAGTCGCCACACAGGCGTTCAGTTGGCGACGAAGGATTCTTGATAACCCACATGTATCAAATAAATTACGTTACTAGTAAGAATGATTACCCCTATTTGAAAATAAACATATTTATTACTTTGAGCTTACTTAAGACACGTTGTTAATCACTTTGATTTTACTAATGATATACCCAGGGTAGTGAACGGGCCTACTCAATTTACCGAGGAAAAATTTTAACAGGTTCATACATTTTGAATAAAAAATTTTCTTAAGCTTTCATTTGATTCATTTTTTAGTACTACCAATGTTCATATTTTACGAACCCTATCTCACTCAAGGGCCCATATTTGTCCAAGCTCCGCCAAATATACGACAGAAAAACCAAAACAGAAGACAGTAATGGGCATATGTATACGATAAAGTTTTACTGACTTAAAATAGAGAACTGCACTCAGTGTAAATTGAAGTGATCGAACCTGTACAGCAATTCGCAGTTTACTTTACAAACTCAGTATGCAGAAAGCGGATTTTGAAAAAACAAATCCACATACAGGTCACCACAAAAGCTCCTTAGCAAATAGACACAGCTCACCACAAACATATTTCTCCAACTTTCTTTATTCTTGCCTGTTACATTTATTTAGTGTATTCTGAGGGAATTCAGTTGGGAGATTGATCCCGGACCGTCGTCAATAGCCCGTTGTGTTGCTCTAGTATGACGTTAATTGAAATAACCTACCTACCAACCTGAGGAAACCAAGAAAAGTTTAGTTTCCTACTTGGGGGGGGGCAAATAGGTTTTATTGAGAGCAGTTTTAAATTGGAAAAATCGGGCATTTCATGATTCCAGATTTAAAAAAAAAGGCATGCATCTCTTGATCTATGGACTCAAACTGATTTTATCTTGAATATAACTATGCAATCATTCTAGTGATATATTTTAAACCCGTGAGTGAAGTATGCTTTGATTTCATGGTCATTTAAATTCGATTTCAGAAAATTGTAAAAGTTTTATTTAAAAAAAAAAGCATTTGTTGAAGGTACACTACTCGTCTTCAATACTTTTTGTGTCGATTTAAATGGAATTACTAATTATAAATATTCTTGGAAGTTTAGCGATTTCTGTGTACTTCAGTTTTCGTATAGCAACATTTCCATCGTTCATCAACGCATCTCTCAAATGTGCATACTGTTCCACTCTGAGTCATCTGATTCAGTCGTATGTACAACACCCTCTCCGATTCCATCTAGGAAAACATGGCGACAACAAATTGATGGAACAGGTCTTTGCTTCTCAGTAAAACGTTGAAATTCGAAGAGCACATCATCATCCTGTGAGCGTAGAATTACATAGAAGAAATGTTCTTAGTTTGCATAAATTATCCAAATCCAAGATTAGCGGGAGTGCAGTAAATACCATTTGAAAACTGTTGACATTTTTTGGAAACCAAATAATACAAAAATGTAATAAATTCATTTTAAAGTGCTCTACATTAAATTTAAAATTGGAATTAAATATCGCTATACTTTCGATAAGATATCCAAACCAAAATGATAAAAATTAACTAGACAAAAACCGAACTACTCTACAGAAACAAACAAAAGATTGCATAGATGAAACAAACAAAAAATTGCATAAAAGATCAAAATTAAATATCGCTTAACTTTAAAAAAGATATTCAAATAATCCAAACTATCGTACTCTAAAAAAGAAACAATAACTAAGTATTGCACAACCATGATCCAGTGCAACGACTACACAAGCACAGTAAAAACGGATTCATTCAATACGAATTCATGACTGTTGCCATTCGGAGGTAACCAAATAATAATTAACAATCGCATTAAATTAATTTTAAAATGTTCTAGATTAAATTTTAAAAATCGGGCTGGACTATAAAATCGTAAAAAATTCGAAATACATGTGTGCCAAATTTCTTTATTGTAAATGCAACAAATTCGTCAGGACGCTGCGAACACGCACACACAGAAACTTCATTTTATAATAGTAGAGATTAGTAGAGATAGGAGTTACCACACACACACACACACACACACACACACACACCCTAAATACTTTCCTAAAATTTAAAAAAAGCCTATACTATTCAATATAAGTTTTATAGTATCCTTTAAGTCGATGTTCCTCAAATTCTGCAATTTTGAGTTGTGTCACTTTTTTCGCCGGAGTGCGATATCTCTTCCATTTCCTGTATCCTGCTGTTAAAGATTCTTCTCATTATGTTTTTAATTCCTTCTAAAGTTCTTTTGTCAGTGAGCAGTAATTTTCTGTCAGACTGTTTACAGTTACCAGGCAACAACTTCACTCTAATGTCGTCCCACTGCCAGCATCTATAGATTATGTGTTCCACCGATTCCTCCTCTCGTCCGCATTGACACATATTTTGTTTTTTCCAAAGAATCAGTGCTGATGCACTCACAGGTTTCCATGCCCCGTAATCAGTTGGTTAATTTCAAAAGAGTCCGGAGTATCTTAATTGAGACTCTGTCAGAAAAATTATACACCGTTCTTCCCTCAGTTGAGCTGTCCCAGTGCGACTGCTATTCTTTTATATGTTCGTCCTTCAAGAGTCCCTTGATGTTTTCTCTGGATCTCTTAATTAGTATGTCTCTGTTCGAACGTTGAGTGGCCCCTTTTGCTATCTCGTCCGCGCGAATTTTGATTTCTTTAGTAGTGCTATAACGGGTCCATGTTTGTGCATCTGTCTAAGGCTATGAGTACCGATCTTGAATCTGTTATTATCTTTGCTTTTCTATAGTTGTTAACTTTGATAGTATTGACCGCCTGGATGATTGCTGTAAGTTTCGCATCATGTACGGTGGCATGGTCACTTAGTATTTTGCTTGATTCCCATAGTGGAGAGATGGCAATATTTTCTATTTTTACATCAGTTGTCAGGATACTTATTCCGTTAATAATTTGGTTTTCCTTATTCTTCATTAATCTGTCTGTTTTGACTTGATTTTTGAATTTAAGGTCAATCGCGGGACGCAACCAGCCAGAATCTCTAATTCCTCGGGTAGGGTGGGTGGAAGGGACGGTTCGATAGCACTTAGTAACGGCAATGAGACAGCTTTTCTGAATTCGTAGAATCTTGATGTCCTGTTTGACTTGATTTTTAAACCATACATCCGCTCCATAGGAGATAGTTTTCACTAGTACCTTAATGTAGATGGACTTTTTGACTTCAGAGTAGCTCCCAAGTGGCTATAGATATGCTATTGAGTTTACCCTGTGTCTTTATAATTTTTTCAAGGATATACACTGCTGTTTTTAAAAAATGCAACATCATGAGGGAATCTTACGAATGAAATGAAATTTGCAGCAAATGTTAATTATAGGATGTTATGCAAAGTAGTAAAGTTTCAGAGCCACCACGCATGCGTGGCGTGAGCAGCGCCCTCTGAACTCATGATAAAAGCGTATAAACAGAGGGCTGTAGCGGGACGTTGAAAATAGTGCATGGTTGTTTTTTAGTGGCGAACGTTTAGTGAGACCTAAGTATGCCTCCACGACGAAATCGGGTGAAATTTCAACATCTTACGGAGTTTGAACGGGGGAGAATCATCGGCCTTCGTGAAGGAGAATTTTTCTATCGCGCAATAGCAGCTCGTGTGCAGCAGAACAGTTCCACAGTGATGCGAGTTTGGAATAAGTGGACCGACGAGCACAGGACAGCTTGAAAAACTGGGAATGGACGACGGAAGGTGACGTCCGTGTGCGATGATAGACACCTGGTCCACATGGCGGTAAATGACCGTACAGCTTCCTCCAGGCAGATGGCAGCACTTTGGTCTACTGCTAAAGGTGTGCTAATGTCGGCTTCGTCAATTCGCCGACGTCTGCTGCACCATGGACTGTGTGAAAGAATTCCTTTATACAGGATCCCCCTCACGCCAAACCATCGACGACTGCGTCTGCAATAGGCTCATAAGCACAGAGCCTAGCGGGCTGGTTGGCAACCAGTTGTCTTTTCTGATGAATCCCGCTTTAATTTGTGGAACCATGATGGCCGCATTCGTGTTAGACGCTATGCCGGTGAACGCTGCCTTTCAGAGTGCGTTATCTTATGGCCGAACACCCGAAGTTATGGTCTGGGGTGCGATTTCGTATCATGGACGATCTCAGCTGCTACGAATTGAGGGTAATCTGAATAGCAACAGGTACGTCCGTGAAGTACTAGAGCCAGGAGTCGTTCCCTTCCTACAAGGCATCCCTGGAGCTATCTTTCAACAGGATAATGCACGCCCACATGTTGCAAGGAATGTTCCAGACTTCTTTTCAGCCCAGCACATGCAACTTCGTCCTTGGCCTGCTTATTCGCCGGATATGTCGCCTATTGAGCAAGTGTGGGATTTGGTTGGTCGGCGTCTCGCTCGTGATCCGCGTCCTACAGCTTCAAAAAACGAACTTTGGGTGCGCATAGAAACAATATGGAATTCTCTTCCACAAGCAGACATTCAACATCTGTTTCACACCATGCCACGTCGTATAGCAGCACTTATTGCAGCGCGTGGTGGCTACACCAAAAACTGATTTCAGACACATAATATTGTTTTTTTCGCTTTGAAAATTTATTCATTTATTTGTACTAATACAAGCTGTTTGGGTATTAAATTTCATTTAATTCTGATGATTCCTTCATGGTGTTGCATTACAAGCTCCCATACTCTTCTTCGTGCCCCACCAAAAGAATTTATCGTACAATATTTTATTGGAGACCAAAGTCAATTGGTGTTTAAGTAGCCTGATAGTTAGCATTAAGACGAGAAGCCCACATTGCAACAAAAAAAAAAGATCACAGGTTCTGTGAGAAAGAAAATTTAAATTATAACCAAAATTGATGATAATCTTTTTTTTTTTTTTTTTTTTTGACAGTCAGTAGTTTAAAAAACAGAGTAAAAAAATTACGACTTTTTTATATTTTTAACATTTTTCTTTTTAATTGACTACTTTTACGTATCCCTTGTTTTAGGACGTTATAAAAAATTTTAGGTCCTAGAAAAATATTTTTTTTAGTTTTGAAAAGTCCTTGAATTTTTTTTTGAACAAAGGTGAGGGAACCATTTTTGGGGATTTCTTCTCCTAGGTTTCACAACTTAGAAGTCCTTGTTTAGTTCGGTCCTGTATTACTTTTTCTATTTAATCAACTGAGTTCGTTTTATAATTGCGACTCTTCCGTTTCTTAGCCGACCAACCGGTATAGTGGTTAAGATGTTAGCCACTAGATCGGAAGGTTCCTGGTTCGAATCCGGGTCCGGGCAGGGATGTTTGTAAACGTATGGTGTAGAGGCGGCTGGTGCACCTTAAATATGTCGTGGCCGAAAGTCCTCACGTTGGGTTGGCGTGGAAGTTTGGAGAGTGGGGTGCCAGCTCAGGTGTTGCTTCGTCATCTGACCGTGGTTCAAAATTACGAGGTGTTGTCCTCAAATCTTTCGCTTAAGGGACTGATTCCGGACCGTCGTCAATAGCCCGTTGTGTTGCTCTAGTACGACGTTAACTAAAATTACCATTACTTCCGTTTCTTATATTTGTAACTTTTTCTTTTCTCGACGTTAAGCTTACGAATATCGATGTTGTTCTGCAGGTGTTTCTTTGAGGTGGTTGATTCATTATTGGGCCTTATTAATAAGATAAGGGAAAGATCCGACTGCAAGACAACGCAATTTTGAACCACGGTCAGATGACGAGGCAACACCTGAGTTGGCACCTCACTTTCCAAACCTCCATACCATCTCAACGGGAGGACTTTCGGCCACGACAGATTTAAGGTGCACCAGCCGCCTCTACACCATACGTTTACAAACATCCATGCCCGGACCCGGTTTCGAACCAGGAACCTTCCGATCTAGTGGCTAACATCTTAACCACTATACCGGTTGGTCGGCAGGTTTTTATGGTTTTTGTTATATTTACTTTGAGATGGTAATGGTAATGGTAATTTTAGTTATCATCGTACTCGAGCAACACAACGGGCTATTTACTACGGTCCGGAATCAGTCCCTTAAGGGAAAGATTCGAGGACAACACCTCGTAATTTTGAACCACGGTCAGATGACGAAGCAACACCTGAGCTGGCACCCCACTCTCCAAACTTCCACGCAAACCCAACGTGATCGAGAGCCGGCGGAGGTAGCTCAGTTGAAAGAGCAATAAATAAGTCCCACCTCGAAACTCTAATCGGATCTTTCCCTTAAGGGATTGATCCCGGAACGTCGTCAATAGCCCGTTGTGGTGCTCTAGTAGGACGTTAATTAAAAATTTCTAAATTATCTCGAAACTAAAAAGGCCACGATAAATAACTTACCTTTAATTTAAAATAAATTTTTATAAAAAAGTAAATCAATCAAAGTATAAAATCCAATGACCATGAAAGGTAATTTGTAATTTACGTAGTACTAGAACAATACAACGGGCTATTGACGACGGTCCGGGATCAATTCCTTAAGGGAAAGATCCGAGGAAAACACCTCGTAATTTCGAACCACGGTCAGATGACGAAGCAACATCTGAGCTGGCACCCCACTCTCCAAGCTTCCACACCAACCCAAAGTGAAGACTTTCGGCCACGACAGATTTAAGGTGCACCAGATGCCTCTCAACCATACGCTTAGAAACATCCATGCCCGGACCCGGATTCGAACCAGGAACCTTTCGATCTAGAGGCACCTTAACCACTATTCCGGTTGGTCTGCGACCATGAAAGGTCAACCAGGTTGTAACATCATTGGAGAAAGATTGTGCATTTATTCTACAAAATAAGATTCAGTTTAGTCCGGAGATTTAGATATGAGATGGTAATTGGTAATTTTTTGTGAACATCGTACTAGAGCAACACAACGGGCTATTGACGGCGGTCCGGGATCAGTCCCTTAAGGGAAAGATCCGAGGACAACACCTCGTAATTTTGAACCACGGTCAAGTGACGAGGCAACACCTGAGCTGGCACCCCACTCTCCAAACTTCCACGCCAACCCAACGTGAGGACTTTCGGCCACGACAGATTTCAGGTGCACCAGCCTCTACACCATACGATTACAAACATCCATGCCCGGACCCGGATTCGAACCAGGAACCTTCTGATCTAGAGGCTAACACCTTAACCACTATACCGGTTGGTCGGCTTAGATATGAGAAATAAGTAGATTTAATTCTTGTTTCATGAAAAATTGCCGAATTTTTCAAATTTAAAATTAATACAAATAAAAACTTATAAGAAGGAAGTTAAAACTTTCTTGAATTTATGTGGCTGGGAAACAAATGAACCAAGTTTTAAAATATTGGAGATGTGCGTGTCGACTCCTCTTTGTTTGATTTGACATGACCCAAATTAAGTGTTAGTCCTTCTCTCTAGAGGGCGCGCCATACTCACTTTAGCAAGAGCAAGAGCAAACGGGTTTAGGAGATTAACGTCTGACACCCACGAGCTAGGTCGGTTGTCTGAGGGGCGTGTAATCATTGTTGCTGTAATTCCTTGCAATCCTTTTTTGTTGTAAATAAGTTTACAGGATGACATGAAAAGTTTCTCAACTATGTACTATCACCTTTTGTACAAATTAGAAAATACTACTGTGATCAAAAAGGATCCGGAAAGCTTCCATTAAAATACATATATCGTAGATATCGTCTGCAAACTTTAATCAAATATTTTTACGACTTGTATAAACATGTGGCAACAATCAAGGAATTATTTAATTTTGTCGTCTGAAAATGAATTTGTTTTTAATAAAAGAATTTTCACTTCGTTGATTTTCCAGTGTCGAATATTTAATTCAGCAAAGAACATGCATTCAGTAAGGGCCGGGTGGCCTGGTCGGTAAGGCATCGAGTTCGTGACTGACTGATCATGAGTTCGAGCCCAGCTGATCGAAAACTCCCGTGTGCGCTAAAGGTGACTGGTGCACGAAAAATATGTCGAGGTCACAAAGTACTCCATGTTCCCATAATAAATCAATACCTCTGGGGGGTGCCGAACTAGGGATTAGTTGGTCTCTGGTTTGGATCAAAATTACAACCGTGTGCCTGAGTATGATTGAATGTCGTGAAAATGTGACCTCTCCGTAAAAACGAGACGTGTCGATGTGCTGCCATCTGTTAGCTAAAAATTCGAGCTAAGTCGGACTCCCTCCCAATGGGGTTCATGTGCATGGAAGCCGCACTCCCCTCGCCTCCTGCCGTCTTCGACGGGCCTGGCACTCCTTTGGTCTGCCAGTGTAGGCATAAGAAACAAACAACAACAACGGGTGAAACTTCCTCTTCGTGGTCACCGTTTTGAGTGCATTGATGCAATAAAAGAAAATTCGATACGAACCTTGTAGGGTTCAAAAACAAAAACGACTCTGAGGGATGTTTTGAGGATTAGAAAAAACGTTGGCAGAAATGTATTAAAGTCGGAGGAGATTACTTTGAAGGAGATGTAATAAATTTTGATCAATAAATTGATGTCTTGTTTAACGACAACATTTCGGGTACTTTTTTATCTCAGTAGTATTCAGTGTTTTTATTCTTTCAGGGTCTAAGGACAAGAAGCTGTAGATAGTGCAGTCCATATTTCCAGGATGCTCGTGGGATATTCTGTTGCTGCTTGTGTTCTCTCTACTTTGATGTTTGCCATGGAAGATAACCCATTCCTGAACTATATTTTACTATTAATGATGCTGATGATACAGCAAATGATTTAGCAGCCTGCGTCTTCAAAAACGGAGGAATGACAAGTTCTAATTTATCATGCTTGGATTAAATTGTGGTTTGGTTTCATCAAGCAGTGCAATGTAAATCAGTGGAGACATCGGTGCTTCCTCAAAACAGGTTGGATCGTGCATGTGTGCTGCCGTGTTTTTTGTTCCGAAACGGAATGTGTCCAAATATCGGATAATCAAGTCGCATGTTTCACCAATCGACTTGCCCAAACATATTACATTTAACTCATTTAACACTACATCTTACCATTGATTAACTAAAACTTGTTACAGCAAAGTTATGTATCAAAATTAACTTTGAACCGAATAAACTTGAAATAAATTTAACATTCCACTTCGTGTTTTTCTTCTACGTTTTCTATAGCACATGCATTCATTTATATATTTATGTCTTATCTTTACTTTCAAAAATAAGTTAGATGTTTAGAGTCTATGTAGAGCACTATCTATGTAAATAAAAATAAAGTGTTTGCTTTAACAGTCGCAGAAAAAAAACTGAACCACCCTCTCAATTTTGAGCACTATTCATGGTAGAGAAAATTCAAAGAAAACAATCAATAGGAAATAACATCCTCTATAAATTCAAATAATAATTGCATTGTAGAGCGTCGTCATATTAAAATTTGCACGAACAACCAAATTTCCAATGGAAACACCATGTTTTAATGCCTTAATCAGATTCTGAATCGTTAAATTTGTCTAGATATGAAATGCTATGACTTTACTATCTTCATGTCCGGAGTTATTCAATGTTAAAGTTGCTACAACCTGAGCTGATACCCCACTCTCTAAATTAAAAAACGGCGCCAACGTGTGGACTTTTGAGGCTGCGAAAGTCACAGAATTCTATAGAAACTTATCGAAAGAAATGACTTCCGTAAACAGCCGATGTTTGATGGTTCTCTCATGAAGTGCGTTACGTAATGTAATATTACGTGTTTTTTGAGAATTAACAGACGTGTAGAAGAAAACGCTCAATTTCCCTTTTTCCATAAGGCGTCAAAAAATTGAAATACATTTTGCCATCAGAAAAAAGTAGAATTCTAAAATGAAACTTAATATAAATTGTTGGACCATGCAATGTGAAGGAACAGAAAATGTCAGAACCTGAAACAAATACGTAAAATAATTTATTTTTCTAAAAGTTAATTACTAAAATTTACTGTAGACATTAACTGTATAATAAATATCACGAGTGCAGTTCACACAATACTTTTCTCCATGAACAATTCGGAACACTTTCCATCATTTTCTGTCTTACCTGAAAATAAAAGGTATTTCAAAAATAAAACAATGAATTTCAAAGGTGCAATGAGCTGAACATTAACAAATGTAAAATGCTTAAAGAAATGCTACATAATTAGCTTATAGGAAGAAAGTGATATGACGAATCACTGTAAACAACATTCATTTAATGTATGAATATGTACATTAACACTACGGCAGAACAGGTTTATCAGCCGAGCAAACATGTTGAAGAAAGTAATAAATGAGGAAATAAAAATGTGAGACAGTGAATTTAAAAATAAATAATTGTCTTGAAATGTAATTCGTTCGATAAGATCTTTAGGGAGGCAGAAAATGGCTTAATATGTCTCTTTATTTAAGACAGTTATCGTTTTAGATGATTTCATTGTTTAAAAGTTAGAATTTTGAAATTATTTCGTATACATTTTGGACTAATAGTAGAGACGAAGAAAATGTCTATGAAGGAATTTTACATTGACGTGTTTTACAATGTTTCTCGGCTAATGAATGCTATTGAATAGAATCGAGTACGCTCTTTTTACGAAACGGCGCGAGTAGTTCTTAGGGTATTTCAATGTGAACCTCCTCAATAAGTTCGTAAACCCCTACGTTAATGGATAAAATTCGTCTTTCAAAATACAAGTAATGCTCGAATCACACTACTCGTATTAAACAGTCGCGTTTTTTAATCATCGTCTCTGGAAGGTAAGAAATACTGTTAAACAATTAAAGAAATAAGCAAAAAGAGCACAATCAATTAACGAGCTTAATTTCTTCATAGTTCCAGGTAGAAAAACTACTATAGTGGACTCGATCTTTTACACGAACTCCTGGATACTGAAAAAAAAGTTCGTAAATGGGAATGGGATTTATGTAAACAAGAAATGAAACTTGCACTAGTCTTAATTCATTAGCGATTCCAGAAAATCATCTATCTTCATTTGCTTCATGATAGCACTTCGGCAAACATACGGTTCCATAGAGTTGATGCTGTTAATCATCTCAAAACTGTCATTTGCTTCGAAGAGACGACGTAGTCTTGACAGATATTCTGTGGCTTCTTTGATAGTTGGCCTTGGGCTGACTTCTGCGCATTCTTCTTCGACATTCCCGCTCAACACCTGATTGATGATTTCATCATCCGATATTTCCTCTGTGCATGCTTGAACATTCTCGTCCACAATCAGAAAATCATGAAATGTAAGGCTTTCAGGAACATGAAGATTCTTTCGACGAAGTTCCTGGATCAAGGCTGAATCGAACCGAGATCGGAATCGCTCATTCCTTCCCCTCCGGACTCCACCCCCTTTACCAACTTGGAAGGTCCAAAGTCTAACCAGTCTGAAGAAATTTCACACTTTCCCTTCAAATTTTCCTGTCTAAAGGAAAACAATGAAAAAAAAACTGAGTTCGTAAAAAAGAGAGAATCTGTAATTTTGGTTCGTAAATCGGAAGGGAAATTAACATTATTTCTATGGGATACTGTTCGGAACCAACGTAATAGTTCCTAAAAACGTACTGTTCGTAAAAACGCGAGTCCACAGTATCAGATTTTTGTAACGACCTGTGAGGTATTACTGAAATTGTTACAATGATGTAAGCTAATGTCTTCGGCTTATAAGTGAAACAAACTAAGTTAAAATTTTCGAGACCTTTTGTGTTTTCAAAACCAGATTGTGGTGATCTTGAGACAGCGAAGCGCGCCCCCTAAGTTATCTATCTACTAGAAAAATACACTTAGTGAGTAGAATCTTTCCCTCTTTGTTTTCCCAGAAGTTTGCTTTTAGACTTGGTGTGTGTTTAACTTGAAAGTCAATGATATGTACAATAGAACTCCAACTATCCAAACTCCAGTTATCCAGATCGCTTTAAGAAAAAAAAATCAGCAAAATACGCATTTAAAAACGTTTTATATCGGCGAATTATAAAAACGAAGAGGACAAAATGGCAGTTGAGGACATAGGAAATATCATAGAGAAAATTCATGGGTGTTCCGAGTGCAGTGCAGAGGACGTAGGCGAGTGGCTGGTGTGTGATTCTTCGGACCCTGGATTCTCCAAATTCTCAGTGACGACGATTTCATTCAGTCTAAGAGAAGAACTAATCGATAACCCGGAAGATGACTATGACATTGCTACTCAACCAGACGGGGGACCATCAGCTAGTAAGGCGTTTGAGTGCCTTGACACCGCTAAAATGGATGGAGTGGCAGCCTGAGAAAGTGCGACACACCATCTACAGCTACTCACCGCCAAGCTCATACTAAACATGGCTGCACGGAAGCAAATAAAGACAGCGGAACAACTGACTTTAACCAATATGTTCAAGCAATGATACTTTTTAATACAGAATGCCAGTACAAAATGTAAACAAAATTGTTTTCAGTCATTAAAATTACAAATTTTTCATGAATTATCTAAACATCCAGATATTTGATTATCCGGATGGGGTCTGGTCCCAATTGATCTGGATATTTGGAGTTCTACTGTACTTCCTACAGAGACACCAAAATAAGCCGTTTTTGATTAATCACACTCTGAAAGAAAGTTGAAACTTAGGTACACAATAGGCCTCCCTGAAACCACATCTTCGTGGATAGACTACAGAATTCAAAGCGTTTCAATAAAGATAGTTACTAAACCTCTATGCCCGAAAATTCCAAGAAGCACTCTTACCTTATGATCGAGAGCAATGACTCCCAGATTCTTTAGAACTCGTACCAATCGTAAATGGGTTGTTTGAAGTTCTGGGTAACTGTCTTAGCTTAAAAGATATTCCAGAATGTCCATCGTATTTTCTTTGCGCAACCTATGAAAATATTTCAATCTATAAACATTTTAGAATGGACATAGGCTAATTCAGAATTTTTCGAATTGTGTGTCGCGTCTCTTTACCCTTCTGGTGGTTTATCTCAGTGTCGAAATCTACCATGTAGTGTCCAGTCTCTGGTACAAAACCTGTTCCAAACTGTCACCAATTCTGGGCAAGAAACAATTTATTTTCCTACAGGAATATTCATTCCCACTTGATTGGGAACAAAATTGACCAGATCTTTTACATGATGTATATCTCGTCGAAATACCTGAAGGATAATCCTCCTGGTGGTTTAACTTCGTGTCGAAAACTGCCCGGTAGCGTCTAGCCTTTGTGGCAAAGACCAGTTTCCAACTGACAAGAGTTCTGAGCAAGGAATTTGTTTTCTCTCTCTGCTTGTATCTTCATCTATTCTTGTCCTTAACAAAATTAATTAGGTCTTGGCCGAGATATCTTGTCCTTAGGAAAAAGGAATAATTTCTTGGACGAGAAATCTTGTCTTTAGCAAACTTAATAAGAACTTGGACGAGATTTCTTGTCCTTCGCAAAATTAATCAGAGCTTGGACGAGACATCTTGTCCTTAGACAAATTAATAAGATCTTGGACGAGAAATCTTGTCTTTAGCAAAATTAATCAGAGCTTGGACGAGATTTCTTGTCCTTAGCAAAATTAATCAGATATCGGACAAGATATCTTGGATTTAGCAAAATTAATCAGATCTTGGACGATATTTATTGTCCTTAGCAAAATTAATCAGATATCGGACAAGATATCTTGGATTTAGCAAAATTAATCAGATCTTGGACGATATTTCTTGTCCTTAGCAAAATTAATCATACCTTGGACATCTTGTCCTTAGGAATAATAATCATACCTTGGACGATATTTCTTGTCCTTAGCAAAATTAATCATACCTTGGACATCTTGTCTTTAGCAATAATAATCATACCTTGGACGAGATATCTTGTTCTTAGCAAAATTAATCAGATCTTGGACGAGATTTCTTGTCTTTAGCAAAATTAATCATACCTTGGACATCTTGTCCTTAGGAATAATAATCATACCTTGGACGATATTTCTTGTCCTTAGCAAAATTAATCATACCTTGGACATCTTGTCCTTAGCAATAATAATCATACCTTGGACGAGATATCTTGTTCTTAGCAAAATTAATCAGATCTTGGACGAGATTTCTTGTCTTTAGCAAAACTAATCAGAGCTTGGACGAGACATCTTGTCCTTAGCCAAATTAATAAGATCTTGGACGAGATACCTTGTCCTTAGCAAAATTAATCAGACATTGGACAAGATATCATGTCTTTAACAAAATTAATCAGACCTTGGACATCTTGTCCTTAGTAATAATAATCATACCTTGGACGAGATATCTTGTCCTTAGAAAAATTAATCAGACCTTGACGGAGATATCTTGTCGTTAGCAAAATTAATCAGACCTTGAACGAGATATCTTGTTAGCAAAATTAATCAGATCTTTGACGATATTTTATCCTTAGCAAAGTTAATCAGATTTTGGATGAGATATCTCGATTAACCACTTGGAGGGTTAAGGGAGCTGCGGAAGTTTGACTCTCAGGTAAACAATTCCACGAGATGATATTATGTGCTCAGGTACATAAAAACTACAAGAGTCATAAATCTTTAGTTGAAAACATTTTACAAAAATAACCACGTTTGAATCCGAAACTAGTGTCGCTGTCAGTAACTGACAGAGTGGACGTTAATGCCTTGAGATGACAGTGAAATGACATTCGACAGAAAATAGACAAATAAGAATTATCATTCCAGCGGGATTGAAAAAAAAATCGAGTTTTTACTAGGTTATCGTACTTTTGGAAGCAGTAGGTCTGGACTATACATGTCGCTGTAAATATGTAGAAACGAATATAGTCATTTCCTGTCTCTAACACGTTTGCTGCCAAAGCTGATAGTTATTGCCTCGCCGTAGAAATGGGTTTTTCCCTGAAGCCAATACCAGAATAGATTGGCCAAAGCTCAGCCAACAGATTTGAAATTTCATCATCTGTTAGAGGCTTATAAATTGAATTTTTTTTTTTTGGGGGGGGGGGGCTTGAAGGTCCTTACCATACCCCACCTCTTTCTCTATCTGTGGTTAGTGTGTGTGGTTCGTTTGTATACTGGAGAGGGAAACACTTCATAGATATCTTTTCCAACTTTTATTTGGACATTCTAGGTTATATAGGAATATATTACACCAAAGTATAAACCAGCAGCAGAGAGCCCCTCATCGTCCGTTCTCTGTCGTCTCCGCGGGCCGAATCCTTTCTTCCTTTTCGCTCTCCCCTTTTCTCCTCCTGACCCGGTTGACCTTTCACAGACGCCCCCACCAAGACAGAGGTGTGATTGCGCATTTATATTGACTGGCGAAGAAAAAGTGGTGAAATCGACAAAGTCTACTTATTTCAGATCATCAGTCCACGGAACCAATCAGATGATGAAGCTAAAGTTTTTAAAAATCAGATGGGATTGGCTTTTGTTTATAGAATATGTAATTGATGGTAGGTATTTATTAACGTCTCAATGGAACAACAGAGTGGGCTATTGGCAAAGGATCAATCCCCGAAGACAAAATAGTGGACAATACCACGCAACTTTGATCCACGGTCATATCACGTAACTATACACTATATAGTCAAAAGTATTTGTTCACTGCAGAAATTAGGTAATTGGTAATTTTAGTTAACGTCGTACTAGAGCAACACAACGGGCTATTAACGACGGTCCGGGATCAGTCCCTTGAGGGAAAGATCCGAGGACAACACCTCGTCATTTTGAACCACGGTCAGATGACGAAGCAACACCTGAGCTGGCACCCCACTCTCCAAACTTCCACGCCAACCCAACGTGAGGACTTTCGGCCACGACAGATTTAAGGTGCACCAGCCGCCTCTACACCATACGCTTACAAACATCCATGCCCGTACCCGGATACAGAAATTAGGAGGATGATACATTTTAGTGTGGAGTTGTTTGTCTTTGTTACGACTCGGCCCATTGCGTTATGTACCTGGTACCATGAACGCTGGCGTGTACCTCGACGTTCTGGATAATTCTACTACGATGATGATGATGGCTGTTTCTTTCAACAGGAACGAGCTTTACGACATACTTCAAAATCTGTGCTGGACTGGTTTCCTGAAAATGAGGCGAATGTGTTTGACTGGCCTATTCAGATCCACGATCTCAATCGGATCTTGTGGGACAAACTGAAGTGACGAGTATGACACCGCCACGCACGCCCACTTTCACAACAATGTCTCCTCACAGCCTTGCAAGATGCATGGCAAGCTATTCCTGCCCACGCTTACATGGAACTTATGAAAAAGTATGTCTTGACGTGTTGCAGCTGTAATACAAGCAAAAGAAGGGGCTCTACTCGTTACTAAATTGAATTATAACTGGACTAAATCGTTACTAAATGGAATTATACTGAAAAACATGCAGTGTCAAAATACTTTTATCGATATAGTGTATACTGGAAGTTGGTTAAGTAATTCAATTTTTAATCATTCTTTCCAGTTGGATCGAAAAAATAAAACTCACTTGAGCTTTGTGAACGGAGGTGGTTATATCATCCAGTTTCTGATGTACTGAAGTAACTTGTTTCTTTGACTTCGATTTTTCTGTGAGTATCTCTTTCAGTTTTTCTTCGTTCGTCTGAGCCTCTCTAACAAACGGATGAAAGTTGAAGGCACCAGCTGTTTCTGCAATCGGCTGTCTAGAGTTCAAATCTTAAAAAAATAAAAATAAAAATCAACATTGATCACCGAAGCTTTTATGAAGCATAAAATGATGCGCTTTAATTGACAGTCGCACAACCGAAAAGTAGCGATTCCAAAAAGTATACGTTTTAAGGGTTAGCAGTTAAATTAACGTCGTCGCTCTGTAGCAATGCAACGAGTTATTGGTGACGGTCTGCGATCAATCTCGAAGGGAAAGATAGAGGATGCCTCGTAATTTTGAACTGCGATAAGAGGATGAAGTCAACACCTGAGATGGCATCCCACTCTCCAAACTTCTACACCACTACAATGAGAGGACAATTTAGGCCACGGCAGATTTAACGTACACCAGCCCCCTAGTGTACGATGGCCTTTGGTTCGACCAAGTTTTGTACTCATAAACCTCCGGTTGTTAATTCGCTACTAATCTAGCAGGGACTATCGCGATGCCCACTTTTTAAGGAAACGAGACAATTTGGAATCATTAAGATCTGGTACACACATCGGAATTTTCAACGTGCTGCGCCGCTGCGGCACCGAAGCCCAACTGTGCACACATAACCGTGAAATGACGCAGGTACTCATTTCGCGCCATTTGTGATAAATATTCTATCGAAGAAAACGTGTTTATTTCGCTTACTTGGTGTATAAAAAGGATATTTTGAAACAAAGTAGAAGTTATTGGATACAACCATTTATTAATTATTATTTATGGTCCAGTTATTTATGGAAACAAGGCACTCGAGATAGGAGAAGCGTGTGCGGCGTGCAGCGTCGCCGTGGGGAACTACGCTACAAATTGCACGCTAGTTGGACGTGCGTCGCCGCAGCAGGGCCCTAGCCATGTGTGCACTACTCTATTGGATCTAATGTATCTGAGACCGCACTTGCATTGGCGCAGCGGCGCCGCACGTTGGAAAACGGAATGTGTGCCCTAAGGGCCTTATCATTTACTTTTTTTTACATCACGTCCGGACTCACTGTAAGATGGACATCGCAAGGAAAGAATGTATAATCAGTTTAAATCGAGACCCGGGGCAACGCTGTGGTTTAAAGATCTGTTTTTCTGAAGATTGGTTGCGGGAAAAAGCATGAATACATAATTGATGATTGGTTACAGTGGTTGTCCTCCATGATACGAAACACAAGTCTGCACTTCAATGGCCAGGCTCAGTTGATTCGTAAGAACATGTGACGTACCCTTCTGAGATCTAACGACAGCGACACCGTCCACACGCCTTCTCTATTTCATTAGATGGTCAGAGACTTTCATATTCGAACTTCTAATGAAACTAATTCGAACTTCTAATGATGTGTGAATGGAATCTTTATCATAAGTCTAAGTCCCGGGGCACACATCATGTTTTTTAACATGTGGCGCCGCTGGGGCAACGCAAGTGCGGTCTGAGATACATTGGATCCAATGGAGCATGCCTCCATCGTCGCTGGGGCGACGCACGTCCAACTTGCCTGCAATTTGTACCGCAATTCCCCACGGTCGCCGCAAATGAGTCTCCGTTCTGAAGTACCTAGTTTTCATAAAGAAATGGAATATAAATAATAATTAATAAATGGTTGTATCCAGTAACGTCTATTTTGTTTCAAAATATGCTTTTTTTTACACCAAGTAAGCGAAATAAACACGGTTTCTTCGATAGAATATTTATCGCAAATGGTGCGAAATGAGTACCTGTGTCATTTCACGGTTATATGTGAATAATTGGGCTTCGGTGCCGCTGCAGCAACTCAAGTGCGGTCTGAGATACATTAGATCCAATGGAGCAGTGCACACATGTCTCTAGCGCTGCTGGGGCTACGCACGTCCAACTTGCGTGCAATTTGTACCGCAGTTCCCCAAAGCGCCGCACATGAGTCTCCGTTCTGAAGTACATTGTTTTCATAAACAAAAGGAATATAAATAATAATTAATAAATGGTCATATCCAGTAACGTCTATTTTGTTTCAAAATATACTTTTTGGTACACCAAGTAAGCGAAATAAACACGGTTTCTTCGATAGAATATTTATCGCAAATGGCGCGAAACGAGTTCGTGCGTCATTTTACAGTTATGTGTGCATAGTTGGGCTTTGGAGCCGCAATGGCGCCGCACGTTGAAAAACCGGAAGTGTACACCGTACCTACGATGTATAGGTCACGTGGGCTTGGGAATCGATGCGCAGAATATTGTTTTTGATCACAATTTATGCTTTTTCCCACAACCACTTGACGAATCTTCAAACCGAGCGACTGCAAGAAACAATGTAAAGCATAGGGGTACACATTTTTCGTCTCTCATTAGGAAGTCGCTGATGAAATTATGATGACGTGGGCAGTAACTGAAAACGAAAGAAATCAATAAAATAATAACAGCCAAAGCATATATTTTAAAATAAATATTCAGTATTTTCAATTTGTGTTAAAAATTTTATCCGCCATTCATCTCTATTATTCTATAAGGAAGTGTTTGTGCATCTGTGTGTGTGTACTGTCTTTACGAATCTATGGCACTTACAATAACGATATTTGGCGCAGTCCGATTTTTTTGCGATTTTTGTGTCCAGCCCGAATTTTAAAATACAGGGTGATTTATAACTACGTATACAGTTTCCAGGTGCTGTAAAAAAGGAACAGTTTAAGACACGGTCCCCAAATGCAAACTGTTAGCAAGGTATACTCATAAAGTTTGTGTCCCCCTCCAGAGCGAAGTGACGTAGGCGATAGTGAGCGTGTCACGTGAGCAGTCAGAGGAAATTTCTGATTCTGCAGTTGAGAAGGCGTTTTGTGTTCTTGAATTGACCAAAACGGAATCTGTCACTGCTGTGCCTCGGTATTATCGATCACGATTTGGAAAAGAACTTCGAACCAGAAAATTAATTTACGATTGGTTTAAAAAATTTGAAATTACGGACTGTTTGTGCAAAGTTCCAAAGCCAGGACGACCGAGTATGTGTGTGTGTGTCAGCAGAATGTCGTCAAAAACTTTATTCATCCAATTGGATAATAAAGTCGAAAAACTTTACTCTCCAGTTGGATGGTGCAGCACCAAACTGGTGAGGTGACATGTGAAATTACCTCTATTAACATCTTTTTTACCGATGGATTAGACAAAGCGCCAACTACAGTATGCCACTAACCCAATGGCTACCCAGATGCCCTGATTTAACACCATGAGACTATTTTCTTTGGGCTACATAAAGGATAACGTATTTAACCCTCCTCTTCCTGTTGATCCAGCGGAGATGAAACAGCATATCGCAACCACTATCACTGCACTTGCTTCAGATACCCAATTACGCCGCGTCTGGGCAGAAATGGTTCGAAGTGTGTTGTGTGACTAGGGTGCACATATAGAACATCTGTAACTTGTCTCTATAAAAATCTTGTAACATTCACCTACACTTCTGTTACAGGTAACATAAAATATCTTACATTATCACTGTTATATAGTGCGATGAAATTACACAGTCCAGTCACATTAATGTAACCACCACCTACTTTCGACGTCAACGTGAAATAACCAATCACAAAAGGCAAGTGGCAGCACATTGCAGTGGAGTGTATATAAAGGATGTCCTAGGGCATCGGAAAGCATTTTAATCGTTGGCGTAATGCAGAAACGTAGCGATTTATCCGACGTCCAAAAGGGCATGATTATTGGCTTTCAGGCCAAGGGTGGAAGCATTTCGGAAACGGCTAATTTTGTGAACTGTTCGCGTGCCGCAGTGGTAAAAGCATACCGTGCATGGCAAAATGGCACTATCCAAAATCAGCGGCACATGTGGTGCACCACGGGCTATAGATGACAGAGGCGAACGAAGGCTACGGAGATGCGTTCGGGCGAATAGACGTGCAACTGTTGAGAAACTGACCGCCCAGATGCACCAAGGGACTACCAAGAGTGTATCCTCAACAACGGTTCAGCGAACGTTGCTGCGCATGGGCCTCCGCAGCAGAAGCCTGGTTAATGCACCTATGCTGACTGCTGTTAATCGGTGACGAAGGCTGGAATTTGCACGCCAGTACCGCAACTGGACGTCCACAGAGTAGCGACAGGTGACTTTTTCTGATGAATCCCGTTTTATGCTCCATCGGACAGATGGACGTTGGCGTATACGGCGTGAAACGTCTGAAAGCAAACACCCTGCAACAATTGCCGGAAGAATCCAGGCTGGAGGAGGGAGGTAATCTAGAGCAGCTGGCCATGGCACTGGAGTCGGCATGGCTCAACATCCCAGTGAACACCTTCAGAAACCTAATTGACTCTCTTCCTGCACGTCTCGCAGCGGTCCGCTCTACCAAAGGTGGTTATTCTGGCATTTTGACAGGTGGTCACATTAATGTGACTGGACTGTGTATTGCGATGTATGGAGTCAGATACAATAAAGAATATTTTTGTAAAGAACGATTGAATAATTTGATTCAAGGAGAGTCTCGTAACACCAAGGACAGATTACGAGGTCCTCCAAGTGTTTTCGACGCGAAATCTTGTCTATCAATATCTAACCAATCTTACTTGAAGACGATATATCTCTTGAGTAACGAGTTAACTCAAGACATTGCCGATCTTTTTATGATCACAAGCTCTAGAACGGGTCAGTTTTCCTCTAATGACGAGATAACTCGTCCATCGAAATCTGATTAGTTCTGCTTATGACTAGATACCTTGTCGAGACTACTACCAGGAAGGCAAGAAACAGTTTCCTTATTAAAATTCTCGTTAACGCACCGCGAACACATTCGTTAAATGCTCATCAAAACAGTCAAGTTACTTGATTTGGATGGAACTCCAGATTTGGACTTCCTCATGGATTGCTTCTGCTTTTCTCCCGAACTGAAAGGATTTGGACCTGCGCGCTTTGGACTTGACAGAAATGGAATTCCGGAATGAGCCAAGTAAATGGGTGGATGCACCTGCAAGTATACGTATTAGCACGAAGCGACCCAGTGGTAACGACTTAGGAAAAACTGATTTACAGAGACATGATATTAACATTTTGAACATGAATTTCAAATAGAGGTCGCTGGTTAATGCTGCAATTAACATCAGTGACAGAAGACAGAAACGTATGAGCGAAAGGATCAGCAGAGCTACTGAAAGGAGACCAATCATAAAATTTAGAAATGGAACCACAGGCTTGAGAGGAATGGAAGGACATTAAATTATTGAAATTGTATGGAGGCTCGACCATGAAATGAACAGAGAATGTACACAATAAACGGAGTGGTATTAACCCTTCAAGTTGTTTCGATGAGATATTTAATCAAGATATAATTGGGTTGTCAAAAGACGATATGCCTCGTTAAGACAATTGCCAGGTATTTGGTAATTTTTAATTAACGTCGTACTAGAGCAACACAACTAACAACCGCCAGGAAGATTTAGGCCCATTGCACGCATCCGGTTTTTCAACGTGCAGCGCCGGTGCAGCAACGCAAGTGCGGTCTGAGATACATTAGATCCAATGGAGTAGTGCACACATGGCTCGAGCGCTGCTGCGGCGAGGTACGTCCAACTTGCGTGCAATTTGTACCGCAGTTCCCCATGGCGCCGAAGCTCGCAGCACACGCGTTTTTGTTCCGAAGTATCTTGTTTTCATAAATAAATGGAATACAAATAATAATCAATAAATGGTTGTATCCAGTAACGTCCATTTTGTTTCAAAATATACTTTTTTGAACACCAAGTAAGCGAAATAAACACGTTTTCTTCGATAGAATATTGATCGCAAATGGCGCGAAATGAAATACTTGCGTCATTTCACGGTTATGTGTGCATAGTTGGGCTTCGGCGCCGCACGTTGAAAAACCGAATGTGTGCACCGGACCTAAGTGGAAGTTTTTCTGGCTTTCGTTTCATATCTTTGGTAAAGATGAGAGAATTTTCATGTCAGTAAGACATTCTTCTACAAGGTAGAGTAGTTTCAAAGTTGAGTATACGCCAAGCTTTTGTGCATGGAATTTTACATTTATAACCAAACAAAAAAAAAATCACATTCGAAATATTTTTAGTTTGAAATATGTATAGATAAATATATTTTCTTACTATAAGACACTCAGAATACTGCAATGAAAGGCTATGAAAATAAATAGGAATATAAGGAAAGTAAGTATTTCATTAACGTCGCACTGGAGCAACACAACGGGCTATTGGTGACTGTCCAGGATCAAATTCAAAAGGACAGAACCGAGGACAACACCACGTGATTTTTAACCACGGTCAGATGACAAGGTCATACCTGAGCAGGTACCCCACTTTCCAAACTTCCACTCCGTGCCAACGTGAGGACATTTGAGACTACGATAGATTTAACGAGCACCATTTCCTTTTGTACATGAATATTCTACATGAAGGTCTGATTGGATTCGTATAGGAACTTAAGGAAAGACATGGGTAAAAAATTGAGTATATAATACTTCAGCTTTATCGGAAATTCCATGATGTTGGTTTTAATTTATAGCGTATCCTTTTGTTGCAATATTAGTTTCGAGTTAATGTCAACTCTTTATTCTCTATTTTTAAATAATCCGCAGTGTGTCATTAACAATTCAAAAACCTTTACTCCTTTGAACTTCGCATAGTAAATTTATATCACTAACAACCTGACCACTTTTTTCTATACATTAAATCAGTCGTTGGAGAATATTGCTGTATGCAGCTTTGAGTCTATTCAATTAAAATACAATTAAAGAGGAAAACGCATGGATCAGATTTTATTTTTCTATTACATGCTGAAAAACTTGCTAAGTGTTAAAATAGTTATGTATAAGAACCTCTGTGTTTGAAACTTTTTATATAAAACTTGTATAAAAAAATAAGAGACTAATAAAAAGTATTTGAAACAAATATTTTGAAAGAATAGTACATATACATACATACTGTACAGAAAATATGTACAGTATGAAACGGTCTAAATAGATAAGTAATCCAAAACTGACCATTTTGAATTTTAATTAGATATACCTATATTTAGCTGGTCCAGAAAATAAGCACCGTTTGAGCATATCTCCCGCGCATCTGACAGCACGAAGGTCGTGCATGCTTAGTTACATCCTTTTAACTCGAGAACGAATTAGCCTAGCCATTTTGTTTGCTTACGTTAATATTTGAAGTCATTGTTTGTCGGTAATCATGTTTAAAACAATCGATCGGCCCGCCAGATGTGAAATAAGAGCCGTTATCAAGTTTCTGAATGCAAGAAATGTTCGACCTTGTGAAATTTATCGTGAGATAGGCGAGACTTACTGAGAGAACGAGATGAGTGAAGGTATGGTGCGAAAGTGGGTTAGGATGTTTAACGAAGGAAGGGAAAATGTCCACGACGAGAAGTACAGTGGACGCCCGTCGTTGATCATCGAAGAATTGATGCGCTACATCGACGAAAAACATCGATTCACGATTTTTGATTGGTAAATGAATTTTCAAGATATTTCACGATCTTTATTACACAAAATTGTGACAGAACAATTGCACTTTAAAATTTTGTGTTCACGATGGGTACCGAAAACACAAACGTACTTTCATAAACGGAAACGCAGGGAATAGCCATGGAGTTTTTGCAGCGTTATGCGACAAAAAGAAATAATTTTTTGAAAAGGATTGTCACAGGCGATGAAACATGGATTTGTTACGAAACCCAAGAAGGCAAAGCCACCTCTTTCTTCAAGAAAAATCATGTGCACCGTGTTTTGGGACTGTAAAGGTATTTTGTTAGTTTATTTCACAGCTGGCGGGCCGATCGATTGTTTTAAACATGATTACCGACAAACAATGACTTCAACGTAAGCAAACAAAATGGCTAGGCTAATTCGTTCTCGAGTTGAAGGATGTAACTGCGCATGCGCGACCTTCGTGCTGTCAGATGCGCGGGAGATATGCGCAAACAGTACTTACTTTCTGGACCAGCTTATATATATATATATATATATATATATATATATATATATATATATATATATATATATATATATATATATATATATATATATATATATATATATTAGCTTACACGGATTTCCTAAAATTGCAGAATTAATGGAAATGACTTTTACCTTGCTGTTTCTGTGAATATAAAGTCAGTTTAAAAGAGTATTATAATTATTAACAATCACAATTTTTTCGATTACAATTATTAATTAGTAGCAATTATTCATTTCGTCTGTGAGTAATGGATATTGGATTAGAATATTAAACAACCTTTTACTGTAGATTTAGTCGTTATTTATCTTCTAACTGTACATTTATTTTAACACTAGTCCATGTTCATTGTTTCCGATTACTAAGTTTTCACAAAAAAATAGATGGAATCCTCTAACTGGAAATGACAGCAAACTAAGTCTTTATATACGTGTTAACATTATACTGACTTATATTTTCCTTTTAAATTCAAATTATCTCACATCGTAGCTTAAAGCGTTTTATTTAAAAATCTATTTATTTGAATATTTGTTTCCTTTTTAAAAACTATCGCCTGTTTTCGCGTTTTCTATATTTTCAACAATTTCAAACATAATTTTTTATAATTATTCCTTTTAAAATAATCTTATCAAAATAAACACGTAGTTCTAAACCAAAAATTTTGCTACTCGGAATGTTCACACTCCATGAAATTAAAAGAAATGTTATTATGAACGTATTTTAATTTCTCAAAAATGAAAACATTTTTAATTTATAAGTAGATTAAAATTATATAACAAGTCTGTTTTAGGAAGAGAGCACATTTTGCAGAAAATTGTCTCCCGAGAATTCAGAATGCAAAATATCAGACCAAGTTCACAATTTTCCTGATTTGTGATTTAGTCTTCTTTTTCCTAGTTTATATTTAAACAGTTTAATCCCTAAAATAATTTAAATGTTTCGCATTACTGTTCAAATACTTTTTTTTGCATTGAAATTTATACGCCCTGGCTACTATTGTTATGTTATAAAAATACACAAGTGGGCGCTTAATAAGAATTATCCAATTATTACAGTCCAAAAGTAAAACTAAAAAAATTTTACAATACGTCATCTATATCTCCAGATAGGAAGCACAAGCAGGCATATTCTTTTGAAAACTTTATAGTTAGTAAATATGAGAAATTTCAATAAAATTCTTTGTTAACAAAGTTTTAGTCTCCTTAATATCCTTACTGCTTTGCGTTCATAATTCGATCCGCATGGAGAACATTCATGCAACTGTCTTTTACAATCTTTGCACTTGATACAGAATTAATTTTAAAAAGAACTATCTTCCATACATTCCATACATCTGTTCTAGTTTACTACATAAGGATTTTCTAGGGTTCTATATCAAAAATGTTACATTTCTCAATCAAAGATGTCTTCCTTGAGCGTTTGAGAAAGAACATTTTTATCTTCGTCATTCTTATTGCAGTATTCACTTAAAGAAACGTTCGAAAATTTCGTCTTGAGATTGGTAATGGGTGGAGCTAACTGACAACGTTCGTATTCAAATACCACCGTGCTTTCTTTACTTAGAATTCCAAAATTTTCGTATTCTTTTCAATCGGCGAATTCTTTTGAATACGTCCTGTTGTGCTTGGTGGTGTCTATGTTATTTAAACATGTCAGTAGTTTTACACATTATTAGATGTGTTCCTCGTTACTTGCGAGTTCCCGATATCGTTCCTTTGGATTTAACTTATAAAGAATATTATTCGAGATATCGCCAAGATCGGGAAACGCTTTATACCTGTGGGATACGTTGTAAAGCCAATTGATGCATGGGACAAGTAGATTTTTAAGTAGATATTTAGGAAAGTGGGTTATTCAAATGACATTTGTATATTACTGACAACGTTGAGTTATTCAGATTGAATAGTTATTGGAAGTGAATCGTTTTGCTATTCTCATAATTCACAAAAGCACACTGGACTGAATCGTTCCTGCTATTCTCAATCAACTGATTTGATGTATTGTTATTGCTTAGAAATTTGATGAACAGCAATAGTTCTGGTCGACAGATTATTTTTTTAATTATTATAATTGTATTATTTTTATACTTTTCATGCGAGCAAAACTTTCATGTTTTTATACTTTAAAAATGACCGTAATTCTAAAAAATGTTTCGTTTCGGTGTTAGCAACATTGAGACTGCTCGGCTCTGGGTATTTTCAGACGGGCCACTTTTTCTACCGTCTAGCCCACTTTTTTTTTTATTCACCTGTCCCCCAAGCATTCATCACAAGAACTACCTCCCCTGCTCTCCACTGGTCGCTTAACAGAAAATAAACCCGATTTGATTGGAGCCAGTTGACTAAGAAATCTGTTTTCTTATTGGTCGATTTGTAATTATTGGACGTAACAACAGAGTGAGCAATCATCTGTGTGTTGTAGTAATCCCAACCACTTTAAAACGACTCAAATATGGTAGACGAATAATTGGTAATTTTTAGTTAACGTCGTACTAGAGCAACACAACGGGCTATTGACGACGGTCCGGGATCAGTCCCTTAAGGGAAAGATCCGAGGACAACACCTCGTAATTTTGAACCTCGGTCAGATGACGAAGCAACACCTGAGCTGGCACCCCACTCTCCAAACTTCCACGCCAACCCAACGTGAGGACTTTCGACCACGACAGATTTAAGGCGCACCAGCCGCCTCTACACCATACGCTTACAAACATCCATGCCCGGACCCGGATTCGAACCAGGAACCTTCCGATCTAGAGGCTAACACCTTAACCACTATACCGGTTGGTCGGCGGTAGATGAATAACCCGAGTCGAAAGCAATAAAAACAGGCAGAATAGGATTTTTGAATTCGAAGCAAGCGGATCGAAGGAAGTTGAATGCGGCCAAGACTCGTGTATTTTCTCCGATTTCTTCGGGTGCTTCTCTTTGGTCATTCTTCACTCCGATCTATATCTCTTGAGATGTCAACACAGCTAAGGATTCCCTGAATCAGAACTGCTACTGATTCACTTCCTTCAATAATCAAATTCCATACAACAGCTTAGATGATATTCAATGACTGTAGGGGATTGCTCGAAACCAAGTTTATGTAGATTGACCTTCGGAAACGGCACTAATTCTAGATGGTGTCAAGACGTAATTCTAGACGACAATGAGTGCCTTAACTCAATCTGCGTCATCCTATCCTTGATAACAGATGCGTCCTTTCTCCCAAATGACAAGGGGACAGGCTGCACTCAGCCATTTGGTAATCTAAATACCAATAGAAATGGATCACATAGCGTGCTTTACACATTCTGTCCGTGTATTGACATCCCACCGCTTTCACCATTAATGTAGGGATATATTGAATCAGCCCAACGTTTCCACAATTTAATATCGAGATAGCGTGGTAATCTCGAGTTGCTTCCTAATTCATGTTAGCCGTCCTATGATCGTGGACCAAAATTACGAGATGCTGTTCTCGGATCTTCTCCATGGGATTGAACCCGAACCGTCGTGAATAACCTGTTGTGTAGCTCCAATGTGACATTAATACAATTGCCTACCTAACTAATTCACCTTGGAGATAAGACCCCATCTGGTCATTCTGCGGATGATCGGAGCATTTATAAGATTGTATCAAATAGTTGTAGATAAGCTTTATGGTTGCATACCCGAAGAACACTTGTTTGAAAAAAGCGACATTTAAAAAAAACTAAGGACAGTATAAAATTACAAATAACACCGATAAACTCTTTAACAGTCTCCCAATTCTTAATAGCGTTGTGTTCTTTGAAGCTTTACGGCTCCGATATTGCTGTAGACCTTAGTCTTTATTTTTCTGTACAAGTTCGAAATTTCCTCATATTCTTCTAAATTCCAAATAAAAAATTTTTTTTATCACACTCTATATCATGGTTGCAGTTAGCACGTGCATAATTATAAATATATTTTCAAAACTTATAGTTTACACGTAATTAATAAATATAACACCAAGACACAACGTTTACAAATACGCTAGTAACATAGTAACCTTCCGGCAAATGTCAGGGATGTGATAGTTCACTTGGAAGAGTAACGTATTAACAATCGGAGGGTTGCGAGTTCGAAATGAATATTTTGGACCAAACAGCTTTTTTTTAGAAGAAAACAGTGAACAAATTTCACAAAATTTTATGACTGCAAAAGTTTGTTTTTAAAGTCTATTGTCCCCTTGACCGGTCTCTAACGAACAGTCTAATCCAATAGCGCGTTTACACAATCTCGCTCGTGTTTCGCATCGTCACCCGCCGACGTTTGCGAGGGGCATTCGCACGTTCGTCCCACAACGCGAATGATCGCTTTGACACTCCGCCGAGTTGTGGCGACATCCAGTCTGCACGTGTTTATAAACACGCTCATCACGAAATTGAACAGAGACTCACTGAGTGGAACCTCGTAGGCAAGGCTTTGACTGCTGCCCAAAAAACCGCTTCCGACACGAGCGCTACGAGTAAAGGAACGAGGCGAATGACGAGTGAACAGATTACACATCTGCCTCACCACTCGCCTCGTGATTATACTCGCCATTCGCACGAATGCGGTATAAAACAATTCGTTAGAGCTGAACTGTACTAGTTTGTCCGTTTCGCATTAAATCATTGAAATGTAGTTAGATCTAGTTCTGATACGATCAATTGCAATCGAATTAGTTTCAAAAAGTTGCAGCATTGCTTCGTAAATTGAAGACGTTGTAAAACACCCTGGGTTAATCAATATTATTGTTAAGCCCATCATTGCTAAAACGATCTACAACCGCATAGTTCATTTTAAAAAGAGGACGTATTAAGTGCTTAAAAATTCCCATCAGCTTTGAGAAACCCACTACCTTTGCAATGAATTATCGAAATAAAATCCTGTCGTAGGCAGGACCTCAGGTTCACATATATAAATGTGTACGTGCTTCACGGATCCGAGGGGCTCTAGTGATCTTTTCTTTATTGTTTTTGCTGTCTTTGGTAGACATGGGGGTCAAGTTTCCCGGTATAATCAAGCGATCTTTTTCATGTACTCTAGTGATCTTTACTGTGCTTGCTTACCGGATTTGTTGTCTTTGGTAGACATAGATCATGGTTCCCACTCTTTGGTGGAAAAAAAATTCAAATACTTTTCCAGGACTTTTCAAGGCCCATCATAATTCATATCATAGCAGAAATTCCCTCTGTACCCCCCCCCCATTTTAGTAAACAACTTTTCTGAAGAACCTCTCCTATAATGTAACCTCTTCATTACCATTCACATACTTAACAATTCCAAACATGTTTCTAGTCAATATTCAAGCATGTTATGGGAAAGAAAATATTCTTAAAAAAAAAAAGTAAAGTTGCTAAGTTACTATACTTATGGTTCTATATGTTCGAACTCGGAATCCCACTAACCTTGAGCGAAGAAAATAAACACATGCCTTGATGAACATGCGTATTTGGCGTATTCTTCGGAACCGGAATAAAACCACGCCTTCAACGCGCGTTGTGAGGCGTGTGCGTTTCAAACCGATTCATACGAGAAAATTCCAGATTAAAAATTTTCAAAATAAATTCAAGGACTTTCAAGGGTTTTTGAAAACGAAAATGAAATTCAAGTAGTTTTCAAGGCCCGTGGTAACCCTGTGGATGTTACCTGTATACCCAAGCGATCTCTTACAGTTTTCAACCCGATACTTTATTATCCAATCCTTTTCCCGGAATTTTTTTCCTTCTTGATGTTGTCTTGCGTTTGGCGCAGCTTGGCCAAATCTGGCACCCCCCTTCGCCATAAAACGCTAAAACAACCAATCTCTGTATTAGGCATTATAATTTTAGAGGAATGTAGTTGCTCAATTTTTTTTAAAACAATGTCTAATACAAATTAAAAACTAAAATGGGAACTGTCATCTTTTGAAAATATGGTCTTAGCTTTTGGAAATAAATGATTCAACGACAAAATACCAAAAGCTAAGCACCAGAGAGGAAATTGTTAATTTCCAGAAGCCAATCTGAATTTGAAATGCTGTAATTTGCTGCAGATGTATATGGAATTATGCAAATGTGTTATGTAATAGTCAATCAAGGTTTCGTGTCGAGAAATATGCAAAAAAGGCAGTCGTATAAGAAACAAGCATTGTGAAGGGTTAGAGGAGTTACATGCAAGTGCTGATAAAAAGTGTTTAGAACTTTCGAACGATTAGTTTTCAAACACCAGTGTTTCTATGTCTTCCAGAAGACAAATGGCAGATAGTGAGAGTGGCGTTCTGTGGGACGCCTTGAAGCAAGGCAATCAATAACTGATGTTGCTCTTTTCTTCGGCGTTCATCATTCCGTCATTTCTCGATTATGGAAACAATTCCAAACAAGCCCAACAGTTGTCCGAAGGCATATGACCGAGCGACCAGGGGTTACGACATCCGTGGAAAATCGATATATTGCTGTTGTAGCGAAGCGGAATCGAAGAGCCACCTCCATACGTGTGACATCTATGGGGGCAGCGTCCATTGGTAAGACGATATCAGCCACTATCGTGCGCCGAAGGCTACACATGAATGGACTGTACGCCCGGGTACCACGAGTTTGTGTTCCTCTATCCGTCCAATCCAGAGGGACACGATTAAACTGGCGTCGGCAACAAGTGAATTGAACTGTGTCTGATTGGTCTACCGCTATGTTCACGGATGACTCGATATTTGCCCGGGAGTTAGATGACAAACGTGTAAGGGTCTCGAAAGAACAAGGCACACGCAATCGGCCCCAGAACATCATCGAACATCACGCATTCCAAGGTAGAACCCTTTATTGTGGGCCGGAATTTCGATGGGATTTCACATCAATCTTCACAACCGTAGACTGGGTTCTGTGACGGCTGTCCGGTATCGGGATGAAGTCCTAGAACCCACTGTGAGATTGTACGCTGAAGCAGTTGGTCCTTCTTTCGTTTTAATGACTGATAATGCACGTGACCATAGAACTGGTATCGTCGAAGACTACCTGGAGAGTGAGGGGACTGCGCGTATGGTTTGGCCAACGTACTCGTCTGACCTTAATCCATTGAAAATCTTTGGGATGCCCTTGGCCGTGCTGGGTCCACACGTTTCCCACCCCCATCTACTCTCAGAGTTAAAAACCGCTCTTCAGGAAGAATAGCGATTACTTGACTCTGGGGGGGGGTTATCCTCTCATGGAAAGATAGGTCCACGCTGTAAATTTTGTGTGAGGGTGGTTACATACCCTATTGATGTCGGTTTTGTTTATTTATTTTGCATTTAAACACCATTTTGTTAGTGACTTCATCTTATAACTTATGAAAATTCAATATTGTTTTCATCTTTGTATTTAATCCCTTGTTTTGTTTCATGCATAAACCTATTTACAACTTTCCTGTCGCATTTCGTGTTAATCAAAGCTGTACTTTTCTCGCATTTAACCTTTCGTGCTTAACTTTTAGCAGTGAGTGTATTAACATATAAGAAACTACTCGCAAACTTTACAACGTTTCTAAGTATAAAATACTTACCGATGTTTTGATGGCGAGTTTACTCTTTATTGGTGAATATTCTTCCAATGTTCTACTTTGGATTTCTTGTACAGAAGGCTCCTTAAAATCCTCTACGTTTCTTGTTCTTGGAATGTTGCCGTTCAGAACCGTATCAACCTTCGAATTATTTTTGCTGCTCTTATCTGTAAGGAAGAATTCGTTACTACTTATCGATCTCCTATACATATTTCGCCGACCAACCGGCATAGTGGTTAAGGTGTTAGCCTCTAGATCGGAAGGTTCCTGGTTCAAATCCGGGTCCGGGCATGGATGTTTGTAAGCGTATGGTGTAGAGGCGGCTGGTGCACCTTAAATCTGTCGTGGCCGAAAGTCCTCACGTTGGGTTGGTGTGGAAGTTTGGAGAGTGGGGTGCCCGCTCAGGTGTTGCTTCGTCATCTGACCGTGGTTCAAAATTACGAGGTGTTGTCCTCGGATCTTTACCCTAAGGGACTGATCCCGGACCGTCGTCAATAGCCGGTTGTGTAGCTCTAGTACGACGTTAACTAAAATTACAATTACCATTACCAAGGACAACACGACGTAATTTTGAACCAAGGTCAGATGACGAGGCAATACCGGAGCTGGCACCCCACTCTCCAAACTTCCACACCACGCCAACGTGAGGACATTTGAGGGCACGACGGATTTAATGTGCACCAGCCTCCTTTGTACACGACGGTCTTTGGCTGGATTCGAACTCGCATCCCTCCGGTTGCTAATCCGATGCTCTTACAAACGGGCGAACGCGGCAAGTCACCAGCGCGGTAATTGCCTCTTTCTGGAGCAAATAACACAACATTGAATGCTTTATTCTACTTTCCCTACATTCCCGTGGTGGCACAGGTTCGATCCCTGTCAGATGCATCCCCCTCTGGGGGTATTTTTCTTCTGTGTCTGTCAAACTTTCGTTGTTTATGTATTCTATTACTTGATATTGTATGTCGTGTGTCTGACGTAGCAAGAAAAAATATGGCCCTTACGCCATTTTGTTTACAAGAGGAAATTGTTTTTTAGAGAAGTCAAAGCGTATTGCGCTTAAGGTTTCAATACGTTTAAACCAGTATACCGGGAGAAATTTGTTTGTAGATAAGTCACAGCGTATAACGCGCGATCCCCGCCTGCCGGCTAACTCGCCGCCCCTCCGGGGCCGGCGAGGACCTTTCACCGTTGGCTTCCATGCGTATAAGTCACCGTATTTGGTGCCCACCCAAGCATAGTCCAGTGTTTGTAATATAACCAAAAGCTAAACAAAAATCAAGCTTACCCTCATAGCCGGGTCCTTGAAATTCTGACTATGGTTAACAGTCATATGCCGAATCGATAACCCTTGAACTCTTTGTCCTTCGGGTATTGATACCAGCATATGACTTCCAATAGTCAGAAATTTTTGTAGTTCCTTGCAAAATTCAGCTCTGAATTACCTCAGCCAAAACTTTCTGGTTCCTATTTTTCACCTCAACCATAAAACATTTATCCGTCCCTCGTTCAAGTCCTCCAAACACCCATTTACCCTCCAATTTCTTACTCCTGTTATACTTTCTTTTGCCAAACTTTTGTCCTATCTTTCTACATTTCCACTCCTACCTATCACCAGCATCCTTTCTCAATGTTAAAATCATATCATTCTCACATGAAAGACATTTCACTCTCTTCCCAATCAAGCTACTACATGTTTGCAAAAAAAAACAAAACATTCTCTAACGTTCAATAACACTATCCACTGCTATATCAAATCAACTAAGGGGAAATAAGCAACCAAAAGGGGAAAAAAATTCTAAATTCCAATCTGCAATTTCAAAAATCAAATTTAATCCAAATTGTTTTTCGAAATTTTAATTGAAATTTAAATAAAGTGACAAATTTAAAAAAATGTAACTTACAATCTGCTTTCCAAACTTATCCTAAAAATTTTGAAAATTAATAAAACAAGTCGATTTTATAAATCAAGAGCAAAATTCATATGCACCCAACAATTTCAAAGACTGTCTAAATTTTAATTCCGTTCTACATTAAAAATAAAAGTGGAAAAGCGTATTTTCTTCCTTAACCAATCATGAGACCCGTTTATTATCGTCAGGAGAAAATATCTAGGGTTGCCTTAAAACTAAGAAAAGCGCGAAAACGGGAAGGTTACCACAATTGGCAATACATCGCTCGAAAGTTGTAACGTATCGGATACTACATACCATCCAAAATATCTTCAAGAAAACTTTTTTGTACAAGCACGTCCCTAACTTATTCTGATTCACAAACATAATCCTATTTAATTTCGAATCAATACATAACAATAATCGCTATTAATATTTATCATAAATAAATTACTTTTAAAACTTCTAATATTGAAATGCTTGAAGTATTGTATTAACAGTTTAAAGTAAAAAATGGGCAAAACAAAAATTTACTTATAAGTATTTCCTTTATGAAATATACATTAACGTTTAAAAAATTATCTGTTTGAAGTCATTCTCTATTTAGTAATTCTTAAAAAGCAATTAACTTTACCTGAAGGTTGAGAACAATCCGTTTCCATGTTGATCAACTTTTTTGAGACAGCTGCGAAACTAAACGACCTGACAATTGCAGTTTTCGTTTGCTTTGATTTTGAAAACTGGCCATTGTATTTTTTGAAAGCTTCCTGAAAAAGAAATAAAGTATGAATCAACTCTTAAAATCGATGTTATAATACAAATGCTAACCATGATAGATTAATAACAATCAGTTCAGATCAGGACTATAAACTTACTTTTCCAGCATTCTGTTTGTGGAGTGTTGTATTTCCTTCCGGAATTTTACACTTTCCAATCTTCGACTCAATGTGCTTGCTTTTTGTTCTATTTGTTTTTGATAATTTAATGTTTTCATCCATGTTTTTTCTTCCGAGTAGTTCTAATTGAATCTGGAATGGATTACATGTACATTTATATTAGAAGAAATAAATCTAATCCGGCTATAGCGAGTTGACATTCGAATCAACACAATTCGAACAACGTGATTTTGACTGACTATTCATTGAATGGGGACAGGGTGCAACGTAAACAATGTCTTCCTACAACTGGTTTGGTTGTTTGGGGGGTTTTATGGCACAAGAGCCATGTTTGGCTATGAAACGCCAGGCACAAGACATACAACATCAAGTAAAGACACACAATGAAAGTTTATGACTGGTACAGAAGATAGAAATACACCCAGAGAGGAATGCACATGACAGGAATCGAACCTGCACCGCCAACAACTCGAAGGTTTCAAGCGCAGTGGTCATACTGAACTACGACGGCCCTTTACAATTGGTATCCACTGTGGGAATTCTTATTTAGTTTGGCATTCAGTGCCCGAAAGTATAGCAGTGATTACGAGTTAACGAAACCTGGTGGTTGTCCTAATCTATTATATATATAATTATCTTACGTGGCACGAAAAAAAGACGTTATTTGTTATCGCGCATTGGCAACACTGTACAATTGTTTGTTTACCACGAAGCCTCGCTCCTCAATGGAATTTATAGCGTTATAGGATAAAATTTTATTGAAAAAAAACTGAATATTTGTCGAGCTGTTGCAGCTTACAAACGACATGCTGGGCATTCGATTTCTAAAGCAACACTCACATTTCGAGTCAAAATTTGCTCAAAGTTTTCATTTGAATTCCAAATTGTTCGAGTTCTGATTCCAGAGGTACTGCATAATTTTTCTAAAGTACAACAAATTTATATTTGAAAAATATTTTTTTGGAATATCGTATTTTGTAAACAATGTCTTCATTGATGCGAGCGAAGCGAACCAATGAGGATTGCAAAGCAAACCTGCGGGGGTTGGCGAGCGCTAGGTAGCAGGGGGCGGGCCTCCTAATGAGGTATAGGAAATCTGACCAGATCTTGATGAAGGAGGTGCCTTGTCCTCGGAAGAAAACACGGTCATAAAAAAACTGTCCAGATCTTTATGATCATAAAAAAATCCACAGTATCTTGATGACAAAATATCTCATCATTAGCAAAATTGGTCAGTTCTTGACGAACAAGATATTTTGTCATTAGAAGAAAACGCGATTCTAATCGCATAAAGAAAACAGGCCCCATCTTGATGGACGAAAAATTTGGTCATAAGAAGAAAACACAATCACGAAGAAAATACAATCACAAAGAAAACTGACCAGATCTTGATCATGAAAATCGGCAGTTTCTTGACCAGATGTTACATCATTAGCAAAACAGACCATATCTGATGGACTATATATCTCATTAACAAAAAGGACTATATCTGATGGACAATATCTCCTAATTAGCAAAAGAGAAATTATGTGACGGACGAAATATCTCGTCATTAAAAGAAAACACAATCACGATTACAAAGAATACTGACAAGATCTTGATCATGCAGTATCTTGATGACCAGACATCTTGTCACAAGCAAAACAGACCATATCAGCTGGACGAGATATCTCGTTATTAGAAGAAAACACAATCACGATTACAAAGAAAACTGACAAAATTGTGATCATAAAAACCGGTAGCATTGCGATGACCAGATATCTCGTCATTAGCAAAACAGATCATATCTGATGGTCGAGATATCTCGTCATTAGCAAAACAGACCATATCTGATGGACGAGATATCACGTCATTAGCAAAAGATGCCATATCTGATGGACGAGATACCTCGTCATTAGAAGAAAAGACAGTCATGATTACAAAGAAAACTGACAAGAACTTGATCATAAAATATAGGCAACAACTTGACTATCTCGTCATTGGCAAAATTGATCAGATCTTTATAGACGAGATAACTCGCCAAAACCACTTAGAGGGTTCGCCTTTGTGAGACCATTGCCCGGTAAGTTACTTTCAAAAAACAAGGACCATATCAATCAATGGAGTAATGAAATCTTGTAGCAATTGTAGTTTCCTCAGGACATCAAATCAATTTGCGCTGATCTTCACTGACATACCTCATTATGAACACCAAAAACTTATATTTGTTGCTTTAAAAAAAACACCTCACACACAATACGCAAATTATTAACACCAAAAATAAAACAAATCGTGTATCCTTAATCTAATTAAAACTTAAATCTCGACACCCTCTTATTTAAAAAAAACCACACCACTCTCGTACTTACGCACAGCAATCCGAAAACGAAAAGAAACAGTATTCAGTAAAGATGAGAACCCATACAATGTTTGAAAAATGTTTTTTTATTTTGCTGCTGATTGGTCACTGACATGCTACGCTGACGTTACTTAGCCGTTCTGCATTTGAGCTTTTCGCCACTTAGAACAAAATTCTCAGAATTGCAACAAAAAATGCTTAAATCTCCTGTGTTGTTGTTGTTTCGATGAGCTATTTAGGTCATTAACACTTCTAGGAGTTGTCTTCAGTGACGAATCTCATTAACAAAACTGTATCGATCTTGACATTAACAAATATCATTAACAAATTGGTCATATCTTGAACTAGATATTTTGTCGAAGGCATTTGGAAGGTTAATAAAATTGACCAGATCTTGTTCAACGAGACAAAAGGGCCCCCGGTTGCAAGAGTATCGGTAAGTAGGTAATTATCGTCGCACTGATAGAAACACATAGGGCTATTGACGACGGTAAGATAAGGTAATTTTTAGTTAACGTCGTACTAGAACAACACAACGGGCTATTGACGACGGTCCGGGATCAATCCCTTAAGGGAAAGATCCGAGGACAACACCTCGTAATTATGAACCACCGTCAGGTGACAAGGCAAAACCTGAGCTAACGCCACACTCTCCAAACTTCCACACCAACCCAACGTGAGGACTTTCGACCATGGTATATTTAAGGTGCACCAGCCGCCTCTACACCATACGCTTACAAACATCCATGCCCGGACCCGGATTCGAACTAGGAACCTTCCGATCTAGAGGCTAACACATTAACCAACTATACCGGTTGGTCGGCAGACGAAGGTCCGGAAACAATCTCCGAAGAGTAGGTAGGTAGGTATTTAATTAACGTCTCACTGGTACAACACGACGGGATATTAGTGACTGTCTGGTAATGGTAATGGTAATATTAGTTAACGTCGTACTAGAGCCACACCACAAGTGACTGTCTGGAATCAATCCCGAAGGGGGGTAATTTGTAATTAACGTCGTACAAGAGCAACACGACAGGCTATTGACGACAGTTCGGGATCAATCCCCTAAGGGTAAGATCCGAGCACACCACCACGTAATTTTCAACCACTGTCAGATGACGGGGCAACACCTGAACTTGCACCCCACTCTCCAAATTTCCACTCCAACTCAACGTGAGGACTTTCAGCCACGACAGATTTAAGGTGCACCAGCCGCTTCAACACCATATGCGAACAAACATCCATGCCCTGACGCGGATTCGAACCAGGAACCTTCTGATCTAGAGGCTAACACTTTAACCATTGGACCATTTGGTCGGCATAATTAGAAGAAAATAATATCACCATCATAAGGCAATGTTAAATTTTAATTAACGTCATGATTGCAATTGTGATGTTCAATTATCGTCGTACTAGAGCAACACAACGGACTATTGACGACTGTCTGGGATCAATCACTTAAGGAAAAGAACCGAGGACAACACCTCGTAATTTTGGACCACGGTCAGATGACGATGCCCATCATAAGAAAAGTGACCGGATCTTTATCTCATAATAAAAAAGTTGCCATTATCTTGAAGAGATATCTTGTCTACAACATAATTCGTTAAATTTTAATGAACGAGATATCTCGTCGAAACCACTTGGAAGGTTAGTACTCAAAAATTTCTTTTTCCTAAACTTCTCTCGCCGACCAACCGGTATAGTGGTTAAGGTGTTAGCCTCTAGATCGGAAGGTTCCTGGTTAGAATCCGGTTCCGGGCATGGATTTTTGTAAGCGTATGGTGTAGAGGCGGCTGGTGCACCTTAAATCTGTCGTGGCCGAAAGTCCTCACGTTAGATTGGCGTGGAAGTTTGGATAGTGGGGTGCCAGCGCAGGTGTTGTTTCGTCATCTGACCGTGGTTCAAAATTGCGAGGTATTGTCCTCGAATCTTTCTCTTAAATGGACTGATCCTGGACCGTCGTCTATAGCCCGTTGTGTTGCTCTAGTACGACGTTAACTAAAATTACCATTACCATAATTGATAATTAGTAATAATAATTGTTGCTAGGCCTCGGCGGCTGAGTAAAACTGATACCTGTGGCAATGGCCAGATCATTTTGCGTACTCCGGCAACCCTCTCGAGAAGTTACCTATCGCGAGCTCACCTAGAAATGGACTTCTCCAAGGTCATCTACCATCTCACCAGTCAAATGTATTGATAAATAAAAAAAATTAAAAATTAACTGCAATACATCTTTAGTACTTGAAAATAACCACAAGGAATCTTTTCGAGGAAAGTCATACACAACTCGAGATAAAAAATTCATTCTAGTTTAACAAACCAGTCTGACTCGAAATACCATAGAAATCAATATAGAGATATGTGACATATTCTTAATGGAAAAATGAATGCGACTAATTTTACATTGAAAAGTAGAATATATTAACACATTTTGATTTTCTTTTAGCTCTATGGAAAAAATTTACATTTCAAAAGCCTTTTCATCGTTCAAGGTTTGTTTTGCAAGAATCCAACGGTTTGTTATTCAACGATCTCATTTGAGAGGAAAGTTTGGGAAAAAAAGTATGCTGCTTACTGGAACAGTGAAAGGTGGATTAAAATAGCTTTGAATGGGGAATACTTATTACGATATCATGTTGCGAAATCCAATAAAAATGTTTCTGTTGATCGTTATTATTTAATTATTTACATTGACCTATCCGTGCAAATATTTAATTTGTAAACGTTTCAAAATTGTATCCTGATTGAATATTCTTAATGCCAATCATAATAAAAAATACCTAAGCATTTATATGCAAATAATCTAAGCGATCATTGTCACGCCGAATTAAGTACACAAGAATATTAATGCAGGAATGTGAAATTTCGTTAGAATTTCTTGTGGCGAAAAGTTTTTAAAAGTTTTATCTTGTGCACACAAAAAATTATGTTTAGAAATAAACTCATCTATCGGTTAATCTACGATAATAAGTGGGGTGCCAGCTCAGGTGTTGCTTCGTCATCTGACCGTGGTTCAAAATTACGAGGTGTTGTCCTCGAATCTTTCCCTTAAGGGACTGATTCCGGACCGTCGTCAATAGCCCGTTGTGTTGCTCTAGTACGACGTTAACTAAAATTACCAAAATTACCTACGATAATAAAGGCATCTTAAAATGCTAATTTTCAAAAATCTCTTATTTATTCAGCAGGGGACCCAACACTAAAAGAGTAATTTTGGAAAGGAAATATTTTAAAAAGGGAATAACGCATACATAAATATAGTAAAATACCATTACAGTACAGGAGAAAATATCCATAATTTCCCGTCGCTTATGGATATTAGTAAATAACATAAACCTATAGTCGTAATTTCACCCCTAATTTCAAATTTAATTTTTTCTTGAAACCCAAATACAATAACAGACGCTTAGTTGCTCAAGGTTGCGGCCATGCCTGAAAGCGTCATCTCCAGGAGAGTCGGTCGGTATTTGTTTAGACCAACGGGCTATTGGTGACGAACCCGGTAATGCTAATTTTAATTAACGTCGTACTAGAGCAACACAACGGGCTATTGACTACGGTCCGGGAACAATCCTCTGAGGACAAGATCCGAGGACAGCACCACGTAATTTATAACCACAGTCAAATGACGAGGTAACACCTGAGCTAACACCTCACTCTCCAAACTTCCACACCAACCCAACGTGAGGACTTTCGGTCATGACAGATTAAAGGTGCACCAACCGCCTTTACACCATACGCTTACAAACATCCATGTACTGACCCGGATTCGAACCAGGAACCTTCCGATGCAGAGGCTAACATCTTAACCATCAGATCAGTTGGTCGGCCTTCACGGAGACTAATTTTAAAGCAGTTTGTACAGTAACATCACACTAAAATCAAAATAATTGTAGTGACACATCACATGTCTGTTGTGTAGCTCTAGTAAGACATTAATTAAAAAATTACCATTACCATCACGAGTGTAAATATCCTCATGTTGGGTTGGTTTGGAAGTTTGTAGAGTGGGGTGCCAGTTCAAGTGTAGCTTCGTCATCTTACCGTGGTTCAAAATTACGAGGTGTTGTCCTCGTATCTTTGCCTTAGGGATTGATCCCGGACCGTCGTCAATAGCCCGTTGTGTTTGTTGATCTAGTACGACGTTAATTAAAAGTTACCAACTACCACAAGTGGTAATTGGTAATTTTAGTTAACGTCGTACTAGAGCAACACAACGGGCTATTGACGACGGTCCGGGTAATTAATTGGTAATTTTTTAGTTAACGTCATACTAGAGCAACACAACGGGCTATTGACGACGGTCCGGGTAATGGTAATGGTAATTTTTAGTTAACGTCGTACTAGAGCAACACAACGGGCTATTAACGACGGTCCGGGATCAGTCCCTTAAGGGAAAGATCCGAGGACAACACCTCGTAATTTTGAACCACGGTCAGATGACGAAGCAACACCTGAGCTGGCACCCCACTCTCCAAACTTCTACGCCAACCCAACGTGAGGACTTTCGGCCACGACAGATTTAAGGTGCACCAGCCGCCTCTACACCATACGATAACAAACATCCATGCCCTGACCCGGATTCGAACCAGGAACCTTCCGATCTAGAGGCTAACACCTTAACCACTATACCGGTTGGTCGGCTACCACAAGTGTAAATCAAACCAAAAATGTGAATTGAATAGATATCAAATTTTGCCATAATCCTTAAAAAACCTAAAATTTCTCCAACAAAAGAACAAGTTTTCCATTCGTTGACTCGAATTTTCAAAATAATATAAAAAGTTTAACCAGAGGAATTTTCCTACATGTGGAAATCGATATATACCAATGGCTCCGATAACTATTTGCGGACTTAAAAATATTCCTTTACCTTCCATAAGTTTGATGAGGGTTAAAATGGGGAAAACATCACGACTATCCATCAATCAAATGGATAGGTAATAACTGTAATTTTCGAATCTCTTCGTTATCGGATGTCTTTACTACCTTCCGGTGATTTAGACAGGGGAGTGGTAACACAAAGGCAAGTGAAGGAGTACCAGAGTTCGAGTCCAACCGAAGACCGTCGTGTACAAAGGGGGATGGTGCACGCTCAATCTGTCATGCCCTCAAATGTCCTCACGTTGGAGTGGTGTGGAAGTTTAGAGCGGCGTGGGGTGCCAGCTCAGGTGTTGCCTCTTCATCTGATAATAGTTCAAAATTACGTGGTGTTGTCCTCGGTAGGTATGTATATTTAATTAACGTCGTATGGACTTGACAATGGGCTAGTGGTGACAGTCTGGTGTTGTATTCGGTAATTGGTAAAGGTAATTTTAGTTAACGTCGTTCTTGAGCAACAAAGCGGGTTATTGACGACGGTCCGGGATCAATCTATTAAGGGAGAGATCCGAGGACAACACCTCGTAATTTTGAACCACGGTCAGATGACGAAGCAACAGCTGAGCTGGCACCCCACTCTCCAAACTTCCACACCAACTCGACGTGAGGATTTTCGGCCACGACAGATTTAAGGTGCACCAGCCGCCTCTACACCATACGCTTACAAACATCCATGCCCGAACCCAGATTCGAACCAGGAACCTTCCGGCGGTGATGTATTCGGATCTTTCCCGTTCGGATTGGTGCCGACCAACCGGTATAGTGGTTAAGGTGTTGGCCTCTAGATCGGAAGGTTCCTGGTTCGAATCCGGGTCCGGGCATGGATGTTTGTAAGCGTATGGTGTAGAGGCGGCTGGTGCACGTTAAATCTGTCGTGGCCGAAAGTCCTCACGTCGAGTTGGTGTGGAAGTTTGGAGAGTGGGGTGCCAGCTCAGCTGTTGCTTCGTCATCTGACCGTGGTTCAAAATTACGAGGTGTTGTCCTCGGATCTTTCCCTTAAGGGAGTGATCCCGCACCGTCGTCAATAGCCCGTTATTTTGCTCTAGTACGACGTTAAGTAAAAATTACTATTACCATTACCCGTTGGGATTGAACCCGTACTCAATAACCCGGTTGAGTTGCTCTAGAACGACACGTAAATTAAAATACCTACCTACCTGATCTTTCCTTTTGGGAATGATCCCGGATTGTCGCCTCGTCATCTTACCGCGGTTCAAAATTACTTGGTGCCCTCGTATATTTCCCGTTGAGATTGATCCCGAACTGTCGCCAATATTCCATTGCGATGCTGCAGTTCGACTTTGGTTCAACTACCTATCTGATTTATTACACTGGTAGGTAGGTATTAGTATTTGGTACTTTTTAATTATCTCCATGCTATAGCAACACAACGGGTTATTGGTGATGGTTCGGGATCAACCCCGAAGGGAAAGATCGAGGACAACACCACGTGATTTCGAACCACTGTGCGATGACGAGGGAGCATCTGAACTTCCACACCAAACCAACGTGATGACTTTCGGCCACGACAGATTTAAGGTGCACCAGTCGCCTCTACACCATACGCTTACAAACATCCATGGACACGGATTAGATTCAGGAATTATCCGATCTAGAGGCCTTAACCACCAGACCGGTTGGTCGGTGACAGAACATATGGGAACCGGAAGTAAAAATCATCGCTTTTTATCTGAATTGTTTGCACCTTTTGAACTTAGAAAGCAGGCACATCACATGTAGTAATTTATACTTTCGTGAATCTCAGGTCCCGACGTCCCCTAATCCAATGTAAGGTGGATCTGCAGGTTGTTATATTTAGGCTTCCGAAGGTATATTGATCTTCTATCGTCGAATCCTGTTTGCTCATCAACGGAACTGAATTTACTCTTTTTTTATTGGGTTTAGGAAGAAACAGGTAGTTTTCTGATAAATAAATTTTCTCTCTCTCTCCAAGAACTTTTCACTACTTAACTTCATCAGCAGTTCCTAAAGGTGGGTCCATCGTTGTATATGTATGTACAGTTCATTACTCGCAAGTATTTTAACATTTTACTCACGAAAACTTTCGTTTGCAAAGATTTGTTCCGTATAAATTTTCGGTTCCTGTAGAACATTCTAAAAACAAGTGATCAGCAAGAGCACGTTTTGCTCTCAAAATGGCAAAAAAGGTATTTATTTACTAGTGAAGTATTTTAAAATTTCAATTTTTATCCAGTGATCTTTTCTTGCAACGTTAACCTCTGAGGTAACTCAAAAGTTGAAAATAATTCACATTTTGGTTATGAATATTATTTTTTTATCCCATGTTCTCGGGGGATATTTTTTGAAACTTCAAGATATTTTATAATACACAAGTAATTTTCTAATATCTGACGAGGCAATAATTTTCGATCTTTATAAGCATCTGTTTTGTGTTCGTCAAATAGTAGATTGTATTCAAAACTTTTACATAAAATTTATCCAAAAATTATAAGTTATGATATTTTTTAAATTACGATAATAGGGTGTAGCGCTTATCTCATAGTTTTTTTGGGGGAGTCAGACATATATTTCAAGTTAAACACATGACTTAAGTGTTGTATTTGGTTAATATATCGCACCTCCCGGCAGGCAAAAAAAGTAACACAAGTCAAAAAATAAAAAAATTTGATTTCATGTCATAGAAAAATTTGAATGAGATGCCCCAGCGTGTTATATTACTATTCTATAGAATATAATAGAAGTTACCAGCATAAACACTTATCTAAAATTTTAAAGAAGCCTATACTATTTCATTATATGTTTTATAGTATCCTTTAAATAGATGTTTTTTAAATTCTGCAATTTTGAGTTGCGTCACTTTTTTTGCTGGGATGCGATATGTAACAACCATAATGTACAATTATTCGCTGTTTGAAAATTTCTTATTTATATTATTGTTTATTCTTTTGACATTGATTTATTACGTATAAATAGCATTTATAATATAGATGCGAATATTTGTGACATCATATGAAAAATTTTAATTCTCTTTAACTTAAAATGCATACAACATATGTTTTGCTTAGTATTTTATAATGTATATTTATTGAAATTTTAACTAAGAAAATATTTCCATCATTATTGAAAGTGGTTACATTAATAACTTCTCAGTTCATTTCAAAAGTATTTGATGCAATAATGTGCATTTTCTAAATACATGAACAACTAGAATACTGTACAAACGGTGAATTAATTTAAAATTCACAAATAATTCCTTCCAAATCAATCCAAGTGGTTGTCAATGCAATAATAAAAATGTTTTATGCATTTATTTATCTATCTAATAATTAAATTACGTTACAATCGCATGCAAAGGAAGGGAAGAGATTGAAATATTTTGGTTCATATTAAATGCTATTTAATATCAATAATAGCTTTGTTCTTAGATATTTGGCTGACTTCGCTTTGTTTAAAATAGGGTCAAAGAGCTTTAAAAAACAATACTGAGATTTTTATGTTTTTAAACAGACAACTATACTGAAGAGTTGTATTGACAAATAAACAAAATTAATCGTCGAAATACAATAGTTTCATGCTTCCTTTTACTCACAAATAGAATTAACTTCTGGAAGCAATAACGCATCAAAACCAGTAGAACGTAGAGAAAAAAAAATCTATATGCCCTGAGCTCATTTATAATGGTCTCATTGTTGTGCCCACATAAACAATTTTTGCATTTCATTAACTTCGTACTCTTTTTACTTCTTACTAACGAATAAATTCTCCGAAGTTAATCAACCATTTTTTCTGGAACACAATAAGTTTCAGCCACAAAGAAGAGAGCAATTAACCGAACACTTGAAAAAATTAACGATTTTATTGATAAAAAAAAATGTGTTCTGCGGTTTATAGTGCCTTATTTCCGCTCTCTGGTGTTTATTGCTGAACTAGAATAACTAGAGTAGATTAGTTTTCAACTTTTTGCGTTTCAAAGAATTATCACCTTTCAAACTGAAAAGAAAAGGAAACGAAGACTAAAAATATTCGGAATATTTTACAAGAACTTCGTTTTTTTTTTACTTTAGCGTATAATTTGACTTTTCAGAGAAAATAATTTTGTTTAGGATCTTGATTTTTAGACAAAAAAAAAAAAAACTTTCTTTTTTGAAAATAATTATTCAGGAAGTTTTAGATTATTAAATATCTAATAGATTTGGATGTACTATGAAACTTATTTATATACACCCGCAAAACTCGTCCACAATAGTGTAATTGCATTGAGACATAACTATGATCGCTGTTTCAAATTAAAGTAATTGGTAATTGGTAATTTTTAGTTAACGTCGTACTAGAGCAACACAACGGGCTATTGTCGACGGTTCGGGTTCAGTCCCTCAATGGAAAGATCCGAGAACAAACCTCGTAATTTTGAACCACGGTCAGATGAAGAAGTAACACCTGAGCTGGCACCCCACTCACCAAACTACCACACCAACCTAACGTGAGGACAATCGGCCACAACAGATTTAAGGTGCACAATCCGCCTCTACACCATACGCTTACAAATATCCATGCCCCGACCCGGATTCGAACCAGGAACCTTCCGATCTAGAGGCTAACATCGTAACCACTATACCGGTTGGTCGGCTCAAATTAAAGAAACTGTTGTATTGTCAAGTGAACAATATTTAAGGGTAAAACCCAGTATATTTAAGATGCTTGAACTTAAACTGAATGTGTCAACTCCAATGGCGTCAATTCAGCTTTTCCTTTTAGGGTCAAATGTTTTTTTAAAGAAAGAATTCATTTTGTAAATAGCATGCCCAAACCCCTCCTCATTCCCCTAACCTAAATTTACATGCATTTTCAATTTGTAAAAATTGTTTTTGTTTCTTATCCTACATATTCAACTAGTTACCACCGTCCCAGCCTAAACCATTCGGTGTATTGCCACGTAATTTGGAACCACGGTCAGATGACGAGGCAACATCTGAGAAGGCACCCCACCTTCCTAACTTCCACACCAACCCAAAGTGAGGACTTTCGGCCTCGGCAGATTTAAAGTGCACCAGCCGCCTCTACACCATATGCTAGTAAACATCCATGAATCGACACGGATTCGAACCATGAACTTTCCAATCTAGAGGATAACACCTTAACCACCATAACGGTTGATGGGCTCTTATCCTACATATACGTTACGTTTAAGCACTTGATGTTGGTTGCAAACAAATGAGGAAAAACTAACAATTAATACATAAAAATGAAGAAATTTCAATAAACAAAATAATTATGGTATTTTTCATATCAGACTAAAACCACCATGTACCAAAGGGAAATATACTGACTGGTTGCGGGATGACATTGCTTAGGGCTACTTTGGCCGACGAGCCGTTTGGTGGTTTGTGTTTTAGCCTCTAGATCGGAAGGTTCCAGGTTGAATCCGTGTCAATTCATGGATGTTTGTAAGCATATGGTGTAGAGGCGGCTGGTGCACCTTAAATATACCATGGTCGAAAGTCCTCACGTTGGGTTGGTGTGGAAGTTTGGAGAGTGGGGAAGCCAGCTCATTATACCGGTTGGTCGGCCAAATAGTTATCGGAGCCATTAGTATATATATCGATCTCCACATGTAAGAAAATTCCTCTGGTTAAACGCCGACCAACCGGTATAGTGGTTAAGGTGTTAGCCTCTAGATCGTAAGGATCCTGGGTTCTCTTCGGATCTTTCCCTTAGGGGATTGATCCCTGACCGTCGCCAATAGCCTTGTTGCTCTAGTACGACGTTAGCCGACCAACCGGTATAGTGGTTAAGGTGTTAGCCTCTAGATCGGAAGGTTCCTGGTTCGAATCCGGGTCCGGGCATGGATGTTTGTAAACGTATGGTGTAGAGGCGGCTGGTGCACCTTAAATCTGTCGTGGCTGAAAGTCCTCACGTTGGGTTGGCGTGGAAGTTTGGAGAGTGGGGTGCCAGCTCAGGTGTTGCTTCGTCATCTGACCGTGGTTCAAAATTCCGAAGTGTTGTCCTCGGATCTTTCCCTTAAGGGACTGATCCCGGACCTTCGTCAATAGCCCGTTGCGTTGCTCTAGTACGACGTTAACTAAAATTACCAATTACCAAACTAGTACGACGTTAATTAAAAATTACTAAATCACGCTCCTTCGTGAATTCGTCTGATGCTATCGTAACGGGACACTTGGCTCCAACAAATATTGTCTTTCGAATACCGCTATAAAGGCATTAAGATCATCTTTAAAAGTAGAAGACAACAAACACTAAGACGTTATCTAAGTGAAGAGTTAAATATTTACCTCAGGCAATCCGTTTTTAAATCGATTCATCAGTCTGGAAAATCATGGGAGCATTCTGACCTAAACGGACATGCGAATGAAACTATAAGTTCCCCTATGAGTCACAAAGGCAGTCTTGTCGCGATCTGCTGGACTTACATCACCTTAGTAATATCTAGAGCGTAGGCCTAGAAAGTAGGTTTAACATCATGGAGTAGGTCCTCTACCCTGGGTAGCCCGGTTGGGGGCATAACGGATTAGCAACCGGAGGGTTGCGAGCTCGAGTCCAACCAAAGACCATCGTGTACAAAGGGAGTTGGTACACGTTAAATATGTCGTGGCCTCAAGTGTCCTCCGGGGCCGTAGTGGCTCAATGGGAATGCCCCCTGAGCTAGTAACCTTTGAGTTGTAGGCAGCTCAGGTTCGATTCCTGTTAGATGTATTCCTCCCTGGGTGTATTTCTCTCTTTTCTGTCAGTAAAACTTTCACTGTGTATCTGTCTATTACTTCTTATTGTATGCCTTGTGTCTGACACAGAATGGCCAAATATGGCCCTTGCGCCATAAAACCCCCAAAACCAACCAATAAAATGTTCTTTCTGTGTGGAATTTTGGAGAATGAGTGCCAGCTCAGTTGTGACCTCGTCATCTGAACGCTGTTCAAAATTACGAGGTGTTGTCCTCGGATATTTCCCTTCGGGTTTAATTCCGAACCGTAGCCAATAGCTCGTTGTTTTGGTCCAGTCGGACGATAATTAAAATACCTACCTACCTTCCTGGGTAGCGGAAAACTGTCAGCTTTAGTAATCGCATTTAGTTGCCTTTTTTCAATTCATAGCACATCACCATTTGGTTTCAGACTAAGATTTCAGGAGCAGCGAAAGATTCACATTTTCCCCTACGATTCTAGCTTCCAATACAATATGCGATTCCTTAGGTTTTCTCTCATTGCTGGAGTTATGCAGTAAGATGAAACAGGAGCATTATTTTTGGTATTTATTCGAAGTTAAATGTTCTCAGTAGGCCTTCCCCGTGGATGAAAAATGTCTTCATGGTCTTGTAAAAAGGAATTCAACTTACGTTGATCAGTAGATTCAAGACATTCTTTTTCACGTAAGAGGACAAGTAATTTACTTCAATATCAGTTTCTACTTTTCCTGATCTCGACTATTTTGATTTAACCTTTTCAGCAAAACAATATCACTAGGATTATCCTCATAACATCAATTTTTGTTTTTAATATCTAACATTCAGCAGTTTGTAAGTGTCCATACCTAAAAAAAATTAGGTAATGGTAATGGTAATTTTAGTTAACGTCGTACTAGAGCAACACAACACCTAAAATAATTAGACTTACTTTGTAATATAACTTAGTTTGATTGATACGACTTGAATTCTAATCTGCAAATCAGTTGTTAAAACATCAACGCTGGATTTAGATCAACTAGAACCATTTTAAGGTTCCATTTTCTGAAAAGCAGACCCTCGTTTTCTCAATTTATGATACAAAATCTCACCTGCAATCGATCTGCTGGAATCTGTATCTGCACAAGCTTTTCCATTTAATCCATTAATTGTAACATCAAGAGTTGGTAGCTATCCATCACACATCAAATTGAAAAATTTATGAGTAGCAATGAATTATTCAATATCCGGTTTTGCTTGAGTACACTATGAACATCGGTATCTGATATAACCAGGAGTTTCCAGTCCGTAACACTTAGGTGAAGGCTTAGCAACTTCATAGAAACTTGTTCTTAATCTGACAGTTTGTTTTCGTATTGCATAAACGTGTGCGGTTTTTCACAAAATGTATATTGGTATCCGAGGGTGTTTTCTGTTTTCGATATTTCTTTCAGCCTCGGAGCTTAAATCTTTTTCATGTGAGTTTTTATGCCAACCAACCGGTAAGGTGGTGAAGGTGTTAACCTCTTGATCGGAATGTTCCTGGTTCGAATCCGGGTCAGTGCATGGATGTTTGTTAGCATATGGTGTAGCGGCGGATGGTGCACCTTAAATCTACCGTGGTCGAAAGTCCTCGCGTTGGGTTGATGTGAAAGTTTGGAGAGTGGGGTGCCATCTAAAAGTGTTACCTCGTTATCTGACCGTAGCCCAAAATTACGTGGTGTCCTAGTATCTTTCCTTTAGGAAGATTGATCCCGAACCGTCTTAGTAGCCCGTTGTGTTGCTCTAGTCCGACGTTGATTTAAAAAAAATGTTAGTTTTTATAGATGCCTCCAACTTTAGCTAAAAATATTTCGACTTTTGCCGACCAAGCGGTATAGTGGGTAAGGTGTTAGCCTCTAGATCAGAAGGTTCCTGGTTCGAATCCGGGTACGGGTATGGATGTTTGTAAGCGTATGGTGTAGAGGCGGCTGGTGCACCTTAAATCTACCGTGGTCGAAAATCCTCACGTTGGGTTGGTGTGAAAGTTTGGAGAGTGGGGTGCCATCTAAAGGTGTTACCTCGTCATCTGACCGTGGTTCAAAATTACGAAGTGTTGTCCTCGGATCTTCCCCTTATGTTACCGATCCCGGACCGTCGTCAATAGCCCCTTGTGTTCCTCTAGTACGACGTTAACTAAAAATTACCAAAATTACCATTACTTCCGACTTTTGAGTCATCAAGTTTTTTTTCAAGAATTTTCAAGTCCAGTTCCGACGCTTTTCCTGAAACCGCTTTGAATTCGCAAATCATATTAAGGCAGAGACGTTTCGTTAAACACCGAATTCACTAATAACAGCCATTAATTCGAGATTTACGTCAAGCGCCAGTTTTTATAGCAAATTATAAACCAGCTGTAAATCAAATCAAATCCCAGGACGACTTAAATTTGCAAACAGAAAAGAAACAAAACTTGTGTTTTCCAAGCCCAACCAATAACCACAGGGCACAACAAGGATTGAAATGACAGCTACTAGTAAAGGAGCATCGAATGCGTGACCCGCCACTAATCGTAATAAGGTCAATCAACAACATCCATGCACTTAACAAACTGGAATACGAACCCGCTACTTACAGGGTGACAGACAAGAGTTATGATCACTATGCACATCTCAAAATGCAGATGAAAGCACAATTATGTGCATTTGAAATCAACTGACAACAGTCTATCGTTCCGCTTGTAGAGGAAATTATAATAGTAGAGATATATAAACGTAGAATGAGCATTGGTAACTTTTTATTTATCCAGGACAATTTGACCCAAACTAGTAGTAACGTAACGCGACCCATGGACTACTTTCGTCTGCTGGGTGGGATATAATATTAATCATATGAATGATGTTTGGGAAAGGGAGAAGACGCCTATCAATTGATTGATCATGTGATTGGTCAATTGATTGATTACCTGAAAGTAGTCTGGCGAATTCACCACTTTTGCCTCCATTCTATGGAAATGTGCATTAGCTAATCTGTCATACGATACTGTATCCCCAAACGAGGGGATGAAACACCAAAGCGTCCAGTCCACACCATTTGTCAATGAGAAGTCACGTAATTACTAGTCGACATGTTCTAACTTTTTGAAGCTGCTGTCAATAGTAATACTCAGTCTGTAGCAATGATGTTATAAATGCTCACTCGCTCAATAGAGGGCAGCACAATCAATATGACATTGATATTGTTGACTTTTAGGTCCGGTGCATATATCCGGTTTTTTAACGTGCGGCGCAGCTGCGGCACCGAAGCCCAACTAAGCACACACAACCGTGAAATGACGCAAGAAATCATTTCGCGCCATTTGCGACAGATATTGTATCGACCAAAACGTGTTTATTTCGCTTACTTGGTGTAAAAAAAGTATATTTTGAAACAAAATAGACGTTACAGGATACAACCATTTATTAATTATTATTTATATTCCATTTATATATGAAAACAAGGCACTTCGGAAGGGAGAAACGTGTGCGGCGAGCTGCGGCGCCGTGGGGAACTGAGGTACAAATTGCACGCAGGTTGGACGTGCGGCGCCGGAGGCATGTGTACACTACTCCATTGGATCTAATGTATCTCAGACCGCACTTGCGTTGCGGCAGCAACGCCGCTCGTTGAAAAACCGGATGTGTGCCCCGGGCCTAACTCATCAAGAACATTTTAGAAAAGAGTTAGCTTGATCATCTAATTGGTCCATTGAATGATTACCTGAAAGTAGTAGACGTGGCGTGGGATCCGAGAGAGGTTGTATAGTTCAGATGTTTCTGAAATCATGTAAACGTGCGTGTTGTGTCCACGATGTAAATAGTAGTTAAATAAAGAATTTGTAAATGTCAAGGAGAGTCTGTTACTTGTTCGCTAGTTTCAAGGAGTGATTCTCTGACTAAAAGTCCACATATTTTTCATGTCTATGGTTCTTCTCGGGGAAACAACACTGGTACCGTTACACTATTAAAATAATCTTATAAATATTTCAAGAAAAGTTGTCACGTCAATTGAAGATTAATGTTAATTAATAATGCAAACGAAGTAATTTCATGTCAAAATTTTAAAACGAGTAATTTTAACCGCTTGGTAAATTTGGCGTTAAACATGACATAAACATGTTTTTAAATTTAATCTTTCTGTAAAGTTATAGCTCAACGGACTGGGCAAAATAGGACGACCTAAGGGCTTTTAATAAGTCCCCCAAATAGCCGTTCGTCAGGCATAGAATGCTTGATGTAGATTTAATGTGCTCGTAATCCAACTAATACGTGACTGTTTTGTGGATGACCTACATCCAATATGTTAGCCATTTATTGCAACACATTGCGATACACGTTTGTCTTAAGGCTCTAACACACAATGCCAGTAATAGTTGAGTAGCGAGGATTTAAGGTCCTGTTCACATGGGGTTTTCCTAACGTTTTGCAAGGTCACCTTTTCTTATGCATTAAATTATGTTTTTTATTCCCCTAATTCAAGTCTCTATCTTTGCAATCGTTGAAGATAGAGTGAAAATTTGAATGGATTTCCAATCAGCGTAAAATTCTATTACAGTTATTGAATTAGGGGAATAAAAATAAAATTTAATGCATAAGAAAAGCTGACCTTGCAAAACGCGCGTTAGGAAAACCACGTGTGAACAGGGCCTTAAATCACTTGGTACTCGACTAAATTACTGGCCTAGTGAGTTCGAGCCCTTAAGGCTGCGACAAACTAGGCCAGTAATTTAGTCGAGTAGCGAGTGATTTAGTAGCTCTACTTAACGAGGTAACGGCAAGTGGGGGGTAATTGTTCATATAGATGTATTATATATATATTACAAATTATTTTCACTTTTCAATCTGCATTTAATTATTTCCACCCGAGAAACGCCGGGTAATTAATTCTGCTAGTTTAAAAATAAATATAAAACACTCTCTTAGTGTTTTTAATTTTTTGTTTGATTTCCTTCTCGTGAAACTCCGGTATTCCTATTGCTTTTTATAATTCATCGATTGCAACTGCCTTGGATGCTTTATTTTTGTTCGGAGAAGACTTCACATTCCATAAGCACTACTGTTTCATACAAGCAGTAACAAATTTGACCGTAGTATCATCACTCCAACGAATCATGGTGCCGATAAAAATGCTATTTTAAGAGAATAAAAAACTTTAAACAGAACCGATTTATTGACTAAAGAAAAAGAATGGATTTAAATAACAGAGATAAAAACGATCCGCGAGACAGGCGATCAACAAACTGTTGTAAAAATTTAAATCTCATGTGTGTGTGTGTGTGTACTATGCATATTTTAACAAAAAACACTCACAAGAAAGAGACCTCGAGCAATGAAAACGAATAACTAATGAACTCTACTAAGCAGATGTGTTCACACCTGTCTAGTCTCCCGATAGTGGTGAGAGGAGTATGGTGGGGCGCACTACTCGACCGCCTACTATCCATTTGGTTGGATCGAGTCCACTAAACCGTTTTACTAAATTACTCTACTAAATAGCTTTGTCCCAACTTGTTTAGTTACTAAATCACTCGCTACTCGACTAAATTATTGGCCTAGTGTGTAGCAGCCCTTAGAGTATAAATTTCGGGTTGACAGGATAATAGAAAAGGATAGAAAATGAACTTAAATGGTCGGATAAGTATTAGTCAAGTGGTTCCGGTACATGTCAGAGACCTTACAAGAACGATACTGCATTCAAAAACACTTTCAAATGACGCGAAGTTTTAAATCTCTGTAAAGCATTATTTTGCGTACTAACGACTTCTTACAGCTGGTTACGTTGAAATTGTTCCTTTCACAGTTGATGCTGTTACAAAGTGCGTTGCTCTATTTCAGTTCTCCTTTTGTTTACGCTTCCTCTTCATTATCAGTGAATAAGTAAAGAGCAGTTGCCAGATTTATAGAAGGAAGAAAGCAACCAAAGAAACAACCAAACCCAACACTTCACTTTTCAGAAAACATTCCTAAAATTTTAAAGTATTTTATGATCAGGAAAAAAAATTATAAAAGTTAAAGTAGGTTAGTTGATATTTTTATTTGAATTAAATTATTCGGTTTTTTTATTTCATACTCCAATCCAAATTCTGAGTGGTTTTCTTAAATTCCACAAACCAATTGGTAAAAACAATTACAAACACATGACGAGTGTACGTTTCGAAACTTTCAAAAATATTTTGCATCAAATCATGCCATTTATTAAAAGCAACACACTTTTGTCTATTCTGAAATCACATGACTCAAGTCCACCGAACTCCGCATTAGATTTGTGATAAGATAGTTTAACTTTAGGAAATGAATTAAGGGCTTTGAAAGGGGTGGACCAGATGTTGCTTCACAGCACTTGTCGACCCAAAATTCACTTATTTACTATATGAGATTTTGACTTTGGCTCGTTAACTATGTAGTAGAAAAACAACCAGATCTTGATAAATGTGATATCTCGCCATAAGAAGAAAACTGAACAAATTTAAGAACTAAAATTAAAAAACAAATCATCGTCAATATCTAGATGACAAACCTATCTCGTCACTATCAAAATTGGTCAGATCTCGATGGATGAGGTTATCCGTAGAAACCAATTGGCGGGTTAACTAGACAGATACGTAAGTATCACAATTCTTTATTAAAATAGGATACTGAGTGATGATTATTTGAAGACGAATAGGCCTGGTGCACACATCCGGTTTTTCAACGTGCGACGCCGCTGCCGCAACGCAAGTGCGGTCTGAGATACATCAGATCCAATGGAGCAGTGCACACATGCCTCCAGCGCCGCTGGGGCTACGCACGTCCAACTTGCGTGCAATTTGTACCGCAGTTCCCCACGGAGCCGCACACGCGTCTGTGTTCGGAAGTACCTTGTTTTCATAAACAAATGGAATATAAATAATAATTAATAAATGGTTTTATCCAGTAACGCCTATTTTGTTTAAAAATATACTTTTTTTTTACACCAAGTAAGCGAAATAAACACGTTTTCTTCGATAGAATATTAATCGCAAATGGCGCGAAATGAGTTCGTGCGTCATTTCACGGTTATGTGTGCATAGTTGGGCCTCGGTGCCGCAGCTACGCCGCACGTTGAAAAATCGGATATGTGCACCGGGCCATAAAAAGGATAGGTAATTTATCCTTGCTCATATTTCATCAGCTTATAATACACTAGAAACTTCGAGACCATCATTTGGCCAGCATATATGTAAGTTATGAGACAGCGTTTGCTGCGGAGGAGATCATTATGATGGTATACGCAGTTCAAATATATGCGCACGATGGCATTCATCTGAGCTCGAACACTGCAAAAATGATCTCAACGTGTTTTTCATCTATGCGATGCTGTCCACTCAACTCGCGTTTTACGAAAAGAATGGATCGTCATAACGCATTGTTTACGTGGTTTGTAGACAGCGGTCCTAATTTGGCTCCATCGCGGATTTTCTAACATCGTTACGGATGATTTATTTTTTAGTGTGGATCTTCTCATTTTGATCTTTGTTGTCCCTTGCTAAATGTAGAGTCAAGTCTATATTTATAGCATGCCTATGATTTTAAAAACTAAGAACACAAATCAATAGAGGGATAGTAATAGATTCGCAAAAATGAAATATTGACTAATAAACTATCTGTCGAAAACGAAATTATTTTTTTCATTTGAAGACCAAATGCTGATACTATGCCGAATGCAGTTGGATTGGTTGTTGTAAATATTATGGGAAATAAACCATGCACCAAGCGAAAATGGTAAAACAAGCATAAAAGGAAAGAATGACATGTTCTCATAAAAAAAATACAGTTGATTACCAACCCATAACCTCCTAACTACTTACAATGGATTGATGACGAATCCCTTAAAGTCGATTCTATTTATTATTTTTGTTGCCATATTATACAAGAATAGCCGATTTCTGTGCCACATACATTGGTATGTTAATATAATGCAGGCAGGATGCAATATATCGATGTCATATACAAGAAACATTCTTTATTAGCTAAATATGGAGGCGTTAGTATTTTTGTGATAGTACGGGCTTCTTGTACATATATTATATACTGGATAACAGGTAGTTAATCCTTATCTTCCAGTGGACTGTTTGTTTGCTCTAAAAATCCCTCACATATCAAGCTAATTAGAGTCTGTTTTGGATTTTTTTTTTTAATTTTCTATTTTAAACAATTTGGAATAGACAAGTTTCAAGTTAAGAGAATTTATTTCTCCACATATTCCCTCCAACGTTGGCGTGGTGGGGAAACCTGGAGAGTGGGGTGACAGCTGAGATGTGACCTCGTCATCTGACCGTGGTTCAAAATTGCAAGGTGTTCTCGGATTTTTACCTTCGGGTTTAATCCTGGATCGTCGCTAATAACCTGTTTTTTTTGTTGTTGCTCCAGTGTAATGTTTATTCAATACCTACTAACTATTTCCTCAGTTTAAAAAAAGAGTAAGTTTCATACAAGCAAATCATACAAATATTTCACTTTTCGGAATTAATCTTCCTTTTTACTTTTTTATATAGGTTTTTTAGGTAGGTTTTTTTGTTGTTGCTCCAGTGTGATGTTTATTTAATACCTACCAACTATTTCCTCAGTTTAAAAAAGAGTAAGTTTCATACAAGCAAATCATACAAATATTTCACTTTTCGGAATTAATCTTCCTTTTTACTTTTTTATATACGAGAGAGAAATGTTTCTCATTTTTTCTGTCGCACTGAAAATGGCCCATTGTATGCTTATACAAGTGTTTTTATTAATTCTATCTAGTATATCCACATCATGAGTGCAGGATTTCAAATTTTTGGGAAAAAGTGTCGTGTTGTATCTTAAAAGGGGTGCCAACAATTCCATGTGCTGTTTCAGTTTAATTGCAAAAATTTCAGCTTCGATTATTGTAATAGGTTGATTGAATCGCTTCCTTTTAGCACATGTTTAAACTTTTTCATGGAGAGATATATAACAAATTACTGTTTGTCATAAGAACTGTTGTTCTGGGCAGTACTCAACTTTTTTGAATACAATTCTATTGCGTCCTCCATCCTTGTTTCTCATATCGCTGTACGGTTCCAGTCACTGCATCGGAAGCACCTGTCATAAACGACTGCGTAGTTTTGAATTGGGAAAGCTAAAGTATTGGTCAAGTCTTGTTTTCACCTTTTAAAACTGTTTTCTAGCTTCTTCTGCCGATTGGATTTTCTTTTATCCTTTTCCTTACAGCCATTCAGGTATTCATGTAAAATGGTTTGAATTTTATTGTATCTTTCAAGTAACGAGAGTAAAAGTTGAGAATTCTTAGAAAAGTTTTGTGACTGTAAATTTTGTTTGTTGTCTATAAAAGCTTATAATTTTTTATGGTAAAGGACATAAACCTGTAATGGTAATAAGATATATCCAAGCTTCTATTTTTGAGATGCAATGATTGACATTGATTCGAAGACCATAATTACGAAGATCATTTGTGTATCCACATCCATTCCATTCAAGTAGAACTATGTTTTCTCTTATAGATTCTGTGCACATATTTAAAAATATACGAGATAGTTGGTTAAACCAAAAAAAAAAAAAAAACCCTGATTTTGAAAATCCTCTGAATTCCAATTTTAATAAGGCTTCATTTATGGCTCTGAGAACGATCTATTAAATTGAAGCAATGAAATTATATTTATCTAGCAAAAGGTTTAACTTTAAAAAGTCTTGCTGCTGCAAATTTGGAGAAACAAAATGTCAAATTAGTTTTAAAATTTTTTAATAAATTTGTACCACATGGTTAACTAACTCTTGGCCTTAAACACAATATACATCAATTTAAAGTTACAGCAGGATTTATTGATGTAATTTTTAAATGGTGTAATATTTTTTTTTAATGTAAAAACTATTTATAAGGGATTCTCGTCAAAGAAATGTGCTAATGGAACCACTGAAGGGAAGATTAATTGAATTAAAATAACATGTTTTAAAATACATTTCTGCTTTGGCTTGATGCTTGGGGAAATATGAATTGCACTACTGGTGCATTATCTAAAGAGACGTATAAAGCACTAATCCAAACAACAAATGGTATGTTGGAATAAAATCCATATTGCATTGATGAACTCAAAATGAAATATACTTTAACTAGAAAAATTCAGACCGATAGTCTGGAAGCTAGATTTGGAAACTATTGACAAATGGCTGGATCTCAATACCATATTTCAATGAGGCAGTTGTCATAGTGTGAAAAAAAATTACGATTACAATCGTGTGTTAGATTACACTCATGTCCATAAATTAAGGATAATGCCAGCTCCGGCAAATAAAGGTTCAGAAACAAAACAAACGTGACTTATTCACATACAGCCCATTTTTAAACAAAAGATAATGTACAAAAAAGATGATGTATGTATGACGCCCTTCATAAAAACTACGATTTTTGCTCACTGGAGCAATAACCAAAAATATCACCTTACAAAAACTTGACATGGTTGGTATGATGGTTAATACATTGCATGTCTACCAGACGATGAAATACAGTTCGTACAACGCCTAGGCATGCTGAGGATAAAATTATCGAGCTGATCTTGGGGAAGATCATTCCACTCAGCAAGCAATGATCTCCGAAGTTCAGGTACACATGTAGGAGGTGGTTGACGGGCTGAAGCTTGTCGGCAAGCATGTCCCACACATGCTCTATCGGATTCGTCAGATGAGAATGTTGACCATTCCATACGGGTGATATCCTCAGATTCAAGGCATTGGTTTACAATGTTTGCACGGTGAGAACGGGCGTTGTCATCCATAAACACAAATAGTCTGATAGGCCTGCGGGCATATAGACCAACATGTATCAAACGTCTGTAAACGATTTACCTTGAAACTGTCGTACCCGTAGCTGAAGATAGCTGACGAGAAAGGACGGATGCTGTTCTCCGTCTGATTCTTTTTGCAGTTACTGCCAAATACCAATCGTCATTCGGCGTTGTAACTCGGGGCAGACCTGTACTGTAACGTCTACTGACATTTCCATCATTTTGGAATCATTGCCAAAGCCTAGAGATGACACTTTGGACGATTCCAAGTTCCATTGAAACTTCGTCTGAGTACGCCCACATTCCAGGCGGCCGATAATTCTACCACGTAAAAAATCGACATGCTTCCTCTGTGCCATAACTATTCGGTTGTGGCACTGAGCGTCTTACAGAACGCTTGTGAACAATTTTACTTCTTTGCTACCATTTCTTATATACACCTCTCTTACACTCTCGTCATTGTGACGTACTATCGGCGTCATGTGATCGCTTCCTGTAATTTAGATATTATTCTTAAAGATGTGTGCGATAATTCTTCAGGTGAAATTTTTACTTTAGAGTTTGATTTTCGTGTGATTCTGAAATATCCATAATTTATGGACATGAGTGTAGAATTACTTTTGATTTCTAGTGTTGTTTCACTTACACATTTGGATGTTGCAATCTCAGATAAATTTTCACGTGCAGAAAAGAATAAGAAGAGTTTTAACGACTTGCCCCATATTAATATTGATGCTGATAAAATTGAAAGGGCAAAACATTACTTCGCAGTCCTAACTTTTTTGGGGGATATTGTAGTCGCGTTGCTATTAAAAAACTGAAATGCAATTGCCGAAAAAATTACTGGTTCTGAATTCCAGATAAAAATTTAGATGAAAACTGTAATCTCATAAAACATTTAGCCAATGGTGGACTTAAATGTCCATCTCATTTTGTGGTAACAATTATTACATTTAAATATCACTGTTAACAGCTTGTATTCTTAATTTCAAGATTTTTCACAAAAATAAATAATCAAAGGCAGCTAAGATTGGCATTGGATATACCGAAGGAGGTGAATAGCTGTAGATAATGATTGTACAAATGGTCATAATAGTGTTTACATTTGTAAATTATTACTATATGTGTCACACAAATATAATGTTAAAAAATATGTGTATTAAAGAAAATGATAATTTTATCAAAATGAAAAAACAGAAAAAAAAAATTGTTAAAGCGAAAACTTGAGACTTTGAAAAAGTAGTGTATGACAACAAATGCAATTAAAAAAAAATGTTCTACATATTACTGACATCTGTAAAAATTTCATGCCAAAAATATAATCGATTTATAATCATGCATGTGTTGTATTTGTCATATTAGTTTACAAGTTATTAAAGGAGTGATTAAATGCCTAAATCTAAACAAGTTTTTGAAACGAAATAGATTGTTAATAAACTTATGTAAAATTTCATTTAATGCATGTGAGATAAGATAAAATTTGGTGTATCATTATGACACAAAGTTAATTTTTTCTCGTCTATATATGTGTATAATATATAATAAATCTGAAAAGAAACTGAAGAAACTATTGTGAAATTATCGAAAAAGAAAGATAGCTTTAAAAAATTAATTAAACGCACGCTTTATTTGAATCTAATATTTATAATAGATCAGTTTTCTATTTTCGGACTCAATTAATTTATTTTTATTACATAAATTATTTATTGGTATTATACCCTGTTAAAAGCTTTATGTTGATCATCAGTTTTTTTTTTTTCAAAGTTCTTTTCTGCTCTAAAAGATTGTTTACTGCAATTATTTCACGTCATATTTTTTCGGTCCAAAAACCAATTCTTTTTTTTTTAAATAAAATCTACAAAGATTGAGTATAATTCTAAAAAACTTTCAACCTAACCAAATATCAATAAACAGTTGAAATATAAGTTTATGAACCACCACGGCTGGTAAGGCCTTCGGTTTGTGACGTCATAATAGCGTACAGAGGTTTCGTATAGAGTCGGTGTTGACCTAGCTGGCCAAGGAAGTGATGGGAAAGCTTGAAGACAATTCATATTAACACGTGACGTGTGCAGCTGATTATCTTGTTAAAAAGTACTAGGGGGCCTGCCCCCTGCTCGCTAACGCTCGCCAACCCCCGGAGGATTGCTTCGCTGCGCGAACCTATGCTCGCTTCGCTCGCCTCAATGAAGACATGTGTCCTAGCTGAAGGGATTGTTTACAAAATATGATATTCAAAGAAAATATTTTTCAAATCTAAATTTGCTGTATTACAGAAAAGATGTATACAGTATCTCTAAAATCAGAATTCAAATGAAAACTTCGAGCAAATTTTGACTCGAAATGTGAGCACTAATTTGGAAATTGAACACCCAGCATGTTGTTTGTGTGTACATTTACCCAGTACTCGACGCACCCACACTTTTTCATTGAGTTTGTTGCCGTAAGTTGTAGAGCAAGCGTCTTGTTGAACTATAATTGTTGGCCCTGAAAAGGACCGTTTTTTAAATGGCCCTGAAAAGATCCTCCGATTTCTTTGATTTCTATTATAAACTAACTGCAACAGCTCATTAAAATTTCCTTTTTTTTTTCAATAAAATTTCATCCGATAACGCTATAAATTCAATTGATGCGCGAGACTTCGCGATAAACAAACAATCGTACAGTGTTGCCAAAACGCGATTACAAATAACGTCTTTTTTGCGTGCCACGTAAGAAAATTATATATATAGATATCCGGAGTATCGCAAAAGAAACGGTATCACAACCGGTCGTAGAATGTCGTCTACGTACCTCGATGTTGTAAGTTTGCCAGAAATGACTACCGAAGTGGTCCGGCTGTCAAAGGAGATGGCATCCCAGACCATAACGCCCTGTTGTAGGCATGTGTGGCATGCAAGGGCAGTATCCCCACGTTTCCATGGACGTCACTTTTAATGGCCATCCACGTCAAGACACAGTTGGAAACGGGACATGTCACTAAAGACTATCAGTCCTCAGTCAGCGCCGTTCCAAGTTGATAGAGCCCGGCACCACTGTTATTCTGCTCCTTCTTGTTGCGTCGATGTTTTTGTTATAGAGTATATAAAACGTTCTGAAGCATTTTTTAATTCAAAACGAAAACATTGAATAATTATAGTCCAAATGGTGTAGTGATAGCTGATTTACATTTATCCTCCTCTGTAATAGGTAGATGATAAGATTAACCCTCTGACTGCTCAATTTGTGGACCGAAATCGCTACAAAAATCGTGTTTTTTTTTTGCATATTAAAAATCTATATATTTTGGAGAATTGAAATATGCATTTTTCTCTTTCTAGAAAAGACTTTTTATATAGATTTTTATCATGAGAAACTAAACTGTCAGAAGTTATTGTTAGCTATATGCACAGTAATTCCCGGATTTCCACGAAAAGGAACTGGAGGAGGAGGAGGAGGAATATTCTTCATATCAATTTTGCACCACTGCCTAACGCTTTGCAAGTTTATTGAATCATGATCAGATTCATCGCTATCTGAGGAGCAGTCCGAAAAATCTATATCACTATCAAAACTAAAATCACTTTCAGAATCTGATAAATCATCAGGAATATATACTCTGTCAATCGCTGAACGTTTTCTAGCAGCCATTTCTGATTAGAAAAAGGCGCCAAACAAAGACACGAAGTTAGCGGTAAATACAAAGTACCTTCAAATGAGGCAATTTAGAGGACGACTAGCGACAACTGTTGACCAAAATCTAAATTTAACGTCTAACACTGTATGTAATTTATTTCATTGGTTAAACGGTGAAAAAGCGGGATGCGCTCCTCAATAAAGATAGAAAAACACCTGCCCGCGAAAATCGCGGGATGAGCAAATTTTGCTACATTTGAGTTGCCCGTGGAAATCGCGGGATAATCAGCCAGTGGGTTAAAGAATATATTTTTGTAAAAACTAGGTTTTAGAAAAATATTATGTATTTTAAATATGACGAAAATCTTTATTTTCCCGTACAAGATATCAATCTGGTATAGTTCAAGGATTAATTTGACGATTGTCTCCAAAAGGTTGAAAGAAAAATTGTTTTCACAACCAAATGTAAGGGCCACTGGAAACTAGACAGTCGAATGATATTTTTCTTAGAATGAAAGTAAATTCGTGTTAAGCTATTTCAAGTCGTTTAAGATCAAGTTGTCTTGCTTTAGAATGAAGAGTTGTACTTACGTTCGATGAAATGTCTAACGTTATATTTTAAGTTTTAAATAAATACATTAGGTTTAGTTCAATAAGAATGCAAATGGTACAGACGTCGTTATTTCCAGAAACAAATGCCACAAATAGCTGCGTTATTCCATTAATCTTTGGTAAAGTGAATTGATAAATCTTATTTCTTAAGATAGCCAGATTCTAAAATCCCTTTATAAATTTCTGCAACAATAAATGGCCATTAAATGTCACGTTTGAGTCCTAGATCGAGACTTAAAACTTTAATGTCATGGGTTTCAATTTCAGGATTCATTAGCAACATTTGATTTGTAGTTAATCTATTTGCCTTCTAAGAAGGTAGCTGGAACTATGCTTGCATCACCGCTGACTATTCGAAAGCATAATTTTAGTTTTAGATATTTCCACAAATAAGCGAAATTTCCGACAATCACTTAAATTTTTGCAGAAGTTGCGGCATCTACTGAGGTTGGAATTGTCCTTTTTTTTTGGACGAATTATTTATTCAACTGCTAAGGGATGCATATTCCACTGGAATACATTTTCCCCCTTAAGCGAAAAAGGTAAAAACAAAACTTTCCTTACAGATTGCATAGTTTCAGGATCTGCAACGATATCGACCACGAAAATTATCTGCACTACTGACATTCAGCCTAGAATTGCAACGATCGGATAATTAAGCAATTTGTTGTTCAAGAGAATTAATTTTCCACAGCAATTCATCATTTGCAATTTGGGGGTGCAGTATTAACAAAATATATTTCAGACCTAGGACTTGTTTTTTTATGTACCATGTAATAACAGACTTATTATTTTATCTTCCTCACTTATAATAAGATAATTTTTACAGAGGTAACTTTTTCAAGCCATGTTGTTTTGATTGAATTTTCAGTTACATATGTAGCCGAAACCGATTTGAGTTTATGCAACAAATGACTAGGCTCTTCGTACTTCCGAGTTCAATATCGGTAATTAGATGTTTAATGCAAACACTTTTGCTTTCCTTAAATAAATTTAGGTCTGGCTGTAGAATCAGAATATTTGCTCGGACTCTATCACTCGCAACATCTCATATGTTCTCAACAAATTTTGAGTCTAATTGGGAAACTAAACCTTTGTGTAGTTCGGGCTTCGAATTGCACTTTCGATTGAGAATTATTTAGTTTCGTCGTACACAATTCAAACATTCTGGATGGTCACAATGGAACGTTTTCTTCGACAATAGAAGAACAAGAAAACGTGATGAAGTAAATATTTTTTATTTAAGAGTAATTTTCTGTAAGCGAGGTGCGCTTGTGATAGTTGACATTCTTGATTTTGCTGAAATTTACACCAGATGTTCTCTATAGTGTTTTACAAAAAAGTGAATCAGCGTTTTTGGAGAAAAAAAAATTTCTTGCCAAGTTATGGTTGTTTTATAGGGCAGGTAAAGGCCGTTTTCTTGCACTGTAGCAAAATACAGCAAAGTGTAATTTAAATTTCTGGAAAACTTTAGATAACTGCCAAGGAGTTTTTTTCATAATCTACTTATATAATACCAGTACTAAGTTTTAGAAATGAGAATTTCTCGGTATCTTGCTAAAGTTTGCAGGAAGGGGACCCCCAAAATTAGGGTTCTGCGAGCGGAAATGTCCAGTTTACAGAAATTTAAAGCTTAAATTCCGCAAACTTCAGACAGGTGCCAAACTTTTTGATGTGAATTATGTTTTAGCATCCTGTCTAGGCTATTACTGAATGAAAATAATTTTAGCAACTCTAAGGAGTTTTCCAGAAATTCATCTTAAAAACCGATGATTTTTTCCAAATTCCACCATTTTTTAACGTAACATGTCTCAAAACTTCAGATTCTAATAAACATGCTATTAGTGCCAGAAGATAGCATAATTGTTATATAACAACATCCCTTTGTCTGTTCCTTGCACTATTCCTAGGTTTTTTATAAATAGGAGTTACGTTATCATCAAAATGTTCAAAAACGGTCAATTCTGTGTTGCATTTTAAAATATCGAAACTTCAAACTATTACCTTGACAATGTTTTTTTTTTTATCAATTAAATCCTGGATACAGACATGGATGTGAAGTTTTTAAATATTCCTTCACTGCAACTTTACTACATGAAGATCAAATTGATAAAAATCACGTTTGTACCAAATTTCCTTGAACCCAATATATAAGAAAATCTTCAACTTTCAGAAGGGAAGTAAATGTTATTTCTAGATAAATTGCAGTTATTTGACATTTTTCATGTTTTTGAAGGACTGACTGAACACTTGGAATAATTACTAAAATATGTCAGCCTAGAAAATACTTCAATGACAAATGAGTGACTACAGTGAGCAGTCGTGATGGCCTATTTTGGTATTGGACTTTCGAGCTTTTTCCCGAAACATCAGAAAGCCAGTCTGTTATAGAGCCTATGGGATTATAGTCAGTATAAATTCTAAATTATTGTTGGATCCTCTTGATATGTCGCTGGTTAGGATGTGAATTACTATATGTGAACGACACGTGGAACATACCATCGGCTTAGACAGACATCCATTAACTGACATTTTTAGGAAAGACATTTTAGGCACTAAATGATTATTTTCATGATAATGAGAAATAAACTGTCATATTGTATTCGGCTTAAAGGAAAATATAACATTATCAGAGTGTTTACATTTTTAATTTTTCCAAAAAATCACTAATTAATTTTTAATTGGTTTTACTGTAAAATTTGTTTTATAGTAAGTGAGTTTAGGCTTTAAGCCGATGATATAAGGGAATGCTTGATCTATATGCATGAGATTTGATTCACTAGTTGGTTAGAAAACTTGGTAGGAAAATTGCATGAGAGATTGCATTGGCATATCTATTAAACGTTTGTCGTGGGTCTTACTGCTCTCATTGAGTGTCACTGCATCAAGAAAATCTTCAGTGGTTTTATTTCCCGTGTTTCAAGTTTGTGTGACTGTAAAATTCACAATTTTTTTTGTAAGTGTCAAATATTTTTCAAACATCCCGTCAATAAGATGTTTTACGATTTCCAAATCTCCGCAATGACATTTCATAAAATCTTATGAACTAACGTCGGCAACTAAAATTACTTCTAAATTCCCTTCCTTCAAAGTCAAAATATGAGCTACTCTATAAAAGATACGAAGACAAAGTGAGACGAGACAAAGGAGAAGCTTTGACTGCCCTCAAATACCATCAAACTCCAGCAGGCACAGTACAGTTTTTTTTACTGGGGAAATATTATACTTGATAAAGAGTACCGGTTCGAAAATTCATGAATTCTGAAAAAAGTGTATGTGAAACATTCCCGAAACCATCCCTGAGAAACTTCCCCTCCTTTCCGATAGATGCTTTCTGGGAATTTTTCATCTTTTCCGTCATATTTTAAAATAAAATACATTATATGACGAGGAATTTTTTAAACTGCATTGTAGAAGTTCTTTTGTAGTTTCTCATGAAACTTTGGAATGTGGTCATCTGAAACTGAACCCACTGACATTTAATGATGAATTTTGGTATGTGTTCGCGGTTATTTTTTGCTTCACGCATCAATAGTAAAATACACTGCTGGCCACCCAAATTGCAACACCAAGAAAGACAAGAGATATCACAACAAAATTTATTTTGTAGATAACATGTTGATCAAGTATCAAATGATTAAATTTATAGACTTCTGTGAAGTGTGGTTCCTGCCAAAATCAGTAGCCAGAGTAGCCGCCATTGTTAGAGATCACCGCTGCCACACGCCTCGGCATTGATTCAAAGAGACTTTGGATGTGTTCTTGGGATACAGCAGACCAAGCAGCTTCCACACGTTGCCAAAGTTGATCTGGCGTGGCAGCTGGGGATGTAATCTGGGTCAATCGTTGAGCAACCATGGACCACATGTTTTATATCGGCGAAAGATCCGGAGAGCGAGCTGGCCAGGAAAGCAATTCAATCTGGCGATTGACGAAGAACCCTTGGACGATGCGTGCCACGTGTGGTCGCGCATTATCCTGTTGAAATATGGCTGTGGGCAAGCCCTGAAGGTAAGGAAGGACAACTGACTCCAACACCTCGGAGATGTAGCGGTTGCTGTTTAAAGTACCGGCAATGCGTACTAGAGGAGTGCGAGAGTGATATCCAATAGCTTCCCCATACCATAATACCCGGTGCCGGACCAGTGTGGTGGTGCATAACGCAGCTGTAATGAGGTTAGCATGAGTTGGAATAAATTGAAAATAAATGCCCATGTTTGGAAATGACTGCATGAATAAATATTTTACTCTAATGGCATAAAATAAAAATACTGAAAACAGATTAAAAGATTCCCTGTTCAAACGACGTTTAGGTTACCACTAAAGCTTTCATTGATTTTATGGATTCTTTATTGCTTACATTTCCATAAGGACAAATTTATTCAAGGAGTTACGCATAAAAATATTAACAAGAAAAGTTATACGTATAATCTTTAAGATTGAAGGAAATTATTTTAAACCATACTCTTGATGTTAGCTACACTCTATAACAAAAAAATCGACGCACCAAGAAGGAATCATCCGATTGCTTTGAAATTTCGTACGGTAAAATGCTTTGACCAAATATGCAAATTATTAAAATTTGGTGTCCAATGAATGAATAGTGCGATCTCCAGCGCACCAGAACTGCGCATCCAGCAGATGTATATAAGGAGTTGTTCTTGAACTGTTGTTAAAAATTTCTGCTGCATTGCGATTTAGGATACCTTTTAATGACTGAAAAAATGCCTCGCCGCAGGATTCGAGCTCACCTCCGCTAATGCATGTTGTAAATTTCATATTATTTGCATGCTTCCTTCAGGGTGTTGCATTTACGGTGGCCAGCAGTGTATATGGATAGCCTCCATGGTTATACTTCCTGCATACATTAATGGCGAAAGATTTGGTTTGTCTCTCGTTGTTTTTTTGCTGCATAAATTAATGGTAAAACATTTGATTTAGTTTGTTTGGACGGTTATCTTTCGCTACACACATTAATGGTTTGGTGTCGTCACCCCAAAACGGTAACGTGAAAACAGTACGAATCGTATACAACCAACAGCTAAAATACGTAAGCTCTTATTATTCCAAGAACATTAAAGAAAAATATACAGTATTTACATCATCACATTAAGATTGTTACACCAGCAGATAAAAGCATGTATTCTGCCAGTCCAGCATGGTGAACAAGTCTCACCCGCTACTTCTGGCTCTCTGTAACCGTTGTCTCTAACTTGCTCTGCCGCAGTCTAAAAATAACCCAACGGTAAAAGTCAAAACCAATCAGACATCATCTGGACGAACACCACCTGTTCTCAAGTCGTTGCAAAGCGCGTGGAGAATGAAGAGCAGCTTGCACCAAACACTAACCAACAGAATATATTCGGTATTCCGAAATTCCGATGACACAATTAAGTAGACAGCTGCCCTGCAGGTAACCCTTACTAAAGGTCAAGAACAACGGAGTTCCTCACGATGTCACAATGGTAAAAGATTTGGTTTGGCTTCTATTTACGCTTATTTTTTGGAGTTCGGAATACTGGTGAAAGAATGAATGAGAAATATATCTGAAGAAAACCCGAACTGAACCTCTGTTAAGTCATCTCTCAAAGAACAGCACATAAAAAAGCCATTAAATATGGAATAAAATCTAAATTCAGAAGAACATAAAATTAGGATATAGGGCCGTCTTCAAATTAAATTGCGTCCACACTCTATAATTTTTCAAACTTAAAAACTGGCTAACATTACTGGGCTACGAGTATAAACTATTTGGAGACCTTAATATTAATTATTTGAAGAGTGGGGTGCTAGCTCAGGTATTGACTTCGTCATCTGACCATGGTTCAAAATTAAGAGGCGCTCAACTCGAATCTTTCCCTTTGGGACTGATCCCATGTCGTCTCCAATAACCCACTATGTTGCTCCAATGTGACGCAAATTAAACTACCTACCTAATATTAAATATGTTTTCAAGAATCTAATTCATATTTTCTGAAGTAATCTTTCTATATTTTGTGTTTTGTTAATATCTAAGAACCCAGAAGAAGTTCAACATAACCTTTAGTACACAATATTAATTACGAAATTAATTTTTCGAAAAACCGTCAAAAAAGCACTGCTGAAAATTGGAAAAATCTTCATGGATACGTACATCTATTCGTACTTACATCGGGGCAGAAATGAAAACATTTTTTGAGTGAAACATTTGAACTACGTCAAAACAGGAGCATCTACAATCATGCAGAAACTTTAAAATGACAATATTAAGTACACGCGGTTTGAAAGTATGCCAAATCAAATGAAATTTCTCTATAAGTACAGATGAGAATACAAAATAATCAATTTTACTGGCAAAGGACATCCAAATCAGGATCGAAAGACACGACATTGTAGAATGATAGGATAAGAAAGCACTTAGAATTCCTTTGAATTTCCCAAGAGTATCAAGAAATTCCCTTCTTCAAGATCTATAAAAATGCTCTTCCTATACTGACGCTAAAAGAAGACAGGGGGTCTAGTTATACTATAAAAACAGAAAGTTATTCGCAGTGAATTACATCCATGGACGAAAAGCCTAAAAACATGTAACGCCAAATATCGATTGGCTGAAACTGACATCTAAAAACATTTCTGAGCCGATGATTAGAAACAAGGTGAAATGCTTGAATGAAATATTGAACGAAAGGGAAAACTTGTCTCTCAATCATAGTAGTTCTCATTACAAATCATTATCTTCTGTTTGTCAACTTTATCAGTCGTGATGAAATTCATTAGAAGCTATGTTCATTAAAAAAAAGAACCTCAGTATTCCAACTGATGACAAGACATATTTTGTCACATTGCAATTTCTCTTAAAAAACAATAAAAAAAAAGTGTTCATAATTTTTATTTTTTTACCTAAATACTAAGTCATTATACGGCAGTAATGTAATTTTTTTTGTCAGTTAATGAGTTTGTGTTCTTCGCAGCCGTTAGATGAATAATTATAATGATAGACTTATAAACGAAAAAACAAGTTTAGCAACAAAGTTAAAAGGGAGCTCGTCTTCCTTCAAGGGCACGTGTTCTCACATGCATGGATCACCATGGCGCCAAATTGCGTATTTAGTCAAGCATAGGTTTATTCTTACACCCATCATTAAAACTTGTTCTAGTTGGGCTACATTCCAATCAAGGGACAAGGGATCGTAATTAGAGAACAATATTCCTCTTGTTATCCACATTATTAACGATATATTTCTTCCCACTTCATACAGTAAACATTTTAGAAGTTTGTTCGAAACTGGATATCGTTCATTAGTTGTATTGAGGTTAGGGAGTTGTTTAAAACAATTCATCCAAGGTATCTGGAGTGAAATTCTTCTGCATACTTTAACTTTAATAAGGATATGTTGATTAGGGTTAAATAGGTTGGGTTGATAAGATGTAGGGAGCAAGATTTTCATATTGACAACAAAAAAAGAAGCATTCGATAAGTTTTGTATTGGAGACTGATCTTCAGAAAATGGATCCATTATTGTGACCAAATATTCACTTTACTTTTACCACCTGGAAACTTTATTTAGATATTTCCCCCTTCAATGTTTCGTCTTGTAATAAATACAGCTTTCGATAAAAATTTCATTTTCCTCAAATTTAAAAACTGTATCTCCAATAATTTACATATTTCGCATTAGTGGATTCATAAATATGACTAGAGGTTTGTTGGGATAATATGGTGCAATAGTCATATTTGGACTAACAACGTCAAATAAATGGATTTTCAAATGTAAGGAAAGTTTTACTCTCAAATCAGGGAGAAATACACCCTTCAAATTTAGAGAATGACGACATAGAATATTCCAGAAACGTTTAACGTTTATTCTATATAATGTTTGGATTATTTGAATAGTTTTTATGCGCTCTTGATGCAAAAAATAATAAAACAAAATTAATTTTTTTCGCATGACAAATTTATTTATTTCTATGTAATATGACTATTCATGTAATATGACTATTCATGACTCAGCTAACTCAAGGCGTTCCTTCTTTTTTCGGTTTCACGTTACCAGTGTTAATTTCACATGGAATGAATGACTATCTGGTCAAATGCGTATTTCGCCAGCAAATTGATTAAAAATTGTGAGTTTAATAAAATGGACACCCGGTATAGTTATCTTACTCATTTTAATTTAAGTTTGTAAATAGAGAGATGGAAGTATTTAATTTAAAATTAGATTTTTATGAAAACTTAAGTTAAGCAAGAGAGAGAGAGAGATAAAATTATGCACAATGCTTGACATATTGTCGTGTAGATTTATTATAGGTAAGCTAACCTCTTCGTGTAAATTTGCAAAAGGCAAGCGAGGACAAAGATTACTGATCTCAACTCGAGACTTTATTATTCACTTGAACTGAGTGATACATCTCCTTTTATACCTTTTCCGAAAATGAATCGAACATTCGAGAATTCGAAAGTTCTAGAAATTAACATAAGTATATTACTGAAGAAGTGAGAAACAAACAGAAAGGAAACTTTAAAATGAAATCTACTTTTAGGCCACTTGCCTCTAGTGGGATTGGAACTCCGTACCTTCCGATTCGCAGTAAGGTGCAATACCGACTGAGCCTCGATTTTCAGACGAAGTGAATAAGTTTCGCTACATTTCCCCCTCCTTAAGACGAAGCAGCGTCCCGCTGCAGCCTGATCTGGCTCCTCGTAACAGGTCCCCTGGAAATGCTGTGCTCTCTTCCGTCATCTAGTTGTTTCTTTGGATCAAGATAGGGTTTTAACCTTAGGACGTGGACTACATCTTTGGAGATCCGCCGTCTGCTATTCTCTTCCATACTTTCTACTTCGTATGTTACGTCAGATAGTCGCCGTGTTATTCGATATGGTCCGAAATAACGTCTTAGGAGCTTTTCGGACAGTCCAACCTTTCGTACTGGAGTAAAGACCCAGACTAAGTCTCCGATGTTGTAGTTGACTGGTCGATGTCTCTCGTCATATCGTCGTTTATCAGTTTGTTGAGCGTCAAGGATGTGGATTTTTGCAAGCTGTCTAGCTTCCTCTGCCCTGGTGATCAGATGTTGCACGTAATTATCGTCGTGATTTTCTGTATTGAGCGGAAGAATTGCGTCTAGTGGTGTCTGGATATCTCTGCCATGAACGAGAAAAAATGGACTGAACCCTGTGGTGTCTTGTTTTGCCGAATTGTAGGCGAAAGTCACAAAGGGTAGGATGGTATCCCAATTTCTTTGCTCGACGTCTACGTACATGGACAGCATGTCTGCCAATGTCTTGTTAAATCTTTCTGTCAAGCCATTGGTTTGTGGATGGTAGGATGTTGTCAGAAGATGAGACGTCTGGCACAATTGATTGATGTCTTTTACAATATTGGATAAGAAGGAACGTCCTCGATCACTTATCATTTCTCTGGGAGCACCGTGCTTCAGTATGATGTCTTCGACTATAAATTTAGCGATTTCCGTGGCCTCAGCAGTTGGTAATGCTTTTGTGATTGTGAACCTCGTAAGGTAATCTGTACAAACAATGATCCAGCGGTTTCCGTTTCGGGTAACTGGAAAGCGTCCAAGTAGATCAATCCCAATTTTGGCAAATGGTATGTCAGGGGGTCTGATCGGATGAAGTTGCCCCGGTGGCGATTGCGATGGAGATTTTCGTCTTTGACATTCTCGGCAATGTGACACATATTGGCGTGTGCTCCCATATAGTCCTGGCCAATAGTATTTCCTCCTTATTCGGTCGTAGGTTTTGGCGAATCCGAGGTGACCGGCGGTTGGGGCATCATGAAGACTCTTTAAGACATCACTGCGGAGTTGTTTCGGTACGACCAAGAGCCATTGCTGTCCCATAGGATCATAGTTTCTTTTGTAAACCACACCGTTTCTAAGTTGATAACTTCGGTATCCGTCACCTCTTTTAAGAATTTATTTTGATTATGGGCTTCAGCTGCTTATCTTTTAACTGCTCTTTTCTGTAATCTGTGATGGCTGAAAGGAAGGGTATTTCATCACCGTTTTCGTTTAATGTTTCGAGAAGAGGCTTTCTCGACAGCGAATCGGCATCGGAATGTTTGTGACCGCTCTTGTAGACTATGGTGATGTCGTACTCCTGCAACCTTAAAGCCCATCGTGCAAGTCTTCCAGATGGGTCCTTAACATTGGCTAGCCAGCACAAAGAGTGGTGATCCGTTACTACGGTAAAGGGTTTTCCGAAGAGATACGGTCTGAATTTATTGATCGACCAGACGACAGCAAGGCACTCCTCTTCGGTTGTAGAATAGTTCTTTTCAGCGACTGTCAGGGACCTGGATGCGTAGGCTATTGGTTTTTCCTTATTATCTTGGATCTGTATTAGTACTGCACCGATGCCATAACCACTAGCGTCTGAATGTATCTTCGTTTCTGCATTTGGAAGGAAATGCCCCAAAACAGGTTCACTTGTTAGTAATTTTTTGAGAGTTGAAAAAGATTCCTTCTGTGAAGTACTCCAAGAAAACTTCACATCTTTCTTCAACAAATCGTGCAGGGGTTTTGCAATATCAGCGAATTTTTTGACAAATCGTCGGTAATACGAGCACAGGCCCAGAAAACTTCGAACATCTGCGATATTTTCTGGAACAGGAAAATTCTTTACAGCGGCTATCTTTTGTGGATCGGGATAGATTCCATGTTGATCAACAAGGTGTCCCAGTATCGTCAGTTTCTTTTTGCCAAATGAGCATTTGGTGGAATTTAGTGTCAGTCCGGCTTCTTGGATACATTTCAAAACTTTCCTCAAGCGTATTTGATGTTCTTGGAAATTCGGTGCATACACAATGATGTCATCTAGGTAGCAAAGACAGATATTCCACTTCAGGCCTCGTAGTACCGTGTCCATCATCCGTTCAAATGTAGCGGGGGCGTTACATAATCCGAATGGCATGACTTTAAATTCATAAAGACCATCTGACGTTACAAAGGCTGTCTTTTCTCTATCTTTATCATCAACCTCTATTTGCCAGTAGCCGGACTTTAAATCCATCATAGAGAAAATTTGTGCACCAGCTAGGCAATCCAAAGCGTCGTCGATGCGTGGTAGTGGATATACGTCTTTTTTAGTGACCTTGTTCAATCTTCTGTAATCGACACAAAAGCGCCATTCACCATTTTTCTTTTTCACAAGTACGACTGGAGATGACCATGGACTGGTTGATGGCTGTATCACGTCTTCTTTTAGCATCCGTTGTACTTCGTCTCCAATCACACGTCTTTCAGTGGCTGATATACGGTAAGGTCTCTGCTTGATTGGGACGCTGTCACCTGTGTCGATCTTGTGTTTTACAGAATTACCACTGGATTTCTTCAATTGCCTGTTAAAGTCGAAAATGTCACTAAATTCTTCCAGCAGATTCAATAACTCGTCTTCTTCAATAGTAGTCAGCTTAGTATCTAAAAGTTCTTTAAATGTTTCTCGTTTTAATCGCCTTCTGGAATTGTGTTTCTTAGAACCTTCTCGACCTTCATCATTTAAAGAACAAATTGCATCGTTTGTTACTGTCGTTAAGCAAGCTATGTTCATTCCCTTTGGTATCAGTTGGGTTCGTCGAGAGAAATTTGTAACCCATATTTTACAACAGCCATTTTCAACGTTAACGATTGAGGCTGGTATAGACAGCTCTCTTGCAAAAGGCAAGCGAGGACAAAGATTACTGATCTCAACTCGAGACTTTATTATTCACTTGAACTGAGTGATACATCTCCTTTTATACCTTTTCCGAAAATGAATCGAACATTCGAGAATTCGAAAGTTCTAGAAATTAACATAAGTATATTACTGAAGAAGTGAGAAACAAACAGAAAGGAAACTTTAAAATGAAATCTACTTTTAGGCCACTTGCCTCTAGTGGGATTGGAACTCCGTACCTTCCGATTCGCAGTAAGGTGCAATACCGACTGAGCCTCGATTTTCAGACGAAGTGAATAAGTTTCGCTACATTTCCCCCTCCTTAAGACGAAGCAGCGTCCCGCTGCAGCCTGATCTGGCTCCTCGTAACAGGTCCCCTGGAAATGCTGTGCTCTCTTCCGTCATCTAGTTGTTTCTTTGGAAATATTTGGATAAGTTTAACTGACCCACAGGCCAGATACGGTCATCCAAATATTTTTTCAAGTCTGCAATCCAGATACGGCCATCAAAGCGGGTTTAACCGAGGTTAGGTATAAACCATATGATGGAATTTAACTGACCCTCCAAATGTTTTCCTCTGGCCCTCAGATCATATACGAACCTCCAAATATTTTTTACTATTTATTTACTCGGACACTACATACGGATTTCCAGACACTCGCATAAGTTTCGCTACAATATAAATGTTTTTTTTTTAATGACGAGCACATATGAACTTAATCATTGGCCACAACAAGGCCGGAAGTGATGGCCACTGGTGAAGGAGCACTCAGTGGAAGGACCATCATGGCCCCTCTAACAAAGGACCGCACAATTTACATCCATATCCTGACCCCGGATTCGAACCAGGAACCTTCCGATCCAGAGTCAAACACCTTAACCACTAGACCGGTTGGTCGACTACAAAATGTTCGACAAATCAATGTAATCCTATGATTTTTATACTCCTCAGTATTAGTGTAAATTGAAGTAACTTGCATTGACATTTTTATTTCATAAATCAAAAGTACTTTTGTTCTACGACGAATTTGTATCTGCCATGGTCAAAGCAACTGCATGTGTAAGAATCAACTAGGATGAACCAGCCAGTCTCTGACCACCTACAAGTAGTTGACCATTGTCGCACATTTCTCATTTAAACAAGAAACTATTTTGTTCCACAATTAATTAATTTTATAGCAAATGGATTTCTGGAATAAATGGCATCAAATCTAAAATTCACTAATTTGTCTTTTAATAGATAAAATGAAAACAAATGTCAAATCATGTGGATCTACGAAATCACTGTATAAGTGACTTGTTCTGAGGAGTTGTACATCAATATTAATTCATCTTCATCATTTTTCGTATTTTGAACTAAAATGCGACATTAAGAAATAAATATCACTTATTTTGATATACTACTGTGATCAAAAAAAGTACCTGGAATGTTGTCATAAAACAAAAGGTATCAATTTATTGGTCAAAATTTATTCTCCTTCAAAGTAATCTACTCCAACTTCAATGCACTTCTACCAACGTTTTTTTTTTTCAATCCTCAAAATATGCTTTAAAGTCATTTTTGTGAAACCCCTTCAGGGTTCGTAATCGAATTTTCTTTTATTGCATCAATGGACTCAAAACGGTGACCACAAAGAGGTAGTTTACCCTGTGGAAATAAGAAAAGTCCCAAGGTGCCATATTAGGTGATTACAAGTATTGTGGAGTCGTATTTGTTGCACATGTTTTGTCAAAAAATCACAATAATAATCTTTATTGACCGTCTGACCAGAGCTGGTAGAAATTCATAATGCACAACACCACGACAGTCAAAGAAAACAGTCAATATTACCTTGATTTTGTGCGACTTTGACGTGGTATTTTTGGTCCTTCTTCACCTTTTAAGTGCCATTCACTTGATTTTTGAGCTGTTTCTGTATCAAAAGCATAATTTTAAGTTTCACCACCGGTAATAACGCGTTTTAAAAAGGATTCGCCATGAGAAAGCATCTCTTGGAACACTACAACCCGTTGTTGTTTTTGGAACAAATTCAAAGTTTTTGGAATAACTCGAGAAGTGACGCTTCGCAAGCTTAAATGATCTTACAAAATTGTTTGACAGGAAACAAATTATATAGGAACTTGTTAAATATTGTCTCTTATCGTTAAACGACAATCACTAAGCGCCCATTCTCTGACCTGATTGACATGTTGATCATGAGTTGGAGTGGATGGTCTACCAGATAGCGAATCATCTACGACGGATTATCTTCATTCTTTAAACATTTTATACAAATTGAGTACTGTTGGTTTTGATAAAAAGTTGTCTGTAAAAGCTTTTTGCAGCATTTCAAATGTGTTTGTAGCAGAAATTCAATTGAGGAAACTAAAATTAATGCATGTTGTATGCTCAATACATTCGACATTTTGGAAAATCGACGAAGTGAAAATTGTTATCTTATTAAAAACAAATTTATTTTCAGACGATAAAAATAAATAAATCCCTGATTGTTGTTACATGTTTATATAAGTCGTAAAAATTTTTGATAAAAGTTTGCCAGACGATATCTATTATATGCATTTTAAAGGAAGCATGATACTTTTTGATCACAGTAGAACATGGTAATTTTTACTATCTAAATTAATTTTAAGCCAAAAACATTGTAATCAATCCACTGATAGAACAAAACTGCATATATTTCAGTAATTGACTATAAAAAATATTATAAAACACTATTTAGTATATTGAATTCTATTTCACATTTGAACCACCATCTTTACAAGATATATTCTACAAAAAATCTGGCAAGTACAAAAGTATAATAACAAATTAGTTCTAGGCAAATGCTTTTATTGACAAATTAGCATTAACTGGTCAATTACTGGCTGGTTTACCCTATGTTACGATCTATTCCTAGCCATTTCGAAAAGTAATAACATCAAAGTTTCATCACACGAATAAATTGTATAAATTCGGTACCAATCTCAGTTACCTTACCTAATATTTGAAAATTCGTCAGAATGCAGGCGTCGATATTAGTTGAAGAATAAAGGGAATTTCAACTTTACTATAAAATTTTTGTATCGACAGGAAAACAACGATACACACGAAAGTACAAAAAAGGTCCATTCCATTCAAAATATCTTGTAACTTTTTTCTACTTTAATGTCAAGAATCAGTATTTTATTCTTATTCCTACATTTTCATTTTTATATTATACCGTTCGCTCTCTCATTTTAGGTAATAAACTGGCGAGCCAAAATATAGTTCGGACCAGAACATCACATCTGAGCATATACATTTTGTAGAAAATGCCCTTAAGTTCTTGTTTTGATTCATGTAAGATTAGTTGAATGCGCATCACCGCAAGAATACTGTAATTTAGCACAGAATGAAGCGTGTCGTCTATTTTATTTGGATTACATCTCGGTAATCTTTTGGAATATCTCGCTCCCTTTGCAAAAAGATAGTACTGCGAATTAGTGATGCGACATCAACAGCAAGACATCGATGTTCAAAATTAAAACATCGATGTTGATAATACGTCCCCAAAACATCGATGTTTTTAAAATTCAGTGCATTTAAATTTTTTCCCCCATTTCTTAAAACTGGATAAGCAACTAGTGATGCTACATCGTTTGCAAAACATCGATGTTTTAAAACTTCGATATTAAAAATTAAAACATCAATGTTGATAATACATCGCACCAAAACCATCCATGTTTGAAAAGTTTTTACAAAAGTTTTACAAAGTATATCAAACTCAGAACTTGTCTTTCTCTAAACACTCATGTAGATGCAGCTGTCAAACTTACCCCAACACATTCTGCTGCATTACAAGCTAGCTATAATTTAGAAGATATCTCTCCTCTTGATATACACTTTCAGAAACAAAATTGCGTCGACCCCAACGAGGGTATAAAATTCAGTCCTTCGATACATAAGAAGCCTCACTTTATAAAATGATATACACCGAGAGAGTCTTACGAAAGATCCCATCTACGTTGCAGTGTACAAAAATATAAAGTGCGTAATGCCGTATATAAGCTAGGGGAAACCTGATGTATTGAATCTGCGTCCCAACCCAAATATATATATGATATATCACCGGCAGACTATGCTATTTTCCCGGAACGTGTCAGCGGGTATGTTTATGAACACAAAGCAATACAACATACATTGAAAGCATTTGCGTGGTCGACGTATAAATTGAGCCTTGGAGCTTCATACATTTACCTATCATCTTTTTGCAAACTTTTTCTGGACATTGTAGAATTCCCACTATGGAATTTGTTTCCACGTGGGAAGATATATTAAATAAGGAGTTGAGAATTTTTTTTCTTCCGGTGCAAGAATGCCAGTTGATAGCACTAACTTAGAAGGGACGTGCAAATGGGGGGAGGGAACAGCTGCCCCGAAAGCCAATGTCTAAAGAGTGGTATTTCGGAAATATTAATCTTGTTTTTTACTACAAAAATGTTTTATTTCATGTTTTTTGTGTGCCTTCTCTCCTCATTTCAGTGCAGTTTATTGGTGTCAGTTACTTATGTCGGGGTCATTAGGCGGTTTTCATTATGCATGTAGGGGAGAGTAGTACACAGTGAGACAAATTAAAAAAAAACATTAATTAAGAGCTAAATACAATCGAGTGAAGAAATTTAGTAATTTTATTTTAAATATGTTTTATTGGCCATATTTTTCACATAAAATTTATTAATACATATAAACAGAAACCAGAAAAAATTAAAGTTAAAATAATATTAGCATTCGTCTCACTGTGTACCACACCTCGTGCATAGTGAGACATTGCACATTTATTTATTTAAAAAATATATTACCACAACACTAAATACAAATAATGGTTCATTAGACACAAGTTTTCGTGAAGCAATCAATCGTCAATCTTGGAAAAGTCTCACAATATTTATAAGGTCAAGCTGCACTTCAAAACGGACATATCCTGACAATCTTTTTGTTTTCACGGGCATTGTCTGAGGTAGAACCATGACACTATCCAATTTATTTACAGAGGCCACATCTGGAATGTTTGGCTACACAAAGGCATTATATTTCTGACTTTTGCTATTATTTCGATGTAGAAAAACCCTCAACCATTCTATACCTGCAGACTTTGAAGCCTCCCAGGATTCTGGACATTTTATGTTATTCTTTTTTGCCATTTCATAGGCAGGTTTTCGAACAGCAATTGTTGAAAATCCACAGCGCATTCTACTGCCATGTTTCAATGTATTCTGCGAGATCATGTTCTTGTTTCTCTGTAAATATCTGACGTACACTGTAATGTGGCTGCATTCGTACATCAACATCTGGATTTTCTTTCTTTTTCTTGACATATCTATAGAACGTTTGAAAGGGGACATTTTCCTTTTTAGCTATTTTTCGAATGGAGTACTTTTCCTGTAGGAGTAATTTCACAGCTGCAGCCAGTTCGTCTCCAGTTTCAATTTTCCTTGGAACTTTCTTAGGCCGTACCATCATAACTCTGAAAAGAAACATATTATTACCAGAAAATATTTAAATAACATTATTAATGATAGTCTCGGCTCTGTGTATCTGTACAGCAATATTACAAGCTAAGATGTTAAATCACAAGTTACAACTTATAAGATTTAAAATTCATTATATTGTGTTGGAGCAAAATCTTAGTAATTCAAAATTGAGTTGATAAAAATTGAGAAATTTCGTAATGCTAAATGCATTTTATACAGTAACAAATACTTTACAGTAACACTTAATGCACACTACTATTTTGGAATAAATATAGTTATCATGGTATACAGTGAGACATTGTTTCACTCAGTACCACTGTTTCATGTCTCACTGTGTTCCCTTTCACTTTGTTATGCTAAATATTCGATTGTTTTTCTTTGGTTAAATCCTTCGTATTAGGTGGAGAAATAGTGCGGCATATATATAATCTTCAATCACAAATAATAGATAAATTAAACTGAAGATATATGCTATATAACAGAAATAAATAACTTACTTTTAGGTTCAAAAAATCACTCTCGTTTCGTAGCTTCCAACAGAACGAACATCCATGCTTGAAATGTTTGCGGCAATTACTTCAAACAAAGCGTCACTCAACAGCCTGACATCTAGCGGCACAAACATAAACTTCATTATAAAAGCTTTTCTGTTTCACTGTGTACCCTGTTTCACTGTATACTACTCTCCCCTACGTAGTAAGGATGCGACATTTACAACAAAACATTGGTATTTCAAAACATCGATGTTCAGTATTCGATGTTAAAAATACATCGCCCCAAAACCATCGATGTATTTAAACTTTTTTTCCCTCCATTTTCAAAAACTGGTTTAGTACTGGTTCAAAAATAAACTATCGACGGAGTAAAAACATCGACAATGTAAAGCCACCGATGTTAAGCAAACATCGGGGTCCAATATATCGATGTTTTTTTTTATAAAACATCGACATCGATGTCGCAACCCTACTTATCAGACCCTTCATCCTTGGTCACTTTGGTCTAAAAGTACTATGTTCAATTTACTGACTATGAAAATTAGGCTACTTGGTTATTTTTTTAATTTTTATAATGGTACTTTTTTTTATTTAACAATTAAACATCGACAAGTATAAACATCGATGTTGAAAAAACATCGGCTACAATAAATCGATGGTAAATACATCGATGTTTTTTTATAAAACATCGATGTTTTGAAAACATTGACATCGATGTCGCATACATAGTACGTAGGATTATGTAGTATGATAAACATTGTACACAATGGAACTAAAGAAGACTTCTATTTAGATAAGAGCATGAACGGAGAAAGAAAATTTGTTTGGGGAAATGTCTACAGGGACAGCATTCCATTATCTTTCGTTTATCTCAATTGTCAAGGGGCTTCTTTTGAAGGCCGAGTAGGGCATAAGAACGGACGTGCTAGTGCAGGAAGATCTTAATTACAATCTGAGATGAGAGATATGACCATTTTGTTAATCAATCTTCGAAACATTCCTAGTTTTGTTAATGGCTGCAGTAATGTGTAAAGATGGTACTCTTTTATAAGAAATACTTTGTTAAAGAGAGCTCGATTTAAAAGGTATAGCAATGGTTACTACATTTGAAACTAAATATAAACCGCTGTACGGGATTCAGTAAGAAATTTATTAACGAATTGTGCTTCATCAGTTCAGAAAAACACATTGTAGGAACTTCAAAGGATTCTTCTTCAAATAAAAGGGGATTATTTTGTAGCTGATTCAAACCTTTTTTCCTGTAAGTGCAATAGTGGTTGTCTTCTAACCGAGTTCAGCTTTAGGAACAGTAGTTTTCCACAGTTGAACCTTTATTTTTAAGATTGCAATTTTTTCTTACTCGTTTGTTTCTCGGGCAAAATCGGAAACGTAAACTTTACTTCTGTAGTAAGTTTCATTTCTCATAGGTATAATTTTTATTTAAAAAATCAGCTTTTGCATTATTGCTACATATAATTTACAATTAAATCTGATCGGATAGTAAAATGTGTTATGCTCCATTTTGTGAAATCTGGACAAAAAATTGGACATGTTGCGTTCTGCTATCTTATTAAAGAGATATTCGGGTACTTTTGTAAGTAATAATATTTATCGACAAACCCATTCCTCTTTAGATCTTTTGTGTTCCAAACACTTCAATTCTGTACTTATTATATGCATTTATGATATTTTTTGGAAACTTAATTGTAACGAGGTTGTTCTAAAAAGTCAATACTTCGGATTTAAAAAGAATTGCATTTCGATTAGAATTAATCTTGAATTTAACTATGTATGTGACCATATAAATTGTTAGACATAAATTATGATTGTATTAGTATCGTTAGTGAAAGAAGACTTATATATGTTTGTATTTCGTTTGAAATAATTCGAATTGAAATGTAACTCAAATAATCAATATTGTTCTATAGCATTTCATAAATATTATATAAAGATTGCGAACCAATTGTATCAGGGTATAAGTTTGTATAAGTACACAAGATCTTCCATAAATGCATTCTACCATAAAATTATAATAATACGTGTTACAAATTAACTATTATGAGTTACAGAAAGAGTGTATTTAGCACTAGTATAAGCGTCTTTTAGCTTTGTTTATACTTGTTTTTTCTTAAAAGGACGTTCTACCATAATTAGTGTTCCAGCATCCGATTTTTTATCTCGATATAATTATGATATTGTTCTATAACTATGATATTGTTCTATAACTATGATATTGTTCATGTAAAAATTCATTTAAATATTTGATTTAGAAACGAGCTACACGTATATGCGAGCTTTCATAATAAATATGTCGATTGCACGTAAAATATTGCAATGCTGAATTTTACTTTAAAAATAATTTGGAATAGGCCAACTTACTTTTAACGCACTTGTAGAATATGTTTCGAGTTCAGCTGTTTTAAAGTCATTTATGTAGGCGCTACCGAGAAGCGCCCTCTGGCAAATCCAGAACATCCATCTCTTTGTGAAAATGGTTTAATTTTGTGTTCCTTGGTCTGTCATTAACCCTCCAACGGGGTTTCGATGAGATATCTTATCCATCGAGACCTGACCAATTTTGCCAATGACGAGATACCTCGTCATCAAGGTATTGCCGATTTTAAACAATGACAAGATCAAGTTCTGGTCAGTCTACCTAATGGCGCGATGCATCGGCGAGACTTTTACCAGGAGTGTTAAAGTTTATAGGGTACAGCTACACTCTACGTTTATGAGTGATGGCAACGGCTTGGCGATTTTTTTTGGCGCACTTCTAGTAGCGAATTTTGATAAATTAAGGCAATCCATCTTTCGTTACGGTTGTTGTGGTTTTCATGGCAACCTCGGCAAACGGAAACTTTAAATTTTCAGTTTGAATATTCTACAAAGTTTTTCCAAAATCCGTTAAAATCGTTCTACTTCATTGATTCGTTTGAAATTTTTTTTCTTTCCTCACATTGGTTACTTTGTTTTTAAAATATCCTTTCATTACATTGGTCCTTTTAAATCGTTTTCTGTGATACCATTGGTCCATTTATTTGTATTTCGACAGTTGTGGAATTTTTATTTTACTATAATAGTTTTCACGAAAGGGATTACGAGTTTTGTTTTTGACCATTTTCGTTTTCATTATTTTTTTACGAAAGAATTCTGACGTTATCAGATCGTATTATTTCTTGCTTTTTTTTTCTTTAGTAAATCTTTTTCTTTTTCAACATGCCCACTGTATTTAGTGTAATTGATAAGTTTCAGGGTATTCTTACCCAACATTCGTAGTTTAGTTTCCCTGCTGGTTCACAAATGTGTTTTGATATGTTCTTAAGCTTACTACTTTTTGTGAAAGTTCTTAAAAAATATACTTTTTAAAACGTTCTGAAAATTTTTTTAAAAGCGTGTTGTAAAAAGAAAAAAACATTTGTGTCAGAAAAAAAGTTAGGAAATAATTTTTTCCTTCGCGACTTTAGAAGTGCGCCAAAAAATCGCCAAAGGCCGTTGCCATCGCTCATAAACGTAGAGTGTAGCTGTTCCCTTTATTTGCTGTGTTACATGTGAGCGAACAAATATGCTGTTAATTTTCCTGCAAAATGCAGCGGTCGTGAACAAGTGAATACAGCCGTGTTATCACAGAACACTGATCTTTACTTTGTATTAGAAACAAAACGATATGGAAAGACAAATGCTGATTCGCAGTATGGAAATGTTTTAAAATGTATTGCTTCCAAATACTCATACGTCTATCTGAATTAATAGTATTTATCTGAATTCTTGATTCAGTTTCTGCAAGATTTAATAACATTGTATTTTGGTTTTGTCCATGCCTTTTTCCTATTTCTTCTGAATTCATGGTCAACCCAAAGTGTTATCACAATAATTTGTGAAGGAAACTATACTTTTTTTAGATACTAGGGGGCTCCGCCCCTTACCTCCCAAAGCTCGTCAATTTGTAATGACCAACTTTTGATCGCATCGAATTTATTTATTAACCAATTTCAAAAATAATTGTACCGTTAGAAAGAGTACATTCAAACGTATACTACGATATTTTTAAATTTAAAAATTAATAGTAATAAGATATAGATATGATAGTTTTAACAAAACATTAACGAAAAATACCCAATTTTTACCGAATTTCAAAAAAAATAGCATCAGGAACCAAATTAAAATTTCTAAAAAAACTCGACGAACTGCAAAAACTTACGTTTACAGCTGCATTGGAAAAAAAGTCTTCAAAATTTTCCAGGGAACACTACGAAGAACAAACCATGTTAATTTCGTAATTTTCTGATCCGTACTTTCTAGGGAAAGAATCGAGCTAAACAACCCAGTTTTCATTCCTGCGACAGTGGCGGCGGCTATGATAACTTTTTTTAAATATACAGAGATTTGAGTTGCATTGGAATGTCAAACTTCGTAGAGCTGTGTTTAGTCAGTATAGGAGTTTAAAAATATTCTCTGGTATAAGAGAAAACGTATTTAAAACCTGAAAAATTCAAAGTTGTATCTTTGAATTTGAAAACAGAAATGTTTCTTATTTTGAACTTTATTCGAGTTTTTCTGAAATGTTGATTCTTTCCCTTTTTACGAGTAGTTACAGGTTTCATTCCTGATATTCAACAAACAACATATAAACGATGCAATAAATAGAAACTAGCTCTTTCAAAGTTTGAATGCATCTCTATCTGTCAGACTTCTTCCCATTTTGTTGTTTCAGTCGATTTCCAGAGGTTAAGAAAGTATTTTCACAAGGTCTTATGTGTTTTCTTAGAGTTTCTAAGAGTTATCGGGTTCCCCTATTGCTCTACTTTAGATATTTATCCATCTAAAAGGGATTTCAAATGTTTTTTCATACAATGTCGCGTTTTTGAATGTATTGTGACCCTTTAAAGTTTTTAGTGTGTGGGTTCCATAGGTCTTTACTGTCTTAGTCTCTCTCTTCTTTCTTTTTGTGCTTATGAATTAAAATAAAAACGAACATTTTATTCAGTTTTAAAATATGTGATATTTTCTCACCATTTTCACATATTTCTTGTTCTGGTTGATATTTTCTTAGGCTCTCCGCATTACACCTGCAAAAAAGAACAATACGTAGACCTAAGTTACGTTTTGATAAATAGCAGCAAAATAAAGAGTTTTATGTCTAAACTATAAAATTGTTCCACAAAAAATTCGTAAATGCGTTTAATAATAGCAAGTGATGTTTCAGAAAATACTATACAGGTTTTAAACTGCTCCTGATAAAGAAATATTTTCTTTGGAAACATGAAAAAATTCGTAGTTTTCTGATTTTAAAATCACGAAACAAGTTTGCTGCATATTTGCATAATAATATCTGCATATTTGATGTCAACGTTATCTTTATCGCAGTTATATGACACCATTTTATATATCGCACCCTGGCAAGAAAAGTGACACAACTCAAAAAATAAAAATTTGGATATTATGTCATTGAAAAATATGTATGAGGCGCCCCAGCGTGTTATATTACTATTCTATGGAATATAATAAAATTTAGAGACATAAACACTTGCCCAAAATTTAAAAGAAGCTTATACTATTTCGATATAAATTTTATAGTATCCTTTAAGTTGATGTTTCTCAAATTCTGCAATTTTGAGTTGCGTCACTTTTCTTGCCGGGGTGCGATTTATTCGAACAAACGGTAAATGGTAGAAAGAGTTGCTTATTCATATCTGACATTTTACTTCAAATGCAGACGATATTTTCACCTTGGTTATTCTTTCATTTTTAACGTGTTAAGGCCCGGTGCACACATCCGATTTTTCAACGTACGACGCCGCTGCGGCACCGAAGCCCAACTATGCACACATAACCATGAAATGACGTACGAACTCATTTCGCGCCATTTGTGAAACATATTCTATCGAAGAAAACGTGTTTATTTCGCTTACATGGTGTAAAAAAAGTATATTTTGAAACAAAATAGACGTTACGGGATACAACATTTATTAATTATTATTTATATTCTATTTGTTTATGAGAACAAGGTAAATCAGAACGGAGACTCATGTGCGGCGCCGTGGAGACTCATCTGCGGTACAACTTGCACGCAAGTTGGACGTGCGTCGCCCCAGCGGCACTGGAGGCATGCGTGTACTACTCCATTGGATCTAATGTATCTCAGACTGCACTTGCGTTGCGGCAGCGGCGCCGCACGTTGAAAAACCGGATGTGTGCACCGGACCCAAATGAATTAGATTTAAATATTTTTATTTGTATATTTGCAATGACATCATGGATTTTTCTAATAGTTTCTCGCAGTCATTCCTAAATCACCAAACGATTTTTAATATACGTTATATAACGTTTGATTCTTTTATATTTGATGATTCTGATTCCATTTCTTTTTTGCTTTGCTGTATTTCTCTTTGCTCCAAATATATCTTGATAATTTTTATAGTTTAGAATTTTCAATTATTTCTACGTGACAATATATAATGTGTGTGCTTATTTGCACATTTTTATGTTTCTATAATGGTGTATTCAGTATTATGTATGCATGCACAGAAAATATATCAATTACAATTCACAAGCCTTGAACGATTTTTTTTTTGTAGACAGTTACAATTTGTACTGCTGAGTAATCAGGCATCAAAGTTACCTTTATCTCAATTATTTCAAAAATGGTACCAAAACACAATAGTTTCATGTTTAAAAGACTTACCCGTTTGAATCTGCTATTTACTTATCTTTTGTTGAGCTACCTATTCCTAAGGTGTAAAGAAGGTCTAGCTAAGAAGCTACACAGTCCAGTCACATTAATGTGACCACCACCTACTTTCGAAGTCGAAGTGAAATAACTAATCACAAAAGGCAGGTGGCAGCACATTACAGTGGAGTGTATGTAAAGAATGTCCTAGGGCATCGGAAAGCATTTCAATCATTGGCTTAATGCAGAAACGTAGCGATTTATCCAACGTCCAAAAGGGCATGATTATTGGCTTTCGGGCCACGGGTGGAAGCATTTCGGAAACGGCTAATTTTGTGACCTGTTCGCGTGCCGCTGTGGTAAAAGTATGCCATGCATGGCAAAATGGCACTATCCAAAATCAGTGGCGTGGCACATATGGTGCACCACGGGCTATAGATGACAGAAGCGAACGAAGGCTAAGGAGATGCGTTGGGGGAATAGACGTGGTAACTGACCGCCCAGATGAACCAAGGGGCTACCAAGAGTGTATCCTCAACAACGGTTCAGCGAACGTTGCTGCGCATGGGCCTCCGCAGCAGACGACTGGTTAATGCACCTATGCTGACTGCTGTTCATCGGCGACGAAAGCTGGAATTTGCACGCCAGTACCGCAACTGGACGTCCACAGAGTGGCGACAGTAACCTAAATGACTCTCTTCCTACACGTCTCGCAGCGGTCTGCTCTGCCAAAGGTGGTTATTCTGGCTTTTGACAGGTGGTCCCATTAATGTGACTGGACTGTGTATATCAAAGCTGAGTTCGTAAATGCTTGAAATGTCCGACACTTGATGAGGACTTGCTCAGTGTTACATTTCAGCTGAGTTGGACAAACCTTATGTGCCTGAGATCCTAGAGATCTGATGTACTCACTCATAAGTCTAGAAAGAGTAGTTTGACATGACATTCTTGTCACATGTCAAAGCGAGGTTCCGGGGCTGTCTTCATAACACCAAATATGAGTTGTCAGAGATCTTCAAATTTTATCATTTGAACTCTTTATTTTGGCGAATAAATCTTTACAGGTTAGTGGGCAAGATATGTGAAAAGCCCATTTGTTTACTTTTTATAGTTCTTTTTAGAGTTTACGGATTTTTTAATAAAATGGATTTTTTTTTTATGATTCTTTTAAAATTAAGTTTATTGTTTCTATAAGTATTCATAGGTTTGTTTAAGTTAGCAATTTTGGGTCTTATACAAAATATAATTACTAAAATTCTGCGGTACGCTAAAATATATATTTTTTTTGTCATGCTGACAAAAAAATGTACTAAATTTACAGAAAAATTACCACCGAAAATTCCTTAAAGGATTACTTGAAATTATGTTTGAACACACATATCGCACCTCGGCAAGAAAACTGACACAGGTAAAAAAAAAATGTTTTTTGGATGTTATGTCATTGAAAAATATGTATGAGGTGCCCCAGCGTGTTATATTACTATTCTATATAATATAAGTTACCACCATCAATACTCACCTAAAATTTAAAAGCAGCTTTTACTATTTCAATATAAGTTTTATAGTATCCTTTAAGTTGATGTTTCTCAAATTCTGCAATTTTGAGCTTTGTCATTTTTCTTGCCGGGGTGCGATATATCGCTCACACCATTCAACAACGTCATATCTCAAAAATGGGCGATTTTTAGTTATGCCTGTTCTCAGAATGCTCTGAAAGAGTAGTATATCCCTGCAAGATCGTCCTATTTCACCACTCAATATTTAGCCGCTCTAGAGAGCAGAAGTCATATTTATTTTCAATACATTTATTCTACTTTTAAACTTTAAAATGACTCTCCTGAAAAAAAATCTTGTTTTTTGAGATAAGACGTTGTTGAAAGAAGTGAGCGATGTAGAAAAAGTTAAAAACTAAACCTTTGAAATGAAATACATCTTGCACAACTTAAATAATTTCACCATCCTTAAGGCAGACAAGTGCCATTCTTGTAACCAGTGTGACGCGGTACAACGGTTGAAAATTGCTATGAATAAAGGATTTAAAATATACTTTGAGTCTAGTATGCATAAAAGTTTTTATTTTATTATTGTCAGCCAGTTACAGAACTTACTGTCAGATTACATCGTGGGAATGTGGATTTATAACACTGTAACTTTTCTTAAAGAAAGAAAATTGTACATTTACACTAACCAAATAATTAGCATTATTAATAAAATGTTGCAGTGTTTTAGTAAGGAGCCGACAAAACTCATGGATATTATAAAGCGTTGAAAATCCTTGATGTACAGAGTAATTTGATTATTGAAAATTAGACTTATATCTTCACAGAGATTTCATTAATCCTCATAAAGCCGAAGAATAATAGATTGCTCTTCGAGAACAGGCTCCAGAAATTTGTTGAACGAAGAATATTGCTATATGTTCGTGAAAGCTGACTACTTATATTCCAAATTGATCCGTCGAGATTGATCCCTGACCGTCACCAATAGCTTATTGCATTCCTCCAGTGCGACGCAAATTCAACTACCAACTCAATTGATGAACTCTATTCGTTGTGCCACATCGCAGCTGTTGTGGTTCCCAAGCTGCATGGTTGTGGGAAATAAAGCTATCTTCGTAAATATTGATGTACGTGTTCTTACAAATGAGATTCCCCTGATAGACGACGAGATTTCATCTGGTTTCGGTTTATTAGTTCTCTTTCGTATGACCAATGTTTCTCTTTCGCGATATTGTGTTAATCTTTATTAGAAAAAATCCTAAGAACGCTTTACATTGCTATTTATCGAACACACATAATTTAAAACAGTGATTTTTCTTAGGACGCAGAAGTTAAAGCATTAAATTAATAGTACAGGGTGGTAGAAAAGTCCATGAAACATTTCAGAATTTATTATAATATCAACCAATTGTCACATTAGTGTGCAGTTTTCACTAAAAAGCTTTAATTGGTATTAATTTATCTTTTTTGGCATAAAAATATAGTTTAATCGTTTGAAGAATTGAAGACACAGAATATCGCGCAAGTTATCAACAACATTCCACAAACCTTGTAAGCAGATCCGTGGATTAAAATTGAGTATACGTTAGATGTAACTCGAGCCTCAATGAGTGCCCACATTGAAATATGGTAGTATATAATGACAACAATGCTCTAAATCTATATATATAAAATTGAAATACCACTCACTCACTCACTGACTGATTCATCACTGTATCTCAAGAACTACAAGTCCTAGGAAGCTGAAATTTTGCAGAGTGATTCTTCTTATACCGTAGGGGTGCACTAAGAAAGGATTTTGAAAAATTCGAATCCTAAGAGGCCTAAAATTGATCTAAGGCCTAAGCCAAAATCAATTTGAAATCGCCATAGAAATAACATCTATATATATAATTCTCTTACGTGGCACGCAAAAAAAACGTTATTTGTAATCGCGTTTTGGCAACACTGTACGGTTTGTTTGTTTATCGCGAAGTCTCGCGCATCGATTGAATTTATAGCGTTATCGGATGAAATTTTATCTCTCTATATTAAAAAAATGTTACCGCCGCCGCCGCCGCCGCCGAAGAATTGAAAACTGTGCTATTTAGCTCGATTCTTAGACGGTTTCCCGAGAAAGTACTGATCGGAAAAAAACAAAATTGACATGGTTTGTTCTTCATCGTATTCCCTGGACAATTATTAAGATTTTTTTCCGATGCGGCTATTAGTTTAGGGTTTATTAAGTGTTAAAATTGAAGAAGCGAAATTTCTTCCGCGAGTGAGCAAAACACATACAAATTTTCAGTCTTCAGCCGTGAGTTTTTTTTAAAGAGTACCTCTCAACGTAAATTTTTGCAGCTCGTCGAGTTTTTTTTTAAATTTCAATTTGGTTCTTGATAATATTTTTTTGAAATTCGGGAAAAATCAGGACATTTTTGTTACTTTTTTTTAAAACTGCCGTATCTATATTTTATTACTATTATTTTTTAATTTTTAAAATATAGCAGTATACCTCAGAATGTACTCTTTCTTACGGTACTATTATTTTTGATATCGGTTAATAATTAAATTGGATGCGATCAAAAGTTGGTCATACAAAATTCGGAATCTTCGGATATTTTCGCTACTTTTTGTTACTACCGTTAACTAAAACTGTCATATCTATATCGTATTACTATTAGTTTTTTATTTTGAAAATAGCGCTGTATACCTCAGACTGTACTCTTTCTTACGGTACCATTATTTTTAAAATTGGTTCATAAATAAATTCGATGCAATCAAAAGTTGGTGACACAAATTTCGTATTTTTTATTTCGCTTAGCAAATTCGCGGAGCATTGTATTCGCGGAGGGTTGTATTTTTGACTATCGGGTTTGCCAGATATCAAATTTATCGTAGCAACAATTGCCATAAAAACGATTTCTTTTTATTTGGCGAGGAAAAAGGCTCGCTTTTTTTCCCTCTGTTCTCAGACGTTTTACCGAGAAAGTACAAAGTACACATCGTAAAGTTTGGAGATTAACAGGGTTTACTTAAAATTGTACAGGGAACAAGATGCAGAAGATTTTTTACTGATGCGGCTATTAGTTTAGGGTGCATTAAGTGTTAAAGCAAAAAAGAGTGAAATCACTTGCGTAAGAGGTATTGGTTTGCGAAGCAAACCAAACGGGATTGCGTAGCAATCCCCGGGGGTTGGCGAGCGTTAGCGAGCAGGGGGTAGGCCCCCTAGTTGAGTATAAAACGATTGCTATACGCATCTCAGATTGCTTTACCAGTGTTGATCGAAAAACAATTTCCTTAAAATAAATTAAATTATAATGTTCATATTTGAACTGAATTTTTACTTCTTCCCATGATGAAAATAATATTTATAAATATTTGATGGATGAAGAAAGAATATTTAGAACATTTAATTTTATATTTACTTAAATTTTATAATGGAGCACGAAAAGCCCAAACGATCAACTCATTGATCATAAAAGCGTAATTTTGATACTCGGTATCTGGCAACCTCATAATAATTGTTTAATTTTTTTATTTGATTTATAATTGCTTTTTTGGGTATTTGAGTTGAAAACGAGATGGTGCGGTCACATTTGGGGATTCCCAAGTATTATAAATATGTGTTCTTTTTGCTTATAAATCATTATTTTTATCAATATTGTTCAAGTTTTTTGTCGAATTGTTTTACTTCAGAATATATTCAGGAAGTCAGACTTCAACATACTAGAACATATTTTTTTTTTCAGAATTCTGGCTTTTTTAAGTATTGGAATTTTGTTTCTGTTTGCTTATGTGTTCTGGTATATTACCTATTCCAGAAATATTATTTAAGAGTTGGATTTTATTTATTCATTTCCTGCAAAATATCACTAGACATGGGTAATTTCATGGTGGTATATGTATATTTCCACCAACTTTCTTTAAATCTTTGGTTGAATACGTAATAGTGTTTAGGTAAAAAAAAATTTACAAATCAAAATATTTTTAAGTGTGCATTTATTATTTAAAAATAACATGAAAAATTTCATAAATAACTTTAAAATAATATGGGTTACGTTAATTTAAAACTGGTAGTCATACTTTGTAGTTCAAAATATATTTAAAAATTTTGATATAGCTTTTCATTGAAAAACGATTAAATAAACTAAATTTCATTTGTTTTTCGTGTTTCATGGGTGTTATTGAAAGCTTACGCCATAACTGTATTATACTGTATGTGTGTTGGAGAAAAGGGAATTTTTAACAAGACTTAGTTGATCTTGGAATAATATCACACTAAGTAATTTTGAAAAATTGAAAGTTAATGTCTTAAGAGACAGAAAGTCGAGGTTGATTGCTTTATTTATTGAAGCTGTTCTTACACAACTTAGATGCATGTGAATCGTTCGTTGAAAGTGCTTTCTTTTTGTAAAAGCGCTGTAAAATCAACCTTCTGTGTATTAAAAAATTGTTATCAATTGGGTTTCATTTGTCTACTCTGATGACGTGTATTTCAAACAAAATCTCTGTTATTCCACATGTCACTGAATGGAATTTTCTGGAAAAGTGCATTTTTCTTCAAATTAAATTAGTAACGAATGCTGTAAAAAGTTAATTTACTATCTTCTCATATTGATGATGAAATTCGAAAATATCGCTTACTAGATGAAAGAATGTCACAATGAAAACATATTCATAGGTTAACTAAGTGCAAGACAATCCACCGAAAATTCGTCATTTTTACTGATATTGAATGTACGGGAATATGCACGGGAACTCGAAAACTTAACACATCAATTTCAGCAGAAGTGTGAAGAATATGAAATGGATTATATGGTTGGATACAACATATATATGCATATTTGCGTCCGAAGTAAACTGTAGAAGCGACGGAGAAGTTAAATTGTTAATAAATGTTTTTCCCCGTACTCTTAAATGATGCTAACATTCTTTTATGAAAAATAATTGAAGACTTTTCAATCAACATATTATTAATTCAACCCGAGCAAAGTCGGGTATTTCTGCTAGTTCTAATATATTTGTGTATAATTTTTATATTGTTTTTCCGTACAGTGCCATATATGCGTTAAATTGTGTTTTTTATTTTATATTTTTTATGCAAAAACAAAAAACGTGAAAACCGCACTCGCGTATGACAATTAATCAATTTTATAGTACATTTTTGACTTATATATAAATACTTTAAATATACTTTTCGCCCACCCTGTCTATTCATTCTATTTTTTACTTTCTGTTTAAATATGTTACAGTTATAGCAATAGTCAGAGATTTTCTCTACACATTGAGCAATAAATTATACGGCCAACTCGAAGCCTTGCGATGGGTAGCCCAGTTGGAAGAGTTGGGGATTAACTACCGGAGGATTATGAGTTCGAAACTCGTTCCAACTGAACGTGGTTATGCACTTTACATTTGCCGTGACATCAAATGTCCTATAGCAACATTAGATGTATAATCAATTTAAACAAAAGAAACTTTCCTTTCAATATATTTTCCTTATTTTTTGTGCGAAACATTTTCAAATCTCTGAACAAACAGATTTAATAAACTAATAATTAATTCTATGTTTAAGCTACAAGTAAACATTTATCAATTAATAGAAAAATTTATATATTTTTACTAAACATAAGACCTAATCCAAGCTTTATACTTGTGAAACTGCTTGACTAGAAACTGTGGAAGACATGTAAAGTTTTTTTAATCTGGGGTCAGAAAGAGACGCAATGCACAGAAGAGGATTGGATAAAAGAAATTTTGAACGAGAGTTAAAACTTTGCGACAATTTTGCAAATAACAGTTTAGAAATATCATGAATAGGGATACATTTTGCCAGTGATGCCTTGATACATGAATTAAGAATGACTACTAGACTACCAATTAAATATTCACTCCCAGAAATTTCTGTTGTGGCTTCCTTAAACGGTCCTAATATGCTTACCACTTCCGATAGTAGTTCAATTTCTGACACAGAGCGCATGCGTGGAGCTCTTTTTAAGGTTGGGATTTGCCAACACACGTTCAACGTATGGAGGTAAATGAATACAACTCTCCAACATGGGATAAGTGATATTCCACCTTGTTGGGAGCGTTTAGATAATTGAAGGTACTTAATCGATAGCTGATTTAACTAATCCAGAAATTTATAAAAAAATTTTGGAAACAGGTTTGAAGTTCTGTGGGGTCACTCAACCCATTTACTTAAAGGTCAAAAGGAAGAAATATTTAAACTCGCCGTTTCATCTTGAAAATTAGGATGTTTATACTTGGGATGTTGCCGTAAATTCGAGGTTGCTCCTCCACTTTTAATTGGCTTCAGGCAAAAATTACTTTAGGTTTCGTTTTTATATAGTTCTGCAAAATATTTCCAAACATTCGACGAAGACATACCGGTTGGACGGTGAGATGAAAACTGTGAAGCTCAGTGTCCGTTTCTCATAATTAATTACATAAATAGAACGCAATCATAGGAAGGGAATAAGAAAAATGTCAATCTGCATAGACTGTAGCCACCAAGTCGTATGCATTCTAATGAATTATTGTGATTGCTATATCGAAAACATTTTTAGATCTTATTCGCTTACTTTATTGCTCGTTTTTCATTTTGTTGATGGATACTTGTCATTTATGTTTGCTAGAACCAAAATTCAGACCATTTACATTCAATCACACTTTTGAAAACCACAAGGCAAGTTCCAATACACTTCTCCATAATTCAGATACACATACAGAGGCTGTTCACACATTTTTCAGACAATGTATATTGTATTCACAAAACTAAATTACATAAAATTCTTGTGTTTTAAATGTTCTATTTGATAGCCCTTATTCTGAACTATCTTTCGACACCGTAATTTCCAGGATAATAATGCTTTTTGAAGTGTCAGAAGATGTATTCTATTCCATTCCTCCTGAACAGCTTTCCAGAGTCCTGTAATGGCTGTGCAACGACGTTTGGATAATGCAGATTTTAAAAGTACGAAAGTACAAAAATCCATAGGTGATACATCGGGAGATTTAGTAGGGATATCAGTGAAGGGTATGGCTTTGATACCGGTTTTTGTTCCATTTCTTTTAGGAAATTTACAGTGGATTTTGATGTGTGACTGCTAGCTTTGTCTTGATGGAGTTCCACAGAATGATGGCACTGTGGGTAAATCGATGGTATTTCATTCAGAAAAATTGGCGATAAAATGTGTGCCTGATAGTATTTGGAATTAATCTTGACATTTCCCCCACTCTCTTTATTTTTAACTTGCCACTATATGAAAAACCAGCAACAATCATGAATCTCTTAGAAAAACTTTCTTTCGATTCTGTGAACCATGTACTTAAATTTTTTTCTCCCCTTTTATGATAATAAATGACGCTTTTTTTTTTTGCTGCAATCATTTAAATACACCCATGATTCATCTAGTGTGACAATTTTTTTCCATTTTTCTTTGGATAAGTGTTTCTCATATAGAATTCGGCAGCGTGTCCTGCGTTCAGCGATATGCTTTGGAGAAAGACAATGCACATTGCGTTTTTTTCGCTTTCTTAAGATTTAAATCAACGTTTATCATTTTGTTTACAGTGGACATCGAGCATTTTAATGATTTTGCAACTGTCCTTTGACTAGGGGGATTTTATTTTAACATTAAACAACGAACCTTTGCAATTGTCGAAGATGTCCGTTTCTTCCTTGAATACTTGTTTGGAATTTTTGTCCCACTTGAGGCTCCAATTTGACGTTTTTTTCCTCTCTTGTTGACGATACTACCTATCGACGCTTTAGTTATCACAAAACCATGACTCTCACATCGTTTTTGGATAACGGAATATGAATATTTCTCTTAGGAAAGAGCATAAATATAGCCTACGAACCCCTGCTTCGTTAAAATCGCCATTTTGAATAAAAACAAACCTCTCAAGCCGCAGACGATAATCTTGACCTTTAAAAACATAGTGCAACTGCTTTCTTCTTTTCTTCTGTTTGTAATAATTCAAAATCCTCGACATAAGCAAGGTTTATTTAAAATATTTCACATTGAGATATCGTTAGAAAACATAGGCTAAGCAGGGATTTGAACCCAGTACCTCTCGCACCCGACGGGACAATCATACCTTTTGATCACCGAGCTACATAAGATTTTCATCAATTTAACAAAATAATCATTCCTTTCAATATATATATATATATTTTTTTTTGTTGTTGTTTGAAACACATTTTAAAATCTTTGAACAAACATATTTTTAAAACTGATAATTAATTCACATGTTTAACCATCAAACCTTCATATATTTGGAGAAAAATTTAGATTTTTACTAAACATATGAAGTAATTCAAACAATATGTGAGGTGTCGAATTGTAGAGAATAGGAATTTAGCTCAGGTGTTGACATTGCCATCTGACCGTGGTTTAAATAAACGAGGTGGTGTCATCGGTTATTTCCCATCAGTATTGATATCAGAAAGGCCCGTTGTCTTGCTCCAGGTTGATGCTAATTTAACTAACTACCTGAAACGTGAATCAGTGAAATTCGAATGAATATTACTGCAAATTTTGTATTTATCTTTTTGTATGGTACATATATCGATGTTATGCTGATTAATTTTCGTACCATGAAGTCGATTTAGGGCGTTTTATGTTTAAGTAATAACTTTATTACTCAAGGTAAAGTTGAAGCGCATTAATTAACAATTCCTCTCACATTGTTTTTCAGTCAGTATGAAGCAGCTATGGTACAGCAACAGTCTTTGTTTATAGCGTGTGCTACGGTCTTGGTAAATTTTTTTTGTTCATTTCTAGCAGCGAGTTACTGTAGGTTTAGTCAACCCATCTGTATTTAAAGTTATTGTGGTTTAATAGCAATCTAGACAAACGGAAACTCTTTAAATTTTGCCTAGAAAGTTCTTTTACAAGACGTTAAAGTCGTTTGATGTTTCTTTGGTTCGTTTAAATATTTTTCTTTGATTCCATTGGTTATTTTAAATTATCCTTTGATTGCATTGGTCCTTTAAATTTTTTTTTCTTTGATTTCATTGTTACATTTAACTGTGTTTCTGCAGTTGTGGTATTTTATTTTATTATAATTTTTTTCATGGTCGACTTCTGGTTTTGCGCCATTTGTGGAATTTTCTTTTTCAGTATTTTTTTCTCGGAACAGTTCTGACGTATCAGGTTGTATTATTTCTTGCTTCCATTCTTTTAAGTATCTTTTTCTTTTTCGACATACCCACTGTATTTAGTGTTATTGATGTTTCAGTGTATATATTCTCACCCAACATTCGCAGTTTAGTTTTCTGCTGGAAGACAAACGTTTGGAAGTGAAGGGGTGCTTATCGTTTGTTTTGTGTTCGTTTATGTCTAGATAAGCAACAAATTTTCAAAACGTTCACAAATGTGTTTTCAAGCTTTCATTTTTCGTTGTAAAAAGAAATATTTTTCGAAGAAAAATATTTTTAAACAATTCATTACTTGTTGACGTTAAAAGTGAGAAAAAAAAATCGCCAAGGCTGTTGTCACTGCTATAAACGTAAACTGTAGCTGTACCACAAATTTTTTTACAGTTTACGAATTTTAACAAAACAGTATAATGTACAAATTAAACAATGCCTATTTATAAAGACTCTGATTTTTCCTGACTGATCCCGAACCGTCGCCAATAGTACGTTGTGATGCTCCAGTGCGACGTAATTAAAATACCTACCTACCTTTATTAGTCTGAGTCGGTAGGCATTTTAATTAACATCATACTGGAGCAACACTATGGGCCTTTGACGACGGTCCGGGATCATTCCCCCCAACTGTTTAAAGAAAATTACACACACAACATAAAATGACATTTTTAGCTACAAATTTAATAGACAGTGCAAAATAATTTTGAGTGGTCGTTACAAGACAGGATTTTTCTGTAAAATTAAATGTAGATGGTAGTGTTTTTGAATATCTTTTCTTTCTATTATAAAAGAAAATTTATCAGTCTTTTTTAGGTTTATTCTTTTAGTGATTGGTAGATAGCGAGTCACGTGATAGTGAGTCTTGTGGTTCAACGGGCTAATGAATTTGGAGCACGCGCAGACGATAAACACAGTTATATTTTTTAACTAGCAGAAATATCAGGCTTTGCTCAGGTTGAATTAATAATATATTGATTGAAAAGTCATCACCAATTCTTTTTCATAAAAGAATGTTAGCATAATGTAAGTGTACGGGAAAAAAATTTAATACCAATTTAACTTCTCCGTCACTTCTACAATTTCCTCCGGACGCAAATATGCATATATATATATATATGTTCTATCCAACCATATAATCCATTTCATATCCGTTACACTTCTGTTGAAGTTGATTTTAAGTTTTCAAGTGACTACGAATTATCCCATGCATTCAATTCTATTAAAAATGGCGAATTTTCGGTGAATATGTTTCTATGATATGTTCTATGAATATGTTTTCACTGTGCCATTCTTTCACCTAGTATGGAATATTTTCAAATTTCATCATCAATATGAGAAGATGGTAAATTAAATTGTTAGAGCATTCGTTACTAATTTAGTTTGAAGCAAAATCAATTTTTCTTGAAAATTCCATTCAGCGGCAGGTGGAATAACAGAACTTCTGTTAGATATATAAAGCAGAGTTGACGTTGGTCTGTTCTCTACACTAATCAACCTTTTGATCAATCCACACATTTGGAACATTTATATTTTAGAACCCTGCGGATATGATATTTTACATACTAACACGCGTTCTGTTTGTCCAAGGGGGATAAAAATTTACGGCATTCGTGACTAACTTAATTTGAAGCAAACGCACTTTTTCCAGAAAATAATACGACCTCTTTCAAACTCTGAAAGTTGCTTGTAATGAGCTCGAATCCTGCGGCGAGGCATTTTTTTCAGTCGTTGAAAGGTATCCTAAATCGCAATGCAGCAGAAATGTTTAACAACAGTTCAAGAACAACTCCTTATATACATCTGCTGGATGCGCAGTTCCGATGCGCTGGAGATCGCACTATTCATTCATTGGACACCAAATTTTAATCATTTGCGTATTTGGTGAAAACATTTTTGCATACGAAATTTCAAAGCAATCGGATGATTCCTTCTTGGTGCGTCGATTTTTTTTGTTATAGAGTGTAGCTAACATCAAGGGTATGGTTTAAAACAGGTGTGGCCAACCTTTAACATTCCATGCGCTAATTTTATTTCACATACGAGTTCAGATGCGCCATATGTCATGCACCTATTCTACCTTCTTACATTTAAGATTCGGGTAGGATATGCTTCACTTAGGGGAATCTAAATTAGTTAATGTGTGACAGTTCAAAAGACACGCGTTTATTGGAGCACCAACATACACTAGTAAGAGATGATCTCTTGGACGTGAGGGCGATCGCAGTCATGGAGCCCGCTGATGGTGCTACAGCATCCATCTCGTTTGGTGAAGATAACTCTGAACCACAGTTGACGGATATGATGAGAGAGAGAGAGCTCTGAGCGAGACGGAGCTCTCCGAGAGCGAGGTCAGGTTGGAACTTTGAGTCGTCTGTTCTCTCTACTTGCTAGAAGGAAGCTTGGCATAATTTTAAGATCTTTTTTATATAAGTATGTTTATAGACATAAATATCATTTTTAAATGATTCAATTATTATACGTATTACACTCAGAGCTCAATTCAATTCAGATTCAATTATTGTACGTATTAATTATTGTACGCACATAAACGTTATTTCCCATTAATAAGACCTTTGAGCCTGTTTCGATTTCGCTAGTCTTTTAATGTTTGGTGTTAAAATTGTCACTGAGAGCAGCAGAGAATTCTTCAAATTTGAATAAGGTCATTCGGCGAAATCGTTTTGCTTTTAATAAATTTCATGGATGAAGAAGTTTGTTTGTGTATGCATGTCGTTCACAAACGACGTATTTTTTTGCTAATTTTCTCAGTTCTGGGGTTTTTTAATGTTTACAGAAATTAAACAGGTCAAAAACCATTTAGATTTGAAAAAATCAAATCTGCTTATCAAATTTTATTTTCAAAAATGGATATGCTTTTAAAAAATTGCGACGAACTGATGAGTAAGAAAGATGTATGAATTGAACTGAGAGCACTCTGATGTTGAAAGTATGAAGATGGATTCAGTTATTGCGTCTACTTCAAAAGAATAAGTAGGTGAAAGGATGCAATGCGCCACTTGTTTTCATCCAATGGGCCATGCTTGGTTCATGCGCCATTTTTTTTTACAGTGTAGCAACCTCGGCAAACGGAAACTTTCAATTTTCATTTTGAATATTCTAGAAAGTTCTTCTAAAATCCGTTAGGGCGCCTTCACACGAAGGAGATCGATCGCTCAGACCGGTCTGAAGGCGACGGAACTTACATAGAAACCATAGGAGCACTTCACACGAGAAGACTATCAGGAGACCGGTAGAGAGACTAAAAAATAGTCGCCCAGGAAGTTCAGTCGTCGGCGACTTTTTTTGGTTGAAGAAGACAGATGTTACATTGTGAGGTGTTGCGTCATTCACACGAGAGAGACTATCATCTGTCGATTTTTGATTAAAAGCGATATCACCTGCCGTTCTGAATTTATTTTCCTTGTTTCTTTGTATTATATTTTTCTAGTAATGGAAAGTTTAGGTATTGATAAGTCAATTACTGCTTTGCAAATGCAGCCTGCATTGGGGGACAAAACTCACGAAGATTATGCGAACAAAATAAAAAAAGAAAACGTATGGAGAGCGGTGATGGTGATTATTCATGGCGAAGAAATACAAGAATTTGATAAACAAAAGAAAAATATGTTTAATAAGTTCTTTATTTTTTATTACAATAATTTAGCATTAATTTATGTTGACAAGTTATAGTAAAAATACGTGGTATAAAAAAGTAAATGCAAAACGATAGCTTGATAATATTTTAAATAAGTTACATTAATTTCTTATAGTAATTTAACATCAATTTATGTTAATAAACTAATAGTAAGAATACGAAGAAGTAAAAAGTAAACGACAAAAAACGGTAACGATAATATTTAAAATAATCTGTTGCATTATTTTATTATATTTTTATATACTGCCATGGAAAATCGCCTTCACTTACAAAATACTGACCGAAATTATCTCGAAGAGCCGTTGGCTCAGGTCCAGTCTAACCATTATAAGCATTATTATCATCGTTTTCCATCAAACCGGTGTGCGTTAAGGTGTCTTCGTGCGAATAACCATACCTCGTTCGTATGAAATTATGCAAGATTACACATGCTTTTATTACGTCAATTGCAAATCAATATTAGAGTTCAATGGTCTATACAAAATCCTCCATTTATTAGTTAAAATACCAAAAGAGCATTCAATGAACTGGCGGTCTCTAGAAAAACGGTAATTAAATATTCTTTCGTTCTGTGGTAAATTTTTTTCCATCATACTAACGTCAATGTTAACGACAGCCTTTCTCGTGGTGGTATGTTGTCTCTCATATTTGTGTCCTGCTTCTTAGGCTCCGTTCACATGAGGCGCGTAAAATGCGCTTTTGGTGAGGCTATCAGGATCTCGCTCTTCAAGGTCGCAGATAGATACTTGAATTATAGGTGGAATAAATAAACATAAGGAATAATAGGAATAAATAAACATAATTTAATGGCGGGACCTCGCTAGCCTCACCATACGTGCGTTGAAACGCCTCTTGTGAACGTGGTCTTAATGTATCCTGCTGAAGTGTTCTCTAAAAGAAGCTACTGACACCCGGAACTAATTGAAAAATTTAGTCGAGTCGTCTTCCAGTTCGCGATACAGAACTTGGTATAAACCTTTCTGCACACGAAATTTATTGCTAGGATGTACTCAATACTTCCTTTTGACAGTTTTGTTTTTCTTGTGATTAAAATACCATTCTGCAAGCATTTCCAGCTCATTCATTCTGAAAGAAGGCAGGATTCCAAAGGACGTAAAAGTCGTGACGTCATTGTCTATTGCGCCCATATTCGTATAGCCAAAAATTCAAAAGTTACAATTGAAAAATTATTTATTTAAAGAAAATCAAATGTAAGGTATCTATCTCGCTTAAAATTTTCCGCAGATTTCAAATTCGCTGAAATTTTCAATCTATCTTTAACGATGCCGATTTTACAAAAAAGAACTAAACAAGGCCAATAAAAAATTTTGTTTTGCTTCTCTTGGCTCGAATCGTTTGTTTGCAGGAAATGAATCAAAACGACTATCACAGGCGACCGTTGTGAGCGATCGATCTCCTTCGTGTGAAGGCGCTCTTAAAGTCGTTTGATTTCATTGATTAGTTTGAAATTTTTTCTTTTCTCCCATTGGTTATTTTGTTTTTAAAATATCCTTTGATTGCATTGGTCCTTTTAAATCGTTTTCTGTGATACCATTGGTCCATTTATTTGTATTTTGACAGTTGTGGAATTTTTATTTTACTATAGTAGTTTTTTCACGATAGGATTAAGAGATTTGTTTTTTTGAACACTTTCGTTTTCATTATTTTTTTACGAAAGAATTCTGACGTTATCAGGTTGTATTATTACTTGCTTTGTTTCTTTTGTAAATCTTTTTCTTTTTCAATATGCCCACTGTATTCAGTGTAATTCGTAATTCATAAGTTTCAGGGTATTCTTACCCAACATTCGTAGCTTAGTTTCTCTGCTTTCACAAATGTGTTTTGATATGTGCTTAAGCTTACTACTTTTTGTGAAAGTTTTTTTAAATATATACTTTTAAAAACGTTCTGAAATGTGTTTAAAAAGTGTGTTGTAAAAAGAAAAAAAAATGTGACAGAAAAAGAGTTAGGAAATAATTCTTTCCTTGGCGACTTTAGAAGTTCGCCAAAAAAATCGCCAAGGCCGTTGCCATCGTTCATAAACGTAGAGTGTAGCTGTTCCGTAAAGTGATATTGCGGTTTTTAAAACGTGACACAGTTAATTTCTAAAAGTGATGATAGTGTTCTGATTTCCGTAATATAGAACTTTCATAATATTAAAAGTCCCCTCAAGTCAATAATTCCAAATGCGATCAATGAAATAAAAACACAAAAGGTTTGGAGGGATAGTATATATATTTATTGTCTTTTAAGGTAAATTAAACATGTTTGATACTAAATAACTAACAGCATTGTCACTTTTATATTACTACTATTATCTACTTGTAACACTAAGTTTTCTATGATCGGAAATAGCCGGAGTGTTTTCTCAATAGTTTTTCTTGAATCCATGAAACAGTTTATATCTTTTCGGCTAAGTGACACGTTACGTTTCCTGACGGAGATCAACTTGCTCCACTAAAACTAAGTTTTACTATGGAAAAAGTCTAAACATTTTTCTTTTTGAACAGATTTTTCTTGATTCTTTGTAACAGCTTGTTTATTTTCGGTTTGTGTGCAATTCTTTTTTGAGCTGGCAATGTCACGTTCCCAGATGTGGACGGGATCATGTTGGCATTGGCACTTGCATCGCATCTAACGGCTTCAACGCTGGTAGAAGGTTTTTCTTCCTCTTCCTTTCCTTCTTCAATGCACCTCAAAGGTATGCGTTGAATTCCTTTCTTCGAATAGCGCCAATTTAAGCAATGTCGAAAGCAAGAGAAGAAATCCAGACCCGGTTTGGACTCATCGCTCTCAGCGGTCCACAGATGTCTTGGTCCTGTGCATCTAGGCCTTCCTAGGCCTTTTGATCCAAGCACAGGTTTGGGCTTCCCTTCCTTTCCTTTAATATCTGTTTCTTCAACCAAATCCATGACAATACTTTCTTTCTTTTTATTAATATAGCCTTCTTCTACCATATCCAGATCCATCTTTTCTTCTTCTCCTTTAACAACTCCTTCTTCAAAATCCATATTCTTCTTTTCTTCCTTTTCTTTAATATATTCTTCTTCTACCATATCCATATCCATCTTTTCCTCCTCTCCTTTAACAACTTCTTCTTCAAAATCCATATTCTTCTTTTCTTCCTTTTCCTTAATATCTTTTTCTTCTACCATATCCATATCCAAATCCATCTTTTCTTCCTCTCCTTTAACAACTCCTTCTTCAAAATCAATATTCTTCTTTTCTTCCTTTTCTTTAATATATTCTTCTTCTACCATATCCATATCCATCTTTTCTTCCTCTCCTTTAACAACTTCTTCTTCAAAATCCATATTCTTCTTTTCTTCCTTTTCCTTAATATCTTTTTCTTCTACCATATCCATATCCAAATCCATCTTTTCTTCCTCTTCTTTAACAACTCCTTCTTCAAAATCCATATTCTTCTTTTCTTCCTTTTCTTTAATATCTCCTACACCCAAATTCATACCCATCCTTTCTTCCTTTCTTTTACTACCTCTTTCTTCTTCAATCAAATCCATATCAATCTTTTCTTCCTTTACTTTAATATCTCCTTCTTCAAAATCCATATCCTTGTTTTCTTCCTGTCCTTTAATATCTCCTTCAAAATACATATCCTTCTTTTCTTCCTGTCCTTTAACACCTCCTTCTTCAACCATATCCATATCAATATTTTCTTCCTTTCCTTTCAAATCTCTTTCATTAAAATCCATATCCTTCTTTTCATTTTTTCCTTTAAAATCCCTTTTTTCAAAATCCATATCCTTCCTTTCATTCTTTCCTTTAATATCTCCTTCAAAATCCATATCCTTCTTTTCTTCTTTTCCTTTAATATCTCCTTCTATAATCAAATCCATATCCACCTTTTTATTCTTTTCTTTAATGTCTCCATCTTCTACCAATTCCATATCCATATTTTCTTCCTTTCCTTTAATATTACCATCTTCAATGAAGTCCGTATCTATGCTTTTTTCCTCATCGCTGTCGAAAGCCATTAGCAACAGCAAGTACGCAGTCAATAGTATAACGTAAGCTGTATTACCAATGATAAGAAACTGAAAAAGTGCCCAAATCCAAGGACACAGTAATAACCCTGCAATAATCTCAGGTTTATCCATATTTTACTCGTTTTCGAAAGTAAATCGCTAAGAAATCACAATGTTTGCTAGCATAAGAAAATGAGTCGCTTTGTTTGATAATATTCGTAGAACAGAATTAAAAAAAAATCATTGTTATGAGTGAGTAAATTGTTGTATCTCTTATAATGTATATTTTGAAATACCAACAATACAAAACCTTCGTTTTTATATTTGAGAAACAATGAAATATAAATAATTGAAGTTCTAATTGTTTTCCCTTTGAAAAGAAAACACGAATTCAATTTAACCATGTTTCATCGTTTCTATGAACAATTGTTTTAATAAGACTGTGTTAGGTAATATTAAAAAGAGTATTATCCTCTAGTCACTTTTTTCAATCTACAGTAAAACAATTCAACTCGAATAATGACAAATGGTTATGCTAGTTTAAAATAAACTTTGAGACCCGGTCGCTTTAGACGTTGAAAACCCAACGAAATACCATTTAACAAATTCAGCTTGTAATGGGGCTAGTCTTTTCGGGATCGCTGGACACACAGCTTCAGTCTACGTTTATAGCGGTAGCTACTGCCGTGGCGCTTTTTTTTTTGATACACTTCTAAAGTTTCCAAGGAAAGAATTATTTCAAATGAATCAATGAAATGAAACGACATTTTAACGGAATTTGAAAGAACTCTCTGGAATATTGAAAATTAAAATCAAAACTTACTTCTTTTCCCGAGGTTGCCATAAAAACCATAATAACTGTAATTCCAATCGGTTGCCTTAACCTGTCATAACTCGCTACTAGAAGTGCGCCAAAAAACCCCACCAAGGCCGTTGACACCGCTATAAATGTATAAATGTAGACTGGAGCTATACACGAAAGGTCACAGATTAAAAGTGATCAATTCTCGGGCCCCGTGTTACTTTCTGGACACCATGCTATATGATCTGCGCTTTGATAATTTAAATTGTTTCTTATTTATTGATGTCAGTGTCGTTGCTTACATTTCATGTCGTATTGAAATCCATTTACAGGGAATTGATGTCAGATGTGCGCATTTCAGACCTTCAAATGAAATAAAATCAGTATAACATGTCAAGCCACTTCCAACAGTAGTCCAATGGGTGCATGGCACAGACTGCACACCTCAGATGCCAACAATTAACAATAATGTTAATATACATACAGGATGTTTCGAAAATATGCGGTCACATAAAGGGTGGAAGAGGGACCCAAATTAAACGTCAATAGAAAGGGCACACAGTCATTCAAGCCTGACAAAAATCGATGCTTAGCTCGAACCTGGAACCTTTAAATTCAGAAAAATCATTCTGACAACTGTACTGAAAGGACAACCACTGAGAAGCACGTCCGTCTACTTTCGCATCCCCGTGCATACTATACATGAATATCTGCGGAGACTCCGCGCTCGTGTATTTATGCACGCCGTTGAAATAAGGAGTGTGGAACGAAGCTTTACGCCACAGAAACATGTCATCGACTGACCTAAACAATGTCCTCTACCACTTAACGCGGCATTTCCGGACACACATTCTTAGACCAAAAAAATTGTTTATTTTGGGCCCCTCTATCTCCTTTTACAATTTGGTCATATATTTTCGAAGCACCTTGTTCTTCAACCTGAAGACTTCCTTGCACGTCTTTTAACAAGGTGGTTACGGTTGAAAAACTGTGTATTAAAAAAATCACATTTAAGGTATCGATCTGGTGTAAAATTTTACGCAGATTTCAAATCCGTTGAAATTTTTACTCCATCTTTAACGATCGCGAAGATAGAAAACCGCAAATTGTCTTTGCCCGTGACAAAGTTGAAATCGCTAGCAAGAAAGTTATATACTAATCAACAGCGTAAATCAAAACGCGCTCTAGAATCGGAAATCCTTTAAGAAGAAAAAATAGGACGAAAAACGCGGAATGTCCCCTGTTCTTTCTTCAATATGACGCCACCTCTGTGGTAACCTGGCACAGTTCAAAGGTGTAAAACGTAAAACTCTGTCCTTTCTTCAATCAAGGAGCTATGACTTTACATCCCGAAAAGAAGAACAGAGGAGGAATATGCTAATAAGTTAATTACAAAATTTTCGATTAAATTTTTTAAATTACGGCTGGACACAAAAAAAAAAGACTACCTATGTTTTAAATTTTATTATTGCAAGTGCCATAGATTCGTCAAGACACTGCATGCAAACACAAAGAGAAACACTTCCTCTTTTTATATTAGAGAAGAGATTTACATCCTCATATTAACAACATCAGTCGAATATATAAACGTATGTATCTCACAGCCCAGCGCGGGGAGCCAGTCTCATCCGCTGCTTTTCTCTCTTTGACCGTCTCTAACCGTCATTTTTTAACGTGCTTTTACGCAGTCTAAAAACAACCCAATACGCCAACCCAAACAACCCAATATACCCAACCCCTCGCCCGCTGCTTCTGGCTCTTCCTTACCGTCTCCCTAACCAACGTCTCTCTGCAGTCCCAAAATATCCCAACGGTAAAAGTCAAAAACCAATCAGAGATCGCATGGACGACACCACCTGTAGAGAGACACCACCTGCTAGTTTCACCTGCTCTTCTCGACGCTTCTCGCGCGCGACGCAAGAACAGCAGCTGGTGCCAAAGTGACCTTACCCAGAGGTCTAGCACAACGGAGTTTCTCTCGATGTCGCAAGACATACACGCTAGTGATGGGGAAAATGACTCTTTTCAGGGATCGGATCGGAACCGCTCACTCACTAAAAAGAGCTAGCTCTTTTTGATGACTCACCGCTCTTTTGAGATATGTAATAATGTATATAACATATCGAAATGTATACAATATGTTTGGGCCATCGAACATCCCTCGTTGTCACGTGAGCGCATGTGTCCAGACGAAGAGGCGCCAAGCGTACTTGGAAACACCCACGCACACAACACTTGAAACACTCACTCATCCAGCAATTGCGCAGTTTACCTCGAAAATCAACAAAAGGAGGGAGACGGGGCCCGAGGACGATAGGCATTGCAGCATAGGGCTGCTGAGCTGTAAAATTTAATTGCTAAGCAATAAGATGGCCCAAAACCATGTCAATTCATATAACTTTGAAATTGTCCATAAAGAATAAATTACTTTGAGGACACTTCTACTTTTGTAATTCCCGTCATGAACCCGTTGAGATTACAGAAATAGTAATTAAAATATCCAAACACGTTAAAAATCTCATTTTTGACCAAGAATTCTAAAAAAGTTTTCGATTTTATTGGATAGAGTATTTATTTGACTTTCCAAAACATATTTAATTTTTTTTCTGTTAATTACTTGAAGAAGTATTAAGATTTTAATCAAGGCGGGAAAACAAGAAGTAAGAATGGAAAACACTGGATATGGCCATTAAAAGGCCAAAAACATGGCAAAATCTAAATTTAAACCTTACTTTTTTTTTGCAAATATAATTTTAGAAAGTTTTTTCAAATATTTAAATGGTTTCTCTTTTGGAAATGGAGTGAACTTTTTTAAAGAGAAGGAAGAACAAAATTGTTTACACAAAGAATGGGGAAGAAAAATTTAAATACATTGATGTTTAAAAATATCGATGGTTTTTGGACGATGTAGTATCAACATCGATGTTTTAATTTTGAACATCGTTGTTTCAAAGCATCGATTTTTGCTGTCGATGTCGCATCCCTACGTGCTTCATCTTTTGGGTTCAAATCTGTTTAATTTGTTTTCACATATCATTATCAACACAAACTGTAACACAAACATTTCTCATTTTTGAGGAGTGCAACTTTACAAATATTTTGGCTCTAGCTGTTTGGGTCTCCGGTAACATGTATAAGCTTCTGCTATCATGACTTACAGAGGTGTGAAAATTATTAGAATAATTGAGATTTTTTTCATTTTTTTTTATTCATTTCGTATGTACTTGAAATATTTCATGAAAGGTAATTTGATTTGTTGATCCGATCAATGTTCACTCCTTTAAAATGGTTTTTGGGATATAATTTTGTTAAATAATGCCATTTTTTAAAAAGAAAAATATTTGATCCAAAGTAATCAAATTGTTTGGATTGCACGAAGAATTAGTTTGATTAATAAACGAATTTAAAATAAAATTTTAAAATCGTCTGTTTGCTTTCTAAAATTTTTTTTAAATCGTCTGTATTTTCTTTCTTTTCTTGAGTTGGCATCGGTATTATTTTATTGTTAAAGCAATTCTTTTCGATTCTTTGGTTAGTTCATAATTGGTAGCTTTTTTTTTTTCGTTTGTCGAAGGATTATTGCATGATTATATGCTAAAGCAAATGATATTTCTCCTTGAAAACTAGCTGTGGAAAGTGTCTTATCGAAGAAAATCACTATACACAACACAAAATCGCTAAAAAACCAAATATTTCTCAAGCATCTGTGTGTAGAATAAAAAGATCTTGGGACTCCAAATGTGAATATGGAAATTCTAGAGTAGGGAAATGCGGCAGGAAAAGCAAATTTACTGCAAGAACTGAAAGAAAAATAATTCAAATTGTTAAATCGAACAGAAGAGCAACTAGTCATGAACTAAAAATCTCTCTGCAAGCGTATGGAGTAAATGTATGTGATTCTTCTATCCGTAGAAAGCTCATCCCAGCTGGACTCAATGCTTGTCGTCCTCGAAAAAAGGCTAAAATCACATCTGCTATGGTAAAGAAGAGACTTGCTTGGGCAAAAGTTGTGCAAGAACAATTCGAAAATGACTGGAGCAAGGTGAGAAATATTAATTTTCCTTTAATTAATCAGTTGAATTCAAGTTGTTCATTTCTTTTCCTGAAATCATGTTTTTTGCATGCTGACTAAAAATACAGAACTGTTTAAAAATGTGATTAAAAATTTTTTTACAAGAATATTTCTCTACAAATTACATACCTTTAAGTATTTTTTATCTTTTAGGTATGTTTTTCTGATGAATCAATGTTTACGTTATCAGAAGAAAGCAGTCAGTATGTCAGAAAAAGTAACAGTGAAGAATTTTCCCCAAATTGACCTATACAAACGGTTAAACATCCTACTAATGACTTGGAGCGTAATGTCTGCTCAGGGTACTGGACGTCTATGCATTGAAGAAGACATGATGAACCAGTATCAGCAAAAATAAAGTGCTTGAACAAAGACTAATTCCACAATTAAAAGACTGGTTTCCAAATGGATACTTCATATTCATACATGATGGAGCTCCGTGCCATAAAGCGAAATCTGTGACCAAATGTTTGTATGAAAAAAGTAAAAAAACTTTTCTATGGCTTGGAAACAGTCCAGATATGAACCTAATCGAGAATCTTTGGGCCATTGTAAAGAAAAAATTAAAGAAATGCAACATCATAAACCAGAATGGTCTGATTGAAAGACTCATCCAAATATGGCACCATGATATCGAAATACAATCTAATTGCCAAAGCCGCATACAAAGTATGCCAAGACGTATCGAATCTTTAATAAAAAACCAGAGGATGCACACTAAATCTTAAGTGTATCAATATTTTTTTAAATAATGTATTATTTCTTTAATATAACAAGATTTTATTGTAAATTTCACAGTTATTCAAAAATTTTCACACCTCTCTATGTGTCGCAAAGTCTGAATCCTCCAGCTGGAAACTTTGTTTTTTCCCAGTATTAGTTGGCGTGGGTTGTATCTTCTATATGCGGTTGCAGAATTCCTATTCGGTTTACTTTGGACACTTGGATGGGCATTTTTTTTAATTTGAGAGTACTCTTTTTATCATCCTGTTGGTTAATCAAAGCTCTATTGTTGTTAGGTAAGTTGTAGCGCATTATTTTTTTAACTGTCCTCTAAGTAGGACATTGGGACAATAAGCATGCAATCGACGCTTTTTTTCTAACCTTATAAACTGAAAGTAAAATAACTTTTTCCCTGCCTAGCGTTTTACCCCTGCTGGAGTCATGTCAATGCAAATGTTTCTAAAGTTAGAGGAAACATTGGAATTATTAAATAGTTTAAATATAGTTTAGATAATAGTTTAGGAGTCTGAAACAGTTTATTCGAGGCAAGCCAATACGTTTGGGATATACACTTTGGGCTCCTTGTGGAAAACGAAGGATATTGATACAAGTTTTCTCTCTATTGCGGTAAAGAAACCTGACGCAAGAAATGATATTCTTCTTGGTACCCGGGTTGTGATGAAACTGACAGAGAATATTTTGATACCTTCAAGCTACAGTATATTTTGATAACTTTTTCACCTGCATTGATATTTTGAAAAGTCTTGGTGAACAGGGTTATCGAACCGCACAACCATACGAGAAAATAGGATAAACCATGAGCGTCCTTTAGAAGAATCTATGCGGAAGAAAGAGGCACGTCTGATTTTGCTTTTGACAAGTATTCCGAGATTTGCCTGGTGCGATGGAATGGCAATAGTACTGTGACTGCACTTTAGAACAGCACTTTAGCAACAACACTTAAACAACATAACATATGGGCGGTGTGGATCCCCACGACTGGTTGGTTGAACTAAATGTAATTAAAATTCGTGGAAAAAAGTTGTACTGGCAACTTTTCATTCGTACACTGGACATGGCAGTGGTAAATGCATGGATAATCCACAAAGCTCTCAACAAAAGTGATGCCCTAAACCTGAAGGAGTTCCGAAGACATAACAAGTTTATCTCAAAAAGACTGATCACAACAAGAGATAGACCCAGGATCTATTCTGTACCTTATAGTGCAAAAGAAGACATTTGTAAAGATGGTGTTGGCCATTTTCTACAAAAGTGGGGAAAATAGCGTCGTTGTCAAAGATAGGGCTGCAAAGGAAATCCCAAAACACACTGGGAAATGCGACAAAACACTTTGTCAGGCTTGATTTGGTCTTTCCACCAAGAGTAGAGTCAAATTCAACTGAAAACTGAACTCTCGTGTAAGTAAGAAATTTTTTTCAAATAAATTAAAACTTTGTACTCGGAAATTGCTTTTCACTAATGAAGAGAACACTAAACCATGTAAATGCAAATTTCATCCCCTTTATCCCAGTGTCTTATTTAGAGGACGAGTCAAATTTCTTATATAAAATATAGAAAATTTTCAAATTTTGCTATATTTAGGTTATTTAGGTTTAATTAATCTTAGAAAATATGATTCTTCTCAAATTTGAGCAAAATAAATAAGTATAAAACGGGTTAATGGATAGAGCAGTATCTATATATATAATTCTCTTACGTGGCACGCAAAAAAGACGTTATTTGTAATCGCGTTTTGGCAACACTGTACGATTGTTTGTTTATCGCGAAGTCTCGCGCATCGATTGAATTTATAGCGTTATCGGATGAAATTTTATTGAAAAAAAGGAAATTTTAATGAACTGTTGCAGTTAGTTTATAATAGAAATCAAAGAAAGCGGAGGATCTTTTCAGGGCCATTTAAAAAACGGTCCTTTTCAGGGCCAACAATTATAGTTCAACAAGACGCTTGAACTACAAATTTCGGCAACAAACTCAATGAAAAAGTGTGGGTCGTTTGAGTGCTGGGAAAATGTACACACAAACAACATGCTGGGTATTCAATTTCCAAAGCAACGCTCACATTTCGAGTCAAAATTTGCACAAAGTTTTCATTTGAATTCTGATTTTAGAGATACTGTATATATTTTTTCTGTAATAGAGCAAATTTAGATTTGAAAAACATTTTTTTTGGTAACATATTTTGTAAACAGTCCCTTCTGCTAGGACACATGTCTTCATTGAGGTGAGCGAAGCGAGTATAGGTTCGCGCAGCGAACCAATGAGGACTGCGAAGCAATCCTCCGGGGGTTGGCGAGCGTTAGTGAGCAGGGGGCAGGCCCCCTAGTATCATTGAAATTTGTAAGTGTACGAACACTTTTGAGAGCCACTGTATAGGTATTTTAAAGGAACCATACCGGATGCTTTTTGATCACAGAACTATATTCGTTAAATTGAAACGAGACAGTTCGACGAGACACAAACAGAACAATCCAAATGTTTTGATAGTAGGTGGCATTGCGTCGTCGTGAGAATGTTTTCAAGGAATGAAATGATGGAGATTGCTTAGAATCTTCGAGGGTTAGTGGAAAGAAACGAAAAGGTCAAGTGACATATTTCCTATTTAGATTTCAGTTTGGGTTGGTGTGGAAGTTTGGGGAGTGGGGTGCCAGCTCTGGTGTTGCTTCGTCATCTGACCGTGGCTCAAAATTACAAGATGTTGTCCTCGGATCTTTCCCTTAAGAGACTGATCCCGGACCGTCGTCAATAGCCCGTTGTATTGCTCTAGCACGATGTTAACTAATAATTACCAATTACCTATTTAGATTTATTAAGAGATTGGCTTCATTCCCTGTCACTTCCACTTATTCATTTTATTTACCAACTCCGCTCAGTGACTTACATCCTTAAAGTAAACACGCGCACCACAACTGCGAGGTACCCTGTCCTCTTCTTCGTCTTACCCTCGCTCAACCTACTACTTTTGGACCCTTTCTTTCATCGTTGATTACTAGACGTAGTCTGTATTGTGTTTCGTTCAGCTTGGCTAAATATGGTCATTGAGTTACAAAACCCAAAACAAACAAACCATTTTCTCTGTCAACACCCCTGCGAGACATTTTCTGATAAGCCATATGCAAACCCGTTGGTTAGATTTTATGGCGCAAGGACCATGTGTGGCCATCTTGCGACAGACACAAGACAGAAGGGAGGTAATTCAAAGTCGCACTAGAGCAGCGCAATTGGCAACTGTCTGGGATCAAACCCGCAAGGAAAGATACGAGGTCAACACCACTTAACTTTTAGACACGGTCACACCTGAACTGACACTCCCACTTCACGAGATAGGAGGGCCGCGGTTGCCCGGTTGGAAGAGCATCGGATTATACAAATACAAATACAAATACAAATATTGACGACCAGCTACAGGCTCAAGCCCAACAAGGCTGGTCCTTTGTTTATGAATTCTCCAATTCCCACTGACTATCCAATTGTGTCTTAAATTCGTACACTCCCTTTGAATTAACTATATTTTCTTGCAACGCGTTCCAACTGTCATTACCCTATTAAAGTAGTAGTTTTTCCTTAAATCCCGATTAAAATGTGTAGCAACCAGAGGTCTGCGAGTTTGAATCCAGCCTAAGGACCACCGTGTACAAACAAGGCTGGTGCATGTTAAATCCGTCGTTGTCTTAAATGGCCCCAAGTTGGCGTGGTTTGGAAGTTTATCTTGTCGGGTGCCAGCTCAGGTGCGTCTTCGTCATTTGACCGTGGTTCAAAATTCCGTGCCGATATTTCCATTTTTGAAGGACATGCCTTTTGACGAATTTCTGCATTTTAATTCCCTTTCAAGGAGTTATAGTTGTAGTTGAAGTCGTTCCGTTGGATAAGCGGTACAGTTCTAAAAATGCTGATTCTACGAACTTGAAAGTTTAGAAACTGGATTTCACGATTCTAATTCAAAGAATATGAAATGCCGTCCTTTCAATCATATTCAAAGATTACTCTCTTGATATGTAATGTCAATAAATATTAAAGTCAAGCTCCTTCAGTTTTCTACTTCCTTTGACATCAATGGAATATTTATCGAAGAGGCAGAAGAATTTCAAAAGGTGTTTCGTTGAACAGCGCACAGTTGGCTTTTATAAACAAACCCTCTGAGAATTAATTTTCCTTAGGCTTTTAATATCGACCATCGGAAAACCCTTTTGATCAAGCACATCTATGCAAAGACACGGTTAGAGTTTCATGAATCCTTGAGGGAATAACGTTAGAGAAGAGGAAAATTGATTTAACATTTTGAGTACCTTTTAAATTATCGTTATGAGATGAAATTAGACCACAATCAGTGCGTGGAAACTTAGTGGAAAGTTTCAATATTGGGTTTGCTACTTGAATTTTGATGGGTTGAAAAGATGTTCAGTATGGAAACTAGAATTAAGTACAGAGCTATTTAGATTAATGTCTCATTATCTTTTTTTATCTAACTTCCACAAGGTTGAAGAATACCAGGACCATTTTATACGTTCTTTCTGAATATAATTGCTCGTCATACCGCACCCTGGCAAGAAAAGTGACACAACTCAAAATTGCAGAATTTGAAAAAAACATCAACTTAAAGGATACTATAAAACTTATATCGAAATAGTAGAAGCTTCCTTCAAATTTTACGTAAGTATTTATGGTGGTAACTTATATTATATTCCATAGAATAATAATATAACACTCTGGGGCACTTCATGCATATTTTTCAATGACATAACATCAACATTTTTATTTTTTGACTTGAGTCACTTTTCTTAACGGGGTGCGATATGTAGAATCGAAATTTTCATATGCTATGAAAGAATACCATGGTTTTGCTCAGTAGCTATGAGTTCGTAGAAATAGCGATTATAAAGGACCAAAGGAATAATAAATTGATAATCGTACATCTGCAATTAATAATAAATTACTGATCTCACCTACTTGCAAGTTTTTCTCTCTCTGAATGGATATTTTCCTTTCCTACTTAAAAATAAATAATTTCATTGTTAATGTGATTTGCATATAATTTATAATTATTTATTAACGTCATACTAGAACAACACAACGGGCTTTTATCGTTACTGATTATGCTTAAAATGTTTTTATTCGATTACTTTCTAATTAAATTATCGAATATTAGGCAATTTTACTTATTTTAAATTTCAATAATTTAATTTCCAACTCGTTCTTTTTCAATTTCATGTCTGTAGTTGTAGGCGGTGCAGGTTTTATTCCTATCAGATGCATTCCTCCCTGGGTGTATGCCTCTTGTATGTCTTCTATGCCAGTAAAATTGTCATTGCGTGTGCATGTCTATTGCTTGATATTGTGTGTCTTTTGCAGCATGGCCAAATATGGCCCTTGCGCCATAAAACCCTTACGAGGAAACGAATCTTACGTTAAGTAAAACTTTAAAAACATTTAATTACTTTACGTGCACTCATGTTCAAAATCAGTGACAATCGAAATCTTGTGTTCACATACTACAGAAATCATAAGTAATTCATTGCAAAGTTTTAGTCATAAAAAGTGTTGTTAATCAGTAAAAATTCCCAAGATCTTCTCATCTATGTTGAGCACATTGTATCGTTCGGTAGGTATTTGAATTAACTTCCCACTGGAACAACGCAACGGGCTATTAAAAGCTATAGGAATTGACTGTTTTTGAGTTGACAATATAAGCCGAAAATTACACTTAAAATGAACTGTTATTATTCTTGTTTGGAGTAAGTATCTTGTTATATAGTGTGTAAATGGACTCTGGCAACGCATTCGTGAAGAAGCAGAAGCCTGCGGATGTGCTGTAATCATTGCTTTTGTATAAGTTCCAGAATGCGCGCTTGTTTTTTTCGTTAACCAGATCGAACATAGGTCCGGTGCACACATCCGGTTTTTGAACGTGCGGCACCGAAGCCCAACTATGCACACATAACCGTGAAATGACGCACGAACTCATTTCGCGCCATTTGCGATAGATATTCTATCGAAGAAAACGTGTTTATTTCCCTTACTTCGTGTACAAAAAGTATATTTTGAAACACAAAATAGACGTTACTGGATACAACCATTTATTAATTATTATTTATATTCCATTTGTTTATGAAAACAAGGTACTTCAGAACAGAGACATGTGCGGAGCCGTGGGGAACTGGGGTACAAATTGCACGCAGGTTGGACGTGCGTCACCCCAGCGGCGCTAGAGGCATGTGTGCACTGTTCCATTGGATCTAATGTATCTCAGACCGCACTTGCGTTGTGGCAGCGGCTTCGCACGTTGAAAAACCGGATGTGTGCACCGGGCCATAATGAAATTGTGATTTCTAAGTGGCTTCGCTCATGTCCAGAAATACACTCAGTACACAACATATCTCAATGCACAAGGCAAATGCTATGTAATAGATATCTTTACCATGCAAGAAAGGAATTTTGAATGCCAAACGGAAATTATTCATTTTTCTAAATTCGGAATTTCTTAATTTCCTTAAATTCGGAAATATTATCCTTATGAAAAAGTTTGCTCTTTCATTGGGTTAATATTAATAGTTTCGAGGGAAATGTATTGAAGTATTTATTATTATACGATTTAACATTTTTGATTGCTGCATTAATTGATAAATAACTATCCACTTCATGATTAAACGAGCGGAAGAATTCAGATAATAACATAAAAAAGTAATATGCTGCCAGTTATATTTATATTTAAAAAAAAAAACAAGCATACGATTCACTAAGCTCATGGCTTAACATGATTATCGCTATCATGGGATTACATATATTTCCAAATTCAAGCAGCCTTACAGCATATTTGTATTAAAGTAAGCTACAAAGAGCGTGGAGTCTACTGTAATTTGATCGCTTTCTAATTAGTAACAATTTTTTTTAAAATTGTTAACGTCTTAGAAAAGAACGGATTTATATTTACCACTGTTTCATATACTAAGATTAATTTAACTGTTGAATGTACAAATATCCCACATCGAAAAGTTAAACAAGTTATGACAACGCTTAGTCTGGGGAAATGTAGATGGTTCAAATTAAAAAATATATATATCATTCCCTTGAAAGCAACGAGCTTCGTTTATTTTAATGAATTTCAATGGAAGCTAGCTCCGAGATTAAATATTCGAGTCTGATTTTTCTGAGAAGAGTACCGTGCACTTGTGTGATAGTTCATCTCAAGATAAACTTCCCAACTTCGATTAATTACAGTGAACGGCTTTAAAAATAGAAAGAGATAGGCTTTTGGGAGGTTTTGTATTTTTCAATCCAATCCAGGTTGTGGGAGACTTGAAGTTCAATTATAAGTTGGATCCCGCTTTTAATTGAATTCGAGGCATGGAAGATTTAATTTCTTTTAAATATTTGGCCTTGGGAAATGAAATTTGTCAGAATATAAGCGGCATGTATGCATTGAATTTTCCTGATGTAGATGAGCGATGAGACATAAAAGGCTTGAAAAACAAATTTTATCTTTACGCTTCGATTTTTTTCAATCGTTTCACAAAACGGTTCTTTCGCCTGTATGTCCGTTTGGCGTGAGATATAATCTACCCTACAATAATGGACTGGACGCCAGCGGATTTGCATAAAATCCGACTACTTGTTTGGGGGTGTTTTTCGTGGTATGGCTTGGGACCTTTGCATGTTGTTCCTGGTCAATTGAACGCCGACGCCTACATGAACATTTTCGAAAATCAGGTTCTTCCTACTCTCTGGCAATTTTATGGAATGGACGAATGCTACTTCCAGGACGACAACGCTCAGTTGCAGCCTCTGTCAAGCAGTGGTATCGAGGTATGGATGTAAAACGTCTTAACTGGCCTGCTCAGAGTCCAGACCTAAACCCCATAGAACATTTGTGGGACGAGTTAAAGCGAGGCTTATGGATCAGGGAACCACGTCCGAAATCCACAGCTGAGCTGGCGACATTCTTGCAACAGCAGGAATGGACACAAATACCGATAGCTGTGTATCAAACCCTTGTTGAAAGTATACCCAGAAGGTTTGCTTGTGCAATTGCAGCACGTGAGGGACCATACCCCTATTAACGTATGTATTATTTCCTTTTTACCATCACATCTTTCTGACCGGCTCATTATTGTAGGGCAGTGTTATCACCGGAGCGACTTTCTGCCTTTCCCCCAAAGCGTTCACACTTCACGGTCGATAGGGTAGGGTACCGAACAAAAGGATGAACCCTCTAGAAGGTCAGTCGCTGAGAGCTCGTAAATGGTGATCGATGCCAGCGGTCACTTTAAAGGGGGATAACATCCACAGTACACAGATCTATACCATGCCACTGGTGTAAACGAAATTTTAGTGATAACAATTGTCTACTTGCCTTATTGTAAAGGTTAAGTGCTAAATACACTGCTGTTATTTGAAAATGTAACTGCAAGAGAGGGTTATTGGAGGTCAGACCAGAAATGTGGAAGACCGGTAGTTTATCATTATGTTATTAAAGTATGTTTGTTAAAGAAATAAAAATTAAAGGAAGAAATTAAACTTTCCGCTTAGTATGTAAGTAGCATGAGTGCGCCATACAGTGTCAAATGTGACTAGAGATATTTAATAGAGATTTTTAGAAATTAAAATCCCCAATCATGGTTTCCGTGAATTTGATTGGTAGTACGCTTTAGTAGTACACAAAGCTAGACATTATGAGCAAATGACAGAAATTGAGACAAGTATCATTAGATTTAGAGAGAAATCGGTTTCGTGATATTGCTGTATTAGTTGGACGAACCGCTAGTACAGTTATGCTTAGGGGAAAGTGGGACAAAACCGGGACCCAAAATGTGTTTTTTTCCCTATGCACTTAAGTGAATAAAATTGTTTTATGTTCTATTTGAATGATGAATTAGTTCTTTAGTTTCAAAAATAAATATTTTTCAATGTGAAAGAATTATATTTTGGAGGGTAAAACTTATTTTTTGGAAGTACGCAAGTACCCGGTTTTATCCGACCTGGTCGGATAAAACCGGGTACATATAGCAATAATTAAAAAAATTGTTGTCTTACTGCTGAAATATTTATTTATAACAATAAATTAGCACAATGGCCTTCCTGCACTGAGCACCAAGCGAGGGTTTAAAAATCACGGAACATAAGTACTTTTAAATTTAATATGTTTGAAATGTATAGTATATAAAGTCTGAGGAGTCTGTTTTAATACTGAACTTCTTTTTCTTCCGTGTTTTGACAGTTTTGTTTTAGGGGGCCTTAAACAGTTTCTGCGTTAAGTTTTTATTTATGTTCTTTTTGTTCTCTAAATTCCAATTCCAACCCGGTCCTGCTCGACTGCCAAGGTCCCGGTTTTATCCGACAACGCCATTAATCAGAAACGAAGGCTTAGCATATTTCAAACATGAAGAAAAACGTGGTTTAATAAGTTAAAATAATAGCTGAAAGAGGTATGATCCGGTGTTGTACTTACCTAAAATAGATCGTCAAACAATTACAAACTACAGAGTAAAATTGATGGAGTAAAAGTCTAACCAAAGCTCAAATTTCTTAAAACATGGCATTCTCAAACACATAATCTACACTGTCTTTCATTCAACTCCAAAAAACATGGCGGCTGTCTGCAACTAGTTTCATGCGTTATCCGGCAGATAGCAGTAATAATCTAACCAAAACTGCCGGGTTCCGGTTTAATCCGCCTTCCTGGTTTTGTCTAACTTCCCCCTACTTGGTTGGTACTTTAATTTGAGTCGTATTGGAGCATAACAACAGACAACTGGCGAGGATCCGGTATCAATCTCGGAAACTAAGATCAGAGGAAAATACCTCGAATAATTTTGAACCACAGTCAGATGCCGCTGTCAACACCTGAGCTATGACTTTAATCTCCAAATTTTCACAACATTTCAATATAACATGTACCGACCTCCACCTCTTTGGGTGGATTGAGTTTCGAGCTCGCAACTTTCCAGTTGCTAATCAGTGACTCAATCAACTAGACTACCACGGCCTCTATGTGTACTTTGAGGCAATGGACAGAAGAAGGTCCACACATCGTCGTGGTGGATATGGAACACCTATGGGTACGTAAATGAAAGATAGGTATTTGCTAAGTTTGGCGGCGACGAATCATACTGCAACATCTACGACGTTAGCATAGCAATTGAGGATATAGTGATACATTAAGTGATTGATGTCTGTCAGTGCTATTCGCCGCCGAATGATGTAGCAGGAACACATTGCTCAGTGTCCCTTAATCTGACTTCGGACTGAAACGGAAGTTCATTTTACCGGAGATCATATCAATACATAAAAAAATTCTTTTATGATAGCACTAGCCACTGCGTGGCTAGCACGGCGTTGCCCGGGCATCGCTGTGATGTATGGTATCAATCTGGTGTAAAATTTTCCGCAGATTTCAAATCCGTAGACATTTTCAATCTGCCTTCAACGATCCCGATTTCACAAAAGAGAATTAAATGGTCAATGCCAGTCAAAATGTTTTTATTTATTTTTTAATTTTCTTTTTTATTTTCCTTTGCTGAAATTGTAAGAGCGCAGGAAATGCAATCTGTTCATTTTCGGAATGCGAATGTTGGCGTGACGTCACATTCTCTTTCGAATAGATAAAAAATATTCAATTAAAAAATTTTATTTATAGAAAGAAAATCATATTTTTAGGATTGATCTAATGTGAAATTTTCCGAAATCCGTTGAAATTTTTACTTTATCTTCAACGGTCTTGGAGAAAGAAACAAGAACTACATAACTCCAGTTAAAGTTAATTTGTTTTTTTATCGCCTGCTGAAAAATCATTCTTCCGCGCAAAATGAAAGAGGAAAAAATAAATTTAGAATATGTGATCTTTTATGCTGTTGTCATTCCAAAGAAAATAATAATTAAATTATTTTAAAAATGTTCTAGATTGAATTTTAAAATTCACCGTGACCCAAAATTTGGAAAAAAATCGGACTACCTGTGTGCTAAATCCCATTACTGTAAGTGCCATAGATTCGTCAGGACTTTGCGTACAGATAATAAACAGAAATAACAGAAATAGTAGATAGTAACAAAGATTAGTATTTCTCTAATACTTCAAAAAGGTTTACATTTCTTTTCAATTTTAAGGGAAATGGTCGATTTAAAGAATTCGAATTTAAAAGATCAAGCACAAGTAATACATACGAAAACAGTTAACAGTAATTGGCAAAATATTTAATTCCTTTTGATTCTTCATTAAAAGGAACCTTATTTCTTAAAGCATCAAAATTCAACATAAATAAAAATGGACAAACATTCTTTCAATCTGAAAAATCTTCTATTAGAGATTAAAAGCAGCTGTGTTGATATTAAATTGAAGGAAATAAATTCCACCGTCATATCAGATTAAAAATTTCAATCATAGAATTCTTATATGTAAAGTCAAAAATAATCTAAAATTAACGAATTTTCTGATAAAAAATATTTATTGCTGTGGGAAAATTAATATAGTAAATGAGAGTAATGGTATATAATTATTAAAAATTAATTGAGACATTGATTAATTTATTCAAGAGAGAACTATTAATGTGTAAGCACATAGCTTTTTAATAGCTGGAAAGGATACTGATTTGCATAATGAAATTGTTTAATTTTGTCTTAAGGAAGGGGGTGGTAAAACTCTTTTTAAATTAATATTACCTAATTAATTTCATCAGGCTGTTATGGTTCTTTACAATAGCGCATTTCAATGGATTATTGAAACTTTATACTGTAATTAAATCAGTTTTCTGTCTCACATTACAGGTTGAAAATGGAGAATTATAATTCCACCGTATGATGCCTGAAATCTGTATTTCCGATATTCTCCAGAAGAAAATACATAGATGACTATGTTTAGGTCGTAAAAACATTTAAACACGGCGAAGAACGTATTTTAATCTCCTGGGATTATAGGCGTATGTATGTAGTAAAAAATTATAAAAAATATAATTGTTTTTGAGAAATTATAGTTGTTTCTTTTATGGTTCAATGTAGTTGAGATTAGTCTTCAAAATACTAAATGGATTTAATTCATCTTCCGCATTGAAAGAGGAAAATCTGTTTCAAATTTTTACTGCAATGTTAAACCTTCATAATTACACTGTTTTTGTTATTCAAAGATGTTAACAAGTATATCAGAATCGACTGTAGCTGTATTTAGATTAATTAATTAAAATATACAATTACTTACAATACACAATATTACTGTACAAATATACAATACTAGCCAAAAATAATTCAATTAAAAATTTTTTTCTTTAAAGAAACTCATATTTTTAGGTAACAATCTGATCTGAAATTGATGAAAAAAACTTGGCTTGGTTCCAAACTCTGACCGCAAGGTCACACGGGTAGAAAAAGTTCTCCGAGTTTGAAAAAGCGATGAAGAATATAATTATTAAATTGATTTAAAAATTTTCTACATTGAATTTTAAAATTCGCCGCGACCCAAAAATTGCAAATTATTTAGACTACCTGTGTGCCAAATCTCATTGTTGTAAGTGCCATAGAATCGTCCGGATTTTGCGGCCCCAAACAGACAAACAAACACTTCATTTTATAATAGTAGATATACAATTACAATAAACGTACATGACAATTGTGAGCACCATAGGTCTGATCACATAAATTACGAGATAGACTATACGACCATATAAACAAGCATAAAATTTCGCTATAAGGGAAGATATAGACCATTCCATCTTTGAGAAATAGAATAATTAATAAAAATAAAAAAGCAAAATACAAAAATATTCATGCAACATCATCGCTGCTCCAAGATTTGCGAGTTATCGCTTAAAGTACCGACGAGAGGCGCCAGCATACACTCTCAGACTTTTTAAAAAGTACATTGTTTTTCTAGCATAAATTTAAAGTTGAGGGGGCCAAATTTCCCCTTGGGCTAACTCCCTCTTACGTGATTGGGTACCGAATGGTTTAATAATGTCGAATAAAAACCATCTATTCAAAATTGAAGTTAAGCATAATTAAGAAGAAACGCCGCATGGACTCCCCAAAGAGTATAGTTTTTCGTTTGTTAATTTGTGAAATGTTTTGTTTTTCATAACAGAAAAATAGTCTTTCTCAAGCCATCCGATGTCAATACAATCTAACAAAATGAGATTTGAGTCAAGTGATTTTCAACCAGTCCTCGCTTAATAAGTATTGTGGTGTCACAATTGGCGAGAGGAGCGCAGTTTCTGATTCAGGTAGGTACTTAATGAACGTCACACTGGAGAACACAACGGGCTTTTTTGCGACGACCCAGGATCAAAACCGAAGAGAAAGGATAAGAGAACAACATCACGTATTTTTGAACCACGATGAGATGATGAGGTCACATCTGAGATGGCACTCTACTCTTCAAAAGTTCACACCACGCCAATGTGAAGCTTCTGACTCAGAGTTTATGGTTTGGCGCAAGGAAGCAGTAACACTGATTATGAGTTTGCGAAACAAATCACAAATGGATGATTTAAGATGGCAGCCCTTTTTCCTGCGATCTTGAACCCCTCTGTTTAAATAGACTTTCCCAATAATTTTTGTTGGTGCATATTTATACAAATACAAATATTGACGACCAGCTACAGGCTCGAGCCCAACAAGGCTGGTCCTTTGTTTATGAATTCCCAAATTCCCACTGACTATCCAATTGTATCTTAAATTCGTACACTCCCTTTGAATTAACTATATTTTCTGGCAACGCGTTCCAACTGTCTATTACCCTATTAAGGTAGTAGTTTTTCCTTAAATACCGATTAAAATGTGTCTTATTCAATTTATACCCATGGCCCCTTGTTCTGTTATCCCTATTGAAATTTAAGCCCTCTGTGTCCCCTTGTTTTACAAACTTGAAAAGCTGAATCAAATCCCCCCTCCTTCTTCTTCTATCCAGTGTATACATGTTTAGCTTACTTAAACGTTCATTATAGTCGAAATTTGCTAGCCCCTTTATTATTTTTGTAGCTCTGTGCTGAACCCTTTCAATTGATTCTATGTCCTTTCTCATATATGGAGCCCAAAATTGTACAGCATATTCTAGATGTGGTCTTACTAAACCCTTATATAACGGCAAGATTATATTCTTATCCCTTGTAGTTACAGTCTTTTAATTATTAATATTTAATTATTAATAATTTCGTAATCACAGTCGGAACAACCAGACAGGCTTCTTACAAGCGAAAACAACTTCCTCGTTCATATTGACCTTCTGAAATGGTTGACCGAGCATGTGTGACAAGCTTTATGTTATTTCTTCCAGTAGCTCGGTTTGAAGATCTGTCACGCGATTGTGGTAAAAAGCATGAACCATAAATTTCTGATTGGTTAAAGTGATTACCAACCTTGATCTAAAATACTAGTATGTGCTTCAATAGCCAATGGGCTAAGTCGATTCGTAAACACAAGTGCGTTAAGCTACGGTTTCCTAAGAAAGCGGAGCCGTTATCTAGCAGCCGTAATGTAGCTGTGGATGACGTCACTAAAACGTGTTTATACAAACAGATGGCGTTGGTTTCCTAGAGTGCGCTGGTTGTGAGCATAACGACAATTAGCAGAGCCGCAATTTGCACGACGATCGTCATAGCGGTCTCAAACAGTTGGGAAACGTTTTTTCTTTTGTAGCGGTGGACATTTCATTTCCTGCGGCCAAACAATTCGAGCGAAGGGGAGCAAAACAAATAAACATTTTTGAATGGCATTGTTTATTTATTTATTTTTTTGTAAAATCGGGATTGCTAAAGATAGATTCTAATGATAGAATTTTAACTGATTTTGAATCAGCATAAAATTCTACGCCAGATCGATATCAAAAACAGATTTTGGATTATTTAATTTTTTATTAAATAATTAATTATTTACTAAAGAAAATCACATGTAAGGTATCGATCTGGTGTAAACTTTTGCGCAGATTTCAAATCGGTTGAAATTTTTACTCTATCTTTAACGATCACGAAGACAGAAATTTGGACTAGAGAATAAAAAAGCTCTTTTATTTCTGGGATAAAATAAACCACGACAGACGTCTGTTGTAGTGGCAGCGAACGACAGGAAAAGTAGTCTAATTTGACACCTCTGCTATCCGTAAAAACGGCTGCCTTGTTACAACCGCCGCATCATGACTTATCACGGCCGCTATATAACAGCACCGCTTTCTTTGGAAACCGTAGCTTTGTCACAAAGATACTTTCGAAAGCGACACCACCCACATGCTGTGCATATTTCATTAGAATATCAATGCTCCTTCCAGCACAACACACGCTCTGTCGATGAGACATTCAGCAATGACGCCACACAGCTATTGCCATCTAGTGACCAAATATACAGTTAAGAGTTCAATGGTATAGAATTAATGCAATTTAAAAATGCTACCTTATACATCTTTCATTAACGTACAGCCGTCAAAAAAAAAAAACCGACTCACCCGGTCGAAATTGTTCAATTTAAATCGAAGAACAAAACGGTAGGTTGCGATCGATGGGGACGAATGTTTTCTACAAATATCACTATTAAATTTGTCTAAGGGGCCGTCTTAATATTAAATTGGCTTGCTCCTATAATTTCAATACAAAACCCCATCGTTTATCACAAATTTGGAGTCTACACACAGTTTCAGGCAGAAATAAATACGTTCATCAATTTTATTGGATATTTCGTCGATTTGTAAGTGATTCTTTCATCGATTTGTATACCACCACGTGCAACTCCGTTATGGCTGTTATTTAATAAGCTACGAATTCCATTTGGTTTGCGTTAGTTTTCAATATAGAGAGATTTATTAGTTTATATATATATATATATATATATATATATATATATATACACACGAGTACATATCTAAGTTTTTCACAAATTAATCCCTTGTTAATAATTACTCAAACTATTCATAACTTAATTTTAATTTATGTTTTACTTGTGTGTATAACATATTTACAACTCCAGAAATTAACTTATTTACACCAACAAGAATTTAACGTAATTCCAGTCAGCGAGGCAGAAAACTAGAACGAATTTAAAATTCAAAACGAACGTTCCTTTTTATGGTCTTAATATATGCAGCTCGTAGCTCACAATAACTTTCGAAGCTCCGACGGGAACGTCAGAACACAAAGAACAGTTGTCATTCGTGTTCAATTTGGAGGCCCTTTCGAAGAATCAAGCATCTGACATCTCCGCATGTTTGTTTTACTTTGCAGGTTTTGAGTTGTAACCTGGATGTAGCCCTGCCTCTACAATTCTATTCATCATGAATGGATTTAAATTAGTTATGAAAGGTGAGAAATGACTACCATCTCAGTACATATCAGTAATTCAGAAACTTAAGTACGGATGCTATGCATGGGTCTGTCAATATATAGTCCTTCAATTATGGATGTACTCATTAGCTTAAAATAATCTGTGAATTATCATTTCGAATAAAAGAACACTTACCTTTAATTGGTTTCAGTTTGTTTTGAAAGAAAAGAGGTTAATTAGGTGATTAGTGTCTAAAGACTTCTAGTACAGTAGTGGTAAAGTTACATCGAGATTCACTAGTACGTTGTATACTCACATACGTTGCACCCCTGGCTGTTTATAATGATTTTAAAATATATAACATTAAGTTTAAATGAATTGGAGGCTCTTTAGAAATTAGTTAAAGGATTAATTAGATGATTAGTATGCAAAGATCAGTAAAAACAAATTCCACTCCTCTTGAAATATGAACTCGACAGTGTGCATTGCAAATAGATTCCTTCGATTACGAGTTTTGAGCGATGAAAAGTAATTTTTTGATTGTTTAAGTTTTATAATTGAATTGTATTTTCATTTTTAGTTTCCTCCTAGAAAATTCCCTAATGCTTTCAAAATCATTTATAAGCTGTTTTCGAGAACGGGGCTTGAAAATCCCTTTTTGAAGGGTTGTTTGCATTTAATTTTCGCCTGTCTTAAGCACTCCAGGAAAGAGGGATAATTTTTATATTCACTTATAAGCCCAAGTGGTTAAAAAAAACTTTTGTTTTTAATACGAGGAATTTAATTATCAGAAGTATGCTGTGAATAGAAAATTATAATTAGGATAACAATCCGGGGTGTTTACTCGACAGCTGAAGATAACTTTCAGTTCATACCACAGGTAAAAATAAAATATACTTTCAACTAATCATTTCTTTGTAATGAAAAAATTGGATTTATATTTCACACACGCAGAATTAAAATTTCGTTATGGTATTTTGATGATTGAACATACAGTAAACTCTCGATTATCCGCAGTATTGAGTGGCGTGGCAATCGCGGATAAGCGAAATCTACAGATAATTCGCAAAATGGCTTAAAAGGGCACAAATCAACACGAAAATGTTTCTGAATAATTTTTATTCACAGTGTGTGTGTAGGGTGCCTATACATACAATTATGAAGTAATAAACAGTAGATTTATGTACTTAAGGGTGTCCGGGACACATTGAAAATTTTTTTTTATTAATTAATTTATAATTTTGAATTTTTTTGTACTGATTACACATCTAACAAATAAGCAAAATCACAATACAAAATTTTTCCAAAAGTTTTTTAAAAATTTTAAATTAAAATTTTTTGAAAAAAAGAGGGTTTATTTTAAATTGCTAAAACTCAAAATATTCTTGATCAATTTTCAAAATTCTTGCAGTAAATTATTCACAAATTTATAAACTTTAATTTTGATTCAGCAATTTAAAAAATATTAATTTAATAAAAAATAAAAAATATTTGAATGAAAATTTTCGAAAATTTTAAGGTACTTTTTTTTTAAAAAGTCATATTTTTAAAAGTAAATATTTGTTTCAAATTTGCTGAATCAGAATTAAAGTATAATGTTTGAAAAAGATATATTCCAAATTTCAACCCTTAAACTTTATTGGTTTTCGACTTATAGCAATTTGAATACAGGAAATCTTGAAAAAATGTATCATGGAGAAAAACGCAATTAAAGTTTTAAAGACAAATGTTGTTGCCATGACAACAACTGTCAAAAGTGTTAGATTTTCAAAACAACGCACCACAAAAATTATTATATCTCCAGTTCTAATTAAGATACAAACATGATTTAGACGTCATTTAAAGCAGAAAAACACAGATAATTTCTTAAAATAATAAAAAAAAAATCGAAAATGTGACGATTTTTGTGTCTCGGACCACCTTAAAAGTTTGTTTATTTTCTTATTCACAAAAAAATCAGTTAATTGTTGTTTAGGTTAAAACTCCTATTGTTTATAATTGAGATTTAATTTTTTTCAACAAAATTTTGTCACAAAGTGATCGGGGATAAGCCGAAAAGAGGATAAATGGAGTTTACAGTATTTTTGAAATTCCGAAATAAAAACAAATAGGCATTTACCAGAATTATCATCATTAGGAGACGCGACGGGTAGGTAGGTAGATATTTAACCTAATGTCGTACACATTGGACTATTGGTGACAGTTCGGAATGAAATCCGAAGGGAACGATCAAGAACTACACCACGTAATTTTGAATCACGGTCAGAAAACGAGGTCACACCTGAGCTGGAAACCCACTCTCCAAACTTCCGCACCAGACCAACCAAAGTGAGGACATTTGAGGCTACGACAGATTTAACGTGCACCAGCTCCCTTTATTCACTACTGTCTTTGGTTGGATTTGAACTCCCAACCCTCTGCTATTCCGTTGCTTTTACAACCGGGAAACCGCGACGGTCCGTGATCAATCCCGAAGGGAAAGAACCGAAGATAACACCTCGTCGTTGGTAACGACATGACGAGATGAAATCCTGAGCTGGCACCCGACTCTTCAAACTTCCATACCACGCCAATGATGAGGATATTTGAGGCCTGTGCTGTCTGTAAAAAAAAAAAAAACGTTTTCGACACGCAGATCATCGTGGGATTTCCACGAGGGGAGCCGGCAGACACTTGTTAGGTAATATTCAACTAGTTACCACCGTCCCAGCATCAGACATTGGGCGTATTCCCACGAAATTTGGAACCACGGTCCAATGACGAGGCAACATCAGAAATGTCACCCCACTGTCCAAACTTCCACACCAACCCAACGTGAAGACTTTCGGCCACGACAGATATACGGTGCACCAGCCGCCTCTACACCATACGCTTACAAACATCGATGCCCTGACCCGGATTCGAACCGTTCAATCTAGAGGCTAACACCTTAACTGGAAGGCTAATAGAGTCGGCGTCCGACTTTTTGCTGCCCGACTGTTGCACCTGGCATCTGCACTCGAGATCAGACTCGCACGTGTGGGAGTTGACATCCTTACGAGTGCTGCGGGTGTCATAGGAAAAGACCTGTTCGAGATTCCAAGGAAGATGTGAATGCCCCCGAGGAACAGAAAGGGGAGACGAGGAAGAGAAGTGACGGGATCAAGGTGTGGACGAAAGAACTCTCGTTTCGACAAGCGATACGGTGAAGGCAACACCGGGGAATAAAAGACGAACTGTCAAAGAGAAACTTGTGGGTTCTTCATAAACATTAGTAGATCGATTGTCCAATGTACAGTAAGTAAACACTTGTAGTTATCAAATTATTATTGAAATCCTTTCAAGTGCAATAAGTAACTTACAAAGGAAAACTGCTTAGCCCAACGCCATTTGTATTACTGTGGTGCCCTAATATCACTACATGACATGGCAGCTCCGTAACAGCTACACTCTACGTTTGTGAGTGGCGGCAACGGCTTTGGCGATTTTTTTGGCGCACTTCTAAAGTTGCCAAGGAAAGAATTATTTCAAAAATATTTTTCTTTCAAAAACATTTTTCTATTCACAACGGAAAATGAAAACTTGAAAACACATTTGAAAACGTTTTGAAAAGTATATATTTTTTAAATTTCACAAAAACTAAATACATTACAAAACACAAACAATTGTGTTCCTGCAGAACTAAACTTCGAATGTTGGGTTAGAATATATATATATATATATATTTCTTAAACAAGAGGAAATTCAAAAAATGAAAACCAAAAGGAATTTATTGAAAACGAAAGTGTTGGTGGATCAGGGCATCATGAGCACTCCGTTGTCAGTGTGTTATAATTATTATATTTTTAAAATGTTATTTCCATAAAACTCGCTTCTCACAAATAAATCCTTCAAGAAAAGTAATAAAGTAAGATGAAGCTGATTCATTACTATCAACAATTACGCCACCGATGTCTATTTCTATTTCGTCATTTCCTCTGAGTCATTGGTGTTGGCGGTTTGTTGAACTAAGTGAGTAGTGGCATTTGATGTAGTGATGGGGAAAATGACTCTTTTCAGGGATCGGATCGGAACCGCTCACTCACTAAAAAGAGCTAGCTCTTTTTGATGACTCACCGCTCCTTTGAGATATATAATAATGTATATAACACATCGAAATGTATACAATATGTTTGGGCCATCGAACATCCCTCGTTGTCACGTGAGCGCATGTGTCCAGACGAAGAGGCGCCAAGCGTGCTTGAAACACCCACGCACACAACACTTGAAACACTCACTCATCCAGCAATTGCGCAGTTTACCTCTAAAATCAACAAAAGGAGGGAGACGGGGCCCGAGGACGATAGGCATTGCAGCATAGGGCTGCTAAGCTGTAAAATTTAATTGCTAAGGCATAAGATGGCCCAAAACCATGTCAATTCATATAACTTTGAAATTGTCCATAAAGAATAAATTACTTTGAGGACACTTCTACTTTTGTAATTCCCGTCATGAACCCGTTGAGATTACAGAAGTAGCAATTAAAATATCCAAACACGTTAAAAATCTCATTTTTGACCAAGAATTCTAAAAAAGTTTTCGATTTTATTGGATAGAGTATTTATTTGACTTTCCAAAACATATTTAATTTTTTCTCTGTTAATTACTTGAAGAAGTATTAAGATTTTAATCAAGGCGGGAAAACAAGAAGTAAGAATGGAAAACACTGGAAATGGCCATTAAAAGGCCAAAAACATGGCAAAATCTAAATTTAAACCTTACTTTTTTTTGCAAATATAATTTTAGAAAGTTTTTTCAAATATTTAAATGGTTTCTCTTTTGGAAATGGAGTGAACTTTTTTAAAGAGAAGGAAGAACAAAATTGTTTACACAAAGAGCAAACGCAAGGGTGCAAGCGATGCACTTGAAACTACCTTTAACTCCAAATTAATATTTTTGCATTATTTCCTCACTTCAAATGTTATAATACAAAAACTTATAACTGGATTCTAGTAAACTTTTGAGAGTTTGTTATTTATAATGTTGTCAAGTGAATGAACTAGAATAATTATGCTGAGTTCAAAAGTTTCTAAATTATCACTATTTATTTAAGAAATAGGACTGTAGAACTATAAAAAATCTTCTATTCATTTTTCAATCACTTGTAAAATTCTTGTTTATTTAAATATCCTTTTATTCTAGTTCATTCCCTAGAAATATGCATGTAGTTTATTTTGGTAGCATCATTTTTCAAATTGGTTGAATAGATTTTCATGTAGCACATTTGAAGTTTTTGACACATTTCTTTAAAATTTCATACATAATTATCATATTTTTACAAAATTATTAATATATACTTTTAATATTTATAGCCCATTGCTATTGTTTAAAACACAAAACATAAAAATATCATTAAAATGTTTCTATACCACATTTAAAAAAAGTGTCTTGGACTTGTTTGGATACATTAAGATTTCTTTCTAAAACCACTTATTTACCAAATGAGACTTCCTAATAATTTAAATGATATTTTAAAATCAAATAATAAAAATATTAATAATTTATTTGAGTACTTAAGATTTTTAACTATTTATTTTAAGATATAGGTATATAATACCCTCGAATACTCGTTGTCAGAAAGATTTTCAAAATCCAAGTCCCCTCCCTGTCTTTTAATAAAATATTTTCAAAATGCCTTGTTTTGTGAAGGCAATGCAATAAAAACGAGTTACGTTTAATTTAATTTTGTGTAGCTTTATTAAAATGATATCACTCCCGAGAAATCAAGGTTATTATTACATTAATGTTAAGTGAATAACATAATAACTGTTAGAATATGTTTTAATAACAACCTTAAGACTAGTTTTAATTTGTGCTAAAAGGCGTGATATGACTTAAGCCGTAAAAACACCCTTTCAATCTAAAATTGAATCAATTAAAAAAAATAACATTTATGATAATATACATAGATATTTAAAAATTTGAAGCTTCAAAAAAGTAACAAAAAGCTAGGGAGCGCAAAAGAACGAATGCGGAATTGACTCTTCGAGAGCGATAGTTATCGAAAAGAGCCAAAGAGTTAAATCTCAAAAGAATCAACTCCCAAAAGAATCAGTGAGCGCAAACGATCGAATGCGGAAATGATGCTTCGAAAGAGCCAACTCTCGTAAAGAATCAACTCCGAAAAGAATCAACTCTCAAAAGAATCAACTCCCAAAGAATCAACTCCCAAAAGAATCACTGAGCTGGTGATCGCATGCGGAAATGACTCTTCGAGAGTGGAAGCGCTGATTCGTTAAAAAAGAGTTACCGCTCTTCAGCCCTGATTGGTTAAAAAAGAGCTATAGCTCTTTTTTGACGAATCAGCGCTCGCTCACTCCGTCAAGAGAGTCGACTCTTTGAGTCAGCTCCTGAGCGGATCGCCCATCTCTAATTTGATGCGATCTTCTGGCTTGGTGTTGCCGGTCTCCCAACTGCTGCTGCAGGTTTGATTTAAATTTTCTTATTTCAATCTTTTCTTTTGTATATTTGCTTTTAATGGTGTTTGGGGGAGTATATGAGCAATTTCTTAGCATTTTGCGACTCATATTCGTAGAAAACACCATTTTGTGTTGTATGGATCAGGCTCCTCCCTCATGACGCCCTGATCCACCAACACTTTCGTTTTCAATAAATTCCTTTTGGTTTTCATTTTTTGAATTTCCTCTTGTTTTAGAAAAATATATTCCTTACCATGCTATGTCTGCAGTTTTCAGCGCGCTTGCATGGTTAGTTTTAACTTTTCTTCTAACTTTCGTTTTGACTTTCGTTTTCTGGTTAAATACACATACTTTTTATTTTTATTCTGATCTTTCATTAAATTAAATATTTGAATGATATAAGTATTTACCAGTCAGAGCTAGTTGCAGCTTTAGCGCACTCCTCTGACAGTGTGTTTTATTTATATGTTTTTTAAATAATTTTTGTGTTTGTAATATATATATATATATATATAACTTATCAATCACCCTAAATACAGTGGGCATGTTGAAAAAGAAAAATATTTATAAAAGAAAAAAAGCAAGAACTCATATTCAAAATGAAAATTGATAGCTTCCGTTTTCCGAGGTTACCATGAAAACCACAACAACCGTAACGACAGATGGGTTGCCTTAATTTATCGGAACTCGCTACTAGAAGTGCGCCAAAAAAAATTGCCAAGCCGTTGCCATTGTTCATAAACGTAGAGTGTAGCTGTACCATACAGAGAAAAAGTTTACACGAACTTTAAAGTAAAAAAAACTAGAGAAAAAAACACAAGAATTCTGATACGTTTATTCCAAATTCAAATAAATGTTAAAATCAATTGAAATTCAAATGAAAAATTGACTGAAATGAAACGTTGTTGCTATTCTTCCCTCTTATTCGACAGGTTACCAAAATTAAGAGCATATCTCCTACACAATCACAAATTGGCATCAAGCTCAATGTCGTACCTTCAATTAGAGATTAACGTAAATTCATTTGTTCAGTATTAATCATTTACATTGTACACTATATTTTTGTACTCCAAGAAATGTACACTTCTGATGTGGATTGCCGAATTTGAATTCAGAAATTCAACCTTCATTCGACGTAAATTTATGGTGTTGCCAATGAAAAGAAAAATTTTTAACTGTAGCTTAATAAATTCATTTAAAATGTATTTATGTTCAAAACATTAGTAGATACATAATTCCAAACGTGTAAGAATTTCGTAAAATTGTCACTAATTGGAAAAATTATGAAATAAATTTTATGAGAAGAAAAATTTAATAAACGATAAAATATATTTGGAAACAATTAATTTTTAAAATGAAAATTACTTTTAAAGAAATAATTATTTTGACAAAAATTAATATTTAATCTTCACACGTGATCCAAACGTGCTTTTTAACACAGTTGTTCTAATTCAGTCATATTTGCGAGCGGATAATTTTTAAACGTTTTATGTTCATTGAATCATTTTTAGACTTAGAAATGAGAGAAATAGTTCATATACAAGCTGGGCAATGCGGAAATCAAATTGGAGCAAAGGTAATATTTAGTTATAATGTTTGACTTGAAAATGTATCTAAGTAATTAAATACTTTCAGGAATAAGGTGGTTATGTAGATGCATTTGTAAGCCATTCGTAGATGCTTTCATAAATATGCATTTACTATTAATATAAATATTATTTTATTACTAATTCAATACGAATATTGTTCAATATCCGTTTCTTCTATTTAAATATATTTAAATATTTTGTTTATTAAGAATAGCAGGGACTCAAACTTAAATTACTTTTTCAGATCTTTTATCACTAGTAATACGATATTCTGCTAAATATTGATAACTATCGTAAATACATCTCGTTTTTCATTATGCCTCAATTTAGCGTTTTAGCGGTCGTGTTCATGTTTTATGAAATTAAATTGTTTCTTTGTGTTTTAATTAAAATGATTTGAATGTTTTTCATTCATGACATTTAACTTTTCATAAGATGTAATGCATCCTTTTGAGAAACTTTAAAACTAAAATATTTAATTCAACTTATATTGCTATTCAATTTATATAAATTACGATGTTGGAGTAGCGTAGACATATTTCATAAACAATGGTTATAAACAGTCTAAAAGTTTATTGTATAAGTGCTATACAATAAAAGTATATATATAATATAAATAGTGTATATTTTAATGTAGAGTTAATTTTCACTACATGAAATTAATTTTTAATATTCAATATTGAGACAAATATTAAAAATTTACTACTAATTTGAGTTAGATCTTTTCTCACCTTTCTGTAAATTCATCTAATGTTTTAAATTTAAACATATGAAATAGCTGTTATTTTTGTTTCTCCCTTTTATGTTTTCCTCCATGGAACTCAGTTTTATTACTCTGTTCCTCCTTACAATTTCTTTTGAAGAACTTTACAATACTTACATGATAGTCTTATAAAATGAAACACCTATAACTTCTAATTGGCGTCTTATTATTTTATTGTCAATGAAATAAAAACATTTCTAACATTCGAACTGTCAAAAGTAAATACACCGAGACTTACTTTTAAAGAGTAGATAATAATATCTAAGAATTTCAAGATATTAAATTTGGATGAAATAATAACTTAAAATTGGATGCACCAAAATTATTTAGAAATCCCCTATAGGAATTTAAAATTCACGAGCTAGTATACAACAATGATTAAACTTTCTTCGTAACTGGAAATACTTGATATTTTTGCTTTTTAAGAGTGAATACTTTGCCTTTTAAATATTTAATACATTTCTCCTGATTTATTTTAGTGCATTACGAATGAAATTATATTCAATTCACCAAATTCGTGTTGTATAAATATTTAAATTCGTGATTGTTTTTCACATACCCTACTTTTTATCATGAAGTTTAATCATTTTTACTATAAATATTTGTTTGAATTTTTATTTCCAGTTTTGGGAAGTCATATCGGATGAACATGGAATAGACCCAACTGGAACTTATCATGGGGATTCTGATCTACAACTAGAAAGAATTAATGTGTATTACAATGAAGCTACTGGTAAATAAGTACGCCATAATGTTAGTTATAATAGGTGTGACCATGGAGGTTTTAAACCTAGTTACTTTTTAATATTCAACGCATTTCACTCGTTTCTATGTAGTTTGTTTGTCTGTTTGTTTGTTTCGCGGCCCCAAAATCCTGACGATCACAGCAATGAGATTTGGCACACAGGTAGTTCGAATTTTTTGTAATATTTGGGCTACGGCTAAATTTTAAAATTCAATCTAAAAGATTTTTTTTATGAATTTAATAGTTTTATTTACCATTGCTTTTTCAAACGTGTAGAACTTTTTATATCCGTGTGACCTTGCAGTCAGGGTTTGGAATCATGCCAAGTTCTTTTCATCCGCGGAAAAAATTATTATTTTTTTATTTCCGCTTTGATTTTGCGCGGACGAATAAATTTCCAGCCAGACGATAAATCTTTTAACTGAAGTCAGTTCTTTTTCCTGTCTCCTGGACCGTAAAAGAATGAGTAAAAATTTGAACGTATTGGAAATTTGCGGAAAATTTCAGTTTAGATTGATACCTAAAAATATGATTTTCTTTAAATAAATAATTTTTTAATTGAATATACCTTCAACGGATTTGAAATCTGCGGAAAATTTTACACCAGATTAATTCCTACATTGTCCGTGGTTTGCGGAGCAAACCAACACCATAGGCACAGGCAACGCCGGGCTAGCCACGTAGTGGCTAGTTGCTTTATAAAATTAATTTATAATAAAAGGGACAATGTTTGTCCTTCACGATTTAATTTTATTTCTATGGGAATCAAATGTCTTCATGAATGTATAAGCGTTTGCATGAAATTCAAAAAGTTGACCAACTCATATTAGTTTTAAAAATATTACACTTGCACACATACATATGCGACTAACAGTATATAACAAATTTTTAAAAGTTATATTTAATTTTTATATGCTTGATAATGAGTTTATTTTTGAAACATGGAAATGAACAATATCAGCTGTATTTCATACAATAAGCTACTGATAGGTTAGTAATAATTACATAAGCTTTAGTTCACACAGCAAATACTGAATATTCACACCTACATTGAGCTAAATCTATCATCTAGGACAAAGTACCGTCTTCATGGAAACAAAATTATAGGAAAGTAGTATATTATACAAGTTATTTATTATACTCTAAAGCTTTTATTAGTTTTAGGGAGGGTAAATATTTTTCTTCAGTACGTTATACTTTTTAGTGTGATTTTAATTTTGGTATGACCATGAGTATATAATTTGGTACTTATTTGGTATGACCATAATTCATGGTCATACCAAATAAAAAATTAAAAAAATTTAAAAATATATAATATAAATAATACAAAATACAATAATGTACAATTTTTTTTATTTTACTAAAATTAAATTATTTGTAAAAATTTATGAACACTATGGTGATCTATTGATATACTTTCATAACGATCCGTATGAAAATATTTTACGTACTTAAAACGGGACGGGAGGATATTGTATAATCAGGGTGATTATTCATAGTATTGCCACTTGTCGTGAATTAAAAAAAAAAAAACGTTTGAATTCTATTTCAAATGTATTGCAAACATTTTATGTTTGAAAATATTCTAAATGTATTAGTAACCTCTTTATCTACCATTCATACCCATCAACTTCGAGAGACGCAAACTCCTCCCCCAAATAATTGGATGACGTTGGCTGTCTCCTCCTCAAAAGAGAGGGAACATCCACTATACACTTTACGCATTGAACAATTAAATTATTACCTTTGAGTAACCAAATTAATCGGTAATTAAATCAATCTTGGGCTCTACTAATTTATGTATATAAAGTTGAGTTGGCGTCTGTCTTCCTTCCTTTCTTTCTGTCTGTTCTCTATGCAAATCTCGTACCGTTTGATCAATCCACACTGAATTCGGTACACATATTCTTTGGAACCCTGATGGTAAAGTAATCTATATATTAACCCCCGTTTTATATGTCCTAATTGTGCAGAAAGGGGTAAAACAATCTGAAATCAATGGTATCTGGTAACTCCAAAATTAATGTTTTATTTCATAATTTTTATTTAGAATTTTGTGTGTGCTTTTAAGAATTTCTAAGTGCTTTAAATATGTGTTTTTTTTTTTTTTTTTTGTAAATAAATCATCTGTGTATAAATATTGTTCAAAGGTTTTTTTTCGAATTGCTCTTTTTTAGAATATTTTCAGGCTTGCTCCTACCTTTCGTTTTTAAGAATTCTGCATTTTTCTGCTGACCGGAATTTTGTTTCTGTTTGTATTTATGTATTCAAAATTTTTCCATATTACAGGTATATTATTTAGAAGTTAAATATTAATGAAAATAATTTATTTCCTGCCAAATGTAACAGGGGTAATTTCTTGGCAATATATATGTATTTCGACCAGCTTTCCTTAATTCTTAGGTTGAATGCGTAATGGTTTGTTAAATGTGCTTTCATTAATATACCAGAAAAACCTTATTAAATATGGTGTGTAACTTATTGCAAAATAAAATTTAGATGAATTGGTTATGTTAAAAAAATCCTTTTAACATCGCATAGGTTATGTTAAACCAAAACGGGTAGCCATCCGTTAGTTCAAAGATATTTCTAACGTTTGACTTAGATTTTTATCTTGTGATTAAAATCAATAAAATTTACATTTGTTTTCAAGTTTCATGAGTATTATTGAAAGTTGTACTTCATAGCTAAAACTGTATCGATCCATCTAAATAGGTATGGGTTTCCATATAGAAACTGAATTTCAATCGAAAATGGTACTCTCAATAAAAAAGGATTCGGTTTAAAACTATATTTATACTGTAGTAAGCAAATTTTAAATCAGACTTGCTGATTTTGGAATAATGTAATTAAGTATTTAAATTAGGACTTATGAAAAATGTGAAAATTTTATTCTTAAGTAGCACTCTGGTGCAAGAGTGCTACAAATAAAAATACATTGATAGGAAAAGGAAGTGCAAAATTATACGCTGGAATTTCACCATTTAAGCTGAAAACAAAAGTTTCGGGGACTTCATAATCACTGCAAAACTCAAAATAATCTTCTGTAGTAGTCACCTTAGAAAAAATTTGTAGTTTATCTAACAGCAGAAGTGCGATTAATATGAAATGGATTATATAGATTGGTACATTATGTATATGTATTTGCGTCCTAAATAAATTGTGGAAGTTATAAAAATGTTCAAACGATGCTAAAAAATTATATTTTGTACACTTTAATAATACTGTCATTTTCAATCATCATTTAACCAATTCAATTCAATTATTCAGCTAGTATTTCTTAAAGTTTATTCCCGGTCTCCAAAAACATGAAATGAATGCTACTCAAATAAACATACAACACGAAAACCCCAACATGTTGGATGATTCAATCTCACTCATTAAGTTGCTTGAACGCTATTCAATGAGACTGTGACATAAAGTCCAAGAGACACTATTTTGGCCACAATATTTTATGTCTAATTACCTCCTCTGAATATTACAAATAGCTATCTCTCAGACCGAAGGAATCTTGTTATATTCCACGTAAAGGAAGTATCTTTTCCAAAGCATACATTTATGTGAACGAATGGAGGGGGGGGGTTTCGTATCCCAATACTTTCTTTACAATACTTTCACTCCGCTATAAATCTTTCACTATAATTATCTATACCTAATATCTTATCTATAGCAGTACTACACTATTTGGAAATCCTGTGCCGCTAAGAGGCGGTTAAATCAGTGAAAATCGAGTAAATGATTGGATTACTCTCATTGATGTATGGGTTATGACCGAACAATATGCCCATTGGGCATATTATTGATTGATTGTTGATTGATAGTTGATACCACGCCAAAGACACAAATCTGTACAATCAGTATTTCGAGAAAAACACGCTTAAAAACCTAAGAAAAATAGTGTTATGGTGAAAGTTTAGGTATTAACTTCGGGATTTTTGGCAATCAATTAGAGCTTTTATTCGGAGAAGTTATAGAACATGCATTCAACGATTTAGAAAACGCATTTGGGTGATTACATCTACTTACGCAGTTTCGTGCCTTTGGTGAATACTTTACACGAATGGTGATGCTATGTTTTACGCGAATATTTCATCCACTTTTGCCTATCCAGTATTAAACAAAATAGGTTTTAATATATTTTTAAAATTAACTCAAAAGCCTCACTTGCAACTTTTAACTAAAATCCTTGTTCCTAGGTGGGAAATATGTTCCAAGAGCTATATTGGTCGACCTGGAACCTGGAACAATGGACTCGGTGCGCTCTGGACCTTTCGGTCAACTCTTTCGACCGGATAATTTCGTTTTTGGTGCGTAAAACGTTTTTAAATCATTAATGTGTATAATAGGACAAGGGAAGAAAAAAAAATTATTGAAATGAGTATTCCGATAAACAAATAGAATGGAGATGTTTTGTTAACAAAGAACAATAGTTTGAAACAATAGAATGTAAATGTTTCGAATTATCACTTGAAAATTAGTTACACGAAGTTGATAAGTGCACAGTTCTAAAATGCAAAACTGGGTGTAAAGATTTAAATAAAGAGAAGTTTGATTTCCGGTAACAATATTGAAATTGAACAATATTTTAAAACTTTCATTCGTTAATATATATACTATATCATTTGGTTTATTCGTGAAATAAAATCAGTTTATTAACTATGTTGTTTCTTAGTTGTTTCAAAGATTATATTCTTTATCATGAGTATAAATGAATCATAAATTCCAATGTGTCTGTTTTCCATAATACTTAATGTAAGATTTAAAAAGGTTGTACTGTTCTTAAAAGTTTATTTTCTCTGAACGTCTGAATAAAACTTAAATTCTTTCTATAAAAAAAAACTGACAATTTATGTAACAAATATATCCCTGCAAACTAACTGAAGAGTATATATATTCTTTATTTTCTCATCCCCTTATAATCTTTTCATGACACTTATCAATCTTCATTTATAATAAATCCCCACGTAAAACAATCATTGATTTTCATTCATTAGATTTCCCAAAGCTCTTTTTTGCTCGATAGGTCTTGTGAAATACAAAACTATGAGATGATTTGAAAACTTATAACGGTACGGTTGTATTTATATATTGGTAGAAAAGGGGTCAATATCCGTTTTCCAAATTTATGTTCACTCCTGATTCAGTGATCTTTATTTATTTTTTTAATTTTAGTACAACGTACAAAAAATACGTTTCAATGTTTTGGTTCTTTTGCAATGTATTGACAGTACATTGGAGCTTTTTGCATTATAATCTTCTCTGCCTTGAAATGCTTTGTGGACATAACTCAAAAGTAACTAATTTGTGTATTGGTCTTTTTTCTACCAAGGTATAGATAAATCACGGTTCGTGTACTTTCAGGTCAGAGTGGAGCTGGAAACAATTGGGCCAAGGGCCACTACACCGAGGGAGCGGAGCTGGTGGATTCAGTGCTGGACGTGGTCCGTAAGGAAGCAGAAGGCTGTGACTGTCTGCAAGGTTTCCAAATGACCCACTCTTTGGGAGGTGGCACAGGATCGGGCATGGGACGCTTATGATCTCTAAAATAAGAGAAGAATATCCAGATCGTATTATGAACACTTTCAGTATCGTACCATCCCCGAAAGTAAGCAGGGAACCCTTTGTAGGGCGTTCCAGATAAAGCAGTTCATTGACACCTTTTTCTAGAGAGCATTACGTAAAATGGATGTTCACATCTTTAAAAGATATTTGTAAATATTCTTAGAAACGAAGGACAGTTTGGGTTCATAATTTTTCGCAAGTAACTATTATAAGCGAATATGGCTTTTTGAATTTTTATGGTGATCAATAAGAGTTCCATTTTTACTATTTTTAATAGGAGAAAAATTTTGAAATACTGTTTCAAAGAGCTAGAAAGTATTGTTTTCATTAAGCATAAAGAAGAAGCAGAGCAAAAATATGAGAAAAAAAATTATGTTTTAGGTCTCTATCCTAAGTTATAATTTCAGGTTTAATGCTTTAGTATGAAATCTACGAAGACAACAAGGAATGTGGTTTCTTATAAATTCCTATATTATGTGTTATATTTTAAAAACTTTAACTTTTAGTCGCATATAATTGTTTTCCAAATTTGGCAGAATTTTTCTTTTACATTATATGGAATTTTATTCATACGAAGCAGAAAAATATAAATTTGCAGCCGTGCATGCTTTGAATCATTTATAGAGTTCTTGTGGACACTTAGTTCAAACTAACTAAAATTCGATTACATTAAGGTTACCCTAATCAAGCTTATAATTCAAGTAAGCAATTTATTGAATTGCAGTGAAATTTATAAGAATATTTTCCAGGTATCAGATACTGTAGTAGAACCTTATAATGCTACTCTGTCCGTGCACCAGTTAGTCGAAAACACAGATGAGACCTTCTGCATCGACAACGAGGCACTTTACGACATTTGCTTCCGTACGCTGAGATTGACTACACCCACTTACGGTGACTTGAATCACTTGGTGTCGGCCACCATGTCTGGGGTGACAACATGTCTCCGATTCCCGGGACAGCTGAATGCAGACTTGCGGAAGCTTGCCGTCAACATGGTACCCTTCCCTCGTTTGCACTTCTTCATCACTGGGTTTGCTCCACTGACCTCTAGGGGCAGTCAGCAGTACAGAGCCCTGACCGTTCCGGAACTGACCCAGCAGATGTTCGATGCCAAGAACATGATGGCCGCCTGCGACCCCCGTCACGGGCGCTACCTGACCGCGGCTGCTGTCTTCAGGGGTCGCATGAGCATGAAGGAAGTGGACGAGCAGATGCTCAATGTGCAGAACAAGAACAGTAGCTACTTCGTGGAATGGATTCCCAACAACGTGAAGACGGCAGTGTGCGACATTCCACCGAGAGGCTTGAAAATGTCCTCCACATTCATCGGAAATAACACAGCTATCCAAGAGCTGTTCAAACGAATATCAGAACAATTCACTGGTGTGTATATGGCAGGGTTTACCCACTATCAACCCTTCTCATTACTAGTAAATTACCATAGAAAATTCTCTACACCGATTTTAACGAGTTTACATTAATAATTTTTTCATTATCTTCATTGTCACCTCATTATCATATCATTAAGTACATTTAAAAAGCCTCACATACTGATGCAGAATACCATCCCCATCAACCTTGGCTGTTACAGTATTGCTATAGAACCCATACAAGGGTGTGCACAACCCTGTGAAGATATTACTCCAAACAAGGATTCCACCTCCATAAAGATCACTTTTGATTATGTGAGCAGGGTTACAGTGCATACTTGTTCACTAGATGTACACGCTCGAGAGTAAATCTCTAATCTGAAACGATTCTGATCACTAAACAGTACAATGGCCCCATTGTTGTGGGGTCTAAGCAGGGTGTTGAAGCACACCACGTACTATGTGTCTTTGTATGCTCTGTAATTGAGTCAATGTATGCAGTGGGCAGCTTTGCATACAAGTCGATATCATGTAGCCGTTTATAAACATTTTGACTGGATGCGGTGATCCCTGAGGCAGTCGATTGGTCAGTAACTAATACATTTGGTGTGCTGGTTGGGTAGCGTCGACACTTAGGATTACATCATACCGATCCTGTTGTGTAGTTGCGACACTTGGATGAACTTGATCATATTTTGTCTTCAAACATCTTCATCATTTTGTAACACTATAAATTGCACGTGACATTTGGAGGAATATTAAGTTCCTGTCTATTTCGTTTCTTGCAAATATTTTTCTCCCTATGATTGTGCCATGCCTAACGTCATCGCGCCCACGTGATATGGCATTTTTATGCTATATGTGTAGTTTAAAAATCATTTTTTTGGGAAAAGGAAATATAAACGAAATAAGTGTTACCTCTTACTCATTGCTAATCCATTCATTCTTCAGCATCAAACTTTTTTTTTTCAAAAGAATGAACAGGGATCTCTTTAGATTCTCGTTTTAGGAGAGAAGGTAGAACTGGATTGCTTTTTAGAGATAGTATATAAGAAATCTTCTGCGCAAGTCCGGAAGATAGATTGAATCGCTCTGTTCATTGGAGTGCATGACTCTAGAATTTTCGATGAGATTTTGAAAGAGATCGTGACATATCTATATCGCGTGCTGTATAATGCGTAACATTTAACCATACATATAAAATACAGGTGAGTTGTTAAGGGCGAAAAGACGTTCTACTGGATTTATGGATCGACTGCTACTCTAAAATTTTACTTACTAGGCTAACAAAATGTTTCCATTGAGAGCATGGATAAGGAAGACAACGAATATCAAAGAAAAACTTGCCCTCTGAGAGGCTCACCTGCATATATCCTTCACGACTTCTAACCCGTTTCGAAAATCTTGCCAATAGAAACTGTCATTGGATTTTTTCGACTAACAGATGTGGTTATTTAGTCATTTTGTATGTTATGTCTAGGGCAACTTTTTTGTTGCAGTAAAAATGGGAAAAGTTGCATTTATCATTCCCTAAAGTTGCATTTATGGAAATAAACTTGCATTTATTTTCGATACACTAAATTCTAAAATAAATTATTCGTAAAAAATAAAAACAATTCAAAATATATTGGCAATTTTAGTCGTGTACTACAGTATTATAATACAAACTGAAATACAGAAGAACATTGAATGGCCGATCCTTGACCAGTAATTTTTTTAACATTGAAAACTTGTGCCAGCCGCTGTCATATAATGTGTTGTATCTCTGCAGTCGATTACGCTATTTTCCTCAGGATTATCAAGAGGGCCAACCAATGTGTTAAAGTATTTTTTGGCATTTATTTCAGTTTCGTCTTATGACGAACACCTTCTTACTATGAACTTGTTTGATCCGCAATACTTCGGCGTTCGTAAGAGCAGACACACGTGAGCGAAGGGTTGATTCAGAGAGCAAAAAATAAAATAGTAATTTGATATTGATTAATTTTAAGCTATATTTTAATAAGTTACTGGTGGTTACATTTATACAAAAAGTTGTATTTATGCAGAAAGTTGCATTTATGTTGCTGTTATAACTCACTTACTATACACCACATGTAGGAGGAATTTTGGTTTTAGTACTTTACATGCAGCGTAAAACGCGTGAAAAAAAGTTGCATTTGTTGCAAAAAAGTTGCCCTAGTTATGTGGTAAAAGAAACCCTTCAGTGCTTGGTAATCTGGAGACTCTCAGAGGTTTAAAGAATTTAAAAAAGTGAAAATCAAGAATTTTTTTTTATCTAGTATGAAATAGATGAACATTATTTGAGGCCATCAGAGCAAGAGTGGACTACCACCATCCCCAACAGAGAAAATTGTGATTTTCTTGCCACCATTTTTTATCTATTCTTATTAATCCCCGATATGATTTGAGATTCTGAAAATTTGTTTTTCAGATATCTAGGTTATTTTGTTATTTTAGAACCCATGAACATGCACATTTCATAAAATAAAAGGTTATTCTAAAATTTTCTGGGTTTTTGGATTAGGCCACTTTTGCTCTGTTAGCATCATTTGTAACGGAATTTGCATTCCTGTAGACTGCTGGTGAATTATTGTTCTTAACCTTACCGGATATAGAACTTGTATGCATAGAAAACACGAAATTGAAACCTCTGATTTCCTGAAATAATGTCCTATGCATGGCAAAAAAATACCGCATTCTTAGTAAAGTAGGTTGTACTAATAATTTTTGCTTAAAAATACACAGTAACTAAACAGGAGATTTCAGTAGTTTATTTGTTTTGAGCTTCTACATTTGCCCATTCCACCCAGAAATAAAACAAGACGTAGGTGGTAGAAAAGCCATTTTTATTTAAGTACATAGATATTCAATTAACGTCGTATCGGGGCAACAGAATAGGTTATTGGCAACGGTCCGAGATCAATCCGGGGAAAGGAAAGATTAAAGGACAACAACAAGTAATTTTGAACCATGGTCTGATGGCCATTTTTCTTAAAACAAGGAAGTTAAAAAAAGTAAAATTTGATTAAAAATCATAACACATGTGAGCACAAGCAAGAAAAGGAATTGTCATGAATCGCAAAAATATTTTGAGTGTATTAATATCAGTTCTTCTCTACTGAAACATGATTGAATGATATATATATATATATATATATATATATATATATATATATAAATATATAATGTCCTATGCATGGTAAAAAAATACCGCATTCTTAGTAAAGTAGGTTGTACTAATAATTTTTGCAATAATTATATATATATATATATATATATATATATATATATATGTGTGTGTTATGATTTTTAATCAAATTTTACTTTTTTTAACTTCCTTGTTTTAAGAAAAATGGCCATCAGACCATGGTTCAAAATTACTTGTTGTTGTCCTTTAATCTTGAATATATATAAAAATGAATATATATATATATATATATATATATATATATATATATATATATATATATATATATATATATATATATATATATATATATATATATATATATATATATATATATATAGGAAAGGTGTGCCGAACGACGTCACGTCTATAGACTACCACGCACAAGAAAGTTTTACTGACGCAAAAGTAGAGAATAATCAAAGTAGGAATCGAACATTCCCTTCCTTCGATTCGCAGGTTATATGCGCAGCATGCTGTGTCACAACGATCTCATATGAAAAAACTTCCCATCGAAATACTAAAGAAATAGACTGGGCATGTGAGCGGAGTTACTGTCGTAAGATCTCAGTAGGGTGTCACGTGGGCTTATAAATCGACTTGGGCTGATTGGCTATCGAAGCGCAATTTAGGGATTTTAATTCACGCTTGACTTCCAATCAATAAATTTTTCCAGATTATGATCAGTGCTTTTTCTCATAACCACGTGACAGATCTACAAACCAAGAAGACGTCAACACGCTCCGCCTGTTTCGTTTGGTGGTCGATGTATCTTAGGACAACCGCAAAAACACTGAACTGTAAACATAAGATTAACTTAACTCAAATAACTGCTGTCCCATGGTGGTGTCAATTAAAGGCACACGAGAAAATCAATTTTCAAAACAGACAATTCTGTAATTTTTACACGAAATATTTTTAAATTATCGAGGTCTTAAAAAAAGGGTTTTAGTCTCCATTAAATATACTCATAATTGCTTCAAACGCATTCTTCGGTTTTAGGCCCGGTGCACACATCCGGTTTTTCAACGTGCGGCGCCGCTGCCGCAACGCAAGTGCGGTCTGAGATACATTATATTCAATGGAGCAGTGCACAAATGCCTCTAGCGCCGCTGGGGCGACGCACGTCCAACTTGCGTGCAATTTGTACAGCAGTCGCCGCACATGAGTCTCAGTTCTGAAGTACCTTGTTTTCATAAACAAATGGAATATAAATAATAATTAATAAATGGTTGTATCCAGTAACGTCTGTTTTGTTTTAAAATATACTTTTTTGTACACCAAGTAAGCAGAATAAACACGTTTTCTTAGATAGAATATTTATCGCAAATGGCGCGAAATGAGTTCGTGCGTCATTTCACGGTTATGTGTGCATAATTGGGCTTCGGTGCAAAAGTGGCGACGCACATTGAAAAACCGAATGTGGGCACTGGGCCTAATGGTACACTCCTTGTCAATCGTTATATAATAAACTTGTGTTTACAATGAAAATCTAATCTGTTTATTGTGAGTGAGATTTACGCTCATATTTGCAGTTTCCATCTATCAAGACGATTTTGCGGTGTTAAAAAATCTATACATTTTTTTTCAGCTATGTTCCGCCGAAAGGCCTTTTTGCATTGGTACACCGGAGAAGGCATGGATGAAATGGAATTTACAGAAGCCGAATCGAACATGAACGACCTAGTGTCCGAATATCAACAATATCAAGAAGCCACAGCGGAAGAAGAGGGAGAATTCGAAGAAGAGGAGGCTGCATAATTCCTTTAGTATATAATTTGATACTAACTAACTCAAATATAAAACCACGTTCCAAATTCTATTTTCAGAATAAAAATGCAAACTTGCTATCTCTACTTGTAATACTTTCCTATGCACTGAGTGTAACTTGATAGAAATATTTTTGGAATAATAAATTGACGTAAGAGAAACTGGAAGTTTTTGTAAACGTTCATTTCAGCCTTTGAAGTGAGTGGTTTGAATTTTGTTATGTACTAGGGGGTCCGCCCCCCGTTTAAAGTTCTCGAAGGAATATCTTCAAAAACTATTAAGACCTGTGAAATAACGTTTTTGTAGAAACTTTCTCGTGTGACTGCATCTTGTTTTCTGTACCTCTTCTTTTGCTTTAATTGCGCATAAAACATTACGAATATGAAAATTACTAGGTAAACTAAGAATTGAAACTATACGAAATAGTTATAATCAGTATAAAGCGAACTCTACAATATTTAAATTACAAAAGAAACAGTTAACTCTAATTTTAGAACATATGCAAATGTGTTTAATCACGTACGCGTGTCTAAAAAAAAACCTGTATTTAATTTTATTATCCAATATATTTGACAGTCCTAAATACGCTAGCGGAAGAGCATAAAAATACAAATATAAGAATATGAGCATATATGTGAAAACATAACAACATAAGCCTGTTCTAATATTTCCAGACTTCCAATTCTCAAGTACTAAATTCGAAACGATCTAACGTAGCAAATCTCATTCTGAACTAATTATACGAATAAATAATTCATTGCTCATGAAAATTCCCAAATCCAAATGAGACTCATTACAACGTGAGCAAGACAATTAGTATGTTAAGCGTATTTTGCCTCAGGTCCCAATTACAACTAATCTCTGTTTGCTCACATAAATTTGGAATAAATGCGTGTTTAACGCGTGTGTTAAGACAGCGCTCAAAGCTCCTTTTAATTATTAGAATCGCTATGAGTAATTATCTAAGTGCTGGAAACATCTTGTTCAGTTTTGCGTAGCTAAATCTTCATTAGAATTAATTACACCTTCCGTAGGGAACAAGTTTGAATTACCACGGTCGAAATACTTCCATGCCCATTTTTGATAGCTGTCAGGCATGTAAAAATAAGGTTGCAAAACATCAAAATACACCATGGTTGACCAAAGTGAATGTATAACATCTTGACAAATGTATTTGGACACAGCATGTTTTTCAGAAAAAGTGCTTTATTATATTTAGTATCGGGTGGGCACTCGTTTTGCTTGTATTACAGCTGCAACGCGTCGAGGCATACTTTCCACAAGTTCTCTGCAAATCTGGGCAAGTATAGCTCGCCATGCCTCTTGCAAAGTTGCGAGATGAGATTGTTGTGACGATGGGCGTACGTGGCGGTGTCGTACTCGTCGCTACAGTTAGTCACACCGATGCTTGAGATTGGGGCTCTGAACAGGCAAACCAAGCAAGTTCCTCTCATTTCCAGGAAATCAGTCCAGTACACGTTTTGCAACATGACATGAAGCTCGATCCTGTTGGTAGAAACAACCATCATCACCATAGTATTGCCATAGTGTAGGCAAGTGGGAATTATCCAGAACATGAACGTCGAGGTACACGTCAGCGTTCATGGTACCAGGTACATAAAGCAATGGGCCAAGTCTTAACCTGGAAAACAACCCCCTACTAAGACGGATTTTCCTCCTAATTTTCGCAGCCCCCAAATACTTTTGTTCATGTATACAGTACAAAGTCCCAAATACGGACGTCCGAAAGCCGGATTTGAAAAAATAAAAGGAAAGCCTCTTTGGTAACTTTGAATGACGGTACCCTTCCTTTTTCTGTGCTCAAGGCAATATTAAAATAAAATATTTTTTATTTCATGTGAAACCAAAGGGGATTTTATAGAAAAAAACGTGTTTGCTCAGTACAAATTTGCTATGAATATCGCATCAAATTATTTGTTATCTTTCCTTTAATAGGGATGAAATTCTGGTGTATCGCTTAACTGATATGAATGAGTGCCGTAAGTTAGAACAATCTTCTGGAAAAACTGTGTGTGTGGAAAAATGTTCATTATATAGGAACTGTTAAAAAATATGCCTTGAATATGATTATTACCGAATAACGACCACAACCGAATAGTTATGGCACAGAGGACGCATGTCGATGATTTTTTTACGTGGTAGAATTATCGACCGCCTGGAACGTGGGCGTACTCAGACGAAAGTTTCAGTGGAACTTGGAATCGCCCAAAGTGCCATCTCTAGGCTTTGGCAACGTTTCCAAAATGACGAAAATGTCAGTAGATGTTACAGTACAGGTCTCCCCCGAGTTACAACGCAAAAGGACGACAGGTATTTGGCAGTAACTGCAACAAAAGAAAAAAGCAAACTGAGCATAGCTCCCGACCTTTTTCGGCAGCTAACTTCAGCCACGGGTACGACAATTTCAAGGCAAAGCGTTTAGAGACGTTTGGGACATGTTGGTCTATATAGTCCTAGTGGGTTTGTGTGATCAACGTATCACCCGTATGGAATGGCCAGCATTCTCACCTGACTTGAATTTCATAGAGAATGTGTGGGATATGCTTGGCCGACGAGTTGCAGCCCGTCAACCACTTCCTACATGTGTACCGGAACTTCGGAGAACATTGCTTGCTGAGTGGAATGATATTCCCCAAAATCAGCTCGATAATTTGTTCCTCAGCATGTCCAGGCGTTTTAAAGACTATATTTCATCGTCTGGAAGACATACAATGTATTAACCATCATACCAATCATGTCCTGTTAAGTTTTTGTAAGGTCGATATTTTTTGTGATTGCTCCAGTGAGCAGAAATCGTTGTTTTTATGAATGGTATCATACATACACCATCTTTTTTGTTCTTCATCTTTTCTTTAATAAATGGATTATGAATAAGTCACCTTTGTTTTGTTTCTGAACCTTTATTTGTCGGAGCTGGCATTATCCTTAATTTATGTACATGAGTGTAGAAAGCTTAGGCGTTGCTTCGCAAAATTCATGTTTGAAAGCCCGAAATGTATAGGAATAATGTCTTATTTGCAGATGAAGGTAAATTTAACAATTTTGGTTCCGATTGGCGTATAATTGTATGGAGAAGAAAAAATAAGGAACTTAATCACAAGAACTTAATTAAAACAGTTAAGCAAGGCGATGGATGTGTCCTCATGTGGGGATGCATGTCAGCATCAGGACTAGGTAATTTAGTATTTATTGACAGCATAATGGATCATAGTCTTTATTTAAATATTTTAAAAGACAACTTAAAATTATTAACCCAAAATATGGGTAGTGGAAATAATTTTTTTTATCAAGATAACGATCCTAAGCACACGGCTCTCAATTTTCACCTCTGGTGTCTCTAAAATTGTCTACAAGTTCTGAAAACACTATCTCCGTCGGCAGATTTAAACCCCGTATGTAACACATTTGGAGAGAACTGGAGGTTAAAGAACGAAAACACGACATTAAAACAAAAAGCGACAAAAATAAGTAATGATTGAAGAATAAGGGGACATTGATTCAAAAATTACAAATAAACCCTAATGAACTCTATTTCCAGACGTTTAAAAGCTGTTGTAGATGCTATAGGATATCCTTATAAGTACTAATTTCCCGAAATATTATAAAATTTGCTAATATGTAGATTTTTTTTTAAAGTATACGAACACTTTTGTGACGTAACGTTTTGATTATTGATTTTACAAAAGAAAAGTTTTGCTATATTTCTAAAAAATTTTATGTAGTTTTGTTAGAACATGTTATAGATATTATTAAAAAAAATTCCTGTTCTGAAATATTAATTTTTATTAATGGATAGAGCCGTATTTCATTAAAATTCGTACGTGTACGAACACTTTTGGGGGCCACTGTACTTTCGTATATTGCCACTCAAATTTGATCTGGTTGACGTCTGAGTATAGAGCTAAATGAGGCTAAAAGAGTAAAATCATCTTTGTTTTTATTTTACGTAATTATTTATATTGTTATGTTTCACAAAATATTCCAAGTACGGAAAAACAAGTAAAATTTAACAAAAAAAAAAAGGATTACATTGTAAATATAAAATACAAATTATATAATATAAGAAATGGAAACAGTGAGACAAAGTTCATTACGAAAATGATATTATAAATATATTCTTTAGAAAGAGTAAAAATGCGTTGATGGTATTCATACGAATATAGAAGGATCGCATTACTAGAGTAGTTGGTCATATTATCCTGGTCATATAAAAAACTTACCGGTTTTTACTCTACTTTTATATATCCTCTATGGTTTAGAAGCGGCAATTCTGTAAAAATAATTTTCACTAAAGCAGAGTTAGCTAATTAAAGTAGTCGAAAATGTCTACTTGACGAAAATTTCTAATAACAAAACAAAACGTTCGAAATTTTTTTAAATGTTGCCATAAGTGGCCGCCTAAAGAAAAAAAAAACTAAAATATAAACTTATCTTAAGGTATCTGCATACGTTCGGTGTACTTAAAAAAAATGCTATTCAGAAGCAATTTATTATTATTTTTATAATTATTTGTGTTCAAAATTAATTATACACTATCGATAATTAAAATTTAAAAAATATATTTTACAAAATGTGAAATTCTGTGTGTAAATTTGAAGTTTTTTTTCGAAATTTCGAAAATGATACAGGGTTTACAATTTAAATTAGCAGCAAAATAACATGATCAGAGTAAACTTCATGATGTTATCTAGTGCTTCTTCTAGAAGTAGAAAGATATTTAAAAAAATAAAGGTTTTATGACTCATTGAAAAATTGTTAAATGATTTTTGATCATTTTGCAACATCGATATTCAAATGCTAGTTTATAAATAAGAAAAAAAAAATAAAGATATCAATTTGATTCTAGAGCATGCACTAGTAAACACTATTTCGAATGCGCATAAAAAGTTTTATAAATATACATCAATAACTTTTTTAGTTTTGATTTTCTCATTTCTGGAATTTAATGGTTATGCCTAAAATGTAATTCAGAGAAAAATGCTTGTAAAATAAATCCAAGAAAGTAAGGATAATGCGAAATTCTTGTAACAAATAAGTGAATTTAATTAAAAAATTGTAGTGGCCAATTTATCGAAATATAATTATTATAAGTTTTTACTTACACTTACAGATAAAAGGTAGAAATTATGGTAAAAATAGAATATTCTTATTATTAGTTCCGGTTTCGTTATGCTACTTCCGGTATAATTAACGATTTCGTTCAAATTTTAAATTCACCTAACTTTTTTTTCTGTTACCCGCACATTGAAAGTTTAAACTATTTTAGAAGCACAAAAGTACAGAGAATTTGTTAGTAGAAAAAAAATTGCACATTTTCCTAAAAATTGGCTTTTTCAACGTATGTAGATACCTTAACTCTTTACGAGCCAAGATATTAATTCGTTCGCCCACACGATAAATAATTGACGGTCATGAGCGCAAACGATAATTATACGACATTTCGCTAGTGCGATAAGCTAAGCAGCTTTGAATCTCAATAAAGTTTATGTTCTCCAAAACAAATTATTAGTATTCATCTTTCCGTATTCGTATCCTAAGTTGAGACAGGTCTGCGCATGGTATATTTAGTAATTCGTTATCCATTTTAAGTCGTAGATTCCTTTAGCTCTTTTTGTAACAAAAACCATCTTTACGGTTAAACAAAAAGTCTCAACCTCATATAAAATGCTCCGATATGTTCTAATATTGCTCGCATTTGAACTTTTAATTTATTATTTTAAGATATAACTGTTAAATTTTTTAATATCATTCAAGATAATTTTAAGACATAGAGTTATTTAAGCAGCTCATATAACTTTAATACACATACACACTGAATAGAGCTCATTATTTGCAAGTTTTGGTAGACAATAGCAAGTCATAAAACGCAAGCATACTTCAAATTAGATAAATAGAGTCAAATTACATGTCATTTGCGAAGAAATACTTCTGCACAAAACACACATTCAAGAATATGTTCCTAAATTCATTCGAATATTCATCTGTACAAAATAGTTTCACATATCAATACTTTCGATCCTTAGAAATTTATTTCAGTATTTCTTTAATAAAAGAACACTTAAATAGAAAGTTTACACATACCTGATTGAAACACAAGCCGTTAACTAAATATTTTTAACGTTATCCCTGACAGCAAAAACCTCAATTACATTTTGAGAGGAAATGAATTCCCTACTGTTCCACGAGAAAATTCATTACATTCTGTATCGCTGCAGTAGTTGCCAGTAACGTCCAAAGACAGTTATCAACTCTCTAATCTGAAATGTCTATGTAAATAGTAGAGTGTGGAAGAAAGATAAGATAGTATTCTCAGCTCGGCAGTTTTAAAACGGAAAGTCGTTGGAGAGAAGATGCGGGTGCTGCATTTATATATATATATATATATATATATATATATATATATATATATATATATATATATATATATGTATATATATTCCAAATTGTATCAACTATGAAAAGTACCACTCACACACACACACACAGGCAATGTTACTGAAATAAAATATTAAATTCAGTTCGTCTAGTGTAATGGATCGTGCATAGGATTGATATTTGTCAGAGATCTCATACATTAAATTCCGGTTTCAATATTAAATCAGCTGTAGAAATGCAATATCTAAAAATTTAAGATTTCCAAAACTTTTTCTTTCATCTTTTAATAATAAATTTGTGGTATTGTTTAATTCATTTCATAATCTTTTCAGGATTCTAATTTTCATTACATGATATGAAAATGATTTTTCTGTCTAGCTTAGTGTAGGTGGTGGTAGTTTTTCTGTAGTGGAACGTGTTCAGTGAAAGTATTCCGAACTTTATATCACCTGGCTTGTTTTTCGAATATGATTTCAACACGATGAGAATGAAATTACAAAGATTAAATACTGAATTTATGAAAAATACTTAATTGGTCCTAAAATACTTTTCCCATTGTACACCCGTCAAAAAAACAAAACGACTCACACGATCGCAATTGCACAATTTACATCGCAGAACAAAACGGAAGGTAGCAATCGACAGGGGTTAATGTTTTCTACAAATATCAATATTTAAAATTTGTCTAAGGGGCCGTCTTCATATTAAATTGAGTGCCTGCTCCGATAATTTCAATACGAATCCCCATCTTATGTGACAAATTTGGATTCTACACACATCTTCAGTCGGAAATATAAAAAAGTTAATCAATTTTATTGGATTTTTCAACGTTTTGTAAGTGTTTGAAAATTAGATCGAATGTTAAATTGGTGTTTCACGTTTTGTGTTATACTGGCTGAAAACATTTAATTTTTCTTGGAAATTGTTTTTTCATCCTTTGCTACCCAAAAACCCAAACACAATCTATAAACATTTTGACTATCAAACTAAATTTACTATTTTTTATCAATTATGAAATTAATATTCAGAAAAATTACGAATATAAACATGGGCAAATTTGGACACCACGTGATTCAACTGTTACTGAAACATCGGAATTTCAAATTTCAGCTCATTACGTGCATAATTAGTAGCGCAGTGAGACTGTTTGCAAAATTCGATGATTATTATCGTTATTGGGGATTGTTCACAAAGTGAAAACAAAAATTTCTGCCAACAAATCCTGGGATTCAATCAGTAGGGATTCTGACTTTGTCACCATCTTAATGGACTCCATACCAAGGTGCCTGCAACAGATCAATGACTCAGACGGCCACTACTTCATTATTCTTTATTATTATTATTATTATTGTCTTTATTATTATTTATAATGTGATTTAACTCCGAAAATTTATACGCTCCTTCAATAGTTTTTGTGGATTTTCACGTTCAATTTTACGCCGTTTTGCATTATGTTTTTCAGCAAATCCGCCTGAAATTGTATGTAGAATCCAAATTTGAGATAAAAGATGGGGGTTCGTATTGAAATTATCGGAGCAAGCGGCCAATTTCATATGAAGACAGCCCCTTAGACAAATTTTAAGTATTGAAAAATTAATAAAATAATAATTTTTATAGATTCTTACCTTTTGTTTTGTTCTGTGATGTAAATTGTGCAATTGCTATCATATCAGGTGAGTCGTTTTTTTTTTTGACGGGTGTATATGTATAATATTAAATTTTCCTTTTTTATAGTAACGAATGTGTTTATTTTATTTATGATCACTGAACTTCAGCAATAATCAACCACTATGGAATGGTCGATCTGAAATATCATTGATTTGAGCTACAGAGCTGCAGAATATTACTAAACCTCAATGGACGATCTCGCTAACCCTAAAGGAATATGAAATCAACTGCCACATAACTCATGTCAATTTTACCGCTTAGTTTAAATATATTTGAGCTATAGTATTGATATGATGATTCCAAAACAACACGGAAGAGCTAGCCTCTCTAATGCCAACATTCCGACAATAAAAGACAATAAGAAATCTGATAGATTTGGTTGTGTTTTGTGGCTATATATTATATGTTATTAGTGTGTTTTTTTACCATGCTGAGCAACACTCAAGACATAGCTATGATACCAAGTAATGGACATACACACTCAAGGAAAGCTAGAACGTGACAAGAATCTAACCTATGCCACCTACAATTCACAGATTGCTAGCGCAGTGGTATATCCACTGAGTCGCGATGGTACCCATGAGAAATCTTCAAAATTGAAAGCTGTGTAGAAAAGATAATGTGAGCAGTAATGATAAGGGTAATAAGTAACGTCACATTGGAGCAACACCACGGCGATCGGAGTACGGTATTGGTGATCAGAGATCCATCCCGAAGACACCTCGCAAATTCGAATCACTCAGGTGACGACCTCAGACAGTAACATTATAAGGTTTAGAAGAACATTCCTGCTGATGCGCAATACATTTCCCCAGATGATAGAAAGGGTGACGAATTAATTTCTGCAGTGGAATTTGAACCAAACTAGATCATTAACCCCTCTAAATCAGATAAAAAAAACTTGACACCTGTCTTGTGTTTCACTCAGAAATTTTGATCGATGAAGTTCTGGTATACATTCAATCATCTCAAATCTATAAGTATATGTTGATCATTGATGAAGCTCAGGTATACTTTGAATCATCTCACACATCGATAAGTATATTTAGATCTTAACACATAACCAGATCTCCATGCAACATCTCAGCAAGTGGTGGAAATTTAGTGACCTTACCAGCGGAAACTTCGTCAAAAAATGCACCAGGAGACAACTTCGACCAGTGACTGGATTCAATCTGTTACTTGTGGCAGATGGTTCACGAAAGCTGCACAATTTTCAACAATAAATGCATCGATTGTAGACGACAACTTCGGTCAGAAAACAAGAAAACATTGAAACTGGAAATGAAAATGTACTAATTTTAAGTTAAACGTGCTATCAAGTAACTTAATGTAATTTTGTAATCTTATCTGGTCTTCCTTTTTCTGTTTCTTTAATTATTTTCTTTAGTTAAAATGTGTCTTCTTTCTTCTTAAAATTCGTTCATTTTTCTGATCCTTTAATCATTAGGTTGAAATATTCACTCCTAATACAATAACATTTGCTTACAAAAACCTCACAATAATGTCATTTAAGTGTAATTATCATTATTAACAATTTAATTGTAGTTTTTATTAAAAACAGTCTCTCTTACCCATGTGCGCAATCTCTCCAACCCTATAACGACAGATTGCGCAAATAGATTTCTTGGTTTTATTACAACTGTTGTGTTAGATTAAAGCATAACTACGAAATAGCAATGAAAATGCATAAAAAACAAATGAAATTACAATTATTCGTGAATAGTTTAGCAAAAAATTGATAGTTAGATTGTCTTTTATTATTCTGTTCAATTGTGCGCAGACTCTCCGCGCTTTACCGTATAAAAAATACTTTCCAATGTCTCGATTAGTTCAAAATAACAGATTTGACAGTAATGTAGTTAATTAACGTCGCAGTATAGCAACAGAACAGGCTATTGTTGACGGTCTGGTATCAATACAAGACCGGTATCAATACCTCATAATTTTGAACCACGGCCTGATGATGAGGTTAACATCTCAGCTGGTACTTCACAAACGTGAGGATATTTGAGGTCATGGCATATTTAACGTGCGCCAGTCCCAGTTTATATAACACTGAACTGAGTAACCCTCTGGTTATTAATTTGTTGCTATTCCAATTGGTCTAGCGCTGCCTCGTATTGCCAGTGGGACAATATTTTCATCTTTAATAACTCATTACCTTGACGTGATTTGTGGACTCAAAATAAGCGAATTTGGAGGTTGGCTCTACTTCGACCGAGATGCAGAAACATGCATAATAATACCACTGGCTATTTAAATCCCTTATGTACTTTCACCGTGGTTTAATACTAACGGAGCACATTACTAGCTGCCGTGCAAACATTCGTTTCAATTTGGACTAAACAGCATTCCAGCCCTTGAGCACCAAATCGCATTACGTTTTTCATCTGACCGCAGTCTCCCTTTAAGAATGATCAGACGCCCCCCCCCCCCCGGAACTCATCCCAAGTCTGTTTCTTCGGCTTCCTTTATGCGATTGTACTGTTTACTTTCCTGTGCCCTGCTTACCTTTTATTCAGCGGCAAAGGGAAACTCGCGGCGAAGGTAAAGAGAGAAAACTTTCTGTTTCTTCTTCATTAATCGCACACCGCGTCTCTGCGACTAGCGAAGGGAGCATTGAGCAGCATTGCGGATTCGAGTCACTCCTGAAGTCTAATGAACGATACGGGTACGTCTCGGGCATCGGGAATTTCCGCTGCAATCTCGGGAAACCTTGAACGGCTCCCTGAAGCAGTAGCCATAGAAATATCTGTTTTTGAAAAGTTAGTGTTTCATTGAAGCAGCAGTAAGCATCGATAAAATCGTTACTCTTTGTTGAGGTACAGTCACGAAAAAAAACCGTACCGCCTCCTTTATTTCGAGCACTAATTCATACTGAACAAATGTATCATTCAATAGGAAATAACGTCCTCTACAAATTCAAATCCAACAACAAATTGTATAAGGGGACGTCTTTATATCAAATTTTGTATAAACAACAAAATTAAGCATCATGTTTTCATGCCATAACTTATTAGCCTCTGGTTGATCCATGCACACTATTCATAGCAGCTAAATCTTCAGTCCCTTAAATTCAGTATTGACCCCTCGAATAAACAGCAGCAATTGGGCAGTATCAATAATGTATGTCGACTCATCAAGAGGCAACGAAAACTACTTGACATTTTTTGCCTTGTAATGTAATTGACTTTTGATGTGGCTCCCGATGTTCTCAACCCTTCTAACAGCTTTTCTCGCCAAAAGACCGACAGATCGAAACAAATCTATTTCCTCTGTGAACATTTCTTTAGCAGTCACAAGCATATATGATTTAATTAATTCACTATCTGTAAATGGTTTCCCTTTCATGGCTAATAATAACTGAAAGAACTGGAAACACTTGTTCTACGGCAAAGGCAGACGATAGAATGCGAATGTGCTACACCAGATGCATCGCGTGCGGACATTATTCACAACGTATCAAGTCGACTATAGGTCGTTGTGCTACAGCGCATAATTTGATTTATTTTTAATTTTTTTATGTAAAAAACAATATTAACCCACGGGCCGTAGTTTGCCGATCCCTGTCTTAGACCATAGTTTCGATTCGATAAATCTCTTCGTGTTATTTTGTTTAGCTGCTGTTTTGCTAGAGCATTTGCCGTCAGCTTGTATCTGAATGTTTGCGTCAAATTGTCACACAGCTCGTTCAACCATGCGAATTCGAAATTACCCTGGTGAATAATATCAAAATCTGTGGTGTATCAACACAACCCCTCTTTCCCCTAATTTGACCGCGTTGGATTTTTTCCTTCGTTCTACTTAAAGGAACGAGTCTACACTTAGAAGCCGGTAACGATTCACCAGCTTAGGAAAATCGTTTCAGAAGAAATTCAACAAATCATTCCGGAACTATGCTCTAATATAATGGAAAATGTGGTTGAAAGAGACCATATATTTGAAACTTTGCCAAACGAGGTCATTTGGCTGATGTGATAATCGATAAATATTCCATGCCAGGACAAAGGGGGTTTATGTCTGACTTTTGAAGGGTCCAAAGAAATCAAGTGTACCATTATGATCTGAAAAATAATATAATTGCTTAAAATCAAAACTAAAAGTATCTCTATGATTCTAAATTACAATTATTTCTACCATGGCATACTCCCTTTTCATCCTGAATATTTGCGAGAAAGTAAAATATTGAACTTAAGATTCTGAGAAGAGTACATTTAGACTCAATCCCTTTTGCCATGACACGGAAGAAATAAACCCACAAAATATGTAAAAAAAAAGTAATTAAAATTTTTTTAAGTAATTACAAAACTAAACGGGGCTTTCAGATAAAAAAAAATACATTGTAAAATATTCCCAGAAGTGCATAAATATTACTATCGAAAAAAACAGTTCACTGAAACGGAAAGTTCGTTTACTATGAATTAAAATCTATTCTGATATTCAGACTTCCACATCAGTCCGAAGTCAGGATATTTGAGGTCGCGACTGATTTGACGTGCACCAGCTCACACAGTGTTTGGTTGAACCGAGTTTTGAACTCTCAATCCTCCGGTTACTAATCCGTTACTCTTCGGACTAGGTTACCGTGGCAACTATCTTCCAGATTTCTCATTGCTGTATAATGCATGATATAGAATACTCATTTGTTGTGATTATCAGATTAACTGTTATTTGTTGGGTTATCGATGTTCACTTGAATTGGATCTTCACACTTCCAAATGCGAATCGGTATTTTTTTATGTTTGGACTATTTTTACTTTTGCTTACATTTTCTTTTCCCCCTGTTTTAAATCATGAAGTTTTTTCATTGCCAAACCGAAGCTGTTATCTAACTACTAAAGAATTTCTATAGAGCAGCGAGCTCTTAGAGGAAAATTTCAGCTGCGTCAGAAAGCGTTCTCTGCAGCTCAGGTAAAGTATGTTTAAACTAAATTGGCCAACAAATAACGTAACGACCGAATTTTATATTGTTTTCTTCTCTTTGTTGTCTCAGAAGTACACAAATAACATGGATTTCTGTCCTACGTATTCACTGAAATATCTGTATTATATTTCACCAACGGAAGAACAGATTATATTTAACCTAACCACATTTTAATAAAAAAAACCAAAAGCTTAACCCTTTCAAACCCGCCAAATGTCACTTTAGAGCAATCGCATTGAAGTCAAACATTACATTATCTTCCGATTTACATATAGCATCCCGGCAAGAAAAGTGACACTACTCAAAATTGCAGAATTTGAGAAACGTCAACTTAAAGGATACTATAAAACTTTTATTTAAATAGTATAAGCTTCTTTTAAATTTTTGGAAAGTATTTATGTCTTTAAATTCTATTATGTTATATAGAATAGTAATATACCACGCTGGGGCACCTCATACATATTTTTCAATGACTTAACATCAAAACTTTTATTTTTTGACTTGTGTCACTTTTCTTGCCGGGGTGCGATATGCAGTCACTTTACAAATTAAAAACAAGATTTAGAAAAAGAAACGCGAAACAGACATCATCTCAACATATACTACTGTTTGTTAAAAATGCAACACCATGAAGGAGTCATCAGAATTAAATGAAATTTAATACACAAACGGCTTGTATTAGAACAAATAAATGAATAAATTTTCAAAGCAAAAAAGGAATATTAAGTGTACGAAATCAGTGTTTTCAGCGCACTAAAATTATCACGGCAGTCAATGTTATGCGATTCGAAGAACACACGCAAATTCTGAAGACTGTCCACGGCAGATTCTGATGTCACTAATTGTCTATTTGCAACAACTTCAATATCTTCCTCTTCGGAATCATCAGAACTATTTTGTAACACTGCTGCAATGATGTCATCGTCTGTTTGTTGTGCTTCAATTTTACGTTGCAATCTCTATCAACATAATCAGCAAAAGTAACATCACCATCCAAAATTCTTTTTTCATGTAAATTTTTCCTCAGGGAACTTTCTTCAGCATCAGGCTCAGAAATGAAATCTGAGTCCCCAAGTCCCCCTAAATATCCTGCATGTTTCCAGCAATTTTGAATGGTTTTCGATTGAACCAAACGGCAGGCATCATCTAAAAATTGTCAAGAAATTTTAATGTCTGCAACAAAATTCTGGATTTTTGTTTAGACGGCCGTCTAGTTATGCCCGCGGTATCATGACGTATCACGGCTGTTGGATAACGGCTCCACTTTCTTAGGAAACCAAAGCTTTAGCCTGACTTTTAAATGTTTTCCCCCTTTACAAGGATCTCCTTTCAATGCAAATGTTGGTAAAACAGACGAGGTTTGTCAGCATTAAAAACACATGATTGTTTAAATTGTTCAATAAATATTTGAATACTTTTCAACCAGTCCTGTACAGTACCATTGTAGACTTGTGCACTTTCGCCACTCACTGTTTTAAAAACAATCCCATGTCGATTCTTAAACCGCTGTAGCCATCCATTCCCTGGAACAAAATCTGGCTTTCCCAAAATCTGTGCAAAATGAATGACTTTTTCTTTTAGAATGGGTCCATTCGTCGGCACCATTTTTCTTCGTACAGTTTTAACAGTTGAATTTTATTTTAAAAGATTGTAGATAAGGAATTAGCAAGGATTCCAATTTTTTTTCGCAATTTCATATTTTTTCATACGACTTTCATCTACAAATTTTATTGCTTCAATTTTAGTTACAAGAGACAAACACTTTCTCTTTTCACCAGACATTATAAAAACACTTACTAAACCATCCGAAAGAACCAATCTGCTTGCTATGCACTCTGCCTTGGAACATCTGCCGCCCTATATCCGATATACAACTCAAGGTTGAAACACGTGACCATAGTAACCAATAAACAACCAAGAAGCTAAACCCCTTCTCCCACGTTTCTCTGAAATTTTTCTCCGTCGCCACACTCCCCTTTCGTTTTTGTCGTTCACAATTGGAAAGAAACTTGGTTCCTTGCCAGAACCCAAAACTTCCCAGTTATCCGATATTCACGCTCCAATACTTCGCTATATGCGATATTTTTAACACTAGTTAATATTGCAGTTCAAAAAGGACAGAAATAAAGTCGCAATAACCGATACTTCGCTGTATCCGAGCTCGCAATAAGTACGCTCTTCTTCTTCTTCGAGTGAAAGCAGTTCAATCCGTACCGAGTTATTTAAAACCCACAGCGGATTAGTCGAAGCCAGGGAACGCCTCTAATGAGAAACATTAGAAGTAGGCCCTGTGACGCGCCGTCCGAAAAGCCCTAGTCTACCCTGGATGGGTGTAACGGGGAGTAGATGTGGTCGATCCGTGATGGTGTGCGCTGAAGACATGTGGTCCGGCTCTTTATTATCAGTCAACCTTAGGTCAGAACTGAGCCGGAAAAGTTTTCTTCATAGATTCGTGTCGACGTGTGATCAGAGACGCACACCCAGGCATCTCCTAGGAACCAGTCGACATTCCTGAGTAGCCCAGCGGATCAGCAGGCTGCCACAATTTCCCTATTTATCCAGTACCGTGGGCAGAACCGGCACCATCATCTATGGAGTTTTACAGACCCTCGCCGTCCCGACACCGCTAGTTTCCGTGTGGCACCTAAGGAGGTTCCTGTTGCTACTTGACCGCAGGAACAGCGGCATCGCCCTGTGCCAGTTCCTACGACCCAAACCGATAGCCTGCTGGCTAGAGCGGCTTCGCCACGTTAGAGACTGACATATTCCTCCTACACGGATAGACCCATGACCTGCGGAGTTATGGGGTCCCCTGGTATCTTCTGAAAGAGCCGCGGTCCGAGTGGTGGGGGCCATCACTCTTCATTCCTTGGAACGATCTAATACAGTGGGCTCGACTGTAGTTCTAAAATTCAAAAATACAAACCTAAAGGAATTTATTGAAAATGAAAGTGTAGGTGGATCAGGGCGTCATCAGGGAGGAGCCTGATCCATACAACACAATATGGTGTTTTCTACATAGATATGAGTCGCAAAACGCTAAGAAATTGTTCATATACTCCCCCAAACACCATTAAAAGCAAATAAACAGAACATTAAAATACAAAAATTTAAAACAAACCAGCAACAACAGTCGGGAAACCGGCAACACCAGCTAGGCGATTGCTTCAAATGCCAACACCAATGCCCCAAAAGCTTCCTCACATTGATTGTTTCGATAACGTTAAGGGCCGCTGCAGCCTAGGTGACACGCTTACGTAAAACAAAAGACTCAGCATTATTGAGAGGAGCTCTGAAGGGTGTGACCAACAAGTCTTCTAGTAGTCACATGACTGATATCTGGAAAATTTAATTGGTTGGCCGATTTTACATCTTATCGCCTCTTTGGCGATACAACATCCTATGACATTGCAGATGTGTGAATTTGCAATTTTATAAAGAGGAGCCAAAGTTGTTGAGATCGCATGGCTAATGCCATTTAACGTGGACCAATGCGATGGGGAATCAAAGGAGGGGGGGGGGATTTCTCTCGTCCCATGGATCAATCTAGTGATGAAATGTTAATGCTAGTACTAGTTTTGGTCACATGATTGTGGGCACATAAAAAGGTTATAATAGCTTAATCTACTTTCATATTTCCAATGAGGTGATATAGACGCGGATTTGCAACCACAGCGTTGTAGGAAACTTGGATCCAACCAAAATTCGACGTATACGTGAAGGTAGGTGTACGTTAAATCTGTCGTGGCTTTAGATGTCTTCAGGATTACTTTATGTGGAAGTTTGGAAAGTTGGATAACAGATCAGGTGTTGATATCCTCTTCTGACCATGTTTCAATATTAGAAGGTCTCTGATCTTTCTCTTTGGGATTGATCCCAGACCTTCACCAATAGTACGTTGTGTTGCATCCCAGTGACGAAAATTCAACTACGTACATACATAAACGCTTACGATTTAGAAAATCTATCTAATTCCTTTAAGCTGACCATCGCTTCGTTTTGGGATCGGATCCCTGTCTGATCATGAATATTCTTAGTAGTTCGGAATCCATTTTAAACTGCTAGCTCTGGTCTTATTAACCCCCTAGTAGCAAAGAATGATTTCAAGGGACAAATCGAACCGCGATTTTCTAAACATTAATTGATCAAAAGAGAGCTATAAAAGTATCTCTAAGCAATAAGGATAAGATACGAAAAAAAGATGTTGTGAAGTTATTATATTTTGCCATAGCGAGATCGTTAAAGATATCAGATTTATACATTTTGATTTCCTGAGCAACGGATTCCAGTGAAGCAAGCCGAATAAAAAGTTTTGACTTTCGTTCTTTAGTGCTTTTTTCTAACTCAGCGATCGTCAAAGAAAGAATGAAAATTTCGACGGATTTGAAATCCGAGGAAAATTTTACATTCGATCGATACCTTTTACATTTTATTTTCTTTTAATAAATAATTTTTTTTCAATTGAATACCTTTTATATTTTTGCAGGAGATTATGACGTCATGCCGATTAGATATCTTCGAAATTCGAAACAATTGGATGCATCTCTTGCAATGTCACATTCAGTAACTGGAGCAGTTTTATTCACGCTGCATCTCCATGCACAAAATAATTGTCTTTTTAGCAGCAAATCCTTCTCTATGCAATATCCCATTCAGTGACTGTAATAATTTTTTGCACTCTGTATCTCCATGCCCAAAATAGTTGTGTCTAAAAACAAACTTCTTTGCGATGAATATCCTTCCATGTCATTTTCAATGCCCAAAATACTTGCGTTGTTTATTAGCAACAAAAATACTTTTGTTTCCTCAAGAACTGAATACGTCTATTTTAGCAACACACTAATACTTCTGTTTCCTCAATAATTGAAATACCAACTTCTTCACTCTGCATCTCCATGCCCGAAGTACTTGTATCTTCTATTATTCCTCACAGATCTCCATCGCATTTAGCTTCTATAACAAATTCATAACAGTAGGATACATCTTTTGCAATGTCACATTCAGTGACTGGAATATATTTCTTCACACTGCATCCCCATGCCCGAAATAGTTGCATTTAAAAACAAACTTCTTCACTAACACCACAAAGATTGTACGAAGCCATCATCCAGACTGTTCGAAGCCCCAATCAAGTCTGTTGGAAGACACCATCAAGAGTGTTCTAAGCCACCATCAAGACTGTTGGAAGCCTCCATCAAGCCTGTACATCCAATATTATTGAAGCCAACATCAACACTGTTCATCCCTTCATTTCTCCCCTGTTCGAAGCCCCTATTAAGACTGTTCGAAGACACCATCAAGATTGTTCAAAGAAACAATCGATACTTTTCAAAGCCACCTTCAAAACTGTTCGAAGACACCATCAAGACTGTTCGAGGCCACCATCCAGATTGTTCGAAGCCACCATCAATACTGATGGAAGAAACAATCAAAACTCTTCTAAGCCACCATCAAGACTGTTGGAATACACCATCAAGACTGTTGGAATACACCATCAAGACTGTTCTTAGCCACCATTAAAACTGTTCAAAGACATCATCAAAACTGTTCGAAGAAACAATCAAGACTGTTCTAAGCCACCATCAAGACTGTTCTAAGCCACCATCAAGACTGTTGGAATACACCATCAAGACTGTTTTAAGGCACCATCAAAACTGTTCGAAGACACCATCAAGACTGTTCGAGGCCACCATACAGATTGTTCGAAGCCACCATCAATACTGTTGGAAGAAACAATCAAGATTGTTCTAAGCCACCATCAAGACTGTTCTAAGCCACCATCAAGACTGTTGGAATACACCATCAAGACTGTTCTAAGTCACCATCAAGACTGTTGGAAGACACCATCAAGACTGTACATCCAATATTATTGAAGCCAACATCAACACTGTTCATCCCTTCATTTCTCCCCTGTTCGATGCCTCTATTAAAACTGTTCGAAGACACCATCAAGATTGTTCAAAGAAACAAACAATACTCTTCAAAGCCACCTTAAAAACTGTTCGAAGACACCATCAAGATTGTTCAAAGAAACAAACAATACTGTTCAAAGCCACCTTCAAGACTGTTCGAGGCCACCATCCAGATTGTTCGAAGCCACCATCAATAATGTTGGAAGAAACAATCAAGACTGTTCTAAGCCACCATCAAGACTGTTGGAAGACACCATCACGACTGTTGGAATACACCATCAAGAGTGTTCTTAGCCACCATCAAGACTGTTGGAAGACACCATCAAGACTGTACATCCCATATTATTGAAGCCAACATCAACACTGTTCATCCCTTCCGATCTCCCCTGTTAGAAGCCTCTATTAAGACTGTTCGAAGACACCATCAAGATTGTTCAAAGAAACAAACAATAATGTTCAAAGCCACCTTCAAAACTGTTCGAAGACACCATCAAGACTGTTCGAGGCCACCATCCAGATTGTTCGAAGACACCATCAATAATGTTGGAAGAAACAATCAAGACAGTTCGAAGCCACCATCAAGACTGTTGGAATACACCATCAAGACTGTTCTTAGCCACCATCAAGACTGTTGGAAGACACCATCAAGACTGTTCGAACACACCATCAAGATTGTTCGAAGCCACCATCAATAAGGTTGGAAGAAACAATCAAGACTGTTCGAAGCCACCATCAAGACTGTTGGAAGACACCATCAAGACTGTACATCCCATATTATTGAAGCCAACATCAACAATGTTCATCCCTTCCGATCTCCCCTGTCCGAAGCCTCTATTAAGACTGTTCGAAGACACCATCAAGATTGTTCAAAGAAACAAACAATACTGTTCAAAGCCACATTCAAAACTGTTCGAAGACACCATCAAGACTGTTCGAGGCCACCATCCAGATTGTTCGAAGCCACCATCAATAATGTTGGAAAAAACAATCAAGACTGTTCGCAGCCACCATCAAGACTATTGGAAGACACCATCAAGACTGTTCTTAGCCACCATCAAGACTGTTGGAAGAAACCATCAAGACTGTTCTAAGCCACCATCAAAACTGTTCGAAGACACCAACAAGACTGTTCGAGGCCACCATCCAGATTGTTCGAAGCCACCAGCAATACTGTTGGAAGAAACAATCAATACTGTTCGAAGCCACCATCAAGACTGTTCTAAACCACCATCAAGATTGTTGGAATACACCATCAAGACTGTTCTTAGCCACCATCAAGACTGTTGGAAGACACCATCAAGACTGTACATCCCATATTATTGAAGCCAACATCAACACTGTTCATCCCTTCATTTCTCCCCTGTTCGAAGCCTCTATTAAGACTGTTCGAAGACACCATCAAGATTGTTCAAAGAAACAAACAATTATGTTCAAAGCCACATTCAAAACTGTTCGAAGACACCATCAAGACTGTTCGAAGACACCATCAAAACTGTTCGAGGCCACCATCCAGATTGTTCGAAGCCACCATCAATAATGTTGGAAGCCACCATCAAGACTGTTGGAATACACCATCAAGACTGTTGGAAGACACCATCGAGACTGTACATCCAATGTTATTGAAGCCAACATCAACACTGTTCATCCCTTCCGATCTCCCCTGTTCGAAGCCTCTATTAAGACTGTTCGAAGACACCATCAAGATTGTTCAAAGAAACAAACAATACTGTTCAAAGCCAACTTCAAAACTGTTCGAAGACACCATCAAGACTGTTCGAGGCCACCATCCAGATTGTTCGAAGCCACCATCAATAATGTTGGAAAAAACAATCAAGACTGTTCGCAGCCACCATCAAGACTATTGGAAGACACCATCAAGACTGTTCTTAGCCACCATCAAGACTGTTGGAAGAAACCATCAAGACTGTTCTAAGCCACCATCAAAACTGATCGAAGACACCATCAAGACTGTTCGAGGCCACCATCCAGATTGTTCGAAGCCACCAGCAATACTGTTGGAAGAAACAATCAAGACTGTTCGAAGCCACCATCAAGACTGTTCTAAACCACCATCAAGACTGTTGGAATACACCATCAAGACTGTTCTTAGCCACCATCAAGACTGTTGGAAGACACCATCAAGACTGTACATCCCATATTATTGAAGCCAACATCAACACTGTTCATCCCTTCCGATCTCCCCTGTTCGAAGCCTCTATTAAGACTGTTCGAAGACACCATCAAGATTGTTCAAAGAAACAATCAAGACTGTTCAAAGTCACCTTCAAAACTGTTCAAAGACACCATCAAGACTGTTCTAAGCTACCATCAAAACTGTTCGATGCCACCATCCAGACTGTTCTAAGCCACCATCAAGACTGTTGGAAGACACCATCAAGACTGTTGGAAGACATCACCAAGACTGTACATCCATTGTTATTGAAGCCAACATCAACACTGTTAATCCCTTCCGATCTCCCCTGTTCGAAGCCTCTATTAAGACTGTTCGAAGACACAATCAAGATTGTCCAATGAAACAATCAAGACTGTTCAAAGTCACCTTCAAAACTGTTCAAAGACACCATCTACACTGTTCGAGGTCACCATCTCCAGACTGTCTGAAGCCAACATCAAGACTATTCGAAGCCATCATCAAAACTGTTCGAGGCCACCATCCAGACTGTTCGAAGCCACCATCAAGACTGTTGGAAGACATCATCAAGACTGTACATCCAATATTATTGAAGTCAACAACAAGATTTTTGATCAGGTCCGATTTCCCATGCAAAATATTATTGAAGCCGCCTTCAAGACTGTTGGAAGAAACCACCAATTTATTATTAGTCACTTCGCGAGAGGCGATCACGACGTTGCTTTTGGCGTTGGTTTGCGAAGCAAAGCAATTGGGAATGCGTAGCATTCACCGGGAATTGGTGAGCGTTAGCGAGGAGTGGTAACACCTGACCCCACGAAAAGTACTGTTACGGGCAATGCCGTGCTGGCCACTCAGTAGCTAGCGTTGAATAAATGTCCTGTGCCATAGAAATAGTCTTCCATCGTTTTTACGAACAACCCCAACACCACAGATGTCTTTAGCAAACATTTTCCGAAAGCTGTTTGCTAAAGCCAAGTGAACTGATTAACTATCTGACTCGATTACTACATATTACAGAAAAATTCTCGTGGAGATCTTTGCGACAGTTTCTTAATTATAGAATAAACTAATTAATTTCTTCAACTGGTGGTAGAAAAAGCAAAGTTTCTACTTAAAGTGAAATTAGAAAATTGAAAGATCATTGTTTTCCGTAATCCATTTTAGCAAGGGTTTTTACGAGAAAAAAACGCAATGGAACTTAATTAAAAGTTTATTAAAGACAGCGAAAGTTATCAAGAATCAATGAATCATTATTTTCAAAATTTGCTGTAGAAAAGAAATATTGCAAGTTAGTTACTAAAAATGGCTCAGTGGCTTAAATATTAAAAAATCAGAATGCTTTGGGCATTTGAGTTTTTTTCGCATTGTTCGATAAAGCATTTGGGAGAAAAATGTTTTTATAAATTTAACCCTAAAAAATGGGTTTACGAATAAATAATTCATTCCGCTTGAAAATTTCCAATTCCAAAAGCTATGCACTACAACGTGATCAAGAGTTAGGATGTTTAGCGTGTTCCCCGCCTCTCAGGATCCAATTACTATTTATCTCTGCTCACATGAATTCGGAATAAATGCTTGTTTACAGAGTGTGTTAAAACAGCGCTCAAAGCTCCTTTTAATTATTAGAATTTTTATGAGTAATTATGTAAGTGCTGAAAATATCTTGTTCGATATTGCAAATAATCTTTTGTTCAGTATTATAAATCTTCATTAGAATTAATTACATTAGGATTAATTTCTTAATTACATTAAGGAATCGAACTAGCGCCGTCAGGTTGCTATTTCAGTAGACACTCTAAAAATATTCAACCTTATTCTCATTAAGTATGTAAGTAGATATTTGAATTAACGAAACACTGGAGCAACACAAAGGGCTATTAAATAATTTCCTTTAGGTTAAAGGTATCTTCGCATTTGCTTCGTGAAACAAAAAATACCATTTTATTGACCAACCCCGAACCGCGAGAATATACCATATACACTGAAGTGTCAAAAGTAATGGGATAAATCCTAACATCGTGTGGGACCTCCTTTTGCCCGCCCAAGTGTAGCAATTCGAAGTGTAGCAACTCAACAAGTCGTCAGAAGTCAGCTGAAGAAATATTCCGTCATGCTGCCTCTACTGTCGCTCATAATTGCGAAAGTGTTGCCGGTGGAGGATTTTGTGCATGAACTTGGGCGCACTTTGTTTGGGTACATGAAATCCATGAATGGCTTCAAATGGTCTCGAAGTAGCTAACCATTACCAGTCAATAATTTGTTGAGTTTGACCAGAGGACCCAGTCCATGCAATGTAAAAACAGCCCAAACCTATATAGAGCCTCCACCAGCTTGCAAAGTGCCTTGTTGACAACTTGGGTCCATGGTCTCGTGGGGTCTGCGCCTCACTCGAACCTTCCCATCATCTCTTAACAACTGGAATCGTGACTCATCTGACCAAGCAATGTTTTCCCAGTCATCTAGTCCAACCGATATGTTCCCGAACCCAGTAGATGCGCTGCTGCAGATTGCGTGTTGTTAGTAAAGGCAATCGAATCGGTCTTCTGCTGTCATGTCCCATCAGCGCCAAATTCCGCAACAATGTTGCTGTTATTTGACGCAGTGCTGCTTGTGTGTTAACACTGACTACTCTCTGCACTAGTCGTTGGTCTCGGTCATTAAATAAACACGGTCGGCTACTGCGTTGTCCATGGTGGGAGATAATGACGAAAATTATATTATCTCGGCACGCTCTTGACACTGTGGATCGAGGAATATTGAATTTCCTAACAATTTCCGAAATGGAATGCCCTTATGCGTCTAGTTCCAACTAGCATTCCGCATTCAAATTATGTTAATTCCCGTCGTGCGGCCATAATCACAATCAATTGAGTACAAATGGAAGCCCAGAGAATGCACAGCCCATTTATACATTTCTTATGCAATGCTACTGCCATCTCTATATTTGCATATTGGTATGCCATGACTTTGGGTACTTCAGTGTATATATAATGCTGTTAAAAGAAAAGTTTTCTGAAGATACATTTATCCTTATGATCATTATATGAAATGTATCTGTAAATGAATATGTCCAAATACTGGTAGTATATGTAACAAATACTGTCAGTATTTGGACAAACCAAATTTCAAGAATATGCTTATATAAATTGATGTTAAAATTATCGATACCTGAAATACATTTAGCTTTATTACCATCGACCTGGTGTTTTAAACCTCTTTCACATTACATGTGATAGTAAATTTTCTTTAATAAACACGCACTAAGAAAGCAATCGAAAACAAACTAAATAAAAAAAAGATCTTATCTAACGCCATGGGGAAAACGAAAACCTTCGGAAAACAAATGATGGCAAATGTGAATAATAACAAATGATAACAATGGTAATACTTAATGAAATTGCTCTAGATCATTGGAGGTAACATCGTTAATTAAAACATTGACTGACTGAATATTTGCTTACATCCAAAATGTGAGCGATATCCCTGATTTATAAAAACACACATGCGTGAAAGAATATGCATATGAGCATAAAAGCTATTTATTAATAATGAATAGCGAATGATTTCCCACTTCACGTTCTTGCAATCTTAAGAGGGGTAAAATCTGAATACATTATTTCTTGTTCAGAAAAATGTTTACTGAGGAATAACAACATTGGAATTCACTTAGGCAATGTTTATATATACTCCAGCATAAATCTTCTCTCACAATCTACTTTTGTGTAGAAGCAACTGGAAACGATTCCCGGTAGACTGCTTGAATTATTTCCCCGATAGCGAAAACCAAATAAAGGAAATGGAAATCGTAATTTTCGATCGAAATGCTTTCGAGAGCCAGTTTCGTAAAGTTGAACTAGTTGGTGTCAGGAACAGTAAATATTTTCTCTCTTCAAAATTTGAATGACAGTTTTGGGTCATAACTTTAAAAAGTCTCTTGCTTTTTAAATTTGTACGAATTCAAAAGCAATTATACCAATGGAATAGTTTACAAATGTATGAGCCAGGATGAGGAGATTATGAAATTCCAAAAAATAAAAATATCACAGAAATCGGACTTTCTTTTGAACAAATGTTTTAGATTTCTGTTTTTAAAACTAGATTTTCTTGTACTTTGATTTGTATAAGGAATTTATTTATCAGAAAACTTAACCTTATGTATTAGAACATTTGTCAACTATGAATTCCATTAAGTTGTAGCAGACATTTTCAAGTCCCTTTTCAATTAACTACCATAATCCTTTTAAGGAAATAACAATATAATTGAATTTTTTCATTCTAACGTAGTAAAGATAGACATGTCATACACACATGTAAAAACCTATACGCCGTATCTACATACTTTTTAGAAACTTAAATCGACATTTTTGAATGTTGATGAATGACAAACTATATAAAAAATTGGAATATATTTTTTTATTTCCAATGGCGGGTACAAAAGACAAAATTGGAGCCGAAGAACAGAACAAAAGTGTAGGGACCCGAGCTATCTAGTCCTACTTATTGTCATCCTTTTTTACAAGTACAGCAAACACTTTCCATTCTTAAATGAAACTTTATTGGACGGACAAATATGCACAATTATTGGTATATCGAAAGAAGCCTTTCTTCCTCCTACGCCGATTTTCCCGCAAACCCCTTTCAGTGTCACCCCTTCTCCTCGTGGGCCAGCGCTATCCGCTCCACTACAAAAAGCAACGTAACAAAAGGCAACAGAAGAAGGTCCCTTGCTTCCCAGTAACGTTCCCACAAAGCTGTAGCGGAGAACGCAGGACAAAGTAGCAGGTGATTATAATCCATGAGTTCCTGATAGTTGCAGAGCTTGCAGCGTGGATCGTCAAGGATGCCTATGCGATGTAAATACCTTGCAAGACAGTCGTGACCAGTAGCTAGGCGGAATTCTTCTACGACTTTCATCTTAGGCCAGTAAGAAAGATTTGGGATATTTTTTCACCAGGAATTCTGGGAGTTTATTCTGAAATAATTAATTTCTGGAATATAATTCTTATATATTTTAAGGTACAACTGCTGTACTGGCCGTAGTATACATTTTTTTCTTGGCACGATTCTTATAACTTTCAAGGTACGGTTGCTATTCTGGCCAAAGTATAAATTCTTTCTTGGTACGATCAAGGTACAACTGCTATACCGGTCGAAGTCTAAAGGTTAGTCGCGAATATCATATCAATTTAATTTACCCTCTCATAATGATAATTAAATTAGGAAACATCGCATCCCAGGTGCAAGAGTGCCAAAGAAGATAAATGAAAAAATAATGATGGGAACTGTGAGTGCATTACGCCGAAAGTTTTGGTCTATTTTACAGGAAATGAACTTAAGAGGCATTCATAATCCCTTTAAAATCGACATTGATAATAGTCACCTTAAAGTAACTTTTTGCAGTTCGTTTTACAACAGGGATGCGATAAATGTGAAATGAATTATACGGATGGATATTTCATACATACGTATTGAATCGGAAGTAAATTGTAGAAGTTATAGAAAAGTGTGTTCAAAAACAAGTGTGTAAATGGTGTTCAAAAACTATTGCCTGTACACTTAAATGATTGTTGCATTTTTTTTTATGAAAGAAGGGATTAATTTGATCACTTTTCAATAAACATTTAACCAATTCAACCTGAGCTAAGCCACGTAATTACTATAGTAGAAGATAAAGCAAATTTAGAACATTTGGTATGCTTGGGTCTTCTGGTAATATGTAAAACTGAACACAAAATCAATCGGAAACTTTTATAATGAAATAATATCTTTGAAAACGAATTCTTTCTTATACACAATTTTGAGACACTCGAATATTTCTCACCCCAATTCAATTTAGAATATCTCCCCTTGAAACATGGGACCTCAAAACTCTCGATTCTAATGAATTAGATAGAGACAGAATGGGACATCTATGGTTCCATACGCATACAATTAATGGACAGAAAAAGCGACGTATTATCCAAAACATTTTTGTCATTAGCTTACTAGAAGCGATGTTTGTATAGGTACAAAACCATTTTTTTATTAATAAAGAATAATAAAAGCAAATCTGTCTCAAGTGACAAAAAGACGATGTTTTGTTGCCATTTTCAAACCTTTGCGACTAGAGCATAAAACTCGTATCACATTCTATTTTCAAGATTTTTTTGTCAGCTGCTTTTTTAGAAGCACCAAAGTTCAACGAAACTATACACAAAATCAATCGCAAACTTTTAAACTGGAAGAATATTTTTGAAAATGAATTCCTTCTTATATGCAATTTTGAGATACTTGGAATATTTCTTTTCGATTCAGTTTATGATAACTCCCCTTGAAACTTGTCACATCCAAACTCTCAATTCTAATGAAACAGAATGAGTCATATCTGGTTCCATACGTATACTCTAAATGTATAGAAAAATGATGTTTATTCCAAAACATTTTTGTCATTAGCTTACTTGAAGCGAAGTTAGTCAAAACACTTTTTTTATTCATAAAGAATAATAAATACAGGTCTGTCACAGATAACTAAAAAGCGACGTTTCGCTGAAATTTTCAAACCTTGTTGGAGTAGGTGAATCTTTTCAAGCAAAATAGTGTCTCATCTTATTTTCAAGATTTCGACAACTTCTTTTATAGAATCACCAAAGTTTAACGAAAATTCTGCCCCCTTTTCAACTAATAGTTGAATGAAATTTTTTTTTTCGGAATTTTATTTTGGAAGATATTATTTTAAGGGACGGTGAAGTTTTGGTGCCAAGCCATAGCAACCATGAAAGAAAAACATCAGACTCTGGTTGCTAGATGGGCATGAAAACTTTATTCAGAAAATATTTTGTTTTTTAAGTTTATATTTCTTTGTGCGATCTTTGACATCTTTTTCATATTTTATTCGCGCATTTGGTACTTTAGCCGATTCATTTTGTATCTGAGAAACAGAAATAAGGTTTAAGAGGAAGCGTTTTGCTACTATTTTAAAACATTTATGCTACTAATGTTACTTTTTCATAAATGCTTTGGCTGTGGAAGCTCTGTAAATGATACAGCCGTTTTTACGACTGAATAGATATGGAAAAATTTCCCTTCTCCTAGTTTTTCTTCAACAGCAATAAAATAGCCCTCTGTGAATTAACTGGCTTGTAGTGCGACAATTCACCGATATCCTAAACTGATAATTCCGTTCATCATGATATTAATGCAGGATATGTTTCATTTATCTCATTCGTGTTTTCGACTTTAACAGAAGATTTTCATAAGAAGTAACATTAGTTTTATTATTTGGAAATAGAGTGTTAATGATGTATGAACCTTAAAATATTAAAATAATCAATTGAAATTAGAATATTGCATCATCAATTCTGAATTTAGCATCGAATTCCAAATCTTCCTAGCTACATTTCTTGAAATAAACTCAACAGAACCCCATCCATTTTCAGTACACATTAAAGCTATTTTGAGTACAGTAATGACAAGTTTATTGTTACATGAACAAAAAAATTGCTATTTAGTTATTATCCAAAAATTTTTGTATTCAAGCAGTACTCATTTTAAACGATTTATATATATATATATATATATATATATATATATATATATATATATATATATATATATATATATATATATATATATATATATATATATATATATATATATATATATATATATATATATATATATATATATATATATATATATATATATATATATATATATATATATATATATATATATATATATATATGTTATTTGTGTCAAACTGCTAACAAGCGCCTTTTTAAACGCCAAGTATAATTGACATACGTTTGATTAAAGCGATTTTTGTTGTAGAGGAATTTTTCACTGCAAGTACTTTTAAGTGCTATTTCGTCAGTTACACAGACATTTTTATATACTTTTAAAGATGCTGGATTGGTTCGGGAATCAAATGTAAGTGTGTGATCTATACCTCTTCTCTTCTTTACATTACTTCATAAATATCTGTATGCACATTGATCGACGATTGATGTCTAGTAACGATTTGTTTTTCCGTAAACTGTTGGTTTTAAATACATGTAATGTGTTCCTTCCCATTTCGAAAAATTAATAAATTCTTACCTGTTATTTTAGAAATAAGTTTCGAGAAAAACGAAGCAAAAAGAAACAGGCTGAAAAGGAAGTCCAAATGGATCTATTCCTCTTCTCTTCTTTACATTACTTCATAAATAATTGTATGTATATTGGTCGACGATTGGTGTCTAGTAACGTTATGTTTTTCCGTAAACTGTTGGTTTTAAATACATGTAATGTGTTCCTTCCCATTTCGAAAAATTAATAAATTCTTACCTGTTATTTTAGAAAGAAGTTTCGAGAAAAACGAAGCAAAAAGAAACAGGCTGAAAAGGAAGTCCAAATGGATCTATTCCTCTTCTCTTCTTTACATTACTTCATAAATAATTGTATGCATATTGGTCGACGATTAGTGTCTAGTAACGTTATGTTTTTCCGTAAACTGTTGGTTTTAAATACATGTAATGTGTTCCTTCCCATTTCGAAAAATTAATAAATTCTTACCTGTTATTTTAGAAAGAAGTTTCGAGAAAAACGAAGCAAAAAGAAACAGGCTGAAAAGGAAGTCCAAATGGATCTATTCCTCTTCTCTTCTTTACATTACTTCATAAATAATTGTATGCATATTGGTCGACGATTGGTGCCCAGTAATGTTATGTTTTTCCGTAAACTGTTGGTTTTAAATACATGTAATGTGTTCCATCCCATTTCGAAAAATTAATAAATTCTTACCTGTTATTTTAGAAAGAAGTTTCGAGAAAAACGAAGCAAAAAGAAACAGGCTGAAAAGGAAGTCCAAATGGATCTATTCCTCTTCTCTTCTTTACATAACTTCATAAATAATTGTATGCATATTGGTCGGCGATTGGGGTCTAGTAACGTTATGTTTTCCCGTAAACTGTTGGTTTTAAATATATGTAATGTGTTCCTTCCCATTTCGAAAAATTAATAAATTCTTACCTGTTATTTTAGAAAGAAGTTTCGAGAAAAACGAAGCAAAAAGAAACAGGCTGAAAAGGAAGTCCAAATGGATCTATTCCTCTTCTCTTCTTTACATTACTTCATAAATAATTGTATGGATATTGGTCGGCGATTGATGTCTAGTAACGTTATGTTTTCCCGTAAACTGTTGGTTTTAAATATATGTAATGTGTTCCTTCCCATTTCGAAAAATTAATAAATTCTTACCTGTTATTTTAGAAAGAAGTTTCGAGAAAAACGAAGCAAAAAGAAACAGGCTGAAAAGGAAGTCCAAATGGATCTATTCCTCTTCTCTTCTTTACATTACTTCATAAATAATTGTATGCATATTGGTCGGCGATTGGGGTCTAGTAACGTTATGTTTTCCCGTAAACTGTTGGTTTTAAATATATGTAATGTGTTCCTTCCCATTTCGAAAAATTAATAAATTCTTACCTGTTATTTTAGAAAGAAGTTTCGAGAAAAACGAAGCAAAAAGAAACAGGCTGAAAAGGGAGTCCAAATGGATCTATTCCTCTTCTCTTCTTTACATTACTTCATAAATAATTGTATGCATATTGGTCGGCGATTGATGTCTAGTGACGTTATGTTTTCCCGTAAACTGTTGGTTTTAAATATATGTAATGTGTTCCTTCCCATTTCAAAAAATTAATAAATTCTTACCTGTTATTTTAGAAAGAAGTTTCGAGTAAAACGAAGCAAAAAGAAACAGGCTGAAAAGGGAGTCCAAATGGATCTATTCCTCTTCTCTTCTTTACATTACTTCATAAATAATTGTATGCATATTGGTCGGCGATTGATGTCTAGTGACGTTATGTTTTCCCGTAAACTGTTGGTTTTAAATATATGTAATGTGTTCCTTCCCATTTCAAAAAATTAATAAATTCTTACCTGTTATTTTAGAAAGAAGTTTCGAGTAAAACGAAGCAAAAAGAAACAGGCTGAAAAGGAAGTCCAAATGGATCTATTCCTCTTCTCTTCTTTACATTACTTCATAAATAATTGCATGCATATTGGTCGGCGATTGGTGTCTAGTAACGTTATGTTTTCCCGTAAACTGTTGGTTTTAAATATATGTAATGTGTTCCTTCCCATTTCAAAAAATTAATAAATTCTGACCTGTTATTTTAGAAAGAAGTTTCGAGTAAAACGAAGCAAAAAGAAACAGGCTAAAACAGGCCTCGAAATAGATTTTTTTTTAATACAGGTGCACAAGGTGCACCTAAGTTTTTAAATTAGGTGCACAGTTATGTACAGTGGGAAAAAATTAGGTGCACAGTTATATTTTCATGTGCCCAGTGCACCTGTGCACCCGGGTATTTCGAGCCCTGGGCTAAAAAGAAAGTCCAAATGGATCTATTCCTCTTCTCTTCTTTACATTACTTCATAAATAATTGTATGCATATTGGTCGACGATTGGTGTCTAGTAACGTTATGTTTTTCCGTAAACTGTTGGTTTTAAATACATGTAATGTGTTCCTTCCCATTTCGAAAAATTAATAAATTCTTACCTGTTATTTTAGAAAGAAGTTTCGAGAAAAACGAAGCAAAAAGAAACAGGCTGAAAAGGAAGTCCAAATGGATCTATTCCTCTTCTCTTCTTTACATTACTTCATAAATAATTGTATGGATATTGGTCGGCGATTGATGTCTAGTAACGTTATGTTTTCCCGTAAACTGTTGGTTTTAAATATATGTAATGTGTTCCTTCCCATTTCGAAAAATTAATAAATTCTTACCTGTTATTTTAGAAAGAAGTTTCGAGAAAAACGAAGCAAAAAGAAACAGGCTGAAAAGGAAGTCCAAATGGATCTATTCCTCTTCTCTTCTTTACATTACTTCATAAATAATTGTATGCATATTGGTCGGCGATTGGGGTCTAGTAACGTTATGTTTTCCCGTAAACTGTTGGTTTTAAATATATGTAATGTGTTCCTTCCCATTTCGAAAAATTAATAAATTCTTACCTGTTATTTTAGAAAGAAGTTTCGAGAAAAACGAAGCAAAAAGAAACAGGCTGAAAAGGGAGTCCAAATGGATCTATTCCTCTTCTCTTCTTTACATTACTTCATAAATAATTGTATGCATATTGGTCGGCGATTGATGTCTAGTGACGTTATGTTTTCCCGTAAACTGTTGGTTTTAAATATATGTAATGTGTTCCTTCCCATTTCAAAAAATTAATAAATTCTTACCTGTTATTTTAGAAAGAAGTTTCGAGTAAAACGAAGCAAAAAGAAACAGGCTGAAAAGGAAGTCCAAATGGATCTATTCCTCTTCTCTTCTTTACATTACTTCATAAATAATTGCATGCATATTGGTCGGCGATTGGTGTCTAGTAACGTTATGTTTTCCCGTAAACTGTTGGTTTTAAATATATGTAATGTGTTCCTTCCCATTTCAAAAAATTAATAAATTCTGACCTGTTATTTTAGAAAGAAGTTTCGAGTAAAACGAAGCAAAAAGAAACAGGCTAAAACAGGCCTCGAAATAGATTTTTTTTTAATACAGGTGCACAAGGTGCACCTAAGTTTTTAAATTAGGTGCACAGTTATGTACAGTGGGAAAAAATTAGGTGCACAGTTATATTTTCATGTGCACAGTGCACCTGTGCACCCGGGTATTTCGAGCCCTGGGCTAAAAAGAAAGTCCAAATGGATCTATTCCTCTTCTCTTCTTTACATTACTTCATAAATAATTGTATGCATATTGGTCGACGATTGGTGTCTAGTAACGGTATGTCTTTCCGTAAACTGTTGGTTTTAAATACATGTAATGTGTTCCTTCCCATTTCGAAAAATTAATAAATTCTTACCTGTTATTTTAGAAATAAGTTTCAAGAAAGACGAAGCAAAAAGAAACAGACTAAAAAGGAAGCCAGCTGAAAGATGAGCAACCCTACTTTGAACGGGACTACCTTGCAGATTGGAACGCTGAACAACCCGAAGAATGGCATGGACTTGCGTCTGGTTACCATCGAAGCCGAGATGGCAGAAAAGTCTTCTCTATTTTCTGCACAAGCTACCACGCCCAGTTCACAAAAGTATTTCATTGTTTAAAACGTATTGGACGAAGTTGCTTTTTGCACAACCTGTCACAGATCTCAACGGCGAAGACGATGAATTCAACTATTTGGTGAAGAGTAGAATCGCATGTCAAGAGACATCTTCAAATGTCCACAACACTGAACAGGATAACCTTTAAAATATGATCTCTGGAAACAAAACTCCAAGTAGTACCGATGGTAACTGGGATTATCTTATTTTCAAATCTGTTGAATGAGACCACGGGAAATTCAGATTAAGAAAAATCCTGCAGAAAAAAAAAGGCTAATAGTTTATCAGAAGTCTCTTCTCTCCATGACTCTCTCTCAGTCCTTCTTCCCGTTACTTAACTAGAGTCACTGCAGAGGAAGATCAAAGTCGAATTGACCACAGATTTTTCAATTTCGACTGAAATTATGCCATTATTGCATGCAGATATGTGATGCATCATTCTTTTCAAATCTTTCTTGGAATTAGATATCAACGCAGATAAAGAATAATACATGCCATATAAAGTCATGGGTTACATTTTTTTATTTTTATCTTTGTTATTTTATAAAATTAAATTAAACCAGTTCATGATATTTAAAATCAAATATTAAAAGTACGAACGGTAGGGGTACACAATGACACACCATTAGACGTGCTTCAATGTTGTGCCAACGCACGAGAGGACGCTGTACGGTCATTCACTACCATGCGGATGAGGTGTCTGTCGTCTCGCGGTGACATCTTATTGCATGGCCCACTGCCAGGGTTTCGACTTGTATGTTTCTCTACGGTCTATCGTTTCCACACACGCATCACTGTTGTGGCATTAAGGGCCCAATGTGATACGAAAGGCTACCCTTAGGATGACCGTTCATGCGGTCATGGTCGAACTCTATTAGTTGCTGGTATGGCACTCTACATTTTTGGCGAGGCATATTGATTTATAATCAATCATTTACAACAGTCAAACGACGATACACACCTTTAAACGCACCTTTATTGTGCTTTTTATGCAAGGCCCATTTTGAAGTTTAGAGAGTGTTTCTCGGCTTCGTTTAACTGGCATGATTCATTCATGTTGTTGCAATTTTCACAAACAGTAGTGTAGTTAGCGATTTTTAGTAATAAAAAAGAAAATTGGCACAATATTCAACGTGTAATCAAAATTCAAGTAAAAAATGAATAAAAACAGTTATCAAATTTTTTTGTGCACTCTAGTAGGATAGATCTTGATTTTTTACCTTTCCCCAGCGTTTATCATTTTTAAGATAAAAACAAAAATCATTACATAGTAGAGAAAGTCTGGTGTTATAAATTAAATTGTTTTCATCAATTATTTGTGAAATAGTTATCAGAAACTGTTTACATAGATGGATACAGCATGTATACGATTTGAGTTCAAAGTACATAGCAGTAACTATAAAATGTCGAAACGGTGTTAACAAATTGCTTTTAGGACACTTAAATTATCTTCGCATTGTATATGAAAGGGAAAATTGATTATTCTGGTCATATTTTCAATCTACAGTTAATTAATTCCACTCAAGAAACACCTTGTAACTCTACTAGTAGATTGTAAATGGATTTAAATTAGGTATACTGTCATCAATTCATGTAATTGGTAATTGGTAATTTGTAGTTAACGCCGTAATAGAGCAACACAATGGGCTATTGACGACGGTCCGGGATCAGTCCCTTTAGGGAAAGATCCGAGGACAACGCCTCGTAATTTTGAACCACGGTCAGATGATGAAGCAACACCTGAGCTGGCACCCCACTCTCTAAACTTCCACGCCAACCCAACGTGAGGACTTTCGGCCACGACAGATTTAAGGTGCACCAGCCGCCTCTACACCATACTTTTACAAACATCCATGCCCGTGCCCGGATTCGAACCAGGAACCTTCTGATCAAGAGGCTAACCATGTAAGGAAAGAAAGAAACTTTATCTCAGTTGCGATCACAATCGGTTTTAATAAACATTTAACCCTTTGGGTACAGATTTATTTGAAAAAGTAGTTCGTGTTATCGTTTGCACATTAGTTACTGTTATATTTTCGTATTATCGTTTGCACAGCAGTTACTGTTATATTTTCGTATAATTTCGTTTGATAAGAATGGCAACAGTATGAGAGAGATCGCACCGTTTCAGATCACCATGTTCATTCCAAAAAATAATGTATGATAACGCAGCCGTTTAAATATTTTTATGCATGGAGTCGGATTAAATAACGTTTATTTTTGAACAGAACGATTGAATAAATTGATTCAAGGAGAGTCTCGTTACACCAATCAATCTTACCATGAACAAGAATGTATATGTTTAATTTTATCCTAGTTTTAATGACGAATTAGAACCTTCATCCGTAACTTCAAACAAGTGCATGACGAGTCTCAGCCGTCAAATGCACCCAAGGGGCTTGAACGACCTAGAATAGCGGTAAAGATAGGGTTGCTCACGTAAAATTTATGTAGTTTTAGAAGGTGTTTTTTAAACGTCAATTTTAAAAATTAAGTTAATACATAATAAAGATAGACCAGAGTGAGATGCATTCAAAACTTTTCAAGGGTTATAAAGAAATTATCCAGTTTTAAAGGAGTATTATGCATATTTGAAAATATTCATTTGTTATCTAGAGAAAAAAATATTTTAGATTTAAAAATGCTGTAAAATGTAAATGTGAAAACTGCATACATGTCTCCACTCAATATTGAAAAATTTTGATGGAAATTAGTTTCCATGAATTGTAGTTTTCTAAATCTATGTACAAAAATCTTGAGACATTTTCCTTCAAGCTAATTTCGATAGAACGTATTCCTTGTGTATAATCTGAACATGATGCCATTTAACTTGTTTTTCAAAATGCGATTTTGCCAGTAAAGATTCCTAAGAAAGATTTTCCAATTGATACACAATAGTTAATTGGTCAACGCCAGTTGGATTAAAAGACGAACACCACCAAAACCGATAAGTTACTATCGATAAACTACATTTTAATTTAATCCCAATATGCGTCATGCTAAAGCTCTTGGGTAAAAATAAGTAAAATCATCTAATTTCTTCTTGTTTGCTTGCACTGGAAAACCCTTTAAAAGTAGGGATGGTCAACATACGGTTCATTGATATTACGTGGCAGGCCTGTTCATAAGAATCTATGTATGTATAGGGGATGTCCTAAAATTCACTCAAGATTTGAATTTTGCACCATTTGTGCTGTAATGGGTAGCCAATGAAAAAAAATACAGCGCGACAGCTAACAGTTCAGGGTTATTAATAATAGAGCGCTATACGAAAGAACAACAGGTTTTCATTGTTGATCGATATTTTAAAAATAATAAATGGGATTTGCTAGCTACAGTTCGCAATTTTCGCACAAAATATGCGACACGATAATTCAGTTTTTTGTGCCTAATTGCAAGATATAGATGTGGACGGCATATGGTTTCAACAAGATGGTGCCACATGCCATACAGCCCAAGAAACAATTCAATTTCTGCATGTGTCATTTCCCGTTTTTGGGATCAGAATTGACCGCTCAGATCATGCTATTTAACGCCGTTAGACTTTTTTCTTTTGGGGTTTTTTAAAGTTTCAGGTTAATGCCAACAAGCCCTCGACCACCCACGCCTTGAAGGAGGAAATTGAGGGATGTTTTAACGAAATTCAGCCACATTTATGCAAAACGGTTATGGGAAAAATTCAACAAAAGAGTTCGTATGTGCCAGCAAAAGCTTTGGAGGCCATTTACCCGATATGCTATTCCATACATAACCCCATATTGTATTCGTTATGAATCAATCAAAAATTTATACTTTTAAATTATAAACCTGTGCTTTCTATCAAAATTACTTCTTGCGTGAATTTTGGGACACCCTATATCAGGCGTCGAAATAGTTTTTTTAATACAGGTGCACAAGGTGCACCTAAGTTTTTTAATTAGGTGCACAGGTTATATTTTAGGTGCACATTAAAAAACGTAATATAAGAGCATTGATATAGTGTAAACTACTTTATTAGTTGGGTATGTTTAGATAGGTTAGTATAGTATATAGTAAATAAAGATATTTAAACATCTAAATTCTCCATTCTCTGGCGCACGGTTGTCGCGACAGTCGCTTCAACAGAGCCTTTTGGAAAATGTTTCGATCATCGGAAAGTTCTGGTGGCAGTGGCACAAGTAAACCTTGATCCTGTATAAACCTTTTACGGCCCAGCGATTTTATTTTCGCATAGTGTGTATTTAGGAATTTTAAGTATGTTCCTTTACAGCGAGAGAGGTCGATACTAATAGTTTGTTCAAGCATTAAAATGAAATAAAACGTTCCCGCCCCTTTTTTTTAACGTTAGGTGCACGGCATGCACCTAGCGGGAAAAATTTAGGTGCACAGTTTTATTTTCATGTGCACAGTGCACCTGTGCACCCGGGTATTTCGAGCCCTGCCCTATATTAGCCAATCAATGAACTATTTAAAGAAAACACTAACAAGTGATAACTTATACATCGTTGCAATTCCATGTCTAATTAGACCTTGTGTAACAAAAAATGTCGTTAGAGCTACATGACAAACGAAGATCACATTCATAAGTAACTAAATAGGGCACAAACTACAGTTAGATTAAAAAATGATTAGAAATCAAAATTTCTTTCATTCAAGAGTTATTTAAGTGCATTTAACTATCCTACTATCAATCACTGGTATTTTGATAGATGCCCGACTTGCACTTGCAGTTGGAAGAATTTGGAAATTATAAATTTCTGTAAATCTTGTGTGATTATTAAATTCAACTATGGTAAATCTAGGAAATTCTATTGTAAATTTAAATCAAATATAACACGTTCTGTAATGTCAATGTAGTTATACAATTCTGAGTAAGATTAATGCCATGCATTAAAAAGTGTTAATAATATCACAGAAACGTGTTTTAGCAAGGATTTGAAAAAGTAATTTTGTAGTTCCGAAATTCAATGTGCAGTTATTCTCATTTATAATTAACAATTCACTGATTTATCATCTGTAGAAGCTCGAGTTTAATTAGCACGGTGCTAAGATTTCTCATATATTTTAATCGCTCTTTCACTGAGCTTCTGTCAGAAGCAATGAAATTTAAGGAAGAATTCGAAGACGAATTTAAAACTAATTACTTCGAAAAAGTGTAATAGAGACAAGAAAAATCTGGGCTCTAACTTTAATTACAGTTCTTGAGGTACGATGATTAATTTTCACATGAAACAGAGTTTTATGATTAGCCTATGTTTCAAATACAAGCATGATATTTAAAACTTTTTACTGAAATATTAGTGATAAATGCAATATATATTTATAAGATTATTTCCATTATTTAAAATTATACTCTTGTATTAAATAGGACTAATACTTTTCTGGTGACATAATTAAATTAGTCGAAATAAGATTGTGAAGACATTAGATTTACATAATCCTCAACATACCTGTTAATTCGCTTAAACGTAATTATAAAACGCAACTTCAGAATATTTGAAAGAACAACATCTACATTTATTTTCTAACGAACGACTACTACACAAGAGTGTTGCCATGCAGAGACAACTAAGTAATTTTACTTAATCTCGTACCGGCGTGCAACATCCTCCCCGCCCTGGTCGACCTCCAGGGGAATGACCAGCTGCACGGGCCGGGAAATTGTCTGTCCATTTACTCGCAGTATGCATGTACGGGCTTTGTTGTCACGGCCTAAGATCACTGACTCGACGCGTGCTTTCCTCCAGGTGTGCCGAGGTCTGACGTCCTCCTTCAACAAGACCACATCTCCGACCCGGATTTCAGTTCCTTTAGGTGGGTTCTTCACATGGTGAAATGTTCTCAAGTCCATCAAATACTCCCTCTGCCACCTTTTCCAAAAGGAGTCCATTAAATGTTGACGACTTCTCCATATACGTGTTAAATCAGAGTCTGAACTCGATGGGCCAGATGGGATAGTTGTGAGTCGTTTTCCTATTAGAAAGTGAGAGGGTGTCAGTGCTTCGTCCGGATCGTCTGCAATACCATATTCATGGACAATTGGTCTGCTGTTCACGGCGGCTTCGATATCGCATAGAACCGTGACCAGACCGGTAGTGTCTAAGCAAACTTTACCAAGGGTCTTCAGCAGACACTGTTTGATAGTACCAATCATTCTCTCCCAGAACCCTCCCCACCAAGCCGCTCGTGAGGCGATGAATTTCCATTTCATGTTGCAATGAGCATAAAACTTGTGTACTTTGGAAGAGGATATGATGTCCCACAAGGACCTCAACTCCTTGTCTGCAGCGCAGAATGTAGTGGCGTTATCTGTGTACACAGTATGAGGAAGGGAGCGTCGAGATACGAACCTTTGTAGTGCAAGTAAGAAAACATCAGTGCTTAAATTAGACACTACTTCCAAGTGGATGGCTCGAGTTACAGCACACGTAAATATGACTATGTAGGCCTTTGTAACCAATTTTGCGTTTTTGACATAGAGGGGCCCGGCAAAGTCAATTCCAGTTGTTTCAAATGGGGTCGACTTTTGAATTCTTTCAGCAGGTAATGGAGCTTCTATCTGCTCACCACGCTTTTGCTTCAGTATCTTGCATGGAAGACAAGTGTATATGACCTTTTTTCCGTCACTTGTGACTGCAAATTTGTGCATTCGTAGTCTGAGTAAACAACCAATCGTCTCAGGTAAAAGATTTGGACCGATTTCTAAAGTGTCATTCAGTGATGGCATTCCTGGATCATGTGATGAGGCATCGAACACAATCCTCCATTTGGTATCGTTAAGTTTCACTTTTTTGACAGCATGATGGGGTAGGTAAAATAAAGTGTTTAAATTCGAAGGGTCTAGCTCGCAAACTTCAACGTGTCCTTGTTCAATGTAGTTTAGCATACAACTATCGTATTCTTTCTTCATAGCAGCATTAGATGCAAGTCGCTTCTGGAGAGACTCCAAACGTTTTTCGGTAGTAGCTATGTTAGTAGACAAAATTGATGTTGTAGGCTTCCTAGGTAGAGACACAACTCTACGATTTCCCTCAGTTTGGTATGTTTCGTGAAATTCTCTCATAATTTCATACTCTCGAACAGTCTTGTTCCTAATTTGAGTGTCTTTGATACCAATACAATCTAACTCCCACAAGCAACGTACTTCGTCGTCCAAACAATCACCAGAAATTTGAACAGAAACATGGTGAACTGATGAATCATGTTTGATGGTGGTGTGTGTTCGTGACCCATTAAGTACCCATCCAAAAATAGTGGGTACTATGGCAAGAGATTCTGTAACTTTAATCGGGGGTTCCGTAGTGACCACATGCCAATAATAGTCGCCACCAATGAGCAATTCGATGGGTAAGTTGTCGTCTCCTGGAGGGTCTGCAAGTGTTAGTTTTCGGCTCCGAGCAAATCGAACAACGTCCGGAGGGGCAGCAGGGTGTGAGGTATATCTGTTCAAGCTTTCGAAAGATGTTATAGAAACAGAGTTTTTGTTCCACAAACTTGAAAGTGAAAGTTGCACACATCGTCGCATGTTTCGTGAAGTGCTGGGAGATTCAAAATCATGTACATTTAGTTTCTCAGTGCTTACAATTGGGAGTTTTAGTTTGTCAATGAGGTTTGCATCGACAAAACTTGTTTGGCTACCTCCATCCAAAATGCATCGGGTTAACTTCGTTAGACCTGTGGGGCCAGTAACATACACGCGTGCAGAAAAGGAGTTGAGGTCCTTGTGGGACATCATGTCCTCTTCCAAAGTACACAAGTTTTATGCTCATCGCAACATGAAATGGAAATTCATCGCCTCACGAGCGTCTTGGTGGGGAGGGTTCTGGGAGAGAATGATTGGTACTATCAAACAGTGTCTGCGAAAGACCCTTTTTAAAGCTTTTGGGAACAATTCCAGTCTTCTGTAGACTCCAATCCAAACCTTTCAACTATCGACAAACATGTGTTCTTAAGAGGTTATTTGCAAGACGAACCAAGACGTTTAGTTGATGGTATCAGTATTGTTGCTGCCACATATGAAACCACTAAAAAGCTCCTAATGGATAAATATGGGAACAAAGATAGAATTATCCAAGCACATTTGGACTTTCTGGAAAATCTAACACCAGTACGCAAATCATCAGCAACAGCCCTAAATGAAACCTACATCGAATGTAATAGAAGATTACAGGCCTTACGCGCACTTGGTGAGGACACTGACTGTTACGGTCGTGTATTAGCTCCAAAATTACTACGAGCGTTTGCAGACGACACTTGTAAACAGTGGATCATTCATGCCCAAAGAGAAAAATTGGCTGAAGGAAACATTACGAAAATGATGGAGTTCTTATCACAAGAAGTGCAAGGAGCATTAACTACGTCAAAAATAAAAAGTGATGTTATTGAACCGTTTACTCCGACTACTGCCTTTAACGTGAATACTAAGTCCACTTATGCACACAAGAAAAATAATTATACCCCTTTTTGCCCCTTTTGTGAATCTTGTGGTCATTGGGCCCAGAAATGCGAAACCATAACTGACTATGACACTCGCATACAAAAGCTAAAAGGCTCTAACCGTTGTTTCTTGTGTACTAATAGAAAACACAGAATGTCAAATTGTCCACGTAAAGACACTGCTCGCTGCACAAAATGCAAGAAGAAACACCACGTATCCATTTGTTCGTCTGTTCTAAACACTGCGATCCAAAATAGTGAGGTTCATCACATTAACATACCTAAAACTAGCATTACGCATTTACAAACTGCACGGGCCGGGATTCGGCACCAGATGTTAATTCGCGTAAACGTAATTATAAAACACAACTTCAGAATATTTGAAAGAACAACATCTACATTTATTTTCTAACGAACGACTACTACACAAGAGTGTTGCCATGCAGAGACAACTAAGTAATTTTACTTAATCTCGTACCGGCGTGCAACATCACCTCTTCAGAGATGTTATAAGCGTCATATATATGAGAAAATTGATTAAGAATACGTAAAGCTTAGTTACGGAACCAAAATTAATTAGTCTCTCAAACTAGTAGAATTTTCACATCATAAATTATAAGAAATTCGCATTGCCAATGAGAATAACTTTAATAAACACCGAGTAACAAAAGTGACCAGACATAAAATAAGAACATTTGTACAGAATTTTATAGAATAAAAAAGTAAGTGGTAACGGAACAGAACATAATGGAAAGCTATTGGGAAAACTTATCTAAACGATAAACACTGTATTTGATGTAAACTATAACCTAAAAAAACCTTTGCAAAATAAGTATTTCCTATTAGAGGGTTTCTACAATGAGGGTTCCTACAATGAGGTTTAATAAATTGATTTTCATGTGAGATTCTTCGGTATTGTTACCGATTTGCTTTCTAATGAAAGCAGTACTGTAGATAATTCTCTCATGCGAAACCATTTTTAGAGCTACTATCAGTCTTATCACTGAGGGTAAATTCCTAGTTAATGTTTATACTAAGCAACTATAAGATTCACTAAAATAAATTATAAAATGGTGATACCTTCATATGAATTCTAAATAAGGTTCTATAACAGTCCCATATAATGTTTGTTTTCTACCTGTTGTTTTTACATGTTCAAAATGCCGACTGACCATCGACTTTCTGTGTCAAGGCAAAAGGGGTTACGTCTAACTTTTGCAAGGTTCAAAAGAAACAAGTGCATATAACTATGATTTTAAAAATAATATTTGTAGAGTCCATTCTTATACCGAAACCAGAGGTCGAGCCCATCACCAAAGCAGAACTATAACTTTTTTCTCCTGACTCAGTTGGAGTTGGACTTGTGACGGTGAATGTGTGCTTTCTCGTTTATACATCTCATACATGTGCCATCGTGTAGGTTCTGCCACATGATCCATGTAACATTCACAGTACATAGTTTGTAGAATAATTAAATGTTCTACTTGTCCTCATCTTCGTGCCATCTAGCTTCACACCTTAGTCACCGAACTTAAAGTCAAAACTAAATGAATATACGAATGCAAATTACAATTATATGTATCATGGCATGCTTCTGTTTCTTGAAGAATGTACACGATAATGATAACTATATTTAAATTAATATTCTGGAAGGTAGTCATTTTGACTATCCCTCACCCTTTACATCGAAACGGAAAATATTTACAACCCACGTATGTAATTATTACAAGACATTTTATTGCGTGTATATATATATATATATTACAAGAAGCTTGAACTTTTCAAGTGTAAATCTAGCCTGGGAAAGATATTTAAGAAGGATAATTTCTTTTATAATTATATGTGTATGTGTATATTTGTGTATAGGGCTGTCCGTCATACTCGGTCATCTAGGGTTAACGTTTCTTGTCTGTTCAATGCCACAACGATGACTGGAACGTTCGTTAACACAAAATAACATTTATTACTAACGTAATGAATACAGTAGGCTTCATCAATTAGTTATCAACATCAATCTTTCTCAGCATACTGCAAGTAACTACATCAATACAACTATCAGCATCAATAAAATATCAGCATCAAAACAATCTCAGAATATCAATTAACTATCAACATAAATTCGATCTCCGCGTAACCGTCAAACGCTTCTTTTTGCTTTTTTCTTTAAAAAAAAATATTTGCACGAGTTCGAGTTTTGAGTGAAGTGTAAAAAAGCTAGCTCTGTTAGATTCGGGTATCCAAGTGTGTTGCCAGATTTTAAGATACTGAAGAATTAAAATCCTACTGTTCAGCGGGTGGGAGAAAGGTAAACTCAAGTCCAACAGTACAACAAGAATTTAATCAACTCCCAAAAGGAAGGAATACATATTAACTGCATCCAAGGCGAGAGGCATTCGTATTCTGACTCCGAGATCGAATTAGAACATCGGCGCGAAACCACGCCTTAATCCCTTTTTTTAACAACTTATTTAAAGTGGTTAAGAACATTCCGATTTAAAGCAGAATCAGCTGTTATTCGCTTCGAGCTACAGGAAACAGGAGCAAACGATTCCAGCGAAATAAATCAAAGGTAATATAAACATCGCATTTGAACGTGTGCTCCAACACTACATTTATAGTGTGTTTTAGAAAAATTGCATCGTTGTTTAAAGACTACCCTCAATAATGCTAGTTTAAAACATGAAATATAAATCAATTTGTAATGGTTGTTCAATACTTAAAAAAAGCGTTTGACTCCACTAGCCTTCTCTCTGAAATATTAATAATTTAAAATTTTAAATAAAAAAAATTTTTAAGTATGCTTTATAACATAATAAAAGTACATAGAATTGGTGAAGATTCCAAAATATGCGCTGCGGGGAATCAGGAAGTCCAATGTAAAAGAACGTTGTCGCAAGTAGACTTGACTTATAGATAAGAAGTATAGCAAAGGGATTATCGTCGTCGAGCAGTAATCATGGAGAAGTCATGTCAAAGATCTAAAGATCCAAATTATACAGAACCAGCAACTTACACTGATTTAAACAGAAAATAGGGAATTTCTCTCCACATCATTAAATTTGGTATACATCGACTGTCGAAAGAATCATCTGGTCTATATCCAGCTTCCTAGGATCTCAAGCCCAATGTAAATATTCAGAAAAATATAAGAAGCTAACAGAGAAGGCACTTTATCACTGGAGTTAACACAAAGTATCAGTAAAGAATTCACACAGACACAAAAAAGGGGCGAAACTCTTACCTGTCTTTTAGGATATGGGTTACAGAACCGTCCCGAAAATTCGGGCGTCCGGAATTTTCGAGCATTGCCCAAATTATTATGAATTGTCCGTATTTTTCTTAGAAATTATTTAAGTCGCTTTGTGTACAAAACCGTAGTTCACGGAATATTGCACTAAAGTCGGTAATAATTTTCAAGTTTCCATTTTTAAGTCTGACAAATCACATTTTTTTTAATGAAACTTCATAATTAAGGTATTTGTATCCTACCAATGGGATTCATGAAGACCAAAAGAAGTCAGAAGGTTCGCCTATGTTTATTGCCGCATTAACTGCAGTAATATTTTCTATCCCATAGCTTATATTTCGTGAAGAAAAAATCTACATTACTTATAATTAAAATATATTCTATTATATTATAAATATGTATACTTTATGTTTCGTAAAGAAAAATAAGTCTCCAAATTAATAAAGTATTAGAATTAATATTCCGTAAAAATAGTTTTGAAAAAATAATTTTTTTCGATCAGCAGACGTAAAACAATTCAAGTACATAATTTCAACGTTCAATTTAACTTCCAGCTAATCCAAAACTTCCAAGTTATGGTTGGTGTAAGTATACTTACTCAGATGCTTTAACGTAAAACTTGCCTAAACACATAAACAGAGAAATTTTAAAATATGTATTCCGGAACTTAAAATATGTTGTATCAAATATAGAATATTAAATTAAAATACAGTGAATAAATCTGATGTGATACTTGTAGATATACACAAATACAAAATCGAACATAGTAGGGGAAGACGGACAGACTGACCTACGCAACCGAGTTCAGTCACTAAATGAATGTAAACAGTCACAGTAGTCAAAGTTTCATGAAAATATAATCAACAGTTCGGACGTAGTAAAAAAATGGTAGATTGATTTGATAGCTGTTTTTTGGAAATTGCTGTTTTCAACGAATTTCCAAGCAATATAAGTTGCTAAATTATAACTTCAGCTCGTAAAGAAGGCAACCTTGACATTCTGTAATCACAACAACAGAGAATTTTAAATATTTAAAAAGTCCTTAACCCTGATTTTCTTTTGACATAATGTTTTTTCAATATCGGCTAAGTTCCAATTAAAATTTGTATTACTCAAACTTGCAAGTAGTTTTAAAGACAGACACCAAACGAGGTAACCAATGATTTTCCATTAGAATGACCCAAAACGGATAAATAATTTGGAAAGGGGCCAACATATTCAATTTATAAAGCTCTATTTTCATTTATACAGAGTAGTGTTGGTCAGAAGTGAAAACATAATTACAATAGAACTGAGGAAATAACATTACAACTATAAAAACTAAATTTCTTTATTAAACTAATACATAAAGTTAATAGATATTTCGTAAAACCAGTAAAAAGAAATGAAAAAAAACCTCCAGTAAAGTTGGAAAATGGAACGCAGAATAAAATTTATTATATTTTTCAACGTTGAGAAAATGGCCATTGCAAAATTCAACTTTTAAACCAAGTTTATAATAATAAATTATTAGGTATACAACTTTGCTTCCGCCGTTTTTTTCCCGAAATTCGAGGCTTTATTGTAAAAAACTGGTTATATATTCATGATTCAAAGTATTGTCCATCGGGGACCACTACTTTCTCCCATCTTTCGGGCAGCGTACGAATCCCATGTTGAAAAAACTGGTCATCTTTTAAAGCGATCGACGAATCGATCCAATTTTTTACTTCTTCATAAGACCAGAAGTGCTGGTCAGCCTGGACGTGTGCCATTGATAGAAACAAGTGATAGTCAGAGGAAACAACGTCTGGAGAATACGGCGGGTGAGATAGGACTTCCCCTTTACAGTTTCGAAGTATGTCTTGACCACTTTCGCAACAAGGGGTCGAGCATTGTCATGCTGCAAAGTCACTTTATCGTGTCTTTCGTTGTATTGCGGCCGCTTGTCTTTCAATGCTCGGTTCAAACGCATTAATTGCGTTCGATAACGATCGCCTATGAATGTTTCAGCCGGTTATAACAACTCTTATTTTCCTTATAAAACCTTCTCTCTTCCACCACTTCGACGTGAAAATCACCGCTCTTAAAGAGTTGAAACCACTCACGTTCTCTTACTAATAGCGGCCTCACCATAAGTATTTGAGAGCATTCGATGAGCCTCAGACGCTGATTTTTTCATATTGAAGCAGAAAATTAAAATATCCCGCAAATGACGAGAATATGGCTCGTAAACTGACATTTTCAATCGTGAATAACTTTTTGATGCAGACACAAATCGACTAATGTTTCTATGGTGTTATGTTGCCAGATGTCCAAGTTTATTGCATGACGTCTATGATCTATTTATTTCGACCACTACTTACCGCTAAAGCCATCTATAGGAAAACGGCGGAAGCAAAGTTGTACACCTAATACAATAATAATACACTTGAGTCATATTTGCTGTCATAAATTTCTGAAACGTGTCAAATGAATTTGCAAGTTTCATCTGTATGTGTTTTAGAATTTCCATTTTCGTCTATAAATAACTTGAACACACTTTGTGAATGTTGTGAGACATAATTACTTTCCTGTTAAAAAGTTTCAAACGAAAACCATTACTCAGAACAGCAAGAAAATAATGATTTTAGTTGCTTTTTTCGGAGAAATACAATACATCTGCAAGAGGCGTCTTGTCTTAACAATAACATCATTTGTCCACAGCATAATTTTAATATGTTCCAGAAAAATACTGAATGTTTTTCTGAATAAATAATTCATCCACGTTTTTACAAGAAAAGCAAACTATTTTCAGAAACCTATAAAATAACACGGATTATATAAAACCTTTGGACAGCTGGTTGACAAAAACAAAAGTTCAGAAAAAGAAAGAGGAACCAAGTAAAAAATAAAAATAATTGAAGCATTTTTCTCGCTAGACTTAGCTATCTTTGTAAAATGAAATACGTTTGCAGTATCGTTAAAATAGGAAGTATCGTATTACTCCTGGTTACCATGGCAAATAATCTCCAAGCTAAGTTGTGGATCACCATTGGGAAGCTACGGAACCCATTTGCTCACTTATGCCATACACATACCAGGATCAAACTACGATATTTTCAAAGAGTTCGAAAAATGAGCAAGCAGAAAAAAGTAACTTTCGTCTGAAGAAATATTTGACCTAGATGGTGTAGTATCATTGATTTCATTTTAAAGAAGGCTTGAGATTGAGAAATAGAGAGAGGCACCATAACTATACAAAAACTTTTCTTTCTTAACGGTCATCACAACCGAAATATTTTAAAAGTTCTTTCTGTTAAAAATCTATTGTAACTATATTGCTATTTAAAATGTGTGATTTTGTGTCTGAAGGCTTTTATATATTAATTCTATTTTTCATTAATATACTTCATATCAAAAATGAATTATTCAATCTCGAAGTTTGGAAATACATTACTCTCTTTAAAATTCCAACTCTTGTATGTATTGCCTCGAGATTGTGGTAATGGCGATTAGTTTGAACTATCTGAGGCGGTACACACGTATTAATACGTTAATCATAATTAAACAATTTTTGAAGACTAATCTATTTCTATTCTATTGTAATGTAACTAGATTGCTTTAAAATCGGGTTACTTTTTTATTTTGGCTTTTTTTAATGTATGACTTATTTTGAATTAAGAATGAATGGCAGTGATTCTGTAATTGAAAACTACAGCAGCAGCAGCTGCTTTATTAAATATACATATAAAATAAACAGAAAATAAAATCCCAACACCAAGAAAAAATCAGTTTACAGGAATGAAATTGGGGTAAATTATTTGTCTAGGTATCATATTTATTTTATTAAAGTTTTATTTGTTAAAGTAAAGGCCACAGGTTAAAGTATGCACGAGATGAGCCATTTTAAATGTGGTACATTAATAACCGCTGTAGTCGCCACGATTTTGAATGCAAGCATGTAAACGTGCATGCATTGTGTCATACAGGTCCCGTATGTCATTTGTGCAATGGAGTTCCATGGATTGCACTTGGTCAGTCAAATCAGCTACGGTCAGTGCTGGTTGTGGATGACTCTGGATTTGTTGTCCAATAATGTCCCATACGTGCTTGATGGGAAAAAGATCTGGTGATCTCGCAGGTCAAGACAACACGTCGACACTCTGTAGAGTACGTTGGGTGAGAGCAGCGGTATGAGGACGAGCGTTATCCTGTTGGAAAACACCCCCTTGAATATTGCTCATGAATGGCAACACAGCCGGTTCATTCACTAGTCTGACGTCCACATTTGCTGTCAACGTTCTTGGGATAACGACGAGAGTGCTCCTGCTGTCATAAGAAATTGCACCCCACACCATAACTCCTTTTGTAAGTCTTGTGTGTTTATGCCTCAGACAAGTTGGTTCCAAGCGCTCATTTGGCCTACTTCTAACCAACTTACGGCCATCACTGGCGCCAAGACAGAAACGTCTCTCATTTGAGAGCACAACAGATCTTTACTCCATCCTCCAATGAGCTTTAGCTTGACACCACTGAAGTCACAGATGGCAGTGATTTAGTGTCAATGGCATGAACGCTAGAGGGCGTCTGGCTCGGAGCTGTCCCGCAAATAATCGGTTTGCTACAGTTCGCTGTGTCACTCTGGTGCCAACTGAAGCTCGAATTTCTGTTGCAGATGCAGTACAAAACGTCACAGCCGGGAGGTGAATACTGCAGTCTTCCCTCTCAGTAATGGCCTGTGTGCAGTCGGACCCCGGTCTTCTTCAGATATTACCAGACCAGTGCTGCCAATAATCATGCACAGTGGATACATCCATGCCAAGTCTTTCTGCAATATCGCCAAAAGAAAATCCACCTTCTCGTAGCCCTATTACACGGCCTCGTTAAAACTCAGTAATCTGCTGATATTACCTTCTTCCTCCCATTAACCCTCTGACTGCTCAATTTGTGAATCGAAATCGCTTCAAAAATCGTGTATTTTTTTTGCATATTAAAAATCTATATATATTGGAGAATTGAAATATGCATTTTTTTCTTTCTAGAAAAGACTTTTTATATAGATTTTTATCATGAGAAACTAACCTGTCAGAAGTTATTGTTAGCTATATGCACAGTAATTCCCGGATTTCCACGAAAAGGAACTGGAGTAGGAGGAGGAGGAATATTCTTCATATCAATTTTGCACCACTGCCTAACGCTTTGCAAGTTTATTGAATCATGATCAGATTCATCGCTATCTGAGGAGCAGTCCGAAAAATCTATATCACTATCACTATCAAAACTAAAATCACTTTCAGAATCTGATAAATCATCAGGAATATATACTCTGTCAATCGCTGAACATTTTCTAGCAGCCATTTCTGATTAGAAAAAGGCGTTAAATAAATAAATAAATAAATAAATAAATAAATAAATAAATAAATAAATATATATATATATATATATATATATATATATATATATATATATATATATATATATATATATATATATATATATATATATATATATATATATATATATATATATATATATATATATATACCACACGCATGCGATCCACGACCTGGAGTCTTAATGGCATGACTGAAAACCAGTTCCGATCATCTTGACCGATAGAATCTTTTCTAGGCTTCTTTCAACCAACAGGTGTGGTTGTGTCAGTAATAAACATGCAAAAATCTTCCTTATCTTTCCCTATTCCATTTAAAATGCGATTCGTAATAGATGCATAATTATTTTCCTTCCAAGTAATAGATATGAGAAAATATTTCACGAAGAAACACATTTTACGAAACTCTGACTCCATGCAATAGAGCAACAACAGCATTCGGCTGATGTCAAAACGAAAGCAACAAAATCTCGTAAAAACAAATCACACAAATTATGAACACTTGTCTAAGAATAATAAAATAAAGTGGTGGTTCGTCACAGGTTGTTTAGGAATTATGTGAGTTGTGCGGTGAAGCGTTACACTCGGAAATCTCGGTGGTGTCCCGGTTGGAAAAGTAAGGAATTAGAAACCGGTAGCTAGTTGTAATCCTACCCAAAACCGTAATGTACAAAGGGGGCAAGTGAAAGGTTAAATCTGTCATGGCCTCAAATAGCCTCACGTTGGCGTGTTGTGTAAGTTTGGAGAGTGGGTTGTCTCAACAGGTTTGATGACCTAGTCATGATAATCAAATGACCTTGTCATCTGACCGTGGTTCAAAATTACGTGCTGTTGTCCTCGGAACTTTCCCTTACGGGATTGATCCCGCACCGTCGCCAATAGCTCGTTATGTTGCGTCGGTGCAATGTTAATTAAATACCTAGCTACCTACCTACCAAGGTTTCGAAGTATTAAAAGATTATCATCGTTCCAGAAAACAAACCGGAAGCGAACGCTATATAATCTTGTAATAATATGTCCTTGAAATTATATATATATATATATATATATATATATATATATATATATATATATATATATATATATATATATATATATATATATATATTTTATACAAACTTTTTATTACAATGTAAATATCTAAAACACACACTTCTCAATAACAAATACCCTTATTCATTCTTTAATAATATTTGTGAAAGATTTATTAATATCAACAGCTACACAACCCATAAATAATTATTTTTCGAAATTTCCTCATAGCTTTGGGAGTTGCTTTTCAATTTTATTATACTATTTATGAATATCTTTTTGAATAGGGGCTGGGTATTTTAATATTATTTGTATTTTTATTTTTCTGCTTTTTATGGACTCGTTGCATTGGAAGTATGGTGTTAGCATATAGTTAGATTGTGTAATTGATGGCATTTGTTGGTAATTTTTAGGCTTGTTGTTGATGATCTCCAGGCTGCGGCTTCGGGTTTGATTTCGTTTTGTTCCTGCTCTGTTTTTGTATTTTGTTTTGTTTTACTTGCTTTTTGGTGGTGTTTAGGGAAGTGTATGAGCAATTTTCTCAGCCTAATGCTGTTCATATGTAGAAAACACCATTTTATGTTGTTTGGGTCAGGCTCCTCCCTGATGACGCCCTGATCCACCAACATTTCTTCATTTCTTATCAATTTTTAAGACTTTTGTTGAAAATTTTTTTGGAAATTCTTGTGTTCTTGAAATTATATTGCTTACCATGCTATGTCTGCAGCTTCAGCGCGCTTTCATGGGTAGTTCCGAGTTTCGATTTCTGGTTTATGCACCCCGGCTGTTCGGTTATTATTTGTTATTTTGTGAGTTTAATAACTGTTATTTTGTATATATATATATATATATATATGTGTGTGTGTGTGTGTTTATGGCTTGTTTTTGAATGTTTTGTTTTGAATATTTGTTTATGGTTTATTGGTTTATGGCTTGGTTTTATTATCTTGACTGTCGCCAATAACCAGTTGTGTTGCTCCTATGCGATGTTAATTTGTATACCTACCTATTTTGCGGAATGTTCTATATTAAAATATGGTTATTGTTACCAGAGGTTTTATAGTTATAAGAGAGGGTTTCTGGTTATAAGGGACGGTTTATGGTTATTAGAGATGGTTTATGGTTATTAGAGATGGTTTATGGTTATAAGAGATTGAAGTTGCGATATGAAAATAGGTTAGGTAGAAAATATGAATAACCCATTGATCGCCAATAACCCATTGTGTTGCTCCTATGCTACGTTAATTTGTTGAAGTTGCGATATGAATAACACGTTGATCGCCAATAACCCGTTGTGTTGCTCCTATGCGACGTTAATTTGTATACCTACCTATTTTGCGGAATGTTCTATATTAAAATTTGGTTATTGTTACCAGAGGTTTTATAGTTATAAGAGATGGTTTATGGTTATTAGAGATGGTTTATGGTTATTAGAGATGGTTTATGGTTATAAGAGACTGAAGTTGCGATATGAAAATAGGTTAGGCAGAAATTCTCCAGATACAATAACCTATTCGAATTTTATGACGCCGGAGCTCAGTGGTTGAAATTTTTTACTACTTTTGACGGATTTCTACTTTGAAATTCGATATTCCATTGAATCTGTAAGCGTGAAAGGCTTTTTTTCTCGTCATACTCTCATGTGTAGTGCCTCAGAATCCTTATAAGATCTTACTTCTGAAAAAGAAATAAGCTATACTATTGCCTGATACTTCTACTTCAGGTATTGTAGCGTCATGGTATACCTTCTTCCGGGACTTGAAATTTCTGTATAAAGTCGACGACAAAACCTACCAAGGGGAAGTCTGCCAAGTTTACGACGGGATGGTCCAGCTTCGTTAACGAGGTACAGGAGGAGAGGTGACGTTGGTCGTAGGCTATTCGACAAAGAGAGAACCCTAGAATTCTTGAACGAGAACGGACACACAGTTAGTTTGCTCTACTGAAACCGAGGGACTATAACCTTTTTGTGTTTAACTCATTTATCCGCGAAATTGCCTTACTTCGTTAATCTTCTAATTATTTTGAAATTATAGTTTTACTAAACGTTCTGTTTAAAAGCCGTTTTCAATTGTTAAAAACCACTTGAATTTATCTCACGAGGTTGCAGCCTGTATTGGACCAAACTTCACTTCAAAGTTATTTAAATAGACAAAATCTTCTAAATGCTATTCGTTGAATTCTATTCTATCTATTGAATATAGTCAACGAAGTTCTTGGAGAAAATGAGATTAATAAAGGATTTAAGTTGCCTTTACTGGAGTTCTCCAGATAATAATAATATAATTTGGCCCCTAGTTTCGGCTCAAGTTGGAAAATTATGAATGGCATTCCTAATTTCCGTTTCTGGCAGGAACCACACATATGTCGACATTTGGAAAGCAAGAAAAACTGTAACTTCATTACCCTTGGATTTTATGGCGGTTCCATTAGCTTTTGGAATATTCTATGGATGTAAATGCATTTTGTACTAGTCTATTTACGCAGTCGATTTTGTAAGCTTGTTTTCACATATAAATTTACGGCCTCTGAGTTTCGCACACATCTTTCTCTAAAAATTAAGGCATTAACTTTTAGTAGAGTTCGTGCCAGTTTAGTACCCGTACAAATAGCACTTTTTAAAAGTAATTAAGGACATTGCTTTGCAGCATACCAAGATAATCCTATAATTTACGAAATTTTAGTGGACACTTGTTAAAGGAGTGTTAGTTGGTGTTAATTAGTTCGAAATTTTTGGACGACCGTATCTTGAAGGAAGATAATGCTTTATGAAACCGAGAAAAGAAGTTATTTGCATACATTTCATAATTTATTTAAACTTTTTGAGAGTTTTTAAAACACCTTCGAGCTATTCAAGCTATTTTAAACGAAAGAGAATTCGAGATATCCTACGAAAACCATCTAAGTAAGGACGCCTATTCTATCACATTCCCGATAACTGCTTGTGGCACACAAAATTATATTACGAAAGCAAAATATGTATTCTGTAAATATAACTGCCTATAGACAGATAAAAGTAAATATAATATATAAAAATACGAATGAAATGCCAATACAAAAATTATAAATCATGTTAAATACATATTTGTGGAATATAACTAATACAGTCAGGGGGTGGGGGTACCGTCTATATGGTCACCTCGCTTCTATGGTCAGTTTTCTAATGTCCCGTCTAACTTAATAGGGGACATGTGTTAAAGCGCGCCGCTTATATAGTCATTTTATTTTCCTGGTTATCGGTAATATGGTCGGTTTTTTTTATCTTTTCTATAAAATTATCATTTTTTTTTATAAATATTATTTGTTGTGACATTTTTAGAGGCGGGGAGGAACACGGGGAATGACCAGAAGAAATAAAGTCTTCGCGACCCCGGGAAGACCTGAACTTACGCTCGTTTACATCTCTCCCCTTCTCTCCCCCCCCCCATTTCTCTTTTGCTTTGAATCATCGTCGGCATTACCCACCCCCTCAATTCTCGTCATTCCCAAGCACAACAGGTGGACAGCTGTATGTTTATTGTTTGAAGTTTTCTCTCCTGTTTGAAAAGTATGTTGAAATTGAGACGAAAAGAGTCTTGAAAAATTTTATTTCATTTAGATCATACGTTTAATTTTTTTTTAGTATGCTGACAAATCGTTCCTCTGCGCAAAATAAAAATGGAAACGAAGAAAATAAATTTATTATTGGCTATCTTTTATGCTGTTGCCATTCCAAAGTAAACGATGATAATTAAATTCATTTAAAAATGTTCTAGACTGAATTTTAAAATTCGAGGCTACCCAAGAATTTCAAAAAAATCCGACTACTTGAGTGACAAGTCCCATTATTGTAAGTGCCATAGATTTGTCTGGACTGTGATAACAAAAAACAGAAAAACAAACTCTTCCTTTTATAATAGTAGCGATACGTGCATTGAATATGGATGCACGTACGTATGCGTACTATACTTAGATTGGTAGGGTAAGCTAATAAATTTCACTAAAAAAATGTTGCATATTTCTTACTGTAGCTTTTACTTCAATAATTAATTTTTAAAATGTTAAAAAATTATTTATTTGATTACGAGCAGTATTTTCTGATTACTGAATATAATCGTGCCATAATTAAATAGTGTAGTATTGTTCCGCATATATGGTCACTCCGCATATATGGTCGGATTTTTCAGGACCGCTGAGCTGACCATATAACCGATACTGACTGTGCTATACACTACCCTACAATAATAGACCGGATGCCAGCTGATTTGCATAACATTCGACTACTTGTTTGGGGTTGTTTTTCGTGGTCTGGCCTCGGACCTTTGCATGTTGATCCTGGTCTATTGAACGCCGACGCCTACATGAACATTTTTTTACGTTCAGGTTCTTCCTACGCTCTGTCAATTTAATGGAATGGACGAATGTTACTTCCAGGACGAAAAAGCTCAGTGTCATGTTTCAGCCTCTGTCAAGCAGTGGTATCAAAATGGATGTAAAACGTATTTCCTGGTCTACTCAGATTCCCGACCTAAACCCTATAGAACATTTGGGGGACGCATTAGAGCAACGCTTACGGACCAGGGAACCACGTCCGAAATCTACAGCAGAGCTGGCGACATTCTTGCAGCAGGAATGGACACAAATACCCATAGTTGTGTATCAAAACCTTGTTGAAAGTATGCCCAGAAGGGTTGCTAGTGTAATTGCAACAAGTGTGGGATCATCTCCCTGTTAAAGCATGTATTACATCCCTTATACCATCACATCTTGCTGTCCGGTCCATTATTGTAGTATTGTGTATATTCATATTTCCTGATGAACTAAACAAAAGTTGTAACAAGCTTCTTGACTCTTGAATCCCAGCAGAGGCTCAATTCGTGTAACTTCAGATACTTATATAATCTAAACCCCATATTTCTAAAATTGGGTTAATGCAAAAGTTCGGCCCTTTTTTGCCGCTAGATAGCATTGCATCCCAAAACCGGTGTTAACTTCTTTTCGTGTGTAAAGTTTTGATGTAGTTTGAAAGAAGGAATTTCAACGAGTACTTGGGAAAAAATTGTAATTTGGTTGCATTTTTTTAAAATTGCGTGCAGCATTAAAATGGCAGAAGGAGCATTTTCGACATATTATGCATTTTTTATTTCCGGATAGGCAAGAATACTTCCTAGACCCCCCAAAAAAAGATATTTGTTGTGTATGGTGATAATGTCATTGGCGATTCCTCGTGCCTGAAGTTATTCTTGTAGTTTTGTCACCTGGATATTCTTCAGCCAGACATCTCAGAACTTCTATAAACGCGAGATAGAGCAGCAATCGGAGTGATAGAGAAAGGTCATCTAGAAGAAGGGCACATACACAGTACAGTCATATTAAAGTGACTACCTGTCAAAATCCAGAATAGGCAGAGCGGACCGCTGCGAGACGTGCAGGAAGAGAGTCAATTAGGTTTCTGAAGGTGTTCACTGGGATGTTGAGCCATGCCAATTCCAGTGCCGTGGCGTGCTGCGCTAGATTACGCGGTTGAGGACCCATGGCAATTGTTGCAGGGTGTTTGCTTTCAGACGTTTCACGCCCAATACGCCTATCTGTCCGACTGTCCATCAGAAAAAGCCACCCGTCGCCACTCTGTGGACGTCCAGTTGCGGTACTAGCGTACAAATTCCAGCCTTCGTTGCCGATGAACAGCAGTCAGCATAGGTGCATTAACCAGGTGTCTGCTGCGGAGGCCCATGCGCAGCAATGTTCGCTGAACCGTTGTTGAGGATACACTCTTGGTAGCTCCTTGGTTCATCTGGGCGGTCAGTTGCTCAACAGCTGCACGTCTATTCGCCCGAACGCATCTCCGTAGCCTTCGTTCGCCTCTGTCATCTATAGCCCGTGGTGTACCACATGTGCCACGCCGTTGATTTTGGATAGTGCCATTTTGCCATGCACGGTATACTTTTACCACGGCGGCGCGCGAACAGTTAACAAAATTAGCCGTTTCCGAAATGCTTCCACCCTTGACCCGAAAGTCAATAATCATGCCCTTTTGGATGTCGCATAAATCGCTACGTGTCTGCATTACGCCATCGATTTAAATGCTTTCCGATGCCCTAGGACATCCTTTATATACACTCCACTGCAATGTGCTGCCACCTGCCTGTTGTGATTGGTTATTTCACGTTGACGTCGAAAGTAGGTGGTGGTCACATTAATGTGACTGGACTGTGTATATTGCAATGGTTGCATGTAATGATCAGTAAAACATAATTTTTTTAGATAGTATCAAAGTCATAATTAGAAGTTTCTGCCAAATAATTTAGTAAGAGGGGAGCGAAGCTTGCATGTGCTGAGAACGATTCCTTAGAAATAGTTCTTAAATAGCTTCAAGGAAATTCTTTCTTTTCGAGTTAAAAATTGCCTCCCTGAATAAAAAAAGAAATTGCAAGATAAATTTATAAAGCTTAACTCGATATGTAGATAAATGTGACTAGACAGTTAGCTAGGAATACTAACGATGGAAACACCGATCATTATTTTTTTAGGAATGCTGAGAGGTCTGCCGAAATAAATGGGTCAACGTAGTATTAATCAAGCGCTTCCAAGTCATATTAGAACGTTTAAATTTCGGTTTCCAAATAAACTTTTGAAGAGTATACGAAGCACGTATGTTAAGGTAAAAGATGTTTGGCTAGCATAGCGAAAAAAATAGTTTAAATAATGATTTGCCTCCGTATGAAAAATAAAGTACTGAACACAGTTCCCTTAAAAAATTAAAGAGAATTTATTAAAAGGCATTAATATGCAAGTTAACAGGGGCCCCAACAAAACACAGAAAAATCAATGTTCACAAATGATGGTTGAGCACAAGATAAAAGTCCAGAAGAAAGGATGGCAAAACTCGAAGAATGGACAGACTCACCCTCGGCTAAAGGTCTCGGGAAAATACTCGGAGATTTCTACACGTCAGGTGTCAGACATGGGATCCAGTTGGTGAGGAGAGAAGGGAGTTTTCCCCTTTTTTGAAGCACATCAAGTCTGTTAGCAGGCAAAACCCATGGAGGAGCGTGGTACCCGGATTCGACAGGGGGATTTTTTCCCAAGAAGTCCACGAGGTCGCTGGGAAAATCTTCAGGCTTCCTTCGCGAGGTTGCCAGAATATTTTCTTAGGCCAAGGCATCCGCCTCCTGTGTTTTCGATCGACTACTTCCAAGGTAAAAAAAGGTGGTGATTGTTGGTATGTACGTCTATTTATACCGTGATTCAATCTTGGGAAACACCCACCTAATCACTCAATCCCCATCCAAAGGTAATCCCTTAAAGAAGAAACCAATCCATTTCAAGCAGTCAGCCTTCAGAATCCCCACTCACCAGGGATAAAACCCACACCTGGGAAAGAAATCTTTCTCAGACTGCCAAATAAGCCAGTAATGAGCGCTTTCCCCTCAATGGAAACAGGCTGCATTCCTCACCTACGGGGGTTCGGCTGATAAACTTATCTGTCACGGCCAACCCGTGATAAAATTTACAAGCGCTTACGGCGTAAAGGCTCACGAAGGGGCTTGAGCTCACAACATGATACAAAGGCTGTTCGTACATTTTTTGGACGATTTTGGTTAGCGGTAATAAAAAATCATTTGCTGCAAAAGAAATAATTACAGTTGTACTATGTTTTTAAAAGTCAAAATTATCGTCTCCGGCTTGAGAGGTTTGTTTTGATTCAAAATGGTGTTTTTAACGAAGCAATGGTTCGAAGGCTATATTTATGCTCTTTCCGAAGAGAAATATTCATATTCCGTTATCCAAAAACGATGTGAGAGTCATGGTTTTGTGATATCTAAAGCGTCGATAGGTAATATCGTCAACAAGAAAGGAAAAAAACGTCAAATTGGAGCCTCAAGTGGGACAAAAATGCCAAACAAGTATCCAAAGAAGAAACGAACATCTTCGACTACTGCAAAGGTACGTTGTTTAATGTTAAAAGAAAATCCCCTTAGTCAAAGGACAGTTGCAAAATCATTAAAATGCTCGGAGTCCACTGTAAACAAAATGATAAACGTTGATTTAAATCTTAAGAAAGAGAAAAAACACAAGGTGCATCGTCTTTCTCCAAACCCTATCGCTGAACGCAGGACACGCTGCCGAATTCTATATGACAAACACTTATCCAAAGAAAAATAGAAAAAACTTGTCACAATAGATGAATCATGGGTGTATTTAAATGATTGCAGCAAAAAAAGAGCCATTTATTATCATAAAAGGGGAGAAAAATATTTAAGTACATGGTTCACAGAATCGAAAGAAATTTTTTCTGAGGGATTCATGATTGTTGCTGGTTTTTCATATAATGACAAGTTAAAAATAAAGAGAGTGGAAAAAAAATGTCAAGATTAGCTCCAAATACTATCAGGAAAATATTTTATCGCCAATTTTTCTGAATGAAATACCATCGCTTTACCCACAGTGCCATTAATCTGTGGAACTCCATCAAGACAAAACTAGCAGTCACACATCAAAATCCACTGTAAATTTCCTAAAAGAAATGGAACAAAAAACCGGTATCAAGGCCATACCCTTCACTGATACCCTTCATGACCAACCTCCCCATGTAATACCTATGGATTTTTGTGCTTTCGGACTTTTAAAATCTGCATTATCCAAACGTCGTCCCACAACCCTTACAGGACTCTGGAAAGCTGTTCAGGAGGAATGGGATAGAATACCTCTTCTGACACTTCAAAGGGCATTATTATCCTGGAAATTACGGTGTCGAAAGATAGTTAAGAATAAGGGCTATCAAATAGAACATTTAAAACCCAAGAATTTTATGTAATTTAGTTTTGTGAATACAATATACATTGTTTAAAAAATGTGTGAATAGCCTCTGTATATATACACACATATGCACAAAAGTATTTAAAAGCATACACAATTAATTTCTTAAAATATTAACCCAACTCGTACACGATATATACATGAGACAGCATTCTTGGTATCAAATGGTCGTAAATGTACACAAAATACTGATACATGGAAAGGATATTATTGCATCTTGTATTCTTCACATTGGTCAGTTCTTAGAAGAATCACAAGATACAAGAAATAAAAATAATAGACAATAGAGGGACTGTTTCTTTAATCCTTGTCTGGGCGGCATCATTTTGGGAAGTCGTACACCACTGCACATCTTTGATAAGGGTAGTGTTACCGCACATCGCTATAGGGATGAGGTCCTTGAACCCTATGTTAGGTTGTTCCGGGGTGCTGCAGGCCAGGACTTTTTTTATGGACGATAATGCGTGACCACACAGAGCTCACATTGTTGATGATTTTCTTGAAGAAGAAGATACTCGCCGTATGAACTGGCCCGCGAAGTCTCCGGATCTTAATCCTATATAACATGTTTGGGATGGTCTAGGAAGAGCCATTGCACGACGTTACCCCCTCCCAGGACCCTCCAGGCGTTAAAAGCCGCATTTTTGGAAAAATGGGATTTATTGCCGCAAGCATATCTTGACACCCTCATTAACGGTATGAAGTCTCGTTGTAAGGCTTGTATAGCAGTGCATGGTGAACACACTCCATATTAGACGGGCCTATCCCGAGATAAATGCATCATGATTTGACCGGTTTTAATATAACCTGTATCTTAACTAACAATTCAACTCTTTTTTAAAATGTTATGTTCTTATATGCTTACTCTCATAATAATATATCTCTGTGCCAAATTTCGTCGCAATAACCTGAATATTTCTCCAGTTCTCACAGATTTTGCGTTTGTGAAGTGTTCAATTTGTTTGACGAACCATAACTTGATTGAAACACATCAGTAGGCCATTTAGAGAATAGTGATTCCGAGTAAATATAATCGTGTAAATATTTTTCAAATACACATTTTCCCTTTTAGTTTTTTTTTACCATGTATCTAATTTATAAGAAAAAATAAATAGTTATAGGTATTCATTACTATACAAGTGTACACTGACATAAAATTTCAAAAATATGGTTACTTATTCATCTAAGTCTTATATATAGAGCAAAGTTGACCAATTTCTTCAGTTTGATTATACTTTTGTTTCCAATTACTAAAAAAAATTAATTGTAAAATATACACTCAGAATTAACCAATTAAATTAAATTAGTTGAAAATACATACCAATATTAACCAGACTCTTAAATCACCAAAAGCCCGTGTATTTGTAATGTGATATTTGTTCACGTAATTTCCGAAAATGACACAATGTGCGCCATGGAAAAATCCTCATACACTAAGAGCGCCGTCAGTATAAAAAGTTTGGGAACCTTGGCATTAGAGTACCTAGTTGGGAACGATTGCACTGAAAACAAAAAGGTGCAAAGTCAATCATCCGTTGTGGATAATTCATCTTTAACAACTTCCAAACATTTTCATATATTTAGATTCTAAGTCCAGTACCAGTTGTCTAAGTCTTAGACAATGCCATTACCTTCCAATTCGGAGAGACTACAATATCACATAAGAAACAGAATAAACACAACAGAAGGGTATTTGAGTGTGAATCTGCTCGAAATAAGTTCTAAAAAGGCAAAAGAATGTTCTCATAGTCTTACGAGTGTGGTATTTCATGATTAAACACTTAATCTTGAGTGGGAAAGAGAGAATTCCTTAATCTTAGGGATTTGTATCCAATCAGTCAGATCCTCCACCTAAAATGTGGGAATGGGTCTAAGGACCTTATCTCTTTCTGAGAATGGTGACCTTTTATCGTGAGGGTAAAGTTAATAGCTTCATTGGGATTTGAAGATTACTTTGATGATATAGTTAGTGGTGTCATGAAATAAACCACCTGGTTTAACCATTCACAGTTGAAGTTGGTTTAAGCTACGATTAAAACTTACGGAACAAAAGTATTTAACAACTACCGATTTTTTTTATCTTTCAGGATGTAATACATGATTTCACCTTTTAAACGTGCTGTAAAATTTAAGATAGTCAATTCTTAAAGCTTTCAAAAATGACTAATATATATATATATATATATATATATATATATATATATATATATATATATATATATATATATATATATATATATATATATATATATATATATATATATATATATATATATATATATATATATATATATATATATATATATATATATATATATATATATATATAGTCAATTATAGGATGTTATGCAAAATATTAAAGTTTCAGAGCCACCACGCATGTGTGATGTGAGCAGCGCCCTCTGAACTGATGCTAAAAGCGTATAAATAGAGGGCTGTAGCAGGACGTTGAAAATAGTGCATGGTTATTTTTTTAGTGGCGAACGTTTCGTGAGACCTAAGTATGCCTCCCCGAATAAATAGGGTGAAATTTCAACAACTTATGGAATTTGAACGGGGGAGAATCATCGGCCTTCGTGAAGGAAGATTTTCCTATAGCGCAATAGCAACTCGTGTGGAGCGGAACAGTTCCACAGTGATGCGAGTTTGGAAGCAGTGGACCAACGAGCACAGGACAACTAAAAAAAAACTGGGAGTGGAATACGGAAGGTGACGTCAGCGCGCGATGATAGACACCTGGTCCACATGAATGACCGTACAGCTTCCTCCAGGCAGTTGCCAGCACTTTGGTCTACTGCTACAGGTGTACTAATGTCGGCTTCGTCAATTCGCTGATGTCTGCTGCATCGTGGACTGCGTGCAAGGATTCCTTTATTCAGGATGCCCCTCATGCCAAACCATCGACGGCTGCGTCTGCAATTATCTTATGAGCACAGAGCCTGGAGTTAGTTGTCATTTCTGACGAATCCCGCTTTAATTTGTGGAACCATGATGGCCGTATTCGTGTTAGCTGCTATGCCGGTGAATGTTGCCTTCCAGAGTGCGTTATCGAACGTCATAGTGGCCGAACACCCGGAGTTATGGTCTGGGGTGCGATTTCTTATCATGGACGATTTCAGCTGCTACGAATTGAGGGTAATCTGAATAGCAACAGGAACGTCCGTGAAGTGCTAGAGCCCGAAGTCGTTCCTTTCCTTCAAGGCATCCGTGGAGCTATCTTTCAACAGGATAATGCACGCCCACGTGTTGCAAGGAATGTTCGAGACTTCTTTTCAGTCCAAAAATTGCTTATTTACTCCCCAAACACCATTATAAAACAAACAAACAAAAAACAAGACAAAACACTAAAAACGAATAGTAGCAAAACGAAATCAAACCGGCAGCAGCAGCCGAGAGATCAACACCAACCCACGTGCTGCAATTACACTAGCAACCCCTCTGGGCATACTTTCAACAATGTTTTGATACACAGGTATGTGTATTTGTGTCCATTTCAGCTACAAGAATGCTTAGCTGTAGACTTTGGTCGTGGTACCCTGGTCCGTAAGTGTCACTTTAAATCGTTTCACAAATGTTCTATGGGGTTTTGGTCAGGACTCTGAGTAGGCCACATAAGACGTTTTTCATCCATATCTTGATACCCCTTTTGCATTATTCTTCAAAGAGGTTGTTCAGTGATTTTATAATACATGGGCAATAAACAATGCACATTTTCACCCATATGACTTAACGATAGAATACGTTTCATATTTGAGCACTGTTGTTCCCTATAATTTTAAGTTAAATTTGTTAAGATGCCCCACGATATCTGTAGCAAAATCTAATTTACATAGAAATTCCTGGTTCGAAAATAGAGTTTGTGGGCAGTTTTTCTCATTTAGAAACATTTCTATTAGGGTCAGGCGGGATAATTGTAAACAAGCTATACGAGGGCCCACGTGAAATTCCGAGAAACTAAAAAGTTCTGAAATCTGAAAGCTGGCAACCCTGAGGATGTATTATGGTGATCCCGTATTTCTTTGAACCACAGCTGATGGCAATCTATTTTGTTGAAAAAATTGTGGTTGAAAAGTTTGGGTTTCAAAGTTGCTGGGTGTTACATTTTCTGCTGCCCTCCATAATACAGTATATTGAAAAATGTGTTGTTCCAATTCTTTACTACGGTCAGTTATGTTTCTATCGAACAGAAAATCATTGAACTGTCATTCTGTGAACTTTAACGCACCTACAGTTGAATGTTTACAATTACCCCCATATTTTTCAATTACGGGGTAATTGTAAACATAACTTTGCCAATAGTTTCGTTTCATTTGGATGGAAAACCTATGTGTTTTTCCGTGTAATTTTGTATTTAATCGTATTTAGTACGTTCGAATTGTATTTTATTGCATTTTTCGTGTTCTCGGGGAACAGGAAGGCTGATTAACTAAAACGTCACACATATGGTGAAGTTCTTACAACTGACCAAGTACTGTCACGCTTGAAGGAGGCAGAAGAGAAAAAGAACAAAAGAAAGCCGAGTGAGATGAAAGTGAAAGAGCCAGGTGTAAGCAAGATGCCAAGAAAGTATCGAAAGTAAAGCAGAACTCGAGGACAGCTAGGATGAGGAACTATTGAAAGAATTGACTAACATTGACGGTGAAGTGTTTGGAGTTGTCCAAATATTGAAGCAAAATATAGAAGACTAGATTGTAGTGGAAGTTAAATATTTTGGAGCCATTCATGGAAAACATTGAAACGACTACGTTTCTGCTTGTAGGTGTTGAAGGGCATATTTCGTATGTATGGAGGGTGGATGTCGTTTCAGAAGAGGAGTTTGAGATCACCGGACTCAAATGCATCGACTAAATTCGCTGTGGTTGAAAAAGACTAATTTTGTGTTACCAAAGACCATGCCAAAGCAATTTTACCTACTCCAACCTGTAGCAAAGAAATTTTCCAATTTGAGGGCACCGTTAATGTGTAAGAAATGTGATGTGTGTTTGTTTTTTGTACCCAAGTTTATATTTTTCAATTTTTATTAAACAAATTTTTGTTTTGTTATTTTACACTAAATACATTTTTTGTTCAGTAAATGTTTGAATTATTTATTCTTATGTATTCCTGTAAGTTTACCTCATTATCAATGCAATTTCAAGTGTCACTATATTCTACTGGGGTAAGAAGTAAAAGTATTTGGTAAATGTAAAGATCAAAACAGGGTTGTTGTAAGCATGGTATTAGAAGAGTAAAAATTTCACTCTTGTTTCTTCTACTAACATGACTACTACTGAGAAAAATCGTTGTCTACAATAACCACTATTTTCAGGGGTAAGTGTAAACACGTGGGGTAATTGTAACAGCCGAGTACGGTGTTAAATTGTTTTCTGGAATCTTCGTACTAATTAAATATTAAAGTAGAATAGTGACAAGTTAGTTTAGTAGGGTGAACAATGTTTAATTACTTTATCAAGAACATGAAAATAGGAATTAAAAGTGAACTTACAACTTCTGTTTACAATTACCCCGCCTTACCTTACTTGATGTGGTTTATTTTTGATGTGGCTTCCGTTGTCATCAACTCTAACATTTGTTCTCGATGAAAGACTGACAGATCGAAACAAATCCTTCACCATCGGTACATGGTTTCCCTTTCGTGGCTGATAAATGAGCTATTCATAAGCTGACTTTAGTTACTGCTCCCTTATCATTTTTAATTTTTTACGAATTTAATTGCGTTTTGATGAAGCATTCCGTTTTAAACTTTCCAATTTTATTACGATCGTTGATTTTCTGTGATTTGAATATTGTTACAAGTGCTTAGTTTGCTAATGACGACGTATATTGTACTCTTTTCACACAGCTATTAGGTCATTACATAATAAACATAATACTTTATTATTTAATTCTATGACAAAATAATTCACACTTCATTCTTCTTTAAAAGCACAACATTCGAGGTTCACCTTTTTCTTATCTGATCTTGAGAGGCAACGGTGGGTAATAAATAAAATAAAATAAAAATACAAAACAATACCTTTGCCGCTCAAGCAAGACTGAGAAAACTGGCAACACTTGTTCTACGGCAACGACAGACGATAGTAAGTGAACATGCTACTCCATTAGCGCCATGTGCGGTCATTATTGACAACTTATCAACTCAACTTTAGGCCGTTGCGTTACAGCGCGTAATTTAATTTATTTTTAATATTTTCATATAAAAACAATATTAAACCCCGGGCCGGATTAAAAACAGGCGGCGGGCCGTATTTTACCGACCCCTGACATAAAGCAATGGGCCGAGTCCTAACCAGGAAAAACAACCCCTCACTAAGATGGATCCTCTTCCGAATTTCTGCAAATACTTTGTCCAAATATTTTTGTCCATATAGTGTATTACATGATACTATGAGTGACCTTAAAATCTGAAAAATCAATCCTACTAGTATAATATACACTACCCTACAATAATAAACCGGACAACAAGATGTGATTGTGTAAGGGAAATAATACATGCTTTAATAGGGGGATGGTCCTCCACGTGCTGCAATTACACTAGCAACCCTTCTGGGCATACATTCAACAAGGTTTTGATACACAGCTATGGGTATCTGTGTCCATTCCTGCTGCAAGAATGTCGCGAATAAGCTCACATTTCGGTCGTGGTTCCCTGGTCCGTAATATAACTCTAACTCGTCCCACTAATGTCAAATGGGGCTTAGGTCGGGACTCTGAGCAGGCCAGGGAAGATGTTCTAACATGCATACCCCGGTATCAGTGCTTGACAGAGGCTGCAACATGACACTGAGCTTTTTCGTCCTGGAGGAAACATTCGTCCATTCCATAAAATTACCAGAGCGTAGGAAGAACCTGACTGTCCAAAATGTTCATGTAGGTGTCGGCGTTCAATTGACAAGGAACAACATGCAGAGGTCCCAGGCCACACCACTTAAAACACTCCCTCACAAGTTGTCGGATTTTATGCAAATCCACTGGCGTTCGGTCGATTATTGTAGGGTAGTGTATAATAAGATAGGTTATACTTTTTGGATAAAATAAGCCCTCTGTCATTTTGGTTTGACAAACAGATCAAAAGATATGGGTGTTTATGGGTACTTATCACATACTTCTACTTTGAATATTTTCTTTCGAATAAAATATTTCTTAGAATTCTTTTAATCTACAGAATATTTCCTAGTATTCTCTCTTTCAACTAATAGATGTGATTGTTTATTCACTGTGTGCTTTCTGGGGTGATATTACTGCACCGCTCGAAAAACTCGGTACTCTCAGAGCGTTAAAATCATACGTTTTCCTCACTTCTCCCACCCATTACCTTTGCCGACTTGATTACAATTGAGCTTCTCTTTTCTCCCTTAACCCCGTTATGAATATGATTTTCCCCTTAACCTTCAATATATGAAATCAATAGCGCTATTAAATTGCTGTTCATCATTAACTTCGTAAGGGCTTGGTTTCTAAAATCTGTTAAGATGGAAGTTGAGTTTACTGAAATTTTATACTTTTCTATGTACTTATAGTAATAATGGTACATATAAAGTTAGTTCACTCTCTAAAAACGTGGACATGCATTTTTCTCTCGTAAATATATACGCTTGAGGTACGAACGCATCAAATACGGAGTACCTACGGAATTCCAGCGATTCTCCATATCATAATTAATACGATGGTTTAATTTATTGAGCAATACTTTGAGAAGGGAAAGTCGACGATAACTTTTGTTTAGTACGTGGAAAGTAGAAAGTGTGAAACAGTATAGAATTGAATGTGATTCATAAAATTGAGGTGAAAATCCGACGACAGCACGTCGTAATTTTTAACAAAGCTCAAATGACAAAGTAGACATCTGAGCTGGCACTCTACTCAATTTTTCAATTCAGCTGGCACTCTACTCAATTTTTCAATTGAGCTGGCGCTCAAATTTTGTAAGATAAGGTGAAAATAGTATAGAATTTAATGTAATTGATACAATTAGGAGTCTAATTCACCTTACGAAGAAGCACAAGAGAGAGACTGATGATGCAGAATTGCGTGGCTTATGAAGACGAGTTAGGACCATTTCAACAGGTTTTCACATGTGTTATCAATGATGTACAAAATATAATTTATGGTTTGCATTGTTTGGCTCTGCTATTTTTTCAGTTTTTGTAATATTTTTTCTTCGAGCGTTGCAATTAACATTATCAGGTGTTTTTAAGTGTCACTTAGAAGTGAGAGAACTTTTAATTATGCAGTGGTTTACTGAGCCATCTTCATCATGGACTTACTTAGGGGTTGGTTTCCAAAACCTATAAATGTAAAGCATGGGAGTTTAGTTTACTGAGAAGATATTACAAATTTCCACGTTGTTAACAATAATTTATGATTATAATTAATTTATAATGACATAAACCAGGGGTGGCCAACCTGTGGCGCATGCGCCAAACTTGGCGCATTTGATGATTACAAGTGGCGCATTTCATTCTTGCGCCTACATATTCTTTGATTACAAGTGAACAAGCATTTTCATCCATGAAATTCATTAAAAGAAAAACGAGGTAGCGAATGAATGATTCAAATTTGAAAAATTCTCTTTTGCTCTCAATAACAACTTTACGCCAGACATTGAAAGACTAGCGAAATCCAAACAGGCTCAAAAGTCTTATTGATGGTAAGTAATGTTTATGTGCTGTAATAGACATTGTTTTACGTACAATAGTTAAAGCATTTAAAAATGTTAATTATGTCTATAAACATACTTTTATTAAAAAAGTTATTAAGGATATGGTAGGACCATGAACGTAAGGTAGAAAAGGTGCTTGAGTTATATGGCGCATCGGAACTCGTATGTGAAAAAAATTGGCGCATGGTATGTAAAAGGTTGGCTACCCCTGACATAAACGATACAACTGTGAAAGAAAGCTTTTATTCTAAATATAAAATTACTGTTTTTATTTAACTTCTTGCAAGTTAGTATCTGAAGTAACAGGTTAGCTATATTCCCCATAAAGTATGAATTATGTGGTTGTTATATAATATATCTTCTGTAATTTGGAGCGATGTTAGGTAGGCTATCCTGGTTGTACAAATAAACCAAGTTGCTCCACGAGTTCATGTTACACAATTCATATATATCTACTCATTTCAGGTACAGCTCATTTATGGAGAGGCCACATATTCATTCTAGACGGGCAAACTGGATTTGAAACTGGAACCTTTTGAAGCAGAAGCAAGCACTCCTGACCACTCGACCAAATAGTCGGGTGATTGTTCCTAGCACCATTTGGAGAATCAGAATACCGTAAGGATTCTTTTCAAAATGCGTGTGTTGATAATCAGTCCGGATCACCAGTTTAGTAAGACGTGTGAACATTGAGTAAGACAGTGCAACATTGTCTGCCAGAAAGTACTTCATGAATATTACACTTTTATATATACTACTGTATTGTATGTTAGTGTTAGTGGTGTCTAAGCCTATCATTAATATCTCCTCCTATCATCATCCAAATAGGGTTTAATATTACGCGGTGTCGTCCTCAGCTGTTCATTTCAGGATTGATCCCGGATCGTCACAAATACCCCGTTGTGTTGCTGAAGTGCGGCATAAATTCAACTACCTACCACCCAAAACCTTCCTTAATAACAAAATTCATGTCATTCCGCTGACTATCTCTAGGTCATTAATATGCAATTTTTACCAAAAATTCATTCCTTTAGAAAGTATCTATTGCAAACAAACAGTTTTCGGGCTGTCAGACGTCAAAAGAACCTAGAAGTGACAAAAGCGGCAATTTTCTTTTCGAGAAAATCACTCGAAACTTTCTGCTTGTCAAGGCTGTCTTAAGTGATTTTTCAGACATAAAAGAATATTAGGTAAAACCTTTCGACAGTTGTCAGAGAAAGTAAACAATGCCACAAGAAAGTAACAATGCCCCTGAAATATTGTCAAACCCATGAAAATAAAATTGATTATTTTATATTAAGATTATCCACTGTTTGGCTATATTCAATGTAAGTATTTTTTCTTACACTCCGTGTTTCTTATATGAATCACATGTTCTTTACATTGCAAGTGAACTTAGTAATTTTGGAAGCATCTGGCGAAAATCAGTTAAGAGTTTTGCGGTAATTTGCACAACGATGAGTAGGAATGGATTTTATGTACATAAATTTGCATTTATACGTCCAAGTACTTTCTACGACGAGGTATCGAGACAATCCTAACCATTTTCGCTAATGCCGATACCTCGTCATCAAAATATTGTCATTTTTTTCTGATGATGATATCTAGGTATGGTCTGTTTTTTCTAATGATGAGACGTCTTGTGTGTGTGTCCATCAAGATCTAATCAGTTTTTGTAGTCATCTTAAATACTACAAACATTTGTATTTATGCCAAGTACTACAGACTAGATTCGACCTCGCCCATAGAGAAATGGCCGGTTTTTCTAATGATGACAAAACTCGTCCATCAAAATCTAGTCAGTTTTTGTAGTGATGTTAAATGCTACAAACTTTTGTATTGATGCTAAGAACTACTGAATAGATTCGACCTAGTCCATCAATATCTTGTCAGTTTTTTGTAGTGATGTTAAGAGCACTGATAAGTCACAATTCTTCAAAAAATCGAATTTTCGATTTCATTTGCATTCAATAGGGAGAACTAATACGAATCGATTGATGTATCACCTATTATGAAAAATGCATTTTAAGTTACTAAAATTTAAATTTGAAATTATCCTTTTTGGTGTCGGTTTTGCCGATGATGGATTATATTTTTTTAATATTTTATATTTTGAGTATATTTTTGTATAAATATACATTTTAATCGATTGGCAACAGGTTTAACTGCGACTGTAACTATATTAAACCGCGAATTTTGTTTACTTGTGCTTTGGAAAGTTCTTATCGATAAGGTAAGGTGATGCTTTTTTGTAGTTTTTTGTCGTTTTCTCAAAATGATAAATTTACATCTTCAGGTGCGCTTTGTGAAAAAACTATTATAGCTATCAGTCTGAAATTTTGCATACACATGTATTTCTATTAGGCAATTATGTTAAAATACAAACTATTGAGGAAATATGAACATAATTTTTTAATGGGTAATTAGTAGGTATAAAATCACAACATTTTCGTGAGCTGATATAAATTGTGTCTAAAATTTTTTTTCCTGGTTATTTTCAACAAAAAATATAATATTTTAAGGAATTCAATAAACATTTCTAGTGATAGGGAAAAAAGTTGCTACTCAATATATATTAAAGTTTTTTTACAGAGCGCACCCAAAGTGAACTCACTGTATTGAATTTTTTTTTCACCGAGTTCTATATAAATGCTCTCTAAAAAATGTTTTGACTTATAAAATTTTTATTTTTAGCTTGAATTAGTTTTAAAATGCATTACAAACATGTGTGCAAAAATTTATATTGGTACTTATAATAGCTTAAATTTTATATGCATTAGAATATTGGTCACATTTTCATGATTTCTGGCCTTTGATGACTTCAATGTGCCCTTAAATACTACCAATTTTTCTATTGTTTCCAAGTAATACAGACTAAATTCGACCTCGTCCATCAAGAACTGGACGGTTTTTCTAATGATGATTAAACTCGTCAATCAAGATCTGCACAGTTTTTGTTGTGATATTAAATACTACATACTTTTGTATTGATGCCAAGTACTACCGAATAGATTCGACCTAGTTCATCAATATCTTGTCAGTTTTTTGTAGTGATGTTGAATACTACAAATTTTTGTATTGATTCCAAATATAATACAGACTAAATTTCTTCTACTATAAATAAACATCGACCTCGTCCATCAAGAACTGGCCGGTTTTTATAATAATGATAAAACTCGTTTTTGTAGTGATGTTAAATACTACAAACTTTTCAATTGATTCCAAGTACTACAGACTAGATTCGACTTCATCCATCAAGAACTGGCCGGTTTTTCTAATGATGATAAAACTCGTACATTAAGATCTAGTCAGTTTCTTGTAGTGATGTTAAATACTACAAACTTTTGTATTAATGCCAAGTACTACAGACTAGATCCAACCTCGTCCTTCAACCACTGGACAGTTTTTTCTAATGTTGATGCAATTCGTCCATCAAGATCTGGTTAGTTTTGCTTGTGAAGAGATACCTAATCGAGATACCCAAAAGGAGGGTAAATCGTAAAATAAAATTAAAAACCTTTCTGGAATATTTATGCAAGTAGATAAATCGAAACAGATACTTGTTGGTATCCTATATCGGTAAATTTTGTGGAGAATATAAAATTCTTTATTTATTTTTATGGAAGAATTTCGTTTATAAGTGGTAAATATTTGTTATTATTAAGATATTTTACACAATAATCCTGTAAAATATTTCATTTCGATCTCTTTTAATTTTAATGAACTTTTGAAAATGAACGAGTCGTACTTGGTCCAGTGTTTTTTAAAACGAGAATAGGTATTTTAAGAGAGTAAACTACTAGCAAAAGAAAACCATTTGTTTATTTCGACATCTTGAAATGCCATCGATCAACGTCACATCTCTTCAGATTACCAAAGTATACACAGTAATCAAAGCCCCTTTTATGTTCAAAACACAAAAATCTACGAAGGAATGACATGAATTCAGGAAAATTGATCGATGTATCAGAGCAATGAATATTGTTTCAAACAAGCCTCATTGTGTTAAAAATAAAGGCAATATTCATCAATGACAAGGTATGCTATGGTATTTTAGTTAACGTCTCTCAAAAGCAATCACAACAGGCTATTGGTGAACAGTCCGGGATAAAACCCGATGGGAAATATCCGAGGACACCATTTTTGGCCACTGTCAAATGACGAGGTCACGCCAGAGCTGGCCAACCCAATCTCCGAACTTCCACATCACGCCAAGGTCAGGACATTTGAAGCCATGACAGATTTTTCGTGCACCATCCCCTTTGTACACAATGATCTGTGTTTGCATTCCAACACGCAACCATCCTTTTGCTAATCCGTTGCTTTTGAAACCCAGGCATCGTGACTCTCAAGTACAAGGGGAAAGTGCACTGTCATTTTACGTTAAGTGTAAAACCCCTGAACAATTTGGAGAGTGAGCAATTTATTTCTTATGTTGGTTTAACCATTCAAAGGGTAGGTTGGTAGTTTTTTTAATTAACGTCGTACTAGTGCAACACAATGGACTATTGACGACAGTCCAGGATCAATCCTCCAAGTGAAAGATTCGAGATCAACACCACGTCATTTGAGCCACTGCCAGATGACGAGGCAACATCTGAGCTGGCTGTCGTAGGATGTTCCATTAATCCTGTCATTGGGTGTTCCTTCCATGAGGATGTTTCTGTGTACCTATCACAAGGGTGTTGCTATAACTCTGCCATGAGGGTGTCCTGTGTTCCTCCAAACTTCTACACCACTCCAAAGTGAGGATAGTCGAGGACACGACAATTTTAACTTGCACCATCCACCTTTGTACACGTCGTTGTATGTTGAATTCGAACTCCCAACCCTCCGGTTGCTAATCCGTTACTCTTCAAACTGGGCCACCGGTGTCCTAATCATGCAAAGGGTTTCGATAAGATCAATACCTCGTCGAGAGGGTTAATGTGATTAGTTTCACGAAACATAAAAAAATGCTCTTTTACTCTCACCGTAAAAAGAACTTGATTTGCAATCTTTGTGGAGAAGACTTGATTAGAATTGTTTGATGAGAGTTGACCGATTTCCTAAATTGAAATTTTGGGTATGTTGTTAACAACATACCCGAAATTGCAATTTAGGAAATCGGTATCTGTAAGAGATCGAGCGATATCTATTTTGATTGACAATGTGAGTAGTAGTGGCCAAGAACAGAGGGACACTGCACACCTAAATTGGACATTGGCATTTATTTACAACTAGCCACTGCGTGGCTAGCCCGGCGTTGCCCGTGCAAGTGATCTAAGGTATTTATCTGGTGTAAATTTTTCCGCAAATATCAAATCCGTTGAAGATCTATTCAATTTAAAAATTATTTATTTACAGAAATTCATATTTTTAGGTATCAATCTGAAGTAAAATTTCTACAGATTTCAAATCCGTTGAAATTTTCAATCTATCTTTAGCGATTCCGATTTTACGAAAATAAACTTAACAATCCCAGTCAATAAGTTTTATTATTTCTTGCTCTCATTCGCGGAAATGGGACAGGAAATGTAAAAATGAAAGCGGAAACGAAATAAATAATTTTTTCTATAGTAGTTGTTGGTTCCCCGCGGTGAAAAAAACTTGGCATGTATCCAAAGGCTGATTGCAAGATCACGTGGGTAGAAAAAGTCAAGATTACGGTGTTTCTTCTTTTGCGGAAGAAACGCGTTTGAAGAACCAGGTAGAAAATAAAACTATTAAATTCATTAAAAAAATCTTCTAGATTGAATTTTAAAATTCGCCGCGACTCAAAAATTGCAAACAATTCGGACTACCTATGCGCCAAATCTTAATGCTGTAAGTTCAATAGATAGTCAGCCGCGAAACAAACAGATAAACAAAGAAACACTTCCTTTTAGCCACATCTATTGACTGAACGAAACCAAGCAACGATTTCATTGCTCAAGAAAGTCCAAAATGGCCACAAGACATGTAAGAGGATAGCTTGCAGAATAGATATGTGCGTGTAAACCTCTCAGAGAGGTATGCAATGCAGGCCTACTAAATACTTTCATTGTCAAAATGTAGTTCTCCTTTTGATACGTTTGGAGATATCTGGCTCAATTTATCATTCTGTGGGATGTAAAAACTGATTGCCTCTCTATTTCTAGAAAAATTTTGTATGGAATAATATAAAGAGGAGGAATTTTCCAGAAATCTATACATGCCTATAATATATATTCATTCACACCAACTGAATCCAGATCAATCGGAATCAATGTGAATCCAATAGAATTGGACAAAGATTTGAGATAGCCGCTTCCATAAGAAATAGCAAACTCGTTTTAAAAGTTTTTACATTTACAGAATCTGGTGTGTGTCTCTAGAATGCAGCCGAATTTGCGGTAGTCAGTTTCTACTGGATTCAGATTGATTTGGATTCCGACAAAGTGACAGGGCCGGAAGGAAAATCTAGAACTTAAAACCGGAATTTTCGTCGATAATTTACCGGTAATGGGAATGTTGATAATTTGAGAACCCTAATATTGATCGAGTTATGGTAAATCTTTTAGCAACGCTGTAATGAATTCCGAGACAACAAAACATCAGCATAATTTAAATTTTGTATTCCATTGTTGAGAAAGGAAAGCATTATACACGGAACGTTGAACGCCAGTTAATAAATATTAGAATTCCTAATTATATGCTAGAGTACAACGATTGCCTATGTACCTAAGGTAAATAAATCGAAGTTATGATAACTGAATCCAATTAGTGCCTGTGATTGAATTTTAGATATCATGCAGAGAGAATGGATGGTTTGATTAGATAAAGAGACACGCTGTGCATTCTATGATGCACTATCAAAACATTAATCAATCCATTATTACTCAATCGATAGTAAACTCTTAAAAGTTTGCATTGCTATCCGAATGGATCATTTTACAGAATCTCTGCATGCTAGTTTCATTTCGACTTGATTCTAAAGGAACATAAATCAACACTTTATTTCGATTATCATCATTAGAGGTAGATAGTTAATTAACGTCGCACTGTAGCAACACAAAGGGCTATTGGTGACGGTTCGACTTCAACCCCGAAAGGAAAGATCCAAGGACAACTCGTAATTTTGAACCACGGTCAGATGACAAATATTATCATTGGAATTTAAGTAATTATCAGATTTAATGTTTAAAGAACGTTACAATCCTTTAATACAGACTTCGAAAACGGTGTCTGATTAACTGCAATAACTTTTACATTATTGATTGTTGAAGCTATTTTTTACAGATGGTTAAGCCCTTCGTTTTCTATTGGTAATATTTGTACTATTAGTATATCTACTTTTAAGTGTCTTATAGCATAAATGTTAAGATAATTTTTCATCATCATTATTGCTGAGTGCTTTCCCGACATGGCGGCAAGACATCTTGACTACTCGGGGTGTCATCGCACCTGCATGTTTATGTTCCAAGGACTACTTAGCCAACCCCTGATTTTGTTTTTCACTTACTTCCAAGACGACTGTCTCCCGAGCACCAATCTTGCAGTTTCTCTCTCTATATTTCGTCATTTATTCTTAGTGAACATCTATCTTTGTTAATCCAGAGTTATATTCTTTTGACTTATCAAGCACAGATTGGGATTGATTGATGTGTCGAAGTTATGCCATGAAGTCTCATGAGGACAACAGTCGTGTCCTTAATGTCTTCCTGTCCAGGGCCCCTTTTCTGTCTTGACCCCCAGTTCGGACATCCATACTCTTTTTGCTTTTTATTGATTATTTTACTCGCCTTAGTTTTGGTCGATCTCTTTCTTTCTGGGTCGCCAAGTTAAGGCTATTGTTGCTTATTAGTGGGCATACTTAATGATGATTTAACCCCTTGGGTACATTTGACGACTTAGACTCGTCATGTATTCGTTTTGCCTAAGTTACGGATGACGAGTCTAATTCGTCAATCAAATTAGGTCAAAATTAAACGTGTACATTCTTACTCATGGCAAGAGTGATTGGTGTTACGAGACTCTCCTTGAATCAAATTATTCAGTCGTTCTCTACGAAAATGCGCTTAATTTCATCTGACTCCATACATAGAATTACTATTTACACGGCTGCGTTATCTGGTATTCTTTTTTTGGAATGAACGCGGTGATCAGAAGCTGTGCGATCTCTCTCATACTGTTGCCATTCTTATAAAACGAAAATATAACAGTAACTAATGTGCAAACGATAATCCAAACTACTTTTCCTCAATTAAATTTTAGTGGTTAGTTACACCTTCTAAATTTAATTTCAGGCGAGATAACTTATTCGGTTGTCATTTCATGCAACTGGAAATAACTTGTGACTGAATGATTTTTATAATTTTTTAAAAAGCATTTCATTTGTAAAGCATCTTAAAAAAATTCCTGCATTTTTATACAACTTTTATAAGAAGGATGTGTAGTTTTGTCGAGTGATATGCATGCTATGAACAGATCCTGTAGCACTTGGCTTTAGTCTCAAGTGCTGCCATGCGCATTTAAAAAATTCCTTTCTTACAATTGATTGAAATGGTAAATGGGGAAATAAATCTCCGAGATTGCTTTTGAGAAAATCGATACAGAAAGTCTTATTTCGGGTATATATACATTTTTACGCCCCATTAAAGTCTACTATACCGAGAAAAGGTGGATTATTTTGAACAAAGAATTTTAAAGTTATTTGAAAACATTTTTCAAAAGCTCCATTTTTACTTATATTTATGTATATGTCGGAGCAATTTAAATTGTATATTGCTCCCTCTCTCTGTTTAAAGGAAATGATTTAAAAGAAACAATTCTTATACACGGAAAAAAGTTCATTTAGTTTAAAGACAGCTGTAATGTATTCTGGAGAAAATGGGATAGGATAAAAATATATCCACATTTCAGTTTCATGAGTCAACCATTCTTGTACGTTATTCAGTCAAGTTTGAAAAAACTGTACGATCATAGTCTATTAAATAATTTAAATTTCTGAAATATCGACTGATATATATATATATGCTTTAAACAAAATGTTGCGTTGATTTAAAAAATTTAAAAATAAGTAATTTTCGTATAATTTTACTCAGTATTTTAATTCTACTTGGCCGAAAAGATAGAAATTTAAAGTTTTACAAAAACCAATAAAGGCAGAAAAAAACACGTCTTTCAGAATCTGCAACAGTATTCCTTAAGTTATGCAAACATGTTAAAAATTTCATTTTTGAACAAACATTCCAAAAAAGGTTTTGATCTTATTTGATAGAGGATATATTTGACTTTCCAAAACATATTTAATTTTTTCTCTAAATTAATTACTCGCAGCGATATTAAGATTATAATCAAGGCTGGAAAAACGGAAGTATGTATGGTAAACTATGGGAGCAGCCATTAAAAGACCATAAATCTTCATATATTCGTATTATACTACTTGTCTACTCTGTTCTTGTAATTTTCTAAAAATTAATATTTTACTACACAGTAATTAATGTGTTGATACTCTAATTTATATACACTTATTACGGATTTAATTTAAATATACTTTCTTATGCTATTTCGGGGATTCGTACATATACACTACCCTGTAATAATGGACCGGACAGCAAGATGTGATGGTATAAGGGAAAAATACATGCTTTAATAGGGGGATGGTCCCCCACGAGCTGGAATTACACTAGAAACTCTTCTGGGAATACTTTCAACAAGGTTTCGATACACAGCTACGGGTATTTGGGTCCATTCCTGCTGCAAGAATGTCGCCAGCTCAGCTGTAGATTTCGGATGTGGTTACCTGGTCCGTCAGCGTCACTTTAACGCGTCTCACAAATGTTCTATTGGGTTTAGGCCGGGACTCTGAGGAGTCCTAGGAAGATGTTTTGCATTTATATCTTAATACCACTGCTTGCCAGAGGCTGCAACATGACATGGAGCGTTGTTGCCCTGGATGTAACATTCGTCCATTCCATAAAATTGTCAGAGCGTAGGAAGAACTTGATGGTCCAAAATGTTCATGTAAGCGTCGGCGTTCAATTGACCAGGAACAACATGCAAAGGTCGTAGGCCATACCACGAAAAACACCCCAAACAAGTAGTCGGATTTTATACAAATCCGCTTGCATCCGGTCCATTATTGTAGGGTAGTATATAACATTATGAGGCAACTACATACCATGGCTTGTTTTCTCGTTTGCGAGAGGTGTAAAAGAACATACTCTATTTCACGCCTTTATCTTTCCTGCACAACTTCCCTGTCGAAATTCAAGATAATAGAGGTGAAACTAGTATAGAGAACTCTTTTTTCCCTTCAGGTCCACGAAGTATCTCATTATAAGCAAATATGATCAAAACTTGATGGACGAAATACTCTATCATTTGAAGATAATTGACCATATTTTGATATTGCCAACCTAGATAAATCGAAACTATCTTAATCTCGTCCAAAGCACTAAGCAGCTTAGGCATTACCAGCAGGTGGAAAATCCTACTTTAATCACAGACATGTTTTATATTCAGTGCACGCACCCAACGAATACAGCAGTTCCACCTTGCCATATTAGATTTTTGAAAGCCGTTTTAATTTGAGAGGAAATTCATTGGAAAGTTCTAGGTGTAGGTATCTAGATGGTTGAATTAACGTCGCCCTGAAGCAACACCAAGGGCTACTGGTGAAGTTCTAGATACATTAAGTCTCTAAATACCTAAGCAGAAAAGGAAATAAAAGTTTGAAAGTTGAAAGAGCATTGAAAGATGTCGTGTCTTTTGACATAGTAAACCTTTTCTTGGAAACTTATTACACCTGACAGCATTGGCCTTCCCAACTTCAACGGAGAGAATTCGGAATGGCAGTCGTCGTTGGAAGTCTCTGTGTAGAGTAATAGCTAAAATGGTGTGTTTGAATTCTTCGAATATTAAATTTCTGACAGAAAGTTTTGTAATTTTTAAGGAAGCTTGATTACCCGAATCACATGAAATGTCCGTATGTCCCTGCTTTATCAAATACCAGCTGAATAACCCTGCGTTTCCCGGGTTTCAAATATGAACGCTACATTTCCATATGTTAACTCAAATACAGAAACCCTGTAAAACGTGTTTCCTGGTCCATTTGCATTTATTGCAGGAAAACAAATTTTAGATTTTAAAATTGGGGATTCGAGAGTCACTTTTAGGACAACCTGTGTACCAATTTTCATGGTTACAGATTGGTCTGAAGACAAGAAATTAATAGCCTATATTTTCCGCAGTGTCCTAAAATATAAGTGTACCAATTTTGGTGTGGATTGGTCAAACAGTGTAGATTTGTAGAGATAATATATACACACATTCTTTTTTCATGTATGGGGTAGTTTCATCTCTAATTTTAGTTAGTCTAAAAAATAAAAATGAAATAAATTTAACTCCCTTATTATTTTATCCAACAGCTATTTAAAATTAGAAATGCCAGTAACCCCTCGTTTATTAAATTCCCAAATTTTAACCTGTACGATTTGTACATCAATGTACTATATCTATATTTATATATTGCTTACATTGTGAATGGTATTTTCACTGGACTCAGAATTAGATACATTAGATGACAAAACAAAATTCATCAAATTTATTAATACAGTACAAAGTTCAAAATCCGGGATCCTCCGGACCTCGGCCATTCCGGATTTCAGACTTTTCCAAATTTGCATTCTTTGTCAAAAGAAATTAATCTCCCCCCCCCCTCCTTCCGCGCTTGAATTTCGCGTTTGCAATAATAAAATAGTAGATACATAAATAGGAATAATTTTTAAGAAAGAAAAAAGACCTTTTTAATACAAGACAACACGTTTTGCTTGCAAATATTCGAAATTTTCTGTGTGGTATTTACTTTGAACATGTCCGAGGTGAAGGTTTAACTCCTTTTTCTTTACAAATTGTCGGAAAGATGTAAAAAAGTGAGGAAAACAGAAAAAACAACGGTTAGTAAATCGTCCGGATTTTGGACAATTCGAGATCTTAGACGTCCGGATTTGGGACTTTGTACTGTATAAACATCATTCATTTCAATCATTTTTAACTCGTCAAAGTTTACTGATTTATTGGATATTATCTATCTAATTGAACTCATAATGAAAAAAAAAACACGTTGTTCACCTCTATCAACCAGTTTCCTTGACATTCATATTAATGACACTACAAAATCAACTGTAGATATTTATGATAACAGAAAAACGGTTTTCAGTTTAACATTATGGTTTAGTGGCAAAAGTGTCATGTTTCCAAATATAATACTATAAAGTTGTGCCAAATATAAAACACATCAAGTAATTGTTTGTCTTGTATATTTATACCTACACATACAAGGAAGTTTTTACTAGTACCAAAGAGAGAAATAGTCCCAGGTAAGTGACAATAATCTTGATTACACTATGGCTTATATCATTTAACGCAACCTCTACACTAACCTATAGTAATGGACCGGACGCCAGTGGTTTTGTATAAAATCCTACTACTTGTTCAGATCTGTTTTTTGTGGTATGGCCTGGGACCTTGCATGTTGCTCCTGATAAATTGAACGCCGACGCCTACGTGAACATTTTGGACAATCAGGATCTTCCTACGTTCTGGCAATTTTATGGAATGGACGAATCTTACTTCCAGGACGACAAAATTGCATCCTCTCTCATGCCATGTCATGTTGCAGCCTCTGTCTAGCAATGTTATCAATATATGGACGTAAAACGTCTTCACTGGCCTGCTCAGAGTCCCGACCTAATCCCCATACAACATTTGTAGGACTAGTTAGAGCGACGCTTAAGGACCAGAGAAACCACGTCCGAAATCTACAGCTGAGCTGGCGACAGTCTTGTTGCAAGAAAGGACACAAATACCTATAGCTGTGTATGAAAACCTTGTTGAAAGTATGTCCAGAAGGGTTGCTAGTGTAATTGCAGCACGTGGGAGACCATCCCTCTATTAAAGCATGCATTGTTTCCCTAATACCATCACATCTTGCTGTACGATCCATTATTGCAGGGTAGTGTAGAGTTTGGGAGGAGAGTACAGAGGGCTGTGGTAGTCCGGTTGAAAAAGTCGTATATCATAAACCGGAAGGTTTTAGGGTTCGTAATTTTATCGAATCAAAGACCGTCGGGTGTACGTGGAGCCGGATGCGCCTTAAATCTGTCGTGGTCTCAAATGTCTTTAGGTTGTCGTGTTGTTGAACTTTGGAGTACGGGGGACTAGATCATGTGTTGACCTCAGCATCTGACCATGGTTCAAATTTACGAGATGCTGTTTTCGGATCTCTCACTTTAGGAATGATCCCGGGACGTCATCAGTAGCACGTTGCTTTGCTCCACTGCTACGCAAATTCAATTACCTACTTTGCTACCTGTAGTTTTGGAAAATACGGTCCCTGCTCAGTTCGAAGAGTGAAATTGAAGATTGTAAGTTCCACTTTACCCCCAACTTCTGCAGAATCTCCCAGATTCTGCTTCTTTGATGAAATCTACTTTGATGTTGGTGAAAGACTCCATGGTGGTGTTAATATTTGATTTACAAAAAATTTGTTAAAATGCAATTTTATCGACGATTGATAAAAAAATTAAACATATATCTCTCTATTTTTCAGACTTTGTGCACATTTTTTCTGCCGTTTATATGAAAAAAAAACTTATCACGAAAGTATTTTTTGCACTTTGGAAAACTTTTCTTCACTATCGGTATTTTATTTTTCGGAGGGAAACTTGAAATATACCAATTCGCAAATAAAGAACTGAAGAACTTTCGTGATGCTAGGAATTTCTAGTTCACGATTGAAGTAAAATGCAAACTTTCCTCCGATATCTATCCTGAAAAACTTCCAGTAGAAAAGGATGAAAATTCAATTTCCTCTGTCAAATGTACTTACGTTATTTATCGTATAGGAGAAGAGATAAGCCGATACAGAGCCTCACTACACACAGTTACCGAAGCCAATTTACTGATGGAGCCGATATACCGGAGTTATCTACAGCAAATGCTCTTAACTCAACCAGATATTCCCTGAGGACAGCGACTTAGAGATATTTAGATTCCAGGCTCCGTTGGGCTTCATATGTAATATCAAGTATCTACACATGAAAGGAATGATATATACGATATTTGACCCTTGATACCTTTCAGGGAATCTCGGATTCTGTCTTTCAAGAGACATTGTTGGAGGCGAGACTTTTCATAAGAATTACATAAGTTATTGGAAAAGCTATTTGAGCATACTTGTATTAAATTTGTTAAAGAATCAATTGAACTACAAAGCATACATTTTATTGTTTGTTTGATTTTCTCCTCTATAGTTTTTTTCCTTCACAAGCCTTTTATTAGAATGGTAAGAGATATTGTAACATCAGTTAATTTTAAGTCAAAAGGTAAGTTTTAAAAAATGAGCATTTGATAACGAAGAAAAATTGACTTTTGAATAAACGCATAGTGTTGCTCATAAGTGATGTTTCTTCAATGTACGTTTTCATACATTATGTTTTAATTACTGTACAGATAGCTTTAATTAAAATGACTATGCGTAATGACCAAATGGCCTAGCCTGAAGCAGTGCAAACGAACACTGTACGACCCCATAATAATTAAGTTTCATCTTCAGTAAATTTTGCATTTGATGCATTTAAAAGTTATTTAAATAAAGCTGTAAGAATTAGAGATAGGAACTTTTCAGGGATTTCAGTGACTGAATGAAACATATATACCCAAAATAACTAGCCAAAAAGCATTTCTTGCAATTTAATGTCTATTCGTAATATCCAGGTGGCATAGCCTGAAGCATTGCAAACAAACAATATACGATCCTATTCTATTAGGTTTCATCATCTTCAGTAAATTTTATATTTTATGCATTTCAAAGTTATTCAAATAAAGTTGTAAAGGAATTAGATATAGGAACTTTTCAGGGATTTCAGTGACTGAATGAAACAGATATATCCGAAATAACTAGCCAAAAAGCATTTCATGTAATTTAATGTCTATTCGTAATAACCAGGTGGCATAGCCTGAAGCATTGCAAACAAACAATGTACGATCCTATTCAATTAGGTTTCATCATCTTCAGTAAATTTTATATTTTATGCATTTCAAAGTTATTCAAATAAAGTTGAAAAAGGAATTAGAGATAGGAACTTTTCAGGGATTTCAGTGACTGAATGAAACATATTAACCAAAATAACTAGCCAAAAAGCATTTCTTGCAATTTAATGTCTATTCGTAATATCCAGGTGGCATAGCCTGAAGCATTGCAAACAAACAATATACGATCCTATTCAATTAGGTTTCATCATCTTCAGTAAATTTTATATTTTATGCATTTCAAAGTTATTCAAATAAAGTTGTAAAGGAATTAGAGATAGGAACTTTTCAGGGATTTCAGTGACTGAATGAAACTGATATATCCGAAATAACTAACCAAAAGGCATTTCTTGTAATTTAATGTCTATTCGTAATAACCAGGTGGCATAGCCAGAAGCATTGCAAACAAACAATGTACGATCCTATTCAATTAGGTTTCATCATCTTCAGTAAATTTTATATTTTATGCATTTCAAAGTTATTCAAATAAAGTTGAAAAAGGAATTAGAGATAGGAACTTTTCAGGGATTTCAGTGACTGAATGAAACATATATACCCAAAATAACTAGCCAAAAAGCATTTCTTGCAATTTAATGTCTATTCGTAATATCCAGGTGGCATAGCCTGAAGCATTGCAAACAAACAATATACGATCCTATTCAATTAGGTTTCATCATCTTCAGTAAATTTTATATTTTATGCATTTCAAAGTTATTCAAATAAAGTTGTAAAGGAATTAGAGATAGGAACTTTTCAGGGATTTCAGTGACTGAATGAAACAGATATATCCGAAATAACTAGCCAAAAATCATTTCTTGTAATTTAATGGCTATTCGTAATAACCAGGTGGCATAGCCTGAAGCATTGCAAACAAACAATGTACGATCCTATTCAATTAGGTTTCATCATCTTCAGTAAATTTTATATTTTATGCATTTCAAAGTTATTCAAATAAAGTTGAAAAAGGAATTAGAGATAGGAACTTTTCAGGGATTTCAGTGACTGAATGAAACATATATACCCAAAATAACTAGCCAAAAAGCATTTCTTGCAATTTAATGTCTATTCGTAATATCCAGGTGGCATAGCCTGAAGCATTGCAAACAAACAATATACGATCCTATTCAATTAGGTTTCATCATCTTCAGTAAATTTTATATTTTATGCATTTCAAAGTTATTCAAATAAAGTTGTAAAGGAATTAGAGATAGGAACTTTTCAGGGATTTCAGTGACTGAATGAAACTGATATATCCGAAATAACTAACCAAAAGGCATTTCTTGTAATTTAATGTCTATTCGTAATAACCAGGTGGCATAGCCTGAAGCATTGCAAACAAACAATGTACGATCCTATTCAATTAGGTTTCATCATCTTCAGTAAATTTTATATTTTATGCATTTCAAAGTTATTCAAATAAAGTTGTAAAGGAATTAGAGATAGGAACTTTTCAGGGATTTCAGTGACTGAATGAAACAGATATATCCGAAATAACTAGCCAAAAAGCATTTATTGTAATTTAATGGCTATTCGTAATAACCAGGTGGCATAGCCTGAAGCATTGCAAACAAACAATGTACGATCCTATTCAATTAGGTTTCATCATCTTCAGTAAATTTTATATTTTATGCATTTCAAAGTTATTCAAATAAAGTTGAAAAAGGAATTAGAGATAGGAACTTTTCAGGGATTTCAGTGACTGAATGAAACATATATACCCAAAATAACTAGCCAAAAAGCATTTCTTGCAATTTAATGTCTATTCGTAATATCCAGGTGGCATAGCCTGAAGCATTGCAAACAAACAATATACGATCCTATTCAATTAGGTTTCATCATCTTCAGTAAATTTTATATTTTATGCATTTCAAAGTTATTCAAATAAAGTTGTAAAGGAATTAGAGATAGGAATTTTTCAGGGATTTCAGTGACTGAATGAAACTGATATATCCGAAATAACTAGCCAAAAGGCATTTCTTGTAATTTAATGTCTATTCGTAATAACCAGGTGGCATAGCCTGAAGCATTGCAAACAAACAATGTACGATCCTATTCAATTAGGTTTCATCATCTTCAGTAAATTTTATATTTTATGCATTTCAAAGTTATTCAAATAAAGTTGTAAAGGAATTAGAGATAGGAACTTTTCAGGGATTTCAGTGACTGAATGAAACAGATATATCCGAAATAACTAGCCAAAAAGCATTTATTGTAATTTAATGGCTATTCGTAATAACCAGGTGGCATAGCCTGAAGCATTGCAAACAAACAATGTACGATCCTATTCAATTAGGTTTCATCATCTTCAGTAAATTTTATATTTTATGCATTTCAAAGTTATTCAAATAAAGTTGAAAAAGGAATTAGAGATAGGAACTTTTCAGGGATTTCAGTGACTGAATGAAACATATATACCCAAAATAACTAGCCAAAAAGCATTTCTTGCAATTTAATGTCTATTCGTAATATCCAGGTGGCATAGCCTGAAGCATTGCAAACAAACAATATACGATCCTATTCAATTAGGTTTCATCATCTTCAGTAAATTTTATATTTTATGCATTTCAAAGTTATTCAAATAAAGTTGTAAAGGAATTAGAGATAGGAATTTTTCAGGGATTTCAGTGACTGAATGAAACTGATATATCCGAAATAACTAGCCAAAAGGCATTTCTTGTAATTTAATGTCTATTCGTAATAACCAGGTGGCATAGCCTGAAGCATTGCAAACAAACAATGTACGATCCTATTCAATTAGGTTTCATCATCTTCAGTAAATTTTATATTTTATGCATTTCAAAGTTATTCAAATAAAGTTGAAAAATGAATTAGAGATAGGAACTTTTCAGGGATTTCAGTGACTGAATGAAACATATATACCCAAAATAACTAGCCAAAAAGCATTTCTTGCAATTTAATGTCTATTCGTAATATCCAGGTGGCATAGCCTGAAGCATTGCAAACAAACAATATACGATCCTATTCAATTAGGTTTCATCATCTTCAGTAAATTTTATATTTTATGCATTTCAAAGTTATTCAAATAAAGTTGTAAAGGAATTAGAGATAGGAACTTTTCAGGGATTTCAGTGACTGAATGAAACAGATATATCCGAAATAACTAGCCAAAAATCATTTCTTGTAATTTAATGGCTATTCGTAATAACCAGGTGGCATAGCCTGAAGCATTGCAAACAAACAATGTACGATCCTATTCAATTAGGTTTCATCATCTTCAGTAAATTTTATATTTTATGCATTTCAAAGTTATTCAAATAAAGTTGAAAAAGGAATTAGAGATAGGAACTTTTCAGGGATTTCAGTGACTGAATGAAACATATATACCCAAAATAACTAGCCAAAAAGCATTTCTTGCAATTTAATGTCTATTCGTAATATCCAGGTGGCATAGCCTGAAGCATTGCAAACAAACAATATACGATCCTATTCAATTAGGTTTCATCATCTTCAGTAAATTTTATATTTTATGCATTTCAAAGTTATTCAAATAAAGTTGTAAAGGAATTAGAGATAGGAACTTTTCAGGGATTTCAGTGACTGAATGAAACTGATATATCCGAAATAACTAACCAAAAGGCATTTCTTGTAATTTAATGTCTATTCGTAATAACCAGGTGGCATAGCCTGAAGCATTGCAAACAAACAATGTACGATCCTATTCAATTAGGTTTCATCATCTTCAGTAAATTTTATATTTTATGCATTTCAAAGTTATTCAAATAAAGTTGTAAAGGAATTAGAGATAGGAACTTTTCAGGGATTTCAGTGACTGAATGAAACAGATATATCCGAAATAACTAGCCAAAAAGCATTTATTGTAATTTAATGGCTATTCGTAATAACCAGGTGGCATAGCCTGAAGCATTGCAAACAAACAATATACGATCCTATTCAATTAGGTTTCATCATCTTCAGTAAATTTTATATTTTATGCATTTCAAAGTTATTCAAATAAAGTTGAAAAAGGAATTAGAGATAGGAACTTTTCAGGGATTTCAGTGACTGAATGAAACATATATACCCAAAATAACTAGCCAAAAAGCATTTCTTTCAATTTAATGTCTATTCGTAATATCCAGGTGGCATAGCCTGAAGCATTGCAAACAAACAATATACGATCCTATTCAATTAGGTTTCATCATCTTCAGTAAATTTTATATTTTATGCATTTCAAAGTTATTCAAATAAAGTTGTAAAGGAATTAGAGATAGGAACTTTTCAGGGATTTCAGTGACTGAATGAAACAGATATATCCGAAATAACTAGCCAAAAAGCATTTCATGTAATTTAATGTCTATTCGTAATAACCAGGTGGCATAGCCTGAAGCATTGCAAACAAACAATGTACGATCCTATTCAATTAGGTTTCATTATCTTCAGTAAATTTTATATTTTATGCATTTCAAAGTTATTCAAATAAAGTTGTAAAGGAATTAGAGATAGGAACTTTTCAGGGATTTCAGTGACTGAATGAAACAGATATATCCGAAATAACTAGCCAAAAAGCATTTCTTGTAATTTAATGTCTATTCGTAATAACCAGGTGGCATAGCCTAAAGCATTGCAAACAAACAATGTACGATCCTATTCAATTAGGTTTCATCATCTTCAGTAAATTTTATATTTTATGCATTTCAAAGTTATTCAAATAAAGTTGTAAAGGAATTAGAGATAGGAATTTTTCAGGGATTTCAGTGACTGAATGAAACTGATATATCCGAAATAACTAGCCAAAAAGCATTTCTTGTAATTTAATGTCTATTCGTAATAACCAGGTGGCATAGCCTGAAGCATTGGAAACAAACAATGTACGATCCTATTCAATTAGGTTTCATCATCTTCAGTAAATTTTATATTTTATGCATTTCAAAGTTATTCAAATAAAGTTGTAAAGGAATTAGAGATAGGAACTTTTCAGGGATTTCAGTGACTGAATGAAACAGATATATCCGAAATAACTAGCCAAAAAGCATTTCTTGTAATTTAATGGCTATTCGTAATAACCAGGTGGCATAGCCTGAAGCATTCCAAACAAACAATGTACGATCCTATTCAATTAGGTTTCATCATCTTCAGTAAATTTTATATTTTATGCATTTCAAAGTTATTCAAATAAAGTTGAAAAAGGAATTAGAGATAGGAACTTTTCAGGGATTTCATTGACTGAAGTGAAACAGATATACACAAATTAACTAGTCTAAAATTTTTTTTTGTTTAAATCCCTTTTTAGTGAGATATTTAAACGTAACTTCTTCAGTCCAGTCGAATAGAAAAATTCTGTCAAGGGTTTCGAAAGAGGCCAAACTCTACAACACTTTGGCGTTTCTGATTCGCACGATTACTTTTTGACCCAGATTATATGCTTCTTTTATCTGAAAGCCAAAAAGAAACTTTACAAGCTTAGATAAACTATCCGAAATCGAAAAAGATGTAGTATATTACTTCTACGAAGTGACAAAGGTAAAAAAATTCTTGTCTATGGTTCAATTTGTTAATCGTCCCGAATGTACGAGCGGTTGAATGAGACATCTATAAAAAGTAGCTTCTACGCTCTACTTTCAGTTAAAAGAATTAGTCACGTAAAAAGCTTTTGGTGACTAGCAGCACATAAATGTTTTTTGAATTTCAATTAGTTGATACAAAGGGTCTTAATTTAAAATTACTCTTCTGTTAACAAATTAAGGAGAAAGGAATAGAAGTCCAGGGAATTCTTCTCACGGAATTGAAGAGCTAGTTTAACAGTTGCGTAATGAATTAAGACGTTTAGAAGAGACAGTATTAATGCTATATTTAGAAAGGAGGTGGAGAACATAATTTTTTTCAAAAGTAATCAGAAGTTAAATTAGAACATTATGTATTTTAATCACTGTATGATTAAAAGACATAGGAGAGTTTTGAACAGCATAATTAACTCTTCCTTTGAATTGGAAGACTTGGTTACTCTGTAATTAGGAAGTTGTTATTTTTTATCAAGGTACCAAATCTCTTGGGAATTAGAACATTTCATGGAAATATAAAATCTAATAAGCACTTTAAAATACTTGTAAACTCGGGAAAGGTTGCAATGACATTAGATAGAGACGGGGCTACGGTTGGATCAGTGGATTTGCCCGTTGGTAAACTGCGAGTAATAAGCTGTGCAATTACGATTCTTCCAGGGACTAGTATTTTTCATATTTTCTCTTGTGTCAAGAAAACTTTCGTTGAATGTATTTAAGGTGTATGCCTATTAACTGTCGTTTTTGTCTCGCGCTATGTCAAACTGACCCTTGTGCCACTAAACCCAAGGAACAAAGAACTTTGAGGATTGATTTTATACAAGAAAATAAAACTGAACAAAAGGCGCTTTTCATTTTAGAACAACTTTACTTTTGAAGACTGTTTACGCTTTAGAAGAGTTCCAGAAGCGTGGTTCAAATGTTCTGAGCAACTTTTGTATCAGAAATATATTCAGAAAAATATTCTTTTGGGAATGTGTGACGCAGTATTCTATATTGCCGTTACAAAGGTACTGCAAGACAGGAGAACATAGTACCTTAGAAAGAAGCAGACACTCCGCATGTCAGTGGGGTTGCCAGTATAATGGTACTGTGGCCAAGACCACGAGGATCCCCAATAATATGGAAATATATTGTAATGTACAGTATGGCATACTTGTCAGGTCAGCAATATGAAATCAAATCAGATCTCAAGACACGATATTTACTCACAGACAAGAAACGAAAAAGGTACGAAAACATACAACAGAACGTCTGCCCTCTCTCGCTTCTAAAAATTAACGACTATCGCTTTCAAATAAAAAAAAACAGATGCTAGCACTTTCAGATGGGGCACATGCGCAGAAGAGAGCACGAACACGCGTCCTTGGAAACAGCTGAAGAACAGTTCCTCGTTCCAATTGGAGAGGAGTTCGTTCAAATTGGAATAACAATGGTGTGTTTTGCTACATTCTATCTATTTCTCTGTTGTTGTATTCTATTTACTATGTTAAAAAGTTTAATTCTCATTATATTTATAACAATAAAACTCTAATAAATGTGTTAAAGAATACAGGACAAATACATTTGCCCTTCATTTAACCTGATACTGAAACCAGAAAATGTGATGAAAATATAATGCTCAGTTAACCATTCGACGCAGAAAGACATTTTTCGAATTTGACTTTTCTGGTAAGAGTGCTATTATTGAAGTCTGAAGTCAATTTTTGAACTTTTACACCCAAGTGGTAAGGTGAAAAATAAATTACCTCACCCGCACTATTCTACTTTGCTACTTACTGTTTTCCTTGCATGACTTCTAAACAGTTTAGACCCTCAAGACGTATTTGATATTGTGAGCATAATATGATTTTCTGTACTAATTATTACTACTTAGTGGTACGTATTAATTAACATAGCACAGAGCAACAAAAATGGGCTATTGGAATCAAACCCTAGAGAAAAGATCCGATGATAACACCACGTAATTTTGAACCTAGGTCAGATGACGAGATCACACCTGAGCTCACACTCCAGTCTCTAATTCTTTAATCTAGAGGAAAGGGAGAGTAAAAATCATCCGATAAATACTGTAGAGATTGACTTAAGAGTATATATCCGATGGTTATATTGATAAGATGATTGCGATAACCATTCACAGCTCTCTTTGAGCAAATTATTCAATGAACAAGTGAAACGGATGCTGAACACGTGTTCATTAAAGCCTTTAATGAGCATTGATTACAATAACGAATAGGTTTGGCACATCCTGCATATATAAGAGCCTCTGTATACCGGTTGGAAGTGTAACATATTAGCAATCGAAAGAGTGCCAGTTCAAAACACGATCCAAGCAAAGACCGTAGTGTACTTTGGGACTGGTGTAGGTAAAATCTCTAGTGGCCTCAACTGTCTTATTGTTGGCGTGGTGCAGTAGTTTGAAGAGTGGTGATCGTGTTGATATCGTCATCTGACCGTGCTTCAAAAGTACGAGGAGTTCTCCACAGACCTTTCATTTCCATTGTTTTGATCCAGTGCGAAATCAAGTAAACCATTAACATCCATCTATATTTTACCAACTGAGTAGTAAAATATAGTAAATATATTTGACAAAATGTTATATTTTCAACAATGTAACTGAAAACTAAATTTATGTAATGAGAACTAATGACCTGTATAATAAAAAGGCCACATGCTTAATATGATGGATAAATGAAATGACTTATTCTATAAGTTATTTTCCCATTAAGTTAATAAATGACCGTTGAAGGATCCATTTTGTAAAAACCTCATTTCGAATCAGTCATATAAATACTAAACGCTGATATTTTTCAATCCATGTTCCTATCACCAGTTCAAGAACTTTACTTAAACGAGATTAATGAAATGTGTTAGAAGACAACTTCGCATTCTAACTTCCTTTTGTACACACATATATTACACTCAACATAATACTTGTATTTCATCACCTAAATTGTATGCTGGTAATGCAAATAAGACATCAGAGGATATGCACTTCAGTTGGTGGAAGTATAGGTTGAATTACATCCTCTTGTGGTCTCTCCAGCAAATTAAAGAATAACTTCTTGTTAATTTGAATAACACCTATTCATGCATATTCACGTTTAGTTGAAATCCTTTTAACATGCCTTTTCACAAAAGCTAAACTTTCGAAGAAAATGCTTCTAGAGCACGTAATACGAGCTCTCGGAATAGGTGTTAATTCAAGAGCACGTGCGCTTTAAAATGTGGAAGTGATAGAATTTCAAGAGTGAAAGACGTGGTTTCGGCGAATTAAACCCTCCCTATTCTCAGATAATGTGAGATACTTTCCAAGATACACCCATCGTCATCTTACCGTTGCTCAAAATTACTAGGTATCCTCGGATCTTTTCCTAAGGGATTGACCCTGAACACCATCGCCACTAATGTTAGTCCAGTGCGACGTACATTTAGCTTCCTACCTATTTACCAAGTATACATCCATACTTTCCAGAGGAAAACAACCACGTACAATTTTAGTACTGTTGCAAATCCTGTTCTAGAATAAGTACTGTTGGTGTGTTGTTTCTTATTCCTCTCTTAGTCTAGCACCTGCAAGACCAAGTTCCTGAAACTACTAGTTTGGACGAAGCCCCAAAACATAAAAGGGATTCTCAAAAAGGTCATGGGAATCCAATACGACACACCAATGAGTAGTATTGAGAATGAGTAGTATTGAGAATCAAATCTCACGATACTAACTTAACTGAAGTGACCATAAAAATGGTTTAGTTATGTCGTGATTTCTCATATATTTTGTTCTCCATATATGATTCTGAAATTAGTCTTCTGGTTTGTTGTCCTGACTGACCAGCAAGACTGGTCAGATATTTATGGACATTTCGCCCATTAAGCTATCGTTGCCTATCGTCGATAGAGGAAATTTTACCAGATTTGATCTAGTCATCATCAAGAAATTAGCAGTATTTTCATGGTGAGATGTCTTGTCCCTTGTAAAACTGGTCAGATCTTGATGGATGAGGCAACTAGTCGAAACCACTTGAAGAAGTAAACATTATCACGAGTGTCACAGGAAGATATGAGAGGGGGGTTTTAGGGTAGTCAAAAAAAAAAACGCAATGAAAGTGAAGACTTCAATTTTTCATACCCAAATATTCTCTCGTGGTACATATAAGGTATTACCTTAAAATGCTGATGATGTTTGGTGATGTTTAGAGTTAAATACAACTTATGTTGTGCAATCAAGTATCATTATAAATTCGGAATTCATTCTTTGGAATTTTTACTAGCGAGGTACTGAAGTCTTAATCTAATACCCAGATAACTGACGTTATACACAGAACACATACAAGAAACACAAATCGCAGAAGAAACACTTTCATCAAAAATTTTTTTGACGATGACTAGATCCAGATCTGACCAGTTTTACTAAGTATGAAATATCTCGTCGAGACAACCACCAGGGTAAAGCGGGTGGAAACGAGTCTGTACCAGGATTATTTCACTTTGCAGCATCTTCATGGAATCATTAAGTCAATGACTAATGACCAATGTAATGAATTTAATAACATTAATAATTTTATATAAATAGCGAATGACGTAAAGTCAAGTGCCTGGAATTTGTTTCAATCCTATTTTAATATTGCAACAGAATCATTTTTAATGTTTTATAAAACTAAGATAACAATACTTATTTGGTAGGTAGTTGTATTAAATCTACAGAAGGGGCTATTCAAACTACTTATAAAACGAAAGCTTTGTATTATAATTTAGTCAACTAGTTATAAATAAAGCTATGATTATATTTATAAAAATAGCGAAGAATTCCTTAAACATGACAATGGATTATATATATTTTATTTTTTCACAGGAAACTAAGTTTTTAGATCATGGTTAATGCGATACAAATGAAATTATTGATTATACGTTTGTTAGTCTGCTGGAGTCTTAAAGCTTCCTATGTCATCTGAGATAAAAGTATTTTAATAAATTAATACAGTATTCCAAAGTTAGTAGTCACATTTAGAACTGATGTACTGCATACTACTAACCACCAAACAAGCATAATGTAGTAGCCATATTACTGTCATTTTCTGGTACTATTAGTGATCCAAAGTAGAAAAAGAAAAGGATTCTAAATGACATAAAGTTGATGGACAAAATAAATAATTCTGATTGTCTTGAGCATTTACAATGTGTTTTTGCTAGGAAGAACTTTAAGTACTTCTAGAACACCGATGTTCGATTTATTTTTTAAAACAAAATGTAGTTGACATTGCAAAATTTGTGGAAATACACATCAAGAACTAAATTTTTAACCTGGTACCCTTGTAAATAAAATCTATCTATTGAACCTACGAACTTCGTTACCCATTTTCACTTAAAATTGTTTTAATTCAAATTCTTAACCCATAGAGAATTTCTAATTAAAAAATGTACTTTTCTATTCACAAATGAATTTGAAGACTTCTCCGCATAAATGAATCCCACACATAAGGACAGAAAACTATTTTTACGCAAGGTAAAGCTACATTTGACAATTAAAGAAAAAAAAAACGAGTTTAGTTGAAACAATTCCAATGCATTCTGAAAAACTTCAAGGATTTCTAAGTCAATTTACGGTTTGAATCTTCTCAGATTATAAGGTAAATAAAAAATCCATTAGAAATCCACGAAGAATCTTAATTAACCATTTAGCCAGTTTGAGTTTTATTTTATAGCGTGTAAGAGTTCTTTGGAATTCAAACTATTATAATTAGTATTACTTTCATTGCGTAAGTGAATTTAAACAAAGAAAATCTTTGTTCGTTGCAGTTAGGATGGTGCCGAGGTTTTAATCTGCAGAGCTCCATATAATTTTTCCATTCTTGCTATCTTCTAACCTAATTCTAAACATAAATTTTCAGAATGTTCACATGCAGATATGGTTCTATGAATATTTATAGATTTAAGGGTTTTATGGCCCAAATGTCAACTTTAAGTAAACAAAATGTCACGAAAGTAAAATACGAGTGATTGGGGAATAGATTAATGGGATGAAGTATGGGAAAAAGATATATCACTAGAGTACCTCGGTCCTTGAAGCCTGTACACACCTAAAGGATATATTAATAGGTACTTAGAATGGTAAAATATGTTTGCTGTCATAAAATATTTACATCTATCACACAATTACTTACATTTTCGATAGCTGGAAAAAAATTATAGGCTCAAATCTGATTGATCTGTCAGTGTGAACAACGACCTGCAAATATGAGAGGTGAAATGAAATAGTCGAGTATTGATCTAAAGCGCTTAATTCTTCAGTTCAAACCTCTGATAAATGTTCTTGCAGCGAGGACATGTAAATACAGTATGCAACTTGTACTGTTTACGAATTTGCCAACATGATTACTATTCGTTAAGAATTTTTAAGGATGGGACTATTTCCATTGAGACCTAAATGTGTCACAAGCAGCTACTACTTATATACTTATGTACTTTGATACTTATACTTATATACTTCGATACTTATACTTATGTACTTTGATACTTATACTTATATACTTCGATACTTATACTTATGTACTTCGATACTTATACTTATATACTTCGATACTTATACTTATATACTTCGATACTTATACTTATATACTTCGATACTTATACTTATATACTTCAATACTTATACTTATATACTTCGATACTTATACTTATATACTTCGATACTTATACTTATATACTTCGATACTTATGCTTATATACTTCGATACTTATACTTATATACTTCGATACTTACTTATACTTATATACTTCGATACTTACTTATACTTTTATACTTCGATACTTATACTTACATACTTCGATACTTATATACTTCGATACTTATATACTTCGATACTTATACTTATATACTTCGATACTTATACTTATATATTTCGATACTTATACTTATATACTTCGATACTTATACTTATATACTTCGATACTTATACTTATATACTTCGATACTTATACTTATATACTTCGATACTTATACTTATATACTTCGATACTTACTTATAATTATATACTTCGATACTTATACTTACATACTTCGATACTTATACTTATATACTTCGATACTTATACTTGAAAAGATCGAATAATATTATGCTTCGAAACAATTGACAATATTGAAATTTAGAAAACATGTACAACATCATTTGCTACAGAAGAAAATCCGACACAAATATAATCGATTGATTTAGGATTTTAAATACCATGGTTATTTAAGAGTTTGTGGTATTGCAAATACTTTTAAGCAAGTCTGTTTTGTCGGAGCTACTTCTCTATAACTCAAAATCCAATGATCCATAAATCCTTACTTTTGTGTTTTAAAGCAACTATCAACACATTACTTATAGCACTAAACTTACTAACACGCACATTTGCACCATTAAATTACTGTAAGCAAGCAATATTAATGAACTGAGACACATATTAGACCTATACATGCCAATGACCACGTTGATAAATTATTGTTAAACGAAGAGGAACGCACCTATAGTAAATAAATGAGTCACACACCCCTTGAAAGCCTTTATCTCATATCCCACGCTCTGAGAACATAATGATTCCATTCATACTGATTTGTAATTCAAATTTAATATGATAGGATGATTAATATTCGCTTGTGATATTAATAGTACAAATCCAAACTTCATAGTCAAACCTTATAAATGGAAGGAATTAACTTGTCATTGAATCAAAACCTATTCGAAGGAGCCTAAAGATTAAGCAATCTGCGTTAATACATGTAATTAAATTAGATGGAAATATTAGTCTGCATTTAAACTATGGATTACGGCTTATAATGCATTTAGAATGCTGATGCATTGTCGTGTTTACGCCTTTCCATACATTAGAGCTTTAAAACGGATAGTGAATTACCGGTTTTGGAGATCGGTGAAAATCACTGCAACCTGCATATCATTATTGGTATTAGCGTTGGTGTTATTGGTGTTTAGCTTTATTATTAGAAATTAATCTTACCTAAACATGATTTGTTCCTTACCATATTCCCTTGGTATTCAAAACACCCTGTACTGTCCTAAACATTTTCAAAGAAAGCAATTTATACTAATAGTAAAAGAAAACCATTTACTTCTCTAGAAATCTTGAAAATTCATCTACCATCATATTATCTCATCAAATCTCCAAAGTATACTCGTAAACGAAGTAATCAAAATCCCTAGGATGTTCAAAGTACAAAACTGTATGGAATAATATGATTTCATAAAATTTATGGATACATCATAGTAATGAATATGGTTTCGAACAAATTAAACTGTGTTACAAATCAAGAACATTTTCGTCAATTAAAGGGTTTGTGCACAATCATTGTAAGTTAAGTATACAGAACCCTGAACAGTTTGAATATTGCGCAATTTATTTCGTATTCGGGCTTATTCCTCCAAGTGGAATCGACGAAATATCTTGCCCTTTGACCAATTTTCCTAATGACGATGTATATATTTTAAGAATAACTATTGAATTACGAACGATGACTACATTGTTATTTTCGATGATGACGAGATCAAGGTCTGGTCAATTTTTCTAATGACGAGATACGTCGTCGAGACAACCACCAAGAGAGCTAGATTCAAGACTGCACTTGACTGCTCTGGACAGACTTAGAAACGAATACATTCGATATGACTTTCGTGAGAGGAGTTAAGAACTAGCTAACTTGTCAATGTTCCTCAAGCAGATCAATTCCTCTACATATTTTAGAATGTAGCATAGTCTCTAAGTGACATTCTGAATCAAAAGGAGTTGGTTTTTATAAAATTTTAAATCATGGTGTTTGGGATTTTATTTTTTATCCTTGATCAAGAAAGGAACCTAATAACCTTGGCCAAGAGCTTTAGCTACAGATCATACTTAACAACAATGTCAGATCATACTTCAATAATCAATTATCTACTGGTCATTGCACTCAGTATGAGGTATAATATCACCCAAAATAATCAAATAATCAATATTTTACCATGGATTCCTGAGCAGAAACCTAAAAACATCCCACAGCCACAAAAGGCAGTTAATTTCGTTTATTGTTTTCATCATTACTAAGGCCCAGAGCCAAAAAATTAATTTCATTTTCCCCCGGTTCTTCCGAAAAAGAAGTAGGTCTAGCCTGCGATTGGCATCAGCAATTCTTTTTATGATCTTGTTCAATGAATATCATGAAAACTATCTTTACTGAACATTGTTCATGTGCATGATACGCAGAACTTGCAATTCCCCGGTAGAAAAAAAAAGGGATATAACAGTTGGGCAAGTACTTAATTCAATTCCTATAATCCTACCGTTAGTGCTTTCTGATAAAACTAGAACAAGTAGATATATCTGTAGATTATTTAGCAATTTTTCTCGTTCCTTGATTCTTAGTACATATTTAAAAAATTGAATAACAAAAAGTGTGTGTCTATCGAATGGAGATGAATATTTGACCTTCCTGGAGGTTTATCCTCGCTTCGAAAACTGCCTTAGAGTGGCCAGCCTCGGATGCAGAAACTTTTTTCAAACTGTTACCAGTTACGGATAAGGGATAATTTCTTTTCTCTTCTGGAATCTTCATTTTAGTAATATAATTTAGTAATAATATAACAGTAATAATATAGTAGTAATAATATATTAGTAATAATATAACAGTTTTGTCTCTGAAGCTATAACAAAATAGACCGAATGTTGGACGAGATATCTCATCGAAACGACTTCAAGAATTAAAACTTTAAACAAAGTGCAAATTGGGTCTTTAAAACAATTTTATGTAACCAAAGCCCCCAGATGTCTTCTCGTAATGATGAAAAGCATACAACTCTTGCCATTACTACCTCTACAGTAGAAAAATCATCCTTCAAACTTCTATTTCTCCTCCTCATTTTCAGACTATACAGATCGTTTAATGGCTTCTGAGTTTTCGAGATACAGAGACAAATGATACATTGGAAGATGGGCGTTTTAAATATCATTATGATTAATCTTAATGGTGAAAAATATCGGGTTTATCTTTTATTAATGGAAGCGTCTTTTTTAAATGTAAGATCTTCAATCAGAAAAGTACTTAATTCTCACATCCAGAACTGGGAAGTTAATAATGTATTTATGATGAAACAATTGATTTAGGGTGAGGTGGGGAGAATTTGATTCAAAATTCAATCGTGTCATCGTAATTTTTTAAAATTTTATATTTACACAGCACATTCCTAGACCCTTTACTAATATGAGTTTGCTCTCTCATTTGCTAAAACTTACCTAATTGATGAAATCCTAAAATACTTTCCAATATACACAGTCCAGTCACATTAATGTGACCACCACCTACTTTCGACGTCAACGTGAAATAGCCATTCACAAAAGGCAGGTGGCAGCACATTGCAGTGGAGTGTATATAAAGGATGTCCTAGGGCATCGGAAAGCATTTTAATCGTTGGCGAAATGCAGAAACGTAGCGATTTATCCGACGTCCAAAAGGGCATGATTATTGGCTTTCGGGCCAAGGGTGGAAGCATTTCGGAAACGGATAATTTTGTGAACTGTTCGCGTGCCGCCGTGGTAAAAGTATACCGTGCATGGCAAAATGGCACTATCCAAAATCAGCGGCACATGTGGTGCACCACGGTCTATAGATGACAGAGGCAAACGAAGGCTACGGAGATGCGTTCGGGCGAATAGACGTGCAACTGTTGAGCAACTGACCACCCAGATGAACCAAGGGGCTACCAAGAGTGTACCCTCAACAACGGTTCAGCAAACGTTGCTGCACATGGGCCCCGGCAGCAGACGCCTGGTTAATGCACCGATGCTGACTGCTGTTCATCGGCGACAAAGGATGGAATTTGCACGCCAGTACCGCAACTGGACGTCTACAGAGTGGCGACAGGTGGCTTTTTCCGATGAATCCCGTTTTATGCTCCATCGGACAGATGAACGTTGGCGTATACGGCGTGAAACGTCTGAAAGCAAACACCCTGCAACAATTGCCGGAAGGATCCAGGTTGGAGGAGGGGGGTAATCTAGCGCAGCTGGCCACGGCACTGGAGTCCGCATGGCTCAACTTCCCAGTGAACACCTTCAGAAACCTAATTGACTCTCTTCCTGCACGTCTCTCAGCGGTCCGCTCTGCCAAAGGTGGTTATTCTGGCTTTTGATAGGGGGTCACATTAATGTGACTGGACTGTGTACTTTCAATTGGATCACATATAGGGGCATTTAATTTATTCATTCATCCTTTTATGTTCATTGCAACTTCATTGAGGCTCTTTTGTGTTTTGAATTTCACTGCCGAACTTTGTAGTACTCTAGCGTTGGAACAAATCAACTTTCCAGTATTGATTTAGCCCTCGTGATAACCAGAGGACAACCCCTTCTTCAACCCTCTGAGCTCCTTGATATTTCGGACCAATGTAGAGCTGCTCTTATCCCACAACATTCATAAGGACTAACCTAACATATGCATCGGTTTTAAGATTCTATTGACAAGATGGCCCTAACTGATTAATGGAACTCATACAGAAAAGACTGGAGGATACTAAGTATAATTAAGCGTGTGGTTAATCATAGACTTGTTTTACATTTACTTTGAGAGAATGTACTGTTTAAACTTTATTCCATATAAAATTTAAATGAAAAGCATTTCAAGGAAATCATAGAGGAATTCTTGTTATCAGTACCTCATACACTTAAAATGTCTGTCAGTTACAGAAGATTTTGCCAGAAATATTCTAAACATGAAATGCAGTAGATGGTATTTCTATATGAATATTTCTCTCTCTCTCTCCTTCTTACGTACATATTCAACAATTGGTTGAACTTAGAGAGGACGATGTTGAAAAGTTCCAAATTAATTTAGAGTTGCAGTGTTTCCACAAAATAAAATAAAAATTCCACACAAAAAAATATCAGCATGTTGTGTTACTACAATGCCGACTCAATTTCAACAGCCTACCTTTCACACAAAATAAACTTAAAGTAAAAAAAATGTAAAAGTTAATTTGTGATTAACTAAAACAATTTATCCTTCCATTACCAGGTCTTTAAATATTCAGTAAATCGATAGTGAAATAGTTACACGTTTTGTTTTACAAAGCTGTAGATCGATTAGCAATTAGCTTCGTTTCCTGCTACTTCGGGGATAAATGCCTTGTTAGCCTTTTATCACGGTCTGTACTGCATAAAAGAGGCCGAAGAAATTTAACGAACTCAATAAAGCATAACGAATGTTCCGTGCTAAGTGATTCCTTTGTGGAGCACTTTCTTGATAATGGCTTTGGCAAGGAAACGAAAGTTAATTAAAGTAGAAATAAACTTCAATACACTTTTGTTCTGAGGAAATTACCGAAAAAGTTTCTTCCTTTACATACCCCTTTTTAAATCACCCCACGAAGTTGTTTGGTTAATTCAGGATATTTGATATAGAATATCGTGATAGATCATTTTAATCAATGCATTTGAAAAGAAGCACTTGTATTGGAAAAAATTATCCAAATAGGAAAACTATTAAAAACTCAAACTAGGAAAACTAATAAAAGCTCAAACTAGTAAAACTAATAAAAGATCAAACTAGTAAAACTAATAAAAACTCAAACTAGTAAAAGTAATAAAAGCTCAAACTAGTAAAACAAATAAAAGCTCAAACTAGTAAAACTTATAAAGCTCCAACGGGATATCTCATCTATCACGATATGGTCGTTTTTACGAATGGCGAGGTATATTTCGTTGTGACAAAACTGCCCTTTTACGCCAAGCGTAAATGAAGATCTAAATCGAAAACCAATTGTCGATTGGTAAACAGTTTGAAACAGATTGTTGCATCATATACAGCTTACTACAGGGCGGTTTTCGACGCGTAGACCACCATGTGGGTTAAATCATGTAATCCTTTTGTAAGTGACTGTAATATGTTAGAGAAAAATACCTTCTTTAAATAAATGGTCTGCAGTCTTGGATGAAGATAGATGGTCAAGTCAGTGTTACTATCATATTTACAGTACGAGGGGTATTTAGTCTTATACTATCTAAGAAGTAAAATGAGAAATCCATGGAAAAGATCGTTGATTCTACTCTTCAAATGATAAACATATCAATCTAGATCATATACGAATGTGTGTTTGCAAAATCTGAAGATTCAAGATGTAGTAATCGCCATTTAAAATTGATTTTCTACCTTACCTGCCATGATTACATGTATCGGTTTAATTAGTCATCATACTACAGTATTTTTTTCTGTACGATGGTCTAGGCTGGTTAGATTTTAGTCTTATCAAGACAAAAGATGAGCAGCTGTTAAGTTCCTCAAATAATTCTGAAAATTAAAGGTAATTCAGGTATGGTACTGTTTCTACCGACAGAATTTATATGATGCAGCTATGTTATTATCACAGATATGAAACATTCCCGCTTATCTTTTAAAACTTTGCAAACGTACAATGTAATCACTTTAGTTATGTAATACCCGTTTGCAGCGATGTGAAAGCCATAGGAAACAGTTGGTGCAGTTGTTTAGTTGATCGCTCATGCAAAGTGGTCCTATGTATTACAAGTGTTGTGAAATAACTATAGCCTGGAATGCCAAAGTCATAGTATACCGTTGATAGCATTTGTTTGGTTGATGGTTCATGCAGAGTGATCTTTCAATGCAGTCACTATCATTATGTCACGTTTCCAGGGATGTGAAAACCATAGGATACCCCGTGGACTGCCCCTGTTTGATTGATCGGTCATGAAAATGGTCCTTCAGGGATATTCCTAATGTTGTGTAATGCCCGTTTCCAGTGCAATGAAAGCAATAGGATACCAGTTGCAGCATTTGGTAGGTAGATGATTGATGTAGAGTGGTATAATTATGAATGCCTGAGATGGTAATGAATCGAATGCAACGAAGTTCATTTTTGGGATCAGGTTGAAATTGCAAGGGCCTAATTAAGTCACATCTTCAAACTTCTCATATTCCAACCCCGTATTTATCAGTAACGCAGTATTAAACGCAGTATCGATTGCTTAAGCGTTTCAAAATCTAAAATACACTCTATGAAAAATATCGGCGTACCAAGGAGAAGCATAATTACAGTGGTGCCGGGCTCGATCAACTTGGTCCGGCGCTGACTGGGGATGTATAGTCTTTAGTGACGAGTCCCGTTTTCAACAACTGCTTCCTCACGACAACAGCAGTCTGGAGACGTCCAGGGTAGCGTGTAAATCCTGCCCTAACTATCGAAAGCCACAGATACCCACAACAAGGCGTTATGGTCTGGGGTGCCATCTCCTTTGATAGCAGGACCCCATTGGTAGTTACTTCTGGCACACTTTCAGTTCAGCGGTACGTATACGACATTCTACGACCGGTTGTGTTACCGTTCATTTTGCGACACCCCGGACATACTTTTCAACAATACCCTGCCGTACAAGGCACTTGCTATGAACTGTCTTCAAGCTTTCCCAACACTTCCTTTGCCAGCTACGTCTCCTGATCAATCTCCAATATAGCACATTTGAGATTTCATGGGAAGGCAATTGCAACCATCCCGGAATGTTAACCGCTTAGACCGACATTTGGATACAGTTTGGTAAGACATTTTGCAGGACACCATCTGGGAACTTGTTCAGTCTTTGCCACGCCGGTTGACAGATAGCATACAGGACAGAGGTGGACTAACGCCTTATTGACTTCCTCCCTATGTAATGGTCGAACTCTGAAAATTATTATTTAAATGTTCTGAAATTTTAACCGTTTGTTTTTCTATGTATATTCTCCATCCCCCATTTTTATAACAATAAGACAACTCCTTTTTGGTGCGTCGATATTTTTGTTATAGGTGTACAATAGTAGAGCATAAAAGAAGGCAGTACTTTCCGATACGGTTCTACCAAGCTAGCAATAATTACCTGATGAGTATACTATAAGTAGTATCTGATTTTTATAGCACGAGATAACAGTATAATCACTCAGCCAATTGTTAGTTGAATATTCTTTCACTTTTTGAAAGCGTTATAAGGTAGCATATATTTTTCTACAGTGTATTGTAAATATCGTTAATTGTAATAGAAAACTTGAAGATACTACCGCCTAGTTGACAAGAACTGAAGTCAAAATAAGCAGTCACCAATCTCGACCATGAGGTACTTTTCTGATAGATTAAAATTCTCTGCCTGCTCGTGATTCTCAAGCAGTAGTACTTTAATTGTTAGAGACATTTTAGGCTAAGTTTAGAAGTGAATACAATTTTATACAAAAGTATTTCATCGGAGAAACTTTTAAAAATCTTAACGATTTTTGTATTATCATTATTTATTACATAAATAATAATAATAAATAATTATTAAATAATGTAACACTTAATAAATAACAAATAATTATTAGCATATAGGTACTAATGCATTTCAATAAAATACCACCCAGTTGCTGCATCAGTGGTCCAACTCATAAAATGACGTTTTGGAATGAAAAGCAGCTTAAAGGTTCAATACTGTGAAGATATAATGCGTACTGTTCTACCATGCAGAAGTTCAGTATTGAATTAAGATATTGACTATAGTTTGCTGCAGGAAAAGATGTACTTGTTTCAAAAATCGTTTTTCATCAGCTGTGCCACAACAGTAGCTGTTTAGCGTCATAAAACGGTAAACAGAAGCTTACCGGTAAGGGAAAAAACAAACAAAATAATTCCTCCATCAAAAATGCATTTAGATTTATAATACTAAGACGCTAAATGGGTACTTTTACTCAAAATCAATAGCATCTACCCAGATGACTAAAAATGGCTAAAAAGGATTTGGAACTGTAGAAGAAACGAAAGAAACAAACGCCTATTTTACTTTGAGTAAAGCTATTTGAAGGTCTTCCCGAGCACCCAAGTTAAGTCCCAAGACACACGTTAGGGATTCGAATCATCTCCAAGCGACAGAAAAGTGATGGAGCGGCGTTTCTAAACCGCGTCTCCGAACACCATCCATTCTTCAACTATCCCAGATCCATCTTGAAAACTGTCCAGACCTGAAACAATCCCCTATAAAAAGGAAATGTCATGTCTGAAAGCGTTTACACTGAGATGAGGGCTATGACTGACATCCATGTCAGATCCGATTTCAATTATTTGGAGTGCAGATATTCTTTCTCCAGAGTCCATGGTCAGTTAAATTGCTTAAGAGCGCATCAGTCTTAAGCATTAATTTTGATAAATGGGAAAGAATAGAATATCCACACACACGTTTTAATAGACAAAGCAATGTGTGGCTCTTTGAATTACCGCAAGTGAAGTTGCTGCATGTTTTAAGTATTTGTTGAATGAGGGTTTTAGCCATCGATAGATTGTATACTTACAGAATTATCTTTACAACCTCACTTGCCACGATTGTTTTAAAGTAGAGAGATATGACAATGAGGTAGTAATGCACTCCTCCCAATATTCTAAAAATTTTATGTGGTTTTCATATTTTACTGTAAAACTTGAATATTTGATGATTTGGATGCATCCTTTTAATGATCAAAATCTTTTTGATTTTACATGGCATAGTTTACAATACTTTAAACACAATAGTTTCTTTTAAGACCCTAACAGCTCAGCTTATCGAGGGGGTGTAAGGCTACGCAAGAGGAGGTCTGGAAGACACTCGTCAGGTCCATTTAGTCCTCAGGGTACATAAGCCCAGCTGGACAAACAAAATACAGTATTTTCATTTATAATCAATACAAATACTGAACAGAAGTAAAGTTACAAAGACAACTGCATCCCATAGAACAACTTCGTGTCAAATGCATATTCTTAAGAATTTTATTTTTATTATTTTTAATCAGCATTTACTCTTACTGTTTATATTTATATTTTTAAGAGCAGTACACGCACGGCGTTGCCCGTGACAAAAATATGCTTTTAAAGAGTCAACCTCAGAGATTCCGACAAAACCAAACCAACAAAAAATTGCAAAAAGTCTTAAAGCTAAAGAAAGAAAACAAGAAACAATAAAATTGCAGAAATGATAGGAATTGTAAAGTTATGTTATTAAAAAATGTTGTCGCTCAACGTCATTGAACAACCATCAAGTACCTTGCAAACTTGGTGCGCGTCCTTAATAAGCGCAGTATCCTTTCAGTTTTCTATAGAACGGGTTTCATTGCTCATACATATTTACTGCAGGAACACAAACTTTTATCTTTTCTTTTCTATCTATTATAAAAAAAATTTGACGGTCTTCTTCAGGTTTATTAGCTTTGTGATTGGTAGAAAGCGAGTCACATGAAAGAGAGTTTTGCGGTTTAACGGGCTAATTAATTTGGAGCACGCGTAGACAATAAACACAGTTATATTAATTAATTAATTAATTCATAAAAAATTTGAGAATACGTGCTAGAAAGTTTGCAATGTTTTCGGAAGAACCTGCCAATTCGGTCACCGTTTCCATAGCAACAGTCGAAAGAAAGTACTATTACAACAAACAAAACGGATCAGCTAAAACATTTAAAATTGTGATGAGATTTCCTCTCAATTTTAACAATATGTTATGCTAAAATATTTCCTTTTTTTTTTGTGGAAATGAGATGTTTTGTTCTTGACATTTTTAAAAACATTTTATTTTTATTTACACTATATTTCCGTGTATGAGCCGAGAATTTTTGGAACGTTTTCTGAAGTTAAGGTACTGGGGTCGGCTTATATACTGATCCGCTTATATCGCAAAAAAAGTAGGCAATTTTCCGTTACTCGGGCGAATGCGATAAATATCGCAATGGAAAGGGAAGGGAAGCTTCAATTAAAGCCGTACTAGAGGTCCGGGATCTATCCAGCAGCGATCCATATGGGTATGGACTGTGAAGCAATCCCATCCCCTCATTGTTGAAAAGTATAGATCGCGAAGCGAACTAAATATGATTGAGTAGCAATCCTCGGGGGTTGACAAGCGATAGCGAGCAGGGGACGTAGCCCCCTAGTCTAGAAAATTTTGTAATTAAATAATTAATACTCTGTTAACACTGTTGCCATTCTTAGTAAATTAAGAAGTAAAAAGGCCAATGAATTGATTAAAAAGTGTTCGAGATTAAATTTTTAAATTTGGACTTCGAGGACGCCTTAGACACCCAAACACTTCCTTTTATAAATGCAGAAATGCTCAACTGATCCGTTACTTATGACCTCAGCAATTTCGCTTCTGATTTTTATAAGTTTAATATTATTTCATCTATATTTATTGCTTTATCTTGCGTTTGTCGCAGCTTGTCTGTGTTTGGACCTTGTGCCATTAAACCAAGTGATCCAACCAGCCCATAGGACAACTGAACCAACTTAACACTGAATATCAAATTTATAGAGTGAGAACATGCAAAGTATCGTCATTGTTCGGAAGATATTTCATATCAGTAATGTAACTTTTTGAAAACGCAGATACTCTTGTAAAATACCCAATCGTGAAAAGAGCCGCGGGACCCCAGTTGAAAGAGCAACGGATTCGCAACCGGATGTGGTTGAAAGTTCAAAACTCAATCTACTCAAAGACCGTCGTGTACAGTGCGGGTTCAAACTGTCGTGGTCTCGGATGCCTTCACGTTGGCGGGTTTTGAAGTTTGAAGAGTGGGGCCAATTCATGTGTTGAACTCGTCATTCGACATTGGTTTAAAATTTTGAGGCATTGTCCTTTCCTTTAGGAATTGATCACGGACCATGGACCCAATAGCTCTTGTTAACTACGTACCTACCTTTTAATGATCACAATCTTTTTTTTATTCCATATGGCTTACTACAAACAATAGTTGGCAGATCAGAAAATACCATTTTTGAAACTTTTCGAAACATTAATATTCTTGTAAAATATCTAAAGGTGTAAGTTTCACAACTGCTTGAAAACCCCATTTGTCTCGATTCGCTTCATTCCCTAAGGGGCTCACATGCATATAGATTCAACTTTCTCTGCATAGGGTCTAACTAGTTTTGACTTTCTTGACCAGCAGAATTCTTCTTGTGGTTCTTTCAACCAACAGGATGAGGTAATTTAATCATTATGCGTGTTGTGGTTTGGAAGAAGCACTTCTCCACTACTTGGAATTATTGCGATGCAGAACGGGCTAGATATTACCATCTAAATAAAAACATAGATAGTTAGAACCCGCATTCCTCTGCTTATTTCCAAAGTATCGCAGAGAGTGAGTTATGATTGCGGCTAATCAAAGAGCTGCATGTTCAGCCTCCTTCAGTAGGTTTTGTTCAAGGAAACTTATAAAGTTGGAACTGTTGGATAAGTTGGTACTGTTGAAGAATATCGGGCCGACCAATGGGTCTGGTGGTTAAGCTGTTTACTTCTAGATCAGAAGGTTCCTGGTTCGAATCCGGGTCAGTGCATGGATTCAAGCGTATGATGCAGAGGTGGCTGGTGCGCCTTAAATCTGTCATGATCGAAAGTCCTTGATTCGGCTTGGTATGGAAGTTTGCAGAGTGAGGTGCCAGCTCAGGTGTTGCGTCGTCATCTAACCGTGGTTCAAAATTACGAGGTGGTGTCCTCGGATCCGTTAAGGGAAATATCCTTGGAATTTTGAACCACTGTCAGATGATGACATCAACACCTGAGAGAGAATCTCATTCTCCAAACTTAAACACCAACCCAACGTGATGCCGCCACAGATTTAGATACATCCGAGACACACCGAAGCCGAAGACAACATCACGTAATTTTAAACAGCAGTCTGATGACGAAGTCATCACCTTAACCCCTCTCCAAGCTTCCACATCAAAGTGAGGTCATTTAAGACCATGATAGATTTAAAGTCCACCAGTCCCCGCTTATGCGACTATTTGGTTGGATTGAGTTTTGAACTCACAACCCTCAAGTTTCTAATCCGCTGCTCTTCCAACTAAGTTACTGCTGGCTCTTGAAATTCGATGGACTTTATTTTTAATGTTGGCAGTGAAGGCCTTAACATTGAGTCATTTCAGAGTCTTTCTTGTTGTTTGAAATATTTTCTTATTCCATTTGACATCGTAACGTCAATTAGACGAAACTAGCTTGGTTACATTAATAAAATACACTATCCAACAATAATGAACCGGACAACAAGATGAGATAGTATAAGGTAAAGAATACATGCTTTAATAGAGGGATGGTCCCCAAGTGCTGCAATGTCACTAGCAACCTTTCTGGGCATACTTTCAACAAGGTTTTGATACACAGCTATGGGTATTGGTGTCCATTCTTGATGTAAGAATGTCGCCAGCTCAGCTGTAGATTTCGGACGTGGTTCCCTGGTCCGTAGGCGTCGCTGTAACTCGTCGAATAAATGTTCTATGAGGTTTAAGTCGGGACTCTGAGAAGGCCAGGGAAGACGTTTTACATCTATATATTTATACCATTGCTTGACAGATGCTGCAACATGACACGGAGCGTGGTCTTCCTGGAATTAACATTCGTCCATTCCATAAAATTGCCAAAGCGTAGGAAGAACCTTATTGTCCAAAATGTTCATGTAGGCGTTCAATTGACCAGGAACAACATGCAAAGGTCTCAGGCATACCACGAAAAACACCCCCAAACAAGTAGTCGGATTTTATGTAAATCTGCTATCGTCCAGTCCATTATTGTAGGGTAGTGTATTTATTCGATGGTGATATGTAGACTATTTACTGTATTAGAGTTATATTAATTCGAATTTCGTAGGTACAGCATTGATTCAAACTGCCTAGGAGCCAGGAGACTCGCTCAAAATCAGAGTCTAGAAGATACGTCTGATCATCTCCAAATTTGAGTTTCCTCATCTCAAAGTCTTGTTGGAATTACAAAGTCACTTGAATTTACATAAGTGACCTTACCACGTGCAAAAAGTTGAAGATTTGAAATCTGGTGACCAACAAAAATTTTTAAGTGTATACCGCTTGCCAAATAGAGATCAAGAGGTTGGATCTTGACCCGAGTTTCCAACACACGTGTGATTCTGGGGGTGGCTGGTCTGCATGTTCCTCACGGAGGGGCAAGATAATGCAGGTGTTGGCAACTTGTCAAGTCGAGGGTGGTATGAATTCCTGATGTGGGGATGCATGCGTGACCGACCGGTGAAACATACTTAACTCAGAACATGGATGTGTTCAGATGGGGAGGCTACAAAAATAAATGCTTTTGGTAGCTGCGCAAATATAAGTTTAGTTCACCCTCCAGGGATTGTTCTTGAACGAGATGTCTCGTCATTATCAAAACTGTCTACATTGCGATGGACAAGATATATCGTCAGTAAAAAATTCTGACTAGATTGGGATGTCGTCAGTATAAAAAAATCAGCAATATCTTGATGATCTCACTCGTCATTAGCAAAATTAGTCAGATTTTGATGGACGAGATATCTTGTTGAAATAACTTTGAGGGTCAACCATGCAAACAAAGATAATTCAAACAGTGGGACATCCCGACAGTTTTATATTTTAACAATGCATATTTTCTGACTATATGCCTTACGCAAAAGTTGCGCAGAATATTTATAGGTCATTTCTGGAACTCTAGACAAAAACATTTAGTACTAAAATGAAAAGAGCTCTTTTGTTGAGTATAACTTCCATTAGAGCGATTCTTGTACTTTGTGGAATCAATACAAGATCTTTGTATAAAACTGCTTTGAGTTATATTTAATCTAAAAAGACGTAAGCAGACTTGACAAAGGAATATGCACTTTTAACGTTGTAAATACTCATTATTTATAGTATGAAGGTATTTAAGACATTTCAGCGTTCTCAGCATGTATTGTATAAAGGTGTGTATGCCATTTCAGAATTTTCAGTGTAGCATATGTTAGATGGAATCAAAATTAGTAAGATATTATCTATATAAAAATAATGATGAGCCACCCAAAATAAATCAAGAAGAAAAATTATACTCTGTTTACCTTCAAACTTTTCTCTAAAGCTTTTGATTTGCAGAACAAAATAACCATATTTGATTAATCAAGTAATTTAAATGTATGTTGGGTATTATTGTGAAATAAAAGTAAAAGTTTCTAAAGACGGAAACAAAAATTTCAAACAAAGATATTTATTTCTCGTAAAGTTGTAGATTTACCTTCGACACTCTTAAAATAACAATGGGCATACTAATGTTTGATAAAATGGATGCCAGTTAAATTAATATCTTTGTGGAAACTGATGACTTATGAAACACTCTGATTACAAATTAAGATGCTACGAATTCAAAAATATTTTCTTAACTTATATTTGTCCATTTAATGACTTTTGAGGCCTGGAATTTCAGATAATTCAACATTTTAAAAACCAGAAAATATATTCTAAACTGTATTCTTTTTTCTTAAACTTTTCAAAATTTTTATATCCACCAGATAAATAACAAACATTAATATGTACACATACACGACATCGAAATATGACAAGTCAAAATGCATTTAAACATTTCATACATAAAAACATGATAGCTCGCTGTTTTCATCAATAACTTTGAAGATTACGCTGTACTGTGTTAAACAACTCCTGTTCATGTAAAATGTCACCTTAATCAACAGTTTATTTACTACCTACTTCCGTTAGTACAGCTGCGTAATACAGCAGCATGAAAATCTTTTTATTCAGTCAAATCTCATGCACAAAAGATGAAATGAATTTCGAGCAGTTTATATGATACAACACAGAAATAGAACAACTGTCTCACTTGTCAATGTCACTTGCATAACATACCGGTCTGTAGCAAATGCACGAGGAGACATCTATCTCAGAAATGGACACGACAACAACGGCATGTCTCTGTAGTTACAAAATATCTACAAAACTTCCAGTGAATTTCAATGAAGGAATCGAAGAAAAACAGGTGACATAATCTTGATTCTGAATCCACGATGATTCAAAATAGCTTTGGGCTAACAATTGAAGACCTTAAACAACACTAAGCTTAACCACATTTTGTAAAATATGAAAAAAAAAATGAAATCCCACACGTACATTAAGGGATAGACTGGATGGCAGAATGTTCTTAAAGGGTGAATAATCCTTGATCACCTACCAGTAATTGACCATGATTCCATATTTCTCATGAATCAAACAAACGAATCTAGTCTATCAATGATCAATCAGTCCAGTCAATCAATGATCAATCAGTCCAGTCAATCAATGATCAATCAGTCTAGTCATTCAATGACCAATAAGTCTAGTCAATCAATGATCAATCAGTCCAGTCAATCAATGATCAATCAGTCTAGTCTGTCAATGATCAATCAGTCTAGTCAATCAATGATCAATCAGTCTAGTCAATTAATGATCAATCAGTTTAGTCAATCAATGATCAATCATTCCAGTCAATCAATGATCAATCAGTTTAGTCAATCAATGATCAATAAGTCTAGTCAATCAATGATCAATCAGTCCAGTCAATCAATGATCAATCAATCTAGTCAATCAATGATCAATCAGTCTAGTCAATCAATGATCAATCAGTCCAGTCAATTAATGATCAATCAGTTTAGTCAATCAATGATCAATCAGTCTAGTCTATCAATGATCAATCAGTCCAGTCAATCAATGATCAATCAGTCTAGTCTATCAATGATCAATCAGTCTAGTCAATTAATGATCAATCAGTTTAGTCAATCAATGATCAATCATTCCAGTCAATCAATGATCAATCAGTTTAGTCAATCAATGATCAATCAGTCTAGTCAATCAATGATCAATCAGTCCAGTCAATCAATGATCAATCAATCTAGTCAATCAATGATCAATCAGTCTAGTCAATCAATGATCAATCAGTCCAGTCAATTAATGATCAATCAGTTTAGTCAATCAATGATCAATCAGTCTAGTCTATCAATGATCAATCAGTCCAGTCAATCAATGATCAATCCGTCTAGTCAATCAATGATCAATCAGTCTAGTCTACCAACGTAACAGCTGCTCCAATGCTCACTTCACGCGTCTGTAGGAACGACAAAGTGTCTCATCTGACTGAAGTTTGACCTGAGCCAGTTCGAATAATAACTACCAGCAGTGACGTCTCCAAATTAATTGTGTTACCATCTCAGAAATTTACCAAACGCCACTCATTATAAGAAGGAAACCCATTACGAGCGGCTGGTTCGTCCGGCTCTTTTGAGCTCTGTCAGCACACAGCTCGGCGTTAACACATTACAAAGGGCCATCTTGGTTAGCTCAGTTTAGAACAGATCAAATTACTAAATAGCTTATATTATTGAACTACTAAACGAATAAGGCGAATAGAAATGGCAGAATGCGGTGTTTGATATCATTTAAATATATTGGTCATAACAGTTTTTTACCTTACGCCATATTGTGGCTTCATTAAGAAAAACTGTCTATTAAACTTAACGTGGAATACTTAACATACATATTACTTTGATAGAAATGTTTTTCAGAGGAACAGAATTCCTTCTCATAAAACAAGTTTTTACATACGTATATTCTAACTCAAAAAAGATTTTCAAGGTTTTTAAACACCAAATGTGTGTGTGTTCTAAGAACTCTTATTTTGCCATCCAGTCTCTTCTTGATTTATGAGCGCATATCCTACAATTACGTTTTCGTGTTCGTTGTTTCGAGATAATAATGTGCTAGTTACAGTTTCTGGTCTAAACGATCAACTTAAGAATGTTTTGATTCGGATTGAACTAGATTACATTGGTAATATCAAATTGGAAATGAATGCTGGGGAAGGATTCCGGTCAAATCTTCCACAGAAGTATGGGAAAACTGTTCTCGACCAAGATTAGATGAACCGGCCGTTCATAATGGGTACCTGCTTTAGAGGGAGTAATTACTCAGCCATTTCCATCAATACAACAATTGTGGGTACAGCTTCAGTCTACGTTTATCGTGGTTTATCGGCCTTTTTTTGGCGCACGTTTCGAATCGAGTTATGGCAGGTTAAGGCAACCTATATGTATCATGTTTATCTCGTTTATAATAAACCGCTACAATCTTAGCAAGCGGAAAGTTTAAATTTTCGTTTTGAATATTTTAGAAAGTTCTTTCAAAATCCGTTAATTTGATTTCATTGGTCTTTTTAAATTTTTTCTTCGATTTCATTGGTTCTTTTAACTGTGTTTCGCTAGTTGTGAAATTTTCTTTTATTTTAATTTATGTCAAAGTACAGTGCCGTCGTCTCAGGTTGCATTTTATATATTTTATTTATGTATATTTATATATATATATATATATTATCTGCATCCATGCAAAATGTTTAAAATTTTTTTTACAAATCTGTTTCTGAAGCTTGTTACTTTCCATTGAAAAAAGAAACATATTTTGGAAATCATTATTTCCTTGGCGACATTAAGGTGCGATAAAAAAAAGTGCCAAGGCCGTTGTCACACCAATAAACGTAAACTGAAGCTGTACGCAATTTTCGGTTAGCCCGTTGTTGTAATAAGGTCTTCATGTTTATTACGTCAAATTCAAACCGGTCTTTGAGGAAGAAATAAATAAATTTTTCCCTCACTCAACAATGAAACGAAAAATGTAGTTTACATCATATCCAATTCCAAACTGCACAAATCAAGATGCCCTTGTTACACTATACAGTCTGAAATAATCCTCTTCCATTTACTTGATGAGAAACAATCTCCGTCCGTACTCGCATCTTTCCGCGACTGCTCAGACTGTCATGAATTAGCAAACTGTGTGAATGGTGGTGTGAGCCTCCCTTGTCCCAGAGGATTGCGTCCTCGTGTTGGAGGATGCCCCTGGGCCGAGAGGGTCCTCATGTCACATGCTCGGACGCCTGTAGTCTCTGTATGCAGGCCTCGCTGCCGTTGCTCGAAATTTGATGTCTTCTTCAGCAACTTGACGAATCGTGGAATGACTATAAAAGAAAACCGAGGAATCAATTTCAATCAGGGTTCTAACATAAACGTAAAAGGATGCGAGTATTCCTTTCTTGTTGACGTATCGTGAATTACACATTTGGGTTTCAATTGGAATCTCACACAGTTTGTTACAGGGTTCCCCCTCTATTTCAGAAGTAAAATTCCATGACTTTTCCATACAAATTCTGACAAAATTCCAGATTATACTTAAGAAATTCACGACATTTTCAAGGTGAAACACCAAGAAATAATTTCGCTTTCAAATAGAATTTGGTCAATAATAAAAGCCAATTTAAGAATTATACACTGTAAAAATTAATACACAAAGCACAAGTAATTTTGCATTAAAATTACTTATTCAAATAATCCAATATTTTTGACTTAAAAATCAATTTGTGAATTAATGTATCATAAGCATGCAATTCTTCAATTTAAGCCAGTGGACGAAACACAATTATTAACCTGTTAAATATTAGCTGTTCGGTTGCATCATTGTTCTGTAAAATCGGTTAAAAAATTCAATTTTGAAAATAAAGTGATACGAAACTGTATACGAATCTTACTGGCTACGTTTCCCCCAACACGTTTGATAGTACATGATCAATCATTTTCCAGGTCATTGAGGCGATTTTCCAGGTTTTAGACGAAAATTCATTACTTTCCCTGTCTTTTCTCTGATATTTTTGGACAAAATTAAATACCCTGACAATTCCAGGTTTTTCAGGTTTTTCCTGACCCGTCAATCCTGAAATCAATATAATTATTTATACGTTGTAACGTTTCTGGTCTATTTTGAGACAAAATACTGGACACATTTATAAAATATATATTAGAAGTTAAGTTGTAGAATTATTTACATTACAATTTACATCAATTTAAAGATTGAATTGCACAGCATTGACACAAATCTCCAAGGAAACAGGAGGCTCGCTCAAATCCCGGAGTCTCGGGAATACCGTCTTCTCCTCTCAAAATTTTAGTTTCATCTCCCCAAAAGTTTTGATGGGAAATCACAAAGTCACTTGAGTTGACACCAATGACATCAACACCTGCAAAGGGGGATTTGAACACAGCTGTCAGCTGCGAGATAAATTCGGATTTCATTCCGAAAAGAGAACAGATTTAAGGTCTTTCTGGCCCGGGTTCAACTGTCAACACACCTAGGTGGCTCATCTGTATTTTTCTCACGGAGGGCCCAAGATAATGCAGGTGTTGACAACTTGTTTTCGATATGAATCCCATATGTGGGAGGGCAAGATCGAACGGTACAACAACTATTTATATGAAACACATTGAACAAATATTTATTGTTTAAATAGTATGAACATAATATTCAAAAGCAATCGTATTTTAGGGAGGTTAAGGATTAAAAATAAATTTATTTAGATTAAATTATAAAACAACGTATAAATGAAATTGAATTGCTGATTTGTGATCAGGGGAAGGACGTCTGAGCTGCAAGACGTATAAAACAAAAGAGAAAAGTGTGAGATGAGCGCAATAAAGTTTTGAATTTATGAACAAAGTCCTCGGACTTGGAGGCTTAAAACAAATGTGTACAGCAAGAAGAGAAAAAAATATGTGATGTGTTGAAGCAGGCCTTGAATATGTAGTTGAATATTTGTTAGTATTTTCAAAGGTAAGAAGAGTATTGGGAATAAAAAAATATTATTAATGTATAAAAAATCATGCTTAAATTTATGCACAGAAAGAAAGAAAAACATCAATACATAATTCTCCAGTTAGAATTAAAGTTCTTAGCTTAGAATTAACCTCTTAACTTACCACATGAGATAAAGTGTGATGGCGACGAATACTACAAAAGCAGAACCTACTATGATCATCGCATACATCCATAAACTCGTCTCGCTATCATCTGCAAAGAGTAAACATAAAGTTTAAACTGAGAAATTCCTCAAAATAAAATGATTGATAATTAAAGTCAGTACAAAGATAAAACATTAAAAACATTTATAAACATTAAAAATTTTCGAACATCCACTAATTTGTTAAGATTTTTGAATAATTATTTTTATTGCACCTTGAGATTCCCTCGATAAAATTGAAATAACTTTATTTGTTCCATAAGTGTGTTGTATGTTTTATCAATCTTTATTATTGCATGCATATGGTGAATACGATGTCACGCATCGGGCGTCTTCTCTCGTCCCGTGGACCAATCATATAATGAATTATCGTTTTATCGTTACCACCCGGCAGACTAAAGTAATCTAAGGATCATGTAACTTCTAGTTTTTCTCAGATGATGTTGGACACATAAAAAATCTATAATCAGTCTGCACAGCTAAGCGCTCTTGTATGGTTAGTTTTAACTTTCGTTTTCTGGTTGAATACATCTGCTTTTTATTTTGCTCTTTCGTTAATTTGCGTATTTGAATGATATATATATTTATATTATTCAAAAACGCAAATTAACGATTTCTTTCTGACGTGGAAATTAACTTTCGTTTTCTGACACAATGTAATGTAACAACAATAATAATCTCTCTATATTAAAAAAAAAGTTACCGCCGCCGCCAATGCCGTTATTGAAAACTGTGTTGTTTAGCTCGATTCTTAGTAATTTAACAAAAATGTAATAACACAATGTCCGAAAGCCATTAGACTTTGGGAAATGCCAAAGTTGTGTAACATACAGACCATCAATGTCCAAAATTTGTAACCTACAGGAAAGAAATGTCAAAAGTCTGTAACCTACGGATCTTGAAATTAAATATCTTTTTTAGTAATTTTGGATAACAATTCCTGTTTTTGAATGATTGTATATAGTATTCTAGGCCTATAAAGAATACACCAAAAAAGTATTGATATTAAATTTCAAAATTTTAAAAATTACTCATATTTAACATTTAGTGTACCTACATTTTGAGAATCACAAATTAGCATTATCCACTGTACCTTTATATTTCCTCAATAATTTCTAGCCCACTAGGAGAGCCCACTGAGGCAAGGTGAACCCCTAATAGAGTGAATTGAAGTGAAAACACTTTATTTGTTCAATAATTGTGTTGTAGGTTTATGAATCTTTAATATTCCATGCATATGATGATATACGGTGCCACGCGGACCAATCAGAAGACGAATCAATGGATGGGCGTCTTTTCTCGTCCGTGAACCAATCACATGTTGAATTATCGTTACCACCCGGCAGACGAAAGTATTATGTGGATCACGTGACTTCTAGTATTGCTCACATGATGCTGGACACATAAAAAGATATTATCGTTCACTGTGTACTTTTGTATTTCCTCAATAATTTCTATCGTAGTGGGAGAACCCTCTGAGGCACGGTGAACCCCTAATATAGAAAGGTGAAAACCATTGAAGAATAGAAGCGACTGGAATGAAAGTAAGATTAATTACCACGTCAAATGCATGGAGTCACATCTGTAACAATTGTTTTTATTTGTTTGAATTTAATAAATTTAAAGTGAAATAACGTAAAGAATAACGGTCTTGAGAACATTTGACAGTTAAGAACATTCCTGAAAAATTTATTTCCATGACTTAATCTACTTTCATCCTAATCCCCTCTGTTACAGAAACAAACAACTCACTACGAACTTTTCGACACTTCTTCAATTTTTTTTAACGTTTCTTTCAACTATGCAGAAAATACGTATTCGAGTAGAATAACACAGAACGAGAGAAAGGTACATAGTCAGTCAAACAATATGAATGCAACGATTTACTGATCAAATTCTATAACAAAAGTGCCCACCGATGCAAGTGTAATTAGTCTCAGTAAGGGGGTAGTTGAATTACCGTTACACTGGAGCCACACAACGGGACATTGGCGAAGTTCCATGATCAATCCGGAAACCAGTTTACTTGGAATGTTATGAAAAGGAAAAAAAAATTGAGAGAGCGCTTGATTTTGATGATAGTAAGAAAGGGATATATACCCCAGAAATTCATTACACTAAAACGTCTGTTTTAACCGATGACAACATATGAACTTAAAACAGATTCCCCCAATTACTCATTGGTATTGAATTTAGTGATATACCTGACTATCAAGTGGCACATTATATATGTGAATACAAAACTAATAAAACATTTACTAATTTGCACAGCGTTCTTCAGTAACTTCGTAATCGTAAATATTTTTTGTAAATTAAAAAAGGATAAGTTCCTTTAAAGAGAAATCTTAAGTACTCTTAAATAAAAATAATCATACCTTTTTTATTCAATAGTGTTATGTTACTTTTTCAGTTTTAATAGGTATTTTAAGAAATGATAATCACAGAAGATGGTCAAATAATTTTTTAAGTGAGAAATATTCTTTATATGCCAGTAAATATATTTGCACTAGTAAATTTATTGAATTTGGTAATCATTGATTATGTTAATAATTTGACTGTGTATGAACAAGATTTTAGGAAGCAAAAAATTCACAAAATAATTCGTAATTCTTTTTAAAAGTGAAAATAAAAAGATTTGATCAAATTAAAAAAAACTATACCTTTAAACCTATCTAAAGTAGAAAAATATGTAAAAATTGTTTTTTATGCTTCATTATTTTGCCCCTGCCTGTGACGTGCTCTCTGATTATTATTTTTTTTAAATAGAGTTTCCTTTAAGTGCTTATTCATGTTTAGTTGAACGAATAATGATTTTTATTTCCAAAAATGGAACTCATTCCATCTTTATGAATTCCCAAAAGACCTTATTAGAGCGAATTCTAAACAGCATTAGGTGCAAATGTTGTTACAATATTAAGGTAGAATTATTAAAATGCGTAACAACTCGGAGGAAAAATAATGAAAATTTAATTCATAAAAATTAAAATAGTTTGTAAAAGTTATAAAGTCTTGTTGGTCACATTATTACAAAGTACATTTTGATAATGTTTGCTATTATTTCAATATACCACAAGATAAATTTAAAAACACAAGGTGATACTCTGGCAAGCCATAACCAACCAAACCAGTTCAAACCAGAACATCACATCCGGGTATATATGTTTCTAGAAAATGTCACCGAGTTCTTGTCCTGAAACGTATTAGTTGAATGCGAGTTCCAGAAAGAATACCGTAATTTACCACAGAATGAAGCATGTCCAATTTGTTTTTTGGTTTGAAAAACACTTCGCATCTTTTTCGAAAAGATAGTACTGCGCAAATGTTAATTCTCCACCAAGAGGTAGTTGACCGATTTCGTAGGATCGAAATCTAATACCGAAACGGCGGTTTAAACCTCGGATAGAGCATTGTGAATACAATTTCCTTTATAATCGGGATATTATCGTTGATCCACGGTATAACATGAACTTGTGAATACGGCCGTTAGCGGTTTATCTTCGCGTTAAAATTGCCCTACAGTGTTCTGCAGCCTCAGCTGCTGAAACCTGTTCCAAACTGTCACCAGTTCTGTAAAATGAACAATTTTTGCCCTACTTGTATCTTCCTTCCCATGGACAAAAAGGACAGTTTTGTTTCGATGATCTATCTCGTCCTTGGCAAAATTGACACGACCTATGGAGATATACAGTATATGGACAAAAGTATTCGGACACTGCACGTTTTCAGAAAAATCTATTTAGTAACGGGTAGGCCCTCTTTTTGCAAGTATTACAGCTGCAACACATCGAGGTATACTTTCCACAAGTTCTCTGTAAGTCTGGGCAGGGATAGCTCGGATGCTTCTTGCACGGCTGTGAGAAGAGATTGTTGTGAAGATGGGCGTACGCGGTGGTGTCGTACTCGTCGCTCCATTTTGTCCCACAAGTTCTCGATCGGATTGAGATCGGGGCTCTGAACAGACCAGTCAAGCAAATTCACCACATCTTCAGGAAACGAGTCTAGCACACGTTTTGCAGAATGACACGGAGCTCGATCCTGTTGGAAAAAACAGCCCTCATTGCCGAAGTATTCCCATAGTGTAGGCAAGAACGAATTATCCAGAACGTCGAGGTACATGTCAACGTTCATGGTACTGGTACATAAAGCAATGGGCAGAGTCCGAACCAGGGAAACAACCCTACACTAAGTTGGGTCCACCTCCGAATTTTTGCTATGTCCAAATGCTTTGTCCATGCAGTGTATGTAGTAGAAACACCTAGAGCTGTACTTAACGTCACACTGGAGGAACACAGAGGTCAATTGGCGAAGATACTGAAGGGAATCAATCCCAATCATCCGAGAACAACACCTCGTAATTTCGAACAGCGGTGAGATGACAAGGTCAACACATGAGTAATATCCCACTCTCCACACCACGCCAACGTGAGGACATTTTAAGGCACGTCTGTTCGCACTAGCCCCCGCGTATACGACAGTCTTTTGTTGGCCCTAGCAATAAAATAAAAATCCTTCTAGACAGCAGCTCTTAAAGATGGGCTACCTCGACGCACTGTTTCTCTACAGAAAAATATTCAATTACAGATGCAAAATTATGGTATACAAAAAATGTAAGAAAAATACCTACAAAAATACAGTTAGATACACTACCCTACAATAATGAACCGGACGCCAGCGGATTTGCTTAAAGTCCGACAACTTGTATGGGGTTTGTTATATGTTTTCAGTGGTTTGGCCTGGGACCTTCGCATGTTGTTTCTGGTCAATTGAACCGACGCCTACACGAACATTTTGGACAATCAGGTTCTACCAACGCCCTGGCAATTTTATGGAAGGGACGAACGTTACTTTCAAGATGACAAAGCTCCATGTCATGTTGCAGCCTCTGTCAAGCAGTGGTATCGAGATACGGATGTATCTTCCCTGGACTGCTCAGAGTCCCGACCTAAATCCCATAGAACATTTGTGGAACGATTTAGAGAGACGTATACGGACCAGGGAACCACGTCCGGCGGCAGGAATGGACACAAATCCCCATAGCTGTGTATCAGAACCTTGTTGAAAGTATGCCCAGAAGGGTTGTTTGTGATATTGCAGCACGTGGGGGACTATCCCCCTATTAAAGTATGTATTCTTTCCCTTATTCCATCACATCTTGCTGCCCGGTGCATTATTATAGGGTAGTGTAAGAGATAAAGCAAAACATTTCATCAAAACTGATTACTTATTGAATTGAAGTCATTAAAAATTTGCCAACCTCCAATAATACGGTTTAAAAATCTATGTTGAAATCGTTGTCATGCATTCTTCTTTTAAGGTTTAACATAAAATTATTTTAAGTTTCGGTTGTTTTTCTAAGTAAAAAAAAAAAAAAAAAAAGCAATACAAGAAACTAAAAATGAATAATTAATTTTGAAAATGAATCCCACAGCCTGCAATATTCGAACCTGTACTGGCACGATTCATTAAAAATCAAATACAGTTATAAACAGGTATTTTAACTACCCTTAAAGTATTAGTCTGACGAAATAAATTAAATTTCATTACTTAGTTTTTTTCAGACATCGGTTATCAGTACAGTATAAAATAAAAGGTTTCGTACTTTTCGAACTCAGGAAGCTATACTTAAGGCACGAGTGCATTTCGAATATTGAATATAACATCATGGTAATCACAATTTTTCATAAAAAGCAGCATGTCAAAATTACTTTGCAATTCATGTTGAATGAAAAAATTATGTTGAGTATTGCTTTCTTTTCCTCTAATCTACATTTCCAGCTGTCATTATGATAATGCCTTATAATTTAGAACATGGGGAAACTTTTCTTTGCCACTATCAGCCTTCGAAAAGCTTGGGGAAACGAAATGTTGTCAAAAGAAGAACAAATGTTGATGTAATGTCTCCTAGAAAAGTGTCCAGTCATTAGTCTGGAAAATAGCCTTTTTTTTAATCACTTTTGTAGTTATCCTTTCGCAGGGAAGAAAATGAAGATTGTTGTTGGTGTTTCAGCTTCTTGTGTTAGTGTTTTAAACCTTTTAAAGACATGCTATTAAAAGAGTAATTCGTTTTTGAAAGAACTTAATCTTTTTTCAGAAGAAAAAACGAATGCTTTCAAAGATATTTACGACATTTAATGTATTTATATTTTCTACAAGCTGAGCCTATTTTTTAAGCAAATGTGTATGATAAAGTTATTTTTCACAGCGTGTGTTGGGTTATGAGTCGTTTCTACTTGACTTGTTACTTCATTCAACAGAAATGTTTTTATGTTTGATGCAAATTACAAGTGTAACAGCGTTTGTGAAAAAATATTGTTTCAAAGATGTAATAGCGTTAAAAAATTGCATGCGTGTTAAATGAACGTGAAGTGATTAAAATCAGACGTAAAATCGTATAGTAAACATGTGCTTGGTGTACGTATATTATTTTAATATGCGAGCAGATTTTGTTAAAAAATGAAACGGATATACACACTGATGCAGAGACCTGGAATTGATACAAATTATCCATTAGAAAAGTATATAAGTAATTATTATTTATCCAGAACAAAAAAAAAATCAAAGTTCACGTCACTTTCCAAATTGCAAATGTACTTGAATAAAAACGTTAAAGTTTATCAAGAAGTTATTATTTACAAGTAAATTAAATCAAAGCCTGCATTACTTTTGAAATTATAAAATGTGTTTCAATATAAATGCTACATTTTTATGCGATTGTTATTATATTTACAAAGAACGCGAAAGTAAATCAAAGCATTCACCACTTTTGAAGTTCAGAAATGTGGTCAAATAAAAAATGTGACAATTATCTAGTAGTTATAGGAAATTAAATCAAAGCCAGAACTTTTGAAATTAAAAAAGTTAATATAATTTTAAACAATAAATGTATCAAGCAGTAAACGTTGAGATTATTTTTGATACATAATATCGAAGATATTTTAAATCTTACTGTTTAAGAAATTAAAACTTGAGCTACAAAATAAAACAAAGAAAAATAATGCTACGTATTACTGGAAAATTAAGCAATAACAAAGATAAGTGGTAAAATTTAAATCCCTCTTTAAATATATTTTGACTTCTCCCATTCTTGCTAAGATTGATATATTTTTTTTTAAACAAACGCACACACACACACACACACACACACAATGAAATAATTTGTTACTACTTTTCCAAATCGGTAACATGGCTGAAGATTGCAATTCATTCTGTTTGGTTTGGTTCGTTGGTTTTTTATGGCACAAGGACCAAATCTGGCCAAACGGTGACAAGTATCGGCTATATTTTAAGATATATAAATTTAAGGATTGTTGGTATCGCTTGTAAATATGGCAATGAACTCTTATAAACGAACGCGATAAAAAAAAAGAGATTGATAGAAGAATACGATTGAGAAGTGCGAGAGAAGTTCGTAAGTAAAGATTACCTTGAATGTATTTTAACGTTGCATTTACTTTAAAGATAAGTTTTAACAGGACAACACACATGATTATATACAGCCGTCAAAAAAAAAAAAACCGACTCACCCGATTGCAATTTTACAATTTACATCACTGAACAAAAAGGAAGGTAGCAATCGATAGGGATTAATGTTTTCTACAAATATCAATAGTTAAAATTTATTTAAGGGGCCGTCACATATAAAATTGGGTTATTGCTCCGATAATTTTAATACGAACCCACATCTTTGGTCACAAATTTAGATTCCACACACAATTTGAGGCTGATTTGATAAAAAAAAATCATGAAAAAGAGTTAAAATTGACAGAGAAAATCCATAAAAACAATTTTGGGAGCGTGTAAGAGTTGCACTCCGCAGTAGAAAGGGCGGATTCCGAACAGATAGTCCGATTCAGGGTGTATATGTCGCTTTCAACGACTGCTTAAGGAAGGTTTGTTAGAGAGTAACACTTAGATAGTGTAGTTGCGTCCAACAAGTGGTTTATTACAATCCTAACCAAACAGTAACCTTACCTAATCCTAACAGTAAAAGTAGGTTGCTAATTATGTTTCAGAAATATATGAATTATGAAGTTAAATTATGCCTAGAAACGAGTGATAAAATACCCTTCACACAAAAGCTTTATAATAAATCATTTAATAATATACAAGCACATTATAAATATTAATATGATGTGAAGGGATAGTTAATAACCTGTTACAGACGCCGTGGCATGGTGTCTATTAAGCTGGCGACAAAGTCAGAATCCTATCTAATTGAATCCCAGGATCTGTTAGCAGAAATTTCTGTTTTCACTTTGTGAACAATCCCCAATAACGATAGTAATCATCGAAATTTGCTAACAGTCTCACTGCGCTACTAATTATGCATGTAATAAGCTGATGTTTGGAATTTCCGATGTTTCTGTAACAGTTGAATCGCATGGAGTGAAAATGTGCCCATGTTTCTATTCATAATTTTTATAAATATTAATTTCATAATTAATAAAAAATAGTAAAATTTAGTTTTTTTTTTTAAATGTTTATAGATTGTGTGTGAGTTTTTAAATAGCAAAGGACGGGACCCCCCTTTTTTTTTTTTAGCAAATATAACAAAAAACGTGAAACACCAATTTAACATTAGGAGATCCATTTTTCAAACACTTACGAATCATTGAAAAATACAATGAAATTGATCAACTTTTTTTTATTTTCTGTCTGAAATTGTGTATAGAATCAAAATTTGTGATAAAAGATGGGGGTTGGTATTGAAATTATCGGAGCAAGCACTCAGTTTATTATGAAGACGGCCCCCTAGACAAATTTTAAGTATTGATATTTGTAGAAAAAATTCATCCCTATCAATTGTTACCTTTCGTTTTGTTCTGCTATGTAAATAGTAAAATTGCGCTTGGGGGAGTCGGTTTTTTTTTTGACAGCAGTACATAATACGATTGCGAAATTAAATTGAAGATATATCAAATAAAAGCTATAAGGTTTAAGTAGTTTCTTCGAAAACGTCCAATTTTTAAAGGTGCTAATGTCACAATCACACTATATTGTGAGATTCTATACGTTTTTGTTCCATATTTTGACACAAGGAATGTACGAAATGAAAATCTACTTTAGAATAATATAAAATGAACAAAACATTAAAGGAAAGTGTTTTGATGAACGCTACAAAATCTGAAATGTATTTATTTTTTCTTAGCTTTAGGCATTCAAGGCACATTACATTTAACGTAAATAGCATTTAAATAAATATTTGAGTATTGATAGACACTGATTTAGTTTACCATTACGGAACTGTAAAAGTTCTTCGTAGAACGCTTTAGGATAAATACACCTTGACGTTCATCACGTTTCCGAATTTAAAGAAACACTTGACAAAAGAATTTTAAGGAAAGGGATTTTTCACTTTTCCAAAAAGAATTCTTGAAGAACGGATGGTATTTTATCTTCTGGTGAGGAAGAACAAGCCCAGCATTTTTTACTTTATCTTGAGCTTTTCAAATGCAGATGTAAGCAAGTTTCTTGGAAAACCTCGAAACAGTTTTTGTTAAGGGATTTCGTTTTTCGAGTATTCGAGAAATGCATTTCGTATTAATTTATTTCTTACACAATATAAATATTGTTTTCAATTTACCTGTAAAGTTTTAGTCTCTTATAAAATATGTTAAAAGTTAAGTGTAAATCAACGATGTTTCAGAACGTCACATCTGTTTTACGGTAATAAGAAATAACTGATAAGAACTGAGCTTTCAGAAAAATAATTGATATTTCACATTAACTATGTTTTAGAACGTTAAATATGGTTTCATGTTAACGGTGTTTCAGGAAGCTAACTGATATTTCACATTAACGATGTTTTAGAACGTTAAATATGGTTTCACGTTAACGTTGTTTCAGGAAACTAACTGATATTTCACACTAACGATGTTTTAGAACGTTAAATAAGGTTTCACGTTAAGGGGGTCCGGAACAAAAAAATCGTCATATTTTCGAAATTTTTTTTTAAAAGAAATTATCTGTGTTTTTCTGTTTAAAATGACGTTTAAATCATGTTTTGATCTTAATTAGAACTAGAGAAATAATAATTTTTGTGGTGCGTTGTTTTGAAAATCTAACGATCTTGACAGTTGTTGTCATGGCAACAACATTTGTCTTTAAAACTTAAATGCGTTTTTCTCCATGATACATGTTTTCAAGATTTCATGTATTCAAATTGCTATAAGTCAAAAACCGATAAAGTTTAAGGGTTGACATTTGGAATATATCTTTTTCAAACATTATACTTTCATTTTGATTCAGCAAATTTGAAACAAATATTTACTTTTAAAAATATGACTTAAAAAAAATACCTTAAAATTTTCAAAAGTTTTCATTCAAATATTTTTTATTTTTTATTAGATTAATATTTTTTAAATTGCTGAATCAAAATTAAAGTTTATAAATTTGTGAATAATTTACTGCAAGAATTTTGAAAATTGATCAAGAATATTTTGAGTTTTAGCAATTTAAAATGACCCCTCTTTTTTTCAAAAAATTTTAATTTAAAACTTTTAAAAAACTTTTGGAAAAATTTCGTGTTGTGATTACGCTTATTAGTTAGATGGTAATCAGTGGAAAAAAATTCTAAATTCTAAATTAATAATTAAAATTTTTTTTCAATGTATCCCGGACCCCCTTAACGGTGTTTCAGAAAGCTAACTAGTATTTCACGTTAACGATAGTTCAGAACGTTAAATGATGTTTCACGTTAACATTGTTTCAGGAAACTAACTGTTATTTCACATTAACTGTGTTTTAGAAAGTTAAATAAGGTTTCACGTTAACTGTGTTTCAGAAAGCTAACTGATATTTCACGTTAACGATATTTCAGAACGTTAAATGACGTTTCCTGTCAACGATGTTTCAGAACGTTAAATGATGTTTCACGTAAACGTTGTTTCAGGAAACTAACTGATATTTCACATCAACGTTTTTTCAGAATGCTAAATGTTGTTAGTAAAGAAATGTCTCGTCGATATAACCTTTTTTTATGATGGTGAGATCAAGAACTGGTTAGTTTTCTTCTAATGACGAGGTATCCCGCTCATCAATATTCGATCAATTTTGCTATTTATAATATATCTAGTCGAATCAACAACCAAGAGCGTTAAAAACCCATCTGACTTTAGGATTTTGAAATAGATCTGTCAGCACCATCGTTTCAACCCCGAGTAACTCATCCCACGAGAGCTTTTTTTCTGTAAAGCTAAATATAGATGTCGCTACTGTTTACTTAAACTTTGATGTATCATCACCCCAAAACTCTAGCGTGAGAACAATACGAATCGTATACAAAGAGTACACATCCAACACTCAAGATATTTAAGTTCTTATTATTCCAAGAACATTAAGAAAAGTATACAGTATGTGTATCATCACATTAACCTTTACGATGTGGCAGATTGACGTTTGTTACCACTAAACTATCGCTTACACCAGTGGCATGGTAGCGGTGGTTGTTATCCCCCTTTTAAGTGACCTCTGGCATCGATAGTCATTTAGGAGCTGTCAACGACTGACCTTCTAGATCAGTGGTTGCCAAAGTGGTCCCTACGGACCGCCAGGAGTCCGTGAGACCACTAGGGGGGGGGGGTCAATGCTAAATTAAAATTAATTTGGGGGTGCATGAACAACGTCAAGTGGGTCCGCGAAAGGTTTGATGTAAAGTAAAAAAAGTGTGACCAATTTTATTATTATGAAAGTTAAAATAAATAACAATAAATAAATTGGAACCGATTTTTACGTCTTGAGAATAAAATATATTTTGTTTTTTTCTTATATCTTAAATTTGTGTCTTTTTTTTACTGATAACAGTATGATGTGAGATGAAGATAATATGCAGATAATATAGTCTGAATACTTAAAATGCGGCTTTTTTCCATTATCAGGAAATAGTACTTTTCCTATGCACCTTCTATGCAACATGCCTTCAATGCAAATTTGTCAAACAAATCAATGAAACTTCCTAAGCTTATGGAACATTTGACAAAAGTCCATAGAGATAAAAAAAGATAAAGATTAAGCTTTTTTTTTAAACAGCCAAATTAAAATATTTGGAAACACCGTCATTGCGACAACTCGAAGGCTACGGTTTTCTAAGAACGCAGAGCCGTTATCTAGCAGCCGTGGTACGTCATGATGCCGCGGGCATAACTAGGCGGCCGTCTAAACAGAGACCAGAGATGTCAACTTACACGGGCAGAATACGGTGGAGAATAGGCAATACAGACGGCTGTCATGGTTTAATTTATTCCAGAAATGATACAAAATGTCTTTTTTATTCTCTAGTCCAAGTTTCTAACTTCGTGATAGTTGAAGATAGATTGAAAATTTCAACGGACTTCAAATCAGCGTAGAATTTTACATCAAATTGATACCAAAAACAGATTTATTATTAATTTATGTACCATTTGATTATTTAATTATTTTTATTAAATAATTATTTAATTATTTTTATTAAATAATTATTTATTTATTTAAAGAAAATTACATTTTAGACATCGTTCTGGTGTAAAATTTTCCGCCGATTTCAAATACGTAAATTTTTAATCGATTTTTAATGATCCCGATTTTGAAAAAACGAACTAAACAATGCCAGTCAAAATTTTTGTTCGTTTTGCTAACCTCCGCTCGAATTGTTTGGCGCAGGAAATGAAATGTAGCCGCTACAAGAGAAAGAACGTTCCCCGACTGTTTGAGACCGCTATGACGATCGTCATACAAATGGCGGCTCCGCTCATTTTCGTTACGCTTACAAAAAACGCTCTCTAAAAAACCAACGCCATCTGTTTGTATAAACAACGTTTTAGTGACGTCATCCACAGCTACATTACGGTTGCCAGATAACGGCTCAGCTTTCTTAGGAAACCGTAGCTTTAAGCTTCGGTTTCCTAAGAAAGTGGAAAGTGGAGCCGTTATCTAACAGCCGTGATACGTCATGATGCCGTGGGCATAACTAGGCGGCCGTCTAAACAGACTCCTGAGGTGTCAACTTAGACGGACAGAATACGGTGGAGAATGGGCAACACAGAAGGCTGTCGTGTTTTTTTTTCTTCGAGAAACAAAACAAAGTGGCTTTTTTTATTCTCTTGTCCAAAGTTTCTTTCAAATCAGCGTAAAATTCTACGCCTGATCGATAACAAAAACAGTTTTATTATTCAACTATTTACCATATCATTATGTAATTATTTATTAAATAATTAATTATTTCTTCTTCTTCTTTCTAATCCCACTGATCTGGATCAGATCAGGTCCATAAGTCCAAACGCCCTCAATCTCCCTAGAACCACACCAGGGCTACGCAGTAGGTACTTCCGCGATAACGCAATGCATCCTAGTAAATGCTCGGCGGTGGCCTCACTTGTGTTGCACTTTGTACAAGTGGGGAATATTTATTATTAAATAATTTTTAATTATTAATAAATAATTATTAATAATTAATTATTAATAATTAATTATTTATTTAAAGGAAATCACATTGAAGGTATCGATCTGGTGTCAAATTTTCCGCAGATTTCAAATCCGTTGAAATTTTCATTCTGTGATTAACGATCCCGATTTTACAAAAACGAACTAAACAATGACTGTCAAAAATGTTTGTTTGTTTCGCTCCCCTCCGCTCGAATCCTTTAGCGCAGGAAACGAAATCTTACCGCTCCGATCATTTTCGTTACGTTCACATACAACGCAACAATTCTAGGAAACCAACACCATCTGTTAGTATAAACAACGTTTTATTGACGTCACCCACAGCTACATCACGGCCGCTAGATCACGGCTACGCTTTCTTAGGAAACATAAGCTTCAGAGACAACATATGAGCGAGAGACGGATGGACTGCGTGCTTCTTATAACATTTCTTTACGGATTGCAAAATCCGAAACGCGGCACACCATTGATTAAGGACGTATTATACCAACTGTAAAAGGATTGACGAAATTATACCAACTGTAAAAGGATTGACGAAGGCTCAGTGCGTTGAAAATTCTTTATGTGTAGTTAATTCTTTATGTGTTTTTTCTAGCTCTCTTACAGTTACAAGACAAGAGATGAAAACAAGCAACACTTTCAAGTAATAATTTATTACAGCATGCAAAGAACGACCGTATTGACTACTACAGAACTGCTACTCAACTTCTTTGTGAAACAGTATTTATACATTTTCTTTTCTCGTTGCCATAAAACAACAACTAAATAAAGTATTCACAAAAAAAAAAAAAAAAAAAAAAAAAGATAATCATCTGGATAGAGACGCTACATTATTCCCTCCCAGTAACTCAGATACGATACAATAAGTTATTTAAAATAAAAATAATTAAACATAGAATTATTTGTTTACTGTCCATATCTTGATGGAAATCTAATCCGTCTTCCGCTGCGAGAAGTCTTCGGTTCGATTCCCTGTAAGGGAACTGTTCGTTCATCAGATTCTTTAATGGGCAGTTGTGGAGTAAGATCTGCAGAGAGTAAAGTTTTGGATTTGATGGTTCTAAATAATCGGAGTCTTCATTCGGAACCAAACAATATGCTGGTTTTAGCCTATCGATGTAAATATTTAATTCTTTACTTTTTATTTGAACGGTGAAATATTTTTCACTTCTTTTGATTGCGGTAAAAGGTCCGTCATATGCATGTTCGAGAGGTTTTTTAACTCGGACGATTCTAACGAAAACATGGGAACACGTATTCAAGTCCTTGTTTACAAATATCTATTCGTGAGTCGTTTTGCGAGGTACAACTGGTTTTAGCAATTCCATTTGCTTTTGTAGTTCGCTTCAAAAACTACTTGGATCCAAATTTGGTTTATGTTTATCGAAAAATTCCAAAGGTAGTTTGATGGATTTTCTATAAACCATTTGTGCAAGGGAACAATTCGTATCCTCGCGTACTGCTGCACGTATTCCTAATAAAACCGTTTGTAAAGTTTGAGTCTATTTGATAGAATTATGAGCTTTATTCGCAGCTTTTAGTGTCCGATGCAACCTCTCAATTTTATCGTTGCATTGGGGTGATAAGCTGTTGTATTATGCATTTTAAAACCACACACGATACATACTAAGATAAGATTTTTAAATAGTTCTGACCTAAATTGAGCTCCTCGATCAGTAATTGAGTAGTACCGCATACCAAACCTTGTAATCCAATTTTCATAGAATGCTCGGGAAACTGTTTCGGCCCAAGAATTATTTATTGTTATAACTTCAATACAGCCAGTAAAACAGTCAATACTAGTTTATCAAAAATTTTTCCATATGATGGAATAAATGGTCCGATTAAATCTATATGTGCCACACTAAATCGTTCGTCATGTTCTTCAAAAATTCCAATTTTGGAGCGTGTGTGTCGTGTAATTTTATTCTTTTGACAGTTTATGCAGGTTTTGGCCCAATTTGCTACATCATTTCGGATGTTCGCCCAGATAAATCTGGAAGTTATCTGCTTAATCGTACTTTTTATGCCCGAATGAGCCAAGCCATGAATTTTATCAAACATTATCCTTCTAAATATTAGAGGTAAAAAGGGTCTAATGTTTGAAGTTGAGGTATCACACCAGAGAAGTTTTCCTGACGGCAGTAGCTATTGCTTAAACGCAACTAAAGAATTATTGCGTAATTTGTTAAGGTCTTCGCAGCCAATTTGTTTTTTGCAATTCTATCATAATTAGGGCACCTTTTTGCAACAAATGCAACTTTTTTTCACACGTTCTACACTGTATGTAAAGTATTGAAATCAAAATTCCTCCTACATGGGGTGTTTTGTAAGTGAGTTATAACTGCAACATAAATGCAACTTTCTGCATAAATGCAACTTTTTAAATAAATGCAACTTTTTGAATAAATGCAACTTTTTGAATAAATGCAACTTTTTGAATAAATACAACTTTTTGAATAAATGCAACTTCTTTAATAAATGCAACCACCTGCAACATTTTAAAATGTAGCTTAAAATTAATTACTATGAAATTACTATTTCATTTTTTGCCCTCTAAACCAATCCTTCGATCGCGTGTGTCTGATCTTGCGAACGCTGAAGTATTGCGGATCAAACAAGAAGTTCATGGAAAGAAGGGGTTCGTCTTAACAGACGAAAGTGAAATAAATGGCAAGTAACTTTTAACACATTGGTTGGCACTCATGAAATTCCAGAGCAAACTTGCGTAATCGACTGCAGAATTGTGTCGATCTTCAATATGTTGTTTGCCTTGTAGATGACGCTTTAAAATCTCCGAATGTTGAGCGAAAGGATTTTGCGCTTCTACTATCCGATACAGCACATTATATAACTGCGTCTGGCGCAGTTTTTCAATGTTAAAGAAATTACTGGCCAAGGATCGACCATTCACCGTTCTTCTGTATTTAAGAATGTATTATAATACTGTTGTACACGACTAAAATTGTCAATATATTTGAATTTTTTCATTTTTTAGGAATAATTTATTTTAGAATTTAGTGCATCAAAAATAAATGCAACTTTATTTCCATAAATGCAACTTTAGGGAATCATAAATGCAACTTTTCCTATTTTTACTGCAACAAAAAAGTTGCCCTAATCATAATCTAACCCGATAACGGATTCTATCCTAGACATCCGAGTCCACTGATGTGGCGTATTTCTGTTGAATACTGCTATTTATATTGGAGATGTCTCAGTTGTCTAGGCGAAGCCTTTTCGCATTTCTGATTAAATGAAATATAATTGACTTATGATCGGTGTATATAGTAAAATTCTGTCCTTCCAACATATGCTTAAACTGCTTAATTGAGAGGTAGATTCCTAAAAGTTCCCTATCGTAAATGCTGTACCGTGTTTGAGTTTCGTTTAGTTTTTTTGAAAACAAATGCGATCGGTTTCCAATTTTCTTCTTCAAACTGCTGTAAAACAGATCCTACAGCGAAATCTGAGGCATCTGTAAATAATCTGTAAGGAAACCAACGCCATCTGTTTGTATAAACAACGTTTTAGTGACGTCATCCACAGCTACATCACGGCCGCTAGATAACGGCTTTCTTAGGAAACCGTAGCTTTAGAGACAACATCTGAGCGGGACATGGATGGACTGCGTGATTCTTATAACATTACTTTACTGATTGCAAAATCCGAAAAACCGCACACCATTGGTGTTGGACGTATTATACCAGATGTAAAAGGATTGACGAAATGGCTCAGTGCGATTAAAATTCATTATGTGTAGCTAATTCTTCATGTGTTTTTTGTGGTTCTCTTAGAGTTACAAGACAAGAGATGAAAACAAGCAACACTTCCAAGTAATAATTTATTGCAGCATGTAAAGAACGAACGTATTGACTACTACAGAACTGCTGCTCAATTACGTCTCTCTTCTCGTTGCCACAAGACAAGAACTAAATAAAGTATTCACACAAAAAAAAAGAAGATAATCATATGGATACAGACGCTACAAGTACTTAAAAACATCTGAATTCTCTCTATTCAGCTTGACACTGCAACTTTGCCAGGGAACGAAGCTTTACTTTTGTGAGATATGTAAAAGTAAAAATTTTCCAATAATATTGTTATTTATCGAATGTTTGGAAAGTGATACGAAATGTGAAGCAATATTTGATGAATTAAAAAGATTTTAAAAAGAGTATAATTTCCTCTCTGTTGCTAATGACTTGTGCTCTGTCAATGGTAAGACGACACCTAGGCATGCTGGCATACTTAAAACAAGCTATACTGAATGTAGTATCTGTACATTGTGTCATTCTACGATACCATTTAGTCGCTTGGAAATGACACCTAGGCATGCTGGCATACTTAAAACAAGCTATACTGAATGTATTATCTGTACATTGTGTCATTCATCGATACCATTTAGTCGCCAAAAATCGAATAAACACTTTCAAGTCTCACTAGATTAACGCATTAGAAGAGTTAATAAAATCAAAAGAAATGCCTTAAATGATAGATTATTTGCTCAACTTTGCTTGGAAAATGATGAAGATTATAATAGTTTACTACTTAGGATGGAAGTTCGTTGGTTATCTAAAAGTACATGTTTGGATCTATTTTATGCACTCTTTGATTCAGTGTTGGATTTCCTGGAAAGTAAAGACATTGATTTGCGGCTCAATTTAATTAATTCAAAATATGTCGTAGCTTATATTACTCACCAAATTTGGTTTCTTCAAAATCGGTTTCTTTACATTTTCCAAATTTAAAGAAACCGATTTGAAGCTACAAAGTGATCAATTAAATTTTATCAAAATTAAAAGCATAATATCTGCGTTTGTTACAAAAAATTTTCTATACAACTTAGGGAGAGGAAAATGCTTTCAGTTTCCAAAACTTTTAAAACTGCAAAAACAAGATTTCAACACTTAACGGTTCTTTATTATGGCCTCAACCAAAGATTTGAAGACATTTTTCACATGGTTGTCCCAATTGGGTTTTGGACCCTTTTGTAAGTGGACCCACAAACTCAGATGAATCCATACTAATACAGGAGCAATATATTGATTATTTACAAATGAGGAGCCGAAATCAATGTTTGAACGATGATACCACATATTCTGGTTACAAAACGTATCAATTTTATATCCTGCATTATGGGTTAATGTGTACCGAAGCTGTTAATTGCTTTCCTGTCTTCCTATTTAGTAGAACGTGGATTTAGAGCAGCTATGAGCTTCACCACGAAAAAAAGAAACCGAAAGGTAATTAGCGCTTGTGGAGACATCAGTAGTATTTTAGTAAATCTTACTACTTTAAAAAAATACTAATTTTAGTTAATACAACAATACAAAATGTACAAAATTTATATTTCAGTAAATAAATACCGTTCAAGACATGAAAGTTAAATCTGTAATTTTTCTATTATGTAGTTGTGTAGAGTTATTTTACTTGGGGGTTCATGGTGAGGTTTTTGCTATAAGAAGGGGTCCATGGACATATTAAGTTTGGAAACCATTGTTCTAGAGGATTCCTTCTTTTGTTCGTTGCCCCCTACCCTGCCGACTGTGAGGTGGGAACGCTTTGGGTAAAGCAGAAAGTCGTCAGGTGATATCTCTTCTCATGCCAAACGATACTATGAAAGAAAAGCGTTAGTCGAAAATGCCACTCACGGCCCTATCGTTCAAGTTATATAATTAGGTATGGGGGCTCCGATAATCAGGAGAAAACCCGTTCCTGGAGACGATTGAAAAAATATAAGCACCGCAATGTAAATGTTAACATTATTACACCAATACATAAAAGTATGTACCATCATAGTCCATCGCGGTACCAAGCGTCATCCTCTGCTCTCGCTCTCTAATGTGCTCTCCCCGCAGTTTAAAAGAACGCCAATTGGAAAACCAATCAGGTAATTGGTTATGTTTAATTAATGTGGTACTAGAGCAGCACAACAGGCTATTGACGAATAAAACCAATCAGAGATCATCTGGACAAACACCACCTGTTCTTCTTAAGTCTTTGTAAAGCGCGTGGCGAAAGAACAGCAGCTGACGCCAAAATAAGACCAATTAGAATGCATTCGGCATTCCGAAATTACGATGTCACATTAGAATAGGCACCTGCCCTGCAAGTGACTCTTCCTAAAGGTCAAGCACAACGGATTTCTTATGATGTTCACAGTTTGTTTCTTGGCATTTCAGTCGAACGCAATTTCAGCTTGTCGCTTATATTATAAGTCAATGTCAAATGTCATTCTAACAGCAATAAATCAAAGCGACCCTTTTTTAAACGCTCGAACCATCCATCATGCCAACAATACGCTCTAAACCGAGATGGGTGGTATGATTCATATCGGAAGATGGTGATGAGATGAAGAAAACATTTAGAAATTTTTACTTTCTTGAATTTTTGCCAGTGCTTTATGATTCGATATTTTGCTTGCTATATATCATGTCAAGCATGAAGTATACCGAAGTTTGTTTCACGTCTTTTGTAAGAAACTTAGTCATTCGTATATCATTGAAAAGCCATTGCTTTTTTAATCTTCTGTTCGTTTGGTGAGAAGAAAATCTTCAGTATAACTACAATGAGAAATTAGTTTTCAACCAGAAGTATATTTTAAATAGATTACTTTATCCGGTAATTAGTTTATATTTGTACTGAAAATCTTTGTCGTAGGAACAGCACGGATATAGTATTAGGTGTTATCACGATTGCATGACAGTCAATAACAGACAATTTTAGAGAATCTTAAGAACGTCGTTTCAACTTGACAACGTTCACACTTATGATCCGGTTGACGGTTATGACGGTTTTAATCATCCCTTACAAAACTTTTTAAATGGATAAAAAGTTCTTAAATTATAGAGCCGAGAATAACTAATGTATTGTCAGTCAAAAGTATAAACTATATGGTCAAATTATTTGGATGCTACAGAAATTCGGAGGAGGTTCCATCCTAGTGTGAGTGTGTTTTTCGAGGTTAGAGGACTCAATCCATTGCTTTATGTACCTGGTATCATGAACGCTGACGTGTACCTCGAGGTTCTGGATCATTCGGCTTTTGACAATATTCAGGCGATGATGGTTATTTCTTCCAACATGATAGAGCTCCATGTCATACTGCAATACTTGTGTCGGACTGGTTTCATAAAAATGAGGTGAATTTGCTTGAATGGCCTGTTCAGAGCCCCGATCTCAATTCGATCATGCACTTGTGGGACAAACTGTACGACATTGTCCATCTTTACAACAATCTCTTCTCACAGCCTTACAAGAACCATGGTGAGCTATTCCTGTCCCCAGATTTACAGATAAATTGTAGAAGTGCCTCGACATGCTGCAGCCAGGGCCGGTCCGAGTGAAATTTATTGCAGATGCGAGATGATGATTTGGCGCTCCGCCCCCTTACATATTGTTTCCCTCCCCCTTAGAATAGCCTACTGAGAAATTAATTTATTTCATTGCGTATAATACGTACGTTATATTGCCAGGATTTTTTTTCTGCTAGGCCTAAATCTGATGGATTTTGTGATCTTAAATATCTCTGTTGTTCATAAAAATAGTTATGCCATGGTAGTTGGCTTACAAAAGAAGTCAATGATATATCTTCATTTCGAAATCCTTTGATACAGTAAAGTCAACAATTACGTATACACATTACAGCATAATATCTATTTAGTGTTTCAGCAAATGAATATTTTTTCAATGGCGAGCAGTGGACTTTTCCTTGGCCACTACACGGCCAGATGCGATGGTCAGTAGTTCCAATGGCGCGCACTAAGGACTTGTCCTTGGCCACTACAAGGCCGGAAGTGATGGTCACTTGTGAAGGGGCACTCAGTGGGTGGACCATCATTGCCCCTAACGAAAGACAGGGCAATTTACATCCATGCCCTGACCCCGGATTCGATCCAGGAACCTTCCGATCCAGATGCTAACACCTTGACCACTAGACCGGTTGGTCGGCGCAATTGAATATTAAATCATTAATTTATTATTGAAAATAAAATACTCTGAAGAATATTCTTATTATATGATTTATAAAACACTTGTTCAGCTCGGATGAAGAAAAAACTAGATAAACAGAAACATCAAAAGTGTATTTTCTGGACTTTGCTTTGCAAAATCTCTTAAGATTGTGTCTGTATCGACGATCCAACCCCTCCAAGCCAACCCATATGAGTCTGACCTTCCTTCCTTCCTTCGAATGGAAGCAGACCCCTCCGTACCGAGTTATTGAAAACCTACAGCGGATTAGCCGAAGCTAGGGAAAGCCTCTAATGAGAAATATTAGAAGTGGGCCACGCCGCCCGAAAAACCCTTATCTGCCCAGGATGAACACGATAGGGAGTGGACGTGGTCAAATATGAATCTGACCGGCGCCCTCCATCTTGGACCATGATACGACTGCATTTGTCGTATGGGCCTCTGAGACTGGCCCTGGTTGCATCTGTAATACAAGCAAAAAGGAGGGTCTGCCCGTTGCAAAATCAATTAACCTTTACGCTATGGCAGGTAGACAATTATTACCACTGCAATTTCGTTTTCACCGGCGGCATGGTATAGATCAGTGTACGGTGGATGTTTCCCCCCTATTAAGTAACCGCTGGCATCGATCACCAGTTATGAGTTGTCGGTGACTGACCTTGAAGAGGATCCCTCCTTATGTTCTGTACCCTACCCTGTCGACCGTGAGGGGTGAACGCTTTGGGAGAAAGGCAGAAGGTCGCTCTAGTGATATGCGCCAAACAATGCTATGAAAGGAAAGCGTCAATCGTAAATGCCACTGATGGCTACATCGCTCAATTTAGGTAATTAAGTGAGGGGGGGGGGTTGGCGAAAGAGCCGTTCCTGGAGACTATTGAAAAAATCTAAGCACCGCAGCGTAAATGTTAACAAAGCTTTTTTTCTGAAAAACATGCAGAGTCCAAATACAGTTGTACATATAGTGTGGAAACAGTATACTAACCGGAATTAAAACGGTACCCATTGAATGGAAACACATTGGACAAAGTATTGGACAAAGTAACTAGCGGAAACCAATGAAATATTCACGACATTTTAGGGTAATGGTAATTGGTAATGGTAATTTTAGTTAACGTCGTACTAGAGCAACACAACGGGCTATTGACGACGGTCCGGGATCAGTCCCTCAAGGGAAAGATCCGAGGACAACACCTCGTAATTTTGAACCACGGTCAGATGACGAAGCAACACCTGAGCTGGCACCCCACTCTCCAAACTTCCACGCCAACCCAACGTGAGGACTTTCGGCCACGACAGATTTTCGGTGCACCAGCCGCCTCTACACCATACGTTTACAAACATCCATGCCCGGACCCGGATTCGAACCAGGAACCTTCCGATCTAGAGGCTAACACCTTAACCACTATACCGGTTGGTCGGCGACATTTTAGGGTTTGTCGATAGTTTAACTAACTTCGGTAGCTCAGTCAGTAGAGCGTCGGTCTCGCATCAGAAGGGTTGTGGGTTTCTGTCCTCGGCGGAGCCTGCAATTCGGATGATTGCGAGATCGGCGCTTCGAACTGGCTAAAGACCGTCGTGTTCACTAATGGTGACTGGGACACGTTAAATAGGTCGTGCTCACAAAGTCCCCCAATGTTCCCATACCAAATCAATACCTCTGGGGGTACCTGATCAGGGGGTTATCGGCCTCTGACTGGGATCTAAATTACGGTACATGTGACAACAACTAACTTTGCACAGGAGTAACACAACGGGTTATTTGTGACGTTAAGGGATCAATCCCGAAGGAAAAAATTGATAACAAAAGGTCGTAAATTCAAACTGTGTTTTGATAACGAGATCAACATCTGTACTGGCAACCCAACCTCTAAAATTTCACTCCACGCCAACGTGAGGATATTTAAGGCGACAAATTTAACGTGCAACAACCCCATCTCCTCGTTACGTTGAGAGGGTTGAGAGTTGAAATCCAACTAAAGATTATCGTGTACAAGGAAAGCTGATGCACGTTAAATGTGTCGTGTCATTAAATGTCCTCACGTTGGAGTGGTGTGGAAGTTTGGAGAGTGGGGTGCCAAATGAGGTATTGCCTCGTTATCTGACCGTGGTTCAAAATTACGGGGTATTGTTCTCTGATCTTTCACTTTAGAATTGATCCCAAACCGCATGTTGTGCTACTTTAGTGTGATGTTAATTAAAAAAATCTACCTACCAACTAGTTACCTCGATCGTATGAAGTGGATGAACTGGTCTACAAAGCTAAAGCTTTCAATAATCACTGGCTTCACACCATCAGATTATATCTTTTTTTATGTTTACAAAACGTTTGTAATACAGAAACTATTTCTTAATTGGAGCAGTGAGTAATTAGTGCATTTTCAGACAAAAAGATAAAAGATTATGTCACCAGAATTATCAAAATTTGTATGTGTTTTGTTCATTTGCGAAAGAAATTTCGCTTTTTCAACTTTGCCACTTAATAAACCCTAAACCAATAGCCGCATCGGAAAAAGATATCCAAGGAACACGATGCGGAACAAACCATGCTAATTTCTTATTTTCTGATCCGTCTTCTCTCGGGAAACCGTCTAAGATTCGAGGTAAACAACACAGTTCTCAATCCTACGACAGCGGTGGCGGCAATTTTTTTTTATATATAGAGATAAATAATTTTTTTCAACTAAATATTTATATTTTCACAAAAGATTGTGACGCCACGCCGATTGGATCTCTTTGTAATTCGAATTTGGCCGCATTTGACAACGACGTGATGGCTGTTATCCAATAGGCTACGAATTCGGCAAACCAAATGGGAATTCGAAGCAATCACCGGGGGTTATCGAGCAGTGGTCACACCTGACCCCACGAAAAGATCTGTCACGCGCAACGCCATGCTGGCCATGCAGTGGCTAGTGTTTTATAATTACTTGTGATTCAGTCCCTTAATAGGACAGGCTCGGGGGTTCTTCTGTTGGTTATCTCGTTAATTGTTTGTGATAAATAATTTCGAGCCTAATGTTAAGTAATAACTGTATATAATACATTACAATGCAGTTATGTTTTATTGAATTTATGGTACATTAACGCTCTAAGATTTTATATAGTAATGATCAATAAAGTACCATTATCTAAAGCTATGCGTGTCCCTTGGGTCGAGTAATGTCACGCAAAGGAATTCTGTAACTTTTTCTTCATTTAAAGCATTTATTATTTTTTATATTTTAGGCAGACAGATTATACCGTCTGCTTACAAGTGCAACGCATTAGTCAAAACATATTTCTGAGAAAACGAAAGAGGTATTCTTCTTTCTTAATGTGTTTCTCAACAAGAAATCGAAATTTCACTCAACGAAAAATAAGTTTGTGGACTTCACCAGTCATTAACGACTTATGGCCGGGAAAAACTACGAATCCCATGTCTTGAAAATTTTGACTAAAGTGTGTATCACTTGTACTTTGGATGCCACCACATCTTGAAGATTTTCGTGTATTTATTTTAAAATACTAATGTTGTCTCTGCATCTCCTAATATTCTTATATTTAAATATTTTTAAATGCTAATCATGTCGTGGAAGGTTTTAATCTACCATCAAAGGCAATCTACCATCAAACTCTAGCAATTATTATTCCATTGCCAAGATTCTAGACGAAACGGACATAGACATTTCTTTCAAGATAATGCAAGTTTTATTTCGATTCTGTTCGAAAAATGTCCTATTACTTCTCTTCTGCTTTTATACTTCGATTTAAGATTTGTTGTTCTTTTACAACACGCGTTAGTCACGACAGATGGATTGCTGACATTATATAGATGATGTTTACGCCCCAAAAGTTTGCAGAATAACGTCGCTGTTTCCTTTTCTTTTCCTTTAAAGATGCATTCAACGTTTACTATTGGGTTAAAGAATTTGTGCAATGCTATATTAAATGTTAAAATAGTGAAGTAATACCATGTGGAATTTTCGGAATAGGGAACGTTTCAATATAAATTGCTAAAAATGTTCCAGTTAAAAGATTTGACCCTACTAGTGCTCGTCTTGATAAGGTATCTCGTCATTCGCAAAATTTGTCCAATCTTGATGGACAAGATATCTTGTTGGAAAGTTAAAAATGATGCAAACAAATTTGTTGGACATCGAAAGCTTTTTTTCCTTCTGAAATGATTTTAAGAATACTTTTATTACCTGTGGTAAAAAAACTGGATGATTCTGCAAGTCCCAAATAGGAAAAAAATCTTCTAGTGTATGCTTCTTCTTCTAGTGCACCTTAAGAACCATCATCTGTGAGAGACTTACGTGATCATGTAACCAAACTCAGGATCAGACTTTTGTCTGCTGGGTGGAGCCTAATATTCACCTTATGATTGGTCCAAGGGATAGGAGTAGACGCCCGTCCATTGATTTTTGGTCCATTGATTACAATAATCTGATTGGCGATATTACCGCTTTTGTCGCCACTCTATAGAAATGCGTTTTAACACACCTATCGTATCATAAGATGTTATCTCACTAAATGAAGCATTTAGATTGCCAAATCAGCCAACCGAATCCATTTTCACAGAACAGTCACGTGATTACTAGCCGATGTTGTTCACACTTTTTAAAGATCCTCTCAATAGCACTGATGAGTTTACTTATATTTTAAGTCTATGAGCGTACCGACATGTATTTTGTTGAGAAACTGAGTAAACCTGTGCATGTTCCTTGCTGCGTCATTATGTGTTCAGATTTACTGTTCAGTTTATCTACGATTTCAAATGTTCAGATTTAAAAAAATCGTTCCATTAACCAAGGGTCCGATTATCGGCGTTCTACTGTAATTAGTATGTTAGTTCTTTCATAAAGGGATTGTCAATTAATTTTCTCTAGAGCCCGGAATAAATGAATTAATTACGAAAAAATATGCGGATTGAGTTAAACTTTTATTTAAGGAATTTTCCCCCTTCACTAATTGTTCCTAGCTAACCCCACTGATGCTAAATTTTACAAGGATAAAAATAAAAATTGATAGTCGAATTGGAAAGTGCATAAAATTCAATTTTTAAATCTTCTGAAATAGTAATAAAATGCTTCACAAATAAATTTTTATTCGAGTTTTACTTTGGTCTTGCTAATGGAGGAAGTTTTACTTCTGCCGAAATAACTATTAACCTTTTTTTTTAATCCTGTTTTCATATTAATAAGTCTTTTTTTAAGCTTTAATGTTTGACTTAAGTTTCTATCTGCTTTCCTGCAGCATAATAATATATGTACAAAGTGCCTTAATGTAAATAAGAAAAAAGAAGCGAAGTATATTCCAACCCTTATGCCCCCTCTTAACACAATCCTGGAGTGGAGCAAAATTCTAATATTGTTTACCATGAGAATGGGATGAATTTATTAATAGCTGACTTTAGCCGACTATATGCTACTTTTGTAACAGATTCAAGTTAACGGTTAGTAAATCAACTATGATATATGTATAATTTTATTTAAATAAATAATTTAATAACTTTTAAATTTAATCAGACAAAGAAATTGGGTAACTAATTAAGACCTGCGAGTATAGAGGTCAATTTATTTCAATGAGACCGGAACCGGAATAAATTGGCCTCCATACTCCCCAGATCTCAATCCATGTGACTTCTTTCTTTGTGGTTATTTTAAGGACATAAGAAAGAATTTTCAAATACTTGAACAGTTCATTTGTGAAGCATGTGTATCCATTTCAGTACACACATTGCTGCAAGTTGACTTCAAACTTCTCCTTACGCTCGCGTCAAGTGATTACTGTTCAAGGTAGCCATTTCAAATCCATTGTAATGTGACTTGGACGCATGTATACGAATGACAATTAGCACACTGTTTAAAGGGAAAATTACCACGATTGTAGCGCTATCTATTACCCATATTAATAACTAATTTTGAAAACCGGTGGATTTAAAATTCTATGCCTGCTTATAGAACATATAATTTGTTACATCTTTCTATCTATCACTGTTTCGTATTTATTTCATTTCAAAGTCAGGGAGTCCTTTCTGAAACACCCTGTATATGCCATAGAAACTTCTATAATAATAATTCAGCAACCTCTAGACTCTTAAACTTACCATGCAGTAGTTAATACCAACAATTGTAATTCTCATTCATAAAAATAAAACTGATATATGTGTACTTTATACGTATACTTTATTTGTATTTTAAGGGGGCATAATACGCTTTTGACATTGTATTGCAAAAAAAAAAATTGTTTTAGAGTAACTTATACCAATACACATGAAATATGTGTTTCAAAAGAAACTATATTTTCACATAAGCAACAATACAAAATTCATTAAACAAATGTTTCAATGTTTTAAAATTCCTACTTCCTGCTAATTATATAATATAATATATATTTCTTAGATATTTCTTTCTTTATTTTCCTTGAAGTCTTTTCCACAATTTTATGCATTGGTTTGCACATGTACTACTATCATTTGTTACTTAGAAATAATTTAACAACACACCATGAAAAACAATGAAACATATTCGACTTTAACAATTTTTTAAAAATGAATTATAATTCCATGTCCAAGTTACCAAATGCATCGTGAAAACCAACCATGAAATATTTAAACTTCCGTATTAATTTTTAAAAGATACAGTATTTTATATACACGGTAGCCATGAAAAACAGAAATTTGAAGAAAAGAACTTAATTAATAAAAAGGTTCCTTAAATACGTGTTGCAGTTCTGATATTCGATAGAAACCTTTTAATAACTCGCCTGATTAATGCAGATACAGCTATGAAGTGTTGTACACATATTCTTCATAGCAAGGATGCACCGACCGCTTCCCGCGGGTCTCATAAGGCCCTCGGTTATTTATTAATGGCACACCTCATCATGCGTTATTTTAACTTTAACAAGTCACACAAAACTTTGTTACGAGATAATGCATTAAAATGCGCAATCGGGTCAACTTATATCTCTGTACAAACCTTCTCATTAATGAATATTAACAAATCGAATAATAGGAACCGCTTAACTAATGGAAATTTAGAATCGCTAGTGCGTTTGGCTACTGCAAAAATTGAACCAAATAATAAAACAATTGAAGGATTTGCCGCAAAAGAAGGTAGTTCCAATTTTTCAAGTTTTTGGAAAATCACAAAAATTGTTTGATTCAAAATTCTAAGTTGTTTGAAAATATTCGTTTTGATAAACTTCCTTCGATTGCAGCTACATCTTTTTTGCACCAAACGAAATAATCGTTTTGACTACAAGATAGCAAATGCAACTCCAAATTAACCCAGGATGAAGCTACCTTGTAGCAAACCCTTCAATTGTAAAATCAACACAATGTCACTCATCAAATTAAATTCTTCATTTACTTTGTTATTTTTCTTGATGATACGAATTTCCAAAAGTCTGTAATAACAGGTGATGAAACTTGGGTACATCCTTTTGATCCACTTACAAAGTCCGCAACAAGTGTATGGAAACACACTGATTCTCCGCCTTCGAAAAAAATCCGACAAACCAAATCTGCTGGAAAGGACATGATGATTAATTTCTTTGATCATAAAGGTGTAATTTATTAGCATGCTGTGCCTCCAAAAACTACTGTGAATGGTGAATATTATGTTTCAGTTTTGAAAATTTTGCGGCAACATATATCGAGAAAGCGACAGGAACTGGTAGGGAATTAGAAATTACATCACGATAATGCTCGCCCGCATGTCGTTACTTCTGTGTTCAGCAATACTTATTAAATGCAATATTAAAATCATGCCACATCCCCTTACAGTCCAGATCTCGCACCATGCGATTTCGACGTTGAAGAAGAAGCTCCGTGGTAGAAAATTTAATACAGATTCTGAAGTTATTTCAGCAGTGCAGGGTTCTTTGAAGCAGCTTCCAGAAAAAGGCTTCTCAACTTGTTTTGAAAAGTGGGTTGAACGATGCGACCGTTGCATATCATCTGAGGGAAGGTATTTGGAAAAATAATGATGTATTTTTTTCTGTAAATATATTTCGTGATTTTCTATGATTTTACTCTCAGTTTTTATGGAACGCCCTTTGTATGATGCATAACTTATTGTTTTGGGGGACTTCCCATAGTCCACTGAATCCTCGTCTTTACAGGGCTCTGTGTATCCCTTCTTTAGAGCTATATACTTTACATCAGACTGTTAAAATAATCGATTGTTGTGTTTAGTAATATTTAATGAACTAAATCCCCTTTTAAAATGTACATATTCGTACCAAAATATAACTCTTAAAACACACATTTTTTAATATTAAAGTCTCAAAACCATTTCCAGTAAATTTATTTCAGTATTTCCGATTATACTGCTTGGAAACGTTCGACGAAATTCGTATCGATGATTCGAACAATGCCCAAACATACATCAGTCTTTTTCATCCCTTGTCCCACAATTAGGGGCAAAATCTCTAATCTCACCTTACCGTGTACTCGAATGCAACATCGTGTTACCACACATCACCACTCTAATTTTACAATTTCGCGGAATATATCGCCTCTACCCCGAATGATTTATTTGGCTGAAGCGGAAAGTTCCTCGCTGAAAGGTCTTCCTATTACTTCGACCATTGTGCCCTAAAAGCGTATCATTAATTTCCACTCTATACCAAGCATTTCGCCGATGGAACCTCATTACGACTATTCATTCCTATTGTTAAATCAGATTTATTCGACACAATACAATGCATTAAATCTCACAATGCCTCCTTATCATTTGGTATATGCCGAATATGTCAGGTCATTCAGTGCTTCTGTGAACTTTGCTAGATCCAAAGAGATGAGAGTAACTTTCCGCGTAAACCAAGGATTCACACAGACCTCAGGCCTCACGAGGGCCTATGTTGACATGATGGTGGTATATCTCACCAAATGCTAAGTTTAACAAGTCACATCAATAGGTAATTTGCCGACCAACTGATCTGGTGGTTTAGGTGTTAGCTTCTAGATCGGAAAGTTCCTGGTTCGAATCCAGGTCAATGAATGTATGTTTGTAAGCGTATTGTGCACCTTAAATCTGTCTTGGTCGAAAGTCCTTATGTTGGGTTAGGGTGGAAATTTGGAGAGTGGTGTGCAAGCTCAGGTGTTGCCTCGTCATTTGACCGTGGTTCAAAATTGTGTCGCTTTGTTCTCGATCTTTGCTAGTCCTTGCTAGCGATCCCTTTGGGGATTGATCCCGGACCGTCGTCAATAGCCCGTTGTTTTGCTCTAGTGCGACATTAATTAAAATATTACCAATTTGCTGATAAGTAATTTAGGTTAAAACTTCGTTGCTTGAATGTCTTAAAATGTCTCTCTAAGTCAGGATATATGTGTGAACCCCATTGTTTGGTCGTGAATATTAACAAAGCGAAAAATTGGAACCACTTTACAAAAGAAAAATTATAATTGCGTTTGGCTACTACAAAAACAGAAACCGAATATTAAAATAATTGTTGAATCAAAGCAATAAGACAAACGTTTTACTTAATTTTGCCTTTATTTCTTAAAACAATATAAAATGCAAATAATATCTGTACTATTATAAAAGGAAGCTTTTGTGTGTCTGTAAATGTGTGAGCCAGGTGTCTTTAGACGAATCTATATCATTTACAGAGTCCTGAAATTTGGCACACATGTAGTTCTAAAGATGACTGAATGCACCTCGCAGCCCGAATTTTAATCCAGAACATTTAAAATTAATTTATTAGATTTTTTCCCCTATCGTTTCTTCACTCGTGAAGCTGAAGTCACAGCTCCTCGATTGAAGAAAGCAAAGGATTTTGCGTTTTTCGTCCATCGGAACTGTGTTACATTATAACGTCACTCGCAGAGCTGACGTCACAGCTCCTCAATTGAAGAAAGCGTAATTTGTTTTACGTTGTTGATTAACATAATTTTTTTTGTTAGCGATTTATACTTTGTGTCGGGCAAGGACAAAAAAAAATATAAATAAAATACAAATATATTATAGATAACTTTCATTTTTTTCGGCGGCTCTCCCATTAATGAATTCATGTGCTCAACGAGTCTACGTCCGTGGCGTGAACAAACAACTCGGACGGAAAAGTAGACTTCACATCCGCTCCGCAAATGGCTCGCATGATACGTATTTTTACATAAAAATGAAGTTCGTCACAGTTTCGGTGACAGTTTTTGCTAAATAAACAAACCATTTAAAATTATGCATTAGCATTGATTTGCAGATTACATTCAGCCAAATGAAATAAAACTGACCAAAAATACAAAAAGCAGCATTTCACAAAATCTTTGCAAGTGTTGATTTTTGTTTCCAATAACATGAATAATCAACAACATATGAATAATTCAAACCTGCGTTGGAGGGCGGTAGTTGGAAGAATAACAGATTTGCGAGTTCGAATCCAACCAAAGACCATCGTGTACAAAGGGGACTGGTGCATGTTAAATCTGTCATGGCCTTAAATGTCCTCACGGAGGAGGGGGTGGGTGGGATGTCAGCTCAGGAGGGACCTCGTCATAAGACCGTGGCTCAAAATTACTCGGTGTTGTCCTCGGGTCTTTCACTTCCAGAATCCAGGATCGTCGCCAATAACCCATTCTGTCTTTCCGTTGTGACGTTAATTAAATATCTACTAATCACTGGTCCTGACAGGCTCACTGAAAGTTTTTCAGTTACAAGAAGATGAGAATTACTTCAAAATGCATTACTCATTAATTAAATGTTTTTTACAACCTTTTTGGTGTTTCGGTACGCTCTAAAATAAACTACGCATTTTTCTCTACTATTTTAAAAGGAAGTGTTGGTCTGTTTGTTTGTTTGTCTGTTTCCTGCCGCAAGATCCTGACGATTCTATGGCACTTACAGCATTGAGATTAAGCACACAGGTAGTCCGAATTTTTTGAAATTTTTGAGTCGCGGCGAATTTTAAAATTCAATCCAGAACATTTTAAAATGAATTTAATGAAATTTAATCATTATTGAATGCTACAGCATAGAAGAGATCACAGATTTTAAATTTATTGTTTCCGTTATTTATTGTTATCGTTTCTGCTTTGATTTTGCTCGGAGGAATAATTTTCCAGTCAGACAATAAAAACAAATATTCTTTTAACTGGAGTCAATTAGTTCTTTTTCTATCTCCTAGACCGTTAAAGATAGAGTAAAAATTTCAGCGGATTTGAAATCTGCGGGTAATTTCACATTATATCCATACCTAAAAATATGATATTCTTTATATAAATAACTTTTAAATTGAATATATCTTTTATATTTTCGCACGAGATTGTGACGTCACGGTAACTTTCCCTTTCCAAAAATAAACAGATTGCATTTCGTGCCCTTCGTGTTAAAAGAAAAACAGATTACATTTCCTGCCCTCTTCGATTTAAGTGGAGAGCAAAAAATAAAAAACATTTTGGAAGGCATTGTTTAGTTCTTTTTCGTAAAAGCGGATTAGTTAAAGATAGATTAAAAATTTCAACGAATTTGAAATCTGCGGAAAATTTCACACCAGAATAATACCTTATATCACGGCGTTGCCCGCGAAGCAAACCAACACCACCGGCACGGGCAACACCGGGCTAGCCACGCATTGGCTAGCATTTAATAAATAATGGGTGTGGTATAAAGAAGAAAAAAGCCGAGTTCCTCACAGATGTAACGCGATCTCATTTTCTAATAGAACAACAGCTAACTGAGGGAATTTTGTATTTTTTTAATTAACGTCACACTGGAGCAACTCAAATGGATATTGGTGACGTTCCGGGATCAACCCCCAAAGGGAAAGAACCGAGGACCATGGCACGTAATTTTTAACCACGGTATCTAACCGAGGATTAAATGTGATGTGTGTGTTATTTTTCACCTCCAAACATATTTTAACGTTCGCTTCCAGTTTCTTCTCTGTGCTGACTTCTAAGTTTCTCATTGTCTCCTATAATAGGACTGCTAAAGAATTTCATTAGACTGGCGTGAACGATCTGTGCAGTATTACCAGAATTCCAATGCTTCTTAGCAAATCAAGCATATTTTAACTAACGGTATTTTCATACTGTTTAGATACACTACCCTACAATAATGGACTGAACAGCAAGATGTGATGGTATAAGGGAAATAATACATGCTTTAATAGGGGGATGGTCCGACCATGTGCTTCAATTACACTATCAATCCTTCTGTATATACTTTCAACAAATTTTTGATACAGAGCTATGGGTATTTGTGTCCATTCCTACTGCAAAAATGTCGCCAGCTCAGCTGCAGGTTGCGGACGTGGTTCCCTAGTCTGTAAGCATCGCTCTTACACGTGCCATAAATGTTCTATGGTGTTTAGGTCGGGACTCTGAGCAGGCCAGGGAAGACGTTTTACATCCATATCTCGATACCACTGCTTGCCAGAGGGTGCAACATGACATGGATCGTTGTCGTTCTGAAAGTAACATTCGTCCATTCCATAAAATAGCCAGAGAGTAGGTAGAACCTAATTGTCCAAAATGTTGATGTAGACGTCGGGGTTTAATTTACCAGGAACAAAATGCAAAGGTCCCAGACAATACCACGAAAAACACCCCCAAACAAGAAGTCGGATTTTAAGCAATTCCTCTAGCGTCCGGTCCATTATTGTAAGGTAGTGTACGTTTGTGAATATTCCAATATACAACTGTGATCAAAACATACCCGGAATGCTGTTATAAAACAAAAGGTATCAATTTATTGGTCAAAAGTTAATACGTCTTCTTCAAAGTAATCTCCTCCGACATCAATGCACTTATGCCAACGTTTTTCCAATCCTCAAAACATGCGTTAAAGTCGTTTTAGTGAAACCCCTTCAGTGTTCGTATCCAATTTTCTTTTATTTCATCAATGGACTCAAATTGGTGAACACGAAGAGGGAGTTTCACCAGTAAAAATAAGAAAGTAGAAAGTGACACGGTGTCATGTTAGGTGAATACGGTACTTGTGGAGCCGTATTTGTTGTATACTAGGTAAAAAAATCACGAATAATAATGGCATTGTGAGAAGCCGCATTATCGTAATGCAAAACACATGAGTAAAACCGCCACAATTCAGGTTGTTTGCAACTTGTTTCGACGAATTATATAGGAAATTGTTCAATAAAGTTTCTTATTGTTAAACTACGATCACTAAGCACCAATTTTCTGACCTGATTAACTTGTCGATCTTCAACAATCGAAATGGATGGTGTACCAGATCTACGACGGAGTCTCTACCTACTTTAAATTTTTTATACCTTTCAAATACTGTTGTGTTTGATAAACAAGAGTCTGTGAAAGCTTTTTGCAACATTTCAAATGTGTTTGTAGCAGAAATTACATTGCAGAAACAAAATTGAATGCATGTTCTTTGCTCAATTACATTCGACATTCTGAAAATTCAACGAAGTAAAAATTCTTCTCTTATTAAAAACAAATTTATTTTCAGCCAATAAAATTAAATAAATCCCTGATTGTTGCCGCATGTTTATATACGCCTTAAAAATATTTAATAAAAGTTTATACAGACGATATCTGCTGCATATGTATGTCATAGGCAGCATTCAGAATAAATTTTCTTCACAGTAGTACATGCAATATCAATATTTGTGCCACGAACGTTTGTGCAGGGTTACTCAAACTGCGCTCTGCTAAACAATTCCCAGTGCTCCGTAAAAAGGTAGGACATATTTAAAATTAAAAATATTTTTATTAAATAGCATAATTTTGACAATAGAATCTTGTGGGATAACTGTGTTGACGTGTGCACAGATCGAGAGAAAGCTATGACTGGTAAGGTGTCTGGTGCAAACTCAAAAATAAAAGAAAAGTCCAAGGGTGCAACTGTAGCCACTGCGTACTTCATCTACATGCTCTTGCAATGAAGAAAATGTCATCTTTTATAAAAGAAGTGATTGATTAAACTGTTAAAATAACAAATTTTATAAAATCACGATCTAAGAATACCAGGTTGTTCAAAATCTTATGTGATGACATGGGGAGTCTTCATACGTGTTTACTTCTTCACACCGAAATAAGGTAGCTTTCCTGAGGTAAAAGTTTAATACGCCTCTTTGAACTTAGGAATTAAGTCAGAATCTTTATGAGTGACAATGATTTTGCGATGGGAGATAAGTTGTGTGGCGTATTTGGCAGATATTTTTTACAAAAGTTAATGATTTATGTCTATCACTTCAAGGAAATGCAGTAACTGTTTTCGATGCTACAGATAAAGTGGAAGGATTTAAAAAGAAACTGAAGTATTGGGTAGAGTCAATCAAAAACTGAAGCCTGGATTGTTTTCCACTAACAAAGAGATTTGGAGAAGAACTCGAATCAGACATTCCAGCGGATATCTTAAGCGAGTTTGAAGTTCATCTCTTGCTTCTGATTGTTACTTTGAACTCTTATTTTCCAAAAGGATTACATGAAAACATAAAAGAAAACGTTTGGGTTGTAACCTCATATTCAATATTCAAAACACCACCTTCTTTGACATCACAGGAATATGAATGCTTGCTTGATTACTTGACATCAGATACAGCGATAAGATCAAAGTTTAAAACAGAGAAATCAATCTCAGATTTCTGGTGTAGGTTAAAAGAGGAATTTAAAATCCCATCACATAAAGCGAAACTTATTCTACTGCCCTTCGCAACCACTTATTTATGTGAAACAGGATTTTCAGCATACGCCAATACTAAAAAAATTTCAGATAACGTCTCAATGCAGAGCAAGTTATTCAGTCGCAACTGTCCGAAATTCAGCCAGATATCATCTCACTGTGCAAAACAAAACAGCCTTATCCTTCTCATTAAATTTCTGTTTCACGAAACCAAGTAGAAATTTGTAACAAATGTAATAATGCCAAATTACTAAAATAACACATTGTGGATCTGCAATATTTGCCCTGAATTTATTTTCAAATGTTTTTTCTTGCTTAAATGACGAAAATACCTTGTATCGTCAATACTATTTTGTCGTTCTATTTACTAAATACAGAAACAACTGCGAGATACAATTTAGTGCTCCGCGTTGAATTTTCAATTTCAAAGGGGGCTTTGTGACTGAAAAAGTTTGAGAACCTCTGCTTTAGTGTATAGATAGATACGTAAATGTATGGATTTGAGTATCTAGATATTGAATTAGCTGCAGATTACTTTCACAAAGAGCTTCTTAACGAACTCTTTAATTACATCCCATTCATTTGGAAAAGGCGATGTGGTATATTTTCAGGTCTAGGCCGATTCACTCGCTCACGATATCTTTCCGGTGTTTACTAGATTTGTAATTGCGTTATGTAATCGAACTGCTCATTATTGCTTATTACTGCTCATTATTAATTCTCATTGAGATTTTGATTTGTTTAAAAAAATAAAGTTACCTAACCTGCGTTGGAATGCTAAAAAATGATGACGAACAAAACTGAATAAATCTAAAAAGAAGTAATTTTTTTATTTCATTTATTCCAAATATATTTTTTCTAATTGATCCCTAATCCCTTACTAAAGTTTCACTCACCAAGGCGCATCCGAACACAAAGTAATATGCATAAAATAAACTAAATACCCGACATGAAATGTATAACCATGAATTAGTTATATTCATTGGATGTTTATCTTCCACGAAAGTAATCTAATTTTATTTGAAAGTGAACTAAAAAAAGAAACTAACAGGTGAAAAATCTCCTCGAGCTATACTAGTTTCTTACTATACAAATATTATATCAATTTATGAAAGCGTCTCCCAAATACTTACACTTATTTAATTAACAAACTTTAAAATCCGATAGTTAAAACAGATCTCAATCAATAAGGAAAAGTTATAAAACTAAAGTTCCATCCGGTGGCGTTTGTATTGAACTGTTAAGAAATAGTTAATGGCGATTAGAAAATTTTCTGAGAGAAGAAATCGTATTTCTACTTCCTAAGGCTTTCCCTTTGAGATTGATTCCAAACCGTTGTCAATAGCCCGTTATGTTGCTCTAGTACGATGCTAATTAAAAATACCAAAATACCAAATCTGCTTCCTAAGGAGACACGCTATTGAAGTATGCGGCTTTGTAATAGTTGCAAACACTTTTTTGGCCTTTTTAATCTAATAGGCGTGGATCCATAAACTATTAGATATCAATTCAGAATTCATTATTTGGAATAGCTTTTGTGGTATACTGAAAGCCAAGTGAAGTCACATACGGAATATGTATAGGCAACACGTTTCGTCACGAAAATACTACCGAAACTTACATTTAAATTGACAGTAAAAGCATCTTATAGACATTAATTGTACCTGGCAAATTAGTGTAGATAATTCAACATAAGTAATCATCAATATAAGTTAATGCAAGTGGCTAAAGACGCGTATACATTTGCAAGTCGAACCGTTCACGAGCCTCTAGTTCTCATGATTGGACGGGGTTTTGGGCGTCTAACTAACGGCTCGGGGGATTCGCTTCCTGTCGGTTTTTCGACGAACACAAAGGCGTTCTCGGTTCATATTAGAACAGCGTCGTGAGCAGTTCGTCGCTTTCCTTTCTGCTCACGAACCTCCAGGCTCCATCGTCATCACCGGTGGCTGACAAATAACTGCCTGGTGGTTCTTGGTTGGTTCCTTCCTTTCCCATGGTTCGCTGGAAGTGCGTCGTGAAAATAATTTCCATGAATGGTTCACAAGCAGTTCACGTACGGTTCGGCTCGCAAATGTATACGCACCTTTTAATAACCCGACTTTCACAGCGTCTGATTCCTTAAACTTCGGTTTCCTAAGAAAGCGTAGCCGTGATCTAGCGGCCGTGATGTATCGGTGGGTGACGTCACTAAAACGTTGTTTCTCTTACTATTATAAAGTAAAAGTTTTTGTGTGTATGTTCGGGAAATGGTGCCCTGACGAATTTATGGCATTCACACTAATGAAATTTGGCACACATGTAGTACGAATTTTTTAGCAATTTTATAGACTAGCCCGATTTTTAAAATTTAATCTTGAAAATTTTAAACTTAATTTAATGCGATGTTTAATTATTATACCCTTTCCTCCGAATGGCAACAGTCATGATCGGTATTGAATGAATCCGTATTTTCTGCGCGTGTGTAGCCGCCCTATTCCTGGATATCCTTTATGAAATTTATTTAAAAGCATATTAACTTTTATTGAGCGTCAACTGTTATATTTGAGTTTTTTTGTTGTGCTTACTTAATTTTTGCAACTGGATAACGGTTGTGCAATACGTTTGTAGTTGTTTCATTTTTAGACCACCGTTGTTTGGAATTTGATTTTTGAAGCATATTCACTTTTAGTATTACTGAATATCCTTTTTTAAATTTATTTCCTTTTTTAAAGCATATTAACTTTTAGTTAGCGTTAACTTTTAATCTTTTATGTTTCTATTTTTTTACTGTGCTTACTTCATTTTTCGAACTGCATAACGGTTGTGCAATACGTTTGTTTTTGTTTCTTTTTTAGACTAGGATACTTTGGATTTTGATTTTTTAAGCATATTCACTTTTAGTTTGGATTATTTGGATATTTTTTTCAAAGTCTAGCGATATTTTTTTTAATCTTTTGTGCAATTTATGGTTTGTTTCATTTGTGCAATCTTTTGTTTGTTTCTGTATAGTGCTTCGGTTTTTATATAGTCAATTTTTATCATTTTTGTTTTGATGTCTTATGGAAAGAAAAGCGATATTTAATGTACAACATTTAAAAATTAATTTATTATTATATTTTTGTTTTATTTGGTTTCCTAAAAATGTCCACAGTATTGAAAGGGTCTTTACTGCACTCACGCCAATCTTGGATTTCTATCATTTATGCAAACTAAGAACATTTCTTCTATATAGCTCTACGCTCACAGGATGATGATGTGCTATTCAAATTTCAACATTTTACTGAGAAGCAAACGCACGTTCCATCAATTTATCGTCGCCATGTATTCCGAGATTCAATCGGAGAAGGTGTTGTAGATACGACTGAATCAGATCACTCACAATGGAACAGTATGCACATTTTAGAGATGCGTTGATGAAGGATGGAAATGTTGCAAAACAAAAACACACAGAAATTGCTAAACATCCAAAAAGATATCAAAACCAAAAGCTAAAGGTGATACTTTAGTACATTTATTTGTTGCATAAATTATCAAAATTAAGTATTGCTATTCTTAATTATTCCTATTCTTTCCAAAACACACTCAAACACAGAAACAAACAAAAAATTGCATAAAATAATAACTAAATTATGGCATTTCGCTAAAACGGCCTCTTTTAATTTACGCCCCACAATGTTTTGTTATACGACCAAAACAAATGCTGTTTTTATGCTTTTGTTTAGTATCAGCTTCTCCCTTTACATTACACTGCTACATTTTGCCTCACGAAAATATCAGTAATGTTTGCATAACATTGTCATAATTTTAATGCGTTGTCGCTATAGTGTACTTAGACCAACATCGACTTTATACAAAGCCCACGTCACAACTGAAAATCCTATCGCGAGGCTACTTTTACACGCTACGATACGAACTGAAGTCGGTTCAGACTAATAGGTGTAGTTAAAAATAAGTAACTTTTTCATATTCGTCTTACAATACACTCTACAGAAATAAGGAAGTATTAAAATGTATTACGTAACGGCCAATCACGGTTTTGTTTTTAGAAATATGCTACAAATGCAGTCTTGGATTTAAACATTATTTTATTAATGACACCAATGCTCTGACCCTTCACAATGCTGGCTTCTTATATCACTGCCTTTTTTGCATATTGGGGGCTGTAAATTAAAAAAATTATGTTATTACAAAATTATTGTTATTACAAAATTATTGGATGTTATTTTGTTCATCTTTTTATGCTATTTTTGTTTGTTTCTGTGTTTGGGTGTCTTTTGGAAAGCATAGCAATATTTAATTCTGTTAATTTATGTAACGTATTAATTTACAAAAGCATATACTTTAACTTTTGGTTTTTACATCTTTTTGGAAGCTAAGCAATTTTTGTGGAGTTTACGTATAGCAACGTTTGCACCGTTCATTAAAGCATCTCTCAAATGTGCATGATGTTCCACTCTCGGAGTCCCTCTGATTCAACGATATTCAAAACAAAAGTTTCTACTTTTGTAAATTTATGTTGCATAAATTATCATAATTAAATGTTGCTATGTTTTCCAAAAGTCACCCAAACACAGAAACAAACAAAAAATTGCCTAAAAGAGCAACAAAACTATGGCATTTCGCTATAACTGTCTTCTTTTTTTTTTATTTACGGCCCACAATATTTCGTAATATGGCCAAAAAAACGCTGTTTTTATGTTTCTGTTTAATTTTCAGAAGCCAATCTTCATTTCAGAGACTACAATTTGCTGCACAGGAAGATGGAAGTATTCAAATGTGTTAGGAAACAGCCAATCACGGTTTCGTTTTTACAAATATGCAAAACAAGGTAGTCTTGGATTTAAACATCATTTTGCCAATGCTGGCTTCTTATATGACTGCCTTTTTTGCATATTGGGGGCTGTAAATTAAAATAAATTGTTATTGCGAAATGCTGTTATTTTGTTTATCTTTAATGCTATTTTTTGTTTGTTTCTGTGTTTGGGTGTCTTTTGCAAAGCATAGCAATACTTAATTTTAATAATGTATGCAACATATAAATTTACAAAAGCATAAACTTTCACTTTGGGTTTTTATATCTTTTTGGAAGTTTATTGATATCTGTGTACTTCAGTTTTTTTATCGCAACATTTCCACCGTTCATCAGCGCATCTCTCAAATGTGCATACTGTTCCACTCTGAGTAGTCTCATTCAGTCGTATGTACAACACATTCTCCGATTCAATCTTGGAATACGTAGCGACAATAAATTGATAAAACAGGTCTCTGCTTTTGAAAAATATATCCTAATAATCAAACTGCCTTTTTTGCATACTAGGGACTGTAAATTTAAAAAAAAAAATAAACAAGTTATTGGGAAATGCTGTTATTTTGTTTATCTTTTATGCTATTTTTTTTTTCTGCGTTTGGGTGTCTTTTGAAAAGCATACCAATACTTTATTTTAATAATTTATGCAACGTTTAAATTTACAAAAGCATAAACTTTTACTTTTGGTTTTTATATCTTTTTGGAAGTTTAGTCATTTCTGTGTACTTCAGTTTTTTTATCGCACCATTTCCACCGTTTATCAACGCATCTCTCAAATGTGCATACTGTTCCACTCTGAGTAATCTGATTCAGTGGTATGTACCACACCTTCTCCGATTCAATCTCGGAATACATAGCGACAATAAATTGATGAAACAGGTCTCTGCTTTTGAAAAAGATATCCAAATAATCCAAACGAAAAGTTAATATGCTTTAAAAATTATACTACAAACTATCGTACTCTCAAACAGAAACAATAACAAACAACGTATTGCACAACTGTGATCCAGTTCCAAAAATGGAGGAAACACAAAAATATATATACTTATGTTATACATTATGATAATCCAAACTAATAGTTAATATGCTTTTAAAAATGCAATAAATTTTTATAAGGGATATACAGTAATCGGGCAGCTACATAAGCACAGTAAATACGTATTTAGTCAATGCCAATTGAAGACTTGCTATTCGGAGGAACACAATAATAATTAAATATCTCATTACATTACTTTTAAAATGTTCTGGATTAAATTTTAAAATTCGTGGTGGACTATAAAATTTTAAAATATTGACACTACTTATGTGCCAAATTTCATTATTGGAAGTACTATACATTCGTCAGGACATGCCGAACATACAACACACGTAGTACTTCATTTTATAATTGTCTAGACTCGCTGCCAAAAGTTAAGGATATTGTGGAATATGTTAATTTCTGTAAGCTAATCTAAATTTGCAATTTGCTGCAGAGTTAGATGGAACTATGCAAATGTGTTATGTAACAGCCAATCACAGTTTCATTCCGACAAATATAAAAAGGCAGTCGTATAAGAAGCCAACACTGTCAAGGATTAGAGGAGTTGTATGTAGGTGCTATAAAAAGTGTTTGCAACTTTTGTAGGATAAGTTTTCAAGACGGACGTGTTTCTGTCACTTCCACAACACAAATAGCAAATAGTGAGCGTTGCCGTTCTGCGGGATGCCTTCAAGTTGGGCAATCAATCACTCATATTGCTCTTTTCTTTTCCGTTCATTCCGTCATTTTATAATTATGCAAACAAGCCAAACAGTTGTGCAAACACCTGTGCCCCCCTGCTAAAAGGTTACAACCCCTGTGGTTCATCGCTATATTGCTGTTGTAGCAAACCACTCATCATACAGGGCTGTGCCAAAGGGTAAATCTTTCCCAATTAAATAAACATGTCAATGCCATCAAGAAGCAACTCTTGCGAGAATTGCCCCGTAGTTTTTCAATTTACAAATCTATACACATTACGCGTGACACAAATGAGGCCTTAAAACACACGACACAGTTTTTTAACATATTGGAACCATGTGGACTACTCTCGCACATATTGGAGCACCAATTATGCTTCTCACAAATATTATTGAAGCCACCATCGTGATTTTATGATTATGCAAACAAGCCAAACAGTTGTGCAAACACCTGTGCCCCCCTACCAAAAGGTTACAACCCCTGTGGTTCATCGCTATATTGCTGTTGTAGCAAACCACTCATCATACAGGGCTGTGCCAAAGGGCAAATCTTTCCCAATTAAAAAAACATGTCAATGCCATCAAAAGCAACTCTTGCGAGAATTGCCCCGTAGTTTTTCAATTTACAAATCTATACACATTACGCGCCACACAAATGAGGCCATAAAACACACGACACAGTTTTTTAATATATTGGAACCATCTGAACTACTCTCGCACATATTGGAGCACCGATTATGCTTCTCACAAATATCAATCCACCTTCACTGTACAATGGCACAATACTCTGTCAATAAACTCATGCAAAATATTATTGAAGCCACCATCGTGACTCGACATGCTGCAAGTTAAAACGTATTCATTCCTTAAATACCAATCATCACTTCTGATATCCACATTACAATTTAAAAAACTTCAGTTCCCAGTTCGTTTAAGATTCACTGTCAGCATCAACAAGGCACAATCACTTAAAGTCATACAACTCAGTCTCATTAAACCGTGTTTCTCCCACGGTCAAGTGTTTGATATTATTTAATACCTTTTTACTTTTTATAAAGAGATATCACTTAAATTTCTTGCCACATATGGTTATTTTAATAAGTGTACATGTATACTCTCTCGGAGAAAAATAATCAAGTAAAAAATTCACATTTTTAAAATTTGTTTTCCTTTCGCACATGGCACAGACTTATTTCATTTCATTTAATTGTTTCTAAAGTTACATTTCACATCTACAAACGTTGCTAATTTTAAAAATTCAGGTAAGCAAAAAAATTATTCACTTTGTACTCAACAAAATAAAAAAAAATACCTTTTATTTTGGTCTATTAATCTATTTTTCTTAAAATTACCTCAACTTACAAAAATATTTCTAATTTTTCTGTCTTCCTATTATTTAAGTAATTTGGGGTTAAAATGTACTATGTTGCCCAAATCAACACATTTCATTGTTGTGTTCAATATAAAATACACATTTCAGTTGTAAAATTTAAAAAATAAGGTACTCATTTTTTCGGTTTTTAGTAAAAAAAAGCATATTTCTCACTCCTTTCACCATTCAATTTTCTCAACTGCCTTTTTCAAAAACTTAAATCTCTAATTCTTAGAAAATACAATTTTTGGCATTGTAGTAATATATGCATGTGTATAAGATCTATTTTAAAAATAATACAACAATAAACACAAATTGTGTGCAAGTTTTTATTACAAATTTCAACCAATTTTAAATTTGAAGAAATATGTAATTTTTAATTAACATCACACAAAAGCAACACAATTGGCTATTAACGAGGGTCTGGTATCAATTCCCTAATTGAGACATCCGAGGTAATTTTGGAATTATCATCGTACTATAGCAACTCAACGTGCTATTTACAACGGTCCGGTATCAATCCCTAAGTAAAAGATCCAAGGCAATTTTTAATTAACGTCTTATAATAGCAACTCAACGGGCTTTTGACTACGGTCCGGGATCAATCGCCTAAGGAAAGTATCCGAGAAAATTGGGTAATTTTTAATTAACGTTCTCAAGCACTACAACTACCTATTAACTAGGGTCGTAGTTAAATCCAATAAGGGAAATATACGTGGACAACCACGGTCATATCATAACATAACACCTCAGCTGGCACCCCACCCTCCAAGTAATTGTGACGTCACACACCTATTCACTCTCTTCGCAATTCCAATTTCACAATAACGAGGCTATCACGCCGTTGTCCGTGGTGTTGGTTTGCGGAGCAAACCAAATGGGAATGTGTAGCAAACACCGGTGGTTTAAAAACGTTCCCAATAGACACACCTAACCCCACAAAGTACAGCACGGGCAACGCCGTGCTAGCCACGCAGTGGCTAGTATACTAATACATGGTGTTGGTTTCCTAGAGAGCGTTGTTTGTGAGCGTAACGAAAATGATCAGAGCCGCCATTTCCATGACTGTCGTCATAGCAGTCTCAAACAGTTGGAGAACGTTTTTTCTCTTGTAGCGGCCACATTTCATTTCCTACTCCAAACGATTCGAACGAAGAAGAGCGAAATAAATAAACATTTTTGACTGCCATTGATTAATTCGTTTTTGTAAAATCGGGATCGTTAAACACAGAATAAAAATTTCAACGGATTTGAAATCTGTGGAAAATTTGACACCAGATCGATACCTTAAATGCGATTTTCTTTAAATAAATAATTAATTATTTAATAAATAATTAAACAATCAAATGGTAAATAATTGAATAAGAAAACTGTTTTTGATATCGATTTGGCGTAGAAATTGACGCTGATTTGAAATCTGTTGAAATTTTCACTCTACCTTCAACGATCCCGAAGTTAGAAACTTTAAACTAGAGAATGAAAAACCACTTTGTTTTGTTTCTCGAATAAAACAAACCACGACAGCCGTCTGTGTTGCCCATTCTCCAACGTATTCTGTCCGTCTAAGTTGACAACTCTGGATTTTTGTTTAGACGACCGTCTAGTTATGCCCGCGGCAAATCGTGACGTATCACGGCTGTTAGATAACGGCTCCACTTTCTTAGGAAACCAAAGCTTTAGGGTTCCTTTAAACCCGGCAGAAATTTGACTTCTTGTTAACCAAAAACTCTAGCACGATAAGTATCGATTTTGTAATAAAATGGAGTTTATCACCGTTTGGACGATATTTGGTTTTAATCTTATTGGCGTTGACACATCAACTATCATATCACAATTCGGAATTCAGACTTTTGAATTCCTCTCAAACCAAGCGATATACAAAATAAGTACAGGATGTACATTTCTCCACAAATACAACAAACACCGCCACCTTTACTTAGCTTCACAGAAAAGACTGTCGTGGGCACGAATTTGATCTGAAAAATTTATGTATTTCCTTCAACAAGCAACTAGGAATCCAAGGTGACCAGAAAAATCCCCATGTCTTTGAACGCATCTAATTCTTTCAGTTTCTATTGAACCACACACTGCTTAACTTATTTATTCGTAAAACGTACTTCCAGAAAGCTTGCTTATTTATAAAGCGACAAGAGCCAGCTAAGTGATGTATTGATACAGATATTGCTGCCTTGTGTAAAGACCCCATCCTTATCAAAGCCATGTAAATTTAAGGCACGACTAACCTAACCTAATGTCTAACCTTTTAAATTAAAATGTAAACGTATACAACGAACCGTGTTTTGGAATGAATACACTTGCTTAAGGAAGGAAATCAAAAGACATGCTCCTTTCCTCTACAAAGCCTGGGTGAATATAAATTGAAGAATTAAATAATACTAGGGGGCCCGCCCCCTGCTCGCTAACGCTCGCCAACCCCCAGAGGATTGCTTCGCAATCCTCATTGGTTCGCTGCGCGAACCTATACTCGCTTCTCTCGCATCAATGAAGACATGTGTCCTAGCAGAAAGAATTGTTTACAAAATATGATATTCCAAAAAAAATATTTTTCAAATCTAAATTTTATGCTGTTTTTCAGAAAAGATATTTACAGTACCTCTGAAATCAGAATTCAAATGGAAACTTTGAGCAAATTTTGACTCGAAATGTGAGCGTTGATTTGGAAATTGAAAACCCAGCATGTTGGTTGTGTGTACATTTACCCAGTACTCGAGCCACCCACGCTTTTTCATTGAGTTTGTTGTCGAAAGTTGTAATGCAAGCGTCTTGTTAAACTATAATAGTTTGCCCCGAAACGGCCTTTTTTTTAAATGACTATGAAAAGATCCTCCGTTTTCTTTGATTTCTATTATTTACTGCAACAGCTCAACTAAAATTCTTTTTTTTTTCAATAAAATTTCATCCGATAACGCTTTAAATTCAATTGAAGCGCGAGGCTTTGGGATAAACAAAGAATCGTACAATGTTGCCAAAACGCGAAAACAAATAACGTCTTTTTTGAGTGCCACGTAAGAGAATTATATATATATAGATTAGTCTTTGAATTAAGCAACACTCGAAAAAGATGAACGAGAGAACTATCGATCGCTAGATAAATGCTTTAAAGGATATATGAAGCAGCAATAATTTCTATAGAATTAGACAGTCAACCTTACTATCTAGTGCTAAACAGGCACAATTCCTTGGAATGGCTTACCAATATTTATTAACGATGAACAACACTAGTGCAATTGCAAAGTTCCAAATTGAAAATAAATTTATGTTTCATAGCGTATTGGTGTGAACCCAATATGACAAGATGGGACAACTGTGTTTTCAGTGTAAGTGCTTTAGCCAAATGTAAAATGTCTGTGATTAAAGTTAGGGACTTCCATCTTTGAACTTTTGAAAGAGTTCTGTAGATTAGTTTAGACCTTCGAATTTCGGAAGAGTAATTGCGCTGACCAAAGAAGGGCAGAGATAAAATTTTAGAAGATATTCCAACTATTCCAAATAAGAAAACTGTCCAAAGTACCTAAGACAAAAGCATCGAGAAATATTTTATAAAATTATATCAATGGATTATTTTAAGCAAATAAGAGAGTAAACACATACTAAAGTCCTGATTGGGTAGTAAAACATATATATTGCTAGAACAGAGTAGTGTAGTAGAGTAATATATTTTTTGAACATTTGGGTTTGTATTTGTTACAGCTTATTCTACTTTCTGAATTAAAAAGTGGTACTTTGAATTACCTTCTAACTCAGAAACTATTTGATTATCTCCTGGTATGTTTTAATTCTAAAACTAACTAGAAAAGACGGTTTTGGAATAAGTCGAATATAGATTTCTAAACTATCGCCCCTCTATAGAAACACGCAACTACACAGTCATAAGTGTTGTATCGCCAAACGAATCGATAAAATGCCAAATCGGTCAACCAAATCAAATTTTCATAGAGTAGTCTCGTGATTACCAGTTGGTCACACTTTTTAAAGCTTCTTTCAATAGCAAGGCTTAATGGATTCCCCGTCTACCTCGTTTAACCTGTGAGTTGTAGGCAACGTAGATTCGAGTCCTATAACTTACCCGTGTATTTGTCTCTTTTGTGTCGGTAAAACTTGCATTGTGTGTGTATTTCGATAACTTGACGCTATCTGTCTTGTATTTGGCTAATTGGTTTCACGCCATAAAGTATTAACAACTTTTCTTAATTATTGCTGAAGACCATATTTGTTGACGATGAAACTCAAGAATTTAATGTCACACTTCTCAAATTTGTGTGTGGATGAATGTGATTCAATATTTATTATGCCCTCCCCCCTACGAGCTCTATTTTAATAAAGATATACAACTTACAATAGCATTATTTTCCAATAAAATCACTTTGTTTTATGTTTAATGATTTCACAAGCTATTTTATACCCTGAAGAAAATTACTTCTGACTGAGCCAGAGATGTTCATATACTGCTTCTTTCAGATCTAGGCTTGTGGCGGAAAATCCAATTTACCACTTCATCTTTCGAAGTCAATTCGTCTGTGTAACAAATTAATGTGACAGCTTTTATATAAAAATAACTTAGCAACGACATTAGAACCGATCTTGCGGCTTCAAACCTGGGTAGATGTGACAAGACAGAAACTTTGTTCAACGATTCACACGATTCATTGCGGATAATTTTTGGCTCATCCTCATAATTTCGGTCTTTTGAAATGTACAATATAAAAGCTGCAGTTAATTACACTCATAATAAACTTGTAAAAACATTTTTAATCTTTCTGCCGCCACTTGTATAAGTCTGAAGATATAATCTACAGGTGGTTATCAAAATAACGGAAACACCTGTGAATAAAAGTGACATTTAAGAACGCGCTTCTTAAAAAATATAATCCTAGCTACCAGTTTTTTTTTAATATAAAAAGTACTATATATCATGGTAGTATGAGGTAGCTTTAGTAAAGTTGTATACGTCGTGGATTTTTGTCAAAGGCGTAAAATGTAAGACCTTACAGACTTTCAAAGATGCCAAATTGTAGGAGCCAGACTAGTTAGAGCAATTGTGACCGACACATCCCAGCTTTTAGGCGTTTCTAGAGATACGGTGTCTAAAGTCATGACAGCGTACACACAGCGCGGCAAGACAAGCTCGGCAAAGCAAAATAGTGGACGGAAGGAGAAGCTTAGTGAAAGAGTCCTACGGGTATTGAACCGGATTGTAGTGTCTAAAAAGAAAACAACTGCAGCCAAAGTGACCACAGAGCTCAATCAGCATCTGGATTCTCCAGTGTCAATAATTACAGTTAGGAGGCACCTTCATAAACAGCCATATTAGTAAAGGATTCCTGATAAATACAGTGTGTTTCCATTATTTTGATAACACACTGTATACATCAATTAATATTTTCTCCTCTAGGACTTGAACTTTATAATTAGGTTTAGATAAAAATAAGAACAAAGAAATATAATCAAAATGTTTCAAAGCTATCTTTAATTAAATTTTTGATTTACATCACCAATAAATTGTTTCATCAAGACAGAGTTTTTATCCAGTGCATTTTTATTCAACGTTAAGTTAAATCAAAAACCAGAAACGGGTAGTATAGGTAGGATGTTTCCAGTTAATTTCTAGATGATGGATTGTCGGAGAAAATATGTTAATTAATATTTATATATCCTTAGAAAACCAAGTTTTACATCAAATCCTAAAATAGAGATTTGAAAATGTTTCAATCAGCATTGATAGTTTGGAAAAAGTTACACTTAGAATAAGGAAGTATTTAAAAATCTTTGTTAAATACTAAAATGCATACTTAAATTATTTTCCTAAGGTAACGATTATCAACAGTTGTTCCCCAAGAATTGCGTTGATGTGCCGGTGCGTGGTGAAACGGTTAACAGATACTTATGAGAACGGTAAACAGATGCTTATGAAAACGGTTAACAGATACTTTTGAAAACGGTTAACGGTTATTTACGGATGGTGAAATGGTTAAAATTGTGTTAGATATATTTATTTGAACGCGATTTAGTTTTACGTTCATCAATATTTTCAAGCACATACACGTACTTTTAAGAACCTTATAAATAATTCGAGCATTTTTTTTTTTTTTTTACAAAGTCAAGAAGCAGTTTTTTAAAATCCCTTAGGTAGCAAAAAGGTAGATAATTTCAGTATTTATAATTTGTAAATCAATCAAAATATTAAAATGTTTCTGTCGGATCGGCAAAAAAATATTCGTTTCTAGTACCGCAGAATTTTAGTAATTAGCTTATATGTCAAATTAGATTAAAAAGGTTAAAGAGAGACCTTCATTTAAAAAAATCGAAAATTGAATGTTCTGAGGTATAGACATGTAAAAATATTTTTCAGTTTCCTTTCGAGAAGTAGTAAAAATAATACTAAAAAGTAGTTCATCAGTCTGCTTTTTTTCTTCAATTTTTTTTTCAATTTATTTATATTTATTTGCGTTAGTATATGCAGCTCATTAGTATCCATTCTAAAATGGTATAACCTATTTAATTTCCAAATTTTGACTGGTATTAAGAGAAATGCTTCCAAAAGTATGCAAGTAATTCTTCTAAATGAGGACTTTAGGGAATTCACGAAGATGTAAAAAAATATTGCCTTTCAAATCGAAATAGAAAAAAAAGTATGGAAATGTTTCCCGATTCTTTGAACGAATAAACACGCAATGAATACCCAAGAGCCCTTCATTTAAAAAAAATCGAAAGTTGGAAATGTATCTCACGCGGAAACAAAAGCATGACTGTTTTTATTCAAGGTTTTTATTAATAGTGTTAAAATCGAAAGCATGGAAATTTTTTATTATTTCGTTTCATTTTCATCTTTAAAATATCAATGAGCACATGAATGTTTTGAGTGTGTCCTTTCTCATTTCTATGATTCACAACCAGACCTTTACTTGAATTTTACGAAACATACATTTGGTAATGATTTTTTACATTGCTACTAAAAATACATATATAATTGCTAGAGAACAATGCTCAATACCTAGAGCTCCCAAGATTGTTTTTGCTTCACACTTCTCTTCAATTGATCTCCTCAACAAGTGGTTCCCTTCTTTCCTTTGATTTACACATACGCAACCGCAAAAACGATTGAAAACATTTCGATAGTTATTTCTCTGGGTAGTATTTTAAATTTCTATTATTTATTTATCTAGCCAACACTTTGTACAACTTCAATGAACTGATGCAACGAATATTAAAATACAAAAATTTTCTCAGTTACTTTATTATTTTATCGTAACAAAAGATATCATGAGTAAAACGTATGTGTTCGATTCATACGTTTTGAAATCAATGGTGTTGAGAAGTAAGTTTAGTCAGAGAGTTACGTTGATAGGTGAGTCAGTTTTTGAGGTTATGTAATGGCGCCTAGAATAGTATAGAGGTAGCAGAGCTGTCACATGACAACTCATCCGAATACGTAATGCATTTTGATTGGTGCTAGTTAAAAATTCAATTGGGACCCCTTGATGTAGATTTTTAAGAGACCGGTGTCTCAAATATTTCCATGAAACAACAGTCATAGAGATATTTAAAAAAAAGCACTATAATTACACAATCGATAAGATTGTTTAAGTATTCCTTTAGTCGAAATAAGAGACTTTTTAATGAAGAATTATTAGCGCTCTCATTCAAATTATTCTTGAATGAGTCTTTTCTTTCCCACATTCTTAAAAAGAGTTTCTTTGTGACGAACATTTTCTTCTGTAACTAAGCTTAATGGAATTCAGAAATCTTTCGAAAGGGTTTCAGTGTACGTTTGCAAGAAAATATTTTCTTGTTTAAGCACCAACTTCCCGAAAGTATCTTCAGTTTCTTTGCTCCATTACTTCACAAGTGTTACGTTGTCTTTTCTTTGTAGCTAATTTTCAGGGAAGAATAAAAAGATTCCCCTCTCATTTGGAAGTATAATGCTGCATCGGGGATGTGTTTTATATCCCAAAAATAGTAAAAGACTTCAAAGGAAGATTTAGTTGATTTCTTTTGTTGTTTTAGATGAAGTTTTAAAAGAATCTAAAGAACGTATACCTACCCCCAAAACTTATTTTCTATTTAAACTTAGTTTTCAGTTTTTAATATTCTTTTCAGTAAGATTAATTAATTCAATGTACGGATAGAATTTATAAATTCTTGTACAGTATTTCGCAAATAAAACTTCGTTATCCATTAAGGTATTGTAAAACTTTTGAGAGCATCTTTTTCATAAATAACGCGTTATTTATTTATTATCTATGGAAAGTATAATATAGCTAATAATTTTGTTTGTTTGTTTGGATGAAGTTTTAAAAGAACCTCAAGAACTTATATCTTCCCTATATCTTTGAAACATTCTTTTCTATTCAAACTCAGTTTTCAGTTTTTAATATTCGTTTCAGTAAGATTAATTAATTCAATGTGCGGATAGAATTTGTAAATTCTTGTACAATGTTTCGATAATAAAACTTCGTTATCCATTAAGGTATTGTAAAACTTTTGAGAGCATCTTTTTCATAAATAACACGTTATTTATTTATTATCTATGGAAAGTACAATATAGCTAATAATTTTGTTTATTTGTTTGGATGAAGTTTTAAAAGAACCTCAAGAACTTATATCTTCCCTATATCTTTGAAACATTATTTTCTATTCAAACTCAGTTTTCAGTTTTTAATATTCGTTTCAGTAAGATTAATTATTTCAATGTGCGGATAGAATTTATAAATTCTTGTACAATGTTTCGATAATAAAACTTCGTTATCCATTAAGGTATTGTAAAACTTTTGAGAGCATCTTTTTCATAAATAACACGTTATTTATTTATTATCTATGGAAAGTACAATATAGCTAATAATTTTGTTTATTTGTTTGGATGAAGTTTTAAAAGAACCTCAAGAACTTATATCTTCCCTATATCTTTGAAACATTATTTTCTATTCAAACTCAGTTTTCAGTTTTTAATATTCGTTTCAGTAAGATTAATTATTTCAATGTGCGGATAGAATTTATAAATTCTTGTACAATGTTTCGATAATAAAACTTCGTTATCCATTAAGGTATTGTAAAACTTTTGAGAGCATCTTTTTCATAAATAACACGTTATTTATTTATTATCTATGGAAAGTACAATAAAGCTATTAATTTTGTTTGTTTGTTTGGATGAAGTTTTAAAAGAACCTCAAGAACTTATATCTTCCCTATATCTTTGAAACATTCTTTTCTATTCAAACTCAGTTTTCAGTTTTTAATATTTGTTTCAGTAAGATTAATTAATTAAATGTGCGCATAGAATTTATAAATTCTTGTACAATGTTTCGATAATAAAACTTCGTTATCCATTAAGGTATTGTAAAACTTTTGAGAGCATCTTTTTCAATAATAACACGTTATTTATTTATTATCTATGGAAAGTACAATATAGCTAATAATTTTGTTTGTTTGTTTGGATGAAGTTTTAAAAGAACCTCAAGAACTTATATCTTCCCTATATCTTTGAAACATTCCTTTCTATTAAAACTCAGTTTTCAGTTTTTAATATTCGTTTCAGTAAGATTAATTATTTCAATGTGCGGATAGAATTTATAAATTCTTGTACAATGTTTCGATAATAAAACTTCGTTATCCATTAAGGTATTGTAAAACTTTTGAGAGCATCTTTTTCATAAATAACACGTTATTTATTTATTATCTATGGAAAGTACAATATAGCTAATAATTTGTTTGTTTGTTTGGATGAAGTTTTAAAAGAACCTCAAGAACTTATATCTTCCCTATATCTTTGAAACATTCTTTTCTATTCAAACTCAGTTTTCAGTTTTTAATATTCGTTTCAGTAAGATTAATTAATTCAATGTGCGGATGGAATTTATAAATTCTTGTACAATGTTTCGCAAATGGAGCTTCGTTGTCCATTAAGATATTGTAAAACCTTTGAGAGCATCTTTTTCATATATATCAATTTATTTATTTTTTATCTATGGAAAGTATAATATAGTTAATATTTTTTTTCATACATCTAGAGTTCCGAATAGGATTTTATTTTTATAACCTCTCTGTAGGTCTGGTATCTGAGTAGTTAGCGCTCTGTAGCTTGGTTTAACAGGTTATGGCTTTGAATCCCGGTATAGAGGCCCAATTGTTTGTAGTGGTTCGGTATCCACTTTATGTATTAGGTCTCGGCATAATTAACCTTCTTGCATCAATAATGAAACGTAGACCGACAAACCAAATCTTTTAGTATATTAAACTTCCACGTAAACACCTTACAACAGAAACTATCTTTCATTACTTTTACGTCGACCAATCAATCTTACGATCTCCCTCACTCTAGTCACGCAATCCGACGTGGTAAAGTTTATCGTGATCGACGCTAAACCAAACTCCATACTTCCTTAACCATTTTAACTAACCCTTTAAATGGCTCTATTAAAAATTATTTTTAACCAAACTGAGACATGACGAAGATAAAGAGACATAACTCAAGACTGATCGTCAAATTAAATTTGTAGGATGCAGAAGGATATACTTGAAATTCAAATAGAACCTGTCGCAGGTGAAGAACATACAGGCAGATTTTACGACAAAAATTACAACTAACCGCTTGTTTTTGTTTCCCCCGTTGTTAAAATTTTCGACTTTAAAACATTAAAGTACTTCAATGAATTTACAGCGTCAGCATGGTGACAAAAAAGCTGAAAAAAACTTCAAACGCACTTAGTGAATTTCAATTACCAGTTTTCAGATGCTTGTTCTAGAGTAGCATTTATTAAGTTGCCTGATTAGTATTCGCTTTTTTTAAGAGGTAATTTACAAACATAAAGTCAGGTCCAGAAGAAGAACCAAGGACAAACCTTATAAATTTGAACCATGGTTAGATGATGAGAACAGCACCTGAACTGGCACCCCACTCTCCAAACTTCCACACCACGCCAATGTAAGGACGTCTGAAGACACGACATGTTTAACGTGAACCAGCCCTAGCGTACACGACGATCTTTGGTTAATCCTAGTTTTGAACTCGCAACCCTTCGGTTTTTAATACTTTGCCCTTCCATTCCAGTTGCCAGAAAATGCTTAAAATCTTCCGTATTCCAAATCTCTCTATATTAAACAAAAAGTTTCCGCCGCCCACGCCGCAGGATTGAAAGCTTGATTGTTAGACGGTTTCCGGAGAAAGTACCGATCAGAAAATTACGAAATTAATATAGTTTGTTCAAAATTGTACAGGGTACATAATGATTTTTTTTCCCGATGCTGTTAGAAGTTTAGGGTACAGTATGTGTTAAAGTCGAAAAAAGCGAAATTTCTACCGCGAGTGAACACAACACGTACAAATTTTCAGTCTTGAGAGGTGAGTTTTATAGAGTACCTCTAAACGTGAATTTTTGCACCCTTCTTTAGAAATTTCAATTAGGTTCCTGGTAATATTTTTTGAATTCGGGAAAAATCGGGAAATTTTTGTTATTTTTTTGTTAAAACTGTCATATTTATAGCTTATTACTATTAGTTTTCAAATTTGAAAACATCACGGGAAACCTTAGAATGTACTCTTTCTTATGGTAAACTATTTTTTAAATTGGTTAATAAATAAATTTGATGTGATTAAAAGTTGTTCATACAAATTTCGTACTTTTCAGATCGCGGAGCGAAAGTGTATTTATATCTTCACGGAAATGAAGGTTACATTTCTAACTACCGTGTTTGCCAGGTATTAAATTTATCGTAGCAACAATCGTTGGCGAGCAGGGGTTGGACTAAGAATTATTAATATAGTTTCACCGTCGCAGGAGATTAACTCTGCGAAAAGTGTTGGTTTGCGAAGGAAACCATATGGGATTGCGTAGCAATCCCCGAGGGTTGGCGAGCGTTGGCGAGTCGGGGGCGAAGCCTCCTAGTTCTCGAAAAAATCGTGCAAAGCTGTTAGTTGTAGTAGATATTACTTAGTGTTCTAAAAGGTTTCAAAAAATGAAAAAATTTGCCTTATGATTTATGAGCTGTCTATGGAATTATAAACAGCAAAAGCAAAAAGATTTTATATTAAAACATGTAAAGCAAGATGATTCCAAACATCGTTTCGCAAACACTTTTACAGAGGGTTACTCTTTTACTCTTAGCATCATAGCCGCTTTTATGGGACCATTATAGTCCCATAAACACAGCTTTGGAAAGAGATAATGATATTGGGTTTATTCAGATATTAATAATAGAGTGAATGATCCATCAAGTAATAAAGATGGAATGAATTTACTTTGAACCTCGACTCACATTGTTGCCAGAAGACCTCTTGAAGAAAATACTTAGATAGCAATCTCTCTAGACCAAAAATTTTCGAGTTGTTCAAGGAATAATATAACGAAATAAAGAGGCAGCTCCCCTCTCGCTATGATTGACGAAGAATATTTTGTGTAAACTATAACTTCGTTCCAAAAATATCCAAAAAATAAGATCAATTTGCTACGCATTCGTAAAAATTAATAGGACATTGCATGGTGTCGATTCCTGCTGAACTCCAAACTAACTACTATAATGAGCACAATCAACGTGGAATGATAGCTATGCAGAGAAAAATGCCGGCAAAGAAAGAGCAGATAACGACCCACATTCCAATCTAACACTTGATTGGAATGTGTGTGGGTTCCTTAAATCTCTAGTAGCAGTATCTCTTCATCATAATACATCTAGATTCCCAAATAACGACTCTGCCTGGTTAGGGATAAATAAAAAGAAGGAAGCAATAACATGGAAACAGAACTTTAGAAGTGAAAACCTTATATACCCACTTCATTGAATGAGATATCAGTGACTCTGTACAGTACCAGAATCAATATACAGATAACTCTACACATGTAACTAGTTCAAGTAACTCGGCTGAATCTGGTAAGATTAAAATATTTAGAATCCAGATATTCATTATGGAAGCAAACGGCAAGCCCAGTATCATATAAAAGCCAATATTTTATCTTTGAATGATTAGTTGAATGCGCTGCAATTTTCATAATCCTTAAGGAAACGAGCATTTTATTCTAGCATCGTAACAGGAATGACGTATGAAGATATTTAATATTGAAAACATTTGACCAACAGAAGTATCAACAATCATGGTGAAACTATAAAATGGATTAAAATTAAATGCTGCGTTTCTAAGAGAGTATGTTAGTCAAAAATTTCGGAGGAAGCAAGATAATCAGTTTCGCTGAAAAATAAGCACATAATCAGGATAAGAAACACAAAGTTGTAAAAACAATCGATAAGGAAATACTCATATCCTTTGATATTCCAAGATTATTAGGAAATTCCGATCTGTAAGACCTGTAAAAAAACACTTATCATATCCATGTTGTAAAAGGCAGATCTAGTTAAACTATGTAGTAAACAGACGGTTAGAATATCAAGTTTACTGCATACATGAATTGTAAGTCTAAAACCAGGTAACATAGAATACATATTAGCACAGCCTGGCATAGAAGAACATTTATAAGATGACGAGGAGATAGGTGATCTGCCAGAATGGAATATTGAACAAATTGCAAACATTTTTTCACTATAGTAGTTCAATTACATAGCACTATCTTCTGTTTGTTAATTTTATCAGTTACGTATATTGAAATTCATTATTCAGATAGTTAAATTTTTTTTAAGGAACTAATACCCCTAAGTTCCACATAAGCCCATTTTGTGAAGGAGAATTTAAGTACAAAGGGCGTTCCATAAAAACTGAGAGTAAAAATCATAAAAAATCTAGAAATATATTTACAGAAAGAAATATATCATTCTTTTTCAAAATACCTTCCCTCACATGATATGCAACAATCCCATCGTTCAACCCACTTTTCAAAACAAGTAGATAAGCCTTTTTCTGGAAGCTGCTTCAAAGAACCCTGCACTGCTGAAATAACTTTAGAATCGGTATTAAATTTTCTACCGCGGAGCTTCTCCTTCAACGTCGGAAACAGCCAGAAATCGCATGGTGCGAAATCTGGACTGTAAGGGGGATGTGGCATGATTTTAATATTGCATTTAATAAGTATTGCTGAACTGAAGTAGCGACATGCGGGCGAGCATTATCATGATGTTATGTCTAATTCCCTACCAGTTCATGTCGCTTTCTCGATATGTGTTGTCGCAAAATTTTCAAAACTGAAATACAATATTCACCATTCGCAGTAGTTTTTGGAGGCACAGCATGCTGATAGATTACACCTTTATGATCAAAGAAAATAATCACCATGACCTTTCGAGCAGATTTGGTTTGTGTTTCTATACACTTTGTTGCGGACTTGGTAAGGGGATCAAAATGATGCACCCAAGTTTCATCATCTGTTTTTACAGTCATTTAGGAAACTGGGTCATTTTGAAGCATCTGTATATACTCACAACATCGGCGAATTCTTGTTTGGATTTGTTCTTTAGTAAGGTGACGAGGGACCCATCTAGAACAAACAGGGCAAAGCTGTAAATTGTTGCGTAAAATGCGAAATATCGACGTTTTCGAAATTTTAGTTGATGCCCCTATCTCCTCACATGCATTTTCTTGCAAGATTGCCCACACAGTGTTAACATTTCGATCATTCACAATACTTTCTGGTCGGCCAGGCTTAGGAGCCAGTTCTGCGTCCTTTTTTGTAATCACTATGCCATCTAAAAATCGTAGACTCGCCGAAACATTTGTCTTTGTAAGCTTCTTTCATTAACTTAACTGTTTCTGGAGCTATGTTGCCCAAACATTAGCAAAATTTTATGGCAGAACGCATTTTGCTTTTTAACTTTGAATCACTCACCTACATTTCTGTAGGGCAAATAAACACAGTTCTCTAAACAAGTACGAAACTAGGAAAATAAAATCGTCTGCTTCGTTTAGAATATTTATAATTGTACGGTCTTATATATATAATTGTAAGTGAATATTTATAATTGTAAGTTTGAAAAAATCGCCTGCACTTTTATATTTTAGTTTCGCTGTGTTGCCACTACGTAAAAAAATCACTCTCAGTTTTTATGGAACGCCCCTTGTACATTAAGTTTACACTTCACCTTCTACCTCCTCGTCATCTTAGAAATGTTCTTTTAAGTCAGTTTATGCTAATAGGTATTTTATGTTACCTGTGATTAGACTTTCAATTCATTATTAAGGATACAAAATAAATTGTCATGTTGTAATAAGTTTGGAGAAAATAAAACACTGTTGAAAAGTTCATACTTTTTATTTTTGACCTAGAAGCTAATATAACTAGTCTTTAAATTTCTGTACTATAAAATTTGCTTTTTTGTCAGTAAATGATTTTCTGCTTAAAGCCGACATTAAGCTCTTTCTGTCTTTTACCCGTTAGCGGTAACAATATACAGAAAAGAAACATTCCATTTCGGAATGGGGAATTAATCTTAGACTCAGGAAGATTTAACTCAACTGTACAAAAAAAGATCGAAGTGCATGGATATTTGAAGCGTATGGTGTAGAGGCGGTTGGTGCTCCTGTAGTGACCGAAAGTCCTCCTGTTGAGTTAGTGTGGAAGCTTGGAAAGTGGGGTGCCAGCTCAGGTGTTGCCTCGTCATCTAAATATGGTTCGAAATTACGTGTGTTGTCCTTAGATATTTCCCTTAGTAGATTGATCCCGGACCGTCGCGAATAGCCCGTTGTGTTGCTCCGGTACGACGTAAATTAAATATTACCAAATTACCTGGTAAAACGCGACGCTATCAGTTTGGGCGTAATTGCGCTGAGTCATACAGGGTAAGAAATCTCAGAATTCTAAATACAAATACCTCGACTGACCAATTTTGTACTTGTGAGTGCATCGTCGTTTCCCTCTTGAAATATTATACTGAAGTTGGTCTTACTCTTCAGCAAACAATAATGTCTTCAATTGCACTTAAAACTTAACTGCTGTGTCACAAACCGTCTCGTAACTAGTGTGGAGGGGTCTCTCAGAAGTCGCTCACTAAAGTGCGTATAAAGTTGATTAATACATAGTCCAGTCACATTAATGTGACCACCTGTCAAAAGTCAGAATAACCACCTTTGGCAGAGCGGACCGCTGCAAGACATGCAGGAAGAGAGTCAATTAGGTTTCTGGAGGTGTTCACTGGGATGTTGATACATGCCGACTCCAGTGCCGTGGCTAGCTGCGCTAGATTACCTTCCTCCAACAGCCTGGATCCTTCCGGCAATAGTTGCAGGGTGTTTGCTTTCAGACGTTTCACGCCGTATACGCCAACGTCCATCTGTCCGATAGAGCATTAAACGTGATTCATCGGAAAAAGCCACCTGTCGCCACTCTGTGGACGTCCAGTAGCGGTACTGGCGTGCAAATTCCAGCCTTCGTCGCCGATGAACAGCAGTCAGCATAGGTGCATTAACAAGGCGTCTGCTGCGGAGGCCCATGCGCAGCAACGTTCGCTGAACCGTTGTTGACGATACGCTCTTGGTAGCCCCTTGGTTCATCTTGGCGGTCAGTTGCTCAACGGTTGCACGTCTATTCGCCCGAACACATCTCCGTAGTCTTCGTTCGGCTCTGTCATCTATAGCCCGTGGTGCACCACATGTGTCGATGATTTTGGATAGTGTCATTTTGCCATGCACGGTATACTTTTACCACGGCGGACGCGAACAGTTCACAAAATTAACCGTTTCCGAAATGCTTCCACCCTTGGCCCGAAAGCCAATAATCGTGCCCTTTTGGACGTCGGATAAATCTCTACGTTTCTGCATTACGCCAACGATTGAAATGCTTTCCGATTCCCTAGAACATCCTTTATATACACTCCACTGCATTGTGCTGCCACCTGCCTTTTGTGATTAGTTATTTCACGTTGACGTCGAAAGTAGGTGGTGGTCACATTAATGTGACTGGACTGTGTATAGTATATTAATGAAAGATTCTTTAGATAATTATTATTTATACATTTTAAATTTAGATAATTCAATTCTTAACATGAGATACATTTTATATTACTATTTACGTTAAGTAGATTCCATGTCTCTTCAGGCTCAGCTTTCGGACCCAATTTTGCAGGACGTTTCAACCCTGGAAACTGAAAAACTATGTTGTGTTTTGGTGTTCTAACAGCACGATTAGGTTTCCCCCGGGAATCCGATTTGAAGTTATTTTTTCCGTATAAATATTATTCTTGTGAAGACGCACTTGGAATGACTTCATATACCTGTCGTGTTCGCTTTCAATAATATTATCCGAAATTTCACTCCACCAGTACTCTATTTCCGACCCATTATCAACAATATCCTGAATTTATTTTTGTGTAATCTAAACAGGTTGTTTTTCAGTAAAGTGTGTTGCCATTTTAGGCTCTCTGCTGAAATTCCTTACTCCAACTTAGACGATTTCATTTAACAAGAACGGTAACGCAAATGCTGTGAAGGGGTCTAAGAGACCACACGGGAAATACAAATAGTGTAAAACACGAAATAGTTGGGGCAGCCAAACCAGCCTTGGAATGTGGGTTCTGTTTTTTACGTAGTAGGAAGGTACTGAATAGGACAAGGACCAATATTCACTTTAAAGGGTGGAAACGACCTGTCAAAAATGACTCGGGGTCTGTGAGACCCATAACAGCAGTTAAAAGTTAATCAAAGTTGAGTGAGTGATCATGCCGTTATGTAGCGTTGTGTGTTACATATTAGATAAGTGTAAACGTCAACCCAAAGTGATCCACCTAGCAGATTGTCCTACTCAGGCATTCCGAGTCACGAGGATTTTGAACAAGTCTATTTGTTAAATTAGGTTGCAAATTAAATGCAAATAACGCGATTCCACAAATGGCGTCTAACGCGCATTCCCAGTCCCAGTGCCGGCAGCGGTAGCCAGAATCGCTGTATGGCGAAACAGGCAAACGCCTATGGCAATTCCCGTTCATGATTTTACTTATGGCAGTCCTTCCGTCTTGGCCAGAAAATCATTCTGCCTTCTCACTAGAACTGAACTATACTGTCAGATTTACCAGCATGGCAACAAAGCCCACTTATTCTGATACTCGATATGATTTGCAAAGTGTTCAAAATATTTCCTAAGACATAAAACGTGTCCACTCTATTTTGGACAGAGGATTAACCCTCTGGGTTTACCTTCGCCATCCTATGGAGCCAACCTATGGAGCCAATATCTATTTCAAACTGTCAACAGTTCTAGCAAGAGCAATTTGTATTTCCTATTTGAATATTTTCGTTCCCCTTAAAATAATAGAACATTTTAGGTTTGACGAGACATCTCAGCCAACCTGACCAGATCTTAATGGAATAAATATATCTTCGAAACGATCGGAGGGTTAATTATCGCTGGACGCTACCACAAGTCTTTTCAGCTAGTAGATACGAGGGACCATGATAATTAACAAATAACAGATTGGATTCTCCTAAACAACCACAGTTTTTCTCCAAATTCTATAATTTGCATTTTGTCCCAAAACAAAATCTCATTTTCGTTTTCTTGACTGAGAAGTATTTGAATCATTCAGTTGTTTTTATTCCGTACTAGCTGAATAACCCGGTGTTTCTCGGGTTTCAAATCTGACCGCGACATTTCTCTGTGTTAACTCAAAAACACAAACCCTGTAGAATGTGTTTCCTACCGGCAGCTATTAATATGACGAGACATTTTCCAGTGTGAACTCAAATACACAAATCCTGTAGATTGTGTTTCCTTGTCCATGTCCATTTAATGCAGGAAAACAAACTTTAGATTTATTTTAAAATTGGGGCTTCGAGCGGCACTTTTAGGACTACCTAGAGGGCCTATATAATAAGAGTGGCAACAAGGAACCAAATTTGGCCCAATACGCATGCGCGGCAGCCATTTTTCTACCAGAATCGTCTCAAAGAAGTTTGCTCGGCGAATTAATATATCATTTCAGGGAGAACAAAAAGCATATAATTGTTATAATTTGGATACATTCGGTATAAATGAATCATATAAACGCTCAATTACATGCGTAATTGATGAGATGGATTGCACAACGCGCTGACTTAGATTGCGAGGAAAAACACCATGTTGTTCAAAAAAAGCTATTTACTTGAAAAGTCTTCAAATTTACACTGACAAAACACTAAAATAATAATAAATAAACATTCTAGAACACGAAATGGAACATGAAAAAGCTATATTTTCTTTAAAATTTAATATACACACGTTTTTCTGGAACACACGAAAAGTTCCCATGTTAAGTCTACGAGAGCTAGGAAAAGACCGCCTTGGGCTGTAGAAAAGGTCTCTAAGCCAATCAGAAAGTGCTTCCCGTATGTCGCCACTATTATTATATAGGCACTCTAGGACAACCTATGTGCCAATTTTCATGGCTACAGATTGGTCTGAAGACTCGTAAGAAATAGCCTATGGTTTTACACTGAGTTATTAAGTTCAAGTGTACCAAATTTGGTGTGGATTGGTCAAACGATTTGTGTATAAAATACACACATCCTTTTTATATAGAGAGGGATAGATATAAGACAGATTCTTGGCATCGATAGACCGGTTAGAAGAGCGACGGATTACCAACCGAAGGGTTGCGAGTTCGAATCTAACCAAAGACTGTCGTGTACAAAAGGGGATGCTACAGGTTTAAGCTGTCATGGCCTCAAATGTCCTCACTTTGGCGTCAAATTTCGGAGAGTGAAGTTCCAGCGTAGGTGTGCCTTCGTCGTTTGACGTTGATTCAAAATTACGTGTTGTTGTCATAAGATTTTTCCCTTTGGGTTTGTTCCAGGGCAGTCACTAATAGCCCATTGTGTTGCTCCAGTGCGACGTTAATAAAATACCTACCTTATACGCTATTCACAACGTAATTCCTCACAGACAGAAATAACAGCGAGCCATCCGTGCCTCGTGACATCATCGCGTGCCTATGAGTCATTAAAACTGAGTTAAGATCTGACAAATATTTCTAATGAAACTCTAATCCGCGTATGGAATTAAGTCTTTATTTCTCCATCTACTTTCGATAAGACTAATTGGGGGGGGGGGGAGTTTAGAGCTTCTAATTAGTGGAAATATATTAGGATGCGTTCTTTATTATATCTTCCATCTAAATTCAAGCGTTGGAATTTATGACTTATTGTCTTTTGGAAAACTAATCTTATTATTATTCGAATTACAGCATAATTAATATACGCACAATATTATTTCAAATAATCTCGAACATAAGCTTTCCCTGACACTCTTCAGAAACTAAAAATAGGTTAATATAAGGATCTTACAATGTGATTTCTATCTAAACATTGTTCGAAATATCTAATACAAAATTTTCTACTTTCTCCCCCTTCCCCTCTTAAACGTAGCAAAAATTTATGAAAAAATTTATAGAAGTGTAATACTTTATGACAAGTGACAACTTTAATATGGATTTCACTACAAAATTCAAAGCATATTCATGTAAATTCTGTTTATCGTTTTTTATACGTACGACATAATATTGTCAGAATTTGGATTTATATTCCAAATTTTACTTTAAATGGTTATCATTCGATCAGCAAAGTTTTGAAAATAACAATTCATTGAATTATTATTGATTTGGTACGTATCGTCCTGAGTTAAACAGTAACCGAAAACAGCCAATTCGACCTTGACAAAGACGACGTTGATATATCAGCTTGGTCACTGATGGGCCACACTATTGTATAAACTAACCCTCCAAGTGGTTTGGACGTGATATTTCGTCCATCAAGATCTGACCTAATTTTGTCTAATGATGATATATCTCGTCATTAATATATTGCCTAATTTTTGATGTGACGAGATGAAAACCTGGTCAGTTTTTTTCTAATTACGAGAGACAACGAGATCTTGATGGATGTCTTGATATATCTTGATGGATGTCTTGAGATATCTTGATGGATGTCTTGAGATACCTTGATGGATGTCTTGAGATATCTTGATGGATGTCTTGAGATATCTTGATGGATGTCTTGAGATACCTTGATGGATGTCTTGAGATACCTTGATGGATGTCTTGAGATATCTTGATGGATGTTTTGAGATATCTTGATGGATGTCTTGATGGATGTTTTGAGATATCTTGATGGATGTCTTGAGATATCTCGTCCACCAAGGATCTGGTCAGTTTTGTTATTGGTGAGATAGTACCTCGTCAAGACAAATATGAGGAGGTTAATGACATTATCCATCGCTATCTATAATGTGATCTTTTTCTGTAAATTAATTTATAATATTGTGACGGTTCTTCCTTAGGCGGATTTCCTAATCCTCTGCCTTGTCGTCCTCCAAACAGTAACACTAGTCCATGAGTATATTTCACTTATTTATTTACAAATTTCTTGGCTATAGTATTTACAGGTTCAGTCTATAATACATGGTCGGGAATAATACCCTTCGATCTCCAGCGCAAAACAACGCGTCCTGCTTCCTCGCTGGTCTTCGTGCAAGTCCCTTCTCTTTTCAACCCTCCCCAAACGGGTTCCTTTTCCAAAAACCCGAGGGAGGACCCCCGTGGAGTTCGATTCTATGTCCATCGACCCGTCCCAAACCCGGTGAGGTTAAGGGGAACTTCACACCTTCCCTCCGGTTTATAATTACGGTGCCACTTGGTCCCGAAATTGAAACCATAACAAAAAAAATACAATGACGAACGCCCCTCTCCTCGGGCAACGTCATCATTCCAAATCCAGATACCCAAAAAGGTGTATTGATGTTTGTGTCCCCAAGTCGGCAAGTATGCCTGAAATGAGTCTCTCATGCATGAGCTCACAAACTTAAATTTTACAACTGTAATTATAACTTCTATGCTATCTTTGCACTTATGATAACAAAACAGTTTACTCAAAATACCAAAATGTTAACCCGTTTAATTAAAGAATACTAGCAATCCAAAACATATTCTTAAATACAGTTGTTTCGTGTAAACAAAACCAATAAATTGATATATTATGGGATCCATTGATACAGTACAACATATCTTTAGTGATCATAAAATCACTAGCATTGTTCTTCATACATTCTCCATAAAGCATCAGCATCGGCATTTAAAATATTTGGCTTATGAGCTATCGATATGTTGTACCGAGGTAAAGCCAATGCCCACCTCTGAAGTACCGCCTCCGGCCATCTACTGTGTTGGTCCATAATGCATAACACGTACTGATGCCCCCGTGAAGATTTATGCTCTACTGGCCCCAAAAATGTCCGCATTAACCACCTGAAAAGGCAACTCAGGCCTTCCTACCGCTTCAATTGGAGTTCGATCTTTCACGTTCGTCCTCCTTCTTAACTGACAGTTGTGACAGGCCTCACACCATCTCGTTATCTCTTTGCCCATTCCTTCCCAGTAAAATGACATAGCGATCCTCTCTTTTGTTTTCTTAAAGGCTAGATGTCCCCCCGTTAAGGTTTCATGCGCTAGTTTGATGATTTCCTGTCTCCAACTTACGGGAACTACTAACTGACTGTAAGGCTGTCCCGCGATCTTCCCAGTGTGGTATAAAATCCCCGAGTCTAGCCAGTAATCGTTCTTCCTTTCTCTCGCATTGCTAAACGCGCACCTTAAAGACTCACACGCCCCCTGCTCTATCCGAAATTTTTGCGTTTGTGATAAAGGCATCTCATTATCGGTTTCCACTATCCCTTCCTTGACCTTCGGATACTCAATCGCGTCTATTGTTACCGTCCTTACATCGAGGACTTCCATTGTGGTTTCACCACTTGGGACATTCTCCCCTCTATCCCCAGGAGGTAACTTTCCCTGTTGAGCATCGTCTTGAATTCGTGGTTCTCCGAATTCCCCTAGATACCGGCGCTGTTGCTCTCTCATAAGTCGTAAATCACGTGGTGTCACCAATGCGACCTCGTTTAAATTTTCCACGACGGCTGCCTGGATAGTAACAAAAGGCCTTATATCCTCCGTCTCTGTCCATAAACTTAACGGAATTTAAACAAGTCTCGCCTCTACTTCAGGACCTATAGCTGGTTTTAACAATATTTTCCTTCCTCATTCTAAATAATTTTCGGGGACTATTGATTTCCTCAACACCGTTATTTCTGCCCCGCTATCGATAACGCCTTTGAACTTTTCATCATCAATTCCAAATTCTTCCCGAGGCAATTCCCCTTCTTTATTTCCTTCTGGAATTTCGAAATGTACGGCCACTTTGTTTAATCCCCTTTCAGCCGGGTAATTATCCAACACCGAATCTGTTTTGCTAACCACCTGGTTAATTTTTCTTTCCCTTCCTCTCTGATCTCTTAGTTTTGGACAATTGGATTTAAAGTGCCCTATTTCCTCACATAGGAAACACTTCACCTTCTGCCTTTCCCGTGTTCTGTAATCTATACTATCCCTTCCTTGGCCCTTCTCATACTTATTCGTCTTAACGATGCGATCTCCAATACTACTTTTGCTTCCAATTCTCTGTCCATCCCTCTCGTTTCTATTACTTTCTAACCTCCAATTTCTCAACCCTATGTCGCGACTAAATTTATCTGACGCACTCGCATGAGGTTGAGCCTCCATATAAATATCTATTTCCCTCACCAACTCGTTTGGTTTTAACCATTTTTCTCCCTCTTTGACCAGAATATGGGATGTAACGTGGTTTGGCAATAATTCTTTTATTTTATCTGCCATTACCAGATCTTTTAAATCTTGTAGCGATGAAATATCTCGGCTTTTTAAATAGTACTCAAAAAGAGTTCTTATCCGAGCAGCGCATTGTTCATAGTTTTCTCCTGGTCTCTTACCACTGTTTTCTAAATTCCTTTTGTGCTGTAATGGGGTTAGTTTATTTTCAGCTAAAACGCATTCTTTAATTGATTGATAATCAGTAAGTTTCTCGATGCCTAAATTGTTCGTTAAACTACTAATAAAATCTGACAATTTATGTAAAATAATTTTTCCCCAATACTCTTCTGGTACCGAATAAACCTCAAAGATCGTTTCCACCTGATGGAAGAAAAATATCCTATTCTCAGTTCTTTGTGGAGTTTTTGGTAGTTGTTCCTTAACAAGTCTCACGTATTTAATTAGATCACCCTCCGACGTTTCGGTACCCGTGCTTTCTAGTGATCTACGGTATTCATGTTCTTTCATTTTGATTTCCAACTCTTTTAATTTAATCTCCTGTTCCCTTCCTAATCTCTTATCTTCACGTTCTAATTCTAATCTCTTTTGTTCGCGTTCAAAATTTAACTGTTCTTTTTCTTCGCTCTCTTTCCTGTCATTAACAATACCTTCCAGACGTGCCTTGATGGTTAAGGCACGTCTAACCATCTCTAGGGCTAACCATCTCTTCCTCATACCTTTCACTGCTACTTATCATTTCACTTAACCCTATCACTGTCATTCTTGGATTCAACTCCAATTCCAACTCCAGAGCTAGAGAGATGAGATCAGCTTTCTTCGTCCTCATTAGAAAAGTCATTTTTAACTAATATAATACTTAAGACCAATAATAGTCTATCTTTAACTTGTTATGTTAATCTTAAATAAACAAGTTATTTCTATCCCTGTATTATATTGCCAACTTATTCTAGTTTTAATTCAGTTAAAATTTTGTTGCACACTTTCATCTATATATAGAATTTACCGTATAACGTCTACCATTTTGTACTGTTTCTTATACACTAGGTTCCGTAGACAGTTAAACCAATTACATATATATATATATATATATATATATATATATATATATATATATATATATATATATATATATATATATATATATATATATATATATATATATATATATATATATATATATATATATATATATATATATATATATATATATATACTAACAACAATATTACTTCGTTTTGGCCCTCAATACACAATAACAGAACAGTTACAACACTCTTGTATCCTTCCAAAGTATACCTATACTTTTATACACTACAATAAACAACTGAAGTTATATATTCTACTATGCAATCCTAACATAATAATATTTTACCCTAGTAAAATACCTCTTAATCATTAAGTTTCACAAAACACAATATTCTCAACTTAACTTTCCATAATATTCTTAAAACAATGACATACATTTCTTGTGTAAGCCCCCCTGTTCAATTTTAAGTAACAACAAAATTAAACGGGTATCTGGATTTACCTTCATCGGACTTCCCTTGGGATGGCGTCAGGATCTTGTAGACTTCGTTGATTCGGCCTCGCTGATGCTCCGAAAGTAGGCTTCGCTGATGCACCAAAAGAAGGCTTCTCTGCTGCTCCGGGAGTAGGCTTCGCTGCTGGTCCGGGAGTAGGTTTGGCACTTTCACGGGCTTTCCAGGTACAAGCTTTTTTTTTCCTTCGATACCGGCGTATCCAACTCAGACGATTCCCCGCAAATAGCTTGTAGTTACCTTGCAGACGGCTTCCCTCGATACTGTGAAAACATTCCTTCGGCGTTCACTTCGAATTATCAACTATGGGATCTCCCCAGTCTCAATAATACTTGAAGATTCCTTTATCGCCGTCCGGTGTGGAATCCGGATCTGCTCAGACTTTTCTTTGGAATTCTGGACGACAATTCTACCGTCTGCGCCACTGTGACGGTTCTTCCTTAGGCTGATTTCCTAATCCTCTGCCTTGTTGTCCTCCAAACAGTAACACTAGTCCATGAGCATATTTCACTTATTTATTTACAAATTTCTTGACTATAGTATTTACAGGTTCAGTCTATAATACATGGTCGGGAATAATACCCTTCGATCTCCAGCGCAAAACAACGCGTCCTGCTTCCTCGCTGGTCTTCGTACAAGTCCCTTCTCTTTTCAACCCTCCCCAAACGGGTTCCTTTTCTAAAAACCCGAGGGGGGACCCCCGTGGAGTTCGATTCTATGTCCATCGACCCGTCCCAAACCCGGTGAGGTTACGGGGAACTTCACAAATATAATATCAATTATACTAAGTCCAATATGTTTAACGCTAATTCATAATGTTTATCGTAGGTTTTAATATCAGTTCACTCCCAAATATCGCAAACGATTAACTCAGCATGAAAATAAATAATATTTTAATTTGCTGTGTCTTCTGGATTAAACATGAATCGTGCTGGAATAACAAGTCAACTCTCGATAAAACTTAGAATAAACACAGTTTTGTTTACATGCCTTAATTAATGACGCAGTCGTTCAACTCAGGAAATTGATTAAATATGTTATACAGTTGACGGTTTGTCAACACAAATGTTTGCAAATGGTACATTCCTAAATCGAGTTGGATAAGACGGCGAACTAACAAAACAGGCTTCCGTAAAGAAATCTATACATTATGTAACTATCTGTTAAGCCTAATTCCGTCCATACCCAATAAACACAAGAAATTACAAATGCTATTAAGATTTTGTGAGTTTATTTATGATTTCAATAATATATGCTTACAAATAACTAGCTCTAATATATTATTTTCTAATTTAGTAAAGCTTTCTTTTACATGCTACCAAGTTCAAAATATCAATCCACATACAAAATGAGATGAAAACTGAGCTCTTTGTTAAGTTTATCATCGATTTGTTCACGAGTCGAATTTAATGTTATAGCCAATTAGTGCAGAAAAAAATGAATTGTAACTCTTAAAGCTCACTACTTTTTCCAATCAGATAATGCAACCCACGAAATGAGCAATCAGTGAAAGAATATCCAAAATTATTATTGCTTCATTCCAGTGTTTGATTCCTGTGTTCGGCACTACAAGTATGGATTAGTGAACCACATAGTGGAGCTTTACCCTAGTGCAACGCGAACCGTCGGTTCAAATAACGCCTCACATACAAATCATACCTTCCATTTACGATGGATCAGTGGGCATGGTAACTCGCTTGCAAACCTGCGAGTTGTAGGCAGTGCAGGCAGGTTCTTTCTCCCTGGGTGTATTTCTCTTCTATATCAATTTTGTGTGTGTATTACTTGATATTGTATGTCCATTACTTGATATTGTATGTCTTGTGTCTGGCACACCATGGCTAAATATGACCTTTGCGCCATAATAAACGTACAATCAACCGACAAGGTGTATTTCGTTTAGATAGAGAACAAACATTTAATCCAAACGGATAAAACACCTATGCTTTACCACGGACTCCGATGTGGAAGGCTTTCGATCCAAACGCCAAGTACCTTAATTACTAGACGGATTGTTCGGTTGATATTAATGTTTAGTTCATACGTCGAACAACATAGCAGGAAATTGAGCAAAATTGTAGGTACAAAGGTTGGATTGCAGTTCAATTTACTCCGCTCTGGAGCAACTCAACTGGCTATTGGCGATGGTCCGGGATCAATCCCGATTTGAGGGCAACATCTCGTAGTTTTGAACCACGGTCAAATGCGAGGTCAACGACAGAGCTGCCACCATACTCTCCAAACTTCCCCGCCACACCAACGTGAGGACATTTGAGTTCACGATAGACTTGATGTACACTAACTTCCATGAACATGACGGTCTTTGGGTGGATAGAGTCCTGAACTGAAAAACCGCAACTAATGGCTACAGCGCCACTGTTGGTACAAAAGGAATTTTAACTCTTGATTGGTTCGTTAATCTTTGCAATTAGATATATCCCGTCTATCATGCGATATATCTAATAGTGCTTAGTGCCCGAATCCATTCTTGATTTCTTCGTTACACTTAGGTGTTCAATACTTTACCTTTTGATAACTATAGATATAACAAGCGCGATTCTTATGACTTTCAACGTACAACTACTCTAACGGGCGTAGTTTAAGTTCTTTCTTGGCGGGATTCTTGAAACGTTCAAGGTACAACTGATGGTATTGGTCGTTGTCTAAACTCTTTCTTGGTGCGAACATGGTACAACTGCTGTACCGGCCGTAGTCTAAAAGTAAAGCTCAGTAAGCATAATATTTTAAGTCTGTTGGTTAGTTAATCCAATTGCTATCGGATTTCGCAGTCACATAATTAATAAATTCAAAATAATTCATAATATGCGAATTTACAATAGTTTTACCCGAGCAGCCATTTAGGAAATCAGCTCACTCTACTCTACCAATAAAATACTTTAAAGATTTATTAGGGATTGATTCTTACGTATAAATAAATAGTCCAGTTAATAAAAGCGATGAATGGATTTAAACTATTGATTAGTTACAGTGAGATATATACCAGCCTAAAAAGGGATGATAAATCTATAAGAGTGCTTAACACCCGAATTTAGTATTGGTTCGTTGAGTACACTCTAAAAGGTAACTTGGCCATCCAACACCCACGACTTCACAAATAAAATGCTCTGTAGATGCGTGGTATTAAATGTTTTAGTCTATGAACTCAGCTATTGAATAGTAACTCTTGAATTGTACGTTAATCTCTCCAATAAGATATATCGTTACTGCTTCTTTAATTGTCTAGAATCACTAAAGTAGAACGGCCAATAAATTCCGGAAGCTTTGCAAATAAAGCACTTCGCAGGTTTCTGAATGGATTGTTCACGGTCTTATGCGCAGAGTAAGTAGAATTCTTGTGATGGATTCATTAATCTCTACTCACAACACATCGGTCGACCAAGCAGTAACTCTACAAGAGCGCATATATACGAATTTAATTTTTTTCGCTTGTGCATCCAATAAAGTAACACGGTCAGCCAAATAAGAGTGCTTTTCAAAAAGAAGCACATTTTTGGTTTATTAGTGACTTGCGGAATTAGTTCTTGCGGTCAATTAATTAAATAACATATCCAGTGAACGCAAAACATGACGTAAATTTAATTGAACTGTTTCGATAAATTCATTCATCCTTTCAAAGAGACATTGAAGTTCTAATGACTAAGACAAGTAGGTAGTTAATCTTTTTACTACGGCTATAGATATAGCTGAGGCGATTCTTTCCACCCCTTCGCGCGATTCTGATACTCTACAAAATACAATTTCTGTATCGGCCGTAATCTAAATTCTTTGTTGGCGCTGTGACGTCGCCGACACCGCCACTGACCTTTAATTCCAAATTCCTGAAACATATGCCCGAGCCCTGCTGACGAACAGCTGCCCCGTTTGTTTTGGGGTGCCTGTGATATGTGGCTGGCGGAATGAGGGGTCTGCCGACAAAGGCAGATACGTTGGAGAACTCGAGGGAAGGGGTGGTTTTTGGTTTTGCGGTGCTCGTTGATGAGGCCGCGGCTGTTTTTTTGCCCCTGCTTCGTACCACCCCTGTCATAGGGATGCAAATCTCTAGTGTACAAAGTGTAAATAATTAATAGCGAAATAAAATGCAAGTTATTTTTAAACTAGGCTGTTTCATTTTGTAGAAAGACACACCACTCTGCCCACTACGTTACAGCGCGATTCTTATATATATATTCTTGGCGTGATTTTTATACCTTTCAAGGTACAACTGCTGTAACGGCAGTACTCTAAATTCTTTCTTACTGCGATTGTTATAACTTTCAAGACAAAACTGATGTACTGCCCGTTATCTAAATCCTTTCTTGGCTCAGTCATGGTAGAACTGCTGTTCCAGCCGTAGTCTAAACGTTAATGAACGTCGTCCAGGAGCAACACAGCTGGCTAATTTTAAAGACTACGGAATGAATGAAAGTGAATTAAAAGATAAAAGTCTTCTTAATTTGATCTTACTTCCTATCAGTAAACCGGAGGTTTGTGAGTTCGAAATTTTTTCCAAACAAAGACCCTTGAGGGCCAGGGCACGTTAAATCTATCGTGGCCTTAAATGTCCTCACGTTGGCGTGATGTTAAAGTTTGGAGAGTGGGGTGCCAGTTGAGGTGTTAACCTCTTCATTTGATCGTGGTTCACAATTACGAGGTGTCATCCTGGAATCTTTTCCTTAGAGATTCATTCCGGATTGTCGCTAATAGATTGTTTCGTTTACTCCAGTCCGAGATTGAACAGTTACCTACCTACCTAATTATTCAACACGAATAACCTAATAGAATATAGTTGAGAAACTCCCAAGAGACACACTGCTCAATTTTTAACGGTAGATACTTTCTTCATCAGTATTATTTTAGAAGTTCAGTTCCGATTTCCAAGTATATCAGATTAGCGGTATCAATTTGTATTACTAACAGTTGACTTTTATGTGGACATAAAGAGACACAATCCGGAACTGCTGATGGATGGTACTTTTCACCTTCACCATAGTATTTTTAAGGATGTTTTAATAGTTGACGCCTAGATTATCAAGGTTTTTTTTTTGGCAAGAAGTAATAAATTGAGCTTTTCTGATTCTCATTTTTTAATCTGATTTAATATTTTTTTAAATGTAATATTTCTATGACATTTCTTTTAGTGTTCTGGAATAACGCTGAAATGGGAATACAGTACAAAGTCCCAAATCCGGAAACCTCCGAACCTTGGTCATTCCGAATTTAGGATTATTTGCATGTTTTGTCAAAAAAAAACTTAATCTAACGGACCACCCCTGCGAATCAAAATATGAATAGTAATAATACAAATATGAAAAATTTTTAATATAGGAAAAAACCCTTTTTTAATACAATAAAACAAATTTTACTTGCAAATCTTCTAATTTTTTGTGTGGTATTTACTCTGAACATGTCCGTTATTTTGCGTTGTTTCATGAATTAGGTCCAGGTTTAACTCCTTGTTCTCTAAAAATTGTCGGAAAGATGTAAAAAAGTGAGAACAACAGAAAAAAAACGCTAGTTAGCAAAACGTCCGGATTTTGGACAATTCTGGATTTCGTACGTTTGGATTTGGGACTTTGTACTGCACTTATTTAAATTTTCTTCATAGTATTTGTTTGGATTACAGACTAAATGTTACAGATCAAGACATCATTCAAATCTGATGTAGAAGCTGTTTATGTTTCGGAATTACCTAACAGGAATTGGAGTTTGTATGTTATAAGACTGATCATCCCACATGAAAAAGTGGAAATGCAATAACAAATTAACAGCTTGCATTGAGATATTGAATGAAACACGTTTCTGACATGTTTGATATACCAGCCGATAATGAGAATTCAAGCAAATAAGAGTCACATTTTTGTATGAGTTTTCATAGATTTTCTTCAATTTTAACGATAACATTTGGTAAGAGGCAACTTGAGAATGCCAATTTTATTCTTGTATACAAGGGCTGGTAAAAAATCGAAAAAAATTGGAAATTTTAATATATTCATAAGTTGGAAAACATTTTTATAACATTTCAAATATGTACGGATAGTGTAAGGATGTCATCTGGAAGCAATGACTATTATATTGTACACGCAAAGAAAAAAAAACGACATGAAAAAAAATCCATCTCCAAATGATATTAGTTGAATTCTGGAGTTATATTAAAAGTCAATAATTGTATTAACATACGATATTTAACTATGTTGGAAAATCACTTTTCCATCTTTTTGACAGATGTGACACTTACATCGCAACAAAATTCAAGGGGTAAATGCAACACTTACTTTGCGACAGAGGGTAGGTAGGTATTTAATTAACGTCGTAGTGGAGCAACACAACGGGCTATTGTCGACGGTTCGGAATCGTTCCCCCAAGGGAAATATTCGAGGACAACACCACGTAATTTTGAACCACATTCAGATGACGAGGCATTACATGAGCTGGCATCCCACTCTCCAAACTTTCTAACCGACCGAAAGTAAAGACTTTCGGCCACGACAGATTTAAGGTGCACCAGCAGCCTCTACACCATACGCTTACAAACTTCCATGCACTGACCCCGGTTCCTTCCGATTTATAGGCTAACACCTTAACCACCAGACAGGTTGGTCTGCTGCGAGAGAGGGAGTTAATATTGTTGTACTTTCATCACACCACTTTTCCTGTTTCCGTAATAGGCATTTAAAACTATAGCACCAGACGTCTTCAGTATACATGCATTCTCATCATTTTGAATCGAAAACATTTTGATTAAAAACAAGGTTCTTTATTATAATGCAAATTTATATGGACTACGTTGGATACGTTTGAGTACACGCAGATATATTTAAACATTTTTACTGCACCCATTAACAACAAACAATAATACTTGTACGGAATGCAAAAAAGAAAATACAGTATAGCTGAAGACCTGTGATTGAAAAGAGGTAAAGTTGACAAAATAAGAAATTCGGTTTTTTTTTTTTTTGTGAAAATTGGTACATAAACCCGATGCATATACGGCAGGGCTCGAAATATCCGGGTGCACAGGTGCACTGTGCACATGAAAATAATATTGTGCACCTAATTTTTTCCCACTAGGTGCACCTAACGTTAAAAAAAGGGGGGGGGAACTTGTTTTATGTTATTTTGATGTTTGAACAAAATATTAGTATCGACTTCTCTTGCTCTAAACGAACGTAATTAAAATTCCTAAATACACACTATGCGAAAACAAAATCGCTGGGCCATAACGGTCTTATACAGGAGGAAGTTTTACTTGTGTCACTGCCACCAGAAGTTTCCGATGATCGAAACATTTTCCAGATGGCTCTGTTGAAGTGACTGTCGCTACAGCCGTGCGCCTGAAAGAAGGTAGAATTTAGGTGTTTAAATATTTTTATTTACCATCTACTGCTTACCTATTGAAACATACCCAACTAATAAAGTAGTTTATATTACATTAATGCTCTTATATTACGTTCTTATAAATGTGCACCTAAAATATAACCTGTGCACCTAATTTAAAAACTTAGGTGCACAAGATGCACCTGTATTAAAAAATCTATTTCGAGACCTGATATACGGTGATAGATGATGAAAGGTTCAAATATATTCCATTCAGTTTTAGAAGTCCAAGAGCTAATCAAGTTCCGAAGTGCCTAATAAATATCAACGGAAGTCTAAATTCAATGTTTGGAAAGTGTTATTGGTACTTCCCTCTTTTTTCTGATAGGATCTCAATTGCAGAGTATAATCTTGTAGAAAGCCTTTTCCAGTAACACTCTTTTATTCAACGACTTGGCAATTTCTAGACTCTAAGGAAAATATTGGCCTGGTTAAACAGCACGACGTTATTGGGCGTAGGACAAGTATAAAATTATGGGGATATACAAATATACAAAGGCCAAAAAAATGTACACAATTTGGAATAAGAAACTGTCTGTCCTCTGCTGTTTATCTTAACGTAAACAAAATATTTCTGTGTGATCCACTTTACACTAACTATTATGTGTTATTATGATACCCAAGCCGTACCATGCCTATTATATACCGTTCTCTTAAAGCAATTCTTTCAAAGATACAAAAAAAAGTGCACCATTATCTTTATTTTCCACATTTTTTGCTTAATCCAGACCCACTAATGATATTTCTAAACAAACGGGAAGTTGCTTTCAAGATGTATTTGCTGCGATTTTCGTTTATTCAAACAGAATAATTCTGCAAAACAATACAGTGTCTACTTAGGATATTTGTTCTTGATTTCCTCGTCAGGCGCAGATTGGGAAATCCTGCTTTAGATTACCCCAGAAGCGTATCTGGGATACATTTAAAAAGGGGACATTTCATGTAAGAACACCAGGGGCATGAAATTAATAACACTTTGCAGTCATTAGAAAAACCTTTAGAGAGTAAAAACGTTTTTGTCCTTTTTTGTGCTTGGTTACAGACAATTTCCTATCTTCTTTCCGGAGCTCATTTTACCTTCAAACCAACAACATTAGCAATGATTATGATACCTGAAATGGAAATTTTGGCTCAACTCCAGACAGGATATTACTCTTTTTGGATACTTCGTGACCCCTCAGAGTTTAAATATATTTTTTTGTGTTCATGAAAAATGCGTCCCTTCCAATCCATATTTTAATACGAATTAGCTGAATAACCCAGTGTTGAAATGGTTAAATGTTGATTGAAAAGTGAATTAGAATAATTAAGTTTCTTACATAGAAAAAAGCAATCATTTAAGTTTACCGGAAAATACTTTTTTTATTTCGTTTTAACTTTTCTATAGCTTCACTGTAGTGCTTGGTAAGATACAATTTCCTACTACCTTCTTTCCGGAACTCATTTTGCCTTCAAACCAACAACATTACCAATTATTATGATACCAGAACTTTTTTACTTTTACGTAGTACGTACTTTTTTACTTACATAGTATTTACTTTTACGAGGCGTACTTTTTTATTACGTTTTAACTTTTCCATAGCTTCTTCAATTTACTTCGAATGCAAATATACACATTTAATTCCTGAATAATATATAGCAATATGCAAAAGACTAAGACATATACAAACAGAAACGAAATGCCGAGGAAGAAATGCAGAATTCTGAAAAATGAAAGCGGTGCAAAGTGTCGAGTTTCGACTTTTTAAGCTGAAATAGAGCAATTCGAAAAAGTCATTAGAAAAATATTGATAAAGACGATAGTGATTTTTGAAATTTAGTAATGCTCAAATATGACCACATTTCCTTGTTAAGTTTCCTGTAGAACGTGTTTCCTTGTCATTATTCAACTATTGCAACAAAACAAACTTTAGATTTTAAAATTGGGGCTTCAAGAGGCACTTTTAGGACTACCTGTGTGCCAATTTTCATGGTCTTGAGTGCTACAGATTGGTCTGAAGGCAGGAAAAAAATAGCCTATGTTTCCGCAATGTTCTAAAGTCTAAGTGTACCAAATTTGGTGTGGATTGGTTAAACGGTGTAGGTTTGTGTAGAGAAAATACACTCATACTATTTTATATAGTTTTTTCGAAACACAGTACATTTTTTTTCCTACAACCTTTCGTTAAAACAGCCATTGATGTATCACGCATTCCGTTCTATCGTGCATGATAACTATGCCACATCCTTTTAATTGTTCATATTCGTCTTTGCTACACTGATTTCAATATTCCAGATTTATCATTGCTTTTTAGTCAGCAAGAAAGCTGGCATTCGCAAATTATCGGAATGAGCTGAAATTTCGCATAGCCATATTGAAGGTCCTTCTGAATCGATTCCCTTTAAAATATAATAAGGCTACAATTTATAATTGTTTCATGCATTAAATTCAATCTTTGCATATTAAAAATATTTTTTAAATAAAATATTAGATGAAATTTGTTTGGGTTGTTTAACAGATCTATGGCAAAAAATATGAACGCTATAGAAATATTATTTAGAAAGATATTCATAAAAGTCTAAGAAACTGAATCATTAGGAGCTGTAATCCTTCTGTACTCATAACTTCGAAACGGTAAGACCTAATGACATGCAATTTGGTATCTGTAATTTAAATTCGATGTAGATTCGAAATTATGTGTCGAAATAAAAAGTTCCTATTAGAAATTATGAAGTGGATGCTCAATTTAAAATGAAGGCGGCCCCTAATGCAAATTTTATGAATTTGAATCGATAGTAGACATTAGTTTCCCATTACACGCTCTGAATTTTCTCAACTTCAAAATTGCTTGAATGAAGAGGGGTGTTTTTTTTCCCCACAACTCAAGACTAGGAAAAGTAATTTAGGACATCTAACAATCTAAAAGGCAACCATTGAAAATTAAAGACGAGGCTGGAACACAAATTAAAAGTGATGCTAATTAGGAGTTGAATTTAAGTCACATTTGCACAAAACAGAAGGCTGTTGGCGACCGTCTGGAACCTGTTCCGAGATTAGAGATCCGAGCACAACACCTCTAATTTTGGGACACGGTCAGATGACGAGGTCAATTACCTGAGCTGGCAACACATTCTTCAGACTTCCACATTACACCAACGTGTCACGCATAATGCATCTCACATCTTGAGTCCCGTGCCGTCCAGCTATGATCACGAATTACTTATAATTTCAACAGTTTTCAATGTTCATATCCTTTATTGCCTGTTAAATCTCTCATATCGCTTATATCCTTCATCGACGTGTGAGCGTGAGAAGTGTTGTCTCCCACATACTGTAGAGGGCGCAGTGTGAGCGCTTGGGTGGCATTCAGGCTTGAGACACGGACGAGAGAGATGATCACTTAAACCTAATGAAAACGAGGCTTCCTTAGCCCTAACGGGAACTAGGCTTCCTTAGCCTTCATATGAATGGTCCATCCACAACCTTGTTAAGTTTGTTGTCAATAAGTATTCACTATTCATAAATATTCAATAAGTTGTCAATAAGTATCACGTGAGCTAATGAAATATATTAAAAACAATTTTCCCTTCGTTTTTATTTAACTTGTTTTACATAATGTTATATAAAAAACACTGAATTTGCATACTCTGTGACTTGTTACTTCAAATAAGGAAGTTTATCTTTTTGTTCTCCCTCTATTGCTTTGCTATGTATAACATCGCGTTTCTTTCTCTTCCACAAGGAAGGCTTTATATCTAGGGTATACAGTAACTGATCATTTAAAGAGTTTTCATAAGTACACATCTTGTTATTCCCGTTCTCTTAATCACACAGTCAAACAAAAAGTGTCATTCGACTTGGAATAATGCCAGACTATCTATATAAATAAGAATGGAGTGTTTGTTTGTACATTGAATATTTTCGATCCATTTCAATTTTTCTATCCGTTTTGGACCCTTCTGATGCCAAATCCGCAACTTGCGCGTTTGGTGCCTGTCTGTATGTATGTGCCGTATACACACGTTCACACGGTTTAATATATTTTCATGTAAATTTGCATCTAGTGAGAGAATTTATCTTCATTTAGTGAGTGAAATAGTTTGCGAAAGTCTGTCTATAAGTCTTTGTGTTCTATATTCGATTTTGTGTTTGTGCAGGCATGACATGAATTTTATTTCAGGTATTTGATTTCAATATGCTTTATTTTATGCATTATATATGAGTTTAGTGAATGCAATATTAAAAATTTCGTTATTGTTATATTTAGACGAGTTTCGTGTTAAAACACCAGAGTAAGTATACTTAAATCAACCATAATTTAGTAGTTTTGGAAAAATTGGAATGTATATTGAGTAATACGATTACTTTGATTGATTTACCAGTACTGCTAAAAAACAATTATTCTTCAAGAAATTATTTTTTTACGGAATTTAGGCTCTGTTACTTCATTTATTTCGAGTCTTATTTTTGTTCTTTGCGCAATGTAAACGATTTCCGAATATTTGGGACAGACGATATTTTTTTCAACGAACGGGAATGAAATGGAAACGCGTGTTGATTAATTACGCGCAGTAATATTTTCTGTTTCTTTTGCTCTGAATTAATTTCGTATTTCTAAATTACGTGCACTTTTTAGTTGTAAGTTGTGGCAACTGCGAGATTAAAAGGTAAAAAGGAATCAGAAATTAATATCTTTAGAACAACTATTTCCCGACATCTTTCATTTTGTTTTATTGTGTTTTCTGTTTAAAATATTAATTATTTTAATAAATTGTGATTCTTTTTCATCACACGCAACACCACCACAAAATATTCGACTTAGTGACAATGAGAATAAAGCAAATTTGAAGTGTAATTATGCCATTATTGAAAGAATATTGCAGTTATTGAAATAATAATGTTTAAAAAATCCGAACTAGAACTTTTCAAACATTAAAAAAATTCTGTCATAATGACAGAATATTGTGAAATTCCACAGTGGTGCATGCCGGAAGCAAGAGTACCACAAGTAAAAAAATATATATGTATTATTTTGCTGACTATCGCTAGAGCACTCGCCGTAAATAGTCGCTTTTATTAATTGAGTTGAACGTAAAAAGAACTTAGAAAGGGAATTCCAAATATCAACCAAAATCGTCTTTTGTAGTGGTAACCTTTGTGTCACCTTTCGTCATTTTGTAGCTTTGTCATACAGCAAGTATGCGATGTATGTGAAATGCATTACATGAATGGATATGCATGTGTAGGATTTGTGTCCTATGTAAGTTGTAGAAATTATAAAGATGGCGAAGAGTGTTAAAATATTATTTTAATCTACGAAAAACGTAAGTCATTATATATTTGGATCATCTCTTCAATCTAGAGTAGACCAGTTCAAACCGAGTAATATCGGGTATTTTGCTAGTAAATAAATAAATTTGTGAATTTTTAGGTTCTATTTTCATTAGAGGAAGTGACTATTTCAATGAAGCACCAAGAGTTTGAGTAGTCGTCAAGAATTTGAGTATTCACAAGCTAAAAATTATTTATTTTAGTTCTGGGTATGCATACTAGTTAATGATTTCAATCGTAGCAAGTCAGAGTCGTGTTTATTGTCTTGAGACTGTACCAATCTATAGCGTATTGAGTATACCCAAGTTAATTTGAGCCCTATATTAAAGAACATTTTTCTACAAATAAATTGACATTCCAGTTTAGGACATCTACCAAAAAGTAGAAATGGTGCAGTTTTGAATAAATGACTGCATCTCAAAAACTACTCTATGAATGAAGAAACGGTTTGCATACCAAGGTTTGAGACACCCGCTGTGTCGATTACACTAAAAGCCTATACACTTTTCAGTTCATTATTTCTCCAGATTTTAATTAACTAATAATAATTGAAAATTTTTCACTTTGAAAATAAAGTAAATCATACATTTTGTGTGGTTATTAAAGTTCAATGGAACATAATAATTACTTTAATTGACTGATTGTTTTTTGAAGGAATAATAAAAAAAAACTGAAACCCAATTAACTTTAGATTCTATGACTTTCAACTACACATAACACACCCTAAAGACAAAAGTATGATAAATATATTTTATGTGAATTTCAGTCAGAAAATCAATCGAAGTTTTCTTTAAAATGAGTCGATAAAAAATATATTATTGAGAAAGGACCTTTAGACAAATAAAATTGACATTTATTTAAAGAAAACATTAATTTAAGTAAAGTGATACTTTCGGTTTGACTGTACGACCCCATGGACGCGAATAATAACAGGTATCTACATATTTGTAACAACAACAGGTCTAAATTGCTTAATTGAATACTCCAATTTTTTTTTCTGAACATTTTGATTATATGCGAATTTTATTAACAGCGTTTCCCCTTGTAGTGGAGGATTGGCTCTTGGCTGTGTAATGGAAACATAACTACAGGAGTTTACACTTGATTACTCGGGAAAAAAAACAGCCCGTTTAAAAATCACGCATGTCTGTTCATGTTTTACAAAAATAACATATACTTTTCCTTTCTGGTTACAAATGAGAAACATGAACAGTCAAGAACTGCGCACAATTATTCGCGCATTTCTGCACAAGTGGTACCTGCAGAAAAGTGACTCAAAAAAGTTAATTTTGAAGTAAAGTCAAAAGATTTAAAATCTTAGCGTGTTTAAATTGATAGAATTCCGTCTAATATTTTATTTTAATTTTAAGTGTTTAATATACATCTAATTTTTCGCGATTTTTTAAAAGTTTAATGCACGTTTGTGAATTAAAATAAATAAAAATCGTAACTTTTATTAATGTAGCTTTAATAGATCCTCTAGATAAATGAGCACTTTACTCAGCTGTCTGAGATAATTGTGAAAGAACTAATTAAAATCCCCAATTTATGCACGAGTATACCTTAAAGAATACCTCAAAGAGCATTATTATCATTTTTCTCTCCTTAGTTCAAACAATATGATCATCTTTGTGAAATATATATAGAGAGAATGAGGTAAATAGTTTACTTCAACTTAAGAAAACCTTTCTCTCCGATCGTGAATAGCATTTTGATCAATCTTCTAATCGATGTTACTTTTCTCGAAAATATACGATATAGCTTGGATTAAGAAAATCTGAATGGCTAATAACATTGCTCAGCTATCTTAGTTTTGGAAGCGATAGTTCAAATTTCCGCGTATACATAAATCCTTTTCAGATTGTCCCAAAGATTCTTTTATTGATCTTCTTTCTCACTTATAACCCTCAAACAACGACAGCCTATCAAAGGTCCAAATAGTCTGCCTTCTGCTTGAGAAAATGGTTTTATTCGATTGTGCATTTACCCAATATTTTGAGCTGGGACACTTTCCTCAACGATGTAGTTTGAATAGAGATAGTCTGAATGGCTGAATACTTTTCCCATCCATACAAATATATTTCAAGAAAAATAACTTGAAATGAATCATTCCATGAAACGTCCAATACCTTAAAGATGTTATAACAGCATGAGTTTGTCTCTGTTATCACTATAACCCTCAAACAACGGGAGATTTTTATTAAAGGGGAAATTAGTTTCCTCATCTACTTGAGAAAACCTTTCTACTGGATTGCGCACCTATCCAGTCTTTTGAGGTGTTCCACTTTTCTTCACAAAGTACGATGTAGTTTGAATAGAGATCATATGAATGACTGAGTACTTTACCTATCTGTCTAAACATATTTCAAGAACAATAACTTGAAATTTATCATTTCAGCAAATATCCAATACCTTAAAAAAGTTATAACAGCATTAGTTTATCTCCAATCTCATAATAACCCTCAAGCAGTGGAAACTCCTTTATTAAAGGGGTAAATAGTTTGCCCCTTCTAATAGAGAAAATCCTTCGTGTATTTACCCATTCGTCAAAGATGTGCCACTTCTCTCCACAAAGTACGATGTTGTTTGAATATAGATCACGTGAATGGGTGGGTATATTATCCATCCATTCAAGCATATTTTAAGAACAATAGATTCAAATCCATCATTCCCACAAAAGTCCAATACCTTAAAAGATGTCATAACAGATTTAGTTAGTCTGGTTTCACTTTAACCGTCAAATAATACGATCCCTCTTTAAGGTCGTTTTCGCATTCTCGACAAAGGGATTTTCCGCTCGATGGAGCGTTGCTAAAGACATTCTATTCTCCCCAAAACTCCCGATTATCCGTCTTTTCGAGACGCCTCATGCGTGCGGGATGAACTCGAAAATTCTGGAAATTCGTCTAAATCACCCCGATAGGATTCACGCCCTCCCGCATCGAAAGAAGAGATCTCAACAACTCTCCCTCTGTCACCTCGGCTTCGAATTCTTCAGGGAGGTCTTTAAACATGTCGAGTGGGCGATCTCATTTGCGCTGGATCTGCGAATCGGAGGCCGAGGATATGAATTCATACCTAGACCATACAAAGCGACTGAGGCAATCAAGCTCGGGGACGGGAAATTGCGTGCCATTGTGCCGTCTGTTTGAGATGCGAAATGAGAAAGGTTTAATTTGAGATTTTATTTCTGAGGTTTGAATCAACACGTTTCGTGATTTATTTCTCGACCCGAGTTTGCTGGAGAAGCTTTGAGCTCTTTCCGCGACATGTTTGAGACAGGCACGTTCATTATCGTGTTCGTAGAGCATGTTGTACGACCGTAGCAAATATTTGTGCAACTTAGCAACTTAGAATGACTTTGCTTTTACTAAAACATCTTATCCGAAATCTAAGTTGAAAATGTATCAATCTGTATATTTATATAAATTAAGTGGACATGGGAACCCGAAGAACTAATTTCTCAAATATGAGTTTTTATTATAGTATTATAAGTTGTAATGTATCTTCTTGACTCTAAATAAAGGTTTTCCAGAAACAAAGTTTTAAAATCGCCTCCCAATTTTGAAAAATTCAAAATTTTGTGAATTTTTTAATATATTTTAAAATGTTAATCCTCCTTCAATCTGTGATATTTTGACTTGATATTTTTTAACATGCTCATACTAGCAATCTGATGACTTTTGCAGTCTGATGAAAAATACGGGATTATTGATAATTTCCTAAAATTTGTCTAAATCACCTCAATATAATTCACGCTCTCCCGCATTGAAAGAATAGATTTGTGTTTGATTGTTTTTTTCTAAAGTGCTTTGCTCTTCAGATGTTTTTTAGGCACTCCAAAACTAATCCCAAATTTTCAAAAATAAAGTATGGAAACACAAATATGTCTTTTGGAAACTTCATCCAACTATTATTATGACGAGACTTGTTTACTACGTGAATTTCACACTGAATGTATTTTTTCAAAGTATCATCTTTTTCCAATCTTTGATATACATCCAGAATATGTGGTAAAACTACCTCATTCATTGTATTTTCACACTATGGGACCATGACATTTAAAAAACATGACCCTAAAATGTTTCTTTGATAAAATTTGGTATCTAACAGCATCTTAGTGAGTAACGAGGGGTGAGAGTGAAAAAATATCAGATTTTCGAGTCAGTAAAATAAAAAAAACGTTATCTTAGAATTTTTACAGGAACATAAAACTTTGCAGGAAACATTCTTCAATGCATAAACTATAATTTGATACAAAAAAATATATAGTATTTTGGATGCCGAGCCGTCTTAGATGGTTTTTAGAACAGAAATATCCTCATTTTGAATTTTTTTAGTGCATTTTTTAAAATATCATCTTTTGACAATATTTGATATACATCCAGAATGTATGGGAAAATAACCCCATTAATTGTATTTTCAAACTATTGGACACCATGACATATAAAAAACATCACCCTAAAAAGTTTCTATGATAATATTTGGTATCTAACGGCATATCAGTGTGTAGCAAGCGATACGAGTGAGAAAAATCTAAGATTTTCGAGTAAAATATGTGTGTAGCAGGAAAATGATTAGTTGAACACATCTTTAAGGCTTGTGAAGAAGCTAAATGTTGAAAACCTCTGGTAAGCCATTGGTCTATTCAATCTTGTAGGATCTTTGTGGAAAACACCTCAATCTGTCCTATTGAAAGAGTTATGTCAGAGCTGAACTTTATTCTCCCTCGTGGACTTAACTATCGTCCAAGCCAAATATCCTGACTTACCCTACCATACAGAAGTTCGAAGGCTAATGGAAAAGCTCTATTGAGATTTTTTGAACTCAGAGAAGTAATATAATTTTTTTAATGAGAAAACTGTCCACAACCATTATTATCGAACAACAGAGTGGTTACGGAAATAATTATTTGCTGCAGACATCGTGGAATATCTTTAAAAAATTGACTTAATATTACAGAGAAAAATAGTGCTCATATGTGAAACGTATTCTATCGTAAAGTTATATCGCTAAAAATTTGCATTGTTGAAACACAAATGACATTAAACAAGTTTGACTATTTTCCAAGCTGTAAAAAATTTCAAATATTAGCGAAATTCCCATTCCCAAAAACATTTACGGCGAATATATTTTCTGACCTTACCCTACAGTTACAACAGCGTTTTTTGGATCTTGATGCAAGTGCAAAAGATATTTCCATATTTCAAAACCCATTTTTCTGAACAATTCAGATTCGTCCGTCAGACTTTCAATTGGAAGTGAATGATCTGCCAAATTATGTTATGTAAAATATAATGTTTTAAGAAATGGATCAAACCCCCAATTCTATAAATATCTCTCGGAAGATAAATACGGTCAATCAAAAACATATGCATGGTGATTTATATCTATATTTGTGTGTACTTACCAATGTAAAAGGAAATTTTTGAAAATGAAGCATGTAAAATCGTAATACAGATCATTAACAAATGACCATTTTCAAACAACTTTAACTGTAGGAAGTACTAACTTCAAACTTCAGTTTGATAAAAAATTATCTAAAAAAAAATTATTATGTTAATCGCATAAGTACAAAATTCAACCTGTTTGTTTAGTAATGAACAGAAATATGTATTCCTTTTTTCTGTTTGTCAGCAAAATGTGTATAAATATTAGATCAAAATATCCCTTCCTAATAAAAACATTTCGAATCTGTTTTTTTTTGTTGCTCTATGAGTGGAAATACCCACGTAAATATCTTCGAGTTTCCTACCTGGCCCACCGGGCCCACAATGTTTACTATCTGGCCCTTTCTAAAAATAGTTTGCCGACCTCTAGTCTAATGACACAATTTTATAGACAGTCAACGGAAACTCCGATTAATTTAACAATATAACTGTTATTATGAGGTACATTACATGAAATGTAACTGTACTACAGGGTTTTACATTTATTCTAATTTTATCAAGTATTTTTTAAACTTTAAAAATGGTTCGGTAGTCTTTGCTCTTCGTTATTGTTGAATGAAAAGTTTCTTGTTTAAAAACGTCAAAGCAGACTTCCCTTTTTCTGAAACCCGCATATAACGTTTAAATGAAAGATATAACGCATCCTGTTACAGAAAGAAAGTAAGTCAGAAACATTTTTTGCAGAGTTTTGCACATTTAACGCTTGATGTTAAGTGTAAGTCACTTAGACGAATATAAAACTATTTTGCAAAAAATTTAAGACAATCATCTATAGAGAAAACTGTTATTATGCCAAAAATAAATAAAATATTTTAAAGAAGGGGACAAAATTTTTCATATAGTAGTTTAAGTAAACCAGACTAATCCAGATGTAATTCAAGAACGGCTTTTTTAAAGGCATATTTTATATTTTAGAAACTTTTAATGACAAATTTGGAATTCTAGGCAAGTAGACAATTAATTAATATTACACTGAAGCAATACAACGGGTTATTGGTGACGGTCCGGTAACCATCTCGATGGGAAAGATCGAAGGACAATGGCTTGAAATTTTGTGTGTTGGTATTGATTGTTTTTTGTATGACTCCAGAGAAAATGGGCAGTAAATTTCTACATGTGAAATCAAGAAGTTTAGTTAAAATACTAAGGACTGAGAAATCTCTAAGCTTATGCAATGAATATTTTTAGGAATAATTTCTTCACACAAATACACATTTAAATGTGTCATTCTGCCTCATGTATAAGTAAAGTGATAGTACGGTTTTTAAAACGTGTGACACAACTAATTTCAAAAAGCAAAAATGTTGTTCTGATTTCCGTAATATAGTACTTTTATAATCTTAAAAGTCCCCTAAAGTCAATAACTCCAAACGTAATCAATGAAATAAAAACACAAGACATATATATATATATATATATATATATATATATATATATATATATATATATATATATATATATATATATATATATATATACATATATTTTCTTTTAAGATTAATTAAATATGTTTGATATACACTAAATTACAAACAGCATTGTCACCTTTATCATACTACTATTATCAACTTATAACACTGTTTTCTATGATCGTAAATAGCAGGGTGTTTTCTTAATAGTTTTTCTTGAATCTATGAAACTGTTTATATCTTTTCGGCGAAGCGCGACGTTACGTTTTTTGATGGAGGCAAAATTACTCTACTTAAACTAAGTTTTACTATAAAAAAAATCTAAACATTTCTCTTTTTGAACAGATTTTTCTTGATTCTTTGTAATAGCTTGTTTGATTTCTGTTTGTGTACAATTCCTTCTTTCGTTGGCAATGTTAAGTTCCCAGATGTGGACGGGATCATGTCGTCATTGGCATTTGCATCGCATCTAATGGCTTCGACGCTGGTATAAGGTTTTTCTTTATCTTCCTTTCCTTCTTTAATGTACCTCAAAAGTATGCATTGAATTCTTTTCTTCGAATTGCACCAATTTAAGCGATGTCGAAAGCAAGAGAAGAAATCCAGACCAGGTTTGGACTCATCGCTCCAAGCGGTCTACAGATGTCTTGGACCTGTGCTTCTAGGCCTTTCTTGGCCTTTTGATCCAAGCACAGTCCTTTCTTTCCTTTAATATCTCTTTCTTCAACCATATCCATATCAATATTTTCTTCCTCTCCTTTAACAACTCTTTCTTCAAAAATCTTCAAAATCCATATCCATCTGTTCTTCTTTCCTTTAATATCTACTTCTTCAACCATATCCATATCAATCTTTCCTACCTTTAATTTAAAACATCCTTCTTCAAAATCCATATCCTTCTTTTCTTCATGTACTTTAATATCTCCTTCAAAATGCATATCTTTCTTATCTTCCTGTCCTCTAACACCCTCCTTCATCAACCATATCCAAACCAATCTTTTCTTCCTTTCTTTTTAAATATCCTTCTTCAAAATCCATACCCTTCTTTTCTTCTTGTCCTTTAATATCTCCTTCAAAATCTATATCCTTCTTTTCTTCCTGAACTTTAAACACCTACTTCTTCAACCATATCCATATCAATCTTTGCTTCCTTTCCTTTAAAATCTTCTTCTACAAAATGCATATCCTTCTTTTTGTCTTTTCCTTCAATATCTCCTTCTAAAATCAAATCCATACCCGTTTCTTCTATCCTTCCTTTAATATCTCCTTTTACCAAATCCATGTCCATCTTTTCTTTCTTTCCTTTGATATCTACCTCAACAAAATTCATGTATCCAACTTTTTATTCTTTTCTTTAATGTCTCCATATTCGACCAATTCCATATCCATATTTTCTTCCTTTCCTTTAATGTTCCCATCTTCAATGAAGTCCGCATCTGTGTTTTTTTCCTCATCGCTGTTGAAAGCCATTAGCAACATCAAGTACGCAGTCAATAGTATAACGTAAGCTGTATTACTAATGATAAGCAACTGAAAAAGTGCCCAAATCCAAGGACACAGTAATAACCCTGCAATAATCTCAAGTTTGTCCATATTTTATTCGTTTTCGAAAGTAAATCGCTACGAAATCACAATGTTTGCTAGTATAAGAAAATGAGTAGACTGTGAAAGGTAATATTAAAAAGTGTATTATCCTCTAGTCACTTTTTTCAATCTACAATAAATCAATTCAACTCGAATAACGACTGATGGTTATGCTAGTTTAAAATAAACTTTGAGACCCGGTCGCATTAGACGTGTTGAAAACCCAACGAAATATATATTCCACGAATTCCGCTTGTAATGTGGCCAGCTCTTTCGGGGTTGCTGGACACACAGCTTTAGTCAACATTTATAGTGGTGGCAACGGCCTTGATGCTTTTTTTTTTTTTTGCACACTTCTAAAGTCGCCAAGGAAAGAATTATTTCAACTGAACAAATGAAATCAAACGACAATTTAGCATATTTTGAAAGAACTTTCTAGAACAGTCAAAATGAAAATCTAAACTTTCTGCTTGCCGAGGTTGCCATAAAAACGGCAATTCATTTGGGTTGCCTTAACCTGCATTAACTCGCTACTAGAATTGCGCCAAAAACGTCAAGGCAGTTGTCTCCGCTATAAACGTGCACTGGAGATATATCCGAAAGGCTTTTGAACTGACCACAGAGATTAAAAGTCACCAATTATCGGTCCCCGTGGGACATTCTGGACACCATACCGTATGAACAGCTCTTCAGTCTTTCAATTGTTTCTTATTTATTGCTGTCAGTTTCGTTGCTTACATTTCATTCCGGATTAAAATCTATTTATAGGGAATTGATGTTGATGTGCGCATTTCAGATCTTTCAATAAAAAGAAATCGATAAAACATATAAAGCGGCAGTTCTTATACTTCTTACTGGTTTCGCGTATTCGTACTTCCAATAGTGGACCAATGGGTGCATGGCACAAACTGCACACTTCAGATGCCAACAATTAACAATAATGTTAATATACATAAAGGATGTTTCGAAAATATGCGGCCATATAAAAGATGGAAGAGGGGCCCAAATAAAACATCTATAGAAAGGACATAGATTCATTCAAGCCGGACAAAACTTTGATGCCTTGCTCTGGATTCAAACCAGGAACCTATAAATTCAGAAAAAAATCATCCTGACAACTGTACAGAAACGGACAACCTATAAGAAGCACGTCCGTTTACTTTCGCAACCACGTGAATTTACATGAATATCTGCGGGCCCCGTATTCATGTATTTACGCATGCCGTTGAAATAAGGAGTGTGGTACGAAGCCCTACGACACACAAACGATGTCTTCGACTGATCTAAACAATGTCCTCGACCCTTTAACGCGGCATTTCCAGACAATGTTCTTCAACCAAAACAATTATTTTTTTTGGGCTTCTCAATCTCCCTTTACAATTTGGTAAGATAGTTTCGAAGCACCTTTTTCTCCAACCGATAGACTTCCTTGCACGACATTTAACAAGTTTTGAATTTTTTTGAACAAGTGAATGTTTTCTGGGAGTTTTTCAACCAATTGATGGTGATTTTTAGTCGGAATGCGCATTGCGAGGTTAACATTTTGCCATTTTGTTTTCTGTTTCCAATATAGAGACAGGCCACGGTAGCCCATTTGGAAGAGCAACGGAATAGGTACCGTAGGGTTGCTATTTCGAATCAAACCAAGGACAGTCTTGCACAAAAGGGGCTGGTGCACGTTATATATGTCGTTGTCTGAAATGTACTGACGTTGGCATGGTATGTAAGTTTATAAAGTTGGGGGAAGGCTTAAGTGTGATCTCGTCACCTCATCGTGGTTCAAAATTATGTGGTGGTGTCCTCGGAAATAGGATCATTTTCCTTAGAATCTGATCCCTAATCGTCGTCAACAGCCCTTTGAGTTGCCCCAGTATGACGTTAATTAAAATATCTACCTAACAATATAGATAGAACTCAATTTTTCTATTAGAGTTAAAAAATACAGGTAGATAATATTAGTTAATATAAATGACCAAACTTGGAGATGTCCCCTTCTTGGATAGCCTATCTTGACGAAGATAAATTGCCCATTCCCATTATCGAACGTGATGAGAAGTAAAAGTAAGTAATCCCAATAGCAAGATTAATAGTTGTTACTCAGAAGACAAGCAAGACGCCAGCATAAATAAATACAACAAATCTCATACGATTGTTACGCACACAATGGGTAATACTTCCTTTCACCGACGTTTATTTGAATAGATTGCCCAAAATAGGGAAGTTACCGTTCACATCGAAGACGTATATCATACAGTTCAAGAAATATACTTCTGTTGTGAAGTATGCTTTTGCTATTTATTTCACGATATTCGGAACCATTACGTTTTTATGAATATCTATTTTCAAATTGATTTGTTAACGGGAAGTTATATGTGTTACCCTAAAGGATGTCATGTAAATGGGATGAAAAAAATTGTTTTCAAAGAACAATTTTTGGGTGAACTTCATTAAAAGGAAAAAATAAATGCACTTTTGTATTGAGATTCAATCAAATAAATATATGATGGTAGTAAAACAAGTAAACCAATTCAATGATGCATTTTAATTTTCAACTTCACCTATGAAACTTTGCGAATAAATGGTACGATAAATGTAAAACAGTTGTTTATATAAATAAAGCTTGTCATCTGACCATGATTGAAAATTATGCTGTGTTGTTCTAGGATTATTCCCTTCAAGATCGATTCCGTGCTAAGGTAAATAAAGAATGAATTAAAGCTTTCAATTAATTTTCTATTTTAAATTTGGTGGAGGGGGTGGTAAAGATATAGTGCCAAATATCAAAATTTCACTTCATTGGTGGAAAGGTGTATTTAGTCCATAAGCACGAAGTGTGTGGTGTCGTCGCCGCAAAACGGTAGTATGAAAACAGTACGAATCGTACACAAGGAGAAGACATCCAGCAGCTGAGATATTTAAGTTATTATTACTTCAAGAACGTTAAGAAAAATAAACAGTAGTTACATCATCACATTAACATCATTACACCAGTTCATAAAAGTATGTATCAGCACAGTCTAGCCCGGTGACCAAGGATAAGACTCGTCTCTATCTCTCTCAGGTCGTCTCCTATGTGCTCTGCACACAATCCAAAAAGGAAATCAATCTCCAAAAGTTGAAAACCAATCTGAGATCATCTGAACGAACACCATCTCCAGAGAACGTACCGTTTCACCTATTCTTCTCAAGTCGTTGTAAAGCACGCGACGAAAGAACAGCAGCTGACGCCAAACAATAACAAATCAGAAAATTCGTCATTCCGATGACAATGGAGTAGGCACCTGCAAGTGAACCTTCTTAAAAGTCATTTTATCTCGATGTCGCAAATGGTACAATTAGAAAGTATGAATATTTTTTATCTCTATTGAAAAGTAATTAACAATTCGTTGTGGTTTTAGCAAGGGAATTCAGAATTCGTTTGTTGGGAAAATTTTTCTGGGATATCTTCTTTCAGCTATTTTAATTGTATAACTATTTAGTATCACAATCTATTACACATCGAAGTTCAAAATGTGCAATAACTTGAATAGAAAGTTTATTCACATTTAATCATTCCCGAACGCTTAGGCGCCAAATTTTATCAATCCTCTTGAGTTCTAGTTAACCCATTGCGAAGATTTGAATTTTTTATTTAAATCAAATTCTACTGACTAAAAACAAATGATCAAATAAATTGAAAATGCGTGGGATGAGAATAATTCTGCGGCTGGGTAAAGATTTCATTTCATGAAGTATTTTTTTAAATTTACTTCACCTGAATGCTCTCTTAATGTATTACGGACGCTTTTTTGATAACGAAGCTGCACAAACTCGTGCAGTTAATGACTAACTTTGGCCTTCCACTGAATTCGCAATGACGCAAAACTGAATATCACTCGTTAAAATCGACTCTCTAAATTCATTCAGTTATTCCCTTTTCTCATGTAAAAGAAATCGAAATATAACGATCTGATGAAGCACGAACGTTGTATTTCGATTATGGAAAACAGCCTAGGCATCATTCAAATAATATTCAAAAAGCAAGTATAGTTCGCTATAGCGATGGGCAAGTTACGTGGACTCTAGATAGTTTGATTCTAACCCATGTACCTCCAAGTATTCATATTTGTTCCTTAACTTCCGGACAATTCAATATTGCTCTTTAACATTTCGACTACGGCTATAGATACAAATGAGGCTGTTCTTTCTTGGCGCGATTCTTATAAACTTTCAAGGTACAACTGCTGTACTGGCCGAAGTCTAAATTCTATCTAGGCGCGATCAAGGTACAACTGCTGGACCGGCCGTAGTCTAAAGGTTAAAGATACTCGTCGCAAAGGTTAAACATTAGTAGTGAAAAGTCAAATTAAAACGCGTCATTTCTGAATTTGTGCGGAAAGCATTCTTTTAGGTCAAAAAAGAAGCTTTTAAAAAAAATATATCAATATTAGAGTTAAATAAGAAAAGTGTCACGATGTCAAGATAAATATATTGAAATTCAAGTTGTATTACGGCCTTTACCCATTCCAAACACGTTGGGTTGGTGTGGTAGTTTGGAGAGTGGGGTGCCAGCTCAGGTGTTGCCTCGTCATTTGAAAGTGGTTCAAAATTACGTGGTGTTGTCCTCGAATCTTTCCCTTAAGGGACTGATCCCGGACCGCCGTCAATAGCCCGTTGTGTTGTTCTAGCACGATGTTAATTAAAATTGTTGTTGTTGTTTCTTATGCCTACACTGGCAGACCGGAGGAGTGCCAGGCCCGTCGAAGACGGCAAGAGGCGTGCGCCTTCCATGTTATTGAGCCCCATTGTGAGGAAGTCCCTCTTTGCTCGACATACATGACACATCCGTTTTAAAGGATGGTCCTTCTCATACATCCATTCACTCACACATATCGTAATTTAGATCACAATCAGAGGCCGATAACCCCCTGATCAGGTTCCCCCAGAGGTATTGATTTGGTATGGGAACATGGAGGACTTTGTGACTACGACTTATTTAACGTGCCCCAGTCACCATTAGTGAACACGAGGGTCTTCAGCCAGGTCGAAGCGCCGATCTCACAATCATCAGAATTGTAGGCTCTACTGGGGACAGAACCCACAGCCCTTCTGATGCGAGCCCGACGCTCTACTTACTGAGCTACCGGGGCTCTAATTAAAATTACATTACATTACCATACCATTCCAGAAATAATTTGTATTGTATTAGATTTCAATTCTACATAACTTATGGCCATCAACAGAAGACAGTAAAATTTGAAAGAGCGCCTATTTTAATATATTTTTAGCCATAAGGCTATATTTGTGAACTTTTTACATTACACTTGTGTATCAAACAGGAAATGTATTCGTATTACATCTCACAAATATCTAGTAATCCAGACCGCTATACCAATTGGTCGGCTGATGTTACTGTTTTGTCCATGCGTCTGTCCAATTTCAAATCGGCCAATGAACGCAGAAAATAAAGTAAAATCATTGGTACTGTAACGTCATCTAAAATTAGATGCGCGCAACTGGTTAAATTTAAGCATTATTTGTTTTAAGTAATTTAAATAGTATTTACGGAGTTAAATATTTGTATTTTTTTTTAAAGTCGTGGTTACAGCAAGTGACATCGAACCGCCTAGGAGCCAAGAGGATGGCTCCAAAATCGAGGATACGTCTGATTCTCTCCAAATTCAAGATTAATCTCCCTAAAAGTCTTTTCGGAACAACAAGTTCAAGTGCAGTCAAACACTTACAAAAGTTATTTTTTTTAGATTTGACCTCAGACCTGGCATGTGCAAGAAAGCTTTTTTAAGTTCCCCGACCTCCAGACGTGAGTTCATGAGGCCGGAATCTCTGGGTGTCCCGTCTGCAGTTTTCTCACGGAGAGCCCTTGAATGCAGGTGCTGACAACTTGTTTTTCGCATCGGGGTTGATCTGAATTCGTGATGTGGGCGCACGAGACCAACCGGTACAGTGCTAAAGGAATTTCGACTTCATTTGTTCGAAAATCTTTGCTATTACGCATCGCTGTCTTCTGCCAAGTGATGGATCTAAGAATGCATAATGTCCGAATTCATTATTGGTAGTTCGTACAGTTGGGTAATTTTTTTTGGTATTTTTTCATTAACGTTGCACCACAAGAGCAATACAACGGGCTATTGGGATCAAACCCCAAAGGGAAAGATCCAATGATAACGCCGCCGACCAACCGGTATAGTGGTTAAGGTGTTAGCCTCTGGATCGGAAGGTTCCTGGTTCGAATCCGGGTCCGGGCATGGATGTTTGTAAACGTATGGTGTAGAGGCGGCTGGTGCACCTTAAATCTGTCGTGGCCGAAAGTCCTCACGTTGGGTTGGGTGGAAGTTTGGAGAGTGGGGTGCCAGCTCAGGTGTTGCTTCGTCATCTGACCGTGGTTCAAAATTACGAGGTGTTGTCCTCGAATCTTTCCCTTAAGGGACTGATTCCGGACCGTCGTTAATAGCCCGTTGTATTGCTCTAGTACGACCGTTAACTAAAAATTACCATTACCAATGATAACACCACGTAATTTTGAACCACGGTCAGATGACGAGGCAACACCTGAGCTGACACCCTATTCTCCCAAACATCTACACCAACCCAACGTGATTACTTTCGGACACGACAGATTTGAGGTATACCAGCCGCCTCTACACCATACGCTTACAAACATTTATGTACAGACCCGGATTCGAACCAGGAACCATTCGATATAGAAACCGAGAGATTCGAGGAAAACACAGCGAAATTTTGAACCACGGTCAGATGACGAGGCAACACTTGTGCTGGCACCCTACTCTCCAAACATCCACACCAACCCAACGTGAGGACTTTCGGCCAGGACAGATTTAAGGTGCACCATCCGCCTCTATACCATACGCTTACAAACATCCATGCACAGTCCCGGATTCGAACCAGGAACCTTACTATCCAGACGCTAACCTCATAACCACCAGACCGGTTGGTCAGCTTGTACAACAGTTGGGAGTTAGATAATATAACTAAGGGTGTAGCAAGTGGAGTTTTAAACTATTGATTTAGTTCGTTTTAATCCTTTTTCTATCGGTAGGTAGGTTTTTGTAATTAATGTCGCACTGTAGCTATTGGAGACTGTCCTTGGTCAAACGCGATGAGAGAGAGAGAGAAAGAGATCCGAGGACCACACCATATGATTTTAAACCACGGTCAGATGACGAACCTTTTGATATCGGATTTCGAAGTCAAGCAATTAATAAATCCGTGTAACAGAATTTACTATAGGTTTTTCGTATAGCCAATTATAAATTCATTTACTAAACCAAAGTACTCTCTACCAATAAAATACTTTTACTGTTTATTAGTGATTGGTTTTTGTGTAGAGTTAAATATGACACAGTTAATAAACGCAGTAAATGAATTTTAACTTTGATTGGTTAAAATAAAATATATCAGTTTACCAAGTCATAAATATGTAGTAAGAGTGCTTAACACCCCAATTTAATGGCTAATTAGTATACACAATGAGGTAATACGGTCAGTCAACTCCTCCCATCTTGACCACGGACCAATTAGTGGGCAATATAATTATAAAATGATTAAGTCGTGAGGTATTCGGATGATACATCATTTATTTTACAAGGGGTTTTTGAAGTAAAGCTTTTTGTATTGATCCTCTTCCGCCACTAAGCCAGAAAAGTGTTTATTGTCTTCTTGATAGTAAATTGGCGTTGGGTTCAGTGTAAATGACAAACAAAATAATCGAATGAAAACAGACCACAATTGAGGTACTAAGAATGGTAAAAACTATAAATTTAACAAACGTGCGATACTTGACCATACTAATGAAATAAAAACAGCCTGAATGAATTTAGAAATTGCTCAAAGAAACGTAATCTATTAACCTTTTGTTGAGTTTTTTATTCTTTATTCCACCAAGCCTAAGTTGCTTTCTCCATTTTGGCTGTTCCTTCTTGTTTCCTGTGTGTTTCAATCTAAATTAAGGTAGCTACTATATAGGCACTAGATATCAGGATTAATTGCGTTGAAAAATTAATTGGTACAGCTACAGTCTACGTTTATGATCGGTGGCAACAACCTTGACGAACTTCTAAAGTCGTCAAGAAAAGAATTATTTCAAAACTCTTTTTCTTAAAAAATATTTTTCTTTTTTACAATGGATAATGAAAGCTTGTAAACACATTTGAGAACGTTTAGAAAAGTATATTTTTAAAAAACTTTCGCAAAAAGTAATAAGATTAATCACATTTAAAAACACATTTGTGAACCAGCAGAAAAACTAAGCTGCGAATGTTGGGTAAGAATACCCTGAAACTTATCAATTACACTAAACACAGTAGGCTGTTTGAAAATAAAAAGATTTTTAAAAGAAAAAAAAGGAAGAAATAATACAACCTGATACGTCAGAACTGTTCCGAGAAAAAATAATAAAAAACGAAAATTCCACAATAGGCAAAAAAACAAACTCTTAAACGTTTCGTGAAAAATATTATAATACATTAAAAATTCCACAACTGTAGAAATATCAATGGAATCACAGAAAAAAAATTACAAGGACCAATACAATCAAAGGATAGTTTGAAATCAAAATAACTAATGTAAACAAGGAAAAAATTTCAAACGAACCAATGAAATCAAATGACATTAACGGATTTTGGAAGAACTTTCGAGAATATTCAAAATGAAAATTAAAAGTTACCGTTTGCAGAGGTTGCCATGAAAACCACAATAACCGCAAAGACAGATGAGTTGCCTTAATGTACCGTAACGCAACTAGAAGTGGCCCAAAAATCGCCAAGGCCGTTGCCACCGCTCATAAACGTAGTGTAGCTGTACCAATTAATTAACATAGATAAAAAAAATTTAATTTCATGGATGTATGGGTTCAGTTCTTTGGATTGATTATATGATTTGTCACCTAAAGCAAGCTGCTTATTTAGTCACACACTGGTCAGTTGGCTGGTTTATTGAATTCTAAGAGCGCTAGGGCTGGATATTAGCCAAGCACATAATGGCAAGTGTTTGAGATATGTTCGCTACGGTAGGGTTTATGGTATTGTGGGTGGGGAGGAGGTGGTACGAAGGAGTGGTATTGTCTGTCTCCCACTAGAAATGTTCCAAACGCCATGTCTCTAAGCAATGGCATGCATTATAGAAGCATAGGTCGTACATTTTGAAAGGGGATGAATTGATGAGATTTGATGAATTTGTCCGTGGTTGGGCTACGTGGGCAGTGGATGATATTAGTTTGTTTGCCATTCACCTTCCTTATATACATTCTGTAGCCCCTTGCAATCATGTATCCTCATGGAAGAGATTCAACATACACCATCACCCACATACTTAACGGTCTTTTGTTGGATTGTGTTTTAAACTCAAACTGCTAAGTCCTATCAACAGCTCTGGATTATCACAGGTCAACATAACTGACCTCCGGACGAAAAACTCGAAACATCTATCGGGGTGGTTTCCTTTCAGGAGAAATGAAGGAATGCATGACGCCCTCTGGGATTAAACTGTCTCCCAGTAGAATCTGACGACACTGAAGGAGGACTGTTGGAGAGCTCGAGCTGATCAGATGTGTTTTTTGTGGTGCTCTTTCCAGACAGTCGTTGAGTGTATCCCTTTACAGCACCCACGACCTATGGAAGCAATTCTCTGATTGTATATATACTCATATCCAAAATTAACTTACCCCAAAGTAGTTATAATCCATGAAATACCCAATAGATGCAATCCATTTTGCAGGGAATGTGTGAAAGGCAAGCCAAATTAGCATTATCCAATCAAAAGTGATCAAACGGTTTCTGATTTGTAAATCAAGGTGTTACGTCATCCTACGGTGAATCAAGCGCTTTGCCCAAAGTGAATATCTGAGTGAATTTCAAACATTCATTGTTTGATTTCAGTGTGTAAGGACTCGAAACGGCTTGCTGTGGCTAAGAAGTATTATTTGGGAAAATCTGTGAAGTAGTGCATTAACGGCCTTTTAGAAGCAGGGCAGACAATCATGGAAGCAGCGAGATGTGTGAATATTTCAAGACAGACAGTCTCTACGCCATGGAAACAATTTCAGAACTCTGGAACTATTGTAAGGATGCCTGGACAAGGTCCTAAACGCATAACTGCTTCTCAAGATCGATATATGGCAATAACTGCCCGTCGCAACAGGAAATCTACTTCTCGGCAGATAAGTTCAGAGCTTGCAGCCGCAACGGGAACTGTTGTATCACGCAAACTGTGTACAGAAGTCTTAATGAAAAGGGCCTTTATGCCAGAAAGACAAGGGTATGTGTTTCACTTACTTCATAACACAAGAGGGATCGCTTTAATTGGTGCAAAGAAGATCAGAACTGGAGTCAACACCAATGAACCCATGTTCTCTATACTGATGAGTCGAGGTTTAGTTTAACATATAATTCTAAGCGCTTTTACATCTGGAGGGAGTCAGGAACGCGAAATCTTCTTTCGAACATTATGGAATGTTATGGTAGTGCAGGTGTGATGGTGTGTGTAGGAATAATGATCGATGGACGTACGTCCCTACATGTTTTCAACAGAGGATCTGTGACCGGCCAGAGATATATAGGGATGAGGTCTTCGAACGTTATGTAAGACTTTTCAGAGGTGCATATGGATCTGATTTTTTATTTATGGACGATAATGCTCGTCCAAATCAAGCAAATTAACGAATTCCTTAAAAATGAAGTCATTGAGAAAATACTGTGGCCAGCAAAATCTCATGATCTTAACCCGATAGAAAACTTATGAGACTACCTTGGAAAAGCAATTCCATAGACATCTTTTACCTAGCTAAATTTTTTGGGAGTTATTCTTTTTTTCTCTAAACTCTTTTTCGCATGCTATTGCCATTTTTACTGTTTCATGCAACAATTTTATATCACATGCAGCGTTCTTAAATTTAATCCTTCATATTTATGTGTTATGATGTTATGTCATTCCAGACAAATTCATAAAATTATAGTCACAGTTTCTGAGAAATCCGTGATTCTATTCATGTAAAGATAATTATTAACAGGTAAACGGTATAGATACTATATTGTTAACGTTAATAAACATCTTATTTGAAATTTATGTTTCGTTGTGTTTATTGGTACACCACTTGGCCCACTAAGTTACGACACACTTCAGACTGGTAATCGCTGATTCTATTAATTGAGCTACAGCTCCACCCAAAGTGTTAAGAAGTATTTCAAAAGCGAAGAGACAACCTAGCACTTACAGTTTATTTAATTTGTCAAACACAAATTATGGCCGCGGATTAGCAAACGGAGGGCTGCCAATTTGAAAATCCAATCAACCAAAGACCGTCGTGTTCGTGTAAACTGTGTTGTAGCCTCTAATGTGGTCACGTTTGCTTGGTGTGGAAGTTTGGAGAGTAGAGAACTAGCTCAGAAGTTTACCTCGTCGTCTGATTATGGTTCAAAATTACGAGGGGTTATCCTCAATAATTTCCTTCGAGGTTTATCTCAGACCTTCACCAATAGCTCCAGTGCAAAGTAAATTCAACACCCTTCCTAAATAGTGGTCATCACACCCATTAAAGATGATTAAGTAACAAAATGAATTTCAATAACTTCGTGAAAAAGTATTTACAAACATTTTATTCTTCTGGTACATTTTTTTTTTGAATTTTCTTGGGAGAGGACTGATATAAATGTTTAATTGTGGACTTTTCTTGAATACGGAGATATCGTTTTTAAAACAAATTATATTTAACATACGTTCTTCATTTGAATATTCTCTAATTGTAAGTATGTTTTAGAACAACCTGTGGTTAAAAGATTACCAAGACCAAAGATTACCCCAACATTCCTTCTGAATCATCTTATACACACCTAAAAACTACAATTTAAACATTTCTACTTTGGAAAACTAGTCTAAATAAGTTGCCGGATAAGTACATTAGAAAAATTCATTAACTTTTTTTTAAAACTCACTTCTTCGGGAGTAACCTGAAATAAAAAACTTGCTTATCATCATACTTCACTCTCATTTAACACTGAGGAGTTCACACGTATATATGAGCTCTAAAGCCTAACCCCCAGTTATCCTTGTATGACTTTTAAGCAGTTTTTGTCTTGTTTGCCAATGTAATTTTTCTTAGGATTATTTCCACAAATAGATGTGGTTGTTTGGGTTATTATAGTGTGTTTTGAGGTAAAAGAACCACTCAATAATCTCATAACACTTGTGGGTGAAATCGTGACTCACGCGATCGTGAGGTTCAGTAGGGTTTACTTTTGTAAATTTAGTTCTGTAAGAAACTAAAAAAAATGTAAATGTAAGAGGTATAAAAAGTTTCAGGTCTTTGAATTAAATAATTATTACGTTCAAATTCGCGTTATTATTTGTTACCAAAAGTGTAGAACCATACCCTTCTTAAACCCATAAATTCAGTTTCCAGAAGTGTAGAACCAAATCCTTCTCATTCCCCAAAATCCGGTTTCAGAAGAATAGAACCAAATAATTTTCATCCCCATAAATTCAGTTTCCAGAAGTGAAGAACCAAATCCTTCTCATCCCCCTAAATCCGGTTTCAGAAGTTTAGAACCAGATAATTCTCATCCCCACAAATTCGATTTCCAGAAGTGTAGAACCAAATAATTCTCATCCCCATAAATTCGGTTTCCAGAAGTGTAGAACCAAATCTTTTTCGTCCCTATAAATTCAGTTTCCAGAAGTATAGAACCAAATCCTTCTCATCCCCCTAAATCTGGTTTCAGAAGTATAAAACCAAACCCTTCTTATCCCCATAAATCCAGTTTCAGAAGTATAGAACCAGATAATTATCATCCCCATAAATTCGATTTCCAGAAGTGTAGAACCAAATCTTTTTCATCCCTATAAATTCAGTTTCCAGAAGTGAAGAACCAAATCCTTCTCATCCCCATAAATCCGGTTTTAGAAGTATAGAACCAAATAATTCTTATCCCCATAAATTCGGTTTCCAGAAGTGTAGAACCAGATAATTCTCATCCCCATAAATTCGATTTCCAGAAGTGTAGAACCAAATAATTCTCATCCCCATAAATTCGGTTTCCAGAAGTGTAGAACCAAATCTTTTTCATCCCTATAAATTCAGTTTCCAGAAGTGAAGAACCAAATCCTTCTCATCCCCATAAATCCGGTTTCAGAATTATAGAACCAAATAATTCTTATCCCCATAAATTCGGTTTCCAGAAGTGTAGAACCAGATAATTCTCATCCCCATAAATTCGATTTCCAGAAGTGTAGAACCAAATAATTCTCATCCCCATAAATTCGGTTTCCAGAAGTGTAGAACCAAATCTTTTTCATCCCTATAAATTCAGTTTCCAGAAGTGAAGAACCAAATCCTTCTCATCCCCATAAATCCGGTTTCAGAAGTATAGAATCAAATAATTCTTATCCCCATAAATTCGGTTTCCAGAAGTGTAGAACCAAATAATTCTCATCCCCATAAATTCGGTTTCCAGAAGTGTAGAACCAAATCTTTTTCGTCCCTATAAATTCAGTTACCAGAAGTGAAGAACCAAATCCTTCTCATCCCCAAAAATTCGGTACCAGAAGTAGAGAACCAATTCACACACTAAACATAAAAAGCATATTTATTTAAAATATTTATAATTAAATCTTTCAGAGGCGGTGATGCAATAGAAGTCCCACCACTCTTGACAGGGTTAAATCAGGTTGCCACTTAGAATGGTTTATCGTTTCGAAATTATTTTCTAAGCCTTTTCCCCAAGCGGCATTAAATTTAAAATGACTCTCACATTGGGTCTGTTGGTTGATATGTCACTGTAGACATTTCTTGTGACGACTAATTATACAAGTGCTTTCAGAGTTACAGTGGAATTTACCAGAAAACAGTGAAGTTGAAATAAGGAACATAAAGTGTTGTGCTAATTTTCCTAGCACAGACGCAAATAACTGAAAGACAGCAAATCAACACATTTCTATGCAATAAACATTCTTTAAGCCTAATGGGAACCTGAGATTCGTTTTAATTGAATCATAGTTTGAAGTGTTGAAAGCTCCTCAACTCAGGAATTCAATATTCCGTAATTTCAGAAAACTGTAAGGAAGATCATCGGATTACTTACATCCGATCACACTTATTAAGCTTCAGTGAGTTTTATTTCCAATCCGAATTGGAAACCTAAAGTAAAATTATCTATATAAATAAGAATGGAGTGTTTGTTTGTACATTAAGTATTTTCGACCCATTTCAAGTTTTTCTATCCGTTTTGGACCCTTCTGATGCAAAAACCGCCATTTTCGCATTTGGTGTCTGTCTGTCTGTCTGTCCATCTGTCTGTATGTATGTGCCCTATACACGTCCACACGGTTTAATATATTTTCATGGAAATTTGCATGCAGTGAGTACTTATCTTCATTTAGTGAGTGGAATTGGTTGCGAAAGTCTGTCTGTCCTTCTTTCTGTTCTATGTTCGATTTTGTGTTTGTGTGTTTGTGTATACATCAGATGAATTTTATTCCAGATATTTGATTCTAATCTATTTTATTTTATACAATATCTATTAGTTTAGTGAATGGAATATTAAACATTTCTTTTTGGTTATATTTAGTTGAGTTTCATGCTAAAACACCTGAGTAAGTATACTTAAATCAACCATAATTTGGTAGTTTTGGAAAAATTGGAATGTCTATTGAATATTACGATTACTTCGGTTACTTTACCAATACTGCCAAAAAAGTAATTAATCTTCAAATTTTTTTTTTATGGAATTTTAGCTCCGATACTTCATTTCTTTCGAGTCATATTTTTGTTCTTTGCGCAATGAAAACGATTTCCGAATATTTAAACAGACGATATTTAAAAAAAAAAACGAGAATGAGCATGATAGCGCGAGCAGTGATATTTTCTGTTTCTTTCGCTCTGAATTAATTTCAAATTTCTCAATTTTGTATACTTTTAGTTGTAAGTTTTGGCAACTGTGCGAGATCAAGAGATAAAAATGAATCACAAATTAATATTTTTAGAACAATTTTTTCCGACATCTTTTTTTTTTTTTTTTTTTTGCTGTTTTCTGTTTTGAATATTTATTATTTTAATAAATGTGTTTTCCTTCTCATCACACGCAACAGCACCACAAAGTATTCGACTTAAAAATGGCAGGTAAGTCAGAATAAATTATCAGTAAATTTTAAGTGTTGCTATGTCATTATTGAAAGAATAATGCCGTTATTGAAAGAATAATAATGTTTAAAAATCCGAACAAGAACTTTTCAAACATTAAAATTGATAATTCGTTGTCATAATGACAGAAGAAGATTGCAAAATTTCACAATGTCGGATACCGGATGCAAGAGTGCCACAAGTAAAAAAATATTGTTCTGTTGACTATGAGTGCGAGAGCATTCGCCGTAAATTGTAATTTTTATTGTAGTTGGAGTAGTTTTATTGTAGTCGGATGCAAGAGTGCCACAAGTAAAAAAATATTGTTCTGTTGACTATGAGTGCGAGAGCATTCGCCGTAAATTGTAATTTTTATTAATTGAGTTAAACATGAAAAGAACTTAAGAAAGGGAATTCTAAATTTCCCTCAAAATCGTCTTTTATAGTAGTAACCTTAGTGTCCCCTTTCCTCATTTTGTAGCTTTGTCATACAGCAAGGGTGCGATGTATGTGAAATGTATTACATGAATGGATATGCATGTGTAGGATTTGTGTCCAAAGTAAGTTGTAGAAATTATAAAGATGGCGAAAGGTGTTCAAATAAATTTTTATTCTTCGAAAAACGTAAGTCATTATATTATTTTGATTATCTCTTCAATCTAAAGTAAACCAATTCAAACCGAGTAAGGTCGGGTATTTTGCTAGTATCTAATAATTTGTGTTTTTATTGCTACACTTTTAAATTAAAGGAACACAGTATCTTAAAAATTATCGATAATATCGATTTTTTACTGTCTTATATTAATTCTACAACTTTATAAGTACAGTAGAACTCCAACTATGCCGATCAATTGAGTCCAGAACCCATCCGGATAATCGAATACCCAGATAATTGTATAATTCACGTAAAAAGGTTATTTATTATTGTAGCAGATCAAACTATTTACTCCATTAACATTCTACCCCCTTCTTGGCTCTTTGCCAAGTGCGTAACTGATTCCTGCCCCCCCCCCCTGCCAAGTGCAACTTAAAAACTGTTAACTTTTTTCCCTTGCAAGAGTTGTTCGGTAGTTCCTGTCCATGTGCGCTGTGGTCCTGACCTAATGTCTTATAATTTGTTCCCTAAATGCGTATAAATATATATTAAGTTTACACCGATATGTTTAATCCACACTCCAACCTGTTACATTAGTAAAAACATTTTTTTGCTTTAGTATGTAATGTAATTTAATGACTGAAAACAATTTTGTTTACATTTTGTTCTTTCATACTGTATTCAAATGTATCATTACTTAAATATATCGGTCAAAATCAGTTGTTTCGCTGTCTTCACTCGTTTTCGTGCAGCCACGTCTGTAGTCACGGTGAGTAGCTGTAGATGATATATCGCACGCACTCGGGCTGCCGCTCCATCCATTTTAGTACTGTGTCGAGGCAATCAAACTCCCTACAAACTGACTGGTTGAGTAGCAATGTCGTCATCTTCCGGGTCATGAATGAATTCTTCTTTCACACTTCGTATGAGGTCATCGTCACTGAGAGTTCGGAAGGTCCGAAGAATCACACACCAGCCACTCGCCTACGTCCTCTGCACTGCACTCGGAACATCCAGGAATTTCCTCTATGATGTTTCTTATGTCCTCATCTGCCACTTCGTCCTCTTCGTTTTTATCATTCACCAATAAGAAACTTTTCAGATGCGGATTTTGCTTATTTCTTTTATTTTATCAAACGATCTGTATAACAGAGTTCGAATAATTGGAGTTCTGCTGTTTTTGTGAAAATTTTTATTGCTGTAGAGTTATGTTATTCAGGACGAATCATTCAAATTTTTCCACTGAATGCCAGGAGTGAATATTTATTTTTTAGATTTGTGTTTTTCATTAATGCAACGTGCTTAAAATGTAATTAATAAAGAGCTTTTAAAACCCTTTGTGGTTGTTTTTGTTTCGTGGAGTGCAGTTGAATAACTGAGAATGGATTCAGAATTTGGAAAAATATGTAATTTTAAAAAGTAATTAAATCAATTGTGACTTTTAAATAAAAAATAATAAAAGTAGTAAAAATAAAAGTAGTACATGCAAAACCACACTCAAAATTGTGGGTAACACTTCAACAAAAATAAAGGAAAATGCTTAAAAAAATCAAAATTCCCAAATAAAAGAATTTTGAAATGTTGAAATATTTTTAAATTTTAATTATTGTTTTTCTGTAAAAATTATAATTTTTCATTTTACATAGCATGCGTATTAGAATAAGATTAGCTAAGACATTTTGTTGTAAATGTATGTAAAATCAAAAATAATTATACGAAAGAGTACGCGTTCCCTTGCCACTAAAGAGAAACCTCAAACCTCAAAGTTACATTTAGTTGACATTTAAATTAGTCTTTAGTATATATTTGCCAATTTGAGTAATATAAAGTTTCTTTGTATAAATGTCTTGATTTGCAATGTTTTATTCTATAACTAGACCGTAAATGTAGTGTTAAAAACTAAAATATTTACGATTGATTTATTAATAACGAAGAATAAAATTCAAAGATGCTTCAATAGGTTTTATTAACTTCTTTCACTTTTGGAGTGATAACTGTTTTGACCACGCCTTAAATGCAGGAAATCTGAGAGTGGTTTTTTATGATTTTATCGCGCTTATCTTGTAAAGTGAATGAAAGTGCTTCGTTAAAAGGAAGACATTTTAAAGAATCCAAGGGAATTTGAAAGCACACGCCATATTTTTTTCTCTACCACTAACTTTCAGAAAATATTTGAAGATTATTGGCTGAATGTTTTTAACTAGAGAAAAGAAACGTGAAAAAAAATAATAAAAACTTCGATTATCCTTAAATGCATTTTTTACGTAAACTTTCATTAAATTCTAGTCACGTGCAGTAGTTTTTCTAGATTTATTTGAATTGGATACTTTTTACATGCTTAAACGATTTCATTATTACAGACAACAATGATTTTAAATCTAAAGAATAACTATTTCATAAGTGACAAACTTTTCATAATCCTATTTGAATAATTTTTTTCTTAATGCTTTTCAATACACTTTAATTACAGTTCGCGGCAGTTAGTTTTTATTTTGCGATTTATAATCCCGGTCATTAATAGATAGAAAACTCAAAGGATTTATACGGATTCTCTTATTAATTATAACTTGATAATTACTTAGCGCTTTTAAAAGGGTATATTGGAAAAAATCAACTCTGGGTTATGTAGTATTAAGAAGTATGGTCAGAAAAAATGTGACAATGCTGAAATAGTAAATCGAGAATTTTTTTTAAAAAGTGGATATAAGATTCTGGAAATCAGAAAACAAAATGTATAATTTGTTGTGTAAATAAAAAAATCCAAAATTTCGAAATGTTAAATCTTTTGATCATTTGTAGACCAGTTATAATATTTTATTCCATCTGAAGGAGGTTATTCAATTTTCTGTTTATTTATTCACATACAATATAGATATGGTTTACATAATGTGAAATGATTGTATCCCATGGTAAAATTTTTAATCCTGACCTGTCAGTTGTATAGAAAGCGGAAACAAGTACATAGTAAGCACTAACATAATAAAAGTATGTACTTAATAAGTATAATAAACAAAGTAAAAATGTACGTAACATAAATAAAGCTCGTTGTGTTGCTCCAGTGCAACGTCAATTAAAATATTCCAAGTATCTTCGTTTCTGTTCGCAACCAATCAGATCTGAGAGCTCCTAATTCGTGTTGTGACGCATGCCGTTGAAAATCCGAGCTGGGAATGATGCCTTAAGCCACAGAAACAATGCGATCGACTGACCTAAACAGCGCCCTCTACCACCTAAATCCGGCATTTCGGGAAAACTTTCTATGACAAAAAAAGTTTATTTTGGGTCTCTATATCTCCCTTTATAATTTGGAGAGATATTTTCGAAACACCTTGTCTCATTCCCCGATCAAATTTTTAACGGCGTGCATCGCTACCCGAATTCTGAGCTTGCCGTTCAAAATCCTAGCTGAGAATGACACATTATGCCACAGAAACGATGTTATCGACTAACCCAAACTTCGCCCTATACAACTAAAACATTTCATTTCCGAACAGACATTATTCGACAAAAAATATGTTTATTTTGTACCCTTCTACCACCCTTTATAATTTGGGAAAACATTTTCGAAACACCTTGTATACTAATACATCGAAATTTTACTGTAGTTTTAGCTAATTTTACTAAATATTGTTTGTATATTGACGCCTGATCTTCAATACAACACTGCAAAAGAATAATCATTCAAAGAACTGTTGATTGATGATAGTGATTTCAAGAGTTGATTGAAAACTAGCCTAAAATCTCTAGCGTTAATTAATAATTAGCTTCGAGTATGTGTGTGTGTAGCTTTCTAACTTCAGTTAATAACTTACCTCAAATGTGTCCAGAGTTCTAGCATTGATTAATAACTAACCCTGATTTTGGACAATGTTAATAGTGTAAAATTTAATTTACGCTGCTGAATACAAGTTCCATATCTCATTTTAAATTTCATACTTCATCCTAAGTAGGAACGCGTTTTGTTGTTATGTGGTCTCAATTGTTTTCCGGTTTGTTTATTTTCATTCCTTCTTCACCGCAGACCACCTCTCCCAGCGACCGTTTTCTCACTGAATGAAAAATGGTCGTATCAGATAGGTTTTATAGTGCCTATAAATATATAAACATTTCCTACCTTTCCTCTGATCTACCACCAATTTGCATAGTTCATATCAAGTTCCATCACTGTTCTCTCTCCGTGATGTAATGAATGGCATCGCATATAAACCTAATATTCCATTTCCCTTTATTCACCTTTAATTAATTTCATTACATTGATTCTCCGTTTCATGTAAACCCCTGAACAGAAAAGAAATTAATTACATTCGTCACAGCTGCAATTTGACATCTGCTTCATTTTTCTAATAGAGTCCATACCCGATTTCCAACTTTTCTGTTAACTACACTTTAAACGATTTTTTTAGTGATGGATTACTTCTTGAAATTTATTTCTACTCATCATGGTTTGCATAGATTGATAAACAAATAAATACCTTTCATGAAAACTTTCCCTTTTTTATACAGTTTAAATCTTTTGCGAATATTTTACCGCAAACTGTGCAAGCGATAAATAATGGAAAGAAAATAAAAAAGGGCCTCAAACCACCATTTTGATAGCAGATATTTTTCCGCTACTATTTTTTACCATTAAAGTTTATACATTTTATTTTGTATTTTTGGTAATGGTGTGGAACTTTAAAAAAAACTGTTAACAAATAATAAAACGCAAGCGATGTTTATTATTCTATGAAACATTATTTATGATTTATTCATCATTCCACTTCAGTTACACTTTGTTGTGGTTCTCTTTTACCCAAAGAGTACTTTAAATTTTCTTACTTCGAATTTCTAATTATTTCAACGGACCAATATTTTTTTTACAGCTGAGTTCCGTTTTCGCATACTCAGTTTCCACCTTCTCATTTGAGCATAAATGCTTAAGCGTGAATGTCACTTTTCCATTGCCAACTAAGGCGTGATTGTGATATCAAATCCATACCACAATCACTTTCCTAGGGGCACTTCTTGATAACAACCTCAGCCCTATTAGCATATGTAAATATTCTTTGTTTTAAGCGAATACGTTTTTAAAATCGAACATCTCTGAGGGCATACATAATAAGTCAAGCGTTACAACTGTGCTGCCGAATGATTTTAAAACCAGAAAAACAATGAAGATATATATATATATATATATATATATATATATATATATATATATATATATAATTATATTTATATATATAATATAAATATATGTATATAAATATATTAATATATATATATGTATATAAATATAAATATATATATATGTATTATATATATAAATATATATAATATATATATATATTTATTAATAGGCCGTTGGACCTCCTTTTGCATGAATTACAGCTTGTAATTCGACGTGGAATTGACAAATACAAGTCACGTACAACATTCAGAGGGATACGTTCCCACTCAAATTGCAAAAAAGTCCCTAATTCAGAAAGTGTCCTTGGAGGGGGAATCGACTGCGCAGCTTGTTTTCCAAAATACCCCACAAAGATTCAATTATATAGAGACCAGGGGACTGAGGGCGCCAGACGAGGTGCTCTATTTCATCGTCGTGTTCATAAAACCAGTCTCGGCCAATTCCACAGATGTGAATGGGGGAATTATCATCTTGGAAGATTGATCGTTTATCAGGAAACATAGTTTGCACCATTGGGTGAAGATGGTCGGGCAGAAGACTGACATAATCCTCTCCTGTAACACGGCCATTCAGAACAACAAGTGGACCAAGACCACGATGTGATATCGCGCCCCAGATCATCACTGAACCGCCGCCATGCTTAACCGTAGGCCGAAGACAGTCATCTTGATAGGCTTCTGGTGGCGTTCTCTAAACGTAAACACGTCCATTTGTCGGGAATAATGTGAACGACTATTTGTCTGACCATATTACATTCTCCTTTTGTTGTTGTGTCAAATTTTTATGCTCGCGACACCATATTCGTCGCTTCAATGCATTGCAAGGTGTAATCAATGGTTTTGAAATAGCCGATCTACCATGAATATTTGCCATATGCAGTTCACGCCGGATAGTTTTTGATGAAACTGCTTCCTGTAGATGTGTGTTCATCTATGATGTTATCTGGGATGCTGATGTCTTGTGCGTTTTGCCACAAACCGCTTCAAAATTCTTCTGTCTCTGTCATTCAGCTTCGAATTTCGACCACTGTTGTGCTTTTTAGATGATGTTTTTCCCTGTTTCAAATATGATGACATTACAGTCGACACTGTACTTCTCTCAACACCTAGAAGGGTGGCCGTTATCGTTACTGAGGCTCCACTTAGAATGGCCCCAACAATCATGCCTCTTTTGAAATCAGTGAGGACAGCCATGACGCAATTTTAACACAGATTATATATTTCTCATCCGACTTCTATCACTGCTAGTAGCAGACTGATGTGTGTACTTTCTCATACGCTAGGTGGCACCTTTCACCAGGCAAGAGTATATATATATATATATATACAAGGCTTATGGTCCAATGACCATATTTGGCGAAACAGTTACAGATACAAGGCAAACAACGTCAAGTACTGGACATACACTCTAAGAAAGTTTTACTGACACAGAAGAGCGGAGGAAACACAGCCAAGGGAGAATCGAATTTGCCCCGCAATGTGTCAGAATTCTACTGTACTGGGCAAGCTCTGGGCCAGTGTAATTGTAGGATAGAGGATATTCAAATTCAGCTACAGATGATTTGTTGACGAGGATTACGTCACGACAGCGACACCCACTGTACTACATAAGAACAGCACGAATGTTGATGTGATGGATCTGTCTTGATTGTATGTTACTTAGAGGTTTTCATTCTGTTTCGTATATGTGTCGAGAAGCCAGTACTATGTTCAATATGGTTTTTAATAATTTAAATAAAAGTTTTTGTTAGATCTTTCAATCATTCCCTGATGCGCTGAAATCGGATGGATGCCTAATTCCCCTCCCATTAGTAGCTGTGGAATGACCGTATAAGTGGACTGGTGTAAGTGGTGCCTTTCGAAAGCTACCGAACTATTACAATCACAGGCCATCAATCACTGCAAAATAATTGTTGAAAATTTACAATAAACAATCGTTCAAACTTCCTAGCTTCATTCATTCCATGATCCTAAATCATGTCCGAAAATCCATGTCGAAACTACTGTCAGAGTCCGTGACACAACCTACTAACTTTTTCTGACCATGGCCACCATCACACTAGAGATCTCTAAGACCAGCTGAATTTCATAGCGAAGAGTGAACCCATAATTCTAATGTTGTTTGACCTACGATTGCAAAACTAATTTTTTAAACTTATTGATGTCTTATTAATTTAAGCAAGTGTACAGGTCGGCCTCGCTCACCTACATCTGAGATTGAGATCACCCTCGACTAGAAAACAAGTTACCAACACCTTTATTATCTTGGACCCTCCGTGAGAAAAATTCAGACGAGCCACCTCCAGAAGAACGCGTGTGTTGTGTAGCCGGGTCACAAGGACATTAAATCTGTTTTCGGGTCGAAATGGAATGACATATTGATCTCGCAAGAAGAAAGGGGTTCAAAAAACCCCTTTCTTCCACGTGTTGAGGTAACTGATGTCAACTCAAATGCCTTTGTGATTCCGACCAATATTTTTGGGTAATGAATCTAAAATTTTGAGAGGAGCAGACGTGTCCTCCTTACTCTGAGATTTCAGCGAGCCTTCTCAAATCTCAGGAGGAGATTCATGTTATTGCTGTGCCTTCGATCTTCGAATTAATGTTAATATTATACCAAATTACCTTCAAATAAATATTTTATTAATGAACCAGTGTTTGACTCATAAAATAGATCTAGAACCTCTAAACAGACCAGAAACGTTGCACAAGATATACAAACACTAACATAAAAATTAGATATATTCACACACGCAAGTAGAAAGACACATGAGCTCAAATTAATATAAATAAGCACTACCCTACTATAATGGATCGGACAGGAAGCTGTGATGGTATAAGGGAAAGAATACATGCTTTAATAGGAGATGTTCCCCCACGTGCTGCAATTACAATATCAACCCTTCTGGGAATACTTTCAACAAGGTTTTGATACATAGCTATGGGTATTTGTGTTCATTCCTGCTGCAAGAATGTCGCCAGCTCAGCTGTAGATTTCGGATGTGGTTCCTTGGTCCGTAAGCATCACTCTAACGCGTCTCACAAATGTTCTAAGGGGTTTAGGTCGGGACTCTGAGCAGGCCAGGGAAGACGTTTTATATCCATATCTCGATACCACTGCTTGACAGAGGCTGCAACATGACATGGAGCACTGTCTCAATAACATTAGTCCCTTCCATAAAATTACCAGAGCATAGGAAGAACCTGTCTCAAATATTCATGTAGGCGTCATCGTTCAATTGACCAGGAACAACATGCAGCGGTCCCAGGCCATACCACGACAAACACCCCCAAACAAGTAGTCGGATTTTATGCAAATTCGCTAGCGTCCGGTCCATTATTGAAGGGTAGTGTATATAGACACACAGCATGATATGAATATTTTAATTCAATTTAGTGAAGTAAGGACTATAAAATAGGACATTTCGTAAATGCTTTTCTAGCGATGGTGTGTTCCTATTCACCCCACCCCCTCACACGCACATGAAGTGGAGGAGCGTTGCTTACTACCACTTTCAACGCACTTAGAGTAATACGCTTTCTTCCAAAATGCGATAAAAGATGTGGATTTTAAAGTTGCAGTCCACGTTATACAAGTCATGAAAATACCAACACGTCTTCAGGCCTTTGCCGATGATATCTTCTTGAATCATGGGCAATGGTATCCTTTTCTGAAAGATTGAGGAACCCAAACGTATGGAGATTTCTGTATCCCGAATTGCTCTTATCCGTATGAGGAAATCTATAAATATGTAGCAGTTTATGCTAGGGCTTCATCCCCCTAAACGCTCCAACATTTTCCAAAAGTATTCTCGCAAACGGAACCAGATGCAACAAAATATTTTATTCATAAATCCCACGCGTATCGCTTTCCAATACCAGGTCCGAAAAGGCAGCTTTGAATAGTTTCGTCGAAGAATTGTTTTTAATATATTTGGATTTAGAAATTGAAATCTATACAGGGTTTAAATTTTGCTATCAGCTGTGTCATAAACAGGTCTGTGTCCATTCAAATAGTTAAGCGTTGTTCACTTAAACAGTAAACACTTAAAATTATAAGTATTTTTTCAATTCATGCTAACTTTTTCATTCGTGATAAACAAAGGATGACATAAATGTGATGTTACTGAAGCAAAAGTAGTTTAGCTGTCAATGTATTGACCGTTAATGCGATAACAGTTCAAGTGACAGTATTATTGCATAATAACAGTTAGAGTGACTTACATTATCTGACTGATCTATCTAGCTGATGCACGTTAAATTTATCATGGCATTAAATGTCTTAACGTTGGGTTGCTGTGGAAGTTTGGAGAGTGGGGTGCCAGCTCAGGTGTTGCTTCGTCATCTGACCGTGGTTCAATATTACGAGGTGTTGTCCTCGGATTTTTCCCTTAATTTATTGATCCCGGACCGTCGTCAATAGCCCGTTGTGTTGCTCTAGTATGAAGTTAATTAAAAAATTAACAAACTACCAAATAACATTATCTGACCGTGATTTAAAATTGCGAGGTATTGTCCTTGAATCTTTTACAATGAGATTGCTCCGGTACCGTCGCCAATAGCCTGTTGCGTTGCTCCGGTGCGACGTTTATTCAACTACCAACCAACTAGTTAATTGACTAGTCATCAAAAATATTATAATTGCGGTTACATTTTGTTCGGATAGCAGTTAAGCAATTTGAAATGAATTTAATATAAATTTAAATAATTGAAAAGTGTACAAATATTTGTTGAAATAGAGAGTTAAAATTTAAAAAGTACTTAAAATTACTCAATAGTTGATAGAAAAAATTAATAATTTAAACTCAACCATATAAAAAAAATTTATGATAACCGTTAAATTGAGTTGATAATTTATAAAAAAATACTTGATATTAGTAGTTAATAGCAATTTTTTCATCAAATTAACATTAACCGCTTACGCTGTTATCGTAAACTAACATTTTTGCTCATATCTCTCCAATCTTATCCATTCTTCTATTTTTTAGTATTTAATGCTATATTATGCGAAAATTTCCGTTTGCTCCACTCTTCTGCTTCATTTCTCGAATCAAATACAGGAACTCGAAACTTTCTCCGAAAAACTATTCTATATCAAACACACGAAGCCGCACTGATTGCCTTTTTGAGTTCTTCGTTTTCATTTTGCAGTATGATAAAAGCATCAAAACAATCAAAATATACTTAAGCGCATCAGAGCATAGAACATTTTTTAAAAAAATCACTGTGTTTTCTAAAGATTCTAAGGCGTTACTATTAAAAGCTTAATTAAAAATTAGTGAATTCCTGACACTTCAATCTCCCCTAGCAACTATAAATTTTTTCCTCCGCTAATATTTGGAAGTTTTATTTCTTATTTCAATCTGATGCAGACGATAATTTATCTGTTTTTAAAAGGTTGAAGAGTTTTTATCAAACATGTTGCTGACAGGTGACAACGAAACTAACATAGATTATTTATATTACAACACAGTATTATTTTCTTTTAATAGCTATAATCAGCTCTATATTGTTAGAATTTAAAATTGCCTTTTCCATTTTTTTTATCAAAGTAATTACCAAACTAGATTAATAACAAAAAATGCATTTTCTCACACCAGCAATTTCAGAATGTATTTAATTTATATATTTTTATTGAAATTGAAATTTTAACACAATTTCACACAACGTTCTCTCATTTTTGTTTACAGCTATCTATCTTCAAACATCTATTTACTTACAAAATCAAGTAATACATTTTGATACGATGTAAAATAATTTAGAAAATATCCATGCATTTATGGCGGGCCTAACTAGAGCTAAAATAGCATTTTAGTTTGCAGCAGGAATTTCTAATTTTCTCCAAACTGAAAGCAAAGAATCACAGAAAATGCCTTGTTGTTGTCGTGCGGGCAATATATGGCCCAATTGGGGGTGCCATTGCACCGGAGGGTTGGACTTCTTCATACATGACACATCCGTTTTACAGGAAGGTACCTTTCACACATCCATTCACTCACACATATCGTAATTTAGATCTCAATCAGAGGCCGATAACCCCCTGATCGGGTACCCCCAGAGGTATTGATTTAGAAAATGCCTTAAGAGTTAGATTGTACAAGATATTTTCAATCAGTGTGCGTGAATGCGGTTTAAATTGTGCAATATTTATTTAATTGCAAAGGTTTAGTTTTGAACTTTTGACAAGTGTAATCACAAATTATTTCAACTCGTATTTTTGATACCTATATAAATAAATTTGAGTGTAGACGTTTAAATTTAAAAAAAAGCATAAATAAACTATATTATTAGTAGAATTTTTTCAATAATGTATAAAATAAAAAGGAAGATTTTCATAATGATGTAAGGAAAATTAATTGCACTCTACAGAAATTTTTATTCCTCTATAATAGAGGTTTTTAATGATTGTGCTAACAAGCAAGAAACAACTTATAATATTTTAGAATAAAAACGTTCAACTTCTATAACAATTACTTACCAAGAAATAGATCTAAAAGTAACAACGTTTAAAAATTACGAAAAATACCATTTTGGTTGTTTCAAACGAAAAGAAAACAAGCGTGGAATTCATGGTATCAGCGACTTAAAAACAACACTGAATTGCTAAGAAAAAGTTTGTCAGTTTTCTTTTCGGATGTAGTTTTTTATCTTTTGTATCTCGATGTTCAGAAACTTTTTCGGGCTTGAATCAAATATGTTTTCAATCCGATTGCAGTTATTCGGGCAAAGGAGTTCTGGCATTTTGCCATTTCAGGAATTTTATAGTTTGTCAATGGTGCCCTACCATTAATTTTGCCTACGGATTGTAAAAACACTCACTTTGTCAAGTTCTTTTAATACGTATAAATCGTTGTCAATTGGGATAAGAGATCATTTATGATTTGTTACAAAATAAGTTCACTTAGCATTTTTCCTTACAATTTGTGCATTAAATGGATCAACGATTACGAATACATTCTCTGTGTCATATGATACAGGGTTGCAAGTTGAAAGCACTTAAATATTGCTCTTTAAGAATGCCCAAACAATATTTTACAATTTAAAAAAATTTATACATGGAAAATTTTTAGTGAAACCGTAAGCAAACTATCGGAGGCAATTTCAATATTTCCGGTTTGGGACTAATTTTATTTATTGTCATTTGGTGATAATTGCTTTTATTTCGTCCGACTCTAAATTATTCGTGTGGATGATTAATATCGGATTTCATGGATCAGCAATTATGAATGAGCCATGTTTTTAAATTAAAAAAACATAAATTAATGATCTTTTCTCTGAGCAACATACTAAAAGTCATTGCACACACATCAGCAAATTGACATCACTTTCGGAATAAAATAGGAAGGCACAGGAAAAATGGATCTATCACAAAGACACTAGCTCCTTCTATATTTAGTTTTATGGGCCCTCTTGAATCCAACAGAAAAGTGTTATTAATTAAATGTATTGGTAACAAATGAAAAAAATGTTCATGAAGGATATACACAAATTTCAATATTTTTCCGATGATGAGCTCACACATTCCGATTAGTCAAAATTGACACCACTTAGAATATAAATTCACAAGATAAGGTAAAATGAAGCCCAAAAGGTGCAGTCGTGTCTAGGGATGCGACATCGATAGCAAAACATCGATGTTCAAAATTAAAACATCGATGTTGATAATACATCCACCCAAAAACATCGATGTTTTTAAAATTCAGTGTATTTAAACTTTTTCCCCCCCATTTCTTAAAACTGGTTTAGCAACTTGTGATGCTACATCGACAGCAAAACATCGATGTTGATAATACATCGCCCCCAAACCATCGATGTTTTTAAAATTCAGTGTATTTAAACTTTTCTCCCCATTTCTTCAAACTGGTTTACCAACTATTGATGCGACATCGACAGCAAAACATCGATGTTCAAAATTAAAACCTCGATGTTGATAATCCATCACCCCCAAACCATCGATGTTTTTAAAATTCAGTGTATTTAAACTGTTTCCCCCATTTCTTAAAACTGGTTTAGCAACTTGTGATGCTACATCGACAACAAAACATCGATGTTGATAATACATCGCCCCCAAACCATCGATGTTTTTAAAATTCAGTGTACTTAAACTTGTTTCAACATTTCTTATAACTGTTTTAGCAACTAGTGATGCGACATCGGCTCCAATACATCGATGTTTTTTTCTAAAACATCAATGTTTAGAAAACATCGACAACGATGTCGCATCCCTACGTTTCAGACCCTTCATCCTTGATCACTTTGATCTAAAAGTATGTTCAATTTGCTGATTATTAAAATTATGCTACTTGGTTATTTTTAAAATTTTTATAACGGTACTCTTTTCATTTAAAAATAAAACATCGACAAGTAAAACATCGATGTTACAAAAACATCGACCCCAATACATCGATGTTAAATACATCGATGTTAAATACATCGATGTTAAATACATCGATGTTAAATACATCGATGTTTTTAAAAAAACATCGATGTTTTGAAAACATCGACATCGATGTCGCATCCCTAGTCGCGTCTATTATCTAGCAACACTGGTTTTATATTGCTTCTGAAGGGAAAAAGAGCCTACCCGTACGAAAAAATAACACTAAACACTCGAGCAACCAGAAACGTATTCACCAGTACAATGATGTACTTCAATCTCGTAGCATGTACAGCAGAGCAAATTTTCATAACTATGAAGTTCTTTTTGGTAGATTTAAATTGTTCTGTCTAACCACTACAGTGGTGACTGGAAGACATAATAAATGCGAACTATTAAGCCGCCAGCTGGCACTACTGACAACAAAGCAAAAGGGCCCTCACTGTAACTATAAAGGATTATACGCAATGTATAGTTGAATTGTTAGTGGAACACAAACCACTCCCAATGTCAGTCTGATGTCCAGATACGCTCGCTCGTACAATTTCTTCTACTAACAGGATTTCACTATCTGTGAATGCTCAAATTCTCAGAAACAAGCATACTCCCTTGACTACAAGACGGTACGCTGCAAGTTTTTTTCAGAAAAAGTGCTTTATTATTTCATTTAGTAATAGGTAGACTCTTCTTTTGCTTGTATTGAAGCTGTAACACGTCGAGGCGTACTTTCCACAAGTTTTCTGTAAGTCTGGGCAGGAATAACTCCCCATACCTCTTTCAAGGCTGTGAGAAGAGATTGTTGTGAAGATGGGTGTGTGTGGTTCTATCGTACTCGTCGTTCCAGTTTGTCCCACATATTCTCGATCGGATTGAGATCGAAGCTCTGAGCAGGCCAGTCAAGTAAATTCATCTCATTTTCAGGAAACCAGTCCCGAACACGTATTGCAGTAGGACATGGAGCTCGATCCTGTTGCAAGAAACAACCATCATCGCCGTAGTATTGCCATAGTGTAGGCATGCTGAACCATCCAGAACGTCGAGGTACAAGTCAGCGTTCATAGTATCAGGTACATAAAGCAATGGGTCGAGTAATAAGCAGGAAAAACAACTCCACACAAAGATGGATCATCCTTCGCATTTCTACAGTGTCCAAATACTTTTGTCCATATAGTGTATATGTTACCGTTAAAGTATATAATGCAGTTATTTCATAGAATACCTAGTTATTCCATGAAATAACTGATCGTGTCCGTTAAAGTGTGTAATATGTTATTAGTTTGACACTTTAACTAGTTAGTCTATGAAATAACTAGGTATTCTATAAATTAACTAATGAGAGACAGTTAAAGTGTAAAATAAACAATTTATCTAAAATGAAATCCTCCAAATTTTTTTTTAATTCCAATTTAATTCCTTTTGATTCTAAATTACATTTCCTAATTTTTAATACCTTTTTTATATTTTTCCAAGCTTTCGTTGATTTTACATAAATAATCTAAGAACCACTCCTGAACTCACTACCAGCTGATATTTTTCCGCCCCTCTGCCGTCCCCTTTGCTTTAGGATGATGGTGTCGTATCCACCCCTGGTTTAGGACCATTCTGATGTAACAAAAAGCATACATAAAACACTAACTTATATAATTATTAACTTATATAATAAAAGGATACAATATTTATAATACTATAAAAACACGTGAAACACTGAATCAAAGACTAAACCCTACAACAAAATTCAACTATCCGACCGCAGGAGCAAAAAGGAGCCAACAAGTGGGCTTAAATCCCAGCGCTGGCACACCACCAGCTGCCGCGCTCTGATTGGTTAGCAGTAGATTCCACCGTTGAACAATTAACAGATCGTCTGGGATACGGACGGTAAACACCACAGAGGCTTCAGAATGAGATTTATCCGACATTAATTAAGAATGAAATTAACCGGAATGAACAGGCGCCAACACGCTAAACAAGTTCTCTCCCTATGGCCTGGAATAGTTCATAAATGCAGTAGGGGTGGAAGGTAAATGTATTTGTCGTGCGAAATATATGATATAGAATATTTTACACTTTAACGGGCTGCAGATCGTTATTCTATGAAATAACTAGTTAAACCATGAAATACAAGAGAGTTTTACACTTTAACGGACACGATCAGTTATTTCATGGAATAACTAGGTATTCTATAAAATAACGGATTTCATACTTTAGCGGTAACATATGTATCGAACTGGGATGATTCCTCTCTAAGTTTTTAAGTCAAAACATAATCTATAAATAGCAAAATAATAAAGAAGCAAAATGTTTTGTTGAATTGCCATCGTCATCATAAACTGATATTCATAAGTAGTTGGTTAAAGGATAGTATTTAAGCCTTAAGGTTGTTGTAGTGACGAGGTGTCATTGGTAAAAACTAACCAGATCTTGAACGACGAGATATCTCGTCATTAGAAGGATATTGACCATTTCTTGATCTCTTCATCATCACCAAATCGGCAATATCTTGATGAAGAGCTAGCTCGCCATTGACGAAATTGGTCAGATCTTGATAAACGAGTTATCTCGTCTAAAACACTTGGAAGACTTGGAGTTCTTTTCTTCTGATAACTCATCACTCCTGCCTTCCATTTATTTGAAGGTACTAAATGAATTATTATGAACATTATACTATTTATATAAAGTATACAAAGAGTGTATACTTAAAGTATACAAGTTATATACTTTTGTATAAAGTATACAACAAAATCTTACAGATACAACTTGGTCTAGACAGCTGAAGCAATACGCAGAATTTTCTCACTCAATTGCGTTGTGAGAGATACAAGAGAGGCAATCTAGCGAATGTTAAACGTGAAATGAAGTTGGGGATGTAAAACGGGTGGCGCCTAGTATTAACAGATCGAAAGCACTTGTGAATTGTTCAAGAGCACTTGTTTTGAAAGTAAACAGATGGATACGACACCAGCAAATCCCTCTGGAAGAGGCTGCATTTGTATCATAGGCTCTCAATTTCAGAGGGAAAGTAATTTGAGATAGTTAAAATGTCTATCTAAATGTAGGAAACGTGCTGATTAAATTAAATTTTTTGGAGCAATATAAGAGGGATTTTTAATGGAAACGAACAAAAATTGAAAGTTTTACTTCCACTATTGAAATGGCTCTCGCTTATCGTATTATATTATAATGCAGATAATCGCCATTTTGGCGACGTTTCGGGTTTATTTTAATTTTGATGTTAAACAGTGAACTATTATACATCAATTCGGTAGTAATTGGTAATTTTAGTTAACGTCGTACTAGAGCAACACAACGGGCTATTGACGACGGTCCGGAATCAGTCCCTTAAGGGAAAGATTCGAGGACAACACCTCGTAATTTTGAACCACGGTCAGATGACGAAGCAACACCTGAGCTGGCACCCCACTCTCCAAACTTCCACGCCAACCCAACGTGAGGACTTTCGGCCACGACAGATTTAAGGTGCACCAGCCGCCTCTACACCATACGTTTACAAACATCCATGTCTGAACCCGGATTCGAACCAATAACCTTCCGATCCAGAGGCTAACACCTTAACCACTATTCCGGTTGGTCGGCTACATCAACTCGGTAATGGTAATGGTAATTCTAGTTAACGTCGTACTAGAGCGACACAACGGGCTATTGACGACGGTCCGGGATCAGTCCCTTAAGGGAAAGATCCGAGGACAACACCTCGTAATTTCAAACCACGGTCAGATTGACGAACATCAATTCGGAATTCATTCTTTGGAATTTTTATTCGCGAGGTATTGAACCGACTAACCGGTCTGGTGGTTAAGGTGTTAGCCTCTAGATCGGAAGGTTCCTGGTTCGAATCCGGGTCCGGGCATCGATGTTTGTAAGCGTATGGTGTAGAGGCGGCTGGTGCACCTTAAATCTGTCGTGGCCGAAAGTCCTCACGTTGGGTTGGTGTGGAAGTTTGGAGAGTGGGGTGCCAGCTCAGGTGTTGCTTCGTCATCTGACCGTGGTTCAAAATTACGAGGTGTTGTCCTCGGATCTTTCCCTTAAGGGACTGATCCCGGACCGTCGTCAATATCCCGTTGTGTTGCTCTAGTACGACGTTAACTAAAATTACCATTACCATTACCATTACCTCACGTTGGGCTGGTGTGGAAGTTTATAGAGTGGGGTGCCAGCTCAGGTGTTGCTTCGTCATCTGACCGTGGTTCAAAATTACGAGGTGTTGTCCTCGGATCTTTCCCTTAAGGGACTGATCCCGGACCGTCGTCAATAGCCCGTTGTGTTGCTCTAGTACGACGTTAACTAAAATTACCATTACCATTACCATTACCTCACGTTGGGCTGGTGTTGAAGTTTATAGAGTGGGGTGCCAGCTCAGGTGTTGCTTCGTCATCTGACCGTGGTTCAAAATTACGAGGTGTTGTCCTCGGATCTTTCCCTTAAGGGACTGATCCCGGACCATCGTCAATAGCCCGTTGTGTAGCTCTAGTACGACGTTAACTAAAAATTACCAATTACCAATTACCAATCCAGACTAGTTTAATAGTATGAATCAAATTGAATTTGAAAATTTTAAATGCCCCTATACGGAAAAAAACTGCCGATTAGCATTCTGAGTCAATGTGCAAAATTTTCTATCTACGTGCACTGTCATCCTTTGTTGGCACTCTATGCGGCCTTAGATACTTTATTCCTTATTTAGAACCCTGTTTTTGTTGATCAAAAAAGTACAAAAATGACCCAAAAATGTGATGGTAGTATCGAAATATTCAAATGATATGCTTTAGATTCGTTAAATATTTTCTTTTGCAGACAAGCTGTCTGAAAGACAAATTTATATTTACACATGAATAATAAATTTACATAAATAAATTTATACTATCCAAACTTCCGATGCGAAGATCATTTTTTATCTTCCCATTACCCATCGGTTGAAATTATATGTAAATACTTTCATGGAAGAAATTGGCTCGTACACAATAGATAGATAATAAATCATGGCATAGTAATAATAGAGGTATTTAAGCTATTTGAGTTTTTAAAATTCACAAGGTTGAGTTCACGAAACTAGTGTACTGGTGGAGTTGTAAGATTAAAGTACCAAGAAAGTATTTTACGAAACGATCTTGATTCAAAAGTAAAAGTTCTGATTTATATTTTATCACATGATAAATTATTAATTTAAAATTACAAATTTGATATATGTTTTGCAAGCGAGTTTTATTAACTTATAATTCCCTTAGTTACAGAATTAAATTAATTTATTTATCGATGTTGATATTCTCCTGAATGTGACAAAGCAGAAACAAGTTAAAACAAGGATTCAATAGATTTTGGCCACATATGTCGTTTACGTAAATCTTCTTGGAGTTTCTCAATGTGTTAAGGGTGTGCGAGACACAAAAATCGTCAAATTTTCGAGTTTTTTTTTTATTATTTTAAGAAATTATATCTGTGTTTTTCTGCTTAAAATGACGTTTAAATCATTTTTCTATCTTAATTAGAACTAGAGATATAATAATTTTTGTGGAGCGTTGTTTTGAAAATCTAACACTCTTGACAGTTGTTGTCTCATGGTAACAACATCTGTCTTTAAAACTTTTAAATGTGTTTTTCTCCATGATACATTTTTCAAGATTTCCTGTATTCAATAATTCTATAAGTCGAAAACCGATAAAGTTTAAGGATTGAAATTTGGACTATATCTCTTTCAAACATTATACTTTAATTTTGATTCAGCAAATTTGAAATAAATATTTACTTTTGAAAATATGACTTTTTTTAAAAAAATACCTTAAAATTAAAAAAAAATTTCATTCACATTTTTTTTTTTTATTAAATTAATATTTTTTAAATTGCTGAATCAAAATTAAAGTTTATAAATTTGTGAATAATTTACTGCAAGAATTTTGAAAATTGATCAAGAATATTTTGAGTTTTAAAAATTTTAAATGACCCTTCGTTTTTTCAAAAAAATTTAATTTAAAATTTTAAAAAACTTTTGGAAAAATTTTGTGTTGTGATTTTGCTTATTAGTTAGATGGGTAATCAGTACAAAAAAATTCTAAATTAATTAATAAAATTTTTTTTTCGATGTGTCCCGGATCCCCTTAATAATGGTTAAATAAACTTTTGTTGCGCTTTCCTGCTTTTCCGATTGTCAAGGATTATACACGCATGCAATCACCTGCAACCATAAGTAGTCACAATTCTATTGATGTTTTGAATATTTTGCAGTTTGTAAATTATTTGAAGTTCATTTTGGATACTTTAATATTCTGGAAATGTTATTTCAGACAAGGTTAGGAAGACATGATATTAGGAACACAAATTATATATCCCATCTCTGAATAGGTATGTATCGTCGCGGCTTAGAGCAGAAGCTCATTAACTGACATCTTTAGGAAATGCATCTTCTGACACTAAATGAAAAATGTGAAATAAATTGTCATATTGTATCCGGTTTGATGGAAATTAATCTCTATTAAAATGTCTTTAATTGGATGCTCTGTGAAATTTAGCTTAACTTCAGTTAATGATTTTCTGCTCTAAACAAACGATATATTTATATGTGTATCACAAAGTTGAACATATATATTTAAAATGCAAAAAGTTTCATCTGCATATATTCGATGCGTAGATAAACTTTACTCAATAAGAACCTTGACATAATGACCAATATAGATAAAAAAAAAAACAGAAACAATAGCTGTTTCGGTATGCTCTACTTTCCTTACAAACTTGACTGCTCATAAAATAAAGGATAAAATCTTACATGAAGAATTTTTTTCCGTGAGAAACAATGAAAGTTGTAAAAAATGAGACCGCTTACTTTGTCAACGGGAATAAATCAGGAGACACTTTTAAAAAAATAGGCTTTGAGGTACTTGTGTGAGGCTTAGCCACAGAAATAAACACTAGTTACCCCCTAAAACTCAAATATAACCGAACACAATTGGGGAAAATAAATTCATAAAATATAAAAACATCATTTACGAAACTTGAGACAGTCATAGAACATCCAAAGGAATAATAAAAACAGTCAACAAAAATATAGTCTCATCATTTAGAATTGCCGCCTTATCATATGGTTTTGGGGCTTATTGGCAAGATCCAAAATGCGGGTAATTATTAAATAGATGTGGTATTGTATGGTAGGAAAAAAGGAAAGTTTTGTACATGAGAAAATGAGTGAAGGATTGAATGTAGTTTGAAAGTATGAAAGTGAGAATTTTAATTAACGTCGGACTGGAGCAACACAACGGGCTATTGGCGATGGTCCGGGATCATGCCCGAAGGGAAAGATTCAAGGATATATAACACCACGTAATTATGAACCAAGGTCAGATAATGAAGTTTGAAAGCAGAAAATTAAAAGTGTATGTGAGTTCATCGCCCCTAACTGCAACCGAATGTGAGACCACCACCCGTAATTGCAATCTAAAGGGTGTAGTAAGTGACAGTTACAGCGTTTTATCCAATCTAGAAAATATAAACAAAAACTCAAACTGTATTATTTTACAACTTCATAAAATTCTAAGCAAAAAAAGCCAATATCACAACATCATACTAGTGTGGACCCCTGGACATAAGGATATTCTAATTAATGAAAGAGCTGACCAGGCAGTGAAGAAAGCTGAATTACTTAATATTACAGAAGGTGTTTCAGCTGAAGACATTATAAAACACTACAAATCAGAAAACCGTAATAAAATATGTAACCTATGGAAAAGCTACCATAGAAGCCATAACTCTCCGCATATCAATCCTACAAATCTATGGTATGAAAACATTTCTCTAAACAGAAATGATGAGACCCTCATTCGGAACTTTCGTGCAAATACCCTGATGACAAATTCCATCAAAAACAAAATCAATCTTTCAGACACTCCTAATTGCCTCAGATGTAACACCTATGAAGATTTGGAACACATTCTTTTCCACTGTCCAATTTTCCAAAAAGGTCGAAATAATCTAATACAAACTCTCTCCGCTTTGAAAATTTCACATTCCTTGAACGATATCTATTCAAATTTCTCATTGACTATTTATAATGCCATATGCTTATTTTTAAACTCTAATCCTCGTTTCTAAATCTTTTTCATTTTTGAAGTATAATTTTTTCTTCTAGGCAAACAAGCCAAAGTAGCCAAGCCTAAAAAAACCTGCTTTTTCTCCAAAGAAAAAGCATTATCATCATCAATCTAAAGGTTGCAGTGCGCTGTAGATAAAAAAGCCCAAGCGAAATAAGTAGCGTCCCTGTTGTGTCTGAAGTAGAGTGTGGATCTGTTGTCCCCTGCTCAGGCCTCTTGTCTATACTGTATATATTTATTTAACTATCAACTGTAATGGCAGTTTTTCGTGTTTTCATCAAGAATAAACGTCTTATTTTAAAGCTCAGTGCTTCTTAACCAAATGCCAACTCATCAAACGGGCCAAATCCTAACCGTGGAATTAGGAGTTTAAAGAAAAGTTTGTTAGAAAGGTTGATATTTAAATAAACTTCGCACTGGATCAAACACACCGGGCTAATGACGACAAAGAAATTTAAATACAGCGCCCTCTAATTGTGAGAAAAGAAAGGAAAAAAATAAAAATCATTTTTTTATTAAGTAAGCTTAAAAAGTAGAGACGGATGCAATGAAAAATTTATGCAAAAACTTTTTAAGAAAGCTGCTGGGAAAATCATTATTCATTAAAGTTGTTAGAAGAATTTTGAGCTGCTTATATATATATATATATATATATATATATATATATATATATATATATATATATATATATATATATATATATATATCGGTAGTAAACATCCCTGCAGATATGATAAATTCTGTGGATTTGAATAAAAATTAAATCCCTGTAAACACCAATGGTGATGTTAAGATCCCAGGGAACAGACTTATTAATTTTAAATTTTAAGTCTGAAGTTTTGCACTGACATCAATATGAAAATGTCAAGGAAATTGATGGAGAGAGGAGAATTATTGGATTTTTTTTTTTATAAGGATGATTTCAGTGGAATAGGTAACTTTCTAAAAATCAGAGAACTTTGGCGAGTTAAAAATGATTGTCATCAATATAGCGATAAGAGATAACGATGTGTGTGATCTTTCAAAGAAATGGAGGTTGAGATTTGCAAGAATGCCGGATAATAAGTTACCCTGTAGTATCCCTTGTACTTATTGGAATTGATGTTCACCATTAAAGATAAAATTATTGAGGACACAAAGATTGATAAGGCTATTCCAATACTGTTTAGAAATATTGAGTAGGGGCTTCAGTTCAATGACGTAAGAATTTCGTACGTTAATGAGGTTATTGAGCGGGATACTGGTGAACAGATCTTTAAAGTCAAAGGAATCTATTTGGGAAATATTGTCATTATTATTATTAGAGAGAAAGTTAAGATTAGGAGTGTTATTATTAATAATTCAGTAGTTTTCTCAAAGTGTAATAGCGTTAAGAATAGGTTTTAATAAGATAAAAAAAATTTGCTTGGTTTAGAATCAGACTATAAATACAACCTAACTCAGATAACTTCTACACGTCTAGGTATATTCAAAAACATACTCAATGTATTTCAATTAACTGAAACATAATACACTGAAAGATTTAAAATAAATAGCAACATGCTCAATAATTTTATCCAAATTTGTGTCAAAAAATAAGTTTATTCGTATGAAGAGCCTCCCATGTTGACTGAATATATGGGGACACTATCTATGCACAGATAATAAATTCTCACTAATCCTATTCAATTTTGACTGAGCTGAATCTGAGCTTTCAAAGCTGAAATGTTTACGTGTTCAAAGTAAATGGAGAGGATCGTGTTACTCCTTTGCTCAATTACTCGTCAGTTACTGATAACAATTTTAATCATGAAACACAACGCAATAATAGAGATGGATTTATGGAATAAAATATTTTAAATAGTAACACAATACGGTGGTTCTCAGTTACCTAACTCAATTATATGGGAGAAAATTTTTAAGTCACCTTTTTTTGATTGCTTTCAACAAGCTATTCGTGTTACGAAAATTATTTTTTACATACATTAAATTGAGGGCTAAGGGTTCAGTCGGAAGAAAAGTGCATTCATTGCCCTTAGATTTTATAATGATTAAAAGATAAACTATACTGCAAACTTAAAATAATTATTATTTTTTTGTTTTTATTTTCAATGCTTTGAAATATTTTCTTGAATTCAAAACTCGATCCAGTCAAAGACCGTCGTGTATGAGGGGTCAATGCCTGCTAAATCTGTCGTGGTCTCAAATTTCCTCACGTTGACGTGGTGAGGAATTTTGGAGAAGAGTTACCAGCTCAGGTGCTGACCTTTAAATTTGATCATGGTTCGAAATTATGTGGTGTTGGCCTTGAATATTTAACTTTAGGATTGATCCAGTACCGTCGCCAATAGCCCTTTGGGTTGATCCAGAGCGACGGTAATTCAACTATCTACTTAACTGGTGGTGTAGTGTCCTATGCTTTTGAGGTTCAGAAATCTTTTGATGGTAGTGTTGTTAGACACATATCTTATTTAAACGCACTTATACAAATACAAATACAAATATTGACGACCAGATACAGGCTCAAGCCCAACAAGGCTGGTCCTTCGTTTATGAATTCTCCTTATATATAATTCCATTGAGAGGTATACTACCCTACAATGATGGACCAGACAGCAAGATGAGTTGTTACATGGGAAATAATACATGCTTTAATAGTGGTGTGGTCCCCATGTGCTGCAATTACGCTAGCAACCCTTCTGGGCATACTTTCAACAAAGTTTTGATACACAGCTATGTATATTTGTGTCCATTCCTGCTGCAATAATGTCGCAAGCTCAGCTGTACAGTTCGAACGTGGTCCTGGTCCGTAAGCGTCGCTCTAACTCGTCCCATAAATGTTCTATGGGGTTTAAGTCGGGACTCTGAGCATTCCAGGGAAGACGTTATACATTCATATCTTGATACTACTGCTTGACAAGGCTGCCACATGACATGGAGCGTTGTCATAATGGAAGTAACATTCGTCCATTACATAAAATTGCCAGAGCGTAGAAAGAACCTGATTTTCCAAAATGTTCACGTGGGCGTCGGTGTTGAATTCACCAGAACAACATGAAAAGGTCCCAGGCAATTCCACGAAAAACACCCCCAATCAAATAGTCGTATTTTATGCAAATCCGCTGGAGTCCGATCCATTATTGCAGGGTAGTGTATGTAATAAATAATCAAAAGTATGAAGCAGTATATCATATAAATATTCCTGGTGTAAATTCATTCTCCCAATACGGTACAAGATGAAAAGGGCAAATTTAAGTTACTTTAGACCAATTAGTTTTGTAACGTCATCCAATTCAAATGCATCACATTTCACTTGTTAAAAGCTATTCAATATTTTGAGATATCTAGACCTATTTTCGCGTTCATTGTCGTTTCCTTTTCGATCTGATTTCTATATTGCAGATTTTTATTGCCTTTTGTAATCAGAAAGTTGTGCGCAGAGCACTTAGAGGTAGTTTTGGCAATATTTTGCAGCTCCACTGTTTAAATATACGATATTTTAACTGAGCGAAAGAAAAATGCGATTGAATCCCACACACAGAGCTGTTGATTTTATATTGTATTTTTATCGGCTTGTGTATATTAGGGATGCGACATCGATGTCGATGTTTTCAGAACATCGATGTTTTTAAAAAAAACATCGATGTATTGGAGTCGATGTTTTTGTAACATCGATGTTTATACTTGTCGATGTTTTTACGTTGTCGATGTTTTTACGTTGTCGATGTTTTATTTTTATATGAAAAAAAGTATAGTTATAAAAATGTTAAAATTAACAAAGTAGCATAATTTTTATAATCAGCAAGTTGAACATACTTATAGACCAAAGTGGCCAAGAGTGAAGGGCCTGAAAAGTAGGGATGCGACATCGATGTCTTCAAAACATTGATGTCTTATAAAAACATCGATGCATTGGAGCCGATGTCGCATCACTAGTTGCTAAACCAGTTTTGAGAAATGGGGAAAAAAGTTTAAATACACTGAATTTTAAAAACATCGATGGTTTGTGGGCGATGCATTATCAACATCGTTGTTTTAATTTTGAACATATATGTTTCAAAACATCGATGTTTTACTGTCGATGTTTCATGACTAGTTGCTAAACCAGTTTTAAGAAATGGGGGAAAAAGTTTAAAAACACTAAATTTAAAAAAAAATCGATGATTTGGGGACGATGCATTATCAACATCGATGTTTTAATTTTGAACATATCTGTTTCAAAACATCAATGTTTCATGACTAATTACTAAACCAGTTTTAAGAAATGGGGGAAAAAGTTTAAAAATGCTGAATTTTAAAAAAATCGATGGTTTGAGGGGGATGCATTATCAACATCGATGTTTTAATTTTGAACATATATGTTTCAAAACATCGATGTTTTACTGTCGATGTTTCATGACTAGTTGCTAAACCAGTTTTAAGAAATGGGGGAAAAAGTTTAAAAACACTGAATTAAAAAAAAACGATGGTTTGGGGGCGATGCATTATCAACATCGATGTTTTAATTTTGAACAAATATGTTTCTAAACATCGATATTTTACTGTCGATGTTTCATTACTAGTTGCTAAACCAGTTTTAAGAAATGGGGGAAAAAAGTTTAAATATACTGAATTTTAAAAACATCGATGTTTTTGGGTCGATATATTATCAACATCGATGTTTTAATTTTGAACATCGATGTTTTGCTGTCGATGTCGCAGCTCTAGTGTATATGTCAGTATGCAAATAATGTCGATTTCTGCGCCACGTACGTTATCGGAACGTATAAAATTCGATACTATAGAACAGAGGTAGGTAAAACGGTAGCATGAAAACTGTACGAATCGTGCACAAGAAGACAACGAACAGCTAAGATAATTACGTTCTTATTATTTCAAGAACAATAATATGTACACGAATTACATCATATATATATATATATATATATATATATATATATATATCATAGGCCTGCGCGGGCAATCAATCTCAACTATTGCTTCTGGCTCTCTTTTCTGTGTTGTTTCCCCAACTGCCTCAACCGTAGTTTTTAAAATCGCCCAACGGCAAAAGAGAGACCAATCAGAGATCATTGTGGAAGAACACCACCTGCAGAAAACGCTTCTATTTTCACCTGCTCTTCTCAAGTCGAAAAGCGCGTGACACAAGAACATCAACTGGCGCCAAAATACAACCAATCAGAATACATTCGGCATTCCGAAACTCCGATAGTTGTTTTCTTTTTCCGTTCGGAGTATCTCTCGATGTCAGCGGACGATATTTCGATTTCAAGAACCTAATTGCGGAACACGAAGTTCCACAGCAATATAAACTAGCAGCTGTCTACAAGAGTGCTGCTTTCCTACTACCCCCTTAAACGTGCGGAGTGGGTATTCGGCTTGCTCACATGATGGCGTATGTTACAAGATTCAATGCGAGATTAAACACACTCGACTCCATTACACATCAGCGTAGCCGAAGATTTACTTTCGGAACATCTACGTAAGACTTGAATGTTTCACTTACTTAGTCAATTCAACAAGATTGGTGAAAAAAGTTCTGAAATAATTTTTTAAAAACGGATTTAAATTTTCAATGGGATGAGAACTTAACTTAATAAAGAGCCACATTTGCTGACCCCTGCATTAACCTTTGCTCAACCCTGAACATAAACCTTTTTAATGAATTAAATTCATTTTTTTACACAAATTGTTCGTCAGTAGATGCTGGACTAAAAATAGTTTAGTGTAAATTACGTATTCCTCTATAAAAAAACAGTCTATTTTCCAAATGTTTAAATTTTAGAAGTACAACATGTTTTCCTTGAAATGTTTTTTTTAATACATGTGGGGTGCGTTCTGCTATTCCTCAACACCGAAGGAACGGGTGCTGACACCAACAAGTGGTTCTTTTCACAGAATCTCAATGCATGTTACAGCCAGTACCGGCTATATGGTCACCCTCTTATAAGGTCACCCCGCTTCTTGAGTTCTGCTATTCCTCAACACCGAAGGACCGGGTGCTGACACCAACAAGTGGTTCTTTTCACAGAATCTCAATGCATGTTACAGCCAGTATCGGCTATATGGTCACCCTCTTATAAGGTCACCCTGCTTCTATGGTCAGTTTTCTAAAGTCCCGTCTAACTTAATAGGGAACATGTGTTAAAGCGCACCGCTTATATAGTCATTTAATTTTCCTGGTTAAAGGGTCGGTTTTTTTATCGATTCAATGAGGCTATTGTTTTTTTTAAATAGTAATTGTTGTTACAGTTCTTTATGTGGGAAGAAACACAGGGAATGACCAGAAGAAAAATAAGTCTTTGCGACTCCGGAGAGGACCTCAATTCATGCATTTACTTCCCTCCCTTTCCCACCATTTCTCTTTTGCGTTTATTCATCGTCGACCTTACCCACTCCCTCTCAATTCTCTTAATCCTCAAGCATAACAGGTGGATATCTGTCTTATTGGTTAAAGTTATCTCCCCCTGTTTGAAAAGTACGTTGAATCTGAAAATAAAAGAGTAAAGGAAAATTTTGTTTCATTTGGATCATACGTGACGATTAAGAACGTTCATTGGTGTTAAAAAATTTTATATGTTTTTTTTAGTCTGCTGACAAATTAGTCCTCTGCGCAAAATAAAAATGGAAACGAAAAAAAATAAATTTAGAATCTGCTATCTTTTATGTTGTTGCCATTCCAAAGGAAACACTAATAATTTAATTTCATTCAATTAATTTTAAAATGTTCTAGATTGAATTTTAAAATTCGCCGCGGCCCAAAATTAGCACAAAATTCGGAATACCTGTGTGCCAAATCCCATTATTGTAAGTGCCGTAGATTCGTCAGGACTGTGATAACGAAAAACAGAAAAACAAACGCTTCTTTTAACTATAGTAGAGATAAGTGCGTTGAATACGGATTCACGTACGTATGCGTACTGTACTAGATTGGTAAGGTTAGCTAATATATTTCAATAAAAATATATTGCACATTTCTAACTGTAGTTTTTACTTCGCAAATTAATTTTTTAAATGTTCTTAAAAGTTTAATGATTTGTTTATGTGCACTATATTCTGATGGGTGAATATAATTGTGCCATAATTAAATAGTGTAGTATTGTTCCGCATATATGGTCACTCCGCTTATATGGTCTGATTTTTCTGGACCGCTGAGCTGGCCATATAACCGATACTGACTGCATTTTGTTATTTAACCAAAGGAAACGGAAAATAATGACATTGAGTTGCAGCCAGGAAATTTACTATCAAACAGTCGAAAATGTTTACGGAAAGTTTAAACTATTCATATCTCTCTGAATTATTGCTAAATAATTTACTTTAAAACACTGATTCTATTATGTTTTTAACTTTCTAATTCGCTTTATTAATTTCGTATTCAGTAGAGAGTGTAGAGAGTGAGTTTGAGAGAGAGATCCGTTATGCACACACACACAAGTCTTCCCAGTATTACTTCTAACCAGTTTTGACCTTCTTGAATAGACCAGGATTCTACCAACCAATGTTGTCTAGTCATAATGTGCGTTGTGGTTTGAAAGCAATACAGCACTACTCGAGAATCTTGAGACTCTCGGAGGATTAGAAAATAATTTTAGAACCTCGATTTGAACAGAGTTTTTGGACGAAGCAATTGAAGGTATTCCTAACCCTAACTGCTGTTGCATTTCGAATACTTTATTGCAGTTCTCTGCTCAAATAGAGACAGAAACTCTGCTTAACAGATAGGAAATGAAGGAGTTTGGTAACATCAATGTGAATATAGCAAGCTTGAAGAGAGGGAAATGGGAGGTACATTTGAAATTCAATGCTTATGACGCTTCGTGATGGACGCTTAACTCAGAAAAGGGGATCAGTTTATAAAAGCAGGGGGGGGAGATAAATTCTTCGAAAAAAGGAGCTCCGAAATTGCTTGGCGATGAAATTGCCTTTTAGATTGAGAGAAAGAAAAGGTTCCAAACGAACATGCGGGTGGTGTGAGCGTTCTGCTATTCCTCATATCGAAGGAACAGAAGGGATGACGCCAACCTGCGGTTCCTTTCAGAATCTCATTGCATGTTATTTTGTTATTTAACAAAAGGAAGCGAAAAAGAATAACGTTGAGCTGCTCCCAGGAAATTTATTATTGAACAGTCGGAAATATTTATGAAAAGTTTAAAAACTATTCCTTATTTGTTTGAATTATTGCTAAATATTTCCTTTAAGACTCGGAAAGGAATGTTGTGCAGAAAGGTACAGTTTATGTGTAGAATGAAATAACCACCGAAACACAAGCATCATTTTCAAAAAACACGGAAAAGTAAAACTGTAAAAAAAAAAGTAAAAAGAGCAAATATACAAGCATCTCCATTTTATTGACGATGCAAGAATAGAGAACGCAACAAACATCAAACACTATGAAAAATGCATACGGTTTGTCGATACATTAATTGTTAATTAATAAATACTATTCCAAAAGCATATAGCAATAGTTTTTTTCATACCAACATATTTACAGGACATCTCTTCATTAATTTTATTTGATTACTAGTGTTACCACACCAGCAAGGTAGTTGAATTGACTTTCTACTGAATCAGCAATACCTACAAATCATTTATTAGATCGATACCTAAAGTATAATTTTCTTTAAATAAATAATTTTTTAAATTTATTATATTTTATATTTTCTCAGGAGATTGTGATGTCATGCCAACCTTCGGGTTAGAGAAATCACATATTCTATTTCCTGCGCTCAAACAATTTCATGATAAGATGAGGACGTAACGACTGAGCAGATACATCACCTCTTCAAACTTCCACATCACGCCAACGGGAGGATATTTCAGGCCATGACGAATTTAACGTGCACGAACCCTCACGTACACGATGGTCTTTGGTTGGATCGTGCTTCGAACTCACACCTGTTGCTAATCCGCTACATTTACATCCGGGCCACCGCTCCACAAGGAAAGTTAATTTTATAAATTCAAAAAATTTAAATTTCGCTTTTTTGAATATTTGATTTAGGATTACGAGCTTTTATTTCACAGAATTCGAGCATTGCAAACATTAGGACGGATAATAATGCACGTAAATAAATGTTTCTATGGAGAAAGTTTATTTTTAGAGGGTTCATACCGAGTGAAATTATATGTATTATATGCCGACCAAACGGTATAGTGGGTAAGGTGTTAGCCTCTAGATCGGAAGGTTGCTGGTTCGAATTCGGGTCAGGACATGGATGTTTGTAAGCGTATGATGTAGAAGCGGATGGTGCACCTCAAATATGTCGTGGCCGAAAACCAACACGTTGGGTTGGTGTGGATGTTTGGAGAGTGGGATGCCAGCTGAGATGTTGCCTCGTCATCTGACCGTGGTTCAAAATTACGTGGCGATACACTAAATGGCTTAGGCTGGGACGGTGGTAACGAGTTGAAATATCGCACCACGGCAAGAAAAGTGACGCAACTCAAAAAATGACAATTTTGAGATTATGTCATTAAAAAATACGTATGAGGTGCCCCAACGTGTACAAAAAGCGTCTCATCTCTATCTCGCAAACTATCCCTCTGAGAGCAGTTGTATCTGGTTTTTTTAGACTAGTTCATGACAAACCACGGCAAGAAAAGTGACACAAGTAAAAAAAATGGCGATTTTGAGACGATAAAGAGAATAAAATATGTAGCCCAAAACCTTTTAAAATAGGACTTGTAGATAATATGGCAAACTTGGTAGTTTCTAAAATTATTTTTCGCATGCGCAACTGAATTAGTTCCAAACAATTATTATTAATCGTTTGCATTTTATGTTTCTGTAATCCGTTAGTTTATTCCATGAATATTTTTTGTAGTGAAAGAACGGATTCACATTGATTTTCGTTGGAGAATTACGTTTTTACGATATATCTCTGGATTTTATACTTGATTTTCGTTGAGAATTGATTATCAAGGTAAGAAAATTTTTTAATTTCCTTACATGTTTTTCAATCATTATTTAATAATAATTTTGGAATACGCGTTTGTTTTTATGAAATAATACTATTCAATGCATTTATAAGCCAGAGATATACTCTATTATTCTATGCATTCTGTGTAAAACGTTTGCTCAATAAAGATTTTTTGTTCTCGCTATAACTTGAAATTCTATAAAAATGTATTTTGTTAAGTTTGATAGATATTTACTATTCTGGAATTTTTTACAACGTGCTACTAAAAATAGAACAACACACCCAAAACGAAGGAGACAATGTCATTCTGTCATCAGTTAAGCGAGTTGTTAAATGAGGTCCCATCTATATCTCCACTGATTACGTCAGATAAAATTCGGTCCGCAAAAAAAACAGGAAATCCGTATAAAGTTACAGAATTGGATTACTAGGATTTTGTGGACTTGAAAACACTCTCTCAGAACATAGGATCAAACTATAACAAAATATCTAACAATGAACTTATTAAAACAAGCGACATAAAAATGCTCAAAGTGCAGAAGTTACCCAGGCATTCTTTTTGTGAAAACAAAATACGAACAAACAGGATATGCCAAATCAACGTCACTATTACCAGGAGAAGAAAAATGAGCTTCTCTACAATACAGTGCGTTGCGGCGTATAAGAAAAAAAAGGAAATTTCTGTTACAAAGAAAGTTTATATTGAATCCTTTATCTCGGCGAAAAGTATTCCTATTTTATATAAGCCCATTTATGAATCTATGTTTTCGTAAATTTGTTCCTCAAAATGTACCTTATTATAAAATTGTATTAATTTTCATGAATTATCATTTTGTATTTACTAATAAATAATGTAAACTGTTTTTTCAGTTTTTTTAATATAATTTAGAAGTAATTTTGCCTGAGGTAGGTCCGAAAGTCGTATTATGTTATAGTAATTAAAGAAATTATTATTTGGAGTTGAAAAGTGGCATAATATTACACGAGGGGTCATAAAAAAAGAAAATGTATTTAAAAAAGCAAGAAAAGTGACACAACTCAAAGACCTCACCTATATTTACCTGATAAACACTTTAACTTCGACGAGAGCAGAACTACAGATCCATATTACTATTCCATTGAATTGGGGAAGACGGGGTACAATGAAACAAGGGATACAATGAAACATTACTTCTAAAATCAGTAAAATTTGTCACAGAAAGTTGCAATTTATACATATGTTATGCAACTATATGTTCCAATTACTGATGTGATTTGGTTATATTCGCACTTCTAGAACATTAGCAATAGAAGATTATTGGTATTTCACCATTGAAAGTAAGTTTCTTTACTAAAAGTAATTTTGTTTCTTTTTCCTCGTTTTTTTTTATGTAATAATTATTTTTTCTATACATTGCTATCTTTGTGTTGTTGTCTTCAAACTTCTAAAACCAAAATTTAAAAAAATAACTATTAGAAGTTTGAAAAATGTTTTTATTTAGTAACCTCAGTACGGGGTACAATGAAACACTTGCAGACGGGGTGCAATGAAACATGTTTCATTGTGCCCCCGGGTGAATGCATTTACTTGAAGTGATATATCACTGGTAAATATAATATCATTGATATAAAATAAACATATTACTGGTTGTCACTAATATAAATAAAACACTTTTACTATGGAAATGGCAACACATAACATTAATAGGAAAAGGCAACACCAAATCAAAACAGTAATTTTGAAAGCATGCAAAATTAAACTGTTACTTTTTTTCCTCAAAAAAAGTACAGATTTCAATAGTAAGTTAGTTTTTATAGATTAAAAAACATTTAAGAATAGTTTATTTATTTTACAGGCCTAAACTGCACTTGCTATAGTTCACAATCCTCCTAAAGTTCTCAGTCGAGGGGGCCAAAAACAAATAGGTCAATTAACTTCTGGTGAAATGGGTGTTCTTGTTACTATGTTCTACTTACTATGTGGATTTATATAATCTTCTGGAAATTCTATACCCCATTATTTAGTATTTCCTAGAGTAAATTTCAAGTTTTGCATGTTGAATGGAGCTCTACCTGGGACTGCGGGTGATGCAACAAAATCGGGATGGATGAATGGAGATATATTTGTTAATGTTCTAGAACATTTCCAGGCACATACACGCTGTTCGAAAGAAAATACAGCTGTACTAATAATGGACAATCATGAATCACATATTACGATTTCCAGTCTAAATTTTACGAAAGATAACGGAATTGTTGTTGTAACTCTGCCCCCACATACCAGTAACAAATTGCAGCCTTTAGTCAAAACTGTGTTCAAGTCACTTAACAATTTCTTCAATCTAGCTGCAAATGATTGGATGCTATGTAATCCAGATAGTACAATCTCTATCTATGAGATATCTTCTTTGCTTGGCACTGTGTGTGCTTATTGTAAGTTTTGCACTCCACAAAATATTAGAAAAGGTTTTTCAGCGACTGGAATATGACTTTTCAATAGAGAAAAGTTTTGTGAAGAAGATTATTTGTGTTCGTACGTGTCAGATAGGCCTTGTCCTACTGAAAATTATTTCCATGGTCAGATCAATGAAACTGAAGAGGAGCTGACTAATGAAACTGAAGACCAGACAGACAAACACAAGAATTAGAAGTGGTGGATCTTGCCATTAGATCAGAATAACAGACTACAAGTTTTTCAGCAATTTTTTAAACACCATGCACACGCTCTAAACCTGTGAGGAAATACGTTTCTCCTCAAGAGATAAAACATTACCCCATGACTGGTCCAAGAAAAGTAGTAAGAGTAGGAAAACAGAAAAAAAAATAGTTTTGTTCTAACCACGCCAGTAAAAAATGCTCTTGTTAAGCAATTATATAGTAAAAAGAGGAAAAAAAACGAAGAAGGTATTGTTTTCAAAACAAACTACCTCCTACAGACTCTGAAGATAACGATGATCCAGATTATTTTCCAGCTCTAGCTGATCACTGGAGGACTAAGAATGAGATATCCACACATAACATGTGTGACACAAGCAGTATCTATATAAATGATTATGTTTTTTATATAATCAAGGTGGGTGAACTGAAACGTAAGTAAATACACTCTATAACAAAAAAAATCAACGCACCAAGAAGGAATCATCCGATTGCTTCGAAATTTCGTATACAAAAGTGTTTTGACCAAATATGCAAATGATTAATATTTGGTGTCCAATGAATGAATAGTGCGATATCCAGCGCATCGGAACTGCGCATCCAGCAGATGTATATAAGGAGCTGTTCTTGAACTGTTGTTAAAAATTTATGTGGCATTGCGATTTAGGATACCTTTCAACGACTGAAAAAATGACTCGCCGCAGGATTCGAGCTCATTACGAGCAACTAGTGTCCTGACTATCATCGAAGACGTGTCTGGAAACGCCCAGGGCAGCGTGCCGATCCTGCTTTCACTTTTTCACGACACACGGGCCCTCAACAAGGAGTAATGGTCTGGGTTCCCTTGATAGCCGGACCCCTTTGGTCGTCATTAGAGGTACACTTACTACACAGCGGTACGTTGTCGACATTCTGAGACCTGTTTTGCTACCGTTCCTTTCGCAGTACCTTGGGCTTATTTTTCAGCAAGATAATGCCAGACCACATACGGTACGTGTTGCTATGAACTGTCTTTAAGCTTGTCAAACACTTCCTTGGCCAGCCAGATCACCAGATCTCTCTCCCATCCAGCATGTCTGGGATATGATGGGAAGGCGACTGCATCCGGTAGGGAATGTTGATGACGTAATCCGACAATTGGAGCAAATTTGGCAAGAAATACCGCAGGAGACCATCCGGGAGCTTTATCGGTCTATGCCACGCCGTGTGGCAGCTTGCATCCAGGCTAGAGGCGGGTCAACACCTTATTGAGCTCGTTACTGTAACTCTGAAATAAATCATTCAATTGTTCTGAAATTTTAATCATTTTCTATTCTGTACATAATTTTCCTATCCACCAATTTTTGTCTCCATCGGAAAACTCCTTCTTGGTGCGTCGACTTTTTTTTTATAGAGTGTATATTCTGTTGGAGAAATGATAAATTTAAATGAAGTCAAATGTGACTAAAATAAACTATATAGGGTGAAAATTGCTTGCATCATTTGGAGTGTTTCATTGTACCCCAGTATGTGTTTCACTGTACCCCGGCATACGGGGTACAAGGAAACACTGTGAAACATTTACTTTTTGTTATTTTTCAAGCATGAAGATATTGTTTAGAACCTAATAAAAATTTATTTAGATGGTGAAAATACAAGATTAAAAGTATGCATTAACAATATTTTTGTGTATGCAAAATTGTGGATAGAAAAAAATAATTAGCAAATTTTGTTTCATTGTACCCCGTCTTCCCCTATAGTAGAATTTACCACCATAAATAGTTACCTGAAATTTAAAAGAAGCTTTTACTATTTCAATATAAGTTTTATAGAATATAGTTGATTTTTCTCAAAAGCAGCTTTTTTGAGTTGTGTCACTTTTCTTGCCAGGTATTATGTAAAAAAAAATTTTAATAATATAAAATAATATATATATAAATTAAATAAAATATAAAAAACGTATTATATAAAATAATTAATACATCCGAAAACACGTTTATATAAATGCGTTTTCCAATCGAAATAATGTTTCCATGAGAAAGTAAAAATAATTACTGCAACACCAATTATGAATCTCCATTTATAAGAGAAATAGAGGTTCTAGTAATACAACTCGTATTCGTTCGAGTTCATATAGGTAGAAAATTTCGTTGATATAAAAGCAAGACTCCGATACTTGTCCCGTATTATTGGCTGATGACCAAATGAAGTGTTGCGAGTAAATGGACAATTACGAGTTGATTGCTCATCCAGGGTTATTCTCTCGAATAACAAGCGACTAGTTCGCCAGAGGTTCTGGTTGGGAATGACTAATTCTTTGGATCTGTACATTACTTGTCCCATCTGTGTACAAGCAGAAAGAAAACAAAAAAGCGCAATCGATGTGGACCAAGGATAGGGACTCCGTAAAAATGATGACATGTTCAAAACACCATTTTGTGTTGTCGGTCCACCAACACTTTAATTTTCGAAAATATCTTGAAAAATTTTCTTGCTACTTTTTGAAGTTTTCTTCTTGGTTTACTGATCTTCTACTATTATAAAAAAAAAAGTGTTTGTCTGTCTGTTTGTTTGTTATATGCACGTACCTGACGACTATGGCACTTGCACTAATGGTATTCGCCGCAATAATAGTCCGATTTTTTTTGCAATTTTTGTGGAAGTCCGAATTTTACAATTCAATCTAGAACATTTCAAAATAATTTATTGACATATTTAATTATTATTGTTTTCCTTAGAATGGCAACAGCATAAAAGATCACAGACTCTAAATTAATATTTTCCGTGTTTACGTTAGAACGCTTTCAGCCGAAGAACAAAACAAATGAAAATTTTTAACTGGAGTTTTGTGGTTCTTTTTCCTATCCCCTATATGGTTAAAGATAGAGTAAAAATTTCAATGGATTTGAAATCTGAGGAAATTTTCACATTAGATCGATACCAAAAAATATGATTTTCTTTAAATAACTAATTTATAAATTTTATATCTTTTATATTTTCGCAGGATTTTGTGACGTCATACAACCTTCGCGTTAGAGAAATCCCATATTCCATTTCCTGCGCTCAAACAATTCCAGCAAAGGAAAGCAAAACAAATAAAAAACATCTTGGCTGGCATTGCTTAGTTCTTTTTTGAAAAATCGGGATCGTTAAATATAGATTATTAATTTCAACGGATAAGAAATCTACGGAAAATTTTACATCGGATAGATACCTTATACATTTGATTTTCTTTTAATAAATAAGATTGTGACGTCACGCTGATTGGATCTCTTCGCAATTCGAATTGGGTCCCATTTGACAATGAGCGTATTTGACAATGAGCGATTTTGGCAACGCAGTGATATCTGTTATACAATAGGCTACGAATTCCCATTTGGTTTATCTCGCAAACCAGATGTGAACTCACAGCAATCACCGGGGGTTAGCGAGCAGTGGTCACACCTGACCCCACGAAAAGAACTGTCACGGACAACGCTGTAATTACTATAAAGTTCCTTTTGTTCTTGAAATTATATATAATTTTCTGATAAAAAAATAAGGTTATTATGTTTCATTTTCTATGACATGCCGATTCTAATTGTTAAATGTTATTTCCTTCTTTTGAGTGATTTTTTTTATTCTTTTGAGTGGTGAGTTATTTTGTTGGGTTTTTATGACACAAAAACCATATTTGATTGCAGTCATATACAAGATATACAATGTAAGACATTGATACGAGTACAACACAAGAAAAGTTTTACTGACGCAGAAGAGAGAAATACACCTAAAGAGGAATCAAACCTGCACCGCCTGCAACTCGCATGTTGCCAGCTCCGTGGGCATACCCACTGAGTAACGATGATCCTAATCTTCTAAAGAAGACAGTTCTAGTAATGGGCATTTTCATCTGATGATAATAATTATAACCATCCTGATAGTTGTATCTTGTCATCAGCAAGACTGATTAGATCTTGCTGAACGAGATTTGTAATTTCAAGAAAACTAACCAGATATTGATCTTATCAACATCAAAACATCGATCGGCAATACTTCGATGACGAGATGCATCTTCATTAGCAGAATTGGTCTGATTTTGATGGACGAAATTCCTAGTCGAATCCACTTACAACGTTAACGTAAACGATCAAACGGTCAGTGAAGATTTTACTTGTGCTGTCCAAATGCTCTTGCAATGAGACATAAGATGTTCCCTTAAAATAGCTTTTATTGCATCTTTGGCAATGTTTGGCGTTTAATCTACTTCGTGTTTACCAATAAAATATCATACATCAATTTGGAATTTTTATTGGCGAAATGCTGAAATTGTATTTGAAAAAGAAGTCAACTGACGTCAGGTTAAGAGAGAATGTACAGGAAACTGGTATTACCACAGACACACTACCATCACCTTTAAAGCCTTTAAAATGCCCCTCGAGTTGCAACATTTTCCAAAAAAAAAAAGCGTTCAAAACGGTTTCTAAAATATCTGTCCGTTTCACTTTTATCCCAAGATATTTTCATTCGCACTTTTATTCTACGTCTTCAAAACTACTTTAGCCCACTTTCTAGAATAAATATGACCTGACTATGTTTTCTTTTCATGTCAGTACCTCGACACCTTTATTGAGACCTACACGTTCAAAGAATCGTAAATGTGTGTGTTCACAAAAAATATAGTTTTATATTATAATACGAGTTTAATGGACACAAACTATTTTCAATGATGTATTTCTTACTGTTTAAGTATAATTCTATCTAATACCACTTTTATTTTTGAAAACTCGAATTTTTTTATATTTTGATAACTCGAACATAAAAGTAATAGACCCTTTCACATTATAACAACTGTGTGACATTACCTGTAGATCTAGAAGAGTTAAGTTGTATATTTAAACTAGAAATTACGAAAATATCTAGACCAGAATATCAATCTTGTTTTATTAATTAAAAAGTATTTTCATATACCTTAGCTTTCAAACGATGCCAATTACTCTTGTAAATATTTGAAATAGTTTTTTTGTTACAAGGCTTTTCGTTAGGTACCGTCACCACGTACAGACTTTTAACTCGATTTCTTAAGAACTGTTTTTGCAATAGGATGCTTTGTTCAAACAGTGATACCGACAGTAAATTTATCTATTATAATTATTTATGTGTAGTTACAATCTACCTATATAACAAAGCGGATGTTTTGAATTTCAGTCAACCGACTCGTCATGCACTTGTTTTGTCTAAGTTACGGATGACGAGTCTAATTCGTCATTGAAACTAGAACAAAATTAAACTTCTACGCTCTTGTTCATGGCAAGATTGATTGGTGTTACGAGACTCTCCTTGAATCAAATTATTCACTCGTCCTCTACAAAAATACACTTCATTTCATCTAACTCTATACATAGAAATATTTACACGGCTGCGTTATCAGACATTCTTTTTTGGAATGAACGCGGAGACCAGAGACTGTGCGATCACTCTCATACTGTTGCCATTCTCATCAAACGAAATTATATAAAATCTAACTGAAACTAGTGTGCAAACGATAATACGAAAATATAACAGTAATCAGTGTACAGACGATAATACGAAAATGTAACAGTAACTAATGTGCAAACGATAATCAGAACAACTCTTTTTCAAATAAATTTGTACCCGAGGAGTTAAAAAATCAATTTTTGGTCAATTGCTTTTAATATTGAAATTCTTGAAAAAAAAATTTTTTTTTTTTTTTTAAACTTTTTTTGCGAAAAATGTCAAAAAAATTATTATTTCTACTAAGTTGACGGAGGTTCAAAACACAAAGAATAATATTAGGAATAAATTCCTAAAGGAATTCTTTTTTTTTTCTGACCAAATTAGAATTTTATATACACTATATTGACCAAAGTATACTCTGTAACAACAAAAAAATCGACGCACTAAGAAGGCGCAGAATTCTGTTGGAATTCTGTTCAGAATTGGTGCAGGGCTCGATCCACTTGGAACGCCGCTAATTGGGGAAATAGAGTTTTTTAGTGACGAGTCCCGTTTCCAACTGTGCCCTGACGACATCCGTAAACGTATCTGTTGACGTCCAGGGCTGCCTGGGGATCCTGCCCTCACTATCGCACGACATGCATGCCTACAACAGGGCGTTATGGTCTGGGGTGCCATCTCCTTTGATAGCCGGACCCCTTTGTTAGTCATTTTTGGCACACTTACAGCACAGCGGTACGTGTATGACATTCTACGACCGGTTGTGTTACCGTTCCTTTTGGGACACCCCGGACTCATTTTTCAACAATATAATGTAATGTCCGGCCGCACATGGTAAAGCTTGTTACTGTGAATTGCCTTCAAGCTTTCCCAACTCTTCCTTGGCCATCTAGGACTTCTGATCTCTTTCCCATAGAGCAAATTTAGGACGTTATGGGAAGGCGACTGTAACCATCCCAGTATACTGCCCATTTGACCAATTTTTATCGCAATCGGACACCTCGTTTTTGGTGCGTCGATATTTTTTTAATAGAGTGTATTTGGACACTGCAGAAATTTGGAGAAGGATCCATTTTAATGTGGGATTGTCTTCCTGGTTAGGGCCCATTGCTTGATGTACCTGGTACCACGAGCGCTGACGTTTGCCTTGACATTCTGGATCATTCGGCCTTGTCTACACTATGGCAATACTACGGAGATGATGGTTGTTTCTTCTAACAGGATGGAACTCCATGTCATACTGCGATATGTGTGCTGGACTAGTTTCATGAAAGTGAGGTGAATGCGCATGACTGGCTTGCTCAGAGCCCTGATCTCAATCTGATCGAGCACTTGTAAGACAAACTGGAGCGATGAATACACCGCCACGTACGCCTATCTTCACAACAATCTCTTCTCACAGCCTTGGAAGAAGCGTGGCGAGCTATTCCTGCAAAGACACTTACAGCGAAATTATGGAAAGTATGCATCGACGTGTTGCAGCTGTAATATAAGCAAAAGGAGGGCCTATCCGTTCCTACATAGAATAATAAAGTACTTTTTCTGAAAAACACACAGTTTCCATATACTGTTGTCCATATAGTGTACATAGATCTTCACACAGCTAAAAGTATTTAATTATTTATCCACTAGGACACAGCGGTTCCCAATCTGTGGTACGAGTATCCCTTAGAGTACGTGGCGGATTGGTTAGGGGTACTCGAAAATAACATTGATAATATTCAGAAATTAACTTTTCCTGTTCAGAAAAAGTGCATTCGAATATATTATTTTTTTTCAAACACATCGACAGCTTAGCTGTTGTCGTGAAGTTTATCAACAAACAGAGTAATATGAGGAATTGGAACAGATTTTGCTTCTTGAACAATCGTATATCTTGATGTTTCATTCTATCTATTCACTGATTATCACTTCATTGTATTCATTCACTAATGCTTTCTTCTTTTGCTCCATCTTTTAATGCATTGGAAGCCCTCTTCTCTTTCATTATCAATATCAGTCAATTCGAACCTTTCAGAGATTTTCATAAATTGAGAATACATAAGTTCATTTATATCAATAACTTCTTCAGCATGTCCAACATCTATACATACACTTAATTCCTAAAAATTTGGGCTTTCTGGGCGCTTAGAAGTTTCTTCTCTTGTAGATAATAGGTACCTTTTTGATTTTGTTATTTTGGCCCATTACTTCTCCATGCCTAACGCATCATCTTCATCACCTAACACTTGAGTCACAGCAGTTGTATTTCGTGTAAGAGTTTTCTCATCACCCAAAAATACAAGCTGCACTACATTATTAGAATTTATGTCGCAAAGATGTGCTCTTTCACTTTCAAAAGCAACTTGTTTTTTGATTGCTTGATGTAACGTAGAAGCATCAGTGTCTTGATGCTTCGCAATCGATTAACAAATTGATCTTAGGGAAAAACATTTCTAAAAAAATGTGAATATTAACTCTTTCTCTTTATATTAACCTAACTACAAATTTAAGATGGAAATAATTTACGCAGAACACATTTAAAATCACTTCGTTTAAATTCGACGTAAAATAATCTGTGTGAAATTTTCACGGAAATCAATAAAAAATTTGAAATAAAGTGCGTCAGTTAATAAATCACTTTAACGCCAATTATAATTAGGGGAAATGCAAATGTAATTGAACGTGCCATCTCCAGATTAAGTAATTAACGGGTTTTCGTTGTTTTGGGCGTTCATTACGTTATGCGTCTGTTACAATTTTTGCTTTTGCGTTGAAAAAATTTCTATGAGACTAAAGAGAAGATTACGATACCAACAATTATTTTCCATCCTCTGCTAATGAGCATTTTCATTCCCAGAATTTCGAAGTTCTGTGAAAAATGTTCTTTTGCACGCAATCATGACTCTTTGAGAATGTTTTGAAGCAGATGAGCAAAAAACATACAGGTGCGTAACTTCATTATGCTGTGTACCTGCACGCAGAACTACGTACGGACAGTGCGAAAAATTAAAACAAAGTTGTGTATCCAGTAATCATTTATAAACCGACCAATCTGTGGCCGCGGTTGCCCAGTTGGAAGAACAACTATCTAGCAACCGGAAGGTTCCGAGTTCAAAACTCGGTGGTTCAGCCAAAAGTCGTCGTGTGCCCGGGTGAAATTAAATTTGTTGTTCCCTCAAATGTCCCCACGTTTGGGTGGTGTGAAAGTGGGATACCAGCCCAGGTGCTGTTCTCGTTTCGGAATTGATCCCGGTCCGTAAACGGATTTGGCACAGCTTTTCCACTTTTGGATCTGGCATCATAAAACCTCCATATCCAATCCAACCCGGACCATCACCTATAACCCGTTGTGTTTTTTTAGTGCGACGTTTATTAATACTCAACTTACCACTATACTGCAGATTGAATGGAATCATACGAGGCTAGATAAGTGCGTTGATATGAGAAGTACCAGGTCCATTTTGATGCTTCTGTAAAAGGCATAATTGGCTTCCAGCTGATGAAGCAGTTGGATCACTATGGTGTCGACATCGAATGGTACGTTTATTACTTACCGGATTATATTGCAAGTGCCTGCCTCCGGTCCACCGCGAAGGGTGAGTCTTGAAAATGAGTCGCCAGCACGCTTGTGAAGTAAATCTCGTACATAGAGCACCTGATATACTCGTCTGTCTGTCCGGGACCACTAAGTCCAGACGTCAAATCTTTTCTCTGTATAAGGGTATATGCATAAGCTCTGGGTTTTCTTTTATTTCTGAGCAAAACGTGGAGTTTGCACTTTTACGTAAAAAGCACCAACTTCCCCTTGATGAGGAGAAAAATTTAATTCTGCGTCAAAAAATGTGTAATGTTGAGTTTATAAGCGCAAAAATTAATTCATGGATCCAGTTTCATTTGTAAGATGCGAGAAACATGAAATTGTGGTACGATTCGGTAGAGAGAATCATCTATCATATTCCAAAGATGATTTAATCAAAACTTTATACTTCCACTTTTTGATAGTTTTTAGTTGTGATCGAAGACGTTTTCAGTTGTGATCGAAAAAGTTTTCAGTTGTGATCGATGATTCAAAGTGAAAGCGTGAATATGGGGCACATTTTGTTTACATTCATTACTTGATTTTATTAGTCCTCCGCTACAAGCCAACATAATTCTAGTCAACCCGAATCAATCTGAATCTTGTAGAAACTGACTAACGAAAATTCGGTAAAGCCGCTTCCATAAGGAATAATTTGCTCATCTTGAAACCTTTCAAAATTCCTGAAAAGGGAGAGCTCCGTTTCAATACATTAGTCCATCTACTGGATTCAGATTAATTCAGTTGGTCGGGCCATATTCAATATGGGCCATAGTTGCTGAGCTGAGCGAAGCACAATACAGACAATGCCAATGAAGATCACAGAATAGGAAACTTTTACCAACACAGAATAGGGAAATACACACAGGAAGGAAACAAATGGGTTTGGATTGACCTCAATTTTGTTGGTAAGAAGCGTTCAGAAATTATGAGTCGTTGTTACATAACGCACCATCACCAAAGAATGAAATCATAAAAATCCCGTGCTGTTTCTATTCTAGAAAGGAAATTCAATTATACTTCCAACTTCTTATTTAAGTCAAGAACCCCCCTGTAAGCTGGTGAAAAGTAATTATTGAATTAACTAAGCTTATGACGGATAATATAACAAATAACATCAGTCATACTCTGACAGTTATTAAGCGTAAAACGAATAAGAGACAGAGTTACAAGTTGGAAATAATTAACTATCTAGCTTAGTTCAATTTTTACTTTAAAATGGTATACTTCGCAGTTAAGTAATAAAATCAAATTACCAAACTACTTAAGCTGATAATAAACTGATCCCAAATCAATATGAAAATAACTTTTCACTATAGGTATATTGGTTGTTGAATTAACATCTCACTGGAGCAACATTCCGGGCTATTGGCAACTGTCTGGAATCATTATCGGAGAAAACTTCGCAATTTCGAATCATGAGCAATTGAAGAGATCAACACCTGAGCTGGCACCCCACCATGCTTCCACAGGGTGCCAACGTGAGGACTTTTGAGGCTACGACAGATTAAAAGTACACCGATCCCCACGTATACGACGGTTTTTAGTTGGATCAAGTTTCAAATACGCAACCCTCGTGTTACTGATACGCAACTCTACCAACTGGATTCTTTTCATCATTAGATTGCGAACCTCTGCGCGCGTAATTATCTATATATATAATACTCTTACGTGGCACGCAAAAAAGACGTTATTTGTAATCGCGTTTTGGCAACACATTACGATTGTTTGTTTATCGCGAAGTCTCGCGCATCGATTGAATTTATAGCGTTATCGGATGAAATTTTATTGGAAAAAAAAAGGAAATTTTAATGTGCTGTTGCAGTTAGTTTATAATATAAATCAAAGAAAGCGGAGGATCTTTTCAGGGCCATTTAAAAAACGGTCCTTTTCAGGGCCAACAATTATAGTTCAACAAGACGCTTGCACAACAACTTTCGGCAACAAACTCAATGAAAAAGTGTGGGTCGTTTGAGTGCTGGGAAAATGTACACACAAACAACATGCTGGGTATTCAATTTCCAAAGCAACGCTCACATTTCGAGTCAAAATTTGCACAAAGTTTTCATTTAAATTCTGATTTTAGAGATACTGTATATATTTTTTCTGTTATTCAGCAAATTTAGATTTGAAAAACATTTTTTTGGTAACATATTTTGTAAACAATCCTTTCTGCTAGGACACATGTCTTCATTGAGGCGAGCGAAGCGAGCATAGGTTCGCGCAGCGAACCAATGAGGATTGCGAAGCAATCCTCCGGGGGTTGGCGAGCGTTAGCGAGCAGGGGGCAGGCCCCCTAGTTTACTATATTTGATTTCTTATTGCATCCAAAAAACGAATATACTCTGCAGAAAGAAAAAGTTGTTTGAAAATCTGGTAACTCAAGAATCATTACAAAAAGTTTTACTGTCCAGTCAAAATAGTAGGCATTTATTTTTAAGTTTTATTTTATGACTCATTATATCGCACCCCGGCAAGAAAAGTGACACAACTCAAAATTGCAGAATTTGAGAAAAATATCAACTTAAAGGATACTATAAAACTTTTATTGAAATAGTTTAAGCTTCTTTTAAATTTAAGGTAAGTATTTATGGTGATAGCTTCTTTTATATTCTATAGAATAATAAAATAACACGCTGGGGCACCCCATACTTATTTTTCAATGCCATAACAACAAAATTTTTATTTTTTTACTTGAGTCACTTTTTTTACCGGGGTACGATATGTGTTGTGGTAAATAATCTATATCTTTAAATGGCTTGCGGCGAACTTGTTAAAAATAAAACCTTCCAATTAGTAGACTGAAGCATTTTTTTTGTTTTCATCGTTTTCACATCCAGCAATCGTTATCCTTAATATGCATGAGTAGGATAAAGAAAACCCTTTTTCGGCCATTTCATCGTCTAAAGCTGCATTAAATGAAGTATTCATTTTCACGTTCTTTTATAAAATCCGACATTTTCAATAATTAAGAAACTAAACACAGGTTCATAAACTACAATATTGTAAATGATTAATTATATGGTCAAGAAATGAAGAACTTCTAGATTCTTACTAGGATAAATTCATTTTTGGCAGTAGAAGAGGAAAGCGTGTTGAAAATTAATAGTTTATATTCCATTAGCAAATTCCAAGAATACTTTCGGTCTCATTATTTGTGTACCGTCTATTCATTAATAGCTTGCATTTCATTTTTGGTGCCACATAGCATAGGACCATAAAAAGATAAATACACATATTAAATCATTAACAAAAATCGTTTCCAAAACATCTATCTCAAATATGCACTTTTAAATGAATAATTATCGTCGAATAAAATATAAATGCGAATTTTTACTTTTATGCGAATATCGTTTGATAAAATATACTTCTGATATTTTACTAATTACATACTTTTCATTTGCATTCTAACCTCACGGCATTTGATAATTAATCGATGTCAATTTGAAAAGACAATACACGATATTTTCGTATTATTTACTAATTTATTAGTTAGCAAGGGATAGTTTCGAATATTGGCAAACAAAATCGAAAGAAATATCCATATAATGCCACTAAAGCGTCTTTATTCCTTCCAGTACCTTGTTTTTGACTGTTTCTCAAGCTATACAAAACATTTGAATGTTTATTATGGAGATCAAAATTTTGAGCGTGTAAATGAGATGCTTGTCACGTGGATAGGCCGGCACCCACGATTTGGTAGTCGATTCGCGTAGTTTTAAACGAATTTTTGTTAAATTAGCACTATCGAACTATTTTAAGCATTTGTTATTTTGTTTACACTGTAAGGAATATATAAATTGCTAGTGTCCGCGAAATTTAATAAATTATCTAAAAATGTTTAGTAAATGAAAGAGATTTTCTGTTTATTTATAAACAAACGAATCAACAATAAGTTTTAACTTCCACTTTCAAATAATCTAGTATGATACAGACTGGGTAGTCTGATACATATTTAATCTAATAATCTAGTATGGTACTTACTGGGTTGTCTGATGCATACTTAATCTAATAATCTAGTATAATACATACTCTTAAGTAGTTTATTATTGATATGTAATTTAATTAAATTGGCGTTAGTCAACTAACATTTTTTACCACATTTTTAAATTCATTCTTCGGATTTTTTTACTGACGATGTTCACACACACACACACTTTAGGAATGCAGACAGTAATACGTCTCGCAGCAAAAACACAAAAGTCATCTACATTTAGTTTGATAGAAAATGCCTCTTGTACCAATGTACTCATTTTTTAAATACACTTGCATCCATGTATCGGAATGCAAATGTACATCCTGGTGATTGTTCAGACCAGTATGTAGTTATTACAAAATTAACGAGATCTTGATGAACGATACATAACGACAATAAAAAAACTGATCTCATCTTGATCAAAAGCAATGTATTCATCATTCGGAAATAAATCGGCATTCTTGTTGATGAGCTATCTCGTCATTAGATAAAGTAGTTCGTATCTTGATGGACGAGATATCTCGTGGAAACCACTTAATAGACAGTTGAATCAACGTAGTCGCAATGGAGCCGTAATCCATCCTGAAGGGAAAGATCCGTAAACAACACCTTGTATTTTTTAACCACTGTTAGATGACGACACACATACCTACGTGAAGACATTTGAGGCCACAACAGATTTAACGTGCGCCACTCCCCAGTTCTTTGGTTGGATTGAGTTTCGAACTCTCATCCCACCGATTTGTATTCCACAAGTCTACCAAGTGGGCTACCTCGGTCTCTTAGGTTACAAAAGAAGGGAAATTGTGATATTCAGTCATGTATGGCATGTATCTCCACAATCCAAATAGTGTCAAACATATTTTTTCAAAAAGGTGTATTTTTCATAGTTTCAGCAGCTCTTTCCAATTTAAAATAACCATCGGCCCCTTGTGCGTCTGTTTCTCCTAATTGAATACCTCAAGAGAGAATAGTTCGTTCACACGACAGCAAAAAGTTCTGCTCGAAAACGTCCAAGTTTCAGAAAACTTCTCATAATACAAAGACAATACCGAATTGAAAATTCCAATATAGTTCTAAATGGAATCGCACCATTCTGTTTTCTTTACCAGCCGGGGAAATTCAATTGAAAAATTAGGCACATGCAGCTGATTTACTGCTTTCTTAAACATAACAATCCAGGACTTTTAATGTGTGAGTGAATCTTTTGTGTGGATTCATACTAGCTCTTAGTTCCCAGGTGACGACTAAATCGAAGAATATATTTTTGTTGGAATACATAATTATATACAGACGGAATTTTTCAACGATGTGAAATACGATATTGAAATTAGTTTTTAATGTAAGATTTTCATTTATAGTAAAAATTACTTCAACTTACAATACATTGACTAATAAGCATGGACTGAAAAACATTACGAATAAAGTATTTTTATAACTTATTTTAATAATTCAGAATGTGAAGCTGATGAGAATACGTAATCCTAATATTAAAGGCTTATATCTAACATGAAATTCACTTTTGGGAATGGTGTTAATTTATTTGTTCATTTTTGCACTATTAAGAGGTCATTTGTATAAATTTTGGCCACGACAGATTTATGGTGCACCAGCCGTCTATACACCATACGCTTACAAAAATCATTGCACTGATCCGGATTCTAACCACGAACCTTCCGATAACATTTTCAGAACTGATGTAACGCATCGTAATAAACGATAGAAAGAATAAAAATAGTTCAAATTGATTAAATTTGAAAGTTGTTCGATTAAATGTTAAGTATTGATAGTTCGGTAGTAAGGTGAATTTACTTAAACCTAGTCGATTTAAATTATGGTCATATTTACTACGAGGCCAACACCGGAGCTGGCACCCCACTCTCCTAAAATACGCCAACGTGAGTGTATCTGAGGCCACGACAGATTTAAAGTGCACTAGTTCCGACGGTCTTTGGATTGAGTTGAAAATTATCAACTCTCTGGTTGCTAATTTGCAACTTTGCCAACTGTGCAATTGTGGCCCCATTTTAACGTATAGGAATAATTGCATTAAACAATACAAGTTCAAATGAAACATCTGTATCATTGGAGTACTTATAATTATAGAATACACCGAATGATTGGGTAAGCATAATTATGTACTTTCGCAGAAAAAGTCCCAATGTCCAAAATTCGCTGGTTTAAAGAGTTATGTTTGTATATAATCTAAGCAACGCGAACGCTATTACAGAAAAAAGAACCAATGTTCTTTTGTCAGTATACATACTTTGAAAGAATAGGAAAGGTGATAATTGCGATACGATAAATGCGATGCGGTAATATTTTGAGAAAGGAAAATGCGATGTAGTTACAAACACAACTTTATTAAATAGATATCTGTGAGATGCTACACAGACTACATCCATTTTGCTAATGCGATAGGATACAAGAATAGTTGTTCTTGTATTCAAGTTGCTACTTATTCTAGTAAATGAACATAGATATATGACAATGCATGAATTCTGATAGGATTAAGAACATGAAATATTGAGTGCGATTACATCCGGATTCGCCTGTGGGTGATATACTGGCGTGAGCTTCTGAACAAGAATTAAATACAGTTATTTTACCATTCGAAATGAGGTGTTAACAAGGAATATTGGTAAGTATTGTTTGTCTGTTGTATTAAATATTTATAAAATAAAAATTACTAGATCAGGTGTTATCCGAAACTGCAAAGTGGATATTGGCCTTCTTCCTACCAACACTACAGAATTATGAGTTGAATAGTTTGAGAAGGATAGTTACCAAAACAACCTTGAAGTACTTTTGAAAAATATCGAGCGTTTGTAGTATTAGTAATGCGGAATTTATTAATTGAATTAAAAAATATGAAACAAAAATCTGAAAAGAAATCGAAACTATAGCTGAAATGAAGAAACAAAACAATTTTCCTTATCCTCTCCTTAATTTCAAATTTTAAGAGATTTCTTTAATATATATATATATATATATATATATATATATATATATCCATCACAGAATATCACTTCAAAGCACACAAGTTAGAAAACTTTGACACATTTTACTCAAGTTTTGTTCTTAAAATTAGTTCAAAAATTAATACAAATGTGACTGTTTGTATCTTATAATTAATGTTTCATCTGTTGAAATAGCTTCAATATTAACTGAAAATTTTGGATTAAAAATTTTAAAATTATTTGAATGACAATATTTAAATTATGTATTTAAAAAAAAATAGACCTCAATTTTGACATACCTATTGACAAGAATTTGAAGCATGTAATTTATTAGAGTGCTTATATTAAATATTTTTCAAACTAATTAACTCCTATAAACCCAATACATCAACCATATTTCTCACATTTACAGATTTGGAACTGGCATTGGAAGATTTGTTCGTTACTGGTTTAAGTGGACAATTTCGTTTTTGAACAACGGTTGAATGAGGTACATTATTGAGCCTCAGTTTCGAATTAATAACTGGTCTCCAGGGAATTAAGTTTAGTTTAATTAGTGGAACCAACACAGTCTATAGTATTTTACAGCTTAAAATGGCTGCAAACTAATCTTTATCATAGATGGAGCCCCGTTCCATGCTTGTTGCATTCCTTAAAGCCCTTATTGTGCCATGGTGATTCTTCCAAATTCAATTCATTGCTCCAAGGTTTTTAAATAAAAAATATATGGATTTCGGGATTAGAAACCTACAATAAAACAACTCCATTCATACAATAAACGACATAACATATATTTTGCTAAGGTACGTGGCACAGAAATTTATCTTATTTATATATTGGCGAATGTCAACAGACTAATATAAATCTATGGTATCTACCTCTTAGTTCTCTACACAAACTACGCCACACCAATTTGGTGCAATTATTCTTTAGAAAACTGCGGTAACATATTCTACATATTAACACTCGCTTTATTTATCCTAAGTGTGCCCACAGGGAGCAAAAAGCAATTTAATATCTCCATAGAAATAACTTTGAGAGTTATTACGATTGGCGGAACAAAATTGTTTTACCCGTATTGCTTAAAAACAATTTTTCCTAAATCATTATATTCAAAGAATTTTTAATACCAATACTTATGTTTGCACTTATTTTTTATTATCCAAATTTACTCTATCCAAAATATCATTAACAGTTGATTTAAATAAGTTCTGCGAAAGTGATTTACAATGCTTCCATCAATGGATATAAGCAATTAGGAAACCTTATCACAATTGTTATGGGTCCGCAAATATAATATCAATTCAAGAGTTTAAACATATCAGGCACATTAAGAATAATTGTGAAAACCTAATTGTAAACATGCCAGATGCGTTTTAACCACTCTTTGCTAACATCATTAAGGGAATTGATTAATAGTAGTTTGTCATTTATCGAACCATAATTTACGCTTATCTGGGTCCTTTAATGCGTTTAGAATTCTTTCCCCATAATAATGACTATGATAACTAATATGGGTACTTAGAGTAGCAGAAAGAAAAAATATTTTCCCCCAGAAACGATTTTTATAACATTTAATTACAGTTTTGTAACTTGCGGTTATATGTAAAAGATGATATTTAGCATGTATATTGTAGTACTAACCACTGCGTGGCCAGCACTGCGTTGTCTGTGACAGTTACTTTTGTGTTTTTAGATATGACCACAGATAACGCTCGCCAACTTTCCCATTTGCTTTGCTTCGCAAACCAACACCATAGGCAATAGGCGACATGACATGGGCATCTTCTGGAGGATCCCTCCTTTTGTTCCGTACCCTACCCTGTCGACTGTGAGGTGTGAACGCTTTGGGGGAAAGGCAGAAGGTCGTTCGCCAAACAATGCTATGCAAGGAAAGCGCCAGTCATAAATGCCCCTCAAGGCTCTGTCGCTCAAGTTAGGTAATTAGGTAGTGGGGGGGGGGTTGGACTTGCAGGCGAAAGAGCTGTTATTGGAGACGATTTAAAAAATATAAGTGCCGCAGCGTAAAAGTTAAAAAATGAGACACACCTCCACCCGACATGACACGGGTATGTCGCCTCATTTCTTACAACACATCCCCATCTGTATGAGAAAAATCTTAATTTAAAGAATGAGGCCCACTTCCACCCGCCATGACATGGACATGCCGCATAATTCTTCAATAAATTCATGCCGCATGGTGACTTTGAACCGTTTGGATGGTGGAATCGAACTGTTTTGATGGTGGCTTTGAATAGTTTGGATGGTGGCTTTGAATAGTTTGGATGGTGGCTTTGAATAGTTTGGATGGTGGCTTTGAATAGTTTGGATGATGACTTTGAATAGTTTGGATGGTGGGTTTGAATTGTTTTGATGGTGGCTTTGAATAGTTTGGATGGTGGCTTTGAACAGTGTTAAAAACTGTGTTGTGTAGTTTACGGCCTCTACCGGGCAATTGTTGCAAGAGCTTTTTGATGACATTTACATCTTCATTTCTTGGGGCAATAATTGCCTTTGGAACAGCCATGCGTGATCAGTAAACTGCTGTGCCACGTTTGGGAACACCGTCTCTTTTAGCTTTTGTGTTTTCACAATCTCTATACATTCTTCTCTATTGTCCGAAGCAACGGTACCTTTTCCCAGTTGAAGTAGGTTATTTTCAAATTGCTAGGCAGAGGTATCACCGGTGACATAAACTCGCATGTTTGTTGGGAGTCCAAGTCCGTGAATGCCCTTTCAAATGTGACATGATTTCAAGCAAGCTTGCATTTAATCTGGCCTGATTTCACGGGGAACAACCGGAAGTATTTGTAGAAAGTTGTCACCCGACACCATAGTGACGTTGTGTCATTGTTATGTTTGAGGTCTTTCAACGTGACATCAAGTGCTTAGAATGCAGCTTTGTGGGTCATAGTACGTTGATCCACACAATGAGCTTGTAATCCTGTAGAGCCTTTGCCTTTCCCGAATTTCTTGAAATATTAAACGTAGGGCTGCACGCCTACCAAATTTAATAGTAACTTGAAAGCCGAGTGAGCCGTCCTCCACACTTCCGTCAACAGAGTTGCATTAATCCTCAACGAAGCAACAGACAGGGCGAACTTGTTTCTCTGTCTCACTTTAGCCAGAAGATTGATGAGAAAGGTTTAACCCTTAACACCAGGAGCATCCAAAAAGAATATGTCCCAGTGAAAATGAAAAAATGCTTTCGTAATCTAGTGAAATGCTTCCATTTGATCTCGGACTGTCCAGCGGGTGGGAGAAAGCTAACTCAAGTCCAACAGTAACAACAAGAATTTAATCAACTCCTAATAGGAAGGCATGCATATAAGCTGCATCCAAGACGAGAGGCATTCGTATTCTGACTCCGAGACCGAATTAAAACATCGGCGTAAAACCACGCCTTAGTCGCTTTTTTTAACAACTTATTTAAGGTGGGAAAGAACAATCCGATTTTAAGCAGAATCAGCATTATTCGCTTTGAACAACAGGAAACACGTGCAAACGATTCCAGTGAAATAAATCAAAGAAAATATAAACATCGCATTTAAACGTGTGCTCCAACATGGACCATTTTTGGCTAATTGTCCCTATGTATGTTGCGAGTACATTTGCGTCAGTTTCTTTCCGTGAGTTCCACACTCGGTAGGACTGAATCTGAATTTTTATTGGGTTGCGGTAGTCCAAATCTTTATAGGTCAGATCCACCCAACAATGTAACCTTAAACTCGATGTAGATTAGAATTCTGTTGAAGATGTCATCACTGTGGTCCAAATCCATATTCTGTTGCTGTACGTGTACTTGGTGCAGTATAAACTTTAACTTTGGTTTGGATATATTTTTTAAAGTCAAGCTATATTTATGCCATTTTTGGTTTATTTACTTACACTTACATCCAGAGCTTCATATCGGCTATGGATTAGATAAGCCTTGAATTGAAAGTGGTAATCTTAGCAGATAAAACCCCACATAGTAAACATCCCACCATTCTGGGATTGTGTTGATATTTTATGCAATTTTTTGTTTGTTTCTGTGTTTGGATGTCTTTTGAAAAGTATAGCGATATTTAATTTTTATAATATATGCAACGTATGAACTTACAAAAGCATAAACATTACATTTTGGTCCGGAAACCTCTTTAAAGTTTAGCGATATTTATGCAATTTTTGGTTTGTGTACTTACTCTTACATCCAGAGCTACAAATCGGTCATGTATAAGATCAGCCCTGCATTGAAAGTGGAAATCTTAGCAGACAAAACCCCACATAGAAAACATACCGCCATTCTTGGATTTTGTTGATCTTTTAGGCAATTTTTTGTTTGTTTTTATGTTTGGGTGTCTTTTGGAAACTGTAGTAATATTTTATTGTGATACTTTATGCAACGTATAAACTTACAAAAGCATAAGCTTTAACTTTTTGTTTGGATATCTTTTTAAAAGTTTAGCGATTTCTGTGTACTTCGGTTTTCGTATAGCCAAATTTCCATTATTCATCAACGCATCCCTCAAATATACATACATGCACAGAATCCTCTGATTTAGTCGTATGTACAACAGCCTTTCCTATTCAATCTTGGAATACATGTCGACAATAAATTGATGGAACAGGTCTTTGCTTCTCAGTAAAACGTTGAAATTCGAAGAGCGCGTCATCACCCTGTGATCGTAGAACCGCATAGAAGAAATGTTCTTAGTTTGCATTAATGTTCCAAATCCGAGAATGGCAAGAGCGCAGTAAAGACCATTTGAAGACTGTTGACATTTTTAGGAAACAAAATAATACAAAAATAGGATAATGAATTAATTAAAAAATGTTCTACATTAAATTTAAAATTGGATTTTTATCTTCTGAGATTACCATTTTCAATTCAGGGCTGATCTTATCCATGACCGATTTGAAGCTCAAGATGTAAGAATAAGTTAACAAACCAAAAATTGCATAAAAGATCAAAATTAAATATCGCTAAACTTTAAAAAAATGTTTCCAAACCCAAACAATGAATGCTTAATATCCCTATACTTTCCAAAAGACATCCAAAAACAAACACAAAATTGCATAAAGATAAAAATGTCAACAAAATACAATAATGGCGGGAGCACGCATAGCCAAGATCGATTGTAACCAGTTGACATTCTTTGGAAACCAAATAAATAAAATATTTAAAATTTTCTAGATTAAATTTTAAAATTCCGGCTGGATACAAAAATTGCAAACAATTCGGACTACCTGTGTGACAAATTTCATTATTGTAAGTGCCATAGATTAGTCAGGACACTGCGTATTGAGGGACAAACACTTCCTCTTATAATAGTAGAGATAAGATATTTTATGGTCCTTTTTATGTCCCACCGAAAACGATTTGCTCCTCTTTTAACTACTTCTGAGTCGTATTCAAGATAATATTTAATTACCATTCAATCAATCACATATCGATTGAATCATTTGTTACGTGACTGACTTTTAACATGAAATACATTTTTTTAAATTATTCAATTTTTGAAGCAGTGCATCTATCGTCTAAAAGCTTAAAGCCCAATTAAAATCCCACAACTTCCAAAAGAAAAAAATTGATGATAAGTGAAATATTAACAGATATAGATCGGTCTTTTCATTAAAGTGCCGACAGTAATGAACCCCTTAAATCTTATTATAGAAATACACTTGATTAAAAGGCTAACCAACCAGACGAGCAAGAAGGCGCATCAAAAATATTACAAAGTTTAATTAAGCTCTGTTATCGATGATATATGTCCACAGATCGTCGACAGATAAATAAAGTTTCCATTGAATCTATCAAGCGAAAATTCAAATATTTTCAGAATAACTTGATCTATTGTCGTGCAAATGTCTCATAAAAATTAAAATAAGCAAAGAAAGGAAAGATAAAACAAACTTCTTTATTTTAGGGGACAAGCTATATACAATGAGTAAGGTTGCCAGAACATCTCTTTTAAAAAGAACACGTTTTCCGCTCGGATCTTTTTTTCACTCTCTTTTTTAAAGTTGAATCTTTTTATGTCCTCTTTTTTTCGGTTGTTCACTCTTTGTTCTATTTGTTCATTATTACGAATTGTGTTAAAAAATATATTTCACATTTGAAACTTTACGTGCTAATATAATCACATTGCCTAATATATCGTTTTGCAAACCACAGCTATTCAAATACCTACTAGATCTAGTACATTGTACGTAAATCGTACGTATTATAAAATACATCAAAGTAATAATAGGAAGTTCAACCTTTAGTGTATATTGAGCTCCATGTTAAAACGTCTGATTAGGAGATCGAACAGAAAACCAATGAGAATTTAGATTTGTGTTAGAATAATATGAATAAGAAATATTGCTCATATCAGAATGAATAGTAAGAGCTGTTCTTATTGTATCAGAATTAATAGTAAGGCACGGGGTAGACATCTGGTTTTTCAACGTGCGGCGCCGTAGCCGCAACGCAAGTGCGGTCTGAGATACATTAGATCCAATGGAGTAGTCCACACAAGCCTCCGGCACCGCTGCGGCGACGCACGCCCAACTTACATGCAATTTGTACCGCAGTTCCCCACCGCGCCTCAGCTCGCCGCACACGCGTCTTCTATCTGAAGTATCGGGTTTTCATAAATAAATGAATCATAACCAATAATTAATAAGTGGATGTAGCCAGTGAGGTGTATTTTGTTCTATTCTCTATTCTAAACTTATTTTTGCGCTTTCTCCCATTTCCCGATTATTTTTATCTTTAAGATTAATAGTTGCCATCTCTAATCAGACAGCTGACTAGCGAGCACTTTAGTACAGCTTTAGCACTATTACTCAGCTCTATGAGTCTAGTGAAGCATATTAGAACTAAGCGATAAAATTAGCAAAGAAATCCAGTAGATGAAACAAAGCAATATAAAACATTATATTATTTTTATTCGTTTGCTGCTTTGCAAATAAAGTTAATTTCTGTGCCACCTACGTTAATGGAATATAAATAGAGAAATAGTTTAAATAACACGAGGCTGAAATGTCGATTACTTAGAGAGATGCAATAAGAACTCAAGTTTATATATTTAATAAATGACTAATAACATGAAAAAATAAAAGTATTATATCAGCATTAAATAGACCAAGGTAATATAGAACAAAAATACAATTTCCTATATCAATAAAGACACGAAATACGTGTCTTAGCCCATCCTCCGTCCCCACCCAAAATAATTTTCGTAATCTGTTTAGTTTTTGGTAAACTGTATGTTGGAGTTTAGTCCAGAAAGATGTTAGTTATTAAATAAAATATTAGCTATGTTTATGAGGTTGTAAGCCCCCTTAGTGGAATTACCTACACAATTTAGCTTAGTCAACATAAAAATACTGCACTACGCGATTTGTATACATGTCTTCGAGTAATAATTTCATATGAAGTGATTTAACTAAACGGACATGTTTTTGATAAACATTCAAATAATGGGAAAATGTCCGATTATAAATAGTAATTAGAATTTATCTACATCCGTCTTTTTATATGTAATAAACTATAACAACTTATCAGGCTAGATATATTTTTCAGATCTATGACGAGGCACAACATTTATTCACACACAAGGAATGAAAACGGTACACATCTCCAGACGCTAGCACATTGAAGTGAGGCACACTCACAGAAGAGAGCACGAACATTCGTCCTTAGAAACAGTTTACAAACAGTTCCTTGTTCCGATTGGGGATGAGATAAGAAAAACACTCGTATTCTGCTACAAAACTTTTATACGTTTTCTTTAATCCAACAATGGCATCGTAAATCATATAAAGTTATATGAATTAAAAGATTATACAATTCTATAGTATTAACTCATATTAGTTGAACAGTTAGTTGAATTACGAGTTTATACAATTATTTAGTTACATGATCTCTTACAATAGACTCTTTTTATCGTTATCTTCAATTTAACGACTTTCTGAGATGTAACGACCCATTGATAATGCCTCAGCAATTCTCTTGCAGCTGCAATTTTTATTTCATGATCGGTATAGGTGAAAGCGAAAAAGGTGAAAATCTTATTGGAACAACCTTCATTACATGGAGCCCTCTGATTTGTCGAGGCGATTTAGTCATTGTTGATTCGTCAAGGTTTTATGTCTTCGAGATTTGGCGCTTTTCAGGTTTCGCCAAATGCCTCATTTCGATCGGGTTTCTCGCATCTCACTTGGTGGTTTCCATGACGAAGTATCTTGCCATTAGCAATACCTGTCCGAACTTGATGGACGAGATTTGTCCTCCTTAGGAAAAAGAAACTGACCAGATCTTGATCTCGTCAACATTAAATAATCGGTAATATGCTGAAGACGAGATATCTCGTCATTAGCAAAATACGTCATACTTTTATTGACGAGATAATTAGTCGAAACCTCTCGGAATGTTAACCCACCTGGTGTTTTTATCGATCTTCTGATATGTGGTCATTAGATAAACTTACCAGATCTTGATGTACTAGAGATCCTGTCATAAAAAAACAGATCAGATCTTAATCTTGTTCCCATAAAAAATGGTAGTACCTTGACGACGAGATATAGCGTCATTATCAAAATTTATTAGATCTTAACGGTCGAGTCATCTCTTGAAGGGTTAAATTAACGTACGTACGATTAAACGTAATCTATTAATTAACGTAATCGATTACGTGCCAAGTAGGTATCGCAATCCGGCTGGTTCCGCCCAGATTGACACTAATCCGGCTGGATCCGGCCGGATTGCTACTTTGTTAATAAGCCTATCTAATCAGTATGTATTTCTCCAAAATCAGCTGATTGAAAGTATCTATAAAGTATATTATTCCAAATTGACGAACAAACATTTATTTTAGCATTTGAACATCAACTTTATTAATTATTATCCATAGGTAGGAAATCAATCACCAACAATTAATCATAGTAACTGCTAGTACTGCTAGTAGTAAGTATTAAACGATTGATGATGATCAGTCTTACTAGTTTCCACATAAAAAAAACACCAGTTTGGTTTATACGTAGCATTTTTCTATTTATCCAAAATTAAGTAGTCTCTATATCTAATGTCGTTGAGCAAATGACGTATAAATTGTACCTAACCTTGTCTCACACTAACATAAAAATCTAATCTTTGGCAGTTTTGGGTCAACACAACAAACAAGGGAACTCTTAATTCTTCTTAATTGAATTGCATAAATCGAAATTATGTAGGAATGAAAATCACTTTTGAGTTTGAAAGAAAGGTCTAAGGAATCAAATAGTATTAATTGTAGTCCTCCCCCAACCAACTTCTTAATGAACTGCAAATGTAACTAGCGGCCGAGAAGGCCCTCTCAGCTTCGACGCTAGTTGGTTTAACCGTCATTATGTTGTCGTACATACGAGACAAATATTTTCCTTTGACTCCTTCTATTTAATTTTTGAAGTCATTTTCTGTTTCTTTTCTAAAGTTTATCATTTTGCAATAGTCTTCATTTTCTTGCAGAATTTACTTTTCTAATTCCTCTGTATTAAAAAATATTATTGACAGTTTAATTTATTATTTTTGCTAGAATTCTCCAAACTGATGATTGAAAAATATAAAATCGATAACTTCACAATCGATTGCTTAAGAAATTTTACGACTTTAAAGTTGGGTTTGAATAATCTATTATTTAAATTTAAAAATTCGGGTTTATCGTATCCGGACCGGATCTGATAGATGTTGCTGGATCCGGTAGGTAGTCAAATGATGCCGGATCCGCCGGATCGGAATGAAATCCCTAGTGCCAAGCAGCCTCCCCTACCCAAGACTAAGCGCTAGGCTTTGTCCATTGAGATAGAAAAGAAAATATTTGATAAAAAACATGTTTCGAAAAACGATGATTTCCAAACTGTCTAGACCTAAAAGTGTTATCCTTACCATAAAACCACATACAACTTATGAAAGCTGTAAATGAGCAGCCAAACAGAATACGGAGCAGGGAAACAAAATTCCAGCTTCTAGAAAATGCACTTTTATAGTATCTGAAGAACATGGGCTGGAAAAACAACCCTATTGATGGAAACGTTTTAAAAGAAGTTTGCTTAAAAGAACAACGGTTTTTCTTTCAAAATTGCGAAAATTGATAAAAAGCTTGGAATTCAGCATTCCTTTCTCCCACCCTCGAAAATAAATCAAAGATGAATCGTCGATAAAACACGTACCTGGAGCTAAGGTCTCTTCGTAGTTATTATAACGTCAGTCAATTTTGCATTTGTCCTATTATCATGAATACTGGTACTATTTAGGTGTAAGGTAATTAGGTAAAGAGCATTTTTATATATGTCATATTCATGTATTCATGTTTAATTGTATTCATAGTATCCGAAGTTGCGTTCATATTTTCTCCCTTCCCCAAAGGCGTAATTCAATTGAATAATGCTTGTCACATAAATTGGTGAAAAACTGAACAGAGAGAAGTCTTGACACAGATATTCAATAAATCTGGGACCCCATTTTATCGGTAGTCTGGTTCACAGAAAATATTATTTTCAACTTTTTTCAAATACTTTTACAAGTTAATGAATGCATCATGCGAAGTTTTATTTTTATGGATATTCATCAATATGGGAGCAAAGCTTTTAAGCAAATGCAATGGAAAGAGGGTGACCCTATTTTGTACAGTTCCAAATATTGTTCCAGATGTTTCCACTAGTATATAGGATTTTTTTAATTGGGTGATATTCAGATGGAGTGTAGAATGCATGGATCATGAAGCCTGATGTCCTGTTAAAACATCACTTATAATACCATACTTTTTTAAACTGTAAGTAGCTAATTAACGTCGCACTGGAGCAAGACAGTGTATGTCGGTCGATAGTCTGGGATTAACCACTAAGAGAAAGTTCAGAGGACCACATCTCGTAGTTTTGAATCATGATCCGTTCACGCCGTCAACCCCTGTGCTGGCACCCCACTCTACAATTTTTCACAACACACCAACGCTTTTTACATTAAAAAATAAAAAAAGTCAAATTAAAATTGTCTCGATATAATCTATTTACGTATTTTCATAAAACTTGCATACTTGTTTGGGAGTGTTTTTCGTGGTATGGCCTGGGACCTTTGCATATTGTTCCTGGTAAATTGAACGCTGCCGCCTACAAGAACATTTTGGACAGTCGGGTTCTATCAGGTTTGATACGAGCTAGTAAAACTAAACCCACTGAAAATGTACTAAAATCTTACATATTGGGAAACATACAAGATGATTACAAAGTATGTTCGTAGCAGGACCTAGACTCAACTGCTGACCACCATATGGTCAGCACTCTGAAAAACGCACGAATCCTTTTTTTTTTCTACTATCTATACCTTTCTGGTTTTGGCACTGAAAGGATCGAACCGAAGACTGTCTTACAATTAACACTCAATACCTGGCTTCCGCTATTTTGAACAGAAACAATTTCTAACATCCATGCGTTTACAAACTGGGTTGATTGGTAATTGAATTGATGTCCCATTGGAGATAAACTAAGGGCAACTGACGACAGTCCGGGTTCAATCTCAAAAGGAAAGTTCCTAGAACAGCGCCTTGTAATTTTGTACCTCGGACAGATGACGTGAACAACACATGAGCCTGCACCCCACTCTCCTAACGCAAACGCAGCGCCTAGGCCATTTGAGACCACTATAGATTTAACGTGCACCAGACCCTGTGTACCCTACAGTGTTTGATTGGCCCGAGATTTATCTACCCAACAACACCTCGCAACTTTGAAGCACGGCCAGTTGCCATGGTTTAACCCCTGAACTGGTACTCTAAACTTCCAAACCATGCCAAGTGAAGGTAGTTTATACCACTACAGATTTAACAAGCACCATCCCCCAAGTACACGACTGTCTTTGATCGGATCTAGTTTCATACTCGTAACCCTCAGGTTGTTAATCCATTGCTCTTCCAATGAGCTACAGCGACCCGATAGCAAACTGTGATTGGATGCTAGAAAATACAGAGTGGCCAGGCACGCACTATAACACAAAACCAGTTTGACAATACGTACGAATATAAAAAATCGTTGCTTTGAGAATACGAGTTAAAAATGTTTTGACTTTATAGGTTGCTTGGCTTTTTAAGGCGCTGAAACCTGATCTGGTCAAACATTGTTTTTTTTCCGTTAGGTAAATGGATATACGCATACTTGGAAAGATTTTACTGCCATAGAAGAGAGAAATACACTCATGTATATGCAGGAATCTCGAAACTGCACCACCTACAGATCGCAGTTCACCAGCGCAGTGGGAGAGCCTATCGAATTGCGCTGGTCCCATTGCCCTAGGAAAAATACAGTTATGGTGGAAGATTATGCATTAATTTTGAATGATATGGCTACCAATAACATATAAATCGTGCCTCTGTGTGTGAATTAGTGTAAAACAGGGATTCCCAACCGGTGGTACGCGTACCACTGGTGGTACACGGCAACGTTTCAGGTGGTACGCAAGGATGATACGAGCGACCCAAATATTCTACGTAGGACTTAAGAGTGAAGATAAGCTCATTGCTATTGATATTGATATTTTAATAAAAGACAAACAAGTTTCGCTTTATAAATTCATTTTTGATTAGGTTAATCTTTGTTTGCTTAGTTTGTACTAATTATTTAAAATTATTCGTTTTTAGACCTGTAAGTAAAAATAAAACTAATTTTCAATAATCGTTTTATTTTTTCCTTCATAAAAACATCATTTATACGAAATACAAGTGTATTAATCATAAAATATGAAGATTTCTTAGTATTTTAATTTAAACAAAACAAGCCACTGGGCACTTTCCTGACATTAGATATCTCTTTCTAAAAAAATATAGGACTGGTGGTACGCCAAAAATTTCTAAAAATTTCAAGTGGTACGCAGTTACTAAAAGGTTGGGAACCCTTGGTGTAAAACATTGAAAAACTAGAGTACAACAGATGTTCTCGAACTGTATTTCGTGGATCCCAAGAAGGTATCGTCTTCTGTCAGCGGAGGTCTAAATTATTGGACTCTAATCCGTCTTTTACCATTTAAAAAAAAATGGTAATAGGTTACCTTTGCTTTGTCTATTCTGAAGGCACTCAATGTGAATACAAGGTCTGTAATTATTACACCTGTCACAAATCGTAATTTTGTAGAAAAGGCGGATTTACTTTCAAAACAATCTGAATGGTTAGTAACTTATGAAATTAATTTGTCAAATTTCCTTTATGATGGAGAAATTTGAAAATGTCTTAATCCTGGTGCGACAGTGCCACATGTCAAACAATATTGATAGGTAAACTACGAATGCCAGATTATTTGCATTAGATAATTTTTATGAATTTAATTGAGAAATTTTACAAGAAAAGTACTTAGAAAAAGGAATTCCTAATTCTCCATCAAAATCGTTTTTCTGAGGAAAGAATATTCCTGTTCAGAATAATATTTTCTTCGTTTGTCTTCCAGTTCAAGGAGATTAATTACCGTTCGAAAAATGTTAATTAAATACACGCAATTAAAATTCTTTAGTTTATTTAATTTAATAACGATTTAATTATATATATATATATATATATATATATATATATATATATATATATATATATACACATATATATATATTATTATTTTTTTAATTTTAAAAAGCAGCCTCTGACATTTACTTTTAGGAAGAGAGAATGATGATTCCCCAAACAGTTCGAAAAGCTGGTCTGCATTTGGGTAGGAAGGTAGGTAGTATATAAAATAACATCGATCTGAAGCAACACAACTGGGCTATCGGGGACGGTCCGGGATCAATTACCCATTTGAAAGATCCAATGAGAAGATCACGTAATTTGGAACCGCGGCCAGATGACGAGGTCTGCATTTAGGTGAAATTACCTCAAATCGCCAATTTGTGTCAATCTAAATGTAATCGGTGGTGGTACTTCTGAGAACAAACGTTCGCTCTGTAGACCGTACGAGAAGTCTCAACTTGATTTTCAAATACGATTTCAGCATATCGGCAATAATAAAATTCCAAAGAACGGGTTCCGATTTTATATATGATAGCTAACTGGTGAACATATGAAATGTATTTTAATGTTACCCCAATATCATGAAGTAAGGTATCATGGGATAATATTTGAACGGGAAAAAATCCCATTCCGTCTGGTTTGAATTTTTGCACAGAAATGCTTCTCATAGACGTTTTTTACTATAAAGAAGTGTTTCATCCTTTCATAGGGAATTTGATACACGCTTAGGGATTTTCCGCATTTGTAAAGGGATTTTGACAGTACTTCGCTATATTTTTGTTCACGTTCGGTTTCCAAATTATTGTAATAACAAATAACACAAATTATTTAAAATATAGTAAATAAATATTGTAATTAAATAAATATATATATATATATATATATATATATATATATATATATATATATATATATATATATAAGAGAGAGCATACCTACTACAAAACTGCTACATAAACTCTTATGCATGCAAACAACTTATTTTAACAAAGAGTTATGAAAAATTCAGATTTTTATAAATTGGTCCTTTTAAGAAAAATGAATTCAGAATTCATAAAATTATAAATTCAGATTTTATAGCAGGGAGGAAAACCTCTGTTTTCCATCTAGTACTGGGTGCCTCTCTCGTATTAGACGCAAATGTATTCGAAGAAACATTTATCATGAGCACCATGTCATACCATGTATTTGCTTTCAGTTGTTTTCACCTAAATGCATATCCTCAGCAGTTATTTGCTACGTTGTATTGCATCTGTGACGAAATTCTTTACTTTCACGTCCAACTATCCTTAAGTTAATTTTGAAGGAGTTGTTCCCCAAGCCTCAAAAGATTGTCACAACGGAAAAAAATACTTTTCAATAATAAACACCTCACCAAAACTAAGCGGTTTATTTTTAAAAAGATATACATGTTTTCTTACAATTTGCGATAAATTACGAAATTTTATCGAGTAACTATGACCGATCATCGCTAGAGCTAGATAATTAATTAATACCGCACTGGAGCAACACAAAGGGTTATTGGCGATTGCCCGGAATCAATCCCGAAGGAAAAGATCCAAGAACAATGCATCGATATTTAGAAACACGGTCAGATGACAAGAGAACACCTGAGCCAGCACAAAACTCTCCGAAATTCCCCATCAAACCATCGTGACGACCGCGACAGATTTAACGTGCACCAGCCCCTCTGTTCACATCACTAGATGGTCATTCATTCTTTTAGTGGCTTCACACCAACGGCGACAAAGACGAAAAAACGTGTCTCTTCGTTATTGCGCATGCGTACTACAAACAAATTTTGTTTATGATTAATACACTTGTACACAGAGATTGACCAGGTTACTTACCTCAGAGACAGGCGACAATTTGTCGCCTGTCTCTGTGGCTGTCGCCATTGGTGTAGATTTCAACATAAGAGTTTTTATCTAACCGCTATTCAAATGCAACTGTAACATTCAAAGAGAAAAGCGACGAGAAAAATTATGAGTGGATTACTAACAATAAAATAAGGAGTGGATAAATAGGTAACATGCGTAAGGAGTGATAAATAGGTAACATAAATAGGTAACATTATAAAAATTAACATGCGTTATCCTCTTTGGTGATAAGAGATTTTCATTGAAAGCAAAGAAACAAGACGGAGATTTTACATCACGTTACTCAAATGCTCTCTTGAAACAAAGGCAGCGTTAGAAAAGAAAAAAGAAAAGTGACTGGTCCCAAAGACCAGTATATACGAGAATATACTGGCCCGCTGCCATCATAGCTGGTCGGCTCCTAAAATAATAAATTAACGTAGTTAATAACGTGTTAATTCAGGGCACAAAATTTCCACTTGTAATAGGCGAGCCAAATTTTTACATTGACAAATAAAAATTCTGTCAAATAGTAGATATATTTTTCATTACCGTCAAGTCTCTAAGGAATTCGAATTGACCCACTCTCAAAAATCGGACGCGCTGACCTTCGCAAAAGAACAGGGATAAACTTGTTGGTTGAGTAAGAGGGTCCGTCGATAGCGATAAATGAGACCGGAAATGCTCCACAGCACACTTTCTTTTAAGACGGGCACTGATTCAACAGGCGCCGATTTTTGTGTTTGCAATTTGGAGGCAGAAACCAGAAACGACTCTAGTATACGCTGATAAGAACTTCCAAATTCTCCATTCACGTGACCGAAACAAATTTTGACAGTTGGCCAAAAATAAGGTTTGGGAGTTTGAAACCTATTTTAAAAGTTAACACGTGCACTCCCTTTCTAATTATAGCCTACCGGTCGCGCGGACCACCAAGATTTTTAATCTTCTGGTTCGATAGTACTGTTGATGGTCTCGGACCAACTTACCACCAATGATTTCGAACGCTGTATATAGTAGGTGTTACCTTAAAAAGTAGTTTATCGCAGTTTTTGTGATATTTGCGTTTAATCTAATTCGCGTTTACAAATTAACTATCATAACCATGCCTCAATTCAGAACACTTTCTTTGGAATTTCTATTGGTGCGAATCATATACATCATATTCGGAAAAGAAGAAAAGTGAAGTCGTATAGAATATATACAGGGAGCTTGTTTGCTTCTCAAAAACAATACATCTAACCCTTAACTGCTGTGTCACAAACCGTCTCATAACTAGTGTGGAGGGGTCTCTCAGACCTAGCTCACTAAATTGCGTATAAAGTTGATTAATATAATATATTAATGAAAGATTCTTTAGATAATTATTATTTATACATTTTAAATTTAGATGATTCAATTCTTATCATGAAATACATTTTATATTACTGTATAAGTTAAGTAGATTCCATGTCTCTTCAGGCTCAGCTTTCGGACCTAATTTTGCAGGACCTTTCTACCATGGAAACTGTAAAACTATGTTGTGTTTTGGTGTTCTAACGGCACGATTAGGTCCTCCCCCCGGGCATCCCGTTTGAAGTTATTTTTTCCGCAGAAATATTCTTCTTGTGAAGACGCACTTGAAATGTCTTCATCTTCATCTACATAAATTTCCGAATCCGTTTCGTGTTCGCTTTCAATAATATTATCCGAAATTTCACTGTGCCAGTACTCTATTTCAGACCAATTATCAACAATATCCTGAATTTCTTTTTGTGTAAGATACACAGGTTGTTTTTTGGTAAAGTTTGTTGCCATTTTAGGCTCTCTGTCGAAATTCCCTACTCCAACTTAGAGGATTTCATTCAACCAAACGGTAACGCAAATGCTGTGAAGGGGTCTAAGATACCACGCGGGAAATTCAAGTAGTGTGAAATACGAAATACTTGGGGCAGCCAAACCAGTCTTGAAATGTGGCTTCTGTTGGACGTAGTAGGAAGGTACTGAATAGGACAGGGACCAATATTCATTTTAAGGGGTGGAAACGACCTGTCAAAAATAACTCAGGGTCTGTGAGAACCATGACATCAGTTAAAGGTTAACTTGACAGACAAAGCTTCTGATACCCATAGAAGGCACGTTCCACTTCAAAACACTATCACCTTGAAAACAGGAAGAGCCTTTTATGAGAAAACTCAAGGGAAATGGACGTACTGTCTTTCTATTGGGTTGTACTAGTTTAATCAACATTAGAACTTGCTCTAAAATTCCACAATTTTTCTGGAAAATAAATTGGACATCGTAAATATTTTAGGAGCCATGCTATTTTAAGTCGTTGATTCATGCTTAGAAAAGTAAAATTTAATTTGTGATGTCACTTTAACAAACCTGCGTGTTTTCAAGATGAAAAGTTCTGATTACATGGGGCTCAGAATGTATCTATTTATTAGCTTTAAATATCACTTGATTCGAATATGGTATGCCTGAATTAGAATGGATCAAAATATGTGTTCAGTTTTTTGGTAATTTATGATATACTAGAATAAAAGACAAGTCATACGACGGGTGTCTAACAATATTTATTTATTTTGGTCAAACTTCATTTATATATCTTTTTTAACCTGACGGTACGTAATCACTGGCTGTGTATGATATTTTTGTGGATCACTGGTTAGGTATAAACCAATCCACCACTATCTGTCAACTTGTATTGCTTTCGTATGGTGTTTCTTTGAGCAATACTGGCAAAACAATATTATTGCAAAACTTACTTTTTGGTCAGCACTGGTAAAACATTGAGCTGTGTGTGCCAATGTTTTTATACTCAATGCCATTTCAATGGCGATTTCGAATGGAATGATTTTTGATATTTCGTGCTTCGTTTTGCTCGTGACATCACACAACCAATCGATGCAATTAGAAACTCCACCTACTCATGACGTCACAGAACCAATCAAAGCTTTAATAGTCACGGAAACACAGCACCATCTAGCATCTTATGTTTGATAATTTTAGCATTTTTCGAGATATCGTTGGATTTTAAGCATGCTTTCGTTTAGATTTGATTTTAATAATTTTTGATGGCAACAATCTTCAGTCATTGTCTCATTTCATTTTTCGTTTGATTTTGACAATAAAACGCATTGCAAATGTCTCATCTGCAAACTTCTGGAGCCAAATATTCTAAACATGTCACTCCATGTGTATAACAAATCCTTAAAATGATTTTTTAAGAGGGTGGGTCATCGAAGGGAAGGAGAGGGGAACTTATGAAGTAGCGTGGTTAGACTAATGGCTCTGAATTCCTAAATTCTAATTAGAATGACTCTGAATTCCGAAATTCTAAGGGCTCGTGAAAGAATTAATAGCTAAAAATTAGTCCGCTAGAGATTTAGGTTTTAAAGGAATCTTATTGGATAAGGGGCGTGTTAGGAAAGTTTTATTGGAAGAAAAGGCGGTGTTTCTGTTAAAAGTCACACTTGCATCTCAAGCGTTGAGGGGAAATGCATCGCCGATTTGAAAGGAAGAATAAACAGAAAACTTGAGTGAGCTGCTTCCTTGAAGCCATAGTTAGCGAGGTAAGAAAGTTCAAAGGATAAAGAGGGTTAACAGATATATTGGAGACGTGGGTGTACAAATCAAACGGAGACAGCGAATGTAAAGGGCAATTTATTTTAGAACGTTAAGAGATTCATGTCTGAAGAAAGTTCTATTTTATGGGGGGTAGTTTTATTTTGTTGACTGATTGTTTCGAGTTTTATGGCGGAACATTTTTATACGGCTATATTTAGCCAAGCTGCGCCAAACACAAGACCACGTCGAGTTCGCAGTATCGTGAATGGAAATATCACATATGTAGAAAACACCATTTTATGTTGTCTGGGTCAGGCTCCTCCCTGATGACACCCCTGATTCAACAACATTCCTCACTTTTTACCACTTTTGTGGTAATTTTTTTTTAAATTCCTGTGTTCTTTATATATATATATATATATATATATATATATATATGCAATCAACCGGAGAACAAAAGTCTCAAAACTAACCATTGCAACCTCTCTGAAGCTTCAGGTATAATAAGGTAAGCCATATGATTTGAAAAAACAAAAGACAATTTAAAATTAAAAAATTTTAGGATATTTTCGAAAATGGAAGTATAGGTGGATCAGGGCTTCATCACGGAGGGACCTGACTACACTTCCATGATTTATAAAGCCGCCTCACTGGTACGTAAACCTTACATGACGTCACGATCAATAGGTATACGATTCTTGTCTTGTTTGAATTGAATGTTGAAAATATCCGCGCACGGTTCAGCAATGTATTATCGTTCATCTTGATTTACTTTAACACTCGCAGTTGTTAGTGGAGAAAAAGTTATGTTGATTTCATTTTTAATATTCTTTAAGTAATTAAAGCCAATAAGACATTTGTTAGGTTACGAAATTCTTTTCGTATCACCAGAGACCCAGCATCTGTGATCGTCCTGTTTCATTCTCCTTTGGATTTGTCAATTGTTCATCAATCACATAAAATAGAAAAATCATAAAATTGTATTATAATGATAGCCAACAATTCACAAACATAACTTTATTCAACTAAGCCTAACGTGCACTTTTGGTTAAATCAAAAACTGTACATTACAAATATCTATAAAACAGCACTTTTCACATTTTTTGGTTAATATTATTACTCGGTTATAGTCATCAAAATCTGGGAGTAGAAGTAATTACAATAATTCTACTGTAAAAAATGCTGATGTATAAAAGTGCGTTTATGCGTTTATGAAGCCTATTGATTCCACTTAAGAGGTCACAGATAATGAAATTGATTCAATTTCTGATAACATTGTTTTAATCACATATTTAGCTGGTTATTGTTGTCATTCAGTTCAAAAAAGGATTAAATCTGAAAGTTGTAGTGGCAATTTAGTTATTGAAAAACCACGAATTATTCATTGAGGCTTTCAACATATCCAAAATTGTGACAGAAGTCGATTAAAGTACCCAGCTGTGGATGCTGTAAATGTCATATTGCATAATTTTATTGTTCTGCAAAAATTAATTGGGAGAGAGTTTGAGAGTGAATTTTTAAAAGTTTCAAAAACCAACGCCTGTTTGTTTTGTGTGCTTCTCAGGAAGTACTGATATCAAAGGAAATTATTATACTATGCGAGCAGCATTCGTCAACTAAAATTACGCAGTTGCTTTTGCGATCAGCAACAAATACATTTTTGAAAAACTATTGTAGGTCCAAAGTGACAACATGATCAAATTACCAAATAAAAGAAAACTCGAAGCATTAACACGGTATAAGCGGTAAAATTGTGTTTAATCCAGGGTTGTATATTTTCAATTTCTTTTCTGGCTTTCCCTTTAAGGATGTCTAATATAATTCACCCGAGTCTCTTCCTGGTTTTAATTACCTAGTCAACTTCTTCTCTAAGACCTTCGAGGACATTCATTTAGATTATTTATACATTTTCGGTTAGTTTGTTCTTTGTCTTACATAATGTACTGTAAAAATGTTTTAACAAAAGTTAGAATTTTGTTAGATGCTTTGTCTACAGTAGCATTCATATTTAAACTTAGGCATCAGTAAAAAAAAATTAAAGCATCTTAATTTTTCTTTCTACTGTGTACATATTTATATACTTTCTTGTATTTTCCTAACCAGTAATTTGCTATTATATCCATTAAACAACTGTAATAGGCTTCAAGAGTCTCATTATAGAATTGCCTCAAATGTAAAGCATAAAAAATTTGTTCTATGCTTTGTATATAAATTTTGTGAAAGTAATTTGTTATATGTAAATTTGTGCCTTTTCTGTGTACACATATACTGAGCTTGTACATTAATAAAAGTAATTTTGATAGAAATGGATATTTCTTGAAGTATTTTTCTTAGTTTTTATAACCTTTTAAAAAGAGTAATTGAAAAGGGAGGGGGGGATATATTCACTATTTATAACATTTTAATTGACTGACAGAAAATTTTTCTTGCTTTTATTTTATTTTTATTATTTATACCAAAGATATGTAGCTTCAAATGCAATATAAAGATTGAAAGAACATCAGTCAACGGTAAATACTGCTTCATAAAGATATATTTTCTTTCTCTACAACGTTGAGCAGGATGGAAATGACAAGGATTTTTTGATTATAATGTGTGAAGTTCTTTTTCCAGTGGTAAATTATCAGCGCCATTTTAAAATGTAATTTATTAATTGTTTTTATTGTTTTTAACACTGCTACATTTCGGTACCTCGGAACAAGCTTTAGTAGAGCGTAATAAACATGGGGTCGTCAAAGAAAATTTACAGTAATTGAAGAGCTGTCAATAAAAACCGCACTTGTCAAAAATTTAAATTTTTCAGGAAGATGAAAAAACTTTCTGGACAAGTATTGCTTTTATAGAACCAGAAAAACTTTGTCACCTCCATGGAAGTAGGAAAGATAAGGAAGCGCCATAACAATGTCTCGCTACCGGTTTAACTGAAGCCGATATTTCCATGGTTTTAAGGCACCAAGACGGCAGCCGCGCATGTGCTGTTAAAAACTTTTTATAAAGGCGCATTTTTTTCATATTAAGATGTGCTCATTCATTTTGCAACTAAGCGATGCGAAATAAATGAAATTTTTCGAATTTTGTCAATATTTTGTTTTTTAAATGATGATTTAAGTATTTTATATAAAAAGAATTTACTACCTTTTTCCCGTTTGCTTTAAATTTTGTTATGCTATAATATAATTACAATAAAGAAACAGAAAACTATCAATGCTAGTTTTTTGTTTATCATTGGCATGCAAAATATTTTAAAACAGCTTTCAAATTGGTAAAATCTCTATGATTAGTAAAATTATAGGTATTCTACAAATACCATTTCTCAGTAATGTTTTAATTTATATTAGCTTATCCCACATATAGCTTCTGCCCTCTAGTGCTAATTTGTATCCCTCATTCTTGATTTTATAAATTGTATCCAAATTGGTTTCCACAATTAGGCATTGAAATTCATTTTATTGATTTCCTGCATACATTGAAATACACACACTTTTGGCCCAATCATCCATTCTAAATATTTATTCTTATTATGCACCGCTTTATGATTATGCACTGCTTATCCATGCATTTCTACATTCTGGGTCTTTGGGAAACCTGAAATGAAAATTATTTTACTTAGATACAATGAATCGATAGATGCATTGAAAATTATGTATATTGATCCTGTCTAATAACAAATCTGTCTAACCATATTTTTTCCAAATCCCAACTGTATTACAGGTTTTACTGTTTATCTTAGACTATTAAAACATAAATTTTTTCATAAACTAATTCAATCTAAAAAACCACTAAATCAAACTTCGTTACAATTACTTACTTTGATAATAAAAATAAACATGTTTGATAAGTTGAAGACTGATTATTCAATATATTGTGTCTGTCCACACAAATCCACCCATCTAAATCATCTTATTTAGTATAAATTCTTTTTAAAATTGTAATACATGCAAATACAGTAAAACCTAGGACTGCAAGCATAAATTGTATGAGCTCATAATCTTAACCATTGGCTCAAGAGATGCGTGTTTTGAAAACTTCATACAGTTACAATGTTTTAAGTATTTGCTTGTCTTCTAAAAAATTCATTAACAAGTTGCTCACAGTCCAAGGTTTCAATAGCATTCAAGCACTTAGTTGTTCAACGCAAAAGAACTTAACTAACAAAAAAAATGCGTTTTAGAAAACCAAAAGTAATGTTTAAAATTCGAATTTTATAACTGTTAGCTAAAGCTGTTTCATTCTAAATCATGTAACATGAGGTAATATTTCCACCCATGTACTAAAAATACCGCTACTGTGTATTTGACTGTACTACTTTTTCATTAAATAAATGTTAAACTTTCCTAAAAAGCAGTTTCTAACTTGTTACAACTGGTAGGTTAAAAAATGAAAATCGTACAATTATGTTAGTTAATAAATAAAATTAATAATATCTTTGGATAAATCAGTCAAGTTTTCAAAATAATTCGTTAAATGTTTATAAATACGTCTAATTTTGAATAAAATGCTGCTTAGACACTTAGAAGTTACAGGTCAAAAAGCTGTCTGTCTAAAGATACATAAAATAAAACTTACCTATGAAACGATATTCCATGGATCTTCTTTGTCTTTCGGTTTGTACTTCCGTAGGCGACACAAGACGTCATATTCAAATCAAAACTAAGAAAATGGTGCTAATTATTTGTTTAAAATCGTCAATAAAAAACCATGGAAGTTCAAAAACGATATAACCACGTTGATTAACATGCACGAGCACAATGTTTTTAAAGCACCAAGATGGCGGCGCGGTTATGGTTTTGGCTTCAACAATTCAAAGTAAAGGCACTTCCATTATCTTTCCTACTTCCATGGTCACCTCATAACAAGGACATGTTTATATTCAGAGTATTGTGAGAACCACAAGATTGCACTGGTAGTTCATTTTCGAGATTTTAGGACAAGTGCTGTTTTTGATTAGAACCCTTCAACTGTATACCCCAATACACACTGCTTTTTTAGCAGACAATCTCGTTTTCAGAAATTCTCTGAATTTGCGATCGGAAGGCTTTTACGTCATCTTTTACGCTGGTGACGTTATAAAATAGCCAGACGGCTTTCTCCTCTAGGAGGTAGTAACCTGGCCCAGACAAACATAAAATAAAGTAATCTACGTATGAGCAGCAATATATATATATATATATATATATATATATATATATATATATATATATATATATATATATATATATATATATATATATATATATATATATATAAATTTGTGTTTTAGTAAGCTCTACCGCCCCTCCAAGTTTGTCCCATGACCGTAGAATCACTCTGCATATATCAGAATTATAAATATATATAAGTAAATGTAATACTCTCTATAACAAAAAAAAATCGACGCACCAAGAAGGAGTTGTCCGATGGAAACAAAAATTGGTGGATAGGAAATTTATGTACAGAATAGAAAATTATTAAAATTTCAGAACAATTCAATGATTTATTTCAGAGTTACAGTAACGAGCTCAATAAGGTGTCGACCCGCCTCTAGCCTGGATGCAAGCTGCCACACGGCGTGGAATGGATCGATAAAGCTCCCGGATGGTCTCCTGCGGTATTTCTTGCCAAATTTGCTCCAATTGTCGGACTACGTCATCAACATTCCCTACCGGATGCAGTCGCCTTCCCATCATATCCCAGACATGCTCGATGGGAGAGAGATCTGGTGATCTGGCTGGCCAAGGAATTGTTTGACAAGCTTGAAGACAGTTCATAGCAACACGTGCCGAATGTGGTCTGGCATTGTCTTGCTGAAAAATAAGCCCAGGGTACTGCGAAAGGAACGGTAGCAATATAGGTCTCAGAATGTCGTCAACGTACCGCTGTGCAGTAAGTGTACCTCTAATGACGACCAAAGGGGTCCGGCTATCAAGGGAAATGGCACCCCAGACTATAACTCCTTGTTGAGGGCCCGTGTGGCGTGCAATAGTGAAAGCAGGATCGGCACGCTGCCCTGGGCGTCTCCAGGCACGTCTTCAATGATCGTCAGGACACAGTTGGAAGCGGGATTCGTCGCTAAAGACTATACGTCCCCAGTCAGCATCATTCCAGCCTGACCGAGCCAAGTACCACTGTAATCTGGCTCGACAGTGTGCAGGCGTGAGTGGTAGGTGGCGTAACGGTCGGTACGAGCGTAGATTTCGCTGTCTCAGCCGTCTGTGATTGGTCATGGCGGACACTCGTGTGTGGGTCGCACGACTGATGGTTGTTAGCGATGAATCAGGCGCTGTGACAGCTGATCTAACAATCACTCTGTCCTCGCGAACTATTGCAGCCCTACGTCGACCGCTACCATTATGACGTTGAAATCTGCCATTTTCCACCCACTCTTGCCTGCATCTTCTAATCGCCGCATTTCTTCGACTCACATGACGAGCGATTCTCCGATTTGCCCAACTTGCCTCTTTCAATCCAATGATACGACCTCTTTCAAACTCTGAAAGTTGCTCGTAATGAGCTCGAATCCTGCGGCGAGGCATTTTTTCAGTCGTTGAAAGGTATCCTAAATCGCAATGCAGCAAAAATTTTTATTCGCAGTTCAAGAACAACTCCTTATATACATCTGATGGATGCGCAGTTCCGATGCGCTGGAGATCGCACTATTCATTCATTGGACAACAAATTTTAATTGTTTGCATATTGGGTCAAAACATTTTTGCATACGAAATTTCAAAGCAATCGGATGATTACTCCTTGGTGCGTCGATTTTTTTGTTACAGAGTGTATATTCCCGAAATCAAGCTTATAAAATTTAGATATAATGTATATTACACAGTCATATATAAATAGAAGTAATAGGTCATAGTTGGGTGGCGAGAATGAAAAAATTTTTAAATTTCTCAAGTACTGCATTTGAAACCGCAAATTATTCGAAGTACGGCCTCTTAAATTCCGTCAAAACTACTGTGTTAGGGGACAAAAGTCGAACTATTCCTAATATATCTCTCATTTTCTACTGTGCCCTTTTCTCTGAATAACGTATGCAAAAGCTTACTTTGAACCCAGATTCAAATCAACAGCACAAGGGCCGAATTTAACGCCTCCTTGAAACTTTGGAAGGGCGTTGTACAACTGAAATTGAAAATGTGCAGTACCTGGTACTAAAGTTCTGAAATCCGAAATTTACGCAAAAGTTTTGATGAAAATCTAAACTATTGACTATATATTGGTCGTCAGAAATGGGTGTTGCGGCTTTTACACCGAGTTTCAAACACATTAACTGGCTTTATGCAAATTACCGCATAAAACTCGATATCGGCTTTGTGAGAAAAGAACGAAATAGGTATCTGGAATTATCAGTAGAACCTGATGGGATTATCTCGAGATCTAATCTTATTATGGAGCGATGAGTTTTGACGTTGATGTTTTCGTGTTCCTTATGTTCATTTATATTTTCTGTTGTTGTTTAGTTAGTTGGACTTGGGTACAAGTTCCTAAAAAGGACACGAACTGTGTAAAAAGAGATTAAAGAATAAAGAAGTTTTTGATTTGCCACGAGTAATAAAAAATACAGCTTTAGGAAAACGAAATAATCTATTTTCTTTTATACAATACATATTGGGAAGAGTTTTTGTTCGTAACCAGACGGGGATCAGTGGATTTGATTACTATTCAAGCAGCTTGTTAGTTGTAGACGGTGCAGGTTAGATACCTCCTTGGGTGTATTCCTCTCGTCTGTCTTAGTAAAAACTTCGTTGTGTGTGTAGGCCCATTACTTGATCTCTCTCTCTCTCTTGTGTTTGGTGCAGCATTGCTAAAAAGGGTCCTTGTGCCGTAAAACCACGCCAACCAGTCAAATCCACTTAAAAAACGAACGGGGCTGTACCGGGACGCGGCCGCCAGGTTTAAGGAGTAGAAAACGTCGGTGAGGCCATATGACGAAAAGTGAAAGAAATTTGTACTACATTGTTTTTATTTCTTTCTACCAATGGGATTTCAACTAAGGGTTAATGGGACTGCGGTCAAGGCTCCTCCAGTTCGCGAAGACCCCCCTGCGTCAGTTGTGTTTAGTAGCACCCCCCCCCCCAATGAGGGTCTACACCAGGGGTGGCCAACTTTTTACATACCATGCGCCAATTTTTTTCACGTACGAGTTCAGATGCGCCATAAAACTCAAGCACCTATTCTAACTTCTTACGTTCATGATTGAGGTTGGAAAATAGAGATATGGGTAGGTAATTGGTAATTTTTTAGTTAACGTCGTACTAGAGCAACACAACGGGCTATTGACGACGGTCCGGGATCAGTCCCTTAATGGAAAGATCCGAGGACAACACCTCGTAATTTTGAACCACGGTCAGATGACGGAGCAACAGCTGAGCTAGATATGGGTAGAATCTGCTTCACATTTAGGGAAAACTAAATTAATTAATGTAAGCCAGTTCAAAAGACACGCGTTTATTGGATCACCAACAAACAATAGTGATAGATGATCTCTTGGACGAAAGGGGGATAGCAGTCGTAGAGCCCGCTGATGGTGCTTTTGAGCCTGTTTCGATTTTGCTAAACTTTCAATGTTTGGTGTTGAATTTGTTGCCGAGAACAGTATAGAATTCTACAAATTTGAATATTCGCGAAATCGTTTTGTTTTTAATAAATTTCATGAATGAAAATGTTTGTTCATATTGTATGTCGTTCCGAAACGACATATTTTTTTTGCAAATGTTCTTAGTTCTGGAAACTGTTCATAGGGTGAATGAACGCAAGAAATTAATCAGGTCAAAAGGATTTCGATATGAAAGAAGTCAATGAAATTACATTTTCAATTATGACTTTGCTTGTAAGAAATTACGACGAACTGATAAGTAAGAAGTCTGTATGAATTGTTCTTAGAGCACTCTGGTGTTAAAAATATGAAAATGGATTCAGTTATGGCGCCTACTTTAAAAGATTAGGAGGCAAAAGGATGCAAATGCACTACTTATACTCATACAATGCGCCAAGTTTGGCGCATACGCCACAGGTTGGCCACCCCTGGTCTACACAATGCTGTAAATAAAGAGTGCTTGCAATCCTCATTTATCAGTGAGCGATTTTGTCAACCTTCAACTTGACATACGTCGTGAGGTAAAGGGGTCAACAGCCGTAGCAAAAATGACAAAAAAAAATTAATAATTGATCATCGCTCCGCACGTATATCACAATTGGTGCACTCTCTGTTGATGTTGAAGTTTGTGGCTCAATACCAACCTCTATGGGTTGAATTCCTTCATTCGATTATGAAACATTTATGACATGAGATATGTTATTTGTATCGAACTGAGCGGTGGAGGTACTTCGCGCACTCGTATCAGGAATTTGTTCACCTTGAAAGATCGACGCCCATACTTTCAAGAACACCCTCCTCAGCATTGATATTCAGCGTCGGATGTTCGGTTTTTCCTGGATTAGACATCTCACGATCGTTATTCCAGTTTACGTTTCCTATAATTCTTCTGGTATTTATTGTGCAAATAATTTGACATCTTGAAATTTTTGCGAAATTTTCACATTTTGAAGTCCGATATCCAAACAAGTATTAAATATTTAAGTTTTATTAATAATTATAATGCGGAAAGAGACGTAACAAATGACACCTCAAACGTTGTGCTCACACAAAGCAGGACGGAGCTACATTATAATAATGTGAGCGTCAGTGCGTAATTTGGTGACTCCAATATGCGCTGCGATTACATCAGCCGATGACGTCAGCGCAATATCAATGAGTATTTATAACATTCCTTATTTGATGCTTTTTTGAACGCGATATCGTTATTTATGTATCATTTATAATTTTCAAGTGATTAAATCTTCTGCACTTACTCTATTTGTGACACTCAAAAATTAATCGTGGTACCTCGGTTTTGATAGGTAGGATGTATTCTACGTCAAAAATGTTGATCTTGCCACTACGAAAGAAATTATGCCTTTGAGTAGTGCTGCATACGACTTCTCTCATTCAATTAATTTAATCAGAAGCACTAATAACAGATGCTCGGCTAACTACTGAGTAAACGACAAACTTTAAGTAGCGGCTTTCCGGATTTTCTGCATGTCTAATGGGTGCTTTCTTAAGGGCTGTAGTTACTGTAATGATTGCTTGGAGTGCTTTATGCGACCTTCTTTAAAACGAACGAGTGTATGTAAAAGACATTGAATTATGTTTGGAAAATTCCACATTATGTTGACACGGAAATGGGCTTTTAAAACTAGTAAGTATTGACCATATTTTCCTAAACGTCATGTGTATTTGCAACATATCCTTGTATGATAGGAAACTAGTTCTCTTTATTAATTGAAAATTTTTTTTTAATTGCTTATTAAAAATAATGAAATTATATTTTGAAGATTTAGGGATTGTGCAAAAATACTTGTCAAAGCATTTGTTCAAAAGGGATTTTTGTTGGCTCAGTGGTTTTGTTGACTGCGCAAGCAGACGTCGAATTGTGGGCGGCACAGGTTAGATTCCTGCAGGTTAATTAATTAACTATCCTGACGTCGTATCCTTTCGTAGCAGGTTATGTAATTATTATCGCACCAAAGTAACATAACGGGCTACTGGCGACCGGCCGACATCAACCCCCAAAGGAAATTTCTAAGGAGAATGCCTCGTAATTTTAACAACTAATCGGTCAGACGATGTAAACACTTGAGCTGGCACTCCGCTCTCCAAACTTCCAAACCACGTCAACGTAAGACTACCAAAAATTTAACGTGTATCAGCACAGTGTACACAACGGTCATTGGTTGATTCGAATTATGTTTGGAAAATTCCATATTCTGTTGACGAAAATTGTTACTGAAAAGAGTACATTTTGACTATTATTTCCTATAAGTCATTTTTTGCAAGATTTCTATTTTGAAAGAGGAAACTAGTCTTAATTTTTCATTAAAAAACTCATTTTTATGAATAAAATTCTCTGAATGCCAATAACAGAATTTGAATGCAACACTTTGCCATTGAAAGGAAATCTAGTGAATTGTTTAGTGTACAATTAGTATTGATAATATGTGTAAAACATATATTTATGTTGTACACTTTCTTAAACTACAATATTTTTATTCTGTTCACGAACGAAAAGTGCATTATGTTGAGACAAAATGGCGCAGCGTAACATAACCTTTGTAAATTTAAAAAAAAAGGACCTAACGAAAAATTTCGGTTCTAGACAAAGTAAAATGTAGCCCAAAATGAACAATCTCGCCCAATCTAGTAACACTATTAAACAATGAATTATTTTCAAATGTTTTCATACTGATGGAAAATGTAAATACTATACTAGTGAAAAAATTTTGATATTTCACACAAAACAGAGAGAATTTGTCCACTCTTTTTTAAATCATGTTTTTCGATTGACTCGCGTTGGAGAACTTTACGATGACAATCATTCCCCGCCTTACGGCAGCATTCAATTCGCAGCATTGCATTTCATTCCTCTTTTGCGAATGACAACAATTTGTCACGAAAGATTGCTGTATACTTTTTGTTGAAAACTAGGACAGATTTATTTTGCTTTCTCCTACAGCAGGAAATGGAAAAAGTTATTGAACTCTAAAGGCGCTATGAATATTTACCTATCTCAATATGGATAGATGAATGCAAGAACACCATGTCTGGATAGCGAATCTGTAAAATGCTGTTTCCTGGGAAAAGGTGCATACAGGTTTTATAGGCATTTTTTGTCACACTAAATTGAGGTAGTGGTGGGGATACGTATTTCCTGTACTTGTTCTAAAAGTGACGTCATTTGGCTGGTTTCGTCGACCTTCTAATGAAATGCAGCATGCACGCGCAGTTTCATGAACTTTCTTACGGTCGCTCGGTTAGTGGATATCTCACGTGGATGTGGGAAAAAGCAAGTTGTGGTGTCGCCCTCAAACGGTAGCGAAAAATCGTACGTACTTTACACAGCGGGAAAACTACCAACAGCTAAGATATTTAAGTTATTATTATTACAAGAATGTTAAGAATATGTACAGTATTTACATCATCACATCATTAACATCATTGCTCCAATACACCAAAGTTTGTATCGTCAGTCTAGCACGGTGAATAATGGTGAATAACGTAACACCCTCTGCTTCTCACTCTCTCTCTCTCTCTAACCGTCGTCTCCACTGTCTCTGACGCAGTCTAAAAATAGCTAAAATAAACATCTATATAAATAACAATAGGATTTGCTTGTACATTTATTATTTGTGTCCCATTTCACGTTATTTATCCGTTTTGCGTCGTACTAATTCAAAGGCATTGTTTTCCAACTCATTAAAACGTTTATATTTTTGTTTCCATTTTTCCATGAAATTACTTAGTTTTATTGAAGCTGCATTCAATAGACAAGTAACACCGTTATTATCATTCTAAACAGGTACGTGATTTCCATTCAAAACTAAATATCTTAATTAAAAAATATGTTTTGAAGTGTACCGTGTGCTCAAAGCAAAGGAAATTCGTGTCGGGGGTCATGTGAATAAAATTATATTCTGATTTCTTTTGCGATCATATTTAGATTTGCATTTATAAATATTGTTCTATTGAGTTGAGGCAACTATTCGTGAACGCGAGATCAAAGGCAATCATGAATTAAGGTGTATGAATACACTAGAAATCACGAAAATCGACCAGAATATCGTTATTGTTCTATTAATTCAAAATATAGTCCAATTACTTAGCTTTGAAACGATGACATCTTGCAAATATTCGAAATAGGTTCTTAGTTACAAGGGTTTTTGTTAGTTACTGTCACCATGAGCAGACATGTTTCCCTAACTTTAAACTCGATTTCTGAAGAACCGCGTTTTGTAATAGGATGCTTTGTTAAAAGGTGCTAACTCCACATTGAATTCAGCCGACCAACAGGTATAGTGGTTAAGGTGTTAGCCTCTAGATCGGAAGGTTCCTGGTTCGAATCCGGGTTCGGGCATGGATGTTTGTAAACGTATGGTGTAGAGGCGGCTGGTGCACCTTAAATCTGTCGTGGCCGAAAGTCCTCACGTTGGGTTGGCGTGGAAGTTTGGAGAGTGGGGTGCCAGCTCAGGTGTTGCTTCGTCATCTGACCGTGGTTCAAAATTACGAGGTGTTGTCCTCGGATCTTTCCCTTAAGGGACTGATCCCGGACCGTCGTCAATAGCCCGTTGTGTTGCTCTAGTACGACGTTAACTAAAATTACCAATTACCACATTGAATTCACCTATTATAATTATTTTTACATCATTATGATTTATACAATACAGTGAATGTTTTGAATCACATTCAGAGTTTATTAAGTCAAGAAATGGATTTTTAAATAATTTTTATAAATGATAAAAATTCTGAAAAAATGTTGATTATTTTACGCTTTTCTTGATTAAAAAATTGTAAAAATAATAATATTTTTTCTACCAACTTGATGGAAGTTCAAAACATGACGAATAACGTAAGAACTATTTTGCAATAGGAACCGTCTTTCAGAACAAATTAGAATTTAAGATATGACATTTAAAAAACATGCTAATTTGCTAATTATATCTTAATTAATTATTTGAACGATTTAATTTTTTCTCGCTGAAATGATTTTACGAATATACCACTTACATGTGGCAAAAAAAAAACTGGATTTTTGAAGTCAAAATTAAAATAGAAATCTACTAGTGTATTACGTACACCTTAATATTTTTAGAGCAAATTTGTTCTTCCGCCATCTTTACTCGTATTCATCACATGCATTATCATACATTATCACATGCACAATCATACAAAGTATGCTATTTAAAACTGCATGCAATTTAAAACGATAAACATTTTAAATGGAACTTTGCGGATGTTTAAAAAAATAGTAATGTTAGAAAAAATCCGAGAAAAAATTATTTCAACCACATTTTAGTGTTTTAGTTCCATGAAAAAAAAATTTTATGGTCTGGGGTGCCATCTCCTTTGATTGCTGTTTGGTAGTCCTTTTTGATACACTTACAGCACAACGGTACGTAGACTCAACGACCGGTTGCGTAACCTTTAGTTTTTCGACAACCCGGAGTTACTTTTCAACTAGATAATGCCCAGCCGCACACGACACTTGCTATGGATTGTCTTCAAACTTTCCTAACACTTCCTTGGCCAGCTAGATCTCCTGATTTCTCTCCCATAGAGCAAATTTGGGACGTTATGGGAAGGCGATTGCAACCATCCCAGAATGTTGACCATTTAACCCGACAGTTGGAGACAATTTGATAAACAAAAATCCGCAGGACACCATCCGGTAACTTTTTCACTCCATGTTACGCCGGGTGACAGCTTGCATACAGATCAGGGGTGGACCAACGCCTTATTGACTTCCTTCCTTTGTAATGGTCGAAATCTGAAGTAAAACATTTAATTGTTCTGAAATTTAATTCGTTTGTTTTTATATGTATGTTCTTCACATCCACCAATTTTTATCGCAAACGGACTACTCCTTCTTAATGCGTCGATTTTTATTGTTATAGAGTGTACTAGGGGGCCTGCCCCCTGCTCGCTAACGCTCGCCAACCCCCAGAGGATTGCTTCGCGAACCTATGCTCGTTTCGCTCGCCTCAATGAAGACATGTGTCCTAGCAGAAGGAATTGTTTACAAAATATGATGTACCAAAAACATATTTTTCAAATCTAAATATGTTGCTGTTTTTCAGAAAAGATAGTACCTCTGGAATCAGAATTCAAATGAAAACGTTGAGCAAATTTTGACTCGAAATGTGAGCGCTGATTTGGAAATTAAATACCCAGCATGTTGTTTGTGTGTACATTTTCCCAGCACTCAAACGACCCACACTTTTTCATTGAGTTTGTTGTCGAAAGTTGTAGTGCAAGCGTCTTGTTGAACTATAATTGTTGGCCCTGAAAAGGACAGTTTTTTAAATGGACCTGAAAAGATCCTCCGTTTTCTATTATAAACTAACTGCAACAGCTCATTAAAATTTCCTTTTTTTTTTCAATAAAATTTCATCCGATAACGCTATAAGTTCAATCGATGCGCGAGACTTCACGATAAACAAACAATCGTACAGTGTTGCCAAAACGCGATTACAAATAACGTCTTTTTTGCGTGCCACGTAAGAGATTTATATATATAGATACTAAAAAAGTGTTGAAACAATGATTTTTTTTTTAAATACGTTGCTAAATCGATTAATTATTTTTAAAATTTAAAATTTTTATAGTAGAAACGTGTTGAAACAATGATTTTCTTTTTTTTTTAAATACGTTACTAAATCGATTAACCATTTAAAAAAAATGGTAGTAAGTTGTCATTGTATTGTCTGTACTAAAGGCATTCAGTTTTAAAACACGTTCTTTTGTTATTGCACCTGCCATAAAATAGAATTTTCAACAAAAATGTATTCGCTTTTAAAAAAATACTTAGAGATAAATACCCTTAAGCTTATCCTTCCCTCAAACAAAGACGAAACCAAAAAAATTCAGGAATTCAGTTGAGCAATTTTGCAGGTAAAGAACTCAAGAAAGGGATTTCTAATCTCCCTCAAAATAAACTTTTGTTGTAGTTACCTTAGTGTCACCATGAGCCATTTTGTAGCTTTGTCATTAAGCAGGGGTTCGATGTCATATTACATGGATGGATGTGCATGTATACGATTTGTGTCCGTGATAAGTTGTAGAAATTATGAAATTGTCAATAAGTGTTAAAAAATATTTTAACTTAAATGAATTGGCATTTTTCTACAAAAGAGAAAAGTGACTATTCACATCATTTTTCCAATTCATACTTAATCAATTCGAACCAAGTAAGGTCAGATTACTCTGCAAGCAAATAAATAAAATTAGAAGAAGTAAAAATTAACCTTCCCCCCGATTTGGAAAAGCATCATACCATTAAATTAACACACCTTGTAGCACTTACGCAAGAATATACATAAGACGTTAGAAAATATTGCTACCACCGTTTTACGAGAGAATTTACTGTGCCCTTAAACTTCCTCTCTTGCATATTGTATATAATAATCGAGCTAAACACTAACCATTTAAACAAACCATACCGTAAGAAAGCACAGCTTACCTAACCTACTTTACATATTTAATCGTACATGTTTCGTTATTATATCGTCTATCATAACAACACTGTTACTGAAGTTGCCACACAAAGAACCTAACAATTAACTCACCTGAATATTTCGAAACATCTTGGAAGATTTCGAAAACCTCTTGCAAATTAGATGATAAGAAAATATTTTTAGTGACTCTTACATGGATTAATTTAAACGAGAATAACTAAGATATTAGAACTAACAACACGGAAAAGATAATGCATTTACAATTTATGCCTAAATAAACTATAGGTAAGTATATAACTTCTTAGGCCAGTTGCACACATCCGGTTTTTCAATGTGCGGCGCCACTGCGGCACCGAAGCCCAACTATGCACACATAACCGTGAAATGATGCAAGTATTCATTTCGCGCCTTTTGCGATAAATATTCTATAGAAGAAAACGTGTTTATTTCGCTTACTTGGTGTACAGAAAGAATATATTGAAACAAAATAGACAATACTGGATGCAACCAATTATTATTTAATGTTTATATTCCATTTATTTATGAAAACAAGTTACTTCAGACCGTAGAAGCGTGTGCGGCGAGCTGCGGTACGATTTGCACGCAAGTTGGACATGTGTGTCGCCTCTGCGGCGCCGGAGGCATATGTGCACTACTCCATTGGATCTAATGTATCTCAGACCGCACTTGCGTTGCGGCATGTTGAAAAACCGGATGTGTGCACCTGGTCTTAATGTTTTACTTGAAAAATATTGTAAAAAAGGGTAATAATTATAAAATTAACAACATACTCTAATTGTGTTCTTAATATATAACTGGCATAATGTTTCATGAAAACTTTTAAACAGCCTTTTCGTTTCCAAAACATTAATAACACCCATTTCAAATGTGAACGAGACATCGTCCATTCATCTGTCAGAAACAAATGAATTCAAATTACGAAGTCAAGAACGACTGGATCCTTTTGAGAAACGCCATCTTTTCGAGGTGATGCCATTCATCACTTGAAAAGAATAGCAAAGTAGAAAACATGATACGGTAAATGACGAAGTCAAGACTGAATCGCTTGAGAAACGCCATCTTTTTATGGTGATGCCATTCATCACTTGAAAAAAATTGTATTCGAAGTAATAGTAGAAGTAATTCATAACAAAGTAGAAAACATAATACGGTAAGTGGTAATTTTTAATTAACGTCATACTAGAGCAACACGACGGGCTATTGAAGACGGTCCGGGATCAATATCCTATGGAAAAGATCCGAAACATGATACGGGGGAAATGATACATACAGATGAGCTTTTCATGATGACGAGATCAAATTCTGGTCACTTTCCTCTGATGACGAGGTACTTCGTCCATCAATGTCTGGTCAGTTTTGCTAAGGACTGGATAACTTATAGAGACAATCGCCACAGATAGGTTAAACCACTTAACCATCCGTATGACACACCAGTTCAAAATTGTAGAGGAAAGCATCTAAATAGAAGCCAGTTACAGTTCTTAAACGTTGTCTAAGTCAGTAAATGTTTAAATTTCATTCACAATTTGTTTTCGTCCTCAGTATCACATCTCCTTTAGATGTTTACGAGCTGCACAGGCCCGAGGTGCTATGGTAACCTTTTCTCTTCACATGGGGCTCACTGTCTTTTGTAAACATAGAGTTCACTCTGCCGAATCACACAAACTATCTGTTTCAGCTTTCATAAAACGACTCTGTTTCCCAATTTCTCTTTTTCCGCTTGCACGATATTTTTTTACTTGACATTATCTTGTGTTTGGAGCATCTTGACCCAAACAACACTCTTTCCATCATAAAACGCCAAAACAACCAACCAATTTGTTTGCAATAGAAAAATCCCATTTGGGAGAACAACTTTATTTACTTACAAAACTTTATTTTAATACTTATAGAATAGTTTCATGGCAGGAATGAAAACAGGATGTTGATCCATTGAATGACCCATCAGATTAGGTTCGAGGGTAAACAAATCCTATATTCCATATAAGAAGAAACCGGTTCAAAGTCAACAGATACAAGGCCCAGGGCGAAGCCTTTTGAAAAGACAGAACCGGGAAAAATAAGCGAGGCAGTATAGAGGAAATGGATTTCCTTTGTAATGACCAATACAAGAGCTAAGAAAGGACGGAAGGAAGCATGGATTATGGAATAGCGCATAGAGAACTTTAGGAAGGAAGAGCAAGTAGCGACAAAAATGATATTTTGATACATTCTTCGCAGGTTTTATTCTTTAAACATCAGAAAGTCAAATCAGTTACGAGGATCAACCTACAGCTGCGAGGGTTAGGTTAGTCCTGAAGTGTCGTGACTCGGCTTCATAAATAAAAGTAACTGTAGAAATTCATGAAAAACTCTTCTTCATTGGAGTTCAGTGTTTTTTTTTTGTTGCAAAATCAGCTTTACCCGGGATCCGATGGATAACGGCAAAAAATCTGGGCTTCTAGTCAGATGACAAGGGGTTAGACTCGTCCAGAACCTGCTATCGTCTCATCAGAGGATGGATTTCGGCATTTACGTTAGCAGGCTTCAGGAGTTGACGTTCGGGTTACTAGTACCTCTCAGGAAAAGCCCAGTTCGGACTTGCTTCGCTCGATGACTCTCCTCGTCTCTCAATTCGTTTCGAAAAGACAGAGAGGGGACAAAACTACCCCTTTCGTTAAAAGAAGAAACCTTTTTCACCTGGACTGACACCAATCCAGTGGGAATCCCTAAGTTACGCCCATACAAAAGATGAAGCGAGGACCATCGAAGATCATAACAAACCCGTCCAAGGGATCGTGTCACTTTTTGCTTTATATTCAATACCGATGTAATACTTCTTGCATTTTCTAACAACTCATTTTTGAAAGAGGCCGTGATAGCCCGGTTTGTAGAGTCACGGATTAGCAACCGGAGGATAGCGAGTTTGAACCTCAATCAAACCAAAGACCATCGTGTATACGAAGATTAGTGCGCTTTAATTCTCTAGTGGCCTCAAATGCCCTCGTACGAAAAAGGGTGCCAGCTCAAGTGTTGACCTCGTCATCTGAACGTGATTAAAATCTGCGAGGTGTTGTCTTGGATTTGGATTTCTTCGGGATTGATCCCGGATCTTCTTCAACAGTTCATTGTATTACTGCTCCAGAGTAACTTAAATTCCACTATCCACCTAACTTTACTTGAAGAGAAATGCTCGAAAAGCGAAAAGTGGAAAATATTTAAAACAAGCACGCATGCGCAACAGCAGCTAAAATTCTCTGATTGGTTACGTCTGTACAGTCCGGTCCCGAGCACCCTTGAGACATTGGCAACTTGTGTGCGACACCCTTGGTCGCGAAGAACCCAGCGGGGTGTTTCGGAAGAAGGAAGCAGAGTGGACAGAGTAGGGATTGACCTTGCGAAGGCGTTTTGCTCGGAAATAATAGTTCTGTAAATTGATATTTCAAGTTTAAACAATCCAGTTAACTTGAAACTTTTATGTAACATTTGTAACTAACTTGTAAATAAACATTAATTTTAACTTAATTGCTCCGTTCCTTTTTTTTTTTTTTTGAACTTATATTCAATGATTCCTTCAACATTCTACAAATTTGCCACGGCGTGTTCATCCGAGCACATTTGAAAGAAGTAAGGAAGGAGAATTCGACTACGTCTATTCATAGTTGTGTCTTTATTCATATTCCATGCCTTCTTTAAATGTATTTAAAACGATATAAGCATTGATATGCACATTTCATATTTCCTAATGAAATAAATAGTTTCTAGTTCTAATCAACCAGATATCCTCGTGTACAAAAAAGGGCGGTGATCGTTAAATCTATCGTCGATTCAAATATCCTCACGTTGGAGTGTTCTGAAAGTTTGGCGAATGGGGTCCAGCTCAGGCGATACCTCGACATCTGACCGTGGTTCGGAATTACGTGGTGCTGTTCTCTGATATTTCCCTTTGAGTTTGATCCTGGACCGTCACCAATAGCCTGGCATGTTCCTCTAAAGCAGTGGTACCCAACTTATTATGTCCATGGACCCCTTCGTATTGCAAAAACCTGACCATGATCCCTGTTAAATCTGTCATACATTGTAAAGGGCGCTGTGTGAGCGCGGGGAGTGTTGTCTCTCACAGACTGTAGAGGGCGCTGTGTGAGCGCGTGGGTGACATTGAGGCTTGAGACACGGAGGAGAGAGGTACTCTCCTAGAGCTTAAGAAAACGCGGCTTCCTTAGCCCTAATTGGTACTAGGCTTCCTTAGCCTTAATGAGAGAGGTCCATCCACGACATTGTTAAGTTTGCTATTAATAAAGGTTGTTTTTGTTACAACAAATTGCAATAATTCAAATACAATCCACTATAGAATTATCGGACCAATTCATTGTGTGGTCCTTCGTGTCTCAAGCCTCAATGTTACCCACGCGCTCACACAGCGCCCTCTACAGTCTGTGAGAGACAACACTCCCCGTTCTCACACAGCGCACAGCAATGTATGAGAGATTTAACAATCCCCAAGTTGAATAACTCTACATAACTGCATAATAGAAAAACTACAAATTTAACTTTCATGTCTTGCGTGGTATTTATTTATTTAAACATAAATTTTGTTTATTTTTTTACTGTAGTATTTAGTATTTATTGAAAGTAGTTCTATTTATAAAAATACTACTACTATAATATATAGTAGTAGTAAATATGTTTTATACTTTTGTTTTAAAATACAAAAACACGTTTTTTTTTAAATTAGATAGGTGTACCTGATGGGATGATATGAGATTATTTATGTTAGGCTCTTTGTTTGTGAGTAACATTCTTAAGTCTCCACAAGCACTAATTTCCGACGGTTTCTCTTTTTTTCGTGATGAAGCTCATCTCTGCTCTAAATTCACGTTCTACTAAATAGGAAGACATGAAAGCAATTAACAGCTTCTGTACTCATTAACCCATAATGCAGAATATAAAATTGGTATCGGTTTTGTGACCACGATATGTGGTAACCTTGTTCAAACATTTGTTTCGGCTCCTCATTTGTGAATAATTCAATACATTGCTCCAGTGTCTTCTACAGTATATACTCCAGTATTAGTATGGATTCATCTGAGTTTGTGGGTCTACTTACAAAAGGGTCCAACACCCAATCGGGACAACCATGTGAAAAATGTCTTTAAATCTTTGGCTGAGGTCAGAATACCGTTAAGTGTTGACATCACGTTTTTGCAGTTTTGAAATATTTAAAAACTGAGAGCATTCTTCTCTTTGCAAAGTTACTCAGATGGAAAAAGTTTTGTAAGAAACTCAGATATTATACTTTTAATTTTGATTGAATTTAATTGATCACCTAGTAGCTTCAAATTGGTTTCGTTAAATTTGGCGAATAAGTGAGTAAATATAAGCTGTGTCATTTGTTGGAATTATTAAATTGAGCCTCAAATCATTGTCTTTACATTCCAGGAATTACAACACTGAATCGAAGAGTGCATAAAATCGATCCAAACATGCACCTTTAGACAACCAACGAACTTCCATGCTAAGTAATAAACTATTATAATAATCTTCATAATTTTCTGAGCAAAGTTGAGTAAAGAATATCTCTTCTAAGGTATTCCTTTTGATTGTATTAACTTCACTAATGAGATAATCTAATGAGCCATGAAAGCCTTCACTCAGATTTTTGGCGACTAAATGGTGTCGATGAATGACACAATGTACAGATAATACATTCAGTATAGCTTGTTTTAAGTATTCCAGAAAGCCTCGCTGTCGTCCTACCATTGCCGGAGCACAGTCATTAGCAACGGAGAAGATATTACTCAAGTCCCTAGCTTTTAAATCGAAAAACCTTTTTAATTAATTAAATATTGCTTCACCTTTCGTATCAGTTTCCAAACATTCGATAAATAACAATATTCATGGGAAAATTTTTCTTTTACAAGTCTCACAAAAGTTAAAAGTAAAGCTTCGTTCCCTGGTAAAGTTGCCGCTTCAAGCTATATAAAGAATTCAGATGTTTTTGTGTACTCACATAAAGAATTTTTAACGCACTGATCCATTTCGTCAATCCTTCTTTGTACTGTATTAGTACTCAATGAAATTCGTATAATATCGAAAGCTGGTTTATGCAGCACGGTGCGTGCTACCTAAATTACAGCTGGTATACTACGTCCTTCACCAATGGTATGCGGCTTTTCTGACTTTGCAATCAGTAAAGAAATGTTATAAGAAGCACGCAGTCAATCCACGTTGTCTCTAAGAGTTGTCGCAATGACGGTGTACTCAAATATTTTTATTTGACTGTTTTAAAAAAGTTAAATCATATTTTTTGTCGCTATGGACTTTAATCAAATGTTCCTTAAGCTTTGAAAGTTTCATTGATTCGTTTGACAAAGTTGCATAGAAGTCATATTGCATAAAAAGCATATAGGTAAAGTATTATATCCCGATAACGGAATAAAGCCAGATTTTAAATATGCAACACTATATATATCATCTGCATTTTTCCTTCGTCTCACATCATACTGTTATCAGTAAAACAAGACACAAATTTAAGATATTAGAAAATAAAACAAATTATTTCTTTTCCCAGGACCTAAAAATCGCTACAAATTTATTTATTGTTACTTATTTTAACTTTCATAATAATAAAATGGGTCATAATTATTTTACTTTATATTAAACCTTTCTCGGACACACCGACGTTGTTACTCCCAAATTAATTTTAATTTACCACAGACCCCCCCTCAGTGGTCTCCCCTGGGGGTCCGTAGAGACCTCTTTGGGAACCAATGCTCTAGTGCAACGTTAATTAAACAAGTACCGTATGAATAAAATCAGTCAAAAATATAAAACATATTAATGAATACTTCTTACTGGCGTGAGTGCTTATTTCCTATACATTGCAGGGGCGGACATGGCCGTGTGAGTTTATCCACTGCGCTCGCAACCTGCGAGTTGTAGGTGACACAGGTACGATTTCGATTTCTGTACACTTTTTACATCTTTGGTCAGTAAAATTTTCCTTGTGCGTGTGTGTGCATTACTTGACGTTGTCTGTCTTGTGTTTGGCGTTGCCTGATCAAATATTCTCCTAATACCATAAACCTAATGCCATACAATACAATGCATTGCTAAAAGTTACCACAATTAGTGTATGAATTACTTTAATTGCATCCCATTCACCTCTCCAAAGGCGATTCCGCATTTTTCCTCACAAAGACCCATTTCCCGTAAGCTCACATATTGTTTTCTGGACTGATTTTTATCTTCTATAGTTCTCGTTGTCTTTCATAGTTAGACTGCTGGGAATTTCAATAGTTTGGTGAGCTCGTATGTGCAGTTTTAACAGTATTCTGCAGTTCTAAAGCTTTAATCGGCCTGGGGTAAAGTGGTTGTAAGAGTAGCAGATAAGCAAACGAAAGGTTCGAATTCGAAACTCGATCCTACCAAATATCGTAGGGTATACGGGAGCTGGTGCACGTTTAATGTATAGTGATCTCAAATGTCCTCATGTTAGAGGGGTGTTGAAGATTGGTGAGTCTCAGGTGTGACTTCGTCATCTGACCGTGACTAAAAATTTCGAGATGTTGTCTTCGTAACTTTACTTTTGGGACTGATCCCGGATCGACATCAATGACGTTTGAGTACGGCGTTAATTTAAGTACCTACTTGCCATAGCCTAAATCGAGCAGGCTTAAAATGAGCGGAACATTTTGGCTATTGAATCCTGTAAAGGAAGTTGATTATATACTGCTTATATTCATTTGGGCCTCGTCAATATACTACACATGATGTCGATTTGTGTGTTACGTTCGTTAGAGAAATGTTAATAGTATTATACACTCAAGGAAATTTGGTTCAAACATGATTTTTATCAATTTTGTGTGTTACGTTCGTTAGAGAAATATTAATAGTATTATACACTCAAGGAAATTTGGTTCAAACATGATTTTTATCAATTTTATTTCCATTTAGTAAAGCTGCAGTGAAGGAATATTCAAAACTTCATACTCATGTCTATATCCAGGATTTAATTGAAAAAAAACTATTGTCAAGGTTATTATTTATTTTAATTAGTTTATTTTAGAATTTTCTATACTATAAAAAGCAACACAGAATTGACAATTTTGATCATTTTGATGATAACGTAACTCCTATTTATAAAAAGACTGGGAATAGTGACAAGGAACAAACAATGGGATGCTATGGAGACGTCCATGGCAACGTGGGGATCCTGCCCTTACACACACACACACCTGCCCTATCGCACGCCACACATGCCCACAACAGCGCGTTATGGCTCCTTTGCTAGCCGCACCCCTTTGGTAGCCATTTCTGGCACACGCACATTCTACGATCGGTTGTGTTACCGTTCAAAATTTCAATTTCGTTCGTAATAATATATTTTATTCGTGAAAAATCGGGACAATTTCGTTACTATTTTAAAATTGTCATATCTATATCTTATTACTGGAACCATGTTCAAAGAGAGAACCAACCCAAGTATTATTACAAAAAGGCGAAGACACTGTTCGTTCACTTTCCAGAGAAAACAGCGCAATAATCTACACAGATGGTTCCTCTGATGTTGACTGTAATAGAGGCGACGCAGGCATCTCCATCACTTACCCCTCAGGAAATAACGTCAAACTCAAAATACCCACTGGCCAAATTGCTTCAAACTTCACTAGCGAATTAATCGCTATTAGAGAGGCTCTTACCCATTGTCGCTCTCATTATCTAAACGACTCAATTAAAGAAATTGTAATCTTCTCAGACTCAAAATCAGCACTCGAAGCCATACATAATGGTAAAACAACAATAACGCAAGAAATTAATACTCTTCTCCATTTACTAAATATACCTTGCACTCTCCAGTGGATCCCAGCTCATGTTGGAATTGAGGGGAACGAATGTGCAGATGCCCTTGCAAAGGAAGCACGCGACAAAGATCAACCTCGAGTAGTCACCTGTGCAGATGCGAATGCCGTCGCCAGGCGAAGAATCTACAACCAGCATTTTAGCAAGGCAACAATCCCCGCGATCTAAACTGCCCAAGAAACCTCTCCTCTACAATAGCTAGACTACGTACTGGACATTTCAAAGGCATGAAGATTTCACGAACTAATATAAAATCCTATCCCATCTGCAGGTACTGTCCCCAATCGCAACTAACTCCAGATAATGTTTTTGACTGCCAGGCCATTATTGGTTCCCTCTTTCAACTTGGAGCACCCCCAATCGAAATCCTCCATAGCCATCGAGCTCCAGAACTTGCAGATCTTGTCACCAAGGCTTTTGAAGGACTCTAAACTTTTGCACTAGTACTGTATGCATAGACACGACAACAACAACAACAACATTACTATTAGTTTTTAAACTTGAAAATATCACAGTATACCTTAGAATATATTCTTTCTTACGGTACCCTTATTTTTAAAATTGGTCAATAAATAAATTCGATGCAATCATAAGTTGGTCATACAAATTTCGGAAAATTGGCATATTTTCGCTACTATTTGTTAAAACTGTCATATCTACAGCTTAATACTATTATTTTTTTAATTTGAAACATCACTCAATACCTTAGATTATACTCTTTCTTGTGGCACAATTATTTTTTAAATTGGTTAATAAATAAAAAGTCGATGGAATTAAAACTTGGTCCAACAATTTTCGGAACTTTTAGATCGTAATTTCCGATACAAAACTAAAACTGTCTCATATCAATAACTCTACTATAAGTTTTAAAATTTCAAAATACCACGTGAAAGATTAAAATGCACCTTTTCTTACGGTAAAATTATTTTTAAATTGGTTCATAAATAAATTCGATGCAATCAAAAGTTAGTCATACAAATTTCGTATTTTTTTAGAACGCGGAGCAGTCGTTATTCTTCACGAAAATGAAGGTTATATTTTCTGACTAACGGGTTTGCCAGATATCAAATTTATCAAAGCAAAAATTGCCATAGAAGCGATTTTTTTGGTTTGGCGAGAAAAAAGGCTAGTTTTCTTTCACTCTGTTCTCAGACGGTTTACCGAGAATGTACTGATCAGAAAATTACGAAATCAACATGGTTTATTTAAATTGGACAGGGAACAAGATGCAGAAAGTTTTTTACTGATACGGTTGCTCCTTTGGGGGTGCATTAAGTGTTAAAGTAGAAAAAAAGGGAAATTACTTTGAAAAGGAGTCTTGGTTTGTGAAGCAATCACCGGGTATTGGCGAGCGTTAGCGAGCAGGGAACGAAGCCCTCGATGTGACTTAATGTACCGAATTAATAGGATAGTTTTGCCGTCCAGGAGATTGACTCTGCGAAAGAAATGTTGGTTTTTCGAAGCAAACCAAATCGGATCTGTGAAAGGAGTGTTGGTTTGCAAAGCAAACCAAATGTGATTGCGTAACAGGCCCCTGCGGGTTGGCGAGAGTAAGCGAGCAGGGGGCGGAACCCCCTAGTATCTTATAAAATCATAATTGATGTTCCATTTTATAATTATAATTTGAATTTAGAGTTGATGTATCTGAGTTAAGACAGCGGAATGGTGTGCTCACATTTTAACATTTCTAAGCATTATGAATCTTCTTTTGTAAATGAATTATTACTAGCCTAGCAATCTCGAATTGCGTTTTTCCTATACAGATTCCAATTCAAAATATGACACGCATTTGCTCACATTCCACAAAGTCATTGGTCTAATACATAATGATGTGTTGAATTTCGCTCCGAAAGAATAAATCAAGTGTCTAAATATGTATTAATGTAATGTCTTTCTTTAGAAAAAAGATAATGCCATAAAGTCATTTAAAATTTTTTTTTTAATTCGTTATTTAAATACATTAAAGTACCCAGTGAAATAAAGTACTTTTAAGTTCTATTTGAAAATAAGTCATATTACGGTGAGAGAAATTAGACGGGTAACCATTAGTTCTAATTCAAAGATTTATTTATCTTAATTTTGAAGTTCCCATTGCACGGTAATTGAAATCAGTAAATTTCTTGTTTTTCACGTTTCAAATTTTTTTTATTCCATTGAAACCTGATACTCAACAGTCAAGAAACATCTATCATTCTAAATAGGTACATGGTTTCCATTTAGGAATCCAACACCTGAATTGATAAAAATTCCACATAGGATCAGTTTGAAACTGCATAACAGTTAGAGTAAAGCTAAATCTCTCTATCTCTATATCTTTATGTTAAAAAAAAGTTAACGCCGCCGACGACGACGCCGCCGCAGGATTGAAAACTGTGTTGTTTAGCTCAATTCTTAGATGATTTCTCAAGAAAGTACTGATCGGAAAAAAACAAAATTAACATGGTTTGTTCATCGTATTCCCTGGACAATTATAAGGTTTTTTTCCGATGCGGCTATTAGTATAGGGTTTATTAAGTGTCAAAATTAAAGAAGCGAAATTTCTTACGCGAGTGAGCAAAACACATACATATTTTCAGTTTTTAGCCCTGAGTTTTTTTTAAAGAGTACCTCTCAACGTAAATTTTTGCAGGTTATCGAGTTTTTTTTTGGAAATTTCAATTTGGTTCTTGGTATAATATTTTTTTGAAATTCGGGGAAAATCGGGACTTTTTTGTTACATTTTTTTTAAACTGCCGTATCTATATCTTATTACTATTAGTTTTTAATTTTTAAAATATCGCAGTATACCTCAGAATGTACTCTTTCTTACGGTACTGTTATTTTTTAAATCGGTTAATAATTAAATTGGATGCGATCAAAAGCTGGTCAAACAAAATTCGGAATCTTTGGATATTTTCGCTACTTCTTGTTAAAATCGTTATATCTACAGCAAAAACCATTATTTTTTTTAAATTTGAGAACATCATTACATTACACTCTTTCTGATGGTACAATTATTTTTCAAATTGGTTAATAAATAAAATCGATGCAATTAAAAATTGGTCATACAATTTTCGGATCTTTCAGATCGTAATTTCCGATACAAAACTAAAACTGCCATATATATATCGTATTACTATTAGTTTTTAATTTTAAAAATATCGCAGTATACCTCAGAATGTACTCTTTTTTACGGTACAATTATTTTTAAAATTGGTTCATAAATAAATTCGATGCTATCAAAAGTTGGTGACACAAATTTCGTATTTTTTATTTCGCGAAGCAAATTTGCTGAGCGTATCAGGGTTGTATTTTTGACTATCGGGTTTGCCAGGTATCTAATTTACCGTAGCAACAATTGCCATAAAAATCTTTTCTTTTTATTTAGTGAGGAAAAAGGCTCGCTTTTTTCCCTCTGTTCTCAGACGGTTTACCGAGAAAGTACAAAGTACAGATCGTAAAGTTTGGAGATTAACACGGTTTACTTAAAATTGTACAGGGAACAAGATGCAAAAGATTCTTTACTCATGCGGCTATTAGTTTAGGGTGCATTAAGTGTTAAAGTAAAACAAAGTGAAATCACTTGCGAAAGAGGTATTCCTTTGCGAAGCAAACCAAACGAAATTGCGTAGCAATCCCCGGGGTCGGCGAGCGTAAGCGAGCATGGGCCGGAACCCTCGCTGTGACGTCATGGACCGTAAAGTGAAATCAGGATAATACAAATTATTCAGATAGTTTCACTCTGCGAAAGGAATGTTGGTTTGCGAAGCAAACCAAATGGCATATGTAAAAGTAGTGTTGGTTTGGAAAGCAAACCAAATGGGATTGCGTAGCAATCCCCGTAGGTTGGCGAGCGTAAGCGAGCAGGGTGCGGAGCCCCCTAGTTTAAATAAAACTTTGTGCGATGCTCGTGAAATGAATTACATGGATAGATAAAGCAAGCATACTTTTTCGACCAAAGTAAATTTCTGATTCTTGCATTTTCCTGTGATAAAGAAACAGTCGGTATGAGAAGAACATTTTTAACAACCCTAATATAGTATATTACTATTTTATAATTATTGTCAACAGCTGTACAATTACAGTTTCATTGTAAGTGCTCAAAGTAACAACACCAATAGTAAGGCACTCCTGACAGCATCTATAGACGAACATACAAACACACCATCCGCCAAACAACGAACTCTAACGAATCCAGCTAGCGCTTGAGAACATATATCCTGAAAAAGCTTTCTGATAAAATCTTTAATTTTATTTTCTCTACCACCTCTTAAAGCTTTTGAAAAAGTTTTGATAACGCTTCCATAGCAGGAGCTCCCAATCTTTTATTAACTGCGTACCATTTGAAATTTTTAGAAATTTTTGGCGTACCACCAGTTTCATATTTTTTTAGAAAGAGATATCTAATGTCAGAAAAGTGCCCAGTGGCTTGTTTTGTTTTAATTAAAATACTAAGAAATCTTCATATTTTATGATTAATGCACTTGTATTTCGTATTAATGATGTGTTAATGAAGGAAAAAATAAAACGAACATTGAAAATTACAGTTTTATTTTTTTCTCACAGGTCTAAAAACAACTAATTTTAAATAATTAGTACAAACTAAGCAAACAAATATTAACGTAATCAAAAATCAATTTTTAGTGCGAAACTTGTTGTTTGTCTTTTATTAAAATATGAATATCAGGAGCAATGGTGCTTAACTTCACTCTTAAGTCCTCTTCGACACTTACTCTGTTTCTATATTTATTTTTTATATACAAAAGTTCAGAATAACCACTCTCACATAAGTAACTAGTAACAAATGACATAAGAAATAGCATAACGTGGTTGTACATACTAAAATATGGAATAAACTTCGTATAATATTTGGGTCGCTCGTATCATCCTTAGGTACCACCTGAAACATTGCCGCGTACCACCGGTGGTACGAGTACCACCGGTTGGGAATCACTGCTCCATAGCATTTGGTAAGCCAACATTCCTGGTGATTGTCAAGACTAATGTCGAGGTATCTCGTGATTAGCAAAACATACCAGGTCTTGGTGGATGAGATTTCTCGTCATAAAAAAAAGACAGTGTATATCTTAATTACGTCCTCTTAACAAACAGGTCTTGATAACGAGATATCTCGTCATCAGCATGAGAGGTAAAACCTTTATGGACGAGACTTCTCGTTAAAACTACCTTGAAGCGTTAAAAATAATTGAATTGGTGGAAAGTTGGAACATAAATACTAACCACGGAAAGCAACTAACTTATTTAGAAAGATAGATAAAGTTACCTGTCAATTTTTAACACTGCATTTAATAAACTACACCACTAATACTTGAAACACGAAAAACAATTGTGTTTAACTTATTTTAGCGACTTCAGGGTTGAGGCAAATTTTAAAATTCAATCTAGATAATTTTTAAATTAATTTAATGAAATTTAATTATTATTGTTTTCTTTGGAATGACTTGAGATATGATTTTTGGTTAGCGGCGAATTTTAAAATTCAATCTAGAAGATATTTAAAGGAATTCAATAGTTTTATTCTCCATCGATTTTCAACATCTTTCTTACGCGAAAAAAGAACCTCCCTAATCTTGACTTTTTCTACCCACGTGACCATGCCGACAAGCTTGGAACCATGCCAAGTTTTTTTCATCGCGGAAAACGCTCAGAAAATTAATTTTTCGTTTCCGCTTTGATTTGCACGGAGGAATTATTTTCCAGCCAGACAATAAATCTTTTAACTGGAGTCACAGTTCTTTTGTTCTATCTCCTAGACTGTTAAAGATAGAGTAAAAATTTCAACGGATTTGAAATCTGCGGGAAATTTCACTTTATATTGATACCTAAAAATATGATTTTCTTTAAATAAGTAATTTTTAAATTGAATACATCCTTATATTTTCGCAAGAGATTGTGACGTCACGTGAAACAGGTTGCATCTTCTGCCCTTCGCGTTAAAAAATAAATAAACAAATTACATTTCCTGTCCTATTCCATTTCAGGAAATGATAGGGAAAAAAACCTTTTGACTGGGAGTGTTAATTTTTCTTCGTAAAATCGGAATTGCTAAAGATAGATTGAAAATTTAACCACCAACACCACGGGCACGGGCAACACCGGGTTAGCCACGTAGTGGCTAGTATAATATAAAGCTATGTTCAAACGTAGTAGCAGAATTTAAAATTTGTAAAAGGTATATTTTGGAAGAAAAAAAATGTTTTCTTGCAACACTGGTAAAACAATCCGAGATTAATAACGAAAAGTATTAATGATATTTCCTTTTTCCCATGGAGATTTTCAAGTAGCGTTTACCCCTCTCTGTATACTCAAAACAAATAGAATGGGGTAATATGTAACCTGTGTTACCTGCAGGGTTCTTGTGTACCAAATTTAGTATTGATTTATGAATTGGTGTAGATTTATAAAGAGAGCAGACGTCAAATCTGCTTAACACAAGTAGATTAATATGCAATGAAACTCGTGCTATGTTACAAATATTTCTATTTTCATTTGGTATGTAGGTATATTAAATGCGTTGCAAAGTACTTGCATAACTGGCAATTGGCGACGATTCGCGATCAATCACGAAGGGAAAGACCGAGGACGACACCGTGACATTTGAACCACCATCAGATGACTAGCTCAATTCCTGAGCTTGCACATATCCGTCTCACCAAAATTCCATACCAAAAAACATGCGACATAGTTAATGTGTACCAACGCCCAAGTACATAACCACGGTCTTTAGATGGATTAAATTTTTATCTTCGAAACTTTCCCGTTGTTAATCCGTTATTCTACCACCGGCAACCGATGTCCATTAAACCTTTCATATACAGAGACTGTTCACACATTTTTTAGACAGTGTATATTGTATTCACAAAACTAAATTACATAAAATTCTTGTGTTTTAAATCTTCTATTTGATATCCCTTATTCTGAACTATCTTTCGACACCGTAATTTCCAGGATAATAATGCCTTTTGAAGTGTCAGAAGAGGTATTCTATCCCATTCCTCCTGAACTGCTTTCCAGAGTCCTGTGAGATTTGTGGGACGACGTTTGGATAATGCAGATTTAAAAAGTCCGAAAGCACAAAAAACCATAGGTGATACATCGGGAGATTTAGTAGGGATATCAGTGAAGGGTATGGCCTTGATACCGGTTTTTTGTTCCATTTCTTTTAGGAAATTTACAGTGGATTTTGATGTGTGACTGCTTGTTTTGTCTTGATGGAGTTCCACAGATTGATGGCACTGTGGGTAAAGCGATGGTATTTCATTCAGAAAAATTGACGATAAAATATGTTCCTGATAGTATTTGGAGTTAATCTTGACATTTTTTGCCACTCTCTTTATTTTTAACTTGCCATTATATGAAAAACCAGCAACAATCATGAATCCCTTAGAAAAACTTTCTTTCGATTCTGTGAACCATGTACTTAAATTTTTTTTTCTCCCCTTTTATGATTATAAATGTTTTTTTTTTTTATGCAATCATTTAAATACACCCATGATTCATCTATTGTGACAATTTTTTCCATTTTTCTTTGGATAAGTGTTTCTTATATAGAATTCGGCAGCTTGTCCTACGTTCAGCGATATGCTTTGGAGAAAGACGATGCACATTGCGTTTTTTCCCTTTCTTAAGATTTAAATCAACGTTTATCATTTTGTTTACAGTGGACACGGAGCATTTTAACGATTTTGCAACTGTCCTTTGACTAGGGGGATTTTCTTTTAACATTAAACAACATACCTTTGCAATAGTCGAAGATGTCCGTTTCTCCATTGGATACTTGTTCGGAATTTTTGTCCCACTTGAGGCTCCAATTTGACGTTTTTTTCCTTTCATGTTGACGATATTACCTATCGACGCTTTAGATATCACAAAACCATGACTCTCACATCGTTTTTGGATAACGGAATATGAATATTTCTCTTCGGAAAGAGCATAAATATAGCCTTCGAACCGCTGCTTCGTTAAAAACGCCATTTTGATTAAAAACAAACCTCTCAAGCCGAAGACGATAATTTTGACTTTTAAAAACATAGTACAACTACAGTTATTTCTTTTGCAGCAAACGATTTTTATTACAGCTAGCCAAAATCGTCTAAAAATGTGCGAACAGCCTCTGTATATAATGAAAATATTTTAACTTGCCTTTAGAAAACATATCGTCCATTCATTCATAACACCAGATCACTTAACCCATTCATGGTTAATGTTAGCTCAGGTGGAGACCGGGATACAATTACCTACCAATAATTACCGACAGTACATGCGTACTACAGCGTTGTTGAAAATATAAAAATATTAGGAAATGAAATCGCTTATAGTTAACACGAGGGGAAGTAATAATAAAAGATGACAAAAGGAACAATTCCAAACAAAAAGACAAAGGATTCCAGACCAAAGGAACAAAAATGTGTTGCCATATTCCCAGGAGATTGGTAACACACTCCAAAACTGCACGTAGCTACAAAAAAAAGTGTTTCACCTTTCCTGAAAACATTACTCCCCTGTCATTGTTGTAATATTAATATGGAGGGGAGGTACCAAAGTTCGAGTAAAAAAAATGAGCATCTGAAAGTAATTACAACATTTTAAACTAATGATACTGACTGAATAAAAAACGTTCACCAAGGTGGATAAAAAATTTATCTGTCTGTTTCCACCACATACTTAAAAACGAGCTTATCCAGAAATTGATCTGTGTATTTAAATAAGTCATTTTTGTATTGTATACATATTTGTATGCAATTTAACAGCTTCATAATAGATGAATAATAATAAGTGTAAATGAACAATGCAACAAAGTTTAACAACAGTTTGCTGTATGCATAAACTATTATTTAACAGCACACTACATTATTATTTGACTTGGGCCTGTTGTTTATTTACATTGTGTGTCATTATTTGTGTGTTTTTAAATTTTATTATATTGTTTACTTGTTATTATTATTTATTTATGTATTCCAATATTTTTATGTATACAAAAAAATTATTTCTTTACATATGGAAATCAATTTTTCGTTTTGTGCGCTTTTATGTATGTAATGGAAGTAGAATGGAATATTCAAATATTTGCTTGGAACATTTAACACGTAAATAAATAAGTTTGTACGTATACAAAACATAATTTTAACAAATAAATAATAATATGTGAACAAACAATACAACAAGTAAATAGTAATGATGTAAATAAAAACGTTTTGAGAAAATTTGTTTATTTACGTATGCAAATCGAATTTTTGTTTTGCGCGCTTTTTGATATGTGGTTGTAGCAGGAAGAAAACTTTCCTATTCACCCCGCTGTTCGGAACATTTTTTGTTCAGTCAGTTTCATAAGTTTAACCACTTGGGTACAGATGTATTGCAAAAAGTAGCTCGGATTATCGTTTGCACATTACTTATCGATATATTTTCGTATTATCGTCTGTACACTTATTACTGTTATATATTCGCATTATCGTTTGCACACTAGTTACTGTTATATTTTCGTATAATTTCGTTTGATGAGAATGGCAATAATATGAAAGAAATTGCACAGCTTCTGATCTCCGAGTTCATTCCAAAAAAGAATGTCTGATAAAACAGCCGTGTAAATATTTCAATGTATGGAGAGAGAGTCAGATTAAATAAAGTGTATTTTTATAGAGAACACAATTGAGTAATTTTTTATTCGATGAGTGTCGTAACACCAATCACTCTTGCTAAAAGCAAGATTGTACATGTTTAATTTTGTCCTAGTCTGAATGACGAATTAGACTCGTCATCCGTCACTTAGGACAAACAAGTGCATGACGAGTCTCAGTCGTCCAATGCACCGAAGGAGTTAAAGTGTTGTAATTACTTTCGGATACTGATGTAAAATGGACATGCATGTAAAATTCGCATTTGCCACAGCAGGCTCACCTGGATAATACATGAACTGGATTTTTTCCGTCGTGGACCGCAATTCGCCTATCACCCATGCGTTAGTCCCGTTGTCCGAATCCATGGGCTTGATCATATCTCCCTCACGTGCTCATGTTATTCCCTGCTCTCTCCACGCGGCTGATCTCCCGAACTGCGGGAACACGCACTCGCGCGTCCCGATCCCGACTCCAGGAACAACACGTCCCCCTGGTGGCCGGCGATCTATCAATAGGGAGGGAATGGGATCCTAAGATTCCTTTTCTTCACTTGAAGGATTTTGATACGTTTGAATTTCCCACTGGTGGTGAGTGTGGTTTCCGATCTCTTTCGGGCCGTGGTAGTCCGGTTAGAAGAGTGCCGGATAAACAATCGGAGGGATGTGAGTTATAAACGTGGTTCAACGTCGTGTACGCCGCGGCTGGTCCACGTTAAATTAGTCGTGGCTTCAACCGTTGTATAGAAGTTTTGTGAGTTACGAGCTCTTTCGTGCGGTTGTAGTGCGGCTGGAAGAGTGCCGGATTAACAATCGGGGAGTTGTGAGTTCGGAACTTGTTTCAACCAAGGACCGTCGTGTGCATGGCTTCTGGTGCACGATAAATCTGTCGTAGCTTCAAATATCCTCACGTTGGCGTGATGTGGAAGTTTTGACAGTTCCAATCTCTTTCGGGCGGTGGTAGTCCGGTCGGGTAGAGTAACGGATAAACAATCGGAGGCTTGTGAGCTTGAAACTCGGTACCATCGTGTACCCAGGACTGCACTGTACGCGGCGGCTGGTCCACGTTAAATCTGTAGCCGCTTCAACTGTCCTCACGCTGGCGTGATGTAGAAATTTTGAGAGTTCCGTTCACTTTCGGGCGGTGGTAGTTCGGTTGGTCGATTGACGAATAAACAATCGGAGTTTGATGAGTTCGAAACTAGATTGAACCGAGACCCGTCGTGTATACGGTCATGTTAAATCTGTCGTGGCTTCAAATGTCCTCACGTTGGTGTGGTGTGGAGGTTTTGAGAGGTCGGGTGCCAGCTCAAATGTTGACTTCCTCATTGAAGCTGCGGGTTCAAGATTACATGGTGCTGTTCCTCGGTTCCTTCTCTTGGGGATTGATACCGGAGCTTAGTCAATAAATAGATCGTTGTGTTCCAATTCCACGTTTATTTTTTACCGACCTACCCTGGATCACGATCTACTACTATGCTCCCTACTCTAGGATAATTCTTTTCTCTCCTTCTTCTTTTGTCCTCCTCTCTCATTACCATTATCAATCTTTTTCGTCTTTGAGCAGGACTGGCCACTTACAGTGGCGGATCAAGTAGATTTGAAGCCCTCAGCACACAGATAGCTCTGGGGACTGTTGGCCTGGTTTCTCTCAGATTGTTTTGCATTTTTTGGGTAGGTATTTTGATTATCCGTCGTCAAGAGCCTGCTCTAGTACGACGTTTAGCTCGTGATCAGTCCCCAAGGATAAGATCCAAGAAAAGCACATCGTTATTTAAAGCCACGAGCAGACATTTGTATTGAGAACATTTTGTGGGAGAAGATCTGTCGCCGCCTCAATTGTTGAAATTTGGAGAGGGGCGCGACAGCTCAGATCTTGTTTGTCATCTGTCCATGGTTTAAAATAACGAGGTGTTGTCCTCGGATCTTTCCTTTCGGGATTGGTCCCGGACCATCACCAACAACCGTTATGTTTCAGTGCGATGTTAATTCAACTACCTACCAACATATGTAACTATTACTGCTTATTTCCACTTGGACAACCACACGAACGGGCTCTTAGATATTCAGTACATAAGAAGTAGGCAAATGGGGAAAACCAAATGAGTCAGTGTAAACAAAAAGAACCAGGGCTTGATCCACTCCAAAAAAAAGCGTTCTTGTTAGGTAGGTAGGTATTCAATCAACGTCGTACTTGAGCAACACAACGGGCTATTGACGACGGTCCGGGATCAATCCCTCAAGGGAATGATCGGGACAACGTCACATAATTTTGAACCACGGTCTGATGACGAGACAAACACCTAAACTGGCACCCTACTCTCCAAACTTCCACACCACGACAAACGTGAGGACATTTTAGGCCACTACAGATTTAACGTGTACCTATCCCCTAGGAACACGGCTGTGTTCGTTCGATTCGAACTCGCATCCGTTACTCCCACCGCGGTCCAAGAAAGCGTGCTGTCCAAGGAAAAAGTGTATGGCCTCAAAAATGCTGATGGTGTGCAGATGAGATGGTGATTTTGTGCAGATGAGGGATCTATGGAATTTTATGACACCTTCCTTTAAGTATACAATCATTCGTATCGCTCAACAAGCATACCGACCCTGACCCATCGGAGTGATCAAAAGGATAATATCACTATCTTTGAGAAAATTTGAAAAATTAACAAATGTGTTTATTTACACTCATTGTCATAAAAATTTGTGCACCAAGAAATAATTGTGGGATCGTAATGAAACTTGGCATGAAGGTACATGTCGGCCAGATATGCAAATGATTAGAAATGCAGCGTGATTGCGCATTGCGTAATGCCACTAGATGGCGTTGAACTTCGTTCTCCTTGGAGTATAAAACAGATAAGCAGAACTTGTTTGAGTGTACTTAATCTTTTGCAAAGGAAACGCTGAGGTAGACATGCCGTTACGCCGCCATCGAAGACAGCATGAGCAGCTGTGAGAGTTCGAGAGGGGAAGAATCATCAGGATGATGGAAGCTGGGTGGTCAGCTCGGCAAGTAGCTTGTCAACATCTACTTATCCTCCAAAAACAGATAAAAGCCACACGCAGAAGAATGCAGAAGGATCAAGACGCAGCAACCAGAGAACAGTTTAAAATAAAGCTCCGAAAACTGAAAGCTAACTATAAAAAGGAAATAAACAAGGCCAAAGGCACTGCATGGAGATCATTCTGCACAAAGGCTAACAACGCATTCGGAACAACATTCAAGATAGTCACTAACAGACAACAGCCCAGCAACATAATCCACGCTACAACAGGATTAACTCCCTTTTAAACCAAAGCAAACCTAATTAATGTACTCAACAACATTTACAGACCAGACTCGCCATCTCAAGACACATACGAAGACACACTCACAAGAAACAAGACCTTCCCACCAAGTACTACCCCCACCACGCCACCCTTCACGAGCAGAGAACTCAAACATATAATCCTCAACGCACCAAAAGACAAGGCCCCAGGACCAGACGGCATTGACGCCACTACACAGCGACTCATCTTAGAAGCAGATGCCACCAAACTACTAAACTGCATGAATACCTGCAAGAACCTCCGCTTTTTCCCAACGGCCTTCAAGACAGGAGAGGTGGTCCTGTTTCCAAAACCCGGAAAAGACCCATCACTCACCGACTCCTACCGTCCAATCAACCTACTGCCCATTATGGGCAAAACGCTGGAAAAACTACTACTTTTAAGATTCCATAAATTCGTATCTAATTACAATATACTCAGCAATAAACAATACGGCTTTAGAACCGGACGTTCCACAGAAAACGCATTAAAGGCTATCATTGACAAAATAGACCACAATAAGACAAACCGGAATCACACTTGCATTATTTCACTAGACATCAAAGGTGCGTTCGATTCCATGTGGTGGCCCTCTCTATTTCATAAGCTACACAAGCATAAATTCCCACCCGACTTAATAGATATAACAAAAAGCTATCTTTACAACCGCAATGTCACCCTTCATCATGGCAATACTTCAATAACCCACAAGCTCCAAAGAGGATGCCCGCAAGGCTCATGTTTCGGACCATTCCTATGGCTACTAGTGGTAAACGATCTACTACTACAAACATGGCCAACAAACTGCGAAATCCAAGCGTACGCAGATGATATCACCATAGTCATATCGGGCAACAACAGAAGTATTATCGAGACAACAGCCAGCGAAGCCCTCGAAAGGATACAAACTTGGTGCCGACAGGAACAACTGACACTGTCCGAGAGCAAGACAACGGCCATGATAATAGGAGCACAAAAACCACTCAAAAGAAACCCAATACTCCAAAGCGGCACCATAAGAGTCAAAATAGTCAAGCACATCAGACTACTGGGCGTGATACTAGACAATAAGCTATCCTTCCTCCAACACATCGCTCACCTAAAAACAAAATGCCTCCAACTCAGCAATAACATGGCACACACGGTGGGAAGAACGTGGGGCACAAAGCCAAGGTTCCTCAAGATATGGTATAAGGCAGTCGCTGAGAGACAAATATGTTACGCAGCAAGCATATGGGCCCAACAACTATCCCAACGCAATATCCAAAAGTTGCAAAGCCTCCAGCGCCTTTTCACTGTCCGTATACTTAGAGCCTACCGCGCCTCCCCAACAAATGCTTTACAAATACTTGCAGGAACCGAACCACTGCACCTAGTGGTACATAGAGAGGCAGCGATTACAAAACTAATTAGACTCCAGCAAGACATACATTTCCTAGGAGTCCTCTACCACACAAATGACTACGAACACGACGCGGACATCCTTAAAGAAGATACTTGGACAACTGACTTTGACACAGTAGGCACACAAGAACAAATAGAGACCGATTTAACAATTTACACAGATGGATCCAAGACGCCACACGGAGTGGGAGCGGCCTTTGTGGCATATAGGGAAGGAAGAGAAATATACACCAGGAAAATAGAGCTTGATAAAAATAATACAGTGCCGCAAGCGGAGAAACTTGCAATCTTTTTCGCTCTTGCTTGGGCACAGCACCAAAACTACGATAAATGCAATATTCTCACAGACAGCCTCTCCACAGTCAAAACCCTACAACAATTTCAAACCGAAAATTCCATTGCCCAAAAAATAAGAGCACTACTACAGGATATCCACAACACGTTCATTAACTGGGTCAAAGCACATATTGGCATAATTGGAAATGAAAGGGCTGACCAGCTAGCCAAGGAAGCAGCAATGGGCGAAACGGATTTCAAGGTCTCCGCCAAACTACCAAAATGTCACGTGAAAAGCTCAATGAAAAAGGCAGCCATGCAAATATGGCAGGAGGAATGGGAAACAGGAACAACAGGAAGCAGAACCTTCACTTTTTTCCCAAAAGTCAACCCCAGAAAAGAGCCGTATGGTCCCTACCTCACGTCATATTTCACAGGCCATGGACCCTTCCCCAGCTACTTGAGCTGATTCAATGTGGCAAATTCTAGCAACTGCACCTGCGGACAAACAGGAACGCCCAATCATTACATCTTCAAATGCCCTCTAACGTGTTCTCATCATCTCACGCAGCCATCAGATGTTAATTATGCGGCATGGGCAAAAAACACAGCCAGCAACGATCAAGCCCAGTCAAAGATAATATCAGTCATGAGTTTCCTTTCGGACAACATAGACTACCTCATCCAATAAACTGTTCAGGTGCCTCTACATATCCGGATACAAGAGTATCTTGACCACGACTACAGACTAATTTGCCTTTTTTTGTATGTAACTTTGTATTATTACAGTATACATAATGTAGTGCATAACGGGAAACCTCATTATGAGAAGTTCTGACCATGAAACCATAGAAAGAGTGCCTTCACGGTTTAAACCAAACCACTTTTCCGCAGCGTGTCCACAAAAAACCACTTTTACCTGTCCTATGGATGGGGGGTAAGGGGGACACCTGCGGTGTCCAAGTCCAAGTAGCTTGTCAAGTAGGCCGTTCTGATTTTACTGTGAGGAGGTGTTGGGTCCAGTGGACAGAAGAGACGCCATTTACACGGCGACCAGGCTTCGGACGTCCTCGACAGACCAGTCGTCGTGTAGACCGTCACATCATACGAAACGCACGCGTAGAGCCAACTGCTTCATTGGCCGCTATCCAGACACACGCAGCACCTTCAGTACGGGCCCCTGTGTCTTCCTGAACCATCGCAAGGCGCCTGGCTGAAGGACATCTGGTATCGCGGCGCCCATTACGTGTGCTGCCAATGAAACCACACCCACCGACGCCTCCAATTAGAATGGTGTCGCGTACTACGGGATTGGACTACAACAGAATGGAACCAGGTCGTCTTCAGCGACGAATCTAGATTCAATTTAAGCAGTGATGACAATCGTGTTCGTGTGTGGAGGTCCCGTGGTGAACACCTCAATCCTGCCTTCGTTTTACAGCGACACACCGCTCCCACAGTTGGTGTGATGGTATGGGGCGCCATTGCTTACGATACACAGTTACCCCTAATATTGATCCATGGCACAATGACAGCCCAGCGGTACGTCAATGACATCCTTCAGTCAGATGTGAGCCACTCATGGCAGGGCTCCCAGGAGCCATTTTTCAACAAGACAATGCTCGGCCACACACAGCAAGGATGTCACAGGACTGCCTCCGCCACATTACCACCCTTCCCTAGCCTGCTGGATCCCCAGATTTGTCACCAATGGAGCATATCTGGGATCATTTGGGACGGCAAGTTGGACACCCTACGAGTTTGACGAACTAGAGGCGCGTTTACTGCACCTGTGGAACGAGATGTCTCAGGACATCATACTTGTATGCCTTAATGCCCGCTCATATCGCATAGTGCATTTATGCTAGAGGGGGTACTACCAACAGTACTAAAACTTCCGTTCATTTGTACTTTTTTATGCAATAAATGATCCATTTTCTTTGATTTTCTAATCACTTACTTATATAAAAGTAGTACTTACCTGTGTAAAATTTCGTTTCATTTTGAAGACTTTGTCGTGGTGCGCAAATTTTTAAGGCAATGATTGTACTTTTTAAGACAATCAGTACCTATCAGACAATCAGTCGTTGGGTTGGTGCGGAAGTTTGGAGAGTGAGGTGCCAGCTCAGGTGTTGCGTCGTCATCTGAACGTGGTTCAAAATTACGAGGTGTTGTCTTCGGATCTTTCCCTCAAGGGATTGATCCCGGACCGTCGTCAATAGCCCGTTGTGTTGCTCTAGTACGACGTTAATTAAAAATTACTATTACTATCAGACAAACAGTACCTTTAGACATCAGTACATATTAAAGCCTTTTCGTACTAGCCTAAGTCAAAGTTTAAAAGCTACTTAAAAATTTCTTAAAAGTGGGTTCCAAGCATTTTTGTTCTAAGTTGAAGTTTAGTTTTGTTCATTAAAAAGTTACAATCATAAACTTTTATTTATTGGAAAAAACGACTTTGTCCAGTGAGTGTTATGTTAAATGGCAAACTGGTTGATTGAAGTACACTCTAATGGGGTGAAAACTTAAGGTTAAACTTGCAAGGGGTTAATTAATAATAAAAACATATACACCAGGAATTATAAGAAAGTGCCAGACATATAGGGTTTGTGTCTTTTTGTTTCTCCTAAAAACTTTGTTCCCCTCAGGAATGATCCCAAACCTTCGCCAATAGCCGGTTGTGTTGCTCCAATGCGACGTTAATTAACTTCCTATCTGAAAAAATTTAATTTTCATTTTTTTCATTTGTTTTTGCTTTTTGTACGTCATTTGTTTTTATATTAATGAAGAATCAACAACTATTTAAAAAATTGGAGTATAACACAAAATGGTTAAGAATAATTTTTATAAATTGTGTTGAAATAAGATCTATCGGTAAAGAATTTTTTAATGACATTTTGTTTTCCGAGAAACGTGAAAACAAATCAGTATCTATATAAATAAGAATGGAGTGTTTGTTTGTACATTAAATATTTTCGACCCATTTCAAGTTTTCTATCCGTTTTGAACCCTTCTGATGCCAAATCCGCCATTTTCGCGTTTGGTGTCTGTCTGTCTGTATGTTGTGCCCTATACACGTCCACACGGTTTAATATATTTTCATGGAAATTTGCATACAGTGAGTACTTATCTTCATTTAGTGAGTGGAATTGGTTGCCAAAGTCTGTCCGTCCGTCTTTCTGTTCTATGTTCGATTTTGTGTTTGTGTGTTTCTAAAAGCATCACATGAATTTTATTCCAGATATTTGATTGCAATGCATTTTATTTTATACATTATTTAGTAGTTTAGTGAATGGAATATTAAACATTTCTTTATTGTTATATTTAGTTGAGTTTCATGCTAAAACACCTGAGTAAGTATACTTAAATCAACCATTATTTGGTAGTTTGGGAAAAATTGGAATGTCTATTGAATATGACGATTACTTCGATTGCTTTACCAGTACTGCTAAAAAAGTAATTATTCGTCAAAAAAAAATTATGAAATTTCAGCTCTGATACTTCATTTATTTCGAGTCTTATTTTTGTTCTTTGCGCAATGAAAACGATTTCCGAATATTTGGGACAGACGATATTTTTCAACGAAACGAGAATGAACAAGATCGCGCAAGCAGTGATATTTTTTGTTTCTTTCGCTTTGAATTAATTTCACATTTTTAAATTTTGGGAACTTTTAGTTGTGAGCTGTGGCAACTGTGCGAGATCAAGAGATAAAAATGAATCACAAATTAATATCTTTAAAACATTTTTTACCGACATCTTTTATTTTGTTTTATTTCGCTGTTTTCTATTTTAAATATTTATAATTTTAATAAATGTGTTTTCCTTCTCATCACACGCAACAGCACCACAAAGTATTCGACTTAAAAATGGCAGGTAAGTCAGAATAAATTTGCAGTAAATTTTAAGTGTAGTTATGCCATTATTGAAAGAATAATGCCGTCATTTAAAGAATAATGCCGTTATTGAAAGAATAATGCCGTTATTGAAAGAATAATGCCGCTATTGAAAGAATAATAATGTTTAAAAATCCGAACTATAACTTTTCAAACATTAAAAAATTCGTTGTAATAATGACAGGAGAGATTGCAAAATTTCATAATGTCGCATACCCAAGAATGCCACAAGTAAAAAAATATTGTTTTGTTGATTATGAGTGCGAGAGCAATCGAAGAACTTAAGAAAGGGAATTCCAAATCTTTCCCAAAATCGTCTTTTGTAGTAGTACCTTAGTGTCACCTTTCGTCATTTGTAGCTTTGTCATACAGCAATTGTGCGATGTATGTGAAATGTATTACATGAATGAATATGCATGTGTAGGATTTGTGTCCAAAGTAAGTTGTAGAAATTATAAAGATGGCGAAAGATGTAAAAATAAATTTTTATTCTACAAAAAACGTAAGTCATTATACAGGGTGGTCCCGAATTCATGGTACAAACTTTAATGGTAGGTACAGGACATTGTAACAATGATTTATTGTATAGGAATGTATAGTCGCAAGTGACGCGGTGAGGCGAAAACAGGGGAAATAACGGCCGAAAGGAAAAACAAAGATTTTATTGAAAGCGTTGTTGACAAGTGTCATGTTTACAGTAATTGTTCAAAATTGCGTCCACCAGTATCGATACATGCTTGACAGCGTCGGTGGAGCGATTGGCGTACACGTTCAAAGATGCCTGGTATTTCACGTACACCTGCAGCAGCTACAGATAAGCGAGCGACGAGATCCTCATCTGAGTCAACTGGAGTCTCATAAACAAGATGCTTTAGATGTCCCCATAAAAAGTAATCGAGGCTCGATAAATCGGGAGATCGGGGTGGCCAAGGGACTGGTCCACCACGCCCAATCCATCGAGTACCAAACGTGGCATTCAGGTAATTCCGTACATCAATGCTGAAGTGTGCTGGCGCCCCATCGTGCTGAAACCACATGCGGTTACGAATGGCGATCGGAACATCATGCAGCAGTTGTGGTAACACTTCTTTCAGAAAAATAAGATAGCTTCCGCCAGTGAGCCGCGTGGGTAGTAAGTATGGGCCAATCAAAAAGTCGTTCACAATACCAGCCCACACATTAATACTGAAACGTTGTTGAAACGCATGTCGACGCGTTGCATGTGGATTATCGGTTGCCCACACATGGGAATTGTGCGCATTAAAGACACCCTCGCGTGAAAATGTCGCTTCATCTGTAAATAGCACATAATCTACGAAATCCGGCTGCAACGCACATTGCTGCATCACCCACAGGCAGAAGTTCACGCGGCGAGGATAATCTGCCGGATTCAATGCTTGTACTTTCTGAAAATGGAAGGAGTGTAAGCGATTTTCGTTTAACACTCTGCATACAGTCTGATGACTCACACCTACGTCACGCGCAACAGTTCTTGTGCTTGACTCGGGTCTATCAGCCACAATGTTCAAGATGCTTTCTTCCAGCCTTGGAGTGCGTACAGCTCTTACTCGACCAGCGCCATGTCTGTTGACGTCGAACGTACCTGTTTCACAAAGTTGACGATGTAACCGTTGAAAAATTCTATGATCCGGCATTCGTCGATCAGGATACTCCGCGCGATACATTCGTAACGCAGCTCTGCCGTTACCATTTGCACGGCCGTACATGTAATGCATGTCTGCTTTTTCTGCATACGTAAAGTCACCCATCGTCTACGGCAGCACAATTGTGAATGGCGCTTTTCCCTACTGCGATGCATCATGTTCAACAGCGGCTAGACATCTACTGCCCTCTACCGGCAATGATACCAACCGATCACTCCATTTCTCTTTCCTTTTATTTCCCCTGTTTACGCCTCACCGCGTCACTTGCGACTATACATTCCTATACAATAAATCATTGTTACAATGTCCTGTACCTACCATTAAAGTTTGTACCATGAATTCGGGACCACCCTGTATATTTTGATTATCTCTTCAATTTAGAGTAAGATAATTCCAACCGAGTAAGGTCGGGTATTTTGCCAGTTCTTAATAAAAAACTAAAACTATTCGACCGAATTCCTGCTAGTTCATATATCAACATGACATAGGCATTATGACTGCTTAAATTCTTCCTTTTCCATTTATATATCTCGAGGCGAATCAAATATCGTGTCCATATCGTCGTCTGTGTCAAATATCACGATACATTGAATACAAAAATCTATCGCGACTTATTCATGCAAAAGCAATTATGAGAATCTTTGTGTTTAATGTACCAGACATTGAAGACGTTTGCAAACATTTGAATGGATACTTGTCTTTGTTTTGGAAAAGAATCGATTTCATAAGAATTTTATGCAAAATAATTTTGCGATATTACTATGAGTTACATTATTCGCATGAGAGGAATTTGCATTGTAAGACAGACCAGATGAAAAGTGGATATTTTAACTCCATTAATTAATGCTCTAGAATGATGCATACCAGGTTACCTTAAAATGGTTTATCTCCGTTTTGGTGACCTTTTACTGTTACTTTTCACTACGGCTATAGATATAACTGGTGCAATTTTTATAACTTTCAAAGTTCAACTGCCATAACGGCCGTAGTCTAAATTCTTTCTTGGCGCAATCAAGGTTAGCCTGCTGTTCCGGCCGTAGTCTAAATTCTTTCTTGGCGCAATCAAGGTTCGCCTGATGTTCCTGTCGTAGTCTAAATACTTTCTTGGCGCAATCAAGGTTCACCTGCTGTTCCGGCCGTAGTCTAAAATCTTTCTTGGCGCAATCAAGGTTCGCCTGCTGTTCTGGTCGTAGTCTAAATTCTTTCTTGGCGCAATCAAGGTTCGTCTGCTGTTCCGGTCGTAGTCTAAATTCTTTCTTGGCGCAATCAAGTTTCGTCTGCTGTTCCGGTCGTAGTGTAAATTCTTTCTTGGCGCAATCAAGTTTCGTCTGCTGTTCCGGTCGTAGTCTGAATTCTTTCTTGGCGCAATCAAGGTTCGCCTGCTGTTCCGGTCGTAGTCTAAATACTTTCTTGGCGCAATCAAGTTTCGTCTGCTGTTCCGGTCGTAGTCTAAATTCTTTCTTGGCGCAATCAAGGTTCGCCTGCTGTTCCGGTCGTAGTCTAAATTCTTTCTTGGCGCAATCAAGTTTCGGCTGCTGTTCCGGTCGTAGTCTAAATTCTTTCTTGGCGCAATCAAGGTTCGCCTGCTGTTCCGGTCGTAGTCTAAATACTTTCTGGGCGCAATCAAGGTTCGCCTGTTGTTCCGGCCGTATTCTAAATTCTTTCTTGGCGCAATCAAGGTTCGCCTGCTGTTCCGGCCGTAGTCTAAAATCTTTCTTGGCGCAATCAAGGTTCGCATGCTGTTCCGGTCGTATTCTAAATTCTTTCTTGGCGCAATCAAGGTTCGCCTGCTGTTCCGGTCGTAGTCTAAATTCTTTCTTGGCGCAATCAAGGTTCGCCTGCTGTTCCGGTCGTAGTCTAAAATCTTTCTTGGCGCAATCCGGGTTTGCCTGCTGTTCCGGTCGTAGTCTAAATTCTTTCTTGTCGCAATCAAGGTTCGTCTGCTGTTCCGGCCGTAATCAAAAATCTTTCTTGGTGCAATAATGGTACAACTGCTGTACCGGCTGTATACCAAAGGTTAATATAACTCGCTATTAACCTACATTATAACCTAATTAATTGTCGTATCACTCAGGAATTTTTTTTTGGCATTTTTTTGGAGAATGTTTTAAAACCGTATTCAAAACACAAGCCAAAATCGAAATACGCATTCAAAAAACAAGCCAACTGACGTCGCGTTCGGGTTACGGACAAGAAACATGTATCACTGCAGAAATACTGCAGTCAGCTAAAACTATACGTCCTTGTACCGACTGATATAGAAGTATAGTTTGTTACCAAATCAAGATGTTTCAGTGACAATGTCTAATAATAGCAACCTAACAAAAGAGAATCAGTCAGTTTCATATTAACTTTCTTTTAATACCTCTATGAGTATTTGGTTAAAATAGGCCTATTTAAGGAAAACAGAAAAGTCGAGAACTGTTTTAACCCTCCAGGTGTCTGTCTTGTAGAGTTTTCCTGTCATTAGCAAACTTGACAACATCTTGATTTATTAGATAATATTTTGTCATTGTCAGACTAAGGCTCGGTGCACACATCCGGTTTTTTAACGTGCGGAGCCGCTGCCTGAACGTAAGTGCAGTATTAGATACATTAGATCCAATGGAGTAGTGCACACATGCCACCGGCGCCGCTGCTGCGACGCACGTCCAACTTGCGTGCAATTTGTACCGCATGTCCTCACGACGCCACAGCTCGCCGCAAACGCTTCTCCGTTCTGTAGTACCTTTCTTTCATATAGAAATGGAATATAAATAATAATTAATAAATGGTTGTATCCAGTAACGTCTATTTTGTTTCAAAATATACTTTTTTTTTACACCAAGCGAAATAAATACGTTTTCTTCGATATAATATTTATCGCAAATGGCGCGAAATGAGAACTTGCGTCATTTCACGGTTATGTGTACATACTAGGGATGCGACATCGAAAGCAAAACATCGATGTTTTGAAACATCTATGTTCAAAATTAAAACATTGATATTGATAATACATCGTCCCCAAACCATCGATGTTTTTAAAATGCAGTATATTTAAACTTGTTTCCCCATTTCTTAAAACTGGTTTAGCAACTAGTGATGCGACATCGGATCCAATACATCGATGTTTTTTTCTGAAACATCAATGTTGGGAAAGCATCGACATCGATGTCGCATCCCTACTTTTCAGACCCTTCACACTTGGCCACTTTGGTCTAAAAGTATGTTCGATTTGCTGAAATCAAAAACTATGCTACTTGGTTAATTTTTAAATTTTTATAACGGTATTTTTTTCATTCAAAAATAAAACATCGACAACGTAAAAACATCGACAAGTAGAAACATCGATGTTACAAAAACATCGACTCCAATATACATCGATGTTTTTTTTTAAAACATCGATGTTTTGAAAAGATCGACATCGATGTCGCATCCCTAGTGCATACTTGGGCTTCGATGCCGCAGAGGCGCCGCACGTTAAAAAACCGTATGTGTGCACCGGACCTAAATCATGATCTCGCCATCAGCGAAACATCGACGATATCGTGATGACGAAATATCGCATCGTTATCGAAATTGGTCAGACCGTGATGGCCGAGATATCTCATCAAAACCACTTGGAGTGTTAATAAGATTTTATTAATCTTTAATTGGAGTCTACAAATATAAATAATGATTACTGTATAACCCATTATAATTGAGCCCATCTAGATGAAACTAACTCAAAGCAAACCTTACCCGAGTTTCTGATGATGCAAGTAACGTAATGGATGTTATTTAATAATGTACTTGATATTCGCAACTAAATGCCTCATAACTCAAAGTGCAGTATTTGATGGACGTCGTTTCATATGCGTATAATAGTCAATCAAGCTTCCGAGTAATAGCTCGGACGATCCATTTCGTGACACGTACGAGTTTATAACATCCTCAATATCTCTGTGGATATCCCGAACTATATATTTGCTGGAAACACTTCGCGTGTAAAGAAGCACTTCGTTTGGGAAACTTAGGACAAGAGTCAAAAGGAAGGGTGTGTGTTTTCCGCTTATATTTTGAAACCAGCAGACCTGGGAATAGTATGTGCGGTCGCGTTTCTTAACTGCTCACATCTCTTGATCGCAGTATCCTTACCTATTGGATACTTTATTTAAATCCATTTATAATGGACGACAGAGGTTGCTCAGTTGGTAAGGTAATGTAATTTTAACTTTTTTTAGAGGAACACAACGGCTATTGATGATCGGGGTTCAATCCCCTAAGGAAGTGGTCTGCAAACTCATTAGTCATAAGATCTGAAGATGAGCAGTACAACGATTAAGATTTATTTTAAGGGACAAATTTCTTTTCAAGAACCATGTTTTTAGAAGTCGGTTTAAACTAGCTACTAAAACATTTAATAAAACCAGATGTAAGAATAATCTTATTTTGTAGACAAAAAAATATGTTTTACATTAAAATAAAAATATGACACAACACTCATTTAATGTGAGTAATGACCTTGTATTACCATGGAAAATTCGGATGTCAGGTTTGTATGTCGTTGTTTTTAATTTTAAGCAGGATTCCAGGTTCTCATCAATAAGGCGATTTCTCAATTTACTTTTGATCAGGTTCATACTTGAAAAAGATTGTTGGCATGAATATGTGGAGCCAAAGAGTGAAAGATCAGCAAATGCAAGTTTTTTTAACTGATCATATGAGTCAGGAATACTATTCCAGTAAACTAAGATCACATTTATTTTTCTCCAATTTTTCCATATCAGCATTAAAGCGTTCAAATTTAGAGCTCCATAATTCGTTATTTTTTAACTCCAGTAATTGTATTTCAAAAGCGCCAATGTTGAGGTGGATGTACACACTAGAAATCCTGAAAAATCCAACAGAAAGTCTAAATTTTTTTTATTGCTTCAAAATATTCTTCAATTTCTTAGCTTTCAAACGATGCCAAGATCTTGAAAATATTCCAAATAGTTTTCTAGTTTCAAGGGTTTTCGTTAGGTACTGTCACCATGAACAAACATCTTTCCAAAACTTGCAACTCAATTTCTGAAGAAACAAGTTTTTGCAATAGAATGCTTTGTTTAAACAGTGATAACTCAACAATAAATTAATCTATTATAATTATTTTTGTATCATTATAATCTACATAATGCACCATATGTTTTGACCCTCAATCAGAGTTATTAGTTAAGAAATAAATTTTTAATGTATTTTTAAATCCTCAATTTCCAGAAAAAAATCGTGATTTATATGCATGCTTGGCGAAAACAGTTGTAACAGAAAACCTTTTCCCTCAAGAAACTTGATTGAGGGTTAAAACATGAAGAATAATATTGAAAATTATTTCCAACTAGAACTATATTTCTAGACAAATTAGAATTTGAGATATCACTGTTCAAAAAACATGCTAATTAGCGCGTTATACCTTAATTAGCTAATTAATAATTAATAGTTGAATATGATTTTTTTTACTGAAATAGTTTTAAGCATAAACCAATGACCTACAGTGAAAAAACTGGATTTTTAAAGTTAAAAATTAAAAAATAAACTAGTGTGTACCTACACTTTAATATTAAAGGGGAAGAAATTAAATTATATTACGTCAGCATTGAGAGGTATTTTTAACAAAGTCAAACGTCCCTATGCTATTTCTGAATTCCTGAAACCTCCGTAGAAAAGCTTCCCAGATATTTAAAATTGTTATTTTAAAATAGTAAATGGGTCAATTACCGAGTTAACATATCAAGATTTCCGATTTGCTGATTGGATTTATTCGAAGACTTTTGACTGTTCTGTCTTTTACTGTCTTAGTGGTCTCAAATTTCTTAAGGAATTTCTGCCTTGTTCGTAAAATCCTGGAATAACTCTTCTGTTGATTTTATAAAACAACTTTTAATGTATTCACCGTTCTGTGTATGGTTTGCCTCTCTTGCAATCTCTTGTCTCACAATTAAGCACAACAATCTCTTGACTAACAATTAAGCACAACAATCTCTTGACTAACAATTATTGCACTAACAATAAAACAATACAAAAATTCTTGCAACTGATTGCGCCCAATAATTTAATACAGAACTTGGTTTTTCTTGACTCTTCTTAAGTTCTTCAATTTCTTTCTTCTTCGCATCACCTACGGGATATTTACTGCTAGCATTTAGTCGAAATCGATTCGTGACAGAGCCGCACTCAATTGGCTAAAGAGCCGCTGTTTGCCAACCACTGGTATAGGGTAACATATAAGAACTTCCCGATAACAAATCAATTTGAAAAGACATATTCAAGAAAAAGTAATGGTTCCGAATATCGTGAAATAAATAGCAAAATCATACTTCACAACATAAGTATATTTCTTCAACTGTAGGATATACATCTTTGATGTGAACGGTAACTCCCCTATTTTGGGCAATCTATTCAAAGAAACGTCGGTGAAAGGACGTATTACACATTGTGTGCGTAGCAATCGTATGAGCTTTGTTGTATTTATTTATGCTGGCGTCTTGCTTGTCTTCTGAGTAACAACTATTAATCTTGCTATTGGGATTACTTACTTTTACTTCTCATCAGCGTTCGATAATGTGAATGGGCAATTTATCTTCGTCAAGATAGGCTATCCAAGAAGGGAGCATCTCCAAGTTTTGTCAGTTATATTAGCTAATATTATCTACCTGTATTTTTTAACTCTAACAGAAAAATTGAGCTGTCTCTATGTTGGTAGGTAGGTATATTAATTAACGTCATACTGGCTATTGGCAACGGTTATGGATTAAATTCTAAGGGAAAGGATCCTATATCCGAGGACAACACCACATAATTTTGAACCACGGTGAGATGACGAGATCATTCCTAAGCCTTCCCCCAACTCTAAAACTTCCATACCATGCCAACGTCAGGACATCTGAGACAGCGACCTATATAACGTGCATCAGCCCTCCTGTACAAAACTGTCCTTGGTTTGATTCGAGGTAGCAACCCTACGGTCCCTATTCCGTTGCTCTTCCAAATGGACTACCGCGGCCTGTCTCTATATTGGAAACAGAAAAGCAAAATGGCGAAATGTTAACACCGCAATTCCGACTAAAAATCACCATCAATTGGTTGAAAGACTCCCAGCAAATACTCAATTGTTCAAAAAAAAAAATTCAAAACTTGTTCAAAGTCGTACACGGAAGTCTACCGGTTGGAGAACAAAGTGCTTCGAAAATATCTGACCAAATTGTAAAAGGAGATAGAGGGGCCCAAAATAAACAAATGTTTTGGTCGAAGAACGTGTGTCTGGAAATGCCACGTTAAGGGGTAGAGGACATTGTTTAGGTCAGTCGATGACATCGTTTGTGTGGCGTAAGGCTTCGTTCCACACTCCGTATTTCAACGGCATGCGTAAATACACGAATGCGGAGCCCGCAGATATTTATGTAAATGCACATGGTTGCTATAGTAATAGGACGTGCTTCTCATAGGTTGTCCGTTTCATTACAGTTTTCCAAATGTTTTTTTTTTTAATTGAAAGGTTCCGGGTTCGAATCCAGAGCAAGGCATCAAAGTTTTGTCCGGCTTGAATGAATGTGTGTCCTTTCTATAGATGTTTAATTTGGGCCCCTTCTTCCTACCTTTATATGACCACATATTTTCAAAACATCCTGTTTGTATATTAACATTATTGTTAATTGTTGGCATCTGAGGTGAACAGTTTGTGCCATGCACCCATTGGCCAACTGGTGGAAGTAGGAAAACATGAAACCCGTAAGAATTGCAAGAAATGCCGCTTTATATGTTTCATTGATTTTATTTGACTTGAAGGTCTGAAATGTGCACATTGACATAAATTCCCTGTAAATTGACTTCAATATGGTATGAAATGTAAGCAACGACACTGACATCAATAATTAAGAAACAATTAAAAGACTGAATCGCAGATCACATGGTATGGTGTCCAGAATGTCCAACTGGGACCGATAATTGGTCACTTTTAATCTCTGTGTCTAGTTCAAAAGCCTTTCGGATATAGCTTCTGTCTACGTTTATAAAGGTGGAAACTGGCTTGGCGTTTTTTGGCGCAATTCTAGAAGCGATTTATGGCATCCCATATGAATTACGGTCATTGCGGTTTTATGGCAACCTCGGAAGCAGAATGTTTAGAATTTCATTTTGAATATTCTAGAAAGTTATTTCAAAATCCGTTAAACTGTCGTTTGATTTCGTTGGTTCATTTGAAATAATTCTTTCCTTGGTGACTTTAGAAGTGTGCTAAAAATAAAAAGCGCCACTGCCGTTGCTATCGCTATAAACGTAGACTGAAGCTGTGTGTCAAGCGATCCCAAAAGGGCTAGCCACATTACAAGCGGAATTCGTTAAATGCATTTCGTTGGGTTTTTAACGTCTAAAGCGACCGGGTCTCAAAGTTTATTTTAAAAATCCATCGTTATTCGAGTTGAATTGGTTTACTTTATTTTGAAAAAGGTGACTAGAAGATAATACACTTTTTAACATTACCTTTCATAGTCTTATTATGACTACTGTTCATAAAAATGATTAAACATTGTTAATTGAATTTATGTTTTCTTTTCAAAATACAAACAATTAGAATTTCAACTAACAATATATCATTGTTTCTCAAATATAAAAACGAAGACTTTACATTATTGGAATTTTAGACACACACATTATAAGAGAAACAACAATTTACACATTCATAACAATGTTTTATTTAATTCTGTTCTGCGAATATTATCAAACAAAGCTACTCATTTTCTTATGCTAGCAAACATTGTGATTTCTTAGCGATTTACTTTCGAAAACGAGTAAAATATGGATAAACCTGAGATTATTGCAGGGTTATTACTGTGTCCTTGGATTTGGGCACTTTTTCAGTTACTTATCATTGGTAATACAGCTTACGTTATACTATTGACTGCGTACTTGCTGTTGCTAATGGCTTTCGACAGCGATGAGGAAAAAAACACAGATACGGATTTGATTGAAGATGGAAACATTAAAGGAAAAGAAGAAAATATGGATATGGAATTTGTAGAAAATGGAGACATTAAAGAAAAGAATAAAAAGGTGGATATGGATATAGTTGAAGTAGATATTACAGGAAAGAAAGAAAATTTGAACATTGATTTAGTAAAAGGAGATATTAAAGTAAAAGATGATGAGAAGGATATGGATTTTGTAGAAGATATTAAAGGAAGTAATGAAAAGAAGGATATGGATTTTGAAAAAGGAGATTTTAACGGAAAGGAAGAAAAGATTAATATGGATATGGTTGAAGATGGAGATATTAACGGAAAGGAAGAAAAAAAGTATATGGATTTGATTGTAGAAGAAGATAGGAAAGGAAAGGAGAGAAAAGAAAACAAGGATATGGATTTTGTAGAAAGAAATATTAAAGGAAATGAAGAAAAGAAGAATATAGATTTTGAAGAAGGAGATATTGAAGGAAAGGAAGAAAAGATTGATATGGATTTTGAAGAAGGAGATATTGAAGGAAAGGAAGAAAAGATTGATATGGATTTTGAAGAAGGAGATATTGAAGGAAAGGAAGAAAAGATTGGTATGGATTTTGAAGAAGGAGATATTGAAGGAAAGGAAGAAAAGATTGATATGGATTTTGAAGAAGGAGATATTGAAGGAAAGGAAGAAAAGATTGATATGGATTTGGATGAAGAAGAAGGAGATAGTAAAGGAAAGGAAGAAAAGATGCGTATCGATTTGAGTGTAGAAGGAGATATTAAAGGAAAGGAAGAAATTAATATGGATTTTGAAGAAGTTGTTAAAGGAGAGGAAGAAAAGATGGATGTGGATATGGATATGGTTGAAGGAGATATTAAAGGAAAGAAAGGAAGTATTGATATGGATTTAGTCGAAGAAGCAGATATTAATGGAAATGAAGGAAAGCCCAAACCTGTGCTTGGATCAAAATACCTAGGAATTCCTAGAAGCACTGGATCAAGACATCTGTGGACCTCTGAGAGCGATGAGTCCAAACCTGGTCTGGATTTCTTCTCGTGCTTTCAACATTGCTTAAATTGGCGCAAGTCAAAGAAAGGAATTCAACGCATGCCTTTGAGGTGCATTGATGAAGGAAAGAAAGATGAAGAAAAACCTTTTACTAGTGTTGAAGCCATTAGATGCGATGCAAATGCGAATGACGACATGATCCCGTCCACATCTGGGAACTTAACATTGCCAACGAAAAAAGGAATTGTACACAAACAGAAATCAAACAAGCTGTTACAAAGAATCAAGAAAAATCTGTTCAAAAAGAAAAATATTTAGACTTTTTCGATAGTAAAACTTAGTTTAAGTAGAGCAATTTTGTCTCCATCAGAAAATGTAACGTGGAACTTAGCCGAAAAAATATATAAACTTTTTCATCAGAGATTCAAGAAAAACTATTGAGAAAACGCTTCTGCTATTACCATCACAGAAAAGTTAGTGTTATAAGTAGATAATAGGTGTAAGATAAAGGTGACAATGCTGTTAGTAATTTAGTGTGTATCAAAAATGTTTAATTAATCTTAAATGATATATTTATATTTATATATAATAAATATATTTATGATATATATATATAATAAATATATTTATACTATCCCTCCAAATCTTTTGTGTTTTTATTTCATTGATCGCATTTGGAATTATTGACTTGAAGGGACTTTTAAGATTATGAAAGTACTATATTTCGAAAATCAGAACACCGTTTTCACTTTTTGAAATTAATTGTGTAACACGTTTTAAAAACCGTACTATCACTTTACTTTTATGTGAGGCATAATGACACTTTTAAATGTGTATTTGTGTAAAGAATGTATTCCAAAAAATATTTATTTCATTAGCTCAGAGATTTATCAGTCCTTAGTATTGTAACTAAACTGCTTGATTTCACATGTAGAAATTTACTGCCCATTTTCTCTGGAGTCAGACGAAAAACAATCAACACCCCACACAAAATTTCTTGACATTGTCCTTGAATCTTTCCCTTCGAGATGGATACTGGACCGTCACCAATAACCCGTTGTATTGCTTCCGTGTAATGTTAATTTACTGTCTGCCTGCCTAAAATTCCTAATTTGTCATTGAGCGTATCTAAAATATGAGAATTGCTTATAAAAAGCCGTCCTTGAATTATATATGGATTTGTGTGGTTTACTTAAACTATTATGTGAGAATTAGGTAGAATGAGTAGGAAACTCGAAGATATTTACATGGATACTACTTATAGAGCAACAAAAAAGCAGGTTCGAAATGTTTTTATCAGGAAGAGATATTTTAATATATTTATACATATTTTGCTCATACACAGAAAAAAGGAATACAATATTTATATTTATTACTAAACGAACAGGTTGAATTTTGTACTAATGCGATGAACGTAATTATTTTTTCTGATATAATATTTCATCACACTGGAGTTCGAAGTTAGACTTCCTACCATTAAAGTTGTTTGCAAATGGTCATTTGTTAATAATGATCTGTGTTTCGATTTTGCATACTGCATTTTCAAAAATGTCCTTTCACATTGGTAAATACACCCAAATACAGATATAAATCAACATGCATAAGATTTTGATTGACCGTAACTATCTTCCGAAAGATATTTATAGAATTGGGTTGGATCTATTTCTTGAAACATCATATTTTAGCATAACATCATTTGGCAGATCAATCACTTCCAATTGAAGGTCTGACGGAAGAATCTGAATAGTACAGACAAATGAGTTTTGAAGTATGGAAACGTCTTTTGCTCTTTCATCAAGATCCAAAAAACGCTGGCCGACCAACCGGTATAGTGGTTAAGGTGTTAGCCTCTAGATCGGAAGGTTCCTGGTTCGAATCCAGGTCCGGGCATGGATGTTTGTAAGCGTATGGTGTAGAGGCGGCTGGTGCACCTTAAATCTGTCGTGGCCGAAAGTCCTCACGTTGGGTTGGCGAGGAAGTTTGGAGAGTGGGGTGCCAGCTCAGGTGTTGCTTCGTCATCTGACCGTGGTTCAAAATTACGAGGTGTTGTCCTCGGATCTTTCCCTTAAGGGACTGATCCCGGACCGTCGTCAATAGCCCGTTGTGTTGCTCTAGTAGGACGTTAACCAAAATTACCTACCAAAAAACGCTGTTGTAATTGTAGGTTAAGTTCAGAAAATGTATTCACCGTGAATGGTTTTGGGAATGGGGATTTCACTAATATTTGAAATTTTTTACAGCGTGGAAAATGGTCAAACTTGTTTAGTGTGATTTGTGTTTCAAACAATGCAAATTTTCAGATATATGACTTTACGATAGAATACATTTCACATATGAGCACTGTTTTTCCCAGTAAGTTTAAATCAAATTTGTTAAGATATCCCAGGATTAGCAAATGCTAATTTCCATAACCACTCATTGTTAAATAATATAAATAATAATGATTGTGGACAGTTTTTTTTCTCATTAAAAATTTTTTCCAATACTTCTCCCAGTTCAAAAAATCTCAATAGAACTTTGCAATTAGTCATCGAACTGCTGTATGGTAAGGTAAGTCAGGATATTCGGCTTCTAACTCAAATAAAAAAAATCACCAATCTGAGGATGGTTATGTCCACGATATCACTGCCATAAACACAACTGGTTCAATAATACATGGCAGATTCAGATGTTTCCCACAATGAGCCTCCTGGTGAATAATATAATGATTTACCAGAGGGTATGAACATTTAGCTTCTTCAGAAGCCGTGAAAGTGTTTTCAACTAATCTTTTTCCTGTGTCACACATATTTTTACCACAATCAGTTGTAACGCATTTCAACTGATTCCATTGCAAATTGTACTGTTAACGTTTTTTCGACTTCCTTGTAGATATCTTTACCTACAGTTGCTCTATTCATAGAAGCTAATGCTTCAGTCAACTTCTATCTTCCTCGCATCACATGAGGGATAATTATTGCCAGCATTTAGTCCAAATCAATTCGTGACAGAGTTTAAAAGCCACGGTTTGCCGACCACTGCCGTAAGGGAAAGATCCGAGGACAACACCACGTAATTTTGAACCACGGTCAGATGACGAAGCAACACATGAGCTGGCACCCCGCTCTCCGAACTTCCAATCTAACCCAACGTGAGGACTTTCGGCCACGACAGATTTAAGTTGCACCAGCCGCCTCTACACCATACTCTTACAAATATCCATGCACTGACCCGGATTCGAAGCAGGAACCTTCCGATCTAGAGGTTAACAACTTAAAGACCAGACCGATTAGTCGGCGTTGCTCAGTTGGAAAAACAACGGATTATTAACCGAGGGATGCGATTTCGTAACCTAGTCCAACCAAAGACCATAGTATATGCGGGGGCCGGAGCACGTTATATTTGTCGTGATCTCAAACGTCCTCACGTTAGTGTGATGGCGAAGTTTGCAAGGTGAGGTGCCATATAAAGTTTTGACCTTGTCTTCTCACCGTGATTCAACATTGAATGATATTGTCCTCGATCTTTCACTTCGGCGTTAATCCTCCACCGTCGCCAATAACCCGTTCTCCAAGGCGACGTTAATCAATTAGTTAACTACCATTCAAAATGAATAGGAGACTCGATATGCACACGCATATACAATAAATAAAATGCAATAAAACAAAAATATGTAACACCAATTCGAGTTCTTGCTGGTGGTAATTTACATCTCCAATAAAATGTATAGCACAAAGTTTGGACTTGAGTCGGTACCTCTATTGATTTTTGAACATCAACTTTGATGGCATCCCATTCACTGGTTGAAGACGATGCGATTTTTTTTACGTCTAGACCTATTTTAGAGATTGCTCTCATTTTCTTTTCAGTTCTGACTGTTTATTTTCCGTTCCCTCTCCCTTATTTCTCATTCCCTTATTTAATCAGAATGCGGAAGAATTTTATTTCAGCAGCAAGCACTTGGTGTAGTTTTAGAAATAAATATTTCAGCTCCATAACTCAAATCATTCACCAAAGGGGGAAAATTGGCCGAATGAATACCGTGATGGTTGATTTCATATTGTTTATATCCATCTATTGCCATTCGCCAGTGTTCAAACAATGTCGATTTCTGTGCCGGGTTCGTCAGGGAAATTCACAGAATGGCTGCATTATTAAAGATAAGGTTTCTAGAGAACTGACATTTCAAATAATTGGTCATTTGTAATTAACGTCGTACTAGAGCAACACAACGGGCTATTGCGGACGATCCGGGATCAATTCCCTTAAGGGAAAGATCCTAGGAGAACTCCTCGTAATTTTGAACCACGGTCAGATGACGAAGCAACACATGAGCTGACACTCCACTCTCCAATCGTCCACACCAACCCAACGTGAGAACTTTCGGCCACGACAGATTTAAGGTGCACCAACCGCCTCTATGCCAAACGTTTACAAACATCCATGCCCGGTCCCGGAACCTTCCGATCTAGAGGCTAACACCTCAACCATTATATCGGTTGGTCAGCCATTTCAAATAAAACAGTGCTGTTCTGTATTCGTAATAGGTGTCAGTAGGTGATAGGTATTTTAATTTGGTTCCTACCGGAGCAACAGAACAAGCTATTGGCAACAGTCCGGGATCAATCTCGAAGGGAAAGATACGTAGACAACTCGTAAATTTGTACCAGAATCTGTCGATCCTAAAGTCCAGTACCCTGATTACTACACCGATCAGTCTACTGATGTTATTGTTTTGTTCATGCATCGAACAACATATCGGCCAACGAACGCAGAAAATTGAGTAAAATCGCTAGTGAAAATAGTAAGTTGGTTAGTAGTTGAATTTACTTTGCGTTGCTTCAACACAACGGGCTATTGGCGATGGTCCGGAATTAACCATGAAGCAAAAGATACGAGGACAACAATTCGTAATTTTGAACCACAATCAGATGATGAGGTTGACACTTGATCTGGCACCCACTCTCCATACATCACCCCACTGAAGACATTTGAGGGCACGACAGATTTTAAGCGAACCGGTCCCCACGTATAGGATTGTCTTTGGTTGGATCAAGTTTCGAACTTCCAACTCACCGGTTGTGAATTCACGACTCGACCAATTGAGTTACTCCGTCCCACCGTTATAGAATGCGTCAACGTCCTAGTACATTCGTAAAATACCATAACTCTCAAAATGCGAAATCATTTTACTCAAATTTGTTATACCGACCAACTGGTCTGGTGGTTAAGGTGTTATCCTGTAGACCGTAAGGTTCCTGGATCGATTCCCGGTCAGTACATCGATGTTCGTAAGCGTATGGTGTAGAGGCGACTGGTGCACAATAAATCTGCTGCGGCCAAAAGTTCTTACGAGGGTGGGTTGGTGTATTAGTAGGAGAGTGGGGTGCCAGCTCACGTAATTGTCTCGTCATCTGACCATGGTTCAAAATTATGTAGTGCTTGCCTCGTACCTTTCTCTTAGGGGATTGATCCCGGACCGTCGTTAATGTTCTATTGCTCTAGTACGACGTTAATTAAAAATTACCAATCAAATTTGTCATATTCGTTGGTCATTTTCTTCTGACTTTCAGCCATCGATATCAGCAAAGCAAGATCGTGTAAATGTAGCGCAGCAGTGAAGTCAGCCACACGTTACTCTGTCTTCCCGATAATCGCACATATCGACATTCTGTTGAAATGGACCGAGTCGCTGTCACGAGATCTGAAAATGGTAGGTCACGTGAGTTTGGGAATTGATTAGGGTCGATTGGCTATCGAAGATAAAATTTGTATTTCCTCATGCTCATCATTTAGTTCAACTTTAGGATTCGTGCTTTCTGCTAAACCATGAGACTTTCAAACTGAGCGGTCGGGACACTTAATACGAATTCGTCTCCGCATACTCTGACTATTTTATTAGAAGGTCTATGGTCAGCTATGACCCTGCGGTGACGCACCGGAATATAACATTCTACGTGCCGCTAGGTGGCAAACAGTCTTCAACGTGACTTACCAGAACTGAAACCAAAACATTGGCCAAGCTGTTCGACTATAAATATCTGTACACAAAGAGACTTAAAAACTTATCTTTCTCATTTTTATGAAATATTATTTGTCTTTATGCACTGGTTATACATTGTTTGTAGAAATTACCTTGTTATTAAACTCGTTCTTTTACAAACGATCTACCTTTCTGGATTACCAAAGCCGCTCGTCGGTAGTTCATGCAATTGTCCGCCTGGGAGGTGTGTGGCTGAGAAATTAAACCCTACCACCCAGCGCGGCAACCCCCCCCCCTCCCCTATCCCGTAAAAATCTCCATATTTTTATGATCGCAGCTCTTATTTTTTTTCTTGCTTGTACCAATTTGAACCGTATCATTCGAAATCACATCCCTTGATCGAAATCGGTGGTCTAACCAATGCTTTAACTGATATTTTTTCCAAATTTTGTAGAATTTGGTTATTTTTTACTATTATTAAACGAATTTTCCACTATTAGGCTCTTCTTAATTTTAATCATCCTGTTTGTGTATATCTCCAGGAACGTTTTATATTCAATACAATATCATCGCAAAATCTATGACTTATTAAATGATCGCTTTTTAAAAGTGTAGCTAAAAACAAGATGTCGTTAATTTCTTGAAATTTCGTCGTGATTCTTCAACTAAAGGTGTCATTTTAAGAGAGGTGATAGGAATAATGGTTTCCCACAGTGGTTTTTAGGCGCATTTCTTATAAGCAAGGGTATAAAACGTTTTTCGTGCTCTCAGAAAAGCATTATTTAATAAATCCTCATAATTAAAATAGACGAATATTATTGCTGTCTACGAATTAAAAACAGTTATGTCTTAACAGATAGCACTTATTTATGTCTATGTTAATTAGGATGGCTTTTTTAAAACTCATGAACTATTATTATAACTTATTTTAATTACGATAATTTTTTCGAACTCATGAACTATTTTCCATTACATGACCCATGATGTCATGGAAAATAGTTCATAAGTTCGAAAAAAGTCTAAATTTTCAATCCCCACTTTTAAGAATCAGTCGCTTTAAAAATTCAAATAAGTCACCTAACTGGTATATATAGTGATAACGTTTGTCTACCTCCTGGTAGCTTCGGGGTCGAATCCCGATTTTTCTTGAGCGCATAATTGTTCCTATTAGGAGTAACACTAGCGAAGCACTTGGAGTTACTTCACAAATAGCCATCAAGCAACTTTTGTAGTACTGAATAGGACATGGTTAGGACATTAGAAATAAAAAAATAAAAATAAAATAAATTTAAGAAGATAAAAGTTAAATGATTTTCCACTGTGGTTCCTCAGTGCATTACTCACATTGACAAAGTAGGGGGATTGTCTCTCTCTCTCTCTCTCTCTCTCATCGTGCATTCTCAATGATATCCCCCCCCCTTTTGAAAAATCATCATAACTACTTTCACAATAGCCTTATTTTATGTATTAAATTTTAGGGGTATAAGTAGAGCCGCGGTTGCTCAGTATGCTCAGTAGAGCGTCGGGCTCGCATCGGAAGGGTTGTGGGTTCTTTCCTCGGCGGAGCCTGCAATTCTGATCGTTGCGAGATCGGCGCTTGACTTGGCTAAAGACCGTCGTGTTCGCTAATGGTGGCTGGGGCACGTTAAATAGGTCGTGGTCACAAAATACCCCATGTTCCCATACCAAATCAATACCTCTGGGGGTACCTGATCAGGGGGTTATCGGCCTCTGATTGGGATCTAAATTACGATATGTGTGAGTGAATGGATGTGTGAAAGGGACCTTTCTGTAAAACGGATGTGTCATGCATGAAGAAGTCCAACCCTCCGGGGCAATGGCACCCCCAATTGGGCCATATATGGCCCGCACAACAACAACAGGGTTATAAGTTGAACGGTTTTCCACAACGGTTTCTAAGTACATTTCTCATAGCCAACGAAAGGAAAAGTCATCGTTGCTTTATTTTTAATGCATCACAGTTAATTTTACAATAACTTTACATTTTTGTCAATTTGCAAAACCCTTTTATCGTTTAATTTTCTTTGGCCATTATTGTCTATTACTTTGATTCGACCCAATAATGTTATGCAAAGAAAAATAGTCACGAGTTCATAAAATCTTTAAATGTCGTCTGGCTGCTTGTGTTTAGCCGGGAAATGAAATCAAATTTTTGGGGAGATACGTTAAATGGTTGTTTACAGTGGTTCATCCGTACAATAACCATGGGCAACGCTGGGAAACGTCATTCTGACCTCAGGGACAACTTTAATATAAAGTGAAATTGGGCAAGTGTGTCTTTCTGAATATAAAAAGTGTTTGTGAGTTAAGTAGCTGCGTGCTAGAAATGCTGTAACGGACCCTGAAGATTTGTTTCACCAGTGGAGTTCTTCGAATTTTGACAGCGAAGTTATGCAGACCAAATAAGAAGACTAGTGAAAAGATAGGTTATTGCCCCAATCGCAATAGTGTCACAATAAAACAGTTAAACAATAAAACAGTATATGGTATCTCGCCCCATCATGTGAGACCCCATAAAATCGCATTTTAAAGCATTTAAAAAAAATTATATCAATGTGGGTAAAATAAGACTGTGAAGATTTTAGTATGAAATCTAGGAGAATATGGCAAAAATATGAAACTTTAAAAAACAATTTGAACAAAGTAGTATTTGGTTCGATATGTGCTTTGAAGATTTATGTTCACACAATCTCCACCTCACTCTATCATCAAAATTAAAATAGATTTGTATTAATATATTTTTCCAAATAAAATACATTCTATTGAGTTTAGTTTGGCTGAGAGGTCTGGGTTATGGCGAAAAAGTCATTTTTAGGTTTACTTACTTCCATTGTTAATTACTTTAATTCCCGTTTGGTACCATGAAATAAGTTGTATTGACCTCACAATGGAGTAACACAATGGGCAACCGTCCGGTATACATCCCGAAGGGAAAGATCAGAGGGCAACACCTCATAATTTTTATTGGACGTTTTTCCAGTGATTGCTCATGGCATTTCTTATACGCAAAGTAGGAAAATGTCATCGTGTGCTCCAAGGTATTTTTGATACATCAGATGACGAGGCCAACACCTCAGCTTGCATCTCACTCTCCAAAATTCCACACCACGGCAAGTCGTGCCTAAGGAAACATGAGTACGTATAAAGTCTGAATTTTTAATCGCCGGTTTTATTACCGTGTAATTAAAATCAAATTTGTTGGAGTAGATGTGATTTTACTAAGCAGAGACAGTATGGAATTTTCGTATCTGCTTACACAGAAGTTGGTTGTAAAGTTAAGAGACACGAGCATAAGGAAGTAGAATCAGTCGAATCAGAATAGAGAGCACTATCTTAGTGAGTAGTCCCTACCCTAATAAAGGTTACGTTGCTACTTATCAAGGTAAGTTGTATCTTCAAATGTTTAAGTTAATTAAATGACTTATTTTCAATTCACATTTCCAAAAACAAACAACCGTATTCAATTTTTTCAGAATTGTATTTTTTGAGCCGTTGTTTTATAAATGCATCAACAACTCATTTCGTCCAAAATTACATTCTCTACAACATTTATTTTTTAAAAAAGTAACAACTCAATTCATAATTTTAAAAAGTAACAACTCAATTCATAATTTTTAAAAAGTAATTGTACAAGAATGATGTAAATAAATATTTTGATTCATTTATTGGCCAATTCTTGCTTTTACACCGGAACGCATTGCTATACAAAACATAATATTGTTTTAGTGCGCTATAGCACCCTTTGAAGTTTGTCCCACGAGTTCCAAATCACCCTGTGCATTTTCAAAATTGCGTTCTGTTGTCTATTGATCAGGGCAAAGATGCAATTTTAGCTTTGACATACTTTCCATTTTGTTATCTGTAGGATACAACCTAAAATTTACCTTTGCCTGTCACCAGTCACATCACTCTTTTAAATTAGTTTCGCCCAGCTTCCTTCCTCAGAGGGTCATAGTAACCCAGATGGTAGAGTTGAGGATTAGAGGGCTGACCAGAGGTCTTACCAAAGGGCTGAGAAACTAGATACAACTAAAGACCCTCGTGTACGTGGGAACTGACGCACGTTAAAACTGTTATGACCTAAAATGTCCTTGCGTTATTGTAATGTGAAAGTTTGGAGAGTGGTATGTGAGCTCAGGTGTTGACCTCGTCGTATGGCCGCAAAGTTACTTGGTGTTCTTGGGTCATTCTCTTCTGCATTGATCTCGTACATACTCTAATAGCCCGCTGTGATGCTCCAGTGCGCTATGAATTCAACTACCAACGGGGAACAACTCCTGTACTCCTGTACCCCTGGCAAAATGAAGACCAGACAAAAGATATGAAGATCTTCCCTAAGATTCAATTCACAGGATGGTTTTCGTCAGCACGAAACAAGACCATGATAACGTCCACCGCTGCAAGTATTGTTTGCCACATTCCTCTTTCAGTGTTGATTAGGTTTTATAGCGTAAGGGGATATATTTGGTGAATCTGCACCTAGCGTAAGACAGGTAATGTCAAGTTATGGACATGCATACAATAGGAAAGTTTTTTGGAAAGAGAAGAGAGAAATACGCTCAGGGTAATTTGCAGGAACCACGTACAGGTTGCTAACGTAAGCCCACTGAGCCAAGGTGGCCCGCCCCTCTTCTTTCAGGGAAGACAGTGCCGGAGCTTAGGACGCTTGGTGTCCTCATAGACTCCAAAAGCATCGACCTTCTAATGAAATACACAGATCAAGCGGGCGATGTCGTATCGTAAGATCTCTTGAAGAGTAAATTATTAATTGGTTAAAGTGATTATCCGCACCGTGATCAGAGAGATAAACACTAGCATGCGCTTCGATGACCAATCTGCTAAATCGGGGATTATACCGAGCGATTTACCATTCAGAGATCTTACGCATCTTACGATCTTACAGAGATCTTACCAAAAGCATCGACCTTCTAATGAAATAGACAGAGCAAGCGGGCGATGTCGTTTCGTAAGATCTCTGAGTGGTAAATCGCTCGGTATAATCGCTGATTTAGCAGATTGGCCATCGATCCAAAAGCATCAACCTTCTAATGAAATAGACAGAGCAATCGGGCGATGTCGTGTCGTAAGATCTTTGAGTGGTAAATCGCTCGGTATAATCGCTGATTTAGCAGATTGACCATCGAAGCGCATGCTAGCGTTTCTCTCTCTCTGACCACGGTGCGGATAATCACTTTAACCAATTAATAATTTAGGATTTATTCATTTTAACTACAACCACTTGACAGATCTTCAAACCGAGTCACAGAAGGAATAACATAACACTGCGTGCTATGCTCCAAAGCAGGTTTTCTCAAAAGTTGATAAGGCGGTTGAACAAGGCCGGAGTCTGGTGGTAAGATGTTAACCTCTAAATAGGAAGATTCCTGGTTCAAATCCGAGTCAGTGCATGGATGTTTGTAAGCGTATGGTGTAGAGGCGGCTGGTGCACCTTAAATCTGCCGTGAGTCCTCACGTTGGGTTTGTGTGGAAGTTTAGAGAATGGGGTCCCAGCTCTGGTGTTGCCTCGTCATTTAACCGTGGTTCAAAATTACGTGGTGTTGACCTCGGATCTCTCTTAGGGGATTAAATCCCGGACTGTCGTCAATAGCCCGTTGTGTTGGTATATTACGACGTTAATTAAAAATTACCAATTACCGGAGTTGGCCCTTTATCGGCAACTTTAATAGCCATGGGTTGGACTTGGGTTTGAAATGTGTACATTAGCATAAATGTCTCGTTTATTTTGCTTTAAAAAACTTTCGACAAATATAAATCTATATGCGTCGTGGTGACCCATACTCCTGGGTTCGTCCGGCTTCCTGTCTGTCTTATGTTTGACCTCTTGCCTCATTCCAGGATAACTACTTGTCATGATTATTTTGCGACCTATCTATGACGTATTGGAAATGTGGGTAGTCTATCACATTACCTCTACGTGGACGCCATGATCTTTAACGCCAAACCTTCCGTTTTAACCTACCCTACCGAGAAAAACTATTTTGAAACGCAAATACCCCTCTCTTCATCACACACACCCAGATCAACTCCGTGGTTGAGAAGCCCGCGTATTCGATAATTTTTTTGCGCCCATACCTCTCTTATCTCCAGCGCATTCATAGCCACGGTACAAGAGTCTTTCGAAGAATCACCTCGAGTAATAAACACTACCCTACAATAATGGACCGGATAGCAAGATGCGATGGTATAAGGAAGGAATACATGCTTTAATAGCGGGATGGTCCCCTACAATTACACTAGCAACCCTTCTGGGAATACTTTCAACAAGGTTTGGATACACAGCTGTGGTTATTTGCGTCCATTCCTGCTGCAAGAATGTCGCCAGCACAGCTGTTGATTTCAAACGTGGTTCCCTGGTCCGTAAGCATAGGTCTAATTCTTCCGATAAATGTTCTATGGGGTTTAGGTCGGGATTGTGAGCAGGCCAGGGAAGACGTTTTACATCCATATCACGATACAACTGCTTGGCAGAGGCTGCAACATGGCATGTAGCGTTATCGTCATGGAAGTCACATTCGTCCATTCCATAAAATTGCCAGAGCGTAGGAAGAACCTGATTGTCCAAAATGTTCATGTAGGCGCCGGCGTTCAATTGACCAGGAATAACTTGCAAAGGTCCTGGCCGTGCCACGAAACCAACCCCCAAACAAGTAGTCGGATTGTATGCAAATCTGCTGGCGTCCGGTCTGTTTTGTAGGGTAGTGTATAATAGGTTAGCAAAGTAATAAAAATAATCAATTAACCTGACATTTATAGGCTTTCATTTATATTTTACAACTTATTTCAATTTTTGCGCTGCTAAAACTTTCCACCCCCATTCGTTTCCAATATATGTTTATTATGTAAAAATTTAAAAAAAAACAAGGGAGATGAATTTTTACGTAACATTGTAAAAGAATTTAAAATGTTTTATTCCCTTAAATGCATTTGATAATCGAAGAATTAAAAAAGCTTTATCCATACATCCAAATCTTTATCAGGAATGATAGTGCAGTTTCATTTCTAATGAAACATAATATTTTAGTTGGTCAGCTGATCTGTAGCCTGTTCGAAAGTGAAATGTGGTTTCAAAGTTCATACACAAGCACGGATGGCTATATTTGAAAATTAAAATTTGACTGGTAGTGAGATGATCTAGCAACAACTTTCACGTATTTCTTTGTAAAACAAAACTCTATAACCTACTTTATGTCTTTATTTAAACTTTTTTTCTTATGTTTATCGCCGTTTTCACACACCCTTAACTTGTCCATCACGTACCCCCAAGGGTACTGTAATACAGCTGGGGACACGTTGTTCGATATAATTCTCTCCTCTATATGCATTATTTTGTTAGTGTTGTTTTGGAAGAATAGTTCAGCAGGGTACAGTATATGTCCGAACGCGCGAACGAGGTTCGGTAGAAATTCCGGCTTCTATGGGGAAATTTTTGCCCAAGTTATAAAAAAAAACTTACGTATTCAATTGTTAACAGTGACGAACAAATATTTTGGCTTGCGACTATATGTACGCCCCCCACATACCTTTTTTTCTTTGCAGTGAAGCAAATTTTCAAATGGTTTCATCTTCACATTTTACTGAAATCGACGAAAGAAACTTGCACGTGGAAAACGGCATCTCCCTCTCTCTCATCTCCCACTTCCCACTGTGTGGCCAGCACAGCGTTGCCCACCTTCTTTATGACCCGTAACAGTTCTTTTCGTGGGGTTAGGTGTAACCACTGCTCGCTAACCCCCGGTGATTGCTACGAATTCCCATTTGGTTTACGGATATTGGATAACAGCCATCAAAGCGTTGTACATTGTGTTGGTTTGCTTCGCAAACCAAATGAAAATTCGTAGCCTATTGGAATTAATTCCCTGCGAATTCCTCTTTGGTTTGCGAAGCAAACCAAATAATGAATATTATGAACTGTGGTTTGCTTCGCAAACCAACACCACGGGCAACGCCGCATCGGCATTGCCAATTGGGGCCAAATTCGATAACAGCTATCATCAGTTTAGCTGTCTGTGAATCCGTTGGATCTGTAATAGCTAGGGCAACTTTTTTGTTGCAGTAAAAATGGGAAAAGTTGCATTTATCATTCCCTAAAGTTGCATTTATTTTTGATACACTAAAATCTAAAATAAATTATTCGTAAAAAATGAAAAAAATCGATTTATATTGACAATTTTAGCCATATACAATAGAATTATAATACATCATTAAATACAGAAGAACGTTGAATAGCCGATCCTTGGCCAGTAATTTCTTTAACATTGAAAAACTGCTTCAGCCGCAGTCATATAATGTGCTGTATCGTATAGCAGAAGCGCAAAATCCTTTCGCTCAACATTCAGAGATTTTAAAACGTCATTTACAAGGCGAACAACATATTGATGATCGACATTCACCTCGTAAACAGTGCAGTCGATTACACAAGTTTCCTCAGGATTATCAAGTGTGCCAACCAATGTGTTAAGGTACTTCTTGCGATTTTATTTCACTTTCGTCAGTTAGGACGAACACATTCTTTCCATGAACTTCTTGTTTGATCCGCAATACTTCGTCATTCGCAAGATCACACACACGTGATCGAAGGATTGATTGAGTGGGCAAATAATGAAATAGTAATTTCATATGAATTAATTTTAAGCTAAATTTTAAAAAGTTGCAGGTGGTTGCATTTACGCAAAAAGTTGCATTTGTGCAGAAAGTTGCATTTATGTTGCGGTTATGACACACTTATAATGCACCCAATATAGTAGGAATTTTGGTTTTAGTACTTTACATGCAGCGTAGAACGTGTGAAAAAAGTTGCTCTAGTAATAGCCAACCATCTACTCAATCGAAACATCCGGTTCAACCCACTTTTCAATGAAGTCTTCATTTCATGGAATGGACCTCCTATTCATAACACTTCACAACTATTGAAAGAATCCTTGGACAGGCATTTCCATGGTGGAGGATACCATTTCACGCGGTTTCCTTCAGCATCTCGTCTCAAGGAGTATATGACATCAAAGGTGATTGACAATCTTCACAAAGAGAAATCTGCACAGGCTGCCATTCTTGGTGACAACTATTAATCCATCAATGTAAAATTATTTTTTTATTGGAATAAATGTTTTTTTTTTTAATTTGTAAGTAATGGTAATAGGAGAGTTCTTAATCATCAACATTATACTCTAACAGTCGCTTAAACTGAAATGAAAATATGGAGACGTTTTCGGAGAAATTTCGGACAAGACAAACTGTGTTCTGGGGAAATATTGGGCCCTGAAACATTTTCTGCACCCCTGTAGTTCAGTAAATGTGGCTATTAACCAATACGACGGGCTATTGGGGACGACCAAGGAGCAATCTCTAAGGGAAATATCCGAAGACACCATGCAATTATTCAATTATGAACCCCGGTTAAATGACGAGGTCAATATTGATCAGGTCACCTTAGTGTCACACTTACCGTAGTTTTATCCAACTAGGGTGATATGTTTGTAAAATGCATTATGTGAATGGATATGCATGTATACGATTTGAGTCTAAATTTGAAGAAACAATGAACATGCCGTCGAAAATGTTTTTTATGTAACAATATATGATGTTATTTTTTATTCGGTCCAATTTTTAATCTACAGTAAACCCCTTGTGTACATTGGACGACCGACACTCACGTCATGCTCTTGTTTTGCCTAAGTTACGGATGACAAGTCTAATTCGTCATTCAAACTAGGACAAAATTAAACATGTACATTCTTGTTCATGGCAAGATTGATTGGTGCTACGAGACTCTCCTTGAATCAAATTATTCAAACGTTCTCTACAAAAATACACTTTATTTATTCTGACCATACATAATAATATCAAAACGGATGCTTTATCATTATTTTTTGGTATGAACGTAGAGATCAGAATCTTTGCGATCGCTCTCATACTGTTGCCATTCTTATCAAACGAAATTATACGAAAATATAACAGTAACTAGTGTGCAAACGATAATACGAAAATATAACAGTAATTAGTGTACATACGATAGTACGAAAACATAACATTGACTAATGTACAAACGATAATCCGAAATACTTTTTGTCAAATAAATCTGTACCCAAGGGGGTGAATTAATTCAACTGGAGTAAGATCGGAAAATTCTGCTAGTTAACTGATAATATTGAGTCACTCTTCTGTTGTCTCGCCTATTCCACGATAAACTATAAGAGTTTTATGTTCGCTATAAAGTAAGCGTGTCAACTCTTATCAGAATTTGTTGCTAAAATCAAATCGGTAGGCACCCTGATGAGAAAGAAACACTTCATATTTCAGCTCGTAATCCATAAAATTCATCGTAAAATAGAACATCAAGAAAAAAAACCTTGTGATATTTTGCTTTCAATTCATTTTTTGAAAACTGGAGATATTCTGTGATTTAAAGCTTAAAGACCTAATATTTTTCTTTAATGGGGTCAAAAAAAAAAAGGTCGTAAAGTTCTATCTTTCTATTATAAAAAAAAATTTCAATCTTCTTCAGGTTTATTTGCTTTGTGATTAGTAATAGCGTGTCACGTGATAGCGAGTCTTGCGGTTTAACAGGCTAATGAATTTTGAGCACGCGCAGACGATAAACACAGTTATATTTTTTAATTAATCTATATAACTAAGAATGGAGTGTTTGTACATTGAATACTTTCAACCCACTTCATGTTTTTTATCCGTTTTGGACCCTTTGAATGCCCAATCCACCTCTTGCGCGTTTGGTGTGTGTATGTCTGAATGTACCCTATACACGTCCACACGGTTCAATATCTTTTAATGGTAATTTGCATACAGTGAGTATTTATCTTCATTTTGTGAGTGAAAGTGGTTACTGTCTGTCCGTCTTTCTGTTCTATGTTCGTTTTTGTGTTTGTGTAGGTATCACATGAATTTCATTTCAAATATTTGATTGCCAATGTATTTTATTTTATACATTATTTAGTAGTTACGTGAATGCAACATTAAACATTTCTTTATTGTTATACTTCGATGAGTTACGTGCTAAAATACCTGAGTAAGTATACTTAAATCATCCATATTTTGGTAGTTTTGAAAAAATTGGAATGTATATTGCGTATTACGATTACTTTTATTTGCTTTACCAGTACTGCTGAAAAAGCAATTATTTTTTAACCAATTTTTTTTCATGGAATTTTAACTCTGATACTTCATTTATTTCGAGTCTTACTTTTGTTCTCTGCGCAATGTAAACGATTTCCAAAATATTTGGGACAGACGTTATTTTTCAAAAACGGAAATTAAATGGAAACTCGTGTTTCTTTCCCTCTGAATTAACTTCGCATTTCTAAATTTTGTGCACTTTTTAGTTGTAAGTTGTGGCAACTGCGAGATAAAGAGATAAGAGAGAAAAAATCACAAATTAATATCTCTAGAACAACTTTTTCCCGAGATCCTTAATTTGTTTTATTTCGCTGTTGTCTTTTGTTTTCTGTTTTAAATAAATATCATTTTAAGAAATTACATTTTGTTTTCATCACACGCAACACCACTGCAAAGTATTCGACTTAAAGTGGCAGGTAGGTAAGCATAAAGCAAATTTTAAGTGCAACTATGCCATTATTGAAAAAATAATGCCGTTATTGAAATCCGAGCTAGAACTATTCAAACATTAAAATATTCTTCGTCATAATGACAGGAGAAGATTGTGGAATTCCACAATGTCGCATGCCGGATGCAAGAGTGCCACAAGTAAAAAAATATTGTTTTGTTGACTATGAGGGCTTAAGCACTCGCCGTAAATCGTCGTTTTAAATTGAGTTGAACATGGAAAGAATTTAAGAAAGAGAATTCCAAATTTCCCTCTAAATCGTCTTTTGTAGTAGTAATCATAATGTCACCTTTCGTCATTTTGTAGCTTTGTCAAACAGCAAGGGTGCGATGTATGCGAAATGTATTACATGAATGGATATGCATGTGTAGGATTTGCGTCCAAAGTAGGTGGTAGAAATTATAAAGATAGCGAAAGGTGTTAAAATATTATTTTATTCTACAAAAAACGTAAGTCACTATATATTTTGATCATCTCTTCAATCTAGAGTAAACCAATTCAAATTGAGTAAGGTCGGGTGTTTGCTAGTTCATTCATAAAATTTGAGAGCACGCGCTAGAGAGTTTGCAATGTTTTCAGAAGAACCGGTAATTTCGGTCGCCGTTTCCATACCAACAGTCGAATATGAAAATATATTAAGATGTAATATTACAATAAACAACTTGGATTAGCTAAAACATTTAAAATTATAATGAGATTTCCTCTGAATTTTAACAACATATTATGCTAAAATAATTCCTTTTTTTATGTGTAAAATAAGATGTTTTGTTCTTGACATTTTTGAAAACATTTTGTTTTTATTTGCACTATAATTTCGTGTATGAGCCGATAATTTTTGGAACGTTTTCTGAAGTTAAAGTACTGGTGTCGGCTTATATACTGATCCGCTTATATCGCAAAAAAGTAGGCAATTTTCCGTTACTCGTTAATATCGCAATGGGAAGGGGACCTTCAATTAACGTCGTACTAGAGGTCCGGAATCAATCCAGCAGCGATCCATATGTGGATGGATTGTGAAGCAACCCCCGATGATTGCTCGCAATGATCGGGGGTTGACGAGCGATAGCGAGCAGGGGGAGGAGCCCCCTAGATTCATAAAGAATCAAATTATATTCTAAAAACAGATATATCCCCCCCCCCCCCCTAAATCCTTAATGGTTAATTTTAAAGCATCTATGTTTTTCTGTACTTAGTGTCCTCAATTATTTTCTTTTACTTTCTACATCTATCTCTCTTTAAATTTGAATAACGTCATGGAATAAATTATTCACCTTTTTAAAATTCTGGCCTGCAATTTTCTAAAAGCTTCGGAGAAAAAACTCTAAATATATACTTTTCTTTACATCGGATGCATTCAAGTCTCAGTTTCAGTCCAATCATTTTTATTTTTGTTTGTTTTAACTCTTTTTTTTGTTGTTTATTTTCTTTTAATCGCTTTTAAGAGCATTTTGAGCTCTAGAAGTTCATTAAAAAATACACTGATAAAAAATTGAATGCTGCTCATCATCAAAGAGACTGAATTCCTTTTAGTTAACCTAGATCTAATTGATGATTTGTAAACTTTAAAATACTGCTTCATCGTGCAGAAATTATTTCATTTGAAGTGGAAAAATCAAACCTTTCAAAGCATAACTTTTTTAAATAAAACGGTTTCAGAAAATAAGAAACGAATTCATATTTCAAATGATATCGTGACATAGAAATAATTAAAAATTCGAGGGAAAAAATTCAAAGATTATTAGGAAAAAGATAAATACATCAATGCAGAAGTACGAGTAACAGGAGATAAATAAATTATCAAAGCGTAGTATAAAATAACACAGCGTTTGATGTTTGATTATTTGTAATAAAAAGTTCTACGATTATTATTACGAAGAATCTATATAAATAAGAATGGAGTGTTTGTTTGTACATTCAATATTTTCGACCCATTTCAAGTTTCTATCCGTTTTGGACGGACCCTACTGATGCCGAATCCGCTTCTTTTACGTTTTCTGTCTGTCTGTCTGTCTGTCTGTCTGTCTGTCTGTCTGTCTGTCTGTTGTGCCCTATACACGTTCACACGGTTTAATATATTTTCATGGAAATGTGCATACAGTGAGTATTTATCTTCATTTAGTGAGTGGAATTGGTTGTGAAAGTCTGTCTGTCCGTCTTTCTGTTCTATGTTCGATTTTGTGTTTGTGTGTTTGTGCAAGCATCACATGAATTTTATTCCAGATATTTGATTACAATGTGTTTTATTTTATACATTATCTATTAGTTTAGTGAATGCAATATTAAACATTTCTTTATTGTTATATTTAGAAGAGTTTCATGCTAAAACACCTGAGTAAGTATACTTAAATCAGCCACAATTTGGTAGTTTTCGAAAAATTGGAATGCAGTTTGAGTATTATGATTACTTTGATTTGCTTTACCAGTACTGCTGAAAAACCAAATATTTTTCAAAAAAAAAATTTTAAATTTTATGGTGAAATTTTAGCTTTGATAATTTATTTATTTCGAGTCTTGTTTTTGTTCTTTGCGCAATGTAAATGATTTCCGAACATTTGGGACCGACGATATTTTTCAACGAACGGGAATAAAACGGAAACTCGTGTTTCGTTCGCTTTGAATTAATTTCGCATTTCTAAATTTTATACACTTTTTAGTTGTAAGTTGTGGCAACTGATCAAGAGATAAAAAGGAATCACAAATTAATATCTTTAGAACAACTTTTACCGGACATCTTTTATTTTGTTTAATTTCGCAGAGTTTTCTTTTCAAATATTTATTATTTTAATCGTGTTTCTTTTGTATCACACGCAACACCACCACAAAGTATTCGACTAAAAGTAGCAGGTAAGTCAGAATAAAGCAAATTATAAGTGTAAATATTCCATTATTGAAAGAATAATAATGTTTAAAAAATCCGAGTTAGAACTTTTCAAACATTAAAATATTCTTTGTTATAAAGACAGGAGAAAATTGCGAAATTCAACAATGCCATGTTGTCGCATGCCAGATACAAGAGTGCCACAAGTAAAAAAAACATATTGTTTTGTTGACTATGAGTGCCAGAGTACTCGCAGATAATTGTCGCGTTTATTAATTGAGTTGTGAACATGAAAAGAACTTAAGAAATGGAATTCCAAATCTCCCTCAAAATCGTCTTTTGTAGTAGAAACCTTAGTGTCAGCTTTCGTCATTTTGTAGCATTGTCATACAGCAAGAGTGCGATGTATGTGAAATGCATTACATGAATAGATATGCATGTGTAGGATTTGTGTCCTAAGTAAGTTGTAGAAATTTTAAAGGTAGCGAAATGTTTTAAAATATTATTTCATTCTACGTAAAACGTAAGTCATTATATATTTTCATCATCTCTTCAATCTAGAGTAAACCAATTCAAACCGAGTAAGGTCGGGTAATTTGCTAGTATAAAATAAAATGTATAAATTAAAGTAGAAAAAAAATTTCAGAAAAAATCGTTCGGCGTCAAAAATCAAATGTTAGAATTAATTTTGTTTTCTATCAGTTATTTAACGTTTGCGGTTATTATTGCCTTGAATTTTCAACAGCCATGCATACAATTTTTTTTTAATTATGTTTTGTGAAACTTTTAGGCGATAGTAATAGTTTATGTATTTTTTTAAGCGATAACAAAAATCATAATTTAAACAGTTGGTTGCTTTGAGGATTCAAGACGCAAGATCAACATTTCACCAAGCGCCACTTTAACTGTAACTTTAACGAACTTAAGAAGTTAGCCTTTTAGTTCGTGCGTTTTCTTTCAGACGCCTCTTAAAAACAGTTATAGAGAACTATTGGCATTATGAGTTTACAACTCTTCCTTTCTAGTCCTAACTTTAGGTGTTGTTTACTATGCGGAATGTGGGAAGAGGTTTTTCTGTTTATCTAACTACACATGGGCGAAAGTGCTATGGTAACTTCTAGAGTATCTTGATATCTAATGCATTTATAGCATGTTGATTATAAGAGGGATTTTCAGTCTAAAGAAACCAGACTGTAAAAATGGACATTTTACTTTCTATCACACAAATACCAAAGCATGATACGTAATAGGGTTACCTTAAAATGTAGTTGATCACCGTTTTGGCAACGTTTGGTGTACAATCTAATTAGTTTTGACCAATCAACTGTCATTTATCAATTAAAAAGTCATTGTTTGAAATTTTTAATGGCGATATTCTGATATCGTATTAAAAAAAAACAAGCCAAGTTGATGTAACGTCCGGAATATGTGCGAAGAATGCAACATCCACCGCACCAACACTTCCGCCAACTACATATTGGTTAAAAGAAAAAGCTTCTCATGACAAAAATTGATGCTGAGCATTGTCGAAACGTTGACAAATCAAATTAGTTCTTAACTAAAAGTAATTTTTTCCTCCGGTAATTTGATCATGTTTATACTGAAACGCCCTCTGATAAATAGTTAAATGTAAAGCGAGTTTTTAATTCTATAATTCTTATTCAACAGGACGCGTTCAACCCACTGTTACACGCTTTTATTATTTTTAAAATTATTTTTTTAAAAACAACCTTTTAAAGAAATACAATATAAAATTTTAAATTCTTTTGAACTGAAACTAGTTTTTCGTTCAGTTTTCTTTTAGCTGTCACATACATCTGTCTTTTAACGTAAATTTTACAATCGTTTTTATTTTATTCTAATGATTAGATTATTAAAATATAAGAAATTATCCTTTATGTTTATGTATGGAACATTTTGTTTTCCGCATGTCCTATTTCACCTACGCTAACTGAATGGTTAAACATAAATCGAATTACAAATAATGTAACAAATACAGAAACTTCATTTGTGGGTAAACTCTGCAAATAGGATTTATGGAATTCGTTTACATCTGTGATAATTTGTTGATAATATATCATTCTCTGTTTTAGCGGCTTGTTATTTGACGATTCAAAGAGAATAAAGCAGTAAATATTGCACTATAAGAGGATATTCATAAGTTATTTTATATCTACTATTATAAAAGAAAGTGTTTATCTGTCTGTTTCTTGCCCGAGAAGACCTGACGAATCTATATTACTTACAGTAATGGGATTTGGCACACAGGTAGTACGAATTTGTTGCAATTTTAGGGTCGAATTCTAAAGTTCAATCTAGAACATTTTTAAAGGAAGTTAATAGTTTTTTTCATCATTCTTCATCCAACCGCGGTAATTCCGAGGAATGAATAAACATCAAACTTTAGACTTTTCGCCCTCAAGTGTCACCTTGACGTCAACCCTTGGAACCATGACAATTTTTTTCATATCCGGGGAGAGAACACATTCGAATGACTTTCGTTTGTTTCGAGATTCATTCATTTTGATTTTCTGCGAAACGGATTCCAGTAAAGCAAAAGATTACTAAAGTTATCACTGGCGTTCTACAGTGCTTTTTTCAATCTCAGCGATCGTTAAAGGGAGAGTAAAAATTTTAACGGATTTGAAATTTGCGGAAAATTTTACGACAGATAGATATTTTATTCGTTTTATTTTCTTTTAATATTTTATATCACGTGAACTTTAGCTTTCCAAAACTAAACAGATTGCATTATCTGCCATTCGCGTTAAAATAAAGATAAAAACAGATTTTCATTTTAGCGATGAAGAGCAAAGAAATAAAAAACATTTTGACTGGAATTGTTAAGTTCTTTTTTCGTTAAATCGGAATCGTTAAAGACAGATTGAAAATTTCAACGGATTTGAAATCTGCGGTAAGTTTTATACCAGATAAAACACAAACACTGCGGGCAGGGGCAAAGCCAGGCTAGCCACGCAGTGGCTAATGTTCAAGATTGCTAAAGACTTTAGTCCTTATTTTTTTTTTTTTTTTTTTTTACATTAACGTTCTTTCAGTAACAGCAAAATTATACATAATTTGCTTTATTCTAACTTACATCTATGAATCGAGTGCTTTATTGCGTGTGATGAAAATGAATTACACTTTATTAAAAAAATATTAAATCTCTACTATTATAAAAAGAAGTGTGTGTGTGTGTGTGTGTATCTCTGTGCGGCGTGTCCTAACGAATCTTTGGCACTTACAATAATGAAATTTGGCGCACAGGTAGTCCGAAGTTTTTGCAATTTTTGTGTTCAACCCGAATTTTAAAATTAAATATAGAACATTTTAAAAGTAGTCTAATGGTATTGAAGTATTATTGTTTTCTTTTGAATGACAACAGCATAAAGATATCACAGTTTCTAAATTTATTTTTTCCGTGCTTCCGTTTGATTTTGCGGAGGAACGCTTTCAGCCGAAGAACAAACTAAAAAAAGGTTTTAACTGGTGTTATATAATGATTTATTCTATCTCCTAGACCGTTAAAGATTGAGTAAAATTTAATTTGAAGGATTTGAAATCTCACATTAAATTGATACATATAAAGCAAACTGAAGTTCATTCTATTCATTGCGAAGCAAACCAAATCGGAATTCGTAGGGAATTCATTCCAATAAATAATTTTTAAATTGAAACCTTAATGTTTTTTTCCGATACGAACGCGATTGCGAAGAGTGACCTTAGTTTGATTAGACATTCGTGAAATCATAGATTTCATTTCCTGCTCTCAGCAAAAGAAATAAAAAACATTTTGACTGGCATTGTTTAGTTCTTTTTTTGTAAAATAGGGATCGTCAAAGATAGAATGAAAATTTCAACAGATTTGAAATCTGCGGAAAATTTTGCACTACATAGATACCTTACATTTGGTTTTCTTTCAATAATAATTATCAATTAAATATTTATATTTTCGCATTTATATTGTGACGGTACGCCGATTGGATCTCTTCGCAATTCGAATTTGGCCGAATTCGACAATGACGAGGCCATCATGGCTTTCCGCGTGATGTTGGTTTGCGAAGCAAACTGAAGTTCATAGTATTCATTGCGAAGCAAACCAAATCGGAATTCGTAGGGAATTCATTCCAATAGACTACGAATTTCCATTTGGTTTGTCAAGCACATCAAATTGGAATTCGTAGCAATAAACGGGGGTTAGTGAGCAGTGGTCACACCTGACCCCATGAAAAGAACTGTCACGGGCAACGCCGTAAGCCACGCAGTGGCTAATAAATTTATAAAAGAAGGCAGCGATATAAAATTGAAGTAAAGTCGTCGAGAAAAAGTTATTCTGAATATATTAATACGTGATTGTTTTTAATATCAGTATCTCACTCACAGTTACTAAGAGGAGGACAAAAAATTCGAAATTAATCCAAAGCAAAAAATTGGAGAATGGGTTGTCAGTTCAGGTGTTACCTCATCATCTGACCGTGGTGTTGTAATTTCGTATGTTTCCCTGGAAGATTGATCCCGGATCACCGATAATACCTCATTGTAATGCTCGAGTACGACATTAATTAAATACCTACAGACCTTCCATAAAGTGAAAAAATAAGAAAATATTCTTACACGTGATCAATCAACACGAGTTTCCGTTTCGTTCCTTTTCTTTAAAAATTGCCGTCTGTCCCAAACATTCGAAAATCTTTTGTTTCGCTAAGAAAAAATACGACTAAAAATAAATGAAGAATCATAGTTAAAATCCGTAAAATTATACTTGCTCTTTCAAGAGTCGAACTAAGTAATTGCAATGTCCAATACACCTTCCAACTACTCTTAAATGACCAAATTATGGTTGATTTAAATATAGTTACTCAGATGTTTTTACTTGAAATTCGCCTAGATATGTAAGCAAAGAAACTTTATATAACGTATCCACTTCATTAAAATATGTTTTATAAAATAAAAAATATTGCATTAAAATAATTTCAATATATTTTAGTTATTCGTGTACAAACACACATACACAAAATCAGACATAGAACGGGAAGACGAACATACCGACAGGTTCAGTCACTAAATAAATGTAAATACTGACAGTATTCGAAGTTTCATGAAAATTAATTTAACTGCTCAGTCGTTTTACGGGCATACACACATATAGAGAGGCACCGAACGCGCAAGAAACAGGTATGAAACTTGAAATTAGTCAAAAACATTCAATGTACAAACATTCCATTTTTATTTATTTTGATTTTTTTCTCTCGCAATGTTATATTTTTTTAATTTGGTCTGTGTTTAGTTTGAAGCTGTGGCAACCATACGAGACCACGTGATATAACAATATAGAGTGTGTGTGAATAAATATCTTTACAAACTTTTTTTCCACCGACTAATTTTATTTCACTGTTTCTATGACGGAAATTTAACTAATTTTAATGAATTGTAATTTGTGGTCATCACACGTAATAACAACTTCACAAAGGATTTCATTTGGAATCTCATAAGCGAATTTCGAAGAGAAATTTTGTAAGAATATTAAAACATATTTGAAAACATAGAAACCAGACTTTTGAAGTATTAAATATTTTCCGTCTTAATGAGACAGAGAAGGTCAATGTTGTTCTTAACTTACGAGTTGAAACTATGTTTAGGCATTTTATACTTGTTAAGCTATGTGCCTACCCAATAATTACCGTCTTCTTGAAGTTTTCCGAATTTTTGTTATTATTTCATAATAAAGCCCAGACTTTTAGGATTCCAAAAATGGTTTACTTTTGTTTCTAAGGTAATTGGAAATAATATTATAGGCCAAATTATAAACCGGAAGTGAAGTTTTCTAAACCGAAACTAAGCTATAGAAATGTAAAGAATTTATCTGAACAGCTGTTTCATTACTCTATAACATTGTGAATGCACAATTTACTTTTTTAATATCGAATTAACTATTTATTATTGTTTTTAGCGCGCATTTTTGACCAAGAACTATTAAGCAAGTGTTTACATGGCATGACACAGAATAGCAATGAGTCATTTAACAATCAATGTTCTGCGGAATGTTATTCCGGAAGAAAATTTTGTTCAACCGCAAACACTGTTATTGGGTTCTAAGATAATAGTTTTGTTATTCAACTCAGGCTATATGGGGCTGATACCTGTATTTAACTATTAATATAATACTTGAACCAGAGATGATAAAAAAAAAACTACAAAGAAATTAATGTTGAAAGAATTAAAAAATCAAGGAGGCAAGTACAGCCTAAAGCAAAATTATCCAGAAAATATTTAAAGCTAAAGGAAAATCACAATTAATTTAAAAATGAAGTCAAGGAAGGCTTGACTTACAAGTATGGTGAATTTTAAGGTGTTTCAACATGTGTATAATTATTTGTGAAACTTTAAAATCTTTATTTGCATTTTCTGGAAAACTGCTTTTTTCATTTTTTTGGATTACGAAAATTCTCATTTCTCATAAGCTTTTTAATATATTCAAATACAAATTTTACCACAGTGTTCTATACACTTCTAGGTATGTAATAAACCTCAAATATAGCTCGTAAGTATATGTTTACTTATTTTAGAGCTATATTTATTTTAAAAAGTGATATATTTTTTGTAAAATCATGTTGTGTTTACAAAGTTTGACATATCTCAGTAACTTTTAAGAGGAACTGCAAACATTCTGCTCACAACACGGGTAAATATGTAACAAATATATTATTGAAAGAAAAAGTGGAATATATTTATTAGAATTTGATATAGGAGCTTTGGTGTAACGGTCAAATTTCACTGAATTTTAACCAAATATGGCCAAAATATCTAAAATTACAAAAAGCCCACTAAAAAAGCATTTGAATTAACAGTTTTATATACCTTTGTAACTGAAAACATAAGTGTTGCATAAAAATGTCCTTTTTTTTTTACAAAAAAAGCTCCGAACGTAGGCACATACCTTAAAAAGATAGTAAAAAAGTAATGATTTCTTTTAAAAAAATCTCTGTCAAATTATCAACCATTTTTTTTAAATGCTTACCTTTAACTCAGCATTTAAGACATTCAATTTTAAAACAAATTTTTTTGTTGTCGCCGGTACCACTAAGTGGAAGTTAGAAGAAAAAATGTAATCGCTTTTAAAAAAGCTCTAAATTTGTGATACTTCCGTTAATGGTAGTATGGTGAAATTCGAAATTGTCGCATGCTTAGTGCAAAAGTGCCGAAAGTAAAAAAATATAGATGTTAATACTATGAGTTCTAGACTATACGAAATTACGTTATTACGAATTATACGACTATACGTAAATTAAAGTCACGTAAATAGACCTGGAGCTACCTTAATTTCACAGGAAAAAAACTTAAGAAGGGGTATTCATAATCGCTAAAAACCACTCAAAATCGACTTGTATAATAGTTAGCTATGTCATACAACAGGGGTGAGATGCATATAGAATGCATTATATGGATGAATAGATTATCATCTGATCATCTGAATATGATTATCTGATTTAATTCAAAGATGTAGAAGGAAGTAATAAAAATGTCGAAAAAGGGTTAAGTAATTATTTTCCTATCACTTAAAGATGTTGAGGATATTTTTCTATGAAAGAGAAAGTGATTATCTCGTTGAGACTTTTTCAATATCCCCATATTGATAACCCCCTAATACAATTCTCACCAGAGATCAGCGCCCCCAGAATCACTCCACTTCCCTTTCAGTCTTTCGTCTTGTTTGTCCAATAGGTCATATATCTTGCAATCCCCCTTCACCTTTGACCTCCAGACCTCCCAGTATAACTGGACTTCCCAAGATGACTTCCCCTCTCAAATCGCCTGTGAGAAAATTACCTCTTCGCTTAACTCTCGACCTCTACCAATGAAATTTCTTGCTAGATTCCCTGTCCAATACTCTTTCTTTTAATTCTCATCCCTCTGGCGAATTCATTTTGAACAATACACTTTTCCATGAGCCCCTTAGAATAGGAAGCCACAGAACCGTTCGAGTCTCCGTCCACTTAACAACCTCCACGCCTGATAATATTACTAGGATGTTATTGGAATAATAAAGATTTAGTTAGGGAATTTATGTCTCTTTTATGGAACCAGCACTACACCCCTCCAATGGATCATCCTCAACCGAATGCCTAGACCAATCTTGCCACTCCGCATCACGACTGCAGGCTTATAATTTCTGTTATCATGACATATATACAGGGTGTTTCAGTGAACCGTTTCAGAACTTCTAAGAGGGGTAGGGTACATCCTGACGAACCAAAATCATACACCAATGGGCAGTCAGAAATGCTTTCCTGACGCGGTAGATGGCGTTGTGCGAAAATCCCGAGCTTTCGTGTAGGGAATCTTCATTTCGCACAAGAACGCCAAGTTAGTAGGATGGATGATTACACGATCGCAGATTTAGCCGATATGCATTTGGCGTACGGGGCTGCAAATTGTAGTGGGCCAGCCGCACAGCGTCCAGCGGAACGATATCCGACGAGGCGTATCCCCAGTCATAATTTCTTTGCAAGACTGCACCAGAGGTTAGCTGAGACAGGTTCATTAGAAAGAGCTGACAGGGACAGGGTAAGAACAGCACGGACTGCAGATGTCGAACAGAATGTGCTGCAGCATGTACAGGGGAATCCAAGAACGAGTACACGAAGTGTAGCAAACGCAGTCGGGGTTTCCCATTACAGCGTCTGGAGGATTCTCCGAGAAGAACACATGCATCAGTTTCACGTGCAGCGTGTCCAGACACAGCAACCGGAGGATTATGCACCTCGTATTGCTTTCGCACAGTGGTACCTTGGAAAATGTGCTACAAATCCCCTTTTTCCTGCTGAAGTGTTGTTTTCCGATGAGGCATCCTTCACAAGGGAAGGAATTTTCAACACGCATAACGACCATGTCTGGGCGGTCGAGAACCCGCATGCAATACGACGTCGTGCAGCACAGATTCGATTTTCGGTCAATGTATGGGCCGGTATTATGGGAGATCACCTCATCGGACCTTACCTGTTACCGTCTCGTCTAACCGGACCTAACTACTTGCTCTTTCTGCAGCAAGTATTGCCACAACTTTTGAGAGATGAACAGATTTCTGCATCGACGCAACAGACAATGTGGTTCCAACACGATGGAGCCCCTGCCCATTATAGCGGAGATGTTCGTAACTACCTGGATGTCACATTTGGTCAGCAGTGGATCGGAAGTGGTGGTCCCGTGCGTTGGCCTGCTCGGTCACCCGACCTATCATGTCTTGATTTTTATTTTTGGGGTCATCTGAAATCGCTAGTTTATGACACCCCTGTTGACAATGTTGAGGAGCTGGTTGCAAGAATTGCAGTAGCTGCCGGAGAAATTCGAGATATGCCTGGAGTATTCCAGAATGTTCGGATGTCCATGCGTCGGAGATATGAGATGTGCATTATAGCCCGTGGAAGAAACTTCGAACACTTACTTTAATCCATGTACCTTTTGCTTCTTTTCATGTATTATTAAAACGATTTCTCACTTACGGTCTCTTTTCTTTACGGTGCTTCTGTGTACAACACCGCTTCAGGAAAGCATTTCCGACCCCACATTGCTATATGATTTCGAGTTGTCAGGATGTACCCTACCCCTTATTAGAAGTTCTGAAACGGTTCACTGAAACACCCTGTATATCTTAATTCTCGCTTGCTTAGTTCAGAAACCAAGAACCTACTTATAACCAAAGTGCAATTTCGCTACTCTACTATCCGTCAACACCTGAATTAATACTTCATTTATAATTCTAGTTAGAATTCTGTTTTAGTGTATCTTAGTTAATAAGTATAAGTTGACGTTATAAATAAGTATAAGCATGTATTCTTTAAGGTATCCCAATGCGTTAAAAATGTCATTTTTGACCAAAAATTCTCCAAACATTTTTTATCTTATTTGATAAAGTATTTATTTGACTTTCCGAAATATATTTGATATTTTCTTTAAGTTAAATTATTTGCAGAAATATTAAGATTTTAATCAAGGCGGGGAAACCGGAAGTATGTATGAAAAGACCGGAAATGGCCGTTGAAAGATCAAAAATTGTCAAAATTTAAGTTTAAAATTTACTTCTTTTTTTTTGCAAATATGATATTAGAAAGTTTTCTCAAATGTTTAAATGGTTTCTCTTTTGGAAATAGTGTGAACATTTTTGAAGAGAAGTGAAGAACAATATTGTTTACACAAACAGCAAAAGCAAGAGCAAACGATACACTTCAAACTATTTTTTACTCTAAATTAATATTTGCGCATTATTTCTTCACTTCAAATGTTATAACACAAAAAGTTACTGATGGATTCTCGTAAGACGTTGAGAACTTGTTCATTAAAATGTTGTCTAGGGAGGAAGTTAGAAAATAATTATGCTGAGTTGAAAAGTTTTTAAATTTTGGCTATTTATTTAAGAAATAGGATTGTAAAATCTCAGGTGTAGAATTATATTTTAGTTTTCTGCAACTCAACTTCAAGCTATTGCAATTGTTCTGCAGGAATTTTGTCCGAATTTTGAAAGCTGCAATAAAATCAAAAACAGACGTATAACACAATCATTGGTTAAATATGTTTTACATATTTATAATAAAGTACATCAAAATTAACTAACTTATTTTATTTAAAACCATGGCATACTTTCAGAATTTGCAATTCTGCCGATAACTTTTGAAGTTATATAGTTTGTCCTTGACATACAAGATGTGTTATTTATAAAGTATTTGTGGAAATTTTGTTGGTATAGGGAGGTTGTTCCGTAGCTAAAAAAGAAAAAAAAGGTGTGGCTAGGAGCGCGCTTAGCACTGCAGAAAACCGTAACTTATGATTTGAAAAAAAAACGGCCAAAATTTTGATAAAATTAGGGAAAAATTGCTTTGCAAAAACTTCTTGCACTTTCTGCTCCCGGTTGTAAAACTATCAAAAATCTTGAATTCATTTTTCGATCGTTTGTAAAATTTTTGTTTATTTAAATATATTTTTGATTCTAGTTCATTACCCAGAAAAATGCATGTAGTTTATTCTGGTAGCATCATTTTTCAAATTGGTTGAATAGATTTTTGTGTAGCACATTTGAAGTTTTTGTCAAATTTCTTTAAAATTTCATATATAATTTTCATTTTTACAAAATTGTTAATATATATTTTAAATATTTATAGCCCGACGCTATTGTTTAATTACACTAAACTTAATTATATCATTAAAATGTTAGGATACCTTAAGTAAATTAAAGGTGTTGTTTTTAAAAATGTATATATTGCATCAATAGCCTTCGAATTGTTCTTTTCTTAAGTAGAAGCGAAGTCGAAATCCAACACGTTTGCTGAAATCTTTCATTTTTCAGAATTATATTTTCTTCAGTGAACGAAATTTCACTTATCTTTCTTTATTAAGCTGATACTGCTGTATTGATTTGTTCCTATATTTTATATGCTGTAAATAATTTTTTATGATTTAGTTTGTAACTAATATCATTTGTTAAGAAAATTGCAAAGATGGGCTCCATTCTTGACGGAATGTGTATATTTTGACCGATTTCCCTTCAAAGTCCTTGTTTCAATATACTATAATGACTTTGTACATATGTATACACATATATTTCATAAAAATAAATAAAATGTACAAAACAAAATATTTTTTAAATAAAGAGGGTAACATCTTATTTTAAAAGGACCGGTAAAGTAAATAAAAATCACTTTTAAATAAGGCAGATAACGTTAAAATAATCATAATTTTTAAGTAGGACGGATAGCCTCATAAGCTTCAATTCAAAGATTTCTAATATTTTGACAGGTTTTTTCCATTACAAGACGATTTAAGTAGATTAAATTTACATATGTTTTAGTATGTCAATGTTGTTGTGTTTTGGAACTTAGCAACAACCTATGAAATAATAGTTCAAAAAGTTATTTTGTTTTTAAAAAGGTTAAATCGACTATCCATTTTTAATAAGTATATTTAATTTTAAAACATGCCCTGCAATTTCATGTGTCGCGTGTATAATAGATTTTAAAATATACATATAAAGGCGTCAAAAGAAGTTAATTATAAATATTACATCAAATTAATTTGTCATTCACTTATAATTGTGGTGAAATTCGGAAATGTCACATTCCTGATGCAAGAGGACCACAAATAAAAAAATATTGATAAGAAAACTCAGTGCGAGACAATTCGCCATATTAGTCTGTTTTTCTCAGGAAATTAATTCATTATTTCTCATAAACTCAAAATCGGTTTCTGTAGTTGTAAGCTTCGTATAACTGTATTATGCACTTACAACAGGTGTGTGGTGTATTTAAAATGGATTTCATGAATGGATATGACATGTAAACGTATTTTTTGCTTTTAAAATGAAACGATGTTTAAAGAAAAGAAAAATTCTCACTTAAATTATGTCTTCAATTTTCTATGAAAGAAAAGTGATTATACTGATCGCTTATTCATTCAATATTTCCACCAATTCAACCCGAACAACGCCGTGTAAATCTGCTAGTACAAGATAAATTATATCATCTAAATCAGTGGTGTCCAACCATTTCGCAACCTTGAGCGACATTAGAAGAGGACTAGTTGTTTAGGGCTGCATATAAAATACACTAACGATAGCTTATGAGCATTACAACATAAACTACATCATATAAACCATGGGTGTCCAACCATTTAGCTTCCTTGAGCCACATTGGAAGATAACTAGTTATTTAGGGCTGCATATAAAATACACTAACGATAGCTTATTAGCAGTACAACATAAACTACATCATATAAATCATGTGTGTCCAACCATTTAGCTTCCTTGAGCCACATTGGAAGAGGACTAGTTACTTAGGGCTGCATATAAAATACACTAACGATAGCTTATTAGCAGTACAACATAAACTACATCATATAAACCATGGGTGTCCAACCATTTAGCTTCCTTGAGCCGCATTGGAAGAGGACTAGTTGTTTAGGGCTGCATATAAAATACACTAACGATAGCTTATGAGCAAAAAAAAACGTAGAATATGTAGTTAATATATGTAAGTAATTTAAACTTCATCAATTTTTTTATAAATTAAAAGACAAGACAGCAACATGAAATTGATGAGATGTTTGATTTGTTTTTGAGGCACTAATGCTTTGATATTTGGTTCGATGGAAGTAGTTGCAATTCTCAATGTGATCTTAACGTGCTCATATGATATTTTGGTCCTAGTTTTAATCTTCGTGTACTTTATCCTTGAAAGTAGCTGTTCACAAATGTTGGTACGTCCAAATAGCAATTAAAGGAATAAAATATGACTGTGAAGCGAGGGATATTTTTTAAGTCCAATCAAGAGACACGATCGCATTTTTCTTTAAGATGTATTCCAGATTGAAGCTTTATGCATTCCATATGAAAATTGGTAGGTAATAAGTTTATGTCGACCGAAAATGGAATCACAAATATACCATAACATTGATGACTTTTCCGGAAATCTTGAAACCTGTTCTCAAATTCCTGGATGAAATTGAAAAGCTAGGTTGCATATTTTTCGTTGTTCATAGAACCGTGTTCAGCCAACGTGTCAAAATACATAAAATTATTTGCATTAATTTGAGAATGTCTCAATTTCAGTTTCATTTCGAACATTTATAGTTTGAAACATTCTATTGATCAGTTGGATTTCACCTTAAAGACACATATTTATAACTTATTTAAATAAGTTGTCAACCCTGATAAAGGTGCAAAATCTGTAAGCCAGTTTTCATTGTCAAGTTCTGCTTTTCATTCCATAAACGCCTTCATTTTGTAAATCATAAAATATTTTCATAATTTTTCCTCGCCTAAACCATTTTACTTCCGAAAGGTAAATGAAGTCCCCATAGTCAGCATCTATAATATAAATTTAAGGAATTCCTGGAATTGGCGATGGTTAATTCCCTTGGCCCTTATCAAATTTACAGCCTTGCTGACAAGTCTGCATGGTGTTATCCATCTTTAAAGCTTTCTCACATACATCTTTTTTTACGTACCATGCAGAGATATTTCACCATACATATGTTTTGGGAGGCAATTGCATCGTCTTCCATTATTTACATGGCTATATATCCTCACCGGGACACCATCAGTAGCTATACAAGTTATGTTCTCAATGAACAAAGAAAATCTATTTAACTTTTTTTTTCAATGCTTCGTATAAATCTCTTGATTTAGTTGTATTTTAATGGCCCTAAAGAAGCCGCTTCTACAGTGATATTATATTCGTCATCATTACCTCTAATAAAAATTGCTATTGAGCTGTATTAATAGCTTCAATACTTTCTTCTATCGCCAAAGCATAAAATTTAAACTTTAGCAGTCTACTCTCCAAACTTTCTTCATAAATTTTGCAGTAAATGTTTTGCATGTAATGCATTTTCAAACTGTAGTCTACGAAACACACACACACACACACACATGGCCAAATTCCCTACAAATAAAGCAGACTGCCCTAGGGTTTGTCTGAACAAAAAAGTAGTCATCTGTCCACTTTTCGTTAAACAATCTTCATTTTATAATTTTTCTCTCTTTTTGGTTCGGTTTTCTGTTGGGACACTAGAAATCAAGCTGGAATTTAAAAAAATAAAAATTAGAAAGCAAGGTTTGATAATGCTGTGTAGCAAGAAGCAATCGCTACATAGGTTGCGATACAATGGCCAATGAAATATAGTGATTACACAATGCATTGTAGGATTAAAACAATATTCAGGTAAACCTAATACATGCTGTTTTTGTGTTGACGTGTAAAAAAAAAAAAAAAGAATGCCCAAAGTCAAAAGATTTAAAAATCTAAAACATGGATTATTTATTTAAGCATAAGCATTTTAAGATAATAATGATTTACAATAATTAACAATATTACATCTAACAAAAATCAACTGCACGACACATAATTGGCTCTACCTTAAATTTATAATATTATATACTAATGTTCCTATAAGAGGAGGCAGGAACGAAAATAGAAGAAAGAGGTAGAAGGGATAAAAAAAAAATTGGCTCCAGGAGCTGTATTATTACCGATCGCTAGACTGACTCTCGATGGCGTCTCAACTGTCCACCTCCAGCAAAAGCCCCTTTAGCAGACAGATCAGATTGTCCGCATGTCCGTTCACAAGAGAAAAAAGCCAAAAGAGACTTTCTCGTTGTGTCCCCTTTTTATACCATCACTCGATCACTCTCCTGTTGCCACCATCCTTCCAGAAGTTTTGGGATGGATTCCATTTTGTCAAGCAAATTTTGTGATTTGTTCCGGGACGACGATATATTCTCCGTTTCAGCATCTGGCAGGAGTCCACCCGCAATTTGGGGGGGGGGGTCGGGGGGGGCAGACCGCTGTCGGACGATGAACTTGAGCGTTGACCCTACCTCTTCCGAATTCCTTCAGAGAGGGGGAATAGTTTTATGGGTCTGCTGCAAAGGGGTGTTGAGAGGAACGAAAAAAGCTTCGTTTCGAGAAAGGGACAATGGCTGACTGAAGACAGGACACCTTCATAGCAATGCAGTTGGAATCATTTGAGCCGAAAAAAGAACCAGAGGAAGCCTCTGGTTAAAAACATATCCCACAGGAAAGTAAAGCAAACAGTGGATAGAAAAACACAATATAATACTTAAATGAAAGCTTAATAATTTTTAAGGGTTTTACAGGCCAAGTATCTCTTCCGAACTTCCAAATATTTAAAAGTATACATTTACAATACAAATATACAAAAGGGGATGTAATGAAACCCTTTATAAGCAAAGAACTCCCAAAGTTAAATTGCTAAAAAAAAAAACTTAGAGTTTGCAACACAACAATAATCAAATAAAAATACTTACATGTCTTGTAACTAACCAAAACCGTCCTTCGTTTTCAAAGGTAAGTAGGAAAAAAATACTGGGTCATCCGGAAAGTTCTGCGCGTTTTTAAGATAAATTTCAACGGAGCAGTACAAAAACAAAAATCATTATTGAATCACATAACCACAATTTTGTTCTGTGACTTTTTGCCATCTTTCCTGCAGCTGGAAAATTCTTTTTTTTTTAATTCACTAGTGGGCTCCTCCCCCTGCTCGCTATCGCTCATCAACCCCCGATGATTGCTATCCAATCATATTTAGTTATATATATTAAGGAACAATACTTTCAACAATGAGGGGGAGGGGGTTGCTTCATAATACATCCCCATATGGATCGCTGCTGGATTAATCCCGGACCTCTAATAAGACCTTAATTTAAGGTTCCCTTCCTTTCCCATTGCGATATTTATCGTATGCGCCCGTGTAACGAAAAATTGCCTACTTTTTTTTGCGAGATAAACGGATCCGTATAAAAGCCGACCCTAGTACTTTAGCTTTATAAAACGTTCCAAAAATTCTCGGCTCATACACGGAAATATAGTGTTAATAAAAACAAAATGTTTCAAAAAATGTCAAGAACAAAACATCTCATTTCACACATAAAAGAGGAATTATTTTAGCATAACATATTGTTAAAATTCAGAGGAAATCTCATCATAATTTTAAATGTTTTAGCTAATCCGTGTTGTTTGTTGTAATAGTACTTATTAATATTTTCATATTCGACTGTTGTTATGGAAACGGCGACCGAATTTGCTGATTCTTCCGAAAGCATTGCAAACTCTCTAGAGCGTGCTCTCATATTTTATGAATGAATTAATTTTAAAATGTAACTGTGTTTATCGTCTGTGCGTTCTCCAAATTCATTAGCCCGTTGAACCACAAGATTGCTGTTACCAATCACAAAGCGAATAAACCTGAAAAAGATTGCATTTTTTTTTTATAATAGAAAGATTATTTGGTTAAGAAGATGTCGAGGTGCTATTTGACAGTCTCCAAACAATTCGAATTCCAGGTCGTTCAGATAATTTTGAAGTGACCTGAAGAGGTGAAAATCTGAGGGGCAAGGTTTGGTGAATATGGGGGGGGGGGGTAACACAAAACTTTTCTGCTATGCTCAATAAGTCTTTGTCTGACATTCAGTGTAATGTGGGGCCACGCATTGTCATGCTCGAAGAAAACACCTCGACGATTGGTCAGTTCTGTCCGCTTTGCTTCGATTTTTGCTATTAATATTGCCATTTGAGAACTGTTTTTTTTTATTGTCTGATTTTGTGGTAACAATTCATAATAAACAATTTATTTGTAGCCCCACCATACAGAATGACGTTTACAGAAGATGGTCGTCCAGAATGTGCATCATCTTTGAGGCTGAAATTTCCACGCTAATATTTATCAAACCACCTTCGAACTATGGCCTCAGAAACAGCACTGTTTCCATACACAGCGCACATTTTACGAACAGTCTGACTGGCATTTTTCCTTTCTTAAAATAAAAGAGCCTAATATGACGAAAATGAACTTTATGATTCTCCCTTCTTAGCACTGCAGTGAAACAAAAATTATGCCACAACACATGCTATAATTATGCAGTGTAAGCAGAAAGTACCGAATTTAAACATCTGCTTCAATCAAGGTCACTCCTTATCAGCGGTAGAAAAAAAATAATAACAAAGCTAGCTTCAATTTGAAATCGCGCAGAACTTTCCGGATGACTCATTATTATCAATAATCACTGCGTTCCCACAAACACAAGTGACGTCAGCAATTTTCTTCGGTGTCAACTCAACAGTTTACAATTGCACATTGAAAGCCATACCAGCGTACCCGTGGCAAACATAGGGACATAGGTACGTAGAAAACAAGAGCTCAAGCGCACCATTTATTATGTCGAGAAGTAACTATTCGCATGGATTACAATTCTGAATAAATACATTTATGATAATGATTTTATGAATCCCTCATTGCTATAGAATGTGTTAAATTAAAATATTCATAAAGTAATAGCCTGTTAAAATTGTACTTTTAGTATTACTAATGGTGTTTTAGTGGCAATCTCATGTTGTGGCAAATTTATTCCGCTGCCTTGGGACCTACAGCTGCACCAACCCCTTCACACCCCTTTCACACATAGAGGACTTTCACACTCCCTGCCCGCAGCATTCAGCAATGACATTCCCTCTACATTTCCTTCCTCGATCGCTCCTTTCACGCACCTTCTCCCCATAGATTTATCAATAGCCCCCCAAAGTACTATACGTCATTTAAAATTCAAACATGTTATTTTTATTTTAAATTGGTTAAATTTTTTTATTATTTGTTTACTTATTTTTGTTTTCATTGTTGTGATTTTTGCCTTCGGTATTTTTCCAAACAATTTTGCCACCCTGGGTTATAGCACCTATAGGGCTATAGCCACCCCAAAAATCCGCCACTGCTCATTAGGTTGGTGTTTATGATTTTGTTACTGGGCCGCATTCATAGTAGTCCTGGGTTGGACAGGCACACACATACACTCACACACATACACTCACACACAAACTTCATCTAAACCCAAAATTATTAATTACGTAGAGCAAGGACAAAGAAAAAAAGCAAATATACCGATTGAAATAAGCACAGAAAACAGTTAAATTCTGTTTTCATAAGTTGAAGTTTTATAATCATCCTATAAAACATCAAGGGTTGGAGGTAAACTATTTATCGTTTTGACAAATAATGCTGGGGATTATTGGTTAAATTTTTAAATAATTTGTGTATTTTTTAATTTTCCTGAAAAATAATTTCATAAGGTGAATATTATGAAAGGGTACATGCATATTTATCTCATGGGTAGCTGATTATTTTAGAGTCAAAGCTGAAACTTCATATCTGATTTCGATTTGGAAGGTTACGTTTTGATAGTTGACCTCGTTTTCTTAATTTCTCTCAAAATAATGAAATTGCAATGTTCATTTTCAAAAGTAGAAACTATCTAAATTTCATCTGATTCCAACTAAAGCTTGTTGAAAATCAATCGTTGCAACATGAAACAAATATATATCTGCTTATTCCCAAACATTCTAAATAAATATTTATTTTTCTTCTCATTAATTTCATAACAAGACGCTAATTACAAAATATATGTTGAAGTAAATTAACTAAACAGTGTTGCTCGTAAACGAAGTAGAACTGAAAACTAGGAATAATTAATTCGCTCAGTTTCATTCTTGATTTTGGAGATGGAAATTCATGTTTCTTGTTTCCTGCTCTTTGTTCAAGAGAGCACAATTTATTTTATTCCTTCATCTGTTTGGAAATATCCCCCGCTCTCAATTAAGATGGAAGAAATGTAGGAAGAAACTCTGACTTTCAAATGTAATTCTTTAAGTAAAACAAAATAATGTCTTCCGAAATATGAATCTGGAATTACGTTTTCTTGGAAACATGTGTACTTAGTGACATATTTGTGCAACTCCTTTTATTTTTTACGGAGACTGGAATTGCTCGAAGAATTAAAATATAAATCAATACATACTATCTCAGATGTGTTGCTGTATGAATTTACTATTTATTTGGAACAAATCATGAGCATAGAGAGTTCAATTTGTAAAGAATGATTACATTGGAAATCCAAAAATAATTTATTGATAGTATTTCTTTCTTTTTATAGTGATAACAAATGCGTTGCAATGTTCATTTCCCTCAGTTATTATAGATAACTCAATAAATGAATTTTGAGCAAGGCAGAATTTTTAATGAAGGTTTTTGAAACCCTTGAAAATGAGTTTCATTGTTTTCTGCTTTGGTAACATGTTTTTTATTTATACGTCTTAGAAACATGTCATAAAACTAATATGTCCCAGAGAACGATGACGCATGTAAAATTTCAGCGATTTGTTCAGATAATGAAAATTACGACTGCTGTTCATGATTATTATACCTTTCAACATATGCGAAACTTTGATGGCTATGAAAGTGGGGTTAATAATACCATAATGTGTGTTACAAAGTTTAAACGTTGACATGCAGGTGTATTTTAAATATTCATCGCAATTTCGAAGTTCTGTCATTGTTCCCTTAAAATTTGCAACTCAGCAAAAAGTCACTAACAACACAAAATATTTTTTTCATTTATTTATAATATTATTTTTACAAAATTGTTGAAATTTGTTTTATTCAGAAATTTACATCAGAGTTTAGATTAACAATGACACAATACACGATATTACATCGTTGTTCCAGTCAAACTCAACAAAGAATTTCTTATACGAAAGATTAATCTCCCTCATCGAAATCTTAGTCACAATAACACTTGTGTCGTTCTTTTATAAAGGATGACGAAAATGAGATATTTAGACATTGATGCCATGCTCTATAGAGGAGCTGAATATGTTTCTGTCCTTGTCCCATTCGAAGGATGGCTCATGTCAAAGACAAATGACTCATCTAACTCAAAATACCCATAATTTGCATATGCCTCATTGTTCTTTCGGAGCAGAGATGTAATCAAACGAATCCGGAATTTGAATTTATATAAGACGTTAGGTTCCTGTCAAACGCCATCTTTGAATTTTCTCTAATGTTAAAATTGCTCGAATGAAAAAGGGTGGTTCAGGTTTTTTTCTGTGACTGTACATACAAATAACCAATGCTTTTAACGTACATCCTGAAAAGAGAGATACTTTTACAATTTAAATTCAAAACTTAAACATACACGCGAGTATCATTATTTCCCAGATGCAGTAATCACTATTTAATAATACTCCCTCTGTCTCACAGTAAGTGTCAAGTTTAATTACTTGAATTTTGCTTCGAATTAGTTGTCACATTTGTGAAAAGAAGATGGAAAAGAAAGAGATTTAATCTTAAATTGCAATGTTTATTTTTCTAGCATGATTAAACAATGGATTTTAGGATAGCGTTTGGCTTTTACTAACCTTTACGATTGCAATTTAAAGGTTTTGTCACTAAAGGAAGATTCACTCTAGGCCAGTAATTCAGTAGAGTAGCGAGTGATTTAATAGCTCTACTAAACAAGAAAACAGCAAGTGAGGTAGTGTGTGTTGAGATACGGTTTAGTTGGTGTACAAGTGTCGACCGTTAAAGATGATGCAGAGAAAGAGGCTGAATCTAGCAACAAATGTGTCTGAAAGGCTTTTCCTGTATGAAGATATTATAAATGAAAAGAAGAGAAAATCGGTACGAGAATGGATTGGTCGAAAAGATTTGCAAGGAGCCCCCAATGTGCTTCTTAGAGAACTCGCAGTTGAAGACCCAAAAGAAATCTTCTAAACTCTAAGAAAGAACTAAGAAAGAATGTCGGAAAGTTGCTTCACTTTTCTATAAGAAAAATTACAGGCTAAAATCCAGAGTACCGATACTCATCAAAGAGAAGCCATACCCGCAAAAACAAACCTGGTGGTAGTGCATACCTTCTTTAACTATACCTTCTTTAACTATACCTTCTTTAACTATACCTTCTTGCAACTGGATGCAGTTTAAGGACCCTGACACGTCTCTTTCGAATAGGGAAGTCAACTGCTCTGAGTTCGTTCAAGAAGTTTGGGAAGCTATTTATGTTTTTTTTACTATCCTTTTGATACTTTGTTTGTCCTTTCGATACTTTGTTTGTCCTTTCGATACTTTGTTTGTCCTTTCTATAATTTATTTGTCCTTTCGATATTCTGTTTGTCCTTTTGATATTTTGTTGGATTTTCTTCTCGTGTAACTCCGATATTCCCACAGCTTTTTCCAACTCATCGATTGAAACTGTTTTTGCTGCTTTATTTTTGTACAGGGGAGATTTTACATCTCACAAGAACACCTGTTCCACATAAACAGTAACAAATTTGATAGTAGTATCATCACTCCAACGAGTCATGTTGCTGATAAAAACACATACAAGAGAGATCTCTAGTGGGAATGATAACGAAAAACTAATAACTCTAAACATACGTGTTCAGACCTTCCCAGTGGCACGATAGTGGTTAGTGGGACGGGGATACTACTAGACCGTCTACTTCCCATTTGACTGGATCAAGCCCACTAAATCATTTCAGTAAACTACTCGACTAAATAGTTATGTCCGTACATGTTTAGTTACTAAATTACTCTCCACTCGACTGAATTACTGGCCTAGTGTGAATCAGCCTTGACAAGCTGCACATGCACATACTCTCTTAATTAAAAGTGGTTATGCAGACTTAGACAAAAGCGTATTTAACAGAGAATTTATCTGTGTACGAGTTACACGAGTCTCGTATAACAATAAGAGAAATTAATCATTTAAAGTTATGAAAGTGATATCAGTATGACCGTTAGTTAGTTATTTGTGATTCTTTACTTGTGCGTTAAAATGAGATAGTAGGACTTGATACCACTCGAAAAATAATCTCTGCATTAGCAGATGATGCAGTTGTCGAATATTGTTTTAAAAAGTGGTTCCAGATATTTGTATTTCGAAATAACTCTTGAGATATTTCCCTCTCTCGTAATATATTAATATTGTAACAATGTTGAACAACTGGGGTGTATAAGTTTTGGCAGGAAGGATATTGTAAGAAAACTGAATATTGTATAGAAAAAACAAATATTCTTTATTTCTCGGTTATTTATTATGTACAGTGCTGTTCTGTTAAACAGACAATTTTAAAACATAAACAGAGTCTCCACCGGAGACTTAACTCCCAAAATCTAGGGCGTCGCTTGTACGCCCTCGAAACAACGACCAAACTCTTCTCGAGTCAGTCCGAGAATCTCTTCGCAGATCCAGCACTCTCTGCTCCAAGCCTCGAAGCTCCGGTCCGTGGGAAAAACCCTTGGGCAGTTTTCCACCGCCTCAAAACTCAACTCCAAGATAGGAGCTCCCCTGCCTTTTCAGTTCTATCCCCACAGAGGGGCTGGCCATTGTCCCACAAGGAACGATTTCAGCCAGCCAGGCGACTGGTGAAACAAGAGGTCCTTGTCTCACTACGCCACAATATATCCATCAGACCTGAATGAGGCCAACTGAAGGATCATATAGAATCAAATTTAAATTAAACGTATTAAGAACATGAAATATATTTAATGTCCGCGATAAAACCATCCTTCCATTTGCATCTGATTAGAAAAACATGGAAACAGCAAGAAATTGTGCCCAACTAACAAACTAACCATTTATTCATACTTCTTAAGCTACAGACGCAAACTATCTTTGGATCGTACATTGACGTTCGGTGAAATGTATAAACAATACAACAGCGTTTTCGTCATTTGTTGTCGAAAGAGGCAACGTCATTGACGGCAAAACCTGTCAACGAAAGGTATTGCTTTATTTGACGGACCACCGACGGGATTATTCACTGAGCTTCTGCCGCGTAGAGGAACAACTACCTACATCTGAAGTCTACTCAATATAATCGCAACGAATGTGAATTGCATTGACCCAGAAGCAGCCAGCTTTGGTTAAGAGAAAGGAAGTACTATTCCAAGACACACACAGCACGAGCGACCAAATAAAGGATTACCTGTTTCGACTGAGAACTTATCCGCCATTACTCATATTTACTAGACATTGCAATTTAGAAGTATCATCTTTTATTGGTACAGTAGAACTCCAATTATCCGGATCGATTGGACCAGACTATATCCGGATAATTTGATAATTCACGATAAAAAGGTTATTTCTTAGTAAAAAAAAACGAATTTTGCTTTAGTATGTAATGTAATTTAATGACTATGAAAATACTATTGTTTACATTTCGTGCTTACATACTGTATTGAAATCTATCATTGCTTGAACATATCCGTCGAAGTCAGTTGTTTCGCTGTCTTGACTCGTTTTCGTGCAGTAAAGCTTTGGTTTCCTAAGAAAGTGGAGCCGTTATCTAACAGCCGTGATACGTCATGAGGCCTCGGGCATAACTAGACGGCCGTCTAAACAAAAATCCAGACGTGTCAACTTAGACGGACAGAATACGTTGGAGAATGGGCAACACAGACAGCTGTCGTGGTTTATTTTATTCGAGAAACAAAACAAAGTTGTTTTTTATTCTCTAGTTTAAACTTTCTAACTTTTGGATCGTTGAAGGTTGAGTGAAAATTTCAACAGTTTTCAAATCAGCGTAAATTTCTACGACAGATCGATATCAAAAACAGTTTTATTATTCAATTATTTACCATTTGATTATTTAATTATTTATTAAATAATTAATTATTTATTTAAAGAAAATCACATTTAAGGTATTGATCTGGTGTCAAATTTTCTGCAGATTTCCAATCCGTTGAAATTTTCATTCTGTGTTTAACGATCCCGATTTTACAAAAACGAATTAATCAATGGCAGTCAAAAATGTTTATTTATTTCTCTCCTCTTCGTTCGAATCGCTTGGAGCAGGAAATGAAATGTGGCCGCTACAAGAGAAAAAACGTTCCCCAACTGTTTGAGACCGCTATGACGACAGTCATGGAAATGGCGGCTCCGATAATTTTCGTTACGCTCACAAACACCGCTCTCTAGGAAACCAACACCATGTGTTAGTATAAACAACGTTTTAGTGACGTCACCCACTGATACATCACGGCCGCTAGATCACGGCTACGCTTTCTTAGGAAACCGAAGCTTAAGTCTCGCATACGCTTGACGGTGAGTAGCTGTAGATGATCTATCGCACTCAGGTTTCCGCTCCATCCATTTTAGTGCTGTGTCAAGGCAATCAAACTCCCTACAAACTGACTGGTTGAGTAGCAATGTCGTATTTTCCGGGTCATCAATTGGTTCTTCCCTCACACTTTGAGTGAGTTCGTCGTCACTTAGAATTTGGAATCCAGGGTCCGAAGAATCCCGCAGTCTACGTCCTCTGCACTACACTCGGAACATTCAGGAACTTTCACTATGTTTCTTATGTTCTGAACTGACACTTCATCCTCTTCGTTTCTATCATTCACCGATAAGAAACTTAAATGCAGATTTTGCTGATTTCATTTTTTTTTCTCAAAGCAATCCGGATAACTGGAGTTCGGATAATTGGAGTTCTACTGTAATTAACAATCATTTACGAAAAAAGCTTTTCCGAATTTGGCAAGTTATCCAAATGGACTTGACGCATTATTTTGATAACAGATAAGAATAACCTTAAAAAAAAGGAAACGAAGCGTTGTTAGATCGTTCAGAAAAGGTAATAGAAGCCGAAGAAGACTTATTTTCCGAATAAAGTAAGGTTGGATCCACTTTATGTATAATTTATCTCTATTGATAAAAAGACACGATCCACGATCTTTCTTGGTTACCCGATATTTGGAAGACAATTTTCACTTCTTGGTTTTGACGCAAATGCGTCTTTTTGTAAAATTTGTCTAAATTCGGTCCGGTCTCTACTAAAACTCTAGGGACCAAAAAAAGTGATAAACTTTCCCGCGCTGATATCTCTTAAAGTATGAATGATAATCTAATGATTTAAATTTTGTTGGATAGAGGGCTAATGCCCGTATCTAAAATGAAAAGTAGTAGGGTGTGCACCAGCGAGGTGTTAGCGCATGCGCTTGAACTCTGAAAATGGCGACTGCGCTACGTTTGGACAGATGTTTTCTAACAGCTGCACTTTTAAAAAAGTGTCTCCTTTTGCCAGCCTTTGTTTATTGCAAAAAAGGCGATCAAGCGACATTTTGAGGTTGCAAGGTATTAGTAAATGTTGATTCGTTGCTACGGTTCACTTCAATATTGAAAAACTATCAATATTCAAAAGAATGTGCACATAATTGGGGATACTCAATCAGTGTATGAATTACACATTCTGTTTCATTTATGATGATTCATTTGAAATCCTCATCAAATGATTCATTTAATATCATGTAGTTTACAATAGATCTGGCGTTATCTCTATATTAAAAAAAAGTTGCTGCCGCTGCAGCAGGATTGAAAACTCACTTTTTTCGCTCAATTCTCAGACGGTTTTTCGAGAAATTATGCATCAGAAAATTACGAAATTAACATGGTTTGTTTACAATTGTACAGGAAACAAGATGGAGAAGATTTTTTTTCTTCTGCGATATTAGTTTAGGGCAGGGCTCGAAATAAGATTTTGAAGCTGGCAGCAAATATTGCAGTGAGCTTTTATAAGTTGGCACGAAAAACTATTAAACTCATGGCAAAAAATAAAAATTCAGAAAAAACGGTAAATTGTAGTTGCAAATTTTTAGCAAAACTTTAAAACAATTGAATAAATAATGCAATTAGGAGAAAAATATTCTTCACTTTTCTTGTAAGCTTTACGCAATTTCATATGAAACCCTATAATACATCTGAGATAAAAAGAAACACTCAAATAATGTACTGTAGACACATGTTTATTTTTCGTCAAGTTTTACACGTTCATTTTTCATTACGTCAAGTTTTTAAACGCATCAGTTAATAATTAGGGTAGAGAAAATTGCAGTTGTTTCAAAACTGCATAGCTAAAAGTAAGGTCTGCGATCACATGCACGAAACCATTTCTGAACTGCTCGATCAGCCTTAAAATCTGAAATTGAAGGACCATCCGCACTTATCCTTATTAAGGCACATAGTTTTTTTTATTATTAAAATAAATTTTTTTTAATATATAGTATTTGAAAGAGAAATAATGAAACATTCGATTTCAAACACTCCCAGCAAAACTTGCCTTGACAACCGTTGATAGTCGCAGCGATTTAAGCTTAAGTTCACGGCATTTGCCGTGATTGCCGAGACTTATTTCAAGCCCTGGTTTATGGTATATTAAATGTCAGAGTGAAAAAAAAGCGAAATTTCTAAAGCGAGTGAGTAAAACACGTACATATTTTCAGTGCTCAGCCGTGATGTTTTTTAGAATAACTCTAAACGTCAATTTTTGCACATCGCAAAGTTTGTTTCAGATTTCAGTCAATTTGGTTTCTGGTAATATTGTTTTTCAATTCGTGAAAAATTGAGAAATGTTCGTTGTTTTTTTGTTAAAACTGCATATCTATAGCTTAATACTATTATGTTTTTAATTTGAAAATACCACGTGAAAGCAAACGGGGGCTGGTAAGCCTTACAGAGCAGGGGCAGTGGCAGGCGGCGGGGCCGACTAATAATTAAAATTGTTGACCAATCTAATCGAAAAACACACAACATGAAACTTGATAAGTAATTCACAATTTTCTAGTTATGTCAATAGAATATAGAATGCAATTTGCAATAGCTTACGTTAATTACTGAGATAAACATAATGAAGGGACTCAATTTTCGTCTATATTGAATATTTAATCGAAGTTTTTATGAAATGTTACTAACTTTTGTTGTATTTCCATATTAACTATAATGACCGATTATATTTATTTTACTTAAGTAACGCAAATATAATTTTTTTTTTGCGGAATACCAAAAAGAGTTTCGGAAAATAATGTATCTTATCCGAAAAACATTTGCAGGATTCATAACTCTCAGCCTAATCTGTTCAAAATCTCATTAACATTTCTCTCGATTGCTTTTCCCAAAGAATATTTTCCTTAAAAAGATTTTTTGGAGCATTTTTTGAATGTTTCAGTGTTTTTTATTAACGCTATTATATGTTAATGATAAACACACTTCCATTAAAACATTTAGAACTTAAATGCCATCATTTACCAAACCTGCAAATTTTAAATTTATTTTCCGGGGTTTGGGAAAGGAAAACAAACTTTGATTTCCTAGGGGATCCATTCTGGGATCTCCTGGGGAAGTCTCTCTGGTGTTAATATAAGCTTATTTATGATCCTTCCAAAACGAATAGTCGTGTTTTTTTTTGCAAAGAAAAGTAAGTAAAAGTAATAAAACAATGCTTGCCATAAGAAAACCTCCTTTAAACACAATTTCTCAACTACGACCTACGAGGTTTGGTTTAATAAATCCACAAATATGTTGACAAAATTATTAAAAATTTGAACGCTTTAAAGATTAAATTTATATAAAAACAAATAATTGCGCTGCTTGGTTAGAAACGTAATTGTCCGTAAGCACTACAAGTTTTTTTTTACTTTAACTTTAAAAATCCAGTTTTTACACAGTAGGTCATTGATTTCTGCTTTTAACCATTTCAGTGAGAAAAAATCGCATTAAATTATTTATTAATTATCTAATTAAGATATTATGAGTAGGGCAACTTTTTGCAACAAATGCAACTTTTTTTTCACGCGTTCTACGCTACATGTAAAGTACTAAAACCAAAATTCCTCCTGCATGGGGTGTATAATAAGTGAGTTATAAGCGCAACATAAATGCAACTTTATGCATAATTACAACGTTTTGCATAAATGCAACTACCTGCAACTTTTAAAAATATAGCTTAAAATTTATTAATATCAAATTACTATAGTATTTTTTGCTCTCTGAATCAACCCTTCGATCACGTGTGATATTGCGAACGCCGAAGTATTGCGGATCAAACAAGTTCATGGTAAGAAGGTGTTCGTCCTAAGACAAAAGTGAAATAAATGGCAAGAAGTACTTTAACATATTGGCTCTTAATAATCCAGAGGAAACTTGGGTAATCGACTGTAGAGTTTGCTAGGTGAGTGTCGATCATCAATATGTTGTTTGCCTTGTAGATGACGTTTTAAAATCTCTGAATGTTGAGCGAAAGGATTTTGCGCTTCTGCTATCCGATATTAGCACTTTATATAACTGCGGCAGGCGCAGTTTTGCAATGTTAAAGAAATTACTGACCACAAGCATCGGCCATTCATTTTATTCTGTATTGCAATAAGACACGACTAAAATTGTTAATATATTTTGAATTTTTTTTCATTTTTTACGAATAATTTATTTTAGAATTTAGTGCAGGCCTCGCGAAATAGATTTTTTAATACAGGTGCACAAGGTGCACCTAAGTTTTTAAATTAGGTGCACAGGTTATATTTTAGGAGCATATTTGAAAAAAAAAACGTAATATGAGAGTATTAATGTAATGTAAACTACTTTATTAGTTGGGTATGTTTATATAGGTTAGTAGGATAGCAGATGAAAATATTTGAACACCAAAATTCTCCCTTCTCCAGGCACACGGCTGTCAAGACAGTCGCTTCAACAGAGCCATCTGAAAAATGTTTCGATCATCGGAAAGTTCTAGTGGCAGTGGCACAAGTAAACCTTCCTCCTGTAAAAACCTAACGGCCTAGCGATTTTGTTTTTGCATAGTGTGTATTTAGGAATTTTAATTACGTTTCTTTAGAGCGAGAGAGGTATATACTATTATTTTGCTCAAACATCAAACTAACATAAAACACGTCCCCCCCCCTTCTTTTAAACTTTAGGTGCACTGTGTGCACCTAGCGGGAAAAATTAGGTGCACAATTTTATTTTCATGTGCACAGTGCACCTGTGCACCCGGGTATTTCGAGCCCTGATTTAGTGTATCAAAAAAATAAATGTAACTTTATTTCCATAAATGCAATTTTAGGCAATGATAAATGCAACTTTTCCCATTTTTATTGCAACAAAAAAAGTTGCCCTAATAATGAGCTAATTAAGTTATAATGAGCTTATAGCATCTTTTTTAAACAGTGATATCTCAAATCCTAATTTGTCTAGAAAGACAATTCTAGTTGTAGTTTATTTCCAATATTATTCTTCATTCAAGTTGATAGAGAGAAAAGTTCTTATGTTACAACTTTTCTCGTCAAGAATGCATAAAAAATCAATATTTTTTCTGGAAAGTGAGGATTTAAAAAATCATTAAAAATTTATTTATTAACTAATAACTCTGATTGAAGCTCAAAACATCAGCTGTATTATACAGATTATAATGATACAAAAATAATTATAATAGATTATTATTGTTGAGTTAACACTGTTTGAACAAAGCATCCTATTGCAAAAACTTGTTTCTTCAGAAATTGAGTTTAAGGTTTAGCAAACACGTCTGTTCATGGTAACAGTACCTAAAGTAAACATTTGTAACTAGAAAACTATTTTGAATATTTTCAAGATCTTTTGGTATCGATTGAAAGCTAAAGAATGAATGGACGAATATTTTGAAGCAATAAAAAAAATTTAGACCTGTTCGATTTTCAGTATTTCTAGTGTGTACATACACTTTAAAATGGAAAGTTAGATACCGTTTGACGTAAGACAAAGAATATACATAAATAAAAGTAGGAGTGTTTGTTTTTATAGCCGTCAAAAAAAACGACTTACACGATCGCAATTGCATAATTTACATCGCAGAATAAAACGGAAGGTAGCAATCGATAGAGATGAATGTTTTCTAGAAATATCAATAGTTAAAATTTGTCTAAGGAGCAGTCTTGATTTTAAATTGAGTGCTTGCTCCGATAATTTCAATACGAAACCCTATCTTTTATCACAAATTTAGATTCTGCACACAATTTCAGGCGGATTTGAAGAACAAATATTGGAAACCGGTGTAAAATTGACTGAGAAAATCGTCCATAAAACCAATCAGGTATCATGTAAAAATTGAACTCCGTAGTAAAATGGGCGGATTCCAATCAGATAGTCCGATTCCGAGATTATGTGTCGTTTTCAACGACTGTTTGAGGAAGGTTTGTTAGAGTGTGACACATACACAGTGTCGTTGTGTCCAGTAAGTGGATTATTTCAATCCTTAACTACAGTAGTATAAGTAGGTTGTTAAATATATTTCAGAAATATCTGAATTGTGAAGTTATATTATGCCTAGAAAAGCGTGATAGAATACCCTTCATACAAAAGTTTTGTAATAAATCATTTAATAATAGTATGCAATCACATTATAAATATTAATCTGATGTGTATCGGCCGTCGTAGTCAATGACCTGTTGCAGGTGCTGTGGAAAGGAGTCCAAAGCTGGTGACAAAGTCAAAATCCATTCTAATTGAATCCCAGGATCTGTTTGCAGACGCCCATAAGTGGGCAACTGCTGAAATGCCGTCAAAATCTATGCCAGATTTCCACCTAAACTATATATTTTGGTTGGGATTCAGATCGGCTGCATTGCAAGGCCAGTCCAAAATCCGGATTCCTGCGCCCCGAACCACCTTTTAACTGCACGACAAGTGTGGGTTGGGCTGTTGTCCTGTTGGAAAAACAAATCATATGGTAGAGAGGAGTGTAAACGTAAAGGTGTCAGCACTCGTTGCCCAACGTGGTTCATGGTGGTCAATGTGTATCAATATCCCTAAATAAAAGAACAATCTAATTGAATTGCAGACATACGGTTCGACACTCTAGGGCTCCATGGCGTTTAATTTGGAAAACATTGCATGAGAGCATTTCCAAATGGGTAAATAATTGGCAAATGAGTCTTGGTAAATGGGTGGCTAAATTATATAACAAATTCGTATGTGTATTACCTGTTGGAAAATAAAACAGCCATCCGAAAATGGTTTTCCAGGACGGCCAGGATCACGACATGCTGGTGAAGAGCTCCAATATGCTTTGGCTAGACAACACAGCCTCACACCGAGACATTCTTCCGCTGCGGTGAATAGATTTAGTATACGTCTGGTTAAACCTCTAGTCTACCGGTCGATATACTCCGACCGCAGCTCTGTTGTACGACTGGACGTAGCTCTCATCTGAAAGCAGCACCGAGCCCCATTTGGTCATTGTCCAGTGTAGGTGGGATCGAGCGAAACACAGTCGCTGTCAGCGTTGATCGGTAGTCACAGCAGGTTTGGGGGTCTCCACACGACTACTCAGACCTGCGTCATGCAGGGTGTTTTGCACCGTTTAAGTAGTTACCTGTCAAGAAAAGACATCAATTACTTAATAATTCATGAGCTTAAGGTTTATCTGAAAGTTGGGGATCAGTCATTCTGAATGGGGAAATTGTGTATGTTTGCGATTATCCGATGGTGAAGTGAGATCCGCAAGTTGAAATACAGCCCATGTAATAAAACCAATAAGTAGTATTAGGGGGCCCGCCCCCTGCTCGCTAACCTATGCTCGCTTCGCTCGCATCAATGAAATATGTCCTAACAGAAGGAATTGTTTACAAAATATGATATTCCAAAAAAATATTTTTCAAATCTAAATTTGCTGTATAACAGAAATTATACAGAATAATAAATTATATGTTGGTTGGGTTCTTTCGATTGCTTCCATGGTCAAAATAAGTCAAGCCAGCAGTCTTTAGTCCCAAGATTATTTATTTGACGAAAAGGGACACCATACATTACATAGGTAGTACAGGACCAGAAAACATTCTCTGGTTATAAATGACGATAGCGTAAATTAGCGTTTAACTGAGAAGAAACCCTATATCCTTCTTCTCGTTGTCTTTTTTCAGCCCCTTGTCAATCCTGGCAACCCTTCTCCTGGTTGTCGCGCTGCTCCACTCGCGAACCGTTCCAGTTGGCACTTGCCAATCTCTCCAGTTGGCGACAGCTTCCTGACATTATACATCGATGTTGATAATACATCGCCCCCAAACCATCGATGTTTTTAAAATTCAGTGTATTTAAACTTTTTTTCCCATTTCTTAAAACTGGTTTAGCAACTAGTGATGCTACATCGGTTCCAATGCATCGATGTTTTTATAAGACATCAATGTTTTGAAAACATCGATATCGATGTCGTATCCCTACTAGGTATCCGTATCACTCCAAACTGGTTTGATATAAAGTCTAAACACTTGCTGAAAGTTTGAGCTAAGCATGTGTGGAATAGTATTTATCTCAAGATCACAAGGACGTCGTTGATGAACTAATTTGTCGAAATTCGTTCTTTGCTCATCTCGAGTATATGTTGATGTGTATGTTAAATGATAAAAGACCGCACATCAGAGAACTTACTGCACGACGTAAAATTAAGCCCAGAGAGTCATCTTCCAATGTAAGGTCAGTATGTGTATTTCTCCCACCAAAACTGAATTTTGAAGCTGCTGACCATACGGAATTGATCACTGGTCATCAATTACTATAACTTCTCCACCAATCCTCCGTGGTATATCTACTGCCGTATTTAGTTCCATTGTGCGTGATAAGAAAAATCCTGAATGGGACTTTCTTCACTTCCCATGTCACATACATGCCGTTGAACGGTGTGTCAAGTTAGTGACAGAAGTATCCCCTAAGGTTTATGGGTTTCAAAGTAGAGACGGGTTCATTAGATCCACATTCTTTTCCTGATCAATTATATGCCTGAATTCGACCATAAGGCTAATTCCAAGCCTCTTCCTGCTGATTAAGTGTAAGTAACCTTTTGGTATTAGCATGTCATAACATTATATGGCTACAATATTCTTAACAAATATTATATTAATATAATATGACTCAGCTACTATTTAATAATTTTCAGGCAATATAATCAAATGTACAATACAATACATTAATAAACAGTGTTTGTATCCATCTATTTTTCATGTTTGATTTATTTCTATAACACATAAAAAAGTGCACTTTTCTTCAAAACCTGCAAACTTTTAATTGCGATGCGAGACCAGAAGATATTACTCGATCGAAAAAATATTTTACACCTTTCTTATTGAACCCAGTGGGCACTTCTTCCGCACAATTAGAATAGCAATATTGAAAAATAATTATATTTCCTATGCCGAGAAAAATTGCCAATTTTTACCCAAATTTCCAAAATTGAAGGGGGTTGCTTGGGCAGAAGATATTATCCAATAAAAAAAATATTTTACATCGTGTTTATTGAACCCAGAGAGAACCCTTTCCGCACTATTAGAATAGCGATTTCGAAAAAAAGTGTTTTTCGGCCCACCCTATCATACAGTCCAGAAGATTTTACCTGCCACTTCTGGCAGTCAAAGTGAATCTGTTTCTGAAAATTGCCCATAGCGGATTTATACATGCTGGTTAGATCTCGCAGCGCATATTAAGATTGGTTGGTAGTTGAATTTATGGGGCACTGGAGCAACACAACAGGTTATTAGTGACGGTCAGGAAACAATTCCGAAGGGAAAGAAATGAGGACAACTCGAAATTTTCATCCACGGTCAGATGATGAGCTTTATTAACCTAAACAACAATGCTTTTAAACATATTGTACCACCAGTTTAAAAAGTGAAAGGGTGAAATTGCAAATTAAAATGCATCGTTGAAATGGGAAATATTTTTTTATTTAATGGCAAACATTTATTTTACTGTAATAATTTTAATAAAAATATGTCTTCTTTTTTACTTTTTATGATGTTCATCAAAAATAAAGAACATATTTGTTTATCAATGATGATTTGTAAATGAATTCTTTCCAACAATTCTTTCTTGGTTCTGTATTTTCAATAAAACAACAGCGTATGCATAAAGGTATGCCTATCAAAATCGAATTTCAGACACGTCCACCATTCAGTTTACCATCAAAAGAAGAAAGGGAAATAAAAATCCTTCTCGTGACTGTTCATTCGTTAAATTCGATTTCCTTATCATTTCCGAAGAGCAATAATATTTTGAACGCAAATGGGAATCCCTAGCGCAAAGAGTTAAAAAAGTTCTCTCTGCAATTCCATGAAGTAAAACCTATCGTAGTAATTGAGAATGAATGTTCTTCTCTGAAAACTTTCTTTATTCGTTCACAACCGTAAAATGCAGTAACCATAACAACTGCACGAAGTTTCGATTGTATTCGATCCCGAACACAAATGCAATATCCTCCATATCTTCCACATCAAATTCATTAGAATAAAAAATTAACCTCACTTACGCACATTCCGAAAACTGCTTTCTAAGTGTTATTTCGATTTCTACCAAATTTTGATAGTGCGGAATCCTATTTCTAGTCCAATGTATGGAATTAATGCATTTCTGATAGCTTTTAAATTTCAAAACTACAGCGGAAAATATCGTCATGTTATCTGATTTTCGAGTTACTTTCTCTCTCTCGCTGTATATATAGAGGAAAGTGCGATGCTAGGGGACTGATCTCTGGTACTGATCTCTGGTGAGAATTGTATTAAAGAGGTTATTTATCGGTATCTTTTTATCCCTCTCTCTCGCTCTCTATCTATCTATCTATATATTTGTATCGACCACCGTATTCAAAACTTCGGATTTATATTCGAAGTGAAAAGCGGTATTTGATGCGATCTTCTGGCTTGGTGTTGCCGATCTCTCAACTGCTGTTGCTGGTTTGATTTTGTCTTTTTATCATTCAGACTTTAAAGTTTTGTTTGGTATGTTTGCTTATTAATGGTGTTTGGGGGAGTATATGAGCAATATGTTTGCGTTTTGCTGCTCATGTACGTAGAAAACACCATTTTGTGTTGTATTGGTCAGGCTCCTCTCTGACGACGCCCTGATTCACCAATACTTTAATTTTCAACAATTTCCATTCGGTTTTTATTTTGAATTTCCTCTTGTTTTATAAACTATATATATATACATAAGTAGAAATATGTATAAATATGTGTATATATATATATATGTGTGTGTGTGTGTGAATGTGTGTTTGTGTGTATGTGTGCATTCTTATACTACCTTACAATAATGGCCCGGACAACAAGATGTGATGGTATAAGGTAAAGACTACATGCTTTAATAGGGGGATTGGTCCCACACGTGATGCAATTACACTAACAACCCTTCTGAGCATACTTTCAACAAGGTTTTGATACACAGCTATGGGTATTTGTGTCCATTCCTGCTGCAAGAATGTCGTCAGCTCAGCTGTAGATTTCAGATGTGGTTCCCTGGTCCATTGCGTCGCTGTATCTCGTCCCACAAAATGTTCTATGGGGTTTAGGTTGGGACTCTGAACAGGCCAGGGAAGATGTTCTACATCCATATCTTGATACCACTGCCTGACAGAGGCTACCACATGGCATGTATCGTTGTCGAGGAATCTGAAGACAAATATATTTTCTATTTTAACATTATCATTGCTCTACATGCTCATTCATAGTAAATGCGATCGTCTCACTGAACATAAGCTCATTCAACGTCGTCTAACACCCAACGTGTTAGTATAATGTATTCGTGCCTTTTCACCCAAGTGCATCCAAGCCCCCTTTACCTGGCTGCCGAGTTACAAACATTTTCCGTTAAATTGGAGATATCTCAATACTTTCCCAACACACCTCGTATAATTGAATCCGTTATTGATATTAGATCGGCAATTTTTAACCGGTGTGCCGTAAGAATGACACTAGTATTCCTTAGGATAGTGAAATGTTTTAAATTGTGTAGGATTTAATTCCTTTCAACTGTTTTGTTTTAACCCTTAACTGCTGTGTCACACACCGTCACGTAACTAGTGTGGAGGGGTCTCTCAGACCTCACTCACTAAAGTGCGTTTAAAGTTGATTAATGTAATAGATTAATGAAAGATTCTTTAGATAATTATTATTTATACATTTTAAATTTAGATAATTCAATTCTTAACATGAAATATATTTTATATTACTACATAAGTTAAGTAGATTCCATGTCTCTTCAACCTCAGCTTTCGGACGTTTTAGCCCTGGAAACTGTAAAACTATGTTGTGCTTTGGTGTTGTCGGCACAATTAGGTTCCCCGAAGCATACCATTTGAGGTTATTTTTTCCGTAGAAATAGTCTTCTTCTGAAGACGCACTTTAAATGTCTTCATCTGCCTAGATTTCCGAATCCGTTTCATGTTCGCTTTCAATGATATTATCCGAAATTTCACTGTCCCAGTACTCTATTTCCGACCAATTATCAACAATATCCTGAATTTCTTTTTCTGTAAGATACACAGGTCGTTTTTTAGTAAAGTGTGTTGCCATTTTAGGCTATCTGCCGAAATTCCCTAGTCTAACTTGAACGATTTTATTCAACAAGAACGGTGCCGCAAATGCTGTGAAGGAGTCTAAGAGACCACGCGGGAAATGTAAATAGTGTAAAACACGAAATAGTTGGGACAGCCATACCAGACTTGGAATGTGGCTTCTGTTGGACGTAGTAGGAAGGTACTGAATAGGACAGGGATCAATATTCACTTTAAAGGGTGAAAACGACCTGTCAAAAATGACTCGGGGTCTGTGAGACCCATGACAGCAGTTATAGGTTAAACATCACAAGTAGTTGCAAGCAATACCCGTAACTAATGCAATTTATGTATTATGAAGAGAAATGCGTCTAGCATTTCTGTCATCAATAGATACGCGCAATGGAACCTACAGAGCAGATGCTCTTCACCGGTCGGCTTGTGGTAAAAAAGGGGATTCAATCCACGGTAGAGATCTGTACCGCGTCACTCATGTAAAGGAAATTCTTGCGGTTAAAATACTCTATCTGCCCATAGTGTAAAGGTTAGAAATGGATTATAAGTAAAGCTTTTAACGTATAAGGAGTGTTAAAAAAGTTTAGCCTAGAACAAAATGAGTTCAATCCAGCTTTTGACGTTTGCAACTCTAGCTTCATGAGTTGATAATTTGTTTTTAGGTTTTATGGCACAAGGGGGCCATATTTTTGGCCAATCTGCGCCAAACACAAGACAGACAAATTCAAATAAAAAATGGGAATGGAAAAAGAGGGATTGAGGATACAGTACTGAGATCAAAGCAGAAAAATATCGCTTGGGTAATTTCGGTGTAAAGTTAATTTTTATATATGAAAAAGAATTGGGGAATGGATTATAATTTTTTTGAATAAATTATGTAGTGGTAGTACAATTGGTGGTGTTATATTTTTGAAGTGGTTCCTTACTTCTTAAAATATTAGAAAGAGAACTTCAAGGCAATAACACAGTCTCCCATCATTGAAAGTGATTTCCTGATACAACTGATCTTTGAGAATAAAAATCATAAAAATATATTGATGAGTTTATACGACCTGGTTATAAGAAGTCGAGACTCAACGAACATCAGAAAAAGATCCTTATAGATTATTTTTTTAGAGGGATTCTCGATCACTATTTCCGTAAGGATGAGACTGAACATAGAATTGGAGGCGACGTCTACTTCTAAAAAAAACTTATTGCAGTTATCGTCGTCGGATGAACACAGGAATGGACATAGGAGTTCAGGTTATCAATATTGATTATCATTGAGGATAGCCACAATGATATTGGAGGATCGATGATTTCCTTAGAAGTAGAGAGTCAGTATGTCTGGTACAAAAATTTCTTTATTTTCAGCACTAAATAAAGGATTGGTAGACGCTCTTCGCCTCACAGATTGACATCATCGATAAAGATTTTTAAAGAAGATGTTCAATATAGTCGTGGTCACTCTGTGGTCACGCTATTTCGGATCCACCAGGTGTATAAGATACAATAATCACAAAGGTTATGACGTAGATTGAGGTTGAAGAGTAAATCCCCAGGCAATAATAATATTATGTATACATAATACTCGTTCGGAGACCATGCTATATCGGGTCTAGTTTAACATAAGCTGTGAAAAACTTTAAAAAAGGGCAGGATATCCAGTGAGGATTGTAATGTTAAGAAGATGATCTCATCCTTCAGCATGACAAATTGACTTCTCTAAAACCGGTATATTTACAAAGATTGCCCTATAAGTTGTTAAAGTCCATATAATTTTGAGAGGTGGGATGACGGAAAGAATGAGCGACATAGTCCATGAGACCAATGACAATATCTTGAAGATAGGAAAGAACAACTCTGATTTGCATTTTTATGTACGTCTATGGATCGTGCATGGGAATTAGAGGGATGGATTTTCTGGCAGGTTGATTACGCAGAAAAAAAGAATTTGTGTAACCGCTCTGGGATGGTCCTACCTTAAATCCATTTTAGATTATGAGAAGAGTGGCTGTGAATCCCGGCGATAGAATAATCCGTGGCATAGAAGAACGAGCAGAGAGAATGCTCCTAGAGAAATCATCTGAAACGACCAGATGGAAAAGTCTGACGTGGTCATTAATTCCCCAAGGCGGTTTCACCACACCGAGATGTCAAAGTGCAAAACAGCTGATACCGCAAACAGTTGATATGGGAGAACGTCCTCTACCTCCGTCCGCCTTCAAGACTTGTACTCTCCCGGCGAAAAATTCACACCCACTCATAAACAAGCGATAGGACCGCACTCTCTTCAGGCGCAAAGAAATGTAGAAATGTAACGAAAATCACGCCAAGGTCTGTTTTAAACAACGTGGTAAAACTGGTGAATTCCTCGCCAATCGGGGCGCCAAAATTCCACTATCAATGGTTCCTCTCCGTTTGTAACTACGCCAAAAATCGCCAACCGGCAAACCTTCTCAGTGTCCTCTTTGGGTTCAAATTAATGTTTTTGTATTAATTAGGATATAAAAGCAATCATCCATTTCATCGACTTCGAAAAATTACCAATGTTATCCTGAGATCTTTAGGTATAACCCGATAGAGGTTTCAAAGTCGTAGAATGAAAATTGATGGAGATTATTAGCTTTCTGTTAATTGACCTGTTGAATAAAACTTGATAAGGGACAAAACCCCATATGAGTTGTTGTTTTCGTTCTGGAATCTTTCTCCCTTCCTGTTTCTGGTAGGATGAAGCGTAGCCTTCCGTATACTAATATTTCACTGTGAGAGGATTGTGTCGTAGAATCGTGTTCGTTTTCTGCTGTCTAGGGGGTCAATCTATGAAAAGTGGTACTGTCTGGGTAATTTTCAGATCACGCTTAGCCGCGGTGATGATTAAAACTGTAACGTTTTTACATTAACGTTACACTCGGGAGTGGGACTTCCGTGTTTACTATACATTAAACTCCTTGGGCGAAGAAAATATCACTAGAGTACCTCGGATCTACGAAGCCTGTTCATACCTAGAAACTATGAGCCACTGAGGGCTATGTAGTGTTGCGCTATATTGGACTCGATTTTTTTGCTGTATACTATTGCACCTTGACGTCAGTTCGTGACGTTCACCCTTAGCATGGTGTGGAAGTTTGAAGAGTGGGGTGTCAGCTCGTACTAAAGTACTCAGGGTACGTGAAACCTTGACACCTTGAAAACAATTAACTATGGACCCCACGCCATATTACCCATTTATTTTACTCCAATTGGACCTGAGACACTATCTATATATATAATTCTCTTACGTGGCTCACAAAAAAGACGTTATTTGTAATCGCGTTTTGGCAATACTGTACGATTGTTTGTTTATCGCGAAGTCTCGCGCTTCGATTGAATTTATAGCGTTATCGGATGAAATTTTATTGAAAAAAAAAAGGAAATTTTAATGAGCTGTTGCAGTTAGTTTATAATAGAAATCAAAGAAAGCGGAGGATCTTTTCAGGGCCATTTAAAAAACGGTCCTTTTCAGGACCAACAATTATAGTTCAACAAGACGCTTGCACTACAACTTTCGGCAACAAACTCAATGAAAAAGTGTGGGTCTTTTGAGTGCTGGGAAAATGTACACACAAACAACATGCTGGGTATTCAATTTCCAAAGCAACGTTCACATTTCGAGTCAAAATTTGCACAAAGTTTTCATTTGAATTCCGATTCTAGAGATACTGTATATATTTTTTCTGTAATACAGCAAATTTAGATTTGAAAAACATTTTTTTTGGTAACATATTTTGTAAACAATCTCTTCTGCTAGGACACATGTCTTCATTGAGGCGAGCGAAGCGAGCATATGTTCGCGCAGCGAACCAATGAGGATTGCGAAGCAATCCTCCGGGGGTTGGCGAGAGTTAGCGAGCAGGGGGCAGGCCCCCTAGTATTGATAAAAGCATTTGGCCACTGCATGTTTTTCAGAAAAAGTGCTGTATTATTTTATTTAGTAACGGGTACGCCCTCCCTTTGTTTGTGTTACATCTACAACACGTCGAAGCATAATTTCCACAATCTTCCAGTAAGTTTGTGTTGGAATAGCTCTCTATGCCTCTTGCAAGGCTGCGAGGATTGTTGTGAATACGGGAGTGCGTGGCGGTGGCGGACACGTCGCTCCGGTTTGTCCTACAAGTGCTCGATTGGATTGCGATCGGGACTCTGAACAGGCCAGTCAAGTAAATTCACCTCATTTTCAGGAAACCAGTCCAACACACGTTTTGCAGTATAACGTGGAACTCGATCCTGTCGGAAAAAAGAATCATCATAGCCGTAGTATTGCCCTAGTGTAGGCAGGGCCGAATTATACAGAATGTCGAGGTGCACTTCAGCGTTCATGGTACCAGGTACATACAGCAATGGACCGAGTTCTAACCAATAAAAACAACCCCCACACTAAAATGGATCCTACTCCGAATTTCTGCAGTGTCCACATACTTTTGTCCGTAGTGTATAAAATAATAATAACCGTAAGTGAACGAATCGTACAAAAATAAAGATTCAAGTGCAGAATACAGCATTTAAGTACAATACTCTGTGAAACCAGAGAGAGTAAACTTGCATTTAGTGAAAATAGGTATAGCGAGATGAAAGGATATATGTTGTACAATAGACAAAGTGTACGCTGTGATTCAAATTGATTGAATGTTCTCGGAGTTAACTAACTTTAAAAATAAGTTTTTTTCCTTTTAAGTGCTCTATTTTCCATGCTGCCAATAAAGGAACTGGTACTGTGTGATTTCGATATACCTATAACTTAATAATCAATTTTAGAACCCACAAAAAAAGAATTATTTTCCTGACTAATTCCAAAAATACTCTTGATTCATAGGTTTTCTTGGAAATTCTCGAAACTCAACTCATCCATTTATGTCTCAATAAATTTGTAACTTCCTCGTGTAAGAGGCAACTTTGATCTCTTCGAATCCTTTCATCTTGGCATCTAAGTGTTGAACTTCAAAGCTTAAACCAGTATTGAGAGCCGCTCCCTTTCCTGAGTTAATGAAGGAAATCGTATTTTCAGGTGGAATTTTGAATTTTCTATTTTAAGCTATAAAAGGTAGATTTAGCGCTATCCGAAGAACTCTTGGTCCGCGGTAGATCGGTTAGATGAGCAGCTTATTTAGAAATAGGAGGGTTGCGAATTAAATCCATTCAACGATCGTCGTGTAAGTGGGGAGAGGCAGACGTTAAATCTGTGGTGGCCTCAATATGATATTAAATGTGGCTGTGTAATATTAAATTATCTATAATAAAGCTTTTGTATGACGGGTATTTTATCACGCTTTTCTAGGCATAATTTAACTTCATAATTCAGATATTTCTGAAACATAATTAACAACCTACTTATACTATTGTGGAGTAGGATTGTAAGAATTAGTGATGCGACATCGACAACAAAACATCGATGTTCAAAATTAAAACATCGATATTAATAATACATCGCACCAAAAACCTCGATGTTTTTAAAATTCAGTGCATTTAAACTTTTTTCCCCCATTTCTTAAAACTGGTTTAGCAACTAGTGATGCTACATCGGCTCCAATACATCGATGTTTCTTATCAAACATCAATGTATTGAAAACATCGACATCGATGCGCATCCCTACTTTTCAGACCCTTCACCCTTGGTCACTTTGGTCTAAAAGTATGTTCAATTTGCTGATTATGAAAATTATGCTACTCGGTTATTTTTTAAATTTTTATAACGGTACTTTTTTTCATTTAAAAATAAAACATCGACAACGTAAAAAAAAAAATCGACGAGTATCGACATCGATGTTACAAAAACATCGACTCCAATACATCGATGTTTTTTAAAAAAAACATCGATGTTTTGAAAACATTGACATCGATGTCGCATCCCTAGCATGAATTCACTTATTGGACACAACGACACTAACTATGTGTCACACTCTAACAAAACCTTTCTCAAACAGTCTTTGTAAGTGACACATACTCGCGGAATCGGAATATCTGATTGGAATCCACCCTTTCTACTGCGGAGTTCAATTTTTACACGCTCCCTCAATGAATTTTCTCGGTCAATTTTGCGCTGTTTTCCATTATTTTTTCATCAAATCCGCCTGAAATTGTGTGTGGAATCCTCATTTGTGATAAAAGATGAGGGTTCGTATTGAAATTATCGGAGCAAGGCCACAATTTAATTTGAAGACGGCCCCTTAGATAAATTTTAAATATTTATTTTTGTGGAAAATATTCACACTCATCGATTGCTACCTTCCGTTTTGTTCTGCGATGTAAATTGTACAATTGCGATCAAATGAGTCGTAGTTTTTACGGTCGTACAAAAACTCGCCGACCAACCGGTCTTGTGGTTAAGATTCTAGCCTCTAGGTCCGTAGGTTCCTGGTTAGAATTCGGGCCAGTGCATGGATGTTTGTTAGCGTATGGTGTAGAGGCGGTTGATGAACCTTAAATCTGTCGTGGCCGAAAGTCACCACGTTGGGTTTTTGGTGTGAAAGTTTGGAGAGTGGGGTGTCAGCTCAAGTGTGACCTGGTCAACTGACCGTAGTCATGTGGTGGTGTCCTCGCCGTACCAGCGCCAATAGCCAGTGATCCAGCTCAACGTTAGTAAAAATACCTACCTATGTTCCTTAAATAACACGATTACTACTCGCTATTAAATACTCAATATTGTAAGTATAGAAAAGATGAGGTTGATTTCTATAAGAAACCAAGGTGCACCAGTAAATTATCCCAAAAGACTTTTTTATTCATAAAATTAATATTTTAATTAAGATATGCCAATTTACAAGATTACAATGATTCAAGTAGCATTTCGTCTACTTACAAGTCAAAAAACACAATCGTGGAAAAATAAGAGTAATTGTAACGTTTAATAAATGCGAATTTTTTTAGTTTTTTTTTTTTTTTTACATTTCAACAATTATTCACAACATTGTATTTTCTCGATGTAGGAATTTTTTGGAGATGTGCACTTACTTATGATATGAAAACCTAGCTACATAGCAACTTATTAATACAATAAAATACAAAACATAGTCGGTTTACAAATGCAACACTGTCAAAGAACAGTGCGTCAACAAATAAACTATCAAAACACAAAACGGACACTATTGTAAGGAGCTTTATACAGTTACTAGGGGGCTACCGCTCGCCAACCCCCGTATCGTTTCGCTCGCCCTCATTGGACACTAAAATATTATAACCTAGCTTTATCACTATCACAGAAAGAACAGAAACAATAAGTGAATTCATTTCAGTAAAAATATTTCTAGGATAATATAGTATGCACAAACACGGTGCCAAAAAAATCTAATCTATAATATTCACACGTTGCAAAGAGTAAGTAACTTTTGTCATTCTGTGGGAGCAGTAAGCCTGTGAAACTTTTTCCTGATGTAAAATCATTCCTAGTCTAACCTATAATACTAGGAAATGTTCGTTTCGACTTGGGAATTAATCCTATAAGCCATTTATCGCTCGCCGCGTGCTCTGGCCCGCACAAGCCTGTTGGCAGTATTCCTGGCCGATCTTCGTTGAAATCTTTCATCAAGGGATTCCCTAGCACGTTGTCTCTTCTACGCAAATTATATTCAACAGATCGAAAAAACTCATTTTGAATAATGAATGTTCCTATAATGCGTAAGCGAACTGCTCCACAGCACAGAGAAATACTCGACGCCAGGGTAGAGATTCGTAAACAAACGGATCGTTGCCAACGGCAAGAAAGAAATAAACACCCTTTTTCCGCAACTCATAAGCGTTTTATATACATAGATTACGGCCCATCTGGAAACACATGTTAAATTATCATTTTACGAAATAAATGAACTAGCCTACCCTGTTTTAAATTCCCTTCAGCCTTTTGGCTTTCCGAGCTTTAGACAGTTTTCTTAAACACAATCACAGACAACGAATTTTTAAATGTATTTAACTTAAAGTATCTGTCTTAAACATTGCTTTTGCCAGAAAATATTCAACAGTACCCATATTAAAACTTAAGCATTAAAACTTTCTAAACTAAACAAATACACATAAATATTCCATTCCTTTTACATGCGATTTTAAATTTCATTCCATCTCGATTCCCTATTATTTAAAAAAATGCTAGGGCGAATATGTTGTTGAACAAACATTTGTTGAAGACAACTAGTTTCTGTTCCACGTATAAGATCTCATTAGGATTTTGACTTTTGGAACTCGTATAACCAGAAGTTAATAGAGACATAGTATCAGTCGGAAAATTTATTTGATTAATCTTTTGTGTTTTTGTCATATTTTTTGAGGGTTCAGTTACAATGGATACAATTTGTATTTTTTTTAACAGATAAATTCCATAACTAAGTTTTAATGTTTTCTTAATGCCTAGAGCATCTTTGTTTTGAGAGTACTGATAAATGTTTGTTCTTCAGAAAACTTTTCCCTCTTTGTCTTCGTTTCTTATTGCCTCCTTTGCTGCATTATGGATTTTTTACTGATTTCATAAGGTTTTATCTTCGATAGCAAAGCCCAAAGGCAAATAAGGTATTTAACCCTTTCTTATCTCAGATTTATGATCGGGTGAATTTAAAATGTGGTTTTGTGGTGTATATTTAGAATTTACAACACCCTCATAAGAAATGCTCTGTTCTTTGAAATTTTACCGTTTTATAATAAATGTGTTAAATAATTCGTCAAATCACTTGCAATAAAAATTTTGAAATTATTTCCATGACGAAGAAATCTTAAGATTATAACAAAAACATTTGAATTTCATGTCACCAGGCTTCGTCTATTATCGTACCCAAATTGAAATAATTTCATACTTCCGAAATAGATTTTTACTATGTACAGTTGTGGAAATAACCCATCCCCCTTTTATCGAGCACTCGCATAGCAGAGAAAACTTGATGATATTATTCAATAAGGAATAATGACACCTAAAAATTCAAATGCAAACAAAATACTTAAAGACACGTCTTCGTGTCAAATTTTGCACAAACGACAAAATTTCTAACGAAAACAATGTTTTGATACCTTAATCAGATTCTACATCGTTAGATTAATTTAAATATAACATTTCATGACTTTACTATCTTCATATCTGGAGATATTCAATGTTAAAGTTATTGTCAATTTCAAGGATCATCTCAATATTGAAAATAGCTGTTCGTAGATGATGCCCGTATTTTCTTAAAGAAAGCCACCTTCTGACAGGTTCCTTTTCCGTGTTCATACATATACTTCCTTAGAAAAACAAGGTCTCGACTCCACTTAGACGTAAAAACTATTGTCATGGTGATGCCCTGTATCACACGAAATAGTTTGATATTATGTTGAATTATTCCCTGTTGTTGTCGTCGTGTCTATGCATACAGTACTAGTGCAAAAGTTTAGAGTCCTTCAAAAGCCTTGGTGAAAAGATCTGCAAGTTCTGGAGCTCGAAGGCTATGGAGGATTTCGATTGGGGGTGCTCCAAGTTGAAAGAGGGAACCAATAATGGCTTGGCAGTCAAAAACATGATCTGGAGTTAGTTGCGATTGGGGACAGTACCTGCAGATGGGATAGGATTTTATATTAGTTCGTGAAATCTTCATGCCTTTTAAATGTCCAGTACGTAACCTAGCTATTGTAGAGGAGAGGTTTCTTGGGCAGTTTAGTCGGGGATTGTTGCCTTGCTAAAATGCTGGTTGTAGATCCTTCGCCTGGCGACAGCATTCGCATCTGCACAGGTGACTACTCGAGGTTGATCTTTGTCGCGTGCTTCCTTTGCAAGGGCATCTGCACATTCGTTCCCCTCAATTCCAACATGAGCTGAGATCCACTGGAGAGTGCGAGGTATATTTAGCAAATGGAGAAGAGTATTAATTTCTTGCGTTATTGTTGTTTTACCATTATGTATGGCTTCGAGTGCTGATTTTGAGTCTGAGAAGATTACAATTTCTTTAATTGAGTCGTTTAGATAATGAGAGCGACAATAACCCTAATGAGCGACAATAACCCTAAATATTTTAAATATTTTTCATTCGATTTTGTATGAAATTAGTACAAGAGTGTAGCATAAAATTCACACCCAGTCGGTGCCTGCTGTACCGAAAAATAATATGTGTCGGTATTGAGAATTTCTGTAGATAATTCATCGTAATTGAGAAAGTCATTTCTAGCTAAGTTAACCCTTGCACGAGAAATGCTAGAATGATCCCGCATTGAACTTGACTTTGCGAAAACTCATAGTACGTAGGGGATCATGGGAGAACGGTATGATGCCTCGCTGGAAAATGACAGGGCTTTTCAAGACCACATAAGACATGGATATCATGAAGAATACTAAGGATCTTGTTAACAGTATTTTTTTTTCATCATAAGGATCTCGTTAACAGCAGTTGTTTTTTCATCGTAAGGATCTTGTTAACAGCAGTTGTTTTTTCATCATAAGGATCTCGTTAACAGCAGTTGTTTTTTCATCGTAAGGATCTTGTTAACAGCAGTTGTTTTTTCATCGTAAGGATCTCGTTAACAGCAGTTGTTTTTTCATCGTAAGGATCTTGTAAACAACAGTTGTTTTTTCATCATAAGGATCTCGTTAACAGCAGTTGTTTTTTCATCATAAGGATCTTGTTAACAGCAGTTGTTTTTTCATCGTAAGGATCTTGTTAACATCAGCTGTTTTTTCATCGTAAGGAACTTGTTAACATCATCTTCTTGTTTTTTCAAAAAACCAGGGTATAATTGAGGCTATCATAGAAAGAGTGGCCTATGCCACACAAAAATCATAATATGTTTTCATCATAAGGATCTCGTTAACAGCAGTTGTTTTTTCATCATAAGGATCTTGTTAACATCAGTTGTTTTTTCATCGTAAGGATCTTGTTAACATCAGCTGTTTTTTCATCGTAAGGAACTTGTTAACATCATCTTGTTTTTTCAAAAACCAGGGTATAATTGAGGCTATCATAGAAAGAGTGGCCTATGCCACACAAAAATCAGAATATTTTATTTTCACCTTTAATTAAGACCTTTCATTTTTTTTTTAATGTACAAGTTCAAGTGTTCTAAAATTACAAATAACTTAGTGTTGATCACTGAAAGGCAAATTTTCAGAATCTCAAATCATCTTGTGGGTAAATAAGAATATACATAAAATGATGGCAATAAAATCCCGTTTATCTCCATTGGAGATGCTGATGGGTTAAACGTCTTTCGCTCGCCAATGACGAGTGGGAGTTTTGTCCCCTGAATTAACACGCTATTAACTAAATTAATATATTATTTGAGGAGCGGATCAGTATATTTTCGTATTCACTACTTGGTTCCAGTCACTTTTCATTATCTTTTCTTAATCAGTAATTATGACCCTTGCACCGTAAAAAAACCAAACAACCCAAACACCCAATCGCGAGTTTATAGTTGGGATTGAATTTCAAACAGCTCGATTCCAAAAGAAACACAATAGGAAAAATATTTTTTATTTACACCGACAGCAATCTTTGGAGTTTGTAAAACGCTCCTCAATGAATTTCAGAGTCTAGTTTACAGCTGGGATTGAATTACAAACAGCGATTCAAACACCAAAACATTTATTTTCCGTTCTGTTTTCAACTAGCCACACCCATAACGGGCAATCAGTTTTAGAAAATCTCATTCCGTTTTCTATTTCGAATACTTTGACAATACAATGTATATAAAGGCCGTTCAATTGCATCCACAGGCAATGTACGATATTATCCCACAGGGAAGAAGAATCCCGTTTAATAGCTACCCTACGCTGTTACTAGCCAAGCTATAGGTAGGGAAAGAAATCGCAAGGGAGGGATCAGAACGATTTCAGAATCTTCGGAGTTTCCTGGGAATAATGTCATTTTATTCCGCTCGTTCAAAGAACAAAGGAACGCGAAAAATTTCCATTGAAAAAATTCCAAAATACTCGGTGATTCCCCCAATGGTGCAATAATACATCCCTGGAACAGTAACAGACCTTATTAACTGGTCTTGTTTCAAAGGCTTCGGCGATTCGGTTACGTTTTATTTTGGCGTAAATTTTCAAAATACAAAATGAAACTTCCAACGCCAAATCCCAGTACTCATGGAGACAAAATTTATTGCGATTCCGAACTCATGGATAAGGTAACCGTATCATTTCCCTCTCAAACCTGGACTTTATAGAAAAGGCTTACCATATTTTATAGCAAACCGGAGACATTGTTAAAAAAAGCTTACCCATATTCTTTGTATTCATATCATTTTTTAAAGATTTACCGAATTGTTTATTCCAACAGGAACATTGTTACACAGTTGTGCGATCAATAAGGGGAATTATGACCCTAGGTTCCATAGAATTTGAGATCGAATCTAGGTCAGGTCATAGTGATTGGTCTGCAGCGATTGATTCGGATGTCATTTTAAACCAACGATCTCGGCCTAATATGGAATCGAGTGACAAAAGATGGCCGAAAATGACAAAACAACTTATTGAAGTCCTCAGTTTTCCATGTATTGTTACTTAAAGACCAAATGCTTTGGCGAACCCCGTAGCAAACAATGTATCGCATTAATCACCACCAGTTTCATTAGATAATTTAATTTTGAAATATTGTAAGCAATACTATTGTACATTCAAACTAATAACACACATTCCTTTGTCTAGGGCTTTGGGGGCAGATGTAGCTCATCTAGAAGGTTAACGAATTAACAACCGGAAGGTTCAGAGTTCGAAAGTCGATCCAACCAAAGACCGTCGTATACGTAGGTAAGAGTGAACGTTTAATCTGTTATGATCTCAAATGATCTCACGTGGGCGTGGAATGGAAGCTTGGTGAATGGGGTGTGGTCTGACCTGTTCTGATCTGACCCATCTGACAGTGTTTCATAATTATGAGTTGTCATCCTCGGATCCTTCCTTTCGATCTTTCCCTGGGATCTCACCCTTCCTGGACTGTTGCCGAAGCCCTTTTTGTTGCTGCAGTGCGGCGATAATTCAACTACCAACCTACCTAGAACTTTATGATGCAGTTTAAATCAATGGGAAAATTTTCTGCAGATATACACTACCCTACAATAATGGACCGGACAGCAAGATGTGATGGTATAAGAGAAAGAATACATGCTTAAATAGGAGGATGGCCCCAAACGTTCTGCAATTACACTAGCAACCCTCCTGGGCATACTTTCAACAAGGTTTTGATACACAGCTATGGGTATTTGTGTCCATTCCTGCTGCAAGAATGTCGCCAGCTCAGCTGTAGATTTCGGACGTGGTTCCTTGGTCCGTAAGCGACTCTCTAACTCGTCCCACAAATGTTCTATGGGGTTTAGATCGGTACTCTGAGCAGACCAGGGAAGACGTTTTACATCCATATCTCGATACCACTGCTCGACAGAGGCTGCAACATGACATGGATCGTCTACAACCTGGAACTAATATTCGTCCATTCCATAAAATTGTCAGAGCTTAGGAAGAACCTGATGGTCCAAAATGTTCATGTAGGCGTCGGCGTACAGTTGACTAGAAACAGCATACAAAGGGCACTGGCCATACCACGAAAAACACCTCGAAACAGGGAGTCGGATTTTATGCAAATCCGCTGGCGTCCGGTCCGTTATTGTAGGGTATAAGTAAATAAATATTTCAATACTTGTAAAGAACCAGTATTAATGTTACACTAAAAGGAAATATAAGGAAACTAGGGGGCCCGCCCCCTGCTCGCTAACGCTCGCCAACCCCTAGAGGATTGCTTCGCAATCCTCATTGGTTCGCTGCGCGAACCTATGCTCGCTTCGCTCGCATCAATGAAGACATGTGTCCAAGCAGAAGGAATTGTTAACAAAATATGATATTCCAAAAAAATATTTTTCAAATCTAAATTTTATGCTGTTTTTCAGAAAAGGGTGGAGTGGTCGTTCACGGTAAGATGTTTGTCGCCAACTAATTTTTGTCGCCAAATCAAGATGGAGGCCGAATTCCGTAACATCAGATAGGGTTGCCATAACAAAAACGGCAGATGTGAAGAAAATCCGCAAAAGGTGAAAGTTACCATATTTGGCGACTAATCGCCTTCTTACCGTAAACGACCACTCCACCCAGAAAAGATATTTACAGTACCTCTGGAATCAGAATTCAAATGGAAACTTTGAGCAAATTTTGACTCGAAATGTGAGCGTTGATTTGGAAATTGAAAACCCAGCATGTTGGTTGTGTGTACATTTACCCAGCACTCGAGCCACCCACGCTTTTTCATTGAGTTTGTTGTCTAAAGTTGTAATGCAAGCGTCTTGTTGAACTATAATAGTTTGCCCCGAAACGGACCTTTTTTTAAAAATTACACTGAAAAGATCCTCCGTTTTCTTTGATTTCTATTATTTACTGCAACAGTTCGACTAAAATTCATTGTTTTTCAATAAAATTTCATCCGATAACGCTATAAATTCAATCGAAGCGCGAGGCTTTGGGATAAACAAAGAATCGTACAATGTTGCCAAAACGCGAAAACAAATAACGTCTTTTTTGCGTGACACGTAAGAGAATTATATATATAGATATAAGGAAGGAATGTATAAAAGGAAATATCTCGTATTCCTTGAAGCGTTGATCCAACGCTTCTAAAAGAGCACGGCTTCATTGTTTTTCCTACCTCGCGAAAATGATCAACCGACCGAGACGAATGGTAACCCTAGTATTATATATATATATTGCTTTCAATACTACTAGTCTATAATCTGAAGTTCTCTACGTTCCATTCAAAGGTCCAGATGACCACTGCACACACCCATCCGATAGCAAATGGTTACCTCCGACCAGCACTCCTGTCGATGATGTGGAACCTCATATTATTGACATACAGTTTCTTGGCCAAATATTAAAAAAAATGACATTAGTATCCCTATTGCCTCAGACTATAACGCGTCATTTGATATTTTTATTATCAAGCCACATTGTGTTTATCCCACATACTCTAGTAACATGTTGTCAGCCATATTTATGAAAAGCTATGGTTATGGATAGGGTGAATCATAGAAATAATCAAGGAGGACATTTATTCTGAAATTAGGAATCTGATTACTCATACCATGGGCGGTCGTAACACGGCTCTCTCTGTCAAGTGGTGCGGCTCTTATGCAAATAAAATGTATGAATGATGTATGGTAAATTAAAACTGATCAGTAGACACCGGATTCCTATGCAATTGCATATTTGGTTTAACACCACATACGAGTCAGGAGATCAATTTTCTACCCGAATCATGTGCTTCAAGGAAACTATAAGTAAAATTTTATATTGCATATTTTTGCATATTTGAGGGGTTACTGCATAAAATTTCTGAAATTAAGGATTATTGCATATTTCATCCAAAATATCAATATTTCAAATGTTATAGAACTTTTTTTGCAATGAAATATAGAACATCTGGGGACGAGACACTGTATTTATTTTTAGTGGAATAAAATTTGAAAATGGTACACACAAAAATGAATCATATGAATAAATCAAATGATCACATCGCCGGCTGAGCAATTATAATTACGTAACACAGGAAATATGAAAATGAAAATAAAAGCACATTGCAGAACAACCCGATCATTCATTGGATTCTCATAAAGATGTACACTACAGTTTATAAAAAATGGAACACCATGAAGGAATCAACCGAATGAAATGAAATTTGCAGCAAATGTCAATTATAGAATGTTATGCAAAAGTATTAAAGTTTCAGGGCAACCACGCATGCCTGGTGTGAGCAGCGCCCTCTGAACTGATGCTAAAAGCGTATAGATAGAGGGCTGTAGCGGGACGTTGAAAATAGTGCATGGTTATTTTTTAGTGGCGAACGTTTAGTGAGACCTAAGTATGCCTCCACGACGAAATTGTATGAAATTTCAGCAGCCTACGGAGTTTGAACGGGGGAGAATCATAGGCCGTGGAGGATTTTCCTATCGCGCAATAGCAGCTCGTGTGCAGCGAAACACTTCCACAGTCATGCGAGTTTGGAAGCAGTGGACCGACGAGCACCAAACAGCTCGAAAGACTGGGAGTGGACGACGGAAGGTGACGTCAGCGTGCGATGAGAGACACCTGGTCCACATGGCGGTATATGACAGTACAGCTTCCTCCAGGCAGTTGGCAGAACTTTGGTCTACTGCTACAGGTGTACTAATGCCGGCTTCGTCAATTCGCCGACGTCTGCTGCACCGAAGACTGCGTACAAGGATTCCTATATACAGGATACCCTCAGGCCAAACCATCGACGGCTGCGCCTACAATGGGCTCATGAGCACAGAGCCTGGCGGTCTGATTGGCAACAAGTTGTCATTTCTGACGAATCCCGCTTTAATTTGTGGAACCATGACGACCGCATTCGTGTTAGACGCTATGCCGGTTTACGCTGCCTTCCAGAGTGCGTTATCGAACGTCAAAATGGCCGAACACCCGGAGTTATGGTCTGGGGTGCTATTTCGTATCATGGACGATCTCAGCTGCTACGAATTGAGTGTAATCTGAATAGCAACAGGTACGTCTGTGAAGTGCTAGAGCCCGAAATCGTTCCCTTCCTTCAAGGCATCCCTGGAGCTATCTTTGAACAGGATAATGCACGCCCACATGTTGCAAGGAATGTTCGAGACTTCTTTTCAGCCCAACACATGCAACTTCTTCCTTGGCCTGCTTATTTTCCGGATATGTCGCCTATTGAGCACGTGTGGGATTTGGTTGGTCGGCGTCTTGTTCGTGATCCGCGTCCTACAGCATCAAAAGACGAACTTAGGGTGCGCATACAAACAATATGTAATTCTCTTCCACAAGCAGACATTCAACATCTGTTTCACCCCATGCCATGTCGTATTGCAGCGCGTGGTGGCTACATCAAATACTGATTTCGGACACTTAATATTTTTTTTTTTTTTGCTTTGAAAATTTATTCATTTTTATTTGTATTAATAAAAGCCGTTTGTGTATTAAATTTCATTTAATTCTGATGACTTCTTCATGGTGTTGTATTTTTTACAAACAGCAGTATATAATCACGGGCACATATACTAAACAAGCAATAAACTATACAAATAATTTGTTCTAAGGGCGTCTCATTGTGCGCAAACAACTAAGTTACTTTCGGAGGAAGAATTTTTAAAAATTAAGAAAATTAACACATGGGGACAAACATTGAGACTCGAAAGCTGAATAGGCCAAAAACACGAAGTTATTCTATGAATGTAATAATTGAGTTCACACACAGTTCCGGTAAATAAGATTTAATTAATGATTGAGGTGAAGCTGATGAATAGTTACAGATGAATATATACAGAAAAATATACTTTATGCCCGTCTGGCACAAACCACAAACATCGGTGAGCACGTCTTGCTCATTCAAGTAAGTCCTTTCAGCACATCCGAGGAATAACCTTCCTCTTTAATGTTTGACTTCCTTCTCTGTCGCTCGCTGCTCGCGCAGCCCATAGGAGGTAGAGGGCGCTGTTGGTGAGGACTGGGGAGGTTAGTAGTTTCACTCCTACAGATTCGGCCCACGGGGGCGCCTTCTGGCCGAAAAGCGAGTTGCAGAAAGAGGCGTTTCCCCTTAGTATCGTGACGTACCGGCGGGAAAGTCCGACCCTGGCGCCACGACATTTCCCGCACATCTAAATCGGATTTCGTTTTGAATTGTTGAACTCACTGAAGATGTATCCGACCCCACACAACGGCGATTTTTGTTTTAATCAATAGCTAATAATATGAAGTATTTACACACGGAGGCTCATTGATGAAATGAGTACCATTTTTGAGAAAAACGCTACTGAAAAGTATGAAAAACAGCAATCTCAGATACCATTAACTACTCCCCCCTGCTGTTTTATTGGCCTTGTGGATTGGAACTCTCTGGGTTTGCGGTATCACAGGGGGGTTAGTGAAAGGGGATTGTAGATCATTCAACAGTGCAATTTCGGAAACATCTTTACGTTTCTCCTGGGGTCATTTTAACCACTTGTTTGGAATAGCTGGAAAACGCTCAATCTCAAAACGTTCTGAGAATAAAACCCTACTGATTTCTTATACACTTTAATCTACTATCGATACTTTCATCGAATATAATCCTTCCTACAAATAAAAAGATTTCATATTTTTGTTCGATTTTTCAAAATAATCGATTTGCATTTTGAAAATAATGAAAATTCAAGTAAACGTTTTTAAATTATTTGTGAGTTTGCGCAACCAAGAACTAATCTAGTGTCGACGAGTTCACGGAATGCTAAAACAAACTTCTCTTTGGAAATGCGTAACACGGGTAACCATGCAACTACGAGATGGTTATAAGAGCATTAGAAAAAATTTCTTTATCATAGCCCACCTTGTCGTGGCCGCGGTAACCTTGTTTGATAAGAGTCGCATATTAGCAAACGGAGGGTTGCGAAATCCAACCATCTAAAAGACCGTCGTGAAGGTGGGGACTGGTGCACGTTAAATCTGTTTTGGCCTCGAATTTCCGAACTTTGGCGCTGTTTGAAAGTTAGGAGAGTGGGTACCAACTCAGGTGTTGAACTCGTCATCGAACCGTGGTTCAAAATTGCCAATTATTGCCCTCGGATCGTTCCCTTTGCGATGGATTACGGACCGTCGCCAATAACCCGTGTGTTTGTTGCTTCCAGTGCGAGGTAAATTTAATAACCTACCCCACACCTTACAAAAAAATATTCCGCGCCTTACAAAGCCTTGATTATTTATTTTAATTTCCACCATACTTCTACGCTTGAGGATAACTCTAACAATCGAGATGAGCGATTCATCTGAGTAGTGGGTGAAGAAAATCTCGGAATTTGAGGTAATACACTTACCGGAATTCATGGGTCTGATTCCTTATCAAAAGAAAAAGGGGTTGTCAAAAAAATGTGCTCCTTGATAACCGAAAAGTATGAGCATATAAACATCGAAGTGATCAAGATGTACGTGAGAACAAGAACATTTATTTGCATTCGGCACTTGAATAAAAAGACTTGTATACGTCGAGCAGAACGGGCTTAACAACGCAAACCTAAAAAGTGGGCAGCATGCTCAAAGTTGAAAAACCATTGAAGATTCTGCAGAAAAATAGGTAAGTGCTCAGAATGTCTCTAAACATTACTGCATTGAAATTTGGCTATTGCAATATAATTACTATATTGCAAGTTTCTATTCATGGATCCATACTTATATATAATGCTTGAATCTCTCTATATTAAAAAAAAGTTTCCGCCGCCGGAAAGTGAAACCAGATTAATACGAATTATTCAGATAGTTTCACTCTGCGAAAGGAATGTTGGTTTGCGAAGCAAACCAAATGGCATCTGTAAAAGGAGTGTTGGTTTGCGAAGCAAACCAAATGGGATTGCGTAGCAATCCCCCGGGGGTTGACGAGCGTAAACGAGCAGGGGGCGGAGCCCCCTAGTTCATCTAAAAATAGTTTTCAAATGTTTTTTGCTTTTTTCTCTTAGTACATTCTTTTAGGGATATTTTGGAGTTTTTGTTGTATGCTTTTTTATATAAAGCTCTTTTTCAAAATATTCTTTCTACAAATAGTTTAACATGAATCTAATGATTAAAGAATATATTTCGAACATTATATACGCATCAAGTTCTTACTGATACCAATTCAAATGAGAGAAAACAAAATAATTTTACTTTCCATGCATTCCATTGCTTAGTCACAATGTTTCATGCATGGAGCTTACTTCACCACAAATGAAGAAATATAGTTTTGATATTAATTGATTGTTTTAAAATTTAATTTGTGGATTATTGACGCGTATATTTTCTATGAATCTCTAAACAAGACTCCAATAACTAAAGAGCACACACACACTTCAATGGAAACTAGGGATGTTACTAACAGTGATTTGACAGTAACAGTTCTAACTGTGACTGCTACTGACGAATATCTGTGATTCAAAACTGAGATTGTGATTCAAACTGTGAATGAATTTGATTGGTTGACTGCAAAGTATCTCTTAGTCACTCGTAGCAACGGAATGCTTTTATTTATGTGTTGAACATTTTCAATAATACGATTTCGTCGAAGGAATACATAGCTAAGTCGGTAACGTCGTGGCCTTACAATGCTCTAGTATATTTTTCGAACCCCAGTATATTTTTCATCCAGATCAACTGGAATATATTTAATAAAACGCACAACTGCCACTCAATAAACCTTCAATTATAAAATGAATTTTTCATTTTTATTCTGCCACTATGAGCCGTTTTTTATTTTTAGCCCGTAATTCATTTTTTAAAGGTACTTTTTCTCCTCAATAAATTAATATTGGTGACTAAGATAGTTTCTATATCAAAATTTTCATATAAATTAAACTTTATAATTAATTAAACATTAAAATCAAGAGATATACATTAGAATGCGTGATCATTTTACTTCTAATTGAATTCAAATTATGGATTTTTAATCTTTAAATAAATATAAAAATTGACAAACCTATTTTTTATCTTTAAATCCGTTTCACTAAATAACCTTTATCCAAAATATTTGTTTGTTGAAGAAAAATGTTTTCATTGTAGTATGTGTAGCAAGACAATTTCCTTACATTTGATAATCTGACAATTTCAAAACATCAAGTAATTTTTCTAAATCTCTAGTAACATTCGAATTAATTTGTATTGTTGTATTCGTGGTGGTGCAAAGACACAACAATTTTATTTGAGATGAAGAAAACACAAAACGAACAACAGCAGAAAAGTCAAACCTTACTGTGAAAAATCTGTAGCTTTTGACTTGATTCAACAATTTCTGTCCAATACTTTAGTTTATAAATCATACAATTTTTACAAAATATTAACTAAAATGTGGAGTAGTTCAGTTTCCACACAACACTGGAGTAACCACGTATTATTGTCAACTGTCCGGGATCCACCCCGAAGACAAAAGATGAAGATATTCTCTTTAGTAGCACTTTAAAATTGATAAGCTGAGTGAAAGTATATAATTTATCTCTAAGGCAAACAGGGAATATTCTAACGAGTAACATTCTTATTTGTTTTGAAAACAGTCTGACAAGGAATTCCAGAGAATCAGTGTTTACAAACCACAAATTATACGCTTAAAAAATTAAACATTCAGTCATCAAAATCTTTTGTACTTGCATTACGATATTTCAGAATGCATTCTTTACCGCTGTAAACATTGTTGTGTTGATCCTCCCTCTGAAACGGTTTCATCTTAAGAGACAAACTTTAAAGAAGGCAGAAACTCGTAATACGTATTCTAATCACTAACGAAATTAAATAAATATTATTTTAAACAGAGAATTAAAAATGTTTTTATATGAACTCTCCTTAAAACTGTCGAGATTCTTTTTTTCTTTAGAAAAAGGCGCGGGAATCTGGTGAGTCATAAAGCAACACATTACCTTCTTAAACATCCGGTTAAAAATCCTCTAGAGAAATCCCAATCCGTCACAGACCAACTGGCACAGCTACCAAATAACCAAAACTCAGTCACAGCTTTCACTGCTACCGAATCACCGATTCCGGTCGCAATCACCGATCGCAGTAACAGTATCAATATCAGCCAAGGTATCAGCTTAGCGATATCAGTTTAGTAACTGTTACCGAATCACTGGTACCAAAGCACTGATACTGAATCACTGATACCGAATCACTGATACCGAATCACTGATAACGAATCACTGTTACCCAATCACTGTTACCCAATCACTGATATTTTGATATTTGAGTAACAGGTATGAACTGTGATTCACAAGTATCTGTGATTGAGTAGCAGTTCTGTGATTTGCTTAACATCCCTAATGGAAACCCCTCGAAAGTCTAGTACTCCTCCCAATATATCTTAGCGATGCTTAAGAAAAAAAGAAACACTTTTCTTTAAGTCACATTAAGTATTCTGTGGAAATTGATTAACCCTTTCAAACTTAAAGTTACTTGTAGAATATTTCTTTCAGGTTTAAGAACTCTTCCTGCAGTTTGATTGAACTAAATTGTCATAAATACTACAGTTTTGTTCCACAGTACTCGTGCACTTTTCAAACAATACTGTAGTTAATGATTTCCAATTTTGTTTAGTTGTCCTCTTATATTTCACAAGGGATTTGCATATGGTGAGTAAATGTTAACAACTACGATGACCCTGATTTTTTTTAAAGAATAAATCTTCTACGTAATCTGCAGATTACAAACCGGTTATTTTAAATTAAAATAGGGTGTCTTTAATTGAGTGTTAATCGCGTTCAATGAATTAAATACATACTCAAATATGTGTAAACATAACTAAATTACTGCGCTAATTAAACGCAAGAACTTAGCTCATACCAATTGTAATCTATTTATAGGATGCACAAAATATGCTATATTTTTTATTAAATAGAGCAATAAAATCAAATAAAAAAAGAATATTCTTTGTTTTCCAACGATTCTTATTTTCAAATTATATTAAATTTTATCATGACTGAAACGAATACTACACTGTTGAACAGCTAACAATCGAATTCACGAAGCAAATCCCTTGAGGATACAGATGCCTGGTAAAACCGCGAAACGAGGGAACCAGGGAGTCCAATTCACAAGGCCAATAAAACAGCAGGGGGGGAGTGGTTAATGGACTTGGAGATTTCAGTTTTTCACACTTTTCAGCAACGTTTTACTCAAAAACGGTACTCATGTGCAGGGCCCGATTTAGAAAATTTGGTATAGTAGGCGCAACACGCAGGAAGGGGCCCCCCATGTTATTTGTTCATCACAAAAACTAATTTTATAACAATAATTGGTACGTATTTGACTGTTGACCGTTTCACAGATGTCACCAAAAAGTTTGAGAAAATCGTGACATTACTTATAACTCTTGGCAAAACAAAATAAAGCAGATGAAAATTAAAAACATAATAGTTAGATAATTAATGTAATTACAAGAATGTGATAGTGGGGGAAACGGTCGACGGACATTTACTTAAATACCCAATAATTTATATAACTACTTAAAATTTTTTAAATACTTTTGAAACTTAGGGGCCCTCTAAATTATGGGGGCCCTAGGCCCGTGCCTCATGGGCCTAATGATAAATCAGGGCCTGCTCATGTGGTTGATGAGCATTCGTGTGTAAATGCTTTAAATTATCAGCTATTGATTAAAACAAAAATCGTCGTTTTGTGGTGTAGGATTCGTCTTCAGCGAGTTTTACAATTCAAGACGAAATCCGATTCAGTTGTGTAGAAAATAGTGATGGGCAGAATCGAGTACTTTTGAGTATCGAGTACTTAGTAATCGAATACTTTCAAGTATCGAGTACTATTCGAATACACGAAAAAAACGATTAATCGATATAAGAATCTGAGAATTACGATATATGGCTTTTATTTGTAAAAAAACTTAATATGTTACGTGTTACTTGGTATAGTGGTTAGAAGCACGGATTTGGAGTAACACGGAACGCGGTTCGAATCCAGATCTAGGACTGTGCTTCCTTAAACAAAAAATAATAAAAATCAAATTAGTTTGATTTTTTTTTGCTTTGTAAAAGGATTGGGTTTTTTTCTCTCACAAAACTCTGAATGTTTTCTAAATTAAATGTTTGAACATTGTTTTTCTTCCGATTTATTAATATAAATTTTTAAAAATTTTGTTTAAATGAAAATTACTATTATTTCTCTTTTTGAACTTGTTAAAAAACAACTGTATTTTGCAAAACCAAAATACAATTTACAAATTGCCGAATTTTTTAATTTTTATCTCGATTTTACAAATCATTTTTTAATTTAAGTTTTTGCATTTTATGGATTTGGTTTTCTACTATAATTTGAGGAAATAATCACTCAACAGGAAACAAGACAAACTTTTATTTTGAAGGGAACCCCAAATATAAGAACAAAAATTCTTTTTCTACAAAACTCTAAAAATATTTTAAAAGATGTAAGAGTGTTATTTTTAATACCAGGATCTGAATCTTTAAAAATATTTCTGTAAACTTAGCCCTTATTTCGATTCTTAATTTTTTTTTCAATATGGTATATTCACATTTAATAAGATTAAAATCTGCTTGTTGAAGTTCAGACAATTAAATTAATACATATTACACTTGCACTGAACTAGTAAAAATTTGTAATTCCAATATTTAGGTAGTAATATTAATAACGATATACATATTAAATTTTTATCATGTCAGGATTTTTGCTTCACATACTGAGCAATATAGGGCTCTTACAATGACAAAATAGGAGGGCATTTATCATCGTTTCATAACTTATTTCATAGTTCAGAAACCTGTTCGGTGAGACGTTGAAAATTCAATTAAAATAGTACTTTATTTCTAGTCCTCGTCTACAAGTTCTCATAATGGCTTTATTTTTATTCCGTGCTTTCTTTGAATATTATTTCAAATCAGTCACAGTAATACTCCCAAGTGCTGTGTTCGCATTAAACGTCAGGGTGGTCATGTTCGATGAGATTTGTTTCATTAGCAAAACTGACTGTATCTTGATGCACGATATATCTCATAACTAGAGGAAAACTGACCCAATCTTCATCTTGTAATCAGATATTTTTTGTACTTGATGTTTTTCGTTGCAACCACTAGGGTGGTTAAACTGAATTCTTATTAAATTTGAAATTTTTAGAAACTTTAAAGCTTATTATTGTGAACTTAATGTTTCTTAACTATATTAATTTCAAATTTTTAAAATACCATTTGGTGTTAAATTTTGAGTAAATATTTTTATTCCAATCAATTGAATAAAAACACCCAAGCTTGTAAAATCTATATATTTTAATTGGATTTGCTTAAGTGTAAAGAACCATAAATTAGTATTTTTTTGTTAAACCCACAGATCTTAAGAACATGTCATCCACGGCTGAGTGTCAGTACAATAACCAACTAATTAATGTAAATGCCGAGAATGGAACAAGTATTGTTCAGGGGCTGTTTCTTCTGGTGTCTAATTTCTCTCTCTTCCAAGGAAGGCACTTTGGACACAATTGTCTTGTTTGAGAATTTTTCTGCTACTAACAATACTCACTAATGTTACATAACAGGGCACCGTTTATAGGCAACGCCATCTACATTATTAATAAGTATATTTCAGACTGAATACACCAATTTGATGTTTTAAAAGCTATTACAATTATATTCTGTAACTTAAAACATGTCCTAAAATGAACGATTCCATTTCCACATCACCCATGGGGTAGGAATCATGATGCACTTTTTTTATAGAGGTATCGCCAAGAGCTCTAATCCTCTTTAGCAGAGGTTCTCACCTCTAAATTTAATAACCAGTTTACGATGTAAACTGATTTTTCCTGTAGGAACCCTAGATATAGAATGCATGAAAAACTAAATTTAAAATTAGGAAAACTGCAAACATTTAAATTACTTTACAAACTTTAAGGAGGGAAAACACAAGAAAGATCAAGCTAGAGAGGAAAACCACTGCTCTTCTTCAGATTCCAAATGCCTAAAAGAAAAGAGAAAGCAAACATAAAAACATGTGTGCCGAACTCTTAGCCACCACTAAAAAAATTAACTTAAGTTTACTAGTATATATAACTAGCAGTGTAACTCTTCTTTACTTTTGGTAGATACACGCTGCTAAACATATAATGTTTAAGAACAGTTCACTATCGGCAATCTTCAAGCAATTTAATGACTGATTGTCAGGACGTAAATGAAACCATGTATCTTCTTGGCCTCGATGGTGGACACATCTAATCTCGCTTCTAATTTAAGAGCCTAAGTTGTGTCTAAGATTCAAGTGAGACGAGAATTAACCATCTTTTCAAAAAGTTAGCACATGCAGCTAGTGAGTGTGATTGGCTTATTGTTATATGCATTTGTTGGATCTTTACAGGTTTTTGAAAAGGTATAAAAAAGGAGTGTATCCAAGCCAAAGGGAAGACATGTTCCTCCAATATGTGATGATACAGATGTAATATGTTATAAAGTGAGTGACAGAGGAAAGATGTATCATTAGATATACAATGCCATCAGGACAGGCACAGTTTTTCTGGTCCTTTTTAAAGCATCACATCAATCCTTTTTCTCTGAATTGAGTTATACGAGAGTTCAGATCAAGAATGGAAATTAATGCAATGGGATTATGCATGTTTTGTGCGCTGAAATGTCTCTGGATAGGTGTTAAAACAGGGAGCTGCAGAAAAAGCATGTGAAATGGCATTTACTATCGACAGGCTCTGAGATATGTTGCCCATTTGCTTCAACGAAGGAGATTGAATATAATCTCATTGCCTTCCGAAATCTGTCCCATAACTGTGTAGGAGCAGCAGATCTTATGCTAAAAGCATATTTTTGCCAAGATTCCCTTAGGCCTTTGTGTCGCACTCTTTGAGCATTGCCTTTCACTCGTTCTGCATAAATATGAGCACTTTAGGCGCTGAATATCACTTCTTGCTTCAGCGATCTAATGTACATCATGCTTATCTTGTCTCATATAGAAATCTTTGTCATAATATGAACACTTACGTTTTTATTCTTTTAAACCTGATCTGGATGACTCAGTTTCAAATATATCTTGGTAATGGGAATTTTAGTTAACGTCGTATTAAAGCAACACAATGGGCTATTGACGACCGTCCGGGATCAGTCCCTTAAGGGAAAGATCCATGGACAACACTTCTTGATTTTGAACCACGGTCAGATGACGAAGCAACACCTGAGCTGGCACCCCACTCTCCAAACTTCTACACCAACCCAATGTGAAGACTTTGGGCCACGACAGATTTAAGGTGCACCAGCCGCCTCTACACCATACGCTTACAAACATCCATGCCAAGACCCGGATTTGAACAAGAAACGTTCCGATCTAGAGGCTAACACCTTAACCACTATACCGGTTGATCGGCTCAAATATATCTTGAGATATTTAAGATTCATACACACGATGACATGCAAAACAGGGAAACATATCGAAAACAATATACAAATGATAAAGCAGTTGCAACTAATTCAAGAGTTTTACTGGATTATACTAGATATTAGAATCAATTAAATTTTAGAAACATTAATTTAAAACATAAATGAAAACAAATAAGAACTGAAAGCAACACAACATTTACTCAAATGCAAGAAAGAACCCAACATACAAATGATAAAGCACTTGTAACTAATTGTAATAAAAGTTTTACAGAATATTCTAGATTTTAGAATTAATTAACTTTTTAAGCAATAATTTTTAACCTTTATGAAAAAGTAAACAAGAAATGAAAGAAACATTTAAACTTAATAATGACCCCAAGTAACTTTGTTAAGACTAATACTATCACTTAAAAGAATTAATCTAGAAATTAAAGAAACGTAATAGAACTGATAATACTTAAGTGATTTTCCTAACCGACAGCAAATTGTTCTTGTAGAAAATAAAGGGCATAGCATGTGTACTTCACTGATAATCCAGCCTGTCTATTCGGGAAATTGCTTCCAGAAAATTTTAAATCCAATTTCTTAATCGATGGAACTTTTCAGCATTTCATGCAGCACATATTTTTTCAAGATAGCATGTAAAAATTGGGAATTTGTAGCCATTTACTCTGGTCAGGTACTTTGAAGAAAGTAACAGCCATCTCAAGAATGAAATAATAACGTTATTTTATTTGAAGAAACAGAAAAACATTTTGAGCATAAAAGTATCTTATTTGTATAGATAATTTTAATACCAGAAATAAAGCCTGAAAATTAAAATTTTTAAAAAATTGACAAATTTAAATACAATTTTCAACAATAAAAGGCAAACTCAATGTCTTTTGCAAAGAAATCCAATCTCTCAATCGATGGAATTTTTCGACGCTTCATTCATCACGTGCATTTTCAAGATTTATAAAATTGGGAAAAGCAAAATCGAGACAAGAAAAATAAAACTAACGAGAACCATAGATATCCATACTTTTACAATATGACACTTCTGCTACTTAAGAATACGATGAATTCTCAGGTGTTCGAATACGCAGCGACATACTTTTGGTATTTGAACAGCCAGCATGAGTACTCTTGTATGCGAATACCTTTGATGAGTACTTACTACTTTGTATGAGTACAGGAACTACTACTAGAGTACTTCCGGTACTCAAATGAATACTTTTGTAACCGATACTCCTAGGATGAATACAACTACTTTAGTACTTCCTGTATTCATGAATACTTCCTGTACTCATATGAGTACTTTTGTAACCGATACTTTGGATGAATACAACAACAACTACTTGAGTACTTCCGGTACTCATATGAATACTTCCGGTACTCACATAAAAGTATCGAGTACAGCGGTTACTTTTAAGTATCGAATACATGAGTACTTTTGTATTCGAATACTCCCATCACTAGTAGAAAACGTCGTGGCGCCAGGGTTGGACTTCCCCGCCGGTACGTCACGATCACTTTCGCGTTCAGAACGAGTTTCCGCTGTGAAGGAGCAACCCTATTCCCCTTCTATAAACCTTGGATTCGGCCGTCCTGCGTACAGACGTCCTCGGCTGGCAACTCCACAACACATCAAATGAAAGGTATACAGAAAGATGAACCTGAAAAATACAAAAGAAAAAAAAAAAGGAAAGAAGGTATCTTGTTCTATGTACATTCACTAGCGCATTTTATTCGACCATGGTTTCATATGGTCGGCAGCGGTAGATGTCTGGTTAGGTCCGTCATGGCATCCGACCTTTTCTACATCATACCGGTCGTTGAGTTTGACAGATGTGACTTTGTAAGGGCCGTAAAACTTGGCTCTCAGTTTTAAGCCGGTCCCATACTGAGTCCTTTGAATGGCAACTAAGTCATTCAGCTTGTAGAGATGGGGTTTCTTTCTCTTGTTAAACTGTCTTCTATTTTCTTCTTGTAGCTGTAGGATGTTTCTTTTAGCGTCGTTCCTCATCTCATCACGTTCAAGCATCAGATGATTTAAATACTCTTCATTCAGTACTTCGTTGATTCTCACGTCTTCTTTGTTTTTCATTCTCGTTCCCAACATCAGTTCAAATGGGGTGTACTTGGTACTTCTTGACGGTGTACTGTTGATCACGCGTTGTACGTTGGACACATATCTGAACCATTTGGCCGGATCTTCGTGAGAAAGCTTTGCCAAAACAGGTATTAGTATCCTGTGCATTCGTTCAATCTGTCCATTTCCTCTGGGGATTCCAGTCGTGATTTTCACATGTTCTACTCCTTCATCGGTGCAGTAAGTTTCAAACTCATTTGCAGTAAAGGCAGAACCTCTGTCGGTAATTATCCTGGCAGGATTTCCAAATACCGTTTGCTGTAATTTTAATTTATCAACAGCTTCCTGTGAGGATGGCGATTTTACAGGGTAGAACCAAGTGAATTTTGTAAAGGCATCTACGACAGTAAAGATATGTTGGTATCGTTTATTTGTAGACGGAAGGGGTCCAATGAAATCTATATGGTAAGTACTTAATGGAATGCTTTCTTTTGGTATAGGATTCAAAAAGCCTTCACCCTTACCATGCTTTCTATTATACAGAATACAATCTACACAATTAGCTATTACACTTTCGATTTTGTTTCGTACTTTAGGGATATAAAATTCTTGCTCTAGCATTTTTTCTGTCTTTGCGGTAGCAAAATGACCATTTTTATGCACTTTCCGTATAATTTCGTTTTGTAGTGCTTCTGGTACTACTACAAGATCTCTTCCGTTTTCAAATTTATACAAAATGTCGTTTTTAACAAAGTAACCCTTTTCTTCACCCTTCTCAACTAAGGTTTTTATTAATTTTATCTGTTCGTCTTCATTTTGAGCAGATATTATTTTAGTTGTTAATTCGTCTTGTGCTCGTGTAACGACCAAAACGGCGTTACGACTAAGAGCGTCTACATGTTTCATGGAAGTTCCTGATCTATGAACAATTTCGTAATCGAATTCTTCTAGGAACAAAGCCCAACGAGCTACTTTTGGAGCAAGCTCTTTCTTTGATAGTGTTTTCTGGAAAGCAGCGCAGTCAGTTACAATCCTGAACTTTGAACCTAACAAATAGTTCCTAAATTTCTTTAGAGACTCAATTACTGCCAACGCTTCGAGCTCGTAACTGCAATATTTTTCCTGTTGGGGTGTTGTTTTTTTGCTCATGTATTGTATCGGGTGTAAATTTCCATCATCGGTTTTCATTAATAATACAGATCCAAATCCGAGACTACTTGCATCAGTATGCAATTCCAGAGGTACTCCCTGTTTAAAAATATGTAAAACAGGTTTATGAGACAAAATGTCTTTCAATTTGTTGAATGATTCTAATTGTTCCACTCCAATCGTGAATACTTTTTCTTTTCGTAATAAGTCGCTTAATGGCTTAGCGATTAACGAGTATTGTGGGATAAATTTACGGAAGTATCCCGTCAGTCCTAGAAATGATTGCACTTGTTTTACCGATTTAGGGATAGGAAAATTTTTTACAGCCACAGTTTTACTGGGTGATGGTTGAATTGTACCATTTTCAATTACATATCCGAGAAATTCTATTTTTCTTTTTAAGAATTGGCACTTTTTGAAATTAAGTTCTAGACCATTGTCCGCGGCGACTTTTAAAACGTGTTTCAGTTTTTCTAAGCCTTCTGCTTCATCCTGTGAAGGAATAATAATATCGTCTAAGTAAACTACGACCGTGTTGTCATGAATTAGTTCTCTGAAGACATTATTAACGAATCGCATAAATACATTTGGAGATGTACACAGACCAAATGGAGCTTTAACAAATTCATACTGTCCGTTATGAGTAACAAATGCGGTGTATTTTCTGCTAGCCTTTTCGATTTCCACATGGAAGAATCCATTCTTGAGATCAAGTGTGAAGTATAAACATTCGATGTTTCCAATTTATCTAGAACGTCTTCTATTAAAGGGAGAGGGTATTTATCTTTTATAACTTTCTTATTTAGTTTTCTGTAGTCAATACAGAGCCGATGCGAGCCGTCTTTCTTTTTACACAGTACAACAGGTGCGGCATAGTTCGAACTACTGTTTTGGATAATTCCTTCCGAAAGCCAAGCTTGAACTTGATCGTTTATTATTTTTTGCTCCGCAAAACCAAAACGTCGTGGTCGTTCCGTTACTGGAATTTCATCATTCAGAACTATACTCATTTTGAAATCCGTTTTATTTATTTTTCGCGGCTCGTAATTCTGAATTTGTGATACCACTTCCTGTCTGTGTTTACTACTCATAATACCAGATAGATCAATTTCGTTCAAATGGATAGCATCGCTAACACAAAACAAAAAATCTTTCTCAAGGGCAGAGTTCGGATTAGTCATAACATGCTCACAGCTGGAATCGTGCGGGGGGGTCATGACTTTAAACACAGAGGATATTCTTTTTTGAATGCAGGGAGGCTTGGGGTTTGATAAAACGAAAGTGTGATCAGATTTTATTGCTACATAGCTCACATGAAATGTATTTCTCATACCCCTAATTTCTACACCGTTCTCATTTAAGGAAATATTCAATTTGTTGAGCACATCAGTTCCAATAATAGCTTTAGTACACAGTTTTTTTAGCACATAAATATCACTTTCAACAGAACAATTATCAAAAGATATCTTAGTATGAAAAAATCCTAACGGAGAAATATTTTCACTTCCAATTCCTGTTAATGATACATTATTAAAGGATAAGTTTGGAGACCCAATTTTAATATAACATTCATAACTGATCATGGACAATTCTGATCCAGTATCTAATAGAGCATTTATTTTAAAATCTTGAATTATCACAGTTGTTTCGATTTTACTTTTACGATTGTTATTGCTAGTAATTAGAGCTTTATTTACATCTGTTTGGTCACAAAAAGTAGAAATATGTCCGAACTTAAAACATTTTGAGCATTTCGGACCTTCTTTCTTATTTAAACATTCAAAGGCTTTGTGCCCGTATAAATTACAATTAAAACAACGTATTTTTGCTCTATTTTCGTGCTTAATACCATAATTGTACTTATATTTTGATTTGTAATCAATTGGTTGAGCACGAACGACTGATGCTGCGTTTTCATGAACCTTGATAAATGGCTTTTTATTGATATTTTCATACGTGCTTCGGTTAGTTTCTTGTTTGAAATTACGACGCGCAGTCTCATAATCATCTAATTTGTTCACTAGTTCCTCGATATTTTTAATTTTTGGCAGCTCATCTATAAAGTGTTAACGTACTTCTGAGGGTATTTTCTGTTTCAGTTGGTCCGAAACCATAAGTTGTTTTAAATCTTCGAAAGTTTTGACATTTAATCCGGATGTCCATTCATCAAAATAATTTTCCAATTCAAAAGCAAAATCGCGCCAAGAGGCAGACGGTTCTTTTTATGGGCAACAAATTTTTGTCGGAATTGTTCAGGGCTTAACTTGAAACGTTTTAGAAGCAATGTTTTAACATGACTGTATTCGTTAGCATCTGGATCGGGTTCTCTGGCAACAATATTGATAATTTCTAATGGAAGTAATGGGAGTAAATGCGTGACCCAATCTTCCTTAAGAATTTCAATACGATTTATCTGTCTCTCAAACAATGACAGATAGACACTAATATCGCTACCCATATTATAATGAGGCATTAATTTTAACAAGTTTTGCGTTTTCGGGACTGTTGAAGAAACATGACTATCAGTCTTTACTTTCGCTTTAAGTTCTAATTTTCTCAATTCAAATTCTCGATTTTCTGTCTCTTGTCGTTCGGCAGAGATAACTTCTAAGCGAATTTTCGCAAATCTTTCCTCGTACTTATCATCTTTAGTAATAAGTTCCACTATCTCAGGGATTTTAGCACCAGGTTGTACAATTAATCCTAATTCATCGCTGAGATTTAGGAGATCAATCTTTCGTGCTCTTTGTAAGAATGTCATTTTCAAAAATTGTACTTACAAGATTGCTGTCCGGAAGATCAGAGTTCCAGGTGATATTCACTGTATCCACGTTTTTATGATGATTGCTGTCCAGGGGGTTAATCCACAGAAGAATCACACTGAATCACTCAGACAGTTCAGAGAATCCACAGAACAGTTCAGAGCACACGCACACAAAGTTCAGCATTTAATTCACCTGTTTTAAAACTATCATTATAACACCTACTTCACACCGGAATGTCCGTGCAACCCTTCCGAGCTCCCATTTTGTAATAATTGAGTTCACACACAGTTCCGGTAAATAAGATTTAATTAATGATTGAGGTGAAGCTGATGAATAGTTACAGATGAATATATACAGAAAAATATACTTTATGCCCGTCTGGCACAAACCACAAACATCGGTGAGCACGTCTTGCTCATTCAAGTAAGTCCTTTCAGCACATCCGAGGAATAACCTTCCTCTTTAATGTTTGACTTCCTTCTCTGTCGCTCGCTGCTCGCGCAGCCCATACGAGGTAGAGGGCGCTGTTGGTGAGGACTGGGGAGGTTAGTAGTTTCACTCCTACATGAATATAAAAAGAAAAGGATGTAAAATCACAAAACAGCAATCCATTCATTTTTAATTTAATTCAGTTGTGCTTTGCCTGCTGTTCAGAAACATGCCCAAAAATTTGCACACTATTTTTCGTTCAAACTCAAAGGGTGGCTGAAGGATGTAAATAAAAAGTATAACAAAGAAATGTTTACGAACGCCGGATCAGATCTTATATTGCCAATTTAGTGGCAAAACTTTAACATGTGAGATTAAATCTCAACTAGAACAACATGTTAAAACTGGTAAGTTATTTCTTTTCATTGTCTTTATAGAAATGAATTGAGAATTTCAATCATGTACATACAAATATACAGGTACTAATAAAATTAACCCTCTAGTAATACGGCTTCACCTATTATGTGTTCATCTAAAAATTAAATGAAAGCAAGACAAAAGCTCCCTCATATTATCATATAAGTACCTGAAAGCCCAGATCTATAGTTTTCTTGAGAATAGGACAGCGACCCTCAAAAATACCAAAAAGTACTACAACGTAGGGATACCGCGAGGGTCAAGCATGGGACCCATGCTCTAGAACATCTATGTTAACGGTATCCTGGAACTGGATATGAAGGAAGGAGTAGAAATACAAGCATTCGCGAATGATATTGTCATCATGTCATTCGAAAGGGCAACCTATAGATTCAGTCAAAAAATGAACCTATATTGGTTCAAATTGAAACTTGGATTGAAAATAATAAACTAAAGCTCAATATTGAAAATGCGTATTTACACTCTTATCTAATAAAAGATGTACACATATTCCTAGAATCAAGATTAGAAACATATCTCTCAAATTTAAAAAAGAACTCAGTTACCTTGGAATCTTAAAAGACAAAAATCTATCCTTCATACCACACCTTAATATGATACTAGAGAAAGTGACAAGAATTCAAGGCAAGTAAAATATAATTTCAAGAGCCACATGGGGATTAGACCCCAAAGTTAAGAAAATAATTTATCAGAAAATACTAGAGAAGATAATTGGCTACGGAGCAGAAATGTGGTACAGAAACAAGGCAAAACAAAATCAAAAGATTCTTCAGATACAGAGAAGATGCTTGTAACCCATTACAAAATGCTACAGCACAGTCTCTACAGATGCTCTACAGATATTATCTGGATGCATACCACTAGACCTCAAACTAAAAGGAATTCAGGATAAATTTAAAACACTTAAACAGAAAGAAAATCTAAAAATTAACGGAATAAAAATTAGGGCTGAAAATGTTCAAATAGAAGAAACAACTTGGTCACCACCTTGGGATCTATTAAAAACCCCATGGAGATATCATGGTAAAGGAGAAAGATTAGATGGAGCGAAAATTTTCACAGACGGCTCTAAAAAAGAAGGGAAGGTCGGAAGCGGCTTAGTCGTTTATTTGGAAGGGATAGAAGTTTACAGCGAGGCAATAAGAATTAGCGATCAATCTACGGTTTATATGGCAGAATTAATAGCTATTGACAGATCTATATCTCTCATTGCAAAGAATGACATCAGAAAGGCCGACATTATTACTGACTGAAGATCCGTGTTAATGGCCCTAGGCAATATTACCAACAGTGATAAATATATTTGCGATATTATCATATAAATTATATAACACGGTTTTTCTTGACATGTTGTTTTTCAAGTGTGTAACTCCAGTGTTACGGGAGGCCCAAGTGTACATACCTTTAAAATTTACATTCAAATTTAGGCTTGATTAAGTTCGTGCATTGATTTCAATATTTCTTTGTAGGAGCACATTCTTCCGACGAACAAAGATTTTCTAAGCGTCAAGTTTTACTCAGTCAATCACAATCAACCTCAAAGCAATAAGGCAGTTTTTGCGAAGATTTATGTCTGGCATTAATTTTGGCCGACATTCTTTTCTTTAAACTGAAGAATTCCGTCCTCAATGAATTTGTTTCGAATTACACGAACCGAAATATCCTTGACGAGAGCACTCTCCGAAAAAATTACTTAGATCTTTGCTGTCAGAAAACATTACAAAAACTTAAGGAACACATAAGCGAGAATTACGTGTACCTTGTCGTCGATGAAACCACTGATGTTAGGGGTAATTATGTGGCTAATCTTTTAATAGGAAAATTGAGTTCCCACGAAGCTGGCCACCCATTTCTTTTGGCTTCTAAAATCCTCGATAAAACTAATCACGACACAATTTTTAATTGTTTTATTAATTGTAGCCTTAAAATCTTTCCCAATGATAGCGGAATAGAAAATCGAGTTTTGTTACTTTTGACAGATGCGGCTTCGTATATAATTAAGGCTACAAAATTGTTACAAACGTTTTTTTTTTAATCTAGTCCAAGTCACATGTATTGCCCATGCACTTAACTTTATTGCTGAAAAAGTTAAAGATTCCTTTCCGGAATTAAATTCTTTTATTCGACAAGGGAAATAAATATCTCTGAAAGCACCCTCACGTGTGGTAGTTTACAAGGAATTGATGAATGTTTCGTTACCTTCGACACCTGTGCTCACAAATTGGGGCACATGGCTGTCTGCTTTGTTCTACGCCGAGCATTTTAACCAATATTCGGAAGTGATTTAAAAATTAAAAAAAATAATGCTGATTCCGAACAAAATTTAGATAAAGTAGTGTAGCGTCGTAGCGGATCTATCTGACCACAGCTTTCATGGTGGTCCTTGAATTTATGACCGGATGGGGGTATCCCCTTGTCTTTGAACTGTAGCGGTTTCGGAAGAACGTGTGGGGTCTTCTCTCGAGGAAGAGACAGAATCGTGGAACGCATGAACGTGAACGGACGCAGAACTACTCTGCTCCTATGAAGCCGCGGGACTGAAACCATATTTGTATATACCATCTATTAGCCTCAAAATAGCCTTTAACTTGTGTATATCTTTAGTAACTACTTAAATGTGCTGTATTTTTAAAAGTCGTATTATTTGTATTCAAGGCCACTCGCCACGTAAATTCTACTCACGACGTTACTGTAGCTATATTAATAGAAAACGAAAACCTCTTTAAATCATTGACATTTGTAAATACGCATTGCTCCTTTTTAGTACATTTAATCCAAAAATAGGATCAACGTTAAATGAAAGCTTTCAATCCTTGAAGATGCGGCAATGAAAATCAATTCGATTCCAGGCAAAACTGGTAACATTCTTAAAGAAAAGATAGATGACGTGTTAAAAAAAATCTCTGGTTGACAAAATTGATAACTATTAAGTTCCTCGAATTTCGCCCCCATAACGTCTGTGGATGTGGAACGCTCTTTTTCACCGTACAAAAGAATTTTAAGCGACCGTAGGCATAAGATAATTTAGAAAAATACTTGTTTTTTAACTTAAATAATTCGCAAGTACAATAAAGTTACAACTACTCCCATAGTAACCATAGTATTTTTAAGTATTTTTTTGTATATATTTTTTAATATGTAGAGAGAGAGAGAGAGAGAGATATAATTAGTGTGTATATATTATTTCTTTGATTTTAAAAACTTTTTTAATCTATTAGTAGTTTATTAATAAAACTGTAATGATAATTCTGTGCAATGTAAAAACAATAAATGTGCATCTGTATTTGAAACTTGATGTCTATAGTTGACTTTATCATTTTGTTCCTTTCCTATAGTACTCATTCAAATATAATCTTCATTTTCAATTTTAATTTTTAATGCATAAAAATGCATATTTTGTATCTTTGGTCATTTTTAACTGCATATTTTAGCATTTTAAACTGCATATTTTATGGCATATTTTGGCAGTTCTTACTGCATAAAAATCCGGTCTCTACTGATCAGTATTCAAAAGAATGAAGTCCATCTTAGGAGTTAGCTGTCGAAGGTTTGGTTGATGACTTGTTAGGGCAATCTGCTTTGAGAGCGCACCAACAGCTCTGTTTTTTGTTGCCTATTCACTTTTGAGGAGGAAATGGCAAACCACGACAACTTTCAAAATAAAAGTACCCCTTCTCTTTTCCACTCGTACTGAAGCAAGCAAAAGGTATTACAAAACAACAATTGCTTACGTTTGTGAGCTTTGTTACGAGCGAGACTCGTGAGAATAACGTTTTCAAACCAACGCAGCGTTCCGTCAACAAAGCGATATTGTGATATTTTTAACGTTTCTTATGCTGAATCTTTTGCTTTGAGTCAAAGTTATCTCAGCTAAGAGAGCAACGCAGTTTTGTGTTTCAGCTATAAATAAGGCTGACTGGGAGGAGAGGGATCTGTGGGTAAACTTTAAAAAAACGTAAGTAATTTTCAGTTTATCATTGTGCGTTTTGTTACCGAAGATAAATAAATGACTCTTTCAAATGTTCTTTCCTGAAATGTGGCTCTCAAAGGTTGTGTAGCTGGCCACCTCTGGTCTACGCGACGAAATGCTTATCATCTGGATGGTTCTTCTAGCTCTGAAATCGTTGAACAAAGAGCTGTAACGTTTTTATGTTGTAACTCTCGACTTTTCAATCACGCTTCCAATGCTGTTCCGATTTTAAAGACTTATTCACGTCAAAACTTTGAGAGTTATATTTGTATCTAACTGATCATTTCTTGTCAGACGTTTTGCATCAATGAGCAACTCATATTATCAAATAGACACGTGAATCATATATCTCAAATAGCATATCTCTCGTCACATGCCTAATTTGAGCACATATCAATCAAGGGACTGATGAGGCTATAAAATATGTTCCACATCATTCTCGTGATCATTGAACCATGCTTGAGCATATAGCGTGAATGGGGACAGTGTTGCCTTGGAACACAGATCGTTCGCCAGGAAATAAAGTTTGGAGTATGGAATGCAGATGACTCTCCAGAATGCTGAGTCATCGCACTGTTTTGATCTTCCAATGCAAGACTGCAAGTTGTCCCAGACCACCCCGAGATATTGCACCCCACACCATCACAGAACCTCCTCCATGCTTCCACCATGAAGGAGATAATGTCAACACGACGGGCTTCTGTGGGCGCTTTCCAGACATAACACCTGGTGGTTTGAAATAAAGTAAACTAGGGGGCCCGCCCCTTGCTCGCTGACGCTCGCCAACCCCCGGAGGATTGCTTCGCAATTCTCATTGGTTCGCTGCGCGAACATATGCTCGCTTCGCTCGCATCAATGAAGACACGTGTCCTAGCAGAAGGGATTGATTACAAAATATATTCCAAAAAAATATTTTTCAAATCTAAATTTGTTGTATTACATAAAAGATATATACAGTACCTCTGGAATCAGAATTTAAATGAAAACTTTGAGCAAATTTTTACTCGCAATGTGAGCGCTGCTTTGGAAATTGAATACCCAGCATGTTTGTGTGTACATTTCCCCAGTACTCGAGCCACCCATACACTTTTTGACTGAGTTTGTTGTCGAAAGTTGTAGTGCACGCGTCTTGTTGTACTATAATTGTTAGCCTTGAAAAGGACCGTTTTTTAAACAGCCCTGAAAAGATCCTCCGCTTTCTTACATTTCTATTACAAACCGCAACAGCTCGTCTAAAGTTCATTTTTTTTTCAATAAAATTTCATCCGATAACGCTATAGATTCAAATGACTCGCGAGGCTCCTAGTAAACAAACAATCGCACAATGTTGCCAAAACGCGGTAACAAATAACGTCTTTTTTGCGTGCCACGCAAGAGAAATATATATATAGATGTAGAAAAGAATTACACGGTATCACCAATTATTTGAAGTGCAACTTTGACATGAACGTTCGCGACATGTAATTCCCATTGGATCGTTTCAGTAAATTCGGGGTCTTGGTGAAGGGTCTTCATATCGGAGGTAATCTGGAACACAGTTGTCTTGTGATTTGGGGCCGATAGCTGCTTCGTCCACAGTTCTGGTTCTAAGATGACGTCTGACCGTGTGTTTTACTGACTGTCATATCAACAGTACGCCTTGCAACACCCATAAAGTTGGTTGATTTCGTAGCGGAGGCTCCAGCGAAGCTCGCTCTAATGATTATGCTTCTTTGTAATTCGAGGACATATACATAATGATATTTGACTGTTAGGAGGATTTTCACATGCAAACCGTATGACCTCTGCTTGTAAACTAACACGTCAGACATCAAGACCACTAAGTGGTAGACATTTATATTACCTGTACTTTGAAGGACGAATTACGGTCCGTTTTCATATTGGTATTCATATTTTCTTTGTCCAATCCCCTCCTGTACTTGTTTTCCAAATCTTAAATCTTGTTTCAAACTTCAGTTTCGGATGAAACCAAATTTTAAATAATTCTTGTTGTATTATAATATAGTGTTCATTTCCCGTCTATCTATATGAGGACTTAAATGTCTTTCAAAATTCAAAACTGGATTGCATGGTGTAGATTTACTATAAATACTACACTGAGGACACCGTTTATCATAAATATTTACAAATGAACACGCATTAACTTTGCAGCCTTTTGATTGAAATGCATAGACTCTGCCCATCCAGGAAGGTTATATCCTGTAGGTTTGAATACCGAAAAGCTACGCTTCCGTGAAACTAGCTGGATCTGAAGTAGTGTCAGGTTTACCTAGCGGTCTAAAACGCCATGCTCAAGGTTCCCTTACCTGAAATAGGTTTACAAGGCTTGAAATTGGAGGTTCCTAACAACCTCAATTGTAATTTTTCACATTTCAGACTAAGGTCATGTTTACATTAGGCGTATTACGCGCGTTTGGCGAGCCTTGCGAGGTCTCGCTTTTCGTAAGCAATAAACTATGGGTTTTTTTTATTCCTCCAATTCAAGTTTCTATCTGCGATCGTTGAAGATGGAGTGAAAATTTGAACGGATTTCAAATCAGCGGAATATTTTACACCAAACCGATACCTTAAATATTATTTTCTTAAATAAATAATTATTTATTTAATAAATAATTAAATAATCAACTGGTAAATAATTAAATAATAAATCTGTTTTTAGTATCGATGTGGCGTAGAATTTTAAGCGGATTTGGAATCCGTAGAAATTTCCACTATATCTTTAACGATCGCAAAGATAGAAACTTGAATTAGAGGAATAAAAAAAAAACAATTTAATACGTACGGAAAGGGACCTCGAAAGCCTAGCCAAACGCGCTTTAGACACGCCTCATGTGAACAGGGCCTAAGTCCAGACAAATGAAACTTAACTGATGCGTATTGATAAAAAAAAGCTTTTCAATTAAAACGGTCTTATGAACCGAATGACTTGTAACCCAAAAAGCGGAAGTTCAAACGAAAATTATTCCTTTCGAAACAATTAAGTGACTTCATGGGGTGACCACCGAATATGGCGGATCATCACCTGGGGTTAAAACTGAAGGTGAGAGTAGACTTAACAGTCAATTAACAAATATGTGTATAATTTTGTTGATGAATTAGTAAACGAGATTATTCTAGCATGTCATTAATGGAAATCATTTTCCCAAATACAATCCATATTTGTAGCACCAAGTCAAAAGTTTTCCATTTCACCCATAACAAGAAAAAAATTGTATGTTAACATGTTAGTCGATTTCAGATCTAATTTGATTCCATAATGTCTTATGTTGTCAAATTCGTGACTCGAATGTGAATCAGACTAATCAATGCTGAAAATACGATCAAATTTTGTCTTTTATTCGAAAGTTCCCTTACCATCGTATAAACCTAACTTTTAAAGTTTGAAATATTCTTGGCACGACTACGTTACAACCACGATCCTATAACGAAATAACCACATTATATATTCATATGGTATGAGGTAATTCATTTTTTATTCCATCATAACACTCCAAGACATTTCTCTCATTTCTGATGTTCTTACAGTTATCAAAAAAGGTTGTTTTCAACAGCACCAGGATCAATAAAAATTAAGTATCCCTACTAAGAGGACTCAGGAAAGAGTTGGTCTAATATCTGCAGATACGTCATTCAGTTACTACAATAAAGCAAACTACAATAAATGCATGAGCCTCTACAAATTAAGGTGTGTAATATTAAATACTAAGAATAATTAATTCGCTCAGTTTCATTCTTGATTTTGGAGATGGAAATTCGTGTTTCTTGTTTCCTGCTCTTTGTTCAAGAGAGCACAATTTATTTTATTCCTTCATCTGTTTGGAAATATCCCCCGCTCTCAATTAAGATGGAAGAAATGTAGGAAGAAACTCTGAATTTCAAATGTAATTCTTTAAGTAAAACAAAATAATGTCTTCCGATATATTAATCTGGAATTACGTTTTCTTGGAAACGTCTGTACTTGGTGACATTTTTGTGCAACTCCTTTTATTTTTTGAGGGAGACTGGGATTGCTCGAAGAATTAAAATATAAATCAATACATACTATCTCAGATGTGTTGCTGCATGAATTTACTATTTATTTGGAACAAATCATGAGCATAGAGAGTTCAATTTGTAAAGAATGATTACATTGGAAATCCAAAAATAATTTATTGATAGTATTTCTTTCTTTTTACAATGATAACAAATGCGTTGCAATGTTTATTTCCCTCAGTTATAACTCAATAAATGAATTTTGAGCAGGGTAGAATTTTTAATGAAGGTTTTTGAAACCCTTGAAAATGTGTTTCATCGGCGAATAAGAGCAAGAAATAAAAAACATATTGACTGGGATTGTTAAGTTTTTTTAACGTAAAATCGGAATTGCTAAAAATGGATTAAAAATTTCAACGGATTTGAAATCTGCACAAAATTTTACTTTAGATTGAAACCTAAAAATATGATTTTCTTTAAGTAAATAATTTGTAAATTGAATACATCTTCAACGGATTTGAAATCTGGTGAAAATTTTACACCACATATGCTTTGCAAACCAACACCATGGGCAAGGCCAACACAGGGCTAGCCACGCTGTGGCTAGTATGTAATATAAAAGATTTCCGAAAGCACTTTACCAAACATTACTTGCCCCCGATTCAAACTCGGCGCCTGTAAAGATACAACTACCTGTAAAGATATGTGTTTAGCATCTCCTGTTGAATTTTACATCATAATTAAACGTTGTTTGGTACAAATTACTTAAGATCAACGCTCACCTCTTTGTTTATACCTCAACCTGCATAGACTAAACAAGTCAGAGAATGAGAACAAGCTATGTCACGGGAGTGGTTGAAAAAGGATATACGCTATACGGATCTTGAAAAATCAGTTATAAAAAAAAGAAACATTGGCATCCCATAAACACAGGTCACGAATGTAATTTTCTTGAATTTTCGGGGGCGGATTTTTTTCCTGTTATTATTTTTAAAATAACAACCGCGGTAATACCGTGCCAAGAAAACCCCAAAATAAATCGGTTAACCGAAACAAAAAAAAAAGACTTATCGGTTTAACAGGTCGGTTATTGACATCCCTAATTGATACTAGTTTTGGTCACGTGATCCTGGGCACATAAAAAAAGTTTAGACTCTCGACACTCTCGCTAAATCAAATTATTCAATCGTTCTCTACAAAAAATATACTTTACTTAATCTCACTCCATAAATTCTACGTAGAAATATTTACGCGGCTGCCAAAGCGAATATCCTATTTTGGAATGTACGCGGATAATATTTTGTCTCCTTGGCCAAGAGCAGAAGATGTGTGATCTCTCACATTGTTTCCATTCATAACAAACGAAGTTATACAAAAATACACCAGTAACTAATGTGTAAACGATATAGTTCGAACTACTTTTAACAATCATTACTCACTCAACTTTTATAAATCATCTATGGTTCCAAGTGCAATTGACAAACCTACGAAGCAACAGTGACCCATGTTAGAAATAAAAGACAAATTCTGCATTAAATTGCGTATTTTGTGCGTAAAATTATTTACGTTAATCACAAAACTTTTTTCGGGCTCGCATCGGAAGGGTTGTGGGTTCTGTCCTCAGCAGAGCCTGCAATTCTGATGGTTGCGAGATCGGCGCTTAGATCTGGCTAAAGACCGTCGTGTTCGCTAATGGTGGCTGGGGCACGTTAAATAGGTCGTGGTCACAAAGTCCCCCATGTTCCCATACCAAATCAATACCTCTGGGGGTACCTGATCAGGGGGTTATCGGCCTCTGATAGGGATCTAAATTTCGATATGTGTGAGTGAATGGATGTGTGAAAGGGGCCTTCCTGTAAAACGGATGTGTCATGTATGAAGAAGTCCAACTCTCCGGGGCAATGGCACCCCCGATTGGGCCATATATGGCCCGGACGACAACAAAAACCAACTTTTTATGGTAAAACTTTTAAAACAGACTGATACGGTTTGAAAACAGAAATTTCTTTTATTATCGCTTTCGAGACACCTAAATCTCTTTTTCACCCATTCCGTTGATGATGACTGATTGAAAAACAAGTGATTTGAGTCATTAATTCTAAAGAAACACTGAGATTTCATTTACTGTTTACAAATCAAAAATTAATCGGGGGGCAAGAAAAAAGAGTGATATAACCAAGACCGATATGAGAACGGATTTCTGTATCTACTGTTTCCAAAATTTCTTTTAAACCTCCAAGTGATTTCGACGAGATATCGCGTCTATCAAGATCTTACCAATGTTGCTAATTGCATAATATCTCGTGAATTAGATGTGGACAATTTAAAAAAAAAATGACGAGATTAAGACATGGTCAGTTTTCAGTTAATGACAAGAGACGGCGAGTCTGATGAACGAGATATCTCCTCCACCCAATATATGACCAGTTTTGTTAATGATAAGAAACTACGTCAAGACATCAGCCAGAAGTGTTAAAGGACGTGGTTTAGTTAAGTTCAAGTTATGAAACAACTCTGCCATCATGTGTAAGTTTTAAAGGAATGAATATAATATAATCCAGTTGGCGATTGTTTTGAAGAGGTATTTCGTCATTAGCACAGCTGATAAAATATCTTAATGATAGAGATAGCTCGTCATTAGAAAAAACTAAGACATTGCCATCATAGAAAAATTGTCAAGCTCTTGTCGACGAGATTCCTCGTCATTTGCAAAATTGATCGGATCTTGATAAAAGAGGTATCCGGTAGAAGCCACTTGGAGGGTTAATGCAATTAGTTACAAAATAAAACAAGTTGAGCAGTTTTCGGAACTGAGGGTTGAAACTTCCACACATCGCATCAAAGTGCTGACATTTGAGGCCACAACAGATGTAAAGTACACCAGCCCCTGCGTACACGACGCTGGAAAGAGGTCCGAAAATTCTACTCTCCGGTTGCAAACCGTTGCTCTTCCAACTAGTCTACCGAGACAGGTTGGTAGTTAATTAACGTACTGGAACAACTCATCTGACTACTGGCGACCGTTCGTAATCAATCCTGAAGGGAGAGACTCAAGTACAACGCTTTGTCATTTTGAACCACGGTGGGATTAGGAGGTCGACACCTAAGCTGGCACACCGCCCTCCAAACTTCTACACCACAGCCTAGGCAGGAGGTAATGTCTTTGGGCGAATTCTGAGGAGAATTGCACTTGTAGAAAATCAGAGGGATATATACCAGCAACCGAAATGGTTCTTCATTGGCTTCAAGAGTCCACTTCGAAGTATGAAGAGAGCAATCTAGTTTTCTTTTGCTGGTAATTTTACCTAGAAGCTGCAGGCGCACCAGTAGTGATTTGAAGTCATCCAGATTATATTCAAACTCACTTTAATTTTGGATACTATTTCTTCATATATAAATATACCTGAATAATGAATATAGACTCCATACTTGCCGACCAGCTGGTCAAGTGGTAAAGGTGTTGGACTCTGGATTGGAAGGTTATTGTTTTGAATCCGGGGACAGGGCATGGTTGTATTTGTGCTGTCCTCTGTTAGGGGTGTTTGGTGGCCATTGGGTGCTTCTTCACAAATGACTATCGCTTACGCAGCCGTGACCAAATGCGTTTTGGTAAAGACCCTCTCCGTCTGCTACATTGGGAAAAAATACTAATCGAATAGTAAACTAGTTATTTTAAGTAACTTATCTAGAGAGCCTGCGGTCTTATTGCAGGCACGCCATTCTTGGTTTCGAGTCCTCCAGTTGGTATTCAAACTCACTTTAATTTTGGATGCAATTTCTTCACAGGTAAATCTGCCGAAATAAAGAATCGAGACTTCCCTCTTTTATCGAATAGTAAACTAGTTATTGCGAGCATTTAACTATTGAGCCGGGGATACGTGCGGGCGTAAAAGTGGTGAGTTGAAGTCCTCCCCAGATTGTATTCAAACACACTTCAATTTTGGATACAATTTCTTCACACGCCAGTTGACTGCCGAAATAAAAGATCAAAATCCCATCCTTATCGAACAGTAAACTAAAGGTATTGTAGCAGCTCCATCTAGTGACTCAGTTTGTAACAAATTAGTTTTGTTCATCTGTGAGTGTTATTTTAGGTAATCGGTACCACGGAAAAGTTAATTGGTGGCGAGACTGTCGACCTTCCGCCGACAGCAACTGACACCCGATCAGTTTTACAAGTCCTCAAGATTCAGACGTAGAAAAACTGACTTTTACGAGGATTGTGTAAATTATACTGTAACAAACAACTATTCGGGCGAGTTTAAAAGAAGGTGCGATTCTTACACACAAACATGGGGCGTTTTTAATTTTCTTATTGAAGTATTCTGAAACAATCTTAAAATAATCAATTTCATAATTAATAAAGTTTGATTATCTATATCAGGAGTGGGCACGAAGTAGGTCAATGGGAGCCGTATTCCAGTTTTCTATCTTCTATATATTCTCTATAGAAATATGGGGGTGTATATTCTCTATAGAAATCTACACCTTTTGACCAATCCACATCAAATTTAGTGTACATAGTGTAGAAAACGGCAGAAAACATAGGCTATTTAAGACCAATCTGTAGCCATGATACATTGGCACACCGGTAGTTCTAAAAGTGCCCCTCTCGAAGTCCTAATTTTTAAATCAAAAGTTTGTTTTTCTGTAATAAATGAACATGGACTCGGAAACACGTTCTGCACGGTTTGTTATTAACAAAGGGAAATGTCGCGGTCATATTTGAAACTCGAGCAACTCCGGGTTATTCAGTAAGTATATTATAAAAAGAGCCACTCCTTAGTTATATAGCCTTAAAAACACAAATTCAGATTTAATTTATGTGGTTACCAATTCTGCACAAAAATAGTCTTAAAAGAGTAAACATATAAGAAAACATAATAAAGAGAAAAAAATACACAAAATAATTATTTCAAAATTTTAATTAGAAAAATAAAATATAATAAAAATGTATTAATAACAAGTATGACATTTAACGAAGATATTTGATCTTCACTGAGGCAAATTAACAAGATTCGTGAAAAAGTTCTGAAATTATAAAAAATAACGAATTTAAATTTTCAATGCGAGCCGCACTTAACGAAGAGAGCAAGTGGCTCTGTGAGACGGCATTTACCCACCCCTGATCTATATAAAAAAATCAGGGTCGTGGTAGCCCGTTTGGTATACTAACGGATTAGCACTATGAGGGTTAAGAATTCTAAACTCGCTCCAACCGAAGACCGTCAGGTACAGACGTTAATCCTTCTTTGCATGATTTTTTTCTTTATTGGTGAAATAAATCAAAGTGATATAATTCATGTTCAAAATTAAAGGAAAAATGGTTAAAAAAATCTTAGAAAAAATTTATAGTATAAATTTAGCAAAAAACAATAGGATGGTATCATGTGGTATTTTTTAAATCAAACGCAAACTTTTTCAGATATTGCTCTAAAAATAACAGAAACACATGTTACAAACCTTTCTTCCACTCATTTTCACTTTTTTAGCACAATAGAAACTCAAATATAATAAAACAAAATTAAAAACGAAATCATACGTTTATTGCAACTACAACAAACAGCGGAATGACAACTTCAAGCTCGTTTTACTGATAGTGACACTTGCTTATTTTTGACTGCTATGTTTTTTTTTTATGCAATGGACATTAAAAAGGTATCCAGACACGATCAATTAAAGTGAACTTGTTCTTTTATATAGTTTTTGGGCATTCAATGTTATGATGGAAATTTCCACCATTATGCAAAGAAGGGTTAAAATCTGTCCAGGCCTCAAATAACCTCGCGGAGGTTCTAGCTCAGGTGTGACATCATCTGACCGTGGTTCAAATTTACGCGGTGCTGTCCTCTGATCTTTTAGTTTGATTCCGAACCGTCTACAATACCCCCACTGTGTGTGTGTGTGTGTGTGTGTGTGTGTGTGTGTGTGTGTGTGTGTGTGTGTGTGTGTGTGTGTGTGTGTGTGTGTGTGTGTGTGTGTGTGCACTCCAATTCAAATACTAACCAACCTACCATTTGTACCACAAATTTTGCTCAATTTTTCAGCGTTCATTGGCTCTTGTCCGACCCATGAGCGAAGCAACAACATTGACCGTTGTCCCATTCCAGTGTGATGTTAATTAATTACCTCCATCAAAATCAAGCACTTTTGATTCATCAAAAGTATGTACTCGGTTTCAAAACTTGCACAATTCGAATAAAATATTATACACATTCGGCAGTTAAATAAAATCACAACTGCTTGAGCATATCAGAAGTGATTTCAGTAGACGGACGCAACTGAACGGCAATTTGGAACATAAAATTTTGAAATATTCACTCATTCATTTGAATAAATCTTGCATTTGGTTCAATTTGCATGCGTAGGGTTGCGTTAACGCGTATTTATCGTTCCATTTTCTGCCTTTGCCATGCCATGACAAGCGTCATCCATCACAAGAAACTCCCTGTATGTCCGTGTCATGGTCTCTCTGCAACGACGCGATGATCAATCAAATGTCATGAGCCATGACTTCAATAGGACACTGACAAGGACTGCGCCACTTATACGACTATCTATCGATATTAAACCACAATGGATTACGTATCACTGCAGCTGAATTTCCAAAGGAATATTTCCTGACAAAAAAAAAATATTTTCTGCTAAGATTTTTCCATTGTCGACTATCTCCTGCTTGAGGGAATTAGGCACATTAGAACTACCCCCCCCCCCCCTTTGTGGATTTAATACAAAGCTTTTATTGGGATCAATCGGAAAAAAAATATGCGCTTGAAGGAATTTTTGTTTCGCTCTAAAAGAAAAAGGGTATTTGAATTAACGTAGTACTGGAGAAACACAACGGGTTATTGACGACGTTCCGGAATCAATCCCCCAAGGGAAATATCCGAGGACAACGACACATAATTTTGAACCGCTGTCAGATGACGAGGCAACACTCGAGCTGCCACCCACACACTCTCAAACTTCTACGACACGCCAATGTGAGTAAAATTCGAGGCGACGACGGATTTAACGTGAACAAGCCGCCTTTGTACGCGACGGTCTTTGGTTAGATTCGAACTCGCAACACTCCGGTTTAAAATCCTTTACTTTTCCAACCGCGTAAAGCCGACCAACCGGTATAGTGGTTAAGGTGTTAGCCTCTAGATCGTAAGGTTCCTGGTTCGAATCCGGGACCAAGCATGGATGTTTGTAAACCTATGGTGTAGATGCGGCTGGTGCACCTTAAATCTGTCGTGGCCGAAAGTCCTCATGTTGGGTTGATGTGAAAGTTTGGAGAGTGGGGTAACAGCTCAGATGTTGCTTCGTCATGTGACCGATGTTCAAAATTACGAGGTGTTGTCCTCGGATCTTTCCCTTAAGGGACTGATCCCGGACCGTTGTCAATAGCCCGTTGTGTTGCTCTAGTACGACGTTAACTAAAATTATGATTACCATTACCAACTGGGTAGTGACTAAGGGAATGAAAATTTTTCAACAACAAAAAAATGTTATCACTCACTAATCTTCTGTTAATAAACTTAATTTCTTAACATGCTCCTATGTGGTCTTTGTCCAGTGTACCAATAGGAAGGTATGTAATTAACGTCGTACTGGAGCAACACAACGGGCTATTGATGACGGTCCGGAATCAACCTAAGAAAGGACAGATTCGAGGACAACACCATGCAATTTGGAATCACAGTCACATGACGTGTCCAGTGTATCGGAGTTCGGATTTAATTATCTCTTGAAATAAAAAATTGAATATGGATAGATCACCGGAAATTGAGCAAAAAAGACGATTTGAGTGTGAATTTTTTTAATTTCATAAATAAATCAAAATTTGAGAAATAAAAATAAATCAGATATTTCTGAAAAAGTTATAAGCTTATTAAAACTGAATATATCAATCACAAAGTTCGTGTGATTTGTTTTTAAAATTTACAAACAATGGTAATTTTTAATTAACGTCGTACTAGAGGTCCGACGATGGTCAGGGATCAGTCCTTTAAGGGAGATATCCGAGTACAACACTTCCTAAATTTGAACCACGGTCAGATGACGAGGCAGCACCTGAGCTGGCACCCCACTCTCCAAACTTCCACACCAACCCAACATGAGGACTTTCGGCCACGACAGATTTAAGATGCACCTGCCGCCTCTACACCTTACGCTTACAAACATCCATGCCCGGATTCGAACCAGGAACCTTCCGATCTAGAGGCTAATACCTTAACCACTATGCTGGTTGGTAGGTTTTTAAACAATGGAATAATGAAGAATGCCATTTAAAGTTTGTTTATAGGAATAAAGTAGAATGAGGGGTGAGGCAAATGCGAATAAAAATCTTTAAAGTTCATATTGAACCAATTATTTCTCTGTCCCGGTACATTTTTTAACATTTAATGTTTTTCCCACGTACTATTAAAACCTTGGCCAATACCGTTCAGACTTATTACATACATTACATATACCTATTATTACATACGTTAAACCTATTACATACGTTAAACCTATTTGTGTAAACGTGGTATGATCGATCTTTCCTTTCTCTACCCTTTGTCGTTAATCAAGATGACCCGTCTTCTAGTGTGCTCTTTTTTTAAATATTTAGTTATATCCGAGTATCAATATACTATTTACAATTTTATTACACTATATGGACAAAGGTATTTGAACACTATGTTTTCAAAAAAATTGGTTTATTATTCTATTTATTAACTTGTAAGACCTCCTTTAGCTTGTATTACAGCTCCAACACGGCGAATATACTTTAAACAGGTTTTCTGTAAGTCGGCAGGAATAGACATGCCTCTTGCAAGGCTGTGAGAAGAGATTGTTGTGAATGTGTTGTTGCGTGTTGGGCGTGCTTGGCGGTGTCGTACTCGTCGCTCCAGTTTGTCCCCCAACTGCTCTATCGGATTGAGATCGGGGCTCAGAAAAGACCAGTCGAGCTAATTCACCTAAATATCAAGAAACCAATCCAGCACACATTTTGCAATATGACATTGAACTCGATCCTGCCGGAGACCAGCTCGGCGTTGCCCGTGACAGTTCTTTTCGTGGGGGAAAGGTGTGACCACTGCTCGCTGGCGCTCGGCAATCCTCGGTGTTTGCTACGTAATCCTATTTGGATTATTTCGCAAACGAACTCCACGGGCAACGCCGTGATGGTCTCGAAGTGGCTATTATCAACAACGTAAATCAAAACACGCTATAATAGGAAAATATGGCATGGTTTCAAAAGCATTCGGTCTAGACGTGACGTCAGTGTTCGAAAATCGCAAAATCCGCTCGCTGCTTCAATGATGTCACATCCAAGAAAAAGGACTAAATGTGAAAAAAACTAATAAATTAATTTTTAAATGTTCTAGATTAAATTTTCAAATTCGGGTGCTACACAAAAATCGCAAAAAATTAGGACTACCTCTGTGTTAAATTTGATTATTATAAGTGCCATAAATTCGTCAGAACACTAATCACAGAGAAAGAGAAACATCAGACAAACACTTCCTTTTATAATTCGGGCGCTACATAAAAATCGCAAAAAATTACGACTACAACTGTGCAAATTTGATTATTTTAAGTGCTATAGATTCGTCAGAACACTAATCATAGAGAAAGAGAGAAACCAGACGAACACTTCCTTTTATAATTCGGGTGCTACACAAAAATCGCAAAAAATTAGGACTACGTCTGTGTTAAATTTGATTATTTTAAGTGCTATAGATTCGTCAGAACACTAATCATAGAGAAAGAGAGAAACCAGACGAACACTTCCTTTTATAATTCGGGTGCTACACAAAAATCGCAAAAAATTAGGACTACGTCTGTGTTAAATTTGATTATTATAAGTGCCATAGATTCGTCAGAACACTAATCACAGAGAAAGAGAAACATCAGATAAACACTTCCTTTTATAATTCGGGCGCTACATAAAAATCGCAAAAAATTACGACTACAACTGTGCAAATTTGATTATTTTAAGTGCTATAGATTCGTCAGAACACTAATTATAGAGAAAGAGAGAAACCAGACGAACACTTCCTTTTATAATTCGGCGCTACACAAAAATCGCAAAAAATTAGGACTACCTCTGTGTTAAATTTGATTATTATAAGTGCCATAGATTCGTCAGAACACTAATCACAGAGAAAGAGAAACATCAGATAAACACTTCCTTTTATAATTCGGGCGCTACATAAAAATCGCAAAAAATTACGACTACAACTGTGCAAATTTGATTATTTTAAGTGCTATAGATTCGTCAGAACACTAATTATAGAGAAAGAGAGAAACCAGACGAACACTTCCTTTTATAATTCGGGTGCTACACAAAAATCGCAAAAAATTAGGACTACGTCTGTGTTAAATTTGATTATTTTAAGTGCTATAGATTCGTCAGAACACTAATCATAGAGAAAGAGAGAAACCAGACGAACACTTCCTTTTATAATTCGGGTGCTACACAAAAATCGCAAAAAATTAGGACTACGTCTGTGTTAAATTTGATTATTATAAGTGCCATAGATTCGTCAGAACACTAATCACAGAGAAAGAGAAACATCAGATAAACACTTCCTTTTATAATTCGGGCGCTACATAAAAATCGCAAAAAATTACGACTACAACTGTGCAAATTTGATTATTTTAAGTGCTATAGATTCGTCAGAACACTAATTATAGAGAAAGAGAGAAACCAGACGAACACTTCCTTTTATAATTCGGCGCTACACAAAAATCGCAAAAAATTAGGACTACCTTTGTGTTAAATTTGATTATTATAAGTGCCATAAATTAGTCAGAACACTAATCACAGAGAAAGAGAAACAACAGACAAGCACTTCCTTTTATAAATCGGGCGCTACATAAAAATCGCAACAAATTACGACTACAACTGTGCAAATTTGATTATTTTAAGTGCTATAGATTTGTCAGAACACTAATCATAGAGAAAGAGAGAAACCAGACGAACACTTCCTTTTATAATTCGGGTGCTACACAAAAATCGCAAAAAATTAGGACTACCTCTGTGTTAAATTTGATTATTATAAGTGCCATAAATTCGTCAGAACACTATTCACAGAGAAAGAGAAACATCAGACAAACACTTAATTTTATAATTCGGCCGCTACATAAAAATCGCAAAAAATTACGACTACAACTGTGCAAATTTGATTATTTTAAGTGCTATAGATTCGTCAGAACACTAATTATAGAGAAAGAGAGAAACCAGACGAACACTTCCTTTTATAATTCGGGTGCTACACAAAAATCGCAAAAAATTAGGACTACCTCTGTGTTAAATTTGATTATTATAAGTGCCATAGATTCGTCAGAACACTAATCACAGAGAAAGAGAAACATCAGACAAACACTTCCTTTTATAATTCGGGCGCTACACAAAAATTGCAAAACATTGGGACTACCTCTGTGCCAAATTTGATTATTGTAAGTGCCATAGATTCGTCAGAACAGTAATCACAGAGAAAAAGATACACTAGACAAACACTTATTTTTATAATAGTAAAGAATTACAAATATCATGGTTCCAATTCTTTTGGACATAACATGAAAGGAACCTCAATACCTCCTTCCTTCTTTCCCTCCTCTTCATTAGATCTCGACGGTTGTGCCCTGATTTAACACTTTTAGTGGTTGTCTCGACGAGGTGTATCACCGGCCAACATTCCTCAGTGTGTTGGCCGGCCTCAATGCCCATTCATTAATTACATCCATATGAGCAATTCATTTGAAATACCTGGCTCATTCTCCGTATTATGTCCAAATTGACTATTGAACAATAGAAAGTACAGTTGCAATAGAAAATACTGTTTTCACACGTAGAGGCTGGGAGATTACCGGGAAATTGGAAACGTCTTTGTACCGAAGAAGATAGATATTTTCTGCCAAACTAAACGGCGGTAGTGTTTCTGCGGACAGACGTGCTTCCTGTTCCTACTCCGAATATCGGATCTTTCCCTACGGGATTGTTCTCCAACCGTCGCTAATAGCCCATCGTGTGTAACGTTAATTAAGTTTCTTACCTCCGAACGTGACGTCGGCTTCTTTATCGAATACGATTTCATCATTTCGCCACAAAAAATTCTATAGAATGAATCCCGAATCGATGCATGACATTTGATATTGGTCTTAACGGCAGTAAGATTGTACTCAAAACGTCGCCTAAACAGCGATATTCCTCATTTTAAGGTACCCCTATATGCTTCATGGGAGAGTATTTAGGTGGGGGAAGTAAAATCTTCATATTTCGTTTGGTTTATTTACTTGTACTGAACCCCCCCCCTTCTCTCTTGTCTGTTTAATATTATGAATTGTCTCACTGCTTTTTGCTTGTATAACAGGAAAGCTGTATAAATATACAAAGGACAACATTTAAACATTTGTGGTTTTTAAAAATTGAACACTAATCTGTAACTAGGCCTGAATGCAGATGTGTCTGTATAGGGTGGGGGGAGGCTGAATTAATAATTTATGAATAAATAAAACATATAATCCATACCAGGATCAAAAATTTCCCCAAAGGCGCCGCTGGCAAAAAGTATATATTATGATGGTTCCTCGAGGGAAATTTTATTAATGGCGCAATTTACGACGGCAGTATTGTCGCCAATGTGAGACATAGTACCGCCAGGAGTATAACCTTTATGACAATTTTCGATATCAGGCTAATGCAACATGCACATCAAAGCGACTCTCTAAAAACTGTTTATTTACAATTTATATGAAACTGGGGTTTTTTTTTCAGAGTCAATAAGTATTATTGGTTTTTGGACAATTCGTACTTAAGGACTCGATTAATACCGAAAGTGGGCGTGATATTCTAAGGCATACGAAAGTGAATGAAAGTGACTCAATTAAAAAAGATTTTTGTCCTTCAAACGTACATTTTTTTTCTGAATAGAAAATTTTGATTTACATTTGTATTATGTTCCAAGTTAATTTCAATGATCAAAGCGAGGCATAAATAATTTCTTACACTAAGAAATTGTATGGTTTGATGGCAAAATGTTTCTGAAACATACATGCGGTGGCGGAAAAAAGCATTTGAACACAGCTTTAGGAAATAGCAGATTTACTGTTGACAAGTTAAAACACGAGTAAATATTTGTGGAAGGCACATTTAATAGCTTTCAACGCATGAAATAAAACAAAATCCCCAGTAAATTCATTTGATCATTTTAAACGAAGATATGCAAATTTTGATGGAGAAAAAAAGTCATTGAACTATCAGTGATAGACGCGTATATTGTAATTGGTTAGGATAAGGTAGAAGAAATGCTATGTGTTCTCTGAAATCGTGAGAAACTCCGTTGTGCTTGACCTTTAGGAAGGGTCACTTGCAGGACAATTGCCTACTCCACTGTGTCATCGGAATTTCGGAATGCCGAATGTATTTTGATTGGTTATAATTTGGCACCAGCTGAATGTATTCTGATTAGTTATATTTTCACCTGCTCTTCTTAAGTCTTCAATGAAGTGAGAAGAACAGGCGAAAACAGAGCGTCCCCTGCAGGTGGTGTTTGTCCAGATGATCTTTAATTGGTTTTTAACATTTGCCGTTGGGTTATTTTTGGACTGCGGCAAAGACGTTGGAGATGACCGTTAAGCTACTGTTTCCGAAGAAAACTGAGCCGTTATCTAGCAGCCGTAATATAGCTGTGGATGACGTCACTAAAACGGTGTTTACTCCAGTGTAGACCGAGTCCAACTTTATCGGCAACCATCCGAGCGTACTCCTTCTCACCTCTCTCTAAATAGTTCTATTAATATTATCACTAGTTTTGTCGTCTACGCCATTTTAATCTAATAGGTCACTCACTCACAGTTTGGCGGGAAATGTGGTCAAGGCAAGCGATGAGGGCGAAATATCACAGAGAGCGAACAAAAGACGACGTGAGCGACCACGGGGGGCCGAAGGACAGAGAGGAGAGGTTATTGGCGAGCAAACGTCTCGTAGAAACCTCCCCCAAAAGTTGTAACCCTTTGATCTTTTACCGACTCATGGTGGAAAACAAATGTGTCACTGCAAACTCTCCAAATCGCCACGCCGACTCGAGATCTGGACGATAAAATTAATGCCGTTTCTCGGAATAGCTTCGATGTTTGGAGGGAAAGAAGTTTTGCAAAGCCGGTGTAAACATGGCTTTAGTAAACCGTAGCTTTAGGGAGAGAGAATGAGAAGCAGCGGGTGGTGTTGATTCCCCGTACTGGAATGTGATATACATACATTTATGCAGGTGGGTATGATGTTAATGAGATAATGTAAATACGGTACATATTCTTAATGTTCTTTGATTAATAAGAATCTATTTATCTTGGCCGTTGGTTGTCTCCTCCTTGTGTACGATTCGTACTGTTTTCACGCTACCGTTTTGGGGCGGCCACAATACATTTATTTTAAGGAAACGTTGTGTAATTTGAGTTAAACATTTGTATGACTATCGCAATGTCTAGAAAGAAGTATAAATTATTTTTGTAACCCCCCCCCTGTAATAAAAATGTCAGTTGAAGACGAAATGGCAAATAATTTCACCACTAAACTAACGATTTAATGTTACATGTATCAACGGTTTTCTACGTGTTTAAGAAATACAAACCAAGTGGAAAACTTGAAAGCAGCAAGAGATACGGCCACCCCAAAGCTCTTTAAAGGAGATACTGCAGAATCATTGAAAGGTCAGATAGAAACAAAATCATTTTGTTAATGGCGATAAAATAGGAAATGGAGTTGTCCAAAAATTCATGATTCACTCGTACTCTAAGAAATTTTATACATAAACTGGGCTATAAAGGGCAAGGAAAAAGCCTTACATTAATGACAAGTGGGAGAAAATGGATATAGTTTGCAAAAATATATGTATATAAACCTTTGGAAATTTGAAAAAACATAAAGTTTGGTAAACAAATTTCGTTTAACTTGTTTACATCTGCAGATAGAACCGCAAAAGTTTAAAACTGTATTGACTCTTGATACGAATTATCGAAGAGTATAGGGCGACAGGGATGAGGCTGATATTGATAGTGGCAATCCTCTTATTTTGTAACTTGAATAATGAACTTCGCCATCATTTGTTACAGTTTCACATGGAGTTGTTATTATTTTTAGACGATTAAATTTTTGAAGATATACTTCTTTCTGTCTCCTTCAGCTTCAGAGATAATGAATCATATTTCTGTAATGGTATGCGCGAGTGAAGATCGTAAACAATCATGCTGTCAATCCAACACTGTTCAAGGGAAAATCATTAAAATGTTAATCAATTTTCTGGCACAGTGCAATATTTAAAAAAATTAAACTCTTCTTGAAAATTTTTTATAATTTTTGCTCAAAGTATAGAGTGTTTGTACATTGAATCTTTTCGGTCCATCTCAAGTCATTCTTTGTGGGTGGTAGTTACATCCAAACGGCTGGCTATATTTTGAACAGTAGCTTTGCAACTGAACTTAACAGTCATTCTGTATGTCTTCACGTTTTGTCTTTCTTGTGTTTGTATATTTGCGCAACCATTATATTTGCGTACCTTTATTATATCGTATATTTGTGTAACCTTTATTTAAATATTTTCATGAAATGTTATTTATTTTATGAAACATATTCTTACTTAGTGTATACATTATTCAAGTTTTCTTAGCCTGCATTTGTAAGCAAATTTCATGCCAGAAGCGCTGAATACGCACACTTAAATCAACGTTAATTTGGCAGTGTTGGAGAAGCTGTGATGTAAATTGAGAATCGCAATAGGGGGCTTGTTTTAACAGAGCAGCTGGAAAACTACAATTTTTCTAAAACTATTTTTACAGAATTAGGATTGTACTGTCTTATTTTTTCCTTTGGAAATATAAATTATTTTGGACTATTTGCAACAGGTGATACAGAGAGTAAAGAGTTGAATTCCATAGAAGGTCTTGTAGAAACTACATATTTTATGACCAGTATTTCTAAAGACGTAAGACTGGTGAGCATGTGTACATATCGATCGACTTTCTTCAGAAGTTCTTGGTTCAACATGTGTGGTTCTAGAATTCCGTTACCATGAAAAGAATTAAAACATACAATACTAAATCTTTTGAACCAACACGGGATGCTAATCGAACTTATTCAAAGTAGTTTTACTTTTTGACATGTGTTTACTATTTAACTCGTTAAAACATGCATTTCTTTTATATGTTTTAGGTAAAATTACTTTGTTTTTATTGGAAGCTGTACTCAATATGCAAGTTACACACCATCATTCTCGTTCTAAACAGGTTCGGTTTTATTTTGGTTTCCGATCAAAACTAAATATCTCAATTAAAAAAAGTACTTCAAGACCAAGCGCGTGATCAACGAAACGGAAACTCGTGGTCGGAGACCACTTGCAACAGCTACACTTTCACCACAGAAGCACGCTGTAACGTTACCGTAGGGGTCCCTCTGACCACAGCTTTCATGGTGGTCCATGAATTTATGACCGGATGGGGGTATCCCCTTCTCTTTGAACTGGAGCGACTTCGGAAGAACGTGTGGGGTTTTCTCTCGAGGAAAAGAAGAATCGTGGAAAACCGAAACGTGAGCGGACGCAGGACGACTCTGCTCCGTTTTGAAGCCGCGGGACTGAAACCCTAATTTGTACAACATCTATTAGCCTCGAAATAGTTTTAACTTATATGTATTCTTCGGTAATTAATTAAATGTGCTGTAATTCTAAACATCGTCTTAATTATCTTAAAGCCACTCGCCACGCAAACTATACCCACGACGTTACAACGCGAACAACTCACAAACTGTTCAGCTTCCGAAATACTGCCGCCCTTGTCGCGAATGCCAATGATCATCCTTCATTTGAAAGTCAGATAAATCCAGCGTTTTATCTATCACAGCAACACAAAGAATGTGGAACGGACTTGTCAATTACGGAGTACCTTGCAGAAAACTGCGAACCTCCACATCAGAATTAATAGAGAATTTAAGGGTTGTAGACTTCAAAATGAGGGAAGAAAGTTAAAGGTAGTGACAATGCACTATGAAAAAGGTAAATAATTTAGATAGACGATAGAATTTAATAATTGATACAATTAGGAGTCCAATTCACGTTCCAAAGAGGGAGGAGCCATCGAGGAGGGGGTAAGCAATCAGTACCGAAAACAAGTGGCTGTGGTGATGATTTGGGAGTAAGGTGATAAGATGGGAATAAAAAAATAAAATAAAATGAAAGGAAAGAAAAAGGTCAGTGTGGTGAGTCCAGGAGACTCGCTAAGGGGTCCCTGTGCTCAGCACATCGGCATTTTTTACGTGGTGGAAGTGTGAAAGTCTCGATCGAAATGGGTTTTGGGTCTCTTGCGAGATTTAATTAGGGAGGTGTCGTAGGATGGTAGGTTTTGTAAAAGTGGGTTTGGGACGCACAAAGAATATGTTCCAAGATAGCCTTCGTTTCTAACTTTTATACCAACCACGCTGGCTAGTTCCACGTGACGCGTTTCGGATGTAGGAAGTGGTCATAATAATGTTGCTCGACACTATATTTTTATGTATTCTCTAATAAATTACTCATTCACCCGCAGTTTTATTCATAATTAAAATAATTAGTTTTCCCTGACACATGTTACAAGCTTGTTGCAGACACATGTCGTATAAAGAACTCATTAAACTTTTAAATGCCTTTGGTACTTACAAGCGAAATAATAAGAGTAGATACTACAGTGCGTCTTAACTGCCTATTCATTAAAACTATTCTGGCCTTTGAATGTAAATAAGAAGCATAACAATTAAGAAAATAATATAGAGATATGCACTTTAAAGTGCTAAATTTTTTCCCACATGCAATGATGCAAATGGGAAATGCAATGGGAATGCAAATGGGAATGATGCAAAAAAAACTGAAAATATTATTTAAACAAGAAAAACTGGAAAATATATATGTCTCAAAAGTATAAACACAATTTAAGAGTTGACTAATGAAACAAATGAGAATGTGTACATATTCTTCTATTCTTCTGTGTTTTGCTTAGTTCTGTATGATTGCATAGGCACTTTTTGAGAGAGAGAGAGAGACAGAAAAGGGAAACAGATTTTGCTACATCTCTGGCAATATTTCGTTACCTTCTATAGTCATTTTCAGTCTTTCCCCTGAAAAATACTGCTTACCATTTGCACAAACCTTTTCTGCTAAAGTTGTGGCATACGTTTTCAATAGAAATAAAATCAGAACTAAAAAAAAGCATCGACATTTTGATAAAGTACCTAGTGTAAAAGCCTGAATTCTTTCCCAATCGCTTGTGACGAAAGATCTTACATGTTATCCTGCTGTTTTAAAAATTTGCGCTTTGAATTTGAGGTATTAGAATCATGCCTGTTCTTTCGAGGCATGCTGTGTTTTTTTTTAACTGTGCTGTTATTTCAGCCTATAAATTATGCATTGAATTTCAATACGTTTATTTTATCTCATATAGCATATAATGAGAAAATTATCATGTCTAAATCATTAATACGCACTAATACAAAATATTAAAATATGAATTTCTTGCATCGATTATGAATGTACACATTATACGCATCAGTAATGTAACCTTTTCCCAAATATTAACTCTGTGCGTTAAGTTGACACGTACACATTTTTTACTGAATTTTGATTAGATCTTGTTATTCTGTAGGATTTAGAATAACTTATTAACACTTGATCTCCCAAATTACCACACCAAAAGCTTATTAAAATAAATATTCGCCATAGACGAAACAAATAAACCATTCATTATCGGTGAACTGGTATACTTTTAATTAAAATGAACTATCCTATTATTTTCTTTTATGCTTTTAGAGCGACTTGGATGATGAAAATTTTGTGGAATGAAATTTTCGTGAGAATTAATAATGTAAAAAAAAAAAAAACAGAAATACTTTTTTAAATAAAGCGTCAAAGAAGGAAATGCTACCCAAATTAATCAGTAAAATGTTTACCATAATCGATGAGAAACCGAGATGCTGCCATTTAATCCCATGTATCAAGCAAAATAAACCTGAGAGGCAGACAAATATGCGAGGAAATAAATTATATCACGAAAATCACGAGTGATTTGAAATATGTACACTATTAAACCACATAATTCGTAATTCGCTGTTAAAAGTAGGTACAAATTTTACTTTGTTAAAATTTTCTGATTGTAAATATTTCAGACTTATTGCAGCGAATTACAAATTACTTTCTCTAATAGAATCAATACTTTATTTTGATGTAAAGAACCATGCATAGCATGTCACTCTTGAATCTTGACTTGATAATTGTTTGAAACATTTCATGTAAAATTGTACTTTTTTTTCCTCCCCAAAGACGGGCACTGGACTTTTTCCTTGGCCATGCAAAACTAAACTGCATCTCTATAAAAAATCACGCCATTTTTATTGGCAATCAAATTGCGTTATTAAAATTCCCTAAACAATTGTAAAAGCGTCTATGAAAAGTGACAATTGGTTTAAATATTTTCCACCAAAACCATCTAGAAGTAGTAGTTTGGTAACTAATACTTATCTATCGTAAACAAATTAAAGTATAAAATGATTATGTCATTAGGTCCCGTTCACATGAGGCGCGTAAAACGCCTTTTGCGAGGCAATCGTAGTCCCTCTGTTCAAGGTCGCAAAGATAGTTACTTGAATTAGAGGAATAACTAAACATAATTTAATAGCGGGACCTCGCTAGCCTCGCCATACGCACGTTGAAACGCCTCATGTGAACGTTGCCTTAGCGGTTTCTGGCATTGCAAAATTATAAAACAAGCACATAGAATTAATGAGACCAAAATAGGGATTCGAGTAAATTAGATAACCGCATGGGTGTGACCTAAATTCCCAATTTTGAAAATTTGGAGTAAAAACAAAATATTTTCAATTTTTTTGTGATAAATGAGCTTTTAGTTTATTCAGATAGGTTTTCTTGATTTCTTTCGTGGACCACTGAGGTGCGTTTCGACGTTTTTCCCACATACGTTTAGAATTTCGTCTCTTCAGCCCTGAAAAGAAAAGCATGTGTTATATTGTCCTAATACAAATAAATCTTTTGTGATCAATGTAGGTATTTAGTTAGGTTGGCATTTATTCAGATTGCCATTACAGAATTTCTTGGTGGGCTATCGAGTGGCCACACTGAACTAGATTTTCGTCTCTTCAAACATGAAAAGAAAACCTATCAATCAAATTGAGTCTGTAAGAGCAAGAGTGGTCTAACTCATCAACATACTCAATACAGAAACACACGATTTTCTTGCTCCCATTTTTATATATTTAATTTACCTACAATATTCTTTGAGATTCTGATAATATATTTATCAGTGATCAATAATAAGTTTTTGTGTTAATTTTAGAAGACTTGAACCTGCGAATTAAAAAAAAAAGTAAAAGGTCGTAATGAAACACTCATGCTCATAAATTAAGGATAATGGCAATTTGTACAAATAAAGCTACAAAAACACAACCAAAGTGATGTAAACGTAAAGTATGTTTATTAAAGAGAAGTTATAGAACAAAAAATAGGGTACATGTACCATAGTACCTAATAAAAATAAGAGACATGCTCACTGGAGTAATTGGAATTGCATCCGTGCAAAAAAAGTAACAGTAATATTATATGAAGTTTAGTTTATATGAAGGTTAATAGGCTGTGTTACAAGACAGTCAGTAGAACGTCTGGACATACTGAGTACCAAATTATCCAGCCAGTCTTTAGTAAGTCTATCCCGCTCATCAATCAATACTCTCCGAAGTTCAAAAATAGGCTGAATAGGTGGATTGCGGGCTGCAATTCGTCGTTCTGTCGTATGTCTGATTAGGGTGGTCACAAGGTATATGAGGAAATTCTTTTTTCGCCCAATCTTCCACGGCACCCCCCCCCCTTCTAAAAGTTGCCAATAGGCTAGAAAATGTGATTGTCAAAGTTTCAGCTCAACCTGATAATATTAACCCGTGCCTTATTAAGGTTAAAGTTAAGAAAAACAGCAATTTTTAGAAATAAATCGTAGTTTTTACTCCTTAAAATCAAAACCATTCGTCCTAGAAACCTGTTTCTTATCTCATTTCACAGGAAATTTTATTGGCTTGACGTTTGATCACATCCACTTTTTTGCTAAAACTGATAAAATTGTATTTATCATTTTCAGGTAAGGTCGTAGTGGATATCTTCAAAAATGAATTTTCATGCAAAGCCCTAAAAACATTACAATATTCAATTACATCTGCTTTCCAGATTTTGTTTTTTGTATTTTTCAATTTGTACATTAAAACGCTTTAGTTCAAGGTATTTTCAAAAGCAAATGCAACAACATTCAAATTCAAAATGAAGGAATTAGGGGGTAAAAAAGAGGAAGCAAGGAGTAAAAATGACAATAAATAGTGTTCAAATATATTTTATTAATTATATTGTTGAATTATACATCATTACATTATTATTATATAAATATACACATAAGTGGTAATTACAAATTAAGATGGTAATGTCTTAGATATTGTAGCTTTTGAAGAGTCCGGAAAAATGTGTCTATATTCAGATACAACTTGTAAAAGGAAAAGCCGTTGTTCTTCGTCTTTCGTCAAAGAGGAATTAAAGTCTAATTAATTTTACTCCTATGTCAGCAGTGTCATTAACAACCTTTAAATCTTTCACTATTATTCAGCTTTTAAATAATGTTGATTTTCACACCATACATCGGGATCATTTGGGATATTTTGCTTTAACCCTTTGCACTCTGATCATCGAAATTAACTCTCCAAGTGATTGTTACGAAGTATATCGTCCATCAATATGAGGCCAACTTTGAATGTAACCAGATAGTATTCACGATACTGTTGGTTTTTTGTGACGACGAGACCAAGGTAGGGTCAATTTTATTAATGACGAAGTACCTCGTCGACACACCGCAGAGTAAACTACTGTCATGGCACCAATACAGCGACGCCCGAATGCAAACAAAGGGTTAATGGCATTTAAGAGACACAAAATATCATTTACGTCTATAAAACCAGTATTTCTTTCAAAACAACCCAAAGTAAAAAAAAAACACAATTTCAAAGCTTAAAAATTTTGTAACTTAAAAAAAAAACAATACTGATTATTTTAAATTTTATTCTGAAGGTAACCCTGAACATAATTCGCGCAATTTTATGTATACTTAGCGAAGTTTATTTACAACTAGCAGAATTACCCGACATTTATTGGGTTGTATATGTAGGTAGAAAATTTAATGTAATAATCCTATTGGCTAGCCCGACGTTGCTCGTGCTAGGATTGCTTCGCAAACCAACACCACGAGCAACGCCGTGATATAAGGTATTACAGGCTGTTCACACATTTTTTAGACGATTTTGGTTAGCGGTAGTAAAAAATCGTTTGCTGCAAAAGAAATAATTGCAGTTGTACTATGTTTTTAAAAGTCAAAATTATCGTCTGCGGCTTGATAGGTTTGTTTTTATTCAAAATGGCGTTTTTAACGAAGCAGTGGTTCGAAGGCTATATTTATGCTCTTTCCGAAGAGAAATATTCATATTCCGTTATCCAAAAACGATGTGAGAGTCATAGTTTTGTGATATCTAAAGCGTCGATAGGTAATATCATTCACAAGAAAGGAAAAACACGTCATATTGGAGCATCTAGTGGGACAAAAATTCCAAACAAGTATCCAAGGAAGAAACGGACATCTTCAACTACTGCAAAGGTACGTTGTTCAATGTTAAAAGAAAATCCCCCTAGTCAAAAGACAGTTGCAAAATCATTAAAATGCTCGGTGTCCACTGTAAACTTAATGATAAATGTTGATTTAAATCTTGAGAAAGCGAAAAAACGCAATGTGCATAGTCTTTCTCCAAAGCATATCGCTGAACGCAGGACACGCTGCCGAATTCTATAAGAAAAACACTTATCCAAAGAAAAATGGAAAAAAATTGTCACAACAGATGAATCATGGGTGTGTTTAAATGATTGCAGCAAAAAAAAGCCATTTATTATCATAAAAGGGGAGAAAAAAATTTAAGTTCATGGTTCACAGAATCGAAAGAAAGTTTTTCTAAGGGATTCCTGATTGTTGCTGGTTTTTCATATAATGGCAAGTTAAAAATAAAGAGAGTGGAAAAAAATCTCAAGATTAACTCCAAATGCTATCAGAAACATATTTTATCGTCAATTTTTCTGAATGAAATACCATCGCTTTACCCACAGTGCCATCAATCTGTGGAACTCCATCAAGACAAAGCTAGCAGTCACACATCAAAATCCACTGTAAATTTCCTAAAAGAAATGGAACAAAAAACCGGTATCAAGGCTATACCCTTCACTGATATCCCTACAAAATCTCCCGATATCCCCTATGGATTTTTGTGCTTTCGGACTTTTAAAATCTGCATTATCCAAACGTCGTCCCATAACCCTTACAGGTCTCTGGAAAGCTGTTCAGGAGGAATGGGATAGAATACCTCTTCTGACACTTCGAAAGGCAATATTATCCTGGAAATTACGGTGTCGAAAGATAATTCAGAATAAGGGCTATCAAATAGAACATTTAAAACACACGAATTTTATGTAATTTTTTTTTGTGAATACAATATGCATTGTCTAAAAAAATGTGTGAACATTCTCTGTAAAATGGTGTAAAATTTTCCACAGATTTCAACTCCATTGAAATTTTCAATCTGTCTTCAACGATTCCAATTTTACGAAAAAGAACTAAACAATACCAGTCAAAATTTTTTAAATTTTTTTTTTATCTCCTTTGCTGAAATCGAAGAGGGCAGGAAATGTAATCTGTTTAGTTTCTCTAACGCGAAGGGCAGGAAATGCAATCTGTTTACTTTTGGAAAACGAAAGTTGACGTGACGTCACAATCTCTTGGGAAAATATAAAAGATATATTCAATTAAAAAATTATTTATTTAAATAAAATCATATTTTTATGTATCGATCTAATGTGAAATCTTACGCAGCAGATTTCAATTCCTTTAAAATGTTTCACTAATTAACTCCAGTTAAAAGATTAGTTGTTTTTTATCGTCTGCTGGAAAATCATTCCTCCGCGCAAAATCAAAACGGAAACTAAAATAATAAATTTAGAATCTGTGATCTTCTATGCTGTTCATTCAATAATGATTAACTTTCACTAAATTCATTTTTAAATCTTCTAGATTGAATTTTAAAATTCGCCATGACCCAAAAATTGCAAAAAATGTGGACTGTGTGCCAAACCCCATTACTGTAATTGCCATACGTCATTACTTTGTCAGGATTATTTGTTCAAACAACTTAAGACAAACACCTCCTTTTACGATATTTCCTCCTCTCTCTCTCTCTCTGTGTGGTATTGATTAGGACTTTTGCATGTTATTCATAGTAAGTAGAACGCCGGCGACTACAAAAACATCAGGTTCTTCTTACGCTCTGGCAATTTTATGGAATGTACGAATGTTTATTGCAGGACGACAACGCTCCATGTCATGTTGCAACCTCTGTCAAGAAGTGGTATCAAGATATGGATGTAAAAATCTTCTCTGGCGTACTCAGATTCCTGACCTAAACTCCATTCAACATTTGTTGGACGAGTTAGAGCGACGCTTACGAACCAGGGAACCACGTCCGAAATCTACATCTAAGTTAGCGACATTCTTATAGCAGAAATGGACACAAATACACATAGATGTGTACCGAAATCTTGTTGAAAATATGCACAAAAGGGTTGATAGTGTAATTTCAGCACATGAGGAACCATCCTCCTATTAAAGCATGAATTATTTCCCTTATACCATCAGACATTGCTGTCCAATCCATTATTGTATAGGCTAGTTGGTATATATATATATATATATAGCATATCGGATTTCATAAACATCAAAACCCTCTTCTCTTTTGTGACTCAACTACAATACCATAAAGGATGACTCTAATATAACTACTACAAAAGTCGATTTCGCGTTCTTTTGTGGAAGGATTAGGAATGCCTCTTCTTCAGATGGTTTCCTGAAAAATTGCTGTAACTGAATTCGTAGAAAGGACGAATCTACGGCAAATACTCACGCACTCGTACTTTTCTTGTCGGTATTTTTTATCTGTGCAACGAATGAAACAGGCATGAGACAGTTTTGAATTTCGTCATCTTTAAAAGAATGATGACAAATTCACATTTCATCATTCAAATTAATTTCATAGATCTTCATGTGAATAACTTTTTTGATGCGAATACGTATTGCTTGAAAATTCCACCTAGTAACCATTGCAACAACAAAATAACTTGTTTTAAAACTAAATGTTTTCAGTACGTCTAAGCAAACTTTTTTTCTATTTTTTTAATGGTAAAAATAGATTCGACAACGAATTTCGTTGAAAGAAAATCAAAAATTTTTTACAAACTTTTAACGAATGTAAGTTGCTTAAATATAGCGTCAACAAAATTGCTTATATGTTGTTGTTGAAGTGTGTCTCCTGAACTGTGAAACACGAGATGAGGCTCAGTGATCTGAAGTAGGACAGACACTGAAGAAGAATACAGGTTTTTTTATCAGGTCAGGTTTTTATCAGGTTTTTTATCAGGTTTATCAGGTCAAAGTTGCCTATATAATAGGCAACTTTGACATTCTGTCACTATGCCGAAGAATTTGTAATATTTCAAGAGTCCTAGCTCGGATTTTTGTAAAACGTTCTTTCGATAACGAAAAATGTCAACAAAAATTATTTTATTGAATGCAGCTTTCTATCGAATCCTTTGTTCGGTTGCTGCGTCTGATTTATAGGAATTTCAATTTATTAAAAAAATAATATTTAATAAACTTATAACCACACACACAAAAAATATCAGAGCGAAATAATTGTAAAGTCACTCGGGGAAAAAAAGCTGCTCTAAAGATTTTTATTTAGGATTCTATTCTATTTCGTAATATAGTTGTCACAACTCAAAATAGAACTAAGTTTGCCCTATTGAGTGTAGCTTTCAATAAAACTTTATTAATTTTATTCGAAACGGAAAATAAAATCAAGTTTCGAGTTTAATCGTTTCGTAAAGGAAACCTGCGTCAAAATTTAAAAATAACTTTGGATTAATTCGATTAGCTACTAGTATTGATGCAAAAGGCTCTGTGCTGTATGTTTTTAAGGCTTTCACTAAACGTAATTCTACAGCCACGAGTGTTAAACGAAGAACATTAAAGGAAAGTTGTTGAAATGTACGCATACCGACCAGAAAATGAGTATAGTACAGCTTAAGCAATATCGATATGAAATATTTTATTTCAATCATGTTCTAGTGTCAAATATATCTTGATTCGCTTTACGTCATCTGTACCAAATATTCTAATGTTCTTTATATAGGGTGTCCCAAAATTCACGCAAGATTTGAATTTTTCACCATTTGAATTTTGCACCAGCAAAAAAAAAGACAGCGTGATAGCTTATAGTTCAGGGTTTTTAAAAATGGAGGGCTTCACGAAAGAACAATGCGTTTTCATTGTTGAGCAATATTTTAAAAATAATGAAGTGGGTTTAGCAGCTACAGTTCGCAATTTTCGTACAAAATATACGACACGATAATCCAATTTTTTGTGCCGAAATTGATATGGATGTGGACGACATGTGGTTTCAACAAGACGGTGACACGTGCCATACAGTTCGAGAAACAATTCAATTACTGCATGAGTCTTTTCCTGGTGGTGTAATTTTCCGTTTTGGTGATCAGAATTGGTAGCCCAGATCATGCGATTTAATTTTAAACTTTAATTTTATGATAACTTATTAGATAACTTTTTTCTTATGCTTTTTTTTTGCAGTCTAAGGTTTATGCCAACAAGCCCTCGACGACCCATGCCTTGAAGGAGAAAAATTGAGCTGTGTATCAACGAAATTCAACCACATTTATGCAAAACGGTCATGGAAAATTTCAACAAAAGAGTACGTATGTGCTAGCAAAAGCCTTGGAGGATATTTACCCGATATGCTATTCCATACATAGCTCTATGTTGTATACTTTATGAATCAATAAAAAAATTACAATTTTTAACTATAAACGTTTAATTAATTTAATTTATTATAAAAAAAATTTTAATTAAGGCGCTTAAAATAAATAAAGTATTAGAGGTTTAAGTTCTGTAAAAATAATTTATGCAAAATGACTTGCTTTTTCAACTGTACTGGTAAGGCAATCCGGGTAATTGCAATCCTCTATTTACATTTCATGTTTTCTAAAAGCTGCCCACTTGAGGTTAATTTACTTATGAGTATTCGGTTGTGGGTTTAGCATAGAACATGTCTAAGAATGTAAGCGAAGGAAACTTTAAAAATACATTCTCTAAGCTAATATTTGTTTCATAAAACATTTAACATTTTGTGATATTACATTCAAATTTATTAGTTTATTGCACAAACATAGGCACAAAACACACATTATACGTTAAGACAAACAAACTTAATGAAAAGCAGTCACTAAGTGAATGTGAGTACTCACAGATTGTAAATATTCATGAAAATATACCCAGCCGTTTGGACGTAGTACGGGCTATAACACAGACAGTAAGACAAAAATTCATATGGATACAAACAAATATGGATTCAAATAGAAACTAAATTCTGAAGAAACTGATTTTGCATTAGAATGTCCCCAAAAGGATAAATCACTTGAAATGTGACGAAAATATTCGATGTACAAACATACAATTTTTTATATAGAAAAGCAACATTTTTACCCTCACCATATACTATCTGTACTTGGTATTTCACGTTTTCTCCCATCTCCCAAGTAGTGATGCGACATCCACAGCTAAACATCGATGTTTTGAAATATCGATGTTCAAAATTAAAACATCGATGTTGATAATACATCGCCCCAAAAATTTTGAAGTTTTTAAAATTCAGTGTATTTAAACTTTTTTCCCCTATTTTTTAAAGCTGGTTTAGCAACTAGTGATGCTACATTGACAACAAAACATCGATGTTCAAAATTAAAATATCGATGTTGATAATACATCGCCCCAAAAACTTCGATGTTTTTAAAATTCAGTGTATTTAAACATTTTCCCCTATTTTTTAAAACTGGTTTAGCAACTAGTTATGCTACATCGACAACAAAACATCGATGTTTTGAAACTTCGATGTTCAAAATTAAACCATCGATGTTGATAACACATCGCCCAAAACCATTGATATTTTTAAAATTCCGTGTATTTAAACTTTTTCCCCATTTCTTAAAACTGATTTAGCAACTAGTGATGCTACATCGATAGCAAAACATCGATGTGTTTAAAATTCAGTGTATTTAAACTTTTTTCCTCATTTCTTAAAAATGGTTTAGCAATTAGTAATGCTACATCGCCCCAAAACCATCGATGTTTTTAAAATTTAGTGTATTTAAACTTTTTTCCCCATTTAAAAAAATGGTTTAGCAACTACTGATGCTACATCGCCCCAAAACCACCGATGTTTTTTAAATTCTGTGTATTTAAACTTTTTCCCCATTTCTTAAAACTGGTTTAGCAACTAGTGATGCTACATCGATAGCAAAACATCGATGTTTTTAAAATTCAGTGTATTTAAACTTTTTTCCCCATTTCTTAAAACTGGTTTAGCAACTAGTGATGCTACATCGATAGCAAATCATCGATGTTTTTAAAATTCAGTGTATTTAAACTTTTCAGCATTGTTTTCCCCATTTCTTAAAAATGGTTTAGCAACTAGTGATGCTACATCGCCTCAAAACCATCGATGTTTTTAAAATTCAGTGTATTTAAACTTTTTCATAAAACTGGTTTAGGAACTAGTGATGCTACATCGATAGCAAAACATCAATGTTTTTAAAATTTAGTGTATTTAAATTTTTTTCCCCATTTCTTAAAAATGGTTTAGCAAGTTTTGATGCGACATCGACAGCAAAACATCGATATTCAAAATTAAAACATCGATGTTGGTAATATATCGCCCCCAAACCATCGATGTTTTTAAAATTCAGTGTATTTAAACTTTTTTCCCTATTTCTTCAAACTGATTTAGCAACTACTGATGCGACATCGGCTCCAATACATCGATGTTTTTTATAAAACATCAATGTTTTGAAAACAGACCCTTCACCCTTGGCCACTTTGGTCTAAAAGTATGTTCAATTTGCTTATTATGAAAATTATGCTATTTGGTTATTTTTAAAATTTTTATAATGGTACTTTTTCATTTAAAAATAAAACATCGACAAGTAAAAACATCGATGTTACTAAAACAACGACTCTAATACATCGATGTTACTAAAACAACGACTCTAATACATCGATGTTAAAAACATCGACATCGATGTCGCATCTTTATTCCCAAGATGCGCAGTATATTGAAGGGTTACATCAATAAGAAAATGTACGAAAACAATCATTCTCCCATAACTTCATGACATCAGTATGACCTCTTTTCTCCGGTATGTGTTCGTTTAACTTCTATTCTGACAGTTTCCGCGTCTTCTACTCTAGCAGTATAAATTCGCAAAGTGATAACTGCATTTTCGGACATCTGTGATAAATCCGAAGTACTTCGTTAGCACCTTATCACGATGCCAGATCTCTGGGAGTCCATTTATGAATCCCTACCTCCACGAAAAGTTCATATCAGCCTTCATATAATGGAAGCTGCCATAATGAGGAGCTTTCTTCAGCAGTCCTTCCTTATTCTCAATAGGCTCTTTGCCGATGTTACATGCTATCTTAAGAACAACCCCTAAGGTGCTTCTTCATGCTTCCGTAGGTCAATTATAGGACAAGGTTGTAAATAAGGTAGGTATTCTTCGAAGCTGAAAGGCTGATCCCGATAGTACAATGACTGATATCGCTGGAAGATGGAAGAATGGTTACATGACTGAAACAAATCCCTGATTTTTTTAGTCGTGCTATCAAAAAGTAACTGCCACATAATGTAAATTATAAAGTTAAATTATTCCCGCCATAGCATGTTAGGCCTCAGCAGGGAAATGGATCAGTTTGCAGAGTTGCTTAGCTCGGAGGTCAAACATAAATTTTACAAGTGTATGTTAATTTTTACAAATTTAACTACAAGCGCTTTCTTTTGAAATTTGCATGTGAAATTTCGTTGCGAAGAGGCAGCGTGTAATACGTACAGTGGATGGGCAATCTCAAAAAACCACAAGCTTCAGCCATGAAAATAAAAGCCTTTTCTGCCTTGTCTAACTGTCCTAAGCCAAATTTTTTATGAACAGTATTCATTTATTCAAATGGTCATTCCACAATTTCTTGGTGATCCACTGATAGTCTGTTAGACATCTTGCCCTCACAGATATAGAATATAATCTCATGGGTCATGAAAATAAAAGCCTAAGTTCAATGTCCTAAGCCAAATTTGAAAAGTTAGCAGCTTTATGTAACAACAAATGTGTAAAGCTTAAGATATTTTTTGTTGTATATTCATATGATATGGTTTGAATTAATTTCACCCTCTTACCATCACGAGATTTCCAATTAGTGTATTATTGATTTCACCGTTCATCCCATTTTTACCATTTATTGGTCGAAAGAATCCTAGAAAACATATTGGTGAAGATACCAACGCTGGTTAGAAGTAATGTAGAATAGACTGCAGGTTGCAGAAAGGATGTGTGTTAAGAAACACCTTCACACATTACAGTTGCAGAACAAAAATGCTATTCAATCAGATCACTTGCTGTTGCATTCTGCTTCTTAGATATTTTTCTGTCATAAAATCTTTCGTACATTTCTTGCTAGCCTGTGATAGGTATTTACACTATGTATCAAGATAAATCTAAAATCCCGAAGGCAGTGTACGATTGGAATTTAGCATGTTAGATGCACATGGAAAGGTAAATAAATTATCAGAATATCAAATCTAAAAGGCTTCTATTGTAGAATTACATAAAATAAGTCACAAATTAGTGAGTGGTAAAGCCCCTCCTGCAGCGATATAGACCAATCAGTCAAATAGAGTCATCATGCTATCTTGTGGAAATTTATGCCAAGCATTCTACAGTTGCTATTCCAGATCCTTAATACTCCTACAATTGACAGATTTGTACTTCCCAGAAATGCACGATGGGACACGGATCTCGGCATACCTCTGTACAAGAAAGAGTTTCAACTCCATGAAGGCATTCCTGAGAGATGCGATCCATGTACGGCCAGGCGTTATCGTGCTGGTAAATACCTCATGGTACACATGATACTAAGTACAAAAGAATAAATTGCAGTTCCTAAAGGAAACATCGTTGTGATGTCAAACTCCCTCTAACCACTGCCAGAGAAATCTACCAAATGTCGTAAGTGATGACTCCACACACCTGTTGCTAGGAGAGATCCCCAGGTTCTCTTTTGGAACATCTGGGATAAGCTATCAATGACAGATTTTATGGAATATGAAGAATATGGTACAGAAGCTGCAGAATGCTTGGCATATTTTGCCCCGTAATAGCCTAAGAATTCTGCTTAATTCCATGCCAAGTCGTACAATCGGCACGGATGACTGAGCCATGCCAGATGAATATGCCAGAGGAAGCTCTGTAGCTTACTAATTATGACCTTTATGATGTAATTAAACAGTAATAAAGAGTTCTCTAGATTTTATGTTGTGATAATTTCTTTATCTTTTCGTGTGCATCACACATGCTAACCCTCCAAATGATAACTCGTCTAGCAAGATGTCACCAATTTTGTTTACGAGGAGACATCGCTAGGTCATAATATTGCCAATTTTTCGATGATATAGATTCGCCGATTTTTCGATGATATGACGAGATATAGATCTGGTCAGATTTTTCTAATGACGAGATATCTCTTCCATCGAGACCTTATCAATTTTCCTAACATCGATACATATTTCGTCCACAATATTCCTTATAACGAGATATATATCTTCCACAATATTGCTAATGATGACGTATATCTTCTATAATATTCCTAATGACGACGTATATCTTCTACAATATTCTTAATGACGACGTATATCTTCTATAATATTCCTAAAAACGTGATATCTCTTCCATCGTGACCGTGTCAATATTCCTAATATTAATATATACCTCATCCCCAATGTTCCTAATGCCGACATATCTTTTTATAATATTTCTATTGACGAGATATCTATTTCATCGAGACCTTGTCAATATTCCTAATAACGAGATATATCTCTTCCACAATATTGCTAACGACGATATATCTCTTCTGTAATATTCCTAATGACGACATAACATAACTCTTCTACAATATTCCTCATGACGAGGTATCTCTTCCATCGAGACCGTGTCAATATTCCAAATACGATACATACATATATTCAACAATATTCCTAATGACGACATGTATCTTCTACAGTATTCCTAATGACGAAATATCGCTTCTATAACATTCCTAATAACGAGATATCTCTTCTATCGAGTCTGTCAATACTCCTAATAATGAGATATCTCTTTCATCGAATCTGTCAATGCTCCTAATAATGAGATATATATCTTCCATAACATTCCTAATGACGACATATTTCTTTTACCACATTTCTAATGACTACATATATCTTCTACAATATTTGTAATGACGAGGTATCTCTTCCATCGAGACCCTGTCAATATTCCTAATAAAGAGATTTATCTCTTCCACAATATTTCTAATGACGACTTACTATCTCATCTATAATATTCCTAATGACGACATGTATCTTCTACAGTATTTCTAATGACGAAATATCGCTTCTATAATATTCCTAATAACGATATATCTCTTCTATCGAGTCTGTCAATACTCCTAACAATGAGATATCTCTTTCATCGAATCTGTCAATGCTCCTAATAATGAGATATATATCTTCCATAATATTCCTAATGACGACATATTTCTTTTACCACATTTCTAATGACTACATATATCTTCTACAATATTTGTAATGACGAGGTATCTCTTCCATCGAGACCCTGTCAATATTCCTAATAACGAGATATATCTATTCCACAATATTTCTAATGACGACTTACTATCTCATCTACGATATTCCTAATGACGAGATATCTCTTCCACGATATTCGTAATGACGAGATATCTCTTCCACCGATACCTTGTTAAAATTCTTAAGTACTAGATACCTCGTAGTGGAAATGATCACGAGGGTTCATCTTCATTCTTATCGAACTGGCTTCGGTATGTTCCGATTTTTAGAGTGTTTCTACGTCTAATTCTTGATGTCAAAAAAGAGGCAAAGAGAGACTTCCACTGAGATTTTTTGGTTCAGCTTTTTAAAGTAGCTTCTTAAAAAACTTGCAAAAACATCAGCAGGAATATTTCTTCCTATTCCCAAAGAGGGATTCTGCATAAAGCAAACGCAAAGGACTCGGGAAAATTCAGTCCTCAGCATTGCTCTAGTCAAAGGCCACTCCAAACTGCATTTTGCTTTCAGTAGCGTCTTGGTTTAAAATATTTTATCACATTGAGGGTATTTTTAGGCGGTGACTACAGCATAAAATATTTCTGAGCCCGTTCTACTCCAACTCATGTATTACTGAAACTAGTTCCTGTAAAGTTCAATCTCTGTGTATAGTTCGATACTCTTTTTTTTTTTTTCATTTCTCATAAAAAATGAATAATCCTTGTGGAGTTTTCATATTCAAATGTAGTATCTGGTATTCTGTGCAACCTTTTAATTTGTATATTTCGTGTATCCTTCATACGAAATATGTATTTTCTACTTTGATTTCTTGACTAACTGACTAATATTTTTGTAATTTAATGTTATAATTACATTCACCATTTGGAAAAATTATTCATGAAACAAAAAAAAATTTACGAGATATCTAATTCATAATAGAGTTGAGTGTACAAAAAAGGTCACAGAATATGTGATGTATTCTGTGTCTATAATGACTAATTACCACACACTGGATTCCATAAATTAAGGAACTGTAGCGTTTGGCACTAAATAATTTAACCAAAACTCTCGACTAATGAGTTTTTATTTACATTTATATACAAAGCTTAGTTGATCACACTTCGGCTACAATGACGTTGGTCAAATCATATTAAATCTCATCCCAGGGTGGGATATACGAGAAAATTGTTCAATATGCTAACTCTGGTAGAGGTTCTACCGCAAAAAGCATCCCAGGATGATAGCCAGAACCAAACGTTGTTCTCACAGCAAGTTTTAAACGATCATCTCTCTTCCAGAGTTTCCAGCCTTTCTAAAAACTCCATAGATGCCAGATCAGAACAGAGTCGCCATCCTTCTCATCCGCACAGTAAAAAGAAACGAAGTTTGAAATCGCCATTTCATGATGCATGAAGGAGTGCTCAGCGTTAATCGACCGGTAGTGTCCGTGCCCTCCGTCTCAGGAGGGATCTTTCAAATTGGTCTCGAATACAAGTCAACTGAAGTGAAGATGGATGGATATCCGTACCATTCTCGTACGAGTCCTGAAACTATTTATAGAGTGATCCTGGACGCATTTTCATCTGGAGAGAGCATGTGACACGATAGCACCCTTACTAAAGGGATAGGTATGTTAATATCAGTGTACTCGTTTGGTGAAGCGACATTTTCTTTAGTAGACCTCTACGTACCTCTACGTGCAGTGACCTCTACGTACTACTGTGGTAACTATGAATGGTCACTGCCATGAAGATGATATCCTGGATACCATTTTTTGACCTATGTAAGCACATTCGGCGATTTTTCATGCAAGCCGATAATGCTCTTTCGCAGGGTCATGACAGTACCTTGAGATTATCGTTAGTATGAATTTCCCAACATAATCCCCAGATCTTAACCTTTTCGAGACGGGGAGGTTTCAACCAGATTTCGCTTCAAGACGGGAGAAATGGAAGAGTAGCTCTCCCTCTTTTTTACGCGCATCTGACCTTATCTTTACTACGGCCAGGTCCCCTGGGGTAATTGGTACCACGGGCGGTCCGTTCGTGTGTCCCTACATGGAGAGTTGAAAGGGACACCTCTTCCAAATTCCCCAGTCCTTCTGAGAAATTTCCCTTTAACCCTCTGGTTACGGTAGCCGGCCCAAACGGCCGAGATTTCCTTGTCGTTTCGTTACTGAGCAGACGGCCGAAATCCATTACAGTTTCCTTCCCCCTTTTTCTAAGCAACAAAGAGACCTCCTCGTAAATAACCACTTCACCGATGACAGAGGGATACCGCAGGACCGCTTTACCTCGAGCTATTACGATTCGTGAAAGGCAATTTCCCGCGCGCATTTACGAAAGAATATTAAAGAATCTACGAAAGAAATATACTCTGTAATTTGTCTTATTAACTATCAAAATTTGTTCATGCAAATTTTTTTTAAATCATGGTATTCTTACAAGTTTAGAAAGCAATGGTTTTGCCCAACAATGAAATAGTGAATGTCGTGAAGAACTGCACCGTAAACGTTAAGTAAATAAACGAAAATCATAAAAAAAACTTATTTTATGTATGGCATCAACACAACCTCCAGAAAAATTGTCAATAGCCAAAAATAGTTAACAATGCAAGTATCTCAAGTAATGAATATAATTTGAAATATATAATTTACAATGAACAAGTGGAATTTTTAAAAGGTCGTAAACATATAGAAATGTAATTAAAATTATTATTATTAACTTTACCCGCTCTTAAGAGTTGTAAATCTAAAAAATTTGTATGAGCTTTTATTATTATTTTTTTTAAGTGCAAATAAAATTGGAAGCTTTCTAAGTTTGTTAAAAATTATGATTGTACTCTTAAAATCCATAAGTATTTTACGTATAAGGTTTCAACTAGAAAAACTCCATAAAATTAGTGCGGTATTTTCAATTAAATTCTATTTTTCTAATAATTTTCTCATTGAGCTCATTTGGTACGAACGAATCTCAAAAAGATTTTTTATTTCCTATCATTTTCATAATTTTTGTGATCATTAAAAAAAATTACTGATAAAATGGGGAATTTCCAATGCATCATAATATTCTTTGTTCTTAAGAATGAAGTAATTAGAATTTTATTTCCGTTAACAACTTGGGAAAATAGAATATTTGCGCCTTGCCGTAGCTCAGAGAGTTGATGGAAGAGGTAAGGGTCACAGAGGTAGCATGATTTATGCAACCTGATATAAAGCTTGAGTTTTTCATAGAGTTAGATAAATTCTATACAGCCAGAATGTTTAATGAATATGTAGTCAATAATTTCAATGGTAATTGGTAATTTTTAATTAACGTCGTACTAGAGCAACACAACGGGTTATTGACGATGGTCCAAGATCAATCACCCAGGGGAAAGATCCGAGGACACCACGTAATTATGAACCACGGTCAGATGACGAGGCAACACCTGAGCTGGCACCCCACTCTCCAAACTTCCACACCAACCCAACGTCAGGACTTTCGGTCATGACAGATTTTAGGTGCACCATCCGTCTCTCCACTATACCCTTACAAACATCTATGCCCGAACCCGGATTCGAACCAGGAATCTTCCGATCTAGAGGCTAACACCTTAATTTCAATGGATTATCATCTTAATAATGCACATTATAAAATAATATTCGCTCAGCGCTATTTTATTTGAGGATATTTAATTAATGATGAATGTATTACGAAAAATGCTTTTCTAGAAATACTTGCGTGTATTTTGAACTTGTACTAGTATCATGATGTACCAATAATATAGCGTTGTATCAATGTACACATTTCAAAGATATATAAAACAATTAATATTACATTTAAAAATTTATTTCATCATCTATGATTTTGTTTGACAAATTTTGTTTAATCATTATGCTATATTTATATTGGAAAAAAGTGTATCAAACCGATTTCCTCAACAACCAAGTGGATGGTTTATTGATGAATTTCACCTTTTGCAATTCGCTAGGCGGTTTCCCTAAGAGGCATTTTTTTTTATTTCCTTTAATTCAATTCTGCATTGGACAGGGAAGGAGGGTGGGATATATTTATGATTCTTGGAAGCAGGTCTTGCAAAAGCATATTGCACATTCCACACTACCACGAACTCTACTATCCGATTCATTCAAGGCATTTGACACAAGATCTTTTCCTACCATCTAATTTTCTTCTTTTATGTCTATGTGGAGTGGTGGATGGGCTCGAAAATACTCTCCCTCTTGTTATTCGAATATTTTCTCTCGATATCTGTATTGAAGCAGCACCACCTGAAGTCAGGGAGTAGTCAAGTGCTGAATGCAGCTATGGATAAGCAATCTTTATTTTTGAGTCGCTTTTTCATACAAAGGATCAGTGCTTGAAGGTACAAGAGAGGAATGATCAAAGAAAAATTATCACTTTCTGCAACTCTTATAAAGATTTCCCACGGTATAAACGACGCCGAGGACAACTCCAGAATCCTTTGAGTTCAAGTGACCATGTCTTAGTTGTTGCCGCCTTTTCAGTGACTCCGGGAAATAATTGCGCCTTACAGGCATACCCCGACCCAACAAAAGAGATCCCCTACACTAGGTGATAAGAATTGGCTCACTCTCCACGCCTCCTGGGGGAAGGCACTACGTCGGCCGTCTTCCCGTAACCAAGTGCGAAAACGATATTTCGACCTTCCGTATGTAGAGGGTTAATACTGCCAATGTTATCTTTCTCAAGAGCTTTCCAACACGCTACCGGTTTTTTACGCCCCTCAGCAAGGTTGATGATTTCATTGTCCCAGGGAGGGCACATCCTGTCAATTGGAATTTGGAGAATGAATACTTAGAATTTTGGAAAGTGAACTCGAAGCCTAATGGATCAAGAGACTGCTTTACAGCTGAGGCTACTGAATAGTTTTAACCCGCGGTTAGTCGCGCATTGGTCATTTCCCCGCAAGTGCATGCTCTTTCTGTTGTATCTTCCCGTAATTTTTAAATAAAGAGGAATGACATTGTGTAGCTGACCTTCAAAGTGTCCTCTAGCACTTCCCCCTGTTTGGTCACTTTCTTGTGAAATTCCTGGAAGTTATGGTATCCGAAAGGGAAGTTCGGTCAAACTGACCGCGGCGCGCCTACTGACGTTAGTCCAAATAGGAAGGAGAGTGCATATTCATTTCTCCACGTTTTTTTGATGCTGGCTGGCTCGCAACACAAGAAATAAAAAAATGCAGCAAACATGTCGCGATTGTTGCAAATATATTTGCAGGGAACACATGCACAAACAGTTTGTACTGAGTGTTCTCAAATTGACAGAGCAGAATTGGAAATAGAGTAAAAAATATTTACAAATTCACAAATATAAATTCATTTTTTTCTTAATCATAATTAAATATTTGTTATTATATAAAATTCATTACTAATTATTAAAAAAATTTTAATTGTTTAATTTTACATAAAAATATGTTTATTTGTTTACGTTATCTTCTCATACTTTTAAATTAATTTCTAGAATTTATGCATTTGCCACTTGATTGTCATCGCGATTTATGTTTAAAAATAACTTTTTAAATACTTTTTATTGATATGTATCCATAAAAGTGTTTGGTTATTCCAGAAACAGTTTCTATCTGTTATAAAAATTGTTCGGTTGAAAAGACCGGCGCGACTACTCACGTTACAAAAAGTGGCGCGACTAACGCCGGGAAATTAGTCAACAAATTATTTAGAAATAACTGTTTTTTTGCTAATGGAGGAAAAATGGGAACAACTCCAGGGGCATAGCTAGTTTGTTTTCGTGGGCCCGGGGTAGATAAATGAAGTGGGGGCCCCTTTAATTACCTGGAATCTCACATTTTATAGTACTATCCAAAATACATCTTTAACCATGCTGTATGTAAACCCGATTTGATCTCAACGTTCTACCCATAAACGTTCGTATTATCTATGTGCTACACAATAACTTGTGTGTGTTTGAAGTAAATAATAAAATAGTGGATATAATAGTGAAGAAAAAAAAATGAAACATTAAATTGAAAGAAAAGTTAGTTTCTAATTTTTATAAATTTTATATAAAATGCAGTACTATGTACAAAAGTTACCTAAAAGATTGTTTCCTTTACTGATAATGTCGGTAAGAATATTAAATAGATTAGAAAAATGCAACTTTCTTGCCTTCTCTTTTTCAACCGACATCGTACTTCTCAGATACGTTGCAACATATATAAGCATCTTATATTGTTACTTAAAAAAATTTACAAGCCAGCAAATTTGGTTACATTACGATTACTGCAAAAATCGAGGTGGTACTGAACCCCTGGCAGAACTGACAAAGTTGCCATCATAGGTGCTACATTTTTGTTAATATTTCATCCCCTCTACGTAAACGACCTACTTGTCATTATATCTTCCTGCTATACAGATTTAGCAAATTTTATAATATATATAGGTTAACAAAGATGACGTATTCTTGAAAACTAATACAATAATTAACTATATTGATGAAAAATAAAATTTTAAAATAAAAGTATCTGAGAAAATTGAAGTAAATACTAAGAACCGAAGGATATAATTCCAATTAACGTCATGCTAAAGCTACACATAAGGCTATTGACGACTGTCCCGGATCGGCTCCTCTAGAATGCTCCTTTTTATAATAAATATCATGTCATATTGAATCATGGTTTGTTGACTGGGTCACACGTGAGTTGACTAACGACTCTCTAAACTTGCACACTTCATCAACGTGAGTACAATTGAGTCACGACTGATTTAACACACACCGGTCTGCTTTACACGACAGGAATGAAAGAATTTCAATAAACGACGTACTAGAAATACACACCAAGATCATTCCCACAAAATAGAGTCAAGAACTGTCATCAGACATGTTTTGAAATGCGATCATATGATGAGGTCATACTTGAGCTGACATCCCACTCTCCATAATTCCAAGGTACACCAACGTGAGGATATTTTAGCCAAACCGGATTTAACGTGGACCAGTCCTCTCTATAGGATGGATCTTTGGTCGACAGACTTCGGAGTCGCAACCTCACAGACCTACAACAGACGAGGATCAAACTCATTCATTCCCTCAGTTTTCTCGAGGCCGCGGTGGCCTGGTTTGCAGAGTGTCGGCTTAGCAACTAGAAGGTTTGTCAAGTGTACTGAGTGAATGCATGAGTTAGATCCTTGCCAATGGAAATATGCTTGCGGCCTTTTGAGGTTGCGACTCCGGCACCTGTCTACCGAAGATCCGTCGTGTAGAGAGGGCCGGTGCATGTTAAATCCGTCGTGTTTCAAATGTCCTCACGTTGGCGTGGTGTGAAGAATGAGATGCCAGCTGAGGTGTGCCCTCGGCATCTGACATTTGTTCAAAATTACATGGTAACAATTGTTCTCGGATCTTTCTTGAGGGAAAGATCCCGGGCCGTGGTCAATAGCACGAAGTGTCGCTCTAGTACTACGGTAATTGAAATTAACTCCTCCCGTCAGTTCTCTCGACAACCCTCGAGATACTGATCCTCCAGATAAAATGGTTGGCTTTGAAAAAAGCCCGTAGTATTAATTTCAAATAAGTGTTGGCTTTGAGAAAAGCCGTTTTTTGGGAAAGGTTTTTTGGCTTTGAGAAAAGCCGTTTTTTTGGGGTGGGGGTTTTTGGCTTTGAGAAAAGCCGGTTTTTTTTGGCTTTGAAAAAAGCCGTTTGTTAGAAAAGCTTATGACAGAAAAATCATGACTTGGATGACTAAAAATTAGCTTTTGTGATAAGTTTCAAAGCAATTGATACAAAGACCGACATTGCATTCTTTGCATGATACCGACGTTCTTTTGCGTAACCCATTTCTTCGGCAAGCAACGCATCGCCTTTGAACTTTCTCCGAAACCGGCCAGTGATTGCTGGTTTGGGAGTCAGTTGCAATAGAAAATCGTTTGCTCAATTTGGGACTTGAAGTAAGCTGTAGAAGTGGATTTCTGGATGAAGTGAGCTGTGCATTATTTGAAAATGCTATCATTTGCTGTATTAAATTTAATCGGAAGTTTTTATGACAGATATTGGCATTTTTTATCTTAAAAAGTAAAAAAGCATTTAAAATGGCTAAATCTAACAAATGGAAGAAATTTTTTTTTGTCCATTTCAGCGTTTTTCTACCAAAGGTGTACGAGTTGGCCATGCGATCGCTCAAATCCACATACCCCATGTGGGCGTTGTAACTTGCAATCATTAGGGGCTTATTGTCATCTTTGGTAAATATATTATGTGGGCTATGCATGTTTGAAAGCATATACACCTCTCTCTTGTCTTTCCAACATAAGGCCGTCATACCAGCTGCAAATTGAACATTAACATCCCCTCGTTTCATGCGATGGGTCTTCAAATCTCGGGGATACCCTTTACGATTGGCACGAACAGTACCACAACTGTTTATTTCATAATTTTCAAACAACTCCAAATACAGTTTCGGAGAAGAAAAAAAGTTGTCCATATACAGCTTATGGCCTTTACCTTTTACACATTCGACTAAATGTGTAACAGTTGAGTGTGCCGATGATTCATTATTTAATTTATTAGTAGAGTCTTTCCCTAAATAAACTCTCATGTTATAAGTATAGCCTGAATTGTCAGCAAGTTTATAAACTTTAATGCCGAATCTTTTGTGCTTTTTAGGGATGTATTGCCTAAAAATCACTCTTCCCTTGAAGGAAACAATCACCTCATCCACAGCAATTTCCTCCGATGGCTCATAAACATCCTTAAAAGTTTGATTCAGGGTGTCAAAAATGTCTCTGACCTTCCACAAACGATCATAGTTTGAATCAGTTTTGTCGGGAGGATTTTCGTTGTCAGAGAAATGAAGAAATTTTAAGAGTAGAAGATATCTGTCTCGGGGCATTGTTCGACCAAAATATGGTGTTTCTAACATCTCCTCTGTCGTCCAATAGTCCTTCAGCGTATCTTTGTCGATATGGCCCATCAGCAAAGTCAAACCTAAAAACTTTTGTATTTCTGCTGCATCGGTCTCTACCCATACTGCAGAATGACTGGGTTTTCCATCTGAGGTGTTATCTAGCAGTTGAGATGCATACCTGTTTGTTTCCAATGCAACTTTTTCCATCAAAGAAACTGGAAACACGCATGAAAAAAAATCCAACTCACTTTTAGCTTGTAAAGCTGCGCCTAAAATTCGACGTGAGCCCGAAAATTTTAAAATGACAGGGTTTTGAGAAGATAAAGCTGTTTTCCACTTCAAATTTTCAAAATCTTTCTCACCAGCAGGTTCATAAACATCTTCCCCGTCATCATCATCATTATTTCCAACTTCTTTTTCTTCGTCAGTTTCGCAATCTGAGTCATTGTCGTCGTAAGTTTCATCATCCAATTCTGCCATAAGCTTTTCTATTTCAGCTGGGGTGAGCCCTCTACTACGCTTTGTCATTATAAATTTATGATCAATCGAATAAAAAATAATAATATTTTTAAGCAGATCTATGAGCACGTAGAAGAGTAAAAGAACAGAACCCAAGTCAAATAGCTTGAAATGAGGAGTCGTACAGTTTCAGTGGAAACACCTGCAAAAGGAAGGAAGAAGTAGGGATTCCTAGGAACTTGTTTGCCAAGCGCACGCGGCGAAGCCCCTTAATGTGTTCGGGAAATGTAGGGAAAATAATCCCCTCTCTCGGACCACATGGCGATTGATTACTTTACACTGCTGAACCTCCTGCGGCGACCCCCAGAGATCCCTGAAAAAGATACGCGCCGAACGAGGGGTGGGAAATGAGTGGCCGAAATATAGGCCAGTCCCGTCTTTTTGGAAAAAAATAGTGTGGCCGAAATATCGGCCACCCGTACTCTAAAGGTTAATCCCACTGAGCATGTATTAGACACTCTTGAGAGACATGTTGCTGTTCCTCATCAAACCCGGCAGAGCCTTCGAAATTCCTTGCCTGTACAATGGTCTACTGGTGCTGTTTAATTTGTGCGTTTTTATGACTTTTATTCTTTTTCTGTCTCATTTAAAATGTATAAAATCTCGTATGTTCTTGAGACTTACAGTATGATAAAAACATAAATTCAAGTATCATTCAAATCATCTGAATAGTTTTATTGTCTTCTACTTAAAACTAAGCTGTTAGTGATCACGGGAGGCATGAGAGGAGCAGGTGATTTTTAACAACTAACAATTTATTAACAATTAAGAACATCACGAACACGGAACAACGTATCACACGAGGATACATGCGTATGTACAGCCATTCGCATGATGCAATACTCATAATAATCATCTCGAATATACTTTTGATGACCCTAGGTCAGGGCTCGAAATACGCGGGTGCACTGTGCACATGAAAATAAAACTGTGCACCTAAATTTTTCCCGCTAAGTGCATGCCGTGCACCTAACGTTAAAAAAAGGGGTGGGAACGTTTTATTTTAATTTGATGCTTGAACAAACTATTAGTATCGACCTCTCTCGCTGTAAAGGAACATACTTAAAATTCCTAAATACACACTATGCGAAAATAAAGTCGCTGGGCCCTAAAAGGTTTATACAGGATCAAGGTTTACTTGTGCTACTGCCACCAGAACTTTCCGATGATCGAAACATTTTCCAAAAGGCTCTGTTGAAGCGAATGTCGCGACAGCCGTGCGCCGGAGAATGGAGAATTTAGATGTTTAAATATTTTTATTAATGTGCACCTAAAATATAACCTGTGTACCTAATTAAAAAACTTAGGTGCACCTTGTGCACCTGTATTAATAAAACTATTTCGAGGCCTGCCCTAGGGTCATCTATCGGCCATTAAAACTATTAAGATACAATAAGAATATAACATTTTTTAAGTTATACCGATCGTTGTGACCTAGCAGCGATTTAGCGACATTTTATGGTTTTGCGACTTTCTTAGGTCACCAAGAAAAGGCGTGCCCGACGCATTCGTTATTGAATTACTTCCTTGTTCCTGCTTATGGTATGGTACATAGTGAACTTCCTTGTTGTATCCTTGTATCCGTTTATGGGAATAGCCCATAACGAACTTCTGTTTTATAAATTACTAGCCACTGCGTGGCTAGCCCGGCGTTGCCCGTGCCCGTGGTGTAAGGTATTAATCTGGTGTACAATTTTCCGCAGATTTCAAATCCGTTGAAGATAGATTGAATGAAAAAATTATTTATTTAAAGAAATTCATATTTTTATTTTTCAATCTAAACTGAAATTTTCCGCACTATCAAATCCGTTGAAATTTTTACTCTATCTTTAACGGTCTAGGAGATAGAAAAAAGAACTGACTCCAGTTAAAAGACTTATCGTCTGGCTGAAATTTATTCGTCCATGCAAAACCAAAGCGGAAATGAAAAAATAATAAATTTATCCTCGTTCTGTTGATGAAAAAAACTGGGCATGGTTCCAAACCCTGACTGCAAGGTCACACGGATAGAAAAAGTTCTCCGCGTTTGAAAAAGCGATGGAGAATAAAACTATTAAATTCATTTAAAAATCTTCTAGATAGAATTTTAAAATTCGCCGTGACCCAAAAATTGCAAATAATTTGGACTACCTGTGTGCCAAATCGCATTGCTGTAAGTGCCATAGAATCGTCAAGATTTTGCGGCCCCAAACAGACAAACAAACAAACACTTCCTTTTATAATATTAGAGATATCTCTTGGGAGTTAATTCTACCAGCTCATCGGATCATCTTTGTTATGTTTTCTAAAAAAAAAAAAAAAAAAAAGATTAGATCGTTTTAACCATTACACATCGATTTCTCCACTTGCTCTTTCATTTATCGAACTCAGTGAAAGTTAATATTTCTATGTATTAGATCGCATACGTTTATTTGATCAAAGTTCATCAATGAAGTTAAAGCTCTTTTTTTAAGCTTAAAAAATTTTCACGAGAATACATTATAATAAAGAGAGATAAAATAGTGGGAAAATTATCACTGGTGCCCCATGTGCAGAATTATATTCAGTGTTCTGGAACACAACTCCAAGCAATTGCAATTGTCCTGCAGGCATTCTGTCCGAATTTTAAAAACTGCAGTAAAATCAAGAACAGAGAAAAAACACAATTGTCGACTAAATATGTACTACATATTTATAATTAAAAAACAAAATTAATTTACTTACTTTATTTAAAACCAAGGCATACTTTCAGAATTTGCAATTCTGACGATAACTTTTGAAGTTAAATATTTTGTCATTGTCAAAGAAGATGTATTATTAAAAAACTGTTTGTGGTACTTTGGGCGGTGTAAGAATGTTGTTCCGTAGCTAGAAAATAAAACAAAATGTGGCAAGGAGAGCGTTTTGCACTGCAGAAACATCGTAACATAATTAAAAAACATATCGGACAAAATTTTGATAAAATTAAACAAAAATTGTTCTACAAAGTACGTTGTAGTTTTAAGCACTTTCTACTACCGGGACTGGGGCCTTTAAACAATATATTTCTTGATAACAAATCGTGCAACTTCAAAAATCTTTGTCATGTTTTACTCTTTCCCCGATCCATTCTAAGATCAATATTCTAAATGAGGACGGATAAATCCGAAAGTCGATTTTTCAAGAACAATTTGTTGTTCTAAATCCGCTTAAGGCTGTTCTAATATATTGTTCATCTTAACTCGAGTCAGAAAGATATTCGGGGGAAAACACAAGATTCCACAAGAGGCCAAGTCCCCAAACTACTAAATATTCCAGAGACGTGAGTGAAAACTTCTTTTTCTCCAAGCAGCTTATGAAAATATTTATTGGCAACGTGATTCCCCTAACAGTATCCGTCCGTATTTGTCATTAGCTCTTGGTGCTCATGAAATATTCCGGTGACGACGCAGCTTTTAGTCTTCCCAAAGCGAGTCATTAGATCCTCCCGACGTGAAACAACTTAAGTCGACTCTGCTTCAAATCTGGAGGGATAATCTGTACACGATACTTAAGGAAAGAACATGTGTTTTGTTGTTTCTTTTCTCTAATTGGCCGCGAGAAAGAAATGGCCTATATTGGATAGTGGTAGCTTCGAGGTCATGAATGGATATATCCTGTGGGAATTTGTTTTTTCCCTCTCTTATATTCCGGCCTGGCCAACTCAAATCGTCGGTTCCAATCACTTGTGACATAGTGAGAAACTTCGTTGTGTTTGAACTTAAAGAAAAGTCACTTGCAGGGCAGGTACCCACTGGGGATACGACATTGATGTCGAAGTTTTCGAAAACATCGATGTTTTATAAAATACATTGATGTATTGATCATCGATGCATTGGAGGCGATGTTTTTATCATCGATGTATTGAAGGGGATGTTTTTTAACATCGATGTTTATATTTGTCAGTGTTTTTACGTTGTCGATGTTTTAATTTTAAATGAAAAAAGTACCATTATAAAAATTAAAAAATAAATAAAAAGTAGCATAATTTTTATAATCAGTAAATTGAACGTACTTGTTTTTGTTGTTGTTTCTAATCCCCTAGGTCTAGCCAGAGGCTAGACCAAGTCCATGAGTTTGTGGATATGCAGGAAGTCACAAATCAGGAGGGGATCCACTAGGAGAACCTATCTAGACACCCCGATGCAGTTGAAGAGTTGAGAGGGACAGGCCTGCACAGAGTTTCATTTAGGGCAGTGTTACGATCTTCGGACAGGTGTCATTGGCACATATAAGAACGGTCGTTCTTGTGGCTCTTGTTCTACGTACAAATATTTAGGTCTTGTGCTGGATTCAAAGTTGCTTTGGAATGCGCATATTACTCGCACACTGTGAAATGCAAGCATTGCAAAGGCAATGATGTTTCCACTCATGCACCGAAGGAGTAGGCTCTCCCTTCAAAATAAATTACTCCTCTATAAAGCCATCATTAGACCTATGCTCACCTACGGATCACAAATCTGGGTGGGCACTAACACTCAAAATTTAAAAAAGCTGCAGATCTTCCAGAACCGCACATTGCGATATATTACTGGAGCTCCTTATTTTGTCCGAAATGATGTCATACATTCAGACCTAAATATTAAACCCATTGCAGAATTTATGCAGCATTCTTCAGCAAAATTCTTCCAAATTTTGCCTCAGGTTCCAAATGAAGCTTTGAGAGCAATTCCAGCATATGACCCATCAGTCAAAAGCTCTCACAAAAGGCCCCGTGCCTTTCTGGAAAAACATCTCCAGACCTTCCCGCCGAGACCCAAACGTCAACGAGGGATGCTTCAATTGGGACCTGATGCACATGGCATCATTTCAATTAATTCGACCACCCATGCAAATTAAACTTGCAATATCCCAATTAATGGATCGCGTTCGTTCACACTCGTAGGGTCGAGCTCTCTTCTTGCGACTCGACTGGACACCTAATTGTTTCATAGGATTTTAATAGCTAAGATTAATTTCTCTTTTAAACTTCTTTTTACAATATTTTAATCATTGTCCTTCTGTATTCCCAGTAGATTGACAACAAATAGCAGCGCAGTGGTGTTCACACCCGTCTGTTAGATCACGGAAAGCTAAGCATCTTCGGACGCGGTCACTACTTGGGAGGGTGACCAACTGAGGAAATGACCTAGCGGTCGGAGGTGACGCCCTCTATGCTTTCCAGTAGCGGTTAATATTTTTAACCAGCAACCATTAATTCATTTTTATTTTTATAAATTCAATATTTCTGTTTTAAATTTTTCCCTTTAAGCCCTTTTCTGATGTGAAGATGAGCTGCTTTTGCAGCAGGTGCTTCGTAATGAAACGTCCAGTCCAGTCCAGCTCTTGTTCTATTCCTCTCTCAGTCAACATTACTCCCCCCACGGAGTGTTCGGTGGTTGCCCCCGACCCCGGGGGACGAAAAGAAGGGGTTGAAGACGACAGGGGAGTTCGAGAGGAGACGGTGGAACCGGCGGTCTTGGAGTAGACGTGTTTTTTTTAGGCACCGGACGGTGCGGTATATATATCGAAAACTTCATTTTAATGTTGTACAAAATAAATGTGTATGTTCAAATTTGGTAAGCAGTGCCCCTCTGTTCTTAGCCACAACTACACACATTGTCTTGCAAAGTAGACATCGCTCGGCCGCTCTGACAGGCAGTTAGAGAATTTTGACCCTGCACAAATCTAAGACATGGGAAGAGAAGAAGATAAATAAATCTTCACTTGGCGGAATGGGCGTATTACGTCGGGAGTTCTCTCCTGGTAGGGTCACCCTAAGCGTGAAAGTTCTTTCGTTCGCCCAGCTAAAGCTGGCAGACACCAGGAGCTAAGTCAGACTTCTACCCTTGGGTGCTCCGGGGCTTTTGACTGACAGAAGCTGTAAAACTATCCATTTATTCATAAACGTACTTTTAAAGCTAAGTGACCAAGGGTGAAGGGTCTTAAGAGAACTAGGGATGCGACATAGATGTCAATGTTTTCAAAACATCGATGTTTTATAGAAAACATCGATGTATTTACCATCGATTTATTGGAGCCGATGTTCGTTTAACCTCGCTGTTTAAACATTGTCGATACTTTAACACTGTGAATATTTCATTTTTGAATAAAAATAATACCATAGTAAAAATTAAGAAAAATAACCGTGTAACTAAGTATTCGTCAGTGATGGCGACATCCGTGACATCAGAAAGAGTTTTTTTCCCTAACAGGTGGGATAGTGAGTGATAAAAAAAAGTCGGCTTAAGGTGGAGAAAGTTAACGAACTTCTTTTTTTACTAACTGTAAATAACAAATATTGGAGCATAATAATTTTCGGCCCCAATATTTTTTTATTTACAGTAAATAAAATATTAGATTCTTCCCACATAAATTGATAAATAATTAATAATAAGTAATAATAGTTATTGTTATGTACCTACCTAATTATACTTATACTTAGTAGTACCTATGTCAAATTGTTGCAAAATATTACTTTCTATATAAAAATACTTACTGTATAAAAATACTATACTTACTATTTTAAAATATTTATTAATATTGTCATAAAATATTAATATTTTTTTCATAAAAGATTTGTTAATTGTTCTTATTAAACATTTTTACTTTGTTTTGACAGTTAAAAAAAATCTTAGTTACAAATTAATAAACACAACAAATAAATTAAATCTCCCACCGGGTGAATGTTAATGTTTGAGTTTACTAAACCAGTTTTAAGAAACAGGGGGAAAAGTTTAAATACACTGATGTTTAAAATCATCAATGGTTTTTGGGCGATGTATTATCAATATCGAGTTTAATTTTGAACATCAATGTTTTGTGGTCGATGTCGCGCCCCTAGTGCCCACTCCATTTTGTCATAGGAATGCCGACTATATTCTGATTTTTTATTGCTTGGCTCCAGCTGCTGTTCTTCCATCACATGCTTTACAACGACTTGAGAAGAACCGGTGACGTTCGTAAAGGATGATCTCTGATTGGTTTTGTACTTCACCGTTGAATTATTGTTAGACTGAGGCAGAGACATTGCAGACGACGATTAGAGACGGTTGGAGTGAAAGAGATAGTCAGCGGGTGTTCACGTGGTTCTGGCCTGCTAGATACATACTTTGATGTGTGGGGGTAATGATGTTACTGTGTAAATATTGTATATTTTCTTAATATTCTTGTGATAAAAAGAACTTCAATACCTAAGCTGTTGGTTGTCATCTATCTTGTGTACGATTTGTACTGTTTTCACGCAACCGTTTTGGGGCGGCGATACCCCCCTTGATCCAGCACATTACAGACCAGGTCACTGAAACCACATGTTTTGCCTTAACTGCAAGGGACGAGGTAGCCTAATTGGAATTACGACGGATTTGAAACTGGAGTGTAGCGAGTTCAAAACTAGGTCCAGACAAAGATCAACGTATACACGGACTGGTGCACGTTAAATCTTTCGTGTCCTCAAATGTCCTCATGTTGGCGTAGTGTGAACGTTTGGGTAGTGGGTGCCAGCTCAGGTGTTTGCCTCTTCCTATAACCATGGTTCAAAATTACGTGGTGTTGTCCTGAGATATTTCCTTTCGGAATTGATCCCGGGCCATCACCAATAGCCCGTTGCGTTTCTCTAGTGCGACATTAATTTAACGACGTACCAGCACATTCTTGACCTAGTTCATGAAACAACTCATTTTTTAAAAGCCCAAAACCATCAATGGATTCACAAAATGTCATGGGGATCCAAACCAACACACACGAAAGCATGCGAGTCGGAGAAGCAAACGAGCTCGTGAATTTAGATATAGGTTGGCATTTTAATTAACGTCGCACTGAAGCAACACGAAGAGCTAACTTGGTGTTAAAAGTACTCGTAGTTCGGATTATCGTTTGCACATTAGTTATTGTTATATTTTCGTATTATCGTTTGTACACTAATTTCTGTTATATTATCGTGTTATCGTTTGCACACTTGTTACTGTTATATTTCGTGTAATTTCGTTTGATAAGAATGGCAACAGTATGAGAGAGATCACACAGGATTTACGCGTTCATTCCAAAAAAGAATGCCTCATAATGCAGCCGTGTAAATATTTCTATGTATGGAGTCAGATTAAATAAATTGTATTTTTGTAGAGAACGAGTGAATATAATTTGATTCAAGGAGAGTCTCGTGATAATTGGCGATGGTCCTGGATCAAATCCGAGGGTAAATATTCGAGGATTTTTCAACGTAATTTTGAACCACAGCATGCATTTAGCACAAACAGGAAAACCTTTTATGTCCATTTTGAAATCTGAGAGTGTTAGTATAGCCACTTCTGAATCTCGACAAATACGTCTGTAACACCTCTAAGGTGTTACAGACGTATACAGACCTCGCTAACGCTCGCCAACCCCCGGAGGATTGCTTCGCAATTCTCATTGTTTCGCTGCGCGAACCTATGCTCGCTTCGCTCGCATCAATGAAGACACGTGTCCTAGCAGAAGGGATTGATTACAAAATATGATATTGCAAAAAAATATTTTTCAAATCTAAATTTGTTGAAAACATAAAAGATATATACAGTACCTCTGGAATCAGAATTTAAATGAAAACTTTGAGCAAATTTTTACTCGCAATGTGAGCGCTGCTTTGGAAATTGGATACCCAGCATGTTGTTTGTGTGTACATTTCCCCAGTACTCGAGCCACCCATACACTTTTTGACTGAGTTTGTTGTCGAAAGTTGTAGTGCACGCGTCTTGTTGTACTATAATTGTTAGCCTTGAAAAGGACCGTTTTTTAAATAGCCCTGAAAAGATCCTCCGCTTTCTTAGATTTCTATTACAAACCGCAACAGCTCGTCTAAAATTCCTTTTTTTCAATAAAATTTCATCCGATAACGCTATAGATTCAAATGAGGCTCGAGGCTCCTAGTAAACAAACAATCGCACAATGTTGCCAAAACGCGGTAACAAATAACGTCTTTTTTGCGTGCCACGTAAGAGAAATATATATATATATAGATTGAGGAAATATGAACAGAATTTTTTTAATGGGTGATTAGTAGGTATAAATTCACAAAATTTTCATAAGCTGATTTAAATTGTGTCTAAAAAAATTTTTTCCTGGTTATTTTCAACAAAAAATATTTTAATGAATTCAAAAAACATTTCTAGTGATAGGGAAAAAAGTTGCTACTCAATATATATTAAAGTTTTTTTACAGAGCGCACCCAAAGTGAAATCTCTGTATTGAATTAATTTTTTTTCACCGAGTTCTATATAAATGCTCTCTACAAAATATTTTTACTTTTAAATTTTTTATTTTTAGCTTGAATTAGTTTTAAAATGCATTACAAACATGTGTAAAAAAATTTATATTGGTATTTATAATAGCTTAAATTTTATATGCATTCGAATATTGGTCACATTTTCATGATTTCTGGCCTTTGGTGACTTCCCGGTGCCCTTAACGGGTGTCTCCTCTAAGTGAACAAAATGTTTCTAAAAACGTGGGAACACGAAAATTCCTCCATTTACAAATCACATTCTGTAGGACACTCATTCATAACTGAATATAGGCATTTTCAAACACCAAAACATTTTATGCAAATTAAAATCCACATTAATAAATACCTGGGGAGATATTGCAGTGTTCCTTATTACGTGCACTATTTATTTCACTCCATTGTTTGCAACGTGATTTTTCTTTCCAAAAATGCCATTTTCTGCGTCGTGCACGAACACATATTTTGAATAGTAAACGACACTAGTAAAATCCACGGGCTAAAAATTTTATACCGTTTTTATATGATAGCTTTGGAATTTTGGAAGTCACGAAACCTCAATTCTGACATCGAAGGATTTTTTCGGGATTTCTCATAGCTGTGACCTCGCTCCTTACGCAAAAATGGAATTCAAAAGAATTCCCCTTTCCCATACCTCTTGTAAAAAACTGAAATAGTCTCAGTAGAGATATACGGCCCAAGACTTGCACGTTCATGTCTGAAACGTTTTGAAGAAAACCGTTTAGTGTGAAAAAGAATGTTAGGAAATCGATCTTTAAAACGAATGCCTTTGAACGGACAAGAAAACCGGATCCCAAAATCAATAGCCGTCTTCAATAAAATGGTATGATGCCATTTTGAATGAAACCTGAAATGTAATATGAATTTGTGCTTAACCTGCCTTTTGACGAAAATGGTACAAAACCGCATCTACCGAAATCCAGTACCATTTTCGATTATAGTACTAGTTATGTAACAATAGTAAGGGAAATATTCGAACAAAAATCAAAACTTCTTTAAACAAATAAAAAATAGTGGTATTTGTTTTATAATATCCTATAACGAAATAAATACCGTTTTATGTCTTTTCATTTGTGGGGGGTCGCCGCGGCTCAGTGGATTTATCACTGCGCAAGGAACCTGTGTTCGATTGCTCCCTGGATGCATGTATGCGTTCCTTGTGTGTGTATATTCGTTACTTGGCTGTCTTTCGTTTCGATAAGGTTGGACAAATATCCTTGTCCTTGACCAATAAAAAACACGAAACAATCAACTTTACATTTACTTTTTGATTACATTAAACTCTTTTACACGTTGGTAGGCGTTCGGAGAGGGTTAAATTATTAATTTTTACGCTATAGGTATATATGGCTATAGGTATAGCAAGCGCGATTCTTATAACTTTCAAGGTACAACAGCTGTAACATCCGTAGTCAAAAGTCTTTCTTAGTGGGATTCTTATAACTTTCAAGGTACAACTGATATACTGGCCGTAGTCTAAATTCTCTCTTGGCGCGACCATGGTACAACTGCTGTTCCGGCCGTAGTCTAAATGTTAAATCAACCATCCTCTCCTCAAACTGGAAACACTTTTCTGGACTTACCATATTATGTATCTTACACATCTGAACTTATCAAGTAACTTCGTATAGTTTTGGGGCTGCGCTTGGAAAAGTAATGGACTAGCAAATGTAGGGTTGCAAGTTCGAATCCATCCAAAAATCGTCCTGTACAAAGGGGATTTGTGTATGTTAAATCTGTCGGAGGCTTAAATGTCCTCAAGTTGGCGTGATGTAGACGTTTGGAGAGTGGGGCCCTACCTGAGGTGCGACCTCGTAATCTGACAGAGACAAGTGACAAAATTAGTTAGTGTTATTCAAGGATCTTTCCCTTCGGGCTTTACCTTCCAACCTCCCAATACCTATCAACCTCCCAATACCTCCCAACCTCCCTAACGATTTAGGGAGGTTGGTGTTTACTTAATGTTGCACTGGAGTAACAGAACGGGTTATTGTCGATGGTTCGTGTTCAACCCCCGAAGGGAGAGATCCTAGGACAACACCACGTAATTTGGAACCACGGTTGATAACAAGTCGACACCCGAGTTGGCACACCACTCTCCAAACTTTCATACAACGGCAAAGTGAGGCACATTTGAGGCAACAATAGAGTTACGATTTAACATGCACCAGCTACATTGTACACGACGATCAATGGTAGTGGTGTAGTTGTAAAATGAGCAGAGCCTCAACGCTCTGACCTGGGTGGTATTGTCAGGAGGGGATGTTGAACGACAGAATGGAGCGGTACTTTACAATATTTTCTTGTTCATTTCTCGTAAAAAAATAAATAGGCTCCATTATACCACTGGTCTGTGGTTGGATTCAAACTCCTCTGTTTGCTAATCCTTTACATTAGCAACCGGGCTACCGCAGCTCAAACGATTTAGTATTGCTGCTTATGGTTTTTGCAAGTTCGCTCACATTGAACATCTGATCCCTTCAAACAACTAGCTTCGTATATTTATCGTTCTTTGTTCCATGATTTTAATAGAATAGCCCATTGTGTTTCTCCAGTACGATGTTTATTAAACAGTCTTCACAATGATTCTACGCTGTTAAAATGAAGTATCATGTTTTAGCGACGGCCATGTAATATTGTGGCGCCACCTGTGATTAGGATAGAAAGATATTTTTGTTCTCATTTTGTTGTTGATATTCTGTTAACATCAGATCTCGTGTAACCAATTTAGACGTTCGTAAAGATTTAGCCAAGGATTGTTCTTCATGATGAGTGCCATGTAATGCGTCGGAGAAACAAAAAAAGCTTTTTCTTTTACTCTATCCTCAAATACGTAACGGAAATGAACACGGAGAAGTTTGATGAAAGGTTCATTTGTGTCGCCTTTCTGACCATATCTAAGCAGTTGTTCTTCCTTCAGTATTTAAAAATGATAATTTGCGTTCTTTGCGAGGTCAAAAGTACTTTTATCAAATTGAAGAAATAACGTAAAAGGTCGAGATTCAATAAACATTAGTTCGTTCCATGTTCATGCAAAAACATCATTTTCAAAGGTTTTTTTTTCAATGCTACGAATTAATAACCTACCTCAGTACCCATTCTTAAATAGAGGGTATAAACGTAAATATTATTTAAAAAAAAAAGAACTTTTAATTACTTTAATATTTTATTGCTACCGTTTATTTGCTACTTCTTTTGATGAGTGACCTTAACCCTTTTTTCTGTTGCTTAAAATGGAGGTTTTCACAGCACCCCTCACCTCTCTACGTGGCACCCCAGAGTGCTGGGGCACACACTTTGGGAACCCCTTAGATATCTGACAAATGCCTAAAAAACTTTACTTCCCACGCGTTTTTTTTTTTTTTTTTTAGCTAAAATCAGTTGCCTCTTTAGTTTATAATTTTGAATCTAACTGTTGCATGCTTCCTTTAAATGTTTATATTATGAGTGCTGTTCATCAGGAATGTTTATATATTACTCTTCCTGGCATTTAGATTTATGTCATGTGTGTTTACATTACTGTTTCCAGTATGTAGTATATTCTAATAAGTAACATATGGCTGTTGCAATCTTTTATAATATGCAGTAATTGACCCAGTTCCCTCTGAGCATGGTGTATCCATTAGTGCTGAAATCACCATGAGTGCAGAAAAATTAAAGCATTTGACCACTTCTGTGATTTTCCTATGGTGTATTTACTTAGTTATAAAAATGTAAGATTTGTTGTGATTTAAATCAGTGATTTTCTTAAAAAAATCATTTGATTAAAATCATGATTTTAATCGTTGATTTAAATCTTGACACCCTGGTAAACATACCTCGATGAGCAGAAGTTAATGATAGTATTCACCAAATAGCGCTTAAGAAAATATAGGAGCTATACTTTTCAGTTTTCCTCAAAGTACAAAGGGCGTTCTATAAAAACTGAGAGTAAAATGATAAAAAAATCAAAAAAATATGTATACAAAAAAAATACATAATTCTTTTTCAAAATACCTTTCCTCAGATGATATGCAAATATGCAAGGGTCTCATCGTTCAACTCACTTTTCAAAACAAGTAGAGAAGCCTTTTTCTGGAAGCTGCTTCAAAGAACCCTGCACTGCTGAAATAACTTCAGAATCTGTATTAAATTTTCTACTGTGACGCTGCTATCGTCACGATCGCTTAAGTTAAGTTTAGAAAGATTCTGGAATAGAAAACCCTGTTATCACCATTCTCAGCAATTGAAAATCAAACACCAATGAGAGAGAGAGATCACTTATTTGACTTTCCCAGACTATTCCGGACCACCCTTTGGCCTTTCTACTCCTTTTGATACTTAAATCACGGGATTCTCCTGATTATCTCAAGGTCAAGGGCAGAGGTGTAATACATCACGAGTTCGGATTTTTGTTTCTTAACCCCCTAATCTAATTAAGTTCTGAGTTCATCTGGGGGACGTGGGAAACAATTGATAGATAACAGCGTGTTAGTAATCACTGGAAGCTTCTATAACAAACATGGTACCCCCATAAAAAAGGGTGTTGTTGATTTGAATAGAAAGCAAGAGGCAGAAAAGGAGGAAGAGAGAGTGAGAGCGATACCCAGCAGACACGTCTAGGCCTATAGTAGCAGGATGGAAACAGAATATGCATCACTAAACAGGACGTTGGCAGGTGGGGTTCTATAACCAATTTATTCTATATCCATATTCTATCCGTTATTACTTATAAATATATTTATCTTAAGCTACAGAGAAATGCTCGTTATTTCAGACAATAAATGATACTTCTTAAACTTTGATTTGTTCTTGAAGCATGCACCACCGTGACACTACCACGGAGCTTCATCTTCAACGTCGGAAACAGCCAAAAATCGCATGGTGCGAGATCTGGACTGTAAGGGGGATGTGGCATGATTTTAATATTGCATTTTTCTAAGATATTGCTGAACACAGAAGTAGCGACATGCGGCATAATCGTGATGTAATGTCCAATTCCCTACCAGTTCATGTCACTTTCTCGATATGTGTTGTCGTAAAATTTTCAAAACTGAAATATAATATTCACCATTCACAGTAGTTTTTGGAGACACAGCATGCTGATAGATTACATCTTTTTGATCAACGAAAATAATCAGATTTGGTTTGTGGGATTTTTTTCGGTGGCGAAGAATTAGCGCGTTTCCATACACTTGTTGCGGACTTGGTAAAGGGATCAAAATGATGCACCCAAGTTTCATCACCTGCTATTACAGTCTTTAGGAAATTCGGATCATTTTGAAGCATCTGTTTCGACTCACAACATTGGTGAATTCCTGTTTGCATTTGTTCTTGAGTAAAGTGATGAGGGACCCATCTGGAACAAACATGGCGAAGCTGTAAATTGTTGCGTAGAATGTGAAATATCTACGTTTTCGAAATGTTAGTTGATACCTCTATCTCGTCACATGTCATTCGCCAATTTTCTTGCAAGATTGTCCACACAGTGTTAACATTTCGATCATTCACAACACTTTCTTGTCGACCAGGCTTAGGTGTCAGTTATGCAGACGAACGTCCTTTTTGAAATCACCATGCTATATAAAAACCGTAGACTCACCAAAACATTTGTCTTTGTAAGCTTCTTTCATTAACTTAAATGGTTTCTGGAGCTGTTTTGCCCAAACGATAGCAAAATTTTATGGCAGAACGCGCTTTGTTTTTTAACTTTGAATCACTCATCTCCATTTCTGTAGGGCAAATAAAAACAGTTTTTTAAACAATCACGAAACCAGGAAAATAAAATCGTCTGCTTCGTTTAGAATATTTATAATTGTACAGTTATGAGCGCCTTCACAATTCAGACCAGTCTGAGCGATCGATCTTCTTCGTGTGAAGGCGTCCTTACAGTTTGAAAAAATAGCCTGCACTTTCATTTTTTAGTTTCGCAGTGTTGCCACTACGTAAAAAATTCACTCACAGTTTTTATGGTATGCCCTTTGTACTAATACGCATTCGCCAGATTGGTTTGACAGCCAACGCAGAAAATTCGACTTTGGACCCCTGTACTTCCTGTTAGGAGGAATTATTTAGAAAAGTAAATCCATCGTCTTGTTAAGGGGACATACTCTTTTGAAAATATGATGTATTTTTTACATTCTGCGACACTGAGAAAATTGGATTTTTTCCATCTAGCCTTTAACTGCTGTCATGGGTCTCATAGACCCCGAGTCAATTTAGGTAGATGAAGATGAAGACATTTCAAGTGCTTCTTTTTGTAAGAAGAATATTTCTACCGAAAAAATAACTTCTAATGGGATGCTCGGGAGGTGGGGGAATGACCTAATCGTGCCGTTAGAACATTAAAAAAAAAAAACATAGGTTTACAGTTTTCAGGGTTGAAACTTCCTGAAAAATTAGGTCCGAAAGCTGAGCCTGAAGAGACAGGGAAGCAAATAACTTGTAATGTGGTGCCTAGCCTCAGCATGCCACTAGAGGGCACCTCCGCGCTGATGCCATCTCCGACCACTGCGCAGCCACACCGCGCATAAACGCAACGCCGCTAGTAGACTCAAGTGTGCGCGTGAGCTTTGCCGCGACGACGAGCGGCTAGGAACGACTAGCGCCGATAATGGATACTTTATAATGATTGACTTTATACTTGAACTGTGCAATGTCCTCGAACAACATTGAACTTACTTTCATTGTTTTGAACTTACTTTCATTGTTTTGACCTTCCTATCATCTTGTAAATACCATCATGATCATCAACTAATTAAAGTCATTATTCTTTAAACGATTGTTTACTACCTACTACACCCACACCCGGCCCCCACAGTAATATAAAATGTATTTCATGTTAAGAATTGAATTATCTAAATTTAAAATGTATAAATTATAATTATCAAAAGAATCTTTCTTTAATATATTATATTAATCAACTTTATACGCACTTTAGTGAGAGAGGTCTGAGAGACCCCTCCACACTATATATGAGACAGTTTGTGACACAGCAGTTAAGAGCTAGAATCGAAAATGACACACTGTCCGTTGGTTTTAATACCAAGACTGGTTAATTTTCTTCTGTTGATGAGATTTCTCGTGAATCGCAATCTGGTTAGTTTTACTAATGACTGGGGCAACTTTTTTGTTGCAGTAAAAATGGGAAAAGTTGCATTTATCATACCCTAAAGTTTCATTTATGGAAATAAAATTGCATCTTTTTTTATATACACAAAATTCTAAAATAAATTATTCGTAAAAAAATGAAAAAATGAAAAATATTTTGACAATTTTAGTCGTGTACAACAGTATTATAATATATTCTTAAATACAGAAAACCGTTGAATGGTCGATCCTTGGCGAATAATTTCTTTAACATTGAAGAACTGCGCCAGCCGCAGTCATACAGGGTGTTTCAGTGAACCGTTTCAGAACTTCTAAGAGGGGTAGGGTACATCCTGACAACTCGAAATCATATAGCAATGTGGGGTCGGAAATGCTTTCCTGAAGTGGTGTTGTACACAGAAGCACCGTAAAGAAAAGAGACCGTAAGTGAGAAATCGTTTTAATTATACATGAAAAGAAGCAAAAGGTACATGGATTAAAGTAAGTGTTCGAAGTTTCTTCCAAGGGCTACAATGCACGCCTCATATCTCCGACGCATGGACATTCGAACATTCTGGAATACTCCAGGCATATCTCGAATTTCTCCGGCAGCTACTGCAATTCTTGCAACCAGCTCCTCAACATTGTCAACAGGGGTGTCATAAACTAGCGATTTCAGATGACCCCAGAAATAAAAATCAAGACATGATAGGTCGGGTGACCGAGCAGGCCAACACATGGGACCATCACGTCCGATCCACTGCTGACCAAATGTGACATCCAGGTAGTTACGAACATCTCCGCTATAATGGGCAGGGGCTCCATCGTGTTGGAACCACAATGTCTGTTGCGTCGATGCAGAAATCTGTTCATCTCTCAAAAGTTGTGGCAATACTTGCTGAAGAAAGAGCAAGTAGTTAGGTCCGGTTACACGAGACGGTAACAGGTAAGGTCCGATGAGGTGATCTCCCATAATACCGGCCCATACATTGACCGAAAATCGAATCTGTGCTGCACGACGTCGTATTGCATGCGGGTTCTCGACCGCCCAGATAGGGTCGTTATGCGTGTTGAAATTCCTTCCCTTGTGAAGGATGCCTCATCGGAAAACAACACTTCAGCAGGAAAAAGGGGATTTGTAGCACATTTTCCAAGGTACCACTGTGCGAAAGCAATACGAGGTGCATAATCCTCCGGTTGCTGTGTCTGGACACGCTGCATGTGAAACGGATGCATGTCTTCTTCTCGGAGAATCCTCCAGACGCTGCAATGGGAAACCCCGACTGCGTTTGCTACACTTCGTGTACTCGTTCTTGGATTCCCCTGTACATGCTGCAGCACATTCTGTTCGACGTCTGCAGTCCGGGCTGTTCTTACCCTGTCCCTGTCAGCTCTTTCTAATGAACCTGTCTCAGCTAACCTCTGGTGCAGTCTTGCAAAGAAATTATGACTGTGAATACGCCTCGTCGGATATCGTTCCGCGTACAAACGCTGTGCGGCTGGCCCACTACAATGTGCAGCCCCGTACGCCAAATGCATATCGGCTAACTCTGCGATCGTGTAATCATCCATCCTACTAACTTGGCGTTCTTGTGCGAAATGAAGATTCGCTACACGAAAGCTCGGGATTTTCGCACAACGCCATCTACCGCGTCAGGAAAGCATTTCTGACTTCCCATTGGTATAAGATGTTGGTTCGTCAGGATGTACCCTACCCATCTTAGAAGTTCTGAAACGGTTCACTGAAACACCCTGTATAATGTGCTGCATCGAATAGCAGAAGCGCAAAATCCTTTCGCTCAGCATTCAGATATTTTAAAACGTCATCTACAAGTAGAAACAGCGTATTGATGATCGACACTCACCTCGCAAACTCTGCAGTCGATTACGCAAGTTTCCTCTGGTTTATCAAGAGTGCCAACCAATGTGTTAAAGTATTTCTTGCCATTTATTTCGCTTTCGTCTTAGGACGAACACCTTCTTACCATGAACTTGTTTGATCCGCAATACTTCGGCGTTCGCAAGATCAGACACACGCGATCGAAGGGTTGGTTCAGAGGGCAAAAATAAAATAGTAATTTCATATGAATTAATTTTGAGCTACATTTTAAAAAGCTGCAGGTGGTTGCATTTATGTTGCGGTTATAACTCCCTTACAATACACCCCATGTAGGAGGAATTTTGGTTTTAGTACTTTACATGCAGCTTAGAACGTGTGAAAAAAAAAGTTGCATTTGTTGCAAAAAGTTACCCTACTGATGATGAAAAAATGACAATATGCTTCATCGAGACAACCAACACAAAAGAGTTAAACTTACTCATTGATATAATTTTTTTAAATACTTTCCAGTGCCTTTTTCATTAATTCCACATGATGAGATAAGTGTACACCAAATTTTGTTTTTGCACGAACTTTTTACACAAATTTGATTTAACACGAATACAAATAAAGTATTTCATTCTCTTTTTAAGCGAGTCATTTTGGTTTAACACGAGCGGACTAAGCCAATTTCTAAAAAAAATGGCCACAATTCTAAGAAAAAAATTTATATGTGGCATTATAGTATCATTTCTATATTGCAATACTAATGAGGAACATCCTGGGAAGTTTCAAAGTGAACTGAAGTAGTTAGCAGTCTCTTACACAGAATTATATAATGCTAAATTTTTTTTGCTGTTTTTCAGAAAAGATATATACAGTACCTATAGAAACAGAATTCAAATGAAAACTTTGAGCAAATTTTGACTCGAAATGTGATCGCTTATTTGGAAATTGAATACCCAGCATGTTGTTTGTGTGTACATTTACCCCTGCACTCGAGCCACCCACGCTTTTTCATTGAGTTTGTTGTCGAAAGTTGTAGTGCAAGCGTCTTGTTGAACTATAATTGTTGGCCTTGAAAAGGACCTTTTTTTTTAATGGACCTGAAAAGATCCTCCGCTTTCTTTGATTTCTATTATTAACTGCAACAGCTGAACTAAAATTCTTTTTTTTTTTCAATAAAATTTCATTTGAAAACGCTATAAATTCAATTGAAGCGCGAGGTTACGTGATAAACAAACAATCGTACAATATTGCCAAAACGTGATAACAAATAACGTCTTTTTTGCGTGCCACGTAAGAGAATTATATATATAGATAGAGGAAGAAGACGATGTCCACAAAACATTTCTAGTGAAGGCAGTGGTAGTACTTTTTTTTTGTTGGTGAAGAATTTCTTTCCTTTGAATTGCAAATTTACTACAATACATTTTCATTACATATATATAATTACCTGTGTATTTTGTTTAAAAGAAATAAGCTTAAAACAAATATTTTCATTTGGTTTTTTATTTTATTTATTTTTACTGATTTTTTTTAGATCCGGAACCAATCTTCTTTTCTTCCATTGATACAATGTATTTTCACACGTATTCTTCAGGAACGTATCTATCGTGTAAAAACAGAACTAGGTGTATAAGGACGGTTTTCTTGTTTGTAAAAAAAATGAAAGTATTGTGGTAGGAAGTTAGGTAGGTAATGAACGATACATTGGAGCAACACAATGCTATATTGCCGACGGTTCGGAATCAATACCGAAGGGAAAGATCCAAGTACAATATCTGAGTTCATTTACCAAATTTCCCCATTTACCAAACCCATTAACTAAACTTCCACACAACGCCAACGTCACGAGGATATTTGAGGCAAAGACAGATTTAACGTGCAAAGGTCCCCGATTATCGACCGCTTTTGTCTGGACCAGGTTTCGAACTCGTAACCCACCGGTTCGTAATCCGTTGTTCTTCCAACTGCGCTATAGCAACACGTGATAGTATTCTGAATGGGACAAAAAATAATATAATTTCATTCACACCCCTCTTTTGTCTGAGCAACGTCCCAGACGAAATTCTAAGCGCTCTAGCTGTTAAACGATTCTTTGGGACTACTAAACCCCTTCCTTAATCGCAGACACGTTGTTTTATATTCATCGCATGTACTCACCCCTAGAACGCACTTGCCCTACCTCCACCCTAATGGAGCACACAGAATTTGATCAATTTAGTATTGAATAGCATCACTGATCCCAGGAACGAAGAATTTAATTCAATGAGAAACAAGAATAAAATCTCAGTTTCGGGGGAAAATAAACGCGATGGAAATAAGTTATTTAAATTCCATGATTAACCCAAGAGAAGCCTTTCTCAAACTTTTTTCGTGCTCTCCTTCTTTTACGTAAGCGTAAATTCTAGCTCCTTTCTAGTAAAATTTCATTTGAATTAAAAATTTAAACTAATTGCGTTTTAAAGTGCGTCAATATAACTATTCAAACGGTTATTAACGATCTTGGTGAGAAATGCTCTTGTAAACCGAATTTTTTTTCCTAAAGTCAGGTTTACACGCTACGATAAATCGTTACGATGTGATTGACAAATTTATTGTTCCAATAAATCGAAAGTGTGAGTATTGTTTACACGCTACGATAAATCGTAACAATTTCTTGTCAAATATTCGTTGTCGACCGCTATCGACCTCACATGTCGTTACGATTCGCAGAAATTGATGCTGGCTGGCATAAACCATTCAATCCAATTCCAATTAATCGCTACAATGTCAGGTTTACACCCAAAGATAAATCGAAACAATTTGATCGTTACGATAAATTGCTAGCATTTATCGTAGCGTGTAAACCCGCCTTAAAAGGGAATGAATGCGAGCAAAATTTTACTCCTACATAGGACGAAAGGAAATATAAAGGCCGGTTTACACGCTAAATTGTTACAATTTATCGTAACGATCGAATTGTTTCGATTTATCGTTGGGTGTAAACAGGACATTGTAGCGATTAATTGGAATTGGAATTGGATTGGATGGTTGATGCCGGCCGGCATCAATTTCTGCGAATCGTAACGATTTGTTGGAAGGTGTAAACAAGTGGCAGCCATTTCTCGCTACGATTTGACTCAGTTTGCACTTGCATCTGCATCAGAAAGGTTGTGTCTAATGGTGGCTTCACACCAACGGCGACAGCGACAAAAACACCCGTCTCTTCGCTTTGCGCATGCGTATTACAAACAAATTTTGTTTCTCCCGGTTCGTCTCTGTCGCTGTCGCTGCGCTTTCAAGTCTTGGAGGAAGTTCAACTTTTGTCTCTGTCGCCGTGCTGACAGCCAATCAGAATAAAACCTAATCCGGTTTCGGTTGATGTTTTTCACCCAGCAAGCTACAATTGAATAATATCGAAATCCCATGGGCTCAGGAAGCTAAATACCTAGGTATTATCCTAGACAGAAGACTCACATGGAATCGGAACACAAAAAACGTTATCCATAAATTCCGAGACGTAAAACGTTAACTTTTCAACCTAATTTCTCGGAATTCGCCAATGACTATTGAAAACAAAATCCTCGAGTACCTAAGCTATCTCAAACCAGTAATCACATACGCATGCCAAATTTGGGGATCTATCTACTAATAACAAAAATATAAATTCACTTGAAATCCTTCAAACTTTTACACACCGAACCATCTTCAAAGCAAGATGGTTCCAACGAAAAACAGAAATTATAAGACACGTTCTTAGAATTACCTCCCTTAAAACCCATATCGCTAAACTTTCCAAAAAAAACAAAAAAAAAACACGATATTTAATGCAGATAGCTGATTAAAATCTAACCTCTCTTTGAAGAGACATTATAAAGTAGCTCTCAGCACTATTTTTTCCTTGCCCAAAACTAATTATTTTTTAACTATTCAACTGGTACCAGCAATAAACTGGAACAGTCAATATACAAGCGGTTCAATTCATATTGTCTCAGTTACCTGTCTTTGATCTGATTCGTCGAAAAGAATGACGTAGTAATTCAGTGAAGAGGTTGCTAGGGTTACTATTTCGCCAAAATCTAGGCAACACTAGCGCCTCAGCGTAAGTGTCCGACAATAAGTTGACACTGACTGACTCCTCATATATATGTTGTATGGTTGTTGTTAGTAGTATTTCTCGCCAATAACCATAACGGCCTATGAGACTGAAATCAACCAAAAATAAAATGATGTGTTCTTTTAAAGAGCGTCTTTTCGTGAAGCAATGGTAGCCTAATGGTTAAAGTCACCTACATTCAAATTGACGTCGGCAGCAGAGGATAACTTCCCGAGTTCAAACCCAGATGGCGGAAAAATTTTTAGATCCTCCAAATTATTAAAAAAAAATTCCAATTTAATTCTTTTTGATACTAAATTACTTTTTCTAATTTTTAATACCCTTTTTATATTTTTCCAAGCTTCCGTTGATTTTGCATAAATAATCTAAGAACCACTCTTGAACTCACTACCAGCTGATATTTTTCCGCCCCTCTGCCGTCCCCTTTGCTTTAGGATGATTGTGTCGTATCCACCCCTGGTTTAGGATCATTCTGATGTAACAAAAAGCATACATAAAACACTAACTTATATAATTATTAACTTTTATAATAAAAGGATTCAATTTTCGGCTCCCACCTTTACCCACCCATAAACACTATATGTGTGTAAACCACGTGCACAATAGATCTCATTAAGTATGGAATTTAATTGCGAAATTTGTGGTACGGGATTTTATGTCAAGCGATATTTGAAGGCTCATGAAGCAAGAGTTCATGGGGTGTCTTTGCCAAAAAGCAGCAACAAAAGTTTCCCCTGCAAGTCTTGTGAAAAAGTCTTCGGATCTATTATGGATGCCAAAGCAAAGAGCAATTGCCAAATCTGTGTAGAGATAGGCTTTCAAGACGCCAAACATCACGTGATTTAATTAGCCTATGAAACAACTTATGAGTTCTTGAAACGATCTCCTTTGAATCGCTTGTGTCAATATAGCAACGTTCCAAATATGGGTCACTATTTTTAAGCACCTCCGGTCGCGGTCAGTACTTGGGAGGGTGACCACGCAAGGTCCCGCGACCGGCAATCTGTTTACTGATGCGATACTACTTTTATTACCAAAATTACCGTTGCTACTTATTTAATTCCAAACAGCTTATTTTACTTTATTTCTACTATTTTTTAAATTTTGGGCATTCCATTTTAGAATTAAGTCACTCCACCAAAATTGTTCTACCGGAGATAAAGGCCGCTAAGCACGTCCAACAAGAATAAAAGGAGTTTTATAAAAGGCGGAGAGGCGCGATCTGTCAGCCATCTTTCAGAATAAGAAATAAATGTTTTGCTTTCGAAAAAGAAGGTTATGCGCATGCGCAAAGAAATTGCTGTCGCTGCTGGTGTGAAGGCTCTTTTAGCAGCAACAGAGACAGGCGACAAAATGTTGCCTGTCTCTGTTGCTGTCGCCGTTGGTGTGGAGCCACCATTATAGTTCGTTCTTTCATTAACTGTTGTTTTTATTCGAATAGGTAATCATGGCAGTTAAACAAACTCCTCGAGAGTTCTTGAGTGAATTCATTGAACTTTATCGGAGTTTTACCTGCTTGTGGCTCGTTAAGAGCAAAGAATACTCCGACAGGATTAAAAAAGACCTTGCTTATACAGAGCTCGTTAAAAAATACAAGGAATTGGATCCGTCGGCAGACAGAAACATTGTTGTGAAAAAAATTAATGCATTGCGTACGGTTTATAAGAAAGAACTGTCAAAAGTTAACAATTCGGCAAAATCCGGGAGAGGTGCGGAAGACATCTATAAACCTACTTTGTGGTACTTCGACCTTCTGCATTTTTTGAACAACCAGGACTCTGCAAGACTTTTTCACTTTTATCGCTAAACAACCGATATATAACAACAACACTACTTCCTTCATGGCTAAAGCTTATTTAGAGGTCGATAGCGGTCGACAACGAATATTTGACAAGAAATTGTTACGATTTATCGTAGCGTGTAAAAAATACTCACACTTTCGATTCATTGGAACAATAAATTTGTCAATCACATCGTAACGATTTATCGTAGCGTGTAAACCTGCCTTAAAGGTAGAGTGGTAAGTAGTGGAATTCAAATCGCACATGAGCAGTCCAACGTGCTATTGGTGACTGTCCGGGATCCATCTCTAGGGGAACCTTAGACAACCTCGTAATTTTTAACTACGGTCCGATTACTATGTTAACAACTAATCTAGCACAGCACTCTCCCAAACTTCCACGCCATACCAATGTGTTAAAATTTGAGGCTGCAACGGATTTAACGTGCACCGCCCCCACGTATACGACAGTCAGTTTGAATCAGATTTCGAACTCGCAACCCTCCGTTTACTATAATTCGCGACTACCATCTGGTCTACCACGCAAAAGTGTTGCTTATAGTACCAGTTGACCACTTGGATTGGTGGTCAGGGTGTTGGCATTGAAGAGATATGAAAGTAGGGGAGCAATGGTAACCTTTTTTCAGCGTGCGGCACCGCTGCGGCACCGAAGCCCAACTATGCACACATAACCATGAAATGACGCAAGTACTCATTTCGCGCCATTTGCGATAAATATTCTATCGAAGAAAACGTGTTTATTTCGCTTACTTGGAGTACAAAAAGTATATTTTGAAACAAAATAGACGTTACTGGATACAACCATTTATTAATTATTATTTATATTCCATTTATTTATGAAAACAAGATACTTCAGACCGAAGACGCGTGTGCGGCGAGCTGCAGCGCCGTGTGCAACTGCGGTACAAATTGGACACGTTGGATGTGCGGCTCCGCAGCGGCGCCGGAGGCATGTGTGCACTACTCCATTGGATCTAATGTATCTCAGACCGCACTTGCGTTGCGACAGCGGCGCTGCACGTTGAAAAACCGGATGTGTGCACCAGACCTTAAACTGCTTTTTTCTTGCAGGTGGAAATGAGCATTTGGCGTCGGATTGGTCCACGGGACGAGAGGACACGCCCATCGACTGGTTCGTCATCTGATTGGTTCGAGTGACATAACAGACTGCCGATTTGGTACAGCTTCAGTATACGTTATACCAGGGCTAGAAATACCCGGGTGCACAGATGCGCAGTGCACATGAAAATAAAATTGCGCATCTAATTTTTTCCCACTGGTACACGCAGTGCACATAAAGTTTAAAAAAAAGGAAGGGGGGGGGTTATGTTAGTTTGATGTTTGAACAAAATATATATATATTAGTATCGACCTCTCTTGCTAAAGGAAAGTAATCAAAATTCCTAAATACACACTATGCGAAAACAAAATCGCTGGGCCGCAACAGGTTTATACAGGAGTAAGGTTTACTTGTGCCACTGCCACCAGAACTTTTCGATGATAGAAACATTTTCTAGGTGGCTCTATGGAAGCGACTGTCGCGACAACCGTGCGCCAGTGAAAGGAGAATTTAAATGTTCAAATATTTTTATTTATTATCTACTACTAATCTATATAAACATACCCAACTAATAAAGTAGTTTACATTACATTAATACTCTTATATTAGGTTTTTTTTTAATGTGCACCTAAAATATAACTTGTGCACCTTGTGCACCTGTTTTAAAAAATCTATTTCGAGGCCTGCCTTATACGTTCGGTGGCAACGGTCTTGGCGTTTTTTTTTTTTTTTTGCGACCTTTTAGTAGCGAGTTAAGGCAGGTTAAAGCAACCCATTTGTATTAGGTTATAGCGGTTTCTATGGTTGCGTTACCCCACCCCCCCACCCCCGGCAAGTGGAAAGTTAAAATTTTCATTTTGAATATTCTAAACAGTTCTTTCCATATCCGTTAAAGTGTCATTTTGTTTCATTGGTTCATTTGAAACAATTGAAATTCATTTGAAAGTTACCGTGACGTCACAATCTCGTGTGAAAATATAAAAGATATATTCAATTTAAATGTTTTTTATATAAAGAAAATCATATTTTTAAGTATGGATCAAAAGTGAAATTTTCCGCAGATTTCAAATCCGCTGAAATTTTTACTCTATCTTTAACGGTCTAGCAGATAGGGGAAAAAATATAATTGACTCCAGTTAAAAATTGTTCGTTTTTATCGTCTGGCAGAAAAATTATTCATCCGCGCTCCGGAAACTAAAACAATAAATTTAGAATCTGTGATCTCTTCTTTGCTGTAGCATTCAATAACGATTACATTTCATTAAATTCATTTTAAAATGTTCTAGATTGAATTTCAAAATTCGCCGCGACCCAAAAATTGCAAAAAATTCGGACTACCTGTGTGCTAAAATCTCATTGCTGTAAGTGCCATAGAATCGTCAGGATTTTGCGCGCAAAGAGACAAACACTTTCTTTTATAATAGTAGAGATTAATTTGGATACATGATCGAGTAACTATACGTTTTCATGTGGAAGACTTCATTCATTTTCCCAGGATCAAACTGCTAAATCTTTAAATTCAACTCTAGACCGCAGATAGCAGAAGTGTTTTACAGCATGCTATATTTTCCATAGTAATTGGTAATTTTTAATTAATGTAATTTTTAATTGATATAATTTTTAATTGATATAATTTTTAATTGATATAATTTTTAATTGATATAATTTTTAAGTAATATAATTTTTTATTAACGTCTTACTAGAGCAACACAACGGGCTATTGACGACGGTCTGGGATCAATACCCTAAGGGAAAGATCCGAGGACCATAGAAATGGACATCAAATATAAATCTTTGTGAAGTGGCACTGCTGCAGCTCTTGAGCGATATTTTGTTGAAATGAATTTCTATTATTTGAATTAAATATTGCCCATTACTGAGAACGGAAAAAAGTTGGGAAACATTGAAGTTCGGAAAAATTTTAAAATATGATTGTTAAGAAGAACGACAAAAAAAATTGCAATGGCTTTTGCACTACTTGGCTAGCACCCATTTACTGCATTTTCGATCAAAGGAAATTTTATTAAATTACGTCTCAATGCTCTTACACGGTTTCCTACGATGTCACAGTAGAAATCGAAAATATCGCAAACTGGTGCAAAAATGCTATACCAAAAAAATATTGATAGGAAAACTGGCTGCAATAATACGCTGTTTGTTATTTTTACACGAAATTAACTTAAAAACTCAAAATCGACTTCTGTTATAGACATCTCACTATCACATTTTGTAATTTTGTCGTACACTATAACGCAATGCATGTCATGTGGGTTATATGGGATAGATAAAACAAGCATTCCTATTTTGTCCAAAGTAAATCGTAGAAGCTATAAATATGTCAAAATAGAGTATAAAAATTATTTTCCATTCAGGGTTTTTTTTCTTCTGTATTTGCATTTTCTTCTGTATTTGCATTTTCTTCTGTATTTGCATGTTCTTCTGTATTTGCATTTTCTTCTGTATTTGCATTTTCTTCTGTATTTGCATTTTCTTCTGTATTTGCATATGATAGAGAGAAGTGATTTTCTGAAATCACTTTTTATCATCGTTCAACCATTCCAACGCAGGATATTTCTTCTAGTAGCTTCTAAAAATAAACCATATGGGGGGTAAGCCACTTAGATTATTGCCCCATGGGGAAAGCTGACCAATCCGACAATCATCGTAATTGTGTGTTGTTACTGTTCTCTGCTTTGCTGCACCATATTTTATCGTTGCAAAAAAAATTGACTCTAAAGGCTGCTACACACTAGGCCAGTAATTTAGTCGAGTAGCGAGTGATTTAGTAGCTCTACTAAACGAGAAAACGCCAAGTGGGGGAGGGGTTGTTCACACAAGGTTTAGTTGGTGTTCGAGTGTCGACTGCTAAAGATGTTGCGGAGAGCGAAGCTGAATCGCGATGAAAAAGATGATATGAAATAGAGGACATATATAGATGGATGTATCATGTATACATATTTGCGTTCGAAGTAAATAGAAGCGATGAAAAAGTAAAAACGATAAAAAAAAAATTATTTTCCGTACACTCAAATGAAGCTAGCATTCTTTTACTGAAGAGAAGTGACTAGACATATCATTTTTCAATCAAAATTTAATTCAACCGGAGCAACACCGGATAATTATATATAATTCCTGCTAGTTTAAAAATACATACAAAATACTTTCCTAATGTTTTAAATTTTTTGTTTGATTTCCTTCTCGTGAAACTCTGGTATTCCCATCGCTTTTTCAAACTCATCGATTGCAACTGCCTTCTATGCTTTATCTTTGTACAGGGAAGACTTCACTTTCCATAAGCACTCCTGTTCCACATAAGCAGTAACAAATTTGACCGTAGTATCATCACTCCAACGAATCATGTTGCCGATAAAACTGTTAATTTAAGAGAATAAAAAACGTTAAACATTTAGACAAAACAGATTTATTAACTAAAGAAAAATAATGAATTTAAATTCCAGCGATGAAAACGATCTGAGAGACAGACGATCAACAAACTGCTGCCAAAATTTAAAACTCATATTTAACAGGCATACTTTAACAAAAAACATACACAAGAAAGAGACCTCGCGGAATGAAAACGAATAACTAATGAACTCTACTAAACAGACGTGTTCACACCTGTCTAGTGGCGAGCTAGTGGTTAGTCGAATGGGGTGGACGGCGCAACTCGACCCCCTACTATCCATTTGACTGGATCGAGACTACTAAATCGTTATACTAAACTACTCGACTAAATAGTTTGTCCCAACACGTTTAGTAACTAAATCACTTGCTACTCGACTAAATTACTGGCCTAGTCTGAAGCAACCTTTTGAAGCAATTATCGTCGTACTAGTACAATGTTTGCCAGATACTTCTTGCGCCCTATTTTTTTTTATTGTGCAGAAATTAAATGTTCTCCGTTTTCTAATATAACAATCCAGGAGAAATCGTTATTCTTGTTTAAAACATGAATGGGAATACTTGCGAATGTTGTTTAGTGAGATGGTGAATGCATGAACTCTCATAAAGTATTTTTTGACTTATTTCAAAATAAGATTTCAATTTTTTCTTTTTTCTTGTCCGCTATTATTTTGACGGTAGTTTTCACTTTTTTTAACATTTAAAGTAAATTACTGGTATTAGGAAAATAAATTTTGATTTCGTAAAGAAATACTTTAAAAATCGCTCGAAATGAATTACACTCTATAACAAAAAAATCGAGGCACAAAGAAGGAATTATCCGATTGCTTTGAAAGTTCGTATGTAATAATGTTTTGACCAAATATGCAAATGATTAAAATTTGGTGTCCAATAAATGAATAGTGCGATCTCCAGAGCATCGGAACTGCGCATCCAGCTGATGTTTATAAGTTGTTCTTGAACTGTTGTTAAAAATTTCTGCTGCATTGCGATGTAGAATACCTTTCAACGACAGAAAAAATGCCTCGCCGCAGGATTCGAGCTCATTACGAGCAACTTTCAGAGTTTGAAAGAGGTCGTATCATTGGATTGAAAGAGGCAGGTTGGACAAATCGGAGAATTGCTCGTCATGTGAGTCGAAGTGATGCAGCGGTTAGAAGTTGCTTGCAAGAGTGGGTGAACAATGGCAGATTTCAGCGTCATGACGGTAACGGTCGATGTAGGGCCACAACAGATCGCGAGGACAGAGTGATTGTCAGATCAGCTGTCACAGCGCCTGATTCATCGCTATCAACCTTCAGTCGTGCGACCCACACACGAGTGTCCACCATGACCATTCACAGACGGCTGAGAGAACGAAATCTACGCTCGTACCGACCGTTACGCCACCTGCCACTCACGCCTGCACACTGTCGAGCCAGATTACAGTGGTGCTTGGCTCGATTAGGCTGGAATGATGCTGACTGGGGACGTATAGTCTTTAGCGACGAATCCCGCTTCCAACTGTGTCCTGACGATCATCGAACACTTGTCTGGAGACGCCCAGGGCAGCGTGCCGATCCTGCTTTCACTATTACACGCCACACGGGCCCTCAACAAGGAGTGATGGTCTGGGGTGCCATTTCCTTTGATAGCCGGACCCCTTTGGTCGTCATTAGAGGTACACTTAATGCACAGCGGTACGTTGACGACATTCTGACACCTGTTTTGCTACCGCTCCTTTCGCAGTACCCTGGGCTTATTTTTCAGCAAGACAATGCCATACCACATACGGCACGTGTTGCTATGAACTGTCTTCAAGCTTGTCAAACACTTCCTTGGCCAGCCAGATCACCAGATCTCTCTCCCATAGAGCATGTCTGGGATATGATGGGAAGGCGACTGCATCCGGTAGGGAATGTTGATGACGTAGTCCAACAATTGGAGCAAATTTGGCAAAAAATATTGCAGGAGACCATCCGAGAGCTTTATCGGTCTATGCCACGCCGTGTGGCAGCTTGCATCCAGGCTAGAGGCGGGTCAACATCTTATTGAGCTCGTTACTGTAACTCTGAAATAAATCATTCAATTGTTCTGAAATTTTAATCATTTTCTATTCTGTACATAATTTTCCTATCCACCAATTTTTGTCTCCATCGGACAACTCCTTCTTGGTGCGTCGATTTTTTTGTTATAGAGTGTAGTTGTTTTACTTAATAACCCTTATAAAAATATTATTCAGTTCCATTGAACTCTAGAGATTACTACGGACAAACGAAATTTTGTTTCCATAAAAAAAATTCTATATAATTCTATAAAAAAGTTCTATAGACAGGTAAGGCCCTGAAACAAAACATTTTAGAGGTTTCTGCAGGCATTCTATAGATATTTTTATAGACTTTCAATAGAGGTTATTTTATGGAGCTTAAGGAAAAGGGGACATAATTCTATAAGAATTTATAGACATCATTGTAGAAATTTTAATATAATTTCATAGACATTTTTCGTAAAGGAAGGCAAATGATAATCCGCATTTCAAGTAAATCTGTTCCTTTCTAGGAAACAAACCGATAGCTTGTGAAGATATAAACCGGATAGGATATAGTATGTAGTTTTCACTTGTAAGGATATAAACCGAAACAAATCAAACGTAAGTATTGAGAAGAATACATTTTAAAGCGTTACAGGAAGAAAGACTAGGATTCGGGTGATGTAAGAACGAACTCAAATCTTGAACCTTCATAATGAACACATTACCCTCTGTTTTATGTATTTTTAATTCCGTATTTTCTTATATTCCCAGAACGTTTACTGATGTTTGCAATTTTACTTGTTTCATCTATACAGTGTGTTTCAAATATATCAAGCCAAATTTATAAGGTTGGTAGACGGGCGAAAATAAACATTTTTTGTTTGAGAATACGTCTGTAAATTCCGCGTTTATGTAGTAGAGGGAGCTTTTCAGGTCAGTTAGTACCTTCATTTCTGTGGCGTAAATCGTCTTTCCAATCTAATATTTTCAACGGCACATATCGCTACATATTCAGAGCTCGAAGATGTGCATGTGATGTAGTGTGAATCCGAATGGAAACGGACGAGCTGCTCAAAGGTCATACAGAGGTCAGAATGAACTCAAAGGTTCCTGGTTTTAATTCGAGGTATGGTGCATGTTTGACCGTCCTGAATCAATGTGTTTCCTTTACAAATGTCTATTTTAGCCCTCTGCCACCCTTTAAAATGTGGCCAGATATTTTCCATACACCCTGTATACATGAGGTTAACACAGCAAGAGTGGCTTAACATACCCAATGGAGATCAAAACGATTTTCTTGGCACCATTCCTTAAAAATATTTTTAATTGCCCACAATACGATTTGAGATTCTGAACATTTGTTTTTCAGTTGTTGATGTTGTCGTGGGGGCCATATATGGCCCAATTGGGGGTGCCATTGCCCCGGAGGGTTGGACTTCTTCATACATGACACATCCGTTTTACAGGAAGGTCACTTTCACACATCCATTCACTCACACATATCGTAATTTAGATCCCAATCAGAGGCCGATAACCCCTGATCAGGTACCCCCAAAGGTATTGATTTGGTATGGGAACATGGGGACTTTGTGACCACGACCTATGTAACGTGCCCCAGCCAACATTAGCGAACACGACGGTCTTTAGCCAGATCTAAGCTCCAATCTCGCAACCGTCAGAATTTAAGGCTCCGCTGAGGACAGAACCCACAACCCTTCCGATGCGAGCCCGACGCTCTAGTGACAGAGCTAATCAACAGTATGCAATTTTGTATTTTTAGAAGACTAGAACATGCAAGGTTCAAAAAACAAATAAAAAGTCTTAATAAAATGTAATAAAATTTTCGGACTTTGCGGGTTACTCTCTCTTGCTCTCATAGCATCATACGTCTTAGTATAATTACTAATTAACATTACTGAAGTGTGCAGCTTTTGCACCTATTTGTTGAAAGAATACGTGAGACCAGTACGAGTGCAAGTACTTAAGCTTTACAGGTTTTATTTTACTTCGCTTGGAGGTACGAAATGTGCATATCGATGCATATATTCATTGTAAATGGATATAAATGACATGCGAATAGTGAGTAATGACACAGCCATCAATAGATAAAATAATGTAACGCAGATGTTATTCTGGGGTCTGCTAGTTTATTTTAAACCATCAAAAACATCTGGCGTTACTTGAATTGAATTGATTGACTGTAGTTTGAAAAAGCGACCAGTATAATCAGTTTCTAGTAACACCTTTCACAGAAATGCCTTACATAGAAAATATAATGCGTTTCACAGAAAATGGAAACATCATTCAAGAGTTATAAAAATATTTTTAACACCAATTTTGATCCAAATTGTACGCATGCCATATCCATCATATAATCCACTTCACATGAATCCCACGCTGTTGTAAGTCTAAACTACAAAGGTGTCTACTACTAAAGTAGACTTTGAGTCTTGGAGTGATTATTGAATGGGACATTCATAAATTCTAAAGTTTGTTTCCTGAAAAATTCTAATAGTAGTGAATTTGCGGGGAATAATCTTGCTCACCGTTTTAAAAATCTATACTTTTTAACTTGAAGTACGCTTGCACTGGGAATGTGATAGTCCCGAATTTCATCCTCAATAAAAGAACGATGCAAATCAATTTGATTCCATATGCATGATTAATTTTTATAGCAATTCCGCGTTAAAATTCAAAATTACATTTTGTGACTCGGGAAATAAAAGCCAAAACGCTTGGTTTTAAGGAAGACAGTTGAATTTATATCGCATTGGTAATTTTGGTAATTTTTAATTTACGTCCTACAAGAGCAACACTGCGGGTTATTGACGACAGTCCGGGATCAATCCCCTAAGGGAAAGATCTGAGGACGACACCACGTAATTATGAACCACGATCAGATGACTGGAGAACACCAGAGCTGGCACCCCAATCTCCAAACTTCCACACTAATCCAACGTGAGGACTTTCGGCCACGGCAGATTTAAGGAGTACAAGCCACCTCTACACCATACGCTTACAAACATCCATGCACTGCCCCGGATTTGAACCACGAAACATCCGATCTCGAGGCTCACACCTTAATACCCGTTCGGTTGGCCGGCTATATCGCACGGGAACAACGCAATAGGCTATTGGCGACGAATAGGGATCAATTCCAAAGGAAAAGATACGAGAACAACTACTAGTAATTTTGATCCGCGGACAGAGGGCGAGATCAATCTCCTTCCAGGCAAACCACTCTCCAAACTTCCACAATGTGCCAACATGAGGTTATTTGAGATCACGACAAATTTAACGTAACGTACCTCACGTACACGACGGTCTTTGACTGGATTGTCTGAAACTCGCAGTCTTTTGCTGTTTATATGCGACACTACCAATTGGAATAAAGCAGCGACGCTTATTTTCAAATTAAATTTTTGAATAGAATCAGGCAAGCATAACCGATTACCATGTTTCAAAAAGTAGTGGGTCGATTTGAAGTCATTTAACAATATATATATATATATATATATATATATATATGTAGGAGTGAAACTACTAACCTCCCCAGTCCTCACCAACAGCGCCCTCTACCTCCTATGGGCTGCGCGAGCAGCGAGCGACAGAGAAGGAAGTCAAACATAAAAGAGGAAGGTTATTCCTCGGATGTGCTGAAAGGACTTACTTGAATGAGCAAGACGTGCTCACCGATGTTTGTGGTTTGTGCCAGACGGGCATAAAGTATATTTTTCTGTATATATTCATCTGTAACTATTCATCAGCTTCACCTCAATCATTAATTAAATCTTATTTACCGGAACTGTGTGTGAACTCAATTATTACAAAATGGGAGCTCGGAAGGGATGCACGGACATTCCGGTGTGAAGTAGGTGTTTTAATGATAGTTTTAAAACAGGTGAATTAAATGCTGAACTTTGTGTGCGTGTGCTCTGAACTGTTCTGTGGATTCTCTGAACTGTCTGAGTGATTCTTCTGTGGATTAACCCCCTGGACAGCAATCATCATAAAAACGTGGATACAGTGAATATCACCTGGAACTCTGATCTTCCGGACAGCAATCTTGTAAGTACAATTTTTGAAAATGACATTCTTACAAAGAGCACGAAAGATTGATCTCCTAAATCTCAGCGATGAATTAGGATTAATTGTACAACCTGGTGCTAAAATCCCTGAGATAGTGGAACTTATTACTAAAGATGATAAGTACGAGGAAAGATTTGCGAAAATTCGCTTAGAAGTTATCTCTGCCGAACGACAAGAGACAGAAAATCGAGAATTTGAATTGAGAAAATTAGAACTTAAAGCGAAAGTAAAGACTGATAGTCATGTTTCTTCAACAGTCCCGAAAACGCAAAACTTGTTAAAATTAATGCCTCATTATAATATGGGTAGCGATATTAGTGTCTATCTGTCATTGTTTGAGAGACAGATAAATCGTATTGAAATTCTCAAGGAAGATTGGGTCACGCATTTACTCCCATTACTTCCATTAGAAATTATCAATATTGTTGCCAGAGAACCCGATCCAGATGCTAACGAATACAGTCATGTTAAAACATTGCTTCTAAAACGTTTCAAGTTAAGCCCTGAACAATTCCGACAAAAATTTGTTGCCCATAAAAAAGAACCGTCTGCCTCTTGGCGCGATTTTGCTTTTGAACTGGAAAATTATTTTGATGAATGGACATCCGGATTAAGCGTCAAAACTTTCGAAGATTTAAAACAACTTTTGGTTTCGGACCAACTGAAACAGAAAATACCCTCAGAAGTACGTGAACACTTTATAGATGAGCTGCCAAAAATTAAAAATATCGAGGAACTAGTGAACAAATTAGATGATTATGAGACTGCGCGTCGTAATTTCAAAAAAGAAACTAACCGAAGCACGTATGAAAATATCAATAAGAAGCCATTTATCAAGGTTCATGAAAACGCAGCATCAGTCGTTCGTGCTCAACCAATTGATTACAAATCAAAATATAAGTACAATTATGGTATTAAGCACGAAAATAGAGCAAAAATACGTTGTTTTAATTGTAATTTATACGGGCACAAAGCCTTTGAATGTTTAAATAAGAAAGAAGGTCCGAAATGCTCAAAGTGTTTTAAGTTCGGACATATTTCTACTTCTTGTGACCAAACAGATGTAAATAAAGCTCTAATTACTAGCAATAACAATCGTAAAAGTAAAATCGAAACAACTGTGATAATTCAAGATTTTAAAATAAATGCTCTATTAGATACTGGATCAGAATTGTCCATGATCAGTTATGAATGTTATATTAAAATTGGGTCTCCAAACTTATCCTTTAATAATGTATCATTAACAGGAATTGGAAGTGAAAATATTTCTCCATTAGGATTTTTTCATACTAAGATATCTTTTGATAATTGTTCTGTTGAAAGTGATATTTATGTGCTAAAAAAACTGTGTTCTGAAACTATTATTGGAACTGATGTGCTCAACAAATTGAATATTTCCTTAAATGAGAACGGTGTAGAAATTAGGGGTATGAGAAATACATTTCATGTGAGCTATGTAGCAATAAAATCTGATCACACTTTCGTTTTATCAAACCCCAAGCCTCCCTGCATTCAAAAAAGAATATCCTCTGTGTTTAAAGTCATGACCCCCCCCCCCCCCCCCGCACGATTCCAGCTGTGAGCATGTTATGACTAATCCGAACTCTGCACTTGAGAAAGACTTTTTATTTTGTGTTAGCGATGCAATCCATTTGAACGAAATTGATCTATCTGGTATTATGAGTAGTAAACACAGACAGGAAGTGGTATCACAAATTCAAAATTACGAGCCGCGAAAAATAAATAAAACGGATTTCAAAATGAGTATAGTTCTGAATGATGAAATTCCAGTAACGGAAAGACCACGACGTTTTGGTTTTGCGGAGCAAAAAATAATAAACGATCAAGTTCAATATTGGCTTTCTGAGGGAATTATTCAAAACAGTTTTTCAAATTATGCTGCACCTGTTGTACTGTGTAAAAGAAAGACGGCTCGCATCGGCTCTGTATTGACTACAGAAAACTAAATAAGAAAGTCATTAAAGATAAATACCCTCTCCCTTTAATAGAAGACGTTCTAGATAGATTGGAAACATCAAATGTTTTTACTTCACTCGATCTCAAAAATGGATTCTTCCATGTGGAAATCGAAAAGGCTAGCAGAAAATACACCGCATTTGTTACTCATAACGGACAGTATGAATTTGTTAAAGCTCCATTTGGTCTGTGTACATCTCCAAATGTATTTATGCGATTCGTTAATAATGTCTTCAGAGAACTAATTCATGACAACACGGTCGTAGTTTACTTAGACGATATTATTATTCCTTCACAGGATGAAGCAGAAGGCTTAGAAAAACTGAAACGCGTTTTAAAAGTCGCCGCGGACAATGGTCTAGAACTTAATTTCAAAAAGTGCCAATTCTTAAAAAGAAAAATAGAATTTCTCGGATATGTAATTGAAAATGGTACAATTCAACCATCACCCAGTAAAACTGTGGCTGTAAAAAATTTTCCTATCCCTAAATCGGTAAAACAAGTGCAATCATTTCTAGGATTGACGGGATACTTCCGTAAATTTATTCCACAATACTCGTTAATCGCTAAGCCATTAAGCGACTTATTACGAAAAGAAAAAGTATTCACTATTGGAGTGGAACAATTAGAATCATTTAACAAACTGAAGGACATTTTGTCTCATAAACCTGTTTTACATATTTTTAAACAGGGAGTACCTCTGGAATTGCATACTGATGCAAGTAGTCTCGGATTTGGATCTGTATTATTAATGAAAACCGATGATGGAAATTTACACCCGATACAATACATGAGCAAAAAAACAACACCCCAACAGGGAAAATATTGCAGTTACGAGCTCGAAGCGTTGGCAGTAATTGAATCTTTAAAGAAATTTAGGAACTATTTGTTAGGTTCAAAGTTCAGGATTGTAACTGACTGCGCTGCTTTCCAGAAAACACTATCAAAGAAAGAGCTTGCTCCAAAAGTAGCTCGTTGGGCTTTGTTCCTAGAAGAATTCGATTACGAAATTGTTCATAGATCAGGAACTTCCATGAAACATGTAGACGCTCTTAGTCGTAACGCCGTTTTGGTCGTTACACGAGCACAAGACGAATTAACAACTAAAATATTATCTGCTCAAAATGAAGACGAACAGATAAAATTAATAAAAACCTTAGTTGAGAAGGGTGAAGAAAAGGGTTACTTTGTTAAAAACGACATTTTGTATAAATTTGAAAACGGAAGAGATCTTGTAGTAGTACCAGAAGCACTACAAAACGAAATTATACGGAAAGTGCATAAAAATGGTCATTTTGCTACCGCAAAGACAGAAAAAATGCTAGAGCAAGAATTTTATATCCCTAAAGTACGAAACAAAATCGAAAGTGTAATAGCTAATTGTGTAGATTGTATTCTGTATAATAGAAAGCATGGTAAGGGTGAAGGCTTTTTGAATCCTATACCAAAAGAATGCATTCCATTAAGTACTTACCATATAGATTTCATTGGACCCCTTCCGTCTACAAATAAACGATACCAACATATTTTTACTGTCGTAGATGCGTTTACAAAATTCACTTGGTTCTACCCTGTAAAATCGCCATCCTCACAGGAAGCTGCTGATAAATTAAAATTACAGCAAACGGTATTTGGAAATCCTGCCAGGATAATTACCGACAGAGGTTCTGCCTTTACTGCAAATGAGTTTGAAACTTACTGCACCGATGAAGGAGTAGAACATGTGAAAATCACGACTGGAATCCCCAGAGGAAACGGACAGATTGAACGAATGCACAGGATACTAATACCTGTTTTGGCAAAGCTTTCTCACGAAGATCCGGCCAAATGGTTCAGATATGTGTCCAACGTACAACGCGTGATCAACAGTACACCATCAAGAAGTACCAAGTACACCCCATTTGAACTGATGTTGGGAACGAGAATGAAAAACAAAGAAGACGTGAGAATCAACGAAGTACTGAATGAAGAGTATTTAAATCATATGATGCTTGAACGTGATGAGATGAGGAACGACGCTAAAAGAAACATCCTACAGCTACAAGAAGAAAATAGAAGACAGTTTAACAAGAAGAGAAAGAAACCCCATCTCTACAAGCTGAATGACTTAGTTGCCATTCAAAGGACTCAGTATGGGACCGCCTTAAAACTGAGAGCCAAGTTTTACGGCCCTTACAAAGTCACGTCTGTCAAACTCAACGACCGGTATGATGTAGAAAAGGTCGGATGCCATGACGGACCTAACCAGACATCTACCGCTGCCGACCATATGAAACCATGGTCGAATAACCTGCGCTAGTGAATGTACATAGAACAAGATACCTTCTTTCATTTTTTTTTCTTTTGTATTTTTCAGGTTCATCTTTCTGTATACCTTTCATTTGATGTGTTGTGGAGTTGCCAGTCGAGGACGTCTGTACGCAGGACGGCCGAAGCTGTAGGAGTGAAACTACTAACCTCCCCAGTCCTCACCAACAGCGCCCTCTACCTCCTATGGGCTGCGCGAGCAGCGAGCGACAGAGAAGGAAGTCAAACATAAAAGAGGAAGGTTATTCCTCGGATGTGCTGAAAGGACTTACTTGAATGAGCAAGACGTGCTCACCGATGTTTGTGGTTTGTGCCAGACGGGCATAAAGTATATTTTTCTGTATATATTCATCTGTAACTATTCATCAGCTTCACCTCAATCATTAATTAAATCTTATTTACCGGAACTGTGTGTGAACTCACTTATTACATATATATATATATATATATATATATATATATATATATATATATATATATATATATATATATATATCATTCTCATATTTTTCAATGAACTCGTCTGGATGATGTGGAGGGCACGTGAGTTAGTGAGAATAGCATTTAACTGCTGCTGTAGAAGGTAAGTAATCATTCTTGCACTTTTGCGAGTGATGGGAAAGGCTGTTGATCTAAGCGAATTTGATAGTGGGCAGATCGTAATGACCCGAAGACTCGGAACGAGTATCACCGAAACTGCACGACTGGTAGGTTGCGCACGGTCTACCGTTGTTAGTATTCATCCAAAGTGGATAAATGACGGTGACACCAGCAGTAGACGCCAAGGTGTCGGTCGTCCACGCGTCATCAAAGAAAAAGGGCGTCGGAGACTGTCCCGCTTGTTAAAGCAAAATCGTCACGAGACAGTAGCTCAGCTGACAGCCCACTACAATGCAGGTCCAAGAGCAAGTGCTTCGGAACACACAGTTCAGCGGATACTGCTGGATATGGGTCTGTGCATCAGACGTCCCACTCGTCTGCCTCTGTTGACCAAGCGTCATCGTCAACTACGCCTACAGTGCGTCCGGTAACATCGAGACTGGACCATGCATGAGTAGAAGAGTTGCATGGTTAGATGAATCCCGATTTCTTATTCATCCCGTCGACGGTCGTGTCAGGGTACGCCGTAAGCCAGGCGAACAGTTGCTCTCCTCATGTAGAGCAGGTCATACACAGGCTGGTGGTGGCAGTATTATGATTTGGGCGACGTTCTCATCGGCGACTATGGGACCCGTAGTGGTGACCATGGTAGAACAGACCATAAACGCTGCGAACTATCTGAACATCGTTGCGGATCAGTTGCACCCTTACATGGCGTTTGTCTTCCCAACTGGAAATGGAATCTTCCAGCAGGACAACGCCCCATGTCGCAAGGCTCGGATTGTGTTGGAGTGGTTCGAGGAGCATTCTGACGAATTCCACTTAATGTCCTGGCCACCTAACTCACCGGATATTAATCCGATAAAGCACATTTCGGATGTCATGGAGCGGCAGCTCAGAGCTAAAACACCACCATGTCCGAATATCTCGACTTTGCGTGACCGCTGCTTAGACATTTGGTACAACCTGTCTCCAGTCATGTACCAATAACTTGTTGCATCTATACGCAGGCGAGTTGCAGCTTTCTTGCAGGCCAAAGGAGGCGCAAGGGGTTATTGAGTAGGTGATCATAATGTTTTGGCTCTTCAGTGTATATTGACATATAGTGTCGATGAATTTAAATTGTAATTACGACAATTACTAGCATTAATTTAGGTATCTTAAAATAATAAACATTGTATATCATTTCTATATTTGTTTCTTGAATTATTCTCGTTTATTTTTTTTGGCGTGTATTATTCATAGAAATGATTTCGCTTGATTATACTGAATGCATATTTTCTTTTCAAAGGGAAAACAATTAAAATTTCAACTATCCATTATATTTTTTCTCAAATATAAAAACGAAGACTTTACATTGTTGGAATTTTAGACACACACATTATAAGAGAAACAACAATTTACACATCCATAACAATGTTTTATTTAATTATGTTCTGCGAATATTATCAAACAAAACTACTCATTTTCTTATGCTAGCAAACATTGTGATTTCTTAGCGACTTACTTTCGAAAACGAGTAAAATATGGATAAACCTGAGATTATTGCAGGGTTATTACTGTGTCCTTGGATTTGGGCACTTTTTCAGTTACTTATCATTGGTAATACAACTTACGTTATACTATTGACTGCGTACTTGCTGTTGCTAATGGCTTTCAACTGCGATGAGGAAAGACATATAGATACAGTGTTGATAGAAAATGGAAATATTAAAGGAAATGAAGAAAATCTGGATGTGGAATTAGTAGAAGATGGAGAAATTGAAAAAAAGAATAAAAAGGGAGATATGGATTTGGTTGAAGTAGATATTAAAGGAAAGGAAGAAAAGATAGATATAGATATGGTTGAAGAAGAAGATATTAAACGAAAGGAAGAAAATATAGATATAGATATGGTTGAAGAAGAAGATATTAAAGGAAAGGAAGAAAAGATAGATATGGATTTGGTTGTAGAAAGAGATATTAAAGGAAGGGAAGTAAAGAAGGATATGGATTCTGTAGTACGAGATATTAAAGAAAAGGAAGATAAGAAAGATACGGATTTTGAAGGAGATTTTAAAGGAAATGAAGAAATGATTGATATAGATATGGTTGAAGAAGGAGGTATTAAAGGAAAGGAAGAAAAGAAGGATATGGATTTTGAAGAAGGAGATTTTAAAGAAAAGGAAGAAAGGATTGATGTGGATATGGTTGAAGAAGGAGGTATTAAAGGAAAGGAAGAAAAGAAGGATATGTATTATGAAGAAGCAGATATTAAAGGAAAGGAAGAAAAGGGGGATATGGATTTTGAAGAAGGAGATTTTAAAGGAAAGGAAGAAAAGATTGACATGGATAAGGTTGAAGAAGGAGGTATTAAAAGAAAGAAAGAAAATAATGATATGGACTTTGATGAAGGAGTTGTTAAAGGTAATGAAGAAAAGACGGATATGGATATGGATTTTGAAAAAGTATATATTAAAGGAAATGAAGAAAAGACGGATATGAATTTGGTTGAAGAAGGAGATATCAAAGAAAAGGAAGAAAAGAAGACTGTGGATTTGGTCGAAGAGGATTTTAAAGGAGAGGAAAAGAAGATGCATTTGGATTTGGAAGAAATAGATATTAAAAGAAAGAAAGAAATTATTGATATGGATTTCGTTGAAGAAGCAGATGTTAAAGGAAGGAAAGAAAACCCAAAACCTTTGCTTGGATCAGAAGGCCTAGAAGCATAGGATCAAGACATCAGTGGACAGCTGATTGCGATGAGCACAAACCTGGCATGGATTTCTTCTCGTGCTTTCGACATCGCTTAAATTGGTGCAATTCGAAGAAAAGAATTCAACATATACCATTGAGGTGCATTGAAGAAGGAAAGGAAGATGAAGAAAAACCTTCTGACAGCGTTGAAGCCGTTAGTTGCGATGCAGGCGCTGATGACAACATGATCCCGTCCACATCTGAGAAAACATCGCCAGAGCAAAAACGAATTGGACGCATACCGAAAATAAACAAACTGTTACAAAGAATAAAGAAAAATCTGTTCAAAAAGAAAAATGCTTAGACTTTTTCGATATTCAAACTATTAGTTTAAGTTTAATAATTTTAACATTCAAAAAGAAATCAAATCTTTCATAGAATCAAGAAAAACTATTTATAAACACTCTGGCTATTTCCGACTGTAGGAAACACTTAGTATTGAACTTTAAAAACAATAAAAAAGATTTATAATATCCTAGTCCAAACCTTTTGTGTTTTTAATTCATTGATCACATTTGTAATTATTAACTTTAAGATTATAAAAATACTATTCTCTCTATGAAAATCGCAATTCAATTTTTCACTGTTTGAAATTACCTGTGTTACATTTTAGAAACAACATTACCATTTTACTTTATTGTGAGACAAAATGACACGTTCAATGAACACTTGTGTAAAGAAAGCATTCCTAAAATATTATTTGTTACAAAAGAACAAAAAATTCTCATTCCTTTGTAATTTAACTAAAAGGCTTGATTTGACACTATTTAAGAAATGTCTTTTGAGTCATTTTAAGCACATAATTCAATTTAAGTTTACAACACCAGAGCTACACTGATAAGAATATACTACACTGAATAATTAAAGACGTAAAGAAATTTAAATCCTTAAACGACACATCAGTTTTTTATATGAATATGGCTATCCTTTGTTAAAAGCATTAATAAAAGACTTTTTATTTCGTTAAATGCATATAAGTTAAAAATGTATATAATACATAGTACAAATATGACTATACGATAAGTTATCATGCACACTATTTCATATTTAATAGTACCAGAAGAGTAACTATTATAATGACTATTATAATGGCACGATATACGACACTTGCAACTGACCAACCGGTATAGTAGTTAAGGAGTTAGACTCTAGATAGGAAGGTTCCTGGTTTGAATCCGGGTCCGGGCATGGATGTTTGTAAGTGTATGGTGTAGAGGCGACTGGTGCACATTAAATCTGTAGTGGCCGAAAGTCCTCACGTTGGGTTGGTGTGAAAGTTTGGAGAGTGGGGTGCTAACTCAGGTGTTGCTTCGTCATCTGACAGTGGTTCAGAATTACAAGTTGTTGTCCTCGGATCTTTCCCTTAAGCTTTGGTTTCCTAAGAAAGTGGAGCCGTTATCTAACAGCCGTGATACGTCATGAGGCCGCGGGCATAACTAGACGGCCGTCTAAACAAAAATCCTGAGGTGTCAACTTAGAAGGACAGAATACTTGGAGAATGGGCAACACAGACGGCTGTCGTGATTTATTTTATACGAGAAACAAAACAAAGTGTTTTTTTATTCTCTAGTTTAAAGTTTCTAACTTCGGGATCGTTGAAGGTAGAGTGAAAATTTCAACAGATTTCAAATCAGCGTCAATTTCTACGCCAGATCGATATCAAAAACAGTTTTGTTATTCAATTATTTACCATTTGATTATTTAATCATTTTTTAAATAATTAATTTGTCAGAGCGGCCCGAGCGATGTCTACTTTGCAAGACAATATGTGTAGTTGTGGCTAAGAACAGAGGGACACTGCTCACCAAATTTGGACATACACGTTTTATTTGTATAACATTAAATGAAGTTTACGATATCTACACCGCACCGTCCGGTGCTTAAAAAAAAACACGTCCACTCCAAGACCGCTGGTTCCACCGTCTCCTGGCGAACGACCCTCTGGTTTTCACCCCCTTCTTTTCATCCCCCGGGGTCGGGGCCAACCACCGAACACTCCGTAAGGGGAAGGGGTAATGCTTACTGAGAGAGGAATATAACAGGAGCCACAAGAACGACCGTTCTTATATGTGTCCATGACACCCGTCCGAAGATCGTAACATTCCTCCCTCCTTAAGCGTGAAATAGGCCCTAAGGCCTATTTCATAAGACGCAAGACATATAAAACATATTTACAAAACATAGCAGACAACAGCAGCAGAGTCCCTCATCGTCCGTTGTCTCCGTGGGCCGAATTCTTTATTTCCACTCTCCCCTGTTCTCCTGACCCGGGTGACCTTTACTGACACCCCCGCCAACCTCACTAGAGGAAGTCCCATTCCCCCCAACAGCAGTTCCTCCTTGTGTTGGCAGGATAACCTCACACCTCTCCACAAAGGTAGCAGGTACACCGGTGCCCTTCAAATCGTTGTCACCAACGAGCCAAATTGGAGTCTGTGTAAGATTGTTTGTGTCCCTAGTTGGCAAACATGCCTCAACAATACTCTCATGCATGAGTTTACAAACTAGGTTATGATCTAATTATCGACACTAATCTCTACACAAATTAAAACTAGGGGAAAGGAATATATACAAAAAATCTACAATCAACATAACCACTCTTACCAAATTACTTATTGCTTCAAAACCAATATGAATGCAGTACACAAAAATAACTACAAGTAAGAGTAAAAATACTGCACATCACAACAATATTTAAAAAAGAAAAATTACTGAAATTAACCAACTTCCCGACAGTACAATTTCCTCAGTGTTACGCACTTAAAAATATTAACACTTCCTGGCAACATAATTTCATGAGCGGTAAGCACTCCAATATTCATTTCACAAATCATAAATATTGCCAGTCTCCTACGAGATCCTCATTTACAGAAATCTCACTTATATGTACTTTATACTTAAAATGAAGAAATACATAAATACAGGAACTTAAACACATTGAAAACTAATTATATACAACATAATTCCTATTTCCAACATTCATTTATTTCGTAGTTCTCCAGGCCCTTAAGGACCACCTTTTACAAACCTATCAATTTCCTTAAAATCCAAATCGAAAACTGATAAATGAACTTTTTGCGATAATGCCACCACAGGAATGATAATCGCCTAATCCACCCCCTTTCTTGGGTACCGATCAATTGATTTAACTTGTTACTCTTCCCCCAATAAAAAGTAACCCCCCCACATTTTAGATTGAGGGTATCTCATGGTCTTTCGTACCACCCCTGCTCGCACTGAACTCCCGTGTAAATTTACCCTTCCTCTTGTCTTCTCTATCACCGCCTGATTATCCGTCAAAATCTCCGAAGCCCCTCCTAACCTTTCTGGACTGCGCTTCAAGAGAACTATTCGTTGACGAATCTTCCTCCGCAAACCGATCTCTCGACTATCCGTCTTTACTCCGCGTCGCTTAAATCCAGTGTCCAAGAACGACTTGGATAAAATCTCACCCTTATGTTTTTCCCTGTGCGACTTTGGCGTTTCAGACAAGCACTCCTTTACCTCCGATTTCCCGTTCTCTCCGAGACCCAAACTATCTTTCTCTAGCCCATGCTGCTTAACTCCCATATTGTCACCGAACGCCTTGGGCAAAATTTCACTCTCGTGTTTTCCCTCACACAACTGTGGATTTACGGAGAAGTGCTGGTTTCCACCCCCTTTCCGAGACCTTCGCCTTTTCCCATTCACGCGACTACATCTGTGACTCTCCCCCTCCTTGGAAGTAATAACTTCACCAGGAATGTCCGTTTGCTCCCTTCCCAATGAGTCCGTTGGGTCATCTACCTCGCCTTGTGTCTTTTTGTGACCTTCAGCCACCTCCCCCTGGGCCGCGAGAGCGTTTCTCTCCGTCTCTTCGCCCACGAGTTCTTTTTCCCGTTCCATGTCCTGCGAAGTTTCTGATTCCCCCTTCACATCCGTTGGGGTAGGGTCAGTTCTATTTTCCTGCCCTTTCCTCCCCTCCTGAGAGAGATCGCTCCTTTCCTTATCTTCACTAGTTCCTCCTTCCGTTCTTTCTACACCTTTCTCCAGCATTTCTAACACCCTCCATTTCATTTCATAAACGGACAATCTCTCTTCAGCCTTTTCCTGAGCAGCTTTATACCTTTTTTCGGCCAATATCAAATACCTTCTAGCCTCTGCCCTTGCTACTTTTACATGCCCCTCTACTTCTCCAAATTCCTTTCTCGGTTCTATTTGAGCCATTATCCGGCTACATTCCAACTCTCCTTCAGCATTTATCTGATCCCTTACCGCCTCTCTCCATTCCAATTGGGCTTCTCTCCAACCCCTTAGCGCCTCCTTTTCAGCTTCTCTTTTCTCTCTTAAAATCCTATCATTAACAATAGATGTCACGAACACTTCTACAAATTCTGCATCGTATGATTTAGAATCCTCTATTATTCTTTTCAATTGACATCTATTCGCATTTGAAGGAACGTCTTCCCCTATTTCAATTGCCACATATCTCATCTCCTCTATCCTCGCTCCCTCAAAATATGCCATGGTGATCCCCGTGTAAACACAATCAATTTTAATAATAACACCCAGCTTCAATAATTACTCAAGTAAATACACAAAGATTTTTCTAACATGCACTTTGATGTTCCATATAATTCCCCTAGTTACTCTATTAAATATGCAAACACTTTCAATAAGTAACTAATTATATTAAATACATCTGCATAATCTTACACTTTTATTTGCCCACAGTAATTCCTAAAAACTATTCCTTAGCTGATGTTCATTACACATTAAATCCTACAATCCATAGCCCCATCAAAATAAAAACACACCATAGCACAAATATAACAATCATCCCCACCCTGCTTCTCATACATATATGTGTTAATCCCCCCTGTGTATTTAATGGCTCACTGGATCAATTCAGAAGGGACTTACCCCAGTACCCTTCAAGGTATGAGTTGACTGCAGAAGGCGCACTTCCATCCCTCCTCGCTTGCGAATAACACATTCCTCAGACATCTTTCCGGTTGTACACTAACGTTAGACATCAGACGTTAACCATCTCAGATCAGCCTCACAGCTTTTCCATCGCAAAACGCTCGAACCAGCATTTTCCTTCCATCGCCCTAGTCGACACCAAGCGCATCTCCAGGATCACTCTTCCGACGTGGACGCCCCTCGGTCCAGGATCGCTGCTATTCCATCACACGGTATCCGGTCACGTCGATCGCTTCCTCCAACGCTCCTGGTAAGCACCCAACAATTTTCCGGGTTGCGAAAAGGATCCCTCTTCCCAGGTGATGACTGCAATGGTCCAGTGTCGAAGGTTCGCGTTGAGGATAGAATTCAATTCAGGAATTCTCTACAGCTGCTAGTGTAGTTCCCAGGATAGCTCCCTATCCCGAATCCAGCAACAGTCCAGTTGCTCTTCCGAAAATGGTGCAAGTATATACAGTCCAGCAACAATCCAGTTGCTCTTCACGAAATGGTGCAAGGCTATAGAATCCAGCAACAATCCAGTTGCTCTTCCTAAACCTCCAAAATGGCGCCGCGTCACCTCTTGCCGTTTGTTCTATACCATCACACAACTACACAACCCCACTTCTGACACCAATTATGTCAGAGCGGCCCGAGCGATGTCTACTTTGCAAGACAATATGTGTAGTTGTGGTGTGGCTAAGAACAGAGGGACACTGCTCACCAAATTTGGACATACACGTTTTATTTGTATAACATTAAATGAAGTTTACGATACCTACACCGCACCGTCCGGTGCTTAAAAAAAACACGTCCACTCCAAGACCGCTGGTTCCACCGTCTCCTGGCGAACGACCCTCTGGTTTTCACCCCCTTCTTTTCATCCCCCGGGGTCGGGGCCAACCACCGAACACTCCGTAAGGGGAAGGGGTAATGCTTACTGAGAGAGGAATATAACAGGAGCCACAAGAACGACCGTTCTTATATGTGTCCATGACACCCGTCCGAAGATCGTAACATAATTATTTATTTAAAGAAAATCACAATTAAAGTATCGATCTGGTGTCAAATTTTCCGCAGATTTCAAATCCATTGAAATTTTTATTCTGTGTTTAACGATCCCGATTTTACAAAAACGAATTAATCAATGGCAGTCAAAAATGTTTATTTATTATGCTCCTCTTCGTTCGAATCGTTTGGAGCAGGAAATGAAATATGGCCGCTACAAGAGAAAAAACGTTCCCCAACTGTTTGAGACCGCTATGACGACAGTCATGGAAATGGCGGCTCCGATCATTTTCGTTACGCTCACAAACAACGCTCTCTAGGAAACCAACACCATCTGTTAGTATAAACAACGTTTTAGTGACGTCACACACCGATACATCACGGCCGCTAGATCACGGCTACGCTTTCTTAGGAAACCGAAGCTTAACACACAGTCTTCATCGTATACGGTCACCATCCGGCGATGAATAACGGCCGGTTTAACACCTTCCGCTGTAAGAAATAGGATGACGCCTCGCTGCTCCTCAGTCGTCGAATTTTGCATTGTGAACGCCATCCTGTCCTCACACGCACTGCCGAGTCAATTGGACGGCGCTCTTTATAAGATCATCTGCTCTCTCCTGCGCATGCGGGCTCACACGCATGCTCCGATCTACGACGGAGATTCCAATTGCATCCCTAGATGTCTCGCTACTTTCTCCCATAGCGGCATAGACATATGTTAACGGTTACGACGTTTCGTACCTTTTCATTTGAACACCCCTTGTACCTTAAAAGTTATGAGAATCGCACCAAAAAAGAATTTAGACTACGGCTGATGCAGCAGTTGTACCTTAAAAGTTACAAGGATCGTGCCAAGAAAGAATTTAGACTACGTTTGATACAGCAGTTGTACCTTGAAAGTTGTAATAATCGCGCCAAGAAACAATTTAGAGTACTACTGTTACAGCAGCTTTTTTTCTTCTAGTGGCGGGCACATTTGACCTAAGTCATTGGCCACTACAAGGCCGGAAGTGATGGCCACTTGTGAAGGAGCACCCAGTGGGAGGACCATCATTGCCCCTAACAATTTATACTTCGTAATTTTGAACCATGTTCAGATGACGAAGCAACACTTGAGCTGGTATACGCTTACAAACATCCATGCCCGAACCCTGATTCGAACCGGGGACCTTCCGATCTAGAGGCTAACACCATAACCAATATAAATATACCGGTTGGTCGGTCTGTTACAGCAGTTGTACCTTGAAATTTATAAGAATCGCGCCAAGAATAAATCGCCTCAGTTATATATATATATATATATATATATATATATATATATATATATATATATATATATATCCGTAGTCGAAAGATTAAAGTTAACTATTGCAAGATCTCGCAGTAGTTTGCTTTAAGTGGCCAAACTCGAAGTTATTTCCTGATTATGCAATTTAAAAAATGTCAAACATTAAAGAACCGTGGTAACCAGGTGGGAAGAGTAGCAGAATAGCAACCAGAGGGCTGCGAGTTTATAACTCGATCCAACGAAAGACTGTCGTGTAAGTGGAGGGTGATGCACGTTAAATCTGTCGTGGCCACAAATGTTTTCACGTTCGCATGGTGTTGTAGTTTGGAGCGTGGAGTGGTAGCTCAGGTCTTACTCTCGTCATCTGACCGTCATTCCAAATTACTAGGTGTTTTCCTCGGATCTTTCCCTTCGAGTTTGACCCCGTTCCTAACCCGATAGACCGTTGAATTTTCCAGTGAGTTATCAATTAACCAATTACGTACCTACGGCAAACATTAAAATTTAATAAAATTTAATTTATTCCATAGTTTTCACTGTGCAAACATGAAACAGAAGCGTATCAACAGAAAGAAGCATTTATTATTAGGTGAGTAATTAAAAAACTGTACATTTTTAAGGCGTACTAATATGATGTACAATAACTGGCCTATATATCTGAACGTTGACGATATTAGGAGGTTTCAAAGTGATCAGCAAATTAAAATTCCAATAGCAGAGGAAGAAAGTTATCCTTAATGAATTGTTGATATCATTTTATAAGGATTCTCTCTATAAGACTCATTAGTGGAAAACTTTTAAGTTTTAATGAAATCGTAATTAGTGTTCGATGCATCCCGAACAAAAATTCGAAATTCTCATGAAAGCTATTTTAAAATCAATTTGCACTCTTGCATTTAAATCCTCTAATTTAAGCTTTTCTATCAGATTGCCTTAAAGGGATTCTTGAGAGGACATCAGATTTAATTGATTGTGCAATGTGTTGGAAAATTTAGCCTTCGTCTTAAAGAAGTGAACGTGGCCGTGAGTAAGCTGCAAGAGTTGCACATTAACGTATATATATGTCGTCTGACTGACGCATAAATCAGCCGTGTACGCTCAGGATTCATAACAATTGTATTGTTTACAGATTTTGTTGTCTCTACATAGAATTGATATGTTTCGTTTTGAATCGCCATCGTAGCTTAATAAGATATAAGGATTTTGATCCTAGAACTGCTTCTTACTGTTTTATTACAAGCAAACATTTCTGATTTTTTATGTGAGGTTTCTGTCAAGTTGAATGTAGTTGACGGTCGTTTTGTGAAACACGCTAGCACATATTCCGGACTTGTTTTCGAATCCGATTTCAGAAGTTCGCTTAACCATCATTAATTCTTATGTTTTCTAGCTTTCATTATTCAACGCCCAGTGCTTCATGATGCAGATCAGTTATTAAATCAATAAAATTATTTTACGAATAAACTACGGTTAAAAATCGAATAAATGGAAATTCATAGTTGAAATAATGGTAGCGTTTCAGATTCTCCTTTTAATTAATTAGTTTATTCAAAAGCGGGAAAATAAAACATTTGTATCAAAAATGCTTTTGTACTTGAAATATATTGAAAAAAAATCAAACGTGATGACAAAAGCTAAGTAGGTAGTTAATTAACGTCGCATTTGAGCACCACAATGGGCTAATGGCGACGGTCTGGTTTCAATTCCGAAGCGAACGATACAAAGACAATGCCTCGTAGTTTTGAACCACAATCAGAAGACGAGAACAACACCTGAACTGTCACCCCACTCTCCAAAGTGAGAACATCTGACTACACAACAGATTTAACGTGCCCAAAACCCCCGTGTACTCGTCGGACCGAGTGATGGTAAGAGTTGACGAAAAGGATGTGAAAAGAATGTGAAAATGAGAATTCCAAAGTGCGAATTCCGATTCGTCAACGTCAATTAGATGAAACGAAAACTCAGAGAGATAAACTACATACCAATCCTCTTGGGGAGGGCACACCCGCATATATACGTTAAACAATCTGCAATAGTCCGTGCATACTTCTAGCGAACCTTGAAGAATGTTTCATAGGATACTGTCAAGCTACCAGGGGGCGGTTATAATAACCTATAAAAGATAAACTTGTATCGACCTTTTCGGGAAGTATTCGGAAATATGTTGAAACTATTTTCTATGGTATTATAGAACCATCTAAAACCTTAGCAGTCCAACTATCATCACAAACAAACTTGTGTCAACCTTCTGATGAAACAGACGAAGAATGTGCGAACAGATTTATGTTATATCTTCCGAACGCTCGGTTTAAATATCTGTCACGTGGTTGCATGAATCCTAAATTATTGATTGGAAAAATTGATTATCTACCGTGATCGAAAACACTAGTCGCACTACTTTGACAGCACGTCGATACGTAAACTCACGTGATTTCAGCCTTCATAGATCTTACGACAGCGACTTCGTATGCATGCTTTGTCTATTTTATTGGAAGGCCGATGCAAATTTGGCTATGACGTACGTGGATAACTTTTCAAATACTCGCTCTATCATTGGTTAAGTTATATTTAAACTACGTCGCTCTCTCATTGGGTAAATTAATATTTAAATATTCTCAAGAGAAATTGCTCTCACACACAATAAATTAATATTTGAACATGATATGATACAAGCAAATAGGAGTGCAAGTGATAACATTTATTTAAAGTAGTATGAAGGCACACAGGCGATTAGGGATAACGCTCATGTGATAATATGATTAAATATGTATAAATAAGAATGGCGTGTTTGTACATTGAATATTTTCCGTCACATTCCAAGTTTTATATCCGTTTCGGACATTTCTGATGCAAAATCCGTCTCTTGGCGCATTTGGTGTCTGTCCATCTGTCTGTATCTTTGTGCCCATGCTACGTCCAACGGTTGAATATATTTTCATGAAACCTAGCATACTGTGAGTATTCATATTCATTTAATAATCATACTCATATTCATTTAGTCTATCTGTCTGTATCTTTTGTATCCGTTTTAGACATTTCTGATGCAAAATCCGTCTCTTGGCGCGTTTGGTGTCTGTCCATCTGTCTGTATGTGCCCATGATACGTTCAAACGGTTTGAATATATTTTCATGAAACTTAGCATACTGTGAGTACTCATATTCATTTAGTAACTGAACGTGGTTCTGTAAGCCTTTCCGCCCGTTCTATGTCGATTTTGTGTCTGTGTTGGTACAAGTATCACATAAAATGAATTTAACACATTTGAACGCAATGTTCTACGTTTGACCAACCATATTTTAATTTAATAAATACATTATTTATATTTTTTGTTTACATATTTAGGTAAGCTTCATGTTAAAACATCTATGTAAATACACTTAAATCAACCATAGTTTGGTAGTTTTGGGATAACCGGTAAATATATTGAGTGTTTAATCGTAATAATTTGAAAAGTAATTCGGGAGAATTCATTACATCCTCTTCGCCATTTATAGTCTGTTTATTTTTCACAGGATTCAATTTTGCTTGGAACGTTCTGCAAGGAATATTCTAGGTGGAATGTTCTACATGGCATATTCTAGGTGGAATGTTCTATATAGAATATTCTAGATGAAATGTTCTACATGGAATATTCTAGATGAATCACATAGAAATATATATTGTATAAACGAGTTCAAACTGTGTTATTTTTTACATTCAGAACAAAGGTCAGGTAATATCTTATTTTTTTAGGCGCCAACTTAGTACCTTTTCGTATTCGTATTCTGAGTGCGTGGGGAGACAGCAGCGTTCCGTAATCCATGAGGGATTTTGTGCCTTGGGGTTCAATACCATTTTGTGTTATATTCTTCACAGGGAAGAATTGTCCATGTGGTGATTGAATTCAAGATTCAGCAATAAAAGTCATACAGTCCACTATCACCGGTCGTGTGTGTGAATTAACTTACTACCATACCAAATGAGCTTAGACGAGACAACTGCGTTGATCATTGTAATTACTTGGATTGGTTATCTTATAGTGAGCGTGTCAGTGGAAATGGCTGCGTCTGCAGTGGAAAAGGCGTTTTGTGTTCTTAAATTCAGCAAAACGGAATCTGTCACCATTGTGCAACATCATTTTCGATCACGATTTGGAAAAGAACCTACAACCATAGAATTCATTTACGATTGGTTTAAAAAATTTGAAAATTTGTACACAGTTCTAAAGCCAGGTCTACCGAGTGTTGTCGGCAAATGTCATCAAAACCTTTATTCATCCATTGTATAATAAAGTCGAAAAACTTTATTCTCCAATTGGATGAGGCATCACCACACTGGTCAGGTGACATGTGAAATTACTTCTATTGACATCTTCTTCACCGATGTACTATTTAATAAAGCGCCGACATCAGCATGCCACTAACCCAATGGTCACCCAGATGCCTTGATTTAACTCCATGTGACTTTTTTCTTTGAGGCTACATAAAGGATAACGTATTTAACCTTCCTCTCTCTGTTGATCTAGCGGAGTTGAAACATAGTATCGCAACCATTATCTCTGCACGTGCTTCAGATACCCTAACACGCGTCTGGGCAGTAATAGTTTACCGGTTCGATGTGTGTAGTGTGACTAAGGGTGCACACATAGAACATCTGTGACACTTTCTCTAAAAAAACTTGAAATATTCACCTACACTTCTATTACAGGCAACAAAAAATATATTACATTGTGACTGTTATACAGGGTGTTTCAGTGAACCGTTTCAGAACTTCTAAGAGGGGTAGGGTGCATCCTGACGACTCGAAATCATATAGCAAAGTGAGGTCGGAAATGCTTTCCCGAAGCGGTGTTGTACACAGAAGCACCGTAAAGAAAAGAGACCGTAAGTGAGAAATCGTTTTAATTATACATGAAAAGAAGCAAAAGGTACATGGATTAAAGTAATTGTTTGAAGTTTCTTCCACGGGCTACAATGCACGCCTCATATCTCCGACGCATGGACATCCGAACATTCTGGAATACTCCAGGTATATCTCGAATTTCTCCGGCAGCTACTGCAATTCTTGCAACCAGCTCCTCAACATTGTCAACAGGGGTGTCATAAACTAGCGATTTCAGATGACCCCAGAAATAAAAATCAAGACATGATAGGTCGGGTGACCGAGCAGGCCAACACATGGGACCACCACGTCCGATCCACTGCTGACCAAATGTGACATCCAGGTAGTTACGAACATCTCCGCTATAATGGGCAGGGGCTCCATCGTGTTGGAACCACATTGTATGTTGCGTCGATGCAGAAATCTGTTCATCTCTCAAAAGTTGTGGCAATACTTGCTGCAGAAAGAGCAAGTAGTTAGGTCCGGTTAGACGAGACGGTAATAGGTAAGGTCCGATGAGGTGATCTCCCATAATACCGGCCCATAGATTGACCGAAAATCGAATCTGTGTTGCACGACGTCGTATTGCATGCGGGTTCTCGACCGCCCAGATATGGTCGTTATGCGTGTTGAAAATTCCTTCCCTTGTGAAGGATGCCTCATCGGAAAACAACACTTCAGCAGGAAAAGGGGGATTTGTAGCACATTTTCCAAGGTACCACTGTGCGAAAGCAATGCGAGGTGCATAGTACTCCGGTTGCTGTGTCTGGACACGCTGCACGTGAAACGATGTATGTCTTCTTCTCGGTGAATCCTCCAGACGCTGCAATGGGAAACCCCGACTGCGTTTGCTACACTTCGTGTACTCGTTCTTGGATTCCCCTGTACATGCTGCAGCACATTCTGTTCGACGTCTGCAGTCCGTGCTGTTCTTACACTGTCCCTGTCAGCTCTTTCTAATGAACCTGTCTCAGCTAACCTCTGGTGCAGTCTTGCAAAGAAATTATGACTGGGGATTACGCCTCGTCGGATATCGTTCCGCGTACAAACGCTGTGCGGCTGGCCCACTACAATGTGCAGCCCCGTACGCCAAATGCATATCGGCTAACTCTGCGAGCGTGTAATCATCCATCCTACTAACTTGGCGTTCTTGTGCGAAATGAAGATTCCCTACACGAAAGCACGGGATTTTCGCACAACGCCATCTACCGCGTCAGGAAAGCATTTCTGACTGCCTATTGGTATATGATTTTGGTTCGTCAGGATGTACCCTACCCCTCTTAGAAGTTCTGAAACGGTTCACTGAAACACCCTGTATAGTGAGTTTTAATTGTATACTTACTAATAAATCACCATGTATATTTGTATAGAATTTAAATTCTTATACTTTATTTATTTTTAGCTGTATTTTTTCGTTTTGAAATATAAAAAATTCTGAGTATATTTGGAACAGACGATAAAGAGAATAAAACATTCAAAATAAAATATACAGAACAAGAACATTTAAAATACGACTGGTATACAAAATGGCAACCTTTGTTTTTCGTTTTACTTTCTTAAAGTTGGGACCTGTTTATATTTGAAGAATCTATTTTGCTGTGAAAAACAGATTCATTCATTACTTTTCGTTCGAAACTTTATTAAAAACTGTTTTTAAGAGATATTTCTGGATTATCAATTTGATGGTTTTAGTTTAACTCCTCTCATCAAGATAAGTAATGGTTTCATTAGTTTTAAAAACCCTTTATTCATTGCATGATAATTTTAGAATGATAATGATGGTTTATCCAACTGCACTAACTGTAACTTACGTGAGTGTATTTCAATCTTCTGTTTCAATAAAACGTTTCTTGAGTGCATTTGTGCACAACTTGACTAGTTGTCATCTTTCTCATATTTAATCTGCGGTAGTTTTACAGGTTTCATTCTCCCAGGTATTATATTAGTAGCAAAACGTAGGTAGGTAGGTATTTTAATTAACGTCGTACCGGAGCGACACAAGGGCCTAATGGTGACGTTCCAGGATCAAACCCAAAGGGAAAGATCCAAGGCCAACATTTAGTAATTTTAAACCACGGTCAGATGACGAGGTTACACCTGAGCTGGCACTCCACTCTCCAAACTGCAAAAATAAAATAAAGGCTTAGAAAAAAACTTAATTGAATACGAATAACACTACTAAGAGTTTCAAAACTCAACATTAAATTGAGCCCACAGCAGACTTGTCCGCAAATGGCATGCCAAATTGCGCCGAGCACATCGAGAAAATTAAATTATTAGTACCTGGTTGTGTTTCTGACACAACCTCATTGCGTTGACGCCCGTTCAATTTCTAGATTTATACTTTGCTTCATTTATCATACTGTTAATTAAATAAGTTATGTGAAGTCGCTGCATTTGTCAGGAACTTCTTTTCTGCATGAAGTTTTCGTGAAAAATAAATCCGATATGGAATTTCCAGGTGCGTATTTTAAATTATATAATTTTTCTGAAATTTCTTGAGTCGAAAATATTTCTTGGTTGTGCACTGCAAGATTGTTTCTAAAACTCGCAATTACTGTGTTTCGCTTTCTTTTATTTGTTTGTAATGATCTGAAGTGAAGAGTCGAAAGGGGGGACTAATGAACCAAAATAGTACATCTCGATCGCGAAACATTTTACACTGCTGGCCACCGTAAATGCAACACCCTGAAGGAAGCATGCAAATAATATGAAATTTACAACGCATTAGCGGAGGTGAGATATGCAAATGATTAGAATTTCAGCGCAGACGCACATCACGCGTGCCTGTGGCGTCACTTCAAAGCGCTATTTAAGGCTTGATTTCAACAATTTCAAGTACTGCAATTGTTTTTCTTGTGGTTTTTAAAAAAACCGATCAAATATGCCTCGTAGAAAACAGCGATCATCTTTTGATCAAGTATCCGAGTTCGACAGAGGAAGGATAGTGGCCTACCGAGGTTGTGGATTATCTTTCAGGGAAATCGGTAGTCGTGTTGGACGAAACCAAACAACTGTAATGCGGATATGTGATCGTTGGATGCAGGACGGGAAGGCGGACTGACGTGTTCGATCGCATCCACCTCAGTGCACCACTTCACGTGATGACAGGCATATTGTGCGTATGGCAGTGACGGATCGCTCAGCCACATCACGAACCATAGCACAGCACATTCAGTCTGTAATGCATCATCCAGTGTCTGCGCGTACCATTCGACGCCGTTTACAGCAGAGTGGTCTTTCCGCAAGACGTACATTACTTCGTCTACCCTTGACTCAGAACCACAGACGTCTCCGCCGCCAATGGTGCGAGTGCTTTACTGACGAGTCACGCTTCTGTCTGCAACACCACGATGGTCGGATTCGAGTCTGGAGACAACGTGGAGAGAGGATGCTGAACAGCTGCGTTATGCACTGCCACACTGGTCCTGCACCGGGTATTATGGTATGGGGCGGTATTGATATCACTCTCGCACTCCTCTAATACGCATTGCCGGTCCTTTAAACAGCCAGCGCCACATCTCCGAGGTGTTGGAGCCAGTTGTCATTCCTTACCTTCAGGGCTTGCCCACAGCCATATTTCAACAGGATAATGCGCGATCACACGTGGCACGCATTGTCCAAGGGTTCTTCGTCAATCGCTAGATTGAATTGCTTCCCTGCCCAGCTCGCTCTCATGATCTTTCACCGATAGAAAACATGTGGTCCATGGTTTCTCAACGATTGACCCAGATTACATCCCCAGCTGCCACACCAGATCAACTTTGACAACGTGTGGCAGCTGCTTGGTCTGCTGTACCCCAAGAACACATCCAAAGTCTCTTTGAATCAATGCCGAGGCGTGTGGCAGCGGCGATCTCCAACAATGGCGGCTACTCTGGCTACTGATTTTGGCAGGAACCACTTCACAGAAGTCTATAAATTTAATCATTTGATACTTGGTCAACATGTTATCGACAAAATAAATTTTGTTGTGATATCTCTTGTCTTTCTTGGTGTTGCAATTTGGGTGGCCAGCAGTGTATATTTTTACTGTCATCAGCAACGGAAGTTAATCAAAGCCAATGAAATATAAATCGCATGTATGGTTTTACGTTCTTTTGTTACTATGTCGTAGATGTTCTGTGTTGCGTAATATGCCTATTGAATGCACTCTCTTTGACCACTTCACTATAACAGAGGGAGGAAAATTAGTTCTGGTAATTTTTCACCCTTTCATTCACAACTTCAGTGTAACGAATTTGGGCGTGTTCTATCTCTTCTATAAACGAAGAAATGCACGCTTTACACATACCTAGAATGGTAATGCCAAGGAAAGAGTAAATCGTGCGTAACCTTTTAACGGACCAGTTATCTTGATTATCGGTATTCGTTGCATGGTGAACCGAGCCTGGTCATCTGTTTGCGCACCCCGGACATATCTCCAAATAGAGTAGCTGAATAATTCTGTTTCAACAGAAAAGGTTTTCACATATTCATAAAATTCGTTGCTCAGGTAGAACAGAGTGAAGAACAATATCACAATTCCAGAGTAAAAAAGACATTCACGTTTGTTTATGTATGTACAAGATATTTGAGAGAAAGGGAGCAGGCCAGTCATTGCATTGCATTTTGGGATTTTTGTAACGTTTATTCTGGAAGGGAATATCGCTTGCGGCCTACCCAAATACACTACCCTACAATAATGGACTAGACGCCATTTTTTTGGGAGGGGGATATTTCTTTTTATATTGGGCATCGAGTGCAACATTGATACTGGTTCTTTAAAAGCACTGGAAAAATTATTTACATATAAACTACCCTATAGTAACGGACCGGACGCCAGTCGATTTGCATAAAATCCGACTACTTATTTGGGAATGTTTCCGTGGTATGCCTAGGACCTTTGCATGTTTTAACTGGTCAATTGAACGTCGACGCCTACATGGACATTTTGGACAATCAGGTTCTTCCTACTCTCTGGCAATTTTATGGAATAGATGAATGTTACTTCCAGGACGGCAAAGCTACAAGTCATGTTGCAGCCTCTGTCAAGCAATGGTATCGAGATATGGATGTAAAACGTCTTCCCTGGCCTTCTCAGAGTCCCGACAGTGGTGGTCCGAAGCCGATGGTTGGTTGATGAACTTCGTCGTGAAAGTTCAGTAAAAGACTCATAGGACACAGAGCCAAAATTCCATTTTAAATTATATTTTAATAAATTTAATCGGTCACATCACGTAGATTACATGTAGTAAAAAGTGGCATTTACATTTGGATAGGCACTGTAAAGTGTAACTTTCCTCCCACACCTAAACAAAATAGGTCTCGTTCAACCTATGCCCGGTCCATCTTCTCCCGCCTTTTTCTAAACTCCAAGCTACCCCCCTCTCTCTCCTTGTTCTTAGGTTGCCAGCTTGGCGTTATCTAGGTAGGGTTGCCAACTTGGCGTTTCATTTCTTGTAAGATGCGAGATGGCGAACCTTACACCGACTTAAACCCCATAGAACATTTGCGAGACGAGTAAAAGCGACGCTTACAGACCAGGGAACCATGTCCGAAATCTACAGATGAGCTGGCGTCGTTCTTGCAGCAGGAATGGACACAAATACCCATAGCTATGTATCAAAACCTTGTTGAAAGTATTCCCAGAAGGGTTGCTTGTGTAATTGCAGCACGTGGGGGACTATCCCACTATTAAAGCATGTATTATTTCTCTTATACCATCACATCTTGCTGTCCGGACCGTTATTTTAGGGTAGTGCATTTACATAAACAAACTGTCTTCGAAGAGGATGGCATCTGCCTTTTTCTGTTAATAACTGCTTAAGTGTCAGTTCTCAAACGAGGCTCGTGCAAGCTAAGGTGTTGCCTCGTCATCTGACCGTGTTTCAAAATTACGTGGTGTTGTCCTCGGTTATTTCCCTTAGGGGATTCATCTCGAACCGTAGTCAATAGTCCGTTGTGTTGCTATAATACGACGTTAATTAAAAATTACCAAAATTTTCTCAAACGGAGCTTTTGACCTCAATAGGGTAATGGTAATTTGTAATTAACGTCGTACTAGAGCATCACAACCGGTTATTGACGACGGTTCGGGATCAATACCTTAAGGGAAATAATCGAGGAGAACACCTCATAAGTTTGAACCACGGTCAGATTACGAAGCAACACCTGAGCTGGCACCCCACTCTCCAAACTTGCACACCAAACCAACGATCTCAATTGGGAGGCAATCGTTTGCACATTCTCACATTGATAAAAAAAATCGGTAATATCTTGATGGACGAGATATTGAGTCATTAACAAAAATTGTCCGATCTTGATGATCTTAACCCTCCAAGTGGTTGGATCATCATCTGACCGTGGTTCAAAATTAAGTGGTATTGTCCTCGATCTTTCCCTTAGGGGATTGATCCCGGACCGTCGTCAATAGCCCGTTGTGTTGCTCTAGCATGACGTTATTTAAAAATTACCTTACCAAGTGGTTGGAAGAGATACGTCGTCAAAATCACTTGGAGTGTTAAGATGGAAAGAGGGACACAACTTCTGACAGCTTTCTCCTCAGTTTTTTAAAATATTAAAGGAACATGAGACTTTATTTCGGTTACATTTGCTAAATTGTTTTTTGTTTCAGATCCACCCTTGTAACTCTTGGTTTACATGGACAGCTTTTGAATTTTATCTATAATCTGTAACAAAAAAAAATGGAAGCACCAATAAAAGAAGTTGTCTGATTACGATCAAAATTGGTGGATGGTGAAGAACATGCATAGAAAAACAAGCGATTAAAATTGAACAATTGAATGATTTATTTCAGTGTTTGAAAGTTACAAAGGGAGGAAGTCAATCAGGCGTTGGTCCACCTCTGGCCTGGATGCAAGCTGTCACCCGGCGTGGCATAGACTGAAAAAGTTCCTGGTTGGTGTCCTGGGGAATTTCTTGCCAAATTGTCTCCAACTGTCGGTCGAAATGGTCAACATTCCGGGATGGTTATAATCGCCTTCCCATAACGTCTCAAATGTTGTCTATGGAAGAGAGACCAGAAGACCTAGCAACCAAGGAAGTGTTGGGAAAGCTTGATGACATTTCACAGCAACAAGTGCAGTATGTTTTATTATCTTGTTGAAAAGTAAGTCCTGGGTGTCGCAAAAGGAACGGTATCACAACCGGTCGTAGAATGTCATATACGTACCGCTGTGCTGAAAGTGTGCCAGGAATGACTACCAAAGGGGTCCGGCTGTCAAAGGAGATGGCACCCCAGACCATAACGCCCTGTTGTGGACATGTGGGGCGTGCGATGGTAAGGGCTGGATCCCCACGCTGCCCTGGACTCTTCGGTTGTCGTCAAGCCACAGTTGGAAACGGGAGTCCTCACTAAAAACTATACGCTCCAGCCAGCTCCGTTACAAGTTGATCGAGCCTGGCACCACTGTTGGATAACTCCTTCTTGGTGCATCTATTTTTTTTATTATAGAGTGTATATACCTTCAAACCCTCAGTATTTTTGTTCGAAGCAAACTCTTTTTTATTAATTTAATGCTTAAAAAATCAAAATCCAAACTGTCGTATTCTAAAAAAGAAACAATAACAAACTTGCACTACCGTTATCCAGTTCGAAAAATGAAATAAACACAATAAAAAATACAAATATAAAAGATTAAAAGTTAACTCTAACTAAAAGCTAATATACTTTTAAAAAGGCAATAAATTTCATAAAGTATATTCAGTAATACTAAAAGTGAATATACTTCAAAAATCAAATTCCAAACTACGATAGTCTAAAAAAGAAACAATAACAAGCGTATCGCACAACCGTTATCCAGTAGCAAAAATGAAGTAAGCACAGTAAAAAAATTGAAACATAAAAGTTGACGCTAACTAAAAGTTAATATGCTTTTAAAAAGTCAAAATAAATTTCAAAAAGTATATCCAGTAATAGAGCGGCTACACACGCGCAGAAAATACGGATTCATTGAATACCGATCACGACTGTTGCCATTCGGAGGAAAGGGAATAATAATTAAACATCGCATTAAATTAATTTTAAAATTTTCAAGATTAAATTTTAAAAATCTGGCTGGTCTATAAAATTGCAAAAAAATTCGTACTACATGTGTGCCAAATTTCATTAGTGTGAATGCCATAAATTCGTCAGGGCACAACTTCAGTACACACACACAAAAAAAAACTTCATTTTATAATAGTAGAGATGTAATTATACTATAGTGTATTGTCTAGTACGAGAAATCTCATCATTAGAAGAAAATTCCTATGAACCCTTCTTGATGGACGAGGTATCTTCCATCAAAAAGGGCGAATTGAAGGTTAGGTGCGGCAAATCTGGTAATTTTTGTCTCTGGTATAGATCCTGAATCTGGTCGAATTTAAAGACGTTTTCAAAAAAGAAACAGCAAAGAAAAGCTACAATGTGGTTTCTTTAACGGCAATGTTCAGCCATCTCTAAAACCGACTGTTCATCGACGGTTCTTAAACCCCACAGAAAGCATCTTGCTACCCACGAATGTGGAACCCAAGCATTAAGGAGTTGAAATTTTCTCACTCCGTGTGAAAGATTTTCACTCCAATCCGAAGTAAATGAAAGGGCGGTACGCTTGCAGGTCAGTCATTGGTAACATTCCCCGCGAAGACCAATATTTGCAGTGACAGGCCCCGGGGATACGTACGTCAGCAGTGCATACCATTTGACGTCTAAATTTCTGGAAATCGAAGGATCTTAAGGATGGGGATGTTTCTCGCCTCTTAGCTGCATGAGAAATATTTGCCTAGAAAGATTTTGTTTGACCAGGGAAATAGGAAAGGGTGTCAAAATGAAGGAGTAATATGCACTTCACCGATGCTAAGTAACAGTTAATTCAATTTGCAGTAGACAAATATTCAAATGCAATTTCAATTCGTATGCTTCCTTCAGCATTATTTGTCAGTATATAGTAATTAGTATCTTATATGAGACGGGTTGGTAAATAAAAGTATTTTGGAATCTTTCGGGCAATGGTCAAGGTAATGCTAATTTTAGTTAACGTCGTACTAGAGCAACACAACGGGCTATTGACGGCGGTCCGGGATCAATCCCTTAAGGCAGTTGTCTCCAACCCCCGGGCCGGTACCGGTCCGTAGATCAAATATTACCGGGCCGCCAAAGGAATATTAAATTATTTCCATTTTATTTACTTTGGTGTATTTATCTCGGGTTTGTGCGGTTCTTATCTATGAAATGTCCACTCAAATTAGGAGGCGGTAAATCAGAACTTGAAATTTGTTCTGTTACTAGAGCTTCAATTATGATTTATGAATTCTGTATGCCTCTATTTTCCAATTTTGACAACTGTTTTTAAGTTGGCAGACAAAGTAGCTGCATTTAAATCCAAACTGAAGTTGTGGGGACGGCGCGTGAACAGAGGCATTTTGGACATATTTCAGACATTAGCGGGAATTTTAGGCGGAGACTGAGCTTAAACATTCATTCTCCTAGTTGGTGCACGATCACCTGTCTTTGCTTTTAAAAGAGTTCGAGCGCTTCGTGTTTTTTGTGGTTGGGAAACTATTTTATTGATTTAGCCTTTAGTGAGTTAAAATGTTAAATCACATTATATTCATTTTTTGGTGTAACTGTATTTTATTTTGAAGGCATGTTTAAATCCAGTTAAATTAAAATTATTAAATCAAAACAATCTAAAATATAAAACAATAAACGTATTTCCCCAGCTTTCCCCCCCCCCCAGCGGGCCGCGTTAAAATTATCAAACGTTGATCCGGTCCGCGGCGATAAAAAGGTTGGGGAGCACTGCCTTAAGGGAAAGATCTGAGAACAACCCCTCGTAATTTTGAACTACGGTTAGATGACGAAGCAACACCTGAGCTGGCGCACCACTCTCCAAACTTTCACACCAACCCAATGGAATCTTTCGGGAAAGCGTGAACAGTTCGTGTTGAATTTTCTGCATTCCCTAATCGTTGGGTTGGTGTGGAAGTTTGGAGAGTGGGGTGCAAGCTCAGATGTTGCTTCGTCATCTCATCGTGGTTTAAAATTACGTGGTGTTGTCGTCGGATCTTTCTCTTAGAGGACTGATACCGGTTCGTTTTTAATAGCCTGTTGTATTGCTCTAGTACGACGTTAATTAAATATTACCAAATTAACAATTACCTTAATAGCCCTTGCGTTGCTACAGTGCGACGTTAAAATACATACCTTTTTTTGCAAATAGTATTGGCAATTGGTAATTTTAGCTAACGTCGTACTAGAGCAACACAACGGGCTATTGACGACGGTCCGGGATCAGTCCCTTAAGGGAAAGATCCGAGGACAACACTTCGTAATTTTGAACCACGGTCAGATGATGAAGCAACACCTGAGCTGGCACCCCACTCTCCAAACTTCCAAGCCAACCCAAACCAAATAGTATTTGGTAATGATAATGGTAATTTTAGTTAACGTCGTACTAGAGCAACACAACGGGCTATTGACGACGGTCCGGAATCAGTCCCTTAAGGGAAAGATCGGAGGACGACAACTCGTAATTTTGAACCACGGTCAGATGACGAAGCAACACCTGAGCTTGGAAAGTGGGGTGCCATCTCAGGTGTTGCCTAGTCATCTAACAGTGTTTCAAAATTACTTGGTGTTATCCTTGGGTCTTTCCCTTTGAAATTGATCCCGGACCGTCGTCAACAGCACGTTGTAATGCTCTAGTACGATGTTAGTTAAAAATTTCAAATATATAAATAGTATTAGGGTGGTCTATCGTCGAAATAACACTGAGCAACACAAATGGGTATTGGCGACGGTTCAGGATCAGTCCCGAAGGGGAAGTTTCAATGACAACATTCCGTAAATTTGAACCACGATCAGGATGAAGGGGGGCGGCTAGTTCAAACCCAAGTCTTCAACATTCATATTGAACTAATTACCAACAGCTAAGGTTTTGACTTCGCCATCCGATTGTGGTTCAAATTACGAGTTGTTGTACTCGGATCTTTCCCTTCATGATCGATCCCGGACCGACGTCAAAAGCTTTATGTTTTGCCTCAGTGAAAAGTAAAGTCAACTACCCACCTCCAACAGAACTTCACATATCCGGATAACAAATTGACTGTTCACAGGAAAGAAAATCAGTTCGGAGTTACACTCATTGCCATAAAAATTTGCGCACCAAGAAAAAGTCGTCAAAATGAAACGAAATTTTACTGATGTAAGTACTACTTTAATATAAGTAAGTGATTAGAAAATCAAAGAAAAAGGATCATTTTTTTATTGTAGAAAAAGTACAAATGAATGGAGGTTTTAGTACTCTATTGGACCCCCTCTAGGCACGAATGCACGATGCGATACGAGCGGGCATTGAGGCAAACAAGTTCCGTATAATGTACTGAGACATCTTGTTCCATAGTTGCTGTAAAAGCGCCTCTAGTTCAACCAAACTAATAGGGTGTCCAACTTGCCGTCCCAAATAATAACAGATTTGCTCGTTTTGTAACAAATCTGGGTATCGAGCAGGCCATGGAAGGGTGGTAATGTGGCGGAGGCAGTCTTGTGACATCCTTGCTGTGTGTGGCCGAGCATTGTTTTGTTGAAAAATGGCTCCTGGGAGCCCTGCCATGAGTGGTATCACATGTGGCTGAAGGATGTCATGGACGTACCGCTGGGCTGTCATTGTGCCATGGATGAATATTAGGGGTGTCCGTGTATCGTAAGCAATGGCACCCCATACCTTTACACCAGCTGTGGGAGCGGTGTGTCGCTGTAAAGCGAAGGCAGGGTCACCACGGGGCCTCCACAAATGAACATGATTGTCATCACTGCTCAAATTGAATTTAGATTCGTCGCTGAAGACGACCTGGTTCCATTCCGTTGCAGTCCTATCCCGTCGTGAGCGACACCACTCCAAACGGAGGCGTCGATGGGTGGGTGTTATTGGCAGCACACGTAATGGGCGCCGCGATACCAGATGTCCTTCAGCCAGGCGCACTGCGATGGTTCGGGAAGACACAGAGGCCCGTAGTGAAGGTACTGCCTGTGTCTGGATAGCGGCCAATGAGGCAGTTGGCTCTACGCGTGCGTTTCGTATGATGTGACGGTCTCGACGTCTGGTCTGTCGAGGGCGTCCTGAGCCTGGTCACCGTGTAAATGATGTATCTTCTGTCCACTGGTTCCAACACCTCCTCAGGGTAAAATCAGAACGGCCTACTTAACGAGTTACTCTCCGAGCTGACCACCCAGCTTCCATCATCCCGATGATTATTTCCTTCTCGAACTCTGACAGCTGCTCATATTGTCTTCGATGGCGGTGCAACGGCATGTCTACCTCAGCGTTTCCTTTGCAAAAGATTAAGTACACTCAAACAAGCTCTTCTTACCTGTTTTATACTCCAAGGAGAACGAAGTTCAACGCCCTCTAGTGGCATTACGTACTACGCAATCACGCTGCATTTCTAATCATTTGCATATATGGATCTACCTTCATGCCAAGTTTCGTTACGATCCCACAATTATTTCTTGGTGCGCAAATTTTTATGGCAATGAGTATATATGTAAAGTTAGGTCTATACAAGCGTTCAGTGTAGTGTCGTTGTCCCAAACGCTAGCATGAAAACAGTACTAAACTACTGTCGAGAGCATGTGCTATGTCATGGTGAAGGAACCATAAGTTGTCTCGCCACAACCGTGGTCTATTTTTGTGAGGTATTGGTCCTTTTTGAAACGTCTTCGTAGTACTGACGATTGATTGTTTGACATTGAGGTATAAATTCAAAATGCACAACTCCATTGCAATCGAAAAAATTGGTAGGCAACACTTTGACTGAGGATCATGACTGTCGTGCTTCTTTTGGGCGTGGAGATCCTTTGCCAATCCACTGTGGTGACTGATCTCAATGTCATAGCCGTAAGCCAAACTCTCGTCTCCTGTTATTGCACGCACAATTTCGCGTTGCATCGTTGTTCCTGTAAATCGGACATTACAAAAATTGCCTCGAACACTGCAACACATTGCACTCAAATAGCAATAACTCGGAACCTAAAAGGGATACAGACAATCTGAAAACGGGAGACTGTTAGGTCGATTACAGTGCTGCTAACCGCATGCACGGGAGCAGAAAGTGCTTTAAACTGCGATGTACGTTGCAGAACAAACAAAGTCTTTGCAGAATATTTTTTCCTTAATTTTATAAACATTTTGGACGACTTTTTTAATTACTAGAGGGCTTTGCCCTCACCTCGCTAGCTTTCGCAAACCCCCAAGGATTGCTTCAATTACCCACACTCTTTTTGCAGATACAATTTGGTTTGCTTCGCAAACCAAAACTACTTTTGCAGAGTCAATCTTCTGCGACGGCGAAACTATCTCAATAATTCGTATAATTCTGATTTTACTTTCGTATACCAGGATGTCATAGCGAGGGCTTCGCCTCCTGCTCGCTAACGCTCGCTAACCCCGGTGATTGCTACGCAAACCAACTCTCCTTTCGCAAGTAATTTCGCTTTTTTTTTTACTTTGTCACATAATACACCCTAAACTATTAGCCGCATCAGTAATAAACCTTCTCCATCTTCTTTCCTGTACAATTTTGAGTAGACCATGTTCATCTCAAAATTTTCTGATGTGCACTTTTTTGAGAAACCTTATGAGAATCGAGGGAAAAAAGCGAGTTGAGCCTTTTGGACTGCGGGTCAGACGTCACAGCGAGTTTCAACCGAAAAAAAATTGTTGCAATGGTGATTGTTGTTACGATAAATTTGTTATCTGGCAAACCCGTCAGTTAAAAATGCAACCTTTCAATCAACCCGATGACCAGTTTGTACACTCGCGAAAATATACTTTTCTTCACAATTAATTTTTTATGAACTAATTTTGAAATAATTACACCATAAGAAAGAGTGCATTCTAAGCTTTCACGTGATATTTTCAAATTTTAAAACACAGGTAGTATTAAGCTAGAGATATGATAATTTTAGTTTTGTATCAGTAATTACAATCTAAAATATCCGAACTTTGTGTGACCAACTTTTAATCGCATCTAATTTTTTTATTAAAAAATTTCAAAAATAATTATATCATAAAAAAGAGTACAATCTAAAGTTTTCAGTAATATTTTTGACCGGTCATATTTTCAGTGATATGATGACAATTTAAAAAAAAATTAACGAAAATGTCCCTATTTTTCCCGAATTAAAAAATATATATATATTATCGGGACCAAATTGAAATTTCTAAGAAAACTCGACGTTGTGCTAAAATTCACATTTAAAGGTACTGTAAAAAATTATGGCTGAAGACTTAAAATTTGTACGTCTTATGCGCACTCGCGTTAGAAAAATCGCATTTTCGACTTTAACACTTAATGCACCCAAAATTATAATAGCCGTATCGGAAAAAAATATTTTTCATCTTGTTACCTGTACAATTTTGAACAAGCGATGTAAATTTCGTAATTTCCTGTACTTTTTTGGAAAACCGACAAACAATCGAGCGAAAAGGGCGAGTTTTCAATCCTGCGGCGGCAGCGGTGGTAACTTTTTTTTAATATATAAAAATTAGTTACGATGTGGTTCTTCAGTGCAAAGCATGCTCCTGCCACGCCTTTTTTCTTTTCTAGCTAAGGAACAACCTCTCTACACCGCCCAAATTACCACAAACACTGTATACATAACACATCTTCTATGTCAACGACAAAATATTTAACTTCAAAAGTTATCGACAGAATTGCAAGTTCTAAAAGTATGCCTTGGTTTCAAATAAAGTAAGTTAATTAATTTTGATGTTTTATTACAAACTAGCCGGGCTGCGCCGGCTAGCTCTCAGCGGTTTGTAATAGTGCTTTTTTTTTTTAACTTTTTTACACACCTTAATGAAACATGTTTTGATTTGTATATTTTATTTATTTTTATGAAACATAATTCTACCAATCATTGCGTATTCAATCAAATATTTAAGGTAATTGGTAATTGGTAATTTTTTAGTTAACGTCGTACTAGAGCAACACAACGGACTATTGACGAGGGTCCGGGATCAGTCCCTGAAGGGAAAGATCCGAGGACAACACCTCATAATTTTGAACCACGGTCAGATGACGAAGCAACACCTGAGCTGGCACCCCACTCTCCAAACTTCCACGCCAACCCAACGTGAGGACTTTCGGCCACGACAGATTTAAGGTGCACCAGCCGCCTCTACACCATACGTTTACAAACATCCATGCCCGGACCCGGATTCGAACCGGGAACCTTCCGATCTAGAGGCTAACACCTTAACCACTATACCGGTTGGTCGGCCAAATATTTAAGGAAAGCTGGTCGAAATATACATATACCGCTACGAAATTACCCATGTACTATGATATTTTTGCAGGAAATAGACAAATAATTAAAATCTAACTCCTAAATAATATTTCTGCAATAAGTAATATACCGGAACACATAAGCAAACAGAAACAAAATTTCAATCCTTGAAAAAATGCAGAATTCTGAAAGAAACATATATCTGTTGAATTTCGTCTTGTTGAATATATTGTGAAATATAATAATTTGACAAAAGACTTTTCTACGATATTGATAAAGACAATAATGATTTATTAACTAAAAGAACACATATTTATAATACTTTGGAATACTCAATTATGATCGCAACATCTCGCAGTCAACTCAAATACCCAAACACAAAATTCTAAATCAAATTTAAAAAGTAAACATTGACCAGATACCAAGTATCAAAATTCTGCTTTTATTATATATGAGTAATCTTTGGGATCACGTCATGTTCCATTACAAAATGTAAGTTATTTAAAATAAATGTGTTAAACATTCTTGCTTCAATCAAGTATTTATAAATTACTTGCATCAAGGGAAGAAATAAAAAGTCAGTTCAAACATAAATATTATAATATAATTCTTCGGAAATTACGATCTGAAAGTTCCGAAAATTGTATGACCAACTTTTAATTGCATCGATTTTATTTATTAACCAATTAAAAAAATAATTGTACCATAAGAAAGAGTGTAATATAATGTATTCAGTGATGTTCTCAAATTAAAAAAATAATGGTTTTTGCTGTAGATATAACGGTTTTAACAAAAAATAGCGAAAATATCCAAAGATTCCGAATTTTGTATGATCGCATAAAATTAAATTATTCACCGACTTCAAAAATAATAGAACCGTAAGAAAGAGTACATTCTAAGGTATACTGCGATGTTTTAAAAGTTAAAAACTAATAGTAATAAGATATAGATACGGCATTTTTTTTTTTTTATATCAAAAATGTCCCGATTTTTCCAGAATTTCAAAAAAAAATATTATCAAGAACCAAATTGAAATTTCAAAAAAAACTCGACGATCTGCAAAAATTTACGTTGAGAGGTACTATTTAAAAAAAACTCACGGCTGAAGACTGAAAATTTCTATGTGTTTTGCTCACTCGCGGAAGAACTTTCGCTTTTTCAATTTTGACACTTAATAAACCCTAAACTAATAGCCGCATCGGAAAAAAAATCTTAATAATTGTCCAGGGAATACGATGAAGAACAAACCATGTTAATTTCGTTTTTTTCCGATCAGTACTTTCTCGGGAAACCGTCTAAGAATCGAGCTAAACAACACAGTTTTCAATCCTGCGACGGCGGCGGTAACTTTTTTATAATATAGAGAGATATATAGATATATAATACATATTTAGCCGATAATTGTGTTTTACGTCTGTTTTTGATTTGACTGCAGCTTTCAAAAGTCGGACAAAATGCGTTTAGAACAATTGCAATTGCTTGGAGTTGTGTTGCAGAACACTGAATATAATTCTGCACATGGGATCGCTCGTACTTAGTACGCTCTATTGCCTCGTTAATTCAAAAAATTCGGTTGTTTTCTAATTTTTTTCGGACCTTGTATATGATTTTTTCTTGGATCGTTTCCACGCGCTCACGCAGGTAAAAACGATTCAAATAGCTCTGCGTACAAGAAGTAGGATATCGTAAATGGAATCCAAAGTCGAAGTATTTCCCTTTTACGATATCATTCTTGCCTCTCTTGACCGTATAAATCCTGTTTCCAACAGTTCCAACTCCTCCACTCAGGTAGTGAGGAAGCAATGAAGATTGATGATAATGTGGAGCGAACGAAAGGGAAAAGACACATTACAGTAGGCTAGGCCCAGGGCCCGATTTAGGAAATTTGGTATAGTAGGCACAACACGCAGGAAGGCCCCCCCCCCATGTTATTTGTTCATCACAAAAACTAATTTTATAACAATAATTGGTACGTATTTGACTGTTGATCGTTTCACAGATGTCACCAAAAAGTTTGAGAAAATCGTGACATTACTTATAACTTTTGGCAAAACAAAATAAAGCAGATGAAAATTAAAAACATAATAGTTAGATAATTAATGTAATTACAAGAATGTGATAGTGGGGGAAACGGTCGACGGACATTTTCTTAAATACCCAATAATTTATGTAACTACTTAAAAACTTTTAAAATTTTTTAGATACTTGAAACTCAGGGGGCCCTCTAAATTATGGGGGCCCTAGGCCCGTGCCTTACGGGCCTAATGATAAATCAGGGCCTGGCTAGGCCACAATATTTTCCCTTCGCTTGACAACATTACGCTGACTTACATACAACCTACTGCTGCCAGTGGTAAGAAAGTAGTCCTTTTCATAAATTTTCAATGGGAATTTTTTTTTAATGTATCCTATTCTAACAAAAATCGAAATGCACCAAACCATCCATTAAATTGCGTCGCTAAAACAGATATCTTATACGGTCTCCTGTGGCCTTAAAAGAAATCGATCACAAGAATATAATGATTTAGATCATAACTTTTAAAACTTTAATATTAAATTAGTGATAATCAGTAATGTGCAAAAAAGTTTCAGAATGGGACCCTTGTGCAAAACAAATTTTTTCGATCGAAATCAATAAATAGGGGTCAAATAATCGAGTTTTTTAATTTCTCATTTTTAATATTCTTGTAGGATGCTTCATGTCATACACGAAACATAAACACTCACAAAAGTATCGTAAATCGTACAAAAACAGTGCTTTTAGAATTTATTTTGAAAAACACAAACTTCAATTTGTGCTACTACGGGGCTTCGTCCCCTGCTCGCTATCGCTCAAGAAAGAATTGTACACAATGTCTTGACAGATGTATGTAATCTGATTATCTTTGTACTCGTCAGTATGGGTTGTGTTGGTGTCGTGAAAAGTAACTTACATTGTCAATTTTCTTTCATTCGTAATAAATCAACAGAATAACTATTATTCTACGACGAATTTGTATCTGCCATGGTCATATTCTACCGTTCGCTCTCTCCGGCTTTGTTGACGGAGGTGCCGCCATCTATCTTTTTGACAAGCTGCTCGTTTTAGATTACGCAGCTACCTTTATTTTCTTTTTTCTTTTGAATTTCAATAAAATTATGTTTTAAATTTTCCAATTAAGACCAAAAATCGTTATATATGTGTGGGGTTAACAAATTAATCCCATTTCTAAATTGCAGTGACTCATTACACTCCAATATTGGACAAGGCGCTTGGAACTATTTGTTTCGCTTGCTCTCAGCCTATTTCTCCACTGCAAACAAAACCTGCTGCCGAGTATAGTGGAAAAAGTTTGACGATGTTTTTTGTTTATTTTGAAGTTTTCAGTGGATGTGATTAAAGCCCTGGATCCGTAGCTTAAGTAGCGACAAGCTCAATCGTCCGCCATTTTGGGGACAAACGTAACTTTCTCCCAATGTTTCTAATGGGGAAAAACGGAGTTTCGCTTCTTGAATGTGGACTTTACAATTGTTTAAAGACAACTAAATATATCCTTAAAAAATTAAATGCATAAAAATTCATTCTTTTAAAGCATAAAGGACTTTCTGACTGATTTTTGAAACTTGATTTGTAAGGAAGTAAAAAATATCAAACCCTCGATTCTTAAATGGGTTCGCGTTTTGTAGCGTGTAGCAGCCAAAATGTTAGATTTACTTGCAAATTTAGCAATAATTGCATTTCTTTAAACCTGAGTAATAAATTTTTAGCACGAATAATGCATTTCTTAAACCCCAAATAATATACTTTTACCATAAATGATTAATATTATATACGGTTTAGTCATGATTCTTTTTTAATTTACAATTATGTGCATCAAAATACTCAAAATTATATCAACCTATAAGTTTCTTTAAAATTAAATTCAAATTAAAGTCATACATTCCAACATTAATTATAAATTTCTAGTTAGACATTCTCTTGTAATAGATATTTATGACACCAGTAATGAATGCAATAATAAATCATCTATAAATCTAAATAAAGCCACAGAAACTATAAGAAAAATTTCGTATTTTATTTAATAATAATAATTGAAGAAACAAATAAACATTTTACAAATAATAATAATCCACAATACCTAAAAGCTATTAGCAAGCAAAATACTTTGAAATTACTTAATCTCTGAAGCGGCAATGCTCTAGCTAGAACATTTTTTAAATTTTCTTAGTTGGAAAGCTCTATTTTTCTTTTAATTAAAAAATGCACTCTATGATTAACAAAAATATTTACAATTTTAAACATTAAGTTACAACATTGAGTGAAATTTTTAAAATTCTCCAAAACAGAAATTAATAATAGAGTTTGTAATGTTTTTATATCTAATCTTGCCTTCAGAACTGTCTCTTCATTTGCCCTGAAAAGATTTTCCAAGTGAAGTAAAATGTTATATACTTACTTCTTCAGAAACATAAACTAAACTGTTCATATCTTTTTTGAATTCTTTCATTTTTGAAAATATTTTTTTTTGGCAGAAACACAGTTATTATTACATAAATTATTTTTTCATAGGAAACAAAGTTTGCTTCTAGTTAAAACAATGTTAGCAATACATCCACATAAATAATATAGTGAATTTTCTTCACTTTCTGGCAGTTGCAATTCTATTATTTATGTTTGTATTTCAATCATTTTTGTTTTCCTACTGGTAAACAATGCAATTTGAATCCGGTTTTTGAGCTATTCGTACAGCCAAAAGCAGAACAAGTGGGCATCTTCGTATCTCAAATCATTTATCAAACGATGTATTAAATAATTCGAAAATGAATATGCTGATGAAACTCAAGACCGCAGACTACCATTATATGTACATTGCACTAATTCCGAGCTAATCCCCAAAATGGCGACTGTTTTCACACGTGACTCTTGTCGTCCAATCAAAAGCGAAAGCGGCACGAAAGCACCGGGGAAAAGGCTGTCGCTACTAAGTCACTTATCCAGGGCTTTAGATGGGATAGCCGTTGCTTACGCAGGGCGTTCTTTTGAATCATATTTCATTTGTGAAGAAAATGGTAGCTTTTATTTATTAATCGGGGAATTATCGTGTGTAAGTGTTCAGTACCGTTTGGAAAGAGGAATTACTGTGTTGGTCCAAAACTTTCCGTCTTAAGCCTTCTAAAGGAAGATGAATTCCAAAAAAAACGGTACAAAGAATTTCAAGGTAAGTTTCTTTTTTGAGAAAATAAAATGTGCATTTTAAATTTATTTACCTATCCATTTTGTAAATTGAATGTAAGCACCAAATTTTAAATTTATTTATTTATCCTTTTATAAATTGTCTGTAAGCACCAAATTATATTTGTTTTTTGGAAGTTCTTTCTTTTAACGAATCGTTGTTTTGAGGTGGTAAAAATTTGTCCCACATAATTTTAATCAACTGTCGCTGTGATTAATTATTCAAGAGTGTCCCAAGAAGTGGTGTGCTAAGGCACTTATTCTGCAACCCCAAAATTATATTTTCTTTTTCAAATTCTGTCTGAATAACTTGTGTTTTGTGGAAATTTTGAACTTGCAAGCTATATACTCTCCCAAAATTAATTTCTGTGTCAAAATGTACTCAAATTTTATTTCTGTGTACATCACTATTAATATTAAATGGATGCACTAAAAGGGATTTAAATAAAATAATGAAAGATGTTAGAAAATTTGAAAGGGTGTTTAAAATTTGAAGGGGTTTAAAAGGGGTTAATTTTAGTAGAATATTTCTAGCCCAAATTATAAAATCTTGATTTTTTGTAAAAATTTTTGTATGCTGATCTTTAGTATATTTTAATTATTATCACTGTTGCCTGAAAATAATTTAAAAATATTTTTATAAAACTACTTGTAACTTTTCGTTCTGGTAGGGCTGTTCGTTAATCAGTAAAATCTTTTCATTATAGGTTTGAATTAGATTTCAACCTATCGTATGCTGCTTTGGACATCTCCAGACAAGTCTGCGGTTGTCGTCAAGACACAGTTGCAAAGAGGACTGTCACTAAAGACTATACGTCCCCAGTCGTCTGCAGACGGTCTGGTTGGACTCATGTGTGCGGTCACTCGTTAGATAGTTGCTAACGGCAAATCCGGTGCTGTGACAGCTGCTCTGTCTTCCCGTTCTGTTGTGGCCCTAGGTCGACCACTGCCGTCTTGACGCTGACATCTGCCGTTCTCGACCGAAATATCCGCGCTTCGACCCACATGTCGAGTGATTCTTCGATTCATTCAACCAGCCTCCTTCAATCCAAAAGCACAACATCTTTCAAACTCTGACATATGCTCGTGATGAGCATGAATGTTTCGGCGAGGCATTGTTACAGTCGACATAAAATATCCGCAGTCGAAATGCAACAGAAATTTGAACCATAGATTGACGGCCATATTCACAAGTCTCGAGTTAACTCGAGGATCAGTTGATCCGCTAGTAAGAGTTAACTCGAGGATTATCAAAAACGGTATTCTCAAACGGCGTGTTAAGTGATCCGTGGATTAAATGAGACGCTCACTGGGATTGGCTACTACCGTCTCCTCACGATCACATGATATTGTTTACATTGGTTACCACGCCCGAATCTGCATTCATACTGATCAAGCACGTACTTCGCCGTAGAATTGTTTCCAAATTGTGAATAAATAGGACTCACACAGAATTTTAATACGAGTTTGGGAAAAGAAATGCAAAAGTATTTAATTTCAAATTGGATTTTTATGGAAACCTAAAATTGGCAAGAAAGAATTGTACACAATGTCTTGACAGATGTACGTAATCTGATTATCTTTGTACTTGTCAGTATGGGTGTGTGTTGGTGTCGTGAAAAGTAACTTGCATTGTCAATTTTCTTTCATTCGTAATAAATCAACAGAATAATTTTTATTATTCGACGAATTTCTATATGCCATGGTCATATTCTACCGTTCGCTCTCTCCGGCTTTGTTGACGGAGATGCCGCCATCTATCATTTCGCCAAGCTGCTTGTTTAAGATTACGCAGCTACCTTTATTTTCATTTTTCTTTTGAATTTCAATAAAATTATGTTTTAAATTTTCCATTTAAGCAATATTATAATGAGGACATGAGCTGCCATACAGCAGGTGGTCCGTAATGATACGTCCAATACAATCGTCGCAAGAAAACTGTAATTTAGCATAGAATGAAATGTGTCATCCATTTTGTATCGCTGAAAAAGGTAGTGCTTCGCAGTCATCATACTTAACTATCCCATCTTTTTCTAAATCATCCAATTTTAAAGTTTATCTGTTCACTTAAAAATTCTATCCCATTGTGATTATTTTCGTGGCTTCGTCATCTGATCGTGGTTCAAAATTACGAGGTGTTGTCCTCGTAATTATCTTAAGGTAACCCTTAAGGGACTGATCCCGGACTGTTGTCAATAGCCTGTTGTGTAGCTCTATCCAAACTCTAGTACAACGTTAACTAAAATTACCATTACCAATCAAGCGATTATAAATGCTTCAAATATTTACGTTTCGATGGTAAATAATCTAGCTTTTTGCAACAAATATTTTTTTTTTATATTTCTAATGGCAAGAGAAAATGACAATATCAGACAAAACGATCACAAGAATACAAAACAGTAAGAGAAAAAAGTCAGTATCTCATCAGCAAGGCTCTAGCACTCCAGTAGCGTTTCACCTTGGAGACCCTACACAGAGCTGGACATCCTTGGATATGGGACCTGTCCATAATTTCATCCTTTTTGCAGAGTGGGCATTTAGGACTGTCATTAACGCCAATGCGGTGTAGGTGGTTTGCAAGGCAGTCATGCCCCACTGCAAGTCTAAATTCTTCGACCGCTCTTTCACGAGGTTTAATCGAAATTTTTTGGTCCAATGAATTTCCCCAGCTCTTCGAGAAAATACAGGAAGTGAGATTCGACTTCCATCTCTAAGTCTTATTTGATTTTTGATGTAGAGTTTTATGGAGTGGAATGAGTAACTTGTGGTTGGCTGTTCAACTATCCGTGTGCCTACTTGGCCAACATATCTGCCTGCTCGTTACCGAAAATGTCACAGTTCCCAGGGATCCACTGGATAACGATGTTTCGTCCTTCTGCCTTTAATCCCTCAAGGAGCACAGCTGGCATTCTAAGATATTATTTGAGGCCGGCACCTCGTTTGACCCAATAGCCTGAATGGCAGCTTTGGAATCCGACAACAAGACCACCTTGTTGTAGAGACGTCTGGGGCAAGTTGCCGCAGTGCCACACAGATGGCCATAACTTCTCCATCAAAGGCGGTTTTTTGTTTCCCGACAGGGACATAGAAGGAGAAAATGGAGGAATAAATTCCTGCTCCAATATTTGGTGAACATTCAGTAAAGGAGAAGTCGGTATAGACGTGTAACCATTCAGGCTCTGGATAGACGATGTGGATGGTCTCAAGGGCTAAAATCTTCAAGCTCTCTGGAGGGAGCTGGCTCTTAAGGATAGGCTGGGCAAGATTCAGGTTAATAATTGTCTCAACGCGATTCAAGGGATTACGAGGATTTAAAAAATCCCTGAAAAATTCCTTCATCAAGTTCCAGATCTTCTCTTAAATCGAGAGCTTTCTGAAGAAAGCCTCGTTGTGTCTTCAGTTGTCTCTGTCCATTCTCATACTGGTCCCAAAAGGGCACTTTAATTCTGATTAACTTTTCATACAACACGAGAGCTCTCTCCTCAATAATCTCCTGAATGGGTCTGTTATTTGTCAAAAGTAGCATAGAGTCAATTGAGGTGGTCTTTACCGCACCAACAATCAACCTGAGGGCCTGGTTTCGAAGTAACTTCAGCCTCTTGCAACAAATATAATCACTTAAAATTTACCGAGTCCGTAAAAAAACACGAAATAGACTGCACCTGATTGATTAACATAAAGACTTAGTTTAAGCAACTATAGTTAATCCTTTCCAAAAGTAGCGAGAATCGTAGGATACGTTTCACACAGGCTGGAGCCTAACTGTCGTGACGTTGTGAGGCTTTCTTATCTATAGGAGGTGTTGTTGGAGCACACGAAATACCAACCTTCAATTGAAGATTTAGCAAATGCAATTCAGAAACGAAAAAGTCACTAATGTAAAGAATTATTTGTTTTCACTTTCTTTCTTTCGATTAAAAAAATGCAATCTTTTCAGGTTTATTCGCTTTGTGATTGATATTAATGAGTCACGTGATAACGAGTCTTGTGGTTCAAAGGGCTAATGAATTTAGAGCACGCACAGACGATAAACGCAGTTATATTTTTTAATGAATTCATTCGTAAAATTTGAGAGCACGCGCTAGAAAGTTTGCAATGTTTGCAGAAGAACCGGCAAATTCGGTCGCCGTTCCCATATCAACAGTCGAATATAAAAATATTAAGAAGTACTATTACAACAAACAACACCGAGAAGCTAAAACATTTAAAATTATGATGAGATTTCCTTTGAATTTTATCAATATGTTGTGCTAAAATCTTTCCTTTTTTATGTGGAAATGAGATGTTTTGTTCTTGACATTTTTAAAAACATTTTGTTTTTGTTTACACTATATTTCCGTGTATGAGCCGATAATTTTTGGAACGTTTTCTAAAGCTAAAGTACTAGGGTCGGCTAAAAAACGGATCCGCTTATCTCGCAAAAAAATTAGGCAATTATCCGTTACTCGGGTGCATTGGAAGGGAAGGAAACCTTCAATTAATGTCGTACTAGAGGTCCAGGATCAATCCAGCAACGATGCATATGGGTATGGATTGTGAAGCAATCCAATATCCCTCATTGTTGAAAAGTATAATTCGTAAAGCGTACTAAATATGATTGGGTAGCAATCATCCGGAGTTGACGAACGATAGCGAGCAGGGGACGGAGCCCCCTAGTCTTCAAAAAGAGTAGTCTGCGGCTTTGACGGTGTTCGTCGATGGGATTACAATTTGCTTCGATTTATTTTTTATTCCTCTTGAAGAAATTCACTTGATGTCCGCATCATGTTCATTCTAAATATCACTTGACTAGCAGGCCAGAACGAAGTTGCCCGTGACAGTTCTTTTCGTTTCCTTACTGATACTGAATATATTTTTTAAAAAAAACAATAATTTATTTTCAGAATGAGTCCCACCTCCACCCGACATGACACGGGCTTGTCGCAAATTCGGATAAAATTAGGACTACCTGAGGTATCGATCTGGCGTAAAATCTTCCGCATAATTCTAGTTCGTTGAAATGTTCACTCTATCTTTAACGATCGCGAAGATAGAAAACCTCAAATGGTCATTTATGTGTTCCTAATGATTCCAATCGATATTTAACGATCGCGAAAAAAGAAACTTGTACTGAAGAATAAAAAACAAATACAAACGCCAGTCAAAAATTTCAATTTTTTTGTTTCACTGCGCTGGAATCGTTAGTGCTCAGGAGAGAGAAATGAAATTGAAAATACAAATTTAGAATCTGTGATCGCTTCACACTGTTGTCATTCTAAAGAAAACAAACAACAAATGAATGACAGTAAATTAATTAATAAATGTTCTAGATTAAAATTTAAAATAAGACTTTGCACAAAATTCACATAAAATTAGGATTACCAGTGAGCTAAATTTCATTACTATAAGTGCTATAGATTTGTCTGGACACCGTAACATTACATTTTTTTCCCATCTCTGCAAGATATGTGATGTTACATTATCTACATTCCTAACACCTATCTTTCCTCTCCGGTTTAGTCCGTCAAATGACTTTTCTATGATACAGATGTGTTTTTATCATAGCTGTTTCAAATCATCAAAAGCACGTTGTGTCTCATGCCTACACTGGCAGACCAGAGGAGTGCCAGGCCCGTCGAAGACGGCAAGAGACTAGGAGGTGCGCCTTCCATGTTATTGAGCCCCATTGGGAGGAATTTCAACTTTGCTCTATATACATGGCACATCCGTTTTACAGGAAGGCCCCTTTCATACATTCATTCACACGTATCGTAATTTAGACCCCAATCAGAGGCCGATAACCCCCTGATCAGGTACCCCCCAGAGGTATTGATTTGGTATGGGAGACTTAGTGAGCACGACCTATTTAACGTGCCCCAGTCACCATTAGTGAACACGACGGTCTTTAACCAGGTCGAAGCGCCGATCTCGCAATCATCAGAATTGCAGGCTCCGCCGAGGACAGAACCCATAACCCTTCTGATGCGAGCCCGACGCTCTACTGACTGAGCTACCGCGGCTCTTCAAAAGCACGTACAAATATCATGGAAGTATCAAAGATATACTACGTATAATATATTATCTTTCCTACTTCCATGACAAATATCGAAGAATTTTTAAACTTAAGTTTTTAATGCTCAAATTCTCTACTAGTAACGACGTGTTTCTCCTTTTTATTGCGTTGTATTTAATACGTGTTGAATTTTTAGTTTAGAAAAATGGGCTCATCGACCGGAAGCGGTTGCTAAATTCAGACTATTACTGGCCACGTCTGTCTCCAGACCCATTTACGCCAAATAGGAGTACGCCAGATACTCATTAGTGTGACCTAGGGCATCCTATGCTCGCGGTGAGCATTTGGATGAGTGCCTGGTTTCTAAATGAACTGTTGAAGAGTGCACGTGGTCTAATGGCCTAGCTGTCAAACGACCGGCATTTGTCAACAAAATAAAAAACCTTAAGACGAAGATTTTACACCCACTGCAGAATCGATCCAATCCAGAAAAGAAAGCAGAATCGTGTTTACCACTAAAACACAAGCGCATCTCTATTTAACTTCGCTGAAAAACCCTCTCACAGGTCATGATGATAAGTAACGTACTTCAGAGGGCAGGCCATTTCGAGACAGGTTTCGCTATTTCGAGACAGTGCAACCACTTAGTTGAAAGAGCTATGGGATTGAGTTGCTTAAGTACTCTTTACATTTACATGTAAACAAAACTAAGCAGGCCGAGACGTCTTTTGCATACAATTGAATGGGATGGAATTACGTATATCTCGGAGACAATGCAACTCGCAGCAACGTTAAACATGAGATCTTTGAGAACGTGTGTCTGGAAATTTCGATTATCTCAAGAGAGCTCGGCTAGGTATTGATGTAGATCGCTGAAATCTGGTGTAGCGTAAGGGTTCATATTCTCCAAGCATTTCGAATAACTACGAATTCAATATCAATATTTTAAAAAGTGTAAAATTAGTTTTTATAAAATATTTTCAATTTTTTTTTTCAAGGCCAGAGGACTTGACGTAAATATAGATCGATTGAACTTTCTGTACTTCATTCTGATTTTCTCGCTTTATTACTAATTCATCTGAAGAAAAGTTTTAACTTTATCAAAAGTCTTTATTTTGGTATATTTTTGGTTTTTTCCTAGGTAGGTAGGTATTTCAAATAACGTCGTACTGGACCAACACAACGGGCTATTGACGACTGTCCGGGATCAGTCCCTTAAGGGAAAGATCCGATGACAACACCTCGTAATTTTGAACAACGGTCAGATGACGAAGCAACACCTGAGCTGACACCCCACTCTCCAAACTTCCACGCCAACCCAACGTGAGGACTTTCGGCCACGACAGATTTAAGGTGCACCAGCCGCCTCTACACCATACGTTTACAAACATCCATGCACGGACCCGGATTCGAACCAGGAACCTTCCGATCTAGAGGCTAACACCTTAACCACTATACCGGTTGGTCGGCCTTCGCAGTAACGTATTCAGGGAAGGACATACGGGACACGAGCTTTTTCCGAAATATTTCTTGTTAAGTTTGAACACACTCTGAAGACAGCGGAAGTCGAAACTTCGTTCATCACACCACTAAAATACCTGCAAACATGACTGAAAACAGCGGAATCAATATTTAAAAGTAATATCCATTTTCCATTAGCCGACCAACCGGTATAGTGGTTAAGGTGTTATCCTCTAGATCGGAAGGTTCCTGGTTCGAATCGGGGTCCGGGCATCGATGTTTGTAAACGTATGGTGTAGAGACGGCTGGTGCACCTTAAATCTGTCGTGGCCGAAAGTCCTCACGATGGGTTGGCGTGGAAGTTTGGAGAATGGGGTGCCAGCTCAGGTGTTGCTTCGTCATCTGACCGTGGTTCAAAATTACGAAGTGTTGTCCTCGGATCTTTCCCTTGAGGGACTGATCCCGGACCGTCGTCAATACCCCGTTGTGTTGCTTTAGTACGACGTTAACTAAAATTACCAATTACCATTTTCCATTAAGGTAATTTTGATTGGAATGAGGTTGGTTGATTCGCGTTGGTAATTGAATTTGCGTCTCACTGGAGCAACACAACGGGCTATAGGTGACCACTGGAGCAACACAACAGGCTATCGATGACGGTCCGGGTAATTGGTAATTTTTAATTAACGTCGTACTAGAGAAACAGAACGGGCTATTTGCGACGGTTCGGGATCAAGAAAGAATCGAGTAGAACACCTCGTAATTTTGAACCACGGTCAGATACGGTAATTTTTATTGGAATAAGGAACAAGAGATCAGTCGGCCTTCCTATCTGAATAGGGGTCGTGGTACCATCTCAGATGTTACCACGTCATCTGACCATGGTTTAAAATTAAGGTATCTGCATTCGTTAAAAAAGCCAATTTTGACGACAATTTGCAATTATTTTTACTATTCTTCTAACAAATTCCCTGTACTTCTGTGCTTCTAAAACAGTTTAAACTTTCAATGTGCGACTAATAAAAAAAAGTTAGATCAATTTAAAATTTCAAGGAAATTGTTAATTATACCGGAAAAAGTATAACGAAACCGGAATAAATAATATGAATATTCTATTTTTAACATAATTTCTACCTTTTATAGTAAGTTAAAACATACTAATAATTATATTTCGATAAATTGGTCACTACAATTTTTTAATTAAATTCACTTATTTGTTAGAAGAATTTCGCATTTTTTTTTTTTTTTACTCTCTTGGATTTTGTTTGCAAGCATTTTTCTCAGAATTATATTTTAGGCATAGACATCGAATTCCAGTGCTGTAAAAAACAGTCATACAGTCAGAAAACTGACAGTCTAAAAAAGTTATTGATGTATATTTACAAATTTTTCTATGCACACTCGAAATAGTGTTTGCTAGTGCATACACTAGAATCAAATTGATATCTTTATTTTTTTTCTTCTTATTATTATTATTATTTTCTCTTTACTGTTTTTTTTTTAATTCCAAAAAAGTTTCTTGCCGTAGAGTTGTCTACCTGCACATTTCCTATGCGAGATTTCCCTGAGAATTTCGGAATGTACGAGTATCTACGGTAACATCCGGCAAGTCCTACAAAAGCGCGGATGTCTGTTACAGTAGATAGCTGTGGAAAGTCGGCTACCGCCTTAATCATTTAATCTCCTGGGCTTTCTTGTTGTTGCCGTACACAGTGACCTAAACATTTTACAAAAGATTGCGTAAATTGACATTTTGATGCTTTTATGTGCAATTTAGCACTTTTGATTTTTTTTTAAACACACTCTTGGTGTCTTAAGTGGTCCTCTCATTTTTGAGAAAAACTGCCACAGCATCTAATTTTGAAACGGCAAAAGATTCATAATTTTTTAACAATTCTGTCAACATACGGCTAAAATAATAGGGTACATTTTTCAGTCCAAAAGGGATCTTGGAGGTTTATAGTTCCCAAAACTCTTCAGGCAGCATATCTCAGTGTTCTTTTACTCAAACGTATTTGCCAATATATCCCCTAGTTAGGTCAATAACGATTAAGAATTTAGAATTCAGCTGCAGATAGCATGTTCGGTACGATGTGGAAAAAGTTGGCCTTCATAAAGGACCAGGAACCACGTCGACTGTTACCGTCCACATGAAGCGTTGGACTGTCGAAATGTGCTAGAGTTCCTGTCTTCGTCCCTACAAAATTTTATCTTTATTGTTTATTTTAATTTATTTTTTTAGTCTTTTTTAAAGATGCAGTTCTGGCGATATTCCGAGGGCGGAATGTGTTTCAGGAATGGCCGAATTGTGTTGTGTCCATCCCAATACCACCACCAGATGTCGCGTCCAGCTCGCAGAACAGAACTGTAATTTTATATTCTGGACTCAGTTCGAGTTAGACTAGACTTAATGTGCCTACGTGCGTAGGTGGAGTGCCTTTTATTTTCCCAACTTATGTCTGTTCTAGCGAGCCTGTAGACTGCACAATATGATCTATTCTGTAAATTCTCCATGGTAGTAGTTTAATTAAATATTGTGTTAGTCCTTATCCTCTTGTGTCATCAAGCTTAAAAACACCACATCCCTAGACACCGTGCTCTACATACATTTGATTACAAAGCAATTGTTCAGTCTTGTTGATATAGAGTTCGAAGGCTTTCTTTCACATCTTCTCATCTCCGTTCCCATTTACCCCGAAAGTCTTTTCATTCTTCATCACAGGACCCGAATAACACCACCTGCGTACATCGCGGATTCAATAGTTCCTTCCTACCAATATGCTTTCTTGTCTAATCGACGAACCTCACTAAAAGCAAATTTCAAAAGGAATTTTCTACTAAAATAAAATGCTTGATTTTTAAAACGTAACCCCAAAACAACTTTTTGAATCACGAAAAAAACACATTAAACGGAAACGGGAAACGTTTGAAAACTAAGTTCTACAGAATTACTAAACCAAACCTCTGTAACTTTCTTTCGCCAGTATTCATTTAAGATCGCATACTATTCCACAGTTAATCAAGTCAGTGCATTCTCCAACATATGGGGGAAGGAACTAAAATAAAGATAATTGAATTCCTTGGCGCCTCGAAAGTAAAATGGAGCGTTTCCTAGGTAATTAGAAACGGGAAAAAGGATTCCAACTAGATTAAACTTTGCACAAGTTGGATTTATTTTAAGTTTTGTAAAGTTAGTTTTTCTCCTTCTCCCTCTCTTGATCCAGGCCGACCAACCGGTATAGTGGTTAAGGTGTTAGCCTCTAGATCGGAAGGTTCCTAGTTCGAATCCGGGTCCGGATGTTTGTAAGCGTATGGTGTAGAGGCGGCTGGTGCACCTTAAATCTGTCGTGGCCGAAAGTCCTCACGTTGGGTTGGCGTGGAAGTTTGGAGAGTGGGGTGCCAGCTCAGGTGTTGCTTCGTCATCTGACCGTGGTTCAAAATTACGTGTTGTTGTCCTCGAATCTTTCCCTTAAGGGACTGATCCAGGACCGTCGTCAATAGCCCGTTGTGTCGCTCTAGTACGACGTTAACTAAAATTACCTTACCCTTGATCCAGATCTTTTAAATCCAAATTAGCTTACTAAGTGATCATTTTAGAGACCTAAAAGTTTTAAATACTAGGATCTTATTCTTGGAAAATTAGAGAGAGAGAGAGAGGATGGAGGTGGAATATGTCCATACCATCATAAGTTTTCTTTCGTTTGTCTTTCCAGACAAACCACATATTTTGCTTCTGTGAGATTCTTAAGGTGTCCGACTGACTTTAAAACATGATTTTCAGTCACATTATCGATTTTTCATATCAAATAAAACCCTGATTTCTCATCTTTCCAAATCTGTTTAAATTTTGTTTCTATCTTGCTTAGAACTTAAGTTATGTAGTCAGAGAGGAAGGACACATATGCTGAAGAATATATCCCTAAATCTAAAGCGTTTCCTATAGGATGTGCTTTGCAATCAAGTGCATGACCATGAAGTGACCGTAACATTTACGCTGCGGCAGGTAAACGAATGTTACCACTAAAATTTCGTTTCCACCAGCGGCATGGTTTAGATCTGGTGTACTGTGGATGTTATCCCCGTTTTAAGTGGCCGCTGGCATCATCACCATTTACGAGCTGTCAGCGACTGACCTTCTAGAGGTTTTTCCTTTTGTTCTGTGACCCCACCCTGCCGACGGTTTGGAGTGAAAGCTTTGGGAAAAGGAGAAAGTCGCTCAATATGAAACGCACAGAAACAGGCCCTTGAAAAAAAAATTCAGCTACAAAAATTTTCAAAACGATAAAACGACTGATGTGGGTTTTTCTCATTTTTAATGATCAATAAAATGATTTAATCACTAAATACAATTAAAAATGATGTTTTATAAAAACTGCAAAATGCCTGAATAATGCATCTGCCATAAAACCCAAACCAAACTTAAATAATGTGAAAATGCAAAAGGCGATGAATAAGGAGGATGTAATTCAACAAATCATATAAAATTGAGGATGGAGTGTTTAAAAATCTAAGGTAAAAAAGAACAGCCAATCGAAATATCTGTTCATAACCTATCCGTTTTCATATGGCGATTTCATTCCGTCTAAATATTTGAATTTATACATAATGAAAGTTTTTTCATCTAGTATTTTTGAGGGCAAATATAGTTGGAAAGTTCCTCATAGGTATTGTCCTTCTCTAATTGTTGCAACATAAAAATGCATAGTTCAAATTAAGTTCACAAAGGGCACATCTCTATAAAATTTATTGAAAATATTTTAAATTGATTCATTTTGTAAGCATTCTATTTTTTTAAATACACATTTGCGCCCTGGATAAGTTCTAAATACTTTGTACAAAATTAAAATGCACGTTTCAAATTTAGCTCACAAGGGGCATATCTAAAATTAATTTAAAATATTTCAAATTGATTCATTTTGAAACATTTTAAACTTTTTTTTAAAAATACACATTTTTGCCCTGGATCGTTACAACAATTGTTTTCAACATAAAGATGCACATTTCGAATTTAGCTTACAAGGGGAACGTCTAATATTCATTAAAAATATGTCAATTGATTAATTTTGTTTACATTTTAGAATGTTACTTGAAAAAAGACACATTCACGTTGGATAGTTCACAAATACTTTCCTTTATTGACATATAATCTTATTTTTATGAAAAAATATATAAATATTGGAAGAGCATTTGGAGATAATCCTTAGTTTATAATTGACCTATTTAAGTTACTTAGTTTCCTAAAGAAAACGTTTGCAGTTTGGTAAGCGAACATCGTCGTTAACAAGCACTTTTACAAGTTCTAAAACGAACTTATATGTTTAGTATAAAATAGTATTCGTTTTTACATGTAACAGCATATTCCACTTATCAGTGCAACGCACACAAAAATTACGCGCTAATGCACGATGTATAGTTGAAAGAAAATAAAAACTCTCAAAAAATATAACAAAATAAACCCTTATAAGGAAAACAGATGACAGCTCATGGAAAATAGTACTTTGAAGTATCACGAGATGAGAATCACAATCACACAAAACGATACCATGTCGTACTAGTCTGGGTACACTTTCTTCAGCAGACTCTTATCCCAATAAATATTGGATCCTCTGTTTTTGATGGAACTCTCATAGTTCCAACTTGTGACAGGATTCATCCATTCCGTTCCATACTCTGCCGAGATGACATCCTCTGTCTGACAGGGAACGAGAACCTTGTGCTCCAAGAGTGCTGCAGAACAGAGGGTGAAGTTCGGATGATGATACCTTTAAAAGAAAGTAAACTAATAGAGCTTGATCGATTGGATGGAAGATGTAGCGCAAATATTGACAAGATTTTGGTTAATACGGTGATTATCTTTTGAAATATAAGTCCAAATAACATATTTCTAATGAGAAAAGGAAGTGATTTCATTGCTAATCTAACCTATAATATTTACACGTTGCAAACAGTAAGCAACTTTTATCCTTTTCTGAGATTGGTGTGGTAGAGAACGAAAATATTGTTCCTATAATTTATAAGCGATCTCCGATGTATTTATTTCTAGATCAACAGCACAGCGAAATACTCGACGCCATGGTTGAGATATGTAAACAAACTGATCGTTGCGAAACGGGGAGAAAGAAATAAAAACCCTTTTTCCACCATGCATAAGCGTTTTATATATCTAGATTTTGTATGATTCGACTACCAAAAAACTTTTAATTGGAAAGAAGGTGTCCGACGATACTTGGTAAAATAATTGGTGTTATAATAATATGTTGTTGTTTCTTATCCTCCAAAATGGTCTGACGAGGTCAGACCATGTCCAAGAATCAGTTGACACAGAGAAAGTCGATCACAAGAATTGGAGATGAGTATATATCCTCCCTAGAGAGTACGTAGTCACAGTTATATACGGCGTTGAAATTGTATACGTACTGATGAATCACCCTGTATATTCAAACTAACAAAAGAAAGAAATTAACGTAACCAATCATTCTAAATAGCTGTACAAGCTATTTTGGGTTTTATGGCGCAAGGGCTATATTTGGCCATGCTGCGCAAGACACAAGACATACAATATCAAGTAATGGACATACACATAAAAAGGTTTCATTAGTTGTTGCGAAATAGATATACACCAGGCCACGACGGCCCCGTGCAAGCTGCTCAATACAAGTGACACCATTAACTCTACATCTAGTGCAAATCTATCCATTTTCAGTGTCTCCAATGTATTTATTTTTAAATAATCTTAAAAGACATTTAAAACTTTTTAATATCCTTATTTCGGATTAACTGGTTTTTACCTGGCCCTATATTAGTTGATCGGCCAAATACATATGAATTTACCTGCATTGTACGTTTATTTTGAAATTAGTTTGTTCTTTCTAGATGGAGGGTTTTGCGAAAATTGGATACAACCTCATATACGAAGCTTACGCACTTAAAATTTATGATTTAATCAATACAAAAACAATAACAGGTTTTTGAACCTAAGCGTAGCGTAGTTTATTTGCTTTGGTCAATCATGCACACATTGTAAAATGCTAATTATGATAAAATAGCCACTCCACAATATTTCATCTCGATTAAATTCTTGAAAATCCTGAAAACAATAAATTTTCTATTTCCAGAGCTGAAATTCCTCTTAAATATTAACGTAAATACGCTTGGAATACTTTCATTACCCTAACACTAAAATTTTTGACTATACGCTCAATCCTCTTGAATATACGAAGATTTATTATTAGGATTTCGTGTTTCTCATTTTTCCATTATTAGAAAGCGACATTGCCCACAATAAATGAAACGTTTGAAACAAATGACCTTACAAACCATTTAACCCACTTTAAGCATTATACAATAGAAATTGTGTGAACATCGTTTGCATTAATTTTACGTATCATTAGCATATAAGCTTCTACATTGACACCGTCCAGCCCTAAACCTTCAATCACAATATAAAATCTGTCAGAAAGAAAAATACCAAATAATTTTTTAAGTAAAACAATTATTAAAATGAACGCAATTCGAAACAGAAAAAGCAACCATGCTCTCTACTTGTAATACGCTTGGCAGCTGTTCGAAAATGGCGAAACCGATTTGGCTATGTATTTTACACAAAATGCCGCCAACATGTATGTAAAAATTAGCAATTAATTTTTCTTTTTTTTGCTTCTCTTCAGGGAGCTCTTAATAATATAAGGAAAATAACATTGGCCTTTTCAGCTAACGATTACCCTGAGGTTATTACCAAAAGCTCTTTACCTTACCACCTCTTTCCCGACGTTGATATTTTGACGTCTAAATCTAAAATAACTATTTCGAAAATACAATGCTCTCACCCATAAATGAACTTTAGTTCAAAGTAGTTTTTAGCTTCTAAAAGGATGGATTGGCTCTGATACCAATAGTTTGAAAATATTTATGTAATCAAACCCTGATCGTTTAAAAAGAGAGTTGCAATATAACACTTTACCAAGCCCATTTTAACTTCATGAGAAGAATTTTTATGGAAAGTACAATGGAAACATGTAAATATTACGTCAACATGCGTGTTTAAATTCACCAAAGTGCGGGTTAATTTTATAGGACACTAAAATATTTGCACGTGTTTAACACTTTCTGTAACGGAAGGGTATCTTATTTTGGGACACGGCTGAATCCATGGAATGACTATTGTGTATTAACCCTCTGAAAGATATAAGCTTTCAGAGTACTGCTGTGTGTTACTTCCCTCACAACACACATAATGATTAAGTAACCATATCTGCAGGTTGAAAATATACCAAGAAAGATTCTGTTGGTAAAATAAGTCAAAACTGGCTATAAGTCATGCAGTGACAGGTGATATTAGTGTGAATCAATCAGACGTTTCTATCTATTATAAAAGAAAATTTGTCGGTCTTTTTCAGGTTTATTCGCTTTGTGAATAGTAGATAGCGAGTCAAGTGATAGCGAGTCTTGTGGTTCAACGGGCTAAGGAATTTGGAGCACGCGCACACGATAAACAGTTATATTTTTTAATTCATTCATTCATAAAATCTGAGAGCCCGCGCTCGAAAGTTTGCAATGCTTTCAGAAGAACCGACAAATTCGGTCGTCGTTCCAATAGCAACAGTCGAATATGAAAATCTTAAAAAGTACTATTACAACAAACACGGATCAGCTAAAACATTTAAAATTCTGAGATTTCCTCTGAATTTTAACATGTTATGCTAAAATATTTCATTTTTTATGTGGAAATGAGATGTTTTGTTCTTGACTTTTTTAAAGCACTAAGGGGCTTCGCCCACTGCTCGCTTACGCTCGCCATCCCGACAAAAATACAACCCACAACTGCGTGCGAAACTTGCTCCGCGAACTAAAAAATACGACATTTGTCTGACCAACTTTTGATTGCACGAATTTATCTATGAACCAATTGAAAAAATAATTGTACCGTACGAAAGAGTATATTCTGAGGTATACTGCGATATTTTAAAAATTAAAAGCAAATAGTAATAAGATATAGATAAGACTGTTTTTAAAAAAAGTAACGAAAATGTCCCGATTTTTCCACGAATTTCAAAATAATATTATCAAGAACCAAATTGAAATTTCAAAAAAAAACTCGACGAGCTGCAAAAATTTACGTTAAGAGGTACTCTTTAAAAAAAACTCACGGCTGAAGACTAAAAATTTGTATGTGTTCACTCGCGGAAGAAATTTCGCTTTTTCAATTTTGACACTTAATACACCCTAAACAAATAGCCGCATCGGAAAAAAATTTTAACAATTGTCTAAGGAATACGATAAAGAACAAACCATGTTAATTTCGTTTTTTTTTTCTGATCACTGCTTTCTCGGGGAAACCGTTTAAGAATCGAGCTGAACAACACAGTTTTCAATACTGCGGTGGCGGCAACTTTTTTTTAATATAGAGATTTTTAATATATTTTATTTTTATCTACACTATATTTCCTTGTATAAGCCGATAATTTTTGGAACGTTTTCTAAAGCTAAAGTACTGGGGTCGGCTTATATACGGAACCGCTCTAATCCCGCAAAAAAAGTAGGCACTTTTCTGTTACTCGGGCGCTGCGATAAATATCGCAATGGGTACGGGATCAATCCAGCATAGATCCAAATGGGGATGGATTGTGAAGCAATCCCCTCACTGTTGAAAAGTATAGTTCGTGAAGCGAACTAAATATGATTGTGTAGCAATCATCGGAGGTTGACGAGCGATAGCGAGCAGGGGGCGGAGCCTACTAGTAAGATAAAAGAAAATTTTAGTTGTATCGTTCATTCTAGCAGTTTCACAACAGGTGTAATGGTAAATACTGTTATTCCAGATTAACAGTTCTTTGCTGCACCAGTTCTTTTTAAAGGAACTGTTCTTCTACACTCCACTGTTCTCATACTCAACTTATAACACACGAACCCTGTTCCAATGGCAACACAAATGGTGGAATTCACACAGTGACTGGATTTTGTTGACACCTCATCTTCTTATAGATCTTACTATTCATAAATAACCTCGGAATAAAACTAAGTACAGAGGAATTTGCTAGCGTTTTCGCGATCAACGATTTTTTATCCGTGGGTAGGTAAATCGTGACACAGGAAAGGTGGGTAAGTTTTCTCTAGGTTTGAAAGAAAACGAAATTTGTATCACTTAATTTTAGCTATTTAAGTTGATCGCGCAATGTTTGATAACACTTAAATATGATTCACGATTCTGTAAATGCGATCTGCGATGCCTAGGAAAAAAAGTAACCCTTCGAAATACACAAAAAGCAAATTTTGTCACTTTAAGGTTAACAAAATCCGTGCCCTGATAATCACTTGACCGACGTCGAAAGATATCTTTGAGAAATAAGGAATCGCTATTAAAAAATAAACCTTTTAAGACAAATCGCGGGGTTACCACTTTGATAGTTAAATTAATTTATCTGTCAAAACACAGATTAATTGTTAGATTATCTATCTCAGCACGTTTAAAAACATGAATACAAATCCGAGAAGGTAGAAAAATATACATTAACATAAAATGTAAACTCTATAGAATGAATTATTTTTAAAAATAGTTGGATAAAGTAAGTTTAGTATCACATGCAATTCTCGTTATTCTTACTTCACATTTTCTTAAAATCGATGTTAATGGTGCAAGGGTCATATTTGGCCTTGATGAAACACAAGACAAATTTTGAACATACACACAAGGTGTTTTGCTGACACAAAAGAAATACACCCAGAGAGGAATCGAACCTGCGTCGCCAACAACTCGCAAGTTACTAGCGCAATGGCCAAATCTACTGAGCAACGATGATGGCTCCCTCATTGATTGGAGAAGTCCTTGTTTTCTAAATTTCCTATACGATCTTTGAATTGTTTTAAAATTGCAGAAATTAATTCGTTCATATCATACTTTTCACTTACTTTCAACATTTTCTTATACACATTTTGTAGTCAAGAAACTTACTTTTCTCTAGAGTTTGTGTTAGATTTTCCAGAGGTTCTAAGACTTCCAACATACAATCACAACTTTTCTACTCGGATGTTGTGAGGCTAGGTTTGAAAAGAATCATCGAGTCCAAGAATGTCTTTTGTGATTAGTTTTGACAGATGAAACAAACGGTACAACTACACAAAAAATGGTAATATGAGACTGAAATACGCAAGTTCGAGTTTCTAGAACAAGGAGGAAACATATCGAGAAAGCTCACTCCCGAAGACGTTCCATTAGGAAATCCAAAAAATTATTTTTAATCACATTCCTTTTCGAACGATCACGTGGTCTCGCCAAGAGTGACTGCAAGAAGCTCCACCCTCAACAACACCCACGTGGTACACTCGCATTCTCAACAAGATTCAACTGATCGTCAGTTTCGTAATGAAAACGGCCGTAGATGTTTTGGCAGCTCTTTCCATCCTTCTTAGCAAATGGAAAGTCGAGTTACAACTTTCGGACCACTCAATATAAGGGGTTTTATTACAATTGTACTCTGCCTTTTTTTTTTTTTTAATTTTTGACTCGCAATTAAACTTATCTAAAATATGTAAGTTTTTATTTTTTCAATTAAATTCTAAACTTTCTTTGAAACATCATCGGCGTATAAAAAGTTCAAGTGTTTCCATCATAAAATACCTGTAATAGCCTTTTTAAATACTGGGAGCATCGTTCGATAAGAGAAGGGTGATCTTTTTTATTTTCCAATCGATAATTATCCACTTTGAACAATCGACTAAATTTTCGCTCATTTCACACGTTGCCATGCAATTACATTTCAATAACACAATGAATATAAAGCTGTTGCATCAAATGAACAGTGAATGCTATAAAGCTGTTACTGTTTAACGACGTCCAAAAATCGATTGTTAAAGTAATATATAGGATGCTTCTCTTATCTTTATTACATCTGTTATATCGTTTTAACACTTGGGTTTATTGCTGTCAATATAGAATTACATATTGTTTTCCGATCAGGCAATGCATATTGGGAATTTAAAGAATGCGTAAGAGATCGTAAACCAATATCCTCGACAGCAGAAAATAATTACAAATCGTGAGCAAGCAACTTCATTAATGCATCGTCAATCGTTTTATTCGATTGCCTTAGTTATTTTTTATTCATAAACTGCAATATTGGATTGTGTTGTAGGCTAAATTGCAGTATTGTCAGTCTGTGTCTTTAATGGTTAGAGACACGCTTTCAATGCTGTTTTTTTTAATTTCGTTCTACAACACTTATTTTTATGGCGGGTAATGGTAATTTTAGTTAACGTCGTACTAGAGCAACACAACGGGCTATTGACGACGGTCCGGGATCAGTCCCTTGAGGGAAAGATCCGAGGACAACATCTCGTAATTTTGAACTACGGTCAAGTGACGAAGCAACACCTGAGCTGGCACCCCACTCTCCAAACTTCCACACCAACCCAACGTGAGGACTTTCGGCCACGACAGATTTAAGGTGCACCAGCCGCCTCTACACCATACGCTTACAAACATCCATGCCCGGACCCGGATCCGAACCAGGAACCTTCCGGTCTAGAGGCTAACACCTCAACCACATTTTTATGGCGGGATACATGCTTCTGAGAGAAGTCTTTTAAAATTCGTCATAGATATCGAGAAAAATGACAAGTCACCACACAGACTAAAATATAGATGGCAAATTACTGATCAGTTATACAGAGGCTGTTCGCACATTTTTTAGACGATATTTTGGTTAGCCGTAATAAAAAATTGTTTGCTGCAAAAGAAATAAGTGCAGTTGTACTCTATGTTTTTAAAAGTCAAAATTATCGTCTGCGGTTTGAGAGGTTTGTTTTTATTCAAAATGGCGTTTTTAACGAAGCAGCGGTTCGAAGGCTATATTTATGCTCTTTCCGAAGAGAAATATTCATATTCCGTTATCCAAAAACGATGTGAGAGTGATGGTTTTGTGATATCTAAAGCGTCGATAGGTAATATCGTCAACAAGAAAGGAAAAAAACGTCAAATTGGAGCCTCAAGTGGGACAAAAATTCCAAACAAGTATCCAAGGAAGAAACGGACATTTTGGACTATTGCAAAGGTACGTTGTTTAATGTTAAAAGAAAATCCCCTAGTCAAAGGACAGTTGCAAAATCATTAAAATTCTCGGTGTCCACTGTAAACAAAATGATAAACGTTGATTTAAATCTTAAGAAAGTGAAAAAACGCAATGTACATCGTCTTTCACCAAAGCATATTGCTGAATGCAGGACACGCTGCCGAATTCTATATGACAAACACTTATCCAAAGAAAAATGGAAAAACATGGTCACAATAGATTAATCATGGGTGTATTTAAATGATCGCAGCACAAAAAGAGCCATTTATTATCATAAAAGGTAAGAAAAAAATTTAAGTACATGGTTCACAGAATCGAAAGAAAGTTTTTCTAAGGGATTCATGATTGTTGCTGGTTTTTCATATAGTGGCAAGTTAAAAATAAAGAGAGTGGGGGAAAATGTAAAAAGATTAACTCGAAACACTATCAGGAACATATTGTATCGCCAATTTTTCTGAATGAAATATCATCGCTTTACCCACTGTGCCATCAATCTGTGAAACTCCATCAAGACAAAGCTAGCAGTCACACATCAAAATCCACTGTAAATTTCCTAAAAGAAATGGAACAAAAAACCGGTATCAAGGCCATACCCTTCACTGATATCCCTACTAAATCTCTTCGATGTATCACCTGTTTTTTTGTGCTTTCGGACTTTTTAAATCTGCATTATCCAAACGTCGTCCCACAAACCTCACAGGACTCTGGAAAGCAGTTCAGGAGGAATGGGATAGAACCTCTTCTGACACTTCAAAAGGCATTAATATCCTGGAAATTACGGTGTCGAAAGATAGTTCAAAATAAGGGCTATCAAATAGAACATTTAAAACACAAGAATTTTATGTAATTTAGTTTTGTGAATACAATATACAATGTCTAAAAAATGTGTGAACAGCCTCTGTATATATCTTTAATTTGTTTGAAACTAAAAATTCATCACCATGTCGTTGTCACACAATTTTAAAACTAGTGCGATGGTTTTACAAATTCGTCAAACGTCGGTGCGTATGTTTACTTGAGAACAGTTCAAGAACAGAGCAAGAACTGGTCAAGAACTGTTTAACAACGAGGAGCAGTGAATGAATAGTTTAAGAGCAGCGAGCAGTCTCGGGATTGAGGAACTGGGAGAACCGTGGGAACTGTTTGAGGGTAGGTAACCGTAACAGAACAGGAAGTAGATTAGGAACAGAAAGAATGAGTGCGCATAGAGATGAAACAAATCAAGAACAGGGAGCTGATAATTGTAGGTTGAACTGATGTTCTTCGGGGGTCTTCGAACAGGGGGTTTAGTTGAACAAAAGGCGTACGACGCACAATTTACAATAGAACAAAATTCTGAGAAAAGACTTTTCAAAATTCCAATTTTATTTCACATTAAAATCGAAAGAGAAGAAATTGAATGTTTTTTTTAACGAAGAGAATGTGAATAAAAGGTTTTTGTGATACTGAGAACAGCAGGCGTGTTTAGTGGAGCCGGAACATTGTTCCAGCACTGCTAATTTTTTTTACGAGAAATAAATTTAAAAAAAGTGTAAAATACCGCTTTATTCTCCCAGGTCATAGCGTTCCGACCACTGCTTAATTTACGACTACACCACTAAAGAATAAGGTTGTTCCAGTTCTTTTTAGAACTATTGAAAAAGAGCAGGTTCTTTTTTCACTCATCCTTACTCCTCAACATGTAAATGGTTGTTTTATTTGTTTGTAATTTTTTTTTTTTTTTTTGGGGGGGGGTTCAAATTGTAATCTGTAACACTAGTAATGGTTAACTAGTTAACTATATATGCATTTATTATTTAACTTGTCTAAATGGCAGCCATTTCAAATGCGAAGTAAAATAGTCGCATTTTGGTTTTTTAGGGTTGTTCTGTTGATTGATGTCCAACCGTTTTCTTTTTTCTGTTAGTAAATGTCTTGTCACGTCCTGAGATATGAGTTTTATTTTTAGCTTACAAGCTGCTGTATAGTTAAATAGTTTTGTTATTGCATTAAATTACAAGTTACAAACGTGACAATGATCAATGTTCCCTTGGTAATTGCATTCTTGTATTCGCATATTCGTATAGCAACACTTCTTATAGTTACGCCAATTTGGCTTCGCTTTTGTCTTTTTCTGGTCTCTGCTTGAACAGAATACACATTAAAGCTCCCTGGCATCTAGTGGTCCAAAATTACATGACGCTGTCCTCAAATCTTCCCTCCGGGATTAATCCCACGCCGTCGCAAATATCCCGCGGGACGTTAATTCAGCTCCTATCATTTAAACAGATTGTTTCTTTTTATTGTGTTTCGGGGATGTTTTTTCTGGAACTTGTGTTTTACACAAATGAGTTTATTTCGTCACTCAAACTTTTTCCTCATCGGTTCTGCTCACAAGATATGATCAAATAAGGAAGATGAAATTCATCCTCTTTATTGCTTAAGGCAAGAGTGCTCTTGTTGCCAAAAAAAAAAACAGAAATGATTGAAAATAAAGGTTTTCTTACTGAAGGAAAACGCAACGGAGCGGTTGGCAGCAAAGAAGCCAACTCTCATGATGACAAAAATTAAATAATAAGAACATCTGTTTTTTTCCACTGTTTTCCCATTACTTAATGACCGAAGGCGATTTGACATTATTAAAGTACAGCTGTCATCTTTACATAAAAATTTGCATATACAGTCTTCATATTAGAAGAGTTTTTTTGCATCTTGGGACCACAATCCAACAACGGACACGTCTTCAAAATTCCCTGAATTCTCAATGGTATGTGTTATTTAAATTCCTATTTTACTCATCTAGGAACTAGATAAATTTACTTTTATTTGAAACCCATCAAGCAGGCCAATTATAAGTGAAAGGACTTAAATCTTGCTGAAAAAGAATCACCGCCACATAAATTTTTCGATAATTGTCATGCAAGTAATGCACGTCATATCGTCACCTTAAGGCCCGGTGCACACTTCCGATTTTTCAACGTGTGGCGCCTCGAAGCCCAACTATGCACACATAACAGTGAAATGAGTGCTCATTTCACGCCATTTGCGATACATATTCTATCGAAGAAAACGTGTTTATTTCGCTTACTTGGTGTAAAAAAAGTTTATTTTGTTTCAAAATAGACGTTACTGGATGTAACAACTTATTAATTATTATTTATGTTCCATTCTTTTATGAAAACAAGGTACTTCAGAACGGAGACATACGTGCGTCACCGTGGGGAACTGCGGTATAAATTGCACGCAAGTTGGACGTGCGTCGCCTCAGCGGCGTGGGAGGCATGTGTGCACTGCTCCATTAGATCTAATGTATCTCAGACCGCACTTGCGTTGAGGCAGCGGCGTCGCACGTTGAAAAACCGGATGCGTGCACCGGGTCTAAGCGACACGAAATAGGGAACTTAATTTTTGAGATAAAGGGAATAAACAAGTTTCCACGTCAATGCCCATTTCAAGTGCGGAATGCATATTTATTTCATTATCTGATAGATAGAGCTTAAGTTGTCATATATTTACCTTCTTCTTGAATTTAACTGAGCATAATTTCAGCTTTGCTTATTTAAATATAATTCAAAATACGCATTTCTCGAATAATCTAGTCCTAGCTTTCAGGTAAACAAACACAAAAGCTGCGGTCATTGATGTCCTTTTTATGACAGGTCGTACAATTCTCGCATTCTCTTCATCAAATGCTTCTTCCTTAAGCCGTGCTCAAATAGAAATTGCAAGGGCCAAAGCGACACGCGTGGACCAATCAGAGCGTTTTCACCGCTCGCGCCGACATCAAACATATCCTATGAAATACAATCCAGATATTTTCATCACTTTAAAATTACCCTTTTCCCAGTCGTCTTTAAGCCCTGTTTACACGAACTTAGTGCTAATCATTAGTACTAACCTCTCGCACTAATAAATGTAAACCCGACAGTAAAACCAGAGTATTAGCACAAAGCGTTAGTTACAATGGGAGTGTGAATAGAAGCGGATCCTATTTTAATAAATGCTCGGTACGAGTGGTTAGTACTAATGATTAGCACTAAGCTCGTCTAAACATGGCATTACGTCACACTTTCCTTACACCGTTGCACTTCCTCAACCTTTCGCTCGGAAGACATAAGGGCTTGTCTGAAGAATGCGTGGGATCGTCGTGACTTATTAAGGTATGCCCACTGCGCTAGGAACCTTCGAGTTGTAGGCGACACACGTTCGATTCCTGTCAGGGGAGTTGGATTTTCAGAATTTAGGTTCTTATTCAGAACTATTCGTATAAAATATTCTTTGACTGACTTAATGATGGAAGAGTCGATTAATCGGTATCACATTCCGCTTTATTTGTATCTCAGTTGAAGTTCGTCTCTTGTGCATTTATTTGTTAAGCCTATCAGGTTGTTAAACTATTATGTTGTGTTTGGAATGAATTGATTTATATTTTAAATAGTATGGATTTATTCCATTTGCAATATACGAACACGAACAAGGTGCATTCCTCCCTGCATGTATTTCTCTCCTCTGTGCCAGCAAAAATGTCAGTGAGTCTATTATTTGGTGTTGTATGTCTTGTGTGTGGCGCAGCATGACGAACTATGGCCCTTGCGTCATAAAACCCCAAAACCAACCAACTAAAGAATGCGTGTTTTTTATTTAACCATCGTAATTTTTTTTTGCCTGCTAGAGAATTTATTCGTTCTAAAAAATGGTTGGTAAAAATAGGAAATTATCATCCTTCTATTGTTGATTGTGTTTCATGGCACAGTGGGCATATTAGCGCCAAACACAAGACTGACAACGTCAAGGAATTGTATATTACACAAGGAAGGTTTGGGTGGCACTACATCTAGCACCTTGGGCAAGGGCTACAAAAATTGAAACAGCTCATTCTATAACTCGCAGGTTGCTTGATCAGTAGGCAAGCCCACAACACAGTTGAATATCACGTCAAAATTATTACAAGTTTTCAATGCTGTCAAACGTTTCCGGTTGGTTTTAGGGTATAATAGCCACTGCGTGGCTAGCCCGGCGTTGCCCGTGCCCGTGATATGAGGTAGTAATCTGGTGTAAAATTTTCCGCAAATATCAAATCCGTTGAAGATATATTCAATTTAATAATTATTTTTTAAAGAAAATCATATTTTTAGGTATCAATCTGTAGTGAAATTTTCAGCAGATTTCAAATCCATTGAAATTTTTAATCTATCTTTAGCGATTCCGATTTTACGAAAAAAACTTAATAATCCCAGTTAATATGTTTTTTATTTCTTGCTCTCATCGCGGAAATGGAATAGGAGACAGGAAATCTAATTTGTTTCTTTTTTTCTTTAACGCAAAGGGCAGAAGAGGCAATCTGTTTTTTTTTTAACCTTTTGAAAGTGGAAGTTTACGTGACGTCACAGTTTCTCGGGGGAAAATATAAAAGACATATTCAATTAAAAAATTATTTCTTTAAAGAAAATCATAATTTTAGGTATCGATGTTAAGTGAAATTTTCCGCAGATTTCAAATCCGTTGAAATTTTTACTCCATATTTAACGGTCTAGGAGATAGAAAAACTAACCACATAACTAATGTTAAAAGTTTTTTTTATCCTCTGCTGGAAAATCATTCCTCTGGGCAAAATAAAAACGGAAACGGGAAAAATAAATTTAGAATATGTCATATCTTTATACGGTTGCCATTCCAAATAAAACAATAATAATTAAATTCCATTTAATTCATTTAAATATGTTCTAGATTGAATTTTAAAATTCGCCGCGACCCAAAAATTGGAGTACATTCGGATTCCCTGTGTGCCAAATCTCATTGTTGGAAGTGCCATAGAATCGTTAGGATTTTGCGGCCACGAAAAAACAACACTTCCTTTTATAATAGTAGAGATTTCAAGAATACGTTCATTTTCCATAGTTTTTAAGGAACAAGTATTCGGATGTCACCAATTATTGTTTTTCAAGGAATTTATTCAGATATAACACAGTACATGTTTATTTAAGTCTTAATCATTAATATTCAAAGGTAGGGAACCCAGTGGATTCATGGACGTGATATCTATGTAGAGGTGCGGAAAACAATTAAAAACAAAGCCAGCTCCATACAAGCCAAAATAATTTAAATCAAATATACACAGTCCAGTCACATTAATGTGACCATCACCTACTTTCGACGTCAACGTGAAATAACCAATCACAAAAGGCAGGTGGCAGCACATTGAAGTGGAGTGTATATAAAGGGTGTCCTAGGGCATCGGAGAGCATTTCAATCGTTGGTATAATGCAGAAACGTAGCGATTTATCCGACGTCCAAAAGGGCATGATTATTGCTTTCGGGCCAAGGGTGGAAGCATTTCGGAAACGGCTAATTTTGTGAACTGTTCGCGTGCCGCCGTGGTAAAAGTATACCGTGCATGGCAAAATGGCACTATCCAAAATCAGCGGCGTGGCACATGTGGTGCACCACGGGCTATAGATGACAGAGGCTAACGAAGGCTACGGAGATGCGTTCGGGCAAATAGACGTGCAACTGTTGAGCAACTGACCGCCCAGATGAACCAAGGGGCTACCAAGAGTGTATCCTCAACAACGGTTCAGCGAACGTTGCTGCGCATGGGCCTCCGCAGCAGACGCCTGGTTAATGCACCTATGCTGACTGCTATTCGTTGGCGACGAAGGCTGAAATTTGCACGCCAGTACCGCAACTGGACGTCCACAGAGTGGCGAGAGGTGGCTTTTCCCGATGAATCACGCTTTATGCTCCATCGGACAGATGGACGTTGGCGTATACGGCGTGAAACGTCTGAAAGCAAACACCCTGCAACAATTGCCGGAAGGATCCAGGCTGGAGGAGGGAGGTAATCTAGCGCAGCTGGCCACGGCACTGGAGTCGGCATGGCTCAACATCCCAGTGAACACCTTCAGAAACCTAATTGACTCTCTTCCTGCACGTCTCGTAGCGGTCCGCACTGCCAAAGGTGGTTATTCTGGCTTTTGACAGGTCACATTAATGTGACTGGACTGTGTACATACCCCACATCAAATACCATATCTACGTACACGGGCTTGGTTACTTACTTGAAATAGTACCCTTTACTTGGCCTGTGACCTGCATACCAGGTACCATTACTTTCTTCATATAAAAAGAAAATATCAACCCTTAAGCTATGACAATCCAAGTAGAATTCGAGTCCTACCTCAACCTGGAAGACAATAATATGCACACATCAACAAGGAACGAAGTTTTGCCATTCAAGATTTGATCGGATTAAAATAAACACTATTACGTATCCAGCGATTAAACACTCTGAAACAAACCTTTTTAACACAATTTTAGACAACAAAAAAAGTCAAATGATGCAAATTTCGTGGCTTACCATCCCCATAAGTTGCTTCAGATTGATGTGTTTGTTGTCTTTAAATATCTCGAGAATAGCTGGAAGATCATCCATCTCCATCGCCCATGCACCAAAATCTACATCAGATGTGTAGGGTATGATATCACACTGACGATGCCAACCTAAAGTTATAAAAAGTTCAAGGATATATCATCTGCATATATATTTTTACTTACATCAGAGATACAACACAACTTGAGGCCCGCGATTGGATTCTATCCAATCCGCGAAGGTTTTAACACAGAACTAAACCAGATAATATTACTGGAGGCACATCCAAACGTTAAGAGAATTTGAATCAAAAATTATCAATTATAACTTTTCTTTCGTTGATTTCTGTTTCGATTGCATTAATTCTCTATTCTCATTTCGTAACTCAACCGTTATCTAACAAACCTTTGATATTCTTCCACTAGTGTGAGCTTTTTTCTCAATGCAGATTTTCGTGGAACAGGTCTCTTCAACTGCATACAAACGAAACCATCATTGTAATATTATTTAAATACGCTTTTAAGGAGGGAAAATGTTTGACACGAATAAAACAGTGTTGATGCCATCTGTTTCACCATAAAAATTAAAATTAATGAACAACAAGCTGCAACTAGGGATTGCAATCCGTCACAATTTTCAATCCGAACGGTCCCGGCCGGATTGACACTAATTCGGCTGGATTGGTACTTTGTTAATAAGTCTCTAACCAGTAAGTATTTTTCCAAAATCGGCTGAGTGAAAGTAGGTAAAAAGGATATTATTCCAAATTGACGAACAAAACGTTTGTTTTAGCATTAGAAAATCAACTTTATTAATAATTATCCATAGGTAGGAAATCAATCACCAACAACAAATTATAGAAACTACTAGTAGTAAGTATTAAACGATTGATGATGTGATCAGTCTTACTAATTTCTACGCCAAAAAATGTCAGTTTGTTTCATACGGAGAACTTTTCTATTTATCTAAAATTAAGTAGTTTCTATATCTAATGTCGTTGAACAAATGACATATAAATTGTACATAACCATATCTCATGCTAACATAAAAATTTAATCTTTGGCAGGTTTTGGTCAACATAACAAACAAGGGACATCTTAATTCTTCTTAATTGCTTAAATCGAAGTTTTATAGTAATGAAAATCACTTTTGAGTTTGTAAAAACGATCTAAGGAAACAAATCGTATTAATTGTGTCATCCCCAACCTACTTCTCAATGAACAGCAAATATAACCAGTGGCCGAGAAGGCCCTCTCAGCTTCGACACTAGTTGGTTTAACTGTCATTAAGTAGCCGTACATAAGTGACAAATATTTTCCTTTGACTCCATTTCATATGAAGTCATTTCTTTCTTCAGTATTTTCTCAAAATCTGTTTCTTTTCTAAAGTTTGTCTTTTTGCAATAATCTTCCTTTTCTTGCAGAATTTGCTTTTCTAATTCCTCTTTATTAAAAAAATATCATTGATAATTTAATTTTTTTTTGCTAGAATTCTCCAAACTGATGATTTAAAAATTTTAAATCGATTAATTTACAATCTATTGCTTGATAAACGATTTTGCGACTTTAAAGTTGGGTTTGAATAATCGATTATTTAATTTTAAAAAATTCGAGTTTATCGGATCCGATATATGTTGCTGTATCCGGTAAATAGCCAAATAATGCCGGATCGGATTTCAATCCCTAGCTGCAACTCTATACTAGGTAAAGTGAATTCAGATGAAAGTCAATGCTGTCCAAGTTGCTCGATTAATTTCTTGTGAGAGTAATGGGAAAATTTTAAGGCTGAGCTTTTTTCATGTTCAATTCCAAAGTTGACGAGGGATAAATCATCGTCAGACACGTTTCTTTGGCTTCTGTGGATGCCATGCACAGCATATCTGCATATGGCTTCTTCAACTTTGTGTCGCTGTTGCCCGGTTGGAAGTGTAATTGGTATTTTAGCGTCATCAGTTGAAGATTCATATCCTACTACAGAGAGTACATTCAATCTCGCAATGCAAGAACTCAGATGATTAGTCACTGAACACTATTTTTAGTCAAAATCCCCACGAAAAGGGATTTAACTAAGATGCACATAACGAACAATCTTTGACACCAGCTTATTCATACGATCTAACATTTAAAGAAGCAGCTTTACAGAAATAATTACAAGAAAAAATGGATATAGAATTGACAAGAGAAAGTGTAAAAAGAGTTTATCTGAATCAGTTAATTATTTGTGACTTTAGCTACCCTCCGTGGGTAACCCGTTACTCTTCTAACTGGGCTACAGAGACCCAAGGTTGTTTCGGATAAGGAATGACTACCACATGCATAGAAGCCAAAGAAACGTCTGGCGAGGATTTATCCCTCGACAAACTTTAGAATTGAACGTCCAGATGGAATTAAAAGCTTTAGAATTTAATGCCCGATAAGCCGAAGGATTTGTTTGCGGTTTTTTTCCACCAGTCCCCTTAATTCAACTAATACAGACTCTGTCACGTTTTCCCGTCGTTCACCACGTTAGTTACCAACACAGATAGGTTACAAGAACAGTTGTTCTTGTGTTCTAGTTGCCCCTTGTTCTAGTGTACGAATATCGATAGATGACAGGTGCATGAGTTTTGGTACGATTAAGAACATGAAATATTGGGGTGTGATTCTGAAAAAGAACATGAATAAGAATTGAATTGTTTTACAATTCGGATATTTCAATTTCCATCGGACGGAGCGGCGTGTATTTTAAAACTTTATATTGTATTGTAAATAAATGTCCACGTCCAATTTAGATGTGCAGTGTCCCTCTGTTCTTGGCCACTGCTCTCTACACACACTGTCAATCAAATTAAATATCGCTCGGTCACTCTGACAGACTATTTCGGAAACCATACGATCTAACTGCCTTTTCGTGGGAGCCGGGGAATACAGTGCACATAATTAATTAAATATTGTTTCGTAGATTTCTGTTTCGATTGCATTAATTCTCCTTTGGATAATTACCAGCCACTGCGTGACTTTGGAGGTAATGGTAATGGTAATTTTAGTTAACGTCGTACTAGAGCAACACAACGGGCTATTGACGACGGTCCGGAATCAGTCAATTAAGGGAAAGATTCGAGGACAACACCTCGTAATTTTGAACCACGGTCAGATGACGAAGCAACACCTGAGCTGGCACCCCACTCTCCAAACTTCCACGCCAACCCAACGTGAGGACTTTCGGCCACGACAGATTTAAGGTGCACCAGCCGCCTCTACACCATACGTTTACAAACATCCATGCCCGGACCCGGATTCGAACCAGGAACCTTCCGATCTAGAGGCTAACACCTTAACCACTATACCGGTTGGTCGGCGTGACTTTGGAAGTTAATGAGTTGTTCTGTTGAGTTGTGAATGTTTCTGACTTTCCTCCACAAATATATTCCATTAGCCCGGCGTTGCCCGTGCCTGTGATGTAAAGTATTAATCTGGTGTAAAATTTTCCGCAGATTTCAAATCCGTTGAAATTTTCAATCTATCTTTAACGATTCCAATTTTACAAAAAAGGACTTAACAATCCCAGTCATTTTTTTTTTTTTTTTTGCTTTCATTTGCTGAAATAATTTATTTAATTCATACATGAATTCGCGACACATAATTGTGAAATGTCAACTAATGTTTAAATTCATAGATTAATAACGCCTTAGCGTGATTTCAACTTTTTGTTGCTATTGTGACACACAAGACCAAAATAAACGCCACATTGTTATGCTGATAGAATGCAGATTGGAATTTTCGATTATATGATTCAAACTTCACGCCCCCTAGTGATAAACTGTAAGTTGCCAACTTAGTGACTTTGTACGACCACAGTTTTTTCATCATGAGAGATTTTTCCGCAATTTCACTATCGACCGATCTACCTTGTAAATGAATCAAACATATCACGTGGGCGACGTCGCTGTCGTAAAATATGATGAGCATGTTACGTGGGCTTGGGAATTAGCTTGGGCCTATTGACTATCAAAGCGCAGATTAGTGTTTTTCATCCTACTCGTCAATTGCGAACCAAAAGGTCAGGTGGTTAAGGTGTTAGCCTTTGGATCGGAAGGTTCCTGCTTCAAATTCGGGTCAGTGCATGGATGCTTGTAAACGTATGGTGTAAAGGCAGCTGGTGCACCTTAAATCTGTCGTGGCTGAAAGTCTTCACGTTGGGTTGGTGAAGAAGTTTGTAGAGTGTGGGGTGCCAGCTCAGGTGTTGCCTCGTGGTTCAAAATTACGTGGTGTTACCCTCACATCTTCCCCTTAGGGGATTGATGCCGAACCGTCGTCAATATCCCGTTGTGGTGCTCTAGTACGACGTTAATTTTAAAAATTACTATTACCCACTCCTCAATTTGTCTTAGATTATAATTCGTGCTTTTCCCCCAAGACCACGTGATTTTGAAGTAGTAATACAGGGTGGCTACAAAAATTGAAGTAAAAAGTTCCCTGAGTTTTCCCTGATTTCCAGAGTATTTTTCATGAAATTCCTTGAGTTTCTCCATCCGTTCGCAGAACAATTCTTCGGTAATTAAGATAAACTTGACACTTGATGAACTAAAAAACTATAGACTGATAGATGAATAAAAATAAGATAAGTAAAAACTATTTTTACTGTATTACATAATAGACCAAATAATATAAAGTTATAGATAGAATATTAATTTTACATTTTTAACTATTTTGATGTGTTTGCAAAAGCAGCCATCAGCCCCTGAATCCGTCAATGGCGCCAGCGCTCGGTGCATCTCTACTACTATAAAAGGAAGTGTTTGTCTGTATGTCCTGTATGCAGTGTCCTGACGAATCGATGGAACTTACAATAGTGAAATTTAACACACATATGGTCCCAATTTTTAGCAATTTTTTCTATCACGCCCAAATTTTAAAATTTAATCTAAAACATTCAAAAATTAATTAATTGGAATTTAATTATTATTATTTTCCTTAGTATGGCATGCGGAAAAAGACATGACATTCTAAATTTATTTTTTCCGTTTCCGTTAGATTTTCTCAGCAACGATTTTAGCGGACGAACAAAACAAATAAAGTTTTAACTGGAGTTTCTTTTCTATCTCCTAGATCGTTAAAGATAGAAGAAAAATTTCAACGGATTTCAAATCTGCGGAAAATTTTACAACAGATCGATACCTAACAACATGATTTTCTTTAAAAAAATAATTTTTACATTGTAATTTATATATTTTTTCTAAATACGAATTTGGCCGCCGGCGCCGTGAAGAATTCTACCTTCGTGGTTAAAAAAATCAGATTAATTCATTTTGATTTCCTGAGCAACGTATTCGAGTTCGTTCGTTCTGGTTCGAACTGGCGTTCTTCGTTGCTTTTTTTCTATCTCAGCGATCGTTAAAGATAGAATAAAAGTTTCAACGGTTTTGAAATCTGCGGATCCATACCTAAAAATATGATTTTCTTTAAATAAATAATTTTTAAATTGTAACTTTAATATTTTTTCCAATACGAATTTCACCGCCGAGAAGAATGACCTTCGTTTGATTCGAGATTCATTCATTTTGCTTAAATCTGTCGTGGTCGAAAGTCCTCACGTTGGGTTGGCGTGGAAGTTTGGAGAGTGGGGTGCCAGCTCAGGTGTTGCTTCGTCATCTGACCGTGGTTCAAAATTACGAGGTGTTGTCCTCGAATCTTTCCCTTAAGGGACTGATTCCGGACCGTCGTCAATAGCCCGTTGTGTTGCTCTAGTACGACGTTAACTAAAATTACCATTACCATTACATCATTCATTTTGATTGGTAATTGGTAATTTTAGTTAACGTCGTACTAGAGCAACACAACGGGCTATTGAAGACGGTCCGGGATCAGTCCCTCAAGGGAAAGATACGAGGACAACACTTCGTAATTTTGAACCACGGTCAGATGACGAAACAACACCTGAGCTGGCACCCCACTCTCCAAACTTCCACGCCAACCCAACGTGAGGACTTTCGGCAACGACAAAATTAAGGTGCACCAGCCGCCTCTACACCATACGTTTACAAACATCCATGCCCGGACCCGGATTCGAACCAGGAACCTTCCGATCTAGAGGCTAACACCTTAACCACTATACCGGTTGGTCGGCTCATTCATTTTGAAAAGTAACGGATTCGGGTGAAACAAAAGAAATAATTAAAGTTACGACTGGCGTTTTTTCTTCAGTGCTTTTTTCTAAATCAGCGATTGTTTAAAATAAAATGAAAATATCAACGGATTTCAAAACTGCGGAAAATTTTACACCAGATACCTTATACGTTTGCTTTTCTTTTAATAAATAATTTTTCAATTAAATATTTAAATATTCATAAGAGATTGTGACGTCACGGCGATTGGATCTCTTCACAAACGATTTTGGCCGCATTTGACAATGACGAATCCATCACGAAAAGAACTGTAACGGGAAACGCAAACTTTTCAACAACAAAAAAACCTTAGAGTTCGAAAATTTTCGAAAAAAATAATAACCTTTAACACATATGTATTAAAAAACATATGCATAATCTAAATGAGTACTTTTCCGTTAACTAGACGCAATTTTGGACAAAAATCAAAATCGCCAATCTAGGTATTTTAGAAAAAAATGATTTTTTTAAAATGTTGATTAAATTGGAACCGGATGTCTAACTTTTGCAGGTTTTTCCGGCCGTTAGTATTTTTCAAAGCCCCAAGGCACTACGTTCCTATTATTGACATTAGGGAACGTGGCACAGCTGTAGACTTCGGTTACAGGATTTCCGGCCGTTACAGGTTTAATAAAACAGTATACAATGTATACAACTCTTTTTTTCTGGATGTTTACATAAAAAATACACTTCTCCTTTTTGGAATGGAAACAAAATTGGCGACATTTTGATTTTGGTTCAAAATGGAGCCTGCATGGCTAACGGAAAAGTACCAAATGGGTGCCATTTGCAAAACGAAATTCCAACTTTTTCCCTGAGTTAAACGAAACTTCCCTGAGTTTTCCCTGATTTTTCCAGAAAATGATTCTTCCCTGAGAAATCCCTGATTTCCCTGAATTCCCGGTTCTGTCGCCACCCTGTAATAGTAGTTTTTAATTAACGTCGTAATAGACCTACACAACGGGCTATTGACGACGGTCTGGAATCAATCCCCTAAGGGAAAGATACGACAACACTACGTGATTTTGAACCACGGTCAGATGAAGAGGCAACACTCGAGCTGGCACACCGCTCTCCAAACTTTCACACCAACCGAACGTGAGGACTTTCGGCCACGACACATTAAAGGTGCACCAGCCGCCTCTACACTATACGCTTACAAACATCCATACACTGACCCAGATTTGAACCAGGAACCTTCCGATCTAGAGGCTATCACCTTAACCACCTGACCGGTTGGTCGGTCCACGTGATTTTTGAAATCGAGCGATCGGAAGAAATAACATTAATCAATGCTCTTTTGTTTATTTCATTGGAAAATCGGTGTATTCACTATTATAAGAATTAGAAAACAGAATAACAAAAGGACATAAATATAATAACAAAAGGGGAAAATAAAAACCGGTTGGTATATCCGATGTTTTAAACATTAAAAATAACCTACCAAGCATAGTTCCTGACCAAATCCAAAAATGCATCAGGAAAGGACTAAGTAGCACTTTTAGTTCTTGAAGAGCTACTACGGTGCGTCGATTGAAGTTTTCTTCTGACAGAGAGGAGTGAGACTCTGGAGATTTTGTGCCCTGCGACAGCAAGAAACTTGACACTATAGTAGAGTTACATTCAATAAATTTAGAAGAGTCCATTTCGAACAAAAAGAACTGAGGGTTTGAAGGTATATAAATAAAATTCAGAGGCTCTCCATATAAGCCAAGAGACACAAAGGTGAAGCTGAAATAGAAACAAAGTTTTAGTGAACAAAACCGAAATCAAGTCTTATGTTCCTTTTCACACTGTTAAGACTGAGAAGAAAGCAGTTAAAGGTTGTGTCCCTCTTTCGAACATAACCCTCCAAGTGGTTTGGACGAGGTATCTCGTCCATCAAGATCTGATCAGTTTTGCTATGACGAGAGAACTCGTCCATCAAGAAATTTCTGATTTTTTTATGACGAGATAATCAGGTTTGTTTTTAAACAAAATACCTCGTCGAAACGACCACCAGGTGGGGTTAAAAGCAACGGGCTCAAAAGAAACTAGATAAAAATTTGCTAAGTACAATTACAACTAGCTTAACGTATTTTGATAATTAGACATTCAAACCAATTTAATTTGACTAAACCATCTATTTTTAGAAGTAAGCAATAGTTTTGTAATTGATTTGAAAGTCCGATTAACAGACGTTTAAAGTTAACGATACGAACTTGAATATCTTAATGGCGAAACAGCCCTAACTATCAATATAAAAAAAAAGTATGTGTACGTTCATGTGTGTGTATATTCTCTATACAAATCCACACCGTTAGACTAGAGCAATCCACACCGAATTTGGTACACTTGTACTTTAGAACACTGCGGAAAACATAAGCTATTTCTTTCCTGTCTTCAGACCAATCTGTAGCCATGACAATTGGCACACAGCTAGTCCTAAAATTGGCCCTCGAAGCCCCAATTTTAAAATCTAAAGTTTGCTTTCCTGCAATAAATGGACATGGATAAGGAAACACGTTCTACAGACTTTGTGTATGAGTTAACACAGGGAAATGTCGCGGTCATATTTTAGCTGTCGTGGTAGGAAACACGTTCTAGAGTTTAATCTGTTTGACGTTGAACAATCAACTTTCATACAGAACTGTCACAGACAAATCAATTGCGAAATAGTAACATACATTTATTTTTTAATAGTAGGCTTAAACCCTATATTAGTTGCAATTTTAGTTGTTCTCATACATTATGAATTGGCTTAAGGACAAATGTGCTAATTAAATTAACCTTTAGACTATGGCTGGTACAGCAGTACCTTCAAAGTAATAAGAATCGCGCCAAGAAAGAATTTCGCTCCAAAACTTAACTTAATTCTCCTTCCAAGAACTTTAAAAAAATTTTAATTAAAAACAGATTTTTTCTCAATATGGTTATAGCATGGCTTGGGACTAAAACTTTAAAATTACCTTCCCTGGGAATGTTTTCTCTGAAGAAAAATTCGAACAATATTGTTCCGTCCGTAAGAAGTTAATAAAAGAACTTAATTTTCTTTGATCTTTGGTGAATTATAAAAAAGAAGTCGCCAACATTTTTTAAATAAGAGCTTTTAAGAGGATTTCGCTTAATAAGATAAGCCCTAGTCGCCAAGGGTGAAAATTAGCGGCAAAAGTCAGCTTTTTAGTCACAGTTTTGCATACATCAATTCGAGATTTATTCTTTGGAATTTTTGTTTGCGAAGTGCTGAAATCATAGTAGGAAACAAACAACTTAACTCACGTTTAGAATACGTACAGATACAATATTGCCGTAGTAGTAAAACGCTACCGTAACCTATATTTATCTTCACAGAAAATGCCTCCTCAGTATTCTGCTACCGATATCTGCAGGGAACCTGGTCCAAAAAATCCTTTAAAAAATCACTTTTTAATTTTACTTTTAAACAACAGAGGGTGATCATCTGATTCCAGTTATATATTTGTTTTAAGGTTTTTTGACATTTAAAAGGATTTATTGGCTAAAAGGATTTTTTGGCTTATAAAGCCAAAAAATATAAGTAAACAAAAAATGCCACGCCCACTTTCACAGCTGTCAAAATTAATAACGCTGTAATTTATTTCTGAAAACTACTTTTGTAGGTTACTTTTTATAATATTATTGGTAGACTCGTTCTAAGAACTGTTTTCTAAATAAATTATTTGCCTATTGTTTTAAAAATACGTTATTTGCTTTCCCAATGTTTAACTGCTATTTTCTCAAAATGTGATTTTCCACACAATGGTACATTTTTATCAATTTGTACTCAATTTACAAGCTTGAAAATATTGCATACCATTACAACTATATCATATTGAAACAATAAACCTCAAATTTCAATGTAAAATAAAGCATAAAAATTTTAGAACCTTTTAATAGGTAATAGACACACACGTTTTATAGTCGTATAAATTAAACTCGCTCCAAATTACAAAATAAATGTAATATCAATTTAATTTAAGGTTACTAGTATCACTTAAAGTATTTATGAACTCTGTTCAAAAACTTACACTTCTATGCGCAAAATGTTTTTGTAAAGGTGTTCCTAAGCATGACACTATCATCAAATTTGGGGTTTTGAGTTGTTTAAAATATAGAGCTAAAACATAAATAATAATACATAAAGATATTTTTTTCTGTCTATCCATCACTGAATACTTAACAAGTATAATATTAAAAAAGTAAACAGGTATCGACGGCGAAACTATCTTCAATTTACGTGGCATGATAATTTCTGTCATTTTCTCCTCCGAGAAGTACCAGATTCCCTCCAGAAAACTAGAAACAACTGGTTCTTAGTGATAAAACTCAGGAAGTGACAATTGAAGCCACTCGAAGACTTGTTTTTCCGTTTCGGCATCCTGCCCAGTCTTTCTCCGCCTCTTCAGTGGTTAAAAATATGTAACAGTGAAAATTAGATTACAAAGTTTTCTCAAAAACCGCTCTTATGACCCCGGTGCATGCATTTGTGCGAAAACATGTTGTGACATTCGTCCTTCGTTCCATCTGAGTACGGTTTCATCATACTCAAATCAAATATAATGTTTGAAAAAAATGAATCGCATCTTTGTCGTACAATTTGTTAAAAAACCCGTAATTGCACAAAACCTCACTGATGGGTTTAAAAGTCTAGTCTACTTTTTCATGCAACAAAAATTGGGTTGCAAATCTATATATATATATATTTCTCTTACGTGGCACGCAAAAAAGACGTTATTTGTTACCGCGTTTTGGCAACATTGTGCGATTGTTTGTTTACTAGGAGCCTCGCGAGTCATTTGAATCTACAGCGTTATCGGATGAAATTTTATTGAAAATAAATGAATTTTAGACGAGCTGTTGCGGTTTGTAATAGAAATCTAAGAAAGCGGAGGATCTTTTCAGGGCTATTTAAAAAACGGTCCTTTTCAAGGCTAACAATTATAGTACAACAAGACGCGTGCACTACAACTTTCGACAACAAACTCAGTCAAAAAGTGTATGGGTGGCTCGAGTACTGGGGAAATGTACACACAAACAACATACTGGGTATTTAATTTCCAAAGCAGCGCTCACATTGCGAGTAAAAATTTGCTCAAAGTTTTCATCTAAATTCTGATTTCAGAGGTACTGTATATATCTTTTATGTAATACAACAAATTTAGATTTGAAAAATATTTTTTTGGAATATATTTTGTAATCAATCCCTTCTGCTAGGACACGTGTCTTCATTGATGCGAGCGAAGCGAGCATAGGTTCGCGCAGCGAACCAATGAGAATTGCGAAGCAATCCTCCGGGGGTTGGCGAGCGTTAGCGAGCAGGGGGCGGCCCCCCTAGTGCAATATATTAATCTTAATAAATCATTGATGAGTTAAAACATTCAGGTCTCAACTTCGATTCTTGAATTAACTTTACAATTAAAAATAGAAAAACTAAGTTTTTTTTTAAATTCTAGCTTTTATTAAATATTATTTATTAAATATTATTTTATGCACATACCCATGGTATTTTCGCTTTGAATCTCATCCTCATTTTCTCAATAAATATAGTGATCTGCTTAGTCTGCTCATTTCTTTGATCTTTGGATGAGCAAAGTTATCGCAAGATAAATTCATTTTCAGGAAATTTTCAAAAGAATTGACTCGATGTGAATAAACAAATGCCAGGCACATAACGTTAGGTCATTCGCCATCTGCTGCCCAATATCAATACTCTATTAATGAAATTATTAAGTGCACAAGATAAGAGTATGAAGAGTATGCAAATAAAAATATCACGCGATATCCGTTTTTATTCTACATTTCAATGGAAAAGGTCTGTGTGGAAATGTTTGCTGTATTTATTTGTTTAAATCAGTTTGTTCCGAATATTCCCGATTTTTAATAGAGCATAAGGAATTAATTCAGGTCCTTGAAAGATTTTATGGGGAAAGGGAATCATTTTATCCTTGGGACAAAATCTAATGCATAATTTCTAAAGCCAATTATCCAAACTTTTCCACTTCAATTTTATATCCACTCGAAATTGCTTAAAGATTGAGCCTTAAGGGTACTCGTTTTTTTTTTTTTTAGAAACTACTTGTTATTGAGATATCGAATAAAGCAGATTAGTATTTGCCTGAAATAAATGCTTTGTTTTCGAAAGAATAAGGGTGCGAATAATGGAGGTTTTTATTTGTAAAATCTATCCCCGATAAATTTTTCATATTTGAAAACTTAATTTTCCAATAAAAATTTTATGCAAGAGGAAAATGAGTTTAAGTATCTGATTTTTGATAACTTAATAAATTTTTTAATACAATAATGAACATATACTATTACCTAAAATTATGAAAAAAAGAGTTCAGTTTTCAGAGTTTGTTTTGCTAGTTTTGCTGTTTTTTGTAAGTTTTGCAGAGTATCTTTTCTACCCATTTAAAAAATTATACTTACTGTTTTTAATCATGAATACATAAAACCACATATAACTTCATTTTATTAGCATATATTGATGGACGAGATATCTCGTCATTAGAAGAAAGGTGACCAAATCCTGATCTCGTCATAAAGAAAAATTTCGTACGATTGTAACACTTTATAAGAAAAATTGGTCAAATCGTGATGAACGAGATATCTCGTCGAAATCCCTTGGAAGGTTAAGGAAGAGTTTCATAAAAGATGGGATTAGGGAATAAACTGTTTAAAGTTTGTGTCTTCGTAAAAGTTACCGTTTTACTCGCAACACTTGCCCAAAAAATCGCATGCATTAATTTTCTTATCTCTCTATATTAAAAAAAAGTGGCCGCCGCAGGATTGAAAACTGTGTTATTTAGCTCGATTCTTAGACGATTTCCCGAGAAAGTACTGATCGGAAGAAAACGAAATTAACATGGTTTGTTCTTCATCGTATTTCCTGGACAATTATTAAGATTTTTTTTCCGATGCGGCTAATAGTTCAGGGTTTATTAAGTGTCAAAATTAAAGAGGCGAAATTTCTTCCGCGAGTGAGCAAAACACATACAAATTTTCAGTTTTTAGCCGTGAGTTTTTTTTAAAGAGTACCTCTCAACGTAAATTTTTGCAGCTCGTCGAGTTTAATTGGAAATTTCAATTTGGTTCTTGATAATATTTTTTTGAAATTCGGGAAAAATCGGGATATTTTTGTTACTGTTTTTTTTAAACTGCCGTATCTATATCTTATTACTATTAGTTTTTAATTTTTAAAATCCCCTAGTGACAACTATAAACATTCAATTGAATATTTTTCGCCATCATATTATTATTATTTCTTCTCGCTTTTGAACCTCTCGTTTTGCTTGAGCCAATTTTATCAGCTTTTAATTTCTTATTGAAAATTCGATGTTTGACCATCATTTGCGAAAACAGTTTTGCGTAACCCTTAATTCCGTCCTACTTTTGGTTTCTGCTCTAGCAATTTTGAATTTCGAGAGCATCAATACATAACCGATAAAGAAAGTTATACCAAAGTTAACAGATGACTCATGCGTTACATTAAAAGTTATAGCAATCAAGAAAACTCAGAAAGGAATAGTAAAAACGGCTGGGGAAGTGACAAAACTTTTTCAGTACGTTCCATTTTTTTGTCTTGTTTCCTGATTTTAAAGCAGAAGGGAAACGTTAAGGGAAAAAATACTACGATCATTAGAACATTTTCAAGGCATTGATATAACTCTCCTCAAAAGAAAGTTAATTAAAATTTAGGACGATTGTTTGGTACACAGTTCCTTTGATATCTTTCTCAAAAAACTTATTGATAAAATACTTCGATGTTCTGGAAAATGTTAAATTTTTGCATACCGATACTCGAGTTAAGAAAACTCTTCATTTGAATGCCCGCCTAAATTAGGTTTTATTTGCATTTATTTACAACCACCATTTGTTTACTTTCTATACCGAGCAAATTAGCAATTAAAATCATGATGCAAACGGCAATAAAAAAATCAGATTCAAGCCTAGAGTAATAGTGCATACCAAAATTTTAATGTATCAAATGAGAGAATTTAGTATTTTTGTGCCGGTAATAAGGACATAGAAATAAAGGAACATCTGGATTATATTGTTTTTTAAGGAATTACTATGCAAGGAATCCTTGGGAGTTTATCCATTTTAGTACTCTATGCCTCTTGAAATTTCTTAACTATTTTTACGATTTGGGATGTCCTTTATATTAAGTGCATTTTATAGCACCTAAAATACATAATTTGAAGTTTTTGACTCGTAAAATTTTGTTTTTAGTGCCTGTAAAGGTATGGAATCCTACAAACCTTTCTTCAGGTACCTCGACTTCAAATGCGCTTTTATTCAAAATAAAATGTTTTGATACGCCTCATTTCGGACAGCAAAATATGAAATTTCGTGAATGCACTGCATAGAATAAACAGATGCGACTGTTTTATGTGCGACTGCAAAAAAATCTATTATCTCTACAATATTTCAGTTTATTTAATAACTGCCAGAAACAGGAAGCCAATGTCACGGATTTCATAACTATGTGTCAGAAGACCCAACGAAATGGAGGTTTGTTTGTTTTCTACGTTCTTGAAAAAGTGATTGATGGTGTTTAAAGATTACAATTTGACCACGTTCACATGAGACGTTTCAACGCGCGTATGGCGAGGCTAGCGAGGTCCCGCCATTAAATTATGTTTATTTATTGGCGGGACCTCGCTAGCCTCGCCAAACGCGCGTTGGAACGCCTCATGTGAACATGGCCTTAGAGAACCACCGTATTACGTTGCTTAGAAAAATAGATAATTTCTTTCTCAAATCTGTTTTTTAGCGTCGACCAATCAAGTTTTTACAGCCTTTCATCTCTAATGTTATAAAAGGAAGTGTTTCTCTGTGTCTCTGTATGTATGCAGTGTCTTGACGAATCTATGCATTTACAATAATGAAATGTGCGTCCTAATTTTTTGCAAATTTTGTGTGCTCAGGTCGAATTTTTAAAATTACATCTTTTAGAACATATTCCTATCTACATTAAAAAAAAGTTACCGCTGCCGAAGGATTGAAAACTCGCTATTTTTTGCTCGATTCTTAGACGGTTTCCCGAGAAAGTACTAATCCGAAATTTAAAAAATTTACATAGTTTGTTCAACATTGTACAGGGAACAAGACGAAGAGGATTTTTTTTCCGATGCGGATATTAGTTTAGGGTTTATTCAGTGTCAAAGTTGAAAGAGCGAAATTTCTAACGCGAGTGAGCAAAAGACGTACAAATTTCAATCTTCACGTGATTTTTTAGAGTGCCTTTATAAGCAAATTTTTGCACGACGCCCGAGATTTTTTTGGAATTTCAATTTGGTTCCCCATAGTATATATTTTTTTAATTCGAGAAAAATCGGGACATTTTTGTTACTCGTTGTTATAACTGTCAAATCTATACAATATTACTATTAGTTTTTAAATTTAAAAACATCATAGGAAAGCTTAGAATGTACTCTTTCTTACAGTATTATAAAATTATTTTTGAAATTGGTTAATAAATAAATTCGATGCGATCGAAAGTTGATCATACAAATTTTGGAATATTGGGATATTTTCGTTACTTTTTGTTTAAAACTGTCATATATATAGCTTAATACTATTATTTTCTTAATTTAAAATCATCAATGAATACCTTCGATTGTACATTCTTATGATACAATTATTTTTTTTTATATTGGTTAATAAATAAAGTCGATGCAATTAAAAGTTGGTCATACAAATTTCGGAACTTTTACATCGTAATTTCCGATACAAAATTAAAACTGTCATATCTATAGCTTAATACAATAAGTTTTAAATTTGAAAATACCACGAGAAAGCTTAGAATACACTCTTACTTAAGGTAAAATTATTTTTTAAATTGGTTCATAAATAAATTCGATGCAATCAAAAGTTGCGAAAAGTTGCATACAAAGTTCGTATTTATTCGATTGCGGAGCGATAGCATACATTGTTCTTCACGATAATGGAGGTTACATTTTCTAATTAACAGGTTAGCTAGATATCAAATTTTATCGTAGCAACAACTACCATAACAACGAATTTTTTTTTTATTTGACGAGAAAAAATGGCTTGCTTTTTTTCCTCTATTCTCAGACGGTTTAACAAGAAAGTACAGATCAAAAAATTACGATATAACACGGATTATTTAAAATTGTACAGGGAACAAGATAGAGAAGGTTTTTACTGATGCAGCTATTAGTTCAGGGTGCATTAAATGTTAAACTAAAAAAGGAAATCACTTCCGAAAGGAGTCTTGCTTTGCGAAGCAAACCAAATGGGATTTCGTAACAATCACCAGAGATTGGCGAGCGTTAGCGAGAAGGGGGCGAAGCCTCGATGTGAAATTTTGAACGGAAAGTCAAATCAGGATTAACGAATTATTAAGATAGTTTCGTAGTCGCAGGAGATTGACTCTGTGAAAGGAATGTTGGTTTGCGAAGCAAACCAAATGGGATTACGCAATCCCCGTGGATTGGCGTGCAGGGGGCGGAGCCCCTAGTTTTATTTAAATAATTCGTTTTTTCCCCTCCGTTCATTCTTTTCGCGAATCTGACGTGTCAGTTTCTGGATGGAAGAAAGAAAAGAATTTTGCGTTTTTCGTCTTTGGAACTGTACCAAGTTATGACGTCACATATCCTTAATTTAAGGAAGCGTTTTTTTTATTTACATTGTTGATTAGCATAACTTTCTAGCTAACGATTTTAACCTGGTCATGGGTAAGGACTATTTGAGGTTTTCTATCTCCGCGATCGTTAAAGATAAATAAAGTGAACATTTCAATGGATTTGATATTTGCGGAAAATTTTGCATCAGATCGATACTTTACATTTTAATTTCTTTAAACAAATAATTTTTCAATTGTAACTTTTTTTTTTGCAATACTAATATGGGCTCATTAGACAATGACGTCACGACTTTTTCGTCATCTACCTTTTTCGTCCTTTAGAAATAGAATCCTTTAGAATCAATTTCGTTATTGTTTCTGGCAGATAGGTATTTAATTAACGTCACAAATGACCGACACAATGGGCTATTGCGATCGCTTTTGGAATTGCGTAGCAATAACCGGGGACTGACGTATCAAATAAAGATGTATTGTTTGAGGTGGTACTGAAGATCTTATGGGAGGGATTTTCAGTGTAAACAAATCAGACGGTCCGAGAAGTTTTTCGTCTGAAAGACCTCGTATAATACTATTGCGTTTAATATAGTTGTCGTTAATGAATCAAGGGTTTTTTAATTTGGGATTCATTCTTTGGAATTTATTGACGAAGTACCAAAATCGTGTACCCGAAAAACAAGCCTTGTCAAAAGAGCCTTGATTTACGAGAAGCAAGCCTTGACGTTATTTTCGGAAAGCTTGTATCGCCGCATAAACGCTATCAACACTAGCTTTACAAAGGAATTGAATCTGGTAAATTTCTTTTCAGATTTAAACTTTTTTTAGCCAAAACAAAAATTTTACTATAAAATAAGAATATTAAAACGACAGTGTCCTCCAATGCATGTTTTCAAAGTTTTAAAAATCTTTATGGGATTGCTTTTTGTTTTCACATGCAACACTTTTTTTTTTATTTACTAATTTTCCCTCGACTAGCATGAAGTTTTTTTGCAGTCACAAAACTGTTCGACACTTTAAAAGTCGAATGATGTAGCAAAAAAGCCAATTTACTTCCTAATTACATTGAATCTTCACTAAGTTTCTCAGTTGAGAGATCTTTATTTTTTCGGTTACCAGGTGTTTAGCTCAGGCTTATAAGGCCAAAATTCAATTTTTATAGTTGCGAAAACATTTCCTTGTATTTTCACAAGAGTTAAAAATCATGTGCTAGGCAGTCGGTTTATCAATCACCTTCACCTCTGAAAAGTACATACGAATATGAAATGTGACGGTATGTTGTCGGCAAATAAACTTTCGGGCATACAGTACTCCTACACCTACATGTCTTCGCAAATAGTCTTTAAGTATTCGAATATTATATTTATGTTTACTAAGTTTCATTACGTATTGTAGATTCCTTTCTACACTTGCATAGCCCGTCAAAAAAGTATACTAACATCTCTTGTTATTAATGTCGCTGAATTTGCAGTCGAATAAAAAGTTCATAAGACTGGCTGCTGTACATAAGTGTATTTCGTTTGCATGAGGATTCCTCTCTATAATTCTTTTTTTACAATATTTCCAAATTTTAAAATGTTAAAAACTGGTAATAAATCTTTTTAATGTAATAAACAATTCACATTTTATTTTACTAAAGATAATTTTTCCTGCAAATCTAACGTAAATTGCCAGGAATTGGGAATAAAACCGTTTGTGCTGTCCGTAAATACAAAAAAACACGCAAAATGATGTGAAATTTCGCCATTTTGATCCAAAAAATTATAATTTGTAATTGATAATAGGATACCCTTTAAAAATTTGTAGTTGGGTACAGAATCTGTTATGAATACAGGTCCCTTATGCAACTGAAATACGTTTTTATTCAGAGTTTAGTTGCACTTATTTTGACTAGACTCCAGAGACAGGAATAGCAAGGTGTTCGAATACTTTTTGACCGGATACTTTTGACTTGGTGTATGCAAAGTGTAATGTTCCTTTCTCTCTCTCTCTTGTGTGGTTCGTCTTGGTAAAAAAAACACTTAAAATCAACAGACGTTTGTAGAAAAACCGTTACGACAACTGTAAAGATCCCTGTGTGGTTATTTTTAAATTGTTGTGAACGTGTGCGCTTTATTGTATACCATCCTTGTTCTACCGATTTATTTAATCGTTTAGTTTTATTGGTAGCTACCGTTTATTGCTCTAAACTTTTACATTGCCTTTAGCCGCACTTATTCCTTTTCATTTTTATGTTAAAAATTATATTTTAATACATTAACCTACAGTAGCATAATATTACATTACATCTAAAAATACAGTTTTGGAAAAATACGCAAGGTATTTTACCCTCCAAGTGATTTCGACGAGATATCTCGTCCATCAAGATTTCACCAATTCTGCTGACTACGTCAAGATATTGCCGATTTCTTTTTTTATGATGAAGTGATCAACATTCGGTCAGTTTTCTAATGACGAAATATCATTTCCATCAAGATCTGGTCAGTTTTGTTAATAAGATACCTCATCAAGACAGTCACCAGGAGGTTTCAAGCATGAATTGATGCTGCAACAATTGCAAAATTTGATTATTTTTAAAGACAGTTCAAACAGGAAAGAATTGTAGTAACCCTTCTCTCTACTATTGTTATGTACTTGGCGGCAATTCAAACTTGCGATAACCAATTTTGCGATATTTTACACACAAAGTGACGCCAAATATATCGGAAACTGAGCAATTCAACTTTTTGTGAGTGAATACATTTGGTTTTTCTTCGAAATTAGTGGCAGATAAGGTTAACAATCAAGCAATCATTTCGATGGGTTTTTTTCATAATTGCCACGGCTGACCCAAAAACTTCGAAATTAGCGTCATTTGAAAATTTTCTCCCAAAATAAAAATCCTTAATATTTTTTTCCGTCGAGATCTTATTTTTACCTCCGGAAGAGTTATATAAATCAAATTGAAGTGCACCAAAACAATAAAGATGTAACAAAAATGGAGGATAGTTTGAACATACTTATCATAAGCTGATTGCGTTTCAACAAAGAACAGTTTGTTGATTGGTGGAATATTTACAGATGACGGATGTCTGAGAGCTGCATGCCACAGAAAATTTCCTCTTGTGTGAAACACAACCAAATGAATAGTCCAATCACCTCGCTTTAAAAAAATATGACTAGAATAACTGTAACTATCATTGTAGTAGGAACTTTCTCTCTTCATCCATTCCATTACTGGTTCTTGCAGAAATTCAATATCGAAACCGAAAGATCTGATTGTCTTCAGGACATTATTCTGAAATTTGAAAAACAAATACCTTAAAATAGGGAAAGTATAAGTTACTTTTTAAGTTATCCATAGAATAAATAGTTATCTATAGAACAAATAGTACTTAATAAGTTATCCATAGAACAAATAGTACGTATCAGGTAATGTGCATAATACATCTAGAACCAGGGATGGCGAACCTTTTCATATACGCCTGTCAAACATTTCCAAACAGTATTTACGGTGTTATTGACGTGCGTGGCAATTTGTAATTAGGTGTGTATTACAATAAAAATTTCAATCGAGACAAATATATTAAATATTAACAATAATTTCGTAACTATGAACTCGCAACTTGACATACACATTGTAGTTCAAATTAATGAGATTTTTGCTGTTGTACAGTATCGGAAGAAAAACTAACCACCCCTCTTCATTTTAACAGTAGAACAAATTCAAAGATAGCATTCGACAGCGAAGAACGTATTCTATATTCATATGTATAAAATTTGCATAATGGATAGTCTTCATATTAAATTGAGCACCAACTTCATAATTTATAATAGCAACCCCCTTATTTTGATACACAATTTGTAATAAATATCATAATTTAACTTCAGTTACCAAATTTCATGTCACTCGGATAAAACCGTTTCGGAATTATGAGTACAGAAAGTTTAAAATTCCTAAGGGGGAAAGGGGGCTAAATCAGTTTTCCAGACTTAAATAGATATCTTCCTAAATGATATTCCTATAGCACTGATATTTTGTAGTATGTTACTATTAAGTTACCCAATAAAATATTCATATTTTTTAGATTTCAAGTAATATTTAATTTTTAAAATATTAAATTGATATTAAAAACCTATGAGTAGGAATCTCGATATATTTTGACAAAAATCGAGTCAGAAAGACTTAATATTACCACAATACTAAATTTCAGCCTTCCTCTGGATAGTTTTTTGCACTACACTTAAATTTTCATTACTATGATTTTAGGAGGCTTCCCAAAGGTGAAAAAAATTATGACAAACATGAGGAATGGAAATGTTTGAAAATATCATTGCAATCAATCAATATCATACATAGATTACATAATCTAACGGACATTGCCTTCCACCTGTCATATGTGGTACAGCTGAACATTGATCAATCGAATAGCAAAAATGGACAAATGTATGTTTTTACGATAACAGTCACAACGGCTATTACTAACGATAAAGCATTATTAACTGTTATTATATGAAAAGCGTATTTAATAGTTACTGAATAAGTTTAAGTTGTTAGTAGAGTGGTGTGGTGTCGTTGCTCCAAAACGGCAGCATGAAAACAGTACGAATCGTACACAAAGAGAAGAAAGACAACAGCTAAGATAATTACATTCTTATTATTCCAAGAACAATAATGTATACACTATTTACATCATCGCTTTTACATATTCCCATACATCAAAGTATGTATATCACAGGCCAGCGCGGGGGAACAACCTCACCCGTTGCTTCTGTCTCTCTCGATGTCGTCTTTCGTCTCCCGAAGGACCTCTGCTGTAGTTTTTAAAGTCGCCCAACGGCAAAGGCCATTCTGGAAGAACACCACCTGTAGAGGATGCTTCTATTTTCACCTGCTTTTCTCCAGAAGTGAAGAGCTCGACACAACAGCAGCTGACCCCAAAATACAACCAATCAGAATACATTATTCGCTATTCCGATGATTGTTTTCTTTTTCCGGTCGGAGTATCTCACGATGTCACAGTGGTAACAGTTATCATCAGAGGAAAAAATGGTTTAAAGTCACCAGATTGTGTATTAAAATTTATTCAAGCACCCAAAAATCGAACTTTCTGCGAATTTTTTTTTTTTTTTAATCCCAATTTCACACTGAAGAATGTTTTTACAAATCTTTTGTCCTTGCGAAGGTTTTAATCGTTCAGGTGGTTCCGACGAGATATATCGTCCAAGATACTGTCACCTTTCCTAATGACGATTTACCTCAACGAGGAAAGTGCTCTTTTCTCCAGGGGGTGATGAAGATGCGAGTAGGAAAAATAAATTGCCCCTTGCCTAGAACTGGTGACCAGGACATGTTTTTGCAAGAGGCTGGTCACTACAGGACAATTTTCGAAGCGAAGATAAACCACTAGGAGGATTAAGATTATATTTTTTACTTTACTGTCTCCAAAATCTGCGATTTTACTCTCTATTCCCAGAAGGCTGCTGAATTCCAAAATGTATTAACTGTACCTTTTAGGGTCAGAATTCCTCTGAAAGTGCAGTGAGTGAAACAATAATGCGAATTATTGTTCCGCATATTCTGGATACATATCGAAGATTAGCAATAGATATTTTGAAAGTGTGCCTTCAAATGTGAATCCACATTGGAAACTAATCTACATAATAGTGTACAATAGTTGAAGAAAGTTTCAAACAGGTCAATTTGTAATTTGTATTTATTCTTGTTAAGCTTGAGCTTAGGTTTGAAGGGCTCTAAACAATCAGAACAACAAAGCACTTGAGGACCGAATAATGAAAATGAAAATCACAAAACTGTGAGCAATGTTGGTAAACGTAAAGTTCTTTTCAAAATTGCATACATATTCTGGTTTTATAATGTCAAAACGTTAATTGAATTTGCTGTTGAAAAAGAAAAATTGACCAACAAGAGGGGGACATTATGACTCCCAAAGCCGGTGCATTTTTATAAATCTCTACCCTTGATTGACACTTAAAATTTTGACTTTGGGTCATAATAAAAAATTTATTTTTGCTTGTAGTGATTTAAACATTAATTTTTAACTACGTAAATCATTATTTAAAAATTTAAAGAGATTATTATCACTTTACTGGCGAATAAAAATTTGTTCTGCAAAAAGTATTGTACCAATACTCAATTTCTCCTTTTTTTTTGTGATGCGGCCGCCATCCTTTAACTTTGATCAGAAGAAAGTAAAAATATTTATTATATTTTAAAATTATTATTATTTATTACATAAAAAGATAATAGACGAACACTTATGGGTTATAGCAATTCGCAAATGAAAGAATGAATGATATTCTGTATTATATTTTGAAACATTTTGTACTTCTACAAAATCTTACTTTAATAAAATGATTTTCCTCAGTTTTGATTTTTCAAGTACTAAGCCATATTTAAAAAGCTACGGTCTTTACTAACTCTCCAAAACACCTGAAATTTCACTGATGCGTTCACAATCATCAGAGTAATAAATCTAAGAATGGGAGGGATTGTCATTAAGCATTCATTGAATAGAATTTTTTTAATAAAAAGTTAACTTTGAAAATGTTAAATTGCCAGGATTTTACGGGAATCTTTTACTTTCGAATATTTTTATTCGAAAACTTCCCGATAAATCAAAAATCCTATCCATCAAAGTCTCGAGAATAGTTTTATGATTTTTTAAAAATGTATCAAGCAAAAAATATCGAAAACTAAAAGAAGTAGCATTATAAAATTTGTTAAAAATCACGAATATTTTACAATTTCAAATCCGGTAGATAATTTTAATTTTTTTCTTCTTAAAAACCTTCATTTGGACGTAAAGATAAATTATAACTCCCAATATAAAAGAACTTACATTTGAGAAATTAACACTTGTTCCCTTATCCAGGAACTGGACGTTTTATTTAAGTAGTTTATTTAATAGTCATAATTTGAATTCCATGATATAAACGAACTTTGGTTAGTCAAATAAGTTAATACAAATTTTATTATAAAAGCATTATTTCAAGTCTAATGACTAGGGCAACTTTTTTGTTGCAGCAAAAATGAGAAAGTTGCATTTATCATTCTTTAAAGTTGCATTTATTTTTGATACATTAAAATCTAAAATAAATTATTAGTAAAAAATGAAAAAAAAAAAAAAAAAAAAATTTATGGACAATTTTAGTCATGTGTCAGGTCAATATTCTTTTCCAATCGTTTTTTAAGATACGCTTTAAGGTTGTAGGGATCTTCTTTAAAATCCATCGATCTGATATCTTCATATGCTTTTGATTCCGATTTTTCTACGAGACGAATCATTCGTAGCTGCTTTTGATTTTCAGCAAACTTTTTGGCAGTCCTGGTTCACACACTGCTTTTTTTACATGACGCTTTAAAATTCACTTGCTACTGAAAACTCTCATAATGTCCTTTACAGTGGGCAGGTAGTCGGCGTAATACAATGCTGCCCGAAGCCACGTAGCCCAGCATGCGAGTACTGGCTCAGGCAGTTGGACGATGGACAGACAAGCGGCTTTCGAAGCTTGTTTTGTACTGTGGCTTCCTTAAAACAAGCGATGAAATTATCTATATTTGTATGAAATCCGTGGACTGCAGTTATGAAACAAGGTGCCACACAAGTAACTTGGAGCAATCGCGGATAAAGCACTTTGACCGTGTTTCCAGCCACAGTCATATAATATGCTGTATCGGATAGCAGAAACGCAAATCCTTTCGCTCAACATTCAGAGATATGAAAACGTCATTTACAAGGCGAACAACACATTGATAATCGACACTCACCTCGCTAACTCTGCAGTCAATTACGCAAGTTTCCTCTGGATTATCAAGTGCCAACCAATGTGTTTAAGTACTTCTTGCCATTTATTTCACTTTCATCTGTTAAGACGAACACCTTTCCATGAACTACTTGTTCGATTCGCAATACTTCGGCGTTCGCAAGAACAGACACACGTGATCGAAGGGTTGATTCAGAGGGCAAAAAAAATGAAATAGTAATTTCATATTAATTAATTTTTAACTAAATATAAAAAAGTTGCAGGTGGTGGCATTTATGCAAAAAGTTGCATTTATGTTGCGGTAAAAACTCATTTACAATACACCCCATGTAGGAGGAATTTTGGTTTTAGAACTTTACATGCAGCGTAGAATATGTGAAAAAAAGTTGCATTTGTGGCAAAAAGTTGCCCTAATAATGACGCTTTTGATTTTACTGATCGACTTCAAAGTCAGGAACAATGAGAAGCGGTCGGATGCTTTATTGGTTGGCTATTATACATTTATGCAATGCGTGATACGGATAACGAAAGTATTTTTCTTGTTACTTCGCATAGTTTAAAAAATACAACGATTGTAAAAATTGCGTGCAAGAACTGTGATGATTGCATGTTATAACCAGAGTAACTAACTGCTAAAGGTTTCATGAAAAATACAGAATCGTTATTTAATTGTGGAAAGCATATTACAAAAGATTTAATCGATTTGCTCAATTATGGTCATATTCTGTATTTTTTCTTTCTTATCTACTTTTACTACAGGGTGATATAATATCATCTTTTGTTGTGGCAACGCAACGAGGGCAGCTAGGAAACTTTAGAAAATGCTTTTAAAACTGACAGCTTAAAAACAAAGTTGTCAGTTTTTGAACTTGTAAGAACTAAACGATTCTCCCCTTTGGTAGAATTTTCTTTCAATTTCATTCAAGACATCAGCTTTCAAGCAAATATTTCTCTTGTTACAATGATTTTCAATTGACGTGCCTTACAGATGGTTAAGTGATTTAGATTTTGTAAGATTTATTTTCTACGGTTCATTTTTGACTCGTATAAATAATCTATTATTTTTTATCGCATATTTATTTTTTGTAGCAAAAATAGTAGATAAATAAATAAATAAAAAATAATTATTATCTTATTTTTTCGTAAATCGAGCAAAATTATATCTATTTTTTGCCGGATAGGCAAAGAATAATTTTTTTTATGTGCTGCAGAACTTTAGTATTTGATTACGTGTGTCACGAGATGAAAACGGTTTAATATTTCTGTTCTAAAAAATAATTTTTTTTATGTCCTACAGAACTTTAGTAATTAGATTATTTGTGTCATGAGATGAAAACGATTGAAGATTGCTGTTCTTAACAGTACATTTTTGATGGTCTGCAGAACTTTAGTAATTAGATTATGCGTGTTTATGAGATGAAAGCGTTTGAATATTGATGTTCTTAAGAATAATTTTTTTGATGTGCTGCAGAACTTTAGTAATTAGATTATGTGTGTCATGAAAAGAAAATTGTTTGATATTGATGTTGTATTGTGACCAAGCTGTATATTAGACACACAAGAAAGTTTATCTTAGCCGAATAAAACATCCGAGGCAATGATGCATGTATCATATTGATATAATTTTTTATTTTGAAGGGATATCCTTTCAACCAGTTTACTTATGTTCCTCTACTTTTTTCTCTAAGCGGAATCAGAAGGGCAAACACGGAAGAAATGCGTTCTTTTCTGAACAGTCGTTTGGACAACATCTGATATTTCAATGTAAAACATGAAAACATTGACTCGAAAACATATCCTAATGTAAAGAAATCACACACACACATTCAACTCAGTCATCTCTACACTAATATCCACCGTAGAGTAATTTTGATAGGCAAAGTTAAATTCTTTCACGCATCTTGACAAATTTCCAATGAATGTTTTGAATTTAATGATATAAAAAATAACTTTTTTATCATTTTCGGTTTCTGATCAACAAGTCGAATTTTCACTTGGTATTGGACGAATGATAGCTTTATTTAGAGTGCGTTTTCAGACTGACACACTTCAGGTGGAATATTTATCTTAAAACACTAAGATTTATTGTACGGCACGATAAAATTAGACGCAAACTCGGACCTTTTCTATAGGAATAGCTGAAGATGGTTAAATTTGAATAACTGATTACAATTATTTGCGGATGTACCAGTAAATTTCGATAAAAGTTGAACCACTAAATTAATAGTTTCTGATAACTAAACAATGCAGCTGCGTGTCGGAAGACGCTTAATCTTTACGATAAATGAAAGGAACCCTTTCCAATGGCGCGTCAGTGGCCGTGCGACAGTAGAGACTCCAGTGAGAGGGCTCGAAACGTACGACTCGACTGTTGTCGAGGTGTCTAGTCTTAACAGCCGACGCGATTGGAAGTCTTTTGTTGTCGTTGGTCTTTTTTGTTTACCTTTCGCCCGAGTGTGTTGGATAATGGGCTCATGTCTCAGAGTCTTCCTGTCTCCCAAGTGTCTTTGATGTTTGCGTCTGCGAATAAAATTGAAAACAGTTCGCTTTCGTACTCAGTCTTCTTGAGACGTTTCTGTGGCAATTCCATTCGATACAAAAAATTAAAAATGTTGGTTTGCTTTTCACACTTTCATTATTATTATACCCACGAATATAGTAGGTGTAAAAATAAGTGTTAATTTTCAATGCCCAAAAAAGTTCGGATTATAATTTAGTGTTCCACGTTCTCTTATTCTATGTAATTTGAAAAACAAGCTACCTACTACCTTTGCATTGTTGTAGTTTTGAAAATATATGACTTGTTATTATTACGATTAAATTGCTTATATATTTGAGCCTTAGTCCAAGTTTTTCTGCTGGGCTTATAAGGCTGTTTCACTTTACCGCAATACTGCCTTTTGTTAGTTCACTTTCAATTTTTGACAAAACGTATTGAAACGTGTCAATATCCAAACGGAAAATTTTTCAAAACATTGACTCATCCTTGCAAAGATATCTCTGAATAAGAATATTTTGAAAACCCTGTCCCTCGCCAAGTATATTGGATGTGGTTCAATTCTTTTTAAAACTACTTTAGAACAATAAATAACTCTTCTTCCTCCAGAGAAGATACCAGAAATAAACCACAAGAGGAAAACGAGACTTTAAATACTCAGCCAATCTCTACAGTGTCATTATAAAACTACATCAACAGTAAAATTGCGACAATGCACAAAACAGAACAGGGCCAGTTATCTAATGTAAAACATTGGGAAGAGATCCAGGATAGTTGGGTGAAAGACTAAAGTCATAAACCCCGAATGGAATCAGTGGCAAACTGTAGACTAAAAACTGGTACCGACTGTCTAGCATTTAAACCGAATTGGCATCCTAACCACAAGCGAATGCCAAATCTGCAAAGCGGGAAATATGAAAATGCCGAACATCTACTATTATACCCAGGACTCGATAGTGTTAAACAAGTGGTACTTGTCTAAACTATATTGGGACGCTGGGAAATTTTTACGCCCATAAGTGGCCATCTCTATCTACCGATATGCATTGTACAATTTTTTTGTTCTTGTTCTGTTTTATGTTCCTTGATCCTGTGCCTGTTTATGTTGCCTTTAATTTTTTTGATTGGAATTCCAATTAAAACCATATGTAAAAGAAAAAAGACATTACTGTATAATAGCGTTGCTAAACCTCATAAGTAGGGCAACTTTTTGCAGCAAATGCAACTTTTTTTCCCACGTTCTCTGCTGCATGTAAAGTACTAATACAAAAATTCCACCTTCATGGGATGTATTGTAAGTAATAACTGCAACATAAAATGCAACTTTCTGCATAAATGCAACTTTTTAAAATTTAACTTAAAATTAATTAATATAAAATTAATAATTCATTTTTTTCCCTCATAATTAACCCTTTTATCATGTGTCTGATCTTGCGAACGCCAAAGTATTGCGAATCAAACAAGTTCATGGAAAGAAGGAGTGCGTCCTAACAGACAAAAGTGAAATAAATGGCAAGAAGTACTTTAACACATTGGTTGGCATTCTTGATAATCCAGAGGAAACTTGCATAATCAACTGCAGAGTTTGCGATGTGAGTGTCGATTATCAATATGTAGTTCGCCTTCTAAAATCTCAGAATGTTGAGCTAAAGGATTTTGCGCTTCTGAATATTATATGACTGCGGCGGTGGATTTTACACAAATCTGGACAATCTCATTGCTTGTGTTAAGGCAGCCACAGTACAAAACAAGCTATGAAAAGTCGCTTTTCAGACTATAGGCCAAGAGCCTGAGCCAGTACTCACACCCTACGTGTCTTCGGACAGCATTGTACGACACCAAACACCTTCCCACTGTAAAGGACATAGCGAGCGGTTGGCGGCTTTTTAGTGCGTCGCGTAATAAAAGCAGTGTGACTCAAAGTTCCAAATAGTTTGCTGAAAAACAAAATCAGCTACGAGTGTTTGATTCGTCTCGTATAAAAATTGAAATCGAAAGCGTACAACATCAAGACAAACGTATAAAGATATCATTTCGATGGATTTTAAAAAGGTCCTTGCAACCTCAAAGTGTGTCTTAAAAAACGATTGGAATATAATAATGACCTGAAGGTTATTGCTACACTTTCCCGATATGATCCCCCCTCCCCGAGTCCGTATTTGATACTGCAACAATGTCAGGTAACATCAGTTTCTGTTGAGCGCGAATTTTCAATGTTAAAGAAATTACCGGCCAACTTCGGCCATTCAACGACATCAACGTTCTTCTGTATTTAATGATGTATTATAATACTGTTGTACACACAACTAAATTTGTCAATAAAGTTTTTCATTTTTTCAATTTTTACGACTAATTTATTTTAGATTGTAGTGTATCAAAAATAAATGCAACTTTATTTCCATAAATGCAACTAAAGGGAATGATAAATGCAACTTTTCCCATTTTTACTGCAACAAAAATGTTGACCTACTCATAAGCCTTTCTAGGCCCCATGTAAAGGCGGAGAAGCTCTGGCGTCATTCACTAGCGTGTTCGACGACGTAAAAATAGATGGTCTTCTCTTGAGATGTTCAACTGGCATGCATTCTGTCAAAAATAAAGAAATCAAACAACCCACCATCGCTCAAGGCAGTTGGGAATTTTCTGATCAGTTGAACTTCATTCAAGCGAAAGTGGCCCAATATCAGTTATATTCTCGTCATCTGATCGATAATAGAAATTAAGTTTTTCGGTTGTTTTGGGGATGGCTGATGTTTTTCATCCACCCCTCTGGGTGAGATAACGGATGAAATTCTCGTTGCTTGAGTACTTTGATCAGAAACACGATGTGACACTAAAATTGTGCAAACAGAAAGAAAGGTTAAAATATTACCCTTTGTAGAATGGCAGCATCTTCTCCTCTGATCCCAAGAGTGACTATCTTCTGGGAATTCACAAATGGCCGGACGTCGAACTTTCTTTTGATCAGCAGAGCCTTGTGCGTGGGCGAGAGCATGCAAAAGAGGAGGGACGGTTCGATGAGGACTGTCTCTATCCTCATATACGACAGCATCAGGGTGCCGAAGTCAAGGAGCAGGTCGACAAGAGGAAACCATTTCCCCTGAATTCGGAAAATGATTAGGATTAAACCCAACACTTTTGCAGAACAGCAACACCACTTAAAAATTAAAAATTATTCTTTCAAGGGAACAACGAACGCAAACCATTATTTGTCGAAATACTAGTGACATCAAATACATAACGCTTTGTAATGTATTCAATATAGCAGGGTTGCCATGGCCTAAGCACTTGTAAAATTTTAATTGCTTTATTAGAATAAATTGTCAAAGGTGAGTAAGTATTTTAATTAACGCCGCACTGAAGCAACACAACGAGTAATTGGCGAGGGTCACATATACAACCAAGTTTGAAGCAGTCTTCGATGAAGTTTGTTTTACTTGGTAAGATTTACAGCAGATGCATTGTAATGCAGGAGCAGATTGGGATAAGAGAATTAATTAAGCTCTAGCTCCGACAAGACCACCAACCCACTTTTTTCTCTACGGTTGAATGTTAAACACATCAAAGGGGGCATGAATTGAAACAAAATTGAGAAATACTGGAAGAAGTTATTAAAAAAGTGAAACTTTAAGTGTTTTTGAAATTTTCTTGCTTATTACGCAAATGTATAAGAGTGAGACAAATATAAACCGGACTTTAGCTCCTCGTAACTTCAGAGGATCTCGAGTGGGCTGGCAGTGGAGCGTTCAAGGTCAATGTGTTGAGTTGAGGAATCCGATAGTTGGCCTGTTTACTTTCCATTCCTTTCTCAGTACGGCAATGAGTGAGCAAGAGGTTCCGACGTCCGTTGGGCAACGGATTATAATAGATTGTTACGATCTCCCGACAGTCGTTCTTGTGTTCTGGTTGCTACTGTTCTAGTAGATAGACGAACATCGATGTATGACAGTGCCTGTGTTCTGATACGAATACGAAATGTTGGGTGCTGTTCTGAAAAAGAACACGAATAAGGCAGACTTGTTGTAGACTTAAAAGTAGTGAGACGTGCTTTTGCACCGAACGGATCGGCGTGTATATTTGAAACTTTTATATTATCTTGTAAATAAATGTGCGTGTCCAATTTAGGTATGCAGGGTCCCTCTGTTCTTGGCCACTATTACACACATTGTCTATCAAATTAGACATCGCTGGGTCACTCTGACGTATATTTTAACGAAGAAAGGCGTTAAACCATCAGACATTTTGACTCGCTTAACGGCGCAGTTTGGGACGCTACACTGCCTCGGACCCAAGTGTTTGATTGAAGCAGCAAGTTAAAGGGTGGGCGAGAAAGTGTGGAAAATGAAAGACATTAACCCGTCCCTCAGAAGGAAAAGTTCTCTCAACCGTCTTTTTTGACTGGAGAGAAAATTCACACACGAACGACGTACGGTGAATGCCGCCTACGGAACTTTCGCGGAAACACTCACGCTTTCAGCACCCCTTGGCGAGTTGGCGATAGATGGCTGTATCGCCAACTGCTAGAGCTGGTTGTGCGAACCACACGAGATTTGTAACTCTCCGGCTGCCATCTGTTGACACATATCTGAATCTTTTTTATAAGCTTTTTCTGTTTCTACGTAATTTAGTCTGCTTTAAAATTCGAATTACATATGCAACACAGGATTTAAGGAGATTGTATTAGATGTTAGTCAGTGAAAGCCGCCTACAGTATCAAAAGACGGAATATGCCCATCAAAGATGTCATCCTCCTCCATGATAATTCCAGGCCTCACGCAGCAGTTTGGACGAGAAATAAACTGGAGGAAATAACCCTTGAATGCCCTTTCTACAGCCCAGATTTGTCCCAGTAATTATTTCTGTTTGCAGTCTTGAAAGAAAAGCTGGGAGGAGAACGCTTTGAGAACAATACAGAAGAGGAAGATCGCATGCGCAATAAATTGGTTGACGAATCAACCTCAAAGTTTCTTTATAGAAGGGATCAACAAGCTTCCGAAACGCTGGTGGGAAATGTGTAGAGCGTTCAGGAGACTATGTTGTGAAAAGTTAAAGGTTTTGTTTGTATTATTTCATGATCAATAAATAAGTCTGGACACACACACAATTATATATACATAAAAGATATATAAAAAAGGCTATACTAATAAATTCCTTTTTTTTTTTTTTTTGTATTTGACTTACCCTTGTATATTGAATAAAGAAGAAAGAATATATTTTCTCGTTACCCTTCGTGTGACCTGTCCTTAGTTTTGTTAAAATTACCTAATTTTCTATTATTTCGGTCGATTTTATATCCATTTACATGTAGTTAGATGCTGTGTAATTTATAAATGGTTCGCTCAATCGATGAATTTTTCCAAGGTAAAACTAAAAGATTGTACGGATTTTAAAATACCACATAAAAAAACTCCATCACACATGAGGTAATACGTAATATGAAACACTAGCATCTCTCCCCCCCCCCTGCAGGTAATTACCAAAACTTTTCGGAATTTGCGTTTAAATATTTCTGCGTTATAAGGCAAATATTATGTTCTGAGAATCGGTCGAGAATCCGATTTTTAAACAGAAGTATTTATGTATTTCGAGGAGCTGAAAATATTTTTATAGCTTGAATTATCGAAAAATACGTTTGTAAAAGTTCAAAACTAGCTTTGTTGAATTTATTCTTCTTAGAACAAGTATATCTTTTACGTCAAAGTGTACGCTATTTGGAACACCACTTCGACAAGAAAAAACAAGTTCCATAATGTGTGCAATTTCCATATTTAAATATAAATTTTTGAAATGATAGAATTTCAATGTTTTAATACATTATTTATGGAAAAAAAAGAGTATTTAATGATTAGAAAATTACTAATTTGCATTTAGCGCCTAATCTCGTAGAAGTGAGACAAAATGAAGTACGACATCCAATATCCATGAAAGACTTCAGACTGTTCAGTTAGTTTCTTTTGTCCGCTCCAGACGCATACGCATTGTCTTTTTCATAGCTATTAGCATCTCTTTTTCGGTTGTGTCTAACATAAATGATTCACCCAGCAATTACATCAATGAGGCCGTTTGATGGAATTTTAAATTCGATTAAAACTTCCGCAATGACCGGCGCATAGCGAAGGCCATTTGGGCATTTGCCTGAGTTACCAGATGGTGATGATGGTACGCTTCTGATCTCAAACAAAAAAGGTTGAAAAAATTGAGGGTCTCTTTAAAGTGCGCTCTCACCATCTTAAACGTCGAAGGAATGACTCTTCAGTAAGTTAACTGAAAATTCGAATTATTCTATTGTCGACAAATTGGGCTGAAACCTTATCCCCAAAAGACTCGAGATGAAGCCTGAAAGCGGAAGTTACGCAGTCAATAAAAAAATATTAAGAGACACGTTAGAGCGCAAGGACGAAATATTTAGAAGAATAAACTGACGTTCGTCAGATCTTATTCCGTGTCAGAGAACGAGCGGATTACCAATTGACAGCAATAGCAAAAGTAACTATCAGTAATTGAATCAGACATATTTCACAAAATGATATACATTTCCACCTAGGAGGCATGACACTCCAAATTGTTTTTAAATATACTTTTCACAATAATCTTCTCTGACTGTTTTAGTCTTTCTTATCGTAGTATATATCACTATACTCCAGTCTCATTAAGTAAAGAGATATGACACTTTAAAATAATGGAAGGAGATATAAAAATCTTTAAATTCATCTCTTAGGTACAGATACAATTCTCGGAAAAGAATTGACTCGAACTGATATTACATTGAGATTAATACAAAGAAAAATCTGCTTCGGCTATTTCAAATCTATTTCGACAAACTAGTCGCATTTAACATCGCCTGTCGACGATTTCTAAGAATTCAGACAAGTTATGTTCTCGATATAATCAGCCTTTCACTTACTACAAAATTTGCAATCAAATGCATTCCACGTTGATCAGCGTTTTCTAAATCATTCTTTTATCTTCATAGGTAAAATTGTTAGCAGATTTTATTTTCAGAGAATGAATATAATCTGAAAATATTCTCCGAACAATAAAATTTGGAGAACATTCGAGAATTTTCTATTTAAAACCTCATTTCTTGGGAAACTGTAATTCATCGATTGCAGAAATTATCCTTGTTTATTTTATGCATCATTCGTTATAGACATGCATTTTTTAATGAAAATATTTATAGTTAGTTTTTATTTTGGAAACCATGATGCACTTTTCATGTATTACTGATAATGCTGCTGCTACGGTGAAGTCTAGCGATATAACTATAAGGTATACATACCCTAATATTTCTGCACATAGTTGTGCAGTGCAAACATTAAACTTTTTGGTTGCAGATATATTGTAAATTAAAAACGAACACTTTTTTGTTAACTCTAAAATAAATGTACATACTTGGAGCAAAATTGCTAAGTACAAACATAACACTAAAATGTTTACTTCCTTTTCTTTATTTGCACTATTTATCTTGAACGTACTATATTTTTTTATTATTATTTTGTTTCATTTATGTATTCATAGATCTATCTATATAAATAAGAATGGAGTGTTTGTTTGTACATTCAATATTTTCGACCCATTTCAAGTTTTCTATCCGTTTTGGACCCTCCTGATGCCGAATCCGCCTTTTTCTCGTTTGGTGTCTGTCTGTCTGTCTGTCTGTATGTTGTGCCCTTTACACGTCCACGCGGTTTAAGATATTTTCATGAAAATTTGCATACAGTGAGTACTTATCTTCATTTAGTGAGTGGCATTGGTTGCGAAAGTCTGTCTGTCCGTCTTTCTGTTCTATGCTCGATTTTGTGTTTGTATGTTTGTGTAGACATCACAGGAATTCTATTCCAGATATTTGATTGCATTGTATTTTATTTTATACACTATCTATTAGTTTAGTGAATGCAATATTAAACATTTCTTTATTGTTATATTTAGTTGAGTTTCATGCTAAAACACCTGAGTAAGTATACTTAAATCAACCATAATTTGGTAGTTTTGGAAAAATTGGAATGTCTATTGAATATTACGATTACTTCGATTGCTTTACCAATACTGCTGAAAAAGTAATTATTCTTCAAAAAAAAAAAAAAAATTTAATGGAATTTCATCTCTGATACTTCATTTATTTCGAGTCTTATTTTTATTCTTTGCGCAATGAAAACGACTTCCGAATATTTGGGACAGACGATATTTTTCAATGAAACGAGAATGAACAAGATCGCGCGAGCAGTGATATTTTTTTCTGGTTCTTTCGCTATGAATTAATTTCACGTTTCTAAATTTTGTATACTTTTAGTTGTAAGTTGTGGCAACTGTGCGAGATCAAGAGATAAAATTGAATCACAAATTAATATCTTTAGAACAATTTTTTGCGACATCTTTTATTTTGTTTTACTTCGCTGTTTCCAGTTTTAAATATTTATTATTTTAATAAATGTGTTTTCCTTCTCATCACACGCAACAGCACCACAAAGTATTAGACTTAAAAATGTTAGGTAAGTCAGTATAAATTTTCAGTAAATTGTAAGTGTAGTTATGCCATTATTGAAAGAACAATACCGTTATTTAAAGAACAATGCCGTTATTTAAAGAATAATGCCGTTATTGAAAGAATAATAATGTTTATTAATCCAAACTGGAACTTTTCCAACATTAAAAAATTCGTTGTAATAATGACAGGGGAAGATTGCAAAATTTCACAATGTCGCATACTGGAGGCAAGAGTGCCACAAGTAAAAAAATATTGTTTTGTTGACTATGAGTGCGAGAGCACTCGCCGTAAATCGTAATTTTAATTAATTGAGTTGAACATGAAAAGAACTTAAGAAAGGGAATTCCAAATCTTCCTATAAATAGTCTTTTATAGTAGTAACCTTAGTATCACCTTTCGTCATTTTGTAGCTTTGTCATACAGCAATTGTGCGATGTATGTGAAATGTATTACATGAATGGATATGCATGTGTAGGATTTGTGTCCAAAGTAAGTTGTAGAAAATATAAAGATGTTGAAATAAATTTTTACTCTACAAAAAACGTAAGTCATTATATATTTTGATTATCTCTTCAATATAGAGTAAACCAATTCAAACCGAGCAAGGTCGGGTATTTTGCTAGTCTATATAAATAAGAATGGAGTGTTTGTTTGTACATTCAATATTTTCGACCCATTTCAAGTTTCCTATCCGTTTTGGACCCTTCTGATGCCGAATCCGCCTTTTTTTCGTTTGGTGTCTGTATGTTGTGCCCTATACACGTCCACGCGGTTTAAGATATTTTCATGGAAATTTGCATACAGTGAGTACTTATCTTCATTTAGTGAGTGGCATTGGTTGCGAAAGTCTGTCTGTCTGTCTTTCTGTTCTATGCTCGATTTTGTGTTTGTGTGTTTGTGTAGACATCACATGAATTATATTCCAGATATTTGATTACATTGTATTTTATTTAATACATTATTTATTAGTTTAGTGAATGCAATATTAAACATTTTTTTATTGTTATATTTAGAAGAGTTTCATGCTAAAACACCTGAGTAAGTATACTTAAATCATCCAGTTTGGTAGTTTTCGAAAAATTGGAATGTAGTTTGAGTATTACGATTACTTTTATTTGCTTTACCAGTGATGCTGAAAACCAATTATTTTTCAAAAAAAAATTTTATGGTGAAATTTTAGCTCTGATACTTCATTTATTTCGAGTCTTATTTTTATTCTTTGCGCAATGAAAACGATTTCCGAATATTTGGGACAGACGATATTTTTCAACGAAACGAGAATGAACAAGATCGCGCGAGCAGAGATATTTTTTATGATTCTTTCGCTCTGAATTAATTTCACATTTCTAAATTTTGTACACTTTTAGTTGTAAGTTGTGGCAACTGTGCGAGATCAAGAGATAAAATTGAATCACAAATTAATATCTTTAGAACAATTTTTTGCGACATCTTTTATTTTGTTTTATTTCGCTGTTTCCTGTTTTAAATATTTATTATTTTAATACATGTGTTTTTCTTCTCATCCCACGCAACAGCACCACAAAGTATTAGACTTAAAAATGTTAGGTAAGTCAGTATAAATTTTAAGTGTAGTTATGCCATTATTGAAAGAATAATGCCGTTATTTGAAGAATAATGCCGTTATTTAAAGAATAATGCCGTTATTGAAAGAATAATAATGTTTAAAAATCCAAACTAGAACTTTTTCCAACATTAAAAAATTCGTTGTAATAATGACAGGAGAAGATTGCAAAATTTCACAATGTCGCATACCGGAGGCAAGAGTGCCACAAGTAAAAAAATATTGTTTTGTTGACTATGAGTGCGAGAGCACTCGCCGTAAATCGTAATTTTAATTAATTGAGTTGAACATGAAAAGAACTTAAGAAAAGGAATTCCAAATCTCCCTCAAAATCGTCTTTTTTAGTAGTAACCTTAGTATCACTTTTCGTCATTTTGTAGCTTTGTCATACAGCAATTGTGCGATGTATGTGAAATATATAACATGAATGGATATGCATGTGTAGGATTTGTGTCCAAAGTAAGTTGTAGAAAATATAAAGATGGCGAAAGGTGTTAAAATAAATTTTTATTCTACAAAAAACGTAAGTCATTATATATTTTGATTATCTCTTCAATCTAGAGTAAACCAATTCAAACCGAGTAAGGTCGGGTATTTTGATAGTTAAAAATATATTGCAAGGCAATGTTTTACACAATTATATACACATCGAAAAGAATTCTCGGTTGTTTTTCTATTTTGTGGAATAGTCGCAAGAATATTCTCCAAAAGATTATCGAGAAATTTATTTCTCCATTCATAATATATTTGCCTTACATTTCTTATGTATTTATTTCAATTAAAAATGTCACAAACAACGCGTTGCGACCGGTCTGATTCTTATTGTACTATTGTATCTACAATGTTTGCGTTTTACGCGGCCTGTCCGTTTCGGGACCGTGCATTACTAAACCCAAACAAATCAGTCTAGAGCAGCGGTACCCAACTTGTGGTACGCGTACCCCTGGGGTTACGTGGTAGACCGGTTAGGAGTACGCGAAAATAATATTGATAATGGCTTAAAACATCAGAAAAAGGAGGTTAAATAGAAACCACAAAAATATATTACAGAGTTTTGATTTGTGTGACGTTTGTCCACGTGATTAATATGATGATTCATTTGCGTAGACGAGTAGTGATTGGCGCAGGAACTTCCGAAATGAAAAGGCGCCCGAAAGACTCGAGTCATCAACGATTTATTCCGTGTTGAACTTGTCATCGACCATGTAGCATCGTGTTATGCTTCTAATGTGTCGATTGTATTATTCATGTGCTCCTGTTTTATAACAGCTTAATTGATTTGAGTGGCTTTATATTGAGTGTTTTGTTCCTCAAAATGTATAATTGGTTGAAAACTCAAGGATCGCATACAAATTTGATGGACAATTATTGTACTTTGATCATAAGTTAATACAGTCAGTATGGGTTATATGGTCAGCTCAGCGGTTCAGAAAAATCAGACCATATAAGCGGGGTGACCATATATGCGGAACAATGCTACACTATTCTTTTTGGCAATATTATATTGACCTATCAGAGAATAGTGCTCATAAACAAATAATTAAACTTTTAAGAACATTTTAAAAATTTATTCTATTAAACGGGTTCTCTGGAGCGACGAATCAAGGTACACCCTCTACCGTTCGGATGGCACGGCGTCTGTCTGGAGAACGCCTCCTGCTAGAATGCATTGTGCTCACAGTAAAGTTCGACGGAGGTGGAATTATGGTCTGGGGGTGTTTTTCCTGGTATGGACTGGGATCTTGGGTCCAAATTCATGGTAAGATCAACGCCGATTCCCACTACACGGTGAAGCGTTCCTTACTTTCTTTCCCTCTGCACATTTTTCACCTTTGAAAGAAAGAGTTCTGTCTGGCATGATCCGATAAAAAATTTCGCATTCATCGACATTGAAGACGTTGGCAGATTCATATCTTCCGAGGACTTTTTTTCTTCGGATCACTCCCTGTGTTACTCGACTCCTCTAGAAATGTTACAATTACTATTTTTCAACAACATAAAAACCCGATAACCTCATTGAAAAGATAAAAAACCGACCCTATTACCGATAACCAGGAAGATAAAATGACTATATAAGTGGTGCGCTTTAACACATGTTCCCTATTAAGTTAGAAGGGACTTTAGAAAACTGACCCTATAAGCGGGGTGACCTTATAACAGGGTGACCATGCAGGCGGTACTGCTGTATAAGTAAATATTATATTAATTCTATTTTTATTATTGATTGATCTTTCAGATGACAAAATTGAGGTGCGCTACTTAAACATTTCATCTTCCCTCACAAAAAAATTAAGAACAAATATAAATTTATTTTGATATTTTAAGCTTGTTCAACATGTGGCATGGAGGGGCAAAAATTATAGCACAAATCTCTTCTTGTCCATGGGACTGGGTGAGTGTAGTGAAGAGTGGGTACTCTTGTAAATGAAAAGTGTAATCAAGGGGTACGGGAGAGAATGAAGGTTTGTCAACCCTGGTCTAGAGTAATGGTTCCCAACCTGTGCTCCTCGGAGCCCTAAGGGGTCCATGTGCCTTCCCCTAGGGATATGTGGCCGTTCCAAGAAAATATAATAGGTAAAAATCAAATGAAATACAAAAAAAAAATCAAAATAAGAAAACTTAGTTTTAAAAAAGCGAAATCACATGCGAAAAGAGTGTTGGTTTCAGAAGCAAACCAAATGGGATTGCGTAGCAATCACCGGTGGTTTGCAAGCGTTAACAAGCAGGGGTCGAAGCCCTCGCTGTGACGTCATGGACCGGAAAGTAAAATCAGGATTATACGAATTATTAAGATAGTTTCGGCGCCCCAGGAGAATGACTCTGCAAAAGTAGTTTTGGTAAAGAGTGTTCGTTTGCGAAGCGTTTTGGGTGGAGGTGTTGAGTGAAGATTTGCGTGCGTTGCTTAAAGAGTGTTGGTTTCACCGTCTCAGTAGATTACCTCTGCGAAAGGAGTGTTGATTTGTGAAGCAAACCAAATGGGATTGAGTAGCAATCACCGGGGGTTGGCTAGCAGGGGTCGGAGTCCCCTAGTATATATAAAAAAAGGATGTGTGTGTATATTCTCTATACAAATCTACACCGTTTGACCGATGCACATCAAAGTTGGAAAACTTATACTTTAGAACACTGTGGAAAACATATACTATTTCTTTCCGGTCTTCCGTCCAATCCTATAGCCATGACAATTGGCACACAAATAGTCTTAAAAGTGACCTTCGAAGCCCTAATTTTAAAATCTAGTTTGTTTTTCTGCAATAAATGGACATGAATAAGGAAACGTTCTACAGGGTTTGTGTGATTTAACACAGGGAAATCTCGCGTTCATATTTGAAACCCGAGCAACAACAACAACAAAAAAACGCAAGGTTATTCAACTAGTTGAGTACAAAATGAAATATGGTAAATTTCAAAGTTTTCAAAATGTAATGTCATTGCATTTTGACATTGCATATTCCTTTAATATATAACCTTACTATCTGTCACTCCTTCCTTTCCCTATAACACATCCTAAACACCATTAACTTGAAAAACAGAGGAATGCCTATGGGATTGCGCCAATAGAAATCGAATCTAAAAGGGCTCCGTCAAAAAGGTTTGAAACCTCTGGTCTATAAAAGGCGATTAATTTCAATTGCGTGCTTACCCTTAAATTTGTAATGCCAAACCGACAAGAATTTGTGTGTGATCAAATCATTCATGAAAACAAGTGCAACTTGAAAATTACCTTTTTTGCCTTTGTTAACTCCAGGTAATCGTATCTCGTGAAATTGGTGAGGAAGCTTTCACTGTGGTTACTTGAACTTCCGAGGAAGAAAAATGGTGCAAATAGGCAGGCGTCAAAGTTTACATCCAACATGTCTTGGGAAAATTGAAGCTCTGGTTTCGAGTACTGGAAGTCATCGATCTAAAAAGAAAAATTTTAAATAGAAACAAGAAAAAGTGTGACAAAGGATTTAATTTCCATCGTGTCCTCGGTCCCTTTTTTGCTTAATGAAATTACACGCCATTTTGTCGCGTAATTTCAAAGTTCAGTATTTATTAGCTCGGATTATTAGCTCTTACCTTCAGGGTTGCAAAAAGTCGGCCTTTTTTTAAAAAAAAACCTTTCCGGTTGACTTTTATTCTAAAAAAATCGGTCTTTTTTTTTTAAAAGCCGTTTTTTATTGGCTTAAAAAAAATTCCAACTTATGAAAACCGAAAATATCTGTAGTTAAAAATCAAACAGTTAATTTTATTTTAATATCCAACAAAATATTAAAAAAATTATAAGAGTAAAATGTAAGCTAAATTTTATGATATTTCTATTCTACCTTACCATACATTACATTTTTAACTTTGAGAGCAAAAATACCATTATTTGCCTGTAATAAAAATAATCCAAAACGTTTATGATTAGCTTACAAAATTTATGATTAAACATTTTGTTACTCTGAACAAAGCACTAAGATACATAAATAAGTGTTGTATGTAAACTTCCCTAACCTAAACGATCCTGGTGGCTGGTAGTATAAAGTATCTTGGCATTCATTAATATTACACAAACAAATGTAATCACAATTTAAAAAATTAGATTATAATTTTCTTATGCATTCTTTAGGACAAAAAAGTTTAAAGCAAGAAGTCAGCAGCCCTGCTTACCTTTGATAGTCAAAAATCAACAATAATTTTATTTAAAAAAAATTAGTGTGTGCTTATCTTTTGTTTGATAAAAAATAAAGTTGCTTTCAGTTTCGCTTTTCTTCACTAAGTTACCGCACAAAAAACAGCAATTCTGCGAACTATAATTACCTTGTATTTAATCCTTGATATCGTCTATTTCCTTGCTTATTTTGCAACTAAGCCCCAAATTGATACATCTATTCACTATCTCTACTATTATAAAAGGAAGTGTTTGTCTGTTTATTTTCTGCACGCTAAGTGCTGACAAATCTATGGCACTTAAGCTTCGGTTTCCTAAGAAACGGTAGCCGTGATCTAGCGGCCGTGATGTATCGGTGGGTGACGTCACTAAAACGTTGCTTATACTAACACATGGTGTTGGTTTCCTAGAGAACGTTGTTTGTGAGCGTAACAAAAATGATCGGCGCCGCCATTTCCATGACTAGCGTCATAGCGGTCTCAAACAGATGGGGAACGTTTTTTCTCTTGTAGCGGCCAGATTTCATTTCCTGCTCCAAACGATTCGAACGGAGAGGAGCGAAATAAATAAACATCTTTGACTGCCATTGATCAATTCGGTTTTGTAAAATCGGGATCGTTAAACACAGAATGAAAATTTCAACGGATTTGAAAGCTGCGGAAAATTTGACACCAAATCGATACCTTAAATGTGATTTTCTTTAAATAAATAAATAATTATTTAAAAAATAATTAAATAATCAAATGGTAAATAATTGAATAATAAAACTGTTTTTGATATCAATCTGGCGTAGAAATTTACGCTGATTTGAAATCTGTTGAAATTTTCACTCTACCTTCAACGATCCCGAAGTTAGAATCTTTAAACTAGAGAATAAAAAAACCACTTTGTTTTGTTTCTCGAATAAAACAAACCACGGCAGCCGTCTGTGTTGCCCATTCTCCAACGTATTCTGTCCGTCTAAGTTGACACGTCGGGATTTTTGTTTAGACGGCCGTCTAGTTATGCCCGCGGAATCATGACGTATCACGGCTGTTAGATAACGGCTCCACTTTCTTAGGAAACCAAAGCTTTACAGTAATGGGATTAGGCACACAGGTAATCCAAATTTTTTGCAATTTTTGGGTCGCGGCGAATTTTAAAATTCAATCTAGAACATTTCTAAATGAATTTAATGAAATTTAATTATTATTGAATACAAAAAAAAGCATAGAAGATCATATTCTAAATTTATTTTTTTCGTTTCCGCTTTCATTTTGCGCAGAGGAATGATTTCCAGCAGACAATAAGAAACAAACAATGTTGAATATTTTACATGATACTAACTGTTGATAAAGATGTGATGATAACCTAACTGCAATGCTAACATGAACTAATGTAACTTGAAAGTATCACTGGGTATGTGCTAATTTAGGCACACGTATTTGAAACATGTAATTTTCCATTCATGATAGGGGCCGCGGTATCCCGATTGGAAGAGTAACGGACTAAGCAACCGGTGGGTTTCGAGTTCGAATCCAACCAAAGACCGTCGTGTACAATGGGGACAGGTGCACATTAAATCTGTCGTGGCCTCAAATGTCCTCACGTTGGCGTGGTGTGGAGAGTGGGGTTCCAGTTCAGGTGGGACCTCGTCATCTGACCGTGGTTCAAAATTACGTGGTGTTGTCCTCGGATCTTTCCCTTCTGGGTTGATCCCGGATTGTTGCCAATATCCCGTTGCGTTGCTCCAGTGCAACGTTTATTAAAAATACCAAAAAATACTCTAATAATAAAATAATAACCTAAATATTACAAAAATACCCAAGTTAAAAACTGAACTCTCTTAGATAGTGATATCTTTTATCACTTTAAATCACCAAGGTCATCTTCATTGGCTTGTTTAGCGATTCGGAATGATTGTGTGCTGCAAGAATTGTGCTATAGAACTCATTAGGTACTCCATTGTACAGAACACCACCAGGACACTTCCCTTGTATAGATGAATAAGTCCAGGTAAATATGAGAGCTCGAGAGTTGGTGCTCAGACTTAACTGAACTCGTTTGGTTTTCTCTTTACACGTTTTCTCTTGCACTGAATATCCAGTGACCCATTCATTTGCTCCTTTTACGATCAGTCACAAGGAAATAGTGAACAATGATAGCAACACAATATCGTCTTAATCACATATTTTTTTTCTTACTCATTTGGCTATAATTCATTATTTTCTTTGCGAGTATCAATACTATGGTATTTTCCCAATATCTGAATTATTCTTGGATACATCTTAAGACATATAGCACCACTCCAGTAAAAGTATAGGTGACCCTTTGCTCGTATCGCAGAAACTACTGGAATGCCGCCAATACCGCAGCATCCAAGTGTAAAGGGTTAATCAATAGTCACCAAAAGTCGCCCAGTTTTCCTGAAAAAACGTCTTATCGTTTCTTCCGTCCAAGTACAAACTTCTTATATTTATTTCTGACTCTAAAAGTTGATTTGGAGTCACCGCGATACCTGCGTTTAACTCATCGTAATTTGTTGTTATCGATCAATTTCGTACTATAGTCCTCGGTTACATATGCAAAGCTTGAAATTTTAGATTCGAAAATTGCTGCATCCCTGTCTGTGACACAATATTTATCATTCTTTAAATATTTTAAAATTTTACTTATTTCTACCAGTTGTAACTTCATTTAGTTACCTTATTTGTGTTGGCTACTACTTTATTTATTTTTAATTTATTTGAATCTTTGGGGGTATTAATATTTTTGATGTCCAAGGTTTAGGCTCTCTAATCGGTAATATTGCTAACCTTTGACAGCAGCATGTACTCTATTTTCACAATTTCGGTAAGCAGGGATACATTTTGGAGATAGACATTTGATTGTTTTTCTTCCCCTTTCCCAACCAACCTTTCATTTTTTTAATTTTATTCTTTCAACAACGTCCATTGAATCTGTAGCCATTTGTCATAATATTCATTGGTCAGTTCTGGCTGTTCTTTAAGTGGTACATATTGGAATCTTAGAAGAACGTGCAGAAAATAAGACAGATTCCCGTGAAGCAGTGTCGAACATGGTATTGGATGTGTTGTGACATCGTGTGATACTCCGACCGGAAAAATAAACAATTCGCGCGGAATTTCGGAATGCCGAATGTATTCTGATTGGTTATATTTTGGCGCCAACTTATATTCTTGCGTCGCGCGCCTTTTCAGCGACTTGAGTAGAACAGGTGAAACAAAACGCTCTCAGCGGGTAGTGTTCGTCCAAATGATTTCTGATTGGTTTTCGACTGACTTTGACCATTGGGTTCTTTTTGAACTAAGGACATAGACGTTACAGAATCAGAAGTACATACAGAGTTGAAGCATTGGTCATCATGCTGGACTGTGATAATACATATTTTTATGTATTGTTCTGGTGTAAAGATGCTAATGTGATGATGTAAACACTGTATATTTTTCTCAATGTTCTTGGAATAATAACTTAAATATCTTAGCTGTTGGATGTCTTCTTGTGTACGATTCGTACTTTTTTAACGCTATCGTATGGGGCGATGACACCATAGCGTCTTTAAGAGATTTTGCTTTCAAATCATTCAGTATTACGTTCCATTTTAGGATATCTGAAAAGAACTACACTCACTGCCAAAAGTTAAGCATGGAGTGGAAAATGTTAATTTACAGAAGCCAATCTAAATTTGAGAGACTGCAATTTTCTGCAGAGGTAGATGGAAGTATACAAATGCGTTATGTAACAGCCAATCACTGTTTCGTGTCGAGAAATATGCAAAAAAGGCAGTCGTATAAGAAGCCAGCATTGTAAAGGGTGAGAGTAGTTGCATGTAAGTGCTTTCGTACAATTAGTTTTCAAGACAGACATGCTTCTATGGCTTCCGGAAGACGAATGGCAAATAGTGAGCGCCAGCGTTCTGTGGGACGCCGCTTTGAAGCCGGGCAATCAATCACTTATGTTGCTCTTTTCTTCGGCGTTTCCCCCCCCCCATCATTTCGTCATTTCACGAATATAAAAAACAATTCCAAACAAGCCAACAGCTGTCCGAAGACCTTCGGCCTGCCGCCCAAGAGTTATGACCCCCGCGGAAGATCGATATATTGCTGTTATAGCGAAGCGGAATCAAAGAGCGACCTCCACACGTGACATTTATGGTTGCAGCGTCCTTTGGTAAGACAGTATATGCCACTACTGTGCGCCAAAGACTACGCATGAATCGACTGTACGCCCGAGTGCCACAAGTTTGTGTTCTTTCATCCGTCTAATCCAAAGGGACACGATTGAAGTAATGTCAGCAGCAACATGTGAATTGGAATGTGTCGGATTGGGCCAACGTTATGCTCACGGATCAGTCGAGATTTGCCCTGGAGCCACATGTCAAACGTGTAAAGGGTCTGGAGAAAACAAGGCACACGCATTTGGCCACAGAACATCATCAAGCATCACGCATTTCGTGGTGGAAGCATCATGGTGTGGGCCGAGATTTCTTTGGGATATCGCATCGACCTGTACATCTATAGACGGGGTTCTGTGACGACTGTCCGGTATCGGGATGAAGTCCTAGAACCCATTGTGAGATTGAACGCTGCAGCAGTTGGTCCGTCTTTCATTTCAATGGATGATAATGAGCGTCCCCATAAAGCTGACATCGTCGATGATTACCTGGAGAGTAAGGGCATTAGGGAGCGTATGGTTTGGCTGACGTACTCGCTCGACCTTAATCCCATTGAAAATCTTTGGGTTGCCCTCGGCCGTGCTGTGTCTGCCCTATTCCCACCCGATTCACTCTCAGAGTTGCAAACTGCTCTACTGGAAGAATGGCGATTACTTGACTCTGAGGTGGTTGATCAACTCATGGAAAGCATGGTCTCACACCGCTGTAAACTTTGTATGAGGATGAGGGGTGGTCACATACTCTATTAATGTCGGTTTTGTTTATTTTTTTAGGATTTAAACATCATTTCGTTAACGACTCCAATACGACTTCATCTTATAATCTATGAAAATTCAATATTGTTTTAATCTTGGTATTTAATTTTTTTTTGTTTTGTTTCATGCATAAACATATTTGCCTGCCGCATTTCGTATTAATCAAAGCTGTACTTGTCATTTTTTTCCCATTTTACCTTTCGTGCTTAGGTACTCGCGTATCATTTATGGTAGTACTCTTCCAGCAAACAATTGATATGAACGATTTCCTCACTTGTTTTCTATATGTGGAGGAAAGCTTCCACTGCTAAAACATCTGATGTCTCACAAATACTGCGTTTTTTGCAAGAGTACCAATATCCCCCCCCCCGTTGGTGTTTAACTAATACTTTAAAACGTCCTCTATTGTTCGTAAATATGAAGGTAGTTTGCATGGATTAACAAAATAGGGCACTCAACTTGATGCCATGAAGTCAATTTTGAAAAAACTCAGGATTTTCATTACACTAGTTCTTAAAAAAAAGTACATATGCTGACGACTCATACTCAAATGTGCTAATCTCAGAATTAGCTTGAAAAATTTATTACGACTTTTGGTATAGGTATGGGGTTGGTGTTAATTACTCAAGAGCTTGCAGCTACAACAGTGTTTCCAAGTTGGTAATATGAACGCGGGCGAGTACAGAAATCTCAAAAGTTTGAACAGTGTATCATAGCTCCTGACGTCTAATGTACACTACTCTATAATAATGGACCGGTCAGCAAGATGTGATGGTATAAGCGAAATAATACATGCTTTAATAGGGGGATGGTCCCCCAAGTGCTGCAATTACACTAGCAACCCTTCTTGGCATATTTTCAACAAGGTTTTGATACACAGCTTTGGGTATTTGAGTCCATTCTTGCTGCAAGAATATCGGCAGCTCAGCTGTAGTTTTCGGACGTGGTTCCCTGGTCCGTAAGCGTCGCTCTAACGCGTCCCACAAATGTTCTATGGGGCTTCGATCGGGACTCTGAGCAGGCCAGTGAAGACGTTTTACATCCATATCTCGATACCACTGCTTTACAATAGCTGAAACATGACATATAATTAACATTCTCCCAGTCCATAAAATTGGCAGAGCGCAGGAAGAACCTGATTGCCCAACAGGAAAAACGTGCAAAGGTCCCAGGTCATACCATGAAATACACCCCAAACAAGTAGTCGGATTTTATGGAAATTCACTGGCATCCGGTCCATTATTGAAGAGAGTAGTCCATTATTATACCGGAAGTATGTGTGCACTACTCTATTTTACCTAATCAATATCAGACCGTACTTGCAATGCCGCAGCGGCGCCGTATGTTGAAAAACCGTATGTGTAAACCAGGTCTTAGGATTCCGACCCTATTATCGGCCACCATCCTGATAACAGTGAATTCGCTTTTTTTGCTAAAAACTGAGTTATATTTTAGGTTTTTATGGGAAGCTAAAATGCAAATCGCTTCCTCAGCACTTTTATACCATGTCTTAACAATGTATGTATTCTCGGTGCTGGTATTGTGTTGTATGCTGGCTGAGAGGTTTGAAATTTAGTTTTTAATGATGAAATCATTGAAAGGTGATTTAATTATATTGAATAACAATTTTTTTTAATGTGCTCAAAATTATAATTTATAGTTAAAATTTTTGTGTCTAAATAACGCCTACAAAGCAAAAATAGGCCACACATTTTTGAATAACTTTGAACAGTAACTAACTACACATCCCGACCTAATCTCGGGACTTCAATGGCCTTGAAAGTTTATGAACCTGGTTATGGGTAGTGAAAGTGGTTTAAAATCCCGATATGTGCAAGGTACAGAGAGCACGAACGATTCTATGAGAAAAGAGAGAAATGGGCTAACTACTCAGAATTCAATATAATTTTTGTACGCGCCTTGCGTATCTTCGTGACACAGTTGTTGGCACTATTCCTTAATTGGCGTGACTTTGCGAGCGCCAAGAACGTTGCCAACCTCTCAGTTAGTGCCTGATCTCCAGACGCGATAAGACGATATCGCCAGCATTCTTTCCAGGAACCACTTGTGTACTTAGGATATCACAATTCCCCTTTATGTACTTAGGATAGCACAACTCCACTTTATGTACTTAGGATAGCACAACTCCCCTTTATGTACTTAGGATAGCACAACTCCCCTTTATGTACTTAGGATAGTATAAACTTCAAATCAATGTAAATAAACGTAATTACTGTCAACTATAGTTTGTATTTTTGTGTGAACCCCGACACTTGTTAATTCAGTGCCCTTTGGATTAGAAGCAATGCAACACAAAACTGAAGGACCAGAAAAACTGGTACACCATTACAATACTTAGTAGGCCTTCAGCAGAAGCTTGTAATTGCAGAAATACGATGGAACATGGACTCCACGAGGCTTAGGAAGTATTTTGCAAGTATTGAACACCATACTTCTTCTAGAGTTGTCCATAATTCCGTTGAATTGCTAGGTGTGTGTTTCCTATGTTCCATGCATTACCATGGCATCCCAAATGTTGTTTGATTCCAGTACATCGTTGAACAAATAAGTCAAACAGCAAATACCCGCAGACAATAACACAGAATACGTAGAGAACAGAACAAGGCTATAAAAGAGAGTCTCTCTTTAAGCCCATACGAATCCTCTACTCCAAGTATCGATCATAAAGTCTAAAGACAAAAAAAGAGAGAGAGAGAGAGAGCGATACCAATTATTCTTCATGGATGTTACAGATCCTGAAATAGGTTTATGAAGAACTCCGATACGATGAAGAGGTCGACAAGACAGTCGTGGCCAGTGAGGAGTCTACAGATCGCCACTGTTTTATTCGAGATTTATCTGGGTTGAAGATTTGGCTCCTACCGAGGTTTAGAATAACCTTTAAAGAATTATTCTCTAAATCTTGCTTTTAAACAATCCCGAATTTGTAGAGTTAAAAGCCTTGACCAAGAGGTCTTTGTAAGTCAATCCGAATCCGCTCTGCCGATCCAAGGTGCAACGAAAGCGTGAAACTGAATTCGTATAAGATGTACAAATCACAAAGCGACACTCGCAGACCAATCAGAGGAAGCAAAAGATTGAATAATGTCAACTTGAACAAGATTCTAGATCGAGAATTAAATGCGTGAACCGAAAATTTTAGGCCCGGTGCACACATGCGGTTTTTCAACGTGCGGCGCCGCTGCTGCAACGCAAGTGCGGTCTGAAATTCATTCGATCCAATAGAGTAGTGCATACATGCCTCCAGCGCCGCTGGGGCGACGTACGTCCAACTTGCATGTAATTTGTACCGCAGTTACCCACGGAGCCGCAGCTCGCCGCACATGAGTCTCCATTCTGAAGTACCTTGTTTTCATAAACAAATTAAATATAAATAATAATTAATAAATGGTTATATACAGTAACTTCTATTTTGTTACAACATATACTTTTTTTACACCAAGTAAGCGAAATAAACACGTTTTCTTCCACAGAATATTTATCGCAAATGGCGCGAAATGAGTTCGTGCGTCATTTCACGGTTATGTGTGCATAGTTGGGCTTCGGCGCCGCACGTTGAAAAACCGGATGTGTGCACCGGGCCTTAATCCGCAGTCTGGTTAAGTGTAAAGGTTAATTGTTCCATGATTCGCAAACGAGCTTAATGATTGACAGGATTTTAAATGTTCTTAACCTGCCATCCTTCTAGTAATTACTTCTGAAACAGATCACGTATTCCATATTTTACCATCGATTAGAGCATAGAATTTATTCCGAATTTTGATTTTAGTAAAAAAAGCATTCGGGATAGTTTTTATAATGAAAATATTTATTAATTGGAAGAATTAACATTCCGTTTGATTTAAGTCACGGTCCATTGCAGTCGCATCAGGTTGGGTGTTTCTTGCTTTTTCTTTAGCTTTAAGACTTTTTGAATGTAGTTTTGCGATGGTTAATTTTTATCATTAATGCAATGTTTTGTTTGATACTGTTCAACATGGTTTTGTCGGAATCGGTAAGGTTGACTTTTTAAAAGCAAAACTTTGTCACGGGCAACACCGTGTGAGTACTGCACACTATATGGGTACTGCTAATATAATAAACTTTCGATTTCAAGACGAAAGCACAGCTGCCGTGACTAACGAACTTGCATGTTTACGATTCAAATGTTCCAAACTATACCGAAAACTGATCATATCAGTTTCATCCGAATAAATTTTATAAATGGGTATGTATGTCAGTTACCCTCCTAATTGAGAATTCTTTGTTACTGTTTAACCAGGGTTCCCTTTCTATTTCAGAAATAACATTCCCTGACGTTTTCCAGACAGATTTTTACAAAATTCCAGGTCATATTTCAGCAATTCACGGCAGTTTTAAGATGAAAAACCAAGAAATAATTTAGCATTTAATATGCAATAATGAAAACCAATTTAATAATTATATACTGTAAAATTAAACAATTTTGCGTTAAAATAACTTATTCAAATAATCCAACCTATTTGACTGAAATCTATTTGTGATTTAATGTATCATAACCATGAAATTCTCCAATTTAAGCCAGCGGACGTAACAAAATTCTTTACGCGTTAAATATTAGCTGTTTCTTTTAAAATCGGTTGAAAAATTCGATTCATAATATAAAGTTATACCAAACTGTATACAAATCTTATTGACTACTTTTCTCCAAAGCGTCTGAGAAGCCATGATCAGTTATTTTCCAGGTCATTGCGGCAATTTTCTAGGTTTTAGACGAACATTCGTAATTTTCCCTGATTTTTTAAACAAAATTATATTTTCTGACAATTCTAGGTTTTTTAGATTTTTCCTGACCCGTAGGAACCCTGTTAACGCTGAACGAAGTATTCTGTCCTTTTTGAGTGGTGAACGGTCTAGTTCGCTGTCCTTCAAAAAACTTAATACTGCGCATGCGTTAACCCTTCACCGAGTTAAAATTTAGAACCGAAAAGGGGATTCAAACGTCCGATCTTGATTGGGTTTTTTTATGACCAAGGGCTGCGCCAGACAGAAGACAAAATAAAAACTGACATAATATTTTCTGTTTACAATTTTAAATTGAGACTATCCCAATGTATAAAATCTAAATGAAATTCGCAAAACCGATATCAGATATGAATCAAAACAAATTTTATTTCTAAGGATTAGGGCCAGTTTTTTATTGTAAGACACATCCCAAAAGGTCTTTTAGGGTAGGGCTGGGTTTAAAACTCCACATTGGACTTGACTATGGTAATTAGAAGCTCTACATTCAGTGAAAATGTGTCGAACAGTAAAATGGCAAGGTGAACACAACGGAGATTCTACGATCAGTAGGTCTGTAAAATCCTCGGAACAGGAATTGTGAATACGATTTCATGGATTAATGGAGAATTATCGTTGATCCGTGTGTTAACTCGGATTTGTGGATACGTCCGTACATCTTTATTTCAATTGGGTTGCGGAAGAGCAGCAGCTCTGGTAAAAAATATCGTTCAAATCGGTAATTCTAAATCTGCCAGGATCTTGGGGTACAAGATATAAAAAGGATCTAAATTTAATGGAAAGATATAAGAACCCTCTTTTACGATGTTTATTCATATTTTGCGAACATGAGGAGTTTTACCAGAACGCGTATTTTGTTGATCTGTCATCTTTTGGAAACACCGTTCAGTGCCCTTAGATTCTGGTCGCGATTTCCTAAAACTAGAAACAGTTTTTAGGTCAATCTTCACCATTTGGGAGCACTTTTGATTTTTGTTGTCTTTGGAGCAATGTTTTGGTTGATTTTTAATTATTTTTCACATATTTTTTGTCAAATTTTTTTTAATGAAACATCCCTGAAAGTAAGCGCACATTAGTTTCATCGAAGGGATCAGATTATTTTAAAGCACAGCACTGCACACGTTGCATTCAAAGCATTTTCAGTTAAGAAAGTGGGCCACCTCCTGGAGGAGTCTCTCAGAGTTCATTGTTCAACTTTCTCATGTGAACATTCGTTGTGGTAAATTTTACTCTGGCCCAAGACCCTGCGAAGGACAATGAGAAAGGACTATATGAGGAAGGACTAGAGAGAAGAGCAAAAACGGTACTTGTGTGTAACACAGTATAAATAAGAGGTCTGACTATGGAGTTATTCCCTTCTTTTGTGACGATAACGTAAAATTTTGGTACAAAACTCATTCTAAGCCTCCTTTGGAGGCAACGTTCTTGGCGCACTTTTTATATCGCCAAGGAAAGAATTAGAAAAAAGCGGTTTTTCACAACGGAAAATAATAAGCTTTAACGGAAAGTAATCAGCGCGAAAAAATACAAGACTTGTTTTTTTAACGGAAAGTAATTAGCGTGTAACCATCTAAAATTAAATTTATTCAAACTTTCAGCTTGCCGAGGTTGCCATGAAAACGGGAATAACCAAAGTAAGATGAGTTGTCTTCACCTGCCATAACTCGCTAGAAAAGCCCGCAAAGAGTCTTGCCAACAAACGCAGCAAAGAAATGCAGCTGTTACCAAAACTTTTTCAGAACTTTCGTATGAACCACGCTTAAGTTTATGCATACTGAGACCATATTTAAAAATAGATCACATCATTCAGGAAGTCAGTAGGACCTCTAGAAATACTCGCACTGTTTATAAAATAAGAATGAGACTCCCGCATTGTATGGATGGAACGGATTTTATTCTCCTTCCGAAATCTTCGTCGGAATTGCCGACGAAGATGCATGACGTACGATGCGGATGGGTGAGAGCAGTCCCATTTAAAACAATGTAAATAATTCTAATATCCGATTCGTGTGATTCGGACTAGTATGGCTTACCTTTTTAAGCTTTTCTATTAGTGGATGAATCATCGACAGGGGCTAGATGTCAAAAAGAGAAAGATCACGTTTTACTTCCCGATTTTTCATTTCATTGAAGTTTGAAATGACAAAATGCACGCAATTTTCCTTAACTATGATGTAAGGAAACCCGGATTTTGTTCTACAGAAAATAGCAAAAAAAATACATGAAAATGTCTCGTTTATAAGTCCGTTTATAAGAAATTGAAACAGTGAAATTGCACCGTATTTATCCGATGAAGGCTAAATCTGTTAAGATGGTGACCAATAAGGAATTCAATATATTAGTCTTCTGTTCAATAATGAATTTTCTTATTAAATTATTCGGCAACACTTCTCTGTAACTAACTTTGATTCTCAAATGTATGGTCGTAAATTTGTCCTAGAAAACATTTCTATTAAGTACATGAACTAAATTTTTGGGAATTTTTTAAAAATTTGTAGGTTAACAATATCTAGGTCCTGGTTACCTGAACCTTTAACCAGTACTGGTTTTCTGAAAGCACTTTCAGAAAAGTACCACAGGAAAGTATCGTTGCTTCCAATCACATTTCCTCACAAGAAGGAAATTTTTTTACAATTATTTCAATGTTTAGAAAATTTTCTCTTACAAAGAGTGGGAATGAGAATAACCGTAGATTAAATCCTTGAGAAAGCAAAATACAACGATTTCATTTCACTCAAACAGCAAGTCTTTTCTTTTCATTGCTTTCAATAGTTTATCTCTACTATTATAAAAGGAAGTGTTTGTTTTTTTCGAGGCCGCAAAATCCTGACGATTCTATGGCACTAACAGCAATGAGATTTGGCACACAAGTAGTCTAAATTTTTTGTGTCGCGGAAAATTTAAATATTTTTTTCGTTTCCGCTTTGATTTTGCTCGGAGGAATGATTTTCCATCCAGACGATAAATTTTTTAACAGGAATCTGTTTTTTTTTATCTCTTAGACCGTTAGAGATAGAGTAAAAATTTCAACGGATTTGAAATCTGTGTAAAATTTCAGTTTAGATTGATACCAAAAAATATGAGTTTCTTTAAATTAATGATTTTTAAATTGAATATATCTTCAACGGATTTGAAATCTGCGGAAAATTTTACACCGGATTTATACCTTACACCACGGGCACGGGTAACGCCGGGCTAACCCACGCAGTGACTAGTTATTTATAATTTGGAAGTGTCCTGCTGTAAATGCCAAAAAAAAAAAAAAAAAGAGTAGGTCACTGTACCCTTACACTTGACGTTGTCCGTTTTGTGTTTGGCACAGCGTGGCCAATTATAGCACATGCGCCTAAAATTCAACGAATCCAGGCGAAAAACAACTCAGCTCCTTTAAGGAAGTGACGCGGTTTGAACACTTCTGGCTGGTCAGATATACCTAACAACCATTGACTTCTCGTTCTATCAAATTCGAAGTTAAAGTTAAGGTTACAAATAGTTCCGTTCCAACAGATTTTGAAGTTCACGAAATAGATTTTTGAAAAAAAAAAAATCACCGATATCGTTTTAAAACTTACTCGTCGAAACAACTAAAAAGGGATTTATTAAACGTTCCTTGACTGTTTCAAAACTTTCTTATTGACATAAATAATTCCAAAGATTGCGAACGTAGCTGATAATGAAAGTTCAGCGTTGATAGAAGAAACTGGTGATTAATGATTGCCTAAACAAGTTCGAAGGTTGCAGGGTTGCAGTTTATCGCATTCGAGATTTTATAGTGAGGAAAAAGAGCAAACCCCGAAACCCTTTCCAAATAAAAATGTGTAAACCGGTTTTTAAATTTTAATGTCATTTACTGGTAGCAACATTTGTACAGCACAAAGTACAAAATCCGGAATACTCCGGACCTCGGCCATTCCGGATTATTGGCATTTTGTGTCCAAAAAAAAAAAACTTTAATCTACCAGCCCTATGTTATTGTTATTTGTGGACAACGCTATTGCGTTGCCACAACGACGTTAATTAAAATACCTACCACATTTCCTTAAGGGAGCGGTCTGCGGAAACCCAGTTGGAACAGCTTTTGATTAGCAACCGGAGGGTTGCGAGTTCGAATCCAACAAACACCGTCGATTACAAAAAAGGTTGGTGCACGTCTGTCGCGGCCTTAAATGTCCTCAAGTTGGTGTGGTGTGGATGTTTAAAGTGGTGTGGCAGCCCAGGTGTTACCTCATGATCTGCCTGTGGTTAAAAATTACGTGTTGTCCTCGAATCTCCCCCTTGGGAATTGATCCCGGACCGTCGTCAATATCCCGTTGTGTTGATCCAGTGCGACGTTAATTAAAATAACTACATACCACACCTAACCTAAGGTAAGCAAAGAATATCCGGAAACTTGGAACGATTCAAAAAAATATATTTTTTATGGTTAACTACCTTTTTTTTTACATTAAAATTTACACACACTATTCTTCTTGTTTACAGGTTCGTAGGAATTTTAATTAACGTCGTACAGGTCGCAACACAACGAGCTATTGAAGACGGTCCGGGATCAATCTCAAAGGGAAAGATCTGAGGAAAACATCTCGTAATTTTGCACCACAATCAGATGACGAGAAAAAAATTGGAAAAAAGAAATTCGAAAGTACGAATGAAATCAAAGAAACTGAAATGAAAAGAAAATTCCAAAATATTGAAGCGGTAGAATATAAATTTAAACCACGTGAGGTTGTCATAAAACGAAGAGAACGTATCTGTTAATGCCTGCCTTGTCTCGCGCCAAAAAGCACGCCAAAAGTGTTGCCACAAAAAAGTAGTTTTATTACAGTTGCTAGTAATTTGGATATTTTTAATTAACGTCGTACTAAAGTAACACAACGGGCTATTGACGACGGTCCGGGATCAATTCCCTAAGGGAAAGATTCGAGGACATCACCACGTAATTTTGAACCACGGTCAGATGATGAGGCAACAACTAAGCTGGCACCCCTCTCTCCAAGCTTCCACACCATCCCAACGTGAGAACTTTCGGTCATTACAGATTTAAGGTGCACCAGCTGCCTCTACACCATACGCTTACAAACATCCATGCCCTGACTCGGATTCGAACCAGGAACCTTCCGATCTAGAGGCTAACACCTTAACCACCAGTCCGGTTGGTCGGCCTTATTACAGTTGTAACAAATAACAATTATGATCTAGTGTCTCCTTCAAAAAATATCTGCAACACAAATTTATTTTCGCACAGCAAAATGAACTTTTGGTTTGCAACCATGTGTTGTTACAATGAAAATACTTGCATTGTATTATTTCATCAGAAGTCTTCATAAACCCATAGAATGGCCACAAAGCGACAAAAAGACAAGACTTAATAAACTACACTACGTCTCTTGTAAATTACTGTACAACTCTAGAAATTATAAAAAGGGAAGCAACTATCAAATAATTGTTTCAAAAGATTACGTAGAATTAAGGTGATTCCAAGAACACGTGGATTTAAATTTAACACGGACATTCAAAAATGAAATCGGTAATCTACAACATTGGAAGAGCTAATCGCATTAATGAGTTCTGAACATTTCACAGAATTGAGTCGATAATAAGAACCCCATGCAGAATTTTATTTAACTTTAATTTCAACACATACATTTGAAAATAAGTTCGTTAATCCGATGATATTGGTTGAGATTCGTCTAAATATTAAGAACAATAGCAATATACAAGAAATAACAACGCTGTTAATGTTCTTATTTATTTAATTTAATTGAGTTACACGATTTGTTTTCTATTTCCTATTTAGATTTTCGGGGAACGAATTATACATTTTATTACACATTTCATGCAAATAAAAATACTTATAAATATGAACAAGGCTTTACCTTTTCCACTGATCCGTCCTTTTCGGCGAAATACAGTAAAGAAGTAAATACACTAACGCTCGCTATCAGTAAAATCAGAAATCCACATTTCGCAGCGTGAAGTACTTTTGGTGTAAACACCATATTAACGTTTTTCGACTAACAAACTTGTTGATCCATCACATCTCTCCAATCACAAAATAGAAATGTTCTAAAACGAAGTTCGGACTGAGGTCAGGACCCCCAGACAAATTTAATTTCTCAAGTATTCACACCGGAATTATTCACTGAACGCAAACACAAAATCCAAGGCAAGCGCAAAGATCATTTTCATCTGCGGCAGAAAACGATGCAACCGGGAAACGAAGAATTCGAAACAAAACACATCCTACTTTCCTTGTGACAGCTGAACTCATGAATTTCTTTCAGCAGCAAAAAGCAGGTGGAAGAAAGAATGCTTCGTCATTCGGCAAAAACTTATGATAGCGTTACAATCAGCGCCTGCGATTAGTGCCACGAGAGCGCGTGAAATACAATATTGACAATGACCACGTTCGAGAAGGAGCCGTATCAAAATATTCAACCGCATCATGTCCGAACTGCGCTTCCATTGGATGCGTCTTTCCCGCCGAACACTAGTTTTCGTTCCATTAGTCAGATTGGCACCGCGTATACTAGGGTCAACTCAAACCACACCCTCCATAGTTTTGAATTTGTGGAGTTTCGTCTAGACTTCTCTGTGTGTTATTGATTTTTTCCTAACCTTCGCCGGAATAACAAGAGTCCCTTTAATCTTCGCGCGTATTTTTATCCTGTACTTGATGGGCACGCGAATTCTCCTGGGTGATATCCGTCTGGAGGAAATGACCACACGACACGGACCGAACTGCCCCATCCGGGGGCATATGTACCCGTACGATTAAACAGCGAGTTAGATTCGCCGCACAAATGTGTGTTATTGCCCAACAAGAAAGGGGTCGATCAATGATCGTGCTCTCTTTTGTCATATTTTTTTAAATGTCTGCACTGGCGCCAACTTGGGGGGTATTATTGAGGGGAGCAGGGCTCCAGTTTGAGCCACACATGTATGAGTGTTTTCGGAAACGATTATTTGTTTGTTTTCGTTTAATTTCCAAAGCTGCTGCATGTTTGTTATATTTAGGCCTCGTTCACATGAGGCGTTTCACCGCGCGAATGGAGAGGTCCCGGCACATTAAATTATGTTTATTTATTCCTCTAATTCAAGTTACTGTCTTTATGACCTTGAAGAGCGGGACCCTGATAGCCTCGCCAAACGCGCGTTTTACGCGCCTCTTGTGAGCGGGGCCTTGGCCTGAGACTAAAACAGCACATTTTGGATTGCAAAAACTGGACGGGTTGTTATGTGAGACGCCGAGCAACCGGTATAGTGGTTAAGGTGTTATCCTCTAGATCGGAAGGCTCCTGGGTCGAATCCTTGTGCGGACATGGATGTTTGTAAGCGCATGGTGTAGAGGCGGCTGGTGCACCTTAAATCTGTCGTGGCCGAAAGTTCTCACGTTGGGTTGGTGTGGAAGTTTATAGAGTGGGGTTCTTTATTTCGTCATCTGACCGTGGTTCAAAATTACGAGATGTTGTCCTCGGATCTTTCACTAAAGGGACTGATCCCGGACCATCGTCAAAAGCCCGTTGTGTTGTTCTAGTACGACGTTAACTAAAATTACCATTACCATTATGTAAGACGATATATTATTTCTGACAATTGGTAATTTTAATTAACATCGTACTAGAGCAACACAACGGGCTATTGACGACGGTTCTTGATCAATCCCCTAAGGGTAATGGTAATTTTAGTTAACGTCGTACTAGAGCAACACAACGGGCTACTGACGACGGTCCGGGATCAGTCCCTTTAGGGAAAGATGCGAGGACAATACCACGTAATTTTGAACCTCGGTCAGATGACGAGGCGCAGAACCTGTGCTAGCACCCCACTGTATTATTTCTGGAGATCGTCACCGAAAAAAGTTTCCCGTTTCTAATTGCAAGTATAAACTTAAAAGCTTTAAAAAATGATAAATTTAAGCCGCCTGAATTTAACAACACATCCACCGGTTGACATAGAAGCAAAACAAATTACTGGTATTCATGGAACGTATATTGGTAATTGGTATTTTTTTTTAAATTAACGTCGCACTAGAGCAAGACAACGGGCTATTGATGACGGTCCGAAATCAATCCCCTAAGGAAAAGACACGAGGACAACACCACGTAATTTTGAACCATGGTTAGATGACGAGGACACACCTGAGTTAGCACCCCACTCGCCAAACTTCCACATCAACCCAACGTGAGGACTTTCGGCCACGGCAGATTTAAGGTGCACCAGCCGCCTCTACACGCGACTCTTGCTCCAGTACGACGTTAACTAAAAAATTACCAATTGTCATTCTTGTGAAGCCGACCAACCGGTCTGGAGGTTATGGTGTTAGCCTCTAGATCGGATGGTTCCTGGTTCGAATCCGAGTCAGTGTATGGATGTTTGTAAGCTTATGGTGTAGAGGCGGCTGACGCACCTTCAATCTGTCGTGGACGAAAGTCCTCATGTTGGGTTGGTGAGGCAGTTTGGAGTATGGGGTGCCAGCTCGGGTGTTGCCTCGTCATCTGACCGTGGTTCAAAATTATGTGGTCTTGCCCTCGTATCTTTCCCATAAGAGCTTAATCCCGGACCGTCGTCAATAGCCCGCTGTGTTGCTCTAGTACAGGGGTGTCCTACCTTTTACATGCCATGCGTCAATTTTTTTCACTCACGAATACAGATGTTCCATCCAACTCAAGCACCTTTTCTACCTTCTTTCGTTCATAGTTCTGGTATATCCTTAATACCCTTTGTAATAAAAGTATGTTTATAGACATGATTAACATTATTAAATAATCTAATTACTGTATTAAAACAATATCTATTACAGCACATAAGTATTACTTACCACTAAAGAGACTTTTGAGACTGTTTGAATTTCGCTAGTCTCGTTGTTTGGTCTAACATTTGCTACTGAGAGCAGCTGAAAATTCTTCAGATTTGAATCCGACCTCGTTTTGCTTTTCATAAATTTCATGAATTAAAATGCTTGTTCACATCTGTATGTCGTAACGAAACGACATACAGTCAGTACCGACTATATGATCACCCTGTTATAAGGTCACCCCGCTTCTAGGGTCAATTTTCTAAAGTCCCGTCTAACTTAATAGGGAACATGTGTTAAAGTGCACCGCTTATATAGTCTTATTATTTTCCTGGTTATGGGGTCGTTTTTTTTTCATCTCTTCAATGAGGTTATCAGATTGTTTTTTTTAAATAGTAATTGTTGTGACATTTCTTGTTACGGGGTTCAACGTAGGGAATGGCCAGAAGAAAAAAAGGATTTGTGTACACGGAGAGGCCCTGAATTTACGCCTTTACTTCCCTCACTTCCCCCATTTCTTTTTTGCGTTGAATCTTCGTCGGCGTTACCCCCGCCCCTCAATTCTCTTTCTCCTCAAGCACAACAGGTGGACATCTGTCTATTTATTAGTTGAAGTTATTACTCCCTGTTTGAAAATTAAGTTGAAATGGAGACGAAAAGAGTAAAGGAAAAGTTTGTTTCATTTGGATCATACGTAACGAATAATAACTATCATTTTTGTTAAAAAATGTTATTTGTTTTTTAGTCTGCTGACAAATTGTTCCTCTGCGCAAAATAAAAATGGAAACGAAAAAATAAATAAATTTAGAATCTGCGATCTTTTATGCTGTTTCAAAGAAAACAATAATAATTAAAATTCTATTAAATTCATTTAAAAATGTTCTAGATTGAATTTTAAAATTCGCCGCGAACCAAAAATTGCAAAAAATCCAGACTACCTGCGTACGAAATCCCATTATTGTAAATGCCGTAGATTCGTCAAGACTATGATAACGAAAAACAGAAAAATAAACACTTATTTTTATAATAGTAGAGATAAGTGCATTGAATATGGATGCACGTATGTATTCGTACTGTACTTAGATTGCTAAGGTAAGCTAATAAATTTCACGAAAAAAATAGTGCATATTTCTTACTGTAGTTTTTTCTTCGCGAATTAATTCTTAAAATGTTCTCAAAAGTTTAATTATTTGTTTTTGAGCACTATATTCTGATAGGTGAATATAATCGTGCCATAATTAAATAGTCTTCACCCCGCTTATATGGTCTGATTTTTCTGGACTGCTGAGCTGACCATATAACCCATACTGACTGTATATATTTTTTTGCAAATTTTCTTAATTCTGGAAAATGTTCACAGGGTACTGAACGCTAGAAATTTTTCATGTCAAAAGCATTTTATTCTGAAAAAGCTCATAAAATTTCATTTCCAATAATGAATTTGTTTTTAAATCAATAAGCTCTATTTGTATGTTACTAGGCATCTTCATTAAGTTTTGTTCACTAAGTGGAAATGCGTTTATAAATGCGAGCATACAGTTTTCTTCTCTAGCCAAATTATGAAAACTACTTTCAAATGCCCCTTGCAAAAACTTGATTTCTTCAATATGCTTCGTCAAACTGCTATTATCCGCAGCCCATTCACTCTGCTCTTTCAAGTGTGGAATATGACTCAAATCCTGATTTTCTAACTGAGAGATAAACAGTTTTAATTTCCTTTTAAATTAACTGATGATATTTGCTAAGCTAGGAAATTATTTATTCATGACTTATAGTTTCGAATTTGGATCATTGAGATGGCTAGTAACATCAACTAAAAACCCCCGTTGTTATCAAATAATAGGGTTCTTTCATCAGGTTGTTCATTTTTCTGTTTAAAAAAATTATAAACAGCACTTTTTGATTTCCAAAATCTACTCAGAACCTGTCATCTAGAAAGCCAGCGCACCTTATAATGAAGGACAAGTTCACATATATTCCAAATCTAACAATTCATAATATTTTCTGAATTCTCATCTGTTTAATTCTCTTGCTCTAATTTTATTCACACATATCACAACCGGTAACATAACATGCTGCATCTATTAGGTTTTTCCACATAATTCTTCTTGATGTATAATGCAGTGATATTTTAGTACAGGACGATTTCAAAATATTTCAAGCATAGTTGTAGTGCCATTGACTTTACCTATTATTAACGGCGTTTCCTCGGTACACACACTTACGAGTTTACTATGATTTAATTTTAGATTCTCTAGGCATAATTTTACTTTATCAAATATGTCTGATGCTCTTGTTTTACCATGCAATGACTCCAGACTAGCTATATCTTCAGAGATTAAAATTATAATCAATTCCTCTAATCAAATTCTTAACTGGCCTACATCACATATGTACTTTGATTCATCCAAAGCTAGAGAAAAAAGTACAAGAATGGATAAGGTCCTCCAGTTGCTGAGATACATCCTGAGAGAGTTCCGCGATACGTCTGTAACCGTCTGCCTTGACATATCAATTTCGTCTGCTTTCCTTTTGTAACGTCGTGATAAAAGAAATAGCCATTTTTAAAGAATTAAAGAAAAATTTATTTACAATATGGTAGCGACATCACCGTTACAACTACCTCTCATCATATGTTTTACACATAACGGCTGAAACACGCCATTCGAACACTGCCCTCCGTCCACACTACAACAAAGCATCCAATCAGTGGTGCCAGATTTTCAGAACAAAGTACCTCTTTTTTGCAGGTGTAAACCTCTAGAAAACCTCTGATTTAGAGATCTGGAATATATCAACGTATCTAATAGCGCGATATTATCGACGATATTTTAAACGACACCGATATCTATCGGTATTTTTTATATGTGCCATGTGCTAAGCACACGGCATTTATTTATAAGCGCATTGTGCGAATTTTATTTTTACTGTTGCGTGAGGCTGAATTAAGATTCGTATGTAGGTATATGCTTTATTTTTTCTTCTAACTTTAATAAGCTTTTTATAAAGATGCCGAAAAGGGGCTAACGACCCTTTTTTTCAAGTATTAATCTCCCTGTTCTTCATAAGATACGCGTTTTATGCAAAATCCGTTATTTAATGAATTATTATTATTCAGTGTTGTGTACATTATTTATTATTATTATCTTTGTTCAATTGTCGAGTGCATATTCATACATGTATTGAATACTGAAAAGAATGCCCCCCCCCCTCCTACTAGATCCTTCAAAAAAATCTCCCATATTTCATCTTAAACTTCTTACACGTTTGGTCGCCTCTTTGGGCATTGTGCCATACATTGCATTAATTAAATTTCATCAGCATTTCTTTACTAGGAATAAAATCTACACAGCTTTCACCTCTAAATTTCAGTCCACAGCTTTCACCGCTAAATTTTAGTCCATACCTAACCATCATGATTGATTCAGTTGTCTTCAGCTATAGCGAGTTTCCAAATTTAGTTTTTATACTACTCAGTTGAGAAAACATTCTCTCGACAGTTGCATTAGAAAATGACAAACTCATTAAAGTCAATGCAAGCTTACAGAGCTGTGGAAATTGTGTTTCACGAGCAGCATCTGTTAGTTTATCTATAAAGGCTTAGAATTTGACAGAGCTCTGCTTGATAAATTCCTCGGCTGACTCTTCTGAGATCAATGGTAACCGATCCCGCTCTTTCTCTTTCAGGCTCTTATGCGCATTTTCACACACAGCTACAAATTGTGCAGCAAGTGGAACAATGCTACACTTCACTTTTCTCACAGCATTTTTGGGATGTAGTGTAGACAAATGAAGCAGCACAAAAACATTATCTGGTAGCCTACTACGTACTTCTTTGGCTAGTTGAACAATACATTATTTACAGTGACGTTTGATATCATTCAACTGTTCACTTGATAATGATAATTTTTCTAACTCTAGAGAAAATTCATATCCGAAGTACATTCCTGCGTTAGGCATAGTAAACTTCTCAAAGTTAAAGCTGAACATTGATTCTTCCCTTACTTTATCTAATTGCGAAGGAACCACAATCATTTTTAACAAGCTCATGTAGTGTGTGAACAAATTAGCAAGTAGCTTTGTTTGGTCCGAAGACTCTGATTGAAAAAGCTTGTTAGTTCTTGTGATGTCTACCAACATGTTCTTTAGATATATCATATAGAGCTTGTTCACTGGATCCCTGTACAGTGTGTACAGTTGCTCTGCTGTGTAGTCTCTTTCTTGATTCTTGGTAAGTCTAAATAAAAGATACCATTGTTTGTGAGAATAACGAAAATTAGTGGCCCATTTGCATGACGATCGTCATAGAGGTCTCAAACAGTTGAGTTGGGGAACGTTTTTTCTCTTGTTGCGGAAACATTTCATTTCCTGCGCCAAACAATTCGAGCGGAGGGAAGCAACAAAAAAAAATTTGACTGACATTGTTTAGTTCGTTTTAGTAAAATCGGGATTGTTAAAGATAAATTGAAAATTTCAACGGATTTGAAATCTGCGGAAAATTTTACACGATTATCGATACTTTATATATGATATATTTTTTACAAATAGTTAATTATTTAATAAATAATCAAATGGTCAACAATTGAATAATAAATCTATTTTTGGTATCGTTCTGGCGTAGAATTTTACGCTGATTTGAAATCCGTTGAAATTTCACTCTATCTTCACCTATCCCCAAGTTGGAAACTTTGGACTAGAGAATAATAAAGCCACTTAGTTTAGTTTCTTGAATAAAATAAACCACGACACCCTTCTGTATCGCCCATTCTCCACCGTATTCTGCCCGTCTAAGTTGACACCACTGGCGCCTCTGGTCTCTGGTTGAGGCTCGCAGGGTCCCGCATTTAAATTTTTATTTATTCCTCTAATTCAAGTATCTATCTTTGCGACCTTGAAGAGCGGGACCCTGATACCCTCGCCAAACGAGCGTTCTGTGAATCATAATCTCTTCTGAAAAAGTAACAAACCAGTGTTGTTAACTTAAAATATCAAAAATCTGCTGGGCTAGTTTACTAACGGCGTATTAACTGCAATTATACTTCAGACCTCTAAATAAACCTCTGTTCTTTTTTTCAAACCTCTGTTTCTACCTCTGAGCATTTTGTACCTCTGTTTTTACCTCTGAAGCGAATTGAAACCTCTAGATCTGAAGGTAAAACCTCTGATCTGGCACCCCTGCATCCAATCGACTCTAAAAGCCGTTACAAAAAAATATCTTTTCACCAACGTTATACATAAAAGAAAAAACGAACTTCCGGGAAAACCATTTAAGCTCACATAAATATGTCAAAAGAAAAGATATCCTTTCCAAGAGTAATAAGAAGTATAAATAAACACAGGAAGTATCACAATATCTTGGAATAAGGAAAAAGAAATACTATAGAAATACATTTAAAAGATATTCCGGAAGTGTACGTTACACTTTCAATACCTTTATTATCAAGATGGCGTGCAAATATTTGGGGAAAGGGCTTAACAATTTCTGAATTTTGAATAGTTAGGCCCCCTGCACACATCAGGTTTTTCAACGTGCGGCGCCACTGCGGCACCGAAACCCAACTATGCACACATGACCGTGAAATGACGCACGAACTCATTTCGCGCCATTTGCGATAAATATTCTATCAAAGAAAACGTGTTTATTTCGCTAAACTTGGTGTAAAAAAAGTATATTTTGGAACAAAATAGACGTTACTGGATACAACCATTTATTAATTATTATTTATATTTAATTTGTTTATGAAAACAAGGTACTTCAGAACGGAGACTCATGTGCGGCGCCGTGGGGAACTGCGGTTCAAATTGCACGCAGGTTGGACGTGCGTTTCCGCAGCGGCGCCGGAGGCATGTGTGCACTACTCCATTGGATCTAATGTATCTCAGACCGCAATTGCTTTACAGCAGCGGTGCCGCACGTTGAAAAACCGGATGTGTGCACCGGGCCTTAAACTGAGAGCACTCTGGTGTTGAAAATAAAAAGATGAATTCAGTTAAAGCGCTAACATCAAACGAATAAGACCCGGTGCACACATCCGGTTTTTCAACTTGCGGCACCGCTGCCGCAACGCAATTGCGGTCGGAGATAAAAAATTTATTTTACCGATACATTATACATTTATTGAGGGGGTAAGTATCGGTTCTGTGCTGGCCGCACGAGGATTGCTCAAACGGTATAGTTTTGAAAAGAAAACCATACGCACATCCTTATACATAAAAATATTTAAAAACAACAACTATATATATATATATATATATACTCCATCATGAACTACGCCCAACTCAATCAGGAATTACTTTTTGGTAAAAGTTACATTGTTCCATTCCGGTTTGCAAAATTCGTGACTGAAGTAACATGATTTGAACATTCAAAATTTTACAACTTAGATGGAATGACCACGATGGATAGTTGAATTGCCAATGCGATGCTAAGCACTTTCAACAACCTGAGGCTCGGTAATAGCAAAGTGCTCATTTACCATCACGGTTTCACTCTATTCATTGCTGATCAGCCTTCACTGCACAAGTGCACTTACACTCGGCTGCTGAAGGCAACGCAGGGCAATTCCAATTGTGATCTTAATACAGCTCTCTTTGTCTCTTACTGACATGTCAATCATTCTAATAGTGATGTCATTTTTCGAATTTCGGCTATCGCTAAATTCTGGAGGGGGTGTATTATAGTGAGCATAGCCACCACTACAAAAATAAACTTACTATGCAGTAGTATATATATTATAACAGTGTAAACCAACTCTACCATGAAGTACCTTATGGTAGACAAAGATCCACACTTTCATGCTTACTAAACCACTACGGATTTAACGTGCATCACCCCCTTTGTCCGCAACGGTCTTTTTATCTAGTAACGAAGATTTAACCTAAATTGCCTTCTGTGACTTGTTAAACTTAATACAACTCATGGAGTGTGGGGGGGGGGGGGGTCCAACAAATCAACGGAGGGCGGTGTTCTGTTCACTGACCTTAGCCCCGATTATTAGGTATTTTTAGGCGCTTTAAATTTTATGTTTTATTCAAGACACCTCAAATCGCAAAAAGGTATCAACATATTTGAAACAAAGGACACAGAACTAAGGCACAATCCAAAGTAACCGGGACTCAAATTAGGGTACGAAAAAAGGAAATCAACACTTGTTTGGCAAAAGCGTTCCTTTGTTATTTTTGTTTTTTTTTAATCAGGTTATTCGCGCAGAACATCCACAGGCAAAAAAGTACACGGATTTGGTCTCATGAATTATTAAAGCGCGGTTTGCCAGGGGAGCCCACATAATTTTCACGATTCTCACCAGGCGTGACCGATGAATGACGCCAAGATACGGCGAGTGTGAATTGATTAATCTAGAGAGACGTTTTCCTTTGAGGTACGGGATAAGATGTCTCCCGCATTCGTATTCAAAAGTTACGAAAGAACCGAGTCATCAGCTACCGTTGCAGTGGTTGAAAGAAGGGTGGATTATGAGGGCTTCTGTTTTTAACGACACGGCACCTTTTCCAGTCGCTGAGAGACAAAGTGAACAAAACCGGCGTGAAGTGTGAAGTGGGCAAAAACAGAAGTTGGCTTACATCTAGGGTTGCCAGTAGATGAATATCAGAAAAGAGAACATTTAGTAAAGTTATTTTTTAAAAAAAAAAGAGGGCACGAAAAGCACGCATTATAAATGTATAATTGTTTGGTGTTGTAACGTCATGTAAGAATTAGACGGACAGCTGGTTTAAAATTAAACTATTTATTTACATAAATTAAATATTTATAAGAAAATTAAAAAAGATAATTAAGGGCACAGCCATCGACAACCGAATCCTGCCTGAAGCCAAAGTAACAAATGGCAAAACAGAGACGTCTGTCTCTCGTCGAATCTCGAGTCCGAATTCTCCTAAAATCCATGTTCGCTTCGCTCAACAGAACCGCAGCTGCCAACGAGAGGGGGGTGAATTCCGAGCCCTCTAGGGATGTTTATGTCCTCTCCAGAACAGAAACACCCCCACACAGATGCGAAAAACGTCTTGTCATGCCGACTTGAGTTCCCCACAGCAAAACTTGATCCCAGACATGGGATTAGGGAACCGACGGAAACTCCAGCTGTGTCTATGGATCAAATGGAACGCCGGGCCGCCGATGAGAAAATACTCTCTTTCGGTATTTTGTGAAAACCCGCACGTGCAAAGTCTGAAGTTGTTTTTGCATTTCGAAACATTCCAGCGTCCACGTGTTAGGGAAAAGGGTCGGCAAGTACCATATGGTACAGTGTCCAATAAAAACAATAATCTTTGACCTATCTTGGTACATCAACTACTAACTGAAAGAGAATCTACTGAACATATTACTACTACTTACATATTTCGAAAAGAGTTAGTAAATGCGAGAACGAATTGACAAATAAAAACACTGATAATTTATTTAAGTCTTTTTTTTAAAACGTTGCAAAATAAATCCAATTTTTAAACAACAAAGAGACAACAAAATAATAGTAGATACATATGTAATCAATAGAAATTAAACATTTTACTTTTCACATTTGTTTTTGCGCAGCAATCATAGTTGAGCTATCGACTTCGATTTAACGCTAACAAAAAAGGTGGCTAGGTTAGCAACTTGATTTCCTTCCAAACTAAAAAAGGCTGCGAATTGTCGGTCTCTTGCTGTTCTTTCTAATATAATATACCAGCCACTGCGTGGCTAGCCCGGCGTTGCCAGTGCCCGTGGTGTAAGGTATTAATCTGGTGTAAAATTTTCCGTAGATTTCAAATCCGTTGAAGATATATTCAATTAAAAATTATTTATTTAAAGAAAATCATATTTTTAGGAATCAATCTAAACTGCAATTTTCCGCAGATTTCAAATCTGTTGAAATTTTTGCTCTATCTTTAACGGTCTAGGAGATAGAAAAAAGAACTGTGACTTCCGTTAAAAGATTTATCGTCTGGCTGGAAAATCATTCGTCCGCGCAAAATCATATTGGAAACGAAAAAAATTTTTCACCGCGTTCTGAGGATGAAAATAATTTGGCATGGTTCTATACCCTGACTGCAAGGTCACATGGATAGAAAAAGTCCTCCGCGTTTGAAGAACCAGGTAGAGATTAAAACTATTAAATTCATTGCAAAATCTTTTAAAACACCAGTATTGTCAGTTCAGATTGTCCTTTGGATACGAGTGTGTTTCAATATAGTTCCATAATATGTTATGTACAGTTTAATTTGTGATAAATTGACAGAGTATTTTAGTTATTAATTTATGCCTACACAGTTATATTAGCTTAGAATTATGTGAACAGAAAAATTTGCAGTTATAGAAGTAGATGGAAGACCTCAATGTTTAATTTGCCCCACTTGCGATTTCAAAGTAATAAATCAAGTAGCTAATATAGAACGACATTTTCGCGAAAAACATTTAGGTTTTAGTGGGAATATCCTGATGGGGTGATAATAAAAAAAAACGAAGAATTACATAAGAAAATACAGCTTCAGCAAAGAAGTTTGTGATCTTGGACGAAATCTTTATCAAGTACCATTGTTAAGCAAGTGTTTTGTTATACCTGGAAATAGCGAAAACGGAAAACTCTTTTACTGATAACAAATTTCAAAAAATTGTATGTACAATGTCCCAAATCCTGTTTAAAGATATGAAAAATAAGAATGATTCATGTAAGAAAATAAGATTTACCTCTCAAAACTGTAAAAAAAAAAAAAAAAAAAAAAAAAACGAATCCTGACTATTTCTAAGGAAGTATCAGAAAAGCTATTCATCTGGAAATTAATTAATTCTGCTGAAATTATATGTATTGCTGTTGATAAATAAACTAATATCTATCTATATCTATATAAATAAGAATGGAGTGTTTGTTTGTACATTCAATATTTTCGACCCATTTCAAGTTTTCTATCCGTTTTGGACCCTTCTGATGCCGAATCCGCCTTTTTCTCGTTTGGTGTCTGTCTGTTTGTCCGTCCGTCTGTCTATCTATCTGTAAGTCTGTCTGTCTGTATGTTGTGCCCTATACACGTCCACGCGGTTTAAGATATTTTCATGGAAATTTGCATACAGTGAGTACTTATCTTCATTTAGTGAGTGGAATTGGTTGCGAAAGTCTGTCTGTCCGTCTTTCTGTTCTATGCTCGATTTTGTGTTTGTGTGTTTGTGTAGGCATCACATGAATTGTATTCCAGATATTTGATTGCAGGGTATTTTATTTTATACATTATCTATTAGTTTAGTGAATGCAATATTAAGCATTTCTTTATTGTTATATTTAGATGAGTTTCATGCTAAAACACCTGAGTAAGTATACTTAAATCAACCATAATTTGGTAGTTTTGGAAAAATTGGAATGTCTATTGAATATTACGATTACTTCGATTGCTTTACCAGTACTGTGGTGAAAAAGTAATTATTCTTCAAAAAAGTATATTTTTTTAATGGAATTTCAGCTCTGATAATTCATTTATTTCGAGTCTTATTTTTGTTCTTTGCGCAATGAAACGATTTCGGAATATTAGAGACAGGCGATATTTTTAAACGAAACGAGAATGAACAAGATCGCGTGAGCAGTGATATTTTCTGTTTCTTTCGCTCTGAATTAATTTCACATTTCTAAATTTTGTGCACTTTTAGTTGTAAATTGTGGCAACTGTGCGAGATCAAGAGATAAAAATTAATCACAAATTAATATCTTTAGAACAATTTTTCCGACATCTTTTATTTTGTTCTATTTCACTGTTTTCTGTTTTAAGTATTTATTATTTTAATAAATGTGTTTTCTTTCTCATCACACGCAACAGCACCACAAAGTATTAGACTTAAAAATGTTAGGTAAGTCAATATAAATTTTCAGTAAATTTTAAGTGTAGTTATGCCATTATTGAAAGAATAATGCCGTTATTTAAAGAATAATGCCGTTATTGAAAGAATAATAATGTTTAAAAATCCAAACTAAAACTTTTTCCAACATTAAAAAATTCGTTGTAATAATGACAGGAGAAGATTGCAAAATTTCACAATGTCGTATACCGGAGGCAAGAGTGCCACAGGTAAAAAAATATTGTTTTGTTGACTATGAGTGCGAGAGCACTCGCTGTAAATCGTAATTTTAATTAATTGAGTTGAACATGAAAAGAACTTAAGAAAGGGAATTCCAAATCTCCCTCAAAATCGTCTTTTATAGTAGTAACCTTAGTATCACCTTTCGTCATTTTGTAGCTTTGTCATACAGCAATTGTGCGATGTATGTGAAATGTATTACATGAATGGATATGCATGTGTAGGATTTGTGTCCAAAGTAAGTTGTAGAAAATATAAAGATGGCGAAAGGTGTTAAAATAAATTTTTATTCTACAAAAAACGTAAGTCATATATTTTGACTATCTCTTCAGAGTAAACCAATTCAAACCGAGTAAGGTCGTGTATTTTGCTAGTTTATAATATAGTTCAATGCGGATGGTAGTATGGTTAAATCTATCGCATCTTCCGGTATTCAAGAGGAACTCCTTGATGGTGTCACTTGAAAAATACACTACAGGTAAATATATTCAGATAATCTCCTAACACGTTTACAGAATAAAAATATAAATATTGATAATATAGTATGCATTGCAACCGACGGCGGAATGCATACTATATTTCCCCTGCCATGATTGCAAAAAACAAGGGGTTTGTTTAATTATTTTACACTAGCCACTGAGTGGCTAGCCCCGCGTTGCTTTGCTGAGTGTTGGTTTGCTGAGCAAACCAACACCACGGGCAACGCCGTGATGTAAGGTATTAAGCTGGTGTATAAAATTTTCTTCAGATTTCAAATCCGTTGAATATATATTCAATTAAAAAATTATTTATTTAAAGAAAATCATATTTTTAGGTATCAATCTAAACTGAAATTTTCCGCAGATTTCAAATCCGTTGAAATTTTTACTCTATCTTTAACGGTCTAGGAGATAGAAAAAATAACTGACTTCAGTTGAAAGATTTATGGTCTGGCTGGAAATTTATTCGTCCGCGCAAAATCAAAGCGGAAGTGAAAAAAATAATTTATTTTGCGTTCTGCGGCTGAAAAAAAACTTGGCATGTTTCCAAACCCTGTCTGCGATGTCACACGGGTAGAAAACGTTCTCCACGTTTGAAATTGCGATGGAGAATAAAATTACTAAATTCATTTTAAAATCTTCCAGATTGAATTTTAAAATTCGCCGCGACTCAAAAATTGCAAATAATTCGGACTACCTGTGTGCCATACCTCATTGCTGTAAGTGCCATAGAATCGTCAGGATTTTGCGGCCACAAACAGACAAACAAACAAACACTTCCTTTTATAATAGTAGAGATTCATATTTCTCATGAAATTATATCATTTAATTTTATTTTGCATCAAGGAGCTTCAGTTGAAAAATCCTTAGGGTTTAACCTCAAATAAAGTGATGGACGTAATTGCACCAATGATCAATTTCATCCTATCAAAAGTATTGAGTCAGACTTTTTTATGCATTATTAAAAGAAGTAGGTAATCAAAACACAGATTTAGTCGCATTTACGTCTGTATATAACACACAACTTTTACAGCTTCTCAACAATCCCGAATGGATTCAAAATTTTTGTTTTTTTGTTTGATTTGTTTTTGGGTTCACATACAATTGTGAACAATTTTTCTCTGGGATGCATTATAAGCAAATATAGAATCAGACTAACAAATGCAAGTTTATAAGCGGAACTCCTTCAAAAATTAACGATGTACTCTAAATTTAACTACGAGGACTGTTCAATAAAGAATGATCATAAATTAATAAAAAAATAATTTCCGGTACTAATCCTCTAAATTTGTGTGGTCTTTGTCAAAATATTCTCCATTACATGCAATGCACTTATCCCACCTCTTTTCCAGTCTTCAAACACATCCTGTAAGTCATTTTTTGACAGATCCTTCAAAATCGCCTACGCAACTTTTACCACTGTCTGTGAATTCGGGAAAAGAAAAAACTCGCATGGCATCAGAACTATATGGAGGATGGGGAACACACATGACATTGGTTTTTGATAGATCTAACTATCTGACGATTTTTTAAGACGAAAACAAAATTTCAATGCAGTGTATTGCACTTTGCGTGTCACATCCATTTTTGCCGTAGGCGAAAGTAAAATTAAAGCGTTCTTGGGCCGGCTGCCAAGACCTCAACAATGACGTCATGACCGTGAAACGTACGCTATCTATTCTCCACGTGTCCCGCTACACATTCAATATGAATTTTATTTTTCTTGATTTTTTTTAAATCACCTTTTAAAAAAATGATTATTCTTTATTGAACAGACCTTGTAAATTGGCAGAAAAAAGTCCAAAAATCGCATTGAATGTGAATTGAATATCGAAATAAATAATTGTAATATTATTTTCCGAATACTCGTTGTATTTACACATATATGAATTAAATAAAAAGTTATAAGAGATGTCGTTTTATTTATTGTACCCATTATTATTATACCTAACTATTTTATGAAAACATTAGATTTTTTTTTAAACTTGCATCTGTATAACGTGTTTGTAAATGCTAAAATAATGGGAAAATAAATCGAATTAAAAAATTGCGGCTGTCTAAGTTTTATTTTTGTACGTTTTCTGTTGAAATGGCTCTTTGTTTCCGAAAGGTTCCAACTGCTTCTCTTCGCAATCGTATTCCAAATGATTACGCAAACAAATCGTTTGCGAGCGGAGAGAGAAATTATGGTGCCTAGCTTCAACAGCACAGCAGGCAAATCGTTTGGAATCGAGGAATTACGGCGCCTGCCTTTAAGCGTAATTTATATCTCCATCTAATTTTATGGCAAATATTTTCTTCAGTCGTTTAAATTACAAATTGGGTCTTTTCCTTCGAGATTGATCCTGAACCGTCGCCAATAACCCGTTGTGTTGCTCCAATAAGACGTCAACCTACCGAAGTATATTCATACATACTTTTATATCCCTATTCTTGTTACCATATTTTGGTTGGTAGGTAGGTGAGTTTCGTCGCATTGGAGCACCACAACGGGTTATTGGCGACAGACAAGGAGTAAAAAATCTGAGGACAACACCTTACATGACGAGGTCAGTACGGGCTGGCACCCCACTTTGCAAACCTACACACAACACCAACGTGAAGACATGTTGGGCCACGACTGATATAACGTTCACCAGCACCACGTACACGACGGTCTTTGGTTGAATCTAGTTTCGAACTCGTAAGCCTAATCAGCGACTCTGCCAACTGTACCACCGCGTCCCGTCACTTTTCGGAAGCACGTACAAGTATAAATCAATTTTCTCCGTGAATGGTCGTTCGGATATCGGCCGTTGGGATTAATCCCGGATCATCGTCAATGGCCCGTTATGATGCTCCATTACGACATAAATTAAAATATCTACCTACAGTAGATGGTCGTACGGATTTTATGGCGCCAGAGTCCTATTTAACAGAGGAAAAACTGCAAAATATACAGGGTGTCCTACAAGTTCCCGTACTGAAGATTCATGAATTTATTATACAAAAACAACAAACTTTAAAATAATTAATTTTATGTAAGCGCGTACTTTTAACCTAACGTAGGACAAAAAATATTTAACTTACATTAATAATAAATGTTCACAATTTCTGCCTTTTTCTTAAACGCAAGGCTGAAGTCATTAGCGCATATTTTTAGAAACGTGTTTCAAGATGCTAGGAGTGACTTCTTGTATCCTTTGAGCAATGGCAATTTTCAGATCACCTATTGTTTGGGGATTTTCTTCATAAACTTTGTTCTTTAAATATCCCAACAGAAAAGAAGTCAGGGATGCGCAGATCGGGGAACAGGTGGTCAAAAGTTTCTTGAGATGAGTCGATCGCCAAAAAATCTTGAAGCATGCCCATGGTTCCATGACTTGTATGGCAGGTTGCAACGTCTTGTTGGAACCAAGAGTCTCGTTCAATCACTTCTAATAATGCAACAAATTGTTGAATAAGTTGATAGAGCGTATCTTTACTCGATATTGCATCATTTGGATATTTATGTCGCCAAAATTCTTTACATCTTTCACATTATTTACATTCAAAATAACCGTCAAACAGCGCAATTCTCTGAATGCGTGATAAATTCATTTCACAATGAAGAAAAAAAATGACGTGGAACTTTATTATAGCACAACTTGAGTGCGAAGAAAATCAAACTATACAAATTAAAGAGTCGATAAAACTATAAGCAGACGTTAAAATTCAATAATTTAAATAAAAACACGGACAATAAATTTTTTTTAAAGTTGGAGTACGGGAACTTTTAGGATACTCTGTAGAAGCGAAAGGGAGGAAAATTCATAAGGCCCCATTCACATGAGGCGCGTAGAACGCGGGTTTGGCGAGGCCATCAGGGTCCCGCTCTTCAAGATTGCAAAGATACATACTTGAATTAGAGGAATAAATAAGCATTATTTAATGGCGGGACCTTGCTAGCCTCGCCATACACGCGTTGAAACTAGGGATGCCACATCGATGTCGATGTTTTTTGAAAAACATCGATGTATTGGAGTCGATGTTTTTGTAACATCGATGTTTATACTTGTCAATGTTTTATTTTTAAATGAAAGAGTACAGTTTTTAAAAAAATTTTAAATACCTAGTAGCATAATTTTTATGATAAGCAAATTGAACATACTTTTAGACCAAAGTGGCCAAGGGTGAAAGGTCTGAAAAGTAGGGATCCTTCATCGATGTCGATGTTTTCAAAACATTGATGTCCTATAAAAAACATCGATGTATTGGAGCCGATGTCGCATCACTAGTTGCTAAACCAGTTTTAAGAAATGGAGGAAAAAGTTTAAGTACACTGAATTTTAAAAACTTCGATGTTTTTGGGGCGATGTATCATCAACATCGATGTTTTAATTTTGAACATCGATGTTTTGCTGTCGATGTCGCATCCCTAGTTGAAACGGCTCATGTGAACGTGGCCTAAGGGTACTTCTTCCTCCCGTGGAACGAACACTACAACTAAATCAAAACACCATTATAAGGGTTGCATTTTAAAATATAATGTAAACTGCAACCACCCCGGGGATTGGCTACCAAAACTCTAAGCCTTCTGGCGAGTTCTATCCCCGAGGGTCTTGAAACTGCAACCACAGCTATCAAACATGACATGAATGCTTTGTTTCTTAAACAATATCAAATGCCTCATTAAGTTTTTTATTTTGGTTTATAATTTCTTTCAATAGGTTATCTTTTCGAAACAAAAACTTAAATCTGGGAACACATAAATAAACATTATATTTGACTTGCTTCCCCGTGATCACTTTTTGTGGACTCAAATAGAACCCGAAAAGTTGGGACACCCATGGTTTAGTGTTATTTAATAAAACTTCCCATTGCTTTCCAAAGGCAGACATGATGGCTGGAACGAACGGAATTTTTGCTTAATATAGAGATGGTAGCGTGGAATGCCATAGGAACAGTTATTGAAAGGTCAAATGCATATCATCGGCGTCCCCACATAAGAGGAGTTAACGATACCATGGTACCGGTAAGGTTGCCAGAGCATCTCTTTAAAAGAGAACATGACCTCTTTTTACGTTCGGGTCTTTATTTCACTCTCTTTTTTAAGTCGAATGTTTTTTGTCCACTTTTGTTTTCGGCTGTTCACTTTTTGTCCTCATTGTTCATCATTTCGGATTGCGTTAAAAAAATATATATATTACAATTTTGACTTTACGCGTTAATATAGTCACATTACCTACTATATCGATATGCAAACCACAGCTATTCAAATACGTACTAGATCTAGTACATTGTACGAAAATCGTCTATATAAATAAAACACTAACGTACGTGGACCCGAAATCGACGTTATTTGTGTATCGTCGAATGGCAACAATCAACTTTATAAAATAACCCAGATATTTAGAATTCTTGCTGTTTTCAAATACCGAGGTCAATTTCTATGCAAAATAAGGAATTAAATTGTATTATTTATGTTTGAACTGACTTTATTTCTTCCTTTGATACAAAAGTAATTTAAACGTAATTTTGCTACCCGGTATCTGGCCACGTCAGAATTAATGTTTACTTTTTTAATTTGATTTAGAATTCCGTGTTTGGGTATTTGAGTTGACTGCGATATGTTACGGACATATTTGAGGATTCCCAAGTATTATAAATATGTGTTCTTTTTGTTAATAAATCCTTATTGTCTTTGTCAATATCGTTGAAAATTCTTTTGTCGTATTATTCTATTTCACAATATATTCAGGAAGTCGAAATTCAACACGTTTGAATAGATACGTATGTTTTTTTTTTTTTTTTTCAGAATTTTGCATTTTTTCAAGGATTGGAATTTTATTTTTGTTTGCATTATGTGTTCCGGTATATTACCTATTGCAGAAATATTATTTGGGAGTTAGATTTTAATGATATGTCTATTTCCTGCAAAATATCACAAGACAAGGGTAAATTTGTAGCGGTATATGTATATTTCGACCAACTTTCCTTAAATATTTGATTGAATAAGCAATGATTTAAAGAACTGTTTCATAAAAATAAATAAAATATGCAAATCAAAACAGTATTAATTACGGTGTGTAAAAAAGTTTTAAAAAGGCACTATTACATACCACCGAGCGTTCGCCGGCGCAGCACGGCTAGTATGTATTAAAAACGCATCAACGTACAATAGGAAGTTCAATCTCTCCAATGTATTTTATATTGAGTTCCATGTTTAACCCTAAAGTGCATAGTGTAGCCATTTGGCTACACATATTCTTTCTCCAATACCAGCTCCAATATATGTTTCTAAACGGCAACACTATGGAGCAAATATAATACAAATCTCGATTCATGTCATCAGCTCTTAAAATTGACAATAGATGGAGGTGGAATTCTATTTTGAGAAATGTGTCTGTTGCTTCCGAAATTTAAGTTAGAAGCAGAAAACGTCGTACTAAAATAACAAAATTCATCGAAATAACAATTTTTTTCATTGATATTCATTTTTTACAATTTCATTTTTTCAAAATTGGTACTATGACCAATTGGATTTTACAATTTTTGGTGCATTAAAATGTTAACAAAATGTCAGTTGAAGTGTGTCGCTGCATGGTGTAGCCATTTTGCACAGTTTAGTTTTTTGTCAAAAAAACATAATAAAACATAGAGTTTTTTTGTTTTTGTTTTTAATATTTTTTTATTAACTTACACTGTTATAGTAAGCAAATATTTTTTTTAATTGTCATTCGCATGGTTTATCTGGTTTAACTTTGTTCCTAAATCATTCACGCATATTTGAATACATAAAAATGTGAATAATCTGGTTGTGAACGTCTTCGATTTTAAAAATATTTACATTGATATTTTGAAAATACATAAATAGTATGTTCAGCAGATTTTCTTTTAGTTAGTAGTTAATATATTCAAGATTCGTCAAAGATGATTCTCTTTTTATTAGATACCTAACAATTATACACTAATAATGCGTGCTTTTCGTGTCCTCTTTTTTTGAAAATTATTTTACCAAATGTTCTCTTTTCTGATATTCATCTTCTGGCAACCCTAGGTACCGGGATTGCGCGGATGGGTAGATTGGATAGTCAGTGGGAATTGGGGAATTCATAAACAAAGGACCAGCCTTGTTGGGCTTGAGCCTGTAGCTGATCGTCAATATTTGTATTTGTATAATGCGAAAGTTTTTTGTGCGTTGTAGGCAATCTGCTAAATCGCTTTAAATTTATAAATCTTGATTCCATTTGTAATAGATTTAATGCTTTGGTTTCAATCCCACACTTGATGAGAGGGAATTTGAACAACGTTCAGATAACGAGGTCAATATCTGAGCTGACACCTCACTCTCCAAACGTTCACACCGCGACAGACTTAAGGTCAAGGCGAGTATACATTTGCGAGCCTCTAGTTCTCATGATTTGGACGGGGTAGTGGGCACCAAACGAACGACTCGTGAATCGCTCGTGGTGATCCGCTTCCTGTCAGTTTTTCGACGATCACAATGGCGTACACTCAAACCTGTTTTTGTGCTGTGGATAGGGACCGCATAAAAGAAAACGCATAAAAAAAATCTTCCAAAACTTCACGAGCAGCTATAAAAATATTTTTCACAACACATTTAAAAAGTATTATTTTTTATGCGGTGAATAGGGACCGCATAAAAAAAGTCTCACGTAGAAAATAACTCAAAACCTGACGAAATAGCTATAAATTGCTTTTTTAAACGAAATCAAGACACGAGGCTTAGCAACTACAGTGAGTTTCCGTAACAACGAACTTCACGGGACCGTAAAAATTTGTTCGTTCAAACAGATATTTCGCTGTAACGAAATTTTGCTAATTCGAATAAAAAAGAGCATTTTAAATACGTAAATTCGGCTTTTGTTTCGAAAGAAGACTATATCTAATACTATGATTAGGTACTGAAATTAGAAAATGTATTGCAATTCATTGAAATCAGCCATAGAAAAATAATTTTTTCAAATAAATACATTATTGTGGCATATTCTAAAAACTGAAAAAAAATTGAGTTACCTCTTTTGGGAAACATTAATCCTAAATGAACAAAATGCGAGGAAACAGAACTTTATTTCAGAAATCTACGATTTTCTTCTGAACAAGGTTTGCTGCTGTATTTGAGAGTAAATAATTTTGCAGCTGGTGAATGTTAGTAAAGATAAAGTCCGGCACATTGCTTTGGGACGAAATAAATGTCCACATTGTCTCCAAACTTGCTAAGGCTTCTGAAGAATTGACATTGCGCACACCATCTCCAACCACAGCCTCTTGGTCTTTACTACTTTCATTGGCCTCATCTTAGCTGTCTTTAATGGATTGGATGATGTTTGCTTCGGTCAGTTCATAACATGTTGAAACGTTTATCCCCCATCTATACTGAGATCATTTTTCACGTCAGGAACCAAAGTTTTATTTTTTTGTACCGTTCCAAATTTTCTCCAACTCAGATTGCTGAATATCGTGCGTATTTGATTCATCTTTCATGTCGTCTTCTTCTGAAACTGAATTGGCGTCTTTGGCTATGGTTGCATGTTTCCAACAGTTTGTTATAGTTGATTGACTGATGTCATCCCAAGATCCACATATCCATTCGATAGCCTTCCATCACGTTGCATTTTCTTTGGATACTTTTCTCCAAAATGCATAGAATTTAACTTAACAAAAATGTTCTGTAGCGTGATTTTACAGCTCTAATGATGCCTTGGTCAAGAGGCTGCAGTTTTGCCGTGCAATTAGGCGGGAAATATGGTTACGACAATGACAAATTTCTGCTTGTTTCTTAGAAAACCAATCTTTATTTTGGCAGCTGGTTTCAGCCCGACTTAAACGAAATTCATTGAATCTAAAAAAACTGCATGCTTGTTATCAGTTGAGTGAACCATGAAAGGAAGACATATTTTTGCCTGTACAAATAGTTCGTTGTATCGGGATTTTCAAAAATCGATCATTTCGTTAGATTGAGATTCATTTAACATTATTTTAATTTCTTTTCGGATGGGGACCTCCATGACTTTCGTAATAACGGGATTTTTCGTTGTATCGGTATCCGTTGTAACGGGATTTTACTGTAGTACTTGGAATCTCATTTAACCTTTTGGAATCTCATTTAGAAATTTCGTTTAGAAAATACACATGCGAACATTTTTAAATATTTTATTTACATATATACTTATTTTACGCATACAAAACTTTTCAAAATGTATAACCATTATCCTTCGTAGTCTGACAATACGCGGATTTTCTTGTGGTGGACTGGTTCAAAATCACTGTCGTCACTTGAAGATACTACCTCGCACTCGTTTAGAGTTGACTTTTTTTCAGTTACCATGTAGTCGGTGATTAGTTTTTGAGACTACTGTTGTTTCACTAGCTGCTTGTATATGTCACGGTATCCAGATATACAAGATTGAAGCTCCTTTTGGAATTTTGAAGTTCTTTCAGAATTGGTATCGATTGCCAGAAAATCGCCTTCTAATTTACTGCAAAGTTCAATTATGTTCTAATTTGATTGAAATTTTGAAAGGACTGTAAATAGATTGAATAGGCACTGAATAAATTTTTTTTCATATACCGCACAAAAAAAGACCGCACAAAAAAGATCGCACAAAAAAGGATCGCACAAAAACAGGTTTGAGTGTGTACTCGGTTCTGATTGAGACGTCGTCGTGAGTAGTTCGTTGCTTTTCTTTCTGCTCGCGAACCTCCAGGCTCCATCGTCATCACCGGTGGCTGACAAAATGACTGCCTGGTGGTTCGCGGTTGGTTCCTTCCTTTACGGATCGCTGGAAGTTCGATGAGAAAATAATTTCAACGAACGGTTCACGATTAGGCTCGCGAATGTATCCGCACAGTTAAGTCGAACTAGCAACCCTCCTGTTGTCAACCCTTTCCTCTTCCAACGGTGTGACCACGGCCCGCTTTATTGAAGGAGATTATCCGTATGAAATGGAGAGAAATATGGGAAATTTATGGTACGAGATGACTCCTTTTCAAGGTCGTTCCCGAAGCATCTTACCACACTGTAATCCAAGACATAAGGCTATTCATGCTTTCTACGGGCCTCGACAGCTTTTCTAGCACAAATGCACATTTAAATGTGCCCTGCCTCACAAGAAAGAAAAATGATATTGGGAGTTTCAAAATATGTGGCACAGTTAATTTTAAAAAAGTGAATATGATATTGCGATTTCCATAGTATAGTATTTCCACAAAATATTCCCTAAACATGATTTTGCAACTATTCTTCTGAATGTTTATTTAATTTCATTATATTCATTTGTGAGATGACAATTCGCTGTTTTTCACTCTCGAAATTCAGCAAATTCAGCGCTCATTTAAATTTTTTGTTCAGCAATCTCAATTTTTTTCCTTTTTTTCAATTTATCGCTGCTTTTTCTTCCCCCAGATTACTGAAGAGTTTCATAGAAATGGTGGGATCACTTCGTTTTAATAATTTTTTATTGTTCTCCAACAGATACACAGACCCATGCTCCCTTCGATTTGCTGGCGTCTCGCCTTACCTCGCCTTAAAATATACCGTGTATTATTTTAACTTTAACAAGTCACGCGATATTTAATTTAGGTTAAAACTTCGCGTTGTTCGATGATACATTAAAATCCGCAAGAATCTTTGAGTCAACATATTTGTTGTTCCGATAGCTTTATTTTGGACTGTATTTTGATTAACGCAGTTTGTTTTTTATTCACAACAAGGTTGCGGATGTACCTCTCACTAAGACTAAGGAAGCCTGGTTCTCTTAGGGCCTCTTTTTCGTTCAGTTGGTTAAGGAAACCTCGTTTTCATCAGGTCTCAGAGAGCACCTCTCTCCTCCGTATCTCAAGCCTGAATGCCACCCACACGTTCACACAGCACCCTCTACAGTATGTGAGAGACTTAACATTCCCCAGGCTCACACAGCGCCTTTTAAAATACACGAGAGATTTGACAATATTTCTGAACAAACTTTTTCAGTCATGCCACTAGAGGGCGTTCAACTTCGTTCTCCTTGGAGTATAAAACAGGTAAGAAGAGCGAGCATGTTTGAGTGTACTTAATCGTTTACAAAGGAAACGCTGAGGTGGACATGCCGTTACGCCGTCATCGAAGACAATATGAGCAACTGTCAGAGTTCGAGAGGGGAAGAATCATCGGGATGATGGAAGCTGGGTGGTCAGCTCGGCGAGTAGCTCATCAAGCAGGTCGTTCAGATTTTACTGTGAGGAGGTGTTGGGACCAGTGGACAGAAGAGACGTCATTTACACGGCGACCAGGCTCAGGACGCCCTCGCAGACCAGTCGTCGAGAAGACCCTCACATCATACGAAACGCACGCGTAGAGCCAACTGCCTCATTGGCCGCTATCCAGACACAGGCAGCACCTTCAGTACGGGCCCCTGTGTCTTCCCGAACCATCGCAAGGCGCCTGGCTGAAGGACATCTGGTATCGCGGCACCCATTACATGTGCTGCCAATGACACTTACCCACCGACGTCTCCGTTTGGAGTGGTGTCGCGCACGACGGGATTGGACTGTAACGAAATGGAACCAGGTCGTCTTCAGCGACGAATCTAGATTCAATTTGAGCAGTGATGACAATCGTGTTCGTGTGTGGAGGCCCCGTGGTGAATGCCTCAATCCTGCCTTCGCTTTACAGCGACACGCCGTTCCCACAGCTGATGTGATGGTATGGGGTGCCATTGCTTACGATACACGGTCTTCCTCTCTTGGAATTCTTCCCTCTCTTGGAATGGTGGTCTCAATGACACCTGCATCATAAGGGGATGTGAACGCAGCTGTGAGACCTTTCTTTGGATCTCGGAAACGTTGAAAAGGATGTGTGTGATAGGCCGAACAAGGAGTCGGGTGCAGTTCAGATTTGAGGACAGATTTAATGTCTTTCCTCGAACGGATTTCCTGAAACTTCTGGTATCCACTGAACTGTAAATACACGTATTATTCGGGGGGGGGGGGGGGCGTCTGCATTTTTCTCATGGAGAGCCCAATAATTTTTGTGACCCAATGTTTTTTGATAATTTGTGTGACGACAACTTGTTATTCTAATCGAGGGCGATCTAAATTCTAGATGTGGGAACGCAAGACCGGTACATTACCCATCAAATGAATTTTTTTTTTTGCTTCTATTATCTTTTTTTTTTGTAGCAATGTAAAATATAAATAATAAATATCAGTAATGTATCAGATATATTACCCTCCTTTTTCACAGTTTTGTTTTAACAAGTCTGTTCACCCCTGTTCTACAACTTGAACCAAGTCGCATTAGAACGACGAGGTAAAACGTATCTTCAATCTCGTTGCGGGGGATTTTATGTGTTTATGAACTTGGTGATCATGCATCAATCTACAAACAATGCCGATCTTTGTACCCCTCGTGCTATTGAAATGTGTGAAACAGTTAATCGATTTTTCCTCAAACGGAAAACCATGAAAGAATTGTAGTCATAATGGTAAACCTTTTCTCAAAGTTCTGATTTCCATATCTATTACTTTCAAGAAATTAGCTTTTGGGTACCTTTCTCTTGTAGTTTATTTTCGTTTTACTGTGATTTGTAAACACAAAAATATTTAATGGAGTTAAACAAATGTTTAGCATATTATTGAGTAATCCATATTACTTACTGGCTAACCCGGCGTTGCCCGTGGAATAAGGTATTAATATGGTGTAAAATTTTCCGCAGATTTCAAATCCGTTGAAGATATATTCAATTAAAAAATTATTTATTTAAAGAAAATCATAGTTTTAGGTATCAAACTAAATTGCAATTTTACGCAGATTTAAAATCCGTTGAAATTTTTACTCTATCTTTAACGGTCTAGGAGGTAGAAAAAAGAACTGTGATTCCTGTTTAAATATTTATCGTCTGGCTGGAAAATCATTCCACCGCGTAAAATCAAAGCGGAAACGAAAAAAATAATTTTCACCGCGTTCTGTCGGTTGAATAAAACTTGTCATGGTTCCAAAGCCTGGCTGCAATGTCATGTGGATAGAAAAAGTCCTCCGCTTTTGAAGAACCAGGCAGAGAATAAAACTATTAAATTCATTTTAAAATCTTCTAGATTGAATTTTAAAAATTCGCCGCGATCAAAAATTGCAGAAAATTTGGTCTACCTGTGTGCCAAATCTCATTGCTGTAAGTGCCATAAAATCGTCATGATTTTGCTGCCGCGAAAAAAAACAGGCAGACAAACACTTCCTTTTATAATACTAAGGGGCTCCGCACCCTGCTCGCTTACGCTCTCCTACCCCAGGGGATTGCTACGCAATCCCATTTGCTTTGCTGCGCAAACCAACATTCCTTTCCCAGAGTGAATCTCCTGGACAGCAAAATTGTCTTAATAATTCGTATAATCCTGATTTGACTTCTGCGAGTCGCAGCGAGGACTTCGCTCCATGCTCGCTTACTCTCGCCGCCTCCCGACTTTACGATCTGTACTTCGTACTTTCACGGTGAACCGTCTGCAAACAGACTGAAAAAAAAAAACCTTTTCCTCGTCAAAAAAATATTTTTTTTTTATCGCAATTGTTGCTGCGATAAATTTTATATCTGGCAAACACGATGGTCAAAAATACAATCCTCGTCTGCGTAAGAAACCTGCTCCCAAACTAAAAAATACGAAATTTGTGTGACCAACTTATGATTGGATCGAATTTATTTATGAACCAATTTTAAAAATAACTGTACCGTAATAAAAGTACATTCTGAGGTATACTGCGATATTTTCAAAATTAAAAACTAATAGTAATACGATATAGATATGACAGTTTAGTTCTGTATCGGAAATTACGATGTGAAAGTTCCGAAAATTGTCTGACCAACTTTTAATTGCATCGACTTTATTTATTAACCAATTTAAAAAAATAATTGCACCATAAAAAAGAGTGTAATTTTGCCCCGTATAAACCCTAAACTGATAGCCGCATCAGAAAAAGATCTTAACACGTGTCTAGGGAATACGATGAAGAACAAACCATGTTAATTTCGTTTTTTTCTGATCAGTACTTTCTCGGGAAACCGTCTAAGAATCAACCTAAACAACACAATTTTCAATCCTGCGACAGCGGCCGTAACTTTTTTTAATAAAGAGAGCAGAAATAAGATATTGATACGACAGTTTTAAAAAAAAGTAACGAAAACGTCCCGATTTTTTCAGAATTTCAAAAAAATATTATCAACAACCAAATTGAAACATCTAAAAAAACTCGACGAGCTGCAAAAATTTACGTTGAGAGGTACTCTAAAAAAATCTCACGGCTGAAGACTGAAAATTTGTATGTGGTTTGCTCACTCGCGGAAGAAATTTCGCTTTTCCAATTTTGACATTTAATAAACCCTAAACTAATAGTCGCTTCGGAAAAAAATCTTAACAATTGTCCAGGGAATACGATGAAGAACAAACCATGTTAATTTTGTTTTTTTCTGATCAGTACTTTCTCGGGAAACCGTCTAAGAATCAACCTAAACAACACAGTTTTCAATCCTACGACAGCGACGGCGGCTGCGGCCGTAACTTTTTTTAATAAAGACAGATAGAGAGATTAGAGATACTGACGGGAATCATGGACATAGTCGTTTGCATATTTAAGCCATTCATTTCCTCGATGAACATCATACATATTTAATCCAGTTTTTCTTTTTCCAAATGCAGATTTGTAGAAATCGTCTCTTCGTCATCTGAATACATTTGCACTATAATGAAGTACGTTCTTCTAGATTTTTCCCTTTTCCAATTTTGGGAAGTGGGAAAAAAAATACAAGGTGTTTCGCAAAAAATTTTAGTAAATAAAGAAAACTTCAAAGGAAAATGGATGCTTTGATTTACTACCTTCATTTTTCCTTAATGCTTTGTGTGGTCTCTCGAAATTGAATTTATTAAATATTCATTGAGAATCACTTCCTAGAACACGTTCAAAGGCATTTTGTAAACTACCTTCTTCTTTATTATCCTTTTAGTTCAGCGAAAATCAAATGTTTCATCCTAAAATATTAATTTATTAGTAATTATCAACGCTGTTTACTGACTGTCGCATTTTCTTTTCGTAGCTAACTATATTAATTACAATTCGTAGCAGCCATGTAACTCAGAAAATTAAAATAAACTAATATGAACGCTCTTTTCATCTTAGATAACTTAGTTTAGGATTTAGTCAAACCTGCAATGGAATAAATCACTGTTGACTATTAGTATCATTTGATTTTTAATATATTGAGTAATCTCTAAAACAATTTTTATAGAACATATTTTTTAAACTACGAAGCCATTTATCATAATTTCGAGAAAAAAATACTGACATTGAAATGTCACAATTGGGTTGATAATTACAAAACTTATGATAAATGACCAGCCGCGGTACTAAGTCAAAATAGTGTGAAGATAAGCATTCATGAAAAAAATGGCAACAAATTTAAATTAATGCTCATATATATAATTACAAACCATGCATTAATCACCCAACTATTCACATAAAAGAGGTTCGAAATATATTTTTGTTTTGGAAGTCACAAAATTATGAAAGTAAGCTACTTCTATTTCCTCGAAATGTTCTGGTTTTATTTTCAAACCCTATCACACAGTTTAAATCTCTCATTCTCTTGTTAGCCCTTCAGTACCCAATGAAATTAATAAGAGGAACTATTTACCTCTAAATCAGACCTCGAAATAGATTTTTTAATACAGGTGCACAAGGTGCACCAAAGTTTTTAAATTAGGTGCATATTTGAAAAAAACGTAATATAAGAGCATTGATATAATGTAAACTACTTTATTAGTTGGGTATGTTTAGATAGGTTAGTAGTAGATATTAAATAAAAATATTTAAACATCTACATTCTCCCTTCTCAGGCGCGCCGACCAACCGGTATTGTGGTTAAGGTGTTAGCCTCTAGATAGGAAGGTTCCTGGTTCGAATCCGGGTCCGGGGATGGACGTTTGTAAACGTATGGTGTAGAGGCGGCTGGTGCACCTTAAATCTGTCGTGGTCGAAAGTCCTCACGTTGGGTTGGCGTGGAAGTTTGGAGAGTGGGGTGCCAGCTCAGATGTTGCTTCGTCATCCGACCGTGGTTCAAAATTACGAGGTGTTGTCCTCGAATCTTTCCCTTAAGGGACTGATCCCGGACCGTAGTCAATAGCCCGTTGCGTTGCTCTAAAACGGCGTTAACTAAAAAATTACCAAAATTACCCTTCTCAGGCGCACGGCTGTCTCGACAGTCGTTTCAACAGTGCTAGCTGGAAGATGTTTCGATCATCGGAAAGTTCAGGTGGCATGGCTCAAGTAAACCTTTCTCCTGTATAAACCCGTTACGGCCCAGCGATTTTGTTTCCGCATAGTGTGTATTTAGTAATTTTAATTACGTTCATTAAGAGCGAGAGAGGTCGATACTAATAGTTTGTTAAAGCATCAAAATAACATAAAACTTCCCTCCACTTTAACGTTACGTGCAAGGCATGCACCTAGATGGAAAAAATTAGGTGCACAATTTTATTTTCATGTGCATCTGTGCACCCGGGTATTTCGAGCCCTGCTCTAAATTAATACATAACAAAAACTAGGAAATATAATTTTTTTGAATAAAGAATAAGTTTTTTCCTGTTTTCTGTATTTGATATTGCTCGTTATATTTCTAGACTCGTTATGTTTCTAACTAATAAACGGGGCAATATTTATGAAAGTAAAAATCTAATTCCCATGAAATGGTTTTGAATTTAAAATCTTCATTAAAACTTACACTAACCTACAATGATGAACCGGAAGCCAGCGGATTTGCATAAAATCCGACTAGTTGCTTGGGGGTGTTTTACGTGGTATGCCCTGGGACCTTTGCATGTTGTTCCTGGTCAATTGAACGCCGATGCATACATGAACTTTTTGGACAATCAGGCTCTTCCTATGCTCTTGCAATGTTATGAAATGGACGAATGTTACTTCTAGAACTACAACGTTCCGGGTCATGTTGCAGCTTTAGTCAAGCAGTGGTATTAAGACATGGATGTAAAACGTCTTCCCTGGCCTGCTCATAGTCCTGACCTAAACCCCATAGAACGTTTGTGGACGCGTTAGAGCGACGTTTACGGACCAGGCAACCACGTCTAAAATCTACAGCTGAGGCGACATTCTTACAGCAGGAATGGACACAAATACCCATAGCTGTGTGTCAAAACCTTGTTGAAAGTATGCCCAGAAGGGTTGCTAGTGTAATTGCAGACCGTGGGGGACCATCCCCCTATTAAAGCATGTATTCTTTCCCTTATACCGTCAAATTTTGCTGTCCGGTCTATTATTGTAGGGTAGTGTATATTTAAACCTATAAGCCATAGATCTGTAGTGTATTTTGAATTTAGTGTACGTATGATAATCTTTGGGGGGGATTTTCTAGTGCAAGGACCAGATATGACCAAGCTGCGCCAAGCAATGTTTTCTGTCAAGTAAATGGACATGCATGCACAAAAAAAAAGTTTTTAATTAAGGGAGATAAATGCTCCCTAGGTAGTTACCAAGAATCAAACCTACGCAGCCTACAGCTCAGACTGCTAGCGCGATAGGCAAATTCCCAAGAGCGTTTACGAGTATATCTGGATCTTTTTCTGAAATTTTCGGGAAAATAGTTAAATTATAAGTTACAAGAATAAAATTCATTAATGTACCAAACACCCATGATCGGTCATGAGATGGCCTCCATCCTGGTTCCGTTTTAATTTATGGGTGACCTCTGTGGTTTAGTTGGAGGTGACACTGCCCTCCCTTCCCCCTTTCCAAAAAAGTTGAATTTTTTTTATGTTTTTACAGATAAAATATCAAATAAATGGAAAACGTTTGCGTTATGAAAATAAAGTAACAGTTATTATATTAATTAAAGTGTGCTAAATTACTTACACGAAAGGTGACACTGACCCTCCCCAAAAAGAAAAGAAAAAGAAAAGTTGATTTTTTTTGTATGTTTTTACAGATAAAATATCAAATAGAATAGAGAAAATGTTTGCGTTATGAAACTAAAGCAACAGTTGTTATAGTTATTAAAGTTTGTTTCATTACTTAATCGAAAATATTAAAACATGAAATCTATTAATTGGGTTTTCACAATGACTCAGTAACTGCTATTCGTTTACCTAGATTTAGCAAAGCTTCAAGTGACAGTAACATAAACAGTGAATGTCGAGCTCTAAACAAGATTTAAATACTCACCTTTAGAGGCTAAGGCCGGTACAGCTGTTGTACCTTGAAAGTTATAAGAATCACGCCAAAAAAGAATCGCACCTGTTGCATCTATAGCCGTAGTCAAAAAGTAGATGTTATTTTGGTCACAAATACTTTTTTGGCGAACATAATCATTTAAAAATGAGTCCTGTCCTCGGATCAAATCAAATGCGTCAATTTTTATGCTTAAGAACCCTTTAAAATAAGTCTATTTGGCAAAATATAAACTAGGCTTACTGTAAAACCATAAAAGTGGTCCTGAGATCTTTATTTTGTATTTAAAAAAGTGTATTTCTTACTTAGCAACCCACTCTGATATGGTATCCTGGTTACGCTAGTGGATGATCTTAAATGTATACAAAGTGATTGCCATATATGGTTCAACGTTTACATTCGTTAAATTATTTATGCGTTCACATATCCCGGTGCCACGGATAACAGACAGCAGTTCGCGAAACACTGCTCAGCTCTTATTAAGATGTCAGTGTGACACAGTGCCGACAGTAAGTCAGTTCGTTGGTTTTTGTTATTTCCAATCGAGAAGACCAGGAATAGGGGACCTTTTTCATGTCGGAAGGCATGTAATTTATAGTTACAATCAAACAAGGCTGCATTCCAGAAACTTCCAATTGGATATACTTAAAAAGGTACATTGTTTTGTGAAAATCTAACTGCAGTGTACTTATAATAGTTTCAAACATGAAAGCGATTTATTTTAAGTTTCTTATACTTTAATGATTTTGTTGTGTCGGAATTTTGTTGGAAAGCATTTGAATATTTGGTTAGATGATAAGAGGTCCGCAATTCCAATTGAATGTAGATTCGCGGCACTATATGGTTGAAAAGCAAGAAAATATTTTTTCCCTGTAGACAGAATTAAAAGAAACTGTCGATGGATGAGCATTTATTCATAAATTCTACTTCAAACAGAAACACAGATCAACTCGTCAAAAGCTGATGACAAACTGGCTAATTCGACCCCCTTGAACTCTCCACAACCCCCTCTTGGGGGGGAGGTGGAGCCAATAAGGCATTGGAAGTTGGACATTTCGTATTAGAACTGAATCATGGGAGTAGAAGCTGTCAGCCTTTATGGTTACTAATGTATTAATTGTGTCGCTAAATCTGATGGGACTATTTCGTTGAAATTTATTTCATTCTTTAGTATTTTAAAAATAAAAGGAACTGTCCTGTAAAATTTGGATTCAGTCCAAAGACCGTATATAAGATTCGGCCACATGTGACCTAAGGCTGCAGATCCCCCGTCCCCTCTAGAGTAGACAATACGGAGAAAAATAAACACACCACTTAGGCCCGGTACACACATCCGGTTTTCCAACGTGCGGCGCCGCTGCCGCAACGCTAGTGCGGTGTGAGATACATTAGATCGAATGGAGCAGTGCACACATGCCTCCAGCGCCGCTGGGGCGACGCACGTCCAACGTGAATGCAATTTGTACCGCAGTTCCCCACGGCGCCGCACATGAGTCTCCGTTCTGAAGTACCTTGTTTTCATAGACAAATGGAATATATATAATAATTAATAAATGGTCTGTAAGTATTTAACAGTCTAAAACTAATTTTGATTAAGAGCGTCCGAGGACGCCACTAGTGTCTATTCTCTATGCGCCTGATTGAGCGGACCAATGAGAGGAGGCGTTATTGCGTGGGTGATCGAGACGAAGGGTGTGGCGGAGCAGATTCGCCCGGATAATTTTGTTTAACCATGTGATAGCAGTTGTTTTTGTGTTAAAGAGTTTTAAATGTTTTTGTGTAGTAATTTGTAGTGTGGTGTTTTTGTCCCAGAAAAATAAAAACGTTTTCCTAAGGGAATAATGTGTCTGTGGATTTAAAATCTCTACCTCACAAGTTGTATAAAGAAACGTCTGTTTTATTTCAAAATATACTTTTTTTTACACCAAGTAAGCGAAATAAACACGCTTTCTTCGATAGTATATTTATCGCAAATGGCGCGAAATGAGTTCGTGTATCATTTCACGGTTATTGTGTGCATAGTTGGGCTTCGGTGCCGCAGTTGCGCCGCACGTTGAAAAATCGGATGTGTGCACCGGGCTTTAATGCGCTCGTTTCTGATAAGAATGATAGGGTAAAAATAGTTACATTGCGCATACTTTATCTCTCTAAATTTTAAAAAAAAGTTACCGCCGCCGCAGGATTGAAAAATGTGCTGTTTAGCTCGATTCTTAGACGGTTTCCCTAGAAAGTTCGGATCAGAAAGTTATGAAATTAACATTGTTTGTTCTTCATCGTGTTCCCTGGAGAATTGTAAAGATCTTTTTCCGGTGCGGTTATCTGTTTAGGGTTTATTAATTGTCAGAGTTTGAAAAGCGAAATTTCTTCCGCGAGTGAGCAAAACACATACAAATTTTCAGTCTTCAGCCGTGAGTTTTTCTAGATTGAATCTAGATCGGCATTTCTCGGGTTTCAAATAGGACCGCGACAGCTAAAATTGGGGTTTCGAGGGACACTTTTAGGACTACCTGTATGCCAATTTTCATGCCTACAGATTGGTCTGAAGACAGGATAGGAATAGCCTGTTTTCCGCAGTGTTCTAAAGTATAAGTGTACCAAATTGGTGTGAATTGATCAAACGATGTGTAGATGTGTTATAGAGAATATATACACACACATCATTTTTATATAGAGAGATTATCGAATATTAGAGATAAACAAGAAAAGCCTTTTTTTCAGAGATGGTTACTATAGAAATGGATTTCAACAGAAAACTCATAATTTTCTATACCTGTCCCGATGAAATGTAGAACTCATTTTGTCTTCGGTTTAAATATTGACAGTCAAGTTTATTGTGTTTGATAGTTGTTTTCTCTTTCTGAACTACCTCTCCCGCTATCAACAGTTGATATTTAGATCGTAATCTGAAATCGTTTCGCTCAGTTCCTAGTGCTTTAATTTACTCAAAGAATGAATAGTTCGGAGAAAATTGCAATTTTATGCATGTTTATAGCGATTCACCTTCAAACAAAACTTCCAAAACTGCAGTCACCGTCACGCAATCGAATACTTAAGCACAATTCAGACGATCAGAAAGCACGTAAAACAAATTCAAACTCTGGAATATGTCAAATGTATGGTCGTGGGAAAAAAAGCGAACCACTCCTATTTGTCCGAGCAATTTTAACAGTAGAGAAAATTCAAAGATGGCGTTTGGCAGAAACTAACATCTTTTTTAAATTCAAATTCCTAAAATTTGCAGAAGGGGCCGTCTTTATATTGAATTGAGCACCAATTTATAATTTCCAATGGGAACCCCCTGTTTCGAATCTATATCACAATGAATCTTCAGGTACCTAATTTCATATCATTAGACAGTTTCGAAGTTACAAGTACAGAAAGATTGGAACTCCTGTTAAAGGGGTCCGTACCACAAAAATTGTCAAATTTTCGAAAATAAAATTTAAATATTAAAAAATTCTCTGTGTCTTTCTGCTTAAAATGACGTCTGCATCATGTTTCTATCTTAATTATAACGAGAGATAGAATTAATTTTGTGGTTCGTTGTTTTGAAAATCTAACACTCAAGACAGCTGTTGTCATGACAACAACATCTGTGAAAGACGTTATTTAAGTTTGCTGAGACCTTTAAACTATGCAGAAAAAAGGTAGAACTTGCAAAAATCAAACTAAACCAAAGATTTAAGAGGAAAGAAGGAGTTAGATACTCATCTGAATGCTATTAAAGGGTATTTAAACATTTAATTAATTGTAAATCTGTCTTTAAAACTTTAAATGCGTTTTTCTCCATGATGCATTTTTTTAAGATTTCCTGTATTCAAATTGTTATAAGTCAAGAACCGATAAAGTTTAAGGGTTGAAATTTGGAATACATCGTTTTCAAACATTATACTTTAATTTTGATTCAGCAAATTTGAAACAAATATGTTATGTCTCAAACGACATAACAAATATATACTTTTAAAAATATAACTTTTTTTTTTTAAAAAGTACCTTAACATTTTTAGAAGTTTTCATTCAAATATTTTTTATTTTTTATTGGATTAATATTTTTAAATTTGCTGAATCAGAATTAATGTTTATAAATTTGTGAATAATTTACTGCAAGAATTTTGAAAATTGAGCAAGAATATTTTGAGTTTTAGCAATTTGAAATAACTCCTCTTTTTTCAAAAAATTTTTATTAAAAATTTTTTTTAACATTTTGGAAAATTTTTGTGTTGTAATTTTGTTTATTAGTTAGATGGGTAATCAGTACAAAAAAATTCTAAATTCTAAATTAATTAATAAAAATTTCTTTCTGATGTGTCCCGGACCCCCTTAAATCCGTTTCTTATACATTTATGCATATCTTTCTATTATATAAAAAAAAACTTGGTACCTTTTTCAGGTTTATTCGCTGTGTGATTGGTAATAGCGAGTCACTTGATAGAGAGTGTGTTTCAATGGGCTAATGAGTTTGGAGCACGCGCAGACGATAAACACAGTTACATATTTTAATCTATATAAATAAGAATGGAGTGTTTGTTTGTACATTCAATATTTTCGACGCATTTCAAGTTTTCTATCCGTTTTGGACCCTTCTGATGCCGAATCCGCCTTTTTCTCGTTTGGTGTCTGTCTGTCTGTCTGTCTGTCTGTCTGTCTGTATGTTGTGCCCTATACACGTCCACGCGGTTTAAGATATTTTCATGGAAATTTGCATACAAAGAGTACTTATCTTGATTTAGTGAGTGGAATTGGTTGCGAAAGTCTGTCTGTCCGTCTTTCTGTTCTATGCTCGATTTTGTGTTTGTGTGTTTGTGCAAGCATCACATGAATTGTATTCCAGATATTTGATTGCATTGCATTTTATTTTATACAATATCTAATAATGTAGTGAATGCAATATTAAACATTTCTTTATTTTTATATTTAGACGAGTTTCATGCTAAAACACCTGAGTAAGTATACTGAAATCAACCATAATTTGGTAGTTTTGGAAAAATTGGAATGTCTATTGAATATTACGATTAATTCGATTGCTTAACCAGTACTGCTGAAAAAGTAATTATTCTTCAAAAAATTATTTTTTTATGGAATTTCATTTCTGATACGTCATTTATTTCGAGTCTTATTTTTATTCTTTGCGCAATGAAAACGATTTCCGAAAATTTGGGACAGACGATATTTTTCAATGAAACGAGAATGAACACGATCGCGCGAGCAGTGATATTTTTTCTGGTTCTTTCGCTCTGAATTAATTTCACATTTCTAAATTTTGTACACTTTTAGTTGTAAGTTGTGGCAACTGTGCGAGATCAAGAGATAAAATTGAATCACAAATTAATATCTTTGGAACAATTTTTTACGACATCTTTTATTTTGTTTTACTTTGCTGTTTCCTGTTTTAAATATTTATTATTTTAATAAATGTGTTTTCCTTCTCATCACACCCAACAGCACCACAAAGTATTAGACTTGAAAATGTTAGGTAAGTCAGTATAAATTTTCAGTAAATTTTAAGTGTAGTTATGCCGTTATTTAAAGAATAATGCCGTTATTTAAAGAATAATGCCGTTATTTAAAGAATAATGCCGTTATTTAAAGAATAATGCCGTTATTTAAAGAATAATGCCGTTATTTAAAGAATAATGTCGTTATTGAAATAATAATAATGTTTAAAAATCCAAACTAGAACTTTTTCCAACATTAAAAAATTCGCTGTAGTAATGACAAGAGAAGATTGCAAAATTTCACAATGTCGCATACCGGAGGCAAGAGTACCACAGGTAAAAAAATATTGTTTTGTTGACTATGAGTGCGAGAGCACTCGCCGTAAATCGTAATTTTAATTAATTGAGTTGCACATGAAAACAACCTAAGAAAGGGAATTCCAAATCTTCCTATAAATCGTCTTTTATAGTAGTAACCTTAGTATCACCTTTCGTCTTTTTGAGCTTTGTCATACAGCAATTGTGCGATGTATGTGAAATGTATTACATGAATGGATATGCATGTGTAGGATTTGTGTCCAAAGTAAGTTGTAGAAAATATAAAGATGGCGAAAGGTGTTAAAATAAATTTTTACTCTACAAAAAACATAAGTCATTATATATTTTGATTATGTCTTCAATCTAGAGTAAACGAATTCAAACCGAGTAAGGTCGGGTATTTTGCTAGTTAATCTATATAAATAAGAATGGAGTGTTTGTTTGTACATTCAATATTTTCGACCCATTTCAAGTTTTCTATCCGTTTTGGACCCTTCTGATGCCGAATCCGCCTTTTTCTCGTTTGGTGTCTGTCTGTCTGTCCGTCTGTCTGTCTGTCTGTCTGTATGTTGTGCCCTATACACGTCCACGCGGTTTAAGATATTTTCATGGAAATTTGCATACAGTGAGTACTTATCTTGATTTAGTGAGTGGAATTGGTTGCGAAAGTCTGTCTGTCCGTCTTTCTGTTCTATGCTCGATTTTGTGTTTGTGTGTTTGTGTTAGCATAACATGAATTCCATTCCAGATATTTGATTGCAGTGTATTTTATTTTATACATTATTTATTAATATAGTGAATGCAATATCAAACATATCTTTATTGTTATATTTAGATGGGTTTCATGCTAAAACACCTGAGTAAGTATACTTAAATCAACCATAATTTGGTAGTTTTGGAAAAATTGGAATGTCTATTGAATATTACGATTACTTCGATTGTTTTACCAGTACTGCTGAAAAAGTAATTATCTCTCTATATTAAAAAAAAGTTACCGCCGCCGCCGCCGCCGCCGCCGAAGAATTGAAATTTTTGTTGTTTAGCTCCATTCTTAGACGGTTTCCCGAGAAAGTACTGATCGGAAAAATATGAAATTAACATGCTTTGTTCTTCATCGTATTCCCTGGATAATTATTAAGATTTTTTTCCGATGCGGCTATTAGTTTAGGTTTTATTAAGTGTTAAAGTTGAAGAAGTGAAATTTCTTCCGCGAGTGAGCAAAACACATTCAAAATTTCAGTCTTTAGTCGTGAGTTTTTTTTTAAGAGTACCTCTCAACGTAAATTTTTGCAGCTCGTCGAGTTTTTTTTGAAATTTAAATGTGGTTCTTGATAATATTTTTTTGAAATTCGGGAAAAATCGGGACATTTTTGTTACTTTTTTTTAAAACTGCCGTATCTATATCTAATTACTATTAGTTTTTAATTTTTAAAATATCGCAGTATACCTCAGAATATACTCTTTCTTACGGTACTATTATTTTTGAAATCGGTTAATAATTAAATTGGATGCGATCAAAAGTTCGTGATACAAAATTCGGAATCTTCGGATATTTTCGCTACGTTTTGTTAAAACCGTTATGTCTACGGCAAAAACCATTATTTTTTAAATTTGAGAACATCACTGAATACACTACATTACACTCTTTCTTATGGTACAATTATTTTTCAAATTGGTTAATAAACAAAATCGATGCAATTAAAAGTAGATCATACAATTTTCGGAACTTTCAGATCGTAACTTCCGATACAAAACTAAAATGGTCATATCTATATAGTATTACTGTTAGTTTTTAATTTTAAAAATATTGCAGTATACCTCACAATGTACTCTTTCTTACGGTACAATTATTTTTAAAATTGGTTCATAAATAAATTCGATGCAATCAAAAGTTGGTGACACAAATTTCGTATTTTTCAGTTCGCATAGCTGGTTCGGCAAACAGCAGTGGGTTGCATTTTCTACTATCGGGTTTGCCAGATATCAAATTTATCGTAGCAACAATTGCCATAAAAACGATTTCTTTTTATTTGGCGAGGAAAAAGGCTCGCTTTTTTCCCTCTGTTCTCAAGACAGTTTACCGACAAAGTACAATGTATTGATATTAACACTGTTTACTTAAAATTGTACAGGGAACAAGATGCAGAAGATTTTTTACTGATGCGGCTATTAGTTTAGGGTGCATTAAGTGTTAAAGCAAAAAAAGTGAAATCAATTGCGAAAGAAGTATTGGTTTGAGAAAGCAAACCAAACGGGATTGCGTAGCAATCCCCGGGGTTCGGCGAGCGTAAGCGAGCAGGGCGCGAAGCCCTCGCTGTGACGTCATGTACCGGAAAGTGAAATCAGCATAATACGAATTATTCAGATAGTTTCACTCTGTGAAAGGAATGTTGGTTTGCGAAGCAAACCAAATGACATCTGTGAAAGGAGTGTTGGTTTGCGAAGCAAACCAAATGGGATTGCGCAGCAATCCCCGGGGGTTGGCGAGCGTAAGCGAGCAGGGGGCGGAGCCCCCTAGTTCTTCAAAAAATTATATTTTTTAATGAAATTTTCAGCTCTGATACTTCATTTTTTTCGAGTCTTATTTTTGTTCTTAGCGCAATGAAAACGATTTTGGAATATTTGAGACAGGCGATATTTTTCAAGGAAACGAGAATGAACAAGATCGCGTGAGCAGTGATATTTTCTGTTTCTTTCGCTCTGAATTAATTTCACATTTCTAAATTTTGTGCACTTTTAGTTGTAAAATGTGGCAACTGTGCGAGATCAAGAGATAAAAATGAATCACAAATTAATATCTTTAGAACAATTTTTCCGACATCTTTTATTTTGTTCTATTTTACTGTTTTCTGTTTTAAATATTTATTATTTGTAGTAAATGTGTTTTCCTTCTCATCACACCCAACAGCACCACAAAGTATCAGACTTGAAAATGTTAGGTAAGTCAGTATAAATTTTCAGTAAATTTTAAGTGTAGTTATGCCATTATTGAAAGAATAATGCCGTTATTTAAAGAATAATACCGTTATTTAAAGAATAATGCCGTTATTTAAAGAATAATGCCGTTATTTAAAGAATAATGTCGTTATTGAAAGAATAATAATGTTTAAAAATCCAAACTAGAACTTTTTCCAACATTAAAAAATTCGTTGTAGTAATGACAGGAGAAGATTGCAAAATTTCACAATGTCGCATACCGGAGGCAAGAGTGCCACAAGTAAAAAAATATTGTTTTGTTGACTATGAGTGCGAGAGCACTCGCCGCCGTAAATCGTAATTTTAATTAATTGAGTTGCACATGAAGAGAACTTAAGAAAGGGAATTCCAAATCTTCCTATAAATCGTCTTTTATAGTAGTAACCTTAGTATCACCTTTCGTCTTTTTGTAGCTTTGTCATACAGCAATTGTGCGATGTATGTGAAATGTATTACATGAATGGATATGCATGTGTAGGATTTGTGTCCAAAGTAAGTTGTAGAAAATATAAAGATGGCGAAAGGTGTTAAAATAAATTTTTATTCTACAAAAAACGTAAGTCATTATATATTTTGGTTATCTCTTCAATCTAGAGTAAACGAATTCAAACCGAGTAAGGTCGAGTATTTTGCTAGTTCATTCATAAAATCTGCGAGCACGCGCTAGAGAGTTTGAAATGCTTTCAGAAGAACCGGCCAATTCGGTCGCCTTTTCTACAGCAACAGTCGGATATAAAAATATTTAGAAGTACTATTACAACAAACACGGAAAAGCTAAAACATTGAAAATTATGTTGAGATTTCCTCTGAATTTTAACATTATGTTGTGCTAAATGTGTATTGATTTGAATTTTTTATACAGGTTTAAAGGGACACTTTTAAACACTTTAACACAGATATTTTTAAAAAACTTAAAATTTGAAATCATTTTTTTTAAATTACCAATTGTTTTCTTTTTTAACAGTTAAAATTAACTTTTTTGAGCAGATAGAAAAAAATGCCGTTTTAAAATATGTAATAGGACAGGGATGGCGAACCTATGACCCGCGGGTCAGACACTGACCCACGCAGGCTTTTTAAATGACCCACGCGTTGATTTTTATAAACTTATCATCATTTCATAAGATACAGAAAAAATTTTAATTATTTTTCAACCCCCCCCACACCTTTTTTTTTCTTCACTTTTCAAAAATGTGAAAAAAATTCAAATGTTAACAAAAAACTCAAAAATTACATAAAAATGCATAACTGATTTTCGTAAAATGTTTTAGATTTATCGATAAACCGCAATGCTGTTTTGAGATTTATATGAATGCCGATTGAGTAGAACATGTTAATTTATAAAATACCGCTTGATAATGAACAGATGTGGTAAATACGAATAATAAAGACATATCTATATCTATTAGGCCTCACACATGAGGCGCGTAAAACGCGCGTTTGGCGAGGCTAACGAGGTCTGCTCTTCAAGGTCGCAAGGATAGTAACTTGAATTATAGGGAAAAAACACAATAAACGACAATTTGCACAATTATTAGAGGAAGTGGAGTGCCAGTATTCAGGGATTTTGACATACAACAATGTTCGATGACTAAGTTCCGGTCAAGTTTTTAATCGGTTTGGTATTTTATTAGAAGAAATTGCGCTCTTTTTGAATGAAAGAAACAATAGTTTAGACGAATTTTCAAATATAGATTGGTTAAATGATTTTATGTGACATCACTCAGCATTTTAATGAACTGAATACAAAACTTCAAGGAAATGGTCAAATTGTTTCAATGATGTTTGAGAATATTTGGATATTTATGACGAAACTTGACATTTTTACTAGGGATTTGGAAATGAAAATCATGAAATATTTTCCTCAATCACAAAAAAACATTTTCAAAACACAATAAAAATGGAAAATACGCTTGACGAACAAGAAAATGCAATAGGAAAATATTTAATGATTATACAGTAAATAAAACAAGCCTTCGAGGAGAGATTTAATCAATTTAAAAGTATGGAAAATACATTTCACTTTATTTTATATCCATACAAAACGAAGGTCAAAACAATTTTAGTTAAACGAATTTAAGTTGCTTGGTATCCATGATTTAGAAATGGAATTAGTTGAATTTCAAAGCAGCATAGTTTGGAAAAATAAATTTGATAACTTGATTTCCGAAGTAGATGGGAAAATGTCTGAACTTAGTGCAAATTAAAATGATCCCACAGTAATATTATATTAAACGTATGGGATTCTTTACCAAATAATTTTATATCAATGAAGAAACTTGGGAATGTTCTTTTAATGCTGTTTGGATCCATATATTCATGTGAAAAATTGTTTTCTTCGATTAATTTTGTAAAGTCTAATAATAGAAATGAACTCGGAAATGAATTGACTGCAAAATTCGTTAAACTAATGAATATTGAATCTGAACGAATTCTTTAGAAATTATCTGACAAAAAGAAATTATCATTAAATATAATTTAACTGTATTGTACATACACATACCTGTAACTATAGTACCTACTAACCACTGTGTGGCTAGCCCGCCGTTGCCCGGACCCGTGGTGTTTGGTTTTTAAGTGGTGTAAAACTTTCCGCAGGTTTCAAATCCGTTGAAATTTTTAATCTGTCTTTAACGATTCCGATTTTACGAAAAAAGAACTTAACAATCCCTGTCAAAATGTTTTTATTTATTTGCTTTCCTTCGCTAAAAAGAAAATCTGTTTTTGTTTTTATTTTAATGCGAAGGGCAGAAAATGCAATCTGTTTATTTTTGGAAAGCGAAAGTTCACGTGGCGTCACAATCTCTTGCGAAAATATAAAAGATTAAAAGAAGATCAAACGAATAAAGTATAGTTGTGTAAAATTTTCCTCAAATTTCATATCCGTTAAAAATTTTATTCTACACTGGTGAAATAAATTAAGAGAATTTGCATATTTTATCGAATTTCATGAAAAGAACTGAACTGAATGTAAAACCACTGCTTCTAGACAAAAATGCAAATCTTGTACGTCAAATACGTAAGCGTACATGTGTGTAGACGGAGCCAGTAGAGAAACAGGCTTTATAAGCGCGCGTAAGTTAAGACGCATTTCGTTCGCTAGCACACCTCGGCGAATTTCTTGGTGCTATTTTGCAGCAATCGGTTAACTTCAAATTGTAACAGTAAAAATGAATAACCACCAACGTTTAGATGATGGAATGAGGTGGTGAATTGTGGGGAGGCTAGAAGCAGGCCAATCTCAAGTACAAATTTGTAGAGAGTTCAATTTAACGCCCAGCGTCGTGTTTAACTTATGGAAACAGTTCCAGGATACCGAATCCGTCGAGGGAAAGCCACGACGGCCATAGAAGATCTCCATTTGTCGATTATAGCGAGGCGTAACAGAAGTACTACAGCTTCTCGGCTCTCTCGTGACTTGTATGCAGCCACAGGAACCCATGTATCAAGGGTGACTGTTTCCAAAAGACTTCATGAGAGAGGGTTGTTCTCAAGAAGACCTGCTGTTTGCGTCCCGCTCACTTCTACGAACAGGAGCATCCGCTTATCATTGTGCAGAGAGCATAGAGATAGGAGTATGGATCAATGGGCGACCGTTCTCTTCACTGATGAGTCCCGGTTCAGCCTAAACACCGATTCTCGCCGTACGTTCATATGGAGAGAACCAGGGACCCGCTATCTACCCTCCAATGTCCGCGAAATCGACCATTATGGCGGAGGAGGTTTAATGATCTGGGCAGGCATCATGTTGGATGGCCGCACACCTCTCCATGTCTTTGAAAGAGGCAGTGTGACTGATGTGAGGTATAGGGATGAGGTCTTGGAGCCCTGCGTTCGCCTTTTCAGGGGTGCAGTTGGCCCTGAGTTCATTTTAATGGACGATAACGCGAGGCCACACAGAGCTCTTCTGATAGACGAATTTCTAGAGAGTGAGCATATTCGCCGGATGGATTGGCCAGCCAGATCTCCAGCCCTTAACCCTATAGAGCATGTCTGGGACGCTCTGGGGAGGGAAATTGCAACTCGCAACCCCCCTCCGAGAACCATCCAGGGAATGAAAACAGAGGTTCTGAACGCGTGGGACCAATTGCCACAGGAAATGATAAACTGCCTTTTTTCAAGTATGAAATCACGCTGCGAGACCTGTATATCTGTAAGAGGGGGACCATACCCCCTATTAACCCATCTATTATTATTTTTTTTTTGTTTATTCTGCAACCGCTGTTACATACCTTCCGACTCCAACGAGTGTTACGCACGATCATGCGTGTGTATTACAATTATTGAATTGTTATTTGTTTTGTATTATATCAATGTAAGTATATATCAAATTTCATTAAAATCGGTACAGTAGTTCTAGAGATAATCGACCAGGTCTGGAAATTTTCTTAATTTCTTACACCAGTATACTTTAACGATCGTTGAGATAGATGAAGCACTGAAGAACGCCAGTGATAACTTTAGTAATCTTTTGCTTTACTGGAATCCGTTTCGCAGGAAATCAAAATGAAAGAATCACGAAACAACATGCTCCTTCCCTCAGTTCAAGTGACCCACGAGCTAGTACTAAAAAGATAATGTACAAACTTTGACCCACTGCTTAAAAAGGTTCGCAGTGCCTGCTTTAGGATATGTTGTACTTTGTAAGCCAATTTTTTAAATATTTACTGGAATAGACTTTAAAAAAATGTTCCTTTTACGTGATAAATACACATTTTGAGACATTGAAGTTTAAAGCATAAGATTGGCACCAGGTATTTTCCAAACACAAATATTTAAAATACTTCTCAACATATCTCTTAATAAATAATCTATCATTTTAAACAGAATTGGATAAATATTTATTTAAATTGATAAAAAAATAACCGAAATTTTGAAAGACTTTTGCACACTGGTCCCTCTTAAACAACCCAACTAAAATCCACCTAATATATAGAGGACGTTATTTGTTATTGAATTTCCTCTTGAGAATTTGCTCCGGTATGAATAGTGCTCAAAATTAACCTTTAGACTACGAGCCTTCCGATCTAGAGGCTAACTCCTTAACCACTATACCATAAATACGTTTTCTTCGATAGTGTACCATATGGTACTAGCAGACCCTTTTCCCTAACACGTGGACGCTGGAATGTTTCGAAATGCAAAAACAACTTCAGACTTTGCACGTGCGGGTTTTCACAAAATACCGAAAGAAAGTATTTTCTCATCGGCGTTCCGTTTGATCCATAGACACAGCTGGAGTTTCCGTCGGTTCCCTAATCCCATGTCTGGGATGAAGTTTTGCTGTGGGGGACTCAAGTCGGCATGACAGACGGTTTTCGCATCTGTGTGGGGCTGTTTCTGTTCTGGAGAGGACATAAACATCTCTAGAGGGCTCGGAATTCACCCCCCTCTCGTTGTCAGCGGTGGTTCTGTGGAGCGAAGCGAACGTGGATTTTGAAATTCGGACTCGAGATTCGACGAGAGACAGACGTCTCTGTTTGCCAATTTTGACTTTGGCTTCAGTCAGGATTCCGTTGTCGATGGCTGTGCCCTTAATTATCTTTTTAAATTTTCTTGTAAATATTTAATTTATGTAAATAAATAGTTTAATTTTAAACCAGCTGTCCGTCAAATTCTTACATGACGGTACATCTTATTAATATGGTGGCAGCGGTGGGATTAGATTAAAACAGCTTCGACAAGTAAATCGAACCTGCCGTTTTGCCTGAAAGAGAAGGCCGATAGAACTTCGTAACCAGAAGTTCGGATTGTCATTTCCGCTGTCGGATTGTCACTTTCGCTGAAACCCGATAGAACTTCGCAACCAGAAGTTTGGATTTTCGCTGGAGACCGTTTCCCTTGTCTTAGAGAAAGCGAGAAGGAGGTACCGGAGTCACCGACCCCATCCATCACCAAAACGGAAACTCGTCGCAAGAAGTTCTGGTTTTGGTTTCGAGTTGCCGGTCCTTTTCAACGGAACGTGAGCGGAATCGACGGAAAGTTCGACAAGTCCAGTTCATCAGGGGAATAGATTCCCCACCGGTTCGTCCAGAGGTCATCTTGACCGTTTAATATAGGTTCATCGCGAACCGCTTTTTTTTTTCGTCAGTGGCGCAGGGTTATTTGTGCGCGTTGTGGAAGAGGTCGAGACGACCTACACCAGTGGGCTTTCAGCCGAAGAGTGTGTTTGTGGGCTTTTTAGCCGAAGATAGTGCAGTGCAGTGCAGTGTTTCCACCCGTGGTCCAGCCTGTGGACAGTGGTGCCAAGTGATCCAAGTCAGCAGATACAGGTTAGTGCCATTTCCCTATTTTGTCACTGTGACTAAGTTTCAAGAATTGTGTAATAGCTAAAATTTTGTTAATCTCAATTAGTGTGGTCACTCTAAAGGAAATTGATTTAGCTTAAGTATCTTGAAACTGTATTGTGTATCTTAGAATTGCTAAATTATGGTATGGTATGTTGTATGGTATGTTGTATGGTATGTTGTATACTGTATGCCGTAAAAAGTATTTAATTGGGTGTTGTGCAAGAAAAGTAGAGAAGTAATTTTGAATTCTCGAAATGGCGTACTTGGGCAAAGGTAGGAAACAAGATCTAGAGGAACTAGCTGAATTTTTGGGAATAACGGTTACTCCGGGATTATTTGCACCCCAAATTAAGGATTTAATCATCTCGCACGATTCCTACGATGAGGAATGCACAAAAGTGGCGTTAGAAAGGATTATACAGGAAAGACGAGAAAGGGTTATAGCGGATAGGGAACAAGAGAGAAGGTACAAGGAACAAGAGAGAAGGTATAAGGAACAAGAGAGAAGGTATAAGGAACAAGAAAGACGGTATAACTTTGAGCTTGAAAAACTACGGATTGAGGCATCCCGACCAAAAGCCCAGGGAAGAACATTTTTCCCAGCGAAGGTAAGGGAGAATTACCCACCGGCCCCCACTCGAGAGAGGAACGATTTTTTCCCGCCTAGTTCCTCGGGAGGGAAATTTGACACTTTTGACCGGAGTCTTATGCCGCGGTGTTTTGAGTGCAACGCGAGCGACCATTTAAGGCCAAATTGTCCGAGGTTGGGGAAAATGGTGTTTGTAGAACCGATAAATCGACGACTCGGAGGGGAGGCCGAACATGAATTACTGATGCCGTATCTACAAAAGAGATCTGAGCAAAGTAGTTCAGTTGAAACCCTCTTGCAGAAGTGTGGAGAAAATGTTGCGGCCCCGTTGGCGATAAATAAGACCGACGCGGAGTTGAGATCGGGCAAGCCTATTAGTCTTCCTATGACAGAGGCTAACGACCAGAAAAAATAACTAAAGGGGCAGAGAGACGACGATGTTTCTGGAGGGGAGAAAGTAAGTCCCCAAGTAGCCAAGTTATGCTCTCCGAGGGTGGTAATCCAGACCGCGATCGCAAAGGTGCGATCGAAAGAACCGTTAGTTCTTCCAGTGGGGGTAGCAAGTGAAACGACGGGAATGATTTTCCTGGAAATACCGAATAGCAGTAAGGGAAAGATAACGGAAGGTGGCCCAGGGTTAGAAGAAGAATTAGAGGTGTCCGTTTCCGTTCAGGAGGAAACTTTTGAAATAGGTCACGTGGGCCAAAAGGGGAAAAGAAAAGAGTTGCTAGTGAGTGAAGGGGTGAAGCCAAGACCTTTAGCGTTAGGTTCCGGAGCCGGATCAGATTGGGACCCACAACTTACACCGTTAGTGTTTTCCACGGTACACGTGAGCAGCGTTTACGCCCCGGCAGAATGGGTGCACGGGAAGAGTATAAAAACCCCAGACACCTTGCGGTATGAGAAATGGTTAGGACCACAAACAAAATTGTCACGAGATTGGCAGGAATGTGAAATCGGGTGGGTATTGATGATTGTGGCAATACGTCGACCAAAAAAATTGGAAATTCCGCGATCGAACACCGATTTGGGAAAGAAAAAATTTCCAGTGTCGAGAGCACTTACTGTACTTCAGAGAAGGAATGCGCTGCTATTGTTTTCGCTATAAAAAACTGCACTACTATCTAGATGGGAAAAGGTTCGTTGTCGTCACTGACCACAACCCACTGGTCTGGTTGCGCACCAACGCCAGTTCAAACCCCCGACTAATGAGATGGGCGCTGGCACTCCAGCCCTATAACTTCGAGATCGTCCATCGATCGGGAAAAAAACACTTGAACGCCGACAGTCTGAGTCGCGCTTTTCACGAAAATTCAAAGAGCCAAATAAAATGTAATTGAGGAAGATTTGTGTTGTATAGTGTAATATTATTGCGAATCATGTTTTGAGTTGAGTGAAATGGAGATTTTTGTAGTTATGGGCATTTCACTTAAATGTTTCTTTTTTCTTTCTGGAGATTTTAAGTGCTAAAATTGTGAATCGTGTTTGCTCGGAGTGAAATTGGTAGCCTTGTAATTATGAAATATTCATCAATGATATCAGTATCTTTTGCTGAGGATTTTAAATGTTAAAAGTTGTAAACTATGTTTTGCGTATGGTGGAATTGATTTCTTGTATCTATGTTCTTCACTCGAGTACTTTTCGCTGAAAGCTACGTGCAAATTTAAATTATGTTTTGTGTAGAGTGGAAATTAATTTTGTGTTTAGGATGTTTTCACTATGTCATTCTAAACCACTGTCGAAGATTTGTAGTTTTAAAATTGCAACTCATGACGTGTGTTGAGTGAAACTTAGGAATTTGGTTTTCGCTTAACAAGATTGATATTTTATATATGTTTTGGTGTATTTTGGTTGGTTTAATGAAAGTATTATTATAGTTCGTATGGGGTTTGTTTATTCTGGGTTCGCTTAGCGAAAATATTGAATTTAGAAATATGCTTTGTTGTATTTTTGTCTGGTTAATGGAATTTGTATAGTTCGTATTGTGTATTGAAATTTTGGGTTTCGCTTAACGAAATTCTTATATGTGATGTGGTTAATGTGATTTGGTTTTAGTTTTAACGAATTTGGTATAAGTCTTAAAGTTTGGTGTTTATTTTGTTTTTATTTTAATTTTTGGTATTTGAGCCTTGAGTGACCATACTGTAAGGGAGTAGAAAGTTACTCCGGTATATGAATTTTAAATTGATTGGATTTAACTTGCCTTACACATATTCTTGAGTCACGGTTTCAGGATATGGTGGTGGTAAGTGATCTGTTATTCTGAATTGCCAGAGGGTGATTATCCGTGCGTCTGTGGATGCGTACGTTGAAAACTTTTCACCTTTGGGAAAAGTTTTTTCAGTAGTGGGGGCGGTTGTACCATATGGTACTAGCCGACCCTTTTCCCTAACACGTGGACGTTGGAATGTTTCGAAATGCAAAAACAACTTCAGACTTTGCACGTGCGGGTTTTCACAAAATACCGAAAGAAAGTATTTTCTCATCGGCGTTCCGTTTGATCCATAGACACAGCTGGAGTTTCCGTCGGTTCCCTAATCCCATGTCTGGGATGAAGTTTTGCTGTGGGTTACTCAAGTCGGCATGACAGACGGTTTTCGCATCTGTGTGGGGCTGTTTCTGTTCTGGAGAGGACATAAACATCTCTAGAGGGCTCGGAATTCACCCCCCTCTCGTTGTCAGCGGTGGTTCTGTGGAGCGAAGCGAACGTGGATTTTGAAATTCGGACTCGAGATTCGACGAGAGACAGACGTCTCTGTTTGCTAACTTTGACTTTGGCTTCAGGCAGGATTCCGTTGTCGATGGCTGTGCCCTTAATTATCTTTTTAAATTTTCTTGTAAATATTTAATTTATGTAAATAAATAGTTTAATTTTAAACCAGCTGTCCGTCAAATTCTTACATGACGGTACAATAGAATATTGTCATCTGACCGTGGTTCAAATTTACGAGGTGTTGTCCTCGAATCTTTCCCTTAAGGGACTGATCCCGGACCGTCGTCAATAGCCCGTTGTGTTGCTCTAGTACGACGTTAACTAAAATTACCATTACCATTACCTTTACCATCGATAGAATATTTATCGCAAATGGCGCGAAAAGAATACTTGCGTCATTTCACGGTTATGTGTGCATAGTTGGGCTTCGGTGCGGCAGCGGCGCCGCACGTTGAAAAATCGGATGCGTGCACCGGGCCTTATTCCACGGATCGATCATCTGTGCCAGTCCGTCACTGGTTGGAAGCATTTCATTTTCCGTATGGTGTGGTAATGGTGATTAATTAACCTCGCACTAGAGCTGCACAGGGCATTGTGCCGGATTAATCTCGAAGGGAGATTCGATAACAACCCAGCGTAATATTGAACCACGGTCAGAGGACGATTTCTTTTCCTGTGACGTCTGGAAAAGACGATTTCAACCCCTGAATCATCGTGGGCCTTTTACGAGAGTGGAACAAACGACCACCCAAAAACACGTGAATTACAGTCGTTGATAACTCAGGCCAGAAAGCCATTAAATCTGTTGGAGAGTCGGCTTGTTAATCCGACTTCGTGCACCTGGTTGTCACACACATCATCTGCCGTTTCCGAGATCCAAAGTAGGTGCGATCAGCTGTGAGTTCGCCAACTTTAAGGTTGCAGGTGTGATTGAAAGAAAACCATCAGAATCAACATTCCAAGAGTGAGGCGGACTCCCTCGAATAACGCAAAGGGAAACAAGGGACAAAGACCACTGGGGAAAATGGTGGACACGAGAGCTCTCGTTTAGACAGCTAGACGGTGACGTCAAACACCGGTAAACAGATGACAAACTGAAGAAGAACTTACTGTTTCTTCATGAACATTTGTTCATTGACTGTGCATTGTAAATAGTCGTGTATATAGTTCCATTTGCAAATTGAAACCTTGTAAGTGTAATACAAAACTTATAAAGGTACCCAGCTTAGTCCAACTCCACGGTTTTATGCACCCTGTGAGATCGTGAAATACTGGAGCCAGCTGCAACCCAACTGTTGTTTTTGCTTCGCGAGTTTTACGAGCGACAAAAAGGAGACTGAAACAGAAGCCGCTTCTGCAGGTATTCTTTCCGACGGATCGCCGACTGGCCTTTGACCTTTGCCGTTGGGGGAACTTGGAGACGGTGGGGGAGGCCGGAGTCGACGGGGAGAGAGCGAGAAGCGAGGTTGAGTTTTCCTCGCGCTGACCCGTGAGATGCACATCTCGATATATGAATATTGATTCTTTGTAAATTGTAAATAATTCTAACTAATAAGAACGTGATTTTCTTAGCTGTTGGTTGTTTTCTCCTCATATACGATTTTCTGATGCTACCATTTTTGAGAGACGACACCACAGCTTAAAGATGGTGGCAGTTTGATGGGATAAGGATCTAGTTAAATGAGATCCACGATCCTGTGTCACTTCTACGACTACAGAGAAATACAGAGTGTATTCGTCCAGACTTCTTGAAGTCTGATTTGTGAGTGCCCGGAGTACAGAGAACTTTGTAGCAGCGGTTGCTGGCGTGGAAGGTTCCTGTTGGAGCTCTTCTAGAGAAAGCTGAAGGTCTCATTCTCAGCAGTTCCTGTTCCAGTGGTGGAGCTCTTCGAGAGAAAGCTGAAGGTCTCATTCTCAGCAGTTTCTGTTCCAGTGTTGGAGCTCTTCGAGAGAAAGCTGAAGGTCTCATTCTCAGCAGTTCCTCTTCCTGTGTTGGATCTCTTCGAGAGAAAGCTGAAGGTCTCATTCTCAGCAGTTCCTGTTCCAGTGTTGGATCTCTTCGAGAGAAAGCTGAAGGTCCCATTCTCAGCAGTTCCTGGAGTTCTACGACTGTGTGTCCTGTGAGGCCAAGTGAAAGAGAATCGGCTGTATTCGGTAAAAGAGGTTTCCTCTTCCTGTGTTGGATCTCTTCGAGAGAAAGCTGAAGGTCCCATTCTCAGCAGTTCCTGGAGTTCTACGACTGCGTATCCTGTGAGGCCAAGTGAAAGAGAATCGGCTGTGTACAACGACAGAAAGTTCCTAGTTCTGAGGCGCGTGATCAAGCATCGAACGGTGAGTCCCGATATTTTCTGGAATGCTAATTTTGGGGGTCCAAGTGATATACAATTGTAAAATATCAGAGTTATTAGCTTAGAAATTTTGATTGGGATCATTGGTCATTTCAAGGTTCATTGCCTGGGTGTTATAGTGTTTTACAAATTTCTAAAGTTGTAGTGTCTTTAAGCTCAAATGTGTAGAAGTGATTTAGTAACAAAATTATTTTGTGTGTTCTTGTTAGTGAATCGGAATATAGAGATTAATTGATTTCAAAGTATAATGCAGAGGTTTTATAGAGACTAAATTAATTTATCTCTTTTGGTTATGTGATTTTAGCTTTCTTCTAAGTATACAGAAACTTAGCTAAAATTTTGGTAGTACAGTAAGGTATTTTGAAATTGAAAAGGCAATTAGTCTATGGAGAAGATACTTGTGTAGTACCTTAAAAGTGCTTACTTTTAGAATTAGTACTTGTGTTGCCTTGTATAGGGAGATACTCAGTTTTGAATTATTACTTCCGTGATTTTCTTTGGTATTTGTGTTACAGAAAATTATTGTGAAATTTTTGTTATTGCATTTTATATGTGGTGAGGTATTTATTCCCTGGTTAGAGATATGGCAGAATTTCTAAATAAGCAGACTAAAAAGATTTTGCTCTTGGTCGCAGAAGAGTTTGAGACAAATGTGTCCAATGCGGAAAAGAAAAGGGCGATAATTGAGGCGATCTTGAAGGCGCCGGATTACGAAGAGAAATTTGCAAAAGATTGTTTAGAGCAAATCTTAGATACGGATAGATTAGAGAGGGAAGAACAGAGATTAGAGAGGGAAGAACAGAGGCTAGAGAGGGAAAGAGAAAGATCTTTTGAGATAGAAAAGTGGAAAATACTACACAGTGCAGGTATAAATATTGGAGAAAGTTTTAAACCATACTTATATAAAACGGAAATAAATTAGATTGAACGTAACCATTTACGAGTTACTGGAGCTGGAGAAGACCTGTGCGATCGTAGCTCGATAAAAACCGAAGATTTGCTTGGTGAAGTAACTGGGGTAAGACATCCCCTAGATTATAAAAGCAATTGCCTCGCATTGGCGAAAGTGACCATAAGGGGAAATTTTGGCACTGTGATTACAAAAGCCGCCGTGAAACCCACAGAGTTAGATCAGGGATGTTACTTATTAGGGAACAAAACTGCGGAGTTAATAGAAGAAATGAGAGGTAGGTCAGTTCCGGTGAACGCGGTGATAACGCGCAGTCAAAGGCGAGAGAGTTATGAGGGCAGCGGTCTAGAGGTGAGAGGGGTAAAATCGGGTTCGGAGAATGACGATGAGGTTCGGAGGGAGTCGGGGAATGACATGGAGGAAGAGACCCTAGATTTTCCGAAAAGAACGGAAATAGAGACGGGATTGGAGAATGTGTCCGCGGGGTCGTTTAAAGAAGAACAGCGAAATTGCGAAACTTTAAAATTCCTGGAGGAACGGACATATCAACCAGGTGAAAGGGAATTATCTGTTAAAGAGGGAAGACAGGGGCGGATGTCACAGTTTGAGAGAGATGATGAGACAGCTCAGTTACATGTACCGCTTGTTTATCAAAATGAGATTTCAGCTCTGTGCCATGAGAAGGTGTCGGGTCATTTGAACACGACTAAAACAAAGAATTGGGTCCTACGAGGTTACTTTCAGCCGAAATGCTATCAAAAGATAGCACAAGACGTAAAAAATTGCGATCCGTGCTAAAAGGTGGGAGATAATGGAGATCGGCGTAAAGTCCTTATGAAGTTACTTTGTATAAATTCGGAGGTTTTATCTAATTCGGAAGAGGTTGATGAGAGTGCGGAATTTCCGTACCTTCTGTCAAGCTCTACACGAATAGATTTCTGGGAACTTGTGTACATGAATCTGGAGAAGGGCGTGACTGAAAGGCAAGGACAAATGTTTTCCTTTGACCCGGGAATAATCCAGGTGGTTACATTGTAAATAGAACTGACGAACTCGGTAGAATGGATTAGGGATAATTTGTTAGCCATGCATCTGCTTAATTTGAGTTGAGTGTTGTAAGGTTTTATTTGTGTAGTATATTTTTAGTGACGTAATTATGCTTATATGTGTAGAGTTTAAATGTTTATGGTATCATGTGTTTTAAGTGTCATTGTATGTGGAATTTAATTAATGGCATTAGATTGGGTAGTTTATTGTTATTGAATGATTACTTTTGTATAGGATTGATTTTCGAATTGTGTACTTTGAAAAATTTAATATTGTGTATGTTTTTCTCTGAGTGTGAAAAGAGAAAGAAATTAAATCTAGGATGAACATATTTTAACACTGAGTACGCGTTCGCGAGTCTGAACATTGAAATCGACAATGATAATAAGACATATCTTGTATTTTGTGTAAATATAGTGTATGCATTATCCTTGGACCTCTCGGAGTTAGTGTTACTGGAATGAGGGGCCTGCATTTTCATATGAACTCATATGAAAATACTTCAGGGGGGAAGGGTTGTGAGATCGTGAAATACTGGAGCCAGCTGCAACCCAACTGTTGTTTTTGCTTCGCGAGTTTTACGAGCGACAAAAAGGAGACTGAAACAGAAGCCGCTTCTGCAGGTGTTCTTTCCGACGGATCGACGACTGGCCTTTGACCATTGCCGTTGGGGGAACTTGAAGACGGTGGGGGAGGCCGGAGTCGACGGGGAGAGAGCGAGAAGCGAGGTTGAGTTTTCCTCGCGCTGACCCGTGTGATGCACATCTCGATATATGAATATTGATTCTTTGTAAATTGTAAATAATTTTCTAACTAATAAGAACGTGATTTTCTTAGCTGTTGGTTGTTTTCTCCTCATATACGATTTTCTGATGCTACCATTTTTGAGAGACGACACCACAACCCAAACACCACATTCCGCATAAAAGTTTGCAATGACAAGGATTTTCTGAAAGCTTGAATTCAGTAGTCGATTATTCATTTTTTTTTTAGCCCAACATTCCCTTCCAGACAATTTGCGTTCCTGGTTCGAATCCGGGTCCGGGCATGGATGTTTGTAAACGTATGGTGTAGAGGCGGCTGGTGCTCCTTAAATCTGTCGTGGCCGAAAGTCCTATAGTTGGGTTGGCGTGGAAGTTTGGAGAATGGGGTGCCAGCTCAGGTGTTGCTTCGTCATCTGACCGTGGTTCAAAATTACGAGGTGTTGTCCTCGGTTCTTTCCCTTAAGGGACTGATCCCGGACCGTCGTCAATAGCCCGTTGTGTTGCTCTAGTACGACGTTAACTAAAATTACCATTACCAGTAGAACGTCATTTATAGGATTTAGTTTGGTAGGTAGGTATTTAATTAATTTCGCACTGCAGTATTACAACGGGCTATGTGCGACGGGTCCGGGATCTTCTAAAAGGGAAAGATCCGAGATTAAATTTGGGCCTTGGTCGTCCGATTGGAAGAACATCGGATTAGCAACCGGATGGTTGCGAGCTCGAATATAGCTAAAGACCGTAGTGTAAAAAAGAGGCTGACGCACGTTAAATCCGTCGTGCACTCAAATGTCTTCACCTTGGCGTGGTGTGGAAGTTCGGAGAGTGGGATGCCTGCTCAGGTGCTGCCTCGTCATCTAATTGCGGTTCAAAATTACGTGTTGTCCTCGGTTCTTTCCCTTCGGGGTTTGATCACGAAACGTCGCCAATAGCCTGTTGTGTTGCTCCAGTACGACGTTAATCAAAATTACCAAATACCACATCACTCCCATATAGGGTTCTGGATCTGTCTGTTAAATCTGTCATCGCCTCAAATGACCTCACATTCGCGTGGTGTTGACGTTTGCAGAGTGGGGTGCCTGCTCAGGTGTGATCTCATCATCTAATCGTTGTTCGAAGTTACGTGAAGTTGTCTTCGGATTTTTCCCTTCGAGGGTCGGCCGACCAAAAGGTATAGTGGTTAAGGTGTTAGCTTCTAGATCGGAAGGTTCCTGGTTCGAGTCCGGGTGCGAGCATGGATGTGTGTAAACGTATGGTGTAGAGGCGGCTGGTGCACCTTAAATCTGTCGTGGCCGAAAGTCCTCACGTTGGGTTGGCGTGGAAGTTTGGAGAGTGGGGTGCCAGTTCAGGTGTTGCTTCGTCTTCTGACCGTGGTTCAAAATTACTAGGTGTTGTCCTCGGATCTTTCCCTTAAGGGACTGATCACGGACCGTCGTCAATAGCCCGTTGTGTTGCTATAGTAGGACGTTAACAAAAAATTACCTATTATTTACCCTTCAAGGATCGATCCTGGACCGTCGCCAATATTGCCCGTTGTGTTGCATTAAAAACATTGCCAACCATTTGCCTAAGACCGTCGTGTATGGGGAGTTAGCGCACGTTAAATCTGTCATAGCATTAACTAACATCACATTGGCACGCTGTGGAAGTTTGGAGACACTCTGGTGTTGACCTTGTCATCTGACCGTGGTTCAAAATTACGAGATGTTCACGGATCTCCCAATTCCAGAAGCCCGTGTGTCGCTGCTATGCGATTTTAATTCGACTACCTATGCTCATGGCGCAAGGGCCATATTTAGCCATGCTGCACTAAGCACGACATACAATATCAAGTAATAGACACACAATGAAAATCTTACTGACACAGAAAAGAGAAATACACCCACAGAGGAATGCTTCTGACAGGAATTGAACCTGCACCACCTACAACTCGAAGATTGCTAGCGCAACGGACGTACACACTGAATCACGACGACCCCAATCGAATTGTTTTGTATTTTTTATTTCATTTATATTTATTTTCAATTTACTTTTGATAACTTTAAATGTGACTTTTTGATGGGTAGCAGAAAATATACCAGTCTTCAATGGCAACCATCAGTGAAATGACAAAAGTATTTTTTACATAACACTTGCGTTGGGGTTTTTTTTATACTCTTTTGAAAAATTCCAAAAATTTTCCACCCTGAAAATCAGCAGTAGGGGAGACCGGGTCTAGTTGCCATCGTTTTTTGTTTTATAGTTTTTTTTTCAGTAATGCTTTCAGCTAATATAGCCAATGCTGCTGATAGTGGAACTCCTTGGCTACAAATTAATGAAGAAAACATTAAAAATAGTATAGTTTACTCGTTAAATATTGTTTACGAAAGTGTTCAAACTATACCAACTTACCACTGATGTGGGGTAGGTTGGCATAACGACTGGGGTGGGTAAGTTGGCGTAGCATATTATTGTGATGGGATCTTAGCAATAATGCGAGTTAATCACTTTAAAACTCCTATTTTAATACAAACTAAGGAAAACTAAGAAAACAAAGCAAAAAGAAGAAGGAAATCTTTTACTCTCCATGTCCACCAAAAAAGTAGGGCGATCGTTCACTTGGATTGGTGGCTTTAATTTTCGAAACATTTTGTTGAGGTTGTACCAGATTGTGTCCACGACTTCTGGCCATCTCCAAAGTTTGTGTTTTCACCATTGTAGAAATATAAAATTAATTGCAGTCGATATCCACTATATTTCCTATGCCAACTTGCCCCATGACTTAAATACCAACGTGCCCCACGACTTAAATGCCATTTAGCTCCACCAGGACTTTTGTGACAAGATGACAGGATGACTGCCTCACTCTTCCACATAAGTTTTAATAGCAATTACAGTACATGAATGCAATGCTAATGGCTCACTCTATCCAAAACATCCATTGAAAACACCTAAACATATTCTAGGGCTTCACAAAACACCACAACCTTCAATTGAGAAAAAAAACTGACTTGGCATAAAAACACAAATCCGGTTTTTTTCCCTTTCTCTGGAAGTTTCTATCACACTGAAACTGGAGTGAATGATGCAATATACATGATAAATAGTGCCCATATCACCGCTCTGAAATAACTGGTAAAAAATACACAGTGAATGGCAACTTACCCCTTATGCCAACAAGCCGCGGTCTCTGCAGCAATGTTAAAAGAAATCCAATGTTCTTAATTCCTTTCTTTTTCAGTCATTCTTTTTGATGGAAGATATGCGTGCGTCGGCGAAACCCTTGAGAAGGTAACAGAAGGTCTAATAATGAAAAAGACGTGGAGCAGCAAATGCAGCAGAATGATACATTTTTCTGGAATACGATCGATGTGAAATTGTGTGCAGGGAGAAATCTCGCCCTCAAAATCTCTCCTGAAAAAGCTATTATCATCAGCAGGTCCCATATTTTGTTACGATGTCTTTTTTTAGCACTTCGTAGACAATTCTGTAAAAATAGAAAGTCCTTATGTAATTTCCTGATCACAGATATAAACTAGTTTTTTTATGTAATTTTTTGTCATTTTATTTTTAGGTCAGTTATGAGATTAGAAGAGCTTTTTTGGGCATTTTTCGAGGTTTTTCCTACATGTTTTTGTCCTGGGTTTTTATCAAATTTTTGTTGAAACGTTCTCTAATCGTTAACTCATTGGTGGTTTCAATTTTACTACAAAACGCATTGCAAATGAGTCATTTGTCAACTTCTGGCACCAGACAGTCATTGGCTTCACCCTTCAACGCGAAACAGATCCGTTATGTATTTTTCCATTTGTGGATGAATCATCCACACCGTAAAAAGTCGATGAGAAATAGGAGGAATTTTTCTCTTGGAAAAAAGAAGTATATCACGTTTTACTAGAATCAGATCTTCGAATCGTTAATTGAAATGATGCAGTATTTCCTTAAGCGTGGTCCATATGCCAGATTCTTGGGAAAAAAATCCACGTAAAATATCGAAAAAAATGTTCGAGAATCGATTGTAAAGATTATACCTGGAATTAACTACATTTCTCCTATGTAGTACAATATTTACTTGTCCAAATGGTCATTTCTGAACAGTAGGTGGATTCCCTAACTGTACTCTAGCAACACTGATTGTTCAAACGAGGCACTCAATTTTTTTTTACGTGCGTGTTCATTTATGCAGATACGCATATTATCATACCAACAGAAATTTGAATCGCAGTCTAATTTGGCAGGAGCACTCAGGTTTCCGATACAATTTTTTGGCTAAATTGAAAAACTACGATATCGAACAAATAATTCACTTAAATATTTCTTAAAACATAATTGAAGTCATTACGGAAATTTTTGTCCTAATTTTGGTTAAATATTAAATTTGGGACAAAATTACTAATGGACATTATTGGAAAATTGCTTTTTTTCTTAAACTGAAATTAAAGAAAAACATCAATTAAATTTGGAATTTTTATTAATTTATCCAATTTTGGTACGAAAGATTTGTGTACAACAAAGTTGTTCTATTTCTTTTTCTAATTTTATTATACTTGTATGCAATAAATTAACAGGTATTATCTTCTCTAAAAAACGTTATATCCATTCTCCTCTGTTTGCGAAGCTTCTTGTTTTAGCTCTAGAAGAATATCAACTACTATTTCAGAAGGAATTTTTTGTTTATCGTGGCGATTTATTCGTTTTTATGAATTTTTACTTGATATCAAAGGATATCTTATGTGTTTATGGTTCTATTTAAAAGCCCTCCAGAATGTCTACCTACTGGTTTTGGTGGACTTTACATATCATTTACGTAGCACCTGCTACAAGCAGCTTATCTCCCCTTCATAATGTTTGTGTATGCATGAAACTAAGTTGTAGAATTTTATTGAACTGACTTTTATGACTGGTATTTGTGGAGTGGAATTGTCTATGGAGTTTTTAAACAGTTTATCCCTGTCTTTAAATTTTCCTCCGAAGTAACCTACTGGTAATGAAGTACTTTTCATTATCTGTCGATCGAAAAAAGAACTTTACAACAGTTGTGGGACAATAGTTTTTAAATTTTGGTAGGTACATCAACCTGTTATTGACAGGAGAGGCAAGTTAAAATGATTTTGAACATTAATTACGTATCATCAACATTAAGGAAGGAAAAAAATTGCTGTATTTAAATGCTCGAAGTGCAGTATTACCGTCGTTTTGCTGTCAAATTCAATGGGTTTCGATTTGTCTATGTGTAAATATAATTGCGTTAAAAAATGCTCTCGTACAAATATTTTCCTGCTATTGAATGACTTTATTTTGGGTTCCCAATAAAGTCCTATATCAAATCTATAGTATATATGAAGTATACATTCGGAGTAACGAATCCAAATGAGTAAAGAATTTACGCCATATTGCAAACTATTTGGTTTGAGGTCACATGATTTATAATAAAATCCTTAACTTGTTCGAAAATTGGAGAAGTGGTATCGAAAATAGCTTAACTTCATTTTGTACAAATTAGAACATTCTGTACTTCACGATCAATTAAATTCATTGAGACACCATCTTTCGTCGAAAGTGTGACATATACGACGCGGTTTTTCTTTTATTACCTGTTTAGTCGATGAATTAATATTGTCACCAATCATGTGAATCAAAATTTAATAAGAATATTTCGTCTGTGTCACTTTTTAGACTAGATTTCAAAAAGGCCTTTTTTTGGAATGATGCATGTCTAGAAGAAACTTGAAATTTTGTCAAGGATCACAAGAAAATTTTTATGAAATTAAACACTGAATACAACCGTGCGAAAGTTATTACCGCCAAACACCGCCATTTTTTACTACAAATTATTTTTATTCCTATTTAAATCTTACAAAACAAAAATATATCCAAATCATTTCATTTGTACCTTTAATACTATGGTCAGACTTACGTGTGTTTCCGAAAATATATTAAAATCAATTACTGATAGGACAATAAAGCAATTTCGTTGGTGTACATTGGAAAAACAAAGTAGCAGCACTCTTTCAAACTTGCTATGCGCTCGATAACTTTCAGACAACTAAAACATCCATATCTAATTCCCAATAATCCTACCCGTAAAACGGAAATGAAACTCAGGAATGAAAAAGTAAATTTTGACGTAAATGACCTTCGGATAGTTCAATAATATTGTTGCATGACAAAGCTCATTTTAAAAATCGAACAAATGGATTTTGGTCAAGCAATCGTGTCTCATAAACTATAGTGAAGTGGTGTTGTCAGCCGTTGAGTGGTTCCTTTGTCTCGTGTGTAGTGTTGGAAATTCACAAATGGAGTTTCAGACAATGCCAAGAAAACCTTTTATTAAATCCCTCTGTAAGGTTTTTGACTAGTTATAACATCGTGACATATTGTAAGTGGAGAGGTTTTGTGTAATGTATAGGATGTTTGGGACGGCTCAGAGTTTTTTAGTCTAAAAGGCCCGTGAAAGAATGAAGAGCTAATATTTAGTCCGATAGACAGTAAAGGATGACAGATTATTAGATTACAATACCTGATTTATTAAGAATGAGCTGAGTTTCGTAAAGCCACACGTGCATCTCAAGTGTTGTGAATGCTTAGGCGATCGGAATGGGAAGATACAAACAAGTTGGATCTGTTTGATGCCATGATTAGTTAGGTGGGAGAATTCAAAAAGTTAGTGTAGTGACAAGGTGTATTGGGGCAAATGGCTATTGCAGTGAGACATAGACCAGCGGGTTAAAAGAGAAAAAAAAGGAGGAGTGATTCTGTGGGATTTAAATGGACTTATGTGCTGTGAAAATGATATTTTAGGGTTCTTAGGGATATTTGGGGATTTTTACCTTTTGACTACGGCTATATTATAACTTTCAAGATACAACTTCTGTACCGGCCGTAGTCTAAATTCTTTCTTGGCGCGATTCTTATAACTTTCAAGGTACAGCTGCCGTACTGGCCGTCGTTTAAATTCTTTCTTGGTGCGATCAAGGTACAACTGTTGTACCGGTCGTAGTCTAAAGGTTAATTTTAGTATCACTACGTATACGTTTATGTATGCTTGCATAAAAATAGATTTATTATTTTCAGAGTGTAAAAAATATCTTGCGAATTGGAAGAATAGCTATCAAATTTAAGTCCTTTTAACACACTATTGTTTTGCCTTCTATGCCTTGTGTTCAAGAAGTTATTTACCAGTACAATAACATCCAGCCCTTCTCTCCTAGTAGTGCATTCGTGGTGTTGAATCCCTTGTACAGAGATCCCCAGTTCTGCCTACATTTGAGCACGTCTAGAATGTACTAGGCTGTCAATTTCGCCATCTCTGAAATATAAGGGATCTCCAGCAGCATCTCCAGGTTGACGGGACAATTTTCCGAAGGACAGCACATGGACTCCACCCCAAACAATATATCGGCTTTGTACAACTTACTAATTTTCAGCCTTTCTATATAAATCTGCAACAATAAGGGTACTCTTGATTTGGTATGTTAATAATTTCTTTGTATTTTCATGTTCTTCACACATGCTGTTTCAATCCGATAGAACGCTGACTTCGGAGTGTATAGATTTTTTGGCAGAGCGAATTTTCTGCCGATTTATAATTTAATATATGCTGGTATTTTCGAATAATGACGTCATTGAATTGCACACGTAAACAAGTTTATCGAAATTTGATAGCTCGTACTTTCATCGTTGAAAATCATTTCTGAGCTCTATGAAAACATTTTGTATTAAGGTCAATTTTAACATAGATTGTTTGTATAAAGCTAAGGCTTTGAAATCCAAAGGAATCTCTAAACGTCCTGCATGTTGTTTTGGAAATATTCCGGGAGATCAAATATTTTCCAAGGCTCATCAAAATATCGCTAAGCGCACCAAGAATAAATATCCTTCCACTGGAAATAGGGAAATCTAGGGGGTTGTATTCAGTTTTTGTACGAATATATGGTTTTCAAACAACCCTGATAAAAAATATTTATGTTAGAGAATTATTTATCTAGATAGATTTCATCACTCTCGAATCAATCGCAAAATTTACATTCCGAATATTTTATGCTGTATGAACTTAATTTAAAAAGTTTGTAGATATTTCCTTTTTTTTTAATATTGTTGGATATTATCCTCTCTACACAAGCGCCCTCTATTGGCATGTCAGTAGTGCTGTTGGGTCCCTTTTTAGTTCATTTATTAAGGATTATTATCCGTATTAATAGCCAGCATTAACAGTAGAGCAATACCTCAACATTTTTTTGCAAAACGTGATCGATTTTTATAGTGGTTACATTTATCTTGAATTAGATAAAAAGAAATTTAAATTTTGGTGACCAAGGCCTACGCTATCCCTGTTCAAAGCACGGTGTGATGACTCAGAGATATAAGTGATACATTAAACACTGATAGTGTATTTAAGGTAAAATGAAGAAAATCTAATTTTAACAAATAAATAAATTTTATATTTATTAAACAACTATGAAAACATCTAGGTTATACGTATGTCAATGAAAAAAATACAATCCTAACAATCAGCAAATACCGATAAAATAGAATCAATGGATTTAGTTACAACGCGAGTACTAATTAGAGCACATTACACACTACAGCACATTTTTCTCAAAAGAAATGTAAGAAAGCGAAATTCGAACAGGGGAATAGACTCGAACTAGTCGATGGAATAAAAATTAAATGAAGGTGAGCTCACCGCGGACAAGATGAAAGAATCAACTAAAGCATGGCTTAACAAGGAAATTAGCCATTTTTTCACAGAGCACCAGTTGGCCGGGGTCCGTTTTTTAGCTCTGCATTTAGGAGGAAGTGTATGCTTTCCCCTTTTGTCCAATACCTTTATCACCTCCGATCGGGGTTTTGTTGAGGGACCATAGTTTCTTCCCATTCGTTAATCGAAGATGACCTGCTTGCTCTTGATTAGCTTAAAGTCCAGGGAGGAAGGTGACGTCAGAGCGTCCCTTCGAACTTGTATGTGGAACAATTATTTCCACATTCTGCTGGCGTAATATGATATCCCAAAGAGATAACGCAAAAGTAGCCCTGAAAAGCACTCGTTTTTCCCGATACTTGAATCAAAGTGAATGGATGAGAAAATAATAGATTTACCAAGTTTGCACGCGCATATTTAAATTTAGCACGCTCATACTCAAAACTTATACATATATTATACTTATCATTATTATACATACTATGCTTATGATACTACTGAGTACATAACAGTGCGACATTCCACCTTCAGATGTAATATGCAGATGTAATGATTCGACCCCAATGTACTTTTCAAAAGGTTTTGTCCCCTTCCTTACTTTTGTTCCACAATGATCGATCATGCTTGTACCTTTTTTTGTGTTTTCATGATTGTAGCCAGAAATTCTCCAGGTGTCTCACTATATGTTCAATCCGATTTATCAGTGTGCTATACTTGAAATGTTTTACATTTCTGTATTTTATGCATCCATAACTAGTATTTACTTAATTTGTTTTTAAAACTGTATTTAAGTGTTGTTTTGCATTTAAGTAAATTTTTATTGTTTAATTACTGATTGATTTTAGATGTAATTTTGATGTTAGACTTTATTGTGTTTATTTTCCTTGAGTGTCATGTCATATTTTGAGCGACCGCTCTTCGCATACGAGGTCGCAACCATGAAGGATGGTGTGATATAACAATCACATCAAATATAGTTTTGCCCTAAAAGCAGGGAAACACAACACCAGCGCCCTCTATTGTACGTGATGACTGGCTTGTCTATAGAAAGACGTACTCCCTGGTATTCAAACGTAATATACAGGTGTCTTGTTCGGATGCAAGAAAAGAATTGTTTACGTGATGTCATCTTTAGACTGTCATGTGGGAAAAGAACCACCACTACGACAGCTAATACAAGATACAGTCATAAATATGAATCAAGAGTATCAATACTTTCCCATGGAAGAGTTTTTTAATAGATTGAAGTTACATGCTCCACTACAGAAGTAAAATCAATCGCTAGGTTTTATCAACCCGAAAGTACCAATAAAAATAAGGAAATCAACTTGCGAACACCTAACCTTCTAAGTGGTTTATATTGGATTCGAAAACTGCCCTGTAGTGACCAGCCTCTGGAGCAATAACCTGTTCCAAAAGTTCCAGGCAAGGAACAATTTCATTTGCCTACTTGTATCTTTATTCCCATTGGAGTAATAGTTTTGTTTCAACTAGATATTTCATAATTATCAAAACCTGACCATATTTGGAACGAAATATCTCGGCCAATCCACTGGAAGGGTTAATAGCAAATATTAAAATTTCAAATGAATGGTGCAATTAACGTTTAGCCAAATTGCATTTTAAATCTGTTTTTCTCTGTTATTTAAATGCAATCATTCTGCAACCACAGCCGTTAAATATGAAAACACCGCGCCCTAAGATATAGTGAGAGGTCTCTGTCATCGTAGTTTAGGGAGACAAAAGGTATGAACTGTACACGTGCAAAACGCATCAAGTCGTACCCTTTACAAACAATTGATTTTCTAAAAGAACGCCCTTCAACAAACACATATAATCACACACCCTACCTTATTTCTCCCAGTTCCCTAATATGAACATTGCGTTTTATGATTTTTTTAATGTTTTCAGACTATTGACTTATTGAGATGTAAATGTTACGCATGTGACAAACAAAACTTCGATTTTCTCTGATGTCTAGCTTCAGCAACATCATTTTGAGCCCCCGTTGACTTGCACCATTTTTGAAGTGTATATGTTTTATATTCTAATTTTAAGAAACAATTGCGCCGATTCATAGGTATCTTTTTTATTACATCAAAAAGAACTTTCAACCGAACCTACAAGGAAGGGAGAAGTAAAATTAATGATATAGGAGAATTCAATTGCTGAAAGAGCTTAGGCAAAGTTAGGGGCATACTTAACGTAACCATTTTTTTACCTCAAAACGTGACATTTATTAATTTTAAGGTAATAGTATGAGTATTCAAGAAAATACATATATCTTAATAGTTTTTATTTATTAATGAAAAGAACAGGAATGTGGTTGTGGGTGTGAAAATAAATAATTTATGTGGTCTTATATTTTGTGAAGAAAAAATTTGCTTAAGTATATTTGGTGCTCATATTAGGGCCTTCACACGAAGCAGATCGATCGCTCACACCAGTCGCCTGTGATAGTCGTATAGATTCATTTCCTGCAAACAAACGATTCGAGCGAAAAGAAGCAAAACAAAATTTTTAATCGACCGTGTGTAGTTATTTTTTGTAAAATCGGCATTGTTAAAGATAGATTGAAAATTTAAGCGAATTTGAAAACTGCGGAAAATTTTAAGCTAAATAGTTACTTTACATTTGATTTTCTTTAAATAAATAATTTTTCAATTGTAACTTTTGAATTTTTGGCAATACGAATATGGGCGCGCAATAGACAATGACGTTACGAGTTTTACGTCCTTTGGAATCCTGCCTGCTTTCAGAATGGATGAGCTGTAAATGCTTGCATTATGTTATTTTAACCATAAGAAAAACAAAAACAAAATGTCAAAAGGAAGTATTGGGTACACCTTATCAATAAATTTCGTGTGCAGAAATGTTTATATCATGTTAGCGAACTGGTAGACGATTCGACAAAATTTTTCAATTAGTTCCGGGTGTCAGTAGCTTCTGTTAGAGAACACTTCAGCAGAACACAAATATGAGAGACCACATACCACCTCTAGAAAGGCTGTCGTTAACTTTGAGGTAAGTATTTTGGAAAACATTTACTACAGAATAAAATAGTATTTAATTACCGCCTTTCTAGAGACCGCCAGTTCATTGAATGCTCTTTTGGTATTTTAACTAATAAATGGAGGATTTTCTATTGACCATTGAACGTTAATATTGATTTGCAATTGACATTATAAAAGCATGTGTAATTCTGCATAATTTCATACGAACGAGGGATGGTTATTTGCACGAAGACACCTTAACGCACACCGGTTTGATGGAAAACAATGATAATAATGTTTTTAATGGTTACACTGGACCTGAGCCAACGGCTCTTAGAGATCATTTTCGTCTGTATTTTGTAAGTGAAGGCGATTTGTCATGGCAGTATATGAAAATATAATAAAATAATGCAACAGCTTATTTAAAATATTATCAAGTTACCGTTTTGTCGCTTACTTTTAACTTCTTCGTATTCTTACTATTAGTTTATTAACATAAATCGATGCTAAATTATTGTAATAAAAAATAAAGAACTTATTAAACATATTTTTCTTTTGTTCATCAAATTCTTGTATTTCTTCGCCATGAATAATCACCATCACCGCTCTCCATGCGTTTTCTTTCTTTTTTTTTTCGCATAATCTTCGTGAGTTTTGTCCTACAATGGAGGCTTCATTTGCACAGCAGTAATAACTTATCCATATCTGATCTTTCCATTGCTAGAAAAATATAAGACGAAAGAAACAAGGAAAACAAATTCAGAACGGCAGGTGATCAAGAATCGATCTAGGAATCAAGGATCGACAGATGATAGTCTCTCTCGTGTGAATGACGCAATACCTCGCAATGTAACATCTGTCTTCTTCAAACAAAAAAAGTCGCCGACGACTGAACTTAATTGGTGACTATTTCTTAATCTCTCGAATTGCTCCTTTGGTTTCTATGTAAGTTCAGTTGCCTTTAGACCGGTGTGAGCGATCGAACTCCTTCGTGTGAAGACGCTCTTAGGGAACTAGGAGAAAGAAGATAGAGTGTGTGAATATGTGTTTGTTGAAGGGCGTTCTTTTAGAATATCAATTGTTTGTAAAGGGTACGACTTGATTGACTTTCCATTACTAGAAAAATGTAAGACAAAGAAACAAGGAAAACACAAATTCGAAGAACGACAGCTGCTATTGCTGGGAATCAAAAATCGACAGAAGATAGTCTCTCCCGTGTGAATGACGCAATACCTCGCAATGTAACATCATACTCAAAGACTACTCAGACCGGGTCTGATGGTGACAAAACTTACATAGAAACCATAGGAGCACTTTACGCGAGAAAACTGGCAGGAGACCGGTAAGAGAGACCAAAAAATAGTCGCCAAGGAAGTTCAGTAGTCGACGACTTTTTTTGTTTGAAGGAGCCTGATGTTACATTGCGAGGTGTTACGTCATTCACACGAGAGAGACTATCATCTATCGATTCTTGATTCCTAGATCGATTCTTGATCAAATGCCGTTCTGAATTTGTTTTCCCTGTTTCTTAGTCTTATATTTTTCTTGTTTTGGAAAGTTTAGATAGTGATAAGTTAATTACTGCTTTGCAAATGTAGCCTGCATTGTGGTACAAAACTCACGAAGATTATGCGAACAAAATAAAAAAAGAAAACGCATGAAGAGCGGTGATGGTGTTTATTTATGGCGAAGAAATGCAAGAATGTGATAAACAAAAGAAAAGTATGCTTAATAAGTTCTTTATTTTTTTATTACAATAATTTAGCATTAATTTATGTTGACAAACTATAGTAAGAATACGAGGTATAAAAAAGTAAATGACAAAACGATAGCATGATAATATTTTAAATAAGTTGCATTAATTTCTTATAGTAATTTAACATCAATTTATGTTAATAAACTAATAGTAAGAATACGAAGAAGTAAAAAGTAAGCGACAAAACGGTAACTTGATAATGTTTTAAATATGCTGTTGCATTATTTTATTATATTTTCCTATACTGCCATGGCAAATCACTTTCATTTACAAAATACAGACGGAAATGATCTCCAAGAGCCGTTGGCTCAGGTCCAGTGTAACCATTAGAAACACTATTATCATCGTTTTGCATCAAACCGGTGTGCGTTAAGGTGTCTTCGTGCGAATAACCATCCCTCGTTCGTATGAAATTATGCAGAATTACACATGCTTTTATTATGTCAATTGCAAATCAATATTAACGTTCAAGAATCCTCCATTTATTAGTTAAAATTCTAAAAGAGCATTCAATGAACTGGCGGTCTCTAGAAACGCGGTAATTAAATATTCTTTTATTCTGTAGTAAAATTTTTGCCACCATACTGACCTCAATCTTAATTACAGCCTTTCTCGTGGTGGTATGTTATCTCTCAAACTTATGTTCTGCTTCTTAGGCTACGTTCACATGAGGCGCGTCAAAATCGCTTTTGATGAGGCTATCAGGGTCCCGCTCTTCAAGGTTGCAAAGATGGATACTTGAATTAGAGGAATAAATAAACATAATTTAATGGCAGGACCTCGCTAGCCTCGCCATACGCGCGTTGAAACGCCTCATGTTAACGCGGCCTTAAGGTATCCTGCTGAAGTGCTCTCTAAAAGAAGCTACTGACACATGGAACTAATTGAAAAATTTAGTCGAGTCGTCTACCAGTTCGCTAACATGATATAAACATTTCTGCATACGAAATTTATTGATAGGGTGTACCCATTACTTTCTTTTAACATTTTTCTTGTTTTTCTTATGATTAAAATACCATAATGCAAGCATTTCCAACTCATCCATTCTGAAAGCAGGCAGGATTCCAAAGGATGTAAAAGTCGTGACGTCATTGTCTATTGCGCGCCCATATTCGTATTGCCAAAAATTCAGAAGTTACAATTGAAAAATTATTTATTTAAAAAAAATCAAATGTAAAGTAACTATCTAGCTTAAAATTTTCCGCAGTTTTCAAATTCGCTTAAATTTTTAATCTATCTTTAACGAGGCCGATTTTACAAAAAAGAACTAAACAAAGCCGATTAAAAATTTTGTTTTGCTTCATTTCGCTCGAATCGTTTGTTTGCAGTAAATGAATCTATACGACTGACCAGTGTGAGCGATCGATCTCCTTCGTGTGAAGGCGTTTAAAAGGTTAGAAGAAAGAAAGAATCGTGCCAGTTATATCTATAGCCATAGTCAAAAGGTTTAAAATAATAGCAAAGTATCTTCTCTGTCCGTAACTAGAAGTAATTTTTTCAGTTTCTTAGACACAAAATCAATCGGGTAAACACAAAAAATGAAACACTGAAGTCGAAGATCCCGCCAAGAAATGAAATTTAAAAAATTGAAAGCGTGAGATTATCATAATCTAGCAACCAAGGATTCCGATTTTTTCTTTCACGGTTGCCACGTCTTGACGCCAGAAATCGTACTCAAAATTGACTTCTCTCTGGGAAAATATTCCCCCCAAATTAAAATCGAAAATTATTTTTTTCCGTACGCCAGTACGTAATTAATAAAAAGGAACTAATTTTTTGTTGGCCAAAAATTTTCAAAATCGCCCAAATATTGCAAATGGGAGGTCATGAGACATTTTGCTTAAAAAGATCATATCAGTCGCCAAGGTTGAAAAATAGTAGGAAAATTAGCTTGTGGCAGTCAGTCCTTTACGCTCGAACACTGTATACTCAACTGAATGTGAAGAGGGTAGCATTGTGGAACAGCAGGTTGTCCTTATTGATAAATCGTCTATTATTTGAAAAATGCACCGAACGCTGTGACAAGGTGTTAGCTGCAATGGGTCAGTGAAGCTACACATGCACATCACGAAAGCTCTGGTAGACACAGAGGGAGAACTGGAAGAAGATGTGCTGTCCGCTGGGTCTAGGGAATTAAGGAACAGTAAAACTTCGATTAACCGTCAGGGTCTAAACCGGGACTATAACGGTTAATCGAATAGACGGATAACAGAAAACTTTAAACTACAATCCAACCCCATCTATTGCATACGAATGAATGATAAAAAAACGCGCGTTTATGAACTGGAAAAACACTACGTACATGTATTTTATTTTACAGAAACAAACAATGCACAATTTACACTAAGTACAGTATCTCTACTATTGTAAAAGGAAGTGTTTGTTTGTCTGTTTCGCGGCCGCAAAATCCTGACGATCTATGGCACTTACATCAATGAGATTTGGCATACAGGTAGTCCGAATATTTTGCAATTTTTGGGTAGCGGCGAATTTTATAATTCAATCGAGAAAATTTTTAAATGAATTTAATAGTTTTATTCTCCAACGGGTTCTTCATCGCGTTTCTACCCGAGGGAGAAGAAACACCGGAAATTAGACTTTTCTACCCGCGTGACCTTGCTAAAAGGCTTTGGAATCATGCCAAGTTTTTTTCATCGCGGTAGATTCTAAATTTATATTTTCCGTTTCCGCTTTAATTTTGCGCAGAGGAATGATTTTCCAGCAGGATAAAAAAAAAAGTTTCAACTTTAGTTATGTTGTTCTTTTTTCTATCTCCTAGACTGTTAAAGATGGAGTAAAAATTTCAACGGATTTGAAATCTGCGTAAAAAATTTTAGTTGAGATCGATACTTAAAAATATGATTTTCTTTAAATAAATAATTTTTAAATTGAATAGATCTATTATATTTTCGCAAGAGATTGTGACGTCACGTGAAACAGATTGCATCTTCTGCTCTTCGCGGTAAAAAAAAAAAAAAGGAACAGATTACATTTCCTGTCCTATTCCATTTCAGGGAATGAGAGCAAAAACAAAAACAAAATATTTTGACTGGGATTGTTAATTCTTTTTCGTAAAATCGGAATCGCTAAAGATAGATTAAAAATTTCAACGGATTTGAAATCTGCGGAAAATTTTACAACAGATTAATAACTCACACCACGGGCAACGCCGGGCTAGCCACGCACTGGCTAGTAGTACATATTATTACATGTACTACTTGAGATCTATAGACGTGCATACATATTCAAATTTTAAAGTCTGTCATTTTCATTTGTTTCTTCGAGGCTCGTGCTTTCTGATTGGCAAATGTTCCGTAATAACGGACTGACTGTTAACAGAAACTGATGGTTAAAAGCGTGACGTTTAGTCAAAGTTTCATTGTATTGTTTGTACCTACTCATAACAAAGACGTCGCTGCAAATTTCGACAGCAGCGCCATGGAATGTGCAGAGATGCCAAAGCCAGATGTTTCAACATCAATTTGTTAATTCTGTCGATAAAGCATTTTACTGATGGATATAACATTAACGATTCGATAAAGCAAATTTCTATCGATTAAGCGTTTGCAATAATACTGCAGGGACAAAAGTTTAAAATTTGAGAAACCTACTTTCCAAATTTCATTTCGCTTTTCTCGGCAAAGACGAAAGAAAGTTTGCAAAGTAATGCTCTAACATTTTCAGACGTGAGTTAAAACTGTTAGGCAAAGTAGTGAAATCTGTGGAATTCTCTTTGTCAGTCAATTATACAGTCTAGTCTGCTTGTCAGGTGATATTTATGCAGCACCAGATCCCTCTGAAGCTCTTCCCTTTATCTAAAACATTTGCATTTCCCATGAGACTTAGGAAATAATGAGAAAACTTCCAACTCCTTCACTAAAATTCAGTTCACTGAATGATTACCTGGTTACGAATTGTTTCGTTCCAAAATAAAGAGTATTAATGGATTAACATTGTTATGTTTATCCATTAATACGCTTATTAACATTTAAATTGACGAAAATATTTTTGATTGATATTTATTATGCGTGTATGGCTTGTCAAAATATCTGCTGCATTCTCAAATGTTTTTCTTGGTTTACTTTCAATCATTATTGTAACCTCCGGCAAATAATTTGCAAAGTTGCTTAGCTTCATTTTTTTTTTTACTCTAACTATTTACTAGATTTTGGAATGCAGTTTTCGAGCACGAGTCACCGTTCCTTGATATTTTTGCCCAGTACATGTGAAAGGTTCTTTCTGGTACGATTTCTCTCTTTTTCTCAGTTTAAAATGTTATTTTTATCGTATTTATACTAATTTTAATATTGGGGCTCGATGTTTAGTCTGTCTAGTCACTAAATTGAGCTAGTGGATTTTTATTCTTTAGAATGCAGCGCGAAAACGGGTTTTTACGAACTTTTTAGTTTGGAAGAAAGTCGTGCTGATCAACTAATCAGCCTATTTTGTTAGTCTTAAATCTAAAGCTATAAACTCAACATTATTGCCAAGCAGTATGCGGTGAGTCAAAATGTGCAAATTATCTCTAATATTATAAAAGGAAGTGTTTGTTTGTTTTCTGCTCGCAAAATCCTGTCGAATCAAGGGCACTTAAAGTAATGGGGTTTAGCACACAGATAGTTCAAATTTTTTTCAATTTTGGGTGGCGGCGATTTTAAAATTCAATCTAGAACATTTGAAAATGAATTTTATAAAATTTAGTTATTATTGAATGCACAACAGCTCAGAAGATCACAGATTCTAAATTTATTATTTCCGTTTTCATTTTGCGCGGAGGAATAATTTTTCAGCAGACGATAAAATACAAACTTTTAACTGGAGGTTTTTTTTATATCTCCTAGACAGTTAAAGATAGAGTAAAAATTTCAAGGGATTTGAAATCTGCAGAAAATTTCTCATTAGATCGATACCTAAAAATATGATTTTCTTTAAATAAATAAACATTTTTAATTGAATATCTTTTATATTTTTGCAAGAGAATGTGACGTCACGCCAACATTCGTGTTCCAAAAATAAACAGATTACATTTCCTGTTCTCTTACGATTTCAACGAGGCAAAGCAAAAAAAAAAAAACCTTTTTGACTGGCATTGATTAGTTCTTTTTTGTAAAATCGGGATCGTTAAAGACAGATTGAAAATTTCAACGGATTTGAAATATGCGCAAAATTTGACACCAGATATATTCCTTATACGTTTGCTTTTCTTTTAATAAATAATATTTCAATTAAATGCTTATATTTTCGCAAGAGATTGTGACCTCACGCCGATTTCCCATTTGGTTTGCGAAGCAAACAACACCACGGGTAAATCCGTTATGGCTGTTTTCCAATTTACGAAGCAAGCCATAGTTCATAAGATTCCTAATTTCTTCCTAATTTGCTTCGCAAACCAAATGGGAATTCGTAGCATAAAGATATAAATTCTCATGGTTGATCCAAATCCACATGTAGGAATTGTGTATTATTTACTTGTGTTATTCGTCGGTAGCTGTATTAGTTTTGTCCATTGTAAAATTGTCCTTTTGTGGATGAAATAGTTAATATATTGGTTACATTCATTTATTAATCTCAATTTTTAACACTTAAATAAAAACAAAAATAATTTCACATCTTTATTTTTAATCCTTATTATATCTTTAAATCTTATTTTTAAGATCTTTGTCTATTCTTGAAATGATAGCCAATTTATTATATATATTTTTATTTATGAGTAGGCTGACCATATTGCTTAGAGAAAAAAAAAAGGGACATTAAGGTAGCTAATTCGGGGCGAGTTATGTAATATTCCGTATTCACGAACACGAAAGACGATAGAGTCTTCTGGAGATCGTCATTAAAACTGCAAACTCGTTGCTTTGGTATTTCAAGAATAGACCCAAAGCTTTAAAAAATAAGGCTAAAAAAACATATTGTATTTTCTCTAAATTAATCACTGGAGATATTGATACACATTCTCCAATAACGCCAAACACAGGCACAAAATCAAAGATAGAACGGGAAGACCGACCGATAGACTAACGCAACCAAATTCAATCATTAAATTAATGTAAGTATTCGCAGCTTGCATAGTTTCATGCAAATACATTCATCCGTTTGGAGAGCACGGGCACGCACAGACAACAAACTCCCAAGAAATGGATTTTGAAGGACCCAAAACGGTTAGAAAACTTAATATGGGTCGAATGTACACACAATCCATTTTTATTTATGCAGATTGATCTTCCTTTTTGGAAAAAGATAGCTGGCGATATCTACTATAGCGTCGAGAGAGCAGATATACATTGCTGTTTGTAAAAAATGCAACACCATGAAGGAATCATCCGAACGAAATGAAATTTGCAGCAAATGTCAATTATAGGATGTTATGCCAAGTGGTGAAGTTTCAGAGCCACCACGTATGCGTGGTGTGAGCAGCGCCCTCTGAACTGATGCTAAAAGCGTATAAATAGAGGGATGTAGAGGGAAGTTTAAAATAGTGCATGGTTATTTTTTAGTGGCGAACGTTTAATGAGACCTAAGTATGCCTCCACGACGAAATAGGGTGAAATTTCAACAACTTACGGAGTTTGAACGGAGGAGAATCATCGGCCTTCGTGAAGGAGAATTTTCCTATCGCGCAATAGTAGCTCGTGTGCAGCGGAACAGTTCCACAGTGATGCGAGTTTAGAAGCAGTGGACCGACGAGCACCGGACAACACGAAAAACTGGAAGTGGACGATGGAAGGTAGCAAGGACGCGCAATGATAGACAACTGGTCCACATGGCGGTGAATGACCGTACAGCTTCCTCAAGGCAGTTGGCAGCACTTTGGTCTACTGCTACAGGTGTAATAATGTAGACTTCGTCAATTCGCCGACGTCTGCTGCACTGTGGACTCCGTGCAAGGATTATTTTATACAGGATCCCTCTCACGCCAAACCATGAGCACAGAGCCTGGCGGGCTGATTGGCAACAAGTTGTCTTTTCTGGCGAATCCCGCTTGAATTTGTGGAACCATGATGGCCGCATTCGTGTTAGACGCTATGCCGGTGAACGCTGCCTTCCAGAGTGCGTTATCGAACGTCATAGGGGCCGAACACCCGAAGTTATGGTCTGGGGTGCGATTTCGTATCATGGACGATCTCAGCTGCGACGAATTGAGGGTAATCTGAATAGCAACAGGTACGTCCGTGAAGTGCTAGAGCCCGAAGTCGTTCCCTTCCTTCAAGGCATCCCTGGAGCTATCTTTCAACAGGATAATGCACGCCCACATGTTGCAAGGAATGTTCGAGACTTCTTTTCAGCCCAACACATGCAACTTCTTCCTTGGCCTGCTTATTCGCCGGGTATGTCGCCTATTGAGCACGTGTGGTATTTGGTTGGACGACGTCTCGCTCGTGATCCGCGTCCTACAGCTTGAAAAGACGAACTTTGGGTGCGGATACAAACAATGAATAATTCTCTTTTTCAAGCAGACATTCAACATCTGTTTCACTCCATGCCACGTCGTATATCAACACTTATTGCAGCGCGTGGTGGCTACACCAAATACTGATTTCGGACACTGAATATTATTTTTTTGCTTTGAAAATGTATTCATTTATTTGTACTAATACAAGCCGTTTGTGTATTAAATTTCATTTAATTCTGATGACTCCTTCATGGTGTTGCATTTTTTACAATCAGAATGTATATACCAACTGTTCCTGGTGCTTGGCAATCACATGAAAGTCACGCCTGTTTAAGAGTATTGACAACATCTATCAGAGATAGGCCCGGCGTGAACAATAACAATGAAAGTGATTGCAGTGTAAACAAACCCGATGGAAGGTGAAGATTTTACTTCTGTTCAACTGCTCTTGCTTGATACAAATGGGCGTTACCATAAAATGCAGTTTATCGTCGTTTTGGCAATGTGTGAAGTTCATATTTGAGGGGCAATATACCATAATCGCAATCTGCTGCTCATAAATTGCCTGTAAACCCTCTAATACAACCCCACTAAATGGCAAGTGACGTTAGTTACACGTCCTGTTTAGTAATCCCTGAAACTATTCGGATCGCATTGAATCTTCCTTCCCTGTACTGTAATAGATTGCCGTCGGATACTTCATACTAAGACACTGCTATGCTTGATGAAGACATCGTATGATCCTGGTCATACAGATCGATAATAGAGCGTAATATTCACTGGAACGGTTCTACGCGAATCGTGTCAGTCGCAATTGAACTATAAATAAGGATTGGATTTAGTTTTCCTTGATAGAGAGTGAGTTGGTCCCTTTAAACAATACTTTCCTGTAATTAACGTAACAAACGAAACTAACAAAACACTTGATGAAGAATATCTATATATATAATTCTCTTACGTGGATCACGAAAAAGACGTTATTTGTAATCGCGTTTTGGAAACACTGTACGATTGTTTGTTTATCGCGAAGTCTCGCGCATTGATTGAATTTATAGCGTTATCAGATGAAATTTTATTTAAAAAAAAAAAGGAAATTTTAATGAGCTGTTGCAGTTAGTTTATAATAGAAATCAAAGAAAGCGGAGGATCTTTTCAGGGCCATTTAAAAAACGGTCCTTTTCAGGGCCAACAATTATAGTTCAACAAGACGCTTGCACTACAACTTTCGGCAACAGACTCAATGAAAAAGTGTGGGTCGTTTGAGTGCTGGGAAAATGTACACACAAACAACATGCTGGGTATTTAATTTCCAAAGCAACGCTCACATTTCGAGTCAAAATTTGCACAAAGTTTTCATTTGAATTCTGATTTTAGAGATACTGTATATATTTTTTCTGCAATACAGCAAATTTAGATTTGAAAAACATTTTTTTGGTAACATATTTTGTAAACAATCCCTTCTGCAGGACACATGTTTTTATTGAGGCGAGCGAAGCGAGCATAGGTTCGCGCAGCGAACCAATGAGGATTGCGAAGCAATCCTCCGGGGATTGGCGAGCGTTAGCGAGCAGGGGGCAGGCCCCCTAGTAATTTATAAAGTATATAATTGTTTTCACTTCTTTCAATGAAATAATTGATTGTTCAATTTATTGATGTTGTTGTTAAATATTTATATTAAAAACATTTTTGGTTGTTTCATGTTAATGACTTAAAGGTTTTTTTTATTAAGGTAATGGATAGAGTCTAATGTTAATTTTTTCACTAGAAACGCTAAAAATGACAAAAAGTGTGTCTCTTGTTTGCAGCATGTCATATAGCTATCACTCACTTGCTCTATTAAGAATGCTTTAACCAAACTTTAATTTAAAGAATTACAGAGAAGAGACGCGAGTCGCGGTAGCTCAGTCAGTAGAGCGTCGGGTTCGCATCGAAAGGATTGTGGGCTCCTCAATGGAGCCTGCAATTCTGATGGTTGCGAGATCGGCGCTTAGACCTGGCTAAAGACCGTCATGTTCGCTAATGGTGGCTGGGGCGTGGTCACCAAGTCCCCCATGTTCCCATACCAAATCAATACCTATGGGGGTACCTGATCAGGGTGTTATCGGCCTCTGATTGGGGTCTAAATTACGATATGTGTGAGTGAATGGATGCGTGAAAATGACCTTCCTGTAAAACGGATGTGTCATGCATGAAGAAGTCCAGCCCTCCGGGTCATATATGGCCCGCACTACAACAACAACAACAGGGAAGAGACATTTATCTGGTCCACAAGAAAAAAGTATAGCATACGAAATCACACGAATTGTTCCATGATAATCCATTATTCCTTCGGTCATCTTTCAAGTGGTTATTCTTTCCTCTTTGTTATTTCTAAATACAGTGAGCCGAAACAGAAGCTGTAACAGATGGGCGTAGCTGCTTAACCGCATTTAGTTTAATTTCCATCCCTTGCATCATGAGAAATTGAATACAGTAACAAATTATCTGAGAAAGTGGAATTATTTTCTTAATTTACCTTCCATTATAATTTCTTTACGTTCCTATGAGAAAAATGAATTGCCATGAAAAGAATAATATTTCTCCATTACTTTTATACCAATATATCTAGCACTTTTACTTAGCTAAAGCTAATTGATTAGTTACTATGATTTATATATATTTTAGCTGAGGGAAATGATATGGCCACCAGTTAATCATCCAAAAATCTATGAATGAAAACAGTCTGTTCATTTTTGCCATTCGTCACTTCTCTTTGCGAAACTTGCAGGTGCAACTGTATTGATTTTAGAACTCATATTTTAAGTACCAATTGACAGTCAATTAGAACTTGTCTGTTACCTCTGGGTTTTCCAATAGATAAAATAATCCCAGGCTAAAATACAGAACTCTTTTATAATATTTTAGGTTGTGAGTATTTTTTTATACACTGTCGTGTAAAACATAAGGAGCATCACTATTTTCAAAGATTATGAAGTTAAAATTAAACCAAACAGCCTATGGCAATTTGCATAACCCAGAATATTCAGTAGAAAACTGGTGCGTATTCAAATTTTGAAATCGTAGTGTCAAAGGTTCTGACAAAGGAATGTATTCTGCTACAGCAGAAACTCATCCGCAACCTCATTCTCAGTTTGTAAACGCGTGCAAAGCCTCAATCAGATCAGTATTCAGGGTGGTCATACAGCCTTCAAGGACCTCTCCTCTTTTTATTTATATTATTTTGGCAGTTCTGCCGTCAGTCGCATGGCATCCAGTGCATTGTCAACACTTCAATTCAGTCTTTTTTTACTGTTCGCTTCAATTCTTGTTATACTTTTGTTTTCATTCATCGGTTTTTCGATAACATCCGATGTACCTTTTATATAATTTTCCAACATCCAGGTCATTTCATTGCCAAAAACAGCAGTTGAAACCTGAGTGGGAAAATGTTATAAAAGGTTCCTTGAGTTTTGCACGCCACAGTGTAATAATCTAAGAAGTATGAAATTGGAAACGTATTTTTTTTTTGATTGGTTAAGTGAGCATTACGAAACCTGGTGAAGATAGGTTGGTTTCAGAACTATTTGGCTTCGGGTTTTTTTTGTACGCTCTAATCTTCTTTATTTTACTTAATTTCCATTTTTCGAACCATTCATTCCTCAGCAAATTTCCTTTCGTGATTGATCTGTGATAGTCACCTGTTTCAATACATGAAAAGTTATGAAAGCGGACAAGCTGTCTGGAGTTAGAGCAGCTGCAACTGCTCTGTATAAAATTATCATATGTTGTATTTATCATGCATATAATTTCTAAGTTCGATCGTCAAGGAATAAAAACATGAAATAGGCAAGTTGTTTTCAACGAAGCCGAAAGGAAAAAGAATAAATGCAAAAAAAAATATTTAAAAGTAAAGTAGATTTTAAGTACAAAATTAATCTCGGAAAAATGTATAGTTTGACATGAAATAGTAAGTTGTAAACTGTCAGAACCAATTACCAATAAATAATTTGACTGTTTTAGTCGTTGTATTAATTGGTAATTGGTTCTGACACTTTACATTCCTTAACGCCTGGTATTGATCGTCTGTTTTTGTCAGAGTTGGTTTTATATTCATTTCGGTGAACCACTACTTCAGTTCAGTTCACAGTTGCGTTTTTACATATTAAGTATCACTTCACAGCAGAGACTTCACAGCAGAGATTCCAACACAGAAACTTCACACAGAGACTTCACTACATATCGATATCGCATCCCTAATATAAACTAGGAATCGATTCTTTAGCATTTTTACTGTCGAAGAGATGCAATCGTATTCGAAAGACAAGTGACATCCCATTCGAAAAACGTACAAGAAGCTAATTCCACCGCAGAAATACTACCACCTACATTTAGCTTGACAGAAAGTCTATTATAGCGACGTGATGAAATTGCATTCTATTTCATAGCAAATTTTTTATGACACTAAAATGGAAACGGAGTTAAATTTGTTTTTTATGTTTGACACTAATTGAGCTTCCTAAAAAGTGTTACGAGTTCCTACTACTGGAAAACATTATTTTAAGTCACTTCAGCACAGACCATCTGGAAAACCCCAAGGCTGGAATGATTTCCAGAAGTGACTTTGCGGGATTACCAAAACTCCAGAATACGAAATCTTCAACCACCAGTCTCTTCACAAAAATATTATTTAATTTTGAAAAAATTAACAGATATGTTCAATTAAGGTGAGTTGAAGGCTGCGCTGGATTGATTCCTGCTAGGTGCATTTCCCAGGGTGTATTTCTCTCTTCTGTTTCAGTAAAAACTTTCATAGTGCGTGTTTGTCTATTACTTGATATTACTTGCGAATCGCGCAACATGACTAAATATTTTCCTTGCGCTCTAAAAAAAAAAACTAACCCAATAGTTTGAGAAGGACTAACAAACTTTCTTCACGGTTAGAATTTGCTTCGAGGAAATTCAATATTTTCCCCTCCCTCTTTAAAGTATTCACAAAACCATTTCCGCCCTCTAACCTTGCAGAAAACCTTCTCTTCGTATCAAACCATCGAATAGAATCATACAGTGTGAACAACTCTACAAATTAGTCTTAATGAATGGATTTGAACAAACAAAAAAATTAGAGGAACAAAATAAAAACCAATATTAATCATGTACCGTAATATAGGGTTACTTTGGTCCACCGGAGGTATCTGCTCTAAAAATGGGGAAACTTTTTTGATGTCGTCACAATGATGATGTTTTTTAATTGGGGTGGTTTTGTTTCTAATCATAGAGTAACTCTCTGAGAACATGGACTATAACTTCTAAGTGAGGGAGAAGCTTATTTCCTTGTTATCCAACGTTGTGAAATTCGTGCTACAGTAAACAGTGATTTGTTAGTTTGAAAAATTGTGACCTGCACTCAAGTGGGAGCAACCAATCGAAGTAAGTGTCATATTATATTAAAATACTATTGGAGAGTAAAAACTCATGAATAGATTTTGTTTTTCATCTGTTTTTGTTGTGTTTATTATAATTTGTTCACCTTGGGGTAACATTGTACCGAAAATGGGGTGTCTTTACACCACAACAAATGTTGGAGCACTACACAAATTGCAAAAGGAAACATTTCATTGAAACTGACACCTGTGAGTAAAACTACAAGTCAGTTCGTTGTCGTGAGGTACGATGGCGAAATATATCCGGGGAAGATTATTAGGCTGGGATGAAGGAACTGCCGAGATCAGAGCCATGGCGAGCAGCCTCAAAAGCTGGAAGTGGTCTTCCAAACCAGACGCCATCTCCTACGATTGGAATGATGTTCTTGGATCCATTAATCCTCCGATCATCTCTAAGAGAGGTTATATTATGGTCCCTGAACCCCAAGAAGTGATGGAGTTTGCCTGAGTGTCGTAGAACATCTGAAACCCGACTAATTTTTTAATTTACCTACGTTACTACTTGTTTTATTTTATTATTTTTCACTGTGTTAGCTGACCAATGTAAAATCTTGATTGTTCTTTCTTTTTCTTTTTTTTTTTCATAATTTTTAAACAATTTAAACGTGCGTTGAGAGAGGTTTTTTTTTATTGTTGTTGTTGTGTCTATGCATACAGTACTAGTGCAAAAGTTTAGAGTCCTCCAAAAGCCTTGATGACAAGATCTGCAAGTTCTGGAGCTCGATGGCTATGGAGGATGGGATGGAGTGAAATAAAATAGCTCCCGCGGACCAACAGGCAGAAGTCCAACCTTTCCGGAGGCAATGGCACCCCTCTTCTATGAATAGTGCAATTTTTTTTTTATTAAAGTTACAATTTGTCGAACCTGACTGACTAAAAATTTTTCTGAAATCTGTGATGCAATTTTAATTGTATATTGGGCATTCATTATTCAAAGTAGCCAGTACTATGTAAAAAGCAAGGATTTCTTAAACTGTTAAGATTTCTTTAGATGCAAAGTCTCCCAAACCACAGGGAGACATTTCTCCAAAGGTCATTAAAATGAAAAATACAAAGGGCGTTCCATAAAAACTGAGAGTAAAATCATAAAAAATCAAAAAAATATTTACAGAAAAAATTACATAATTCTTTTTTAAATACCTTCCCTCAGATGATATGCAACAGTCCCATCATGCAATCCACTTTTCAAAACAAGTAGAGAAGCCTTTTTCTGGAAGCTGCTTAAAAGAACCCTGCACTGCTGAAATAACTTCAGAATCTGTATTAAATTTTCCACCACGGAGCTTCTCCTTCAACGTCGGAAACAGCCAGAAATCGCATGGTGCGAAATCTAGACTGTAAGGGGCATGTGGTATGATTTTAATATTGTATTTACAAGTACATTGCTGAACAGAAGTAGCGACATGCGTGCGAGCATTATCGTGATGTTATGTCCAATTCCCTACCAGTTCATGTCGCTTTCTCGCTATGTGTTGTCACAAAATTTTCAAAACTGAAACATAATATTCACCATTCACAGTAGTTTTTGGAGGCACAGCATGCTGATAGATTACACCTTTATGATCAAAGAAAATAATCATCATGACCTTTCAGCAGATTTGGTTTATCGGATTTTTTTCGAGTGCGGAGAATCAGTGTGTTTCCAAACACTTAGTTGCGGACTTGGTAAGTGGATCAAAATGATGCACCCAAGTTTCAGCATCTGTTGTTACAGTCTTTTAGGAAACTGTATCATTTTGAAGAATCTGTATATACTCACCACATTGGTGAATTCTTGTTTGCATTTGTTCTTTAGTAAGGTGATGAGGGACCCATTTGAAACAAACAGGGCAAAGCTGTAAATTGTTTCGTAAAATACGAAATATCGACGTTTTCGAAATGTTAGTTGATGCCGCTATCTCTTGGCATGTCATTCGCCGATTTTCTTGTAAGATTGCCCACACAGTGTTAACATTTCTATCAATTACAACACTTTCTGGTCGGCCAGGATTAGGAGCCAGTTCTGCAGACAAGCGTCCTTTTTTAAAATCACCATGCCATCTAAAAATCGTAGACTCACCAAAACATTTGTTTTTGTAAGCTTCTTTTATTAGCTTAACTGTTTCTGAAGCCGTTTTACACAAACGATAGCAAAATTTTATGGCAGAACGTATTTCGTTTTTTATCTTTGAATCCACTCAACTCCATTTGGGTAGGGCAAATACACAGTCCAGTCACATTAATATGAACACCACCTACTTTCGAAGTCAACGTGAAATAACCAATCACAAAAGGCAGGTGGCAGCACATTGCAGTGGAGTGTATATAAAGGATGTCCTAGGGCATCGGAAAGCATTACCTATCATCACATCATTCCCGTTTAGTATCTCATACAGAACGGACGCATCTGAACCAGCTCTCCCGATTAGAAGAAAAAACAGTCTTTTTCAAGACTTAAATCACGAGAAATCTGAAATCAACTCGACTATGCCAATGGAGGCATCTACACCACATCCTGACGAACTCAACGACCAAGAACGGGAGGAATTAGAAAGAATCATCGCTGCACTTTCGCCTGAAGATGTCTGCCGCAAGAAGGAAGAAATCCTCGGGGAACTTGATAAAGCAAGAAGTGCAGCGGATTTCGCCATCACCACCAGCCGGAAAGTGGACGTTTCCAACTACATGATAAAACTCCTCCAGAACAACCTGCAGAAAACCAGGATGGAACTTACTAAGCTAAAAGGTCAGTGGAAGATTTTATCTTTGTTTGACTGCCCTGAGCATTGCCCCAAGCACACGAAGAAACCGAAAAAATCAACCAAAAAACGCCCAATTATCGACGAAACGGAATTCCAAACACCACCTAAGAGGTTAATTGCCAAACCTAAACCTACTACTCCGGAACCAGAAATCTTAACCTGCAACAACTTTGAAGCGCTTGTAGAAAATCCTGAAGAAACCATTCCTGAACCCAAATTACCGCCCATCCATGTGCGCACCCAACTTAAACATACCGAATTCTTCAAGTAACTTGTAGATAAATTAAACATCTCCCCCACCTGCAAGATTGCAGGCCAATTCATCAAAATTTTCCTTAAATCTAAAGCTGATTACGATGCTGTCCTGAATTATCTTATTGAGGAAAACTCTGAATACTTTGAAATCACCTACCGCAATCTTAAACCGGCTAAAATAGTCATTAAAGGTCTCCCCCTTGATACTAATTTAGACGAACTTAAACTCGAAATTGAAAACAAAGGCTTTGTTGTTCAAAGAATTACCCAACTTAAACGTCTTGCTACCAAGGACCCACTACCAATATTCCTGTTTACCCTCATTAAAACTGAAAACTGGAACGAAATCTACAGAATCAATAATATCTTGTATTTAAGTGTTATTGTAGAGCACTTCAGGGGAATCAAGGGTCCCATGCAGTGCTATAATTGTAATCACTTTGGACATGGGAGTGCAAACTGCCATCACGTAACTCGTTGTTTGAGATGCGGACTTGGTCATAGAACAAGTTCCTGTACAAATCCGAAAGAAAAGAATCCACTTTGCATCAACTGCCATGAACACGGTCACGTGGCCTCTTGGAGAGGTTGTAAAAACTTCCCTAAACCACCCCTCCCCCAAAATCGCAGACCTTTCCAGCGTAGAGAAACCCAGGAGAACGTATCTTACGCGAAAGCTCACCTACCAAGGAAAAGCTCCCAAAATCCCTCCACCGCTCCTACCCCAAGCCAAACCGCAAATCAGAATTCAAACACTTCAGTTCCAGACTTCGGAGAGAGCATTCAGCTCTTTCGTGAAATTAGTAGCATCTTCGCCCACATCAACATCAAAGATATCCTGCAAAAAATCCAAACAGCCCCGACTCTTGCTGAGAAAATCATTATTGTACTTGAAATTATTTTAAAATAATTTCTTCGCTCTTAAAATTTTTTCTGCTCAGGGCAATTCAGCCAAAGTTAAGTCAACCACAATTTTATTCCACAGGAGGTTAAGGACGCTGCGCGGTCATGCACTCCGTGCTACGCACGTCAACCAAAGAACATCGGAAAGCATTTCAATCGTTGGCGTAATGCAGAAACGTAGCGATTTATCCGACGTCCAAAAGGGCTTGATTATTGGCTTTCCTGCCAAGGGGGGAAGCATTTCGGAAACGGATAATTTTGTGAACTGTTCGCGTGCCGCCGTGGTAAAAGTAAACCGTGCATAGCAAAATGGCACTATCCAAAATCAGCGGCGTGGCACATGTGGTGCACCACGGGCTATAGATGACAGAGACGAACGAAGGCTACGAAGATGCGTTCGGGCGAATAGACGTGCAACTGTTGAGCAACTGACCGCCCAGATGAACCAAGGGGCTACCAAGAGTGTATCCTCAACAACGGTTCAGCGAACGTTGCTGCGCATGGGCTTCCGCAGCAGACGCCTGGTTAATGCACCTATGCTGACTGCTGTTCATCGGCGACGAAGGCTGGAATTTTCACGCCAGTACCGCAACTGGACGTCCACAGACTGGCGGCAGGTGGCTTTTTTCAATGAATCACGTTTTATGCTCCATCGGACAGATGGACATTGGCATATACGGCGTGAAACGTCTGAAAGCTAACTTCCTGCAACAATTGCCGGAAGTATCCAGGCTGGAGGAGGGAGCATTATGGTTTGGGGAATGTTTTCCTGGCATTCACTGGCTGCACTCATCATCAGAAACCTAATTGACTCTCTTCCTGCACGTCTCGCAGCGGTCCGCTATGCCAAAGGTGGTCATTCTGGCTTTTGACAGGTGGTCACATTAATGTGACTGGACTGTGAAAAACAGTTCTTTAAACAAGCACGAAACTAGGTAAATAAAATCGTCTGCTTCGGTTAGAATATTTATAATTATTGTACGATTAACAGTTTGAAAAATTCGCCTGCACTTTTATTTTTAAGTTTCGCGGTGTTACCACCACGTAAAAAATTCGCTCTCAGTTTTTATGGAACCCCCCTTGTATATATAACACATGTTTTTAAAGTTTTTCAGAAATTTGTTCACTCTCTTCCAAATAATTAAATAATATCAAGAGAGAGTGATGTATACTGATTTAACACAACAAATACTTGAAATTTCCGAAATGATAGCACCAACTGGAGCAAAGAATATAACGGTACCATTATAATTATTAAGTTTCAAAACAATACTTTTGTAGTTGTTTTCCTACAACTCAGTCATTTTTCATTATATTTGTATCTGGATTTTCAGACAACAGAGAATATTACAATTTATTTCACTCGAAAGTCAAATTTTTCGAAGATCCGTTCTTATTAAAGTTTTAACAAAGAATTATACCAGTTTCGGAAAGTATTGCCTCTTTAGAGTTTTCTTGTAAATTATTATTTCTTGAACCAAGTTCGCCTAATTCTGAATATGCAAGATGAAAAGCAGTTTCTAAATAATTACGAGTAAATTTTTCTTTTCGAGAATTTCTGGAAATTTCTATCCATATTCCCTTTTTATTGAAACGCCTTCATATTGTCGGATATGTTACAATATTATTGTTTTTCCTTAAAGAAGGTTCATAGAAGAAGAGTTTCATGAAAACTAATTGCATGATGAGAAAGAATGTCAAAGAAAAGGATTTGAAAACGATTGTTTTTGGGAGGGGACGAACTTAAATGAAATTTGTGTAACAACTTATAACAATCTACTGCTATTCAGACAAAATTGAAAACTAAAAAAAATCATCTTTCGCATACGTGAAAGAAAAGCGTTGTACAATCGGTCAAAAAAGTATCCGAACATCTCTTGTATTCATCGTCGCTGGGATCGTACAATCAAACCAAAAGTGTCATTTCTTGAAAAAGTTTCAACTATAAATAAATGTGAATTTTATTTGCCTGAGGGTTCGTCTTTATATTAAATGTTGTATCAATTCAATTTTTTAAAGTGTAACCGCTATTTTTGATTAGAGATTCCGATTTTCCGGACAAAGTAGCCAATTTATATACAAAAAAAATGTGTGTATGTGTATATATTTTATACAAATCTACACCGTTTGACCAATCCACACGAAATTTGGTACACTTATACTTTAGAACACTGCGGAAAACAGGCTATTACTTTCTTGTCTTCAGACCAATACGTAGCACTTACAACCAAGAAACTTGGCACACAGTTAAACCTAAAAGTGATTGATACAATGGTTCTTATTTTGGACACGCGTTTTATCTCTATACACATAAATGTGTCACAAGGAACGCCGCGTGAGTCATAATTAACACGAAAAACGCATTGATCATAAAAGCGTAATTTTGCTATTTGTGATCTGGCTAACCATAATTAATGTTTCATTTATTAATTTGATTTATAATCCTGCGTATGTGTATATTAGTTAACACATGGAGATGTCGCGGTCATATTTGAGCATTACTAAATTTCATAAATCATTATCGACATAAATCAATTCGACACTGCACATCTTTCGTTTATCGGAATTCTGCATTTTTGTCATCGAAATTTTATTTCTGTTTGAATATGTCTTACTTTTTTGCCTATTGCAATATACACAGTTCAGTCACATTAATGTGACCACCTGTCAAAAGCCAGAATAACCACCTTTGGCAGAGAGGACCGCTGCGAGACGTGCAGGAAGAGAGTCAATTAGGTTTCTGAAGGTGTTCACTGGGATGCTGAGCCATGCCGACTCCAGTGACGTGGCCAGCTGCGCTGGATTAACTCCCTCCTCTCCAGCCTGGATCATTCCGGCAATTGTTGTAGGGTGTTTGCTTTCAGACGTTTCACGCCGTATACGCCAACGTCCATCTGTCCGATGGAGCATTAAACGTGCTTCATCGGAAAAAGCCACCTGCCGCCACTCTGCGGACGTCCAGTTACGGTACTGGCGTGCAAATTCCAGCCTTCGTCGCCGATGAACAGCAGTCAGCATAGGTGCATTCACCAGGCGTCTACTGCGGAGGCCCATGCGCAGCAACGTTCGCTGAACCGTTGTTGAGGATACACTCTTGGTAGCCCCTTGGCTCATCTGGGCGGTCGGTTGCCCAACAGTTGCACGTCTTTTCGCCCGAACGCATCTCCGTAGCCTTCGTTCGCCTCTGTCATCTATAGCCCGTGGTGCACCACATGTGCCACGCCGCTGATTTTGGATAGTGCCATTTTGCCATGCACGGTATACTTTTTCCACGGCGGCACGCGAACAGTTCACAAAATTATCCGTTTCCGAAATGCTTCCACCCTTGGCCCGAAAGCCAATAATCATGCCCTTTTGGACGTCGGATAAATCGCTACGTTTCTGTATTACGCCAACGATTGAAATGCTTTCCGGTGCCCTATGACATCCTTTATATACACTCCACTGCAATGTGCTGGCACCTGCCTTTTGGGATTGGTTATTTCACGTTGACGTCGAAAGTAGGTGGTGGTCACATTAATGTGACTGGACTGTGTATTATTCAGGAATAACTACTTCATAAATGAAAAATATTGAATTCAAAGGCGAATAGATTTTGAGTTAAATTCCCTCAACTGTTTTAAACCTACGTGTGCCAAATTTTAGTTCATTCCTTTCAGTAGCTTTTGAAATATTATCTTTTATTCAAAACTGCACCAGTTTACACCATGCAACACTCTATAACAGAAAAATCAACGCACCAAGAAGGAGTTGTCCGATGGAGACAAAAATTGGTGGATAGGAAAATTATGTACAGAATAGAAAATGATTAAAATTTCAGAACAATTGAATGATTTATTTCAGTCACAGTAACGAGCTCAATAAGGTGTTGCCCCGCTCTAGCCTGGAAGCAAGCTGCCACACGGCGTGGCATAGACCGATAAAGCTCCCGGATGGTCTCCTGCGGTATTTCTTGTCAAATTTGCTCCAATTGTCGGACTACGTCATCAACATTCCCTACCGGATGAAGTCGCCTTCCCATCATATCCCAGACATGCTCGATGTGAGAGAGATCTGGTGATCTGGCTGGCCAAGGAAGTGTTTGACAAGCTTGAAGACAGTTGATAGCAACACGTGCCGTATGTGGTCTGGCATTGTCTTGCTGAAAAATAAGCCCAGGGTACTGCGAAAGAAACGGTAGCAAACATGTCTCGGAATGTCGTCAACGTACCGCTGTGCAGTAAGTGTACCTCTAATGACGACCAAAGGGGTCCGGCTATCAAGGGAAATGGCACCTCAGACCATAACTCCTTGTTGAGGGCCCGTGTGGCGTGCAATAGTGAAAGCAGAATCGGCACGCTGCCCTGGGCGTCTCCAGACACGTCTTCGATGATCGTCAGGACACAGTTGGAAGCCGGATTCGTCGCTAAAAACTATACGTCCCCAGTCAGCATCATTCCAGCCTGATCGAGCCAAGCACCACTGTAATCTGGCTCGACAGTGTGCAGTCGTGAGTAGCAGGTGGCGTAACGGTCGGTACGAGAGTAGATTTCGCTCTCTCAGCCGTCTGTGAATGGTCATGGTGGACACTCGCGTGTGGGTCGCACGACTGATGGTTGATAGCGATGAATCAGGCACTGTGACAGCTGATCTGACAATCACTCTGTCCTCGCGATCTGTTGTGGCCCTACGTCGACCGCTACCATCATGAAGCTGAAATCTGCCATTGTCCACCCACTCTTGCCAGCATCTTCTAATCGCCGCATCGCTTCGACTCACATGACGAGCGATTCTACGATTTGCCCAACCTGCATCTTTGAATCCAATGATACGACTTCTTTCAAACTCTGAAAGTTGCTCGTAATGAGCTCGAATCCTGCGGCGAGGCATTTTTTCAGTCGTTGAAAGGTATCCTAAATCGCAATGCTGCAGACATTTTTAACAGCAGTTCAAGAACAACTCTTTATATACATCTGCTGGATGCGCAGTTCCGATGCGCTGGAGATAGCACTATTCATTCATTGGACACCAAATTTGAATCATTTGCATATTTGGTCAAAACATTTTTGCATACTAAATTTCAAAGAAGTCGGATGATTACATCGTGGTGCATCGATTTTTTTTTGTTATAAAGTGTATGTTCCGGTCTAAAAATGAATTTTTTTTATTTTGACAAAATTTTCTCTGAAACTTTTTTAAACTATAAAACTTTCGAAGTCGAATAGTGTCAACGGCTTGATGTTGTCCTCGAATCTTTCCTTTAAGCCAGTGCTCCCCAACCTTTTTATCGCCGCGGACCGGATCAACGTTTGATAATTTTAACACGGCCCACTGAGGGGGGCGGGACGTTGATTGTTTATATTTTAGATTGCTTTGATTTAATAATTTAAATTTAATTGTATTTAAACATGCCTTCAAAATAAAGTACAGTTACACCAAAAAATGAATATAAAGTGATTTAACATTTTAACTCACTATAACGCTAAATCAATGAGAACCCTGAGCTTGTTCTTTGCTACGAAATGGTTTCATCTGGGGGTAATAGGAGACAATGACACCCGAAGTGTGTTGCTTAGGTCCAGTTTATTCCGTTGTTTTGTTTTGGTTACTGTCACAGCAGAAAACCCCGCTTCACACAGATAGGTTGTCGGAAATGGCAATAGGGATTTAAGTGCTGTGGTGGTAATCTCAGAGTATTCCTCCATGACTTTAATCCAGAACACCGGCAAAGTTGTTGTCTCGAACGTAGTTTTAAGGCCGCCTTCATTTGCAATCTCTAGCAGTTGATCTTCTTCTTGCACAGACATGCTAGATTCGCCTGATTTGTTGATAAATGGGTCGCGGATCCATTCCTTACTAGTTCGTGGGTCTTTTGTGGTTCGGAAGTTGCGCTCGAACTCTTTTAAAAGCAAAGACAGGTGATCGTGCACCAACTGAGAGAATGAATATTTAGATTCAGTCTCGCCTAAAATACCCACTAATGTCTGAAACATGTCTAAAGATTCACTCGCCGTCCCCACAACTTAGGTTTGGTTATAAATGCAGCTACTTTGTCTGCCAACTTGAAAACAGTTGTCACAATTGGAAAATAGAGACATACAGAATTCATAATTGAAGCTCTAGTAACAGAACAAATTTCAAGTTCTTATTTACCACCTCCTAATTTGAGTGGTCATTTCATAGATAAGAACCTCACAAACCCGAGAAATACACCATAGTAAATAAAATGGAAATAATTTAATGTTCCTTCGGCGGCCCGGTACCATTTGATCCACGGACCGGTACCATTTGATCCACGGACCGGTACCGGTCCGCGGCCCGGGGGTTGGGGACCACTGCTTTAAGCGATTGATCCCGGACCGTCGTCAATAGACCGTTGTGTTGCTCTAGAATGACGCTAATCAAAATTACCAAACTAGGATACCCAAGCGATCATTTTTGTTTTTATCCCTCTACTCTATTCATCACAACCCCCCTTTTCTCTCCATTCACGTAATTTTTTACTTGACGATGTGTCTTGTGTTTTTTTTTCGCAGATCGGCTAAATATGGCCCTTGCGCCATAAAACCCAAAACAAATCTACAAAAATTTTTCTTTGTAATTATTCCATTCATCCTCATAAATATTTTCCTCTACCATGCAGTTAGGCCCGGTGCACACATCCAGTTTTCAACGTGCGGCTCCGCTGCCTTAACGCAAGTGCGGTATGAGATGCATTAGGAGTATTTTGATTTACAATGGAGCAGTGCACACACATGCCTCCAGCGCCGCTGGGGCGACACACGTCCAACTTGCGTGCAATTTGTACCGCAGTTCCCCACGGCGCCGCACATGAGTCTCCGTTCTGAAGTACATTGTTTTCATAAACAAATGGAATATGAATAATAATTAATAAATGGTTGTATCCAGTAACGTCTGTTTTGTTTCAAAATATACTTTTTTGTACACCAAGTAAGCGAAATAAACACGTTTTCTTCGATAGAATATTTATCGCAAATGGCGCGGAATGAGTTCGTGCGTCATTTCACGGTTAAGTGTGCATAGTTGGGCTTCGGTGCCGCAGTGGCGCCGCACGTTGAAAAACCGGATGTGTGCACGGGGCCTAACCCTCCTGGTGGTTGTCTCGAAGCATAAACAAAGCAATCCAGATCTCGATAAGACGAGATATATCGTCATTACAATAAAACTGACCAGATCTTGATCTTGTCATCATCAACAATTCGGCAATATAGATGTCTCGTCATTGGCAAAATTGATCCAATCTTTTTTGGTAAGATACATCGTCGAAACCACTTGAAGGGTTAACGGCCGACTAAACAGGGTCTCGTATTGTGACAGTTTTAAAAAATTCCAAAATTAGAATGGTTTATCCTCAATTTGTGTCCTCTTAAATTTTAATATTTTGAGCACTGATTCAAACATTTAGAAATGATTTGATCTTCAATGTCATGTTTTAATGCTTTCGTTATGGAACATGCATTTCTGTGGCTATAATAATCTTGCCCGGAGCCTTTACACGTAGTGTGCAGCGACGTTGCCAGATGGGATCTCTTATGGGTCCCAAATTCCCTCTTTGAATCTTTGATTTCTGATTTTTAAATAGCTTTATAAATAAAATATCAAAGACGTATGAATTTTTTTCATAAATTAAAATGAGAAATATTAAATTCATTACGAAGCATGAAAGCACAATTATTATAAGATTCTTGCATCTGCTACGATTCAACATGTATGCGTACACACATATTCATGTATATCTCCCCGAACTCAGTATACACCCTAAAAAGATGTTTTTAAGACCAAACCCGTCGAAAATATTATTTTGAATTTGGTTCTTATACGAATGGTAAAGTGCACATTTAGAAACCATGTTAGGCTTAAAAAGCAATTCCATACTCCATATAAATTGGAATCGAAATTTGGATTTCGAGTGTACTTTTTGTGGTCTTAATATGTCTCCACATGGAGAATAAAGATTTAGAGCAAATATAAAAAAAATTAAAGTTTTTGCAGCGCTTCTCTTATATAGCAATTGTGCACCCTTATCATAATTTCAGGACCTCAATAAGGCTTACAATCTTTAGGTTCTTGCAAGAAAAAAATTGTTAAATATCACGACATTCAGAACACACAACGTAAGAATGATTCTACAAAAAAATGGGCAAAAATATTCAAAATGACACGAATTCTTTATTAATTCTATGCTCCTCGGCTTAGAAAGTGTTTCACATGAAAAAATATATACAAAAAATTTTAGTTTGCGTTTTTATAGGTTTCTTTTCTAAATAAGCTTGGTGTACAGACAATTTTGTGACTCATTTTTCAAATTTGATATTTAATATACCTATTTTTTAAAAATTACTGTAGCGAATATGGATTTTTTTCTTTATATGTTTCTGTGAATGTGAATTTGATTAGTCCTATAAAAATTTATTTAAAAATGTTATCGACTACAGAGTTTTTTGGCTTTTAAATCAATATCTTCGTGATTTCTAATTATACCCACTTTCAGGAGAGCCACTATACGTCTCGTATCAATCTTCCAATAATACTATAAATGAAAAGTGAATTTCTATGAATGTCGTCCGAATATATGTTTAATGCCTAGTTAGTGTAATTAATTTTGTAGTTTTTTGGAATGATACTCATATGTGTACTTGGATTTGATACTTATCACTCTGCCGCTAAGGTATTGAAGTCTTTTGAAGTCTCTTTCTCTCTCTCTCTCTTTCTCTTTCTTTGTCTCTTTCTCTCTATATCTTTCTCTCTTTCTGTCTCTCTCATATTCTGGAAACTAAAGATAACATGAAAAAAAGGTTTTCAAAAAATGTGATCTTGACCTTCCAAGTGGCTTTGACGAGATATCTCGTCAATCAAGATGTGACACGTTTTGTTAAAGACGAGATATCTCGCCATCAAGATATTGCCGATTTTGTTATAACGATGAGATCATTTTTCGGCAAGTTTTCTTCTAATGACGAGTATCTCGGCCATCAAAATCTGGTCAGTTTTGCAAATGACGAGATATCTCGTCGAGGCAACAACCAGGAAGATTTTATTCGCTTAAAAAATTCCATTTTTAACTTTATTCCCCTCCAAAACAAAATTCAGTTACCGCTACTGTGCGTGTATATCTCTGGTTTTTTTATTTTTAGTGTTAACACAGCAATTTTTGTCGTCAACATACGAGGTAAAGCAGATAATTTTATACTATTTATTTCTTGACGTATCCCTTCCTTAAGATTGCTTCAAAAGTTTCAGTGAAAACATTATTAAAAATTTTAAAGAGAAGAAAAATAAAATACTATTCCTAAGCTCTAGTGTTCCAAAATCTGTTTTCGAGGAAAATTTCCAAGTTTCACCCAAGTAAAGCTACATCGTATAAGACTGCTCCATCCAACAAAGAAAATTCCCCTACAACGCTGAAAATTATATTTATCTTTGTCTCGGATCACAGTGGGGTGTGCCGTTAAAACTTTTACGACTGGAGCAGCGAGGAATCTATTTATCTACGCTGCCCCTCTACTATTACAGTAAAAAACAAAATCTTATCTCCAGTGGAGTCTATTGTGAAGACTGTTTCCTCACGATAAATCTGAGATCTTGCAACATTGTTTTTAATATATTTTCGAGATTAGTGAAGGGAATTTAGTCCTTCTCAAAGATACTTAAGAGTTTATTTGCATTTTAATTTGCAGGGAGTTTAGTTGTACTTTGGCGCCTACGTTTATGGATGTTTTAAGGGTTATGACAGACGAGCGCGTCCGGCTGTGGTAATTTCACCGCATGGGTATAAAAATATACTGGAGTCGACATCACACATGCTGGTGACCTCATACATTCAGGGCTGCGGTATTAACGGATTGACTAACGTATTAACAATAGGGTCGCGACATCGATGTCGATGTTTTCAAAACATCGATGTATTGGAGCCGGTGTTTTTGTAACATCGATGTTTTTCTTGTCGATGTTTTTACGTTGTCGTTGTTTTTACGTTGTCGATGTTTTATTTTTAAATAAAAAAAGTACAGTTGTAAAAATTTTAAAAATAACCAAGTAGCATAATTTTTATTGAACATACGGACAATTTTTATTGAACGGCAAATTGAACATACTTTTAGACCAAAGTGGCCAAGGGTGAAGGGTCTGAAAAGTAGAGATGCGACATCGATGTCGATGTTTTCAAAACATTGATGTTTCTTAAAAAAACACCGATGTATTGGAGCCGATGTCGCATCACTAGTTGCTAAACCAGTTTTAAGAAATGGGGGAAAAGTTTAATACACTAAATTTTAAAAGCATCGATCATTTGGAGGCGATGCATTATAAACATCAATGTTTTAATTTGGAACATCGATGTTTCAAAACATCGATATTTTGCTGTCGATGTTGCGTCACTAGTTGTTAAACCAGTTTTAAGAAATGGGGGAAAAAGTTAAATGTACTGAATTTTAAAAATATTTATGGTTTGGAGGCTATGTATTATCAACATCGATGTTTTAAGTTTGAACATCTATGTTTCAAAACATCCATGTTTTAAGTTTGAACATCTATGTTTCAAAACATCGATGTTTTAAGTTTGAACATCTATGTTTCAAAACATCGATGTTTTAAGTTTGAACATCTATGTTTCAAAACATCGATGTTTTATGTTTGAACATCTGTTTCAAAACATCGATGTTTTGCTCTCGATGTCGCATCACTAGTTGCTAAACCAGTTTGAAGAAATGGGGGGGGGGAGTTTAAATACTCTGAATTTTAAAAACATCGATGTTTTGGGGGCGATATATTAACAACATCGATGTTTTGCTGTCGATGTCGCATCACTAATTAGCAACCGGATCGTTGCGAGTTCGAAACTAGGTCCAGACAAAGACAGTTGGGTACATGGGGGAGCTGGTACTGACGCAGAATGACGGGATTTCTAATATAAAATAGTTCAGTGGGGTTTTTAGTCTATACAAAAATGACAATTAGAGAGATTCTTTCAGTTAAATCAAAGTTTAATTATTATTTTCCATTATATACAGATATAGATAAACATTACATATCTATTAATGCAATTTGAGATTAATCAAATCAATCAAATTAAGAACACTTAGGTTCCTTCGAAATCAAATCAAGAGTCTAACTTCTACTGACAAAAGCTGCAGGTGTGGGAGAAAGGGGGCATGACTTCAGCGACGCCAGTGCCATCTAAGATCCAAACAATTTCCACAAGAACACTTTAAATCTGTCGTTGTCTTAAATGTCCTCACGTTGACGTGGTGTGGAAGTTTGGAGAGTGTGTGCCCGCTCAGGTGTTGGCCTCGTCATTTGACCGTAGTTAAAAATTGCGAGGTTTTATCTTTGGGTCTTTCCCTTAGGGATTGATCCCGGAAGGTCGCTAATAGCTTGTCGTGTTGCTCCAGTGCGAAATTAACTAACTAGGGTCAGGTGTGATAGTTGTAAACAAGCTATACAAGCGCCCACGTAAAATTCCTATAAATTAAAAAGTTGTGAAATGTGAAAGCTGGCAACCCTGAGGATGTAATATGGTGATCCCGTATTCTTTGAACCACACCTGATGGCAATCTGTTTAATTGAAAAAATTGTGGTTGAAAAGTTTGGGTTTTAAAGTTTTTGTGTGTTGCATTTTCTACTGCCCTCCATAATATATTGAAAAATATGTTGTTCCAATTCTTTACTACGGCCAGGTATGTTTCTATCGAACAGAAAATCATTGACTTTTCCTTCTAGGAACTACAGTTGAATGTTTACAATTGAATGCCTCTACAGTTGAATGTTTACAATCACCCCATATTTTTCAAGGGACGGGGTAATTGTAAACATAACTTTTCCAATAGTTTCGTTCAATTTAGATGGAAAACCAATCTGTTTTTCCGTGCAACTTTGTATTTAATTGTATTTAGTACGTTTGAATTGCGTTTAGTTGCATTTTTCGTGTTCTTTTGGAGCAGGAAGACTGATTTACTAAAACGTCACACATATGGTGAAGTTCTTACAACTGACCAAGTACTGTCACCCTTGAAGGAGGCAGAAGAGAAAAAGAACAAAAGCAAGTCGAGTGAGAAGAAAGTGAAAGAGCCAGGAGTAAGCAAGAAACCAAGAAAGGAGCAAATGGAAAGGAAAGCAGAACTCGATTACAGCGAGGATGAGGAACTATTGAAAGAATTGACTAACATTGACGGTGAAAATTTGAAGTTGTACAAACATTCAAGCAAAATATAGAAGACTAGCTTGTAGGGGTAGCTAAATATTTTGGAGCCATTCATGGAAGACATTAAAACGACTACGTTTCTGCTTGTAGATGTTGAGGGGGGAAAGAGAAAGAAAACCCATTTTTTGTATGTATGAAGGAGGATGTCGTTTCAGAAGAGGAGTTTGAGATCACTTGACTCAAATGCATCGACTAAATTCGCTGTGGTTGAAAAAGACTGACTCTGTGTTACCAATGACCATGTCAAAGCAACTTTACCTACTCCAACCTGTATCAAAGAAGGCCGTAAAGAAATTTTCCAATTTGAGGGCACTGTTAATGTGTAAGAAATGTAATGTTTGCTTGTTTTTTTGTACCTAAATTTGTATTTTTTAATTTTTTTTTTTTTACACTAAATACATTTTTTGTTCATTAAATGTTTGAATTATTTTTTTTTATGTATTCCTGGAAGTTCACCTCATGATCAATGCAACTTTCAAGTGTCACTATATTTTGCTGGGGTAAGAAGTGGGCGTATTTGGTAAATGTAAACATCAAAACGGGGTTGTTATAAGCAGAGTATTAGAAGGGTAAAAATACCACTGGAGTTCCTTCTACTGCCATGAGTACTGATCATGCTTGTCACTTGTTCAATATTCAATATCACGAGGAAAATCGTTGTTTACAATTACTCCTACTTTCAGGGGTAATTGTAAACAGCCGAGTACGGTGTTAAATTTCTTTTCTGGAATCTTTGTACTAATTAAATATCAAAGTAGAATAGTGACAAGTTAATTTAGTATGGTGAACAATGTTTAATTACTTTATCAAGAGTTTGAAAATAGGGATTGAAAGTGAACATACAAATTCTGTTTACAATTACCCCGCCTTACCCTATTTGATACACAGCCAGAAATCGACCGAAACTCCTATGACCGCATGTGGTTTGGCGTTCAATTTTGAATTTTTATCGCCTCAATTCAAATCTCTGCCTTTGCAATCGTTAAGGATAGAGTGAAAATTTCGACAGATTTCAAATATGCGGAAATTTTTACCCCACAATGATACCTAACTCCATAGCACAATACAGTGACAGATAACCCGAAGTTAAGCGATAGGTGGGTCCGACAAAAATCGCATACTACTACCTCATTTGCTACTACCTCTCTATTGCCACTACCTCAATTTGATTCACTAACGTACGTGGCACAGAAATCGCTGTTATTTGTCAATCACAGAATGGCAACGAAAGGAACGATAACAATCTACGATCTTGAATCCACGCTCGAGTGTTTTTTGCAAACTTTGCGCATATTTTAATTTTAATTATGGAGCTAGAAAATGTTTTTGGAAATGATCTAATGAAACCTTTGAACTTTCTGAGTGGCCATTAGAAATCTTGTGAACTCTTACAAGACCCCGGCTGCTATCCGTCTTATATTCTTGTTAACAAGGAACAGAAACAAATTTGCTGGTCGCTGACACATCCAAGATCCATAGAGTAAATACAAATCACTTGCATCAAAAGGTCAAGAACATTACAAGTATGTTCGGATATAATTCAAGAAAACGCTATCATGTAAACTGGACAAATTTTATTTTCACTCAAACGTACGAGTAAAACAATAATAGCGCACAATTCATGTTATGCTCATCAGCATCGTCTCATCTCAAACTCAACTCATGATGGATACAACAAACAACTTGTGTTGCTCTATTCCAGTGATACACAAGTTTGTTATGACCAAAGGCCACATAGATTCATTGTGACTTATGGGAGGACTGTCCAAAAAAACAATGAAAGCTATTTATCATACATTTATTTTATTTATATTTATTGTTACAAAAGAAAGATAATAAAAAGTAAATGAAGAATTTAATTTGATGAATGACGTTGCATTAATTTTACAATCGTTTTAATACTTGGCTTGGTTGTTGTGGTAGCCAAGCACGAAATTGATCCTAAGTTTTCATTATTCAAGGATTCCTATTTTTCGCTTTGTTAATATTCATGACTGAAAAAGTTTGTTTACATATATAAGTTGACTCCAAGTGGCTTGTGCATTTTAATGCATTATCTAGCAACGAGATTTTAACTTAAATCACCTATCGTGATTGTTAAAGTTAAAATAACACATGGTAAAATAACACATAACACAGGGCGGGCCGCCAGCAAAACAACAGAGGGCCGTATGAGTCTGCGCTCCCTACTCCATTCTAAGCATGTTTTACACTTTCGATGGCGATTTTCAAAGTTCTGTTCAACGAGCGTCGCCAAATTGAGCGATAAATATCTCATTGAGGATGTGATATAAATTTACACTTTTTACGCAACCAAAGTAACGTACGTCTCTGAAAGCTCTTCCCCGTGACAGGTTTTGATTGATGTTCCGGCACCGGAACGGCTCGTACTGTGAAATAAGAGTAGGATTTCTCTTTAAAATATCCAATCCGCTACTTTTTTATTCTATTTCTTCCTGCAAAAATAAAGTTGATCCGCAAATGCTCCAATTAAATATACCCTTTCAAAAAGAGATTTTAAAAAACTTCCTGATAATGTTAACCTCAAGGAATATCGCCAAATTCAGCCAAAATCCATTTTAGTGAAAGGTAATGGTAATGGTAATTTTAGTTAACGTCGTACTAGAGCAACACAACGGGCTATTGACGACGGTCCGGAATCAGTCCCTTTTAGTGAAAGGAAATTAGAACAATAGAAAAATAATTTCATGGAAACAAATCATTTTGGTTCTCATGAATTGATACTAATCTGATAAACAATCCGTAGATTTTAAATCTGTTGAAATTTTCACTCTATCTTCAAAGATTACAAAGATATAAGTTTCATATGATTGGTACCTTAACACCCACCCGTAACACCTCTTTTCCAAGTCCCAGAAAAACCTTTAAAAGTCTCTGACAAACTCAAATCTGTTCTGTTTAGTTACAAGTCATTTCACAGGAGATTGAGGTTTCTTCTGTTTGTCTATGACCCAGGTTCTCCAAGCACTCTAAAATAGTCCTCATATATAAGAAATTTGGATTAGGAAAATAAAAGAGCACAAAATGAATAGCCCTGCAGCATGCTTTCCGAAGGGCGATCTAGTCGATTTCAGACAGCAGATTAGAGGTCAAATCGTAAAACGCACCTCATGCGTGTGGCCTGGCTCCAGTTTATTTCGATACCCCTCAGAACGTGTGGTGAAATTACCGTTGATCGCCGAATCACGCTCGTATGTTATAGACCTTAAAATAGCCCTCTTCGACAAACGTCGACACATTGAGCTATAAATAATCACATGTGATTATTCTGCTCTTTTCACGCAGTTTTCACGTGATTCGGCGACCAACGGTAATTTCACCACACGTTCTGAGGGGTATCGAAATAAACTGTGGCCAGGCCACACGCATGAGGTGCGTTTTACGATTTGACCTCTAATCTGCTGTCTGAAATCGACTGGATCGCCCTCCGGAACGCATGCTGCAGGGCTATTCATTCCAAAATAATGTTTGTCTGAACGCTCTCTGTGAGATGGTTTGATTTACGAGGGCTGTAAATAGAGTAATGGCAGCATACCTGGAAAACATTTTAACGAACATACAAGCAAAATTACATTACATTCCTTTAAAATAATCACCAGCAAAGTCTTGTACCTTTTGCCAGATGTAAGGAAGCCGTAGGATACCGTTGGCAATGTGTTTTCTGTTGATGTCAGCAACGGAGCGTCCTACTACTCGGATCACAGACAGCACGTCAGGAAATCGGATGCCTCGAAAGGGTTCTTTCAACGTAGGAAAAAGGTCGTAATCATAAGGACTCGTGTCAGGTGAGTACGGAGGATGTTCCAACATCTCCCAAGACCACCGTCGCAAAAGATCATTTACAGCTTGTGCAATATGACAACGGGCATTGTCATTGCGGTATCTGTCGAGGTGGATACCAGCCAGTGCATACCGGTTCCATTTCTGTACGTCCGTAAGTCGATGTGGAACCCAGCGGGAAGCAATTTCTCTCATGTTAAGACCTTTCTTCAGTATCTGCCACACCGTTTGATGACTGAGCCCAACTTTAACGGATAATTCAAGGACAGTCCATCGGCGGTCTATGGAAAGGAGTCCACTCACGATGTCAACGTGATGTTGATGAATGGATGGCCGACCTGGGCGGGGCAAATCCACAGTCTCACTCCGATCTGCACTAAACGCTTTGACCCATCGTGCAACCGTCCTATACGGTAATGCATTCTCGCCACATGCTTCAGAAAATCCTTGATAACATTGCGATGCATTTTTGCCACGGGCAACCTCGATTTTAATCCACGACCGCTGGTCACTTTTTGTAAACATGATTTAGAGAGGTAGAAACGAAACTGTCCACTTCAACGCCACGCAGCAACTACTCATTCTACTGGATCGACGGTTTTATGTACTCTACACATCGACAACAGTGTCAACTCACTGCTCCGATATCCAGTTTGCGTATGCCCGAGGTTTTGCGACTTTCTGGGATACGTTGCCACTACTTCATTTACAACCCTCGTATGTTCCGGCACAGGAACACTCGTATGGCGCCCTGACTCATGGAACTCAGCAAGGTGAAAATGGTCTGATATCGTGAATAATTCTGAAATGTCCTATACTGTATCCGAATGAGAACTGTCATGGAAATGCTTTCTCGCCAACCTCTAGATCAGGGGTAGCCAACCTTTTACATTTCATGCGCCAATTTTTTTTCACATACGAGTTCCGATGCGCCATGTAACTCAAGCACCTTTCTATCTAACGTTCATGGTCCTGCCATATCCTTAATAACTTTTTTAATAAAAGTATGTTAAAAAACATAATTAACATTTTTAAATGCTTTAACTATTGTACGTAAAACAATGTCTATTACAGCACATAAACATTGCTTACCATCAATAAGACTTTTGAGCCTGTTTGGATTTCGCTAATCTTTCAATGTTTGGTGTAAAGTTGTTACTGAGAGGAACAGAGAATTTTTCAAATTTGAATCATTCATTCGCTACCTCGTTTTCCTTTTAATGAATTTCATGGATGAAAATGCTTGTTCACATGTAATCAAAGAATATGTAGGCGCAAGAATGCAATGCGCCACTAGTAATCATCAAATGCGCCAAGTTTGGCGTATGCACCACAGGTTGGCCACCCCTGCTCTAGATTGTCAATCTTTATCCGCTATAGCATAGAGCCTCTTCTTAAATCTCATTTGTCATCCGCATAGTATTGAATGTAGGGAAATACACGCAGAAGAATACGGATGAAAATTTAATTTTTTAAATGGTTCAATCGCTTTGACAGTTCAAGGTTGGTAAGCAATCGGTTGGCAAAAACTCCTTGTCCTGGACAATGATCATACTAAATTCTCATGCAATACGATAAAATTTCTCAACGACTTACGAAGGCAGGACTTGCTGCATTGCACGAGCTGGTGTGCATGAAAGGAATCTTTGAGTCCAAGATTGTCTTTTTGTGATTTATTTAGACCAGTATTTCTAAACCTTTTTTGATTGACGGCCCACTAAAAATATCTAGAATTATTTGCGGCGCACCTGAATATAAAAAGTGTAGAAGTTGTATGGTACAACAAAAAACAACAAATTATTTATTTACAAAATTTATTCAATGAGAGGGCTGAGCCTGTTTTCTTGAACAAATTAAATCAAAACGAGGTTCAAAGTCGCCAGACAAATTCGCATTTCATCGTGTCAACTTTTAAAAGTCTTCATCGCTTTTTGGACTTCATTTCTGTCAATACTAAAAATCCAAATTCACAGAACCATGAAGCGCATGAAAAAGGCAAATGAATTTTAATAGCTCTAAACTGATTGCAGAGTACAAATTTCTGACAGAAGGCCAAAACTCATCCAAATTTTTCTCGAAGAATGTTGAACGGCAAAACTTATCGTTTCTCAAATCAATGAGCTTTTCTTTTTCTGTTGTTGTCAAATTTGATATTTTGCAAGTTACAAATGGGTTGATGAACCATTCAAATTCGTCAACTGAAAGTGAAGGAAAGTAGCTTTTAAGTGAGGTTTGAAGTTCGTCAATGGTGCTTATAATTTCGTCTGCAATTTTTTTTTATTGACTGAGATTCAGTGACACTTGTAAAGCAGTCAAAATTTCCTTTTATAATTTCAGATTTCCACATCGTTAATTTTTCTTCAAATTACTTCAGTTTTGATATTGATGTGGCGATATTCTCGGATGGACCTTGAAGACTTAAATTCATAGAGTTCAGCTTTTCAAACAAGTTCGAGAGAAATTGAACTTTATGCCACCAAACCTCGTCATGAAGAGAAAATCCGAAAGATGTTTTTTCGACCTCCAAAAACAAAATCATCTCTGCTTTCAGGTGTATGAGTCTTTTCAAAACCTTTACCTTCGAAAGCCAACGCATTTAGGTGTGATATAAAAGAGTTTTGTAGTCGTAATCCATTGTGTCGCACAGCTGAGAGAAAATTCGGTGAGGTCGACTCTTGATGAAATTGACCACTTGGATGACTTGGTTCATTACAATCAACATATCTGGAGGAAAAGATTTTGAAATGAGAGATTCTCCGTAAATCATGCAGTGGACGCTTATAATATTTTGATTTTCTTGGCGCACAAGTGTGATAAATCCTTTTTAGTTTCCTAACATTGATGCAAACACAGTTTTTTCACGGCGAACCAAAGCTTGATATATTTTTTTTTACAAACTCAAATATGTCTTCTTATCGTCGTGCTCTTCAAATCTTTGCAGAAAAGATACTCATTCAAGAATTTGCCATCTTTAACAAATCAATTGAAAGCAAGGAGCTGTGCTTTTCCACTGATATCTGTAGACTCATCAATCTGAAATGACCATAGTTTACTGTCATGCGATTCGAAATGATCGACAATTTGTTTTTGTTTTTTTAAGTATGAAGATAAAACTTATTCTGCGTGATATTGTGTCATTGGATAATGGTACTTTCTTGACCCTTCTCTGTCGATTCTTTTCCCAGCATTGTTTCGACAGTGATAGCTAATGCTGGTGCAATGATGGACTCGGCATCGGTGTGTGCTTTTTTGCGTCGTGCTATTAATTATGCAACCTTGTAGCTGGCAATCAACTCCTTTTCTGGCATCTTCATGTAGTTTTAAAAAGTTTTTTGCTGTTTTATTTTGCGGCGCTGCCAGGTTTTCAAAATATTCTCTTGGTTTGTTTTTGACCTCTGTGTGTGAAGAGAGAGGGAGAGAGTGTGTGTTTCCAAATGTCCTTCCAGTTTACTAGGAACGAGAGCTTCATTTGCAAGTTTCTTTTTGGAGACTACACAGAATGGTATTTGAGGGTCTTCCATTTCAATTGCGATGAATCCGAATTCGATGTAGTTAACTTTAAACTTCCGTTTATTTCATTGTTTATCTTCTGTTTGTGAAGCACTAGATTTCATTAAACATTTGTTCATTATGGCTAAATGAATAAAATATTTGTTGATTACACTGGTGTCCAAAATTATCTTCACATGCATAGAATCATGGATTTCTCAGAAATTGTGAACTATGATTTTATAAATTCGGCTGGAATGAGACAAAACATCATAACACATAAATACAAAGGAAAAATTTAAGAACACTGCATATGATATAAAACTCGCATGAAACCATAAAAATGGACGGAACCAACTTTCGGCGATTGGACGGAACCAACTTTCGGCGATTGGACGGTACCAACTTTCGGCGATTGGAAGGAATCAACTTTCGGGGATTGGACGAAACCCACTTTCGGCGATTGGACGGAACCAACTTTCGGCGATTGGACGGAACCAAATTTCGGTAATAGGTCGGAACCACATTTCGGCAATAGGTCGGAACCACATTTCGGCCATAGGTCGGAACCAGCTTTTGGCAATAGATCGGAACAGACTTTCGACAATGGGGCGGAATTAACTTTCGGCAATTGGAATGTGTATTGCATATGTTGTATACGTTATTCCACTCTGTAAGCGCTTAATATCTATTTCTCTTATCCATACCAAATCGATCAAGAGTTTGAAGACATCAGACAGAAGGGGTCACCGTTAAAAGCCTGCATCGGACATAAACGGGAGCTGAAACAAAAGGAACAAGTTAAATGGATAACCGGAATAATTTACCACTTGAACGATGCTCGATCACTTCAAACGAGTCGAAAAATTGAGAGAATGGGTGAAAATCGACAATCTACGCTTCAGTGGACGAATCCATAGCATCAATTGCGTAATCCAGAGCTCTACCACTTACGACTGCTGCTATGCTACATAGTTCACAGCAGTGCAATCACATTAAAAAAATTTAAAGACTTACTTATTTCACAAATCTTTTGAATTTAAGAAAGAGCCAATTTGAATCAACGTCAATTACCATTGGGAAAAAATAATATCAAATAAAAACGCGGGAAAACAAAATTAAAAAACATTTTTTTTTAGTAACCGTTGAGATAGTTACAAATACTATATTTCAAAGTTACAAAACCCATGCAATTTTAATTGTTTGTCAAAAACCCTCGCGGCACATTTGGCAATATCTGGTGGCACACATGTTGAGAAACACTGTATACAAACGGACACAAACAAACAGTATACAAACGGTACAACTACACAAATAGTAATTATTAAACTGAAATACGTAAGTTCAAGATTCTAGAACAAGGAGGGAGCACATCAAGATTGCTTACTCCAAAAAGCCATGTCATTAGGAACTATATAAAAAATTATTTCTCGTCGCATTCCTTTTCGAAAGATCACGTGGTCTCACCGAGAATGACAGCAAGAATCTCCACCCTCAACAGCGCATTCTCAATATTGTGGCGCAGGCAGTGGCATATTTAGGGGGCCTATAACCCAGGGCGACAAAATATTTTGGATAACTTGGGATGTTGAGGGAATATCATTGCTGACTGCTGAGGGCAGGGAGTGGAAAGGGATGGGGAGGCAAAAGTATAAATCCGCCACTGGCTGCAGGTCTACAGATCTTAAAAGTATCAGGTCGAAGCATTTGGTGAACACATCCTTGTTCCGTATAATTTATTTCTGTGGGGTTATTAATATTCAATTTGAGAATGCGTATGAAGAAAATTTGCCGTGATTGAAGTTGTACGAAGAAAAATGTGGAAATAATTCATGCTAATTTTTTGTTGCGTCTATTTACTAAAAGAAGCGATGAACACAGCCTTCTAAAATTGTGGTTTTTTTTATTTAATATTTTTATCAGAGGTTACTCAAACAGCCCGTGTGTGTTGTCACGTATAAATAATTAAAAAGGCGACGTAACAAATTTTAAAGGATTATTTTGAAAAACAAGAAGACACTCAAAAAGTGTAACAGAAGAAACAGAATGATAAATGTATAATAACATCGCATTTGATGTTTTACTATTTATTATGAGATAATTGTTTAAAGTTCTGCGTTACTATTACTAAAATACAGCCGACCAACCGGTCTAGTGGTCAAGGTGTTGGCCTCTGGATTGGAAGGTTCCTGGTTCGAATCCGGGTCAGGGCTTGGATGTAAATTGTGCTGTCCTTTGTTAGGGACAATGTTGGTCCACCCACTGGGTGCCCCTTCACAAGTGACCATCACTTCTGGCCTTGTAAAAGGCTACAATGACTTCGGTCAATTCTGTACTGTATTGTATTTCTGTGTTGTATTATGTATTGTATTTTTGTCTTTGCAATCTGTACCCAGCCTTGTCATTAGAAATAAAAAAAATAATAAAAAAATTACTAAAATACAAAATTAAATATTAATGGCAAAAAATTAAGAGAAAATATGCTCTGCCATCATTTTGTATCTGTAACTACCTGTTTTTTTTTTTTTAATTATTCGTCATTTGTCCTGTTCCTCACTTGGCAATCTGTTGACAAAAATAATCAATAACAAAAATCTAATTGCTTAATAAAAGGCTTAACTTGTTCCTTTTGTCTTAGAACGTTACCATGTTTAAGATTTTGGACGATTAGGATAGTTTAAAAAGGATTACGGAAATATAATATTTTGCATGAATGTATGAAATAAAATACACAATAATTTCCCTGCTCTACAAAGTTATGAAATGATTGTAGATTATATATGTAGAATCGGAAATCGCTTCTCGCGAGGAATCTTGTCCATGACCTCAATACACAGCAAGTGCTTGCACGTGTGAGGCTCCAGAAGCTAACGAAAATGAGCGGTTTTACGAAACCTATAAATATATGTGATCCCTGAATGCGGGACGATTCTTATTCTGGAAGCTGAGTGCTTCAGTCGAGCAGATTCGCTCGTTATTGTCCGCGGGTGGCGTTCCCGTGATGACATTGTAATCCAGAAATTATGTTTGATATATTTCATTGTATATAATTCACTATCATTTAGTAGTAAAATTTAACAAAGTTTAATCGTGTTGTTCCGACTATTTAATCATACCCCACCGAGCCAATACTACAAATGGGGTGTCCGCCCGGGATGTGGCCTCGAGAGAGAAAATTTTCTGAGGAATAAGTTCGTTAGTGGAGATTCGCTTGGAGAAAATTTACCGTGAAGCAAAGTACGTTTCCGGAGTTTCGCTTGGAGAAAATTTTCCGTGGAGTAAAGCACGTTTTCGGACTGTTGCTTGGAGCCTGTGCTGACGGTTGTCGTTTTGCTGGCATCGCTGAAGAAAGGGTTCTTTGTCCAGTGTACGCGGTGGTTCATCATTCAAGCGGGTATATTCTTCGTTCAAGTTTGTGCGCGTGTGTTCGTTCAGGTTTGTGCGCGTGTGTTCGTTCAAGTTTGTGCGCGTGTGTTCGCTCAAGTTTCTGCGCGTTTCTTCGTTCCAGTCTGTGCGCGTTTCGTCGTGTTCAAGTGCGCGTTGGCGTACATATTTTAGAAAAAGTATTCAGTGTTTTATGAATGGGAAGAGTGATTTTCCCCCCTGTGATTATTCGTAGCTCTGTTGTGTTGATTTGTGATTGTGGTTATGATTTGTTTTAAAAAGACTCAGAAATCTAGTTCAGAGAATTAAATGAAAGATGTATTAAATAATAATTCCAGATGAGTGGAAAAAATATATTAGGTGTCTTTTTAAAATAGTAAGTGCCTTCTTAATTTTCTTACTTGTGTAAAAATTAGTACAAGAACCATGGCCTTTTTGGCAAGATCTCGCAAATGTGATCTAATTGTACTTGTGGAGGAATTAAATTTAGCTCTCCCAGTAAATGCGAAAGTAGTCCAGCTAACCGATTTAATAGTAAAGGATACTAATTATAATGAGGAACTGGTTAAGGGTCTGCTCGCGAGAATTACCAGTGAACGAGAAGAACGTGAGGAATCGACTGAAAGGAAATTAGAGGAAAAAGAGAAAAGGGATTTTGAAATTAAGAAAATGGAGCTTGAATTAGCTTTGGCCAAAAGCAAAGATTCACCGATAATAACAAACACTACTAAAGATCCAAATTTACTAAAATTAATGAACAGATATGAAATGCAAAATGATATTAGTGTTTACTTAAGTCTTTTCGAGAGACAAATTAAGCGAATGTCAATCGTTAAAGAGAATTGGGTAACTTATTTATTAGGGTTATTGCCTCTGGAAATTGTTAATGTCGTATCTCGAGAACCGGAGATTCACTCCAACGACTATGATTATATCAAAAAAGTATTGTTGAATCGTTTCCGTTTAACTCCCGAACAGTTTCGTCAAAAAATTTTCGGCCATCGGAAAGAAAATTCGGTTTCTTGGCGCGACTTCGCGTTTGAAATAAATAGTTTTTTGGAAGAGTGGATCACCGGGTTAGAAATCTCAACTTTCGATAACTTAAAAGAGATTCTTGTAGTTGACCAAATTCGACGAAAACTTCCAACTGATATCAGAGAACACTTTGTAGATGACTTGCCCAAACTAGTAAAAATAGACGATTTAATAAACAAGTTAGATGACTACGAGTCTGCGCGAAATAACCTAAAGAGTGCGTTTAGTCCTAAATATTCTAGTCCCGATACAAGAAAGTCTTTTGCCCAGGGCAATGAGAGTAACAGATATAACAGCCGTAATACTAATAATAGAGTCCCAAATAATTTTTCACAGAATCGAACACAAGAGAGGAAAAATTTCTATAACGCGTTGAAACCTCAAGATCAAATACAGGGTAACTACAAAAATTTGAAGTGTTATACATGTGGTGAATTTTCACATAAATCTGTGCATTGTCCCCGTAAGAAAGACGGTCCCGTGTGTTTTCGGTGTGCCGCCCCAGGTCACAAATCTGACGTTTGCCCAATGAAAGATGCTAAAACAGCTTGTAGTAATAGCTCCAGTTCTAATAAAATAATCAAAACTATAAAAATTAAGGGTGAAACCGCGGATGCATTGATTGATTCCGGAAGTGAAGTGTGCATGGCCAGTTATAATTTTTATGTTGCCCTAGGATGTCCAGAACTGTCAAAAAATTCTATAACATTGTCTGGCATTAGTGGGAGTACAGTTTCCCCACTAGGCTTTTTCAATGCCAATATTATGGTTGATGATTTTGTGGTAAAAATTGACTTTTATGTGTTGAAAGATTTAAACAATGCTATAATTCTAGGCCATAATTTTTTGAATAAGTTAAATTTTGTGATAAATGAACATGGTTTTTCAGTTACGGGAATTAGACAAAATTGTGTTAGTGAAAATAATATTGTTGTTAATTATGTGTATGTTAATCAGGTTAGTCAACAAACCGCAACGAAAAACAATTTCTCACCTAATGCAATGAGTAATGTGATCGCCCCCATAGAGGAAAAATACGATAGTCACAACAAAGTGAGACTCTCTATCTCCGATAGTCTAAACATTTCACCGGCTGCAGACAGTTATTGTAAAAATACACGAGACTGTAAAATAAAAGCAACTGTCGAGAATGGAGGAAAATTGGTATACTTAGCAGAGATGGCTAATTGCGTCACTTTAAATGAGCTTGATGTTAGTCATGTGTTGGACATTAACAATAGAAAAACGTATAATAAACAACGAAAGAAAGCCAACACCTATAAACCAGGAGACATGGTTGCTATACAAAAAACTCAATTCGGAACTGGAATGAAATTACTTCCTAAATTACTTGGCCCTTATCAGGTGACCAAAGTAAAGAACAACGATAGGTACGATGTTCAAAAAGTTGGGTGTCATGAAGGCCCAACCCTAACTTCAAGTGCAGCTGACTTTATGAAACTGTGGACTGTCACATAAATTTCATTTATTAAATTTAATTGAATATTTTCATTTGATATCATTTTAATATTTAAAAAAAAAAGTATTGTGTTTCATTTAGTAGCATCGTGTTTAAAAAGTATTGTGTTTCATTTAGTAACATTGTGTTTAAAAAGTATTGTTTCATCAATTTATGTTTATAGTATAGTAGAAAATATTTATTTTTGTGTATTTTAGTATTTTTCATGTAATTGAGGTCTGCTGGTTTTTGATGTGGTCATGAGGCTTGGTGAAGTCTGTGAGGACACAGGACTAGCAGGAGGGCCGAGTGTAGAATCGGAAATCGCTTCTCGCGAGGAATCTTGTCCATGACCTCAATACACAGCAAGTGCTTGCACGTGTGAGGCTCCAGAAGCTAACGAAAATGAGCGGTTTTACGAAACCTATAAATATATGTGATCCCTGAATGCGGGACGATTCTTATTCTGGAAGCTGAGTGCTTCAGTCGAGCAGATTCGCTCGTTATTGTCCGCGGGTGGCGTTCCCGTGATGACATTGTAATCCAGAAATTATGTTTGATATATTTCATTGTATATAATTCACTATCATTTAGTAGTAAAATTTAACAAAGTTTAATCGTGTTGTTCCGACTATTTAATCATACCCCACCGAGCCAATACTACATATATAATTTATAAAAATTGTCTCTTTCGATTCGGTCCGTTCTGAACATTTTAATATTTTTGGTAACCTCTGCATAAAATAAAGCGCAGTTTATCCATTTAAACAGTGGATAAACAATTTTTATGCTTTATTATGTTTGCAAAAGGAAAATATTCCCAAAATAACCACGCCGCAACCAAACCACAACAGAAAACAGAACTAATCCCCCAGATCAACAGGTAAACCCACACATGAACTCCAGTTGGAAGTTCACTCTAGAAGAACATGGGTGCATAACCTCTTGAGTGTGGCGGGGTGGCTTGTGACGAAAGCGGGCCAAATGTATTAGTTTTCACCATAGTATGACAAGTTGAAAGCAACTTAACTTGTTCCTTTTGTCTTAGAACGTTACCATATTTAAGATTTTGGACGATTTGGATAGTTTAAAAAGGATTACTGAAAGAATATTTTGCATGGATGTATGAAATAAAATACACAATAATTTCCCTGCTCTACAAAGTTAAGAAATGATTGTAGATTATATATAATATATAAAAATTGTCTCTTTTTCGATTCGGTCCGTTCTGAACATTTTAGTATTTTTGGTAACCTCTGCATAAAATAAAGAGCAGAGAACGCACTTAAACAATGGATAAACTATTTTTATGCTTTATTATGTTTGATCACTACAAAAGGAAAATATTCCCGAAATAACCACGCCGCAACCAAACCACAACAGAAAACAGAACTGATCCCCCAGATCAACAGGTAAACCCACACATGAACTCCAGTTGCAAGTTCACTCTAGAAGAACATGGGTACATAACCACTTGAGTGTGGCGGTGCGGCTTGTGACGAAAGCTGGCCAAATGTATTAGTTTTCACCATAGTATGACAAGTTGAAAGCAACAGTCAATACGAAATGGAACTATATGTATAGTGAATTCGGAGGAGTCATGCAGCCAGTAATTGAATATGGTATGAGTGGACTTGCTGGCATTGATCAGAGCATTGGGTATGACGTTGAATTTTATTGGGGTTGGAGCCAATGACAATGGACAAAATTGGGAATCTCTCGAAGGAACAACAAACTCTTATAAAATGCTGAAAGTGGATGACGGTGTGGTGTCGTATGAAAGGTAGTATGAAAACAGTACGAATCGTACACAATGAGAAGACAACCAACAGCTAAGATAATTAAGTTCTTATTATTTCAAACAACATTAAGAATACATACAGTATTTACATCATCTCATTAATATCATCACACCAACATCATACTCTCATACATCAAAGTATGTATCTAATAGTCCAGCGTGAGGAACCGATCGTACCCCCTACTTCTCGCTCTCTGACCATCGTTTCCAAAGTCTCTCCGTGGTCTAAAATTAACCCAACGGTAAATGTTGAAAACAATACTTATTAGGAAAGGCAATTAATCTACCTTACCTTCTTTTTCACTTGTCTTGCTTCAACTTCTACTTTAAGAACCCGAGTCGTTGAATGAGAATAACTTCTGTTTTATACTTTACAGCAATCTATACTCACAAATTAGCAATGAAAGCAAAAGGCCTTTTTATATTTAAAAACTTAAAACATTTATTGTTATCATTAAATATTTACACAAGAATATGTACATGTTTAAGCATTATCATGTTGGCAAGCATCAGCTCTCGTGACATAACACAATCTGCCGCCAAAAGGGAGTTCAAAAACAAAGGTTAGTTTTCGCAGCAGTGCCGCCACCTACAGTCAGCAAAATAATTAGTCTAGTTCGGAGTTGTTCGCGACAGTAAAATTCAAAAACCAATCATTTGGACGAACACCATCTGCTCTTCTCAAGTCGTTGTAAAGCACGCTACGCAAGAACAACAGCTGGCGAGAAAACATAACCAATGAGAATACATTCGGCATTCCGATATTCCGATGACACGATGAAGTAGGCACCTGCCCTGCAAGTGACCCTTCCTAAAGGTCAAGCACAACGAAGTGTCTCACGATGTCACAACGTGAAAAGAACAAGCTCTTCGTCAAACCAAAGTGGAAGCTAAAACAATATTTCTTGCCCTGTAGCTACGTCCTAATTTCTGCGTACCCTGCATCAGCGATACGCCAGCGACCAATGCCAAAGTCCAGTTGTTAGTACCACTCTCTTCAAATTCTCATCAACACATATTTGACTCCTCACCATACCTGTATATAACCACGATGCTACCTCCACACCAATATAACATATCCACTACAAAATATTCACTAACTGCTTGCGTGTTATCTGAGTGACTCAATTCAGATTTCCAATACGGCATCTTTATTCGTTGTAATAATAATCTTGTGTACAAATATGTATACGCATAATAGTAAATGTTCATACAGCTTAATTTTTAAATTTACAACGCATTATACTCCTCTATAACATTAGTGAGGAATGATTTGACAATAATAATCCATTTCACAAGAAATTATTTTTTTAAACATCAATATGACTCGTCACATTTTTTCACAAACATGACTTGCAGTCTGGAGTTAATCCAGTTGTAGAAATCTTCAAGATATGCCCGAATTCTCGTTTCTTTAATTGGCCTGCAATTTACACTTAATTTCATTTATTATTGGAAACGTTTGCTCGCTCACAAATGTACTGCCAGAGATGCTTAACATTGTATGGGCATTCGCTATGAGATATATAAACTCACTTCTTTCCAAGCTTTTGTAGAACTAATTTTTATGGAAATTCACTCTTTTTCTATCATTTTTCGTCGAGTCACACTTTTGTGCGAATTGACATATTATCCTAGTAGTATTTGAAAATCGCTACTGTAGGAATACTTTTTACATTCACTTCATTATGATAGAAATCGATTCAGATGGAATTACATGACAGCAAAATTATGGTCGTCATGGAAAATACATTTTTTTTTTTCAAATATGGGTGAGGATAGCCAGTATTGAATCCATTTTGGAGAAAGAGCTACCTGAAGGAAAAGCTGATATTCTGCATATTGTAATAGTACTACTTTCAAAGTAATACTGTTATAAATTAACAACACAAAATTATTTGTTACTTTTTACACGTGGCTCACACCACTGATAACTATATTCGAGTCAAGCTAGGGATAAATATCCACGAGCTATTTTCACAACAAACTCAAATAATCCTTCTAAAAGTCATTCGAAAGACTAGTTTGTTTTAGCTATCTGTAGAATTTTCTAGTTCCTTTCTTGGAAGTTCCTTATCACGTAGGATCTATTGAACCGGGCGAAACTAACAAGAAAGTTACCAATAGTTTGCAGGTTTGTCAAAGGACGCTAAAGATTTTTGCTTCAAACAATCAATCATGAAACAGAAATCGTGCAATCAATCTTGCATTTGAAGTTAACTCCTTTGAAGGGAAACGGTTTACTTCCCTTGCTGTTGCGTCACGCGCATTTCCTAATTGTATAGGAAAGTTTAACTTCATAAAACATAAAAATAACTGTACAATAATAATCTACAACAAATTTAAAATGGATTTCTAAATCAGGAAAATATCCAAAAAATCTCAATCGGGGGAAAAAAAACACATTTTTGTAGTCCCCATCTACCATACTTGCCTATCTTCTATTTTATTTTGTCAATTTAAATCCATCAAAATACCCATTGAAATATGCTTTTCTTTTTTTTTCTTTTCATTGAGTTTGACATTAATTTTTTAATTAAAAATAAAATAATCTTTTTTTGCTCGATTTTGAAAGTTTTTCTAAGTTCTCTTAAGTCACAAGGGGGAGAATATCTGAAGAAGAAATTCATAATCTTATTCTATTTCACGTAATTCTATTCGACAATAAAGGTTTTAAACGTTTCACAATAAAAATGCTGGAGCATAACAATATGTTTCACATACTGTATGGTTTTTATTAAAGTCTATAATAGTTCAGCAGCCGACCAACCGGTCTAGTGGTTAAAGTGTTGGCCTCTGGATCGGAAGGTTCCTGGTTCGAATCCGGGGTCAGGGCATGGATGTAATTGTGCTGCCCTTACTTCGGGGTAGTGATGATCGCCCATTGGGTGCCCCTTCACAAATGACCATCGCTTCCCGGCCTTGCAGTTGCCTATGATTAGCAATCGAGTGCCCGCCGTAATTAAAAAAAAATAATAATAATAAAAATAATAGTTGAGCCTGTTATCTTTTTTAAAAATAAGTTATAAAAATTAAATACAAATTCTGTGTACTAAGGGTATATATATTGCATATTAAGACGTTCCTTTCAATGAATTCAAAAACATAGATTCATTGAAAAGATGCTTCAGAATACAATCCGTTTGTAGATAAAAATTTGGAGTAAAATATTTCTTGACTTACAAATGTATTGAAGAAATAACAAAAGTCTTTAGTCACCGTTGGTGATCAAAAACTTTTGTGAAATTTGGTTAAGTAAATATTCTAGTGAATTAAATTCAGCTGCATATTTATTTGAATAGACACAAACTGTTTACTGTCAACTAAACGAATGTTAAACTACTATGAAATATGCATATGAATACACATGACATGCCAGTGGCTGTTATGTGGTCACTGTTATTTGTATTGTGTAAGATATGTTGGAAAGAAATAATTGTTTTTCTGTTTAGAAATATATATACAGGGTGGTCCCGAATTCATGGTACAAACTTTAATGGTAGGTACAGGACATTGTAACAATGATTTATTGTATAGGAATGTATAGTCGCAAGTGACGCGGTGAGGCCAAAACAGGGGAAATAACGGCCGAAAGGAAAAACAAAGATTTTATTGAAAGCGTTGTTGACAAGTGTCATGTTTACAGTAATTGTTCAAAATTGCGTCCACCAGTATCGATACATGCTTGACAGCGTCGGTGGAGCGATTGGCGTACACGTTCAAAGATGCCTGGTATTTCACGCACACCTGCAGCAGCTACAGATAAGCGAGCGACGAGATCCTCATCTGAGTCAACTGGAGTCTCATAAACAAGATGCTTTAGATGTCCCCATAAAAAGTAATCGAGGCTCGATAAATCGGGAGATCGAGGTGGCCAAGGGACTGGTCCACCACGCCCAATCCATCGAGTACCAAACGTGGCATTCAGGTAATTCCGTACATCAATGCTGAAGTGTGCTGGCGCCCCATCGTGCTGAAACCACATGCGGTTACGAATGGCGATCGGAACATCATGCAGCAGTTGTGGTAACACTTCTTTCAGAAAAATAAGATAGCTTCCGCCAGTGAGCCGCGTGGGTAGTAAGTATGGGCCAATCAAAAAGTCGTTCACAATACCAGCCCACACATTAATACTGAAACGTTGTTGAAACGCATGTCGACGCGTTGCATGTGGATTATCGGTTGCCCACACATGGGAATTGTGCGCATTAAAGACACCCTCGCGTGAAAATGTCGCTTCATCTGTAAATAGCACATAATCTACGAAATCCGGCTGCAACGCACATTGCTGCATCACCCACAGGCAGAAGTTCACGCGGCGAGGATAATCTGCCGGATTCAATGCTTGTACTTTCTGAAAATGGAAGGGGTGTAAGCGATTTTCGTTTAACACTCTGCATACAGTCTGATGACTCACACCTACGTCACGCGCAACAGTTCTTGTGCTTGACTCGGGTCTATCAGCCACAATGTTCAAGATGCTTTCTTCCAGCCTTGGAGTGCGTACAGCTCTTACTCGACCAGCGCCATGTCTGTTGACGTCGAACGCACCTGTTTCACAAAGTTGACGATGTAACCGTTGAAAAATTCTATGATCCGGCATTCGTCGATCAGGATACTCCGCGCGATACATTCGTAACGCAGCTCTGCCGTTACCATTTGCACGGCCGTACATGTAATGCATGTCTGCTTTTTCTGCATACGTAAAGTCACCCATCGTCTACGGCAGCACAATTGTGAATGGCGCTTTTCCCTACTGCGATGCATCATGTTCAACAGCGGCTAGACATCTACTGCCCTCTACCGGCAATGATACCAACCGATCACTCCATTTCTCTTTCCTTTTATTTCCCCTGTTTACGCCTCACCGCGTCACTTGCGACTATACATTCCTATACAATAAATCATTGTTACAATGTCCTGTACCTACCATTAAAGTTTGTACCATGAATTCGGGACCACCCTGTATATATATATTTTAATGCCGGCTGAGAAGTTCGCTCAATGCGTATCTCCGTGACAGTTGTTGGCACTAATACTTACTTGGCAAAACTTTTGGCGTAGTATGAGAGCGCCAAGAACGCTGAGAGCCTGATTTCTTTAACTGCGATAAAACCAATTTTCCGTTCAGGTTTTGTGTAGTGCAACTCTTTTTTTTTTGTTGTTCTGAGGAGGACAGTACAAACCTTTGTGTACTTAGAATATAGATACAAATTTCAATCAATATAAATAAAAGTAATTACAGTCCACATTCAAGTTTGCATTTTTGTGTGGGCCTCGACACTTGTTAATTCGGTGCCCTTTGGTTTAGATGCTGTTCTATATTTTTCAACAGAGTTATTAAATTTTCGGGAAACGAAGGTGGCGTACAGCTGAAAAAAAAACTTCACAGAATTTGAGATTAAAGTATAAGAACAAATTTGTTTCTGCTATTAAAATTCTGATTTCCGGGTAAAAGAACCTCTCTGTCACACTTGACTACAATTGGAAGTGACAATATCCAACAATACACTGAAGTATCAGAAAATTGGTTCACCAGTCTAATACTTTGTAGTATTCTCATGGGAGATTGGAACAGCAGAAATATAGTGGATCTCCATGAGTTTTCATAAGTATTGTGTAGACATTGAACACCATACTTATTGCAGAGCAGTCCATAATTCTATTGCATTCCAAGGTGTAGGATTTTTGTATTCCATAATTCGTTACACGACATCTCAGATGTGTTCGATACATCGAGATCTGGTGACAATTTGGAATGGCAAGCTCAGCTGAGTGTTTCTCCAACCATAATTTGGCGTGTCTAGACATGTATGGCGGCGCATTGTGCTATTGGAAGGTATGTAGGTTTTAACTAACGTCGCACTAGAGCAACACAAAGGGCTATTAGCGACTGTGCCATTTGAAGAGGCTAAACCTATCACAATGAACATTTCCTGGCTAATTTTGGTAACGACAAGATCTAGCCATTTTTTTATGGCGAGATCAAGATATGATCAGTTTTCTTCTGATGAGGTATCTCGTCAATCGAGATTTGGTCGGATTCGCTAATGAGGAGATACCTCGTGAGACAACCACCAAGAGTGTTAAGGGAAGAATGGATTTCCAAAATCACAGAAACCGAGCAAATGAAAATATTATTTTAGTTTTTATTTAAGAACTAATTTAAATGAAATTCAGTAAATAAAAAAAATCAATTGCAATCATTTTTGATGAAGTTGCATTGATAACATCGTTAAACATAAGTTGGATAAGTATTTTAAGTCCACTACAGAAACGAGTTTTTCTCCAACTGTTAATTTTAATATTCTTCTGATTTCGAATTGTTCCCTTTCTATAAGTGTTTGTTTAGATTTTCTTAAACGTCTTTTGATTGAACTTTTAATTTGTTGTATATATCTAAGTGTAATTAAGGAGTACATTTTGTTTTCTAGTTGTGAAATTTTGGTTTAAAATGTTGCTTACTCTATACCTTGTTGCAAAATGTTAAGTGTTTTAGTACACTTTTTTTTTATGTTGACAGAGTTGAATGATTCACTTGCCAAATGAATTATATGTATAGAAAACTACCACTAGAATTGATTTAGATGTATAGAAAACAATGAATATGAATGAGTTGATATGAATGAATTAAAATAATGGAAATACATGGAATATTAATGCGTGGGGGAGCTAGAATTGTTTTCCATTTTATCGAAACTTTTGACTTTGTATTTTGTAATAACTTCTGGACAATTACATATTTTGAACTAAGTTCATGTATAAACTTTATAATATAAGACAAACTGAAAATTTTATTGCAATCGGATGAAAAATTCCAAATGTTTCTTTTAAAAGTCTAGTGTTCCCCTTAAACTTATTGCATAAAATTTACATAATTCTTCAACATAATTTCATGTAATTATAGTTCGAATTTGATTGAATACATAAGCAGCTATAATAAGTAAAAATTATTTTGAAATTGCATTAGGTTTTTTTGTTGCCATACATCATTCAACTATAGGAAGAAGGAAACATGAAGCATTACTCTTGAAAACCTTCCAACCAACGTCTTTTTAAGATAAATGGATGCATGAAAGTATTCCAGCTTTCCATCCTTTGGGAAACTTCCATTAATAATGGAATCCACACTTGTTTCGAAATTCCAATACAGAGAGAGCTTTGCTGTTTCATTTTTCAGGTTGGTGTTAGTAAAAGAAAAACTGCTCATTCTACGAGAGGGAATAGATAAATGCACTGTGTTAGAAGCTTTTCAACCAATTTATAATTCTTTCTGTGCAGTCCTCACATACTATGTGAACTTTAGTTAAAAGATTGTCATTTTTAAATGTTTCGTAAGAACATTCCGTTACTTAAAAATTGAAAAAGCGACAAGTAGTAACACGACCAGCCATATCCACACGACCAGAAGTCTGGCCCAATGAAGTTCACAGAATTTATAGCTTTTAAACAACGCTAGATCCAGATCTCACGGTCTTAGGAAAGAGGGGATTCCAATCTCTAAGCTATAAATTGCAAACCTATAAAACGAGTTAGTTATTGGGGACAAATTACATCTACAAAACTTCCAATATATTTGAAAATACAGTGGTAATGAGCTTTGAGTCCTAATATAATTTTTTTTTCAGTCTCAGCCCAGATGGTGCATTCAAAATTTCCAACTTTCCTCGTTATTTTAATCAATCGTCGGCCTACAAAAAAAACACACACCAGGTCAAAAAAAAAAAAAACCTTTTTTGATGTTGGACCAGAATGTAGTGAACTTTACGACTTCTGAAGTCCAACGAATTGCTTCTTTTGGAGCACAAGCATGTTCTTTGCATGAAGGTTAGATTTCTTCTCTAGAAAAACACTACGTAGGTTTGGATTATTGAGTAGAATTTTGTCCTTTCGATTTCTCAGAACTTGTTTTGGACAGTGCTGACTCGACCCTTGAGTGGACCGAATTTAAACGCACTAGAAAATATGTTATTAAATAAAATTTTAGTAGCTGAAAATAACTTAAGTAAAAACGCTTCAGAACTTTCTATTTTGAAAGGTCCTCGTCTAATTAGCCTTCGTGTAACAAAAATAACCGTATAATGACAAATCCAACCATACCTATGTTCTTAATTAATTTATATAGGAACTTAATTCTATCACTAGCAATAATTGCCTAATATGCGACACTTATAGTCTACCTTCTAACTTTTAGATCGTATTTTTAATGATAATGAAGCCACAGAAGTTCGAATTGTGTTCATTCAATTATTATCGTTTGACGATTAAACTCATTTTAGAACTAATTTTTTTCACTTACATTACTATTTAATGATAGTTATAATTCTTTTTACTACCCGTCTTCGTCAGACAAACCAAGTCGTGACTGTTTTTTCAACCATTTTGTTGCTTCGTTGAACAGCACGTGTCTAGTTTTCTTTCCCATTGTTCGTGTCATGACAGCGTTCGGCGTTTTGAGTTGATTCGAGTTTGATTAAAAATTGGTCTCTTCTTGCGTAATGTTCTACATTAAATTTTACTTCTATGTTTTAAAGGAACGATGTAGTAAGCTCAAAATAGTTAAGTTGTAGAAATTTAACAGGACAAGCTGTGTAAATTTTACTGTACTAGAGCTCAGGGTTCGAAAATTTTTGCTATTTCATACAGATTTCTGCATTATACACTACCCTATAATAATGGACTGGACACCAGCGGATTTGCATAAAATCCAGTGCTCGCACGTGACCTGTTAAGGTTAAATACGATACGCGAAGTGGTAACGTCGTTAGTTCTGTGCGAAATTGTGACAATATGTCGAAACGAAGGGAACTTAGTGACTTTGAAAGAGGTGTTATAGTTGGTTGTCACAAGTGGCAAGTCTATTCGCAAAATTGAGGTAGAATTATTACAGCCACGGTCAACTGTTGGTGATGTCGAGAAAAAGTGGAAGACTACGGGAGTTGGGACACGAACTGCACACGTTGGTCGTCCCCGTAAACTGACCGAACGGGATCGGCATGCCCTGAAGCGTGAGGTTCGTAAGAACCGCAAGAAACCACTCCAAATAATCAACGGTTTCAACGGATAGCAGGGGTTACGGTGCCCCAATACTTTCCGCAAAGAACTGCTGGCCCTCAATATCCACGGACAAAATCCAAACATCACCCCATCCAACAAATCCGGCAGACTCGCTTGGTGTTTGCAACGTCACAACTGGACTGTGGACCACTGGAAAACTGTTTTATGGAGCGACGAGTCACGCTACACGCTCTTTCAGTCGGATGGACGTGCTTGGGTTTGGCGAATGCCAGGCAAACGTTTGTTACCCGAGTGCATCGTTCCAACTGTCAAGTTCGGTTGTGGTGGTGTACTTGTTTGCGGGTGTCTTTCATGGTATGGCCTGGGACCTTTGCATGTTGTTCCTGGTCAATTGAACGGCGACGCCTACATGAACATGTTGCCCATAACTGGTACCCATAACTGGACTGTGGACCACTGGAAAACTGTTTTATGGAGCGACGAGTCCAGCTACACGCTCTTTCAGTCGGATGGACGTGCTTGGGTTTGGCGAATGCCAGGCAAACGTCTGTTACCCGAGTGCATCGTTCCAACTGTCAAGTTCGGTTGTGGTGGTGTACTTGTTTGCGGGTGTCTTTCATGGTATGGCCTGGGACCTTTGCATGTTGTTCCTGGTCAATTGAACGGCGACGCCTACATGAACATGTTGGACAATCAGGTTCTTCTTACGCTCTGACAATTTGATGGAATGGACGAATGTTACTTCTAGGACAACAACGCTCCATGTCATGTTTCAGCCACTGTCAAGCAGTGGTATCAAGATATGGATACAAAACGTCTTCCCTGGCCTGCTCATAGTCCCGACCTAAATCCCATATAACATTTGTGGGACTGGTTAGAGCGATGCTTACGGACCAGGGAACCACGTCCGAAATCTACCGCTAAGCTGACGCCATTCTTGCAGCAGGAATGGACACAAATACCCATAGCTGCTTATCAAACCCTTATTGAAAGTATGCCCGGAAGGGTTGCTAGTGTAATTGCAGCACGTTGGGAACCATCCCCCTATTAAAGCATGTATTATTTCCCTTATACCATCACATCTTGCTGTCCGGTCCATTATTGTAGGGCAGTGTATAATACATTAAATATGTGTTAATCAATCAACATACCAAGCGAGACACGAAAGTTTATTCTTGATTAAGTCGAAATTGAAACATTATTTATAGAAAATATATTAAAAGATCCTTGTTTAATAAATCATTTGGCACCTTTCTTTGAACCAATTATGGTCGTGTCTGTGCGCCATAAACACGATAACTATTGCTTTTTTATGGATATTGCCGTATTTCAAAGCAGAATCCTCACACTGGGATGGGGGATCGTCGGTACTGTACCATATGGTACTTGCCGACCCTTTTCCCTAACACGTGGACGCTGGAATGTTTCGGAATGCGAAAACAACTTTATTCTGCACGTGCGGTTCCCCGGTCTCGTATCTGGGATCACGTTTTTGCGGTCGGCATGACAGACGGTTTCGCAGCTGTGTGGGGGTGTTTCTCTTCGGCAGAGAACATAAACATCTCTAGAGGGATCGGAATTCACCCCCCTTCTCGTTGTCAGCGGCGGTTCTGCGAAGCGAACGTGGATTTTGAGGGAATTCGGACTCGAGATTCAACGAGAGACAGACGTCTCTGTTTTGCCAATTGTGTTACTTTGGCTTCAGGCAGGGTTCGATTGTCGATGGCTGTGCCCATAATTATCTTGTAAATATTTATGTAAATAAATAGTTTAATTTTAAATCAGCTGTCCGTCAAATTCTTACATGACGGTACAGTACTATGTTGTCGTAACCTTCGAAATGTGAAGTTTTTTTTATCCAGTGCAGTTTACTTTCAAATTAAAAAAATTTAAAAATATTTTCATTGTATTTCTAGTGCTAAAGTTGTATAAGGTTCTAAAATAAAGGGGAAGAAAAAGTATACGTTTATATAAAATTAACATTCAGTAAATCATACTTAAATATTATGATAGGGCCCGCAACACTTTATAATGAATATATGGAAGTGAGACCAGTTTCAATGACAGCTTTTTTGATAATGGCGTCTCTAGTTTTAATAAAAAAAAAACAGCCATAAAAAGTGTTCAATAAGAGAGGTAGTTCGAGGATGCTGATATAGCAGAAAACTAGAAAATACATCACTCTAAATTTTTGATCAAGGTCAGGTTAGTCAAAAGATAAGGTGATTATTGTGCATGTGCTCCACTTACTATACAGAGGTTGTTCGCACCTTTTTTAGACGATTTTGGTTAGCGGTAATCAAAAATCTTTTGCTGCAAAAGAAATAATTGCAGTTGTACTATGTTTTTAAAAGTCAAAATTATCGTCTGGGGCTTGAGAGGTTTGTTTTTATTCAAAATGGCGTTTTTAACGAAGCAGTGGTTATAAGGCTATATTTATGCTCTTTCCGAAGAGAAATATTCATATTCCGTTACTCATATTCCGTTACCGTGAGAGTCATGGTTTTGTGATATCTAAAGCGTCGATAGGTAATATCGTCAACAAGAAAGGAAAAAAACGTCAAATTGGAGCCTCAAGTGCGACAAAAATTCCAAACAAGTATCCAAGGAAGAAACAGACATCTTCGACTATTGCAGAGGTACGTTGTTTAATGTTGAAAGAAAATCCCCCTAGTCAAAGTACAGTTGCAAAATCATTAAAATGCTCGGTGTCCACTATAAACAAAATGATAAACCTTGATTTAAATCTTAAGAAAGCGAAAAAACGCAATGTGCGTCGTTTTTCTCCAAAGCATATCGCTGAACGCAAGACACGCTGCCGAATTCTATTAGAAAAACACTTATCCAAAGAAAAATGGAAAAAAATTGTCACAATGGATGAACCATGGGTATATTTAAATGAATGCAGCAAAAAAAAGAGCCATTTATTATCATAAAAGGGGAGAAAAAAATTTAAATACATGGTTCACAGAATCGAAAGAAAGTTTTTCTAAGGGATTCATGATTGTTACTGGTTTTTCATATAATGGCAAGTTAAAAATATAGAGAGTGGAAAAAAATGTCAAGATTAACTCCAAATACTATCAGGGACATATTTTATCGCCAATTTTTCTGAATGAAATACCATCGCTTTAGCACAGTGCCATCAATCTGTGGAACTCCATCAAGACAAAGCTAGCAGTCACACATCAAAATCCACTGTAAATTTCCTAAAAGAAATGGAACAAAAAACCGGTATCAAGGCCATACCTTTCACCGATATCCCTACTAAATCTCCCGATATATCACCTATGGATTTTTGTGCTTTCGGACTTTTAAAATCTGCACTATCCAAACGTCGTCCCACATCCCTTACATGACTCTGGAAAGCTGTTCAGGAGGAATGGGATAGAATACCTCTTCTGACACTTCAAAAGGCATTATTATCCTGGAAATTACGGTGTCGAAAGATAGTTCAGAATAAGGGCTATCAAATAGAACATTTAAAACTCAAGAATATTATGTAATTTAGTTTTGTAAATACAATATACACTGTCTACAAAATGTGTGAACAGCCTCTGTATTTTGTTACTCTTACGGGGAGGGAAATGGGGACCGCTATAGCCCAGTAGGTAGATCCACGGATCCACAGAGGGTCGTCAGTTCAAAACTCGAACTAACCTAAGACCGTAGTGTACATGGTGGGTGGTGCACATTAAAACTGTCGTGGCCTTAAATGTCTTCGGATTGGCCTGGTGTGAAAATTTGGAGAGCGATTAACTCAAGTTTTGACCGCATCACCTGACCGTGAACTCAAAAGTACGAGGTGTTATCCTCGGATCTATCACTTGGGGATTGATCCAGGCGTGTCGCCAATAGCCCATTGTGTTACTTCAGTGCGATGTAAATTCAACGACCCTACCACATGAAATACGTGTTTTAGAAATTCACTGAATCGCTATCCGCTTTAGAAAGCACTCACTCAATAGCCTATAATCCCGATGGTGTCCATATGGGTTCTCGTAAAAATTTATTCTTCACGCTCTTGCATAAGTGACAGTCGAATACGTGTAACCGCTGACACCATTATAGCGTCATTCTGTTTTATTACTCTTACCAGCGCAGCTGTGTATGTACTGATACTAGTGAGCTCAATTCCGTGCTTGCTATCGTTCAAATACCGAAAATTGCTACGAAATTCTACTTGGTTCTCTGGGCCAACCATGCTAGCTTCTCTCGGGGCCTGCCCTTGTATCAAATTATTTTGAAGTTATTTTGTTAATTGAAAAGCCTTAAAGAATCTCTACTATTATAAAGGTAGTGTTTGTGTGTCTGTGGGTCTTTATCCAGTGCCCTGACGAATCTATGGCACTTACAACAATAAGATTTGGCACACGGGTATTAAATTAATTTTTTAAATTAATTTATTGGAATTTAATTATTATTGTTTTCTTTTAAATGGCAACAGCATAAAGAGAACACAGATTCTTAATTTATTTTTTACGTTTCCGTTTGATTTTGCGGAGGATTTCAGCCGAAGTAAAAAAAGAATTAAAGTTTTAACTGTAATTATGTAGTTCTTTTACCTATCTCCTAGATCGTTTAAGATAGAGTAAAAATTTCAACGGAATTGAAATCTGCGGAAAATTTTATAATAGATCGATACCTAAAAATATAATTTCCTTTAAATGAATAATTTTTAAATTGTGACTTTTATATTTTTTCCCTTGCGAATTTGACCTTAGCTATCGAGAAAACAACAGATTCTATTTCCTGCGCTCAAACAATTCCAAAGAAGAAAAGCAAAACAAATAAAAAATAATTTGAATGGCATTGTTTAGTTCTTTTTTTTGTAAAATCGGGATCGCTAAAGATAGATTGAAAATTTCAACGGATTTGAAATTTGGGGAAAAATTTTTTCTTTTGATAACTAATTTTTCATGAAAATATTTATATTTTCACAAGATATTGTCACGTCGATTGGATCTCTACGCAATTCGAATTTGGCCGCATTTGACAATGACGATCCCATCACTGCGTTGCCCGTGATGGCGTATCCAATAGGCTATGAATTCCTATGTGGTTTGCGAAATTCGTGACAATCACCGGGGGTTAACGAGCAGTGGTCACACCTGACCCCACGAAAAGAACTGTCACGGGCAACACCGTGCTGGTCACGCAGTGGCTAATGTAAGATATTTATCAGCTTAGCGCTTAAGACTTTGAGACAAACAAAGACCTTTCACTTAATTGGACCCGAAAGTATGGTCGGATCCTAGGAGGTATTTCGATTTCGAAACTCGTGAAGCAAAATGTCAGAAACACCTGTTATGTTGAAAATTATTTCATCAATTAAATGCATTAATCCTGGGACGGGTTCACAGGCATTTTTACGTTCTGCAAAAATTTTCACTGCATAATTTCTAACCAGTTTTGACTTTTTCTACCAATAGAAAATATTTTCTAGGATTTCCAAGTGGAATACACCTTAGGGTGGGCCGAAAAACACTTTTTTCCGAAATCGCTATTCTAATAGTGCGGAAAGGGTTCTCTCTGGATTCAATAAACACGGTGTAAAATATTTTTTTGATTGGATAATATCTTCTGCCCCCGCATCGTACTTGGATTTTGAAAATTTGGGTAAAAATTGCAATTTTTACTCGGCGTAGGAAATACAATTATTTTTCAATATTGCTATTTTAATAGTGCGGAATAAGTGCCCCCTGGGTTCAACAAGAAAAGTGTAAAATATATATATTTTTTTATCTAATGATATCTTCAATTTCAGCATCGCAATTGAAATTTTGCAGTTTTCGAAGAAAAGTCCACTTTTTTATGTGTTTTAGAAATAAATCAAACATGAAAAATAGATGGGTACAAAGACTATTTATTGCTGTGCTGTATTGTACATTTGATTATATTCCCTGAAAATTATTGAATAATAGTTGAGTTGTAATTTATTAATATAACATTTGTTAAGAATATTGTAACCATTGAAAAGTTTTGACATGCCAATACCAAAAGTTTACTTACACTTAATCAGCAGATTATATTGTCAAATTAAGGCATAATTTATCAGGAAAAGAATGTGGATCTAATGAACCCGTCTCTACTTTGAAACTCATAAGCCTTTGCGGATGCTTTTGTCCCTAATTTGACATACCGTTCAACTGCATGAGTGTGACATGGAAAGTAAACAAAGTCTAATTCTGGATTTTTCTAATCACGCACAATGGACCTAAATACGGCAGTGGATATATCACGTCGGATTGGGGAGAAGTAATAGTAATTGATGACCAGCCAATCAATTCCGTACAGTCAGCAGCTTCAAAATTCAGTTTTGGTGGGAAAAATACACGTACTGACATTTCATTGGAAGATGACTCTAGACTTAATTATACGCCGTGCAGTAAGTTCTCTGATGTGCGGTCTTTCATCCTTCAACATTCACAGCAAGATATTGTCAGGATGAGCAAAGAACGAATTTCGACAAATTACTCCATCAACGACGTACTTGAGGTCTTGAAATAAATGCCTGGATCTAAAAATAGTATTTTACACATGCTTAGCTGCATCTTTCAGTGAGTTTTTAGACTTTATATTAAACCAGTTTGGAGTATAAACTATCACAACAAACTTAGCGATTTGTTTCAACTTCAAAGAAGCATCTGGAGAACTAACATATAGTCTTAGAACTCTGTTCGCTGTTGTTAGTCAGCGTGAATGTAATAATGGACCAAGACTGAGTATAGCCAGTTCATCAGAACAATTATCCAATCGTACCGCTTGATATATTTCAAGAAAATACATTTGATCCTTGCTTAAGTCACGTCTAACAGTTTTTGGTAACACGCCGTCAATAATTTCGAAAGTTGTCACTGCCAAAGTTTCACATGTAAGGAGCGCCTTCCCAATATTAACAAAATATGCTTTTGGGCCATTTGTTGGTCCATCCAACGTTTCAAACAAATGCCTCAGAGTTAGTTCATTAAAATGTAAGAGACATATTGCCCAATGCAGAAGTTTACCAAGTATCAATTCCAAACACCGAATTACACCGGATTTCCATCTGGAATTAACAGATGTATAGTCACAGCCAGTTGCCAGAAGCTATGAAAGATCTCTTGTGATCCCTTCAAAACATATGATTATAGTCCAGTCATAATCTGTTTTTCAGTTTTGGGGTGCCAAATGATGGACTCCAATGAGTTATCAAACGTGAACCCGACTCTTCAATAAGAGATAAATGTTCCTCTTTTGCTTTTCTCGTGTATCTTTTAGTATCTACTCTATCTTTTATCAATGTAGAATCTTTACGACCATCGAAATACAGCCCCTTCAACGGTAATGCCTGAGTTTCACTTTAAGGCTTAACATTTTAAATCCTTTCTTACTTTAGCCTTTTCCCTTCGCAGCTTGTTTTTGTCAACCACCAAATTTGAGTTGTCGCTAGTTATGAGACCGACATCGTGAAGAACACTTGAAGCAATTGCAGCCACAGCCCGGTCCGAGACTCCAGCAGTTACAGCAACTACAGCAGTTGAAGGGAGGCCAAGTCGCATTTGTGATGATATAGATACAAACGGAGTTAATTGTGTGTGTGTGTGTGTGTGTGTGTGTGTGTGTGTGTGTGTGTTTGTACTTAAGATCAGTAAGATATTAAACGGTTCGATGTCGATGGTTTGTAAATGTCCAGATTTAAATATACTTCAGATCTATCCAGAGGAATGTGATTTGTGAATACATATCCCCTCCTTGTCAGATACAGGCAGTATGACAAGACGAAAAAAGGGAAATTTTCTTCAAAAATAGCAAAATTTCAATTGCGATGCAGGTACAGAGGATACTATTCGATCCAAAAAATATTTTATACCTTTCCTTTTGAACCCAGTGGGCATCTATTCCATACTGTTAGAATAGCAATATTGAAAAATAATTATATTTCCTACGCCGAGTAAATATTGCTAATTTTTACCCAAATCGCCAAAATCCAAGTGCGATGCGGGAGCAGAAGATATTATCCAATCAAAAAATTGTTTTACATCGTGCTTATTGAACCCAGAGAGAACCCTTTCCGCACTATTAGAACAGCGATTTCGAAAAAAAGTGTTTTTCGGCCCACCCTAATACCTATGGCAATATTAAACTCAAAAAGTTCAGCCTTTATTACAAAAGTGAATGAAAAGCAAGACAAGTATTTTAAAAATCCGAAATACTCCGAATTTTTACTCATTCAATGTAATAAAGTGTCGTAATGATGGTGGTGTGTGTTCAAAGTTACATCATCCTTTTTTTCATCATGTTTTGAAAAAAAGACAAAATTCCTACTACTTTTTCCCAAAAGTAAACTGCTTTAAATATGTTCCTGTTATCTTTGAATGAAATGCTGGTTAATTTATTCTAGAAATGAAATCATTTCCTCTGAAAATCAGCTTTATTTGGACTAATGAACTACATTATGAGACTCTCATGTGACTTCATTTCAATGTAATTGAACTACAAAATATGGCAACTTAAAATCACTTTTATTTCGCTACATTATTTAAATTTTGAAACGTAATTTTAGTACATTTCCTTCCCTGCAATGTATGTAAAAACTATGTTCGTTTATTTCACATAACAAGGTGATTAAATCTTTGTTCACTGAAAGCTATCTATATTTAAAAGGGTTTTCATTTTACTTCGTGTGTGAGCCAAACTTAACTTTGCTGCATACATAAATTCTTATGTTTCTCATTTAGATTAAAATGTTACTCCGATGCTGGAGGAGATAGTAAAGTTTTTAGAAATATCACACAGAATCTCCATAACATCATTACTATAGGTCTTTATCACCCAAAATATGGAAGCTCGAAGATTGAAACTATAAAATATCTTCGCTTAAAATTTATTTCACTTTTTTGTATTGATGGAAATGGGATAAAAAATAAGTGAATGCATACAATAACATATAATGAGAATCGGCAGATTAGGTAACAATGAGTTCCACGAAGCTAAAATTAAATTAATGCATCTTCATGATTCTTTATAACTTAGTACTTTCTGGTATTTGCTCTGAACAATATTGAAAACATCAGGAATTTTAGAGCTTGAAAGTACTTGATTGTAACACAGAAACAATAAATGTTATAACATTAAAATCTTGCACAAAAATCATTTTGATATGGCAAGTGTAATTTGTATAAGAAGATTTTACTTTGTACTACTATTTGAAACCAATTTTAAACTCACAAAATATAGTTATAAAGATGCATTGGCGATGTACAAAAATTTTTGTAATTCATAACAATATAAATCACTATTGATTTGATACAGTAGTGTCTTGATTTTTGTGCATTTGCTTGAAGAGTGCATACAATATCAATCTCAAATAATTCTACTGTCAAAACTCTAGAATCTGACGAAAACTGTTTTTTAGAAAGGTTTCTTTTTGGTTTTGGAAATGTTATTCCCAAAAATCTGTGTATATTTCATTTTACTTCATGTCACCATTTTTACATTTTTTTTTTTTTACGATAAGCAATTTACCTTTGTGTTAATGAAATTCGTGGAATTGATTCTGTTTTAATTTCATTGTTAGAGGAAACGGTATTTTTCACGTCAATTGTAATTTTACATCTTATAGATCACACATATGAACCTATCTACAAAGTAGTAAGTTATTTACTCTGAACTTATCTGCCTTCAAAGCACTAATGAAATCCTTTCCTCAATATTTGAAGAAAAAGACGCTGCCATGGAGCTTCTAAAAAACGTCGAAGCTCTAGAATGTAACGAGAGCTGGTTTTATTGAAGAGGGGGAATTTTATTCCCCCTCCCAAATATGTGTACATATCATTTTACTTCATATTACCATTTTTACATTATTATTTACAATTAACAATTTACCTTCTTGTTAATGAGATTCGTGGAATTGATTCTGGTGTTTTAATATCATCTTTGTTAGAGAAAACGGTATTTTTCACGTAAAATGTAATTTTACATCTTATACATCATATGAACTCATTTACTAAGTAATAATCTGTTTACGCTGTGAAGTGTGTGTGTGTGTGTGCGTGAATCTGCCTTCAAAAGCACAAATTAAATCATTTCCTCCATATTAGAAAAGAAAACGTTACCATGGTGATTCTAAAAACAAATTAGTATATTAAATGGAGTTATGTAATATCCTTTTATTGCCTTAAAAACAGTTTCATCTTTAACAGAGGCTATTGGTTATTTTGTCTACGTGTGCTTTCCATCTGCTGACTTGTTTCCTGCGCTTTTACAGCTGTTTATCTCGGCAAGTCACGCCCTTCATCTGAAAATAGTACAGCTTTTTGAAGTCTTAGAAGTACTTTAAATCAAATTTCCCTTTCAAGAGTTTCTTCCATAAAGAACAGTGAGCCACGTTAAACAAATGCACTTGAAAGGCGAAATTGTTTCTGAAAATTTTCTAAGGAGAGAAAGACGTTCCACAAAACTTTTTTACCTTTTCTGGGCATTTCAGTCTGATAACACGTGAGGCTTATTTGTCAGGCTTTCTTTCCCTTGCTCTACCATTATTTGCACTCTCAGTTGAAAGCTTTTAGGCTCGAAAAGCAATCTCCACTTGCATCAAAAAGATTAGCAGACTTATGCGAAGAAAAGAAAGGAAAACATTTTTCAAAGGAAGAAATGTTACTCCGTGTGTTAAGTGTTTTTCTTCCCTAAATACGTTAATTGATATTTTATCAAAGAATGAGCTGTTTTTCATCTCCCGTGAAGATCACTAAATTTAAAAGCTCTAAATTGAGCACTGCCAATCCAGAAAAGATGATTCTATTTTTTCAATTATCCCTATAATACTCTTAACTCATTTTGTTGGGAAAACATCAAGCATTTTCATATTTTAACATGCTAATTTTGAGAAAAAAAATATGCATATTGAGGAAATTACAGTAGTTAAAGAATCACAAAAAGTTAAAGAATGAACACAATTTCGACAGTTCCGTAATCGGATTTCACAACAGCAAGTTTCCCCTGAAAACTGCTCTATCCCTAAAGGCAACAGCGACCGTGTGAAATATTAATTCTGACGGCCGTTTGCGTTGGCTGGAGAACCTGAGCGAGTGCTCTCTATCTTCGATTAAATGTCTTGCTATGCTGAGTTCATAAGTTGCACAGAACATTTTCAATCCTTCAGCAGGTCTTGGAAGCGATGGCCAATCAGAGTGAAGGTGGAAACACATAGCGATACTATATATCAAATGAGCCACTATTCTTAAATAGTAAAAAGTAAGTTTTCTTATTGGGTCTTTTTTTCCCTCGAATTATATACCCCCTTTAGGATTATGTATGAACGATTTTAATCGAACATAAATAATTTCCTGTTCGAGAAATGAAGTAATGCAGGGATTTCTATCACATAATAGGGACAGCGGTAGCCCAGTTGCAAGGGCAACGGATTAGCAACCATTGAGAGTTCGAAACTCGGTCCATAGACTGTCCTCGTGGCCTCAATTGGATGTGGTATGAAATTTGTAGTGGTGAGGTGTCAGCTCAGGTGTTATTCTCGTCATCTGACCGTGGTTCGAAATTACTAGGCGTTGTCCGAAGATCTCATCCATCGGGATTGATCCCGGACCGTCGCCAATAGCCCATTGTTTTGTAACGTAATTAAATCCTACTTAAAAATTAATAATTATGAAAAATAATTGGTTGGTAGATTTTGGAAGTTTTGTAACCAATCCACATAGAGCTATAGCAAGATATAAAGTTAGAAAGCTACCAAAGCTCGGGGCGCAACGTGATTAAATTATTGGGTAGGAGTATAATGACCAATTCCTTCTGTAAAGCTTTTACTTTGTCCTTCTGGTTGTTGAAATTCTATCTTTTGTTTTTATAAGTCCTTACTCACAATATCTACTCCTTGGACCTAAGTTGACAGGACCTTCACAAAATGTATCTATATTCCAGTTTTCAATGTCAAATTCGTCATCAGACAGTGGCTCAAAATTACGTGGTGTTGTCATCGTATCTTTCTCTTCGGCGGTTGATTCTGTCGTCAGAAGATCATTGTGTTGCTCTTGTGGAACGTTAATTAAATACCTACCTACCTTTCCAATGTCAAACTTGCACAAATACATAAAATCTTCTAATTTCTTTTGTACACATGTAGTACGGCTTTGTGTATATACTACACCTATACAGTTCATACCGACCAACCGGTATAGAGATTAAGGTGTTAGCCTCTAGATTGTAAGGTTCCTGGTTCGAATCCGGGATCGGGCATGGATGTTTGTAAGCGTATGGTGTAGAGGCGGCGGGTGCACCTTAAATCTGTCGTGGCCGAAAGTCCTCACGTTGGGTTGGTTTGGAATTTTGGAGATTGGGGAGCTAGCTCAGGTGTTGCTTCGTCATCTGACCGTGGTTCAAAATTACGAGGTGTCGTCCTCAAATCTTTCCCTTAAGGGATTGATCCCGGACCGTCGTCAATAGCCCGTTGTGTTGCTCTAGTATGACGTTAATTGCAAAATTTTCAGTCATCAATTACCACGGATCTTTTCCTTAAGGGACTGATACCGGACCTTTGTCAATAGCCCGTTGTGTTGCTCTAGTACGACGCTAACTAAAATTACCTTAACTGATACAATTCATAACTTTTAAGCTTAGAAAACAGAGTAAAATAAACTTTAAAAATTGTTCAGGTCTCATTGACAATATCTTCATATGTGGAAGATCAATATTCTAGCAATTGAACTAGGTAATAGTAATTTTTAATTAACGTCGTACTAGAGCAACATAACTGGCTATTGACGACGGTCCGGGATCGCCATCCTTTAAGGGAAAGATCCGAGGACAACACCTCGTAATTTTGAACCACGGTCAGATGACGAAGCAACACCTGAGCTGGCACCCCACTCTCCAAACTTCCACACCAACCCAACGTGAGGACTTTCGGCCACGACAGTTTTAAGGTGCACCAGCAGCGAAGTTATTGGCAGAAAGTATTTCTGGAATCATGTCATGAAGGTTAGCTCAATTATCAATATAGTACTCTGTTCAAGCTATTTTATTCATTCAACGAGCAATTTTTTGTGCAAACTAACTAATAAAAAAAATACTTCCAGTTTCGTCCTAATTCGATGTATCGTGTTTTGGTGATGTTTGGTGTTAATTTCCTTCGACACTACATTATTTGTGTGGAACAATTACAGTCATTCTTCAAGTTTTCAGTAACAAAAGGAAACTTGCAAAATTATCAAGTTAATGATGGATTCTATACAAGATCGTTCCTTGGTATTTTCTTGCCAAGGGAAAACCTCAACAAGTCGTCCTACTCGAAAATTATACGTTCGAAATAAATCGCCCATGAAAAATAATTGTAGGTACATTACTGGTTGTAACACTCACAACACAGTTAATAAAATCATGGGCTTTCAATGAATGTCATATCTTATTACTGTACATAAACAATTAGATTTTTAGAACAATACAACAATTACAACCTGAAAAAAAGCAATTTCTTTTGAAACCTCCACGAGCTGCTATTCGTCGTAGCATCCAATCAAGGAGGCTTTTGATGTTTTTCTGGACACAATGGAGAATTGTTTGCCAGACTGCTTGTATATGAGTTTATAGTTCATTGATACTGGCTGCTCGAGAATGTTGCCAAGATAGTTGCCGAGTGACCATATCAATATGTGACGTCTGTTAGTTAACGTCTCACTGGAGCAACATAATGGGTCATGGGCGATGGTTTGGGATCTAATGTTGGGAGACTTGCGCTCCCCATGATACCTTCTACTGCGTATACTGGTATCATTGCTGTCCAAGTTGAAACGTAATTCGTCCATAAACACGACATGTTGCAAATCAGCACGCGATTGTCTGTATTCACGAGCCCGTTGCAGCCTGAGGCGTCGATTGTCCGATCAAGAGAAACCTCTTCAAATAGTTCTTTTGATCGACCTTCACCACTGCCATCTGGATTACGCGCCAGTGCCTTCACGTTATGGTTCTCCCGATATGTTTCCGTTTATGAACGAGCTCTGTAACGATTACAATATAGAAACTACTTTATGGGTAGAATCGAAAAAGTCATGGGGTTAGGAATTAAAGAGAATGCATAGCAACTTCAAGGGGAAAGAGCCAAGACCAATGAAAACCACAAACCCCCTGGAAACTAAATGGTTGGCGTGATTATAAAATGAAACTAAACATTGGATCGATGTTTTAGAATATGCGCATGCGTAGTTACAAAATGAGAAATTTTGGCAAGACTCTCTGACTGTCGCAGAGAATATATGTAGGCAAGGTAATTTTTAATTAACGTCGCACTAGAGCAATACAACGGGCTATTGACGAATAGCAACTTCGATCCGGGGACAACAACGGTTCGGGATCAATCCCTTAAGGGAAAGATTCGAGGACAACATCACGTATGCAGAGCACATAGCTATGCATACATAAACATGACTGAAGGCTTTATTTGTATCTCCCTCGAATATGATGCGTAACCTATTAACTTGCGCATTACCCATTGCCGCGCGTTCACTCAAAGAGTAGTCACTATTTTGTAATCGTCATAAGTCGGATAATGGGTAGGTAGGTATTTAATTAACATTGCTCTGGAGTAACACAACATACTATTGGCAATGGTCCGAGATCAATCCCCAACGGAAAGATCCAAGAATAACACCACATAATTTTGGGCCGCAGTCCATGTATGACGCGCCATTAATTAGAGTAAAATGTATACTCAATCAATCAAATCAACTTCGGTTGCTATGATTGGTTCTATGGAAGCAAAATAGCCCATTATGTTGCTCCCTTTCGATGTTAACTAAAAATACCTACGTACATGTGTGCCAACCAACCGGTCTAGTGGTTAATTTTTAAAATTTTTAATTAACGTCGTACTAGAGCCAGTGCGGTCAAAGGTTCATGCGATAGTTTCGGTCGCATCAGGCGCCAAGGTGATGGGCGCCGGCCAGTGCCTTACTTGGCCATAATAACGGGGCGGCGCCGGTTGGCGCAGTAAAATCGTCCACACAAAGGCGACAGAATTTCTTTTATTTTTTTCTTTTTCACCGAAGATATAATTATGAGAATGACAAAAGAATTAAATTCTCTAATCGGAAGATAAGGGGAATTTGGGGCTTCAGTATTCCAAGGATTTTAATCTTGAAGACTTAGTTAACGAAATTCAATGTTTCAAAACACAAGTTGTGGAACTCATTGAGGATATAGAGTCAGCTACCCAACTTTGATTTGTTCAAGTGTTTTTGAAAATATCATCTTAAAGATCCCTATCCGATTGTTGAAATTGCCCTCAGGATTATTTTATATAGTGACGATTTTTTTTTATATCCGGTTATAGTGACGTCCTGTGAGCACAGTAAAAGTAGGTTGAAACATCAAAAACTATATCCGGTCTAGCATGGGGCAAGAACGTTTGACAACTCTTGCTATTTCATCCATTGCACAAAAGATTGTATAAACTATGGACTTTTATGACGTAATCACAGATTTTGCCTCGCGTAAAGCAAAACACCTAAGTTATAGGTTTTAGATTTTACGATTTTTCATGCATTTTACTACATTAAATTTTTTGTATTATAAATCAAGTAGTATATCCAGTTACACTTTTTATTTTTAGTCCAGTTCTGCCTGTATACATTTTGACATGGGGCCACCACAAGTCCTACCTTTACCAAGGCCACCATAACCCTATATAGTGCACTGGTGCCGGCATGGCTGGCGCCCAAAACACACAAAACCCGACACACAAAAAAAGTTTATTAACTTTCAGGACCATTCATATACGAAAAAAAACGACAAGTACAGCTTCGATTGACACGAAATGCGGCAAGAAAGTAACAAATAGGTTTATGCATGAAACAAAACAAAGAATTAAATTCGAAGATGAAAACAATATTGCATTTTCATGCAATAAAGATGGAGTCATATTGAAGTCATTAACAAAAGGATGTTTAAATCCAAAACAAATAAACAAAACAGACCTTAATAGGGTATGTGACTATCCCTAATCCTCATACCAAGTTAACAGTGTGTGACCATGCTTTCCATGAGTTGATCAAACACAGAAGAGTCAAGTAATCGCCAGTCCTCCTGTAGAGCAGTTTACAACTCTGAAAGTAGCTGGGGGGGGATATGCAGAGACTGCACGGCTGAGGGCATCCAGTGATTTTCTATGGGATTCAGGTCGGGCGAGTACGCCGGCCAAACTATACGCGCAATCCGCTCACTCTCCAGGTAGTCATTGACGATGTCAGCTCTATGGGGACGAAAAAAGGACCAACTGTTGCAGCGTACAACCTCACAGTGGGTTCTAGGACTTCATCCCGATATCGGACAGACCCCCGTTTATAGATGTCAGAACCCCGTTTATAGATGTGCAGGTAGATGCGATATACCAATTAAATCCCGGTCCACACCATGTTGCTTCCATTTCGGAATGCGTGATGCTCGAGGATGTTCTGGGGCCGATTGCGTGTGCCTTATTCTCTCCAGACCCTAACACATTGGTCATCTGGCTCCAGGGCAAATCTCGACTCATCCATGAACATTACGTTAGCCCAATCAGACACAGTCCAATTTACATCGTGGTTCAAAATTACGAGGTGTTGTCCTCGAATTTTTTCCTTCAGGGACTGATCCCGGACCGTCGTCAATAGCCCGTTGTGTTTTCTAGTACGACGTTAACTAAAATTACCATTGTCATTACCAATTCACATGTTTCCGGAACCACTTTAATCGTGCCCCTCTCGATTGGACGGACAGTGGAACATCATTTTGAACCACGGTCAGGGTCTGGCGGTTAAGGTGTTAGCATCTAGCTCGGAAGGTCCCTGGTTCATATCGAGGTAAGTGCATGGATGTTTGTAATCGTATAGTGTAGAGGCGGCTGGTGCACCTTAAATCTGGCGTGGCCTAAAGTCCTCACGTTGGGTTGGTGTGGAAGTTTGGAGTCTGGTGCCAGCTCAGGTGTTGCCTCGTCATCTGACCATGGCTCAAAATTAAGTGGTGTTATCGTCGGATCTTTCTCTTCTGGGGTTAATTCAGAACAGTTGTTAATAGCTTGTTGTGTTGCTCTAGTACGACATTAATTGAAATTACCTTACCTTACCTGGACAGTCGTCAATAGCACGTTGTATTGCTCCAGTGGAACGTTTAAATACCTTCCTCTCATGGATAGTGACGCCTCTGTAAGAGTAGCTGAAAACTCTGTGATTAGAAATCTCCAAACTGAACTGAAGATACGTATTTGTTTACCATAACAGTAGTTCGTTTTGTTTTCAGGATACTTTGGAGAGCGAAGAGATATTTTTCATTTTCACATCGAATAATAAATCTGTTACAGACTGAATCATTATTTTTTTCTTTTTATTGAAAGTATGGATACGGGGAGGGCAAATCTAAATCCATCATCTGTACGTTATTTTTAACAGTGTTATAATTAACAACTAATCAAATACTCTGAAGTTATATATTTTTCTTGAGTTTGTTTTTCCTATCTTTCTAGATAATTGATTTGAAAGCTGAACTGCATAAAAAGTACGAATCTTTTCGGAAAGCCAAATTGGTTCAGAACAATGAATCACTGAAACACAAACCTTTAAAACGCAAGGTAAAAGCATTCATCTTCGAAATATTTTAATTAAACTAGTTTACATGTTCAAAATTATTCTACTTTTCACAAAAATACAATTATAAAAGGATCTTAAATTATCATGAATGTATGTTCAATATTTGCTCCTATTTAATTGCTCAATAATGTCTTTGTAATATAATTTTGTTATTTATTGTATAGTGTTAATAAAAAACTAATCCTAGTTAATTTATTAAAATATTTTTTAAAGTTCTAGGCTACATATCAGAACATTACCACAGCAGCATGTGTCATAACTTTTGGAACAAAAATTTACAAAACAATTTATTCATTGCAAATATTAATTGATTTGCTTCCCATTAACACAATTACTGATTCTTACAGCGTTATTTGACTGTGGTTCAAAATTACATGGTGTTCTTGTATCTTTCCCTTTGGGATTGATCCTGGACTGTTGTCGATAGCCCATTGTGTTGTTCAATTATGATGTTAATTAAAGTATCTATTATCTGATTCTTATGAAAATTGAAAGCAAAATTGACAACCACTTTATTTTACGACATTAGATAGACCAAGTTAATGAGAAAAAAGTGAAACCTATTACTATTAAGAAACCAGTGGAACAAAATACTGAAGAAGAGCTTGCTTTACAGAAGTCTAGGTGAGATTAAATTTTAAATGTGTTTAATTACTCACTTTGTTGAAAACTTGAACAGAAACTTAATGTCCTCAAGATGTATAATTGGTATCACCAGTGATTTAACTCAAAAAGCTCATTGAACTGTCATACTATAGTCTGATGTATTACTGAAACTATTTTATCTTTCACTAACACTCGTCACTCACTTAATTTAAGTAACTCTTTAAGGTTCAAGTGATAACTTATTGAAACTTGCACAGCTGTTTAAGTTATTAGTAGTTAATATTGATTAAGGGGTGTCACTATAAAGTATAGTCTGCCTCCCAAGAGTTTGCATTAGAGTCATGTGATTTTGAATAAATCACTAAATTTTAAAACTTGTAGCAATATAAATAAAGCACTTCCATAACTGTTTTTTAGTGCTGATTCTGGTTACTTTTTGGTTCCAAAATCATTGGACCTTCTCACATATTTTCATACCTTTTCAAAAATCAATTGACCCAAGATCGGACATCCTCTATTCAAAGTCGCAGAGCCCTTAAGCATTTGTTAAAATTTGAAGAAAACTATTTTTGTCCTATATAGCCAGTTTTAAATCTTTATTTTTGAACTAAAACCTGTAACCATATTATTTGCAGGGCTTATAATGCATCACTTACTGCGTTGCTTTTTTGTTCTTTTGTCACTTTTTCAGGTGTTTAAGTTCTTAAATTCTACTTGGAGAAAACAATTTTTAGTGTGCAATTAAAAAAATTAATTTTTTCCTCTAAAAAAAGTCAAATGTCAACCTAGTACATATTACGCAATTTTGTCTTGCATTGGAACTTGTCCTGGCTAGTTTCCTCCACGGCAGGTACACCCTTTGAGCGTCATTTCTATACTGTTGATTTCTGTTCGCGAAAAAAATTGGAGCCTCAAGTATCACCAAATAAGATAATCTTGCCATCAAATAACCAATAGCAACCCTATAAATACGGAGCAGCAGAATAATTTCATTCCTTCGTAATTTCCATTAAAGGCAGTGGAATGCTGTTCCATCAAATTCCCCCACAACACAATTGTTCACATAGCTTGGTGCTGAGGAATTCAATATAGGAAGAATAGAGTCAGCTTTCAAGCTACAGGAAGATGTTTCTAAACTAGTTTTGTCTATTCACAGATTTTTTTAATCGGTGGCCTAAGCATTGGTCGACATACAAACAAATTCAAGGAGACTTGAAACTTCCCACTCATTATTTCATAAGTTTCATTGTTGAAGCAGTTGGCTAAGCCTAAAGCCAGCTGTTGAAAGGTTGCTTAAACAGTGGATTGCAGTGCAAAAGTACTTTATTGACTACATTCCAATAAAGATGCCAAGCATAATACATAGATCAGGCTAAACGAAAATTGTTTTATTTACTTAGAAAAGAAACTATGAATGTTGTAGTGATATTTGTCGCATCAAGTGCAAGTATATATAATCGTTTGACCGAATTTCTTCAGAAAAAGGTATGGTACGCTAATGCAAAGCCTTCATTTGCAACTTGAATTGTAAATAAGAATGATCTACAAAGAGAAATTTATTTAAGGTTTGAAGGTGGTATTATTAGTTTTGGTATTTGTTAGGAACACATTTATTCAAATTATGGATTTTCCGATAGATATTTAGCATAAACAACATGTTTAAATTATCAGTTTTAACAAAATATTTTAACCACACACACACACATATATATTGTTTATACTCAATGAATCATTCAATAGAAAGATGACACATATTCAATACTTTTTCTTAACACATCAGAATATATATATATATATACATACACACACATGCACATATATGCAACAATTCATATGTTTCACATTCACAGAAACTCATATATATATCACTGCAATTTCTTATATTTATTTAATCGTTTCTCTTCAGAAAGATATCCAATCATGGGGGATCAAAAATATAATCAAATATGATCGAAAAATGGAAACTATTCATAAATACAGTTAAATAGTAAACTAAGCAAAACGTTCCATTGACGCAGATTACTTTTTAGATTAAAATCATCAAAAAATGTATCAACCACCAAAAAAAGAATTACAGTACAAAGCCTCAAATCCGGAGTTGACCAAAAATCTGGACGTTTTGCTAACCGGTGTTTTTTGTTTTTCTCACTTTTTTGCATCTTTCCAGCAATTTTTAAAGAACAAAGAGTTAAACCTGAACCTAATTGATGAAACAACGCAAACATGTTCAGAGTAAATACCACACAGAAAAAATAGATCTGCAAGTAAAATTTGTTGCATTATATTAAACAGGTTTTTTTCCTTTTTAAAAATTATTTATATGTCTGCTGTACTATTGCAAACCCTAAATTAGCGTGGGGAAAGGTTAGTTTAAGGGTTTTTTAAAAATAAAAATGCAAATAATCCGGAATGGCCAAGTTCCGGAGGTTTCTGGATTTGGTACTGCATATAGTTTAGCCCTCTGAGCATTACAGGACTTCCGAGTGATGTAGTTTTGCCTTTTTCCCACGACACACATAATGGCTAAAAACCACACCTATTTGTTGAAGGAATCCTAGCAAAGATTCTACCAGTCAAGAAGGTTGCAGAATGGATATATGAGTGAACAATGATGTTACATACATTCTTTTTTCAGGTTTAGCAAAAAATAATTTAATGTTTCTGGGAAAATTAAAATCGATACAAGAAACTAAAAAAAAAAAAAATCTGCTAGAATTTTTGTAAAAAATTTTAATTATTATCAAAAAAGGCCATATTTGGTTACTTTTATGTATTTTTATTTCAAATTGTGCATTTATACAAATGAGTTGCATTTTTTATTTCGAATTTTTTTTAAAGAAATATTATTTTTTTCAGCTATGATGCTTGTAGATGTGATACATAATTTTTACTCTCTTGATAGGTTAGCTTTGGAAGCTAAAGCACAACTTTATGAAAAAATTGTGTCAAATAATATCCTTATTGGTAAGTATAATTTTATTCAATCAATATGAAACAATAAGTTCTTGATTTATTGCTATTTTAATTTCTTGATAAAGGATTATCCAAATTTTAAATTATCTGTTCTAATTTATTCATAATTTGAACATTGTGTAAGTTTATCAAGTGTGTAATTTTGTGTTAGCAAACTTTGTGATTATCATGTCATTCTTATTCAATTTTTGAATAGATGATGAAGAAAATGAAAACTACTTAGTGGACTTCCAACGAAAAGTTTTGTATGGTACTCCAGAACTTGAAAATATTCAAAGAAAAAATGCAGCTAGTACTTGTAACAGTGTTCCACATGCTACTAGAGCTGCTTCTGAAAATATAATTCCGTAAGAATGTTTATGATGACCAGGTTTTTCAACCCAGTCCTCATTTTTAATGTTTATCTTTCAGAAATTTTTTCTTGTCCACTTAATTGAAATTATTTTTTAAATAACAGAAAATACAAAATAATTAATGGCGAGTAAAACATTGCCTGAAAAAGAAAGTACAAATAATTATATTAATATTTATACATTCCTTTCATTTACATAAAAAAAGTATATTCTATTTAATAAAAGTATTTTAGTTTCTGGCTTTAGTGCAGCCAACTGCAATTGAATTAAATTTAATGGTTAGTTTTAAACTTATTGTTAACCTATTGTTGGTCACATTATGAGCATTTCTCTCACACTTTACATTAGAAAAGAAGCATTTGTTTGAAATTTGCAGCAATTAGCACTAGAGGAGTGAGATTCAGAAGCAAAAAGTATTTAATCTTATTTTATAATATTTTCATTGTTGATTTCTAAATATTAACTATATTTTCTTAAAATAAAATAAATGAAGTGTTATTGAACAAACTGTTTAAAACGGGGTGAAAAAGATAATGTGAAAGAAACTCTCATTCTCTTCTGACATCGCTCAAATTGTAGAAACAATGATGGGTTAAAAACCGTTTTATTATATTTTGTACTTTATTACACAATTGCACTGTTAAAGATTTTCATGTTATCTTTCGATTTTACCCCACTTTAATTTTAGATTATATATTTTGTTTCTAGAAAAGAAAGATGTTCAGATCCAGAAAAAATCGCATTCATATACACTGAAGATAAAACTGGAGTTAGCAATTCTGAGCCATTTACCCATTATCAGAATGTTCAACAAAATGGTAATTTATAATTTCCAACTTTCTCAAACGTTATGTGTTTTTTTTTTTTTTTTGGAGGAATCAAGTGGTACGGTTTTTAAGTACCAACCTCATTGTGAAGAAGTGAATGGAATGATTTTTGAAAAATGAGTTAAAATAATTATGTGATTATGTAGCTAAATACATGTAAGGAAACATGGATGCCTGTTGGTACACCTACTTATTTTCGTATAATTAAATGTATATTTATTTTTTCAAAGTTAAGAAGAGGAAATCATAGGTTTTACTGTCATGTGTAGGTCATTATGAACACCTTATAAAAATGTCCGTTTTTAACAAATTTTCATCACTTTAATTTTTAAAAATTATCAAACAAAGGCAAAAAGTAATGAAAATTTGAGAAGAAATGTTTGAATAATTTTTTTGTCAAAAGCATGAAATTGGATTTTAGAAACTGTTTGGTGGTAGTGCTTTGAATACTGTAAATCAATATGGAATAGTCCCAGCATTTTTGTTAGACTTCTGCTCATAATTGTTTTGATTATTTTTCTGAATAGAGCAGGGGTGAAAAATCTTCCACGTTTATGCAGATTTCTGCTTTTTCTACAATTATTTCTTTAGAATTAAATAGTATCATAGAATTACAGCCAAAGAAAAAAAGTAAAAAATAATAATAAGGAAAGTGTGAATATCCTAACTTTACAGGGATGAGATTCTTCCGACTTTTCTTAAATTAATTATATTCTGTGTAATTTTTTTGTGATGGATACTAGGCCATTGTAATGTTTATGCAAATAAGCAAGTATATTTTCATGCTAAAAAGGGTTCAAAATTGCTGCAGCATTCAAATAACAAGACTTCCTTTTCGAAAATTAGACTGTATAAAGCACAAGGATATCAAAATGCCAGCATGATCTTCAAAATTTGAAAAAATGCAAAATGATGAAAAAGTGAATGCCACCAGAATGTAACTGACAAGCTTTGGGGAGAGGCATTTGTTCACATGGTGCAAGACATGACAGCCTCTCTGCTCATTTACTTCACTAGGAAATCCCATAGAGCCTTACTGCTTCATCTGTAATTCTGGTGAAATAATAGATAGATATCTAGGTAACTGACCATTGGACAGGTATCTAGGTAATGGGAAGCAAGAGACAAAAGTTTTGGTGTCTTCATTGTTTCTCTGTGTGGGATATTAATTATATTTTTACTGTCATTGTTTGTCTTTCTGTGTTCTTCTTGATCGATTATGATTATCCTTGCCATAGGAAATGAAAGATATATTATATTTTTTTACATTAAATACTTCTGAAATATTCTTGAATCTGAGGATGGACCTTAACTTACAAAGTGCATGATTGTTTTCAGAGGTGCGAGATCATGGTACAGGATATTTTGCTTTTTCCATGGATGAAAAGAAAAGGAAGGAGCAGATGGAAGAATTAAGCTTATTACGACAGGAAGTGAGATTTCCCTTTATACATAATTTTTTTAGGGTACTTGCATTTTAATATGTCATTAATAATCTATCTTATATTTTTTAGACTGAAAAACAAAGACTTTCCAAACAAAAACTACAGCAGAAAAGAAAAACAATGTTACAAAATCGATTATCAAAGATATGTGAAAGAAAAAATATTGATCAATCAGTATTACAAGCCTTTGCAAGTACAGGTAATGTAATTTCTTGGAAAAATTTTATATGGGGCATAATATTTAATCAATGTTTCTTGCTGACTGTTTTAAGCTATTTTCTGTAACATTATTACTCAATCATTGTGGTGACACATTAGTGTACTTCAAAGAAATTGCAAGAAAAAAATTCCACCAAATTTTCATTAGTTTAAAAAAATGACTAAATATACAATGATCGGGGATCATAAAGACTTTCAGTGTGATATATCCCAATTTCTTGGCATCACAATTCCATCTAATTTTATTAAATGTATTAAAATACTAACTCTCTCATACCTTATATTTTTCATTTGTACTTTTAACTAATTCACACTAAAAAGAGCAGTATGAATAAAATGCACCTAGAGAAAAGTGCCATGTGTTGATTGATTCAATGAATGTACAAATCAAAGTTGATTAAATACAAGTTAGTGTGACATAGATTTTTTTAAATTTAAATAATATATTTGTTGCCTAAAATAATGAATTTAATTTGGTTCAAAGCTCTATACGAATGAAGGGTCACATTGGCCCTCTCCATGTTCAAGGTATAAGGCAATTTCCTGTCTCTAGTGTTGAAGTTTCTTGTAAAGTATCTAACTGCCTATTGTGAACAAAATTTTAAACTGCTAATTTTTGACACTTAATAGAGATTTGATTATTTTCTTAAGTGACTCGTGGTGACATCAAGTATCCTATATATATTAATGGTTTATAATCCAGCTCTGGTGAGATGATAGTTGAGTCACGGGGTTTTTGAACAATACCATTTTTCAAATAAATTGACATCCTGAAACATAAATAATGTGCTTTCATAATCTTTAGTGTAGATTCGTGTATGGCACCTTTTTCTCCTCAAAAGTTTAGTATCATTTTGCAAGTGGTCATGTCCAAGGTCATCAGCCTTTTTTAGCAAAGTCACACAGCCCTTATAGAATTAAATTATTTAAAATATTGTCACAAATGTGAATATAAATCCATTATTCATCTTAATTTTCATCACTGAAGAACCGTAAATCAGTGATAATTTCATAGTCAAGCACTTCATTCTCAAAAGCAGATTTAAGATTTGTTTATTGATGTTTTATTGTAATGCTGGTGTAAACTCATCTCTTATTTCAACTACCCTTCATTAATACCTTCAAATACCCACCATCTAATTCAGGGGCACACCAAGGTGATCTATTTGGAGATGGCCACATCAGTATAAGCTCGAATTAGGCTGTTTATATTAATTTGAGATGATAAAATGTCAAGCTCAAATGGGGTCATGATTTTTGACCCTATTTCTTTGAGGTTCAGAGCAGTTTTACAATGTGCTGCTAGAGAGACTACTCCAAGACAAACAGAGGTAGTTTTAGAGTGACTACTCTAAAACAAATAGAGAAGTAATTTGAGAGTAACTACTCCAAGTGGAATAGAAGTAGTTTAGTGACTACAATATGCATGGAAGTAGTTTTAGAGTGACTACTTCAAGACGAAAGAAGTAGTTCCAAAATGACTACTTCAAGATGAATAGGAGCTACAATAGCAGAGATGCCAACCTGCAATTGAAGTTTTCAGTAGTACCAAAGGAAAAATTCAGTTTTAAGAATTTGTCAGTAGTCAAGTAAAAATGTAAGAAATCTGCTTTAATTAGCACACATATATCATTAATTCAAATATTTAATTACAAATTTGAAACATTTATGCAACACATTTTATTATTTATAATTAGTAAGGTATATCATACATGGTTCAATCTCTCTTTGGTGGGAAAAAAATTCAAGTACTTTTCCAAGACTTTTCAAGGCCCATTTGAAGTTTTTAAAGGACTATCATAAAAAAGCAAAAATTCCCTCTTTAACCCCCCATTTTAGTAGACAACTTTTCTGAAGAACCTCTCGTGTAATGTAACCTTTTCATTGCCATTCACATACTTAACAATTCCAAACGTATTTCTAGTCAATATTCCAAGCGTGTTGTGGGAAAGAAAAAATTCTTAAACAGAAAAAGTAAAGTAGCTAAGTTATTATACTTATGTTCTATATGTTCGAACTGACACAGAATCCCACTAACCTTGAGAAAAGAAAAGAAACACATGCCTATATATATATATATATATAGATGAACAAGCATATTTGGCGTATTCTTCGGAATCGGAATAAAACCATACCTTCTAAGCGCATGCGTTTCAAGCCGATTCATACTCAAGAAAATTCCAGATTAAAATTTTTCTAAATAAATTCAAAGACTTTTAAGTATTTTGCACCAAATTCAAGTACTTTCCGGTGCCCTTGTAAACGAAATTCAAGTACTCTTCAAGGCCCGTGGGAACCCTGTCATACATGAAAACACATATAGAACCAACAATTGTGTATGAAAGAATTATATAAAAACCATTTAATAATTAAATTTAAGCATTTTCTCCCATTTACCAAAAGTAAATATAATAATAATGAAAAAAATACAGAAATAAGTAAACTAATTTATGGGTTATGAAAAATAAATGAAATTGAATTTTTCCGTAGAAAAAAATCATCGATTCCGTAATCCGTAGTACCCGATTCACTTCCATAGTAGTTGGAAACTGCAATAGATGGTATTTTAGAGTATCTACTCCAAGATGGAAAAAAAATGTCAAATTCCTTTTTAGAAAAAAACTATTTTTTAAGTGTTAATACTTGGTCAATCCCTGTATATATAAATAAGAGACGGGACACTGGTAAATGGATATAAAATAATCAATAACTATATGCTGATAAAGCTGTATAAAATGTTAAAAATATCCTCATTTTTAGAGATAAATTAGTATTTTAGGATTTATTTACTTTCTTAAGGTACGTGAAGAGCTTAAGCCCTCTCCATAGATGTGCCCCTGATCTAATACTCATTGTCTACTTAAACTTTTAACTGTCAATCATTGGTACCCTGCTAAGTGCCCCAGATTTAAAGCTCACAGACTATTAGACTGCTTTGGTGAATGGGTACACAAGGAATATGAAATTTGAGAACAAGATTAAAGTTTTCCTACTCATTGCTTACACTGCATCGGTGCTTCTTTGGAAGTATTAATTGGGAATCAAGTGGCAGCATATTGTCTACTTGAGCAACAAGGTATATTGGACGGTTTAGATTTTACTAGACAAAAGGGATTAGCAACAATACTCTTGATTCCCGTTAACATGTATCTACTTACGTGATGACTTGCTTTATAATCATGTTTAGAAGAGCCTGTCTAATTTACAATTGATTCAGTATACTTAGCATTAAGATCAAAATGTTAAGAGCTCTTAGAATGATAATTCCATAGCTTATTTATTTATTCAAAAATCATTATTCAATATAAAAATTGGAAAAAGTAAAATATGAAATAGTTCTTAATCTAGTATTTAAATTAGATTTGCTATGACAATGAGTAAATAACCCTCGTCTTGATTTTTCTTGTGAGAGAAGAGTAGTGCACAAGTTTATTTCTTAAGTTTTCTTTCCATATATATTTTCAGAAACGGAAAATGAAGATGTATCTCAACCTCAAGAAACTGATTTGTCTTCCATACCTCTCCCAGAAAGTAACTCAAAACCTGTGAAAAAGGATCCAAAGATTCGACCATGGGATATTGGGAAAAACGATTTACAGCAATTTGTTCCACAGAAACATAAACCAAGTATGTATATACATAAACATATATTTGTTGCATCAGTTTAAAATTTAAATAATTCAGTAGATATAATGTATCTTTTGATACATCATTCAGCTAAATGTTTGAATTTCTGTATGAAATCAAGAAAAATTCCTTTGAGTTTCACATAATTTACACAATATAGTAAGCATCAGGGTGTAAAAAAAATCATGATTTTTTTTTTAAAATCAATTAATCAGATTTTTTTATTTAAATTTCTGCAGGCCCTATACATTGTTTTTATAATAATTATAAAAAATTAAGTTTGTGACATGGTAAATCAATATTTACTTAACATTTGTTTAACTTTAAAACACAAGTTGACATACCACATAGTTTTTCTTACGAAAATTACATCATCATGTTAACAAATTTATCAGAAAAAGGAAGTGACAGATCTAAACTATAGTCTGAGAAGTAGAATAGAGGACAAAAATAATCAGACTATAATAAATTCTGATAATAAAACTGCCGAGCAGCAATAATAAATGAATTTTCACTTAGTTTTAATTCATGTTGGTTCTTTTTTTCTGCTGACATTTTAATGGCTGTGTGTGTGAAAATGTATATTTCTACTCTTTAATCTCTATTGCACTACTTAGGGGTTCCCTAACTTATCCAAGAGGTGGCACCCTAAAAATAATTATAATTTTCTCACGGCACCCTCGTCCTCATGTACTATTTATCTGTGGTATATTGTTACATATTTCATATTAGTACCACTTTGAAAAAGAAATTAGAGAAGTAAGAACATAAACATAATTAATACAACTAGTATTTAAAATTCACACACAAACACTTCAATTTTACTTAATAAGAAAACATAGGTTGGTGAAAATATAAATAAAATTACCTTCATCATGCTCTTGGTTGGGGAGTGAACCGATTTTTTGATGAGTGACCTTAACCCTTTTTTCTGTTGCTTAGATTGGAGGTTACGGGCACTTCGCATCCCCAGGGTGCTGCGGCACACACTTTGGGTACCCATGACCTAACTGACAAATGCCTCAAAAACTCTACTTCCCACTTGTGTTTTTTTTTTTTGCTAATAAAATCAGACACCCTTTTAGTTTATAATTCTGAATCAAACTGTTGTATACTTCCTTTAAGTATTTGTATTATGAGTGCTGTTAATCAGGAATGTTTATATATTACTCTTCCTGGCATTTAGATTTATGTCATGTGTGTTTCCATTATATAGTATATTTTAATAAGTTATATCTTTTATAATATGCAGTAATTGACCCAGTTCCCTCTGAGCTTGGTGTATCCTTTAGTGCTGAAATCACTACGAGTGCAGAAAAATTAAAGCATTTGACCACTTCTGTGATTTTTCCATGGTGTATTTACTTAGTTATAAAAATGTAAGATTAGTTGTGATTTAAATCAGTGATTTAAAAAAAAAATCATATGATTTTAATCTTGACACCCTGGTATGCATTGTATCTACCATTTTCTAAAACTTTTAAATAAGTTAATTTCTTGATAAAATTAATGCAGTGTGGCATATTTAAAAACAAAAATATTGTTTTGTGGTTGCATATTGAAGTAATGTATGATGTTAAAGATACAGTTGCAAAATTTTTTATCAATACTAGAAAGGCTAATAATTGCTTGTATATTTGAAAATTAATGTTTTCTGAATTTTGCTATACACTCTCTCTCTCTCTTGATCTATTTAGTAACTAATTTATATTAAAGTGTCTTATGTAGAATAATACTTAAATATTTTTATTTGACCTATTTTCAAATTTATCAAGCAATGTTTTAGATACAATTCAGAGAAGTATGTACCAACCTATAAAATATTAAATAACGTAGTAACTCATAGTTAATTGAATGTTGTCAAAAATCTAGTAACTGAAGTATCTTCAATTTTGTCTCATCAATGACTGGAAATGATTACTTGTTTTTTGGGAACTTTTTTTCACTCACACATCTCTTTTACAGAAAGTCAGAATGAATGGATTGAAGAAAGAAGGGAGGATCGAGAATCAGAGTTTGCCCCTCCATCATATTACAACAGATATTGAAACTATTTTTATGTACAGAATTGTATAAATCTATCTATGTATTACTTTCTTTAGACATTACTTTTATTAAATAAAAGTTGCAATCAAAGATTATTTTACTTCTGGATAGTTGGAAATACCCTTTCTCCAACCGTGGCTTTTGCATACAGAATTTTGACAAATACAAGCACCTTGATTTTTAAATTTGGAATTTTTTTTTTTGACATCACAAACAGAAATTATTGTGGAGCAGAACATTTTTCTCATTTTGTATACTTTATATTTAAAATTTACAAACATTTAGTTTACTTGTACAAAAAATGTACATTATTTTTCAGTTTTTTGTGTCAGAAAAGTTTGATTCCAAGTGAAATTAAATTATAATCTAACTAATAAATAGCAAATTAATAACATTTTGTAATTTCACCAAAGCTGATAAAAAATATCAGAACTGCTAGTTCATGAACCTAATTACATAAAATTTTCAAGTCAGGCAACTTCTGTTTTGTAAGCAAATTAAATCTCAGGAAACTCAATGTTACTGCTACCATCTGTTCTTAATATAAATTAACACTCTCTGATTGGGAAATAGAACCACATAACACTGAAGAATGAGTTTCGTGTCTAAGAATGCAGATGAATCTCTAATAGTATAAAAGGAAGCGTTTGTCTGTTTGTTTTTTTCGAGGCAACAAAATCCAGACCCTTCTATTTCACTTACAGCAATGAGATTTGGCAGTCCGAATTTTTGGGTCACTGCGAATTTTAAAATTCAATCTAGAAGATTTTTAAATGAATTTAATAGTTTTATTCTCTACCTGGATCTGGACTTTTTCTACCCACATGACCTTTTTCTTTCCAAAAAAAAAAAAAAAAAAACCAACTGATTCCATCTTTGGCCTTTTGTGTTAAAAAAAAGAAACAGATTCCATTTCCGCAAATGAGAGCAAGAAGTAAAAAACATTGAATGGGATTGGGTTTTTTTCATAAGATTATTGATAGATTAAAAAGTTCCAACGGATTTGAAATTTGCGGAAAATTTTACACCATATTAATACCTTACAACACAGGCAAGCCATGCAGTGGCTAGTTAAGATATATATTCAGACTTTGCACAATATAACTCAACAAAGTCAAATTTGCATTCAGCAAACTCTATTGACTGTTCATTCTTTGAACTAAGTTGTGTCAGTGTTTTAGTTAAAATTTTATGATATTTATATTGTAGTTTACCTAATTTGACTTTTTAAAATATTTATTTGAAAAATCTCAAATTAGAATCTAATTTTAATTGAATATTCTCAGTAATCTAATTTAGTGATGGGAAGATGAAAACTAAAAGATATAAATTTGAGTGAACACACATCCATTGGGATGAAATCAGTGGAGGTTAGTTTATACTGATAAATAGGGTATTAAAAACAAAATTGTTTAATACATCAAATACTACATAATTATGCAGGAACCATTGGAAATTCTTTCACTTAACATAACACCTCATTGGCTAAACTGGTGGGGAATACTTTCATTAAGAAACAATTATGTCATAAAGTGGAACACTAAATCAAAATAACCAAGATGAGCGTTTTAGGTTTTCTAGACCAGAATGATCTTTAGATTGGTGTCACACCAGTGTAAAGACTCTTCACACCAGTGGTATGAGGATTAATTTCTAGTGAAACACATGGATGTGGAACTTTCCCACTTAGTTTTGATTCACACTTATAAGCTGATATGTATCTGGGACCTATGTCACATCTAAAATATTTTTGGCATTAAAAATGCTGAGTTAGTTCAATAAGCATAAAATTGTAGCTTCGTTAATATAAAGACCTACTAAAATATAAACTAAAAACAATTTAAATAAAGTGGTCAATAAAATGCTCATTAAGCATTTGAAAGATTTGGTCACATCAATACTTTGCTTTATGTGCTAGATCTGTTGATATCCCATAAGCATTTGTAGAGCCATCTGCAACAAGATGCAGCAACTGATCCCCTACTAGGTATGGACCTGTTATTTCTTATAGTAGGCCACAATTGCATCAATCTTGCTTTTCAGATTTTAAAATTGAAATAAAGGAACTTATTTTTTCTATAGCAGATTGAAAATCAATTTGCAATAAAAAATGTAATTATTGAAGAATGAAATTTTTATAACAATATTTAAATCATTAGGTATATATGTACATTGTTTAAGTTCGACCAAATGAGTCAAAAAAACATGACTAATTAATAAAGGCAAAACAGAACTTAATGCAGGTTACCTCAAACAAATGAGAAAATAATTTCAAACTGACAATGGAATTTGGAAAAACACTTCCTAGATTTAAGTGGTACAGACAATGCATTTCAAAATTTTCAAAAGTAGTATAAACTAAGTTTTACTTTGAATGTCATGTAAAAAATATTTAGCCTTTTTCTGGAACAACCAGCACTTCAGTAGCATCAACATCAAATGTAGATAGAACAAATACCATAATCAAAACTTAAAAAATATTTCTTATTTCAAAACATCTGGTGAATGCATTCATAATTTTTTTACAATGATAATGAAAAACAGCTGATATTTTCATACAAAAGTACAGAATTAAACTTCTGGTATCTCTCCACCAGGCACCATCATAGTTATATTATTTCCATTCAATAATATTTGATCAAGCTTTGTAACCCTCCGACCTTCTGGGGTACTTTCATACTCGGTAACATCTTCCAACACCATGTTGACGAAGTCATCGAAGCCAAGCAAGGTACCGACAATTTCCTTGTCATTTTTCATAATTATATGTATTTTGGAGCCGATACATTTATCAATGAGTTCCAAAGGAAGCAAAGTTGAAGGATTGGGTATACTAGATGCAGCCATTTCAAAGAAACTTGGAAGAATATGTTTGAAAAACAACTTCTTGTCTCTGCCAGATGAAGCTTTAAGAATTAGAAAAAGTGACAAATGCAAAACGAATTCAGCAGTTACAACAAATATAGCCAAATTCTTATTTACAATTTGTTTGAATGAATCTTCGAAAACCGGTTCAGCTACTTCAGTTCAGTTTAATGTTCATACATATCAACAAATTTTGTTTGTTGACAAGGTTCCATTCTTGTTTTATTAAAACAATTTTTTCACAGAGTATATAATTTTATTTTTTAATGTGACATTTTAACTCTCTAAATAATAGTCTATCTTTTAAAAGGAGTAAATATTTACATGTTCAAATTATATTTCAATTTGGCAACGTCGGAGTCACCTTGGTGTCGGCTCACGTTATAAGTTTGGTTTTCGTTAGAGGTCACATATTCGCTTTTCGATAAAGTATATTTTGTGCATCAACATTACACGTTTGTTGAAACTGAAGCAAGATTAATTTTCTTACATTTCATATCAGAAAGTTATTTTAGAAAAAATTATTATGGCGCTTAAAAAGCTTAGCATTGATGCTTTGGACTTGAAAGACAAACGTGTTCTTATGAGGTAAATTATTTGACAGTTCGCAGCGATCTTCGGCTTTTGTGTTTTGACTTCGCTCTAGCATAGTTAATGATATTTGAATTGCTAATAATTTATTTTTCACTTTATGTCCAAGTCTCATTCCTATTCTCGTAATTTTTCAGGGTCGACTTCAATGTTCCAATTAAGGATGGTGTCATCACAAATACTCAAAGGTATAAACTTGAAACTCGTGTATAATTTAAAGTACAAGTTATATTTTTATTCATACTTCTAAGACTTCCATATTTTGCTGTTTTTCACTTGTTAAACCAGAAATAACCTTTTATAACGCTATCCACATACTTATTTTCAAGAACTTGAGTTCTGTCTTAGTACTCTTAAGCTGTTCCTAAAGCTGTATGACTTGTTTCTTAAAAATTCCATGTGCTTTTTAACAAAAAATTTTAAGCTTGTTCATATGAATCTTGATTTTTTGCAAATAAAAACTAATTGCTTAATTGTCATACTGTATCTTGCGTTTAGTGTCCCTTGTACCATAAACCCAAACCAACCAGCCCTTTTTTGCTGAACATAAATCTAGTTAATTACATAATTGGCATCTACTATCATGAAAATATTTATGTGCATGATAATATGTTAATTAATGCATAGAATGATTACTATTCATTATCAGTGCACAAAATTTAATTATGTTCTTACATGTTCATCATAGTGTTGTAATAGTTTGTTATCTCACTTTGAGAAAGTATGTCTGAAAGACAAAGTAAATACACTGTTCAAAGAATGTACTTTACATGAACAGTGCAAAGGATGGTCATTGACTTTTAATATGTATTAAATCAGGGCTCGAAATACCCGGGTGCACTGTGCTCATGAAAATAAAATTGTGCACCTAATTTTTTCCCGCTAGGCGCACCTGTGCACCTAATTTAAAAACTTAGGTGCGCCTTGTGCACCTGTATTAAAAAATATATTTCGAGGCCTGTATTAAATTACTGTCATATTTACGCTGCCTTAAAAATTCCAATAAGTATTTTATATGAATGAGATGTGTTTATATTGTGTGCATTTTCCTCTACCTTTTTAAACATTAACCTCTTGTTTAGTACTTTTTTAACTTAAAAATCCTGTTTTGTAGGATTGTAGCAGCTCTTGACTCTGTTAAGTATGCATTGGAAAAAGGAGCAAAATCTGTAGTTTTGATGAGCCATTTGGGAAGACCTGATGGACAGCGTGTTGAAAAGTACTCCCTCAAATTAGTTGCTGATGAATTAAAAAAGCTTCTTTCTAGGTGAAATATTATTTCCTTTGGATTTGTTTTTGTATTAAAATGCATGCATAGTACATTATTTCTCCAATTCCAATTAATTTGAAAGTTGTAATTAGAAGATTATATTATTATGAAGTCTGTCAATATTTAATCTGAATTCTATTCATAATTACAATGCAAGATGAAATTAAATCTATGTGTGAAAGTTGTCAAATCTTATGCAAGATAATTTATGTGTTGTCATCCACCTTAAAAACCAATAAATCATTCGTACATTAAACAGTAAAATTTTTTATCCTTTTGCTGTGATTATTTTTTATTAATTTGCATGCCAGTCGAATAATAGTGGCTAGGAATGGGACCCTTAGACTCAACCCTCATTATAACTAGATTGCACCATTACTAATTAAATTCCTTCAATAGATAATTTAAATTATTCTTATTTTAAGTAATTACTCAATACTTTTTCAACTGATTTCTGACTACATGCACTTTGAGTTGGATTTTAGAATAATTGTTTTTAATTATTTCCCAGAGATGTCACATTTTTATCCGATTGTGTTGGTCCTGAAGTAGAATCAGCTTGTGCAAATCCAGCTAATGGATCCGTCATATTGTTAGAAAATCTCCGATTCCATATAGAAGAAGAAGGAAAAGGTGTAGATGCAAGTGGAGCCAAGGTAACTAACTAAACTCTATTTCACTAAAAAAATCATTTTAAGATAAAAAGAATTCCACTTAACACTAGATATACCGACAATTTGACTGTATATACTTCTACCGACACCAGTCAAAATGACTGGTCGAAAATAAAATGGTTAGTGGAGTTTACTGTTTGTTTATATATATTTTTTTAATTTTAATTACTTCAATTAGGTTAATTGTAATATATTATATTAATTATAAATTCTTTCCCATTAGTTAATTGAAATATAATAATATTCAAATTCCTAAACATAAATTAGTTTTCCTATGATTCCAGGTCCACAACATATATATATATATTTCTGAATCAGAAACCTATATAGTAGTAGTAGTATTGACTTTGCCACAATTTTCACATACGTAGATTTTGCTTTGTGTACATTTTCCGCATACATATTTTTTCCATATATTAAATAAATGTTATTATTATTACAATGTCCTATTTGACACCATTTACGTATATGAAGGGTGCCACTGGAAGTTGGTAGATCAGTTGCTGGTATATCAGCTTCTTCAGCGCTTTATCATGAATTACTCAAAATTTCAGTCCTCACAAAAGTTCACGCATGCGCATGACATTTTTTTTTTATTGTTCTACAATTACGCAGTATTTACACTTGATTATAACAGTGTAAAAGTAACAAAGCAAACATCATTCCATCCCATAGAAAAAGGCACCAGTCATTTTGACTGGTTTGGTATAAGTAACGATGATAATCAAAATATTTTATATTTTCAATTAAAAAATAAAACTAACCGCTTAATATTATTCATGTAACTATAGCTACAAATGTCATGACATCGTTTCAAAAACAAAAGTGAAGGGGAAGTAGGAATTTGAAAATACAATTGAAAAACCAGTCAAAATGACTGGTGTGGTAAATCTAGTGTTAAAAAGCATGTATAAAACTTTTGCAGAATGCAAATTTTTAACTGGGTATTGTGCTGTTAAGTTTTCCTGTAACTTGTAATGCAAAGTAAAAAAAAAAATTTCTTCGACTTGTTAAAACAAAGATTAAATAGAAATTGTTGTCAGGAGAGTGAAATAAGAGTTTGTCTTGAGTCCAACTTTAAAAGGATTGCATCAGACTAAGGCCATGATCACATGAGGCATTTCAACGTGCTTTTGACAAGGCTCGCAAAGTCCCTCGCCATTAGTCATTAATATTAAAACTAGTGATTTACAACACTCGGTAATGTAAACACTAGAAGGTTGGATGTCTAAAATCTACATTTTTCAGGAGAGCAAGAAAACTAATAGTTTTCCTTATGATTTGATTCTATATTATTACATACATTTGGTTGTAACTTTTATTGAATGAGCTGATGACAGGAGATTTTGCTACCAGGTGGAAATCACAAAATGGCTCATATCTTTAATACTATAAAATGAGGTTTACTCCAGATTGAAGAGATAGTCAAAATTTATCATGACTTACGTTTTTCATAGAATAAAATAATATATTAACACCTTTCGTCATCTTTATAATTTCTACAACTTTGTACACAAATCCAACACATGCATATCCATTCATGTAATACATTTCACACACATCGCACCCTTGCTGTATGACAAAGTGACGAAAGTTGACATTAAGGTTACTACTACAAAATACGATTTTGAGGGAGATTTGGAATTCCCTTTCTTGAGTTCTTTTATATGTTCAACTCAATTAATAAAAACGATGATTTACAACGAGTACTATCGTACTCATTGTCAAAACAATATTTTTTACGTGTGGCACTCTTGCATCCAGCATGCGAAATTGTGGATTTTCGCAATCTTCTCCTGTTATTATGAAAAAAAAAAATTTTTAATGTTTGAAAAGTTCTAGTTCGGATATTCTAAACAGCATTACTCTATCAACAACGGCATTTTTTTTTTCAATAGTGCCATAATTACACTTGAAGTTGCTTTATTCTGACTTACTTGCTACTACTCTAAATCAAATACTTTGTGGTGGTGTTGCGTGTAATGAAAATGAAACACAATTTATAAAAATAATAGCTATTTAAAACAGCGAAATAAAAGATGTCGGGAAAAAATTATTCTAAAGGTATTAATATGTGATTCCTTTTTATCTCTTGACCTCGCAGTTGCCACAAGTTATAACAAAAAAGTGCAAAAAATTTAGAAATGCAAAATTAATTCAGAGCGAAAGAAACACTAGTTTTGTTTTAGTCACGTTCTTTGAAAAATATTGTCTGTCCCAAATATTCGGAAATTGTTTACATTGCGCAAAGAACAAAAGTAAGACTCGAAAGAAATAAAGTATCAGAGCTGAAATTCCATAAAAACAAATAATTTTAGGGGAAAAATTGCCTTTTCAGCATTACTGGTAAAGTAATCGTAATACTCAATATATTGTACATTCCAATTTGTTCCAAAACTACCAAATTATGGTTGATTTAAGTATACTTACTCTTTTGTTTTAACATGAAACTTATCTAAATATAACAAAGAAATGTTTTATACTGCATTTACTAAACTAATATATATAATGTATAAAATAAAGCATATTGCTATCAAATATCTGGAATACAATTCATGTGATGCCTGCATAAACAAACAAAATCGAATATAGAACAGAAAGATGGACAGACAGACTTTCGCATCCACTCCCAATCACTAAATGAAGATAAGTACTCACTGTATGCAAATTTCCATGTAAATGTATTGAACCGTGTGGATGTGTATAGGGCCCACACAATACAGACAGACAACAAACGCGGATTTGGCATCAGTAAGGTCCAAAACAGATAGAAAACTTGAAATGGGTCGAAAATATTCAATATACAAACAAACACTCCATTCTTATTCATATAGATAGAATTACTTTTCTATGGGGTGTGTATGTGTTTGAATTCCCTTGCATATCGTCCAAACTTTTCAAATGGGATAGTTGAAGAGATTTTCACTTTACTATCAGACCTGCACATAGCATTTGCATGCAACTTTCTTTTTAACATGAGTATGACTGTTCATTTGTTCTAGTATAGGGTCTGCAGAAACTAGCGACTAAAAAAAATGGCCAGATTTATTGCTTTTGCATCTCGTAAACTATAACTAGTAGTCTAAAGATTTAAATTTTGTTGGATTGAAAGTTAAGGTCTGTGTCTAAATTGATAAGTATTGGGTGTATCAATGAGATAGAAGAGACTAGTACTTGCATCTCGTGAATACTGGAAATAGCAACTCTGCTCAGCATTTGAGATGTAACAATTAAATTGAGTTCAAAGAAATGGGATGTTGAAATTGTTGTTGATTTGTTAACAATAACAGAATCTGCAATGTTATTTAGCAATAACAACCAATAAAATAAAATTTGTAAAGTTATAAGTTGATAAGTGTGCTGAGTTGAAAGAAATTTCCATAATGTTGAAAACATTGCATTCAATGTAAACATAAATGGTATATAATTAGAAAGAAAAATTCAATGGAGAGAGGAATCAAAAAAATTTGTTAAAGCCGTTTGGTGAACTGTGAAGGATATTTCAAGTTCACCAACTTGATTTTGGAGTATAAAGATTCACAGCAATATATTGTCAATTTCCAAAAATTGAAATTAGATGACAAGTAGCTTTCGTTAAGTGTGGATAGTGTGATTTAACAAGATTCAGTTTTTATAAAAATAATTTAAATTTTCAATAAGAGCCGCACTTAATTCAATGAATAGCCGCATTTGCCCACATCTGCTCTAAGCGTGCATACATATTCAAAATTTTTAAATAGTCTAATTTTCTTTTGTTTCGTTGAGACTCATGCTTTTTGTGTGGCAATGTTTCGTAATAACGAACTGAAAGCAAAACGAAGTTTCACTGTATTAAGGTGTGTAAAAGCTATTAAATAATATATGTGAAAAAAAAAATTATAATTTACAAAAATTTATAGGTTTTATGCCCATTAATTTTTCATCTATTGTCAATATTTTAATTCACATAGTAGTTTGCATGCATATAAATCAAATTAACTCCATTTATTAAGATTATCATTAAATTATAAAGCAGAAAAATTGTACTAAACACATTTGAAATTTCGTAAGAGTACATGGAAATCGAGATAAACCTGATGTATACAGGGAGCAGTTCTAAATATGACTAATGTTAAAACATTGCAATTGGGAAAAATCTGTTTTTGTAGTAGACTTACTATACTTATCTACTATATGTTTTATGTTGCGCATGCAATTTCGTTGAAAATTATTAGAATGGGGAAATAATCACTTTGCTGTCTACAAAGTTTGATATTGATTAATTTTTAAAGCTAAAATACAAATCGATTTTGGTGAGTGAGTGACTTTGATTTTGGAAGTCCCTTAAATGGAGTTGTTTGTGATGAATCAGAATCACTTCAGGATATTTCCAGACTAAATTATATTTTGACTTGGTTGAAAAATTGAATTGTTCTATCTTTGCAATTTTCTTATATTGACAAGCAGTACTGATCCCATATGATTTCTATTAAAGTTTTGAAGCCAAACTGTTTTCTTCTCCTTTTACCCTGATGTAGTCATTTCAAAATACATCCTGTGATTGTAATATTTCGGTATACTGACACGTGTTTATCTTTATTTTAAGGTAAAAGCTAAACCTGAGGATGTTGAAGCATTCCGTGCATCACTCACAAAATTAGGTGATGTATATGTAAATGATGCATTTGGAACTGCACACAGAGCTCATAGGTAAGTAATTCTAAAAAATATCCCTGTTTCTTCAATTACTTAATTCGATTTATTTAATTGATTTCAAATGTTTATTTTTAGCTCTATGGTGGGCTGCAATCTTCCACAAAGGGCATCAGGATTCTTAATGAAGAAGGAACTAGAATATTTTGCCAAAGCTCTTGATAATCCGGTTTGCCCATTCCTTGCAATCCTAGGAGGGTAAGTAATGTGTTTTTACCCTAACGACCATATTAGGCCTGGCGCACACATCCGGTTTTTCAACGTGTGGCACCAACGCCCAACTATGCACACATAACCATGAAATGACTCAAGTACTCATTTTGCGATAAATATTCTATCTAAGGAAACATGTTTATTTCGCTTATTTGGTGTAAAAAAAGTATATTTTGAAACAAAATAGACGTTACTGGATACTACCATTTTTTAATTATTTTTATTCCATTTATTAATGAAAACAAGGTATTTGAGACCGGAGAAGCGTGTGCTGTGCCTTGGAGAACTGTGGTGCAAATTGCACGCAAGTTAGACGTGCATCGATGCAATGCCACGGGAGGTATGTGTGCACTACTCCATTGGATCTAATATATCTCGGACCACACTTGCACTGCCGCAGCGGCGGCGCACTTTGAAAAACTGGATGTGTGCACCGGGCCTTAACAAGTCAGAGTTATATCGCATATGATAATCCCAGAATTACAGAAGAAACCCCGTTTACAATGTTTGATCAAAGGTAAACAAAACAAAATGGACATCGCATTTCATTCTGTGCTAAATTACAGTAATTCTTGCGGCAATGTGAATTTAACTGTTATATGAATCGTAACAAGAACGTGATAGTATTTTCTACCAAATATATTTACCCAGATGTGATGTTCTGGTTCGAACTAAATTCTGGCTCACCTGAGTTACCACACAATGAGAATGAACAGTAGAATATGAAAATAAAAAAAGGAGAATTATGTACAACAATTAACATTCTTATTCTTGACATTAAAGTAGTAGAAAAGAAGGTTACATGATAGTATTTTGAAAGATAATGGCCATTTTTTGTACATGTGTATTGTTATTTTCCAGTCAAAACATAAATTTCTATAGAAAAGTTCCCTTTTATTCTTCACCAATCATCGACACCAGCATTCTGACTGATGCTCAAAAATAAGTTATGGTAGCTGAGATTGGTACCGATGTTATAAAATGTATTTGTATCAATAATATTATATTATAAAAAATTGCTAGGAATAGTTCAGAGTGTAGGATAAACTTGTCAGTAATTGACCAGTTAATTGCTCATTTTTCATTAAAAACATTTCCTACAACCTAATTTGTAATTTTAATTTTGTATTTTCAAAATTTTTTGTAGTTAATTAAAATGTGCAATAAAAATCATAATACTAAAGAGTGTTTTAGAATTTTTTTTTTTGTCAATTACTCTCTCTCTCTCTCTCTCTCTCTCTCTGGAACTTGCAGTTTTGTTCTACCGCTGGATGGACTACAATGTTTAAGACTTAAAATTAATTTAGACCGAAAAATTTACCATGTACATGTATCCCAATTTAGTGATATTTATTTTTCTTTCTTAACTTAGTTTTCATAAATGTTGAATTTAAAATTAAATACCTTCAATTCTCTATTTCCAAACCCAAATTTAAATTTTTTATTAAAATTATATCATGTCTATTTTATTAAAATCAAAATTTTGAATCAATTCTACTGGCAAAGTATGATATTGACCATTGGTGGATGCAGATTCAGGCGTTTAAGAAGTGTAAACAATATCATGTGATCGAGAGAGGAGACAGAAGCCAATGACATCGTACTTATTGTTTTGATCCGTGGATCAGTTAATCCATGGTTTGTGAATACAGCCATAAAAGTTGTCATTAGAAAATTTCCAATGTTTGGAAAAATGTTATTAATTATAAATATTGTTTAATGTTTTATGGTGTAGAATGTACATGGTATGCAAAATGAGTTGGTGTTTAAGGCAGAGTATATTCATATTTGACTGAAATTTTAATCTAAACAAAATATGTTCTTTGATATCAAGGTTAAAGTATATCTACAAACTATTTGTGCATCTAATTTAAAGTTTTTCCATTGAGAAACTGCAAAGACAAATGAATTGTTTCCTACCTGAATTTTTACTTGTCATTTAACTCAACGAATCTGTTAGAGTTTAATGCCTAGCTTATTGAAGTCTACTAAGCATTGTATTCTTAAATTTTAAATGTACGCCTATTTAATTGTTTGTGTAAACCAAAAAAAATCTCAAATGTTTAAAAAAAAAAAAATTATTTCTCTTTAATATCTTATTGATTTTATTTTTTAAATGCATTTATCTGATAAAGAACTAAATAAATTAATAAAATTGTACTTAAAAACTGCTTTTGGAAGTTATATTAAGTTTTCTTTTACTTAATAATATATCCTAATAGCAGGTTTACAAAAAGTGTTTGAGTAATTGTAAAACAAAAAATCACTTTGCTGCACATTAAATTTTGTAATGTCTTGATTATTTGGCATTTTTCCTGGTTGATATACTTTGACACTGGAAACATGATCACCAGAGGAGTTAAAATACTTATAGACTAAAAAAACCTTTGCATTTCCAAGTTAAGTTATGTAAGGTATAAGGAAAATAATTGTAAATAGTCTATTTCTAGTTAATTTTAAAACATTCTATCAAATGCATTTTGAACTGCATATACTGAAAATCTCGTTAAAAAAATATAGCTTTATGTATTTAGAAAATATCTCTGGGCTACTGTGTCTTAAAGCTTTATTAGTATTAATATTTTCCTTAAATTATAAATAATTCAAATTACCTATACCTTTTTTATTTTTCCACAGGGATGAATAAGCTTTAAAAATTATGGTTTATGTTATAGAATAAGATACTGTAACTGAATTTTCAATGTATGTTTAATTAAAATGTTTATGTATTTTATAGAGCAAAAGTAGCAGATAAGATACAGCTTATTGAAAATTTGTTAGACAAGGTGAATGAAATGATAATTGGAGGTGGAATGTCCTTCACTTTCTTAAAAACATTGAACAATATGGAGGTATGTTTTCAGTAATTGCATGCTATGCATCTGTGTTTCAAATAGTCTAACATATTTTATAAACACTGCTGCAAAACTATGAAACAGCATTGGAAAAGAGCTATCTTTTTATTGAAAATTCTTTACTTGTAAACAAGTAAATTATACCAACTTAATGTATATTTGTTTAGATATCTTTTTAAGATAATATACATTATATACTTAATGTATATTATCTTAATATTATAGATTGAAAGATAATTTTACATATAATATATCTTAGAATTTTTAGAATTGCAAGTATTTTGATAAATAATTTTGTTAGTTCTAATTTGGGGATAAAAGTAGTAATTGTAACTAAGTACTATTACTAATTACAGCTACTGTAATTTGAAAAAATGGTAAATCAAAGTGTTGGCTTATATTCATGTCTGAATATTTTATATGTAACTAAATAAACATGCTGATTTATTACTTGGAATATATACTCAGTCTTACCAAATCAAAGCCGTGAATTGGTTTTAAGAGATTTTAATGTAATTTGTTTTTGAATTATTTGAAGATGACTAAGTTTTGTTTTCTTGCACATATATGCTTCAGGGCTTGTAACAAGTCACTATTTTGTTCTTTTATCACCTTTTTAACATTTTGTCACTTTTTCAGGTTCTTAAATTCTACTTGGACAAGAACAAATTTAGTGATCAATTTAAAAAATTAATTTTTTCCTCTAAAAATAGTCAAATGTTAATTATATTTGAAAAATTGGAATTTTTTGTGCTTGTGTATATATATATATATATATATATATTGTGAAAAAAGGCAAAAACCTGGAGATTTTTTAAAATTTGCCAGCAATTTGTTTCGGTATTTTCATTTGCCCCCAATGATGATGACCTGAGGCAAAGTTCCCACGGTCTTTGAAAAGTCCTTGAATTTTCTTTCCCGAACTTTGGGCCCTTGAAAGTTCTTGAAAATTACTGAACTTGCTGAAAAGTCTTTGACTTTTTTTAAACTTCCACAAAGCTGAAATTATCATTTGCCTTGTACATATTGTGAAATTTCGTCTTGCGTTGGAACTTGTTCAGACTACTTTCCCAAATGCAGGTGCCTCATTTGAGCATCATTCAGAAGGGGGCAATTACCCTCCTTCTGAATGACACCTGTGTTTCTGCCAAAATCCAACCTTTTTTTAAATATTTATTTTGGGGTTCGTAATTTGATGCTACGGCTGGTGCCGGCTGCAATATATTGGTTTTGGTTCGCAAAATGAATTGGAGACTAAAGTATCACCAAATAAGGTAATCTTGTCATCAAGTAACCAATAGCAACCCTTTAAATACAGAGCAGCAGAATAGTTAATTAGTCCATTAAATTCCTCCACAACACCCTTGGTCACATAGCCTGGAGCTAAGGAATTCAATATAGAAAAAAATGGGAGAGCCGGGTTATCCCTCACGATTATCTCAGATAGGCCCAATGTCAACAAGTCAGTTTTTAAAAAAATTAATGACTCATTACTTTCTACCTAAAAAAAATCTAATTAACATTTGGACATGTAATATTCACACATCACATAATGCTTTTTTTTAAAGAGCTTGGGGAAGATGTGTCTGAACTAGTTTTTTCTATTCACATATTTTTTAATCAGCGGTTTAAGCGTTGGTCAACATACAAATAAATTCAAGGAGACTTGAAACTTCCCACTCACTATTTCATCAAGCGTTGTTCAAGCAGGTGGCTAAGCCTAAAGCCAGCTGCTGAAAGGTTGCTTAAACAGTGGATTGCAGTGCAAAAGTATTTTTTGACTACATTCCAATAAAAAAAGCCAAACATGATAGAAAGACCAGGCTATGAAAATTGTTTATTTACTTAGAAGAGAAACAATGAAAGCTGAGGTGATGTTTGTGCAAGTATATATAATCATGTGACTAAATTTCTTCAGAAAAAGGAACCCCTAGTACATAACCTTCATTCTCAACTTGAATTGTTGATAAGAAAAATTTTAGGTAGGATCTACAAAGAGGAATTCATTTGAGATTTGAAGATGGATGAAAAATGGAAGATATACAGGGTGCGTTCCATAAGTAATGCGACCAATTACATCCAGATGCAACTATACACCACAGCGCACTCTAACCTGCTGAGTTAGGGGGAGGGGTTGTTAGCTTCATAACGCACTTATTCTCAATCGCCTCCAAGGTACTGGAGAGTCAGGATGTGCGTTCCCATGAACCCCGTTTTGAGCCAATGTAACATGACGCGATGGATCATTCTATGGAGCAACGTTACGTTATAAAATTTTGCATTCAACTTGGAAAGTCCGTCACTGAAACGTTTCTATTAATTCAGCGGGCCTTTGGGAGTGATAACTTGTTCAAATCATAAGTTCTCCAGTCGCACAAGTATCAAAACCATGCTCACTGTCTTTGATATCAGAGGCACAGTCTACCACGAATTCGGACCACTGAACACGGCTTTTTATTTCGAAGTGCTCAAAAGGCTAAAAAGAAGGGTCGCATGCTGCCGAAGTGACATCAAGGAAGCATGGGAACTTCATCATGACAACACAGCAAGCCACAATGCCTTTGTTGTCAACGATTTCCTGTCCAGAACCCACATCGTATAGGTTCCCCAGCCTCCCTACAGTCCTTACCTGGCTCCCCATACTTTTTTTTTGTTTCCTCACTTAAAAAGAGTCCTGAAAAGGAAACATTGGGACATGATTGAAAACATCCAGGCTCACGTTACATTGGCTCTGAAGGACATCCAGGAGTAGGCCTGGAAACACCACCTCTAGAAATATATCGACGCAGGAGGGTGCTATTTTAAAGAATTTTAACTAATTGTACAAATATGTTCAATAAATAATTTTTTATAAATTTGGTCGCATTACTTATGGAACGCACCTTGTATGTCCTCGAAAACTGTTGCTTATTCTTCCTTTCAAGTGTATTCAATGACTTAGCCTATTGAAGATCTCTACAAAATGTTCCCGTTATCTAGGTATAGATGTCGCTTCTAATACACCTTAAGTAGGTGTCAGATGGGGCAATTTGGGACCCAGTGAATAAATACATTTCTATTGCTCTTTTCACAAAGGGTAGCACTGCTTACCAAACTATGCACTACAGTTGACCATCTGCAACTCAGCCACAACTTGCAAGTTGCACTACCTCCGCAATCTGTTTTTTATATAGGTGACATCGCCTCCTGGGTTCGATTTTTCTTCCTAACCAGACAGGATGATTGATTGAACAGCTCGGATCACGTTGCCTGGGTCTCAATGAAAAGAAGTTGTGTGACTCGGGTTATCCAGTTTGTTACAGGCCCTAAATATTCTATTCTTTAGATGCAAATTTGAAAGATTGTTTCCTTTGTTTTTAGATAGGTGATTCTCTGTATGATGAAGCCGGATCTAAAATAGTCGGCAAACTAATGGAGAAAGCAAAGAAGAATGGAGTAAAAATTCATCTTCCTGTAGACTTTGTAACTGCTGACAAATTTGCTGAAAATGCTACCACTGGAACTGCTGCTCTCGAAAATGGTATTCCAAAAGGTTGGATGGGACTGGATTGTGGTCCCAAAAGTGCAGCTATTTTTTGCGAAGCTATTGGCCGAGCTAAAACTATTGTCTGGAATGGGTAAGGAAGTTTCAAATTTTGTGTTCTTACTAAACCTGGGTACACACTAAAGCGTATGCAGCAAAATATGACATGCGCACATATACTCCATTTCTGTACTGAGTTTTTTTTTTTTTTTTTTTTTTAATTACACCCGCCATTGTCATTTTGGACATGAGGCGTCTTGCAGTCCAGTATAAAATCGAAGTGGCTCCAGAAGGTGTGAGTGCCCGAAAGTCATCACTGGAGCGGACGTTAGAAAGAGAGGGGCAACTAAAGAGATGCTCCCCAGTCATATGCAAGGTGACATAAAGTACACAGTGAGGTGAATCAACAAAGTTGATTTTATGTAAGTGGGCCTGCAGATAGTCATGTCCATTAATAATTCTAAAATTTGCAACTCCTTCTCCCCTGGGAAGGAGGGAAAGACGTGAGCGCTGTTGGCCATCCAGAAGGGAAGCCCATGGTTTTCCATCTGCCATATTCCTAAGAGCAGAAATTGTACCAAGTCTGATTTTGCTCCCAAAAAGTCTTAGCATTTTGAAGAGTGACCTGGTATTAAGATGGGTGCAAAGATGAAGCCTCCCTAGCCAAAGTGTCAGCCCGTTCATTTCCATAAATGCCACAATGGCTAGGGATCCACTGGAAGACAATCTCTCTTCCAGAACGCAAAAGAGAGTCAATGCAATGCATGCACATGCATATCTCATGCAATTTACTGTCGCTGGACTGAAGTTGAACCAATGTGTGGCTTGCCAAAAAGTGTTTAGCATGAGTTAAAATGTATATTTATGTCTTCAAAATAACTGCCTACTAATACATCATTGCTCACAACTTGGTTGATCTTTGTTCTATGTGACTAAGTATCTTTAATATTTTTAACATTTGAAATGTGGTCAATAATTTTCAGAAATATCTATAGAATTATCTGAAATCCCCCATTTTCATTTCTTACAATTTGATTTGATTTGTGTCTATTTCTTGTCAAGTTTAGAAACACTAGTCTTTCTTATTGCTAATAAGTGCTTGTAAATTCGTTTTTCAAATTTGATAACACTCAAAGATTTTAAAACTAATTATACTTTGAGCTCTATGTTTACGTTCTGGTTTGTAGCATTCATAGATTTTTTTCCAACTTATTACTTAAGCGCAAACCAAACGGGAATTCGTAGCGTATTGGATAACAGCCATCATTTTATTTAAAGAAAATCATATTTTTAGGTATCGATCTAATAAGAAATTTTCTGCAGATTTCAAATCCCTTGAAATTTTTACTCTATCTTTAGCGGTCTAGAAGATAGAAAAACAACTAAATTACTCCAGATAAAAGTTTATTTGTTTTTATCGTCTGCTGGAAAATCATTCCTCTGCGCAAAATAAAAACGGAAACTAAAAAAAAAATTAGAATCTTATTTTTTATGCTGTTGTATTCAATAATAATTAAATTCATTTTAAAATGTTCTAGATTGAATTGATAAAATTCGCTGTGACCCAAAAATCGCAAGAAATTTGAACTACCTGTGTGCCAAATCCCATTACTGTAAGTGCCATAGATTCATCAGGACTTTGCTTGCCGAAAACAAACATACAAACACTTCCTTTTATAATATTAGAGATTTCATTCCAATAAAGTTATACAAAAAGCATTGTATTCTGTGAATTAGTTCTTGCATATGAACTCCAATGGAATGTGCTTGACCCTAACTTCTAAATATAAAATATTTTGACCTGCTAAAACCAGCAATAAACAATGAATTTTTCAATGAAATATTTAAATTTCTATAGCATAAATGCATTTTCTAAGAATTATGAATATGTCCGAAGCTTTTTATTTTTGAGCTATACTATTAGATTTTCTTTTTTATTATAGTCCAGTTGGTGTGTTTGAGTTTGAAAATTTTGCCAAAGGTACAAAAGCAGTGATGGATCAAGTTGTTGAAGTTACAAAGCAAGGTGCTACAACTATTATTGGTATGCATTTATATGTTCAAAGAGTTTCTAAAAGTATTATTTAAATAGATAGCTAAATTTAACTAAGCTAAATGGCATTATTTGGCTTACAATCTTATTTTGTCTTAATTGACCAAATAACATTGTTTCTAAAACTATTTTCATTAAATTTTTATGATAGAATCGCATACTGATTGTGTATGTATCTTGTCTTTTTCTTGGATTGGATTTGTTCAAATCTGTATCTTTTTCTTTATGTTAAGGTGGTGGAGACACTGCAACCTGCTGTGCCAAATGGAAAACAGAAGATAAAGTTAGTCATGTCAGCACTGGAGGTGGTGCCAGTTTAGAACTTTTGGAAGGTAAATTAGTGTTCTTGCACTTAACAAAATAAATATTAGCACACAGTGAAACAGATGTTGATGATCAAATTGTGATGGCTCCTTTTTGAGTTCGTATATTGGAAGTTCAAAGAACTATTAGGAAAGAAATGTCTTTCCCTTTTTCTTTCACGGCCTAACTGATCCGGTCATTGAATCATATTTAAAAATAAATGACTCAAGTTTGAGAATCGGGGAAAATGGTACTCAATCTTCAATAAACTCCCTTTGTGTGTATAATTTTATTTTAACTGATAAATTTAATTTATTTGGTACACATCCTTAATATCAAAAGAATTTCATAATAATCCATTAAAAAACAGATCTCATTTTTAGTGTAGTTTCTTGTGTTAGTTTCTCTCTCTGGTTTTGGTAAGTGCTACAAAATTCAAAATAGATAGAAATATGACACTTTTTTTGTGCTTCAAACATATCACCAATTGCATCTTTGGAACTTTGATAACTGATAAATTTAATTTATTTGGTACACATCCTTAATATCAAAAGAATTTCATAATAATCCATTAAAAAACATATCTCATTTTTAGTGTAGTTTCTTGTGTTAGTTTCTCTCTCTGGTTTTGGTAAGTGCTACAAAATTCAAAATAGATAGAAATATGACACTTTTTTTGTGCTTCAAACATATCACCAATTGCATCTTTGGAACTTCGATTTTGAGTCAATCATTTGCATGCAGTTGGGTTTTGTCCATTAACTCATAATGTCAAAATTTTCAACCTTGGTTTATTTTATTTTATTTCTTGTTTTATAATCGCATTTTGTGATGATTGGGTTTGTTTATGTTTAGATATTTAAAAACTTAAAAATCTGGGATGGAAGAAAAATAAATTTTTTAACAAATTGGGTTGATAGAATATTTTAAGATTTTGGTTTGAGTTGTATCATGTTTAAAATTAATAAGTGTTTGCATAGCTGAAACATTAATTTTGGCACTATAAATAAGTTCAGAATTTGCATAAAAATGTTAACATTTTAATCATCTAATAAAACTAATATTTTATGAAATATCTTTTTGAACATATACTTATTGACCACTATTTTAATCATTCTTATTATATTTTTAAAACCATCTATAACCACCATAAGGTTGATCCTGCTTTTACATGACATTATCACATTAATAAATGTCTGATCCATTTATCAAATGTAGCTATTTTCAACCTCTTTCATTGCATGGCATAAACTAATTACTAATTTAAAGAATTCTTGAACAATTTATTTGATACTTTAAAAAATTAGAGTTGCAACAAAAAGTAATTCTCAAAAATATTTATACAAGTATTGCTTGGAATGATTTATGAACATGTCTGTTAAAAGTACAATACTAAACCGTCAAAATTAGATAAATCTTACTGAATTTAAACTGTTGCACCATCCATAAGGTCAATTGAAAATTGCTGGTTTAATTAAAGGGATGTTAAATGCATTTTCTCTTACTTTTGAAATGCAGAAAGAGATGTGTACAAAAACCATTCCCAATCCATAATCCACACCAGTTGAAAATCACTGATTTAATAGTGTTAAATGCATCCCTCTCACTTTTAAAATACGAAAAGTGTAAAAATTTAATGCTTGTATAATATATAGGTTTTGTATAAGTAATTACAATTGTAAAAAAAAAAGTATTGATTAACATGAAACTATGGGAAAAGTATTTATCAATATTTAATTTTTCTTCACAGGTAAAACTTTACCAGGAGTAGCTGCATTATCCGATGCATAGTCGAACTATTTTCCCGGGTGCTGAAAGTTGATTCTCGAGTCTCCTATATATGTGTCTATTGTTGTTTGTCACAAGTCTGTCATAATTGAAAGTATTATTGTTTGAAAGATTAAAATGTTGATGATGTTTTTGTTATAATTTATTCCTTTAGTGTGCATTTAAAGAGATTGTTATTCTTCATTGTTTTAATGTAAGACGTTTGTATTAAAATCTTCAAGAGGCAAAACAAGTTTGTTTATACTGGTGAACAGTTATATTGGCTGAATATTTTAGCTGTCTTGATGAAAATCTCTGCTATTGTAATAAGAAAATAAATTCATATATAAACGTATTCGAAACATCGTAACATTTTGTATAGAGAAAAGTACCAAGAAATTTGGACAACATGCATGTATTTATGCTTAATGTATATCTGTATATTAATAAAAAAAAAGGTTTCAGTGTAATGAGTGGGTGAGATTTTATGGAGATGCATTTTTTGAGTAAACATTTTGTTTTTGTACTGATATAACATTTGTACATTTCTTTACTCTCTGCTATTATAACTGAACAATTATTTTAACTACATTACAATCAAATGAATTATAATCAGTTCTGTTTGCTACATTGCAAGTATTTTTTCCAGTGTTTTTAAAAGCTACATTTTTACACATGACACTGACTCAACTAACACAGCAAATATTTAAGATATGTTCATAGTCAGCTAGCATAGACAAAAGTTGGTATGTTTCTGTTAGCCTATGTGCATGAGACAGCTGCCATTGTTATGACAGAAAAAGCATCTTGTGCCGGTTAGGTATATTGCTAATTTTAAGTTATAGGGAGTGATATATTTCAGTTCTTGAATTCAGTATTTGGCGAATATTCAATACATGCACTAGTACTGGTATGTTGAATACTTAAGCAAAAATATTTCAAACACTTTTGCTTTATGTAAGAATATTTATGATATTTCTATAAAACTATTGGGAGGTAAAAATAAATGCAGCGATATTCACATCAAAATTTTATTAAAAGAGTTGCATTTAATAAAATTGTGTTGTTAAAAAAGAGTTGCACAATAAAATCAACTATCACTTCAAAATTTAGATTTAACTTGAGAAAAAAATAATTCATATATGCAATGCTAGTCAAATTGTCTTCCTTTTCTCAATTCCTATTTCATATCAGAAAAACATTATGTACTCTCATTTAAGTGAAATTAATCCATATGCAACTTCTTACTGGGAGCAATCTTAAATCGTTGGACCGTTGCCAATAAGCCCGTTGTATTGCTCCTGTGCGAGGTTAATGAAATATCTATCTACTATTAATTACTAAAATTATTTACAGAACTCAACCACATTTTATCGTTTTGTTCAAAACTCTCCAGAAGGAATTCAAAATTTTCAATCCTGGTAAAATTGAAAGGACATAATTTTGCCAACATTGTTTAAGGATGTAGGCCATCGATGTACTGTCTTAATTTAGTTATTGGAAAGACATTGTTATTGACATAGAAGATTGTAATTGTATAGAATGACCTTCGATGTAATGAATTTTATAGAACTTCGATATCTCAAAGATACACAAGTTACGTTTTCTGGAGCAATTATTAACACTTACAGCCATTATGAGTAGTAAAACTATCAGTGACTCTTCAGAGTAGACAAGTGCTGATGTCACTGAGTTTTATTTGATAAAGAAAAACATTCTTAAATCCTTGCATTTTCTTAACTTCGTTTGGCTGAACTATTTTAGATTCTTTGTTTAGTTTCCAGCGACTTTTGGAACAAAAACCCCCTTAGAAACAGAAAGTATTGTATTACAATTATCAATATGTCTCGCAACGAAAGCCTATTGTTTTTAAATCATGCTACTATCGAGAAGAATTAGCCGAAATACTTGGAGAGAAACGAAACGCCTTTTTGCACAATGGTTATTTTTTAAATCCAATTTTAATTTAAGCAGTTTTTTGTTTGCATGTCTCAATAATATGAGAAACTACAGGTTTAAATTCGTAGGATATGCCTAATTGCAAAATTCTATTGCATTTTCGATATTTGTTAGACAATTTATATAGGACGGTAATCATCTTGTGGCAAATATCATCTTTGACATAGAAGCAAATGCTATAAAAAATACACTTGTTTTATTCTTCAATCATTGTGTCGAAGACATTAATATCCAATTTTGAATTTCGACAAAATTCCAAAATCGGATTGTTCAGTTCGATACATTCTCGCTGGTGGCATGTTTTCAAATAATATAAGATTCCCGATCGCTCGAAAACTTCCATCTTAACAAAAAATGTTTACATTATGCTCTTATTCAAAACGAGATTGGTACTATGAAAATGTAATTGGGCCGCCTATATTTGCACTTCTTATTGCCCTTTTTCACGGCTAACCCTTTTATAAAAAGTTCGTACTTTTATTTAGTCTTAATATAAAAGGTATTTTTTTCTTTTTCATCACCTTTTGTTCATAAACTAGTATAAAGTTTCGAACATGTAGGATTTGAATTTTTATGGTTTTAATAATTTTGTGCTTCAGTAATATGTTATCTTACACAAATCTTAGCCAATAAAATCAATCGTTTTTATGTTTTCACATATTTATTTGAGCCGACCAACCGGTATAGTGGTTAAGGTGTTAGCCTCTAGATCGGAAGGTTCCTGATTCGAATCCGGGTCCGGGCATGGATGTTTGTAAACGTATGGTGTAGAGCAGGGCTCGAAATACCCGGGTGCACTGTGCACGTGAGAATAAAATTGTGCACCTAATTTTTTCCCGCTAGGCGCACCTGTGCACCTAATTTAAAAACTTAGGTGCACCTGTATTAAAAAATATATTTCGAGGCCTGGTGTAGAGGCGGCTGGTGCACCTTAAATCTGTCGTGGCCGAAAGTCCTCACGTTGGGCTGGCGTGGAAGTTTGGAGAGTGGGGTGCCAGCTCAGGTGTTGCTTCGTCATCTGACCCTGGTTCAAAATTACGTGGTCTTAACCTAGGAATTTTCTTTTAAGGAATTGATCCCGGACGGTCGTCAATAGCCCGTTATGTTGCTCTAGTACGACGTTAACTAAAATTACCATTACCTACCCGTATCGGAATATATTTCTGCCATTCTTTCTTATCGACAATTTATATCACCATAATTACTGTCGACAATTTATAAGCTAATTAATGATGTCAGGAATTATGCTCTGAAACAAAAATAAACTCTAAAAAGAAACGTTGTTCACCTTGTAAACTTTCCCTTTAGAAAAAAAAGTTTATGAAATTTAATACACCCCGCGAAATTTGAACATTAAAAATGTTTGTATTCATAAAATTAAAATATTAGTCAAACTATGAAATTCCAGGTACCATTTACTTCAAAATTTACTTTCTTTCGATTCACGGTGAAAACCATGCTGATAAAAAGCGATATAGTGTTCTATATAGTAACCCTTCAATACTAACTGCTGCTAGTCTGTGTGCATTTCCATCCTGATACCAGGAAACTCTAGTAATAAATATTCCCCATAGATGTCACTCCGATCGCATCCATTCGGCGGTGTTTTCCTTTTCATTCATAGAGAAAGGAATGTGTGATCGGGCTCTCTTGGATGGCAGCTGGAGTACGGACAGACAGGTGATATTTATTTATTTATTTCATATTTTTTTCATGTGTTACTGATATCTTTTGTTAATCGAGAGGACGAATATATGTTTGGAAATTATTTGAATGTTAAGAAAGTTCTCTTCAAAACTAGAAACATTTTATTGTGAAATCGATTTTGTTTTCGGAACTTTATTTTGTTATTTATTTTTGGTAGAATTTCTAATAACATTCACACTCAGTTCAGTCGTCGCTAAATTTTTAGCTTTGTTCGCTTTTGTGCACCAACCTAAAGTTCATAACGTGTTATTAATGTTTGAAAAATTGCGAAACATTCGTTGCTTCTTGGGCTATTTTTTCATTTAAACCTTTGTTGTGAGTATGCTTTCATTTTTAAATTCTTGAATGTTCTTTTCCTTTTCAAATTCTTCTATTTTTTATAAGTATTTGTTTCTGCTCAAATGTTTTTCCGACTTAAATTTTATTTCTAATAAGTTACATTATAAGGGTTTGTTTGTGATTTTCATGCCTTAAAACATTTTTATGTCAATCAGGATTGATGCTTTTATCGAAAATAATTTTACTAAATTTACATCTTGCTGCATGAAGTACAAGCTTCTTTTTGTCTTTTTCTTTTGTTATTATTAATATTTTAATAGCTAATCAAAAAGGTACAAAAATAAATTATAATTATCATTTGGCAAGCATCCACCTATTTTTTTATTTTATCATTCTTACAAATTAGTTTTAAAGTGATGTTTAAAATATACCATAATAAAAAAGTCAGCTTCTTCCACAAATGCCTTTTGCTGAACAAGAGTATTAAACTATCATACTTTTCTGCTGGGCTTTTTATTTTTCCTGAGATCATGTATTGCAAAACCTTTCCTTTTGATTCCTTAATAATGCCCAAGGTCTTTAAATGGTGATATTTTAGTTGGTTTTAATGCACAACATAGTCTAAGTTCTTCAGTTCTATCTTATTGTCAGTGAAAAAAATTCTTATTACTACTTCATGCTTTCTATCAGGATTAATTTTTAACTATCACTACTGCACAATTCATTAACACTATCCACTGTCAAAGTAGTGATTATTTCTTTAGTTAGTGTCCTCTTTATCAAAACTTGTAATTAAATTATGGGTCATTGTTGTTACATAAACTTGTTAACCTCTTGAAACAGGCAAAAATTTTAAACTATATTGAACTAAAAGTCATTTCTGCAGCAACATCAATTGTAGTTCTACACTATGACAAACTTCATTGATTTCATATTTGGCTAATAAAATATATAAGCTTTTATAATTCCCTATTAATACGTTAAATTCATTTGTTAGTGTAACCTCAAATAATTCTTACAATTTCAGGGCTTACAATACATCAATTTTAATGTCTAATCATCCTTAAATGTTCATTCTAGGCGGAAATCCATTTTTTCAGCACATATAAAGCTTTAAACATTAACAAATCGCACCCCTGCAAGAAAAGTGACACAACTCAAAATTGCAGAATTTGAGAAACATCTTAAAGGATACTATAAAACTTTTATTGAAATAGTATAAGCTTCTTTTAAATTGTATGCAAGTTTTTATGGTGTTAACTTCTATTATATTCTATAGAATATTAATATAACATGCTGGGGTACTTCATACATATTTTTCAATGACATAACATCAAAATTTTTATTTTTTGACTTGTGTAACTTTTTTTGCCGAGGTGCAATATTATGTATCATGTTACTAGGTATGGTATATTTAATTTAATATATTTAGACTTTATTTGTCAGCTGAACCATGTGGAAAACACTGGTTCCCATCAGTTTTCTGACATCTCATTGGACATGAAATTTAAGTTAAACCTGCATTTGACGCGATATCGTATGTCTACACACATTTCTAATAGATATATATTGGACAACTGACCATTGATACTCATGACACCCTTGCCTACAAATTTAGTTTGAGATCCCAGGCCTTAGGTACATAAGTGTGGCTGGAGTTCCTCGTGTATGTACTTGAATGTTCAAGTTAATTTGTAGTCAAATACATCCTCCTCTACTAAATGCATTGCATGCAATGAAATGCAAGTCCACAGCACACCTGTAAGCTTTGATCGAAATTAAGCATGCATTTCTGGCAACACCTATACAAATGGTTAAAGTCCTAATAGGTATTTGGTACCAGTGCTTGTACTGCTAAAGCATTGATCGACTTGTTTGTTGTAGAAAGCTCACTATACAGTTTTGTTGAAAACATAAATTCAGTCATATTCATTAATTTTCTGAAAGATCCTGTCTTTCTGTCATTTTAATTTGTGTAGTGTACTTAAAAAATTTATTAAAATTGTTTTTAAAAAAAAGTTAAAATTGTATTTTTAACTGTTGCTGTTCGTAATATTGTATTGTGTTTTGTACAGTTTGTACTATCTGGTCAGTGCCACAAAACCTTGAATTGATGTTCATAATTTATTGCATCAGGGAACAATATTTTGATGCTTTGCACTGTGGGTAATTTTTTTAAACAATGAAACAAAATGTAGCTGACAATTATTTGAGATGAGAGAAATGTAAAAATTCATGATATAAGTGAACTTACTTGAATTATCTGTTTTCTAATTTAAAAAATATTAAATTACCAAATTTGCTGCAAATTTGATTCAACACAACCTTCTTATACACATATATATTCCTATTTTAATTAAGTTTTATAAATAATTTTATTTTGGATGAATCAATAAATAAAAAAATTTCTTTTGCAGATTGATCTTTGCTAGTGAACTTTGAAATTGTGTGTGAAGTATGCCAAGTCATCTTGTTGCCAAAAATTGTTCCTCGTCTATAAGTAGCTCAGGTGTGCAGAGACACAATTCAACCGCCCCAAGGAACAGTTCAAATACCCTAAGTGCCACTTCAAACCAGCAGCAAAATGCTGCCCCTGCCAATATCACATCATTCAGTATTTTTCAGCACAGCAGTAAAAACTATGATGAAATGACAGTCATTGGAAATGGAGCTTATGGTACTGTATATAAAGCCAGAGACCTAGCAAGCAATGGTCAGTTTGTAGCCTTGAAAAAAGTGAAAATACCTCTGGGAGAGGATGGTGTTCCTGTGAGTACTATCCGAGAAATTGCTTTACTGAAGCAACTGACAGCTCTTGAGCATCCTAATGTTGTGAAGTAAGGAAATATTCTTTGCATGTCTTTAAGTTTTGAAATTTTTTCCATTAAGATTAAACAGCAGTGCTTTAGTGTCCATGGAAGCCTGGCACCCCTTGATAAAAAAAATTCAGATTAGAAAAAATGGTGGCAAAAAATGTAAGTCCATGAAACCTCCCACAACCTTTTGACCATTGATCCATTGCCTTAGTGATGACATTTTAAATTCAAATCTGAGTGACACATCGCTGCAAAGAGCCAACCAGGGACAGCTGATGCCCTATTCTTTCAGCCTCAAATGTTTTTTTAATGATTGTCCAATGGTGTTTGTCATGCGCAATGGGTTCCATTTCAGAACATACACTTCTCCCCCACCCCATGATTCTGACTGAGGTTAACATCCAATCCAGATAATATATGCAGTAGGTTCTTGTTCACATGGTCTATTGTTCTCTACTCATTTTGCACCTTTGTAAAAGACTGCCATCAAAGCTCCAAGGCAATGTCATCTATATAGAATTGCCAAGATTGGGCATAATTTTGCCTTTTGGACTCCTTTCTTAACCTAGGACTACAGATTATTTGTATTGTCTTTGCCAAAAAGAAACAGCTGTGAATGGAGTTGTCTTAAAAGGTTGTCCAAAGCTAGCACAAATTTTGTTGTGCTTTCTATTGAATCTTAGCATCCCCAGTTAGCAATGTTATGCTGTGCTATTATTAAACAGGCCTTTTTTCGGTGAAGAACAAGAAATATTTTCTTAGGTTTAATCTATGGAGAAAATAATATTGTCCCTTGATAGAGCTTGGGGGTCGTTCCACACCAAATCAACCAATCGTCAAAACATGATGTCTTCAGATCTTTATGATTTTTTTACATGATATAGTATTAGCTTAGTAGAGAAAAAAATACCAAGTTTTAATTTTTTTGAACCTTTCGTTTTTGAGTTATACATTTTTGAAAAATTCAAAAACACCAGTTTTTAGGAACATTTTGATATATTTAAAAGCACGTAACTCAAAAACCGTATGTCCTAGAAAGCTCAAATTTGTACCATTCTCTTTAGATTTACAAGGGCTTTATTTTAACATATAGCTTGGGTGTACCACATCAGTTTTTATATATTTTTTTTAACTAAAAAAAAATTTTTTTTGTAAAAAACTAAAATTGGAATTATTAATTTTGATGAAAGAAATATATTTTATACTAAACCTCAATAGTAAGGTGTGTACAAAGTTTCATGATGGTATTCCGATGGTATCATATTAAAATAATTTTTTATCTGAATCAAGACGTGTGAAAATTCTGTTAATTCGTGACTTGTTACCCTAGATAAAAATTAATCTCTTAACCAACACTATTGTATTTAAATTTCATTTACCCTATTTTATTTAAACAACAAATTCAACTTACTTTACATTCAAGGAACAGATTTTTTTCTTCTTTTAGCACTGGAAATTAGTAAATGTGAGTTCTCTTCTTTGCCAAAACTTGTTCTGCTTCGGCCATCTCATCTGCTGGAACTCGATAGGTTCTACCTGTTGAAGTGGTTGGATGTCATGTGCACAAAATATTGCTCATCGGCAGTGCTAAGGTATCTGCTCTCCTAGGATTTGTGTATGATAGCAATGGCCGTTTTGGGTGAAGAAAGGACACAAGAATTTCCTTTTCAACATCGTCTTTTGAGTCAACACGCGCCAACCATCACTCTTTATCGTAAGCACAAGGGACAAAACCCACAATTTCTTCAAATGGAATGTCATCATTACCAGGGATAATTTGTACCCTATGTGCTTCTGAAAATGAGTAGACTTTGGTTTTGACACTATTTAGATCTAGAAGAATGAAGGCATGAAATTTATGGGTCCCTGAGACTGCCACAGCTTTTTCAAATCATGGTTTTAGAATCTTTTCTTCATTTATATACTCTTCATCGGTTACATAAAAAAATGTGATGGATAACAAACTTTTCACACCCAGCTGAAAAAGTGTTAGAATTTGGTTATCTAATGGATTTTGGAGGCTGGCTTTGGCGGCAAGCCTTTTTGCTGTACCCCTTACTTCATCACAAACTCCCTTCTCATTTTCAAATTTGGTGTCAACACACATACTGTCGTAGTTCATGCTTTTCAGAAAAGTCATAGTCCAGAAAGTTAATCCTGTCTGAGAAATTATATGCCAAATCATTAGTTAGATATTTGAAAAAGCTGTACTATTTTCCAGATGGTTCAGCTGAACCTTTGCTATCACAAAGAGGACTTTGATGGACTTGAGGCTGTGGCACTTTTATGCCACATCATATGGGAAGCGAATTTGTGATGGAGTAGGGGATATGGTAAAAAGGCTGCTAAAGCCAGCCTCCAGAATTTATTACAAAACCAAATTCTAACACCTTTTCAGCTTTTTCAGTGTGAATATTTGCCATCCATCAAATTTTTTTTATGTAACCGATGAAGAGTATATAAATAAAGACAAGATTCTAAAACCATTCTTTGAAAATGCTGTGGCATTCTCAGGGACCCATAAATTTCATGTCATAATTCCTCTAGATCTAAATAGGGTCAAAACCAAAATCTACTCATTTTCTGATGACTCAGAAACACATAGGGCCTGGTGATGATGATATTCCATTTGAAGAAATTGTAGGTTTTGTCCCTTGTGCTTACGATAAAGAGCGATGGTTGGCGCATGTTGACTCAAAAGACGATGTTGAAAAGGAATTTCTTGTGTCTCTTATAACCCAAAACGGCCATTGCTATCATACACAAATCCTAGGAGAGCAGATACCTTAGCACTGCGGATGAGCAATATTTTGTGCACATGACATCCAACCACTGCAACAGGTAGAACGTACCGAGTTCCAGCAGATGAGATGGCCGAAGCAGCACAAGTTTTGGCAAAGAAGAGAACTCACATTTACTAATTTCAAGTGCTAAAAGAAGAAAAAATATGTTCCTTGAATGTAAAGTAAGTTGAATTTGTTGTTTAAATAAAATAGGGTAAATGAAATTTAAATACAATAGTGTTGGTTAAGAGATTAATTTTTATCTAGGGTAACAAGTCACGAATTAAGAGAATTTTCACATGTCTTGATTCAGATAAAAAATTATTTTAATATGATACCATCGGAATACCATCATGAAACTTTGTACACACCTTACTATTGAGGTTTAGTATAAAATATATTTCTTTCATCAAAATTAAGAATTCCGATTTTTGTTTTTTTTACAAAAAAAAAAAAATTTTACAAAAAAAAATATATAAAAACTGATGTGGTACACCCAAGCTATATGTTAAATTAAAGCCCTTGTAAATCTAAAGAGAATGGTACAAATTTGAGCTTTCTAGGACAAACGGTTTTTGAGTTACGTGCTTTTAAATATATCAAAACGTTCCTAAAAACTGGTGTTTTTGAATTTTTCAAAAATGTATAACTCAAAAACGAAAGGTCCAAAAAAATTAAAACTTGGTATTTTTGGTCATATTGATGAGTAGAACACAATCACTAAATAATGATACATTTTGAAAACCTCAAGGTTAAAAATAATTTTTTTATTGGTTGATTTGATGTGGAATGACCCTCGTAGAACTTTGCCTTAGGATATGGGGGCAGAACCAGGGTTCGAAAATAGGAGTAGAAAGTCTGTCATCAATTGGCTCATAAATAACTTTCTTCATTTGCCAAACCAGAAGGGTAGGTTATGGGCCACAGAATTCCCGAACTCCAGTGTCTAAAGAGTGGCTATTTAGAAATATAAAAAAAAAGTTTTGTGGTTTATTTTGGAAAAAAATATTTGTAATTTTTTAAGCATAATTATGTCTTACCAAAGTATTTTTCAGTGTCATTCATGTGAATTCTTTTCATGAAGCCACTGCAATCAATCCATTTAGATAAGAGCAAATGAAACACTGATACTTTCAGAAATGTCTGAAGAACAAAAAACAGTACAAGTGATGCTTTTTATTTCTTCCCTACTGAAATCCCATTAAGATAGCCTCTTGGTTGACTTTTTATGCAATTAGTCAATAATTGATTACAAATTCATTTATATGGCTCTTGTATGTTTATTTTATCATGATTATTTAATTAACTACTTTATCTCATTTTAAATCCATAAATTTGTATGGGGCAGAGGTTTAGATCACATGCATAGCTTCATTGCTCTATGTTCCCAAAAGTCTATATGCCTGCATCAAACTACTGGGGTGCAATTTCTAAATTATTTTGTATGTCATAAACAAATAGTTTATTGACGAGGTCCTGAAGTTTTTGTGACAACCATTTTTACTTATTGACCACTGATCCATTAGAATTTGTGTTACACACACAAGTGAAAAAATCTAAATGTTAGTTGAGTATTTCAAAACTGTAGGTGCAAAATATGACTATCAGCTTCTAATTTCAATTCCCTTCCAAGATATGATTTTAAAACAAATTAAAAAAAAAATGTTTATTAATAGAATGTATAATTTTTTTCCAAACCTTTCAGAGATATTAATTATTAGTGTTTAGGGTTTTAATGAATACTAAAGCTAGAAAAGCATGCAACCTTGCTTTTAGTTTTAAGTTAAATCTTGTATGAATATTTTGCTGAAATAATTCTTATTGTTTTAATTATATATTCCATAAATTTCTAATTTGTCATTTATTATGTTGGTTTATGGCCTATTTATCCAGGAAGGGTGTTTACATTTAATCTTGATACATGAATCGAGTGTATTAATGCAGATTTCATGATGTCCTGTATAAACCAGCAAAATATTTCAAATGAATATTAGAAAAAACAGTAAGAAGATGAATCATAAATTTTCTTTTGGAGAATTCTCAAAACGTTCCCTAAAATGAAATCGAACAAGATATCCTCCAAAGTCTTCCCCATCTAGGCAATTAATACACTTGTTGGAGTCAGACAAGTGAAAATGATTCTAGCAGACCTGAGGTATAATGTGACCTATTCTGTCATTAGCAGAAAAAGTGGCAATTGCTCTAGGGTTTTTTAAAAGTAATGTCTTTAATTAGGCTCATTCAGGAATTTAAAAAGATGACTTTCATTAAAGATGAGGGGGCCAAGATGCCCGTTGGTTAAGTCCCCCCTACGTGATTGGGGACCTGATTGCTGGAAAATTCCCTTGGATTTAAATAGCGGACTGTATGAGGTACTAGAGATAGCTACTAGGCATAAGTAAAATGTATTTACAATTCATAAACTATTTACACGATTATTTGGATTGGGGCAATCCCCTTTTCCATACAAGGAGTTGGGAGCACAGTAGTGTGTCCGCTGAGTTCGAATGCTATCTAGCGTCTGCCCAATACAGGATATATTTTGGTGAAGCTATCGCCTCATTGGCGAGCTTGCAGCTCGCCAATTCAACCATAGACACAAGGCTCCAACACCAGTATTCCTCCATAAAGTACACCAAAGTGATTGAACCTTGCTCCCAGACACCTAGAAATAGTAGTTGCTTATAAAGGAACTGAACCTATTGTGGTGGGCAATTTAGCTAATGTAGCCATTTCACTTTCATAAACTTTGTAATGTACAGGAAGCTGCTGCTATGCTAAGTTATGTCTTTGTCTTCAATTTGACAAAAAGTTGTTTGATTTCCTCACTTCTAAAAAACTAGCTTTCTGGTCTGCTGGCAAAGACAGTGGGTTATCCATGGGATCTGTTGTTCTTTTTCTAATTCATTTAAAGATATAAGTAGCAACCCCCACTACTAAGAACTTCTGGCACTATTTCACTGGCCTTGATATAGAAATAAAATGGTTTTATTAAAGATTGATTTTATTGATACATTCAAATAAACATATAGAGTAATTATGTTCACAAATAAATTAACAGCAATGGGTTTTGTGTACCGAAATCCTAAAAAATTTAACCTGCTACATTCATTAGAACTAATGATTTGCAAATTTCTTAAGAAAATATCATAAATTCGTGGCAAGACCTAAAATTACCTAATACCTAAAAATTCAGTACCTAGAAGTAGAAAATTGAAAATTGTTACTTTGAAATATTTTTATTGCTTTCAACATTGCACTATCAAATTATATCGCACCCGGGCAAGAAAAGTGACACACGTCAAAAAATAAGATTTTTATGTTATGTCATTGAAAATAGGTATCAGGTGCCCCAGCATGTTATATTACTATTCTATAGGATATAATAGAAGTTACCACCATAAATACTTATCAAAAACTTAAAAGAAGCTTTTACTATTTCAATATAAGTTTTATACAGTCGAACTCGCTTATAACGAGCACGAAGGGACCGCGATTTTTGCTCGTTATAACCGAGTGCTCATAAAAATTCATACTTACTCTTACTTTATTATATATTACCCACTGCGTGGCTAGACCGGCGTTGCCCGTGCTTCGCAAACCAACACCACGTGCAACGCCGTGATGTAAGTTATTAAACTGGTGTAAAATTTCCCGCAGATTTCAAATCCGTTGAAATTTTCAATCTATCTTTAGCGATTCCGATTTTACGAAAAAGAATTCAAAATCCCAGTCAAAGTGTTTTTTATTTTTTTGTTATCATTCCCTGAAAAGACATGAAATGTAATCTGTTTCTTTTTTTAACGCGAAGGGCAGAAGATGCAATCTGTTTCACGTGACGTCACAATCTCTTGCGAAAATATAAAAGACTAGGGGGCCTGCCCCCTGTTCGCTAAAGCTCACCAACCCCCGGAGTATTGCTTTGCAATCCGTATTGGTTCGCTACGCGAACCTATGCTCGCTTCGCTCGCATCAATGAAGACATGTGTCCTAGCAGAAAGGATTGTTTACAAAATATAATATACCAAAAAGATATTTTTAAAATCTAAATTTGCTGTATTACAGAAAATATATATACAGTACCCTAGAATCAGAATTCAAATGAAAATTTTGAGTTGAATTGTGAGCGCTGCTTTGGAAATAGAATTCCCAGCATGTTGGTTGTGTGTACATTTCCATAAAGCACTCTTGAGTCACCCACACTTTTTCATTCAGTTTGTTGTCGAAAGTTATAGTGCAAGCGTCTTGTTGAACTATACGCTTGCAATTGTTGGCCCTGAAATGATCCTCCGCCTTCTTTGAATTGTAATTTTAGACTGCAACAGCTTGACTAAATTTTTTTTTAAATAAAATTTAATCCGATAACGTTATCAATTCAATTGATGCGACTTCGTGGTAAACAAACAATCGTACAATGTTGCCAAAACGCGATAACAAATAATGTCTTTTTTGCGTGCCACGTAAGAGAATTATATATATAGATATATTCAATTTAAAAATGATTTATATAAAGAAAATCTTATTTTTTGGCATCGATCAAAAGTGAAATTTTCCGCCGATTTCAAATCCGTTGAAATTTTTACTCATCTTTAACGGTCTAGGACAAGGATGGGCAAACTTTTTCGGTCGCGGGCCAAAAATCGAAAAAAAAAAAAAGTTTGGCGGGCCAAGATAAATTTTTCTAAAATTTTAAAAACAATATACAAGTATTACAATTTATATATGTTAATGAGATAAATGAAATTCCGATTTCATTTTTAAAAGTTCCTTATATTGAGGTTCGAAGTGAGATGTACTAATTCTAAGGAACGAGGCTAAATGCTCATCTGTCAGTCTACTTCTGAAATAATGCTTTCTAAGGTTCATTGTTGAAAACACTTGTTCACATATTTAATATGAAGCAAACATAGCACTGATTTTCTGGGCGTGAGATATTAAATTTGGGAAATTTACTTTCGATAATGATTTGTAAAACTCTAACTTTGGCATATTTAGAAACAACTGCATGAGAGGATTGTTAGATTACAACTCAATTAATTCAAGCTGCAAATCTGAACTCACTGCTTCACAATTTACGTTGAAAGGCATGGTAAAACTATCAAATTCTGTTTGAATTGCACTGAAATCTTGAAATCTGCGTTCGAACTCAAAATGCAGTTTTTTCAAGCCATCTTCATAATTCTTAAGTTTATCTTCATTTAGTGAGTGTATTGAATTTAACCTCCAGAAATGAGACAAGTCGTTCTTAGCTAGCTGCCCAGCAAACAGATTAAGTTTTAGTTTAAAAGCTTTGAGATGGGCCCAGATATCGTCGATAAATTGATTTTTTCCTTGCATCTTGACATTCAAGTTGCTCATATGACAAAGAAGATCTGTGAAAAATGCAAAGTCCGAAAGCCATTCTGTATCTTCTAACATTTCGCACTCGCAGAACACTGTTTCTCATGGAAGAACGACACAATGTCGTCTTTCAGCTGCCAAACTCGCTCGAAAACAGATCCTGCACTAAGCCACCTTACTTTCGTGTAATACAATACATCAGAGTATTCAGATTGCACGGACTGAAGAAATTCTCGAAATTCTATCCGCGGGCCGGATAAAACCTGGGGGGCCGAAGTTTGCCCATCCCTGGTCTAGGAGATAGCAAAAAGAACTGCATAACTAAAGTTAAAACTTTTTTTTTTTTTTTATCCTCGCAAAATCAAAGCGGAAACTATAAAAATACTTTTCTCAGAGTTCCCCTCGATGAAAAAATTTGGCATAATTCCAAAGGGTGACGGCTAGGTCACGTGGGTAATAAAAGTCCAGATTCGGGTGTTTCTTTTTTGTCCGGAGAAACGCGTTTGAAGAACCAGGTAGAGAATAAAACTATTAAATTAATTTAAAAATCTTCTAGATTGAATTTTAAAATTTCGCCGCGACCCAAAAATTGCAAAAAATTCGGACTACCTGTATGCTAAATCTCATTGCTTTAAGTGCCATAGAATCGTCAGGATTTTGCGGCAAGAAACAGACAGACAGACAAACACTTCCTTTTAAAATAGTAGAGATACATACTTCCTTTTTTTATTTCGGTACAGTACAAAAGAAGTTGGTTAATTTGCTTTGAACTGTCTTATTGTCTCGTGTTATTGTTCATCGGAGAATACTCATGGCCCGAAGAACATTGTCTCGTGCGCCCCTGGCTTGAAAAAAAAAGCTAGAAGTTTTTTTTACGAACTCAAAATCCATTGAGTATGTTGGGGGCGATTCAGCTTGAAATTCTTCACATTCGGCGTTTTTATTTAATTTTTTTCATATGCTTTAGCTTGAATTTCAGCTACATACAATATCCTCGGGAGTAGGTATCTCGGAAGTGATAACATTGACCGTCAACAGATACATAATTTCCAAATTCTTCTCTACTCATTTCCAAATTTTCCAAGTCGTATACTTCTTCCTCAGTGATTTGCCCCTCTTGATAAATGTCCAATCCAGCTGTACGGAAACAATTGATAATGCATGTTGATGTAACGTTTTCCCATGCATCGCTCATTAAACGTATCGCCACGAGTACGTTTACATTAGCATTTGAGGTTGTTCTTATTCTTTCTTCTATCGATAACATCAAAATCAAGTGCTTACGAAAGTTTGATTTAGAACTTCTGATGACCCATTAGTCCATAGGCTGGATAACACTTGCAGAATTCGGTTCCAAGAAAGAATTAGCTGAGCTGGAGAGGTGGAAATCAATAGAAATTTTGTGAATCACAAAAACATTGCTCGCTATAACCGGGGTTTGCTCGTTAAAAGCGAGTTATGCTCCCATAGACTTAACATTGTACCAACCAAGTTTTTCCTATTTACTCGTTAAATCCGGGTTCTCATTATAAGCGAGTTGCACTGTAGTATCCTTTAAGTTGATGCTTCTCAAATTCTACAATGTGTCATTTCTTCCCGGCGTGCGATATAAATGGGAAATTTATCAATTGTGAATGAAATAGTGCTACTATATTAGCTCCAGTAACAATGTAATTGCTAAAGTGAACTCATCTATAAAAATGAGAAATATTATCCGAACCAAGAAATTGTATCCTGTCGGACTAAATTCACAAGAGTGAACAACTCAATGCTTCTAACAGCGATAGGAGGAAAGAATTGAATGGCTAAAATGATAAAGTTGGGATTGCTATGTAACATTACTCCTTTAATTCCACTCTATCAAATATTTTGCCCTGCATCTTACATACTTCCCTTTTACAATATAAGTTCAGAAACTTTAAAATTATGTAATTGACTAATTTAAAAACCGTTGTGTTGAAAGGCTGCTTTGTTAATTTGATACTGAACTCAAAAAATTAAAGATGCCAAGATAATCTTTTCTACGTACACAGATTAAAACAATCGGAATGATCTTTTCCAACAAGCCCCTCAGGAGCACATCTTCTTTAGGTGTGTACAGGTTTCACGACCCGGAGGTACTCTGGCGATCTTTTATTTTCCAAAGGGGTTTGCTGTCTTTAGTAAAATCGGAGGTCACGCTTCTGAGATACCCAAGCCGACCAACCGGTCTGGTGGTTAAAATGTTAGCCTCTAGATCGGAAGGTACCTGGTTCGAATCTTTGTCAGTGCATCGATGTTTGTCAGCGTATGGTGTAGAGGCGGCTGTTGCACCTTAAATCTGTTGTGACCGAAAGTCCTCACGTTGGGTTGTCGTGTAAGTTTGGAGAGTTTGGTGCCAGCTCAGGTGTTGTTTAAATAAAAATAGTTTGCGCACCACTGCTTTAGACTACGGCCGGTACATCAGTTGTACCATGGTAGCCAAGAAAGAATTTAGACAACCAGTACATCAGTTGTACCTTGAAAGTTATAAGAATCGCACTTGTTAGTGGGTCCCTAGACAATCAATATTGTCAATGATGCTCATTGAAGCAACCAATTGATCGTGTAGAAGGCGATTGTCAATCGATTGACGGGCAACATTTACAGCGTAATAAATCGGATGTGTAGTTTTTTTTCCTGTAAAATAAACGCAAGTTAAACTGTAAATTAGGCTGTTTCGTTGTGTTGACAGGCACACACTCGGCACAATAATTAAAATTCGCAATTGCCAATCGTTCGGCAGTTCCTCTCAAGATATCAGACATGACAGATGCATCCAGCCGTACTAGAAGCGATTCTGTCTGTTAACGAGCGTTTGTGAAGCTTTTAATTCCTTAGTATCGTGATTATTCTGAGGTGTGAAAAGTTAAGTCAAGTGATTATTTAAACATAAAAACAAAAGAAGTATTGCTTTGTAAAAGTAGTTAATATGTTAAAACAATACAATTCAGATTGGACTGAAGAAAAATTGAAACATAAAATTTATATTCTGCTTACGTTTAATCATCTCACAGAAAGTTTGGTAAATGCTTGTGAGTAAAGCGACTTCTCAGTTTATACCACTCTTTGGATCAGCGTCTTTTCCTCTTGTCTTTCTTCCGATTACAGACAGCCAAATTCAAGGCAAGAAAGCCCAAATCTGAATTTGAAACCATTTTGTAACTCAACAATGAGACACGTCACTTCCTTCGAAAAACATTGACCGAATGAGATTGATGGGTTAATTGAAGCAACATTGAAACACCTATCACATTGACAATAATATTGATCGTCCAGGGAGCCCTTTATATCTAGTCGTAGTCAAGAGGTTAATGTGTATCTAGACAGTATTTATTTCTGCTGCTTAAAAGTACTCGAACACCAAGTATTCAATTTTGAAAGAACTCTATTCTGCCTATCTAGTCTCACTCACGCTGGAAGAAAATCGTGCAAGAGACCCGAGAAGATAAGGAGGCACACTGCTCAACAAGTCAATTTTAGATACGTGATTTGCGTGGAGGGAGTAGCTCCTTTGGCTGTTCTCTGAACCGTTTTGTGAAAGGAATTCCGAAAATTGTGTTTCTCTTCCTTCCCCTTAACGCAGTTTCGTAGGCCGCGGGTTGATTTACTGTTTATTGAAATTTTCCAAAGCGTATTCATCATTGCTCCTCTCGATGTTATCTAATCTTGTACTCTAAAAGCAGGAAATGTGTTTAAGCTTGCAGAGAGGAAACGCGTCGTCTTTATAGTTTGACCTCGAGCCGGGCGTTGATTGTTTCGAAGAAGTTTTTGAACCCGACACTACAGAAGTAAGATTTTCCCACACTGCCTTTTGTGATTGTGGGCAGAATTCGCAATCACTTGTTTATTTTCGGTTATCTTCTCGCTTTTTTTGGTTTTCGGGCAGGTAGAATGTTTTAATCCGATGTTGCCGCGGACAGTTGTGGAAGTTTGGAGAGTGGGGTGCCAGCTCAGGTGTTGCTCATCATCTGACTGTGGTTCAAAATTATGTGGTGTTGTCCATAGGGGATGTTGTGGGTGGTTTTGTTACGTGGTACTGTCCTCTTTCCCTTAAGGAATTGATACCGTACCGTCGTCTATAGCCCATTCTGTTGCTCTGGTATGACGTTAGTTAAAAATTACCAAATTGCCGCGGACACTTGTTACAGTAGAATAATTCAACTTCTGCAATGTGCATACCTGATTTTCAGTTTTAAAAATAACCGGTCAGTATGTCTCACACATCGAAATCGTGAGAATCTTGCGTTTGTTCAGTCCTCAAAGTATGTATAAAATCTAGTGCAGTGGAATCTCGCGTTCTCGAAAATCATTTGCTGTCAACTCCCGATTTCTGCGTGCTGCTGATGACTGTACGGTTTCAATACTCCAAGGCAAAGATCCGAGGACAACACCACGTAATTTTGAACCACGGTCAGATGGTGTACTCCTGGGATACACTACCGACCAACCGGTCTGGAGGTGAAGTGGATGTTTGTTAGCGTATGTTGTAGAGGCGGCTGGTGCACCTTATATCTGTCGTGGTCGAAAGTCCTCACGTTGGGTTGGCGTGGAAGTTTGGAGAGTTTGGTGCCAGCTCAGGTGTTGCCTCGTCTTCTGACCATAGTTCAAAATTACGTAGTGTTGTCCTAAGATCTTTCTTTTAAGGTATTGATCCCGGACGGTCGTCAATAGCCCGTTGTGTTGCTCTAGTACGACGTTAATTAAAATTACCTTACCTACCGTATCCGATTTATGCTGTGGCTCAATAGGTTTTTGCCCACTGCGCTAGCAACCATCGAGTTGTAGATGGCGCTTGTTCAATTCATCCCTGGTGTATTTCGCTGTTCTGTGCCAGTAGAATGTCCTTTTTTTTGTGTATGCTCATTTAAATTAGCCAAAATATGACTTGCGCCATAAAACCCTATTTCTGTCGGAATCACGTGCCATCCATAATTTTATGGAGGGGCCATATGGGAGCTGAAATTAAGTATTTAAATTCTTACGAGTAACCAACCGTGGCCACACCGGCTAAACGGGACACAAGTCCTGGACCCCCAAAAACATTTCATAAACGGAGCCCGGTGTCTCAACACGGATAACTATTGCTATTATATAGACCTGTGGTTCTTAAAATTTTTGAAGTCGTAGTACACTTGAAGTCCTACATAAATCGTGGGCGTAGCACTCACAAAATTCTAAGAAATAAGATGCAAAAAGCGAAGAAATATGGTACTAACTGGAAAACGACCTGTTTGAATTAGTATAAAACCTTCTTTCCACTGTTCTTAGCTGCACTGCATATTTACCTCCTCTTAACAGAATAATAATGATCTGCCGCAAAGAACATTTTAATGCTGAAATAGAGATCTAATGTGCTATATCTGTAGCAAAATGAGATAAGTGCGTCTGCTGGAGGATTTGTCTTGGACCGTATGTTCGTTGTGGAGAGGTGAATAGGTAATGTGCAAGAGAACAGAGTATCTCAATGGATTTAATCCAAATGAACTCGATTTACAAGAAAAGGGCAAATCTTAAAAACGTGCTCCTAAAAAGTAGTTTTTAGACATCCAGTTACTCCTCTTGAACACAGATATTTAACTATGACTATAAATTCATTTTTATATTCCCGCTTATCTATCTGGGATTCCATAGGGCGCACCAGTGTACCGGGTCACATCTTTTGAAAAGCACTGATATATACACAGTCCAGTCACATTAATGTGACCACCACCTACTTTCGACGTCAACGTGAAATAACCAATCACAAAAGGCAGGTGGCAGCACATTGCAGTGGAGTGTATATAAAGGATGTCCTAGGGCATCGGAAAGCATTTCAATCGTTGGCGTAATGCAGAAACGTAGCGAATTATCCGATGTCCAAAATGGCATGATTATTGGCTTTCGGGCCAAGGGTGGAAGCATTTCGGAAACTGCTAATTTTGTGAACTGTTCGCGTGCCGCCGTGGTAAAAGTATACCGTGCATGGCAAAATGGCACTATCCAAAACCAGCGGCGTGGCACGTGTTGTGCACCACGGGCTATAGATGACAGAGGCGAACGAAGGCTACGGAGATGCGTTCGGGCGAATAGACATGCAACTGTTGAGCAACTGACCGCCCAGATGAACCAATGGGCTACCAAGGGTGTATCCTTAGCAACGGTTCAGCGAACGTTGTTGCGCATGGGCCTCCGAAGCAGACGCCTGGTTAATGCACCTATGCTGGCTGCTGTTCATCGGCGACGAAGGCTGGAATTTGCACGCCAGTACCGCAACTGTACGTCCATAGAGTGGCGACAGGTGGCTTTTTCCGATGAATCACGTTTAATGCTCCATCGAACAGATGGACGTTGGCGTATACGGCGTAGAACGTCTGAAAGCAAACACCCTGCAACAATTGCCGGAAGGATCCAGGCTGGAGGAGGGAGGTAATCTAGCGCAGCTGGCCACGGCAGTGGAGTCGGCATGGCTCAACATCCCAGTGAACACCTTCAGAAACCTAATTGACTCTCTTCCTGCACGTCTCGCAGCGGTCCGCTCGCTCTGCCAAATGTAGTTATTCTGGCTTTTGACAGGTGGTCACATTAATGTGACTGGACTGTGTACAATGCGAGTAACCAAATATGCAGGGAGACAATCTTTGGGTCTTGTTGTTACTGTGTCTGAAGACGAACGCAAGGTCTATATTTCCTGGGTCCTAGTATTTTAGTCACTTTGGTGTAGAAGTTTGGAGCGTGGGATGCCAGTTCAGGTGTCCTTGTCATCTGACCGTGGTTTAAAATTTTGGGGCGTTTTCGGATCTCCTTCCCTTGGAATTGATCTTGAACCGTCGCCAAAAGCCGCATGTTACCATTGTGTTGGCTCCAGAGTGCGACGTTAATTAACTAAACCTGATGTTTTATGATTGATCTCCCAATATGATTGTGGTTAAGGTGTTAGCCTCTCGATCGGAAGTTTGCTGGTTCGAATCCGGGTCAGGGCATGGATGTTTGTAAGCGTATGGTGTAGAGGCGGCTGGTGCACCTTAAATCTGTCGTGGCCGATTGTCCTCACGTTAGGTTGGTGTGGTAGTTTGGTGAGTGGGGTGCCAGCTCAGGTGTTACTTCGTCATCTGACCGTGGTTCAAAATTACGAGGTATGTTCTCGGATCTTTCCATTGAGGGACTGAACCCGAACCGTCGACAATAGCCCGTTGTGTTGCTCTAGTACGACGTTAATTAAAATTACTATTGCACAATGTGATTGTAGCACGGTTGGAAGAGCATCGGATTATCAACCGGAGGGTTGCGAGTTCGAATGCAGTCAAAGTGCTGGTGCATGTTAAATCCGTCGTGTCCTCACGTTGGCGTGGTGAGGAAGTTTGGAGAGTGGTGTGCCAGATCAGGTGTTGCCTCGTCATCTCACCATGGCTCAAAATTACGTGTTGTTGTCGGATGTTTCCCTTAGGGGGTTGATCCCGGACCGTCGTCAATAGTCCTTTGTGTTGCTCTAGTACGACGTTAATTAAAAAAATACCCTACGAGACCCTAAATACTACACACATCTGATAGTATTGGTTATGATCTGAAGAAACCAATCAGAATTCCGAAAACGCATACGGGTCGCTGAGAGTCGTGTGTTAGCAACCGTAGTTTTGCGAGCTTGACACGCTATTCAACCAACGACCGTCGTGTATGAAGGGGGGCACGTTAAATCTGGTTGCGCAGTAGCTCCCAGTGGGTTTGCCCATTGCTATAGCAACTTGCGAGTTGTATGCGTGCATGTTCGATTCCTGTTGGTTTCGTTTCCCCGCCGTTGTATTTCTCCCTCTTTCTGTGCCAGTAAAAACATTCTTTGTGTGTGTCCATTATTTGATGTATTAGCCCGTTGTATTTTTCCGGTGCGTCTTTAATTAATACCTACCTACCATTATTTGATGTTTATCTTGTGATTGGCGTAGCCTAGCCATATGCCATAACCATTATCTGTGTTGGCCTCAAATGTTCTCCTGTTGGCGTGGTGTAGAAGTTAGAAGAGTAGTTTGGTGCAGCCAAGTGTTGACCTCGTCATTTTCTGGTTCAAAATTACGAGGGGTTGTTCTCGATTCTTTCCCTTCGAGATTGGCCGACCAACCGGTATAGTGGTTAAGGTGTTAGACTCTAGATCGGAAGGTTCCTGGTTCGAATCCGGGTCCGGGCATGGATGTTTGTAAGCGTATGGTGTAGAGGCGGCTGGTGCACCTTAAATCTGTCGTGGCCGAAAGTCCTCACGTTGGATTGGCGTGGAAGTTTGGAGAGTGGGGTGCCAGTTCAGGTGTTGCTTCGTCACCTGACCGTGGTTCAAAATTACGAGGTGTTGTCCTCGGATCTTTCCCTTAAGGGACTGATCCCGGACCGTCGTCAATAGCCCGTTGTGTTGCTCTAGTACGACGTTAACTAAAAATTACCATTACCAATTACCCTTCGAGATTGATCCCTGACCGTCGCCAATAACCCTCTGTGTTGCTCCAGTGCGACGTAAAATCAGCAACCAACCAACTTTAAAAGAAGGTTGGGAATACAAAATTATACTATATTTATTTGTTCTTGTACATAAATTACAGAATTTTTTTTGTTTATTGTCTTAAATAATCGGTTGTTTATTTGAATTTTTTTCGGCAATTGCCAGTATTCAACTTACATTAGGACTCAGCTTAATGTTTCGACCATGTAAGTGCTCGTATCTAGAGTCTTGATTGTCGCAATCAAGCCACTCATCGATATCATTTTCTTCACCTTTCTTTTCCGGAATAGATTTCAATGGTGTGGTTTATTCCATTGATGCTGTAGTATCATCTCTAATATTATAAAAAGAAGTGTTTGTCTGGGTTTTTTTTTCCTGCACGCAAAGTTCTGACGAATCTATGGCACTAACAGCAATAGGATTTGCCACACAGGTAGGACAAAATTTTTACAATTTTGGGGGCACGGCTAATTTTAAAATTCAATCTAGAACATTTAAAAATGAATTTGAAATTTAATTATATGCAACAGCATAGAAGATCACAGATTCTAAATTTATTTTTTTATTTACGTTTTCATTTTGCGCGGAGGAATAATTTTCCACCAGACCGTTAAAGATGAGCAAAAATTTCAACGGATTTGAAATCTACGGAAAATGTCCTATTAAATCGGTTCTTAAAAATATGATTTTCTTTAAATAAATAAAAAAGTTTAATTGAATATCTTTTATATATTTTTTTTTTGCAAGAGATTGTGACGTCACGTCAACCTTTGCGTAAAAAAAATAAACAGATTACATTTCCTGCCCTCTTACAATTTCAGCGAAAGAAAGAAAAAAAATTGTTTTAACCTTTTTGGCTGCCATTGTTTAGTTTTTTTTTTTTTGCAAAATTAGGAACGTTAAATATAGATTAAAAATTTCAACGGCTTTGAACTATGCGGAAAATTTAACACCATATAGATACCTTATACGTTTGATTTTCTTTTAATAACTAATCTTAAACATTTCTGCATATTATCAACAGACAAAAGTATTGAGTGTTGCGAAAAGTTATACTTGTGATTCACGAGTATAATTTTTTCGCAAAACATCCTGTGGATGGGATTATGGGAATTTTAATCTTTAGGTTTATTTATTATATAGGTATTTGAACACCAAAAGTTAAAGATGTTAAAGGTGATTTATTTTTGATGTTTTGGGACATTTTAGGTTTATACGTGCGCAGCCAATATCTAAGGAATGGCCGGCCCTCTTTTGTTGAAAAATAAGTCCAGAAATAAGGTGGAAATTTTTTCATCCGTCAGTTGAAACTTTGTCTGATTGCATCACGATCATTTTCTGTGCAATACGTAACAATGCTTTTGACAAATAAATTTCCTTATTATGTGTAATATTTTTCGGTCACCCCTTGATACAGATGCTGCACTCTTTATTGTTCTACTCTCTGTTGAAGATTGGGCTAAATACTCAGAATCCCTAACTCCATACACACGAGAAAGTGCTCTCTGATTATTCCATGAAGTGGTATTTTTGGGGGCTAAGGAGTTGGGCCCCTTGTATTTGGCGGTCTAATTACTGAACAATTACCTAAAAATTTGTTTCCTCTTAGGCCTACTATAACATCCGCTACTGAAGCCCGAGGCCTTTTCGTAATAATAAAGAGCCTTCTCTCAAAAATATTTAAATCCTACCATTATCCCCGGCCTCATCAAAAGCAAACCCTCCCCGACAAAATATTTTCTTTCACCTAGTCTAGACTTGACCTATGGGTGTTTTGTTTGACCTGTTTCTTGCAGTTTCTCTTGAATTTTTGCCTCCCCCCACGACACGCTCGAGTTTCCAAGGTAGTAATTTAATAACCGCAGAGAGAGAATACGTGGAATTTTGCTGTTATGCTTTAGGCTTTTTGGAGAGATTGGCGAGCGTGGTCCGTACGATTTCCCCTTCCCATTGCAAGTCCAAATAGATTTGGATTCCATTTTAAATTGATGATAACTCCTGCGGAATTTACGGCAGTTCGCATGAATTTCAATAGTTAAAACTTCAGTATTTTTTTTTTTTTCAATCTTTGAAGTGTTTTTGTGTGTATAAAATGATTTGCCTTGAAGCTTTTTGATTGCAGAGACATATGAACAATCACATTAAACAAAATAATCGCATCCCCACCCCCATGTGTCACTATGTGACACATGAATTTAAAGCATAGGTAGTAAAAAAGATAGTATCAAAAGGTAGTAAAAAAGATCAAGATCCCAGCTCCTTCAAAAGTTATCGAGCCTTCCAATAACATGCATAGACGTCCTTTCCTGATAATGACGAACATTCAAAAAAGTGGTCACCCAATCCTCTGCATAGGACACATTTCGGGCTACTGTAGATGTCAGCACGATGCAAATGCTTTGGAATTTAACGTTTTGTTTGCTTAATGTAAACTGTATAATTTTGATTGATACTTGCGATAAAATTTCAGCTATAAAATTTTCTGAATTTTTAAGTATTGCAAAAAATATTTCTTTCGAACTGGGTTTTTTCAGTGAAACTTTTTACTAATTTTTCTTTCGCGATTTCTTTTGGATTATCCTCATCACCTATTTTTTGCTGCAATATCTGGGGGAACGTATAAAAACATGATGAATCGTGTATTTTTGGATACGGATATTTTAGATCGCACTCAATACCATCGAAACTTTAAATGCTATGAAAGTTAAACCCGCGGAAGGCATGCTTGAAACGATCTCTAGAAGATCAGCACAAGTCTGTCATCCACATTATTGCAATTCTAATAGTAATTTCTCAATTCCCTGCCGCCATTTGTTTGTGGTTCGAATTTGCATGGTCTCGGATCTTTCCCTTCGGGATTGATCGCGTGCCGTGGCTAATAGTCCGTTGTTTTGCGCCATTGCGACGTCAATTAACTACCTACCTCACAATACAGTGCATGGAGATTATAATTTGATTTGTTGTTTGTTGCAACAGTTTTCCTCTTGGAGTGTGCTATATATCAGCAACACATTTCAATAACAATTAATCATTTTTAGAAATTACCCATTTCGTTCAGTTTTCTTGGTCCGTATTTCGTTCGTCAATCGTACGCCGGACACTGCACAATGATAAACCGGATGCCCACTCCTGTGTTTTCTCTCTCTTGTTCAACAGAATTACTTTTTATATCATATCTACGGACTGTGGTTTCATACTTCCGGTTCCCCCTCCTTATTGCATTGTACCACCTGCTCTTGGATTTTCAATAGATTTCCTTTCGATCTTTCCCCACCTATTATAATCCATTGCGTAAGAACGGTTCCACCATACATCCGAAGCGTTCCTTTTTTTGCTCGATAATTTACAAAGGAATTTTTAAAATATTTGCTTATTTAGAATTTCGTGAAAGGGTCGGATGTGACGAGTGTTACTGATACAACATTTTGGCGCTTAAAATTTTGGGGGAAAATGCAGTATTTCGAAAACAAACGTTCTAGCAGTCGTTATTTCAAAGAAACTTATAAAACAACATGCACTTGCGATGTGTATAACTCCGTACAGTGTTGCCAAGTGCTCCGGAACTTTCGGAGTTTCTCCGCTAAAACATCGAAAATCCGCAACCCCGCGTAATCTATGGTTCACTCCGGAAATCGCGTCGATGTATAGGAAAAGGGTATTTACCCTGTGAAAAGGGAAAAATTTTCCGCTTTCGGGGAAATTGTGTGTTTGAATTTTGTTTCTTTAATTCAAGGATAAAACCTTTCATGTATACATATTTTTTATCCGTAATCCTCAAAGCCTCAGCCATTTCGGATTATTTGCATTTTTTGTCAAAAAAAACCTCAATCTAACCTTCCCTTGCGCGAATTGTGTGTTTACAATAGTAAAATAGCAGACATGTAAATAGGAATAATTTTAAAAAAGGAAAAAAGCCTTTCTAATACCATGCAAGAAATTTTACTTGCAAATCTTCTAGTTTTTCTGCGTGGTATTTACTCTGAACATGTCCGCGTTATTTTGCGTTGTTTCATCTATTAGGTCCAGTTTTAACTCCTTGTTCTTTAAAAATTGTCAGAAAGATGGAAAAAATGAGAAAAACAAAACAAAAATTCCGGTTAGCAAAATGTCCGCAATTGGGACTTAACTAATAGGGAATTTTCTGACTGGTTTTAATGAAAAATATGCCGATCTTTTATTTTTGTCCTTATTTTCGCGTTGCTCCTGAAGTAGCCTCAAAACTCCTGAAATTTTATGAGAAAGCTCATGAAGCTGCTCAGAAAAGGTTGATAACCCTGCTCCGATTGCTTAAGAAATCATATTTTCCAAACATTCCCTTGTAGAAAAGAAGCTTACTTTTCTAACGTTATTTAATTTAATTGAGTTTCTTTAAGCAATTACTATATTTTTTTAGCTAGAATCTAAATCGGATTGCGATTTTTAAAAATCTGTTTATTTCTGTTAATCCAAAAAAAAAAATTTATTTTGTGATCAATAATTTAGTCTCTGAGGTATTCAGATTCATCAGTTGAATTTCCTTCTTTTCAACTGACCGTGGTGCTGTCCTCGAATCTTTCCCTTCAGGGGTTAATCCAGGACTGTCGCTAATAGCCTGTTGTGTTGTTCCAGTACGACGTTTATTAAATACCTACCATCTTTTTAAGATACTTGTATTTAAGCATATTTGTTTAAGAAACTGTAATCTGTGTGCGTAAATATGAAACGATGTTTGTCGTAACTTAAAAAGGCAGAGCAAAAAGTTTAAAGTTGTGCTTTGTTTACTTTTCTGGTTGCAGATGAAATATAAATATTTTATTGGTGGGAGTATCTAATAGGGTCTAAATAGGTCTCGATCTATGTAGACTAAACAAGATAAAATATATATTTATTAATTCTCCCCAAATTGATAAAACATCAGCAGACTAGCTTTCATTTTCATTAAAAAAATATATTCATGATCTTGTTTCTTTTATTTGGTGAATCGGATTAGTTGCTAATATATTCTGTGAGATATTGGAGGAGGGCTGATACTTTTTAAATTTAAATAATAAATATTTCACCATTTTAAAGATGGTAATTTGTATGCCAGGATTAAGGAAACACTTCTAGAAGAAAATGTCGTTCACCATGGTTATATGTGTATAAGACATGTATTTCAAATGTGTGAGCTGGCAATTATCTATATTATTTTCCTTTCATGATACCTTGTCATGTTTTACAAACCAGTCCAGGAAAAACGCTCACCATCATAAAAATTATATATTCAGCCCTGGTTTTATATATATATATATATATATATATATATATATATATATATATATATATATATATATATATATATATATATATATATATATTATATATATATAATATATATATATTATATATATATAATATATATATATTATATATATATATATATATTTTTTTTTTTTTTTTTTTTTAAGTTTTCAAATACTATTGGGAGAAATTTTAAGTCATAGACTGAATCTAGATATCAAAATACTTAATTTTTTATGCAAATCTTTGTGGACATCAGTTTTGATTCTTAATGTGCACTTTCACCTGCACTTCATATTCACGACTGGGCTGCTTGTCACCGATCTGCCTTATGCCAGATCATCCCAGCATTTGGTGCTTTCTGTATATGATTGGTTATTGCACAATAGGTGCCCCTACCTACCTACCTACCCTTGCCTCCTATCGATGCCAGCCTCACTCCAGCTGATATGCAGTTTGTCCTTGTGGCAAAATCAATTGTGTTTTCATCATGGAAGAGTCCATTCGAATGTATGTTAAAACATTTATTACAAACGCACAACAACACAAAGAAATATACAGCTCTTTGTCGGATCAACAGTAAGGAACATCCTTATCCGTTCTTAATTTAATCTTCATCAGGGTGGGAAAACCAATTCACGTTTTCATCTTGGGATTTTCATCCCTAGATGTAACAGCACTTGCTCGTCGTCTATCAAACTGCAGCTTCTTGAGTGCTGTCTTGAGCTGCTCTTGGAACTTCAAAATAAAATCCTTGCATGTTTGCTACATATTTCAGATAATATTCTTTTATTCTTGTCTTATTTAAGCTTTGGTTTCCTAAGAAAGTGGAGCCGTTATCTAACAGCCGTGATACGTCATGATGCCGCGGGCATAACTAGACGGCCGTTTAAACAAAAATCCAGACGTGTCAACTTAGACGGACAGAATACGTTGGAGAATGGGCAACACAGACGGCTGTCGTGGTTTATTTTATTCGAGAAACAAAACAAAGTGGTTTTTTATTCTCTAGTTTAAACTTTCTAACTTCGGGATCGTTGAAGGTAGAGTGAAAATTTCAACAGATTTCAAATCAGCGTCAATTTCTACGCCAGATCGATATCAAAAACAGTTTTATTATTCAATTATTTACCATTTGATTATTTAATTATTTATTAAATAAATAATGATTTATTTAAAGAAAATCACATTTAAGGTATCGATCTGGTGTCAAATTTTCCGCAGATTTCAAATCCGTTGAAATTTTTATTCTGAGTTTAACGATCCCGATTTTACAAAAACGAATTAATCAATGGCAGTCAAAAATGTTTATTTATTTCTCTCCTCTTCGTTCGAATCGCTTGGAGCAGGAAATGAAATGTGGCCGCTACAAGAGAAAAAACGTTCCCCAACTGTTTGAGACCGCTATGACGACAGTCATGGAAATGGCGGCTCCGATAATTTTCGTTAAGCTTCGGTTTCCTCCTTGATCTAGCGGCCGTGATGTAACAGGCGCCTCAATCCTATGATAGGACTTTACGCAAGTCCAACTTGATTGGCTAATCGGATCACATGACCTAGATACGTATGTCATCACGGTTTATAGTTGTTGGCGATTTATCTCTTCTTTTCTGCTTTTCTTTTCAGACCCATGGCTATGGGTGGGTAGAGGTGGGAGACGAAAATTGTATCCTTTTATTATATAAGTTGATAATTATATAAGTTAGTGTTTTATGTATGCTTTTTGTTACATCAGAATGGTCCTAAGCCAGCGGTGGATACGACACAATCATCCTAAAGCAAAGGGGACGGCAGAGGGGCGGAAAAATATCAGTTGGTAGTGAGTTCAGGAGTGGTTCTTAGATTATTTATGTAAAATCAACGGAAGCTTGGAAAAATATAAAAAGGGTATTAAAAATTGGGAAAAGTAAATTAGAATGAAAAGGAATTAAATTTGAATTTTTTTTAAATAATTTGGAGGATCTAAAAAGTTTTCGAAAAATATCAGTTGGTAGTGAGTTCAGGAGTGGTTCTTAGATTATTTATGTAAAATCAACGGAAGCTTGGAAAAATATAAAAAGGGTATTAAAAATTGGGAAAAGTAAATTAGAATGAAAAGGAATTAAATTTGAATTTTTTAAAAATAATTTGGAGGATCTAAAAAGTTTTCCGCCAGCTGGGTTCGAACTGGGGTAGTCATCCTCCGCTGCCGACGCTAATCTGAATGTGGGTGACTTTAGCCGTTAGGCCATCGTTGCTTTACGAAAAGTAGCTCTTTAAAGTATAAGTACCCTTTAATATAAGTTTGCAAGAAATACTACTAACAACAACCATACAACATATATATGAAAATGAGGAGCAAATCAGAGTCAACTTGTCGGACACTTACGCTGTACGCTGAGGCGATAGTGTAAGTATTGTATTTCTACGAAACAACGCGCATATTCAAAATCAAATGGTTACTGCAACAATCAGATTGGCGAGATATCGAAGTGAAGCCAAGCCCGTGAAACTAGCCAATCAAGTTGGACTTGCGTAAGGTACTATCATGAGATTGAGACGCTTCTGTGATGTATCGGTGGGTGACGTCACTAAAACGTTGTTTATACTAACACATGGTGTTTTGGTTTCCTAGAGAGCGGTGTTTGTGAGCGTAACGAAATTTATCGGAGCCGCCATTTCCATGACTGTCGTCATAGCGGTCTCAAACAGTTGGAGAACGTTTTTTCTCTTGTAGCGGCCACATTTCATTTCCTGCTCCAAGCGATTCGAGCCAAGAAGAGCAATATAAATAAACATTTTTGACTGCCATTGAATAATTCGTTTTTGTAAAATCGGGATCGTTAAACACAGAATAAAAATTTCAACGGATTCGAAATATGCGGAAAATTTGACACCAGATCGATACCTTAAATGTGATTTTCTTTGAATAAATAATTAATTATTTAATACATAATTAAATAATCAAATGGTAAATAATTGAACAATAAAACTGTTTTTATATCGATCTGGCGTAGAAATTTACGCTGATTTGAAATCTGATGACATTTTCACTCTACCTTTAACGATCCCGAAGTTAGGAACTTTGAACTAGAGAATAAAAAACCACTTTGTTTTGTTTCTCGAATAAAATAAACCACGACAACCGTCTGTGTTGCCCATTCTCCAACGTATTCTATCCGCCTAAGTTGACACCTTGGATTCTTGTTTAGACGGCCGTCTAGTTATGCCCGCGGCATCATGACGTATCACGGCTGTTAGATAACGGCTCCACTTTCTTATGAAACCAAAGCTTTACGCTCACAAACACCGTTCTCTAGGAAACCAACACCATGTGTTGGTTTCAACAACGTTTTAGTGACGTCACGAACCGATACATCACGGCCGCTAGATCACGGCGACGCTTTCAGGAAACCGAAGCTTTATTGAATGTTTTGCTGGTGTTGCAATTTTATCATGAGTAATATTTTGTCACCAGAAGAAAATTTGTTAGATTTTATTAGGATTTTTGTTGCTGATGATCTTACAAACACTGTTAAAAATCAAAGTAATCCTCAAAATTGCAGGCAAAATCCAGATTTGCTTAATTGATTACATGTATAGCTGTAAAAACCCCTTTATTTGATGCATTGTTTATAATAGACCAAATTCTTTCTTATCCTGTTGAAAACCTTGTTACTCTACAGTTTAATCTCCCCATTTCATTCAGTTTTAGCAGTCGCAAATTCTACTTTTCAATGCATTATAGAATGTAATCTTTTAAAAACGTTTTATTTTTATATAGGTTGCTCGACATATGTCATGGACGAAAATTAGAGAATGAGAGACAGATGTTAGTATACCTTGTATTTGAACATGTAGACCAAGACTTATCAACTTATTTAGACAGATGTCCAGCACCTGGCTTAGGTCCAGAAAGGATCAAAGTAAGTCCGATATTGCTCAAATGATTTTCAAAGATGAAAGTTTATTCTAACAATATTATTGCCTCTACAAAAGAATAAATGTAAAAATAAGAATTTTTTACTTCACTGAATAATATACTTGTAATTATTTTATTATCCTGGATCAACATATTTAAATATAAAGTTCACAGTAGAATACAAGAAATTGTAAACATTTCGTTCAAACTCATTATTAGATAATAACAATGGTAGTAATGTATCTAAAATGGGTTAAATTCCAACAGGGCTTTCAAAAAGCCTGATGTTTCATTTTAAATTTTAAAGTCCTTTAACCTTTATGCTGCGGCGCTTAGATTTTTTTCAATCATCTCCATGAACAGCCCTTACCTAATTACCTAACTTGAGCAATGAAGCCTCGAGAGGCCTTTACGACTGACGCTTCCCTTTCATAGTATTGTGTGGTGTACCGTTTAGCACTAGAGACCTTCTGCCTTTTGACAGGGTAGGGTACCAAACAAAAAGAGGGATCCTTTAAGTCAGTCGCTGACAGCTCGTAAATGGTGATGGATGGCAGCGGTCACTTGAAGGGGGATAACATCCTCTGTACACAGATCAATACAATGCTGCTGGTGTAAATGAAATTTTAGTGGTAACAATTCATTACCTGCAGCAGCGTAAAGGTGGTATAAAACCTTAACATTTGCTGAAAATCCTTAAATATTTTTAAAGCCTTTGCATTTCTAAAAAACATATCACTTGTCCAAAATCAACTGTCATAAAAAATTGAGGACCTAATATATGTTGCTAGCTTACGAGTGGAACATATATAACAAACATAGTTCTGAAAAAACAATGGGAAACAAATTCTACTTGCAACCTAAATTCACTAGGTGTTTTTCAATAAATCTAACCTTCATGCAAAGAGATAATGACCCCTAGACTTTAATCTAAAAATCATTTACCTCATTTTGGTTTACAAAAGCTAAAACAGTCACACAGAAAATTTAACTTAGTATGTTTTGTAAGTAATGATATATAGGTTAGCTAAAAATAGATATTTTTAAAACCAGGTTTGTGGGATCCAACCCTATCACTTGTAAAAGTCTCACGTGCACACACACACAAATTAATCTATTGCAATCTATGTTAAATATAGCCTTTGAAACAAAGAAATAGCCTAAAAAAGTTTCCTATGTTTCTTGTCTGGTATGTTGAGTATTATATCAAAGTAAAAAAAGTATTGTTGTTTGTGCTTAGTAGAAATCTATAAAACAAACTTTTCATCCAGATCTTAACGTTTTTAGTTCTGAATAGGTTGTTAAACATTTGAATAATTTAAGGATTTTTTTTATATTGTTTTTGTTTAAAAAGACTGAAATTTTCCTTCACCAGTTTTTCTTGAGCAGTATGTCTTTGAAACTAGTTTAAATCAGCCAATATGCTGTAAAATTTTAAAATAGTTTGAATCAATTAAAACATTTCACTAAATCTTAGCTAAAATGTGAATTGATCATTTATAAATTGTTTTCTTTAAATTACCCCTTTTCTTTAAAAACCCTTTAAATGATAATCTGCTGTCTTTTTTAGGATATAACTTTTCAACTACTTAATGGCTTGGATTTTTTGCACTTCAACCGTGTCTTGCATCGAGATTTGAAGCCTCAAAATATTCTTGTTTCTAACCAAGGAATTGTGAAACTGGCAGATTTTGGCCTCGCTCGAATATATACTGGTCAAATTGCCTTAACATCTGTGGTAAGGCTAAACATTTGTACTTTATTTTGGAGTATATTTTAACACTCAAGTTGCACAGTTTATCATTGTAATTTTTAAGTGGACTTTTTAAACCTTGAACTTAAATTTTGCCTTTGAAATTTGTGTTTCTTAAATACTTTATTTTTCTTGTTTAATATTAAATAATTTTGCTTTTAATCAACAGGTAGTAACACTATGGTATAGGCCACCAGAAGTTCTCCTATCTCAAGCATATGCTACTCCTGTTGATGTTTGGAGTTGTGGTTGTATTTTAGCTGAATTATACAAAAGAGAGTATGTATATATAATTTTTATTTCATATAGTAAATTGAATTTTGAATGGAAAATATGTACATTATTTTATCATTTTATTAGGGTAATTTATTTTTACAAATTATGTTGGTCTCAATTTTTTTTAATATAAGTTTGTTGGTCTATTAAGTTTTTAATCCAATCTGGATATGTCTGAGATACAGAAAGGATACAAAAGAGTACTTTTAAATACACCTGTGATTTTTATGGGTTAGATTCTGATTTTTAAAAATTTGTAATCTCTTCCAAAAAATAGTATGATTCATTTTTTCTGTCTCATTAAAAAAAAAAAAATAATAATTATGAAAAAAATCGTGATTTAAAAAAAATCAAGATTTTAAATCGGGTTTTAATGTTTTTTATTAATTTGCCTCTATATGTTTAAACTTATTAGATATGATACATGCCAAACACTGTATAGTTTATATCTGTACCCCGGAGCTAAGGACACTATTCCATATTTTACCATTTGGTAAAAGTGACGGTGTCGTACACATCTGAGGTACATGTATTTAGTATTGATTTATCTTAAACATTTTGTTTGAGTATTTAGAAAATTGAGCAGCCAAAATTTTTAAAAGATTGAAACAAAGGTTACCATTGGTCCTTTTATTCTTTCATTTGAATTGTATTTCACGATATACAAATCCATAATACTCAAAATTCTACATTAAAAATAATAGTTTAATTAAAGGAAGGAAATTTTAATTTAATATATTTTTATGAATAAAAAAATTAAACAGTTTAATTGTCTGGCCTTTTTATTACACAATTTGTTTCATATGAATACCTTTCATGTCTGCTACAGACATGAAAATCTAAATTTGAACTCGCTGGAACCAAATTGTATTGTGATCAAAAGGAAATATCTAGCTTACAATGTTTTCACAGAGGAAATCAAGAAACTTGTCTGCTTTTTCTTAGTTATAGGCATAATAATATATGAGAATATTTTGCTTTTGCGAACATTAACAGGTTCTTTCTACCTAAACTTGGTCGATTTTCTTTCAAAGGGTTTACTAAAAAAGGTAGGAAGTGAGGTTCACTCATACTAAATAGTTTTTAACATACTGAAAACAAATGTTAAACAGTGCTATTTCCCTCTTGAAAGGGCATCAGTTCAAGCCTGTGCAACCTTTCCACTGGGAAAACTGAAAATAATCCAAAAATACTTTGTGCAATGCATGTACTAAACTCAGCCTCTGCCTGTGTTTAGTGATCAGAAGAAAATATTTCCTGGCCAGTTGTCATTCCAATACAGGTGCCAACTCCTAGAGGTCTGAACCTCATGTATTCCCACAAACAGGTGGGGAAAATATTTCTACCGAGAAACTATATAAGTTGTTAAAAACCACTACACCAGGCATGCCCTAAGAGCCTGACCCCTTGAAAATATTTATGCTAGACCCAAGACCCTCAAATAAAAGGGGTAAAAATTAAAAAAAATAAAAAACTAAAAATATTCATTTTAATATTAAAGTTTGAATTAATTCGGCATAAAAACTAATTTTACAGTCTTTAACTTATGGAATTGGAAAAACTTTTCTAAACTTATAAAGAATAATTTTGTTAATTTTCATCAATTTGTATTGCACTATGAACTATAGTTAAAAACCATAAAATCTGTTTGGTTAGCAGAGATAGTGGCCAAACATAAGGACGACAAACGTTACTTTTATTATTCACGGATAATTCGCAATACAAACAATAAACTTAGAAAATACGAGAGCACCTATGGGAACAGACTCCCTCTGAGTAAGGTCTCAGCAGCAACTGAGGTAAGCGATGACGTTAGAGGTGACGTCGGACAGTAATGCCGTATTGGTGAGAGGGAAAATAAGGATTATTCTCCAACAAAATCTTTACAAATGTAAACACCAAAATTCAGTAAATTGATCAGAGAAGTTTTTACTAAAAGCAGTAATATATGCTGCCAAAACAATTGAGAATATACTTGCTGTAATCAGTAAACCTCAAATCTAATAAAGTAGTTAAAGCTGATTTATGACCAAACATGGCAAAAGACTTTAAATTTAAAATATTTTTATTGGAAAAATTGTCTGGTATGCTGATTTGAACATAACGCCTTCTCCTTTTACAGGCCTTTATTCCCTGGTGTAAATGAAGTAGATCAACTAGCCAAAATCTTTGAGTAAGTTAACATTTTCTGAATACCAGTTTACTAATGCTATGAAACAAGTGAAAGATCCATTATCCTGAGCTGCTTTTTGTTAAAAGTAATTAAAAGCTATAGTATATTTCTGTCTAATTTATTCAGAGTTGTTGGAAGTCCTTTGCAGTCTGAATGGCCTGTAGATGTATCTTTGCCTTGGACATCCTTCAAATTTTATAAAGGAGTGCCTTTTAGAAATGTTGTACCAGAAATTTGTACAGATGGGGTCGATTTGTTAAAGGTATAATATTGCATAAATTGATATTTACATCTTCGTGCATTACTAATGCATTTAATTTTTGTATTTATTTAGAGATTACCTTGACTATAATACTTTTTTCAAATTAATTAGTCTTAATCAAAAGAGCCTTGATACAATTTTCAAATACTTAAAAGTTTTTAAACTGTTAAAAAAGTTTAACATGTTTTTATTTCAATTACTAGGGGGCTCCGCCCCCTGCTCGCTTACGCTCGCCAATCCCATCTGGTTTGCTTCGCAAACCAACACTCCTTCTACATATGCCATTTGGTTTGCGAAGCAAACCAAATGGAATTTATTTAATGGAATTTAATGAATTTATTTATGAACCAATTTTAAAAATAATTGTACCGTAAGAAATAGAACATTCTGATGTATAGTGCGATATGTTCAAAATTAAAAACTAATAGTAATACGATATAGATATGACAGTTTTAGTTTTGTATCGGGAAATTACGATCTGAAAGTTCCGAAAATTGTATGGCCAACTTCTAATTGCATCGATTTTATGTATTAACCAATTTTAAAAATAATTGTACCATAAGAAAGAGTGTAATGTAATGTATTCAGTGATGTTCTCAAATTTAAAAAATAATGTTTTTTTCTGTAGACATAACAGTTGTAACAGAAAGTATCCAAAGATTCCGAATTTTGTATTACCAACTTTTGATCGCATCCAATTTAATTATTAACCGATTTCAAAAATAATAGTACCGTAAGAAAGAATACATTCTGAGGTATACTGCGATATTTTAAAAATTAAAAACTAATAGTAATAAGATATAGATACAGCAGTTTTTAAAAAAAGTAACAAAAATGTCCCGAATTTCAAAAAAATACTATCAATAACCAAATTGAAATTTAAAAAAAAACTCGACGAGCTTCAAAAATTTACGTTCAGAGGTACTCTTTAAAAAAAACTCACGGCTGAAGACTGAAAATTTGTATGTGTTTTGCTCACTCGCGGAAGAAATTTTGCTACTTCAATTTTGACACTTAATAAACCCTAAACTAATAGCTGCATCGGAAAAAAATCTTAATAATTGTCCAGGGAATACGATGAAGAACAAACCATGTTAATTTCGTTTTTTCCTATCGAATCGAGCTAAACAACAGTTTTCAATCCTGCGGCGGCTGTAACTTTTTTTTAATATAGAGAGATGGATAAATTTCATTAAATTAACATTTTTTAACTAGATGGGATACATACATTATATTTATTTAAAAATTTAGTGTTACTATAAGTTACTTGCATTTGAAGATCACTTGTATTTGTGACCACTTTGAAAAGACCATACACAGGTCTCACTGTCATTTTTTAGTATGTTTATTTTGCTAAAAAGGAATTTTTTTATTTTAGCGGATGTTATGTTTTAACCCTGTGGACCGAATTTCCTGTGCCACTGCTATGAAGCACCCATATTTTAAAGACTTTACAATCAGTCCATCCATTCTGAATCAAAATTTGTCTAATGGTTGTAAAACAAAATCGTTCAAAGTGAGTATTCTTTTCCTTTAATCCTTTTCTGCATATAGCAATTACTTAATTTGATCTAAACTTTTAACAATATGAATTTGCAATGCAAGGTCATTGATTTTGATCACAATTTTAGTTTCATTTTCTTTTCTGTTTTAAATTTATTGCTATTGAAGATGTAATAACTATGAACAAGATGTAGGTTTTGTTCAAATAAGATAATTACATCAAATGAACAAGTAGTCTATTTATGAAAAATATAAAGACATTTAGTCTCTGTTTCCCCCTTTTGTTCTATTCAAGGACCCAATTGTTCTTTAAAGTTTAAGTAGTTTCAAAAAGTGGACTGTTGGAGATTGCGTCTATTGAAAGAAATACAACAAACCAGTCCTTTTATTTTAAAAAGACAAATATGTTTATTTGTGAATCAACTCGGGAAATGGACGATGCTTGCAGCCTTGTCAGTGCTTGTTTGTTGACTGGTTGAAAATGTACATCAGAATGAATAGTGATTTGAGCAGCATGGTAGGGAGTCCTGTACAAGAAATGATGTGGCCATTGCGCAGCTAGAACATTTATATTAATAATCAACTCTAAATACAGTAAAATATTTTTTAAACAAATTTGTCTCGTCCGTGCTTTTGAGACACCTGAAACTTTTATTCCAATGCTAACTTATTGTTTATCTTTTATGCTAATTACTTGAAACTTTTGTCTAATGTCTTATCAACCATGAAAAATATATTAAATCGTGTGGACACATATAGGGCACATACATACATACACACACATACCAAATGCACACAAGGCGGATTTGACATAAGAACGATCCAAAACAAATAGAAAACTTGAAATGGGCCGAAAATATTCAATGTACAAACAAACACTCCTTTCTTATTTATATAGATGATAAACATCCATGGATTATTGGATTCGAAGCAGGAACCTTACGATCCAGAGCCTGCACTCTGAACATCAGTGATAGGTCTGCTTGAAACAAGTGACCTTTGAACTTCAAATTTTAAAGAAATAGATTAAGATTTCCTTTTCTATTCTCAAAATAATTTATTGGACAACAAGTAAAAGAGAAACATCCAAATGCGCAATATATCAAGGTTTGATATAATAAGGGGTTTCTATAATTTTTTAATGTTCAGTATTATTTAAATTCACCACTTTCTGTCTTTTGGCTGAAAAATATTTGCATTTAAGTCATAAATTATTCAAGGTTCTAAGCTTGCTTTATTTAAATAATTTTATTTTTGATCTTCCTCACATTGTTAATCAGATTAATGCAAGTGTGATAATATATTGTAAAAGTAACTTAGTGCTGACAAATTATTAACTGTTATGTTAACATTTGATTATTTTTAGATTGCTACTATTCTGTGATGTATTAATTATCTGTTTTATTTCAGGTTTGATGCAAGTTCAAACGATATTATAGGTGCTTTAAAAATAATGCGACTAGAGTACTAGCTCTTTGAACAGATGCAAAGCTGTTCAGTATTTTTGTATTTTACAGTGTTTGAACGTGATGTATTGATAATTATTAATGTATTGTGATGCAATACAGCTGTTATTTTTCACAGTAGATATATATTTCATTGAATTTGATTGTTTGATGTAGTCTTCCTCTATCATGGGTCCATTTCTTATAAAGAAAACTGGTTGCTGCCAATATAAGCTGTTTATAATTCTGTTGACCAATACTGAAACATTGCAAGGCATTTTTCTGTTGCCTACACTTGAAGGTTTTTTGAATTATGAATTCTTTTTATCACAGTTACTGTACATAATTTTAAGTGTTCTGAGGTACTTGATTTGGGGGAAATATTTATCTGTTATCATTTCGGAGGGAAAGTACCATTGAGTTGTTTTCTTTTGTACCTTCTAATGCATGCCCTTAGTAACTGGTTATTTAATTTTTGTGTGTGTTATTGAATGCGTTATATTTCCAGTTAGCTAGTCGGTTAGCCATCTAATTCCATTTTGAATATTTTTATATGCATTTTCCATCACAACAATTTTAATGTATAGTTTTGAATGTCAAAATGTCACTGATCTTTTATAACCCAATAGTAGGTTTGATGTTTCTTAAACTTGTATGACTCTAATAATAGGGTAACTTACTTAATGAAAAAGCAAGCTTTTAATGCTGTCACTCGCTTGCTAGATTATTTTTTTTGTCATTTCAAAGTAATTTGGCCATTTCGATCAAACATTTTAATTAACATGATTTCATTTCTAAAATAAATTTTTTGCAAGATAATTATCCTGCTTACAAAATAAATCCCAAGTAGAGCATATCTTATTAATAATTTCGTAATAAGATCATTCTTATCGGATCTTTTTTTTTTTTTTCAGAATATGATCCAAGTTTCTAAAAATGTGAAATTTTGTTTGAAAAATTTACTTAACAAAGAAAACTTCTAAATTTCTACCTTTTAATTTGATTAGAATTTGAAGTCTGGCAAGATAAATTTGGTATTTAATTTAACCTTCTTCACAAAAATAGAATTGTTAATGCTTAACGGAATTCCTCCTTGTATTCATAAATTATAACAAAGTTTTAGTCTTTGATTTATTCGATAAGATTGCAATGGCATATTTTTTTTATTTCCTAATTTTTTGTTGTTAACTGCACTACAGGTTGATATTTGAAGAAAAAAAAGTGGACACATTTTAATTGGCTGCTACAATTTAATGAATAACTTGTGAAACCTGCTTTTAAAATTCCAAACATTGTATGTTTTAATCCTTGCTTTTTAACCTAAAAAGGTTGAACTCACCTTGGAGAAATGTTGAATTTTATGACAACCTGCTTATATTTTAAGAATTATTAGTTTCTATAATTAAAAAAGCCACTTGCAAAATTCTGCATTTTGATTGGATTTAATGTTTGTTACTCTCTTTTGAATGCACATTTTAAGAGTAATAATTTCGTTTAGATATTTTTCTTTTAATTATTTGTATGTTTGCACATGTATTTTAATTTGCGTGTTCACTACTTTAGTTTGGCATCAATTTTGAAGTGCTGTTTTTATGTTTTACATATTATATTTTTATAAGCATTTTTATTTTTGTATTGAAATAAATGTCCCCTTTTTAGTGTAATGTATTTTGAACTTCACTGTGATGATTTAAATTGGATACTTTTATAAAGATAACTATCGAATTATTTTATATTCTATGTAAAAACACTTGAGCTTGCAATAATTTCCTCAACAAAGTTTTATGACCTATATTTTACTACTTCGTTCGATTATAGCAGGCACTCTAATTTGCAGGATTGAGATTTGACTGTAGTAATTTTATTTATTTGAGACTGATAAGTGTTTTAATTGTTTTGTGTTTGATTTTAATTTGAGAATTCTAATTTGGAAATCATGGCCAAAATGGAATTTTATATGACCTTTGTTCAATTCTAGTATGTACCTAGAATTAGATAATACAGTGAATTGGTGTGAAAATCTAGGCGCCTCAAGTGCAAAGAATTTACTTACATTTCAATTGCTTTATTATATTAATTAGAAATATGTAAGGCAATCCTTTTGCTTTAGTACATAGTTTTGTCTTGCATTAAAAATATCTCCCACTAAACCAAACAAGTGTTTTCTGTTTAGTATCTGACAAGCATTTAAAAATATATTTTTTGCATTTGTGTACTATATAAACTTATTTTATTTATGAACAGCATTTATATGATTAGATGTAATTGTTGTATGTAATTATGCCATTAATACATCATGTGCCATCACTGAATTATAATCCATTTTGTTTTTATAGAATTGTGTTATTGTGCCTCATTTTGCTCATTTATAGTTGAAGATATTAATTATTTAAGTATGTAGGTAAATGTTTTGCAATCGGATGGACACAGGAATTTGCTGCATCTTTTATTATACCACCACTTGAAATGCTAGCTTGCAGTCAGTAGTAGAGTGCATGGGTACCTTTTTTGTTTCAAATGCTTAAATGTCCAATTTGGTGCAGTTGGCACCTAATTTGGCACTTTTATCCACTTAAATCGTTATGTTTAGACATTTTCTATTTCCTACAGCTGCTCATTTGTTTTTCTGTTACAAAAATCTTCTAGATATTTTTTCTTGTGGAAAATGTGAGTTACAACACAGCCAGATATATAGACAAAATATGATTTTGAGGGGGCCCTGGTTTTTATTCTTATACGAAATAAGCATTACATTTATAGTTTTTTGACTATTTTAGACATGCATTTTACCTGTGTGATAAATGAAACTTTGATTCTTGCTGATTGAATTAGCAACAGTATATGTTTATTGTTTTTTCACAATATTCAGGCAGTTGTCAAATCCTGTGAGCTTTTCCTCTAAATATGTCCTTGGTCATTCATGTTTTGGCAAATAGACTCAAGATTTTTCTTGTCTAGTTCAATCAATTCCTATTGAGTTATCTACCACATAGATGGATACTTTGCTTACCTTAGCAATGTTTCAGGTTGCTACAATAGTAAATGAGCATTTTGTTTGTAAGTGCATTTTTTGTTTTTGCTACTTATGGGTTTGAAAGTTTGATTTGCATCCATTAAAGGGGACATAGTATGCTTTGAAAATTATTTTCGATTTTACATTCACAAAACAATTTTGTAGTGTACCTTCTTCCAACATGAAATATACATTACAAAACAAAAAAATTTACATAAGCAATAAGTAAAATGTTTAATTGAAAATATTTTTAAATTCCAACTGCTTTTAATTTTGCATATATTTTTTCTTTATTTTCACTTAATTATTTTCACTCATTTTAAGTGCTTCCCAAATTCTGCATGGGTTTGCATTATAACAGACATTGAAAAATAGTAAAAAAAATTCATACCCGACTCAATTTTTTTTTTTAATTAACTATTCTAAATCCTTATTTTCCATGCACAAAGTTATCAAAACCAAACACAAAAGTTTCAAATCTATTAATTAATAAAAAAAAAAGCCTTAGCCATTTTTAAAATATTGTTGGCTGAAAAAAAATATCAATGGAAAAACCATAATAAATATTAATGCAAGAAAATTTATAAAAAAAACGTTTTTGGCACTTTCAAGGTTTTTGTTCCCCTTGCTAACTACAGTTATTTTCGAAGGGAACATTATGGGGAACATAATTTCACAATGTTGAGAATGGGAACATTTTACCCCTGAGTTCACTCCCTTCGATGGTATCCCTGCCCACACCTAAGGTTCTCAAGTGTAGTCTGGGAAACAATATTCTAGTTTAGGGTTAAATTACATGGCTTTGATATCTGCCTTGAAACTTTTAATAGCCACTGACTAATTAGCTACAGCTATTTTTCCCAAGCAGGTTTTTTTTTTGTCAGAATCGTATATGTATCTTCTACTTCTTCCTTTCGACAGCAAAATTTGTGTTCTTTGAATGAGACGACTAAAATTTACGTATTTTAATGTAACTAATATTTTACCAAAGATATCCGATGATTTTGTAAGCATATTTTTATAAATAGTCAATTGTTTCCTTGCCTTTAATTCCTTTTGTTATATGCTTTATTGTAATCATCACTGAATTTTCAGCCAATCAATTAAATAATGATTATTTTTATTGCCAAATATTTTCTACCTCTTATTGAAATAAAGCAGTTTTGTATTCTTTGTAATTGTATTTTTTCTTTGCATAAATGCATTTATCTACCCATTATGCTCTACACTCATAAATGCCTTTATGTACCCATTCTGCACAACACACATAAAATACCTACAAGTATAAAACTTCATTATATACTTCTCATTAATTTCACTTTAACATTTATCAAGTCAGTAATTTCACTCGCACAGAAATTTTGTCCTGGAATAGGTGCATTTGTACTTTGCTTTTCAAGCTTGTAAAATGTTGAAACAATATATGAGAAAAATTAATGTATTAGTATACCTTCTTACTATAAATGGGGCACTATTCTGTTGCTTTTAAATATATTTTGCCTTACGGCAAAAGAAATGACTGTGAACCATCTTCAAATTTTGCACATTGATGTAATGAATAAAAAATCTAAACTGGCTAATTTAGTTGCCAACCAGAGGGTTGCTAGTTCAAGCCATATGATTTCAACAAAAATGAGTACAGTACAAATTCTGACAAACAATTGCTTTGGATTGGAATTCGTATTCAAAGGCAATTTCGCAGTTGATAAAATAGCTTTTATTTGGAACAAAAGGCATGCATTATTGAGAGGTAGAATTTTCGTTTCATGAACAGTGGTAAACTGCATTGATCACATTTGATTGTTTATATTTTAGATTGTTTTGCTTTAATTGTATTCAAACATGCGTTCAAAATAAAATACAGTTACACCAAAAAATTAATATAAAGTGATTTAACATTTTAACTCACTAGAACGCTAAATCAATGAGAACCCTGAGCTTGTTTATTTGCTACGAAATGGTTTCATCTGGGAGTAATAGGAGACAATGACACCCGAAGTGTGTTGCTAAGGTCCAGTTCCTTCCGTTGTTTCCTTTTGGTTGCTGTCACTGCAGAAAACCCCGCTTCACACAGATAGGTTGTCGGAAATGGCAATAGGGATTTAAGTGCTGTGGTGGCAATCTAATGGTATTCCGCAATGACTTTAATCTAGAACACCGGCAAAGTTGTTGTCTCTAGAGTGCCTAGTTGTCTCGAACGTAGTTTTAAGGCCACCTTCATTTGCAATCTCCAGCAGTTGATCTTCTTGCAAAGACATGCTAGATTCGCCTGATTTGTTGACAAATGGGTCGCGGATCCATTCCTTACTAGTTCGTGGGTCTTTTGTGGTTGGAAAGTAGCGCTCGAACTCTTAAAAGCAAAGATAGGTGATCGTGCACCAACTGGGAGAATGAATGTTTAGGCTGTCTCGCCTAAAATACCCGCTAATGTCTGAAACATGTCCAAAATGCCTCTGTTCACGCGCCGTCCCCACAACTTCAGTTTAGCTTTAAATGCAGCAACTTTGTCTGCCAACTTGAAAACAGCTATCACATTTGTCAAAATTGGAAAATAGAGACATACAGAATTCAGAAATCATAATTGAAGCTCTAGTAACAGAACAAATTTCAAGTTATGATTTACCGCTCCTAATTTTAGTGGTCATTTCATAGATAAGAACCGCACAAACCCGAGAGAAATACACCATAGTAAATAAAATGGAAATAATTTAATGTTCCTTCGGCGGCCCGGTATCATTTGATCCACGAACCGGTACCGGTTCGCGGCCCGGGGGTTGGGGATCACTGTTATAGATCACTGCAATCTGAATAAATAACATGAATCTACGGGCACATGCTACGTCTATTTTATAACTTCGATGAACTTCTATTGGTAACGTGCCAAAATAGTTTTGAAAAACTTGCCAACGACTTCACTTTCATACGTGCAGGAAACGCGTCGTTCGAGTAAAACTATACCACCACCCATGAGTTACATTCTCTCTCAAACTTTGTATATCTGCAGCGATACTTGTTTGCTGTATATATTCTGAACGCTTGCTTTTCGAATACTATGCTAGCATTTCCATAAACAGTCCAAAGAATAAAATCTGAATTGATTGTGGTAGTTGATTAGTCAGTATGATTCAGATAAAGCACAAAATGTTACGAAGCAGTGCTAAACTATATTTTAAGGTAACCATAATATTTATCATCATATAACAATTGGTAGGTTTGTATTTTAACTAACTAGAGCAACAGAATGGACTGTTGGAGACGGCCGGGATCAAACGCTGGGGCAAAAGATCTGAGGACAACACCATGTAACTTTGAACCACGGTCAAATGACGAAGCCACAATTGACCCGGTTCCCTACTCTCCAAGTTTCCACATCACTCCAACGTGAGGACATTTGTGGCCACGACACAAACATTCCCCAACCTCCTTTGTGCACGACGGGTTTTTGGTTGGATTCGAACTCACAAAAACCTGTTTGCTAATCGGTTACCCTTCCATTCGGGCTACCACGGTCTTATCATTTGGATAGCAGAGGTAAAAGTTTCACAGACCATTTGCTTTGTTTATTTACACGTGGCTCAATATTACGTGTCATTCTCTGATCTCTTGGAGGCAACACTTGGGGGTCGCCAATAATCCGTTGTGTTGTGTCTGTTAACGTTTATTAAAATACCAACCTACCTTGTTTATTTACATTGAAAATCCCTCGAATACCTTGATAGAAACCGTCTATGAAATCAGGCAAAATGCCTCTTCAGCTGTTTTGATTATTGGACAAAGGAAAATTTTCGAACCGGGACAATTCATGCCATTCAGGGACATGCGGCAACCCTACAAATATGTTTTCCGACTTGTATTAATTTAAAGGGTAAGTCGTTGTGAAGAAATTGAAAATACAAGGAAATTTTTTGGATCAATGGCTTTGACTGAATCATAAAGAATTACGCTAATTTAAAACTAAAGCAATTGAAGCTGCAACTACAGATCGCAGGTAGATAAAAATTCACTGAGCTACCACAGAGCTACGAAATATTTTCTTGATGTTAACTGAAGTCACTTTCGCGCGTTTCAACGTGAAGTATGAAATGAAACTAAAAACAATGTTCTTGTGTGCATGTGCATTGGAATGGTTACTGTAATTGGACTGATTTATCGAATCAGTACTGTTGGAATTTTCTTTGAAAGGTAAAAAGCCAAACAGAGAGAAAAATCAAAGGACATTTTTATTCGATGTCGTAATTCATCCGTTAAAATGATTCAAAATCAACTGAATTTCCCTTCCTACAGAAAATAAATGTTATGGAAATTGATTTTGATCACTTCCAAAAAATTATCGATTCAGGTTCACAACACAAGAACAATAATTTGCTATAATTATTTCCCAGATCATTCTTTACAAAATACAATTCATATGATGATAATTGACTACTGCATATTATAAAATAATCAAACTATCCTGCAGGGAGATTAAAATTTTCAATCAAAACTAAAGGACTCAATTTTGGTCGAAGTTGTCAATATTCAATTCCTTATCAATGATATACAAAACCTGGGTCTAAAAATGGTTCGTTAAAATGTCCCACTCTCAAAGAAAATATATCCATGTTGCAATGTGAATGAGATGCATGTTGTATGGGAAAGCACATCACAGTTTTTTTTTTCATTCTTTGATTCAAGATTTTAGGTTTTTCAGTAGACTACCTCAAAATTATGTTCAATTTTTCGTGACATTTATACACTGATTTTAGTTTTAGGTAGGTAAAAGTTTCAAGAATGACTGGGGATTCTGAAGATGCATTAAATGTGCCCAAACTTTCAGGTGAGAATTTTGTTTTTGAATGACAGTTCATTTAAACTTTAGATTTTGCATTTTATTGTTAACTGCTGCTGAAATCTTATGATCTGTTGATGCTTTTCAATTTTTTTGGACCAGAAAGAATTGAAGTTTTGTGAGCTAAAAAGTTGATTTCTGAAGAATAAGTTGTATCCATGGCACTTTCGCAAAATATCATTGAGTTCTCTGGTGCAGATGAGCAAGAATAAATAACTGATTATTCATTTGTAAAAATTATTTTTAAATCGAAGCAAAATTTATTATTAGTTTTAGTAAATTAATTCACATTTCCTTGCTGTTTATTTTCATCTGTTTGAAGGATACACACTTTTTAATAGGGAATACGAAGTCTGTAAATATTTCAAATTTTGCATATCACTTGTACCAAAACCAGCCCTTGAGAATAAATATATTTAAAAAATAAAATTATTAAAGAATATGAAAGGAGGATGCAAGGACTTGTCAACAGTAAAACAAATGAGTATTGGTAAAAAAAATCTAAACATGAAGAGTATAAACAAGGATACTAAATTTTACCTACTATTGCACACTTAGGTAAAAAAAAAATTTCAATTAAAGGCCTTCAGGTCAAGTCAAATGCTATTCTTCTCAAGAAACCTGGCTGTTAAGTTATGAAAAATCATATTAGTGCATTGGAACTTTGTATAAATACATTTTCATTAGTAGGTATTGCTATCCCGTGCTACATTGCAACTCCTTGCTACCTCACTCTTTTTTTTTCTTGTCCCTCAATGAATTTTCAGTTTGTGGAAAGAGAGGAACTATGGTCTCTTTGCAATTGATTCACTTGCTTCAACCAGTTATTTTATCCTTTTCCCATGATTCTGTTCGCAATGTGAATTCCCTCAGGGTTATGCACTAACATTGCAATATATCATTATCTCCTCTATGGAGATTGCTAATAGGATTTTAAGTTCATGAGGAATTTAAAAATTTTTATGTGAACTCCATTCAAAATGGCTTTTAAGATCATTACCACAGCTTTGGCATGAAAACATGCTATTGTTACCAAAACAATTGCAGAAGGGATAATGGTTACACTTTAAAGAGAACAGTATATGCAGTTACCAGAATAAAGGTTCATTTGATTTTCAGAATGTAACTGACAAATAATTTTTTTGACTATTGTTCTTTTCAATTCTACCTCATACAAAAAAAAAATAAACTAGTGTTGCTGCTTGAGTAAATTTCAGCTTTGGTGAAAGTTAGAAGAAAGTCGAAGCTTGTGGATGGGGACAGATTCTTGAATGTACATTAACTTAGAATATATGAAAATGTGAAATACTTCTTTATTGACTTCATTATATTTATTATAAATTGAAAAATGAATCATTAGTTAAGTTTAGAAACAGCAACTTTGTTAGAATTTATTGATTAGTTTCTGATGAAATCTTTATATATTTTTATGTATTTCAGAAGCAAAGTTAGCTATTTATGAATCGGTTAATCAACTGCGAAAATGGCGAGAAAGCCAATTACAAAAATTCAAAACAAAGCAGTTAACTGAACATCAGAGCTTATTGGAGCAGTCAGAGAAGAACAGGAAGAATTTAGAACAATTCTTAGAAAATAATCAAGGTAATGTCAGTGCACATGAATTTTTAAAATCATTCCAATTAAAAGTATAGAACATGAATACATTTTTGAACGTATCCTTATAAAGCTTAGAAAGGTGAGTTAAGAAAAATAAATGAAAAGATATCTGAATACTCATTGCTCAAAATAATTCTCATTGATTTATATACACCTGTAACGAATTTTTTAAACACTATGCACATAATTTTGTAACATGATATAAAAAAAATTGATAGCCAGAAGTTATTGTGTATTCAATTTAATTTTATCGAGTCCTTGAGTACTTTCTGGGAGTTCAGTAACATACCTGCCAACTTGTATGGTTTGACAGTTCAATCTATGGATTTGGACTGAATTGTTGGATTATATGGAAATACAGTAAAATACTGTGAATTTTCGAAAAATTAAGAAATATATCTTTCATTTTTATTTTGTTTTTCAAAAGAGATCCAATGCATGTTTACAGACATTGCAACTCCGTAGATGTCCATAGAAACTCCATATGTCATTTTCTATGAAGTTTCTAAAAAACAATATCTTTGAATTTTCTATGGGAAAACATTCTTTACTACAGACTATGGAAAATGTAAATACTACGTTAAATACATATTCCATCTCAAAGTTTGATTTTCCTCTTGCTGATGTGTATATTAAAGTATCGTCTTCCACCCAATAGATTAGACAAAAGTCTTCAAAATTAAAAGAATGTCAATGTCAAATTTTTGGCAATATTGTTGTTTATAATCTGGTTTTCCATTCCTTCTTTTTAAAAATAACTGAAAGTTGTCCCTTTTTTGAGAACTGCTAAATCAGTTAATATAAACACATAAAATGTAGTAAAATTGCAGATATTCTGCAATTTTACTGCATTTTAAGTGTTTATATTAACTGATTTAGCGGTTCTCAAAAAAGGGACAACTTTCAGATCTATGTATGTATTAAAATGCTTTAAAATAGATATAATTTCACAGGTCTGCAAGTTATGAACCTGTTGAAATTGTAAGATTTTTTAAATTGATTTGTTGGTAGGCATGAGTAGATTAAATTTATTTGATTTATTGTGATAGCAAATGTAAGGATTTTGAGAAAACTACATCACATTCTCTAAATGTGTTCAATAAAACACTCAACAGATTACCTGTGGTGTTATTAACCGTGCTGGTGGTTTATCTTTGAGTCATAAACAGCCCTGTAATGTTCAGACTCTGGTGCAAAAACCTGTTCCAATCGGTTAGCAGTTCTGGGCAAAGGACAACCTGTTTATCATATTTGCATCTACATTCCACTTGTTGTAATATGGCAGTTAAGTCTCAATGAGGTATCTCACCATTAGAAGTATTGACAACTATCTCGTTGGAACCTCTTAAAGGGTTAATACCCATGAGAAATGTTATAAAAAATTACATAAAGAACTATCCTAGTCTAAGTAATTTTCTCCTATCCAAGAAGTTTTATACTGCGATTATCAATCTCTTATAGAGCAGTCAAGATTTTTAACAAAGCACTTATAACTGCTAAATAGTTCAAGGTATTAATATCAATTTAGTTTCTTTTTCACATTATTTTGAAAAGATATTGAATCACTTTGTTGCAACGTAAAATAATTTTATTTCTATGTTTTTAAAAGATGGAGTTTTTGGAATGACAGCTCTACTAAAACCCCAGATGCTTGATGGAACTCCTGATAGTGCTACTGGGTCTGAAAGCACTCTTCAAGATTCATCTGTCACTGGACACTTTTTACGCTGTTTTAGTGACACTTCTGTTGACAGTTCAACCCTGAACCAAAGCAAGGTAATCTGTATTCAGATTTTAAATCAATGAATATTGTCAGAATTGTATTGTTTGATGATGCAAAAGCATTTGGATCCGAACTGATAGTAGAAGCTCACAATTCAATATCTGAGTAATTGTTGCAGTGCTATCGATAAAAACAGTGTATCTAATAATTAAAACCTTGAAAATATTGTCATCTAAAAACCTGAAAAGTCCAATGCGTTCAGAGGATTCTTTCTTACTTTGATATAAAAGAAAATGAAACAGCTGATAAACTGATGAATGAAAGTTGCCTAGAACCACTACCGCTGACTTGTAGGTTGATGTTAGTGGTTCTATTTAACTTTCATTTACCAGTTTATCAGCTGTTTCATTTTCTTTCTAAGGTATTATACACAAAGGCAAATCTTTTGAACCGCACAAGTCAGAGGAGGCCACTTGTGCATACCTGGTATCAAGGACAGTGGTCCAGTACAACCCTTGAGTTATTTGGGGGACAGGATGCATCAAACCACTTTTTCACGATTCAGAAGTGAGCAGTTTAAGCTTACAAAAACTGTACAGGAAGAATTTTCCAGATTTCACTAAGAGCATGACCCATCTGTTTCCACAAACTCCTTCTTTCCTGTGCACTAGCAATCGGTGAGATGTAGGCAGCACTGGTTTGATTCCTCCCTGTATTTCTCTTTTCTTTGTCAGAACTTTCACTGTGTTTGTCCATTAATTGACATTGTCTGTCTTGTGTTTGGTGCAGCTTGTCCAGATATGGGACTTGTACCCTAAAACTCAATGTAACCAATCAACCAACCTTTCCTGATATTGAAATGACAAAGGAAAATTTCTATTCTTACAGTCTGGTTTTGACTTTCAATGAACTCAGGGCTCTGTCATATGGACCTAGTCTAGTTCAGACTAGGCTAAGTAAAATAAGGAAGAGAAGAATTACATTGTAAACTTGATATAATGATCTTTTAAGAAAAATTGCATTATAGTCATTCGTAACATTAGAATAAAATACATTTTAGGTTATCAATCTTTAGTAGCTTGATATTTTTATTTGTAACCTTTATTGTATTATACATAATATTACTTTTAAATATAACTAGCCACTGTGTGGCCAGTATGGCATTGCCTGTGACAGTTCTTTTCGTTGGGTCAGGTGTGATCACTGCTCGCTAACCTCCTGTGATTGATACAAATTCCCATTTGGTTTGAGATTTGTAGCCTATTGGATAACAGCCATCCTGGCGTTGCCCGTGGTGTTGTGCGATATTCGTAGCCTATTGGCATAAATTCCCTGTAAATTCCAATTTGGTTGATATTTTATGAACTATGGTTTGCTTCGCAGATTGGATAACAGCCACCATGGGCAACTCTGTGATGGCCTTGTCATTGTCAAATTCGGCCAAATTCAAATTACGAAGAGATCCAATTTGCATACCATCACAATCTCTTGCGAAAACAGTCGATGGATTTGGCAAGTAGATGCTGCTGGGTGGAACGTCTTTTGAGACCATTAGAAAGGAGCTCGTTTTACGTTCCGCTCTACAACACTTGCGTACTTTCAATTAAATTCCAATTTTAAAATTCAGGCTTAACACAAAAATTGCAAAAGATTCGGAATACGTGTGACCAAGTCCCATTATTGTAAGTGCCATAGATTTGTCAGGACAGTCCACACAGAAAAAAACACTTTGTTTTATAATATTAGAGATACATATTAAGTATATTATAGGTATAGAGATAAGGTATATTGTAAAGTCTATGAAACTTTTAATAAGTTAAAGTGTAGAATAATTAAAGTTACAAATTTAACTGACAACTCTAATGCATTTTTTGTGTATTTGAATGTTTCTGTTCCTTCAAGTTTTAGTCGCTTTTAAAAAACAACAAAATCTCTTTTGGTCCCAATTTATTATGAAACAGCTTCTCTGGAAAGTGTTAAGTATAAAAGGAAGTGTTTGTTTGTCTGTTTGTTTGGCAGCTGCAAAATCGTGACGATCTATGGCACTTACAGCAATGAGATTTGGCACACAAATAGTCCAAATATTTTGCAATTTTTGTTTCTCGGCGAAATTTTAAAATTCAATCTAGAACATTTTAAAATGAATTTAATAGTTTTATTCTCTACCTGCTTCTTCAAATGCGTTTCGTCCGGACGAAAAAAGAAACCACCTAAAATGAACTTTTTCTCCCCCACGTGACCTTCTTTTATATTTTCGCAAGAGATTGTGACGTCACGTTAACTTTCTCTTTCAAAAAAAAAAAAAAAAAAAAAAAACCAGAATGCATATTCTGCTTGTTGCGTTAAAAAAAAAAGAAACATATTACATTTCCTGTCCTCTTTTTGGTGAATGAGAGCACGAAATAAAAAACATATTGACTGGGATTGTTAAGTTTTTTTCGTAAAATCGGAATTGCTAAAGATAGATTGAAAATTTCAATGGATTTGAAATCTGCGGAAAATTTCACTTTAGATTGATACCTAAAAATATGATTTTCTTTAAATAAATAATTTTTAAATTGAATATATCTTCAAAGGATTTGAAAACTGCGGAAAATTTTACACCAGATTAATACCTTACACCACAGACACATTCAACGCCGGGCTAGCCACACAGTGGCTAGTATTATTATTAAATATTAAACAGATCTGTATTTGTTGATTTTAAAATTATATATTTTGATGTGCTTGGTAATTCTTTGGATTTATTTCTATATGAGTGCACCTAATTCTGATTTTACATGTATTTGGTTTAACATGAATTCCAAACAAAAATGTAATTCTTTTTTACATGAGTTGTTTGATTTGAAGCGAACGGGCCAAGCCAGTTTCTGGGAATTGTTTGCCTAAATTCTAAGAAAATGTTTTTTAAAATTTGTGGCATAGTAGTATCATTTCTATATTACACGCACTAATCAGTAATGCATTGGAAAGTTTCAACGTGAACTGAAGTTGTTGACAGTCTCTTACAGAGAATTATATTATGGCCTAATCAAAACACAAACACAACAATTAATAACTGAATTTGTTCCTAAAACCGGTATAACACCACAACAGAGGAGATTTGTGTTGAATTTGCTCAAGAGATCACGGAAAGAAATTCATTAACAGAGAAAGAAGACAATGTCTACAACATTTCTACTGATAGCAGTGATATGCAAATCCATGCACCCTTTATTGTCGGAAAGTGAAAACAAATAAAATCTTGTTACAAGCAAAACAGATTTTTTTTGTTCATGAAGAATTTTTTTCATTTCAAATGCAAATTTACTTTAATACATTTTTATTACATGTATATTCTGTTGAAATAAAATAATAAGCTTTAAACAAGTATTTACATATGGTTTTTTAATTATTTTTACTGATTTTTAGATTATGAACCAAACTTTTTTCTTATTTAGATACAATGTCCTTTTTTTATATGTATTCTTCAGGAACGTATCCATTGTGTAAAAACAGAATTAGGTGTAAAAGCAAATATGCATGTTGTTAAATAACAAATTTTATAAAAGACAATAATTTTATCACTTTTGGTTTTGTTAATGGCCCTTAAGTGTACATTTATATTTGTTTACCATTTTCCAATATTTTTTCTTTTTCAATAGGAAGGTAGCCATATGAATTCCTTCCCAAATGGTGAGATATATTCTAATTACTTAAACAGTGCTGTTATGTTGTAAAAAGTACCTATATACTCTCATTTATTCTTTAAACAATTTTATTCCATTATTTTCTTTGATACATAAATCTATTCGAGTAGTTTTTAATGTGTTACCTTCTCTTATATTTTAAGAAAAAGATAAAACTTTTCAATAATACAGGAAATTTGAGTGGTTGTAAGAATTATGTAATTATTTCTTTATTTCAGGAAGAAACAATGGTGATGCTTTGGATAAAAAAAGTCATTTTATAGAGGAATATTTGGTATTAATTTATGATTTGCATGTTGTAAATTCTAAGCTAGATTGAATTGTAAAGTTAACTTGACTTAATTTTTATTGATATGATTTTTTTCAACATTTATACTTTAACTTTTCATTTAATTATTTGGAGTGTAAAACATTGCAAAAAAGCAGTTATGGTTGATCATCATTGAATTCTTAGACCTCCTTTAGAATCTATCGCAATTCTCTATTATTTCTGATTAAACGTTTTTCATTAATATTTCAGTATATATATATGTATATATATACATACAGTGAAGCATCCTTTTTATAACTGTATAAACGAAATTCACAAAAATACAAACAATTTCGTAATAACTAACAATAAAAAAAAATCAGAGGTAAATTGAAATGTTACTTGAAAATGAAATACAGTTCAATACAAGAGGTGTGTAATACAAAACTTTTTATTCCTGATTTAATGTACAACTAGTACTACTATTCATATCCATTCAGCATTTACAAAATATATTGTAATTTTAGGTTGTAAGGATTTTTTGGAATGTACAGAAAAAAGTTCACTGTGCACAGTTAAAAGTGCCATCTTAACTTTATCATTTAAATCACTGCTAATGAGCTATTTTTCGTGGTGTTAAAACCCACCAAAGCTTGTTGAAAACTTGGCAGTGGATTTCAGTCTTCCTTTTCTTCACTGCTAGTTTCTTCATTTGCTATCATTTCATTGATTGTTAGAAGAGAACATATTGCAAGTTCTGAATCACATTGCACAAATTCTTCAAATGCAGTAACATCACTTAAATTTGACCAGTTTTTTGGTGGAACAAAATTATCAGATTCAACGTTTTTGATAGGTTTGACATCCAATGGAGTAAAAAATTCCGCCAAGGGTGAAACCGTTTTTTATCGTTTTCTTTAAAACATTTTGCCAAGCCATAATTATAAAATTCCTAGCTTGCAAGATGCCAATGTTCGTATTTTAAGTCTCGGTGGTCTAAACTGGCGATAGCTGTTTTCACCATAAGTTTCCAATAATGTTTTAGGGATTTTATTACAATTTGCAGGGAAGAACTTGACAGTTATGTTTTTTAGAAAGTTCGTATCAGGTGGATGAGCTGGACATTAATCAATGATTAAAATGATTCACCGTTTTTGTTTTCGCATTTTATCCTGTAATCCTTTTACCCAATCAGTAAAGAAAGACTTGGTCGTCCATGATTTTTTATTGCTTAGGTTCTTTGTTGGTAATGCTTTCACATTTTTGAAGCAGCTGGGCTTTTATTGATTTGCCAATAATGAAAGGAGGTAATTTTTCAGATCCATCTGCATTGGCACACAATAGCACTTTCAATCGCATTTTACTCTTTTTTCCACCATGACACGTATCCGATTTGATTGCAAGAATTTTAAATGGCGGAAGATTATAAAACAAACCTGTTTCATTTGCTTTGAAAATGTCCTTTTGTTCATATCCTTTTGTCAGATCTGGCAATTGGTTTTGAATCCAATCATCCACTGTTTTGCAGTCAACATCTCCATAATTCCACTTACAGTTTTGCCTGTTATGCTGTGTCTTAATTTAAACTTATGAAGCCATCCTGAGGAAAATGATGCATCACACATTCAGCTTCTTCGAAATTTCTTGTGCTTTCTACAAAACTGATGGGAATTTTTACACTATGACACTGATTAAACCACTGTAAAAGCACTTTTTCTACATCAGCGAATTTTTCGCTTTGGACTCAGAAGTTTTTTTTTGCAGCACTAGATCTACTTTGATGATGACTTTTCTCAATAATCTTATGCTTATAAATTAGCATGTTTAAAGTTGAAACTGGTAAACCTAATTCTTTGGCAAAATCCACTCTTTTTAAATGTCGATTTTCATCTACTTTTTTAAAATGCACATTTTTTCCTTCAACAGAGATTTTCTATTGCGTGAAGTCATAGTGTATCGCTAGTGAACAATAAAATCCAGACACTGAAAGCTGACAGGAAAAGAACTTGCTCCTTGCTGGGCCTGGGGGGAGCACAAAAACAACCCTTATCTGTAGAAAGTGGGATGTTCATATTTCTACGGCTTTTGTTCAACAGGGCAGGTTTTGGTCAAAGTTGCGTGCCTTTTCTAAGACTGGACAATCGGAAGGTGGGAATCTGAGGTTGAAATGCGCATTTTCTCTCTTGAGTGCTTGATAAAAACGTATAAATGAAATTATTTAACGTTATTATGCATTGGACTTTGCCAGTACCATTAAAAATAACGTATAAATGATAAAAACATATAAACGAGAAATGCATAAACGATGCTCCACTGTATATACTCTTGTACAATATTTGAAGGGCTTATTAGTATTTCAAGCTCATTTTTAATTGTGGTAAATATTGAGCATGGTTATATATTTCCCACTTCATTGCTAGCTTATAGCAATTAATAGATATCAGATTAATTCATTTTCAATCTCTACTTAACATTTATCCTGTATACCTGAGGTCCCGTGTTTAGTCAGTGTCTTAAAGGACATTAAATAGAATTGTTTTCAGGATGTAAACATTTCCTCAAAATAATAGTCTTAAAAACAAAAACTCCTATTTATGATATTTGACTATTTTAACCAAGGAATGTCAATGACAGTTCCATGATGGTAACCATCTCCTCAAACCCACCCCAAAAAAGGAAAAATTCTGGAAATTCGTAAAACTAAACTGTATATTTTTTATTACATTGAGAGAAAATTCAAAGGCAATTTATGTCTTCCTTTTCTTATCCCAGGATCAAAATTAGATAAATTTTGTACGAAAAATGTTCAAAATGTATTGGATCATCATGGATGTCCTTCCATGACACACCAAAACGCTACAGCACATGGTCAGGACTATCCATACTGTTACCCTGAAAGTTGTGACATTCTGCGTAAATCTTTTCATGGAATGGGTGAAGATTACACCTGCTGTCCCTCATAAGAGGCAGGGCACTTGCTGTAGTAGTTTTACTTTCCCATAAGAATGGCTAATATTATGGAAAACTTTCACCAAGTTTGAACCATGTGTACCACTCCTAGGTTTCTCACTTAGTTTGACCCCTACCCCCACAAAGACCTTGGGAGAAACTACCAATAAACTACTGCCAACATAGCTCTCTTGGAAGCACATCCATCCTAACAAGGTTGAGATATTGTGATGGAGATATATATATATATATATGTATGTTCCATAGAGCATAATTACTACTGAAGGGATTATGTTCAGATGCGGTTTTGTAGGGCCCCTCTATAACGAAGGCCCAGTTGTGACTGCAATGTTCGTCTTTAAGTGCTGTGAAAATAGTTTCTTTTACAAGATGGTAAGGAAGAGTAGATGCTGTATTAGCTATAAAACTTGGTTTCACCCATATAAAAGAGGCTTTAATTGAAATTTGTAATTCAGAAGAAGGAAAAAAGTTACCATAGTGCAAGCGACTAACTTCTGAAGAAATGGACAAATATGAAACCGCCCTAATGACAGTTATTTGGAATACTATTTTACAAAGAATAAATGCTACTAGTAAATCACTGTAATCAGTGGAGTTCAAACTATTAAAAAGATCTGTCCTACTGAAGTCATTAGAAAAATTTTATCAATAATTTAGAGAAGAATTTGAAAAAGAGGCAACTGATTTATCAGGTGGAAGATGGAGAAAAATGTTTTTTGATGAAAACAAAGAAGTCGGACATGAATTTTCTATGAGAGAAAATTTCATAGTCAATGCATTTTATGTCGTGATAACACCAAGACAGAATTAAAAAAAAGAACACAATAAAAAAGTTGAAGGATATTTACAAATATGACATTGATGTTTGTACTTTTGAAGATGAATTTGACCATATTTTAAAAATTTCTAAAAGAAAACGACGACACCATAAAAACCACATTAACTGCCAAAGAAATGTCGAAATATTATTGAAATTTTTTTGTAACAATTACCTTCTTTAATGCTTGAAGAGAACGATCGTTTTCTGTTTTAAAGCGTGGAAAAAAATTATTTAAGGAGTTCTATGGGAGAAGAGAGATTAATTAATATGGCCATTCTATATATAGAGCAAAAATTTTTAAATCGAAATTGGCACTGCCAAAATAATTGACGAATTTGCAAGAAATAAAGCAAGACGGAAATTCATGTAAAAAATATGCTTCTTTAATAAATTTATTTAATGTGTTGTGGTATGAAATTTGTGACTACTTTTCTTTTTGTTAATAATTTAATCAGAGCTTTCTTGAAACTTTTTTTTCTAACTTGAGTTTGATGGCCCCCGAAAATTTTACCGCTTGGGGCCCCCACTTGACTTGATCTGCCACTGATGATATTCCTTCAAGGACGCATGTATAACTCTGTATGTTGATAGATGAGCTAACCCTTCTATAAATAACAGAAAAACGTTGTAGTTTTGGCGAGTAGAGTAACAAGTTTTGAACATATAACAACTTAATAAGATAACATCAAACTTAAATGAAATATTCAAAACAAAACCTAAACTGAAGACTTAAGAAACTATAGCCGTCAAGGGTCGATATTGCACATCTAATGCGAAGAAGTAAAATAGTTCTAATTACATGGTCTAATGACACTCCATACTTCAACATGTTGCATCACCTGCCTATTTAGGAACTGAAATTTGTTGTGACGAAAGTTTGCGTTCAATTACGCCACACTCAAGACCTTTTCTTATCTGTGACTGTATATGAAGTATATTTCTTGCCCTGAAATAGATTCATGAATCCCTGATCTCCCAAGTCATGAGGGGGCTGTTGTGGCTCAATGGGTATGCTCATTGTGCTAGCAACCTATGAGTTGTAGGCAGTGCAGGTTCGATTCCTGTCAAGTACGTTCTGGCCAAGGTGTCTGTGTCGGTAAAACTTTCATTGTGTGTATATGTCTATTATTTGATATTGTTTGTCTTGAGTCTGGCACAGCATGGCCAAATATGACTTGCACCATAAAACCTCCAAACCTACACAAGTCACCACTTTTATAAATAGGACTATTTGTACAACCAATTGTGACATTTGCATATAAAAAAAAAAGAAGCATGATTTGTGAGTTTTTAATCAGTGAGTAACGTATCATATGTACCAAAAAGCAGGGTGTCAAGATTTAAATCACTTGATTTAAATCAACGATTAAAATCATGATTTTAATCAAATGATTTTTTAAAAAAATCACTGATTTAAATCAAAACTAATCTTACATTTTTATAACTAAGTAAATACACCATAGAAAAATCACAGAAGTTGTCAAATGCTTTAATTTTTCTGCACTCATGGGGATTTCAGCACTAATGGCTACACCAAGCTCAGAGAGAACTGGGTCAACTAATGCATATTATAAAAGATTGCAACAGCCAGTTGTAACTTATTATAATATATGATATACTGGAAACAGTAATGTAAACACACATGAGGTAAATCTAAATGCCAGGAAGAGTTATGTATAAACATTCCTGATAAACATTACTCATAATATAAACACTTAAAGGAAGTATACAACAGTTTGATTCAAAATTATAAACTAAAGGGGTGACTGATTTTATTAGCTAAAAAAACACAAGTGGGAAGTAAAGTTTTTAAGGCATTTGTCAGTTAGCTCAGGGGTTCCCGAAGTGTGTGCCGCAGCACACTGGAGTGCCTTGTGGAGAGATGAAAGGTGCTGCGAAGCGCCCCTAACCTCTAATCTCAACTATTTCTAAGCAACAGAAAAAGAGGGTTAAGGTCACTCACCAAAAATCAGTTCACTCCCCAACCAAGAGCATGATGAAGGTAATTTTATTTATATTTTCACCATCCTATGTTTTCTTATTAAGTAAAATTAACGTGTGTGAATTTTAAATACTAGTTGTATTAATTATGTTTATGTTCTTAGTTCTCTAATTTCTTTTTCAAAGTGGTACAAATATGAAATATGTATATTGATATAATAATATACCACAGATAAATATTACACAACGACGAGGGTGACATGAGAAAATTATAATTCTCTTAAGGGTGCCACCACGTGGATAAGTTTGGGAACCTCTGTGTTAGCTTATTCTTGTGGTGTGCAATAGAGATTAAAGAGTAGAAAAATATACATTTTTTCACACACAGCCATTAAAATGTCAGCAGCAAAAAGAAAGATCCAATATGAATTAAAACTAAGTGAAAATACATTTATTACTTCTGCTCGGCAGTTTTATCATCAGAATTTACTATAGTCTGTTTATTTCTGTCTTCTATTCTACTTCTCAGACTGTAGTTTAGGTCTGTCACTTATACTTACTGATAAATTTGTTGACATGATGATGTAATTTTCTCAAGAAAACCTATGTAGGATGTCAACTTGTGTTTTAAAGTTAAACAAATGTTAAGTAAATATTAGTTTACATGTCATGTCACAAATTCAATTTTTTATTTAACAAATTAATATGTATTATATAAGCAATGTATAGGGCCTGCAGAAATTTAAATAAAAAAAATCTGATTTAAATCAAAATAATCCGATTTAAATAAAAAAAATCCGATTAATTGATTTTTTTGAAAAAATCGTGATTTTTTTACACCCTGCCAAAAAGTAGTTAGATATATTGAATTTAATTTCATAATTTACCATGTTTTAAACATTTTTGTCAAATAGTCTCAGGCTTCAAAAAGTCAGGCTAATTTATGTGTTTCTTATTAATTTGTTTTTATTGTATGTAATCATAATGATGTAGTTCTTACCCATGTTAAACTGATTTTTGAAAAGGATAAACATAATTCTGCAGCTGCAGCTCCTAAAAGACCAAAGCAACCTTTTTTAAAGAAAGGTTCTGGATTGTTAAGGTACATGCCAAATCAGAATAGAGACATCAGTAATTTGCATAAGTCTTCTGCATCTCAGGTTATTATTTTTTTTTACTTTATTTGTATTTCCATTGATTTCTATTTTATTTTGTAAAATTGCTTTCGACATGAACATAAACTTATTGCATATGAATTTTAGTTTGGGAGGAATTTCTAAAATTGCCTTGGAAATACTGTGGATTATAGAAATCTTAGTTTTCTTATTTAAAAAAAATTATAGTTCAAGTGTGTTATATTACTTTCACTAGTTGTGAAACGTTTTTTAAGCGGGAAGAACTCAGTGATTTTCTTAAAACAGTCAGATACTAGCAGGCCAGCATGGCGTTGCCATTGACAGTTCTTTTGTGTGTCGTTACTGATACTGAAAACATTAAAAAGCAAAAAATATTTTAAGAATGAGTCCCACAGCCACTTTAACGATCGCAAAGATAAAAAACCTCAAATGGTACTTTGGTGTTCGTAATGAACATTATCGTCAAATGCGTCAATTACAAATTAGATGTACTAAAAAACTTGTAAAAACTCATATCTGTGGAGAATGATATTAATGATATAGCCAGTAAAAGCAAAACTCAAACCAAATAAAAGATTTCTTTAAACAATTAACTATTGTAAAGGAAAAAAATAAAAGGTACGTTATTTAAATTAGTCTTTATTTCATGCTCTATGTACAGTTTTTCTGTGACCCCAATTTAATGTTTTCCCACGTATAACGTTATTTCTTTTCGGTCACTTGAAATACGTTTTGTGAAATGAAATGTTTATATAGTTTAGATTAGCACAGAAGACCCTTGTAAAACTCACCTTTTATAGCAAATTTTGATACCATCATAAGAGAGCCTTTTGGAAAATTTTGGCCATCTTTAAATTAAAAAATAATTCATACTTTTATTACTTAATGTTCTAAATGAATAATTATCATACAGTGTAGAAAATATTTTGTTAGTAAAGGATTGAAAGATATGTCAAAAGTTGCCAACCATTTAACTGTCTTTTCTCTTGGTTTTTAAACATGTATAAAAATGTATTTACATTGAAAAAACTTCCACTGAAAATTATTGTAAATTGTTCTTACAATGCATTTCACATTGACTGTCATTTTTGTTAGCAATTTTTTAAGTTCGACTTAAATGCCACTAGAACATTTTGTCAAATGTTCTCAAGCCTCACCAAATCTGGCCCTTGCTTCATAAAGAAACCTACTCAATATTCTTATTTTTTTTGGATTTCAGAAAACCATTTTAGAGACTCAAACAAAATCTGCATTAAAGTCAAGATTGGCTATCCAAAGAAGCACTTCTCCTCGGCAATTAAATCGTGTGCAATTTAGGGATCCTATTGCCTTTATGCATAGGGAAAAATTGAGCCCTGAATCACCAATCCAAGAAATGCCACCGAAGTGCCATTTGTCTGAAAATAGAAGTTCTGGCGTAAAACATAATGTTGACGATTGTTCAAATATTCAAGAATTTGAAGATGGATGCAATGTTCACTTAAGTACAGTAAGTGCTTTTATGTTTGGAATACTGACTGATTTGGACTGTTATTAATTTTACACTAACCCATTATCTTCATTATTATTGTTTTTAGAGTGATAGTTTTTGACTTATATCTATTTTAAGGAAAATCGAGAACTTGCTGAGTTTGAAATGCTGGAAAATTGTGCCCAAAATAGTTCTTTTAATAGTGATTCTTCTGTTGTCCAAAGAGTTCTACATGGGGAACCTATCAAGGTAATTTTTATTTCATGCTATTTGTAAAATTTTGTTAAAATACTTCTGTTGTACTACTAGTATCTAGTCAAATTTTAAGTTAAGTGCTATTGCATATAGTTAAATTCCTGCTGTGATGAATTAATCTAGATATTTTATTTTGAAGCAATCTCTAAATTGCTTTTAACCTTAATGTAAGTTTTATGATTAGTTAATATCTAAAGCACGCTTTAATAGATGCATTTTCAAAAATTCTAAAGCTTGTGTTACATAGGTTGCTTTAATGCATTGCATAATGAATAATTATATTTCTTTTGTAGAAATTGTATCCCATTCAAAAACCGAGTTTGCAAAATTGTGTAAAAGAATTTCGAAAGTAAGTTTATTATGTCTTCAATAGTGTTTAAATGTACAAGAATGTATCAAACCATGTCGGTTTCTTGGTAAATGTAAATTTCTATTCTAATTGAAAGTTGCTTACTTATTTATTATATATTTTTGGCATATATATTTAAGTAACTAAAAAATGTGGGAAAAGTATTGAGTCATCCGGAAAGTTCTGCAGGTTTTTATGATAAATACCAACAAAGCAGTACAAAACATATGAAAATATTATTGAATCGCATAAGCACCATTTTGTTCTATGACTTCATGCCATCTTTCTCGCAGCTGGAAAATTCTTTAAAAAAAAATCATTAGGCTTTTTTGTAAAGAAGTTATCAAGGTGTTGTTTGACAGTCTCCAAAGAATTGAACTCCAGGCCATTCAGAGAATTATGAAGTGACCTGAAGAGGTGAAAATTTGAGGGGCAAGGTCTGGTGAATATGGGGTGGGGTGACATAAAACATATCAGCTATACTCAATAAGTCTGTCTGACATTCAGTGAAATGTGGGGCTCGCATTGTCATGGTGGAAGACCACACCTCGACGATTGTTCAGTTCTGCCCGCATTTGCTTCGATTTCTGCTTTGAATGCAGCCATTTGGGAACAGTATTTTTCTGATTTTATTGTCTGATATTGGGGCAACAATTCATAGTGAACAATTCCTTTGTAGGCCCACCATACACAAATCATTACTTTTGGGATGCAGCCCCCTTTCGATGTTACTTGGGAAGGTTCATTTGGCTTACCCCATGATCTTTTTCTACAAACATTATTGAAAACTATCCACTTCTCATCTCCTGTAATGAGCCGTTTCAAAAAAGAGCTAACTTCCTTTTATTTCAGCAAAGAATTGCATGCAGAAATTTGAGCAAGCATATTCTGTGTTAAAGTATGGGGTACCCATACATCGTAGCGGCTTGCGTACCCAATCTTCAGATGATCCTGAACTGTACTTTTTGGAATGTTTAATCTGTGTGATAATTCCTGAACTGTGTAACATAGATTTTCAGCGATAGCATCTTTTAAAAAGTCATCGTTTAGAGAGGATGGTCGTCCAGGGCGAGCATCATCTTCAAGGCTGAAATTTCCGTGCCTAAATTTATCAAACCACCTTTGAACTGTGTCATCAGAAACAGCACTTGTTCAGTTACTTACAGTATACCTTTTATTTCAAACAAGTCATTTATAACTACAGTTCTGAAAATATTCCGTTACATGACAGTGTGACAGACAATTGTGACACTTTGTGATGACAGACAATTGTGTTGTGTTTTTATAAATAGAAAAATCACTTGTAACAGATTAAACTTAAAAAAATAGAAAGTGAACATAATTATTCATAACAGGAAAGCACTGTATTTGGATATGCAATAAAATTTTATCCAATTAATTGTCCAATAAAATTTTTGAAAATTATGACAAATTCTATTTCTTAGTTCTATTTAAGTGCAACATTTAATGTAAGCTATTCCGTACAAAATCCCCCAGTCAGATTTCTTCTGAATTCCTTAAAATCGGCATTGTTGTAATGGTGTAGTTACAGAATTACAGATGTAAATTAATATACCTTCTGAATCTAGTTAAAAGTAATTTCATACTCTGGAGTGTTTTTCAATGAATAAAAATGGCTCGGCCAATTTGTTGAGAAACTAGAAGTGTTTTAAGAGTGAAAATAAAGGTATACTAATACAAATCACATTGATGTTGACTAATTTGCAAATTTTAAATGTGCCAGACTAAATGTGTGTACACTGATTTTTAAAGGTTGATGTTAGGAATTTCCATAATTTCACCTAGTTAGCTAAAATCATAATTAATTTGAAAGTAAAATAACTCCTACAGTACTCTATCAATTTTAAATAAGATTTTCTAGTCAACGTTTAGAAAAAGTAAGAAGCTCTATTACCAAATATACATATAACTGTACCACAGTAAAACAATATCAAAAGACTCATTAGAGTTCATATCAATATGCAAAAATCTGACCTGAAATATGCATTAGAAAATCCCAAAATATGCACTAAAACCCCCAAAATATGCGAAATTGCAAAAATTAATTACATTCTTACAAAAAGGGTAGCAAAGAGGATAACGTGAAATTGAGCCACACTTTCGTTCAATTAATTCACAATTTTATTTTTATAGCGTAGATAAAGATAAGTAAAAAATATACAAAGCAACAAATATACAAATTAACAAATATTACATAATTGAAAAATGTAGATTAAAATGAAAACATTTCAAATGTCCTCAGGGCCGTAACTAGGGGGTAGGTGCTCAGGCGCCGGATTGGGAAGGGGTGCTAAACAAGCAGAGTATTTTTTTTACTAGTGTATATGTTTACGCATGATAAAAAATGAAGAGGAAAACTTAATAGTTGATTACGAAAGCCAAAAACTATAAAAGGAGCTAAATGCAGAATTGTGAAGTGTTGCATGAGTTTGATGTGAGTAAAGAAGGGGAGTACCAATGTAGTGACAGAGTGTTTAGGATAACGGGCCCGTATCTCGGGGAAGTTTCCTGAGTGGCTTTGATACTTTGTGCTGCCAAACGAAACTGAACTTGGTTAGCTTTAAGAGTGTCTAGTTTAGATGTCAGTTTTGTGGTCCGATTATTTGTGTGAATGTAATAGCTTGGAATTAATTTGGTATTTTATCTTACATTAAAAATGAAATTGCTGCAAATTAATCTATTTACCTTCGAAATCATGTCCTTACCCTCTAAGTTGTATTAAAAAAATTTGGAATAGTGGAATTAATGTGTGGTTGTTGGGGAGGGTTTTGGTTTGGCTTGGTGTGTGTGTGTGTTGGGGGGGGGGGGGTACGAAGGCGTCTTTTGTCGCTTAAAACATTCTTCAATGTGGAGAAAGAACTTTCCACATCACATGAGATGATTGGGAGGAATTGGTAAACTAATTTTTCTTAGTGGTCCGTCTACTCACATTCTGATACAACCTCTCCATTCAAAATCTTTGACACAGCCTGAGCAGTCTTCCATCCAGGATTTATTTTCAGTACTGCATACAGCTTCTTCCTCATGGTTTCCCCGATGGGACCGTTCCAATTTTTACTTTTCGTAATCAAGTCATCGATCAGATCTACAGAATTACACAGATCCATTCCTATACTTTCCTGAGTTGTAATTAAATCCGGCAAATTAGAAAAATCGGATCTGACATAAGCCAGATGTTGGACCACAGAACAGTTGGTTCAGTGCAGCTTTTGCTTTTGCAATAGCTTGGTTCCCTGTATCAAAATTTCCAATCATTTACTTCTTTCAAATTTTTGTGATGTTCAGCAAAATAATTACCAGCAGAAATCCGCGTACTCCATCTTGTAATTATTGGTTCGGGAGGGTAGAGGAGTATTAGGATATGCACTTTTGAAAGCCATTACTCTGCTAGGTGCTACTAGATACTTTTTAAATACCTTTTTTGTTGACGGTATTAATTTATTTAAATCTGGTAGATTATTCCTCAACTCTTCTGCAACACAATGAACACCACGGGCCATTCATGTTAGGTGAATCATCTTGTGATAAAAAACTTTTAGGCTTTTTCTAGCCTTTACCATGTAGGCTGCACTATCCGTAACAAAAGCCTACAATTGTTCCTCCCCATACTGCTGTGGGTGAACCCCCCCCCCCCCCACAAAATATTAATTGCTTCACCCACTGTCCTGGCGATTGTCGAGTGAGTTTTTTTTTTTCCAACTCATTACATAAAATTATGTTCCTCTATCTTAGCTTTATCTTTTTTTTTGGCTAAACATGAAAAGGTCAGGCCACCCAACCCAAATGCGTTTTGCTTCTGAAAATCTTATTTCATAACGCACTGAGCAAAAATCTTCAAAATAAAACTGAAATTTCTTTTGTAAAAATGTTTGAAAATAGAAAAAAAATTGTCGAAATATGCACAAAACATGCTAAAAAACCCAAATATGCAAAAACGCACTATAAATTTGCGTTGTTTGGTTGCAAATTGCTAAAAAAAACCCTCTTAAAATGGATTTCTATCATAATTAGGGGCTAAAAAAAAAAGATATGCCAAATCTACTCATAATGCCCTCTGTATTTTTCCAAACTCTATGTTGCTGGATCTCTTGTAATTCATTATCTAATATAGCAAATTCTAGTTATTTAGTATGTATGAGTTTTCAAAAGTATTTATTTTTATGGCATTGGTAATATTTTTCAGTGAATATTTGAAAAGGACTATTGATGTTCCAATCAGCTCTGCAAAAAACAACCAAAACAAAAATTTGAAGGAAATAGAAATAAGAAAACAACAGCTGCAGAATTTGATATCAGATATCAATCCAAGAATAACTTCTTTACAGAATGAAATTTCTGGTTTAAACAAAAACGCTTTGGAGGATGACAAAGTTAGTGAACGTTGTAGCACCCCTATTGAACATGAAAGCCACAATGCACCCCAGTCTCCTGTATCAAATGACAATTCCAGTAAAGACTCTTCCTTAGATTCCATCATCTTTGTCCCTCTAAGTCAAGCTTCTATTGCAACTGAAAAATTGAACCCAGATGTTGATGGTAATTATGATTTGTGAATAAGTTGCACCTTTTTAATATTGCATTTATCTATAAATTTTTAAAAAACTTTTTAAAGTCTAAAATGACCTGCTATGCAAATTTACCTGTTATGATTTGAGTTTGTTTTCATTTGATATGCACAATACATCCATATCCATAGAGTGGATATGGATGTATTGTACACGTTCCAAGATCCAAGGTAATTACGTCCATTTCTGAAAATACTGTATGCTATGTATTGAAGTTGCATGCATTAAAGTTTAATTGATAAGTTATGCACTGTAGACATTACTAATGTTAAAGTTAATTAATTCAAAATGTACTGCACACACTACATTGTATGTTTACTATATATTTTCTCTTCTGCTTATGAAAGTTAAGCCTAATCCCTAAGGAACAATAAAGCAATTCAAAAATATCAGTCTATGTAGTATTTTATATACTTTGAAATCTTCTTTTGTATGAATTTTGAAACTATACTCTATATCTGCCATTTCCTCACGTTTTTACCACAGTGAGTGGTAAAATTCGGTTACAGAGACTGGCCATCAAATGGAAACTAACATCTTAGGGTGGTGGTGATGATATATATATGGGTACTTTTCCAAATTTTGTCCGCTGAATATGGTTTGCTGCTAGTCAGGATTCCGTTTGCCTATAATTTCCTGAACTTTTTGAGCTGAATACCCTCTTTTCAAAGACAATTTTTGTTGCAGTTCACTCTGGAAAACTACCTTAACTAATGATGAATTTCAAGTGTAGCTGTATAGAAGTTTTTAATTTGATCTAAGTATTTATGTTGCTGTGTTTGTATAAAACTCGATTTTATTTTAGAAGGACATTTTTTTTTTTGTAATATGTAGGCCCTGAATAATGTTTCACTTGTTGACCAAATTTATAACTCCTCATCATTCTATTTGGGTTTTATCATTTTCCTTTAGATTTTCTACTTTATTCTTTCATATGAGGCTATTGTTATTCAAATTTATACTTAGATTAAATTTAAAAAGTGTTATCTCAACACATATTTGTGTAGACTTACACTATACATATATTACATTACTACAAAACCATGAATCTATCCTTTTAAGTGTTTTCATCTCAATGCATTTTCTAGGTTGCTATTTTATGTTTTAAACAATGCTGAAAGCCACATTTCACTTTCCCTTAATAACCTAGTGGTACATACATTTTCTATATAACTTGGATTTTATTTCCTAAAGAGTTGAATCCTTAAAAAGTTTTGATAGACATCTGTGTTGCTCCAATGCAACATTCAATAACTGCCTACCTCAAAAACGTTTTAGAACACAATGAGTTTTTAAACTGTTTTTGTGCTGATATGTATTTATTTCAATGTTTGTGTTTATGATTATTTTTGGACATTCCTTGAAGATCATTAAGTTTCAATTGTAATACTGATTCATGATTTATTAATTGGCATGTTACTGAGTAAACAAGTTTACATATTTTAAAATTAAAATACTTGCAGTCTAATCATTTTCAAAATATTTCCTCACTTCATATATTTGTGTACATACTAATTCATTATTTCAAAAAGCTTTGTAATAAAAAATAATATTTGACAACAAAAAAAATTTCAGGTGAAAAAAATGATAAGAATCATGTGCGAAATTTGGAACGAAAGGTAATATATTTTATTTTCTCTCATTTAATACTGCACATTTTACATGAAAATATGCACATGAAAATAAATGTTTTATTTGCATTTAGGAAACTGCATCTAACTTAAATTCTGAAATGGAATTAAGTCAGATCTCCCTGGATAAACAGAAATTGCGAGAAAAAATGATCGAGTTAGAAAATGAAATTGAAATTTACCAGGAGACTAATACACGTTTGTCTGTCATTCGCAAAGAAAGAGAGGAGGTAGGATCTAATTTTCTGGTGTCTAATTTTGTCTGAATCTTGAGAAAATAACCAGACGAAAACCTCTATGGGTTATACTGTCAGAGAAGTCATACATAATTTATTATTAGGAACTATAAGGTTACTATTGATTTAAGGACTTGAAAAAATAATATTTACATATTTGATGTGTATGATAATTGTGAACAACTCTGGAAAAGTTAAAAGAATTGACTGCATTTAACATGATATGAGGGATTATTACTATTTGAGCCAGCTTCATTTAACAATGAAACAATTTTTATTTAAAAATCACGATGAAAATCAGCATTTCAAATTTCTTTTTCTTTATTGAAATTTAATCATGATGTTTAAAATGAAATATCATGGTACAATATGCATGACATTTTAATCAAATGAGTTTACAAATTTGCTCATACTCAGTAACACCCCTATAATGATCCTTTTTTCAACAAAAAATCTTTTTCCCTACTATGAGAGCACTCACTAGAGATAACAATGTTTTGAGTTGACTATGACAACTATCCAACAAGTTTATTTCCCTGGTCACTTATAACTGGTGTCACAAATTAGTGGATGCATTGTTTTATATGCATGGGACCAGTGCTAGTTTAATTTTTGTAAAACTAAATTTTATCTTCCTTTACTTTAAATGTTCCTTGTCTTGTTTTCAACTGGAATTCTAAGTATTCTGCAGTGATTTTTTAAAACACTCCATTCCATAACATTTTTGCATGATTCCATTTTGAAATCATATTACATCCTAAAAAAATATAAAAATTTGCCACTATATTTCCTTAACAGCCTTTGGTATGAATATTTAATATAATTCAGTTATATTTGAAGCATACTGTAACTTGTATATCTTATGTCTAGACAGCTTATACTTAAAGACAACAAATTAATTTAAGTAGTATAAAAAATACTGATTTAGACCAAATAAATCCATTATTTTTTCTTTAAAAAATTAAAAACCATATGTTTCTATTATGGTTTACAATTTCTTCTCTAAATAGTGAACATTTGATGTCTATTAGATTTTTCATCCACTGCAATGCTGATTGGTTGAGAGGTATTTTAGTTCAATGACCAAAGCAAGAAAATATGTTGCTACTTTTAATAAATATAACTAAAAAATGAAAAAATCTTACTTATTTTGCAAGTAATGAAAATAAAATGTATCAATTTGTAAATGTAGTATTTTAAAATTTTTTTAATTTATAGATTTTAAAAAAGCTTAAGAAAGAACATGATGGAATTCAGAAATATAAAGATGATGAAAAAAGGAAATTAGACATCGAAATTGAAAATGAAAGAAAACAACTAAAGTAAGATTTTGTCAATCTCTTCACAAATCAAAATATTTACTCACGTTCTTTAAATTTTTAATCAAATGTGTAACGTAAACCACAAAAAAACTTATTTTTGATTTGTAAGCTTTGAATGTGGATTATATTTTTTTTCTAATCATCTTTTGAAGTGATATGTTACCTCTTTAAATTAAAACCAATGTTAAAAAATTTTATCACTGTTTGTTTCATAATGGAAGACAAAACTTTTGATATAACTTTTTTTCCATACTAAATTATTTCATTTTGTCGTTTTTACTTGTTTGTTGTCGTTGTCGTTTATTTATGGGTGATTTGTGAAATACTATTTTTAGTGGTTCTGTTTAATGACCAAATGCTTTTTGTGCAAAAAAGCATGTTTGCACTAAGTCCAAAATAATCTTTGCAGGAAATCATGAAATCGTCATTGATTTCTCAAAATTTAATCACTTAGACAATATAATTCAACTTGAGAGCATGACAGTGTTAATTCATGCATTGTAAAATCCTAGAGATGTTTTGAAGGATATACTGGTTAACTCTAATTGCTCCAAATAATTCACACTACTGTTCCTAAACATAACATTAGCAGTTAACATTCCAACATAATATGATTTTATTTAAAGATAATTTATAATATTTGTATTGATTATTTAGAACTTTTTCAATGGGCTAAGTAAAAAATTTGTATTAGTTGATAAGTCAAATTGAAATTTGAAAATTGCTTATTTATTTCAAGGAATTTATCTTTGTTGCTACTTCTTGATTTAATAAATTTCATATGGTGGTTATTGGAATATATATTAATTAGTTATAATTATTAATTAGGAATAATATTAAATCTCATTGCATGTTATACCAGTTTTAAAATATTATGTATGTAATGCTATGTATGTTTGACTGCTCTCTGTTGGCATCTATATTTCACTAGAGTAGAAATTATGTTTTCTGTGATATGAAAACATGAAAAAAAATATGCTTCTGCTGTGTAGGATATTTTCTAGAAAACTGCTTATGAAGCTAATGTTACATAAGATCACTGTCAGGATAATATGAGAATTAGGAATAAGCATTGAAAAATGAATGATGGCTTAACTGATAACAAGATAATATATTTTAATTTTAATCAAGAATATCTAGAAATAGATAACCTGGTCCTACTAGTGTTACTCCTTTTGGGATCTCCTACATACTCTGATTTGAAGAACTAATAAAAAAATATGCTCATTCTTTTTGCTCACTTTTAAATTTTATGGCTTTGTAAGTCATTAAAATCTTGTTTAAAAAAAAAAATGCTAATCTACAGATATTATTTTAATAGCATTTAAAGATTAAAAAAAAGTTAATTCTTAGGTTATTTCCAGTTGTAGTTATTTAGAAATTTATGTAATTAAATGAATTTTTAATTTTAATAAAACATAATGCAATTAAAGTAAAATTTATTCAAATGCAATTTTTTTTTACAAAGTAGCCATAGGCTAAAACTATTTGTTATGGAATAAAAAATTATCTGCCTAGAACAAAAATAGCTTATCTAAATTATTTTATACATGTTTATAAGGAATGTTAAGTCAGAATAATTCTGTTGAAATTAATTAATTCTGTTGTTAATTCTTAGCTGAAATTGAAATATTATTTGAACTATATTAGCTTATTTTTGATTATTTCTATAAACTCATTGGTAGAAATCAAATCAAATATTAATTTGATTATTAAAGTAATAACTTTTGGTAGATCTTAGGTTTTTGAATTATTCCACTAATTTCTGTAGTAACACAAGCAACTTTAAATAAAAATGCAACTTTGAATACTAAACATAACTAACTTTCCAAACTAACTAATAAAGAATAATAAATGTAACAAATCATAAAGTATAACTAATCTAATCTCTGAAAAACTTAAATCTTTCTATTTTTAATATATTTAATTCTAATTTTAGAATGCCTTTTTGTTAATCACTTGTTCATGAATTATTTCCTTTCAGGCGACAAAAAGAAACATTTAATCGATTTCAAAAGTTACGAAGAGATAATCCTGGTAAAAAAGAACGAGAAGAATTATCAGCTCTTCGACAAGAGGTTTTATTATTATTACTTTCTTAGTTAATATTAATTTGCTTCATTTTTAGTTCTGATTGAATTCAGTCATCCCAAATATCAACAGCACCTATCATTCAGAACTTAAAAAGTTTAATTCAGAGAACTTGCTGGTTTGTGTACTTCAGAAATGATTGAGATATGTTGAATATCTGATAGTTGTTTGAGTCTTTCAAAACCTGAAGATTGTCTGTTTAAATGGCTTTAGCTGACTTTTTATTTAAAAACTTCACTTTGTATGTACTGCTAAAATATGTTTGTATGTAAATTTTATGCATGGCTAATGAGTTTTATTTATGTAATCAGGCTTGCAATATTATAAATTTTAAGAGTCCCATAGAATTAGAATTATATATCTCAAATTTATTTAATATTTAAGTGATAAACATTTTAATTTTAAATTTGTGTTTTGTTTATAAAGAGTTAACTCATCTAAGGATTATCACTAGCATTCTCTTCGTTTGTTATCTCTGTCTCCATATATTTCATTTATCTGCATAACACAGAAATGAATGGTATTTGTTTATTTTCAAATGGCCCTAGTGAGATATAAGCCATACAAAATCGATCATTTGATGATTTTGCTGCTTCGTTTATGCTTGATTAGAGCTATACAGCTGCATAATATAGCTAGAACTGCATGAAAGACATCCACTGCTCATTTCTTCAGCAGTTTGATTATAGAAAGCAATGAGAAATCTGAATGATGGAAATCAGCATAGAAAAGAAAATTTGTGCAAAAACAGGTTTTGAGTCAAAAAATGGCCAAACTGCCTCTTTTCAAGGTATTGTATGAAATTGAAATGGGCTTTCAAAATTTAACTGTGTTAACATGACTTCTGTTAACAAAATGTAACTGTGTTAACAAAGTATGCTTCTTGCCATGCATTTTGTTGGAAGTAAAAATTAAAGCCAGTAACACTAAATGAAACACTTGAAGGTTTTTGGATGTTTTTAATTCAAATAAAGGTATTAAATATATGTGACTATGGATGATATATTCACTATTACATGCATTGTAAAAAGATAAGGAATGTGAGTAGCTACACTTTGCCATTTAAAGATATCAGAAATTATGAAAGTTTAGTGCATATGTTATAGGCTAGTCTGTTAGTTTTTATGAGTTGTTTTAGTATATTTTTAACAGGTGTTTCCTATAGGTAGAAAAGTTACAAGAAAGCATAAAAAGACAAAAAAACAAGTTCACAAGTGACTGTAGGAGAATGAAAAACCAGCTGATAGCTGCTGAGAAAGAAAGAGATACTTTAAAAATGGAAAACATAACACTTGAAGAGCAGTGTCAAGATTTGTTGACTGCCTTGAGGGTATGTTGTAAATAGATTTTATACAAATGCATCCAATAATTTTGTTAATTTTATAATATACCTTACCATATGGAGTGACACAAGATATTAATTAAAAGCCTTAGATGGATTCAAATGCATACCACTCCACCTTGCGAACAAATGACACAAATTCTAATATAAACAGATTAAAGTAATACCTTCATTCATTTTATCTTTCCTAGTTTTTCACATTTCACCTAACTTTATTATTGGCTAACCTTTGACTTTTAAAAACCTTTCGTGACCTTTTAAAATAAAAGTTTGACATTCTAATAGATGCTTTTCTTAAAACTACATGCAAAGTTGTGTGTATATCTCAAATACACATTTAGTTCCAAATTCATCACATGTAAAGAAACATGCAAGGATTTTTTTTTTTTAAATGTAGTAATTTAAAATGTTTATAGAGAAGAGTCATCCATGTCTTGTACATATGCATGCCTAACAGAAAGTTAACATGGAACATTTTGCCAGTTTATATAAAGAATTCTACTCACCTAGTATGTTATCTTCATGCAAAGAAAAATTGCTTAGAGGATTTCACAAGTCTAAAGATTGTCTCATTCTGGTCCAGTAAAGCTAAAATAACTCATATTGGAAATTTTGACAGTGTCACTTGTAGGTCGATGATATAGTGTACACATGTAGGTAAGAAGGGATAATACACATGAACATTTTCTTTATTTGTCACAAGTGTTTATTTTTTCCTCAAATAAATATTTAGTCATGTTTTTTTAAATATGTAGGCTAGAAATGCAAAGAAAAAGCCAGAAGTGCAATCAAAAGCTGATTCTAAAGTAGAAAGACATGTGGCATGTTCAGATACTGTAAAAACAGCTGATAAAATTGAAGACACGTGTGTTCAAGATGTCCTTCAATCTACTGAATTGTATGTAAATCTTAAAATATGTATAGTTGTATTTAGAAAGTGTAGTTCATTGCTTAGCTTTAAGAATAAAAATACTTCAATTTCTTTTCTGGAGAACCAAAGAAGTTCTCTGAAATTTAAATTGTTCTGATAATTGTTGTAACAAATGTAAAGGGAAAATTTCTATCAATGTTAAAACATTCTTTTTTTCAGGTATAGTTAATAAATATCCATCTTTTTCTGTATCAAACTTTTATGGAGTAAAATATAAATATATTTTTCTCTATGAAACTTTTATGGAGTAAAATATAAATATATTTTTCTCTATCAAACTTCTATAGACCGCTGACCAATTGGTTTAGTGGTTAGGGTGCTGGCTTCTGGATCAAAAGGTTCTTGGTTTAAATCTGGGGTAAGGCATTGATATTTGTCCGTGTTGTGTAAATGTGTGGCCTCTAGCAACGAATTGTGACTTGAATTCATGCTATAATTACTAAGAACCAAAGGCACAAATCTGCATTTCTGGTGATTTTTATTTAACTGCATTTCTTGAGTCATCATTCTGTGTTTTGTAGTGTGACAAAGCCACAAATCTCGAGTTTCAGTGGAAATGCCGATTGAGTCGTAATTCGATTTTTCCCGAAGCATCAAAAATTATGAATGTGTTTTTGTAGAAACATCAATTTTGCAGATTTGTGTCTTTGGCATGATGGTAAAGATCTATATGTAGAGTGCAATGGTAAACTCACCCTGTGTTGTATCATGATAAAGCCAAAAAAGTGGTCGCAATTCCACCCTTGTAGTGCCATGACGAACAATTTTCAGTTCACAAGGCATTGGAATAAACTTCTAGCGTACATATGATTTTATTCTGTTTTACTTTTGCAAAATTTTCTATTATTATTATTAGTTTCTGATAAATTTAATCTGGAACCTTTAGAAAAACTGAACTTTGTTCAATGTGTAGGTAGTATTCAGTGGAAAGTTGACTTCACATTGATAAAATTTATCTGCAAAGGTTGTTAAGAGGTTTATAAAAATCTTCTCTGACAACCAGGCAGCCCTAAAGGCTTTGCAAAATCACTGGTTTTCTTCAAAAGCAGTGTAGGAATTTCACAATGTGCTTCAGGATTTGGCTGAAGAAACAAAGTTTTCTCTTGTCTGGGTGCCTGGTCATTGTGGTACCGAGGGTAATGAAACGGCAGACCAATTAGCAAAACATGGATCTGAAACGCAATTTATTGAACCAGAGCATGTTTTGTGTCTACCTCACAATGTGATTAGAGGGACCATAAAGGGTTCTCCTTGCTGAGTCCTACCATATATGGCTTCAATCTAATGATCGAAGACAAGCCAAAGAGCTCAATCAACGATCTCATTGGGATAGATCGAGGAAACTGCTGAATTTGAGTATGAAAGAAATCAGGATAGCTATTGGCCTCATAACTGGCCACTGTACCCTGAATAGACACATCAACATTATGGGTGTTATAGATGATCCATTATGTAGAGTTTGTTGGGTAGTAGCGAGTTCTATACACATTCTGTGTGAGTGTGTCTATTATTCTGCACAATTTGAATATATGGGATACCATTGTATGGAACCCTGGGAACTGTCTAACATTCCCAGCAGGTACTTGCTGAAATTTATTCTGGCAATCAGTCTTTAGTGGATCAGCAGGGGTCTCACTTCAATAGACTATTAGTCACGGTGCTGTCACTCTTCGGAGTCACCCCCACAATAAGTCCCAAGTCATATCTGCAAAGGTTTTAATTACCTCTAAAAGAATCTACGCGATATCTATCTGCTGAAATTTATTACAACTGCAATTTTTTCAAATACATAATTCCAATTTGAATGCATGCACTTGTAACTTGCAAGAATTACATGCAAATGTAATACTGATTAATATAGACATTAGATATGCTCACATAAAATCGTTGGAAGTTGGTTTGGTCCAGCTTTTGCATGGTGGCTTGCATTGCATGGAGAAGCTAATCTCGTAATATAATTTTTCTGTGCAAAGTAGTCTTCTAATATGGACTAAACTTGATGTACTATGTTATTTAAAACTAAAGTAATATTTTTTTTATAGGAACCAAACTGATCCCAACTGCAAATCTGATTCATATTCCATAAAACAAAAAGTGCGGTTTAATTTGATTCCAGAGTATGATCATGATGTTAGTCTAGGTATTCAGAAGGATTTGGAGCAGGATATTTATATTCCCTCTGATATTGATCAACCTGCTCAAAGCAATGCAGTCAAGAACTCTGAGGTGGAAGTTATTAATGAAATACTCAATGAAGAAATAGTGCTCGAGCAAATAAGACAAGGGGACAAAGTGAGAAGCATACTTGAAATTTTGAAAAATATTTTTTTAATTGTACTTTATTCAGTAATTATCCAACTGTTCAAATGAATGTTTTAAAATTTAAGGGACTATCCCGAAATTCGTGTCCAAAACCTTTTGTAGTTTCAAATGAAAATAACTAGCTGTTATAAACAAATGTATGCATACTATATAAACTATTCTATGAAAAGTACTTTAGAAATTTGGATGAATTTTTAATGTATTGAATTTGAAATTTTACAAATAAAAGCCCCTTGAAGGGAGGAAATTGCTGGAAGGTTATGACGTCAAGTGACGTTTTGTTCCCGACTCCCAATAGCCCACTTCAGTCTCGGGAGCTGCAATTGCCCACTTGGAAGAGTAACAGATTAGCGACTGGTGGGTTCCGAGTTCAAAACAAAAGACTCGGTGTATGTGGATGCTGGTGCATGTTAAATCTGTTATCTCAAATGTCCTTTAATTGGTGTGGAAGTTTGGAAAGTGGGGTACCAACTCGCGTGACCTCGTCTTCTGATCGTAGTTCAAAATTATGGGGTGATGTCCTCATATCAATCTATCCCTTTGGGATTGATGCTGGACTGTTGCCAATAGCATGTCATGTTGCTCCAGTATGTTGTTAATTCAACTACCCATTTACTTCAGGTTCATGCCTCTTGTTCACACTGAGTAGAGTTTGATTGGGTTTGATGCCTATTTTGAGTAAATCTTTTGTGACCTCAAATGTCCTAACATTGGGTATGGTGAGGAAGTTTGGGGAGATCAGCTCAAAAAAACCTCAACCTCTTTGCATTTGACCTCAACAAAATTATGTGGTGTTGTCCTTGGATCTTTCCTTTTGGGATTGATTATTAAACTATATATCTATTAAATAGATTTTATGATTATGTATTTCCCCACCATAAAAATAAGTATTTAGAAAATATGTTTTGAAAATGTGCCAGATAATGAGTTTTTGCTCTAAGCCAAGAATATATCTAACTATAATTTGTGCTCATGAGTAATATTTTAGTTTGTACTTTATTTTTATTTAAAAATTAAATAAGTTTTTTTTAAAAGTGAAATGTGTGGATTTTAATATGGCTATTTCTCTATTTACCTTTCAGCTGGAGAGGATCTATTCTTCTGGTGAGAGAGAGATAATTCTTCCTAGTGGTACTTTAAAACATATTAGTCCTGATGGAAAGACCACAAAGATTTTATATTATAATGGTGATATTAAAGAAATTTTTCCAGATAAGAGTGAAGTAAGTTGTAAAAATTGTGCTTGAGCATCCTAATTTTAAATTTGATTGTCTTTTAATACAAATTGTGTATAAAAAGATAATCTTGAGAAGAATTTATAATTTCATAGAAGTTCTTTTTCTTTACCAGCTCCCCAATAGGAATAGGTTTGTTATTGCATTTGCTTGATTTAATGTTCTGTGTTGTGACCCACTATCTGTTTACAAAAGTGTTCGTTAATACACATAACATAAATATTTGTCTTTTGCTAGTTTTATGATTGTTTTTACAAATTCATCATTTGATCAGTATTCAAATTTGTGTGCCTCTGAGATGTTTATAGTTCAATACAACTTAAATTTTTACTCTTACGTATTTGAAGATTTACAGATATGTTACTGGTGTGGTTGAAAAATATTTGCCGAGTGGCTTGGAGATTACTGAATTTCCCAAGTAAGTACAAATCTTTTTGTGTACATGCAACATTTTTTTGGCTTTGCTAACAACAAGATATTGCTATGAAATCTTTTATTGCTTTTACATGCTACTTGTATATATTTTTACCAACTACTTTGCTTAATACATAAATACTACTACAATATAATATCTTTTTCTTATTTCTAATCTGGAAAATTAACCTTTATGTTGTAGAAATGTATCGTTTTTGTTGTGTTGAATAATATCAAAATGCTTTAGAACTAATTTTGTTAGATATTGAATAAAATATTTTAATATTTTTTTACTGAAAAGATGAAAATGGGTTTTACCTTAGGGCATGGCTGTTTATTTTCACATGTTTAGGTCACCATATCAGTGTTTTTATAATCTTTTATACTTAGGTTTAAGCATTCTATTTTTGTTTTGTTTTGTAAATAGAACTACAGTACTGCATTGATTTATATATTGTACCACATTTAGTTCATAAACTGTTTATGTATAGCTCTAATATTATAAAAGGAAGTGTTTGTTTGTTTTCTTGGATTCAAAGTCCTGACGAATCTATGGCACTTACACTAATGTGATTTCGCACCCAGGTAGTCTGAATTTTTTGCAATTTTAGGGTCAAGGCGAATTTAAAAATTCAATCTAGAGCACTTTTAAATGAGTTTAATAGTTTTTTTCACCGTTCTTTCTTTTTTCGCGAAATGAGGAAATATCAAAATTTAGACTTTTCGCCCTCATGTCAACTTGACGTCAGCCTTTGAAATCATGCCAAGTTTTTTTTCATCTCCCGTCTTTAGAATGGGAGAGAACACATTCGAATGACCTTTGTTTGTTTCGAAATTCATTCATTTTGATTTCCTGCGAAACGGATTCCAGTGAAGCAAAAGATATTACTAAAGTTATCACTGGCGTTCTTCAGTACTTTTTTCTATTTTCGCAAGAGATTGCAATGTCATGTGAACTTTCGCTTTCCAAAAGTAAACAGATTGCATTTTCACCCCTTTGCGTTAAAATAAAAACAAAAAAATATATTACCTGCCCTATTCTATTTCAGCAGGGGAAAAAACCACTTTGACCAGGATTGTTGAATTATTTATTTCTTATAATCAAAATCGTAGATAGATTGAAAATTTTAACGGATTTGAAATCTTGAAAATTTTACACCAGATTAATACTATACATCATGGGCAACACCGGTCTAGCCACACATATGTTTATACTTGTATATGTATTTAATTCATAAGCTATGTTATGTTTTATAACATGTTGGAAGTTTCTATGTTGTGTGATGCATAGTTTGAGTCCCAAGCTATCTGAGTTACTTATGTGCCTTTTCTCAGTGGCCAGATTCAACAATTACATCCTGATGGATTAAAAGAAGTTAGATTCCCTGATGGCACCACTCAATACATTTTTCCTAATGGAACTGAAGAAGTACTTGGAAAAGATGGAACTGTATTACGTTTGGATGCTGATGGAACAGAAACTATAGAATTCATAAATGGAGAAAAATTGATAAGGACAGCAACATCTAAGGTGAGGTTGAGGTTAAAGGCAATTCAGTAGTTCCATTACCATTGATTTTTATATAGCAGTGTAAAGCCCATTTCATGTGAAATATTATTTGGAATTTAATTTTATCTTCATACTTATGCAACTATAATAAGGTTCCTTTAAAAATTAATTTTACTATGTTACAATTTTTTATCATTTAATTATTTCGTTTTCATGTGCCTGCATTTTATATTTTATGAGCTGCAGAATTCTTCATAAAAACAGTGAACAATGTTTTAAATTTCCCTTGTATTTTTATTAGCATATTAGCCTTGTATTATTAAGCTTATTTGTTTATATATAAAAAGGATGTGTGTATATTATCTACAAATCTACACCATTTGACCAATTCAGACCAAATTTGGCACACTTATACTTTAGAACACTGCATAAAACAGGATTACATCCATGTCTCCAGACCAATCAGTAGCATTTATGACCATGAAAATTGGCACACAGGTAATCCTATAAGTGGCCCTCGAAGCCCCAATTTTAAAATCTAAAGTTTGTTTTTCTGCAATAAATGGACATGGACAAGGAAACGCGTTCTACAGAGTTTGTGTATTTGAGTTAACACAGGGAAATGTTGCGGTCACATATTTTAGCTGTTGTGGTCATATTGAAAACCCAAGCAACGATGGGTTATTCAGCTAGTCTATATATAAAAAAAGTGTGTGTATATATTATCTACACTGTTTGACCAATACATACCAAATTTGGTACACTTATACTTGGAACACTGAAAAGCATAGGCTATTACATCCCTGTCTTCAGACCAATCTGTAGCACTTAGGACCATGAAAATTGGCACACAGGTAGTCCTATAAGTGCCCCTCAAAGCCCCAATTTCGAAATATAGAGTTTGATTGCTTGCAATAAATGAATATTGACAAGGAAACATGTTCTACAGGGATATGTTGAGGTCATATTTGAGCATTACTAAATTTTATAAATCATTATCGTCGTTATCAATATTTTTCTGTCTTTTTCGAATTGCTCTACTTCAGCCCTGGAAATAAAAATTCTGACACTTTAGACATCTTTTGTTTTTTAGAATTCTGCATTTTTTTCAGCGGAATTTCGTTTTTGTTTGTATATGTCTTAGTCTTTTACATATTGCAATATTATATTATTCAGGAATTAAATGTATATATTTGCATCTGAAGTAAATTGTAAAAGCTAAGAAAAAGTTAAAAATTATTTTCCATACAACTTAAATGATTGCATTTTCTATGTTAGAAAAGTAATTATTCCAATTCACTTTTCAATCGACATTTAACCATTTCAACCCAAGCAACACCGCGTTATTCTAGCTAGTTTGTTTATAAATTTAATTAAAAATTCAATTTGACTTCATATTTAATGCTTTTAAATATGCTCTTAAAATTTTCAAACATACCATTGGTAGTGTAGGCAATTTATTTCGGAGGAGGCCTAAATTTAACTGTGGAATTTTTTTGCTAAAGTTAAGATCTGATCAGATTTTTACATACACATTTTTGATTACCAGACTTGGAACTTTACAAGTATTATAGAAAGCGCATAAGTGACATTATTAATGGCTTTTCTTTTCCCAGTGGAATTATTTCCAAAATTTGGAAATAAATATAAAATTTGGTTTTTAAAAGAGATCACACAATTGTTTATAGAGATGCAGAATCTGTCCTTTAGTTAAAACAATCTACTACAGAAAACCATACTGATAGAAAATAAATTTTCCATTTAAAAATTCATTTTTTCTGTCTATCTTCTATTACAGAATCAATCACATTCCACCAAACAAGTGATGTGTTTTCAGACGATGCATCTAGTAAGAAGTGTCATTTCAGTATGGCTGCGTTCTGTAATTGACAGAGCTTTTAATATAAAAGTCTTGGTCTAATTATAGCACTAGAAAGCAAAGAACCAAGAGTAGCAAACCAAATGTTAAACAAAATGAATCTCCATCATAAAACAATATAATACAGGTCATTGGAATAATAAATTGAAATCAATAATTGTTGGTTTCATTCCTTCTTAAGTTTTCAAATCACGATTCCTGATCATGTTTACTTTATTTTTATCAACTCGACTCATATCTTCTGAAACATTAGCAGCCATTATAAACAAATAAAATGTAGTAAAATGCTGCAAGGTTTAAGAAGGGAAATGTCAGGTATGCTTCATGTTTGTTTTTAACTATGGATGCCTGAATTGTTTTAGCGAAGAGAATATCCCGATGGTTCTGTGAAGATTATCTATAACAGCGGGAGACAGGAGACTCGTTTTGCCAATGGTAGAATACGAATAAAGGATAAAGATGGAAAACTTGTAGTTGATACTAAACATTTAAAAGGTCATGGAGGTATGATAAATTATTTTCAACTGGAGAATATTATTTCTCTATTTCAAAACTGTTGCATGTTTCCTTTACACTTTTAGTTTTGAGAAAATATCAGGCTTTCAACATATACTAGTGTTGAAAATATTTTAAACACTATTTCTTATTAACTAAGCTGCTTGCACTCAACATAAAAATTCCTGCACTTAATGACCAATGCATGCTGGCTAGACAACGGAATCACATCCATAGAAGAAAACCTCTTCCGACATAATTGCAAATGAGATTGCCGTAAAATACTAGCCAAAACAAATTAATGTAACACATGAACAAAGTTGCTGTTAAAATTATTAATATTAACAGATGTTGTAGCAGTAATCATAACCACTGTTAAAAAACAGTTGTACCCAGTAATAGGGCTTTGTTATTCAATGCCGAAGCGGCAGTTTAAATTTCTTAGTTTTATTTTAAAGCGTTAAGTTATCCCTGCAATGTCAAAGGAGGCAAAACTGCAGTTTTAATGACAATCTCCAAAAATAATTTTTGTCTTTTTGATGAATATAGAATATTACATAACCCTATTTTGTTTTTGTCTCGAGGAAATATGGTCAGCCCAGGTATTGTACAATTTTTAATATTTAAGAGCAAAATAAAATTTTTAAGGGGATTCCATTTTTTTATTTAGTAAACTTGAGATTGCTTACCATTTATTCTAATAGTCTATTGGCTGTAAGAATATAAATTGAGTTCATTATGGAATATACTAGTTGGCTTGTTTAAATGAGAAATATGAATAAATTGTCTTTTCTGGTAGGTGGTCAGGAACTGGATGTTTCACCCCACATTTAAGGAGTTCTATACAAATCTAATCACTTTTTGAATATTTTAACAGTGAAGCTGGTTGGTTTGATGAAATCAAGTCCCCCATCTTATAAACATCAATAATTACTTTGTACAATTTTGATTTTGGTATAAAATATAAATCTTTCATTGAAGGAAAACAGAAAATTCATATTTTTGTCTCCACTAACTTGCATGCTAGAGCAGCTGTAAATTCTTCCTTTTGATTACAGGATAGTTACAATAATCACACAGTTGCTGATACTAACTTTTGTAACATGCAATTGTATGAGAAATTTATACACCCTAATAAACTTGTTTAGTCTAGTAATTACGAATACATTGAATGGGAATTTGTAGAATAAATCAGGGTTCCCATGGTCCTTGAATTTTTTTTTCCTAACTAGGGGCCCTTGAAAATTACGGAACTTGGTGAAAAGTCCTTGATTTTTTTTAAACTAGTACATAATTGTGTAATTTTTTCTTCCATTGGAACTTGTCCAGACTAGTTTCCAGTACAGCTGGTGCACCATTTGAGTGTCATTCGTAATGAAACTGGTGTTTCGCTCTTTGACATTACGTGATATACAAGTAATGCTACATCTAGATCGTCCATTTTCCACAGTATTCTGTCCAAGTTGACACCTCTGGTCTCCGTTAAGACGGCTGCCTTGTTGTGCCCACCACATCATGACGTATCACGGCTGCTAAACACCAGCACAGCTTTCTTAGGAAACCGTAGGTTTAGGACATAATTGCAAACCTGGCATGCATCCAAAGAAATAAAGCCAAATTCTTGTTGTAAAAATATAAAAATTACAGTTGAAAATTTTTTTTTTTTAATCACATTTAAAGTATCCTTTTGTTGTAAAATGTTCTGCAGATTACAAATCCGTTGAAATTTTCACTGTCTTTAATGATTGCAAAGATAGAAACTTAGACTAGAGAATAAAAAAGCCCTTTACACCAGTCAAAACTTTTGATTTGTTTTGTTTCTCAAATAAAATAAACTATGACAGCCATCTGTTGTAGGCAGTGGACGACAGCAAAATGGAGACTGTCATGTAGATCGAACTGTGTGTGTAAGCTCCCATACTCTTCTTCATGCTCTCAATAAAATTTATCGTGCGATATTTTATCACACGACCGAAATCAAAATGTGTGCAAGTAGTCTGATAGTTAAAATTTAAACTAGAAGCCCAATTTAAAAAAAATAAAAATTATAACCAAAATTGATGACAACTTTTCTTTTTTTGACTATCAATAGTTTGAACAAATTATGTATTTTTTTATATTTCTTACATTTTTCTTTTTAACTGACAACTTTTTTGTATGCCTTGTTTCAGGTCGTTATAAAAAAATTTTAGGTCCTTGAAAAATACTTTTTTGGTTTTGAAAAGTCCTTGAAATTTTTTTGGATAAAGGTGTGGGAACCAAGTAAATGGGTACACAGTTCTTATGGCGTAGCTACAATTAGTTTGCATGTTATTATTATCATGTTGATTCAGATGATATGAAGTTAGTTTTATCATAGTATAACTTATTGGAATTTCTTAAAACAAAAAACTTGCTATATAGGTTCTAAAATTTTTAAGGTTATTTTCTTCCTTAGGATGAAAACTGGATGAACATTATAGAAACTATTCATCTTAAAGATAGTTGTTTTTATATAAATTTGTAAATAAAAATGATTGTTTTTTAAATATATGTTGTGATCTGTATATTTGTAAGCATAGGTTTTTTATTGGAAATAAATTATTTTAAAATATATTAAATTGATTGAATTTAGGTTATGAAGTGTTTAATAGTACCAAAACTTCAAAATTTTTTTCGAGATACAGGTCTAAAAGACATGCCACAAATTAAATTTTGTTTTCTTCAGTAAAATTACAAATATTGTTGCTGATTTCAATAGTAGGAATTACATAGTATTAAAAATATAATTTTACAAATTGGTCTATTTTAAATGCATTTTTTTCAAAAAATCCAATCTTTTTTCAAAGTTCCTATATAAATATGCTATTTGAGTGTACGAGCACTTTTTGAAAAGTTAAGTTTAAAGCAGGCCTCAAAATATATTTTTTAATACAGGTGCACCTAAGTTTTTAAATTAGGTGCACAGGTGTGCTTAGCTGGAAAAAATTAGGTGCACAATTTTATTTTCATGTGCACCCGGGTATTTCGAGCCCTGGCTTAAAGGAATTATTTTGTGTAATAACCCTGATCAGGAAATCCAATGTGATTAAAAGATAATGAAATACTGTCAAAATTCCTTCCAAAGTATGAAAAATCCCTAAATTTTATCGGAGAATTCCCTTTAACTTCTAGTGAGAATATACTTTCAGTATTAGTTTAAAAATACTTTTTTACTCAACAATAACCGAATTTTCTGAATAATTTACAGTATTTACTAAATTATCAAGCACAAAATTACATATTAACCTTGCACATATAATTTCACATACCAATCGAGAGTTTTGTTGCTCAACCTGGTACTAAAGATTTTTTTAAATACTCTATTTTAATACAAAGGAATAGTAAAAATCTACAGATTTAAAATAGTATACAAATAATTATTCCTATAACATCTATAAATCCTCATATACAACATTTCTTAAACTACATGGCAAAGAAAAATCTAGTAATTCAGTATTTTTCAACATAGGGGAAAAAGAAATATAAATTTCTATCTAAAGCAAAAGTTGCAAATTAAAATAATAGTTATGTAAACTGATAAAATAAGGTGAAAATTTAGTGAAGTTTAGCATGTCCTTTCTGTCACATAGAGCTTTAAGCATTCAAATGATGTTTCTGTAAATGATGAAATTTCAGGGCTTATAGCACGTCACTTTTTGTCAAAAAGGTGCGGATTGGAGTGCAAAAGCATATCTTTGACTACATTCCAATAAAGAAGCCAAACATGATACAATGATCAGGTTACATGAAAATTATTCTTTTACTTAGAAGAGAAATTATAAAGGCGGAGGTGATATTTGTCGTATAAAAGTGCAAGTATATTTAATCGTGTGACCGAATTTCTTCAGAAAAAGGAACCCCTAATACACATAACCTTCATCCTCAACTTGAATTGTTGACAAGAACAATTTTGGGTAGGATCTACTAAAAGGAATTCATTCGAGATTTGAAGATGGAAGGTACATGTCCGTAGAAACTTGCCTCTAGCTGATATTGTGATTGGAGATCAAATTTCTAACGTGCTACAGAATGTGAAAGAAAAGGAAAGGAATTTCTTTTTTCCCAAGGGCTCAGAAGCATTACATTGCCAGTGTTAAATATCTTTTGATCCCAACAGACATACTACTGGATATGTTTGAAATTACTCCAAAGTGAATTTGAGGAAGACGGATGTAGAATGAAGCCAATTGATGTTTACTGGAACCGGTTCTTAAGAATGCGAGACATTAGTGGTGTGGATCTTAAATACCCAGTTATGTCAAAGCTAGTGAAGGCTGCTCTGCCACTTTCTCATGGTAGTGCTGACATTGAACATGGCTTCTCAGCCTCAGGAAGAGCTTTGTCAGGAGACACATCAATGTCAGAACACACACTCAATGCATTGAAGACAGTAGCATGACAAATTTTGACAATCAACCAGATTTGATGCCAATCACACATCAAAGCTAATGGATATGGGAAGGGTTGCATATAAAGCATACAATGCCTATTTAGAAGATATAGAACAGAAGGCACAAGAAAAATTAGTGAAGGACAGGAAAGAAAAAGATAGACTGGAATCGAAGAAAAAAAATTCAAAGCAGCTGGCAAAGAAAAGAAAGGTAATAGAAGTGCAAAAACTTAAAATATGTGTAAGGATGAGACGTTGGACAGTGCTTCAAAATTGTTAAATGAAGCCAATGATAGACTCAAGAAGGCAATAAAAAATAAAGATCTTAAGGAAACAGCACTCTGTGCTTGGGGCAATGATTGAAGGGGTGGCAAATGTCTCGGATGATACTGGTCAGCAAAGAGATTTTAAAAAATGCACTTTCTTCTCTTGAGAAGAAAAAGACAAAATTAATTTCAGACCTTTTCAACAAAAAAGAAGCAGACATAAAAAAATCTTTCAAAGAAATGGAAGAAATTCTTTAAGCTATGTTAAAAATGAACAACATATTTAAAAATCATGATTAAAAACATTTTTTTTTGTTAAGTTTCAAAATAATTTGTTTAAAATGAAGAAAATAAATATCCTTTCAAAGAAAGAAAAGAAAAAAATAGGGGTGGCTTGGGAGGATCTTTTTCTTTAGTATCTTTATAATTGAATATATATTTGTCACTTTTTTGTTCAATTAGTCACTTCCTGTTATAACCCCTAAAATTTTGACGTTGAACAAATTTATAAATATCGCTTTCCCAATTCTTGAAATGTCGCGCTCGCCTGTCAGTTCTCAGAGTGAATTTTTGTGTATGATCAGAGGCCAGCTTTGTCATGAATGCATCATTGTAGAATTTCCAACAAGAATAAACTTGTTAGTTATTTATAACTATTTTTAATGTTCAAGGAATATTTTCAAGTATTTTCCTCAGTAATAGTACATTCAATTGAATTATTTTCTGAACATTGAAATTGCTTTTTACATATTAGCAATTTGTTTAAGATTATTTTTATAAAATCTCAGACTGAATTATGACGGCTATGCCATAAACTTATAACCCAAATCTAATAATGAAACACGAGTAAATTGATTAAAACGATCTATAGGAACATACTTTAGTCGAACAACGGAAATGATTGATACATTAAAGTTACTCCTTCCCCACAAGAGCAGCAGGGTAGATTAGAGTTTGTTGTATAAAAACAATCGCCTTAAACCTCTAGTATAGTATTTCATTTTCCAATTTCTAGCAGCCGGTGCTGTATTAATGACCAAGTAAAAATTTCAATGTAAGCAAAGCTCAGAAGTAATTTGTATCCCAAATGTTTACCATGGTCAATATTTGAAAATGGATTATGACTGATATCTTTTTTTAATTATTTACCGTAGATATAAAACTAGAAACTCGGATATTACACTATATTGATATATGTACAGAAATTAATCATTGTATCTCAAAAAAGGTGCTTGAGCTTTGAGCCACGAGATTTGGGCATTTACTCGAGTGGAGGAATACCGTTGGCCCAGCTAGAGCATGCGCCAGGTTGAAATTTCAATATTTTTTACATTAGAGGTTAAAAATCAATTTTTGAAAAACTGCTTTAGCTTTGTAGGGAACTAAATTAACAACATCAAATAAATTTGTACAAAATTTTCAACGATAGTTTTTTGGAAGAATCTTGTCCAAACTTCTGCAAGTTCAGTGACATATGGTTAAAATAGCCTATTAAAATTGTTTTTGATTAGCATTACGAACAGTACATTTTTTAAGTATCACGAACAAAAACAAGTTTATCTCTAATAGTTTGAGCATATTTTACTTGACTTTGTGTCGTGTTTGACACAGCTTGGCCAAATATGACCCTTGTACCATGAAACCCAAAAAAAAAAGCAACTAATAATTTCGGTGTAGCAAAATTTTAAGTTATGCAGCATTCTCGACATGCAAAAATGAACATTTTTTATCGCCATTCAAACAGTCTTTATTTTAATGAAAAAATTATCCTTAGTGCTGTTGCAGCGAAACTTTTTTTTAGAGTTATAGGAAACACACCCTCATATTTCTGCATAATTGTGCAGTACACATTTAACTTATGTATTAGGGATATATTAAAATCCATCTCCGAGTGTACTTGAAAATACTACACATTGTCAAGGTAACCAATTCACTTTGAGTAAAATTGCTAAAAAAAGAGCAGTGTACAAAAATAACTTAAATTTTGATATCCTTATGTGTTAAGTGACGTACTGCAAGTTATTGATTCTTTTCATTTCTGAATTCATTCATCTATTAAAGAACATATTTCATACTTTTTTATGCCTTTAGAAAAAAAATTCTCAATTATTCTTGTTTTCGAGAATATTCTTAAGAAATTTATATCTATGTAAAATATTTCAGTTATTCACCACAGCAACATTATAAAACACTACTCTTTTAAAGAATACTTTAGCACCATACACAGATTAAGCTGAGATTAAACATATTTAATCTAGATATCCAAATTAAAATATAAACATTTTATAGCACATGATTTAACTATAATCCCCAATTACTAGTGCAACTTTTTTTCACACATTCTACGCTGCATGTAAAGTACTAAAACCAAAATTCCTCCTGCATGGGATGTATTGTGAGTTATAACCGCAACATAAATGCAACTTTTTACAATTTAGCTTAAAATTAATTAATATGTAATTACTATTTCACTTTTTGCTCTCTGAACCAACCCTTCGATCGAGTGTGTCTGATCTTGCGAATGCCGAAGTATTGCGGATCGAACAAAAAGTTCATGGAAAGAAGGTGTTCGTCCTAACAGACGAAAGTGAAATAAATGGCAAGAAGCACTTTTAACACATTGGTTGGCACTCTTGATAATCCAGAGGAAATTTGCATAATAGACTGCAGAGTTTGCGAGGTGAGTTTCGATCATCAATATGTTGTTTTATTGTAGATGACGTTTTAAAATCGCTGAATTTTGAGCGAAAGGATTTTGCGCTTCTGCTATCCAATACAGCATATTATACGACTGTGGTTTGCGCAGTTTTTCAATGTTAAAGAAATTACTGGCCAAGGATTGGCCATTCAACGTTCTTCTGCATTTAAGAATGTATTATAATACTGTTGTAACTAAAATTGACAGTGTATTTTGATTTTTTTCATTTTTTACGAATAATTTATTTTAGAATTTAGTGTATCAAAAATAATGCAACTTTATTTCCATAAATGCAACTTTAGGGAATGATAAATGCAACTATTCCCAATTTTACTGAACAAAAAAGTTGCCCTACTAATTACTTAATTTCTAAAATTACTAAGATCTTATACATGATAGCTAGTGAAGCACTGCAGACGAATTTTCCTGTCGCTATAATTAGCTTTTAAGAAAACTAAAGAAATCACAAGATGCTTAGTTCATATTCATTCATTAAGATATTATTGGCTTGTTTAGAGATGCACCTTGTTAGTCCGTTAAGATTTGTGAATGAATGCACAAATTTCAAAAAATCAGTTAAACTAATATTTCTAAGCACCATATACTAGTACTTCTCTAAGAAAATACCAACTACAATATTTACACAGAATTTTGTAGAATTTTTGTATATAGTGATTTTAGTACAGACTTAACATGAAGCCAAACTTTTTATAAGCACTTTAATGTTGATCTCCATTATATTTTCATAGGATTTTTAAAAAAATATTCACAAAATTACTTTTTAAAAGTGTTCCAATTTTATTTTAGAGTAGTTATTTTCGAATTCCCTTACAGTTCTATTTGAATATATCCCCATGCACAATAAGTGTAATGTGTGCACTGCATAGCTTTATGCAAAAATATGGGGATATTTGTTATGCATCATATCTAGACTTCACCATGGCAGCAACATTAGCAATATGCGAAATATTTTTCATGGTTTTCAATTAAAACTAACACAAATATAAATATATTTATTTTAAACAGTGCCTATATAGTGAATGATACACATAGTAAGATTTAGATACATTTCTGTAATCAATATGATTGATATTTAAGATCAATTAGTGTCCATGCAGCGAGTTAAAATAAACTATCACCTTCTATTAGGCTGATATAAACTTAACGTATAAGGCACATCAGTTAATCTTGATCCATCAAAATCTTACTTATTCATCCATTTTTAATTAATCAATAATATAAAACCACAATAACATCAAGAGTAAAAAATGTATAAGCATTTTTCTTTAAAAGGCTGTTTTTCAAAACTTTTTTACATGGGCTATCTTAAAGTACATATTTTATTACAGAATTTCTATGGAAGTTACAGACTAACAAATACACTGGTTGAAGAAAAGGGTATACATGGTTTTCATTCGTGGTAACAATTTCAGTCCAATATTGGCCGATTTCTGTTTTTGAACTTCAAGAACACTCCACTACCCACAACACAGAAGAGGATAAAACTAATTAAACCCATTCCTTCTTTCTTATCTATAGCACGCTCTGCAATTTCTCTAGTTTTCCTGAAAAAAATTAGTATGTTTATGAGTTTTGTCTTGGATTTAACAAAGTTGTTACTGTTATTTACTGTAAATATAATGATGACAGTTCTTTAAATATAAAAGTGAAGAACTTGTCAAATTAATGATTCACAAAATAGGTTTGAAAAACAAATTTAAATTATAACTCATTCTTAATATAATTATTTCTGTTTATTCATAATCATTACTCATAAATGTTAACACAGTACAGACAAAAACTTCAAATGGGTAACCTAAATTTTGTAATGCTAAATTTGACAGTAGATTAAAGATGCATTGACCCCTGCTGAGTATGAGAAAGAACATATCCCAGCCTGTGTGAGAAAACTAAATTGAAATAGAATAAATATACAAGGTGATTTTTTTAAAACTGACACTATTCAGAGCCACCTGTAGCTCGATCTAACAACTGAAATGACATCAAACTTGGTATGGAGACTAATAATGATATGGGAAGTAGGATTCTGTGAAAAAAAAATGTGTTCCAAAAATAGGCAATAGGGGTATTTAAGGCGCTACACAAACTAATGTTCCAAACTCACAAAGAGCTGTGGATGCATTGGACTGATTAAGATAATACAGCTTCACTAGTAATGTGAGTCGCATATTCACTTGAGCTGGCTCACTTCAACTGAGAAAATTTTTTGGAACTGTCTACATGTTTTTATAGCCCAAATTACTGGTGCTGTTGTCGCATACGAAAGCATAAATTTGTATTTTGCTTTCATACCCATATTTTATGCTAATTATCGGTTTAGTAAGCTACAACAGCGCCATAAATATCACTATTGGCGATTTTTGGAAACAATTATATTTTTTCCCGGAATTCCTACTTCCCATGTCATTATTAGTCTCCATACAGAGTTTGGTGCTACTTCGGTTGTTAGATCAAAGCTACAGGTGGCTCTGAATAGTGTCAGTTAAAAAAAAAATCACTTCCCGGTGTTGGTTTGCAAAGCAGAGGTTCACTGAATATTCAGGTTGGTGTTACTGTTGAAATGTCATCAGATGTGATCCAGAATGCCTGGGTGCTACACTTGAACACTTTATACTTAACTGAATGGTTGGTTGTCTGGTGTTTTATGGCAAAAGGTCCAATAATGGACAAGCTGCACCATACTCAACTAAATGACTATGAACGGGGTGGCACTGGAAAATTGTCTCATTAGAGACATACACTGCACCGAATGACATGATAAGGTTGCTGACAGTAGTGGGTCAGTGAAGTTACAAATACAAATCACAAAGACATTGGTTGGTCAGAAGGACAAATATGAGGATAGGCTAACAGTGAGAAAAGCTGAAACTGTTCAAACAGATTTCTTAATCATCTAATGATGTATAGTAGGGGTGCACAACCTTTTTGGGAGAAGGGCCACTCGTACTGTTGATTGAGACATGGGGGGGCCGCAAATGAAGTTACAGCACAGACACAATGAAAGTGCTACTACCCAATTATGTACAGCTGTTATTACACTTAATATATATAGTAAAAAAATAATAACTTTTTTTTAAAGATTAAACTTACAAATGTTTTCTCAAAAAATCTAGGAGCTTGTTACAGAGCTAAATGAATAATACTGTGAATAGTTTAAAAAAAGAAGTTAACAAACATTTGCAATGATCAATCATTTAGAATTACTTTTAAGAATGTGTCTCAAGAACGTCATATGTACTTCAGCAAATTATTTTAGGTTATAAATTTAATTACAGTAATAGTACAATGAGCAATATAGATGAGTATCAGAAATTTTAACATCAGTAAAATTAGAAATAAAAATTACAGCATCAAATCTATTTAATATTAAAATTTCTAAAACATAAACAATAATTATGTTACAGCTTGCTAATGGGATGGCTGATACTGAGTTTTACTAACTAATTTAGGTATGTGTTAGGTTCAATACTGCTAGTAGAAACTCTTAAGACTGATTCTAAATGCTTGTCAGTCAATTGCTTCTAAACTTAAATCCTCTAGGAAGTTTATAGTCAAAATTAGTTTGCGGGCCGCAAATTGATGAATCGCAGGCCGCAGGTTGTGCACCTCTAATGTATAGCGTCTGCTATACACCATTCTGTAGCATTACAGACCATTACCAAACATCTGGGCAATACTACACACTTCACCCATCAACATGTCTAGGGTTGATTACTGATCATCACTGGCTGTGTCTGGAGTAGTGTTATGCCTGAGTCATGGAAGATAAAGTATATCATGTTTAGTAATGAATCCTGCCTTGGGGCAGATGATCACTACATCCACATGTGGCAGAGATCCACACACACAGCCAATACTATTCTCAGTTTGTAGTAAAGCAGCACATTGCTGTAGCTTTTTGTGTAATTATGAGGGGAGTCATCTCTAAACAAGTCTAAAATAGAAGGGCATAAAAAGAATCCTGGTTTCACTTTATAGGTTCATTAGGATATCTACCTGATATCAACCTTTTGGTGGTGTGATCCCTAGCTTCAATTCACAGCAGACTATTCCAGTTTTTCAATTATTTTATTGAAAACAGCACACATACAACAAGACAGAATCAAAAATGCAGACAGGGAAGTAAAAGCTACACTCCTGAATAGCAAACTGGAACCATAAATAGAAACTAAGCAGTGCGAACTAAAACTGAGTAGTTTGCTTAGTTTGAAATTCTCTCGAATTATGAAAAGCTTTACACTAGGGTCACTTCTAGAAGTGGTACAAGTTAACACCACAGAAATACGTCCAGCAGATCCTACAACATGTGTTTAACCTTTCATGTCATTTGACCAGGGGGTATTTATCAGCGCAATAACACATGGTTAAACAGGGCCGAGCTCTCCCACAAAAGCTTATGGTGCTGTTTTGTTCTTCGTCTGAAAGCGTTCAAAGGGAAAAAATAAATTTAGAATCTACATCTCTTAATGGTGTTACCATTCTAAAGAAAACAATAATAATTAAATTCATTTAAAAATGTTCTAGATTGAATTTTAAAACTCGGGCACAATAGAAAAATCAAAAAAAAAAAAAAAAATTGGACTCTGTGTGCCAAATCCCATTACTGTAAGTACCATAGATTTGTAAAGAGAGTTCACATAAACAAACAGATAAACACTTCCTTTTATAATAGTAGAGATTTACAAAACTTTGAAACAATTAAATTTCTTAGTAATGTTTGAAAAGTTTTACAGTTAAAAAGTCAAAAAAATGTTTACAAATACAAATACAAATATTGACGATCAGCTACAGGCTCGAGCCCAACAAGGCTGGTCCTTTGTTTATGAATTCCCCAATTCCCACTGACTATCCAATTGTATCTTAAATTCGTACACTCCCTTTGAATTAACTATATTTTCTGGCAACACGTTCCAACTGTCTATTACCCTATTAAAGTAGTAGTTTTTCCTTAAATCCCTATTAAAATGTGTCTTATTCAATTTATACCCATGGCCCCTTGTTCTGTTATCCCCTATTGAAATTTAAGCCCTCTGTGTCCCCTTGTTTTACAAACTTGAAAAGCTGAATCAAATCCCCCCCCCCCTTTCTTCTTTCCAGTGTATACATGTTTAGCTTACTTTAGGGGTGCACAACCTGCGGCCCGCGAATCATCAATTTGCGGCCCGCAAACTAATTTTGATTATAAACTTCCAAGAGGATTTAAGTTGAGAAGCAAATTGACTGACAAACATTTAGAATCAGTCTTAAGAGGTTCTACTAGCAGTATTGAACCTAACATACCTAAATTAGTTGGAAAAATTAATATCAGCCATCCCATTAGCAAGCTGTAACATAATTATTGTTTATGCTTTAGAAATTTTAATATTAAATATATTTGATGCTGTAATTTTTATTTCTAATTTTACTGATATCATTAAAATTTCTGATACTTATGTTTATTGTTCATTGTACTACTACTGTAATTAAATTTATAACCTAAAATAATTTGCTGAAGTACATATGACGTTCTTGGGACACATTCTTAAAAGTAATTCTAAATGAGTGATCATTGCAAATGTTTGTTAACTTCTTTTTTTAACTATTCACAATATCATTCAACTAGCTCTGTATCAAGGTTCCTACATTTTTTAAGAAAACGTTTGTAAGTTTAACCTTAAAAAAAATTAAGTGAATAATTTGTTACTATACATATTAAGTGTAATAACAGCTGTACATAATTGGGTAGTAGCACTTTCATTGTGTCTGTGCTGTAACTTCAATTGCGGCCCCCCATGTCTCAATCAACGGTGCGAGTGGCCCTTCTCCCAAAAAAGTTGTGCACCCCTAGCTTACTTAAACGTTCATTAGTCGAAATTTGCTAGCCCCTTTATTATTTTTGTAGCTCTGTGCTGAACCCTTTCAATTGATTCTATGTGTCCTTTCTCATATATGGAGCCCAAAATTGTACAGCATATTCTAGATGTGGTCTTACTAAACCCTTATATAACGGCAAGATTATATTCTTATCCCTTGAAGTTACAGTCTTTTTAATATACCCCAATAACCTATTAGCCTTTTTACCCGCAGCTGAACATTGGTGACCCATTTTAAAATCCCTGTGAATTATCACCCCAAGATCCTTGACTGTTTCTCCCTCCTTTACCTTTACTCCCTGCAGACAGTACTCAGCTCCACTATTCCTGTAACCCATATGCAGAACTTGACATTTCCTTACATTAAATGACATACCCCATTTTACAGCCCATTCGGATATCTTATCAAAATCCCCTTGTAAATTTTCTATCTGTAACTTAGTATCCACTGTCCCCCATATTTTTAAGTCATCTGCAAATATACTGATTCTATTCTTGATCCCCTGACCTATATAATCTATGAAAATTATAAATAAAATTGGTCCCAAAACTGATCCCTGAGGCACCCCACTTATAACTTCTGTCTACTGTGAATAATTTCCTTTTACCTGTACTCTCTGCTTTCTACCTAATAACCAATTCTTTATCCATATTAATGTTTTTCCCTGAATCCCCAGCCTTTCCAATTTAAACTGCAATGCCTCATGAGGTACTTTATCAAAAGCCTTTTGAAAATCTATGTACATGATATCCACACTGCTCTTATTATCCAGCTCCTCAGTAATTTTTTCGTAGAACTTCAAAAGGTTTGTAGAGCAGGATCTGCCCTTCCTAAACCCATACTGATTCTCTGATAACAGTCCCCCTTCCTCCAAGTATAATATTATATGCTTTTTTAACAGAGATTCAAATATTTTGCAAATTACTGATGTTAGACTTTTTGGTCTATAGTTGCTCGGATCACTTTGTTCCCTTTTTGAAAATTGGAGTTATGTTGGCCAACTTCCAATCCATTGGTACCCAACCCGTGCTATATGTTGAATTAAATATTGTGTGAATTACTTCCCCCAATTCTTCCGCGCATTCCACTAGTACTCTCGGATAAATATCGTCTGGCCCTGGTGCTTTAGAGTCACGTAACATTTAAGTAGAGTTACAAAATCTAAACTCAAAAAAATGTATAAAAATATAAAGTTTTTTTTTTTTTTTTTGCGTCTCTGATAGAAAAGCAGTTGACTTTAGGTCAGTTGATTTTTGAAAATTTGTGAAAGATCATTAAAATGTGTGAAAGATTATTCTATATGCACCAAATAATAAATGTAAAACCAGAATCTACACCCAAGATGCTAGTTGTGAAAGTGCTTTGTTTACGTTCCAACCTATCACATTATTTAAAAAATATAGGCACATACCAAACCATGTTACTTAGACTGCCTTCTAGTGGGAACCAGACTATATGAGTGGCTCTTTTTCCTAGACATTTTAAGATTTTAAACTTTTAGCACAAGACAACCAATGATACAAATATTTCTTTTATTTTTGTATCCAAAGTAATTTAAAAAATACATAATTGTCGAGTAGAGAATGAATGGAACAACGAAACATGTTAAAGAAGTGTGTCAGTTTTGCTGTTCTGTTTGACTGAACAGGATTGTTGGCTGTTTTCTAACACAAGGACGTATTTGGTCAAGATGCACCAAAAAACTTGTCATCAAGTAAAACATGTTGTGAAAGGGGGACAAAAGAGGAATTTGGGAACAGAGTGGTGGAATGAAAGCAGAAAAGATTGCTTGGGTATCATGAGAGTGCGACCCCAGTGTTTATTAAAAACAGTAAACCCCATGTGAAAAGAAAAGATCACTAGAGTAACAGGGCCATAAAGTCCTACATTTTAAAATTTAATCTTAAGTAAGCTGAGAGAAAAACAATCGCAGTACAAAGTCCAAAATCTGTAATCCTCCTGACCTCGGCCATTCCGGATTATTTGTATTTTTTGTCTAAAAAAACCTTAATCTTACCCCCACCCTGCACACGAATTTGTGTTTGCAATAGTAAAAACACAGATATATAAACAGGAATCATTTAAAAAAAATGATAAAAATTTCACTTGCAAATCTTCAAATTTTTCTGTGTGGTATTTACTCTGAACATGTCTTATTTTGCGTTTCATCAATTAGGTCCAGGTTTAAATCTTTATTCTTTAAAAATTGTCGGAAAGATTTAAAAAAGTGAGAAAAACAAAAACACTGGTTAGCAAAATGTTCGGATTTGGAACTTTGTACTGTAATTTAATTTAAAAATTTGTTTCAGCAAATTGATTAAAATGGAGACATCTTTACATTTTAAAGCTGGCTATATTAAAATAAATCCCAGCATATTTTGGTTATGTTTGTGGCTGGTCATTTTTCGCAACACAAGGGCAAATCAGACCAGAATCTATGGTTCAAAGTGGATACCAAACTGCTATGAACATCTATGTCATGTCTAGGATTCATGTCATAGCCTGTTGAACTAACATAATATAGCAAGCCTGGTAGCACGTGGTTCGCAAACTAGTTCTTCGTACAGCATTTCTGGTTGAATACTTCCCTAAGCATGGTAGTAATGCACAATTAAGTCATAAGCCATGGTCTAGATTAAATATAATTATGCAACTGAATTTCATCAAATCAGGGAACATAGTTTTCTGAAAACTTGCTTTTTAAGTTAGTTTATTCTACTTCAAACAGTTTTGCTAGTTTCAGAATACAGTGGCAAGTTCAAATTCATAACACCAAAAACTTACTTGTATTGCTCAGCGTAGTTCAATCTGAGAAAACTTAACCTCATTTTAATAATTTTCAATAAACTGGGATGTTGCACAGACGGAAAAAGACGTCGCGTTAGACAGCGATGTGTGTGTTTCAGGATATTTAAAATATATCTTGCAGAATTAATCTAAAGAAAATGTTTCTTCGTAACTTTCCTTAGTTTTTGTTTTGTATATCAGTACAGTACGCAACAAGGACGTGCAGAGTTGTGCAGTGCAGACCACATCACATAGAGTAAATAAACAGAGCATGTATGCAGACGACGCAAACTATTTTCATCGGATTCTTATAAGTTTTTAGTTATTTGAAAAACAAAATTTCTCTATTATATTTTTTTCAATGGAATTGGAAATCACATTGGAAAAATTGTTCTAGTTAAAATCTTGTTTGAAACAGAAAGAAAATTTTAGACCAACATCAGCTTCCTTACCATTACCATCAAGAATTTGGCAACATTGTAATGACGTTCTTCGCGATGAGAATCATGTGAGTTTGTTTGGATGTACGGATGGATAGAAAATGTGTTGTGGTGTGTTGCAATTCTAGAAAAAGTTTCACATTCGTTTTTCGATTGAAAAATCTTTATTTTCAACCCGAATAGCGTAGTCTTTTAATTTGAGGTTGTTGCATTAATGTTTTATTTACTTTTTTGAGTTCTGTCTTAGGCCTAATTTACCTCGTAGAAGTGTGATGATGTGACTCAAGTTTGTTTTTTTTGTGTTGAAAACGAGCACGACATATTCGTCTACAAAGTGTGAACTGTTATTGAAATGTGACGCAGTGCTATCGTCATTACACACTCCAGATATTTACAGAATGGCTGACAACTTTTTTGGTTTCGATACAAAATTTCCAACAGGAAATGTGAGTACTTCATAAAATTTTATTCTATCCCCATTTATGCTTATTGCTTAAGAGGATAAATTCACTCAATTAAGTTTGCTTTGAGTTGTGCAATGCAACAATTCTTTACTTAGTGTAAAATGTGCTGTATAGTCAGTGGTTATTTTTATGAATACTACGGGTATTCCACGTATTAAACGGGATAAATATTTTGTGTAACCCAACTCAAAAAAAAATTTAGAATTTTGGTTTGAATTTAAAGTTAGTAATTCTGATGCGTCCATTATTACTGCAACATAAAAAGTTAACATTTCTATGCTGTTATTATTTCACCTGACCTTTTATTCATTTACTACAGGGTGTTGAAAATTTCTCCACGAGTTGGTGAACAGTTAATTGTTTAACAGTTTTTCTTTTTCTGGTTTGTAGCAAATTATCTGGTTGGTACAGAAATTGTGTTACAATTTACTCCTTTTAAAATGTCTCAGTACAGATAGCGTATCCTTGATTTCTGACCCTCCTTAGGATGCCGCTCATCAATTGTAAATTGCAAGCTACTTTAGATTTTTCAACTGGAGTTTTGTTCTATAGTGCTTGCAGTCAATCAGAAAGAAGCGCTTTACTAAGATCGTGTTTGTGATATCTTTTTCAAGCCAAATGCTATAATGTAATGGTTATATAAAACCAAAATATGAAAAAAATCATGATTTCTTTTAAAAAAAACAATAATAAACAGATTTATTTGATTTAAGTCAAATTTAAATTAAATTTTTGATTTTAATACTTTGCTTGTTTAGTTTTGTTGGAGATGGGACACACAAATTAGTGTAGTTTCTAGATAGTTTTGATTTATTTAAATAGCTGGGTATAGTTTTCAAAAGATAAAAGTGCGATATGAATTAGCCAAGTAAATCACATGAGTAAACAGAACAGTGCTCAAAATGTCTAACATGGGCAATGTTTTTCTTTCTGGTTCTCAAGCAGATTGGGTTACTTTGAGTTTAACTCGTAACCACGAGATGAATTTTTTGGAATAAAAATGAACCAATGTAGTACACAAAACAAAACGATATTAATAATATTGCCAATGTGGTAAAGATTTATGTACAAAATTGTAATGCTTTTGTGATAATGCAGAAAATCTTTCTGTTGTGAGTTAGATGTCTTTATATTTTATGAACTGACTACAATACTCGATAAATATCTGAAAGAATGCAAGAGTTACCACAAGTTTAATAATTTGAGTGAATATAATTCGATCATCTGAACCCATCACATGGCAAGTGGTGTAAAATTGGCTATGTGTGATTTATAGTCACAGTATGTCCAAACCAACACTGATGAGTTGGCCTGTGAGTGATACCTTTTGGTCAATAGCTGGCCCTAAGATGTAAATATTTGTCTGATAATTATGATTCCAATCAGCAAATACTGGTTATTAAGTGTCTTCAAAGGAAGGATTTTTTGTATAATTTTGGGATGAACTTATTAAGAGAGAAGTTCTGAATTTATTTCAATGAAATAACATGAATCTCATTCAGTTATTTTTGTTTTCAATTTTATTAAATGCAACAGAAAAAAGTGATATTTTGATTTAACTATGTTTTTAAAAATAAAAATAACTTGATTTAAATCGGCATTCCCTGAATGAAACGAAATGCTTTATCTCTCCCTTGTTTTATAAATACTTCTTTTATGAATGTATTATAAAAGGAAGTGTTTGTTTGCTTGTGTGATTGTCCTCTGATGCATCTATGGCACTTACAATAATAGGATTTTTCGCACAGGTAGTGCGAATTTTTGCGTTTTTTTTTCTATCGTGCCTAAACTTTAAAATTCAATCTAGAACATTTTAAAATCAATTTCATGGCGTTTAATTAATTGTTTCCTTATAATGGCTAAACCTTAAAGTTATGACAGTTTCTAAATTTATTTTTCCGTATCAGCTGAAGAACAAAAATAAAAAGTTTCAACTGGAGTTATGTAGTTATTTTTTCTATTTCCTATATCGTTAAAGATAGAGTAAAAATATGAACGGATGAAAAATTTTGTATTAGATTGATACCTAAAAATATGATTTTCTTTAAATAATTTTTAAAGTGAAACTTTTATTTATTTTCTGCAATGAATGACCTTCGTTTGATCCGACATTAATTCATTTTGATTTCCTGAGAAATAAATTTGAGTGAAGCAAAAGAAATAATTAACCCCTTGGGTACATTTGACGACTGAGACTCGTCATGTACACTTGTTTTGCCTAAGTTATGGATGAAGAGTCTAATTTGTCGTACAAAATAAGACAAAATTAAACAATCACATTCTTGTTGATGGCAAGATTGATTGGTGTAACGAGACTCTCCTTGATTCAAATTATTCAGTCGTTCTCTACAAAAATGCACATTTAATCTGACTCCATACATAGAAATATTTACATGGCTGTGTTATCAAAAATTTTTTTTTTTTGGAATGAACGTAGAGATCAGAAGAATCTCTCATACTGTTGCCATTCTTATCAAACGAGATTATGCGAAAATATAACAGTTATTAGTGTACAGACAATAATATGAAAATATAAGAGTAACTAATGTGCAAACAATAATTCAAACTACTTTTCAAATAAATCTGTACCCAAGGGGTTAAAGTTATGACTGGCAATCTTCAGTTCTTTTTTCTATCTCAACGATCATTAAAGAATAAAAATTTCAACATCTTTAAAACCTGCTGTAAATTTTGCACCAGATAGATACCTTATACGTTTGGTTTTCTATTAATAAGTAATTTTTTAATTAAATTTAAATTTTCGCAAGAGATTGTGATATCACACCAATTGGAATTTGGCAGCATTTCACTAAAACGAGGTCAGCACCATGATGGGTGTTATCCAATAGGATATGAATCGCAAACCAAATGGGAATTCGTAGCAATCACCGGCTTTAGCAAGCAGTTGTCACACCTGATCCCACGAAAAGAACTATCATGGGTAGCGCCGTGCTGACCCCACAATGGCTAGTGTCTTTATAAGGTAAAAATCCAAGTTAACAATACAGCTTAACATGGTTTCAGTATTTGGGTTGCCAAATGGTGGTGTGTTATCATTACTCTAATATTGCCTGCTTACAAGAGGATAGTTGCAAAAAATTTTAAGTGAGTGTTTCAGCTTTTCTAGACCAGTAAAGTGTATATATTTGCATGATGGTTAGATTTTTTGAGAAACACTGTTAAAGGTGCAAAGTAACGGTCGCCTCATGTTTGAAAGTGGACTCTGAAAAAATTTGCTACAGTCGCCACACTTTCTTAGGAACATTAGTTAACATGGTGGAACCTCAGATTGTATGTTTTCTTCTTCTGTGGACCATAAAAAACATTTTTTTAAATAGAAGGTAAAAAGCACAGGAACATAAACATGGGAAAATAGCATTTGGAATTTAGGGAGGAAAACGCAGACGCTTGGAACAGGAAAACGCAAAGTAATCTAGGAAAAGAAGGCTGAAGATTAGTACTTTCGGGTGCACGTGACCGGGGATATTTCTGTAGTGCTGGTATTTCGTGTGGTGGGAAGATCTATTTTTGATTTATATGAATATATAGTATATATGTAACGCGTGTATTCTACCAAACATGTAGACGCTTTTATTGGCAACTCAATGAAACAAGTTCACTGGCCACTTGCAAAATTTCTTAATTTTCACCTTTACTCTTAATGAGTAGATTAGGGAATAGAATCCCCCCTATTTTCTTGTGACTCTGATTTAGTGTTTTTCTTGTAAACCAATGATATTTTAACAGCTTGGTGAACCTAGGTGGATCCACTCCACACTATTCTAAAATTTAACCCTTGTTTAGAATTAAAAAAAAAAGTTTCATTAACTGATTATTATTTGTCTGGTTTAGTTTACTCTAATTCATTTGGTATTTTTTTTTTGCCATCAGGTGCTTGGTAGAAAAAGATTGGATGAGGAGTTATTGACAGCTGATGTAGAAGATGAGTATGATGCTTTAAATGATGAAACCTTCGGCTGTGCTGCCAATGGTAAAATGTCTTAGAATTAAAAATAAGCTAATAATCTGTTTTTGAGATTCTAACATTTTTCAATAGTCAATTATTATTGTGTAATTCCTTTGTATACACTGAAAAATGTCAGTTTTATTGTTTTGTTCAAGTGAAAAATCAAATGTTTTGAAATAAAAAAATTGACACCTTTGAAAGGAATTATGTCATTTACAGATGATTTGCCTTACATGCCTACAGAATTATTTCAAAACTTGGTACCCACAAGTAGGGCTCACCATGGCTCAGTGTGTATTTCCACTCTGCTAGCTCGTTGAGTTGTTGGCAACACAGAAGTTCGATTCCTCCCTGGGTGTATTTCTCTTCAACTGCACTAAAGCTTTAATTGTGTCATTTCATTTGTGCATTACGAAATGTTTTCCTGTCTTGCGTTTGATGCAGCTCGTCCAAATACGACCCATGTGCCATGAAACTCAATGTAACCTATCTGCCCTTGTAGTGTTTGTACATTTCAAAATGTTTTAGAATTGATGGACTGATCAGAGTAGTACGGTACAAAATCCGGAATCCTTAGGACCTTGACCATTCTGGATTTTGGCTTTTTTTGGTTTAAAAAAAACTCCTATTTATCCCCCTCCCCCGTGCGTGAATTTTGCAGTTGCAATAATAAAATAGCAGATATATAAATAGGAATAATTTTCTAAAAGGAAAACACATTTTTACTTGCAAACCTTCTATTTTTTATGTGTGGTATTTACTCTGAGCATGTCCGTTATTCTGCGTTGCTTCATCAATTAGGTCCAGGTTTAGCTCCTTGTTCTTCAATAATTGTCGGAAAGATGTAAAAAAGTGAGGAAAAACAAAAGCAAAAAGCTAGGTGTACGTTACTGAAATGTTCCATGAAATACTCATCTCTTGCCGCAACTTGTGTAAAGTGATCAAAGCGACTTAAAAAGCTGCTTGCCAATAATCCAGAATTTAAGGACATTTCTTGACAATCATCTGAAATATTAACAATACATTTTTACTTGTTTTTATGTGTGACATTTTTATTATACTTAAGCATAATAACATTACAACAGCCTTATAAAATTTTGCATTTGGATACATTTTATATTTATAGAATTCAAACATTCATCTTGTTCCTTGAAAGTCCAAACAAGATGAGTTTGCGCAAACATGCTATAAATAAAATAATTTTGACTACTGGTGACTGTTATTATGATATTACATTTCTTATCTCAGTACTAGGAATTTGTAGTCCTTTCTTGAATCAACTCGTTTTGAGTGAAACACGAATAACGAATTCTAACAATATTATCTTTTAAAATACATTTAACCCTTGTGTAATTATGGTCTGTCAGTTTGGCATACGAGTCACATGTTTCATAAATTTGACAAGAGGAAAATCTTAAACAATGCTCTTCTACTATTGGTCATTTACGCAGATTCAGAGTTTGAGTCTTTAGTTCGGCACCAGAAGCTATTCCTGTGATTACGAAGTGGTTAAACAAATTATTATCTATTCCAATCAACTGATTTTGCCTATGGCAGCTTTTCTCAAGCTTTTACCACCTTTATTGAACATTGTAACATTTTCTCCTATCTCAATATCCTGACACATTGTGTTATTAAAAACAGGGCTCCCACAGGTCAGGTAAAACCTGGATTTGTCAGAAAATTTAATTTTGTCTAAAAGTTGGGGAATTATGAATTTTCTTCTAAAACCTGGAAAATTACCTCAATGACCTGGAAAATTATTGATCACGGCTTCACAGACGCTTTAAAGAAAAGTAGCCAATAAGATTAGTACAAGGTTTCATATCACTTTATTTTCTGAACTGAATATTTCAACCGTTTATAAAAGAAAGAGGTAAAGAATTTTGTTTTGTCCACTAGCTTAAATTAAAGAATTTCATGGTTATGATACATTAAATCACAAACTGATTTAAGTAAAATATGTTGGATTATTTGAATAAGTTATTTTAACGCAAAATTACTTGTTTAATTTTTACAGTATATAATTATTAAATTGGGTTTTATTATTGGCTATTGAATGCTGAATTATTTCTTGGTTTTTTACCTTAAAACTGTAGTGAATTGCTTAAGTATGACCTGGAATTTTGTAAAATTTGTCTGGATAAGTCAGAATTTTATTTCTGAAATAGAGTGTTAACACTGTAAAATTAAACTTGTAAAAGTGGGAGATACAGTGTAGATTTTATTGAAGTAATTGAATAAGACTCTTTTCTTGTGGTAAATCATCCATGTTCGATATTACTTTTTGTTTAGAAGATTGGGAAGAAGCTCATGAAAAGTTGTCCGAGTTAATAGTAAGGAAAGATGGTGGAAAGAATTCAGTTTTCGATGATTCTCTTTTGGAAACAGATGAAAGTCAAAATGTAAGTAATATTAATCAAAGTTCTGGTATTTCTGAATGTTTAGACAGCAATAAAATTAATGTATCCAGCAGTAAAATTTATACTAATGTGTTTTCTTTTTTCTTCAGGAAATTGTTTCAAAAAGTATATCTCAGCTAGGTTTAGAAGATGATTTGGATGATCCTGCTATCATGACAATAGCTCGGAGCTGTCATCCAAGTGTGAGTACTTATGAACTACACAGATTACTTATTAAATAATTTTGTATAAGAAATTAATATAAATTTCAATCAGCATTCTTTGTGATGTAAACCTATTTTGAATTATATAACTATACTGCTTCAAAAAATTAAATTGAACATAGGTTCTTAAGCTATGGTCACGTTGCACCGTTAGGTAACTACCGTTTTGAAATACATATGCTGTCATGCTTTTATTCAGATGTGAAAATTTTTATCTATGAATTTTTGGTAGTTTTAGTACAATAGTTAATAATTCCACAAAAAGTTACTGAAAAATGAGGGTTCACTTTTTCTACAGGCCTTTGAAGTAAACTGTTTTTGAAGTGATTTTTTCACTTTGCATTAGAAAATACATTAAAATGTAATTTTTTTTTTTTCCACTCCTAAAAATAAATGGCTTTTATTTGGTACCAAAGTTACTAAATTAGATTCATTACTTTGGAGTTTAGGGACATTGAAATAAAATGGCAAATCCAAGGGTGGTCCCCAATTATAAAACTGACAGATTTTTAAATTCCAATATCTCAGTTAATGTTACACAATTTTTCAAAATTGATATTAATAGTTTATATATAACTATAATATAACTGTGTACTATATATACTATAATATAACTGTGTATGAAAGGGAAACATTTTTTGGGAAAACCATGACTGGTGTAGCACCACCTGCCAGGTGTTTATATAGATTGACCCACAGGTTATAACTGAACTGCCAAATCTTAGTAGAAAAGTTTATATGACATGTAAGTGGAACGTTTTCGAATAAATCCTGTTGTATAGAATTCTTAAATATTAAGTGTTTGGACTTGAATAGGTAATTTTAGCAATTTTAAATTCAAATGGAATGGTCACCAAAAGACATTGAAACAGCATTTTAACTATCATTGAGTGAGAAATTATCCATGAAATTTTTTAAATTTGGATATAAGGGTGAAATGGGGCCATTAACATTTATCAATTTAATCCAATTTCTGCTAAGGCCCTTTGTGTGTTTTGTTTTTTTACCTGCAAACTTTTGTTCCAATTAAGCCCAAAAGTTATGGAACTCAATTGTTTTCTGATCACAACCCTAAAGTTACTTACAATTATTTATTAAATGATTTATCATTATAATGTCTCTTTGGATTTTAATTTTCCTTTATGATCTTAGAACCACATGAGGTCTTCATATAGATCATCTAGTTCTCCACCTCCTCCAGCTATTTTAGAAACAGAAGATTGTGTGAGTAATTTTGTAACAAAATATAACCCTTTATCACTTTTTGTTTCGGTTTTAATTAGTTTCATTTTGTTATTTTTAGGGTTCACCAAAGACTCATTCTATATGGAGTACAACTCCAAAAGATAGCGGTATTTCTTCATTTCTCCAGTCTCTCAATCATAGCTCTACCAGTCACTCATGTCATGTAAGTGATTTTACAAAGCATGTTATAATTGTGTTTTGAGGTTTAAAAGTGAAATAGGAATTCTTTTAAAGATGATTAAGGGTTAAATAAAACAGGATTTGCATGCTCCTTAAAAAGTCCTTATATCAGGGATGCGATTCTTCCAACTTTTGTAAGTATTTCCGACTTTTCTTAAATTTGTAAAAAAATGACCGATTTGTATTGTTAAAAAAAAATTTGACTTTTGCCCTTTTTTGTTTGCTGTAAACTTACTATGCGCCTATTTTGCCAAGCTGGTAAGTCCTGCAAATTTCTCTGAAAATAATTCTTTATGAGAAGCTTATTAGTTTAATGGCAAACCTGGAGGACTTGGATTTTGAACTAGTTACAGGGTTCCCACGGTCCTTGAAAAGTTCTTAAAAGTCCTTGAATTTTTTTTTCTTAACTAGCAGCCCTTGAAAGTCCTTGAAAATTACGGAACTTGGTGAAAAGTCCTTGAAAGTACTTGATTTTTTTTAACTAGTACATAATTATATAATTTCGTCTTGCATTCGAACTTGTCCAGACTAGTTTCCTCCACAGCTGGTGCGCCATTTGAGCGTCATTCTAAATGAAACTGGTGTTTCGCTTTTTGACACTACGTGATATACAAGTAATGCTACGTCTAAATCGTCCATTTTCCACAGTATTCTGTCCAAGTTGACACCTCTGGTCTCCGTTAAGACGACCGCCTTGTTATGCCCACCACATCATGACGTATCACGGCTGCTAAACACCAGCACAGCTTTCTTAGGAAACCGTAAGTTTAGCAGTCAAGACATAATTGCAAACCTGGCATGCATCTAAAGAAATAAAGCCAAATTCATGTTGCAAAAATATAAAAGTTACAATTGAAAAAAAAAAATTAAGAAAATCACATTTAAAGTATTTATTTGTAAAATTTTCTGCAGATTTCAAATCCGTTGAAATTTTTCCTGTCTTTAACGGTTGCAAAGATAGAAACTCTTAGACTAGGAATAAAAAAGCTCTTACACCAGTCAAAACTTTTGATTTGTTTTGTTTCTCAAATAATATAAACCATGACAGCCATCCGTTGTAGGCAGTGGACGACAGCAAAATGGAAATTATGTCATGTAGATCGAATTGTGTGTGCAAGCTCCCATACTCTTCTTCGTGCTCCCAATAGAATTTATCGTGCAATATTTTATCACACTACCGAAATCAAAATGTGTGCAAGTAGTCTGATAGTTTACATTGAGACAAGAAGCCCAAATAGCAAAAAAAAGAAGAAAATAACCTAATTATAATCAAAATTGATAACAACCTTTCTTTTTTTATTACAAATTATGTATTTTTTTATATTTCTTACATTTTTCTTTTTAACTGACCACTTTTTTGTATTCCTTGTTTCAGGTTGTTATAAAAAATTTTAGGTCCTTGAAAAATATTTTTTTAATTTTGAAAAGTCCTTAAAAGTTTTTGAAATTTTTTTGGATAAAGGTGTGGGAACCGTGAGTTAGCATACGTTGTTGCTGTGAATGTCGTAGTTAAAAAGAACTACGGTTTCATAAGAAAGCGGAGTTGTTATCTAGTTGCAATGATACGTCATGATGAGGCGTAAAAGGTATAAATGAAATATTTTAAGTTGATGAGCTTTTAATGTGCAATTTTTCTTTCTTTTAGAAAATAAGATGCTAGGTTATTTAACCGAGAAGGTTATTCCGTCTTTTATGGCAACCTCAACAAGCAGAAATTTTTATTTTAAGTATTCTAAAAAATATTCATTTTAATTATTCTAAAAAATTCTTTCAGAATCCATAGAAACTTCTTTCTTTGGCGAATTTAAAAGTGCGCCAAGGCGATGGCCACCGCTTTATACATAGACTGTGCAGCTAATTTTTGAACAGAAATTTTTGAAATGATGCTGCTTTTAAGGGCAATATTTATGGTTGTTTTAATAAGTTAAATTATTTCTTGGATAATACGAGTTAATAATTTTAAGTTTTATTTGATTTAAAGTTGATTTAATTAGAAAATAAGAATATTTACGGGAAAATGTAAGAAATTTTGAATAAAGGTATTTTATGTTCGAAAATAAGTTGTTATTAAACTGAATTAAGTTATATTTTATTTAAAACTGGCATATCTTCAATCTATGTTTATAGTGGTGGCAACAGCCTTGGCGCTTTGTTTTAGTGCACTTCTCAAGTCAAAGTTGATTATTACAAATTCTTGAATTTTTTTAGTGAAAGCGGTAGTTTACTTATTAAGTAAGCTCTCATTGAAAGGACATTGACATCAGGGATACTTCTCTCCAAGGACTTTCTTCGCTATATTGGACGGCAAGACAGCGTATGGCCGAAAGGCCTTGAGCTGGGCGTAGGATTAAAAAAAAAAACTTATTAAGTGAACAAAATATTATCACTTAATTTATTTTGAATTTAATTCAACATTAAGTCTTGATGAAAGAGTAGCGTTGTGAATGTATTGAAAATCGCAATCTGTTATAATCAAAGTGGATTATTTCATACTTGAATATTTGAAGTTAAAATATAATTTACATATTCATTTATAGCCGAAATAATTGCGGATTTCTTTTATTTCTGTCTGTCTGCAATCCTTCATTTGTATTTACTTGTAGAACACAGTAAAATCTCTGTATAACTTACGTTCTAAAAATATTTAATTGATATTTTATTTTGGAAATACTTTATATTGAAAACAAATATGCTTGGATTTCTATTGTGAGTTTCAGCTGGGATTTGAGAGAAATATGTACTTTAAACTGAGAAACGTTGTACTGAGATTTCACTGTATGAGAACTGTTTATAGTAGCATCCTAGACAAAACAGCTCCAGCGAGTGTGGGGAAATGAACTTGTGTTGAGTTGAAATATCAAAGTATAATTTTATTGTTTTGAGTTATTAAAAATATAGTATAAAGTGGAACCACATTCTTAGAAGTGTTGAAACATTTTTATTTTTCACACTTGAAAATGTGTGTATTTAACTTCTATGACTCCTTAAAAATTTAGAAAGAACTTGTTACATACTCCTTAATTTTTATATTCTATGACTCCTTAAAAATTACAAAAGAACTCCTTAAATACTCCTTATTTTTTATAGTCAAAATTCTGTATGAACCCTGTAATAGGTGAGTATATATTACAGTTATAAAGACTGACAATATTTCCTTGAAAAAAGAAAAGGATATTGAGATGGCAAAAATGAGACTGGGTTGTGTACTATTCTGTATTCATGAAAAAGTAAGACAATAATTTTCCTTATCATTAAAACTGCAATTTTTCCCCTTTGACGTAAGTGACTAAACATAAAATAAAAATAAAAAGTTTATAAAACTTTATCTGTAATTGTCTTGAAAGCCAATTACAAGTTACCCATGGTCAAATGTATTTTTATTTTTATAATAGATATATAACTAGTTGCTTAAATTTTTATGTTAGTCTTCCGTAAAGCGGAACATGATAGCTAAACGTACTCTCGTAAACTCCACAACATTTCAAATCGTGCGTGGAAAAGATTGCATCAATCGAAGTTCTGCCTCTCGTTGTCCAATATTTAGGATTTGTCTTTAGATCCAACCAATAGACTTCTCAACACTTCGCAGAATTCTTTCCCATCTTCAGTGTTCATGTTGATATTAAAGTCTCCAGCCAAGACTGATTTATACTCGTCACAATCTGTGCCCAATGCTTCTGAGATCGCTTCTAAAATGTCATCTGTACTCGAACCTGGCTTGGCATATAGTACGGCCAAACGAACATTGTTTTTTAAATAGACGACAACAATGTGAACTCCCGTGTCATAATTTGGGAACTGTAGAGCTTCCTGTGTTTCAATATTATTCTTGGCGTAAATGGCAACACCTCTGTGCTTTCTTGTGCGACTTTGGCTCGAATGAATCTTGATGCACAATTTAAAGTCTTGAAACTTGAAGCGATCGGTTGGAATCGTCCACGTTTCGGCCAACAATAGAAAATCGCTGTGCATGAAACTATGATCACAGGCAATGTCTTCATGATGTGCTTGGAGGGATTGGACGTTGTGATACATGAACTGATAGCTGTAACTCTCATCTCGTTCGTGAAGCCATGCAAACATTGGAGCAGACGCCGTAGATTCGAGACGTTTTAACTCTACTGTCAGAGGGTCGTCATCTTTAACAGGTGCCGGTGGATTATAATCGTTCAAGACATACAAACCAGATGCCTTTGTTACGCGAGAAAAGCCAACATATTGCAATGATCGTCCCATGCGAGAAGACATTCCAACTCCGACACAATCGAAGGTGCAACCTTGTGATTTGTGGATTGTCCTCTCAATGGCGTCCAGGGGAAAAAGTGTCTGTTCTATTAATTTTCTCGTAACTGAATACCGGAATGTGACTGGCTCGTGACAGTCTTGCCTTGCATTCCTACTACAATGCAACTGACTCCTACCAGTCTCGTTGCTCTTATAATGAGTTCTTTCCAGACTAGTAGACAACTACTGTTGTTTAGTATTCCTACATCTTTATTTTTTTTTTACACCGGACGACTTGAAAACCCTCTCCGAGAACAAAACCCATTTGACCATGGGTAAAAAAGATTGAAAACTTATATAATTTCTCTAAATAAATCTGCAGATATCAATAACATAGTATTAAATAATGCAATTTCATGGTTATACAAATCACTGGTATCCATAGAAATTGATATACTATTATATGTAATGAATAATAATTTGTGATAGACCATTATTAAGGTATAATTGTAATTTTTATTTAAAATGAGAAGATTTGGGGCATAAAATGACAGGATGTCTGGGAAATATGAAAAAAAAAACTATCCTTTTCAAAACTACATCTCTAGTGATCTGTTCTTCCTTTGATTTTACCCTCACCACTTCATATGCTTTTTTCCCCACTCTTGTTATATTTAGTTTGTTTGCTGCAGCGTGGCCAAGTATGGCCTTTGTGACATAAAACCCTATCAAAACAGTACATAATATCGGGCAACTGAGTAACTAAACTAACTCCAAGCATTTTGTTTTTCAGATGTGCATAAATAAATATGAGCAAAGATGAACTTTTTTTAAGCAATTTGTTTCTATTTATCTTGTCTACTTTTTTGACTGTATGATGAACACTAGAATGATTTTTATAATCTATAATTAAGTAATTTTGATGTCAATCTTATTTTAGGATCAATCAGCAGTTTTGAATTCCTCATCTGACAGTGTTTTTGCAACTCCACCAAAAGCATGGCATGCAGAAGATCTTGAAAAGGACTTACTATCATCTTCCAATAAAGATCATGTGCATATTTCTAACAGTTGCTGGCCTCAAGCTTCCCAACTTAACAGAAGCAATCACCAAAATGTCCCAAATAAATCTTCTAGTGGATTTCCCAATAACCTAGGGCAAAATCAAAACAAAATTGCTATGGATAGGATGTTGACCAGAGAAGAAGTAGAAAGGCAAATGCATTCTGATCCTCGATTGCGCTATCCTCCTGTTTTAAACACAGTTCCTAATCCTAAATTGCCTTGGATGGGTCCTATGATGCAGCCTAACATGATGTCTCCTATTGGTGCAAGGGTATGTGGTGTTTAAGCATACAAGTTTTTTAGTCTTGAACTCCATTACTTATCAAGTTATATTTTTCAGATATTATATTTCTTGTTTGGGAAATTTTCCTATTTTTACATTTGGATTTTAAATAAGTTTAAGCACCTATTAAGGTTTTATATTTAACATATCAGGCTTTTGAATTAAGGTATTGCTTAACTTATATAATTCTCATTGCTTTGCACATAATAACCTATTTCAAAATATTTTTTATTGCAATTTATTTACAACTTACTAGTTTAGTTAACCTTACTAGTTATCTCATGTAAATCTTTAATGATAGATGACCAAGATTTTTTATTGTGATAATTTCTTTATCCCTTCATACAAATCTGATCTTCCCTCTTATAGATGGCTTTTATTTATTTTTATTTTTTTTAGCAAGGAAATTAAAAAAAAAGTTGACACTGGTTTTAATGAAACCATTATTTTCCAAACTATTTCCCGAGTTTTGATAGAATTTGGTAAATGAGTAACAAGTGACTAAGTATATTTTACTTGCTCGTAGTTATGTGTTTAAAAGCATTTCTGTAAAATCAAATCACTTGTTCATACAAAGAACTTTCATACATAGAAAGTTCCTAATATACTCAACTTTAATTTTTTTATTACAAGTCTTATAATTCATGTATAACTAAGTTTATTGCAAATGAGTATATTGATAATATAAAATAAGTACAGTGTATAATTATATTTAATCTCAAGCATTTGAATCTAATGACAAATTAATATTTTTATCGAAACTCATTTATTTGGAAGAAGATGCAGTTTAATTTTCTTATAGGCCTTCAATTTGTGGTTTTAATTTCTCTTAAACCATTAAAATTGTTTATTAAGTTTAAATGTTTTGAGTAGATGGGATAATAGCATAAAGTTGAAACTATCAATATTGGAATTTATCTTTAAAAATACATAGTGAAGTGTTGAACTGTTTCTAATTGTGATTTTTAATTTGTATTTCTAGGGAAATTTAAATTCACCCAACCAGTCATCTCCTGTTGTCCCATTAAGACCTCCAATAGGCCCACTGATTGGTAAGTTAACCATGTGAAGCGCATAACTTAAGAATTCAGACATTTCTCAGAAAATGAAACTTTCTGTGAACAGATAAATGAAGTAATCTATTGTTTGTGAATTAGTCTTCTTTCATTGTATGCTTAACACTAACAGGACTGCCACAGGTGGCTAAAAGGCAATTTTTTTTTCTACCTTGATGACTAAGAGTATCTCTTAGAAAAATCATCTTAAAAGCATCCATTTGAAAAATGTATGCTACTATTTCACAAATGCTTTGGCTGTATCAGCCCTTCACTAAGTAATTTGTATTTATTCTTCTTCCATTTACCTTTGATTTCTTGCTTTGTTGTGTGTTCTACCTGAAAGATAAAAAACTTATAATTTTGCCATTCTTGAGCAACTTCAATGTGGGTTGCCAGAGTTGTTTCCAAAAGCACTGATGGTTATACTTTAATTGCTCATGAACTGAAACCTTTTCATTTATTTTTCTGCACAAATTGTTCTGGTATTGGATCTGATATCAAATTAATGCCAATTAGTGCTAATAAAGCTATTCTGCAGTCATGGGGAAATGTAAATAATAAATTTCACAATAAGGCAATGGTTTTAGGTTTATTATTGCCATGCATAGATCTGTATGCATGCAGTATTTTGCTTTAGATTCAGTCTGAAACAATTGAGTTATCTTCAAATGAAAGTGTAACAACAGTTAAACAGAAAGAAAATACTTTGAAGAACATTACATTTTCAGAACCACAAGTTCTGTATCTAGAGCTTGCAGGTTAATTAAGCATTATCTTTGCTAAATTGAAACATTCTATCTTAATAATATTAGGCATTCTGTTAAATGTATGATTTTTCATACACATTTTATAACTGTATCTACTCTACATTTGCAAGCACTCAAATGTTTTGACTTATAGTGCAATATATTAAAAAGGTATAAAAATTGTGAAGGCCTGTGGTGGCCCAGTTGGTAGATTAGAGGCTTAGCGCATGTAGGGTTGCAAGTTCACAACGCGACCTAACTAAACACTGCCGTGTAGGTAGGGGCTGATGCATGATAAAACTGTCATGGTCTCAAATGACCTCATGTTGGCATAGTGGAAGTTGGGAGAGTAGGGTGCCAGCTCAGGTGTTGACCTTGCCATCTGACGACAAATTGCCTGTTGTGTTGCTCCAGTTCTCGAAATTTGAAATTTTGTTAAGTGGAAAAAATCAGTTTATTCAGTTCTGCGGAAATAAAAATCGGTTAATTCTGTTCTGTCAGTCAAGCTAACAAATTCGAAGGTTCCTGGTTCGAATCCGTGTCCGGGCATGCATGTTTGTAAGCGTATGGTGTAGAGGCGGCTGGTGCACCTTAAACAGGGTGGTAACAGAACCTGGGAAATCAGGGAATTCTCAGGAAACTTTTTATTTCTGGAAAAATCAGGGAAATCTCGGGGGAAATTTCCAAATTTTACAAAAAATCTGGGAATTTTTGACAATTTAAATGGGTAACATTGTTTGTCCTATTTAGAGATGCGCGATTACGAGTGCTTTTGAGAATGTAATTAATCGTATTCGCCGAAATTGTAATTAGAATAAAGAACCTTAGCGTCGTAATTTTTTAACACCGCAAAAACCGCTGCTGCCATTTTTTTTGCGGCTGCAGCATCTTGGTCGCCGTGAGGCTAGCGATACAACTTTTGGGATACAATTTGAAATTTGTGTAACAAATGATGTTTTTTGTGTATTAAATTGATTATTTTTGTTTGCATTTACATTTTTGTAGAATTTTTTATGTATATTTGCATTTGTTTACGATGAATAGTGTGACAATGTAGGGTCAGGTGTAAAAAGTTCACAATCATAGTATTTTGCATTTTTTCTCCAGTTTTTCAATTGCAATTTTAGATTTCCATTAAGGTTTCCAACCCTTACAATAACAATTAAAATATCTGTAGAGAAAAAATACAAAATATTTGTGGAGAATTATCCTTTTACACCCTCTGACCCTAAATATTTAAAATAGTGTTGTGTGGATGCTGTATATCGATACGGATCACAACATTTCTTAAGGGAATTGGAAATTCAGGGAAATTTTTGTTAGACTATCAGGGAAATCATGGAAATATCAGGGAACTTTTTTTCAAGGATTTTGTTGCCACCCTGTTAAATCTGTTGTTGGCGTTGGAATCCCTCACGTTGGGTTGGCGTGGAAATTTGGAGAGTGGGGTGCCAGCTCAGGTATTGCTTCTTCATCTGACTGTGGTTCAAAATTACGAGGTGTTGTCCTCGGATCTTTCCCTTAACCCTTCTTTGCATAATGGTGGAAATTTCAATCATAACATTGAATGCCCAAAAATTATATAAAAGAACAAGTTCACTTTAAGTTGATCGTGTCTGGATACCTTTTTAATGTCCATTGCATAAAAAAAAACATAGCTGTCAAAAATAAGCAAGTGTCACTATCAGTAAAATGAGCTTGAAGTTGTCATTCCGCTGTTTGTTGTAGTTGCAATAAACGTATGATTTCGTTTTTAATTTTGTTTTATTATATTTGAGTTTATTCACTATTGCCAAAAAAGTGAAAATGAGTGGAAGAAAGGTAAAAATACCACATGATACCATCATATTGTTTTTTGCTAAATTTATACTATAAATATATACTAAGATTTTTTTAACCATTTTTCCTTTAATTTTGAACATGAATTATATCACCTTGATTTTTTTCACCAATAAAGAAACAATCATTTAAAGAAGGGTTAAGGGACTAATCCCGGATCATCGTCAATAGCCCGTTGTGTTGCTCTAGTACGACGTTAACTAAAATTACCAACAAATTCGAAAGTGTTTTTATTGTTGTACAACTATAATGCAGTGCTGTTTCTTTCCTTTGAGAAAGACAATGTGAATGTAGCAATAAAGTTTCACCTAAAAGTTGGCTCAATATCTTTTATAGGAAATGGATGTACATTGCCAGACCGATATTTTGTCAATTCAAGGATGAGTAAGTCAGTATTTAAGTAATTTAAAATCAGTTTAAGAAATTGTTTTCCTTGTGCACTTTTAATTTGTGGACTAATCTAATAAAAAGTTTTAATTTATTTAATGGAATGCTCTTAGTATGTGTGTGTAATCAAATAATTCCATGCTTGCCAACTGGTGTAGCTCTACTCTAACATGAACCGATTTTGGTTAAATTGTGCAATTATATAGATATAATGGGAGATCATTAGGTTTTTCATGAAATTTACAATTTTGTTTCCAAAAGAGATCTGATGGTTTTACAGAAAGGCCACTGGATTTTACATAGTTTCTTGGGAATATTCTATAGAATGAAAAAAGTAAATTTCTTTAAAAACTCCAAAATGGTTTTATACAATTCAGTAATTTTATATTGCATTCTGTTAAGTTCATTTTGATTACTGAAACTATATGAAAACTGATTTTCAATGTAGTAGAACTGAAAATTTCAAAATTGGATTGTTATCTCTAGAAAAGAAATCGTCAAACATTCATGCAATGAGAAAGGGGTAAATATAACACAAAATCAAGTCATTGTTTCCCGCTTCTTGTTCCTTATAGCTAAAAAAATGTTTTGAAAATGACTAAATCTGCCATTATAAGCACAGAAAAATCTAGTAAATGTTCAAAATAATCTGTATATTTGGCGTTTGTGTGTGTGTGTGTGTGTATATATATATATATATATGCATTTTATGACACCTTGAATTATTTTCTAAATTGATTTGTTGGCAGATATGAATATTGCTATTATACAAGCATAAAAATATTAATTTTCTTTGAACTTGTTTTAGATAACATGTTGCTTAACCAAATGCCAGTTAGAGGTCCGGTCTTGCCAAATCTACCACCTGGCTTTAATCCATCAAATATGAAGTATGTGAGATGAAAATATTTTAATATGTATATTTATATATTTTAGCCTTGAATTCTTAAATGACAAATTGAGATTCATTTGTTAAAATCTGATCTTTCTTTTTGACTTTATATTTTATGTTTTTATAAAATTTAGAGATTTTCTTAAAATTGTGTCACTATTTGTGAATATATGCACATTTATCAGATAGTTTTATCATATTTTGAAGCTAAGCAATATTTAAACCTGTTTATTATCTATTCCAATTAAATTTTTATATTTTCTTTTGTCCTATGTAACATTTAAATAAAGGACTTTTTTTAATTTAATATTATTCTTGGTGAATTTATATATTTTTTACCTTCAAATGGGTTATTTTTTATGCATTATTAAGTGATGAAATCTTGGATTTTTCAAGTCTATTTTAAAAGATTAACTTACCTCTGAATGTTTCAGAATGCTTTGTTTTTAAAACTACGTAAAATGAATAATTCATTACTTAAGTAAAATATTGCTTTGCAACCTTAGTGTCACTGATGTTATTGAGTTCATTTAATATTAACTGCATATGCATACAATTGCAATTATAGTTGTCATTATTTATCATTAATGTTTTAAATGTTGAACAATATCGAAAATAAAAGACTTATTTTTGACTGAAGAACTTGTTTTAATTCTTTCAGTATGAATCCCTCTAAGTTCATGTTTTTACCCCCAAGAAGTATTGCCCATCCTCTTTTGCACAAGTGAGTGTTTAATGATTCAACTTGTTACTAAATGCTTCAACTTTGATGTGCTAAAATATTTTTTAGCTATGAAAATCTAACTACATAATCTGCAGCTCTTTAAAGAATAAAATATTGAGTATTTAAAAATATTTTTCTTTCAGCAATTCTTAATAAATATAGATTTTTAAGTATTGCTATTCAAATTAGCCCAATCTTTATCTGACTCCAATAATGCTTTAGTGGGCTTTTATTTTAGCTGTATATTATGACAGTTTTTCAACGACTTTGATTTAACTTGTACCTTGGTTTATTAAAAAATTCCCTTCGGGATTGATCACTGACTTTCGTCGATAGTCTGTTATGTTGATCCAGTGAGTCGTTTATCACCTAACAACCTACCTTCGAGGAGAATTACAGCTCAATGGTTACCTTACCACTATAAGTTGAGAGCATAATCTATGTCCAAAATGTTTCTAACATCTAAAAAAGCAACTTTCAGTGTATCACAAAAGCAAAATTAAAACCGTTTAAGAAACACACGAATGGTATAATTGGTTTTGAGAAAACAGATATTCCTTCTCATTCACGCTTTCGAGGCACTCAAATCTTTTTAACTTAATTCAGTAAAGGATAACTTCTTGATACGTTACCTAGAAACTCCCAATTCTAAAGAAAGAGGTTGATATTTAGTCTGTTGCTCACAAACTGATGGTTCATCACGTGACTAGTAAGAAAGCGATATGCCTGAATGCGTGCTATAATGAGGAGTTGGTGTGATATAAAGATTAATGCATAGTTCCAAGGCTGATGGCAAGGTCTAGATTTTGGTGTTTCTTCTTTCCTGGAAGAAACATGTTGAAGAACCCAATGGAGAATAAAACTATTTAATTCATTTTAAAATGTTCTAGATTCAATTTTAAAATTCGCAGCAGCCCAAAAATTGCAAAAAATTCGGACTACCTGTGTGCCAAATCTCATTGCTGTAAGTGCCATAGATCGTCAGGATTTTGCGACCGCGAGACAGACAAACAAACACTTCCCTTTATAATAGTAGAGATGCTGGCTAGCTCAAGTTTCTTAAATGAGAATAACCATTTGTATAACATGCAAAAGTCTTGTGGTGATTGCCAGCATCAAGTAAACTGCTTAATCAGTGATGTTTGAATTTGCATTTCTTTTCATATCTAACCTAAAATATACTGATATTTATTTAAAATATAAAGTTTTTAATTTTTTTGCATGGTTCAGTTTTTAGAATCATTGTTTATTAAATTTTCCTACATTTATATTGTGTATAGTAATGAAACTAATTTTATTGTTCTCTTCCTTTGTAGGCAATTTCAATTCCCTATGGTTGTGCATAATAATTACTATGGTAATGATGAAATGAGAAATGCATATCAAAGTTCAGAAGATGAATATGCTGGACTAATGACACAAAAAGAGAAAGAGTGGCTTATAAGGATACAAATGTTAACATTAAAATCTGAAAACCCTTATGTTGAAGATTACTATTTCACAGTAAGATTTGTTTTTACTATTATGAAAAGCTTACCAACAAACCTGCAATTGTTGAAAAATATATATGCTTATATTTTTTCACGCATTCTTGTATAGATTCCCAACAATTCCATTTTAAAATTCTATTAAATACATAAATTACCCAGTCCCAAAATAAATCACTTCAATCAAGAAAGTCACAAATTTGGCACTTTAATTTTGTTCTGGAAGTTGTTACTTTTGCACAAAAGTGAATTAATCAGGTTCTATGTATGTGCACTATTTTGACAAAAATATTATTTTGTGAAAAGGATGGATAAGAAAACGATTTAATCATAAATTAATATAATTATATTTCTTGCAGGGTTAAGTATATTGCATATTAAGACAGTATAGCTATTAATATACCTTCATGCCTACCTATGCTTATGATACATTAAATCATTGATTTAAGTCAAATATGTTAAATTGGTTTTGATTATTTGCCATTGAATGTGGAATTATTTCTTGGCTTTTCACCTAAAAAATGTTGTGAATTGGTTTAAGTATGACATGGTGTTTTGTAAAAATTTGTCTTGAAAACTTGGGAAAATGAGTGAATTTTATTTCTGAAATTGAGTAGGAACCCTGTATGTAAGGTAATATATATTTATGTAAGGCAGGCCTCGAAATATATTTTTTAAAACAGGTGCACCTTGAGCACCTAAGTTTTTTAATTAGGTGTGCCTAGCGGGAAAAAATTAGGTGCTCAATTTTATTTTCATGTGCACCCGGGTATTTCGAGCCCTGATGTAAGGTAATATATATTCGATTCGATTTTATTTTACATATTTCTTCTGATTTAGATTTCTTATTTCAAAAGATACTGAAATTTAAAAAAAAATTGTTTATTGAACAATTTAAAGAATTTAAAACTTTCCAATCAAAATGATTATTTTCCTCTTTTCCCTCATACTCTGTATTTGTAACTATGGCTACCTTACTCTTAGACTCAAGTTGCAAGAAGGTGCAGGAAAAAATATTCTGAAAATGCAGCAAAAGGGTCAGGGGATGCTCCTGAACTGATTCTTCCTGAAACAACAAAACATGAAAGTCGAGCTTTTGTTCCGAGTAAGTTATTGCATACATTTGCATGTAATTTATTCCTGCATTATGAAACATATTTCATACAGGGGATGTCCCCAGATCAAAAAGTGCAACCAATGCGTAATTCTATCAAACAAATAATTTTTAGATTTTTTGGGACTGCCACATTCGAATGTTGGATCCAATTATTATGGATCCAATTTTGATAGTAAAATTAAGAAATGAATTTATGTCATGAAATAGAGTTAAAAGGAAAAAATAAATCCAATAGCAAAGCTCAAGAATAACTTTAATTGTTATAATCTTTCTAAATTTGGCTGCGCTATATTTTCTATACCTTCATAGAGACTGCACTTATTTTCATGTCCAAATTTCAGCTTATAGGGCCATAAGATTAATTAAAATATTTAAATAAATTCTTGATTTTAATCGGATTTAATTTTTTTTATTTAAAACAAAATCATGATTTTTTTCACTCTGCTTTTAAAAAAAAATGTTCTAGTCTATTGTAGGTTTAAAGAAGTTTCTTCATAGGTCATTTTTGTAGCTCTGCATACAATTATTTTAATGCAAATATGAATATCCGTTGATGTTCAGCATTGTCATTGGTTTTACATCGTAACAATCTTATGGATTTTTTTTGTTTGGAGGTTGGTAGGTATTTGAGTTGCTTATCTAAGTTATTTCTTTTTTCAGTCCAATATGAGGGCTCCCTAGGGAAGCTTCAGGCAGTGAGCGTAAACTTTCCTAGAAAAGTTTTGGATATTACTGTGAAGAGGTCACTTGAGGATGAGGAGGGCAAAGTGGTCACCAATCAAAGCCTTCTGAGGTATCGTCGACTTCTTCTAGACATTGAGAGATTGTATTCCTTTTTCTTGGAGATTGAAGACGAAGAAAGAAGAATTCTAGCTAAACCTGAAAGTGAAAGTGGGTCCCACCGAGAAATCATTGCAAAATTAACGAAAGAAATTTTTTGTGGTTTAATCGATGAAGGATCTGAAGATTATTTCCAAAATATAATGACTGTGCGGAAGGGACGTTCGTTACTTATGCGCGTTTTTAAGTTATTTAGTATGGTATGTATTTCCTCCTTTTAAAGTATTTCAGTATTTCTAATTGTTTCCTTTAATCATGTGCGTTATTTATATTGGCTCACTTCATTAGGACCAGCAACTGCAATGTCTTGTCTGTCTTTTTCGAAGTTTACCTGTGATTCTTAAAAGAGACCAAAATGACCTCATCTTAGTTCAGCATGTCAAAGTGATTGCTGATGCCATTCAGATATTTCCATTTCAACATTTGGTGCTACTTGGTGAAACTCTAGAAAATGATGCATCAACAGATCCTGTACGAGGGAAAGAAAAGAGCAATTTTGTAGCTGCTTTTAAAAACAAAGTAAGTGACTTGGTTGTTAGTAAGTGATTTATTTTAAAAAAGGAGTACCAAAATGTTAAGCAATCCCTAGTATGCAGTCCATTTGGATAAAATTCAAATTAGACTTAAACTTTAGGAAACCTAAATTCTTTATTTGACCTTTAAAATAATTGGATTGAAACCTCCGTAATGGCAACCATACAGTTCTGGAATGTGATATTTAAATACAGGTAACTTTCGAAGTTGTGCTGAAATTCCATTTTGAAAAGTGGTCTGTAAATATTAAGTCAAACATAACGTGCTCTCCAGGTTTTATTGTAGTTTTCAGCCATCAATGTGAGAAACCAATGTAACTTTAACCAATGAGATGGTGTTTATAAAAATTGATCCATGTAGTCATTGCTGAGTTTGGTTTCAATGATGGCAATAATACCATATGTAACAACTCCAGTCATTCCAAATCTAAGTATTGAATACCCTTATTCTGCTATTGTGTATTCATATTACAGAAAACCAACTTGCACAATGTCATTTGTTAGGGGGACAGTCCAAACTGACTAAAAAGTAAACATACTCGCACATGTTTGATGATCATGTAGCGTCCCAGTGATTTGAGCAATCATCTAACTCCTGTGGTAACCCTAACAGCTTTGATCGTATTTAGAAATGATAACCGAATACCAAAATAAGACTCGATCATAGTACTTTCAGTCGATCGAAGTGATCGATGACGCTTCAGTCGAATCCGGCCCCTAATTTTATTTCAGCGTGCATAATTTTCTGTGGATTCAGTGATAACTCTGATTTTAGGTAAGATTTTTTGCATGCCACAGAATTACTATTTTGTTGGATAGGAATTATTGCTAGAAATGTTCTCTGACCTTTTAATTGTTAGTGAGTATTTCTATTGTTCCACTATTTTTTTTAATGTTTTGAATATCTGGAATGAAACAAACTTTTCTTTGGCATTGCAATTATTAAAATTTTTTATAAATGTGTTGGATTTTATTTCTTCTCATTTCTTTATTTCTCTTTTTATATTTCTGTAAATTGCAACTATCAGCTTAAAAGTTAAAATAGGAATAATGATTTTTTTTGTCTAGTGTTAGAAAGTAGAAAATAAAAGTTTTATTTTATTTATTTTTTTAGTTTGGGACATCTGTGATATGCACAATGCTCATGCGAGCTGAAACGTTGTATCCTGAATTATCTCTGCAAGAGTCAGACTTACAATCAAGATGGTAAGACTTGTGGTTTTATAATTTATTTTTTCTGCATCTAAATTAATTTCAGCGTTTAGCTGTTTGCAATGTATTTTTAAATTATAGTATAAGGATTATTTAATTATAATATATGGTTAACAGGGACAACTTTGCCACTTTTTCTTTCAACTGATTTTTAAACTGATAATGTACAAAAATGCTTCTAAACTATTAGCCTTGATCTCGCTTGTTTCACAATCTGTGGATACATGACAAGTAAACATTTATATGTTAAGAAAATGAAGTTACCTTGGAAACAGGCAACTTTGGTTAAACCTGAAATTGTTAAAACCAGTAAAAATCACTGAACACCAAAAGGAATTTGATCTATGAAAAAACTTTAAACATTAGTATTAACTCTTTGTTGTAAAGAAAGGCACACAGAAATATATGTATATTAAAAACATTAACATAAAAAGATTTAAAATTCACTAAGTTCAAAGAAAATTTTGACATTTTCGCCAGTAAAGACCACCGATTTTCATTGTAAGGAATGTCAATTATGTACACAATGTCTTGTACATTGAGTAAAGCGTCATCAGGCACTTTTGGGAAAATAAAATTTTTTCTTTTTGTCACTCGAATGAAGATGACACTTTGAACTCCCTATCTCCATAGAATTGAGTGACTTTACCAACAAAGTGCTTCACACTTCTTTGTCAAGAACTTTACCACAACAAACATTCCAAGTTTTTGTTGTTTACCATCGATCTCCTGGGCCATTCATCATGTTTGTCTATGATAGAATCATATCCACCTTCAGCAAAAAGGGACTAATTCCTGTCCAAGCTCTTCAATAGGTTCTTCATCTTGCTCGGGTTCTGATTTAGATGTAAAGAATATGCACAATCAGATGCATCAAGTGGCGTTCCCCAGTCTGGACAAAGAACTTGTTTGAGGATCTCTTCATCCCTGCAGTCTGGTGCCCTGTTTTCTTTGAATGGAGACACTTGACTTTATTTTCAATGGTTCTACGAGAGATGATACCTTTTAGCCGCTTTTCCACTGCTTAGTTCCTTATTGAGCACTGCAGGGTGGTAACAACCATGAAATCGGAATTCTCAGGAAACTTTTTAATTTTGGAAATCTTGGGGAAAATTTCACAAAAAATCGGGGAATTAAAAAATTCTGCCAAAATTGTGTAATTTGAATAAAGAACACTGCTGTTGTAATTTTCAAACACCACAAAAATTGCTGTCGTGGTTTTCGTGTCCTGAGCGTCTCGTCGCCGTGAGGCCAGCGATACAACTTTTATACAATTTGAAATTTGTGTAACTTATGATGTTTTTTTGTACATTAAATTAATATTTTTTCTTGCAATTACATTTTTGTAGAATATTTTGGTAAAGCTTCAAGTCTATGTTTATAGTGGTGTAACGACCTTGGCGCTTTTTTTGTTGCACTTTTAAAGTTGCTAAGGAAGGAATTGTTTCAAATAAACCAATGAAATCAAGCAATAGTTACAATAGTCAAAATGAAAATTTAACCTTTTGACTACGTTATAAATATAACAAGCGCGATTCTTCCTTGGCGCGATTCTTTCATGGCACAACTGCTGTAACAGCCGTTGTCTAAATTATTTCTTGGTGTGATTCTTATAAATAACTTTCAAGGTACAATTGATGTACTGGCTGTTGTCTAAATTCTTTCTTGGCACGATCATGTTACAACTGCTGTACCTGCCATAATCTAAAGGCTAAACTTTCCCTTTGCCGAGATTTCCATGAAAACTGTAATTCAGATGGGGTTCCTTTACCTACCATAACTTGTACTAGAAGTACGCAAAAAAAGCAACAAGACCGTTGCTACCGCTTTAAACGTAGACTGAAGCTGTACCAATTTTTTATGTATGTTTGATTTTGATATATTGTAGGGTCATGTGTAATTTGCAAGTTTTAAGAGTTTTATTAAGGGTTGCAACCCTTACAATAACAATTAAAATATCAGATGAGAAAAAAAAATACCAAATATGTATGGAGAATGATCCTTTTACCCCATATGACCCTAAATATTTAAACATATTGTCGTGTGGGTACTGTATATCGATAACAAATAAGGATCATGACATTTCTTAAGGGATTTGTGAAATCGGAAATTTTTTTGACACTTTCGAGGGAACTTTTTTCACAGATTTTGTTGCTACCCTGCACTGCAAAGACAAGTTTTAACATATTATCATCGTAATTTTGATACCTGCGTCCTCCCAACTCCATTTTCAACAAGCATTCTATTGCAACATTGCAAAGTTGTATTATTAAACCTAAATGCAGCATAAAATGTATGTATGAAAGGGGATTATATGCTGCATCAGGCTAAATAATTAGTTTTTACTTGTATTTCAATGAACGGGCAGGCCAAGACACTAGTAGACTACCAAAAACTCCTGTCTACAAGTCAAACTCTATTGATTGGTTCAGGAACTTGGCAGGGTGCCAAACACCCTCTTTTTCAAAACTGGCCAAATTCTGGCTGACATTATTTAATTACATTCTATTGATGAAACAGAAATTAATATGTGAGTTTAGCATACCTAATAATGTTTTGGTCAGGACGCATTTTTAATCGTTGAATCATTGATTTTAGAAAAATTTGATATTTTGTTTTTATTAAATATTATTATTTTTTAAATACTGTGTTACCCTTTGTAGTCCAACAAATTGGCGTTTGAGTCATGTGGTTTTGGATGAGTCTGTTCAATTAGGGGCATGCTAAATGTAAACAAATGCATTCACACAATTAACGTTTAGTTCCAAATTGATTGTATGATGCTGGAACAGAAATTACTTGTTGGCAACAAACAAACTTAACAAATATAAGGTATAGCAAATAATAACTTATTTCAATCTTAATACATGATTTTAAATATGGAGGCCTGTTCCCCTTATTAGATTGACCTCTATAAGCTGACTTCTCCCAGATCCTGAGCCCAATCACTAGCCATATGTTGTGTTTAAGAAATGTAGTTGTTTAAAGATGTCAGTATTGTAAACAATTATTAGTGTTTATTTTCAAAACATGTTGCAGTATTGTATTGTTTTAAACTTGTGTTTTTTTCCCCCAACAAAATAGGACAAAAGTTGTTCTGCACCTCATAGACTGCCTTTGTGCTCTGCCAAATTCTTCAATATCTTCTTCTGCAATTCCCTGTATGAACCTTTTAAATCATTTTCAAAGATTTGCTGTAGACAGGGATAAATTTGACATGCTCAAAGAAAAATTGTTACTTTTTGCTTCTGACACTAAACCTGAAGATCTGACGAAAGATGTTTGACATAAGACTCGTAATAATTCTGTACAAACATTGGGTTAGGAATAAAAGAGTGTTGAATCAAGATAAATCTACCTACAGTTGTGAAATATATCCTTTTGCTGGATGAACAAATTCTGTGATTCTTTGCGATCATTGTAATAGGCAATTGTTAATATCAACGAAGAGAGAAAATTACCATCCATTCATTCTTTTTTTAAAAAATAATTGTGCAACTCTAATCTAGCCAAGTGTACACCTTCATGAGTACTTGCATCATGATATCATGATTAAAGTGTTCTCATCTGAGTATTTTTTAGATATCTTTACACTTTTGTATGACAGCTGGTACAAGTTTTTTCAGCTATTGGAGTGCAGATAAATATTATAGCTTTGAATTAAGGCAGTTTTTTTTAAAGATCCAAAGACAGATGGGTATAAATTATTTCATTCTTTTACATTTAAATCCAATTATTTGAATATTTGATTTTTTTGTCAGCTTTTGCTGAACTATTTTAGACATTTGCTGTTTGAAGGTGTACGCTTGCTTTAAAATGCTGCCATACTTGTCTATAGTGTATGTGACACCCTTTATGGTGCTTTTGGATGTATGGTCATCAGTTCATGGCCTATTTTCCCTGCAAGGATATATGCTTCAGCCTTTGTGCAGGGGAAATTTTCTTTTTCCCAAAAGTGCTTTGCATTTATTGCATGTTTCATATTGTTTTTTTTTTTTGGTTAAATTTTATTTTTATGGATGTTGAATTTTTCTGTATTTGCATGAATCATTCTTGTTTGTAACTTCTGCAACAAGTTATTGCAGATAAGTTGATTTGGAGCAAATTTTTGTTAAATCGACTGTTATGGTAAATTTTAGTTTTTTGGAGATGAATTCTTAAATTTCTTACTATGCGTATAATTTTGTTTGGAAAATTGTTTAAAACATCTAAAAATTCATTTATTGCATGGTTAAAAGTTTAACGATTCCTTTTAATTTTGAAATTCCGAAAGTATCCTTTTGACTGAACAAATCTTTAGTTTGTAAATTTTTGAATTGTGTACATGTAATTATATTTACTTACTAAATAGATGAAAATGAATGTCAAAATTTATCAGTCGAGATCAAAGATGTAGTTTGAACTGATCATAAAATGTACTTTTTCCTCTGTATGATTCTTAACTGTAACTTTGAAATTAGAAATTTTAGATGCATTTGTAAGTTTACTGTTGACAAAATGTTTCTTAAAGCAATTAAATTACAAGAAATAGATTTTTACACTTAAACACATGGCTCAGAAGTAATAAGTGCAGTTTTGTAATTTAGTGTTTAGTTTGAATTGCGATTTCATGGTTACATCAAGTTTAAAATTATTTAGATTCACTCATTTTTTTTTCAATCTACCAATTGACAATTTTGTTTGCAATGCAGTTTTTTATAAAATGTATTAATTGTGATAATCCTTGAAAAGTACTTTGCATGAATTGGTGTATGAAATATGCTTAATTTTCTTTTTTAAATGAAAATCACTAGGTATTTGTTAACTCGAGAGCACACATTTTGAAAAGTCATGCTGAGAAATGTGTTTGTTTCGTTACATGTAAAATTGTTTTGGATAAATGTATTTAATAACAAGGATAGATGTTTTATTTTAACAAAATAAATTTTATTTCCTTTAAATTGTTTTGTTTATATTAATTTTTTAATTCATTCAGTATTTTAAATATTAATATCAGTATTAAAGTTCAAAAGTAATTACTATGTTGCATTTGAGTATTGAAATACAAAAATTACATGCACAAATTTTCTATTTCAACTATTTAAAAAATGTATTGCTGCTTTGGAGGGCAGATTAGTTTATTAATTTTGGAAGGTTTTATCAACTATGCACAATTTCCTAAAGTGTGATACTCTTCTGAACAAAAAAAAAAGAATAATTATACAAAATTAAATTTTTATTATATAAAACCATCAATATGATAAATACAATATATTATATATACAATTTTACTTGTGCTACACACCATGTTGTGTAATCGCAATCGGCACAAAACTAGGTATTTTAACTTTGGTAATCCTAGCTGGATGTTACATTCTTGTAAAAGATTAGAAATACAATGCACTTTCATTAACTATAATTTTTATAAAGTGTATGTACAATTTTAAAATACTTTTGGTAAAGACTAGTATCATTTGATAAAAATAAAGTATATATGTATATAATTTTAAAAATACATCAAGCATATTGCAATTTTTCAAAAACACAAACATTCTTTATCAAGTTCTGTTTTGAATGAAATTAAGCATTTCATTTCTGACTAATATATTTTAATAAAAATATATTCTAATGCACTTTTTAATTAGCAACAGTAAACAGTGGATTTCTTTATTTGAAGTTCTTTTTATGTTCTGTGTTTATTTCTTTTATCACACTATATAATTTACATTTGTGTATTACGTTTAATGTTTTAAAAGTTACGCATGGAGTAAATTTATTTTAGATTTGATTTATTTTTCTGTTCATTAATCATGCATCAAAATATGGAAATAGTCGATGCTACCATTTTTCAAGGATGTTAAAATCTTAAAACTATAGAATCCACTGTTACCTCAAAAGAACTTAAAAGAATGTTTGCTGAAAACATTTTTCACAGCAGTGGACAAAGATGAGGTATTAGGCTAATATCCCAACATGATACACCTTTTGAAAAAGAGTTATAAAATACATTTAGAAGATACACAACATTCATACATCCTTTGACTTAGTACTCCGCACATACTTAAAATGCAAGAATAAAGCAATTTAGTATAAAATATATAAAGTTCATAATCCTTTGGTAACAAAGTTCGTATGTACAAATGTACATAATTTTGACTAGGAATGAGGTGATGAAAGACGTCAGACTCCATATTGGATTGCTGGAGGTAGTTGAAACTTATACATAACTTTCCTGCTTGTTGCTACTTGCAAGTAGTCTCATTTCTTGGGCATGGGTTTTCAACCAGCTGGTTGCTTGTGTGTTGCAAACTGATAGTGTAGCAAGGCAGGCAGCAGACAGAAGGAACATTTCGGGGGTCAAAGATTTCTTTGCAGTTTCTGTAAACAAAAAGATTCCATGAGAAATTATGTTTAGCTCAAACTTATTAAACAATTCTTTACTGTTAAATTTCATAAATGGAAAAAAAAAGTTTTCTATTTTTTGTTTTGGTAAAAGGTTTTGTCCTTATCTTTTAATGTCTTGTCTTTGAAATTAGTCAATAACACGTGCTAAATTTGAGAACTTCTCAGTTATTTGAAAACCTAAATAATGTTTAGCTCAAACTTATTAAACAATCCTATGCCATTAAATTTAAAAAAAATCTTAAATGAAGTAACAGTTCTCTACTTTTTGTTTTGGTAAATTAGTTTTTATGTCTTTATCCTCAATAACACAAGTTAAATTTGAGAACTGTTCTGTTTTTTTTTAAAGTTAAATGCTGTCCCTAACTGCTTACAATATATCGGTGGTTTACTAGTGAAACACTAGGTTAAAATTTTCAAGATATGAGATTTTAGCTTTTCTAAACCAGAATGTGATCTTAAGACAAGTCCTGAGCTATTTTTTCTTTGCTTGAAAGTTAATTTTTTCCTCTTCATTTTATAAACTGCCTTTTTTTCTTATAAGCCAAAGATATCTATAAATTTATCAAATTATTTAAAACTGGCATCTGATGCATTCTTTTAATGCAAATAAAGTTAAATGGTAATATAATACATTTCCATTGAGTGTTATTATAAATATATTTCGCCAATCTTAAGCTACAAATGCTGTATCTGAGGAATGTTTGATACTTGATATAAATACAAGATTGATTATCGATATTTTAACCTTTACATTACTTTTTTAATAAATTGAACTATTAAAAGTAGTTTAATTATTTTTTTACTTACCAGTTAAGTATTTGACTAATTGGCTGAGGTTCTGTCCAATTTTCTTTTCAATTGAGCATTTACTCTCGCTCCACTGCTTCAAAATTTGCGCCAGAAGTCCCACAGTTTCACACAAAACTTTCTCTTCAGATTCTTCCGACAGTAATGCCATTATTGTTCTGAACCCAGAAACCTTAAAAATAACAAAGGATCATTAATATGGATTACGATAGGATTAAAAACATTTTATAGATTATTTCACTTGGGTATTTTAAATAAACGAATAAAGAACATATGCTTACATTTTCGAACTCTGCCACTGCTTCCTGGGAAGTGCAAATGACTGTCAAAACTCGCAGAGCCAGAGGACGTAGATATTTACACTTGCGAACCTTGCAGATGTTTAAAAGAGGACAAACAGCACCAGCCTGGAAGGAAAACAAAATATAAATTAAGTTGCTTGGAAAACACATTGCATTTTGTAATGGTTTTAAGATTTAGAATTCTAAATTGAACTGTTCACATTTAGTTTGAATATTCTTTATTTTAATGATTTTTTATTTATTTACTGTAGTAAAAGTATTTAGTTTTGTGAAAATATGAAAATGGAATTAAATGTTATTTACCTGAGCAATGAGCTTGCTCATCAAATTTCCGGATAGAGACATTTCAGCAAGGGCACAAGTTGCCATTCGAATGGAAGAGTGGTTTGTCTCTGGATTCAAGCAATCAATCAGCACCTGGTGAGATAAAAGGGAGTTGATATAGATATTTCATATAAATATTATGCAAATGCAGCCTTTAGATAAGATATTTGATAATACTTTAGTTATCTGATTGTTTATATATATATGATAATTAGTTTTGATTGTATATATCTATTATAATTAGTTTTGATTGCATATATCTATTATAATTAGTTTTGATTGTATATATCTTTGATAACAATTTAGTTTTGATTGTTTAAGAGCAGTCGTAGAACACAAGACTTAAATACTGATAGACATTTGTTATGTTGAGACTTAAATACTGATAGACATTTGTTATGTTAATTATTTTTTATAAATGTAAAATTTGTATAGAGCTTTACTTACTTTAAGTTCTTTGCTGATAAGGAATTCCATCATCTCATGAAGTGCTTCACCCAATACTTTAAAAGCAGGCAGTAAAATGCTGTGATTTGTTTCTGCTGATGATATCTGATTCAAGCTGTAATTATAAAGATGATATTTTAGAAAACCACATAATCACATTTCAAATTATAAAATATTACCATCTCAACTTATTTCATGTTCCTATTACTTCAAATGTCATTTATAGAATCTTGCATTTATTCACCACATTAAGTTAGAATTTTAATTTTAGTTCTTTTAAATTTGGATATGAATGATGTGAGATAATATATAGAATAAAAGCATTCTTTTATATTGGAATAAGGCATTTTTATTTTTACTATTATAAATTAGTCCAAAACTGAAACTATTTATAAGATAAAGTAATGTATAATTACCTGAGAATATATGTTGTCAGTTTATTCAGGGCATCAGTCACTTTGCTTTTAATCTGCAAAAGAAAATTCAAATTTAACTTCATGTTACATCACTCTTATTCATTTGAAAAACTTCCATGTTTCTACTTTTACATTTAAACAAATGAAATATGAAACTAAGTTACCTTAATTGTTTCAGCATCTTTAACTTCAAAGTTCAGATGGTAATCTCTCATCACATTTTTAATATCCTCACACAGGCGGGATGTGCTGATACAGAAAGTTGACCAGTCCCCATGTTCCAAGTGTTTCAGAACTACCCCAAAAGTCTCGACAATGCTTTCTGCACGGTCCTCCAATCGCTGGATGGTTTCTGTGAAATGAACATGATTTTAGTTACCGATATTAAACAAAATGCATTTAATGTACACACAACAAACTAGCATGAATACAATTCAAGAATCTATTTTTAAAAATAATTACCTTTGGCAGATTGGACTCCAACTGATGCTAAGATATCCAATGATTCTATTTCTTCTGATGGTAATATCAGGTTTGTCAAGAATTCAGGACAGGAAAAGGTGACCGATACGGAGTCATCGTCATCTAAAAGTTCTTCGAACTCTGGGAAGTTCAACTTCAGAGGCTGTTTCTGTGGTGGTGGGTGCTTGTATGTTGGTGGTGACTGATGTTTCTCCTGCTTGGTTGGTTTCTTTTCAGCTTCGGTGACACTCGTTTTCCCACTGTCCGCTCTCGACTTCCCATGGACGTGGCAACTGGAGGTAACATGGACTTCAGACTCCCTCTTGTGACCATGCACTGCACACGGGGTCTTGTTGACTATGAGTTCTTTCACACTGGGAGGCTTGCTGTCCACCTGATTTTGGTTGAAGTTGATGTCCTTGCAGACGCTTTCTTTTCGGAAGAGGTCTTCGAATTTGTTCTGTGGCGGCATCGTATTCCTGGAGGATGCTATCGGTGCAGGCTTGTCGTTGCCCTGGAGAGCTTTCGAGCCGTGCTGGGGACAGGTAGGGTTGATTTTGTTCTGCAGAAAGTTCTCAAAGTCTTCCAAGTCCTTGGCGCTGGAAATAGTCGCAAGCTTTCTGATGTGATCGTAGATGTCAGCCTCCTGACTTTTCATTGAGGCCTTTTCATAAGGTCCTGACCAATCCTGTGACAGAAGAATGGCATTAGTTGACTACAACTACAATGAATTGTAAAAATTTTAAATATCCTGTGCCGACGAATTAGGAAACATCCAAAAGCTTACTATGATTTTAAAATTATGTTGAAAATAAACTTATCACCCCATGGCAACCAGCAGGTAAATGATACAATTTTTAATGAAAACATTAAATTTATGCAATCGTTCCAAAGTTGATTTGAAATCTAATTTAACTCACATTTATCATATTTTGCAACAATACTGACAAATTTGGCAAGGTAGATGGAATATAAGATAAGAATCGTCTGCTTTTAAGGAATTATTGAAAAACCAGTTCTAATTATAAAAAACAGCATTTTCAAATGACAGAAAGTGTATGCTTTCAAAAGTTTTAAATTGCCTAACATGTCAAGAGACTCTCAAATAAGTTCAGACACTACTAAAACCTTCACTGCTTATCTATATGTATGTAAATAAAGCGGCATGGAAATGAACTTACGGGATTGCCTTGAATACAACTGCCGTGCTGGCCCATTTTCGCACCGGTTTCTGTGGAAATGAACTAGATCGACGTCGTCAAAGAGTAATCCAAAGGGAGATAGATCCGCACTGTAGAGCTGAGAGTTTGATTATGCGGGCAGAGCGGTTCTCCGCCGTATTTATAGCGGTTTGCCACGCGCCTGCTCCTGCCTTCCGCCATTCAGATGTGACATGTGGCGCGTGCCATCTGCCTCCCAGTTAACAGCAGGCCACGCGCCCTGGTCGGTTGATTGCAAACATACGGCGCGTGGCCTGGTGTTGTCAATTGGGGGGTAGGAAGTAAGGACGGAGCACAGCGTCTTGTGAGGAGGGGGGCATCAGATGCGTTTCCGTTTCGAGCAGTGGATTTGCTTCCAGAGGGCAGATGTTCCCTTCAGGTTTCCAACCCCCCATCTTTTCCACTTTTTAGATTCTGCTCTGTACCCTTCGGTTGCGTGTATCTTGATTTAAGAAAAGGGGAGAGTTTTTTTTTATGGAAGGGGGGGGGGAGTTACTTCCTTTTTCAGAGTGGAAGAAATTAATGATGGAAGTTTGAAACGGGGAAATTGGAAGAGCGATTTACGATCAATCGGTCTTAATTTTTCTCGGTTTAAGAAAAGCTGAGTTGCTTGGGGTCGTTTCAGTTTTTTATTTGAGTTAATACTTCCTTTGATTAATGGTAACTAATTAATGACGGAAGTTTGAAACAGTGATTGGAAACGATTTTCGATGGGATTTGGAAGACGTACGTGATTTTAAGATGTCACTGGTTTGGAAAGTGTTTTGTGAAAAATACAGGTTGGCTAAAATCTTTCTTTTTTTTACGGACGTACGGAGAGTGAATTATCTTCTATTTTCCGAATGACCACTTGTTTCTTTGTGCAGACGTTTCCTTTTTTGAAAAATTGATGAAAATAAAGATGGCGTACAGTGAGTCACAAAATTATTCATATGCTTTACGTTTTTATTACTTTCATAAATTTTATAAAGGTGTTAAAATTATGATTTCAATTGATATTTTGGAAATTTATGCGCGCAAACAAGAAGAAAATTGATTGAAAGCTTAAATTAGAGTTTAGTCTAATATCCACTCAACTGTAAAATACAGACAATATTTTGTAATGATTTAGGGATGTATCGGCAGCTGGGGTAGATACACTTGAATTTACTGCTAGTACTAAGATTCGATATGCATGTACTGGTAATTTAAAAGAAAAGTACTTTTTTTGGCAGAAAATTTAAATAAAAGTAGTTTTTGGTCTCCCATGAAAGTATCCAAAAAATAGTGATTTGCACAGAATGGTCTGATTGGTACATAAAAGACCAAAACGACTTCAATCAGACCTCATTTTAAACATTTGTATCTTGTCATTACTTTTATGAAAAAGTCGCATCTTTTTTTACTACACCGGAGGCAAATATTTTGTGCCGTATGATACTTAAGGTTTAAAAAAAAATGCAAACCATTCTTTTAGATTGAAACCTGAATCCATAATCTTCTTAACCCTTCTTTGCATAGTGGTGGAAATTTCAATCATAACATTGAATGCCCAAAAATTATATAAAAGAACAAGTTCACTTTAAGTTGATCGTGTCTGGATACCTTTTTAATGTCCATTGCATAAAAAAAAACATAGTTGTCAAAAATAAGCAAGTGTCACTATTAGTAAAACGAGCTTGAAGTTGTCATTCCGCTGTTTGTTGTAGTTGCAACAAACGTATGATTTCGTTTTTAATTTTGTTTTATTATATTTGAGTTTCTATTGCTAAAAAAGTGAAAATGAGTCGAAGAAACTTATTTAACCATTTTTCCTTTAATTTTGAACATGAATTATATCACCTTGATTTATTTCACCAATAAAGAAAAAATCATGCAAAGAAGGGTTAATATTTTAAAAACTAAAATTTTGTGTGTAGTTGGTTCAAATAATTTTTAAGATTTATCGTTTTCTTGCAATTTTTCAGAAAGCTTCTAATTTTTCTAACACAAATTACTATTTTTTTTTACTGAATTCCTCATTTTGATTATTCGTTTGAGTCGTAACGGGATAAATTCATTCGATCCATGTGAGAAAAATGTATTTATTTTCTTCGTCTTTTCCACTCCTCTACGCGTCTCAATGTTCATTCTTAAAATAATGTTAAAAAAAAAAATTTAAAATTTAAGTAAGACGTAATTTTAGCCTTAAAAATTCTGTGGTGACATCAGACATTAGCGTATACATTTTAGGATACATACCACGCGTGATTTGACTTTTAAAACACTATTTTATACATTAACATTTATTGTATTCAAATGACGAAATAAATACGTCAATAGCAATATGGTTTGGTTTGTCAGTCTGCTTGCTATTTGTGTTAATTAGAACAAGTGAAAGAGTCAATAAATCTTGTATTACCAAACGAGACAAAACATTAAAATAACTGGCCACAATTTTATACAAAAGCAACGTCTCTCCCGTTACAAAAAAAAAGTCCTACTTCCTAAGATTTCTTGGGGGGAGCAAAAGCGTGTTTATTGTAAATGCCACAAAAAGAGGAACAAGTCAAGAGAAGAGTTTCCCTTTCCTTTCGGGGGTGGAAATCACCGAAATTTACCGCTTTGGCGGAAGCATCTGCGTTCCAACAGCTGAAGGGGGTAGCTTGAAGGTAGACGCAACTTGTTGGAGATGCTGCCGCTGAAGTTCATCTGGGTTCTTTTTTCTGAGGATGCCGAATGTCGCCGAAGCAGATGATTTTTGCGAACCTCCGTTTTCGTGTTCAGGAGGGCATGGACCGGAAGTTTCGCGACAGACGGCACGTGCGGAATTACTTTATCGTTTGTGGATGGTGCTCGAGCCGCGAGCGAAGGAAATAATTGCATTCGAATTAAGCTGATGAGCGCAAGTCACGCTCTAAGTTCTGAAGCAGAGTGCGCAAATTGCTCTAGCGCTTAATTTTTTTTTATCTTGTTGCGTTAGATCAGGGTACAGTGCTCGCCGCTTTGCCAGCGTAGGATTTTATTTTAGAGATGGCATACATTAAGAAATATAATTTTTTGCATCAAATGAAGTCACAGGTTAAGATTTTAAAAAGCTAAAAAAGAGCCCAAAACGCAGTTGTAACCCATGTCTCGTGCAATGTAGGATTCCAGTAAGTGGACTACATAATTAAAAACTTACTGTGATTTACAAAATTTCATGTCGTTAATGGAAATCATGACTCAAGTTATGATTCCATGCATCCGTACAAAATTTGTGTTAAGGCATAGAAAACGATGTACAGCTAATCAAAGAATTCTGAACACAAGTTTAAACGATAACAAGAACAAAATTAGAAAGCTACCTTTTGGGGGCCCGGTGCACACATCCGGTTTTTCAACGTGCTGCACCAACTATGCATACATAACCGTGAAATGACGCACGAACTCATTTCACGCCATTTGCGATAAATATTCTATCGAAGAAAACGGGTTTATTTCGCTTACTTGGTTTAAAAAAGTATATTTTGAAACAAAACAGACGTTACTGGATACAACCATATATTAATTATTATTTGTTTCCATTTGTTTATGAAAACAAGGTACTTCAGAACGGAGCCGTGGGGGGGAACTGCGGTACAAATTGCTCGCAAGTTGGACGTGCGTCGCCCCAGCGGCGCTGGAGGCATGTGTGCACTGCTCCATTGGATCTAATGTATCTCAGACCGCACTTGCGTTGCGGCACCGGCGCCGCACGTTGAAAAACCGGATGTGTGCACCTGGCCTAAATGCTACAGCTGGCGTCTAAAGAATAAAAACAAAAACAAAAATTGCAAACGAATCTTAATTCTTCACGAGCCAAGATATCAATACGTGCGTGCAAACGATAATCATTTGGAATGCGCAAGCAATAATTATCCGGCATTTGCTCTCAAACACCTCTCCAAAACTTAAAAAAAAAAAGACCTAAAATGCTTTGCATAGTATTTTGTAAATTTATGAAACAAAAGAATCCACAAACAACCCGACCGATATATTTTTATTCGAACACTTAATACTACAGTTGGTTATAATTTTTCTGCCAAACTGAAAGAATGTTTTTTAGTAATAAGAATGGATGCAAAATCCCCTAGTCCTACTTATCGCATTCATAGAAAGCTGTTGGATCGCCGATCTTATAATTGAAGGGTTTGCTACAAAAGGAGGTAGCTCCATCCTGGGAGAGTTTGGAGTTGCATATACTATCTTGTGGTTAAAAAAAACTATTTCGTGTGGTGCAACAAAGATGTAGCTCTAATATCATTATTTATATATATATATATATATATATATATATATATATATATATATATATATATATATATATATATATATATATATATATATATATATATATATATACAGTTTCAATTATTATAAGACAATCAATTTTTTATAAGACAGTTAAGAACAATTAAGGAAATTTATGGAAAAGAATATTTTCACACAACTAAAATTTTGAATTTTTAAACGTTTTTTTAAGGTTTTCAAAAAACTTGAAAAATTGGAGCTTCATCCTCCTTGCAGCAAACCCTTCAATTAATATACTATATTTGATTACCGTATGAATTTTAAAGTAAGGGTTAAAAGAGCTTCATCTTCTTTGCAGCAAACCCTTCAATTAATATACTATATTTGATTACCGTATGAATTTTAAAGGGTTAAAAGTAACACACCCTGCCGAGTTCATTCCTAAAACAACTTCCATGAGGTTTTCTTCAAACATTTAAAACAACGAAAAAAGAAACGAATATTCGAATTTTGTTTCTGGAGAATCATTTTTTACTCTTACTATTGAGGCAACACTAAAATGTACACATGCGCAACGCAGTAATAGCAAATTCCGCAATGCTTTATTTCATTGTGAATACTTAATACATTACGAAATACCGAAAATTGTATGAAATAATCAGCTTTTTTTATGACAGTTTTTTTAGGGGGGTTCAAAAGTCCCAAGTGGGCTTTGAAAATTCAAATTTCAGCATTGAAAGAATTTAACATTTTTTATTGCAGATACACAAATGGTTCTCCAATGAAGTAATTAAAACAATTTTGCAGTTCAGACCATTTTAATATTGGTTACAGTCCCCTCACGCAGTAGAAAAGTGTGTTAAAACTATTTTCAGGGTTTAATTAATTGAATTGTTTTTAGGGTCAGTTAATATTGAAATTTCATCTTTATCGAAAGTTAAAGAAGGAATTTCTCTCTCTCTCTCTCTCTCTGTATATATATATATATATATATATAGAGAGAGAGAGAGAATTCCTTCATATTAAATGAAGTTAAATTAATCATAGCATAATTAATTAAAATTAATACATAATTCATTATTGTGTTAAAATTAATTAATTAATAACCCCACATGTTATGAGTCAGTGAAGACGTCATTATTTTAATAGGAACAATATAACGCTTGAGTATTTGTTTAACCTTTAGTATGGCGTGCTGTAAAAGTCTTCAAACTTAACAATTGAATTTCGTTCCTTGGGGCAAATCCTGAAGTAACCGATTCCATTGATCGTAATTGGTTTCCTTAAATTTTTCACCTGGTATAGAATTTGAATTATGTTCCAAAAAATATTTCTTTAGTAACACCATACACAATACAAACTAACTGGATCTGCGATTATGCAGTTTCACGCAATGAAAGGTGTCCCAAATGTTGTAGAATGCTTCAGGCATGCTATGTCAAATGCTTCTTAAATAATTAATAGCGTCATATTAACTAACAATTAGTAATAATAAATGCTAAGTATGGATACCTTGATGTGACAGATATACAGAACACAAATCCATAACTGAAAAGTACTTTATTATCGTTTCTAGACTTCAAAGTAACCTTTGTTTGTTTGCACTGTCTCATTGTAGACTGTTTGCTTGGCGACCACAAGCTTCTTTGTCTACAGCATATGCGATTGTCGTAGATGTTTTCAGTTGCATAATTACTTCATTCTCAATATTCTTGCATAGATTCATTAGATTATCTTATGAAAGAAAGCATTCTTTCAACGCAATTTAAATGTAAGAAAATATTACTTCGTTTGTCCTATTTGGATTTAATTATTTCTATTTTCGTGAAAATGACATTGGATCACTTCAATATGCTCGAAAGATAGCTGCTGTTTCACAAAAGAGAAAAAGTTAGCAGAAAAAAAATGCTACTTGTCTATTATGAACAAACAGTGGGAATAGTGATACGAGAAATCTATTCATATATGTATATCTAAGGGTGGCGTTAAAAATTGCCCAATTTCTGTTTATGGTTTACATCTATGACAAGAACAAGTATCGCGTTATTATACACGCAAATCAAATCTGCCGACGAAAAATAAAAAATTTCAGTTTTTAAATCCAAACAAATACAACTAATGGTTTCAGATTTTTATTAAAAAAATATGTAATGTAATGAATTGCGTGTAGTCTCAAGTTTTACATTCATAAAAGGAAGGACGTATACAATTAGCAAATGGATAGTATCGGTCCCTTGGACAAAAATAACACAGTCATTCGAAAATTTTGGGGAAAACTTACGAAGTGGTCTTGAAAAAATGTACAACCGAAAGTGATGACGCTATAAATACACCAGAACGCACCGTGTATATCCTATGAAGAATTTATTCGTTTAGATCAGGGGTGGCCCGCATGCGCCAAACTTGGCGCATTGCATCCTTGCGCCAACTTATTCTTTTGAAAAGTAGTCTTCATAACCGAATCCATCTTCATATTTTCAACACCAGAGTACTCTTATTTCAATTCATGCATCCTTCTTACTCATCAGTTCATCGCAATTTTTTTGACAGTTTACTATTCATATTCTGTGTGATAGGAAGTACTTACTTGTGATCTGTTTGTTCTTTTTCAACATTTTTTGTACTTGTTAATGTTTTTTTTTTTTTACATTCCTATGATCTATCACTGTGCAAAAGAAGCGCAAAAAGTGAGAGAAAGCATGAATTTAATGAACAGTAGGAAAATGAGTTGTTATTTACAGCAAGTCCATCAGGAAAACTTTTTTGCATTGTTTGTGAAACTACTCTTCCTCATAATAGAAGACATGATCTTAATAAACACTATAAAACACAGCATCAGGCTAACATAAAAGAAAAAATGAAGCTTGTTCTCTGGTCGTAGTTACGTAAAGAATATGTGACTAAGAAAAAGGAAGAAATCAAAACACAAAGTGTTTTTGCTAAAGTAATTTGTGAAGACGAGGGGTTGACAGAAGCGTCCTATGAAATTGCTTTAGCATTGGCGAAAAAAATACCTATTCTGACGGAGAAGCCTTGTTTCCAAACATTTGCAAGCCATCTTGCTTATAAAGGTATTGAAAAGAAATCAGACGAAATTGCTATACCAAGGCAGACTATTACGAGATGTATCGTGGAACTCTTTCTGGATGTATTCCAACAACTGGAAGACCTTATCCATTCTTTTCTCTAGCTTTGGATGAAACAATGGACATATTTGATGTAGTCCAGTTATAAGCATTTTTGTAAGAGGAATTGATTATAATTTTAATGTCTTTGAAGAAATTTCCAGTTTGGAATCAATGCATGATGAAACAAGAGGATCAGAGAAATTTAAAATGTAAAATCATGCCCAGAAAATCTAAATTAGATTATCATACTCATCAGTATGTGTACTGACGGTACGCCGTCAATGGCACTACAACTTTGCTTGGAAAATTTTTTTAATCGTCCTGTACAAAAATATCAATGTATTATACACCAAGAGGCACTGTGTGGAAAAACTTTAAAAATGCAGCTGTTATGTTACCCGTTGTGAAATATGTGATTAAAATTAGAGCAAGAGCATTAAACAGAAGAGAATTAAGAGAATATTGAATTATTATATTTGGAATATGGTGAACCTTTTCTTTATTGTGAGGTGCGCCGGCTTTCTAGAGGACAGGTTCTGAGTAAATTTTAGAAATTAAAAAATGCTATTTTTATTTTTTTAGAACAGGAAATTGAACTACCTGATGAAATAATCCTATTATTTAATAACAACTGGCTATTTGACTTGGCATTTTTAGTTGATGTTACTAGCCATCTCAATTATCTAAATTCGAAGCTACAAGGCAAGAATAAATTATTTCCTAGCTTAGTAAATAGCATTAATTCATTTAAAATGACATTAAAACTGTTAATCTCACAGTTAGAAAATCAGGATTTGATTCAATTTCTACATTTGAAAGGGCAGAGTGGATGTGCTACGGATAATAACAATTTGACCAACTATATTAAAATTATTTATAGCAAAGGTCTTGATTTGGCTAAAGAAGAAAACTGTATGCTCGCATTAATAAACCATTTTCACTTAGTCAACAAAACGTAATGAAGATGCCTAGTAACATACAAATGGTATTTATTGATTTCGAAACAAATTCATTATATAAATTGAAGTTTGATGAGCTTTATATTCAGATCAAAAAGCTTCTGAAATGATTAATTTCTGGCGTTTATTACCCTATGAACATTTTCGAGAACTAAGAACATTTGCAAAAAGTTATATATGTCGTTTTGAAACGACATACAGATGTGAACAAGCATTTTCAAACATGAAATTTATTAAAAGTAAAACGAGGGCGCGAATGACTGATTCAAATTTGAAGAATTCTCTGTAATAGACATTGTTTTACATACAATATAGTTAAATCATTTTAAAATGTTAATTATGTCAAGAAATATACTTTTATTGAAAAAATTATTAAGGATATTGCAGGACCATGAACGTGAGGTAGAAAAGGTGCATGAGTTGTATGGCGCATCTGAACTCGCTTGTGAAAAAAAATTGACGCATGGTATGTAAAAGGTTGGCCACCCCTGGTTTAGTTGGTCTCTCTCACTTCTGGTCATTAAGTCAATTATATTGCATTCATATACATAGAAAGGTGAGTGCAAAAATATACTTTATTCACAGGCTATGCGATAAGGATTTGTTTTGCTAAAATTTTTAGATGATTTTTACATATTTATAAGGCAACAATATCCAGGTCCTGGTTAGCACAGAAAAATCAATTTTAGATTTCTATTGGAAAAATAGAGCAGTTAATTAGGTATAGCAAAATTATCTTATTGATGTGATATTCCCCTTAAAAACGGCACAGCTTTTGGACCTCGTGCCATAAAACCCCAAAATCCAATCCTTTAAAAACGAGATATTTCTTTTATTCTTACCCTTTAGAATATCTTCGACAAATGCAGTTAAAATGCTTTTGGCAAAATGTTGATTACAATAGAATTTTTTAAAAAGAAAATCATGTTTGAAGCACTTATTTGATTAAGATGAAAAATTTTGGTTTTTCTATATTTAACAATCTCAAAGACAGAAACTTTGACTAGAAAAATAAGAAACACAATTTTCTGCAAAACGGAATATGTCCTTGTAAAAACCCAGCGTGCTATACACCTAAAGATTTCGAAAATACCTTATCAAACGTGCTTTAGGAATGCTCCATACGAACACAACCTTTCTTGGAAAGATGTTAGAAGTTAATTTAAATGGTTAAACCCAATAATATTGAAACACGATTTGTGTGAGCTTTGAGAAGCTTGCTGCTGTGGCTCAAGGAATAGTTTTAACTATGCAAAGTGCTGCCATGAAGGCATGAATGACAGAAAAGTACTTCCAAATGGCTGGATTGTCCTGAAATTTTAGTTGATCGGAAAATTTGAAGTTTTATTTTGCAAATTATAAACATACTAAGGAGCAAGCATATGTATTTCGTTCCAAGTAAATTGCAGATAAAAATGTTGAATTGGAATTTAAAAAAATTACTTTTTGCTCACTTATTTTTCTATATTTGCAATTTCTACGATATTTGCATCTTTCGATGCTAAAGAAAAGTGATTTTTCGGATAACTTCCAATCAACGTACCTAGCATATTCTCTCATAAAGCACGTGCCTTACAATATGAATTCAAAAATAAATCATGACTTCTGAAAACAATTTTCTCAATTTGCAAGCCTTTGCGTGTTTACACAGGGCTAGTTTTTAGAGCATGAAAAGATACCGACATCAAATTAACATAACCATGCTTCAACAGTTTGAAATGAAAAATGCTGAACCGCAAAAATCAACATCTTGACTTCGTTTTGTATTGAAAGAATTTTCAAAATATCCGTAGGATAGCACACGCAGGAAATTGAAGTATGGATGTTGGAAAGAAATCTGCATTTCGATAAACATGTCCGTGAGAAGTGATGATTTCCGTATCACTCTATTCACTGGGATCTGGATAACTTGTCGTCTGTTCAGCATCAGACCCATCCTGAGCCTTTTTACACTGATGAGAGAAATGAATAAGGCAGCTGGCGTGATTACTGTCTTTATCCGGAGTTCATCTTTCCAAGAACCAGACGTCTTCGGCGATGTCGGTTGTTCGTTGATATAAATATAGTCTGGAGTTCTTTCTTGTTTTCTCTACAAGATAGCTGAAATTTTAATACACTCGAAACTCCTTTTCACAAACCCAAAAAGGACCGAGAAGAAATTTGGTGAAAAGGAATTGGAATTTATTGCATGATATTAAGTGGACTTAAATCGTGTGGATTCGTAAAATAGTATTGGTTAAAATGACCGTCAATCTCTCATGAGATTTTTCACTTTCAGAACATCGTTAAATTCCTGAAACTTAAAATTCATTAAAACATCCTAAATTAATTTTTTTTAAATTTCTCAATGAAGTTTAATTAAATATTATTAATTATGTACTATCATTTAGGTGTAAAAGTAATCTTGCTATTCCTTTTTTATAACAGTATTTTAGTACGAAAGTAGTAGTTTTATCTACGGCGCTGTTCCTATATTTAAATTAAAGTATTTAAACCATTTTGAGATGGCTTGTGAATTCTAAATTTACATTTTTCTATTACAAACGATTGTCGTTATTCTTCCTAAAAAGTGGAGTTTATGAAACGAAATGTTGGACACAGTTTCGTGAAAGGTAGTTATTTTATAGCTTTACTAACAGAAATACTCGGCGTTGCTCGAGTTGAATTGGTTAAATGCTGATACAAAAGTCATCAGACTAACTATTTCTCTTTCATAGAAAAATGCAAGCATCATTTAAATGTACGGAAAAACAATTTTTTAACATCGTTTTAACTTTTCATAGCTTATACAATTTACTTTCGAACGCAAACATGTATACACTATAAATCCATCCATGTAATCAATTTTACATTCATCACACTCCGGCTGTAAGACAAACAACGAAAGGTTTTTTCTAAGGTGACTACATAAGTCGATTTTGATTTTGAGCAAATTGAATTGTTACGACATTTGTGATGAATTTATTTTGAATCGACACTTTTTTTTCTTGAAAATTCTATTCAGTGGCACGTGGAATAACGGAGCTTGTTTTTAAAAGCAAATTCAATCGATTACAATTTTTACAAAATCATTGTCTTCAACCAATGTTTCACAGGTACATAAGATCTGTACACCTTCTTCACCTAATATGAAAATTTTCAGTTCTTCAAAAGGTTCAAATACTGCTTTACTGTGATAGTATTCTAAAATTAGCAATGTCTTATTTAAAATTCGCTTTACAGAAATTCAGTTTCGAATCGAATCTTTATTGTTATTTTTTTAATTGAGAGACAGTTTCTATATAGAAACCACGCGTACCTATTTAGAATGATAAATGTAGTTACTTGACAATGGAGAACAGCTTTCAATAATACCTATTAAACATGAATCACAAATTTAAATTTAATTGCTTTTAATCGTCATGTAATGAAAAATATATCAAAATTTAGAAATATCTTTGAACGACAACGTATGGCTGCCCGTTTTGATTTAACGTAATATATCTTTAAAATTATTTTATTTCAACTGGTCATTTTAAAATAAAAAGTTACACACCTTACCTCCCCTAAAAGGTTTTCATTTATTTTTATATAACAGAATTTTTTTAACTTGCATTAATAGTTTTTAGTTTAACTTGCATGATCAAAACGTTTCTCTAAGGAATACACTAAGAGATACATTGCAATAAATTCTAGTCAAGCACACAAGATTGAACTGTAAAATTAATTTTGAAAAAAATGACAAACATAATTTTATAAATGCAAAATGTATTAAAAATTTATTTAAACCAGAACTAAAATGGCTATTAACTCAATTTATGCAGTAAAAACGATAATCTCCTAAAAATATAATTTTTAGTACCAACACATTCATTCATATATAAATTTTTTTATTCATATATATTATTCTTTTTTTTTTCATCATTCCCTTAAAATGTTTTTCTCAAACATTTCTCTAAAACACGGATTTTAAAGTATGAAACGATATTCAAAGTTGTGAAATATCATTTAACAATTGAGTAGTGTTACCCTTGAGTCTAAAGACATGTAACGCCAATTATTTTTTTAAATGTCTGCTATGTTAACGAGCAGCATGGAAAAATAGTCAGGGTGGGATTTGACTAAAGAAGACCAAGGCATAAAGTTCTCATGAATTTGAAAAAAAATCAAACAGGATGTATTTTTCTTTAGTGTAATGAGCTAGGGCTGGCAAGTTTTTTAAAAATCTAATAGTATTATTTTAATGTGTTGCCATTAACTTCATGTTTCGTTTAATAATTTTATTATACATCTTCAACACATGTTTTTATTTTTTTAAGGTCCTCAAACTTTTCGAAGTGTAAAAATGGGACATGGCGCAAAAAGCAAAAGAGCCCCCGAGTCGAGGTAAGGAATAAAAGCCAATCCACCGTGAAATAGTCCCGTTTCCTTATTTATTCCCCTTTCTCCACTCATTTCAACCACGTCGGTTTCTTGTCAGAAACTGGATTTCCTGCATCTTTTCAAAAAACTACCCCTTCGGTGAATGAAATAAAACATATACAAATTTCGATTTTCGAGAACTTTTGTTTAAGAAAGAAGGGGGTCCTACAGGGGGGTCTGCACGGGGGCAGACAAACAGATGTCGGTGGTTGAAAGCGTGCTTACGGAGGATCCATCCACTGAAGGTGCAACAGCAGCCCAAGTCCGCCACCAACAGCTGGTTCCTCTTAACTACGGACCTCGAAACCAACTTGCATTGTGACGTCACGGAGCGGCGTGCTGCCACCGAGGTGCCGACCCCCTCGGGCTTCTTCTGCCCCCCTCCTTCATCTCGTTTCATCTGCTTTCTGTTCGTCAGCGATCAGCTGCTCTTCTGCTTGTGGTAGTTTACAATGGTTTACCCGTATGCCCCGATAAACAGCTGATTCGAGGAGGAAGGAGAGGTCAGGATGGGGGTATGGAGATGCCGGGGGATGACTTGCTAAATGTTTTTGGGGAGTGGAGCAATGCCGCCGTGTGCCAGAGGTATCGATCAATCTGCACAGAAGACTGATCAATTTGATATGGTTATTGTTGCGTGCGCGAGATTTTGTACAAGTGAACTCGCCAAGGAATACAATTATGTTCAGAAGAAGTTTTAAAAATAGGGCTATTGGCTTTATAGAGTTAAAATCCCCATCCTGAAAGACAAAATTTTAATTTCCTATTGCAGGGTTTTCCAAGCTGTATTTCTCTCGTCTGTGTCAGTTTCCCCTGCCGCGTGTATGCCCTCTACTTGACGTTGTCTTGTGTTTGGAGCACCTGGGGCAAATAAGGCTCTTACGTCGTAAAACCCAACCAACCAAACTGTAGGAGAGGCGCAGCGATTATCAAAAGACATTCTTTCCGAAAAACTTTCCAACAGAACAAAATATTCAAATAGATGAACATGGAATGTTTGCATCAATAAGTAAGTTACTTTGTAAAAAATACAGATGAAGAGGAAAATGTTTTGCAGTTATTACAAAAGCTTTAACAGACTTTTATTAAGCAGTCCATAAAATGGAGCGTTCAGCAAAATCTGTGATAATGTAGGGGCAGAACACCGAGTATTATATTACTTTTCCTGTCGGCGTTCTAGAGCAGGAGTATTTTGGAGAATGTTTAAGCTGCTTGAAATCACCACGTTTCTCAGGGATATTTTATAAATATGAAACGGACATGCTTTATGTCACAAAACTATTTTTGAAATGTGTGCTAATGTCGGATATTCGTGAAAAACAATACTTTAAACAAGTCAACACAGCGTCCTCAAATTCATACTCAGGTACAGAAAGATGCAATGTTCTTTTTCACATACTGTAGAGTCCGGATTATCCGAGTTAATGTGGACCAAGACTAACTCGGATAACCAAAAAACTGGATTAAAGCGAATAGTGTAAAACAATTAAATCGTGTAGGTTTAAATGTATATTTTAACAAATACAAAGTTATACAGATACACCACATGCAATTCATATTGTCACGATAATTAAAGAGTTCTTACTTAACAAAGTCCTTAATTGTTTATAGTTTTACGTTACTTTAGCATTTTTCTGCAGCAATGTTTCGCCATTTTTTTAAGGATAACAGGATTGCTGGTGGGGCTTCATCTTGTTGCCATATATTCAATAGCACTTTCGATAGCTTTTAGTCCATCTGTATGGAAGATTTTCATAAGTCAATTTTCATCGTCACTGTCTTTTCATCATCATCATCGCTAGATTCATTTTCCTTATTGACCATCATTTTTATCTGTAATATCTTGTTGTTCGTCAGCGTTTATCCAGTCATGGATTTCGTTGTCCTGGGTGTTTTGAGTTCAGGATTTTTTTCGGTAGTTTTAAAAATGGAAAATGTAGGGGGGGAAAAAAAAACTAGAAATATTTGATAGCTTGGTTAAAGCAGAAACTCGTATAATCGGGGTTTTACTGTATTTGCAAAATAATGTGTTTAATGAGTTATGGTTTAAAGTATGATGTATATGAAATTAAACTGGCATGAAAATTCTAAGGGGCATATAACCTTTTTATGCAAAAAAGGAGACAGAATTAAATAAAGTCGGAATCCATTGCCTTATAGTGTCCTGGCGGTTGGAAGGAAATAATAATTCCCTAAAATTCGAAATTATAAAGGTATTCAAAATTATGAGGTCTCGTACGCATTGAATTATTTAAACAAGTAGAAGTGCATTCTCACACTCCTAAAGTAATTGGTGACATTTCTAACTTCAGATGGCATCATATATGTGTAAATGTATCGCAGCTGAATTAACTAGAAACGTAAACAATTTTCCCTACCCTCTCGTTCCGTTTTATTGCTTTTCGTATAAGAGTTGTAAGTGCTAATCAGGAATGTAATGGGTTAGAGACGACAGTTGTTCCATTTTTCTGCAAGGAGGGGGGGGGGGGGGTCGGATATTCGAAAGGTTTGGTCACAGTCTTATGTATCAAGAACACAACGCTAAAAGTATCAAAAAGCATCTTTTTTCAGAGTTAAGAAAATATATGCAATTATTATTGTATGTTGTAAATTAAGGCTCGCTTTTCAATTGATATACATACTTGCAATGTACAAACACACCTAGTTATATGCTATTCTCTCCAGTTGCTTATGACACCATTCGCAAGTACATATTGATTACGTTGTAACTTAAAATCATATACAGTGTATTCGACAGATTTTTAGATCTATAGCATGATTTTTTTTTCTTAATATTTTATAGTGAAAGGAAACGGAATGCCATTACCGACATTGCGCGAGGCTGAACATATGAACATCTCAAAATGTGGCTTCCATGCGAACATCTCAAAATATCGAAGCTGAGAACACTGTAGACCAGCCTTTTTGAAACTGTTTTGGTTCATGGTTTCCTTTACCAAAATGTAATTATTGGTAGCTCCTTTGTATGAAAAGTTACGTTTGAATGAATTGCATTTCAATTAAATAAAGTATTTTTATATTATTAAGTACAATGCAATCAAAACATGTATTTAAAGCAACCTAATTATGGTACAGATGGGCCAAAGTTCTTTATTAGTAATTTAAATAATCGGGAAATAAGAACAGAAATTTCGACTAGTCTCTCTCTCTCGACGTTTACACACGGTTCTGTGTTAACAATACTTTTGATGGCTCTCATATCTGTAAGCATAATATCGCACAAGTAGGACCTTGTGTGTGTGTTTATGTCCATTTATTTGACGTTGCTAGGTGCCGGCAGGGCAAACACAGCCCTTCACCATAAGCCCCAACTAGCCACAAGTAGAGCATCTCAAAAGGAATCCAAACTCAAGATATGTCGAGTTTTAATAGACTGGTGTCTCAACACTCAATTTCCCACATAAATAATCAATTCAATAGATATTAGTTCCATAGTCAGTTTCCGATTATCAATAGCAAAAGATTTACGAATTCCCAGAAGGTTCCTGGTTCGAATCCGGGCTCAGAGCATGGATGTATATGTGCTATCCTATGTTAGAGGTAATGATGGTCCACCCACTGGTTGCCCATTCACAAGTGACCATCATTTCCGTCCTTGTAGTGGCCAAAAGGACGTCCTTAGTGCCCGCCATTGGAAGTAGTTACCAGCACTTCCGGCCTTGTAGTGGCCAAGGATAGTGTCCAGTGCCCGCCATTGGAAAACAAATATTATGAAATAACTTAAATCATCTCACTGAACTTAGAAGTTACCACAGCACATGCACACTTTTCCGGCTCCCAGTGCAGCGATTTTAAAACCTGTTTCCAGTGTTAATTAATACCTCTTGGGAATATAAAAGTTTTATAGGATATTTGTTTATGTCTCATCCGATACATTCTGATATTACTGACCATGTACAAGCGACCCAGCACATCACTTAGGAACGGCACTGATTATTGGCAATACATATGAAGTGAATGTGTTTTCTTGTGCCATATCTTAAGAATACAACGCTTTAAATGTCAATTATCTTCAGCACTTTTTCTTACTTCTGCCACGGAGACCCATTAATAGGAACCATTACAAATGCCCGGCCTTTTGCTTGTCTTTATGGTATAACCAATAATTAATCGAAGAAATTAATATTGAGAACATTTATACGTTAAGGGGAACAGTGCAGTCCTATCTCCATAATGTTAAAATGGTCAAATTTTAAGGAACATTTTCTCAGAATCTTTTATGTGTATTGATTTGAATTTTTTATACAAGTTATGAAGACATTTTTAAGCACTTTAACTCAGAAATTTTTAAAAAACTTAAAATTTGAAATTTTGAGATTTTTTTTTTCTTTAACTCCCCCTTTTTTAGGAAAATGACCAATTTTCATTCTTTTTAATAATTAAAATGAACTTTTCTGAGCAGATAGAAAAAAAATGCCTGTGTTAAAATATGTTGTAGGGTATTTTACACTTGTAATCAATTTTTTTTTATATTTGCATGAATAGACTTTAAAAAAAATGTTCCTTTTATGGAAAAAATACACATTTCGAGATATTGAAGTTTAAAGCATAAAATTGATATTACTTCAGGTACGTACAGGTGTATTTTCAAAAAATTATTTATAATACTTCTTCTCAACGTATCTTTATAAATAATATATAATTTTAAACAGAATTGTATAAATATTTATTTAAATCTATAAAAAAAAATATCAGAAATTTTGAAAGATTCTGTGCACTGATCCCCTTGACAAAATTAATATGGTTGAATGTGAATATATTTTATTTTAATTGCTTCATTAAAATACGTAAATTTTAGTTTAGATAAGGTGACATCAGTCAACTTTTCCTCTGGTACCAAGTTCAGCTTCGCCTCTGTTTCTTTTCAATCATTTCCCCCCTCTTCTCTTGCTCGTCAGTTTAATTCTTCCTAATGGTAAAATATGAATGAACTAAAATTTAAAAATGTCAAACAATAAGCTGAATCTCAAGAAATCAGAGAATCAATGATAGTCTACACTATGTGATATATAACACATCTTAGAAATGCTCGCTATAAGACTGCATTTAGATGGCCGTTTTTTCATCTATTTCTCCCCCTATTCCTACAATAAGGATACACACCTTAATACAGATATGAATGGCTATTCATACTGCAACCTCTGTCGCGTGGCACCCATTGTCGCTCTTCACCCACCTCCTGCTAAGCGTTCCGGAAGATTTGCTCTACAAAGACACCCGACCCTGTTCTTTGTAGAGACCTCTACGACTCTGCTCTGAAGGAGGCCAACTGTGCCGCAGATTCAAGGCTATGGTCTGTTAGGTAAGTCACAGCCTCCCGAACTTTGTCCTTTGTGGCTCAAATGAGTTGGACCCACTCATTACGGAGTCCAGAACACGCGACGTGGACTTGGGAGGAAATGAGCAATCAATGTATCTCCTGTAATGAGCGAATGAATTCATTGCAACAGCTGTTGGACGTCGATGAAGTCGTTCTCTTTCTTTATAAGGAATTAAATTGCTTCGTTTGGAACTCAAACACATTTTCATGCTCAATGAACCAATAGATTTGGGGAATGGAAATACTTTTTGAACGACAGCATAAGTTGTCCGAGTGATTTGGACATCACTGGTGATGCGATTTCCTCTTTCTATGTTCTAAATCTATGTTTTGTTAAAGCCACAGATGCGAAACTTTTTAAAGCCCTGATTACATCCTGTGGAATTGCCAGTCTCTGTACGTTTCCCCAACATGCTGTTTTTCAAGGCCATTCCTGAGTGGTGTGACGGGCGCTCATTTACATGTAGGCATAATAAAATAGGGGCGTAGTATTCTCCAACTTTAAATATACAAGCTCATGAATACATTTTTCATGATCAAATTTATACTTATTCGTTCTTTGTAGGTTTTGTTTGCTATTGTAATAAAAGGCACTCATGAATCTGGACATGTAATTTATTTTTTGTAATTTACATTCGAATTTACAGTTTGTTATTTACATTAGAATTTACATTTTATAATTTACATTAGATTCAAAGAGATCTCAAGGGCAGGGATGCATTCATTCGGACCATTCCTAAGAGATTTTGGAATTTAAAAAACCCATTAAAAATAAATATTGAAACTAGTTTGTAAAGAAATAAATTTTACAAATCGAATCGGTAAACTGATTCTAAATACGTTACTTGTCTGAAAACAACCGAAAAGAATATTTTAAACGCCATGCCTTCTTTTCATTACGGAATTTACGAAACCGCGAGATTGAAGACTGGGCCATCAACAATTAATTTTTGAATGTTTGACGAAGGGCGTTCTTTTAGAAAGTAAAATGTTTTTGAGGAGAGGGGACGACTTGTTGAGGTTTTCACGTGTCACCTAATACTTCAGGTACAGTCTTGAATATGTTATGCACTATATGGTCAAAAATATATGGACACTGAATGTTTTTCAGAAAAGTGCTTTATTATACTCTTTGGTAACGGGTAGGCCCTCCTTTTGCTTGTACTACAGCTGCAACATGTCGAGGCATACTTTCCACAAGTTATCTGTAAGTGTGGGCAGTTATAGATTGCCATGCCTCTTGCAAGGCTGTGAAAAGAGTTTGTTGTGACGATGGGTGTGCGTGGCGGTGTCGTACTCGTCTCCGTTTGTCCCACAAGTGCTCGATCGGATTGAGATCTGGGCTCTGAACAGGCCAGTCAAGCAAATTCACCTCATTTTCAAGAAACCAGTTCATCACACGTTTTGCAGTATGACATGGAGCTCGATCCTGTTGGAAGAAAAAACCATAATCGCCATAGTGATGGCAAGGCCGAATCATCCAGAACTTCGAGGTACACGTCATCGTTCATGGTACCATGTAAAATAAAGCAATGGGAAGATTCCTAACAAGGAAAAACAGCCCCACACTGAGATGTATCCTCCTCCGAATTTCTGCAGTGTCCAAATACTTTTGTCCATATAGTGTATTTAGATACAGCACTGTTTTTGTTTGATTCGATAAACATTATCAAGACAATTATGGACTACAATGGTTAAACGATTAAGAATTCACACAAACTGTTGGAGCCACTGAATTCCCATCTGAGCGTATGAAAAAAAAAATTCACTTCATGAACCGTAAATAAGAAAAAATTTTATTGGTTAGAGCCGAAAGTTTGAAGCTGATTATGCAGATATGTATTCATTTATCCAGCAGAAAGAAAAGACAATATAATTAGTATGATTTTTTATACTTGTGTTGAATACTTAAATTAGTTCTTGTTTTGATGATCTATAGGGAGAAGTAATATCGTGTTGCGATAAAAATTAAACAGATTCGTTTTGTACGATTTTGATTAATTGCGATATTTTGTCACATGTGAAACATACACTAAATTGAATGAATTATAGCGGTTGTCGTTTCGATGCAACTTCTAGGTTTAAAATTAAATTCAGAATACAAATTTAGTCCATTGTAGAAGACAGTGTAGTTATAGGTGGTTACGAACATAAAATCTGTATGAGAGTGGCAAGTGAGAAGCAGATGATAGGGACACCTGCATACACTTCTTATCGAATCCGTTTAATGAGCTGCTAAGAAAACACCTGGGTTGAAATAGAAGATGCTATTAACCTTCAAAAACAGGCGAGTGTTCTTGATTTGATGATATTCTACAACGGAACACCAATATTTTTTGTCGTTTTGTATATGTAAACATTCAGGTTTACTTTTTAATATGTCTCAATAGCAACGTTTAGCTTTGGGAAAATAATGTAGAAATTTATAATCATGAAGTTTTCAAGTACAATTGAAGTAATGAAATCAAAAATAATTTGTTGCTATAGAAAATAGTGTCGAACAAATTTTAATGTGTTTAAATTGATTTGCTAATAAAATGGATTTAATATAAAATACTCGAAAAATAAAAAATTCAAAATTATTACAATAATTCATATTGGTACGTCTGGGCAAAACACACACACATACGAGACCTGTAGCTTGAGTTCAACAGTGAGGATAATATTGATTTTTTGAGAAAGCAAAGACCTTAATCGTGAATTCAATTTGTAAGCATTAATCTTTTTCAAGTATGATGGGCAAATACTTTGTGTGCAATTATATGAGATTTTAAAACACTAATTCTTTGTAAAATTGCAAATTGATTTAAATGGTAAATTTCCCTATCAAATTTTGTAAATTTAGAATTGTGCTTTTGAAAACAAATTAAACTTGGATGGCAATTGAAATATGAACTATTAAGAGTAGAGCATGATTGATAGATAAAGGGATTTTCTCCCAACCAAAGATGAGGATGAGTGAATTGTGCGTCCCCAAAGGTGGATCAGTTTAAAATCGAATTGTAGACCCTGGCTTCTGATGAATTAATGGTTTGATGGAATGCAATTTGTTAGGAACTTGCTGATTACAAGACTCTTAAGTTAAAAAACCCTTTTTGTGGACATCTTGATGTCTCTAAAAGGGATGGCTTGCTATAACGGAACAGAAACTACTTTCGAAGTACTGCCCATCAAGCTTGTTAAGATTTTACTAATATCCTAAACTACAGGAAGACAAGTGATGAAATATTGCTTCAATTATGTATACAATTATGTTGTCAGTGTAGAGTGGTTGATGTCAATACGTTTTAAGACTACAACATGGTCACAAACTTGGGGGTTCGTTTCCGATGCCTCCAGAGGCGGATTAAGCGGTACGCGGACTAAGCGGCCGCATAGGGCCCCGGAATACGAAGGGGCCCCGAGGTCTAAAAATGTCTTTTCATTAGTTTTCGGGGAAAGATGTGACAGCGTCTTTATAATATGCTTCTTTAAGTGCATTGAAAAGAGTTTCTAATACAAGAGGATCAGCAAGAGCAGATGCTGTATTAGCTATAAAACTTGGTTTCACCCGTAAAAAAGAGGCTTTAACTGGAAATTCGAAAAAAAAATTATAAAAATATATAATTTACAAAAATGACATTTGTTTGTACTTTTGAAGAGGAATTTGACAATTTTTGAATATTTCTAAAAAGGGGGGTGGGGGAAACAATGACATCATAAAAACCACACCAGACATCTATCGAGCCTTTAAAGAAATGTTTTGCACATTTGCGACTCTGTTGAAACATTATTTAAATTTTTTTTAAACGATTCCTTTATCTTATGTGTCAGGAGAACAGTCGTTTTTTGTTTTAAAGCGTGTAAAAAATTAATAAAGAAGTACTATAGGAAAAGAAGGATTAATTAATATGGCCATTCTGTATATAAAGCAAAAAATTTAAAATCGAATATATAATGCCAAAATAATTGACGAATTCGCAAAATATAAAGCAAGACAGAAATTCATGTAAAAAATGTTTTTTTTTTAATAAATTTATTTGATGTGTTATGGTATGGAATTTTTTCTTTTCTTTTTGCTGATAACTTAATGAGAGTTTTCTTGAAACTTTTTTCTAACTTGAGTTTGAGGCCCCCGAAAATTTTACCGCTTGGGGCCCCCACTTGACTTGATCGGCCACTGGATGCCTCAAACTAGTTTCTTGCAGTGATTCCCTAGTTTTATGGGGTTACATTCAGTAAAATATTCCCCTTAATATTTGTTATTTATAATTGTGTTCCATTTCACTATCACAGCATGGACTTATTATTCATTCGACATCATTATACACATGTGATCTAATCTTTAAATTTGATAGTTTTATAACATTCCCATGCTCTAATTGTCACTTTAACAAAGTTATCACTCGTTTGAAATTCGACGCCATGTAGCTTGTATGTCCCAGACTTAGGCCTGGAATCCTCAACCTGTCATAATTCACTTCTTCTAGCAGAGTTGGCGTCTGTCTTTCTGACTGTTCTCTATACAAATCTACACCGTTTGACCAATCCACAACAAGCTTGGTACACATACTTTGGGGTCTTACGGGTATGGTAGGCTAACTCTTAACCCCCGTTCTATTTGTCCTTGGTGTGGAGAAGGGGCCAAAAAAACAATTCGAAATCTCCATAGAAGTAACATTGAGTTTAAAATGATTGCTGTTCGCAGCTCAGATTGTTTTACCAGTGTTGATCGAAAATCAAGTTTTCCAATAATGTTTTACCAGCATTGCTCAAAAAACAATATTTTCAAAAGAAATGAAATTATATTATTTACGTTTGAAATGACTTTTTATTTTTTTCCATAATCGAAATAATTTATAAATATTTCATTGATGAAGAAAGAATATTTAAAATGCTAAATTTTACATAACTTACATTTTGTAATGGAACACCAAAAGCTCAAACGAAAAACTCACTGATCTTAAAAGCGTAATTTGCTATTCGGTATCAGAATTAATGTTTGGTTGAGGAATTAATGTAATTGCCAAAGCATCTGACAAAGTTTGTATTCAAGGTCTAATCTATAAAATTATCAAATACAATTTCTCAACAATACAAATTTCTTCGCCTATAATATTCGCCTTATTTCTTCCGGCCTTACAAACAGAAATTATGTAGTCAAAATTAATAATCACAAATCTACTAAAAGAAAAATATATGCTGGTGTTTCGAAAGGATCTAAGCTCGGCCCCTTTCTTTTTTAACTTATTATACATGAATGATATTCCTCAAACCGACAACACCAAACATGTTCACAGATGATACTGCAATTTTTATGCAAAATAAAAATTCGAAAATTCTCCTCACCGATCTTTACACATCTACCTTGAATCCTAGCTTGTCATATGGATAATCAAACTGAACGGCGAAAAGACTGCAGCCACCGTGTTTCTCTGCAGTGATCCTACTAAATTACCACAACTTAAACTTTACGCACAACCTATTCCTTGGTTTTTAGACCAAGTACTTAGGAGTTATCCTAGACACTCATCCTAATTGGAAGTTGCACATAGAACACATACAAAACAAGTTTTGGAAAATTTCCAAATGTATCCACTTATTTCTCGGAGCTCAACACAATTACTAGACAACATGAAACTAATTTACTTATATTTCGGCCGATTGTAACAAAATGCTTGCCCAATTTAGAAGGCTGCTCGTGAGACAAAAAATTTAAAAAATCGAATGTATTCATATTCTTTTCCTCCGCCAAATTACAAAAGCCAGATGGTTCTATCGTAATAGCGATATAAGAAAAGCCCTCAAAATTCAATCTATTAAAAATTTATTAACAAAATCTCCCGCAAATTGTTCTTTGAAATTGAACGAAATACAAACCCTGCTTTAAAAGAAATTGAAATTTATGATCCATCTCTCTCCCCCAAAAAAAACAAGACCTTACAAAACTCTTCTTCTTAGAGAATAAAATTCTGCAACACCCCCAACTCTACCAATTCTACAATTCCTACCATTTGTCGTGAGAAGCTTTTCCTTTTTTATTTTTATTATTTTTCTTTAAAGATTTCAATCAAACAAACTTACTTTGGGCTGGACTTAGTGACATAAAAAACAATCCTCAATACTTAAAAAAAAATGAAGGAAAACTGTCAATATTTTTTGTTATTATTATTTTATTATTCAGTTATTTTCTTATCTATCAATTTAATAGGATTACAAAATACCAAGGCAGGCCCATTTATCTAGTTCTATACTGTCAATATTGGAGATTGAGGCTCTTTCGGAGCCAGGTTCTCCATGACCTCATCAACACCTTTGAAGAATTAATGTAATTGCCAAAGCATATAATAAAGTCTGGATTCAAGGCCTAATCTATAAAATGATCAAACACAAATTCCCCGTCTACAATATTCACTTTATTTCTTCCAACCTTACAAACAGAAATTACGTAGTCAAAATTAATAATCACAAATTTACTAAAAGAAATAGATATTCATGAGTTCTGCAAGGATCCAAGCTCGGCCATATCTCCAAGCCATATCTTTTTAGCTTATACATGAATGATATTCCTCAAACCAATAACACCAAAATTAGTATGTACGCATATATTTCTACCTTGAATCCTGTCTTAGCAGATATAGAATCAAACTTAATGACGAAAAGACTGCTTTCATTCTGTTTCTCTGTAGAAATCCTTGGATAAATTACAAATAGAAATTGTTAAAGCAAGAAAGCAGAGAATATACTATCAAGAATAAATACGAAGAAGAAAAATTGCACAGAAGAAAATAAGGAAACCTGTACTAAAAAAATATTTATGTTTAAAACAGTGTATATAGCGCTCGCAGTCGTCATGTTTATTTCTACAGGTTGTATCTCCCGTATTGGACCGGGTTATAGTTTCTTCCGATGGTTCCGATTCTGCATAACCTCAACTGTTCTCTTTATAGACGACATTCTACCAAGGATAAAGACTGCATCCTCCATTGCAAGACACTACATGGAGCTTTCCTTGTTGAACGCTACTGAGAGGTGAGAAGACAATTGAGACAGTAACATTCTTTTGACGTAGAATACATCTTACCTTTCGAAACAGGGGTACCACGCTTAATTTGTGGGTGTCACCAAAAAGGCAATCACGGAAAATTTAATAACTTGAAAACTACAAATGATACTTAAATGAACGATATCGCGTTCACACACACAATAGAGCATTAAACAAATAATGTTATAAATGCTCATTGTTCTCGCGCTGACGTCATCGGCTGATGCAATCGCAGCGCAAAGTTGAGTCACGAAAATGCGTGCTACCGCTCACATTAATTTAGTCTAGCTCCAGTCTCCTTTGTGCGAGTACAACGCTTGAGGTTCCATTTGTTTCGTCTCTGCGCTTTATAAATAACAAGGCATAACAAATAACAATGGCATTGCGTGGCCAGCACGGCGTTGCCGGTGACAGTTCCTTTCGTGGGGTCAGGTGTGACCACTGCTCGTTAAACTCCGATGATTGCTACGAATTCCCACTTGGTTTGCTTCATAAACCAAATGGGTTGGTTGGTTTGGGTTTTAAGATGCAAGGTCCAATAGTGGACAAGCTGGGCCAGACACAAGAACAAACCAAGTGGGAATTCGTAGCCTATTGGATAACAGCCACCACGGGTAACGCTCATTGTCAAATGCGGCCAAATTCGAATTGCAAAGAGATCCAATCGGCGTGACGTCACAATCTCTTGCGAAAATATAAATATTTAATTGAAAATTATTTATTAAAAGATAATCAAAACTATCTGGTGTAAAATTTTCCGCAGATTTCAAATCCGTTGAAATTTTTAATCTATCTTTAACGATCCCGATTTTTCAAAAAAGAATAACAATGCCCAGTCAAATTTTTTTTATATATGCTTTGCTTTCTTTCGCTGCAAGCGTTTGAGCGCAGGAAATGGAATCTGATTTCTCGATTGCGAAGGTCATATGGGAAAAAATATAAAAGTTATAATTTATAAATTATTTAAAAAAAAAAATCATATTTTTAGGTATCGATCAAATGTGAAATTTTCCACAGATTTCAAATCCGTTGAAATTTTTACTCTATTTTTGACGATCTAGGAGATAAAAAAATAACTAATAACTCCAGTTAAAACTTTGTTTTTTTTTCATCTGCTGAAAAATCGTTCTGAAACGGAAAAAATAAATCTAGAATCTGTCATCTCTTCATAGTGTTGCCATTCTAAGGAAAATAACAATAATTAAATTCCATTAAATTCATTTAAAATATTCTAGATTAAATTTTAAAATGCAGGCTTCGCACAAGCATTGTAAAACATTCGGACTACCTGTGTGCCAAGTCTAACTATTATAAGTGCCATAGATTCGTCAGGACAGTACATAGAGACATGCAGACAAACAATTCCTTTTATAATAGTAGAGATAATAGAAAAAAACTAAATATTTAATGTTTGTTTCGATATTCGACTTCAAAGTGCAAAAATTTCAAAATGCACAAATACTGCATAGTTAACACAAGAAAAATTAAAGAAATGTCAACGGGACGAAAGATCGAGAGAGGGGGAGTCCAAGATCCAGATGTATGATTATGAGCGTTAACGGGCTCGGCGTGAGCGTCTCAACATTGAGGCAACCCGCCATTCCGCTCACATAATTTAGTCTAGCGTCTAGCTCCGGCCTCCTTTGTCCGAGCACGATGTTTGAGGTGTTATTTGTTTCAACTCTGCATTATATTAATAGAAATAAACCTAAATATTTTATACTTGTTTGGATATTGGACTTCAAAGTGTGGAAAATCACAAAATTTTCAAAATATCCAAATATATGCATAATAAACACCAGAAGAATTATAGAAAACGTCAACAGGAAGAAAGATTGAGCAATGGGGAATCCAAGATCCCGACATCCGATGCTAAATATCAACGGGCTCGGAAGGCATTGAGGGAACGTTTTAACAACTAGAACAAAATTGTAGAAATCGCTTAACTATCGCAGATTTAACAACAGTTTGTACTGTATATTTAGAAAAGAAGCAACAATTTTTAAAATCAAATTTAAAGCTTCATGTTATAACTTCCAGATTCTCGATTTAAAGACCTGTCACGTGGTTGTGGGTAAAAGTATGAAACCTAAATTTTATTGATTGGTTATAGTCATCGCCCACCGTGATCAAAAACACTAGTCTTCGATTCGACATTCGACAGGCAATCTGCTATGTCCATTCGTATGTCAACGGGATTTACACTTCAAAGATCCTACCACAGCGGCTGCGGCCATATGCTCCGTCTATTTTATTGAAGGTCGGTGTTGTTTGCGCCTTGTCATTGCAAGTGCACTGTTCATTTCGAGAACAATCCAAATCTATAGAGTTATATCCAGTGATGGATTATTACATCAATTGAAAATTCTGTGCAGAATGACGGATTTTCAACCTCTATTGCCACTGAGGGACCAATTCTATAATCAAATCTGTTTTTTTTAGCGTTCTTCGTTTTGAACACAAATTTGAATTAATTAAAAGTCATCTCTCTTAGATTTTGTAAATAAATAAATGTACCGTTAAGAATTAACACACATAATACAGTTAAAAGTCTGGTATAAATCGGGACAAAATTCTAATTGCAGCAAACAAATACCAATTCGAGATGTATTGAGTAAATAATTTACCAGGAATGACTGAATTTATGAAATACATTTTCTTACCATCATTGACATGAACTGCCCTTGTTTACATTTGAGTAATTGCTTCTAACAAAATGCTAGGTTTAGCTTCAGTCTACTTTCATTGCGGTGGCAATGGCCTTGGCGCTTTTTTTTTTTTTTTACCGCACTTCTAAAGTCGCCAAGGAAATAATGAGTTAAAATAAATCAATGAAATCAAACGACAGTTAATGGATAAAAGAACTTTCTAGAGTATTCAAAATAAAAATTTAAACTTTCCGTTTGCCGAAGTTGCCATAAAAAACGCAATAATCGTAATACAGATGAATTACCTTAACCTGCCTTAATTCGCTATTAGAAGTGTGCCAAAAAAAAAAAAAAGTGGAGTGGTCGTTTACGGTAAGAAGGCGATTTGTCGCCAAATATGGTAACCTTCACCTTTTGCGTATTTTCTTTCACATCTGCCGTTTTTGTTATGGCAACCCTATCTGCTGTTACGGAATTCGGCCGCCATCTTGATTTGGTGACAAAAATTAGTTGGCGACAAACGTCTTACCGTGAACGACCACTCCACCAAAAAAAAAAAAAACTCAGCAAAGGCCGTTGTCACAGCTATAAACGTAGACTGAAGATGTACCTAAAGCTATTCCCATGGATATTCTACACAAATAAATGTACGGTTAAGAATTAGCACACACAGCACACAGTACAGGTAAAAGCCTATGGCATAATGTGGGACAAAATTTTGCGTGCACCAAACCAATACAAATTCGAAATGCATTGAGCAAATGATTTACCAGGAATGACTGTTGAATTTATGAAATACATTTTATTACCATCATGGGCATGAAAAGCTCTTGTTTGCGTTTGAGAAATTGCTTCGGGTTGAAGAAAACCAATATTTTCCACAGAGACAAGACTGGCGACTTTAGTTTCGACAGCATTGTGAAATTACGTAAAGATGGTTCCATCAGCGTTGAAAAGTTATCAAGTGAAATGAGCAGCTTCTCCAGAAACCACAACAGTCCATCCAGAATCGACACCACTTTGATCTCCAGAAAAGCACACTCCATGGAATTAGTTTCCTTAGGACCTTCGGAATTCGAGAGGAATTTGGATGTTCAGTCGTTTCCAAGAGAAGAGCCAGAATCATGCTTCAGCACGAAGTCCTGTGGCAGATACCCTTCTTCGATTCCACCTCCAATTCAGCTTACGAAGACGAAAGACCTCCGATGTACTGAATTACAGCGTGAAAATCTTTCGCCAATTTCAAACAAGAATTCCACTCCAAATCCGTTTGAGGACGTTCCTACTCTACTTCGTTCAAATAGGCACCGATATCTGCAATCTAGATCAAGAGTTTCAGTGTCACCACATTCATTACCATATATTAGTCCAAATGATAAACATGTCGACAGTGGAAATGGCGTTCAAAATGTACCTGATAAGTATGCACCATACATCAGTACGGTGCCAACCAATTATTCACCGAAGAGTGAGCGATTTTAGCTTCTATGTACAACGATATCGTCGGCAAAAATATGCTACCTCGTAAGTCGAAAAAATTTGATTTCGGGTTGTTCCGTATCAAATTTTTGCCACTTACATGTGTTCACATTTTTGAGACGATATACTTTCTTTTTGTAGATCGAAATATATGTACTAAATTTTACTGAGTACTGTGAAAATGCACGGGGATAAACTTTTATTACAAAGGAACAAAACTAAAAACTAATTGTCTCCATTATTTTTCTTTATGAATTAAATTATTCTATATTTAAGTCAATAAAGTGATAGAAGTAGCTTTGAACGATATTCAATGAATATGGTGCATATCATTATGTAATCAAAAAGAATAACTCACCTCTATACTTAGTTTTTCGAAACAAGTTTTGTGAAACGTAATATTTTTTCATAAATTTTGAATTTGAAAGCATTTAGGTTTTCTTTTCCTTAACATGTCTTATTGGGTGGAAAGAAATTAAGTAATTCTAGACACATGGTAAAAATTCGCAAAAGTGTTTGATCCCTGTTAAAGGGTGTGCACAAAATACTGGAGACGCGGTTGAGTTGAAAACACTAGTATTGAATATTTAGTTTATAGAATATTTTTAAGTGGTAAATATGTATCCATTTTTTCATTACACGAATAAAAAAGGTTTGGTAAGGATAATATATCTCTGGTTTATAGCTAAAAAGGTTCACAACTAAAAAAGTCAAAAAATCTTTCTGTGTTGAGAAAACGGGAGCCTTAACCATAAGGGCGATTTAAAGTATCTCTGGAAGATTTAGCCGTAAAGAAAACAAATTATTGGTACATAAAGTTAAAAAACATCTTCATCAAGCTCTTAGTTATAACAGAAAATATTTGTGTTTACGAACTGAAAACATTTATCTTGAAATACACATTTGGGTGATAAATGAAAACGAAGCACTTTCTGTCGATATTTGATGTTCACATCACCTGGGCCAGAACCAGAGAGAGAGTAGTGAACAGGTGCCGGTGTTTATAATATACCTGTATAGCTGCGTTGGGTCCAAAAGAATAGCCTTTGTCCCCCCCCCCCTTTTTTACTCTCAAACCACCTGCCTCACTGAATTGTTACGCAAAAACATCTCTACGAAAATGCTTTTCTTGCGTTCGTTTCCACAGAAAGATAACGGATACATTTACAATGCTTTACAATTTGCAGGGAAGTATGGCAAATCAAAGATGGGGACTTGAATGGTTTAATACGCAAATACCTTAAATAATTGATCATCAAGGAAAATTTATTCAAAGATTCCAAAATCCTGATTTTACTGGTGGAAAAAAGCGATTGAGTTATAATTTTTCCGATGTATCTTAATATTTTTTCTTGATAAGAATTAAAATAAAGGAAATGTAATTAATATGTACTTTAAACTTTATTACAATTAAACAGTTAAAGGACAACAACTATAGTTATCAGACATCAACATGAAATAAACACTAAATTAAATTTAGTGCTACATGAAAAGGGATATGACCGGAATCTTCTCTTCTAAATAAGCTACAGAAAATGAGTTTATAAAATATTTGTATAGTAAAACATCACTACACAAACTTAAACACTCTTTAAAAAGCATACCCCTTTGTTCGAAAATGTTTTTATACATTCCTTATATATACCACTAAAATACCTAAATACCTATCTTGATACATACTAGATATCATATACGATACTAACTAAATTTTTTTTTTATTGTAAAAAGTTGTTCAACATCTCTCTGTTTACTTACTTCTCCAATTATAAATTACATTTTATCTTAAAATTTTTTAATTTTCTTAAATTACTCGAAAAAAGAGACTTAATTCTTACAGTCTCATTAAAAAAAAAATTAATACTGAAAAGAAATTTTCAAAACAATTTATTTGTTAACAATTTCAACAGAGTACAATTACCTTAAAAATACTGTTTACAAATAAAACACGTATCATTCTCGTCGAATAAAATCGGCACTGCGTGTAAATGGTGCAAAGTATAACTATAGTACTACAATACTTAAATGCAAAAAGTTATTCGGAAGTATAGCTGAAAGTAAAATAAGAGCAGTGTGATGTATAATTTACTTAAATGAATGAAAGATAAAAATTCGCGAAGAATCGATATGTATTCAGCATGATATAGCATACAATTTTATAAATGAATTCTAATCAAAACTTCAATAGGAATTTTAAGCGATTTCGATATAATAATTTTGTTTTTTTAGGGGATCTGAAGAAAAAATAGATTGTGTTTCACAGACTAAAACAATAAATGCTATTGCAAATCCCACTCCTAGGAGAAGGAACACTCCTATACAATCACGCAATGTCAGAACATCGTAATTGGACATCGGTTTTTCTCTCAGATTCTTATTGCGTCTGAAGACAACATTATCGTAGAATTTCTGGTAAATCCCACTGTTCATAAGCCTCGAGACCATGGTCGCTAAACGTCTCTTACAACAGAACTTTTTGTTTACTGCGACGCCGACATTCCAGATAGCAATAGTTTCCTTGAAGAGATAAGTAGTGGTGAATGGAGGCTCACCATATTCCAGCAAGAAAAAGAATCTCGGGCCTAAAATGGCAACAGAGTCTTCTATCTCTTTTGGCATAATGATAGACCTGTCTTTCGATCGCCAATCTTTTTGGACTATGCTCCTTCCGATGATCCGAAGATCCCTGTCTTGGCTTTCGATTAACTGTGTAGTCCCAGCCGCACCACGAGTCGCCCAACACTTGTATTTTCCCTTCGAAATAGCAATGGATAGTTCTTTTATGGTACGGACGCCATGTTCCTGTACGGGGATAGTGAGCGATGACAGAAGCACTGCTGTGTAGCTGGAGGACAGTAGGAAACTATAAGTAATCCAAATTCCAAATAGGAACTTGTCTTTAAAATTGTTGCCCACCACATTAAGTGGTTGGTTCAAGAAGCAACCGATCATGCCGATGTACAACCTTTCCAAAGAGATCGTTTTCACCAACAACTTGTTGAACACGAAAGGCACAACAATCGCAATCGCGAAACAAGTCACCCACACTTCCCACTGAAAAGGTAGAGTGAAGGCTTCGGTCTTGGGCAGAGTCCCTGGCAGTTTGGTGGCGAATGTGTTTGCCTCCACAGCGTAGGGTATGAAGTCGACCAACTTCAGTCGAGGTTGAGTGATCATGATGTGCCCAATTGCGATGTCCACTTCGCTGCGGGAGACCATCTCCACCATTCCGCTCCACCCACCGTGCTCTGGTACGGATAGTTTGTAGTCAAATCCCAGCGCTGATGACAAAATGTCAATGAGATTGGCTTCGACGCCTCTCATAAGCCTTGTGCAGTTTCGAGAGCTGTTCAGCTCCAGAATGTGTTTAACTGGCATGACAGCAATTCGAAGGAACTTCGGAAACGCCATTTTCTTTTATGGTACCAATGATACCAAATGGTAGAGCTCTCTCAAACAGATTTAAGTCTCAGTCTGTTTTCAAAAGATTTTTAATTAATTTATTTGTAGGTTTTAATTTGGAAATACCAAAAAGGCAAGTGTTTCCTGTGGTATTTCTACCACTTAACCAGAAAAATTGACGAGGTGTTCGCTGTTATTACTATAGAATTAATAACCGCAAGTTTCCGGTTGCCACCTATACTACTTCCAGCGGGAGAAGCGGACTCATTGTTTACAACTCACGCCAAAAAGCGCTTTTTATGTCCTAAATTACAGGATGACATGTCTCTGACGACTTATTATTTGCGAAAAGTACACGGATCCGAAACATAAATAGCGTGTTTAAAAGCCGAGCATGCACTGAATAATCGATATTTTCCCAAGATCGGAAATGCATTATTTGATGCGTTACCGGAATGTACTTATAGCAATAGAATGTATCTATTGTGCATGTGTACTCGAAAGAAACTCCATCCAATCAATAAGTTTTCTTTGAAAAAAAATCTGCATCGCGTCGAACTTTGATACAAAAGACATTGAAAAAGGGAAAAAAAATTCATTTTATTACCAGACGTTCATGTTCTTGTGTGTAATTGGGGGGATATTAACTGCAAATATTTCCGGAACTTTTTGGTCGAATAGGAAAGAATACGAGAACTATATTTATTGTTATGTGTGCATATATTTAATAATATATTTACATCGCATACATGGTGTGGAAGTTTAGAGAGTTGCTTGGATTTTGGGGTTTTATGGCCCAAGGTCCAAAAGTGCACACGCTGCGCCATTGGAGAGTGGAGTGGTAGCTCATGCAAACATGAATGTTGTTCAAAATTATGCTGTCCTCGGAATTTTCCCTTCGGGTTTGTGATCCCAGACCGTCGTCAATAGCCTTTTATTACATTAGTGCAGTGATGGCGAACCCATGACACGCGTGTCGAAGGTGACACGCCAAAACATTTTAGGTGACACGCATCTTTTATGGACGGTCTTTGCTCAAGAACAGTCAATGCACACTGCACGTATTTCGCTCGAGTTTTTGTGCTTACTTGAAAGTGGGGAAGGGGTAGAAGAAACATAGACAATAACTTAAGCCTAAATATATTTACGTCGTCTCCTGAACTCTGAATAGATGACTCCGAACGCAACGAAATGAAGGGTTCGATATTGGAGGAATAAAATTTAGTTTATTTACAACCGAAGAAAATTATAATATTTTCACAATATGTACTGAATACAGCCGACGGTATCTTCACAATAACACCGTGCTTCAAGCAGCAGAAATCACGAGCGTGTTGTATCTAAGCTAATTACAATCAACCACTCATTCATCGTCGCCATTCTACCTTTTTTACAAATGGTACGAAGTATTTTCTTTCTTTCAGGATTTGGCTTCGGATTTGCAGCCACGCTTTTGTCTGTAGTTGTGGATCGCACTTTCGAAAAGTTGGTTCTCAGGGAAGTTCATTTCACTGCGCGAAGAGCAACAGTAGCTGACGTTTCAATATAGTGTCAAAGATAAGCACTTTTTTCGAGTAAAAAGAATTCCGGGAAGGCCAACACAACAGAACAAAATGATATGGAGCCCATGCATATAAAGTGCCAGCATATTGTGAACTCGTTACTTCACCAATTCGGAAAAATATATAATCAATTTAGAAGCTTGGAATAGACAATTAAAATAATTAAGTATCCGGATGTAGTAGTCTACAGTACTTTGGAATTAAATGGTTTCCAATGGATGTAACTTGATGATTTGGAGATGGGGCAACTTGCAGAATTTCAAGACAGCATCTGGTATCAAGTGTTCGTTGATTTGAGATCCAAACTTGAGAATCTGGAAAGAAAGTGTTTAGAGAATGAAGAGTGCCACTACGAACAGGAAATTTGGAGTGCTTTGAGCCGATTACCGGACACTTTTGACACCATGAAAATCTAGAGATGGCATTACTCACAATTTTTCCCTCTACGTATTTCGTTGAGACCTTGTTTTCTCGGCGTTAAATAATATTAAAACCAATAAATGAAACCGACATACAAATGAAGTTAGTAGTTGCATGGGCTTGAAGTGCATGAAATACCAACCTTCAATTGAAAATTCTGAGCAAATGCAGTTCAGCAACAAAAAAGTCACTAATGTAAAGAATTATTTGTGTTTTTGCTCTTTTAACAAATAAACACAACAAAAATATTATTATTTTTTTACTAGGGCTGCTAATATTGCAAAATTATGGATATTTCTTGATGACACGGCACCCGAGTTAATCTAGATTTTCCGGTTTTTGACACGCCGAGCTCCAAAGGTTCGTCATCACTGCTCTAATGGGACGTAAATTCAACTATCTACCAAAATACGTACATGAAATAACTATGAGAACACTAGCGCCATCTACATTTTCTACATTTTCATTACCTCATCTACATTTTACTGTACTAAAAATGCCTTTTATAGCGTCTTCCCCTTAAAATAAAGCCCGTTGTGTTGCTCCAGTACGACGTTAATTAAAATAAAACTACTAAATCAATACCAAATACTCCCCCTCCAAAAAAGCCGACCAACCGGTATAGTGGTCAAGGTGTTAGCCTCTAGATCGGAAGGTTCCTGGTTGGAATCCGGGTACGGGCCTGGATGTTTGTAAGCGTATGGTGTAGAGGCGGCTGGTGCACCTTAAATCTGTCGTGGCCGAAAGTCCTCACGTTGGGTTGGCGTGGAAGTTTGGAGAGTGGGGTGCCAGCTCAGGTGTTGCTTCGTCATCTGACCGTGGTTCAAAATTACGAGGTGTTGTCCTCTGATCTTTCCCTCAAGGGACTGATCCCGGACCGTCGTCAATAGCCCGTTGTGTTGCTCTAGTACGACGTTAACTGAAATTACCATTACCATTACCCCCTCCAAAAAAAAAAATGAATAGTCCGGTGTGTTGCTATCCTGCGATGTTTTTCAAAATATACCTATATCCCCCAAATGTCTATGAGAGGGATTTTTCAGAGACAAAGCTGGTGGAATGCAGGCATTTTACTGTCAAATACTCTCGTATGATACATATTGGTAATTGGTAACTTTTAGTTAACGTCGTACTAGAGCAACACAACGGGCTATTGACGACGGTCCGGGATCAGTCCCTTAAGGGAAAGATCCGAGGACAATACCTCGTAATTTTGAACCACGGTCAGATGACGAAGCAACACCTGAGCTGGCACCCCACTCTCCAAACTTCCACGCCAACCCAACGTGAGGACTTTCTGTGTTTTAAATTCGGAATTCATTCATTGGAATATTTATTGTCAAAGTGTTGAAATCTGTTTAGAGAAGAAGCCACGTGACGTCACGTTCGGTTTACGTACAGGAAACACCGTTACGTCACAGAAACACTCTTGCCAACTACAACTTACCAGAAAATAGCTTCCAAGAGAAACAAGTCCAACCCTTGGCAGGTATTTAATCCTACCAATAAAGGTTTCTGTTCATTTTTAAGAACAGTCGTTGGTATATTTTTATTAATTTTATGAAGGGTATAAACTTCTAAGAAAAAATAATTTGAGTCGCAAGAGTTTGAATTCTAAGATGCGTTATGAATTTGTTGAGTAGATGTAAACTTAGGTAAATTAAATTTCCTATTCTAATAAACGTATGTTATATCTTTTCCCAGTAATTGTAATTCGTATATTCTAATTATAAGTTTAGTTTTTGTCATGTTTTCTATATCACTTACAAACTCTTCGGAAAAATACCGAGTACTTGAATGAACGGGGTATTTATTTTGATTCGAATAATTTCAGATGGTTACCATCGAACTTTTCTCGGTGACCATGTTGAATAACCGTTCTACTAAAGAGTGAGCGGCATGTGAATATCTGAATTATTACCAAACACAATTTCATTGATAAGAACTACCAAATACCACGATCTTGAGTATTTAAAGATTTTAGTAGATTAACCGGAATCGGTAACTTTACAAACTCGTATGTATATAAATAGTCTCAACAAATGTCATTTTTAAATCGTGGTGTTGCAATTTCAAATATCGTCAGCATACGAGTAAAGCCTACAGTTAAAATTTTCAGGGTATGAGTAATTTGCTTTTCTATACCAGAATGTAATCATGAAAACTGAAGTCTACTAAGTCATATTTTTTCTTTGCATGAAGGTCCGATTTCTTGAGAAACACTTGGTGAGTATGGAATAGTATAATTTTCTCATAACTGTTTTTTGACTTGGGGTGTTTCACTTGCAAGTCGATGACATAAGTATTCATTTATTTAGTATGAAAAACCAATATATAGATTAGATCTAAAATGTAAAATGTTTTTTTTTTTTTTATCAAGTTTCCATCGAGTGAAGAAACTAATCAGTATTTCAAAGTACGTGAAAAAGAGATCTAGATTAATTGTTTTCCAGGAATGACGCAAGACTTTATTTTGATTGAATATTTCAATTTGCTTTAAGATATCTGATTAATATACAGGTATTTGTTCTTTTATCAGTTATGATTCTGCAACTACCTCAGACTATTTTTTTGCGGCTATCTTAAAATTTAGAAACAAAACAAAAAAAACGGACGGGGCTGTCGGGACATGGCCGCTAGGTTAGAGGCGTAGAATACGTCAGTGAGGCCATATTGTGAATGAGAAAGAAAGAAATCATTACTAGACTGTTTTAATTTCACCTATCATATATATCACACACCATTATAACTGTCTACATATATCACATATATATGTCCACATATATCATAGTTGGTGTTATCGAAGGTTGTGGCTTATTAACCATTTCCATGGGTTGAACGCCATCATTCGATTATAATATGTTTGTCATCAGATATGCTATTTCGGTCGAAATGAGTGGCGGAGGTACATGGCGCACTCGTATCGGGTATTTGTTCACCTTGAAGGTGCGACACATGCCTTTACTTTCAAGAATCCCCTCCGAGCCCGTTGACACTCAGCCTCGGATGTTTGGATCTTCTTTGATTCCCCATCTTGATCTTTCTTCCTGTTGTCGTTTTGATACTGTTCTTGTGTTTACCATGCATACGTTTGGAGTTTAGAAATTTGTGAACTTACCACACTTTGAAGTCTGATATCTAAACAAGTATTAAATGTTTAGTTTTTTTTTTCAATTATTATTTATAAAACGCAAAGAGACGAAACAAATGATACTTTAAACGTCGTGCTCGCAGAAAGGAGGCTGGAGCTAGAAAAAAGTAATGTGAGCGACAGGGCGCATTTGCAACTTTGCGTTGCGATTGCATCAGCCTTTTTTTGTGACACGAAAAAATTAAAAGTGGTACCCCGGTTTCGAAAGGCAAGACGTATGTTACATTAAAATTTAGTCTCTTAGGTAGTATATTTTACTTGCAGAAACCAAATCAAACATGCATTACATTAAACAAAAGTTTAATATTTGCTAAATATCGTTATAAAGAAATAGGGTGCTTAAACCTTACAAATGGTTTCGATGACATTTCTAGTTCATTAAGATCTAATCAGTTTTATTAATGACGAGATATCTCATGGAGATATCACCGATTTGTATGAGAGCCGACCAACCGGTATAGTGGTTAAGGTGTTAGCCTCTAGATCGGAAGGTTCCTGGTTCGAATCCGGGCCCGGGCATGGATGTTTGTAAACGTATGGTGTAGAGGCGGCTGGTGCACCTTAAATCTGTCGTGGCCGAAAGTCCTCACGTTGGGTTGGCGTGGAAGTTTGGAGAGTGGGGTGCCAGCTCAGGTGTTGCTTCGTCATCTGACCGTGGTTCAAAATTACGAGGTGTTGTCCTCGGATCTTTCCCTCAAGGGACTGATCCCGGACCGTCGTCAATAGCCCGTTGTGTTGCTCTAGTACGACGTTAACTAAAAAATTACCAATTATTATTACCGATTTGTATGAGATCAAGTTCTGGTCAGTTTTATAATGACAAGGTATGACAAAATATGCTTAATTTTTTTATGACCAGATACCGCGTTGAAATTACCACCAGGAGAATTAACCAAGCGTTTTAAATATGGGCATTACATTTGTTAAGAAAATATAGTTCAATACTTTTACGCCAAATTTAAGTGAAAAATTAACACCAATCTTGTTTGAAGACCTTTGACTACACCATCTATTCTCGAAATCCAAGTTTACAGATTCGTAATATTTCAAGCTGTTAAATTTACGTAGTGCAACGGAACTTCTGTTTTATTGAGACATCCCGTGAATCAACACTAACGACACAATTTGTTTGACCAGTATTCACACGTGGTTCCTCTGTACAGCGTTACATTCATCTTGCTCAAGTAAATGCATTCCATCTCTACATTTTAAAATTATAGCACTAAAAAAGGTAAGATTTGCTTTTCCATTTTCGAATTTCAGTTCTGATGAAACGGACGATTTTTATAAATGTTTTCATATTTTGACTTCTCTAATATTAAGAATAAAGCGTTTAACCCTTCTTTGCATAATGGTGGAAATTTCCATCATAACATTGAATGCCCAAAATTTATATAAAAGAACAAGTTCACTTTAAGTTGATCGTGTCTGGATACCTTTTTGTCCATTGCATAAAAAAAACATAGCTGTCAAAAATAAGCAAGTGTCACTATCAGTAAAACGAGCTTGAAGTTGTCATTCTGCTGTTTGTTGTAGTTGCAATAAACGTATGATTTCGTTTTTAATTTTGTTTTATTATATTTGAGTTTCTATTACTAAAAAAGTGAAAAGTGGAAGAAAGGTTTATAACGTGTTTGTTATTTTTAGAGCAATTTCTGAAAAAGTTTGCGTTTAATTTAAAAAATACCACATGATACCATCATATTGTTTTTTGCTAAATTTATACAATAAATATATACTAAGATTTTTTTAACCATTTTTCCTTTAATTTTGAACATGAATTATTTCACCTTGATTTATTTCACCAATAAAGAAAAAATCATGCAAAGAAGGGTTAAAGAGTACACCTACATTGAAGTGTTTTTGAGCTCAGTTTAAAACGATGCATTTTTAACCTTTAGACTACGGTCAGTGCAGCAGTTGTACCGTGATCGAGCCAAGAAAGAATTTAAACTACGTCCGTTACAACAACCATTTCTTGAAAGTTATAAGAATTGTTCCAAGAAAGAATCGCCCTTGTTATATCTACAACCGTAGTCTAAAGGTTAATTTCCAGGTATCTGACTTAATTTTGATATTTTTACTTTGTTGAGATAAAAATGCATTAAATGCACTTCATTAGCAAATATTAAATTTAGTTTTCTTGTAGTATATCAGAAGGCAGAGATATCATAAAATGCCTTCAATCGCTTCTAGATTTACACAACAAATCTATTAAGTTTGATCTCGGAGCCAATAGTCACTGCTGCTATAGTAGGGTGTTAATTAAAATAGCTACCCCCAGATCTAGTAATCTATTATAATTATTTTGATATGCTCCCTATGTTTATAAATTAAGATGGCCGACCAACCGGTATAGTGGTTAAGGTGTTAGCCTCTAGATCGGAAGGTTCCTGGTTCGAATCCGGGTCCGGGCATGGATGTTTGTAAACGTATGGTGTAGAGGCGGCTGGTGCACCTTAAATCTGTCGTGGCCGAAAGTCCTCACGTTGGGTTGGCGTGGAAGTTTGGAGAGTGGGGTGCCAGCTCAGGTGTTGCTTCGTCATTTGACCGTGGTTCAAAATTACGAGGTGTTGTCCTCGAATCCTTCCCTTAAGGGACTGATTCCGGACCGTCGTCAATAGCCCGTTGTGTTGCTCTAGTACGACGTTAACTAAAAATTACCAATTACCCTTAGGGGATTGATCCCGGACCATCAATGGCCGACCAACTGGTATAGTGGTTAAGGAGTTAGCCTCTGAATCAGAAGGTTCCTGGTTCGAATCCGGGTCCGGGCATGGATGTTTGTAAACGTATGGTGTAGAGGCGGCTGGTGCACCTTAAATCTGTCGTGGCCGAAAGTCCTCACGTTGGGTTGGCGTGGAAGTTTGGAGAGTGGGGTGCCAGCTCAGGTGTTGCTTCGTCATCTGACCGTGGTTCAAATTTACGAGGTGTTGTCCACGGAACTTTCCCTTTTCCTTTCCCTTAGTACGACGTTAATTACAAATTACCAATTGCCCTAAATTAAGATGGAAGAGTAACTAAAAACGGAATAATTATATTATTAACTACCTGGCTTTGCCCTAGAGCTTTAACTGCTTCAGATAAACCAAGGCTTGTCTGTTTCCTTAGCAGTTTTGGCCCTCAGAGACGCATCTATTTTGTATAATGACTTCCCGGATTCGAGGTGCCCTAGTGATATTTTCTTTTCCCATAAGGTTTACTATGTTTAGTAACTACAAGGGTCGCGTTGCTGATATCCAAGTGATCCTTATCTGCTTTCTTCTCGCCACTCTGTTATCCAATCCCTCTTTCCATTCAAATTTTTCTTAGACGTTGTCTTGTTTGGCTAAATATGACCTTTGTTCCATAAAATTCATAAACAATCAATCGACCTCACAGCAGTTTTGTTGCTTCGTCGAACAGTTTTTTGGAGCTTTGTCTGCTTCCCATGCTTGTGTTCTTTCCACTTTCGATTGTTCAGCTTGTGACATATTGTGTTGATTCGAGTAATTAAAGTTTTTTTTTTGTTACTAAACGTTCGATACCGAATTTTACTTCGATGGTTCCAAGGGAATGAGATGAGAAATAGTTACCGAAACCTAGAAATTTTAGACAGAATAAGTGGAGGAAATTTCGCAACTTCAGAGCTCAAAATTTTTTTGCTGCTGCAGGCAATTTCTTGCTGTATAAGTATTAAACCATTAGACTACTGCCGGTACAGAAATTGTACCTTCATTGTGAGAAGAAGGAATTTACACTACGACCAAAACAGCAGTTGTACCTTAAAAGTTGTAAGAATCACACCAAGAAGGAATAGCTCCCGTTATATATATATATATATATATATATATATATATATAGCTGTAGTCAAAAGGTTAAGATTTAAGAGAGCAGAATACGTGTAAGTTTGGCACCGTTTAATTGTCCCTTGCTTTGTCAACAGATTTGATCTGTTCACATTGTGTACGGGTGTTATAGCGATACCATTTAAAAGTCGTGATTTCGAAAGAATCTTTTTTATCTGCAAACCTCGATCGAAATTTTGCGCGTTGTAATTTTAAGATAGGTTTTTTAACCCTGAAATTTTTTAAAGGACTTATGTTATATTTTTAATTACCTGACTGAATTTCGAAAATATAAAGAGGTGGAAAAGGTAGGAACATTTTAATCGTAAATACCATAGTCCCAAGCTGGGTACTTGTGTTAGTAAAGCTTCCCTTGTGTTACTGTCCATTTACATGGCGTTGTTTGGCTCAGTTCCTCTAAATATGGCCCGTACGCCATTAAACCTAACCGACTCTCTGACTGCCTCACTGCTAAGCCAAGAATTTCCAAGTAGATCTTTTTCTATCCTAGCGACACAATAATAGACACGTCTATTGGTTGAAAGAGCACAAGAAAACCTTCAATTGGTGTCGAAAGGGTTAAAAGTAAGACTAACTGAAGATGGGATGTTGCTAGTTGATATGCGTTTTATGGGGCAAGGCTCACTCAAAAGCGGACAGACTGTAACAAAACTGGAGATTAGTGTAGAATATAGGCAAAAAGAGATTCAAAAATACACTCATTGCCATAAAAATTTGCGCACCAGGAAATAATTGTGGGATCGTAACGAAACTTGGCATGAATATACATGTCGGCCAGATATGCAAATGGTTAGAAATGCAGCGTGATTGAATATTGCGGTAATGCCACAAGAGGGCGCAGAACTACGTTCTCCTTGGAGTATAAAAAGGGTAAGCTGAGCTTGTTTGAGTGTACTTAATCTTTTGCAAACGAAACGCTGAGGTAGACATGCCGTTACGCCGCCATCGAAGACAATATGAGAAGCTGTAAGAGTTCGAGAGGGGAAGAATCATCGGAATGATGGAAGCTGGGTGGTCAGCTCGGCGAGTAGCTCGTCAAGTAGGCCGTTCTGATCTTACTGTGATGAGGTGTTGGGACCAGTGGACAGAAGAGACGTCATTTACATGGCGACCAGGCTCAGGACGCCCTCGACGGACCAGTCGTCGAGAAAACCGTCACATCATACGAAACGCACGCGTAGAACCAACTGCTTCATTGGCCGCTATCCAGACACAGGCAGCACCTTCACTACGGGCCCCTGTGTCTTCCCGAACCATCGCAGGGCGCCTGGCTGAAGGACATCTGGTATCACGGCGCCCATTACGTGTGCTGCCAATGACACAAACCCACCGACACGTCCGTTTGGAGTGGTGTAGCGCACGACGGGATTGGACTACAACGGAATGGAACCAGGTCGTCTTCAGTGACGAATCTAGATTCAATTTGAGCAGTGATGACAATCGTGTTCGAGGCACCGTGGTGAACGCCTCAATCCTGCCTTTGCTTTACAGCGACACACCGCTCCCACAGCTGGTGTGATGGTATGGGGTGCTATTGCTTACGATACAGGGTCACCCCTAATATTGATCCATGGCACAATGACAGCCCAGCGGTACGTCCATGACATCCTTCAGCCTCAAGTGATGCCACTCATGGCAGGGCTCCCAGGAGCCATTTTCAACAAGACAATGCTCGGCCACACACAGCAAGGATGTCACATTGCTACATTGCCACATTACTACCTCCGCCACATTGCCACTCTTCCCTGGCCTGATCGATCCCCAGATTTGTCACCAATCGAGCATATCTGGGATCATTTGGGACGGCAAGTTGGACACCCTACGAGTTTGGTCGAACTGGAGGCGCGTTTACAGCAACTGTGGAACGAGATGTCTCATGATATCATACGGAAGTTGTATACCTCAATGCCCGCTCTTATCGCATCGTGCATTAGCGCTAGAGGGGGTCCAACAGAGGACTAAAACTTCCGTTCATTTGTACTTTTTTCTGCAATAAATGATCCTTTTTCTTTGATTTTCTAATCACTTATTTATATCAAAGTAGTACTTACATGTGTAAAATTTCGTTTCATTTTGAAGACTTTTTCTTGGTGCTCAAATTTTTATGGCAATGAGTGTACATGGTACTTTAAGGAGTTCCCGCAGATTTATAAATTACTTGCTTACCAACATTAGAAAAGTGTCAAGGGACGACAGAAATTCAATAGATGACAAAACTTAACCGTTTTAGTGTGCATCAATATCGAAAATGAAACAATTCTCAATGGTTCCCAAATAATATATATCTATCCACGTGTTTCAAATTGTCTCCCGTGTCAGGGCTGAGCCGTCGCGTTTCGGTGGGAAGCCTCCTGTCCTAGCAACCTTCGAGTTGTAAGGCGGCGCAGGTTAGATTCCTGTAAGAAATCCTCGGGGGGCACATATTCTTTAGATGTGTACAGGCTTCACGAAACCGAGGTACCCGAGTGCACTGTTCTTCTCCCATGGAGTTTACTGTATATGGTAAATTCGAAAATCGCACTCCCGGGTACCTAAGCGATCTTTTCTCCTCTTCCTTCTACTCCCACCTCTTCTTATATCTTCCACTTCATAAAACTTGTGAACAGCATTGAAATTACAGAAAATTTTGCTTTGAAATGCAATTATCATATATCATCAATCATATCCTATCTCCATATCAAGATTCCATCTAATTTTACTCTTTCAGTTTGATTTGTCTTTCCCCATTGCTACGAGTTTCGTTTTTACTATATTAAATCTCAGTACTTTTTTCTGACCCGCTTGTTTGCCGTGTGCGGTGTCCCGTATGGAGGGAATCGTATGGAGGGAAAATGGAATCATGGGGTACCTGATACGTGCCCTTTGGTCATTGCTTCAACGTAGACGGGTGGCTGGAGTGAGCTCACTCTAGTCAATCGGCTGGCTTAAGTTCTCTGGATTTCACCACTTCAGAATGTTTGGCCACTCTGTCGTGCTGGACTTCACTGGTCTTAAGTAATTTGGGTTAGTGCTGCAGCTAGGGATGCGCTGGGAGAAACGACGGATCCACATCCCGATACTGTAGCACTATATCATGGTGGTATCTTGTACTGAGGCTGGAAAATTCCAGAGCCGGCAACCACTTTCCATTGATGGACTTCATGGTGGGTATGGATCCACCATGAAAAAAATTGAATATTTCATCTATGAATCCAAAAAAAATTTTGTGCCCCAGAGGAGGCCTAAATTTCTAACAACAATGACAGTTGCTCAATTCCTGAATTTTTGATAAACAATAAACCTGAAGGGAAACACTTAACCTTTTCAGCATTTGCTGTACAAAAATATATTCAGTATGTTGCTGGCGAACCAAAAGCATTAAAGAAATTGCGATCTGGTGATATTTTCATAGAAACTGCATCTGCATTTCAATCTGAACAACCAATGAAATTAAACCAGCTTGGCGAAATAAAGATTGATGTAACTCCACACAGAACTCTAAATTCCAGTTGTGGAGTTATATCTGAATCTGATCTCTTTAATGTATATGAACAAGAATTTATGGAAGAATTAAAATCTCAACATGTTTGTTCAGCCAAACGCATTTGCATCAGACGGGATGGTAAAAGTATTAACAAAAAACGGTAATATTAACATTCAACACTCCAGACATGCCGACATCCATTAAAGCAGGATACCTAAACAGCAGTGTTAGACCGTACATTCCAAGCCCTCAAAGATGCTTTTAAGTGTCCGAGTTTTGGACACTCCCAGTCTTAATGCCGATCACCTGCAATTTATGCCAGATGCTCAAAACCCGAACACAGTGAAAACTGTACTGATGAACCTCTATGATTCAAGTGTAAGGGTAATAATCTTTCTCCAGTATTTGTTCTCGATGAAAAAAAGAAAAAGAAATCCAAAACAAACATAAAACAAGATCTCTTATCTCGAAGCAAAAAAATAGTAGAAAGTCAGATGCCAAGAACAAATCTTTCTTACGCATCTGTAATTAAAACGATTAAATCCGTTGCTATCCAAACGGATACCATTCCCAATGAAGAAATTGAAAATACGATTGTGCAAAATAAAAAAACAAATATCCAAGAAAAAGATGCAAACAATAAAAATCGGAAACAAATATTCCCAAACCATCTGGTCTTAATGTCAAATACTCCTTTAAAACAAAATAGCAAAAGAAAATAGATGCTATAAAATCTAATAGAATCATTGAAAAATATAATTTAGAGACCTATTCTTCATCTGACTCACTTGGTGAGGAAATGGATATCGACAAAAATAAAATAAGTGATACTAAACGCAAAACATCCCTGAAAGACTATCAAAATGATTAAAAAAACAACTTGGAATTGCCATGGCTACCGTAACCATGTTGAAGATGTCAAAGCTTTGATTGATGATTATAGACCTGTATTTCTTGGTCTACTTTATTAACACCAGCCCACACACAGTATACACAAAAATTAGAAGATATACTATCACAAGATAATGTAAAAAACAATCATGTTAGTGGTGGTGTAGCTCTTCTAACGAGTCTGGATCACCCATCTTCAGTAGTCCATCTTTAAACAGATCTACAAGCTGTTGCCGTTCAGATAAATTTAAAATACTTAGTGACAGTATGCTGCATATTTATACCACCAAGAGAAATTCTTGACCAAAGACAATTGAACAATTTAATAAATCATCTACCTGTTCCATATATTATGCTTGGTGACATGAAGGGTCATAACACTTTATGGGGAAGAAGATATGTTAATCCCATAGGTCAGCAGGTAGAGCAGTTGATAGATGATCATTGCCTTTGTCTTCTAAATGATGGAGATAATACCTAATTCCATCAATCTACTCAAACCTTCTACTGCATTTATTTGGCAATATGCTCACCATCTACACTGACAAGCCAAAACATTATGACCATCCCCATATTTTCAATGAACTCGTCTGGATGACGTGGAGGGCACGTGACTAAGTGAGAATGGTATTTAACTGCTGCTGGAGAAGGTAAGTAACCATTCTTGCACTTACTTTTGCGAGTGATGGGAAAGGCTGCTGATCTAAGCGAATTTGATAGAGGGCAGATCGTAATGGCACGAAGACTCGGAACGAGTATCACCGAAACTGCACGACTGGTAGGTTGTTCACGGTCTGCCGTTGTCAGTATTCATGCAAAGCGGATAAATGACGGTGACACCAGCAATAGACGCTAAGGTGTTGGTCGTTCAAGCGTCATCAAAGAAAAAGGACGTCGGAGACTGTCCCGCTAAGTAAAGCAAAATCGGCGCGAGACAAGGGCTCAGCCGACAGCCCAATACAATGGAGGTCCAAGCGCAAGTGTTTCGGAGCATAAGTTTAGCGAACAGTGTTGGATATGGGACTGTGCAGCAGACATCTCACTCGTGTGCCACTGTTGACCAACCGTTATCGTCAACTACACCTACAGTGGGCCCAGGAACATTGAGACTGGAAAATGGATGAGTGGAACAGAGTTGCCTGGTCAAGTGAATCCCGATTTCTCATTCATCACGTCGATGGTCGTTTCAGGGTACACCGTCTGCCAGGCGAACAGTTGCTTCCCTCTTGTATAGTAGGTCATGCACAGGCTGGTGGAGGCAGTATTATGCTTTGGGGGACGTTCTCATGGGCGAATCTGGTACTGGTAGTTGTGGTAGAACAGACCATGAACGCTGCGAACTATCTGAACATCATTGTGGATCAGTTGCACCCTTACATGGAGTCTGTCTTCCCAACTGAAAATGGAATCTTCCAGCAGGACAACGCCCCATGTCACAAGGCTCGGATTGTGTTGGAGTGGTTCGAGAAGCATATTGATGAATTCCACTTAATGTCTTGGCCACCTAACCCGCCGGATCTTAATCCGATAGAGCACATTTGGGGTGTCATGGAGCAGCAGCTCAGAGCTCAAACACCACCATGTCCGAATATCTCGACTTTGTGTGAACGCTGCTTAGACATTTGGTACAACCTGTCTCCAGTCATGTACCAAGAACTTGTGGCATCTATGCCTAGGCGAGTTGCAGCTGTTTTGCAGGCCGAAGAAGGCGCAACGCGTTATTCAGTAGGTGGTCGTAATGTTTTGTCTCTTCAGTGTATATTACTATTTTGGTACTTCAACGTAGGGAGTGATCTTTATAATAGCGACCATTTTCCTATTCTAACTTACACAAAAAATTATATAGACCCTTCCATCCAACCAGTGCACTATAAATGCGACAAAGTAAATTCGCCCTTATTTTCATCTAAATCTAATATAACTCAAGAAATGGTAAATATTTTAAACATTGATCATGCAGTCGAAAATATAACAAAAACCATTTTAATAGCAGCAGATTTAGCAATTCCTTAGTCATCCCTAAATATTCGAAAATATTGGAAGCCATGGCGGAATCAAGACTGTTCCATAGCATACAAAAAACAGAAAAAAAACTTGGAGCACATTTCGTAGGTATCCAACCCAAGATAATGTGATTGCTTTTAAGAAAGCAAAAGCAGAAGCCCGAAAAATTCGGCGCCACAGTCAAAGAAACTCTTGACAATCATGCTTAAATAATATTCAGTCGTCAAAATCTAGATGGACAAAAATAAAAAAACATTGGTACAACAAACAGGCCCCACATATTGCAATATTAAAAAATGATGCACAAATTATCTATAATCTTAGACATTACCAATGTGTTGGGAAAGACATTTTCAGATGTTTCAAGTGAAAAATCTTACCCTCCCAAATTTAGTATATACAAAATATGTGAAGAACGTCAGAGAATTAAGTTTAGATCCTTTACGCTGGAACAATATAATACTGATTTTAACATTGAAGAACTAAAAACTGTTTTACATAAATCTCATTCAACCTCAGCGGGACCAGACCTCATTTATAATAACATGCTAAAACATCTCAATGAATCCTAATAGTGTTTCGATATTTTGCAAAAAATATTAACTGGTAAACTGTTACCAAGTATTCTCCACAAAATAATATATACACTATGTGGACAAAAGTATTTGGACACTGCATGTTTTCAGAAAAAGTGCTTTATTATTCTATTTAGTAACGGGTAGGGCCTCATTTTTTCTTGTATGTGCTTTGTTATTCAAGGCATACTTTCTTTCATACTTTCCACAAGTTCTCTGTAAGTCTTGGCAGGAATAGCTCGCCACGCCTCTTGCAAAGCTGTTAGAAGAGATTGTTGAGAAGATGGGTGTTGAAGACGGGGGTGTCGTACTCGTCGCTTCAGTTTGTCCCACCAAGTGCTCGATTTGTCCATATAGTGTATCTCGCTTTGAAATCTTGCTTCATAAGTTTTAATGTTCCACGTAATTGCGCAGATTGGCCAAACCTGCCCTTGCGCCATGAAAATTCGATCATTAATTCAGTGACGACAAATTGCTTTTAAAAATAAAGTGCATATTTTAATAATTGCAGAATAAGTACGAAATACATTTCTCAAACTTAGCCCGTTCTGTCATATTTATATATTATTATGTTTTACTTATAAATAATTTACCCTATTTTACTTAATAACTATTTACGATTATTTAAATGTTATTATCTCCATCACTTTTTGGATTTAGTTTAGTATTCGACAGCTGCTTTTAAATAGCATGAGTTGAAAACTATTCTTTGTTATGGAATATTTTTGAGAGCCTTAAAGTTTTTGTAATCTTTCACAGGTTGAAGTCGAAATTTTATACAATGATTTTAGAACGGCCGCTTGTCTTGATTTTAATTTGTAAGTATTTTAACTACCAACATTATGTTAACATGATTGTGTTGAAGTTCAAAGTTTCTCAAACTTGTTCCAAGGAATCTTAAGTTTGCTTTTAAGTTGGATTCGAACCCATATTTCTTATTCTTCAACTTTAAGATATTTGATATTTCTTAGAGTTCTACCTTGGACGAAACTCAACTAATAATTTACAGAAAACTTTTACAAAATTACATAACAGTTAAAGAAAGTAACTTAAAAAAAATATGCTTCCTTCTCAAGTCTGGGATACTTTAACTTAATATATTTTACTACACTCATAAACTATTGTTTTAATTTTTAAGATGGATTTTGAATTTCTGAAATAATATTTGAATTAAAAGTTAAAAACTGTATCATTCATAAAGAATCGTCAGTTTAGGAATTTCAAAAGTAAACTTAAAAAAAAAATTTCGATCCATTTTATAGAACACCCATTTTTTATTTTTTTCTATGATCATTGTTAACACGAGAAAATTTTCAGGGGATTAGGAATCTTCGTTAAAATGCTAAGGGTTTTTATTGTGATGTAATTTGTGAAAAAACGAAACTGAGAAAAATCAATGATTTTGTATTAGTATTGTACAAAAGGAACAAAAACACGTTTTCATTATTTTGTTATACAAAGATTTTTTGAAAAATATGTAGACAACAGTGTTTTTTTTATCCTTTTATGTAAATATAAGTTTTAATCTTTCTAGTCAGTTAAAAGTGGCTTGGGAATTACAAAAGAAAATTAGTATTATGTACACACAAAGGAACTCTTTTTGTAGAACAAAAGATTATTCATCAGTGAATTGATAATCCTTTGAACTGCTTAAACAATAAATAATGAAGTAAAATTAATATTTAAATCACTTGAGTTTGGAAACAATTTCTGGAAACTAAATTTAAATGACATGGTCAGAAAATTTCCAATTCACCGCCATTATAAGTTATAATTTTTTCTCTTCTGTTAGCCTTTGTTTCTTAATGGCAAGTATAATTTTGCTTTTTAACTTTCCGAAATTATGATTAAAAAAATTTCCTAATCAATGTGTTCAGTTTACGGTTTACATTATTCAGTCTTAAAATGTTTTACTGTTCAGAACCTATTAGACACTAATATTCAGCTAACTTACAAAAACACTACGGCAATATTCAGAAATGCAAATGTCTTTCGGGAAATTTCTCTAAACGTTAGTAGGCAGAGGCTCTCTCAATGTGTATTTCACATTGCATTCCCTTGTCAAATATCATTAGAAAGGTTATGCATTTGTGTATAAATAAACCCTAATTCATCTCCATTGAACAATCAGGTCAAAAGATACAGGTCTTTAAGGAGTTTAGTTTGCATGGTCCGAATATTTTTCTATGAACTAATGTGCTTCCCAACTTCAAACTTTCAGAAAAGATAGGTAGTGTACTTTAACTTTTCACTAGAAACATGCGCGTTTGTAAGGCAGCACAGGTTCGATTCCTCCCTGCGTATAGTTCTGTGTCAGTAAAAATTTCTTTGAGTGTGCTTGCCCATTAATTGACGTTGTGTGTCTTGTGTTTGGCATAGTTTGGCCAAATGGTGGGTGAATCCGACACATCTGTTCGAAGCCGCATACTGAGAATCCTCATGGAAACTTGGGAAGTGCGATGGACAACAGATAAAGTTGGCCGAAGAACGCACACGTTCTTCCCCACACAGCATCTCAAGCGGCATGTGTATCATCCAATCGGCTCCCAGTTACTCACCGGTCACGGCCGTTTCCCGCACTATTTTTATCGTATAGGAAGGCACAGCTCTGGCCTCTGCAAGTGCGGAGAGGTAGTGGATTCAATCCACTACATCTTCCATTGCAAGCTAACAGAGCACCTCCGAGGTGAGCTCCTTGTCCTAAAAAAGGCTCCTACGACGTATTCCTTCAACCCACAGATCTTCAAGGCTTTCATTGCCTTAGGCAACTACGTGACTAAAAGGCTCACGCCCAGTCAAGCCTAACTCCTCTCTCTCTCAAGAGTGCTAACTCTAATATTTTTTGCGGTAAGTTGGTGAGTACCATTTATGTTAGTAGGGAAAGTGCGTTGACTATTGGTTGGAGAAGGCATTCGCTGGAGGCCCGTAGGACATACGCAATGAAATGTATCTGTGTCTGCCAAATTGGCATCATCTGCCCTAGGATGGAGGTAGCTCATGCATGAGTTACAGGCCAAAGATTTCCTTTTAAGAAGGTTAGTTCATAACTGAAGAACTTTGGCTGTCCAAACCTGGACACCGGTACTACGGTACCGTTCACGCCGCACAGGCAAGCATCCTTCTCAAGGTGTGTGCACTGCAGCTCATTTGGCGAGGGCAGCTGCGAGTCAGAAAACAAGTTTAACTTGGAAGACGCGAATTCTGACTGTCCCTTGTCGGACAAACCACCCACACTGGGCCGACCATGTTCACGTCCCTACTTAGCAGCCATCACGGCGGTTTGAGGACTTTTCGAGCGGAGCGTCCTGGGTCTGTTCTGCTTTCCACTCAAGGATTTCCTCAGTTGCTCAATTGAGCGGCAAGCTGGCATGCCCAAGTCAGGGCGAAACAGTGAGGCTCTTCTACACATAAGGAAGGAAGGAAGCGGCCCTTGTTCTATAAACATCAAAATCCATCCGCTTGGTGACATTTACAGTTAAGCCATAAGTCGTTTAATATTGCACTATACATGAAACAAATTTTTTTAAGGGGAAATAGAACCTTTTAAACGTTTGTTTCACTAAAAAGAGGAAAACTTCAAAGTTCCGTAAAAAATTTATATTTCGGTGGATTTTCAAGTTTAGTACTTTGATAGTATGAATGTTGTATTTGGAAAGAAAATCACTTTAAAGCTTCTGTCGTTTTAATTTTCTTGTTTTTTTTAATCTAAAACACGAGATTCGGTTTTGGCCAAGTGTTAAAAAAAAAAAAACATAGAAAATTTCAATCTAAGATCCTGAAAATGTTTCATTTTATAGGTAACAAATCCCTTTTGTGGTCCTCAGTGTCACATCTTCAGGTGGGCACGGGCATCAAAAACCCGATGTAGCCGAGTGATCTATTCTCCTTTCTGTTTTACATTCGCCTACTCTTTACCTTTTGCTTTTTCTTCCTCTTTATCGGGTTGATACCATAAGATCTTCCAAAACCTGGATCATATCATCAAAACGTCCATCAAAAATTCATAGCAGAATAAATGGGATCCACACACAAATTCAAAATGAATTAGGTTCCACAAGCAGGACAGCAAGGCGTTGCCTGTGAGGGTTCTTTTCGTGTCCTTACTGACACTGAAAATATTAAAAAAATAATAATTTTAAGAATGAGTCCCAGCTCCACCTGACATGACACGGGCATGTCGCAAATTCGCATACAATTTGGACTACCTGAGGTATCGATCTGGTGTCAAGTTTTCCGCAGATTTCAAATCCGTTGATCTTTAACGATCGCGAAGATAGAAACTTGGACTAAAGAATAAAGAAATAAAAACGCCAGTTAAAAATTTTTATTCGTTTTGTTTCGCTTCGCTGGAATTGTGTACTCGGGAAATGAAAGAAATTTTTTTTTAATTTGTGATCTCTTTTTACTGTTGCCATTTTAAGGAAAACAAATAATAAATGCCAATAAGTTAATTTAAAATGTTCTAGATTAAAATTTTAAATTCGGGCTTCGCTCAAAATTCGCCTAAAATTAGGACTACCTGTGTGCCAAATTTCAGGAGTAAGTGATATAAATAGTCTGAAAATACACAAACACTTCCTTTTATAATGGATAATTGTAATAGAAGACTCGAAGAGGGTAAAACTGGCAAGACTTCGTATAGGTCACGCATATTTAACTCGCATGTAGTACATTTAGAACCAGCTGACTTGTCCGACGTGGTTCAATCCATAACACAGTTCTGCTGTTCGACACATTTTAAGTGAATGTCCTGATTTTAATACTACTAGACCCAACCCCTTTGGTGCTACTAACCCTAGTATTAATGATTTCTTAAGTGATCCTTCACATCCAAATCTGTACTTATTTACATCAGATAGTTTTTTTTATAATTTTATCTAAAAATTGATATTTGATGTTTTTTATACAACTTTATTTTTGTTAAATTTTGTCAGATAATAAAATTCGACGTATCGCACTCCGGCAAAAAAAAGTGACGCAGCTAAAAAAAAAAAAAAAAAAAAAAATTGTTGTCATTGAAAAATATGTATGAGGTGCCCCAGCGTGTTAGATTACTATTCTATCGAATATAACAGAAGTTACCACCATAAATACTTATCTAAAATTTAAAAGAAGCTTATACTTTTTCAATTTTTGTTTTACCGTATCCTTTAAGTTGATGTTTCTCAAATTCTGTAATTTTGAGTTGTCACTTTTCTTGCCGGGGTGTGATTTATTTCAACTCATGTCCAAATGCGGTTATTCTTAAACTACTTTTAATATTTCAGGTGTGTCAATCCATTTAAAAAGGGTAAGATAATTTTTTCTGATATAATAATGTACGAATTACAGTGAGATACTATTATAATATACTAATTACCAGTGGGTACTAACATACTAATTACTAGTGAGTACCAACATGCTAATTACCAGTGGGTACTAACATACTAATTACTAGTGAGTACCAACATGCTAATTACCAGTGAGTACCAACATGCTAATTACCAGTGAGTACCAACATGCTAATTACCAGTGAGTACCAACATGCGAATTACCACTGAGTACCAACATGCGAATTACCACTGAGTACCAACATGCGAATTACCACTGAGTACCAACATGCGAATTACCACTGAGTACCAACATGCGAATTACCACTGAGTACCAACATACTAATTGCAGTCAGTACTAATGTATAACTTTGCAGCGAATATGTCCCATATTATGTCATTCCATTAGTAATTTCTAAATACAGTGAGTACTAATATACTCACTGTAATTGGTAATTACTATCATAGTGAAATGAAACAACATAATATGGGACATATACGTATGTAATATGGGATCCAGCTGTATTTTAGTGTGGAATATATGCAGACAATATAATGTAACTATAACGCACAAAGATCTAAATATGATAACACATTTCTAATAAACTACTTTTTTTTATATTAACGCAATCGATATAATAATGACCCAGAGCCTACAACAATAAAAAAGTAAAAGAATAAGCATTGACGAATAGATTCTTTTAAATGCCTTCAATGTTTTAGGTCTTAATTTCAGATTCAAGCAAACCAAGTTCAAGGAATTCCTGGAGTTGACTACCCTAACTACAAAGACATACCAAGAACATCTTTTCATTGTTATGAGCAGCTCTACAATCCTGGACTTTACGCCGATGTAGAAACCAAGTGCCAGGTAATTCCGATACCAATCAAAATAAAAACTAATAAAGATTAAAACAAGACGGAATAAAACTGGTTGAGGTAGAACTAAACGTCCACCGTCAGGACCATCGACTTTGGTGCTGGTAAAAGTGGACGTTTGTTCCACCGCAACAACTACAGACAATTTTTATCATGTTTCAATCCTTACTCCCTTCACTGACACATCTGTAGGTGCATACGGGCTTCACTAACTCTAGGTACCCTAGTGATATTTTCTTTTCCCACGGGGTTTACTGCCTCTGATGAACATGGGATGAGCCCAGGATGCCCAGGTGATCTTTCTTTTCACAAAAAAACTTAACATTGTCTGTTTTGTGTCAGCCGTAGCTTGGCCAAATTTGGTCCATGAGCAAAAAATCTCAAAATAAACCAACCATCCTTCCAAGTCATTTTTTTGAAGATTGAACTAAGAATATGGTTTCCTTTAATGGAAGGTACAATAATGACATCAACAGCAAGAGATTCCCTTAATAAATAGCTGACTGGATAGAATAATAAATCTGCTTACAGAAGAGTCCCATTCAAATGCATTGAACATTTAAAAAGTTGATTAAGGACTTGGAGGTAATTTTCTATTTCATTAATATCAGCCCTATCAAGTACAAAATCATATAAGTAGAAATGATGATTCCAGAGTTATTTTAAACGAGAGTGAAAACGGAACCACGTAATTCATTGCGAGACAGCGAAGGTAATTAACATGACCAAACGAATTTCGTCAATCTCGAGCCCAACGACTGTATGCCGTTTTGTATTTCTGTCACTCATTCCGAATCTCTTCATTCATCCAATCTCTAACTCGCACTCCTCATCCTTACTTTCAGGTGTTTCACTCTTGTCACATGCATCGCCAAGAAAGTTTCCTATGTCCAGTGGGAACGACTTTCAATCAAGCACTGCAAACTTGCGATTACTGGTACAGTTCTGATTGCAGCCTGGCTCCTGCTTTTTACGGCTTTAATGGTTTGGAGAAGCGAATGGATGAAGATGTTAAATATAAGGGCAGTTACGAAAAGATGCGTTCTAGCAACGATCTGTTTCAGAAGATGGTGTCGCTTTATGAAGAAAACGTCGAACCCCCTGAACCCGATGTCAGGAATGGGCCTGTAAATTTTGAAACAGAAAGGCAGGGTGGTTTTGGAAGTGGTGAAATCGACATTGAATCAAAGGTAGATAATAGCGAGCGTTTCAGGTATGAGTATAGAAACGAAAACAGTGCGGATTCTTATTCTGTCGGAGGAAGTCATGGTAAGCATTCCGATGTAAGCAAAAATGGACAAAATCGATCCCCAGTCATTCAATTAAGCCCGGATGATCCTGAACCCGATTTCAGGGATCACCCTAAAAATACTAAAATTGAAAGGCAATTCAGAGGTGATCACATCGACTTTGAATCTCGAGTAGATAATAGCGAGAGTACTAGGCATGGCAGTGGTAACGCGAACAGTGCGGATTACTATTCTGTCGAAGAAAGTCATGGTAAGCATTCCGATGTAAGCAATAATGTACAAAATGACCAAAATCGAACCCCAGTCATTCAATTAAGCCCGGATGATCCTGAACCCGATTTCAGGGATCACCCTAAAAACACTAAAATTGAAAGGCAATTCAGAGGTGATCACATCAACTTTGAATCTCGAGTAGATAATAGCGAGAGTACTAGGCATGGCAGTGGTAACGCGAACAGTGCGGATTACTATTCTGTTGGAGAAAGTCATGGTAAGCATTCCGATGTAAGCAATAATGTACAAAATGACCAAAATCGAACCCCAGTCATTCAATTAAGCCCGGATGATCCTGAACCCAATTTCAGGGATCACCCTAAAAACACTAAAATTGAAAGGCAATTCAGAGGTGATCACATCGACTTTGAATCTCGAGTAGATAATAGCGAGAGTACTAGGCATGGCAGTGGTAACGCGAACAGTGCGGATTACTATTCTGTCGGAGAAAGTCATGGTAAGCCCGATGTAAGCAAAAATGGCCAAAATCGAACCCCAGTCATTCAATTAAGCCCGGATGATCCTGAACCCGATTTCAGGGATCACCCTAAAAATACTAAAATTGAAAGGCAATTCAGAGGTGATCACATCGACTTTGAATCTCGAGTAGATAATAGCGAGAGTACTAGGCATGGCAGTGGTAACGCGAACAGTGCGGATTACTATTCTGTTGGAGAAAGTCATGGTAAGCATTCCGATGTAAGCAATAATGTACAAAATGACCAAAATCGAACCCCAGTCATTCAATTAAGCCCGGATGATCCTGAACCCGATTTCAGGGAACACCCTAAAAATACTAAAATTGAAAGGCAATTCAGAGGTGATCACATCGACTTTGAATCTCGAGTAGATAATAGTGATAGTACTAGGCATGACAGTGGTAACGCGAACAGTGCGGATTACTATTCTGTCGGAGAAAGTCATGGTAAGCATTCCGATGTAAGAAAAAATGTACAAAACGAACAAAATCGAACCACAGTCATTCAATTAAGCCCGGATGACTCTGAACCCGATATCAGGGATCACCCTAAAAATACTAAAATTGAAAGGCAGGGTAATGTTAGAGATGGTGATATCGATGTTGAATCTCGAGTAGATAATAGCGAGAGTATTAGGCATAACAATGGTAACGCTAGCAGTGTGGATGCTTATTCTATCGAAGAAAGTAAACATCAAGCAGCAAACAATTTCCAAAGCCATCAAAATCCAACTAGATTCGTTGAATTCAACCCCGATGATCCTGAACCTGACTTCAAAGATGGACCTCAACATATTCAAACAAAAAGTCGGATCAACGTTGGTGGTATTGACTCTGATTCAAGGGTTCATAACAATGAACGTTTCAGGTATGGCAGTAGTTACGCAAACAATGAGGACTCTTATTCTATCAAAGAAAAGGATGTTAAGCATTCCCAAGCAACAAACAATTTACAAAGTGGTCGAAATCCGACTACACTTGTTAAATTCATCCCGGATACTTCCAAAACGGATGAATACGGATATAGTGAAGAGAAGAATCTTGTTCCATTGAATGAAAAAGTCTCTACAACCGAGCCTTTTAACTATTACGGAAATGATGGTTTCGTAGAGACAGAATACGCTGGTAACACTGAATATTCGAACTCTGAAAGCAGTGTTGTCAAGAAAGATATTCAAACATTTGATGATGTTTCGAAATCAACAACTCTTTTAAAACGAATTTCTGGAACAGAAGGAAGCGCAGCTAAAAGGAGACCACGTCCGAAAACTATATACGCCGTACAACCCGAGTTAGAAGTTATTACATTTCCACCAGTAAAACCTAAGCGAAATCGTGTTTCCTTAAGAGAAACTAACCCTGAAGAGTCTTCCAGCGAAAAGAAGGTTGCATCTGTTCAGTCTTCAGATATCCATCATGAAGTCGTGGACAAGTTTGAAGAACCTATCGCCATGATCAAAACTTCAGTTGCGACGGACAATTTCGGTATTTTAGAAGATAGTTTTGACGAAAATGGAAATCTAGTCATTAATTATCGAAAACGAAAACCAATCATCAATTATCAAGTAGAACGAAATCCTGTTATCGACTATCAAGAGGAACGAAATCCTGTTATCGACTATCAAGAGGAACGGAATCCTGTTATCGACTATCAAGAGGAACGAAATCCTGTTATCGACTATCAAGTAGAACGAAATCCTGTTATCGACTATCAAGAGGAACGAAATCCTGTTATCGACTATCAAGAGGAACGGAATCCTGTTATCGACTATCAAGAGGAACGGAATCCTGTTATCGACTATCAAGAGGAACGAAATCCTGTTATCGACTATCAAGAGGAACGAAATCCTGTTATCGACTATCAAGAGGAACGAAATCCTGTTATCGACTATCAAGAGGAACGAAATCCTGTTATCGACTATCAAAAGGAACGAAATCCCTTCACTGATTATCAAGAACAAAATCCACTCATCAATTATCAAGAGGAACGAAATCCACGCATGGATTATCAAGATGAAAGAAATCCTGTTATAGATTATCAAGAACGAAATCCTCTCATTGATTTTCAAGTAAAACGAAATCCTCTTATTGATTATCAAGTGGAACGAAACCCAGTCGTCGATTATGTGAAACGAAATCCACTCATCGATTATCAAGAGGAACGAAATCCCTTTATCGATTATCAAGAGGAACAATATCCAGGCATCGATTATCAAGAGGAACGATATCCAGGCATCGATTATCAAGAGGAACGATATCCAGGCATCGATTATCAAGAGGAACGATATCCAGGCATCGATTATCAAGAGGAACGATATCCAGGCATCGATTATCAAGAGGAACGATATCCAGGCATCGATTATCAAGAGGAACGATATCCAGGCATCGATTATCAAGAGGAACGATATCCAGGCATCGATTATCAAGAGGAACGATATCCAGGCATCGATTATCAAGAGGAACGATATCCGGTCATCGATTATCAAGAAGAACGATATCCGGTCATCGATTATCAAAAGGAACGATATCCATTCATCGATAATCAAGAGGTACCAAAGCCAATCAACTATCATCAAGTTGAAAATGAAAACGAAGACTTCGATTATACATTTGCATCAGGTGACGCAGATTTACTGTATACCAAAGATGCTAATACATTCAATGTTTTCAGAGTCTCTCAGCAAGATCTGAACGAGAATTCTTTTAAAATTAAGCAAGGAGCTATTGAAAAGAATAGCAACATGCATCAATATCCAGAAATTGAAATAACAGGCTCAAAGTCCCAAGATACAAAAAAACCCAAGTATATTTCGTCTGAATTGACTGATTCTTCCAATCTGAAGTCGAATGATGCATTTCACGAAATTCTTGGTAAGTCATCAGATGCTGCTCCTTTCACCGATTCAGAAAATGAACGAATCACTGAATACACAACGATTGCATCAACCATCGAAAGTTTCGTACCGAAAACTACGTATGTGTTAACGAATATGGAGGATTTCTACAAGTCCAGTACCACTTCACAAAACCCTCGTACTGAGGTAGCGATTTCAGGTAATTTTTACTCAACGGAAGAAAGCTCTACAATTGAAGGTTCGTCTAATTACTCCGAGCAACAAATGTCTGAGGAGTCGGAGAAAAAGGATTTGGAAACTGACCACCAGACGGAGGTTACAAACGCATTTCACTATACATCTGAGGCTGGTTCTTCATTTGTAACAGTTCAGACCGATATTCCAGAAGTTTCGTCCAGAGATACACCACAAAAAACTGAAGTTTACACTAATGATCATCTTAGTATCCTTGAAGAATCTACGTTTGACTATGCAGAAAGTCACCAGTTACAAAAAACAGAGTATACAGAAATCAAATTTGATCAAGATTTCGAACAAAACACCACAGATGACTCGTTACACCCTTCTGAAATTCCAAGTGCTACACCAGATACTGATCTTTCTCTTGGTTTAGAAGACCAACAAACAGTCGAATACACAAAAGTTACATCAGCTATCGCAGATTTCGAACAGAACACATCGGATATGGATGGTTTCTTCAAGTTTGATTCCACTTCAGAAAAATATCAATCTGAGGGAGCATCTTCAACCCCTTTTTATGCAGAAAAAGAAAATGTGCATGCATCTGAAGATACCATCGTCAAAGAAAGCAACATTAAAGAACAAAAGGACGGCAACCTTACTTCTAATATCAAAGACACATCACTGCATAATTCAACTCGAGCATCGTTGAACGTGAAAGAAGCGGGGGAATCAGTTGCGAAAAAAAGAATGGTGCGTCAACTGTTTCCCCTTCCCATCGCCAGTTCTCTATCTTCCGAACTGAAATCTCTACGTCTTCCCCTGAGTGACCATACTTTGGAAAAGTCGGCGTCTTCCTATCGAACTGGAAGGCTCGTTAACTCTTCTAAATTTTATGAATTGGCTTCCTTCGTTAAAAAATTAATTGCCGCGAAAAAAGCGACGATTGACATTTTAAAGAAATTTCTTCATGCTCCAAACTGGGATTAAAAGTTAAACGTTGTTTTTAGTTTGAAACTATTTAATTTATATCAAAATAAACATTTTTACACTTATTTTTCTAGTCTGTTTTTCTTTTTTTAAATGTTCTAATTTGTGGTATTTTAATTTGCTTATGGCTTTGCTCTAAATGGCTACTTTCCAATGAATTCAATTCTACGGCTTTCGGATGTATGCATATCCATTAGAGTTTTGTGCGTGACCAAATACGGCCCTTGCACTATAAAACCAACTAATCTACCTACTTCAGAGACATTGCATTAGAATAAGAATTTTTATGACTATTAGATTTGAATAGAATAGTCTAAATTTAGAAGCTGAGCAGTTTAAATTTAGAAGCTGAACAGTTTAAAAATTAATAAATCGAACAGTTTGAATTAGTAAATTGGAAGGTTTGAATTAGTAAATCGAAAGGTTTGAATTGGTATCAATCGAACAGTTTGAATTGGTATCAATCGAACACTTTGAATTGGTATCAATCGAACACTTTGAATTGGTATCAATCGAACACTTTGAATTGGTATCAATCGAACACTTTGAATTGGTATCAATCGAACACTTTGAATTGGTATCAATCGAACACTTTGAATTGGTATCAATCGAACACTTTGAATTGGTATCAATCGAACACTTTGAATTGGTATCAATCGAACAGTTTGAATTGGTATCAATCGAACAGTTTGAATTGGTATCAATCGAACAGTTTGAATTGGTATCAATCGAACAGTTTGAATTGGTATCAATCGAACAGTTTGAATTGGTATCAATCGAACAGTTTTTAAATTAAAAACCATACACAAAAAAAACGAAAATACCAGGCACATTGATATATTACCATTGGTCACAAGATATTAATTTACCTACATAGAAAACCAAATTTCAGTAATTTTGTTTCAGTATATTTATATATAGGAAATGAATTGTTCATAGGCCTCAAATTTGCTGTATCGGTGTGCAATATTTGAAGGGTTAAAACAAAGGTCTCGCCACGTGACTAAAGACGCGAGACTAAAATATTGTCACATACTCGTCTAAAATGGATAAGTTACGAAAACACGAGAAAAGAGTTAATTTCACTTCCTGGTAGACGCCTATTTTGGGTAGCAAATGAGAATTCCACCAAAACATTTCGTTTTTTGCCTTTGTAATCGACCCATTTACTTTATTCGAGATTAAATGTAATTAGTTTCACTTGTTTGCAACAATTGCTTCTAAATTGTTAACATCAATAAAACTTTTGTTTTTTAGATACCTCACCCCTATTTCATTCCCGACTAGGAGAAAGCGCATACAAGTGTGTGGGGCTTGCGTTGGAAAATAGGCATTGATTTCAGATTTGTGAATATTTTATAAGTTGAAAAAAAGGACGAACAATATAATCTGGGAAAATGGCTCATGCCCCTTGTGTTTGTTCTCTGATACCACAGCACAACCGAATTGTTGGTCGTACTTACGAATGCCATGTTTGTCGATGACACAGCGCCATATGGTTGCCACTCCTTGGATTTCCGCATAAAATTTAAACTAAAAATCACAAGAAAAAAACATTAAAATTAAAAATAAAATAAGTCCATCATAGGAGTTTTTCAAACATCAATATTTGGACAACTTCCACTGTTTTTAATCACACTACACTTAAAAAAATTATAACATTTTTTTCTTGCTTGAAATGTTTTAATGTCTGCCTAGATGGCGCCAGGTCTACTAAATGTTTTTCCCTTTCTGAGCTCCATTTTGAGCTTTATAAGGAGCGTGCAAAATTTGACTTTCCAAACCCGAACCCATTTACATTCCGGATTAGAGATACTAGACCTCGTGAAATAAAAAGAATAAAAAGACCCTTCTTACCACTTGGATAGAAATATCTGTACGTAATAAGTAATTGGTTTGTAGGATAACTGGGGTTAAAATTCAAGTTTTTTCCGATTATAATTCCGACCTTTTTTCTTAGGGAATTGATCCCGGATCATCAACAGCCCGTTGTGCTGCTCTAGTACGATGTTAATTTAAAACTACCAACCACAACCAATAATTCCTCAGTCTGTTGTGTTGCTCCAGTACGACGTTAATTAAAAAAAAATGCCTAACATCCGATTCCTTTGAGTAGTTGCCGACCAACCGGCATAGTGGTTAAGGTGTTAGTCTCGAGATCGGAAGATTTCTGGTTCGAATCCGGGTCCAGGCATGGGTGTTTGTAAGCGTATGGTGTAGAGGCGGCTGGTGCACCTTAAATCTGTCGTGGTCGAAAGTCCTCACGTTGGGTTGGTGTGGAAGTTTGGAGAGTGGAGTGCCAGCTCAGGTGTTGCTTTGACATCTGACCGTGGTTCAAAATTACGAGGTATTGTCCTCGGATCTTACCCTTAAGGGACTGATCCCGGACCGTCGTCAATAGCCCGTTGTGTAGCTCTAGTACGACGTTAACTAAAATTACCATTACCACCTTTGAGTAGCTCTTTTCATAAAAACAGGAGGTAGGCTGGTATTTACATAATTAACGTCGAACTGGAGCAACACAGTGGACAATTGGCGACGGTCCAGGTAATTGGTAATTTTTTGTTTACATCGTACTAGAGCAACACAACGGGCTATTGACGACGGTCCGGGATCAGTCCCTTAAGGGAAAGAACCGAGGACAACACCTCGTAATTTTGAACCACGGTCAGATGACGAAGCAACACCTGAGCTGGAACCCCACACTCCAAACTTCCACGCCAACCCAACGTGAGGACTTTCGGCCACGACAGATTTAAGGTGCACCAGCCGCCTTTACACCATACGCTTACAAACATCCATGCCCGCACCCGGATTCGAACCAGCAACCTTCCGATCTAGAGGCTAACACCTTAACCACTATACCGTTTGGTCGGCGGCGACGGTCCAGGATCAATCCTCTGAGGGAAAGGTAATTTGGTAATTTTTTAATTAACGTCATACTAAAGCAACACAACGGGCTATTGATGACGGTCCGGAATCAATCCCCTAAGTGAAAGGACCGTGGACAACCCGAAATTTTGAATCACCGTCAGATGATGAAATAACACCTGAGTTCATACAACAATCTTCAAACTTCTATACCATGACAACATGAGGACATTTCAGGCCACGTCAGATTTAACGTACACGCCGTTCTTTGGTTGGATTCAAACTTGCAACCCTCCTATTGCAATTTCTTTACTCTTCTACCGCGGCCTTCGGATCTTTCTCTTGGGGGATTACTTACGTTGGGTTGGTGTGGAAGTTTGGAGTGGGGTGCCAGCTCAGGTGTTGCCTCGACATCTGACCGTGGTTCAAAATAACGAGGTGTTGTCCTCGGATCTTTCACTTAAGAGACTGATCCCGGACCGTCGTCAATAGCCCGCTGTGTGCTCTAGTACGACGTTAACTAAAATTACTAAATTACCATTGCCAGCTCAGTTGTTGCCTCGTCATCTAACCGTGGTTTAAAATTACGTGGTGTTGTCCTCGAACCTTTCCATTTGGGGATTGATCCCGGACCGTCGTCAATAGCCCGTTATGTTGCTCTAGTGCGACGTTAATTAATAATTATCAAATTATTAACGCAGTCATGGTAATTGGTAATTATTAGTTAGTGTCGTACTAGAGCAACACAACGGGCTATTGACGAAGGTCCGGGATCAATCCCTTAAGGGAAAGATTCGAGGACAACACCTCGTAATTTTGAACTACTGTCAGATGACGCCAAAGCGAGTTAATTCAAATACAGTATCGCATTGTGAGCGAACTTAAGAATTTCCAACAGCAAACTCAATTTATTTGTCAAATTTCAAGAATATACCAAAATGTGTAAATCAGACACAAGATTTAAAGTTAGTATCCGAAATAATCTGATCCACAATGTTGTTACCATTTAAGAGCAAGCAAAATCTCCATTTCTATTTTAATAAATACATTTCATACAGTGTAAATGGAGAAGACAAAAAAAAGTATTAGAATTGTTACCTTTCTATTTTTTGATAGAAATCAAATAAAGATAGGCCAACAGTGTCGAGTTTGAAATGGTAGTCAATCGAATTCAAAGTTTTCGTAATGTCGAGTATGCTGCCATCTAGTAGCAATTAAGTGTATTAAAGACGAAAATCACAAGATCGTTAAGATAATAATAATCGGAATCAAATATAAAGTTTTGGATTTGTTCGAAAACTTTCACATTTGATGATTTTTTCTTTTATTTGGATGAACGCAAATTATTACCAATGCTTCATTTTACAATTTTTAATGTTTTACTTTGTTATAAGGCGTAGCTGTGATCTTAATGATTCACGTAATTCTTAACTTTTTGGTAATTGAAAAAAAAACTGAAAACTATGCTCTGAATATATATTAATTTTCTCATGAAGAAAAATCTTTGTTTCGTGAATTTCAGCAATAATTTCTTGTCCTACTAATTTGAATAGAATTACCGTCGTACATCGTAAGACCTCATTGCCAAAGTTTGCCCATAGATGGCGCTGCTTTAAAATTGAATATCTCTGCAAGTTAATGATTGGTTACCAGCGAAAGGAGAGTTAGTAATAAATGCTGGAAAACATACACGACACTATAAAAAATTTTCAACAAAACTTACAAATATGAAAACAATATTTCCCAAAATGACCTTTTTGGAAGGAATTTCAAAATTGAACTTTTTGCAAATAAGTTAAAAATAAATAAATTTCTAGTTAGGATGTGGTACAGATTCAGTCTACGTTTACATAGATGGCAACGACCTTTGTGATTTTGTTGGTACACTTCTTAAGTCGCCAAGGAAATAATTGTTTCAAATGAACCATAAAATCAAACGTCTGTTTAACGGATCTGTAAAGAACTTTCAAGAACATTCACAATGTTTTTATGTTTTATTTTTAACGAAGTGTGTGAAAAGTAAAGACATTTACACGAAGTGTGCCAAAAAAAAAAAAAACGCCAAGGTCGTTGCCACCGCTGTAATCGTAGACTGAAACTGTACCTAGGATGTTCCTTATTTTCCTTTTCTTCTCAATCTTGTCCATTACTTGTATGGAATTAGATTATAGATTTACATTATGGAATTACAGTATGTAATTGCATTATGGACATTAACATTTATGGAATCGGTAATATACCACGAGATTGCGAACGACAAGAGGGGATCTTAGATTCAGCTAATGCCCAAATTGGAATTTGATCTCATTCCTCTGAACGTCACGCGATTATATACGTTAGCCGACAAAGGACGTTTACGAATGTTCTGATCTCAAATCTCTAATCTCACGAAGAGTGGTCGCTGCGTTGGACTTGTGAAGGCAAAGAAACTTCACAAGTAACGCACGACGCTGGGGTAACGTAAGACGCATGTTGAGCAGAACTATGTCTTACGTAACTGGTAAGCGGAATGTATATGAAGTATACATTCCGCTGTATATGAATGCATATGAATCAGTCTATAACTGGTGAGCGGAATGTGTGTCTGAAGTTTTACCATACCTTTAATAGTCCGAATCACTGACGTTATTATGTCTAAAGTATCCGAGAATTTACATTAACCTTTAGACTACGGCCGGTACAAACAGTTGTACCACGATTACGTCAAGAAGAATTAGACTACCGCCATGACAGCAGCTGTACCTTGAAAGTTATAAGAATCGCGCCAAGAAAGTATTTAGACTTTATCCGGTAGAGCAGTGATACCTTGGAAGTTATAAAAATCCCGCCAAGAAAGAATAACTCCAGTTATATCTATAACAGTACTCAAAAGGTTAAAGGCTTTTACTTTCGTTATACACTCATGTCCAGAAATTAAAGATAATTCAGAATTACACGGAAATCGAACACTCTAAAGTAAAAATTTCACCTGTAGAATTATCGCACACATCTTCAAGAATAATATCCAAATTACAGGAAGCCATTAGATGACGCCTATAGTACGTCACAATGACGAGAGTGCAAGAGAAGTGTATATAAGGAATGGTAGCAAAGAAGTAAAATTGTTCACAAGCGTTCTGTAAGCCGCTCAGTGCCACAATCGAATAGTTATGGCACAGAGGACGCATGTCGATGATTTTTTACGTGGTAGAATTATCGGCCGCCTGGAATGTGGGCGTACTCAGACGGAAGTTTCAGTGCAACTTGGAATCGCCTAAAGTGTCATCTCTAGGCTTTGGCAACGATTCCAAAATGATGGAAATGTCAGTAGATGTTACAATACAGGTCGCCCCCGAGTTGCAACGCCGAATGACGACCGGTATTTGGCAATAACTGCAAAAAGAAGCAGACGGAGCACAGCTTCCGACCTTTCTCGTCAGCTATCTTCAGCAACGGGTACAACAGTTTCAAGGCAAATCGTTTGCAGATGTTTGGGACATGTTGGTCTATATGCTCGCAGGCCTGTCAGATGTGTTCCGCTCACGGCAACTCACTGTCACCAGCGGTAAGCCTGGAGTAGAGAACATGCAATGTGGACATCGTCACAGTGGGCTTGTGTGATGTTTTCCGACGAGTCTAGGTTTAGCTTGCAGTCTGATTCACGGCGGACGTTCATATGGAGAACGCCAGGTACCCGCTACCACCAAGACAACATCATTGAACGAAACCGTTACGGTGGTGCAGGTTTGCTCGTTTGGGGCAGAATTATACTGTGCTCCAGAACAGATCTACATGTTCAAATCGGAACCATGGGAGGCCAAATTCATCGGGACATCATTCTGGAACAACATATACGTATGTTTAGGGGTGCCATGTTCGCAGAATTTGTGTTTATGGATGAAATCGCCCGTTCTCATTCAAACATTGTAAACGAATGCCTTGAACCTGAGGATATCACCCGTATGGAATGATCAGCATTCTCACCTGACTTTAATCCGATAGAGCATCTGTGGGACATGCTTGGTCGACGAATTGCAGCCCGTCAATTACTCATAGAACTTCGGAGAGCATTGCTTGCTGAGTGGAGTAATCTTCCCCAAGATCAGCTCGATAATTTGATCCTCAGCATGCCTAGGCATTTCGTTGTCTGGGAGACATACAATGTATTGACCATCATACCAACCATGTCATGTTAAGTTTTTGTAAGGTCGATATTTTTTGTAACTGCTCCAGTGAGCAAAAATCGTAGTTTTTATGAATGTTATCATACATACACCATCTTTTTTGTTTTTTATCTTTTGTTTAATAAATGGGCTTTATTAATAAGTCACGTTCGTTTTGTTTCTGAACCTTTATTTGCCGGAGCTGGCATTATCCTTAATTTATGGACATGAGTGTATTTAAATACTCGGATATGTTGGCTTCAACAGAGCTACATTCTCCCCTATGGACGACTTTTGGAACTATTTAATTATCGGAGTCATTTATAAGTCTTCATTGGTCCCCTTACCGAATTTGGTGCCATTAAGATTGTTAGATCCAGCTGTAGGTGTCTTTGGGTAGTATCAATTTAATTAGAGCCAACTTGTATGGGCATTATATTTTCAATGTCACTAAGTTGTTAGGTTAGTTGGATTCAATAGGCCAAATGGTGGTCATATTCGTCCCAGTTACGTCAAACATCATTCCGGAACGTATACACTCAAGGAAAGCTTTTACTGACGTACATTGAGCGATTTAGGCCCGTTGCACACATCCGGTTTTTCAAGGTGCGGGGCCGCTGCCGTAACGCAAGTGCGGTCTGAGATACATTAGATCCAATGGAGTAGTGCACACATGCCTTAGGCGCCGCATCGGCGACGCACGTCCAACTTGCGTACAATTTGTATCGCAGTTACCCTTGTCACCGCACACGCTTTTCCGGTCTGAAGTACCTTGTTTTCATAAACAAATGGAATATAAATAATAGTAAATAAATGGTTGTATCCAGTAACGTCTATTTTGTCTCAAAATATACTTTTTTACACCAAGCAAGCGAAATAAACACGTTTTCTTCGATAGAATATTTAACCCAAATGGCGCGAAATGAATACTTGGTTCATTTTACGGTTATGTGTGCATAGTTGGGCTTCGATGCCGCAGCGGCGCCGCGCGTTGAAAAACCGGATGTGTGCACCGGGTCTTTAAAACTCAGAAAGGGATCGAACCTGATTAAATTGTTAATTCGGATGCTGGATTATTTCATGCACTCGATAGAATATTCTGAATTACCTTGAAATCTTGCACAGGAAAAAATATTGTTAGGAACAATTACAAAAATAGGACGATTTACTTTTTATATATTGAAAACACAACTTTTTTACACTGAAAGAATTACAGATGTGTTATTTATTCTGTTAACGCACATAACATTTCATATTCGTAATCGTATCAGAATTCATGCATCTAACGATGATGTTCATTTACTAGAATAAGTAGCAACTATATATAATACAAGAACAACTGTTCTTGTATTCATTCTAAGAGTGCGATAGGATACAAGAACAACTGTTCTTGTATCCTATCGCACTCGCAGAATGGGCGTAGTCCGTGTAGTACCTTGCAGATCTCTATTCAATAAAGCTGTGTTTGTAACTACATCGCATTTCCTTTTCTCAAAATATTATCGCATCGCATTTATCATATCGCATTCATCACCAGATTCATTCGTGAAAATCGCAAACAAATTTAAGTTTTGCTTAAAGCAAATTATTTTTCAAGTGATTAGATTTATGTGGTTTCAAGTTCCACCACATTTTTCAAACGGAGCTAATTGTACAGGGTTTCATTTTATAATTAGAGCTTGCACATGTAGTAAGTTCTACGAAGCCTTTTTTAATGACATTGGGATTCAACTTAATGACAACTTCCATCTGAAGCACACTATTGTACATTTATGAATAAACACAAACGCTCGCCATTTTGTCAACAAATCGAATTCGGCAAACTGCAGAATGCTAATCTAACTCAAAAACAAGGGTCACGTGATAAGATAGTCTTCCTAATCGCTAACTTAATTTGGTTGTTGCTGTTTAAATTTTTTTTTCAATGGCTTATTTTTAAAAAGTATGTGACATTATAGTTTAACACTTAACAATGACCTACACTGACGATCCAAAACATTATGACCATCCCCACCTTTTTCAATGAACTCGTCTGGATGACGTGGAGGGCACGTGACTAAGTGAGAATGGTATTTAACTGCTGCTGGAGAAGGTAAGCAATCATTCTTGCACTTACTTTTGCGAGTGATGAGAAAAGCTGCTGATCTAAGCGAATTTGATAGATGGCAGATCGTAATGGCACTAAGACTCGGAACAAGTATCACCGAAATTGCACGACTGATAGGTTGGTCACGATCTTCCGTTGTTAGTATTCATGCAAAGTGGATAAATGACGGTGACACCAGCAGTAGACGTCAAAGTGTTGGTCGTCGACGCGTCATCAAAGAAAAAGGACATCGGAGATTGTCTCGCTTGGTAAAGCAAAATCGGCGTGAGACAGTGGCTCAGTTGACAGCCCAATACAATGCACGTCCAAGCGCAAGTGTTTCGTAACACACAGTTCAGCGGACAATGTTGGATATGGGACTGTGCAGCAGACGTCCCACTCTTGTGTCTCTGTTGACCGAGCGTCATTGTCAACTACGCCTACAGAGGGCCCGAGAATATTGAGACTGGACCATGGAGTAGTAGAAGAGTTGACAGGTCAGATGAGTCCCGATTTCTCATTCACCACGTCGATGGTCGTGTCAGGGTACGCCGTCTGCCAAGCGAACAGTTGCTATCCTCTGGTACAGCAGGTCACACACAGGCTGGTGGTGGCGGTATTATGCTTTGGAGGACGTTCTCATGGGCGACTCTGGGACCCGTAGTTGTGGTAGAACAGACCATGAACGCTGCGAACTATATGAACATCATTGCGGATCAATTGCACTCTTACATGGCGTCTGTCTTCCCTACTGGAAATAGAATCTTCCAGCAGGACAACGCCCCATGTCATAAAGCTCGTATTGTGTTGGAATGGTTCGAGGAGCATACTGATGAATTCTACTTAATGTCCTGGCCACCTAACTCGCCGGATAGAGCACATTTGGTGAGTCATGGAGCGGCAGCTCAGAGCTCAAACACCACCATGTCCGAATATATCGACTTTGCGTGACCGCTGCTTAGATATTTGGTACAACCTGTCTCCAGTCATGGACCTAGAACTTGTGGCATTTATGCCCAGGCGAGTTGCAGCTGTTTTGCAGGCCAAAGAAGGCGCAACGCGTTATGAGTAGGTGGTCTTAAAGGTTTGGCTCTTCAGTGTACTATATTTTATGCATGTGATGCAAAAACATAGTTCCATATCTATTGCGGTTGCTTGTGTTATTAGAAATGAAGAAAGAGAAGAGCGCTAATGACTTTCTAAAAATATTTAACCGATTTTATTGTTGTCGATGATTTTTTTGTATCGCTATAATCTTTTATATCTGTTTGTGTACAAGAGAGGTCGACATCCACTTCTCAGGTTTCAATTGTATTTTTATGAAACCAAAGCATTCCATTTGGTTCATTAGGTATCAAAAAATGAAGCTACAAAGTAACTCAGACTTGGGCGATACATGAACATCATTATAGTAATAATGATTAATGATGTACAATTATCATCATTAATCATTATTATGTAATTACTCATAATATATATTTTATAATTTATGAGTAATTACAAAAACAACGTGATCACTAAAAAAAAGTAACCATTCGGTAACTTATTAAAAAAAAAAGGTAACACCATGCCGTAATGATCTTGCGTGTGATACTTAGCGTAAAAATGTAGTTTATCCCCGTTTTGGAAACATTTTGCGGTTAATCTAAATGGTTTGGCCAATCAACTATCTTGCATCAATTATGAATTCCTTATTTGGTAGTTGACTCTTTGTAGCACTGGATTGCCATGATGTTGACTCAGAATGGCGGGATTTCTAATATCAAATGGTTCAGTGGCATTTGTCGAAACATAAAAAAATGACGATTGGAGAGATTATTCAGTTAAATTGAAGTTTAATTAATATTTTACACTATACAGATACAGCAAAAGATTAAATATTAATGGAAATAGAATCATTAGTCAAATCAATCAAATTAAGAACGCTTAGGTTCTTATCGAATTCAAATCAAGGTTCTAACTTCAACTGACAAAAGCTGCAGGTGTGGGAGGAGGGAAGGCGCATGACGTCAGCGACGACAGCGCCATCTAAGATTCAAATATTTTCCCCACACTCCCCACCTGAACTCTTCCAAGAGTTCATATCTATTATCCATCATTTATCAGACAGATTATATCAAAATATCACCAAACATGAAGTAACTATTACAAAAACAGTTCCAAAATTGAAATGTAAATCTAATCAAAATATCTAATTCAAATATTATTTCAATGTTAAATTTAAAAAATAATTTTACTAAAGTATTATAAAATATCAAATATAATGCACACAAAAGAAATTTTCATCTCAAATATCCATAAAATGTATAAAACATTATTGTAACATAAAGAAAGGAATAGTATACACTAAACAAAATACAAAGATTAAAGTTCTAATGGGTAAAGTAACTGGACTGGTCTTTTAACTGTTCCGTCTACAGTTTTTAGCTCGCAAGAACGAACTTTGCCATCGCGACCAGGAAAGACTTGTGTCACTCTACCGCATTTCCATAAAAGTTTGTACTTAGTGTTACCTTTTATCAGAACAAGATCGTCTATTCTCAAATTGTCATAAGAGTTCGGATTTTTTAGTTGATGAGCTGTTCAAAGGTCCATCATGTACTGATTTTTCCATTTCACCCATAGTTATTTCACTAACAAATCCTGATATTGCTTCCTTTTGGTCAAGGAAGACTTACTCGAGCCACTTGATTAGGGTCGTCACAGTTCATTGGGTACGTAGAATTCTTTCGTTCCAAGTTCAAGAAGTCGACTGGCTTCAGTGGTAGAGGTTCCTCGTGTTCACAGTACACATACGTCAAAGAACGAGGATTCAAAACTTCTTCAACCTGTGACAGTATCGTCGATAGTTCTTCAAATGTCATTAAGGCTTTACCGAGAATATTTCTCAGTCATTCTTTCACAGATTTTACCAGTCTGTCGTAAAAACCTCCCCACCATGGCCCTCGTCCAAATATAAATTTCCATATAACTCTTTCGTTGGCGAGAAAGTCCTGGAAGGTATCGTGCGACAAGATTTTTGAGACACCTTTAAGTTACTTTTCCTCTTTTTTAAAGGTCTTGGCATTATCAGAGTAAATTATTCGACGATTTCCTCTTCTAGAAATAAATCTCTTAAAAGATCATATCTTCAGGAAATTGTGAAGTAGTCTGTTTAGCAGTTTTAGCTGAATATGTTTTACAAGTGAGGGATCTATTTATCATCTTTTTCTTAATTTGGCGACCCTTTGAGATCCAAAAATAACTGAGAATCTTGCTCATGTCAACATTTCAGTTTGAAAAATAGTATCGAGGAATGGTGAGCTCATTCAAAGGCGAAACTTCACTGCACCATTCTTTCCATTCCACACACAACTGTTCAGGTAGCACCTCATCCCAATTAAGAGCAAGAGTCTAAACTTGTTGGATTATGATTTTGGCTCTAATTACAAATGGTGTCAAAATTACAATAGGTCAAAAAAGTGTCCAATTGCTTGCAAGACAAAGCCCGTTTTGTATTAATATTCTTTGACCAAAATAACAATAAATTTTTAACGTCGAAATAAAGCAAGTCTCTTTCATTGTCCCAGACGACTTCTAGCACTTTAACAGTAGGATTTTCGATCTCCAAAACTTTAGGAGGCTCTTCGGATACAATGCCTTCTGTAACCCATAATTCGTGTAGTTCTCGAGAGTTGGTCCATTTATGCAGAACCATTCCGGCATCTTTTAAAATATTGATACATTCTAAGGAGGTTTTAAAGGCAAGTTCAATAACTTGGAGTCTCAATATAGTTCAATAGCTTGGTATTTACAGGTCTCTGTGTAGGTTTCCTCATAACGTTTCAAATGGTGTTTGATAGTCGCAATTAATAAGAACGAACTGCAATTCACTCCAAATAAAACGCGAGTGAATCAATAGGTTTTGAGATTTTGTGAGTCATCAAAAGGGTTAGTTATCAAATAGAAACCGTGATATATACACACACATCTCTGTCTCTTTCATCCATTTCTATCTGTAAAAACGCTTGTTTCATATCCCTTACCAAAGCTATGGGATTAAGTCTGAAGGACAACACAAATTTAAAAATGTCCGGATATAAGTTCGGACCAATGTGTAAACATTCGTTTAGTGAGATTTTGACAAGGTCCATGTGAAGACGCATTGAACACGATAAGTATCTTACTAGTGGTTCAATCATGGTGAATGATCTCTCTGTGTGGTAAAAAATATGTAACTTGATTTTCATTGTCGGAGCTATATGGAACTAATTCGATGATATTTTGCTGCAAATAATCTTGAAAAACAGCTTGATAGGAATTGAACAGTTCAGGGTTGATCTGAAATCGTTTTCTTAGCCTCAAAAATCGTTGCAATGCAACTTGTCTATTGTTATGGCACACTAATTCTGTAACGAGAATTTTTGTATGTAATTTCCGATTCAAATGTCTTCATTACATTGTCTTCTAACAGGTCAGAAGATTCACTTCTGGATTTTATGCCTAAACTTTCCAGTTCCCAAAATTTCTTAATTTCATCCGATATCACAGTTTTTTCAACTACGACATTAAATACCGCAGAAGTGTACGGTGTAATTCCACCACTAGGAAAACCTTGTAAACACCAACCGAAAATCGTTTCCGTATCTATAAAATGTTTAAATAAACGCTTTAAATTTCCCATTACTATGTTATAATAATAATCAGCCCCCACAAGAAGAGTAACTCTGTCCTTACAATCGTAAGAGTCTGCAAGTTGTAAACCCTTCAGGTTCTCATATATGAAATGTCCACTCAAATTGAGAGGCGGTAAATCAGAACTTGAAATTTGTTCTGTTACTAGAGCAGCAATTAAGTTTTTTGAGTTCTGTATGTCTCTATTTTGTAATTTTATCCTAACCACATCGAATGTCTTTCTAATGGGATTGTCATTTCCGAAAGTAAATACTGAAAGAGTTTCTTTTTGAATAACAGGAAGCCTTAATTTATCTGCAATTTCTAGTTTTAAAAATGTTTTCATGGAACCATTGTCTAATAACAATCTTATTGGAACTGACTGCATTTTTGTTTTTAACATCACACAACAGGTGTGAAGTAAAATGCCATTACGTTTGTCAATAGAAAGTGCTGAAAGAACATCTTTCGATTCCTCTTCACTATTCTTTTTTTTTTCATACTGTTTTTTATCAGCCCGAAAACAAATAGAACGATTATGCCTACCCTTGCATTCTGTGCAAAATATATTCGTTCTGCGATCCCTGTATGCTTCCGGTTTGACATCTAATGACCGTAGGCTACGTACTTGTATTTCTATGGTATCACACAATTTACGAAGTTTTAATATATCCTTAGATTTAGTTTCAGGAGTAAGGTTAATGAGTTTTTGTATATGTGAATTCATAATGTCCTTTTTTCCGAACCGATTTTCAAGAATTTCAACTACTTGATCATAGTTTGCTTCCGAAATACAAAACCCTTCTATTGCGTTCGCCGCGTTGCCACTCAGGTGTGATTTCAAATAATTAAATTTTTCGATCTTGGATAAAGATTTGTTATCATGAATTGCTACTTTACAAGAGTTCCAAAAACTTGTCCCGAGTATAATCGTCATAATATTTACTGAGCAGAGACCCCACTCTCCAAACCTCTACACCTCACCAACCTGAGGACATTTGAGGCCACGGAAGATTCGACGTGCACCAGCCCTCCTTTGTTAACGACGGTCTTTGGTTAGATTCGAACTCGCAACCCTTCAGAGTCAATAATCCGTTACTCTTCCACGGCCCTAACTTCACACCAAAAAACACTGCAAGGACTGAATTGTGCTTAAAATTACCACAGTGATTTTCCGAGAAAAACCACGACTACTTTATATTACCCCTTTAGACACTCGTGCTGGTGGCCACCATTCGCACTGAACTACTCCTGAGTTCAAAGGAAAGACGATACATATGAGCATGTTAAATGTTGAGTATTTGAAAAGTATATATATATTTTTTCATACGGATAAATCCTGGTATTGAGACCCGGAGTGAAGATGTTGAGGTGTTGATGACCCGGAGAAGAGTCCTGGCTTCATGCCTTCGAAGTACACATGGTTGAGCGATTTTATCAACCACATTGTATGCGCGTGCGTTTCATGGTTGTAATGGCATGTACTACTTAATTCTTGAAACGAAGAAGTTATATCCAGGATACTTACTCTATATACCACCAAAGCATGTCCTCAGAGTTGGGTTTTGATGTGTCAGCCGGAGTATTGTTGTAGAAATCGGATCTGCTTGTGTGTTTCCAAGAAGTCCTAAAGTAATCACATTATTTTACATTTCTTTTAACTTTGGGGGCCTCTGCATTCAACAAAATACGGCAACATACTTGTTGACCGTAATTTGTGTTGGCATAGTATGGCCACATGTACCTTTGTGCCATAAACACCAATCAACCAACGATTGAAATTCATTTTGTCAACGGTTTAACATAAAAGAAAGGGCTTAAAAATATAATTGGTAATTTTTAATTAACATCGTACTGTAGTTAGTTTTTCTTTTCTGGTTCTTTCTAATTTTCCAAGCTCCAATTCCTACCCGGTTCTGTCCTACTGCCTAAGTCCCAGTTCCGACAACGCCATTAAGAAGAAAATATGGCTTAGCATATTTCAAACATGATGCAAAACGTGGGTTAATAATTTAAAATAATAGCTGAAAGGAGGTGTTATCAGATCAGGTGCAAGCACTTGGAAACTACAGAGTAAAAATCGAATCTTTTCTACACGAAAATATTTAAAACATCGGAATCGACAAACACATTATCTACATTGCCTTTCATTCAACTCCATATAACATGGCGGCTGTCAACAACTAGTTTCCTGCGTTATCCGACAGATGGCAGTAATAATCTAGCCAAAACTGTCGGGTCCCGGTTTTATCCGCCTACCCGGTTTTGTCCAACTTTCCCCTATACTTTCTGCTGTGCATGTTATTAAAAACAGCACCAGCAAACAAAATGTTTAAAAAAAAATATTTTTGGATACTTTTATTTAATTTAGATACAAGAAATCTATTGAACGTGGATGCAATATTCATTACAAATGGACTCAAATATGATATGAAATTCAGGTAGATATAGCCAATTAAGATAAGCAACCAATAAGATACGACCCATTAACCATCGACGGGGTATGTAGTCAGTAGTAAAACTGACTAGAACTGGATGGACGAGATATCTCGTCATTAGAAGAAAACGGATCAGATCTTGATCTTGTCTTAGCAAAGATCGTAAATACCTTCATGAAGAGTTTTCTCGTTATCAAGATATTTCAAAATAGATCAGACCTTGACAAAACAAAACTTGACCACACCTTGGAATAAGCAAAATTGATCAGACCTTGACGGACGAGATATCTCGTCGAAACCACTCGTCGAGCTCTTTGTGGTGAAAGAAAGTTCAGCGCAGGTACCATGCGCGAGTCTGCGAGTACAAGTAAATTTCGTTGTGACTAGTGTTTGGGGGAGAAATAAACAACCCGGTTGGGAAAGTGATCAAGGTTCTGTTGTTTCCCAACCCCGCTAATAAACAACCCCCAAAACCACCTCCAACCCCTGTGGACAAGCAAGTAATCCTTCATCCAAACCCCATCAGAACTATTCGCTCCAGGGGACCCCAACGATAAACAATGCATTCGTGGAGAAAGCAAGTCGAATAAAATACTAATAAAGCCAGGGGAAGCGATCCCTGGCTAGCATTCAGCCATCTCCAAGAATTCGGCTCCCAGTCCGGAAACAAGGTCCGGCATTGTGTCCGGCTCAATTAAGTTCGAGAGGGGAATCATTACGCTGATAGATCGCTTTTCTGCTTCTCAGACGCAGCGTCTGAGCTGCTGGCTTTGCTTACCATAAAGCTTATTTGTGTAGCGGAGGAGGAAGGAAGAGTGCAAAAGAAAGAAAGCGAAACGGGCACAAGCGAAACTTTTTATTTATCGGGGAATGGGTGGGGGGGGGGGTGCAGGCCGGAAGTCGTCACGGCACAGTGTCGCCATCTGGTTGGGAGATGGGCTCCTGCTATAGCCCGTCTGGGTGCATTAGTTCTCGAAATTTCAATGACGTTTGGAATTAAACCGTCCGCCTTATCTGATCGACTGTTGGGTCCGGCTTTTCTCCAGTCGCATTTCGTGGAATCCTCGTGTTCTTAGGCTGTCAGGGTCGGAGGGAAGCAGTGATGGAAATATTTAGTGGATTATTGACTGTAAGGATTCAAACTTGAGTTGCTTAACCCGTGGAGGTTTTGGTATTAATCTGGTGTCATGTAATCTAGTTAGGGTTCGACAAATCCACTAGTAACAATTGGACCAGAATAAAAAATTTTAAAATCGATTTTTTAAGGATGTAGTTTATTTCTATCGATTTTTAATCGCCGATGTAGGGAAGATGATATTTTTACGAATGTACTCTTTCTGAATCACCATTGATCTTTAGACTACGGCTGTTACAGCAGTTGTGCCTTGAAAGTTATAAGCCAAGAAAGACTGGCAAAGAGATAAAATTGTGCCAAGAAGGACTTTAGACAACGGTCGTTACAGCAGTTAAACTTTGATTGTCATAAGAATCACGCCAATAACGAATTTAGACCTCGACCGTAACAGCAGTGTTGTACCTTGAAAGTTATAAGAATTGCGCTTGTTTTATCTATAGCTGTTCTCAAAAGGTTAAGAATTATTACGATTATTTAAAAAATGAATTCGTGTATGAATATTTGTGGTTGAAAAATATTGGCATGGCTTAACCAGCTGAGGGGTTCACACGGAAAAAAGAAACGTTCTGCAATTTGCAGTTTTCCATGTACGACTTTAACCATATTGACAATAGAATCATCCTGAAGATTTCTTCCAACCAATAGATATTATTTAGTCATTATGTGCCCTGTGGGCTGAAAGAAAATTTTATCTATTGAGAAACCTCTTGAAGCTTAGAGGGTAAAAGTCAAAGTCATAGACAATATTTAATTTCTCTTGTGAACATATTCTTTACCCTTCTCGTGGCTCTTCTGAATGACCAGAAGACAAGAAGTCAGAAGAAAAGTGATTAAATCTTGATCTCGTCATCACAAATAAATCGGCACAATCTTGATGACGAGATACTTCGTCATTGGCAAAATGGTCGATTTTGACGGAGAAGATATTTTTGTCGAAACCATTTGGAGGTTCAACTCACTTTTCGAATGATGCACACGTCTCACAAACTACAATCAGTATGTCAGGTAAGGTAAGGTAATTTTAATTGACGTCATACTAGAGCAACACAACGGGCTGTAGCGTTACCGTAGGGGTCCCTCTGACCACAGCTTTCATGGTGGTCCATGAATTTATGACCGGATGGGGGTATCCCCTTCTCTTTGGGCGATAGCGGCTTCGGAAGAACGTGTGGGGTCTTCTCTCGAGGAAAAGGAGAATCGTGGAAAACCGAAACGTGAGCGGACGCAGAACGACTCTGCTCCGGATTGAAGCCGCGGGACTGAAACCCTAATTTGTACAATACTTATTAGCCTCGAAATAGTTTTAACTTATATGTATTCTTCTATAATTAATTAAACGTGCTGTAATTCTAAATGTCGATTTAATCATCTTCAAGCCACTCGCCACGCAAACTATACCCACGACGTTACAGGGCTATTGACGAAAATCCGGGATCAACCCTGAGCGAAAGATCCGAGAACAACACCACGTCATTTCGAACCACGGTCAGATGAAGAGGCAACACCTGAGCTGACACTCCACTCTCCAAACTTACACACCAACCCAACGTGAGGACTTTCAGCCAAGAAAGATTTTAAGTGCACCAGCCGCCTCTACATCATACGCTTACAAATATTCATGCACTGACCAGAATTTGAACCAGGAACCTTCCTATCTAGAGGACCTTTAACACCAGACTTAGACACCTTTAACAAAGATTGGCTATCAATATGTCAGTATGCCAGAAGATTCACCGCAATCTCTGAAATTATTTTCCAAACGCGTTCTGATACTTGATTTATATCGCTGATCAATGGAAGAGTGTGTTATTAAAAAAACTCCATCTTCTATTCGAGAAATTGTTAGCTTGAAAATGTTGGACATTGGGATCGCAAAAGAGACCGACAAGTATTCGGTTGTCAACACAACGAAAAATATCTTTCTGGATCGCGGTGTTTTCCGTTGAATATCAGACGGAATTTATTCTCCTTAAGTTACTCCGTGAAAAGCGACGGACCGCCATGGAAGAATTTGGAGGTGCTATTTCGGATACAGAGTAAAGTGCACTCTCAAAACCTCCATTTATTCGCTCCCCTCCTCACGATTATGGACCGTGTTCGATATTTGCTCGCCCACCTGTTTACATCGCATCGGCAATGACCCCGGGGAAATTGATATGTCAATGAGATTTTCCTACCATGCTAACAGGTGGAGCTATTTTATGTTTCCATAGGTGGATTTTGCTATGGGTGGAGGAGGAAATTTTTTTAAAGGAGGGAACTGCTCAGAACAGTGGTTGCGCAATCACGAGCGATATTTCTGAACGAATCTCTGTGTTGGGTTGTATGTGGAGATTGGTTTCCAAATCGTAGAACATCGAATTTGTTTCTTAACCTCTTGACTATGGCTATAGGTATAACCGAGGCGATTCTTTCTTGGCGCGATCAAGAAACAACTGATGTACGATTGGTTCACTGAACGGGAAAAGACGCCCATCCATTGATCCATACTCTGATTGGTCTATTGATTGATTATCTGGTTGTAGTAGACTGGTGATTTCGCCATTTTTGTCGCGACGATAAGAATATGCCTTCACACACCTACCCTATCATAAAATGTTTTTCGCCAAACGAGGTGATAAGATATCCAATCGGAAAACCCAGTCCATTTTCACCGAGCAGTCACGTGACTGCTAGTCGACGTAGTGGTCACACTTTTTGAAACCCCTTTCAATAGCAATGCTCGTCCACTTATATTTCACGTCTAGGGATTCGTTAGCAGCCTGCGAGTTGCAGACGGCGCAGGTTCGATTCCACCCTGGATATAGTTCTCTTTTCTGTGTTAGTAAAGCCGTCATTGGATGTGAATGCTCATTTGCTTGACGTTGTTACGCGCAATTTAGGCGCATGTGATCATTGAGCCATAAAATCCAACCCATTATAGATTTCATCCTACACAAGACTCAAACTTTTGCTATTAATGACTCCCTTTACTTAAATGTAAGTCTGAGCGGATCCTTTATACGAAAAAATTGTATTTTAATTAAGCTTATTCTTTAAATTATTACATTCTAAATTAATTGCAGTTTACCTTTGAATTATTAGTATTTTATTGTTAGATTCAAATTTTTATCAATTCAAGATTTGCTTTATTTGTAAAATTGACAAGTCACTAAAAGCTGAAATTATCTCCGACTTTCCAAATTTGTGCCTTAGCAGTTTTAGACCTCGGATTATCCTAACAGTGATCTCGACCCATGACATTACTTGCCCTATCAAAATCATTAAAAAAAAATTAAAACTGATTTAGAACTCAATACACGTTTTCAACTGTTCTCTGTTTTATAAATTTTATATCATGGAGCACGGACAGAGTCCTTGGCAGTTGTTCAATGCCTCGGTAAGTACAAACCAAGCAGCAACGTTTCCGAATTGAAGAGTTGGGCAATCCATTAACCAAATTATAAAGGATAGGATACAGATTAAGGCAACCTCGTAACCTGTAGCGATATACAGAGTGTCCATAAAGTCTCTACAATTTGAAAAACATGTTTGAAGGCAATTGAAGAGACAGATAAGTGGAAATTATTACAAAATGAGCCGTATAAACTTAATTTTCTTAAACCTCATTCAATAGACCTCTATATGGGTACCATTAGTTGCACGAAGCCCATCAAGACGGTACTCGATTTCTTGCCACGTTCGCTGTATCACACCCTCAACAATGGTGGTCATGGCATACACGATATATTTAACCCCATAGAAAGAAGTCGAGGGAGATGATATATGGTGAACGAGATGGCCAGGGAACTGGGCAATCCACCGGTCTGGAAATGTATCATTTAGCAACCCACGAACATGCAGTCCCCAATGGGGCGGTGTATCGAACAAGGGAACAGGAAATCACTAATCTAAAGAAGAGGATTACTGATGCCATTGCCACCATTGATGAGGGTATGCTACTGCGAATATGGCAAGAAATCGAGTACCGTCTTAATGTGTTTCGAGAAACTAATGGTGCCGATATAGAGGAGTATTGAATGAGGCAAAAAAAACTTAAATACATACGTCTCATTTGTATATATATATATATATATATATATATATATATATATATATATATATATATATATATATATATATATATATATATATATATATATATATATATATATTACTCGATTTCTTGCCATATTCGCAGTAGCATACCCTCATCAATGGTGGCAATGGCATCAGTAATATATTATAGACACTTTATATGTCATGCTAGATCAGGGGTGGCCAACCTTTTACATACCATGCGTCAAAATTTTCACATACAAGTTCAGATGCGCCATAGAACTCAAGCACCTTTTTTACCTTTTTATATTCATGGTCCTGGCAAACCCTTAAGAATTTTTTTAATAAAAGTATGTTTATGGACATATTAACATTTTTAAATGATTTAACTATTGTATGTTAAACAATATAATTAGCACATAAACGTTACTTACTATTAATGAGACATATGAGCCTGTTTGGATTTTGCTAGTCTTTCAATGTTTGGTGTTACATTCGTTTCCGAGAGCGACATATATTCTTCAAATTTGAATCAGACATTTGAAACCTCGTTTTGCTTTTTGTAAGTATTATGGATGCAAATGCTTGTTCACATTTGTATGTCGTTCCGAAACGACATATCTAATTTTTTGCAAATTTTCTTAGTTCTGGAAAATGTTCTTAGGCTAATGAACGCCAGAAATTTACATTGTCAGAGCATTTTAATCCGAATGAAAACAGCTCATCAAATTTCATTTTCTATGATGAATTTGTTCTTAAATCAATAAATACCATTTTTATGTTACTAGGGATCTTCATAACTGAGTGAAATTGAGTTTATAAATGTGAGCATCCAGTTTTCTACTATACTTAAGCCAAATGATGAAAACGACTTCGAAATGCCCCTTGCAATAACTTGATTTTTCAATAGATTTGGTTAAATTGCTATTATCCGCAGCACATTCACTCTGCTCTTTCAAGTGTGGAAATTGACTCAAATCCCGATTTTCTAACCGTGAGATGAACATTTTAAATTTCATTTTAAATGAATTGATGCTACTTACTAAGCTAGGAAATAATTTCTTCTTGCCTTGCAGTTTCGAATTTAGGTAATTGAGATGGCAAGTAACATCAAATAAAAATTCCAAATCAAATAGCCAGTTGTTATCACATAATATGGTGTGAAGTCAGATAGGTTCAATTTCATGTTCTAAAAAATTATAAACAGCATTTTTTCAATTTCAAAAATCTACTCAGAACATGACCTCTAGAAAGCCAGCGCACCTCACAATAAAGGAAAGGATCATCATGTATTTCAAATCTAACAATTCACAATATTCTCTGAATTCTCGTCTGCTTAATGCTTTTGCTCTAATTTTATTCACACATTTCTCAACCGGTAACATAACATGCAACATTTTTAAAGTTTTTCCATGCAGTGCTTCTTGATGTATAATACAGTGACAGTTTAGTACAGGACGATTTAAAAAAATTTCCAAGCAAAGTAGTATTGGCATTGACTTTACCTACCGTTGATGGCGCACAGTCAGTACATAGTGATGAGTTTACTACAATCTAATGTAGACTTTCTTTTGCTCTTTTTCTTTTGCCACTGTGATGAATAATAAGAATGTAAAATACACCATTAAAAAGTACAAAACTCTAACGGCCATATTCACAAGTCTCGAGTTAACTCGAGGATCAGTTGATCCGCGAGTAAGAGTTAACTCGAGGATTATCAAAAACGGTATTCTCAAACGGCGTGTTAAGTGATCCGGGGATTAAAATGAGACGCTAGCTGTGATTGGCTACCTCACGATCACGTGGTATTGTTTACATTGGTTACGACGCCCCAATATGCATTCGTACTGATCAAGCACGTACTTCACCGTAGAATTGATTCCAAATTGTGAATAAATAGGACTCGCACAGCATTTTAATATGGGTTTGGGAAAAGAAATGCAAAGGTATTTAATTTCAAATTAAATTTTTATGCAAACCTAAATTTGGCAAGAAAGAATTGTACACAATGTCTTGACAGATGTATGTAATCTGATTATCTTTATACTTGTCAGTATGGGTGTGTGTTGGTGTCGTGAAAAGTAACTTGCATTGTCAATTTTCTTTCATTCGTAATAAATCAACAGAATAATTTTTATTCTACGACGAATTTGTATCTGCCATGGTCGTTTTCTACCGTTCACTCTCTCCGGCTTATAGGACAGAGGTGGCGCCATCTATCTTTTCGCTAAGCTGCTTGTTTAAGATTTACGCTGCTACCTTTATTTTCATTTTTCTTTTGCATTTCAATAAAAATATGTTTAAATTTGTCCATTTAAGCAATATTATGATGATGAGATGAGCTGCTATGTAGAAGGTGCTCCGTAATGACAGATCCAGTCCAGTCGTCGAAAGAATACTGTAATTGAGCATAGAATGAAATGTGTCCTCCATTTTGCTTTTCCAAAAAGATGGTACTGCGCATGCGTTAAATGTAACTCGCGAGTTAACTCGCCGATTTCGGAGGATCAAAATGTAACACCGAAACGGCAGTTTAAACCACGGATCAGGACTTGTGAATACGGTTTTTTCGATAACTCGCGGATTATCGTTGATCCTCGAGTTAACTCGGACTTGTGAATACGGCCGTAAGAGTTGAAAAAGAACAAACAGATCACTGGTACGTCGTATCACACAGAACGTCAATTGCAAACTGTCAAAATATTGTAACGAACTGATGGGTAAGAAGGCTGTGTGAAATGAAATAAGAGCACTCTGGTGTTAAGAATATGAAGATGGATTCAGTTATGACGCCTATTTTAAAAGAATAAGTTGGCGAAAGGATGCAATGCGCCACTCATAATCATCCAATGCGCCACGTTTGGCGCATGCGTCACACGTTGGCCACCACTGTGCTAGATCATTCGGGTAGTGGATCTTCGTTTTCCATCTGGCTTGTTTATAATGTAAATCCCTCTCATCGGTATCCATTCAACTACATAAGACTCAAAATCGTTTTATGATGGCTCCTGTCTAATTTCCGCGTTTTGATTTTGCATTTCTCACTTCATTCTAAAAGATAACGCGAGAAAGTCGTGCCCAACCACTTATCGGGATGTCAGAAACCTCGGATTTTGCTTAACACTAGAGACTACCTCTCCCTACATAAAAGCACATCGTAAATGGACTCATAAACCGAACTTGTTAATAATACCGTGAAATATTTCACTCTGCCCCCTCCTTTTACGATTCGAAAACATAATATAACACATAAAGTTATTGACCGAATTTATGCCAACGCCTCGTAAACGCGAAATCATTTTAAATCATGGACCACTTAGCATTTACGATGCGATTCCAATCAAATTTTTCTAAAAAGGTCCATGCTTGAATCCAAAGACCTGCAACCATTTCAGAAAACAGTAAAGAGCTCCGAAGATTCCCCGGAAAGTGATTTTTAGTACTGAGGGCCGCGAGTCGTAAAGATTTCGTCGAAAGGTGGTCGAAAATAGCTTTCTCCATTTTATTTATGGGGGAAGTGGTAATGTCGAATTTAATCGTCGGATTCTTGCGTAACTCGTTTAGGGGGAGTCATTCTGGAAATTTTAAATGCGGCGATGAACTCCCCAGCGAGTCCTCATTTCCCAAGTGGATAACCTCATTTGCATTTTCCCCTCACCATTTTGGGAAATAAATTATGTTCGCTTATGTTAATCCAACCGTTAAGAAGTGATTGGTTTGTTTTAGCACTGGAGGCTATGGAGAGAAAAGTTTCTTCTGAGAGAAGACGGGAATTTTAAAGTTGTTTGAGCTTTACCTCGTCCTTTCAAGCGTAGTATTTGTGTAATAAACATGTGGGAAACAGTCGGTAATTATTTTATCTTCGTTAATTTTAATAATGTATTGAAAAGGGTACTTCCAGATCCCAAGTTAAGTTTGAATTTCGTTATTTTTCAAGATCGGACGTAAAACATATTCTTACTCTTGTGTTACATTGAAGATGTATCTCTCTATATTAAAAAAAAAATTATTGCCACAGCCGCCGTAGAAACTAGATTTTGGAAAACTCGCTTTTTTCAGACGGTTTCCAGAGAAAGCACGCATCAGAAAATTACGAAATTAACATGGTTCGTTTAAAATTGTACAGGGAACAAGACGGAGAAGGTTTTTTCCCCCGATGCTTTTAGTTCAGGTTGTATTGTGTTAAAATAAAAAATAAAAGCAAAATTGTAGGCGGTGCAGGTTTGATATTTCTGTAATAATCCTGGTTATATCTATCTTTATGTTTCTGTGAAACATTTATTGCGTCCATTTAATTGACCAAAACACATTGCTTGGCTAGATCAGGCCTTGATACCATAAAAAGCCAACCATCTCACCAACTCTGTGCAAACTACCTCAGCATACAAGCTAATTAAACTTTTTATAATCGGATTCCAGGATTATAATAGCAGATAGTATATTGCTTACACGAATGTTGATTTAATTTTGAAATGTTATAATACTGTTTCAAACTTTTTATTTATCAACTGTTTTGCTGCTATGCTAGAAGGCACTACTTTCAAGTTCGATCGCTAGCGTTAATGTCGTGGACTAAAGTAACTGATCCCCTTATAAGCTTGAGTGAATCCTTAACACAATTGGTTGAGTGGTCCTATGGTACCAAGAATTGTTATTAGGTATATACGCAGTACATGTAACAATCTTCAGCTGGAAAAGACAGATTTGGAGATGTTGTCATTTTAATAAGCACGGTAGTGTACACTTAATACCGATTCGAGCTCTGCCATCTTGTCCTGAGTCCTCGATGTTGTCAAGTCGAGGATGAAACTGTCCACCGTTGTTCTGTGATACGTAAAAAGACAGTCGAATCATACTTTAAAGGTAATGCACCAGTGGAACGATTCGAAACATTGTCTTTATTAAGGGAGCATGACGTGGCCACTGCTTGTTCTATTGAGAGATAACTGTAACTTTTTCATTTTAGTACAGAATAAAAGAGTACAATTCGACATTTCTGTTCGAAAATCAAGTCAGGAGTTTTATACCATTTCGCGAAAAGTATTTTCGGAGGTACTTCAAAGTTACGTGTTTGTGAGTTGTATACATGTATATATTTCAGTGACGAGTATATGCACACACATATACACATGTCGCATAGTTGAAAATAACTTTGTTTTTTGAGTTTTATACCATTTCGCGAAAAGTATTTTCGGAGGTACTTCAAAGTTACGTGTTTGTGAGTTGTATACATGTATATATTTCAGTGACGAGTATATGCACACACATATACACATGTCGCATAGTTGAAAATAACTTTGAAGAGAAAGAGAGAATAGGGATAAAAGGAGTTGTATTTATTATTAAAAAGTACACACCACATTTCGTAAATTCTTAAAATTTCTTTCCATTCAAATTCATCCAAGTTCGAGGTACTTGTATATGTCCTTCAAGAGTTCCATAAGGTTCATATAATATTGATTTAATTGTTTAAAGATTTGTTCATAGACTGTTAGAAGGAGCATACTAGCGTCCAAATATGTAGAAATGTTTTGAGTGGCTCAGGTTTTAAAATTTACATACATTTCCAAGTAAAAAATGTCTTAAAATGTTTTTACTGAATTAACTTTTAATTAATTTAGCTTTAGAATTAGCTTTTATTAAATTGAATCGATAAGTAGGATAGAATGGCCAGATATCAATAGATAGGTTGAATCGGTCGTTTTTTAATGATTAGAAGAGGATATCTGAAAGATTAACTTATTTCCTTTGTAGAATTTTGTTCTGTTGAAATGGCAACACCGTACAGCCTGACCCAGAATCCTCTGAATCTCCGGAACCAATGAGAGGAGAGGAAGGATGCTGGGCCACTCATGATTTTAAACACGCGAAGGTGGTTAAAATATGACTTAAGAACTTTTTCAATGTCGAGACACTTTTTAGAATCCTTTTTTTTTGCATGTTGTGTCTGCATTTTGTACTGTTCTTCTGTTTTGTTTCTTGTGTTTAAATATTCAGCTTTAGATACTTTTAGGCAACCTCCTTCCTGGGTTTCAGAATAAGTGCTGGTACTCGGTATTTTTTTAAATGAACGTCATACTAGAGCAACACAACGGGCTATTGACGAACGTCCGGGATCAATCCCATAAGGAAAGATTCGAGGACAACATCACGTAATTTTGAATAACGGTCAGATGACGAGACAACATCTGAGCTGAAACCCCACTCTCCAAACTTCCACACCATGACAACGTGAGGACATTAGTGGTCACGGCGGATTTAACGTACACCAGCCCCCTTTGTACACGGTTGTCTGGTCCCGCGGTAGCTCAGTTGGAAGAGAAGTTAGAAACCAGAGGGTTAGAGTTAGAAGCTCGTTCCGGTCAAAGACCGTCGTGTACACCTGGGCTGGTAGCACGTTAATCTGTCGTAGCCTCAAATATCCTCACGGTATGAATGTTTGTGGAGTTGGGTGCCAGCTCAGGTATTATTCTCGACCTCTGAAAGAGATTCAAAATTACGAGTTATTGGATCTTTTCCTTCAGGATTGATCTCAGATGGTCGCCAATAGCTCGTTGTGTTGCACCAATGTGTCATTAATTAACTTCCTACCTATCAGAAGGTTGTTATGCGTCGTTAGCAGAGCAATTGACACGAGAAAAGTTCCTTTAGATATTTTAAATAGGTTCCGAATTAACCAACTCTCCTGGCAGAAAAAAAATCTGAAATTTTCTAAGAAGTAAATCGAATATAAAAATTAATGAAACATTTTCTTGATTAGACGAATAAAATGACAAATGTAAAAATGCTAAAACGACTAAAACAGCAAATTTCGAATCGAAAAATTTATTCAAAAATTAGTTAACCATGGATTAGTTTTTACAATTTTAATGCAATAAATTTTAAATCAAGCCTCAAATGTTCGTTGTAATTGAACAGAACACTGTATTGATTCAAACATTGAGTTACCCAACAAATGAAATCAAAACAACATGGTGCATCTGTTGATCCTCTCATTTCTGTCAGCTCTACTTCCCACAATGTCTATGAATGAGGTAATTGATTGGACATCCTCAAGAGCATTAGAAACATCCGATTTCTGTCGCCATTAATAACTCCCCGTGCACTCAATACTCCAAAGAACACGATTCTTCTATTAAACCTAAAGTTTCGACGATAGAAAGCCTGAGAAGAAAGAGAAGTTGGAGTCAGTTTATGGATGAAAGTACTGGGCTTCAATTTCGGAACATAAAGGTCCATAGAGAGTTCAACACTGCCTTTCAATGTGGAATAGAAATGCAACGTGAAATAAAGTTCTTACTGCTTCGTAATATACATAAAACTATGACTTGAAGCAATGCTGACTAAACTATTTTAATAAATTAAATCTGAACCGAGATAATACTTCAAAGTGATCCGCCAAGAAGAAATTTTTAAAAATTCGAAAGGGAAGAAAATTTAAAGGTTATTTGGAGAAAAGGGAATAATAACAACAGAAAAGAGGGACGGAATCCATAAATAAATATAAATCAACGCTATATAGGATAATAAACATCGTTTGAGGTTTTACGATTGATTCCAAGTTTCTGGAAATTTACGATGCCAGTACCAAAAATAAAAATGAAATGTTTAAATTTTAATGAAAAAATAGTTTGCGTAAAGTATATCGTCTGCCATCAAAGTCTAATTACATTTTTGAGTATGGGACTCTGTTTTCTTCCATTTATTATCGTTTGAACAATTCAGCACGCATCAATATCCATAAACATCGACCTTCTAATGAAACAGATAGAGCACATGAGCAAAGTCACTGTTGTAAAGATCTTCTAAGAGTAAGTCACATGGGCTTACGAATCGATTTGGCTCGATTGGCTGTCGAAGTGCAGTACTAGTGTTTTTAATCACGTTGAATAATCAATTCAACCAATCAATAACAAGTCCCGCATTAGTATTCATGCTCCCCCCCCCTCCACCACGTGACAGCTCTTCAAAGCGAGCGACCGGATGAAATATCATGAAGCTGCGCGCAGGTTCTCAATTTATTTCATTAGACGGTCGATATCTATAAAACTATAATGTAAACGTACGTGAAGCAAGACTAACTTAACTATTTTAATGAACCAACATTAAACTGGCATGATACTCTTCTTTAAAGGTATACACTATATGGAAAAAAGTATTTGGACACTGGATGTTCTTCAGAAAAATTGTTTTATTATTCTATTTAGTAACGGGGAAGCCCTCATTTTGTCTGTATTACAATTGCAACACAACTAGGCATACTTTCAACAAGTTCTCTGTAAGCCTGGGCAGGAACAGCTTTCCCAAGGCTGCGAGAAGAGGTTGTTGTGAAGATGGGCGTACGTGGCGGAGTTGAACTCATAGCTCCAGTTCGTCTTAGAATTGCTCGATCGGAGTGTGATCGGGGCTCTAAACAGAACAGTCAAGCAAATTCACCACAGTTTCAGGAAACCAGTCAAGCACACGTTTTGCAGTATGACATGGAGCTCGATCCTGTTGGAAGAAACAACCATCATCGCCATAGTATTACCATAGTGTAGGCAAAGCCGAATTGTCCACAACGTCGATGTACAAGTCAGCGCTCGCAGTACCAGGTACATAAAGCAATGAGCCGAGGCTAAACCAGGAAAAACCACCCCACACTAAGTTGGATCCTCTGAAGTTCCCAAATACGTTTGTCGATACAGTGAAAATTGCTTCAATTGAACAGTTTGAGAATTTTCTAAATCGACTCCTATTCGACATAATTCAATTCTGAGCGTTCTGCTCATTATATAAGCTGTCATATATTCCCCAACTTAACTAGTTTAAATAAATCAATATACACTACCCTACAATAATGGACCGGACAGCAAGAATTGATGGTATAAGAGAACGAATACATGCTTCAATAGGGGGGTTGTCCCCCACGTGCAGCAATTACACAAGCAACCCTTCTGGGCATACTTTCAACAAGGTTTTGAAACACAGCTATGAGTATTTCTATCCATTCCTGCTGCAAGAATGTCGCCATCCCAGTTGTAGATTTCTGATTTAGTTCCCTGGTCCGTAAGCGTCGCTCTAACTCATTCCACAAATGTTCTATGGGGTTTAGGCCAGGACTATGAGCAGACCAGGGAAGAGTTTTACATCCATGTCTTCATACCACTGCTTGACAGAGGTTGCAACATGACATGGAACGTTGTAGTTCTGGAAGTAACATTCGTCCATTCCATAAAATTACCAGAGCTTAGGAAAAAACCTGACTGTCCAAAATGACCATGTAGGCGTCGGCGTTCAATTTAACAGGAACAGCCTGCAAAGGTCCCAGGCTATACCACGGAAAACACCCCCCAAACAAGTAGTTGGATTTTATGCAAATCCACTGGCGTCCGGTTCATTATTGTAGGGTAGTGTAATCTGAGATAGCGCTTGTTGATTACACTGGAGTAACAAAACGGGCAACGGTCCGAGATCAATGCCCAAGGGAAAGATCCTATGACAACACCACGTAATTTTGAACCACGGGCAGATGACGAGTGTAGATGTTGCAGAATGGGTAAAATGAAATTGGTTCAGATTTTATGGTGCAAGGACCATATTTGGTCTACCGATCTAAATACAAGGGAAATAAAAAAGTAATGGATACACACAAACAAGGAAAGATTTACTGACACAAGAGAGAAATACACCCAGGGTAAATTACTGGAATCGAACTCGCTCTCCGTCTACAACTCTCAAGTAACTAGCGCACTGAGAAAATGGTTTTGAAAAGTTTAACTTCATCCGTGATGTTTTTACGTTCTTAACACCTACATATTTTGTGGTTATATTTCATGTCGATTATAAACATCTTTATTCTTCCTGGAATGTCTTACATTTAAATTGCTTAAAACACATTTATGTCATTATGTGTTGATTTCAAAAATGCAAATATTCTCCAAAAGTGAGAATATACTTTGAAAAGGAAATGTAAACACTGAAATAAAATGTCCGACGAAGGATCAGAAGCAAAAATTACATATAACAGGATGTTAAAAGTGCGGAGGGGGGATCTTTAAATATATTGCCAAGAAAGCGTCAACTGCGTCATGAGGCTTCAGGTATGCTTGATAAACGCCCACTCCTTATTTATTTAGCCCAAAGACATTTCAATAAAAATTAATTCTCTAAAGTGTTATGCTAAACTCAATTCAAGTAGGAAAAATGAAAACAAATTGAGTTAAGCATTAGACTGATAATATTCTTGCCTCGTATGAATATTAAGCTTCGAAAATTCTCTCAATCTAAAAAAAATAACTTAATTCATTTTCAAATAAATTGTTAGTTCAAGTAACAGATCTTTTGAAAGAGTTATATATAACTGAATACAAAAAAAAATCTATCATCACGAATACTCTTGCATGATATATGTATATCGGGGGTACCTTAAAATTACCACCATTGTAGCAACTTTTCGCAAAAAATCTAATTGGTGCGAACCTATAATTTATTCCTTAGATTTTTCATTGACTAATGTGATAAAAAGTTAGCCCTAATGACATCACAATCAAAATGTGAATAGGAAAAATATGTACATGCAGAAACACTACCGCCATCCACATTTAGCTTGAAAGGCAGAAAATGCCCTATATTTTCATCTACAGAATATACACTTATTGCCATACAAATATACAAAATACATATATATCATACAAATTTTCGCACAAAGTCGTCAAAATGAAACGAAATTTTACACATGTAAGTACTACTTTGATATAAGTAAGTGATTACGAAAAAAAAAAAAGAATCATTTATTGCAGAAAAAGTACAAATTAACGGAAGTTTTAGTACTCTGTTGGACCCCCCTCTAACGCGAATGCACGATGTGATACGAACGGGCATTGAGGCATGCAAGTTCCGTATGATGTCCTGATATATCTCGTTCCACAGTTGCTGTAAACGCGCCTCTAGTTCGACCAAACTCGTAGGGTGTCCAACTTGCCGTCACAAATGACCCCAGATATGCTCGATTGGTGACAAATCTGGGGATCGAGTAGGCCAGGGAAGGGGGTGGTAATGTGGCGGAGACAGTCTTGTGACATCCTTGCTGTGTGTGGCAGAGCATTGTCTTGTTGAAAAATGGCTCCTGAGAGCCCTGCCATGAGTGGCATCACATGTGGCTGAAGGATGTCATTAACGTATCGCTGGGCTGTCATTGTGTCATGGATGAATATTAGGGGTGACCTTGTATCATAAGCAATGGCATCCCATACCATAAACCAGCTGTGGGAGCGGTGTGTCGCTGTAAAGCGAAGGCAGGATTGAGGCGTTCATCACGGGGCCTCGAACACGATTCACACGAACACGATTGTCATCACTGCTCAAATAGAATCTAGATTCGTCCTGAAGACGACCTTGTTCCATTCCGTTGCAGTCCAATCCCGTCGTGCGCGACGCCACTCCAAACGGAGGCGTCGATGGATGGGTGTTATTGTCAGCACACGTAATGGGCGCCGCGATACCAGATGTCCTTCAGCCAGGCGCCCTGCGATGGTTCGGGAAGACACAGGGGCCCGTAGTGAAGGTGCTGCCTGTGTCTGGATAACGGCCAATGAGGCAGTTGGCTCTACGCGTGCGTTTCGTATGATGTGACGGTCTTCTCGACGACTGGTCTGTCGAGGACGTCCTGAGCCTGGTCGCCGTGTAAATGACGTCTCTTCTGTCCACTGGTCCCAACACCTCCTCACAGTAAAATCAGAACGGCTTACTTGACGAGTGGAGCTGACCACCCAGCTTCCATCATCCCGATAATTCTTCCCCTCTCGAACTCTGACAGTTGCTCATATTGTTTTCGATGGCGGCGTAATGACATGTCTACCTTAGCGTTTCCTTTGAAAAAGATTAAGTACACTCAAACAAGCTCTACTTACCTGTTTTATACTCCAAGGAGAACGAAGTTCAACGCCCTCTAGTGGTATTACACAATGTGCAAACACACTGTATTTCTCATCATTTGCATATCTGGCCGACATGTACCTTCATGCCAAGTTTCGTTACAATCCCACAAATATTTCTTGGTGGGCAAATTTTTATATCAATGAGTGTACTATGATCAAAAAGTATCAGGAAAGCTGTCATAAAACAAAAGGTATCAATTTATGGATCAAAATTTATTATATCTCCTTCAAAGTAATCTCCTCCATTAGGAGAGTGGGGTGCCAGCTCAGGTGTTGCTTCGTCACCTGACCGTGGTTCAAAATTACGAGGTATTGTCCTCGGATCTTTGCCTTAAGAGACTGATTCCGGACCGTCGTCAATAGCCAGTTGTGTTGCTCTAGTGCGACGTTAACTAAAATTACCATTACCATTGCCATTACCGTAATCTCCTCCAACTTCAATGTATTTCTGCCAACGTTTTTCCAATCCTCAAAACATGCCTTAATGTCGTTTTTGTGAAACCCCTTCAGGATTAGTATTATTACATCAATGGACTCAAAACGGTGACCACGAAGAGGGAGTTTCACCCGAGGAAATAAGAAAAGCCACACTGTGCCATATCAGGTGAATACGGAGTTTGTGGAGCCGTATTTGTTAAATGCTTTGTCAAAAAATCACGAATAATAATGGCGTGAGAAAGCGCATTATCGTGATTCAAATTCTATGAGTTATCTCGCTACAATTAAGATCTTTTTCGACGAATGATATAGCAACTTGTTCAATAATGTCTATTATTGTTTATAAAGACGATCACTACGCACCAATTCTCTGACCTGATTAACATGTTGATTATTAGTCGAAGTGGATGATCTATCATAACGCGAATCATCTACAACGGATTCTCTACCTTCTTTAAACTCTTTATATCAATCAAATACTATTGTTTTTGATGAACAGTTATCTGTAAAAGTTTTTTATAACACTTCAAATGTGTTTGTAGCAGCAATTCCGTTGCGGATACAAAATTTAATGCATGTTCTATGCTGAATTACATTCGAAATTTTGGAAAATCAAGGAATTGAAAATGCTTCTCTTATTAAAAACAAATTTATTTTCAGACGATAAAATAAAATAAATCCCTGATTGTTTCCACATGTTTATATAAGTCATAAAAATATTTGATAAAAGCTTGAAGACGATATCTGCTATTTTTTTTCCAATGGCGGGCACTATGCATAATACACTTGGTACCATGCACTGGACACCATTCTTGGCCAACAAGGCCGGCAATCCTTATTGGTTCGCAGCGCGAACTTATGCTCGCTTCGTTCGCATTAACGAATGTCCTAGCCAGAAAGGATTGTTTATAAAAAATATGACATTCCAAAAAATATTTTTCAAATATAAACTTGTTGTATTACAGAAAAAATATACTGTACCTCTGGAATCAGAATTCGAACAATTTGGAATTCAAATGAAAACCGTGACCATATTTTGACTCGAAATGTGCGCTGCTTTGGAAATTGAATACCCAGCATGTTGTACGTGTGTACATTTCCCCAGCACTCGAGCCACCCGTATACTTTATCTTGAGCTTGTTCTCGAAAGTTGTAGTGCAAGCGTCTTGTTGAACTATAACTGTTGGCCCTAAAAAGGGCCGTTTTTTAAAATGGCCCTGAAAAGAGTCTCCGCCTTCTTTGATTTCTAATTATAAGCTGCAACAGCCACTATCTTTTAGAGGAGATCAAGGATGTAGTGCAACAGCTCGATTAATCATTTTTTCAATAAATTTCATTCCATAACGCTATAAATTCAATTGAGGCGCGAGGCTTCGTGGTAAACCAAAAATCGTGCAGTGTTGCCAAAACACGATTACAAACAACGTCTTTTTTTGTGTGCTACGTAAGAGAATTATATATATTGATTTCATGACATGCACGTGCAACAAATTGAAATTCAATGCTGTTGTTTCTCATGCCTACACTTGTTGACCAGAATGAGTGCCAGGCCCGTCGAAGACGGCAAGAGGCGAAGAGGGTGCGCCTTCCATGTTATTGAGCCCCATTGGGAGGAAGTTAGACTTTACTCGACATACATGACACATCCGTTTTACAGGAAGGTCCCTTTCATACATCCATTCACTCACACATATCGTAATTTAGATCCACATCAGAGGCCGATAACCCCCTGATCGGTACCCCCAGAGGTATTGATTTGGTATGGGAACATGGGGGACTTTGTGACCACGACCTATTTAACGTGCCCCAGTCACCATTAGTGAACACGACGGTCTTTAGCCAGGTCGAAGCGCCGATTTCGCAATCATCAGAATTGCAGGCTCCGCCGAGGACAGAACACACAACCCTTCTGATGCGAGCCCGACGCTCTACTGACTGAGCTACCGTGGCTCTTCTGCAGTGTTAAGTAATAAATATCTAACATAAAACTGATCCAAGTTATTTTAAAATAAAATTATGGGGAAATGCGTAGAGGTATAGTGGATCAACACAACGGGTCGTTGGCCATGTTCGGGGATCAATTTCGACGAGAGAGATCCGAGGACAACACTTCGTAATTTTTTAACCACGTTAGATTATGAAATGAGAAGGGGAAGTTAGAGTAAACCTTTTGGTCATTGTAATCTTTTTAAAGCCAATTTTTAAGTCATGTATAAAACTTTTCCCATTTTAATCAGCCTAAATCCTTGAAAAGTGAAACCTTGAAAATCGGATACAGTAAACCAGCACTTTTGCAAATATTTCGTATTTTTTCAAATTTGACTTTGGTTACATTTAAAATACGTTTTTACTACTTTTATTTACGGTACTTTTATTTACGCGGAAAAAAAGCGAACCATCTCCTTCTTTTCGAGCACCATTCATATCAGAGCAAATTCAAAGGTATCATTCGATAGGGAATAACGTCCTCTACAAATTCAATCCATAAAAGTTTTATAAAGGGACGTCTTCATATCAAATTTTGCGCAAACAACGAATATTCTAATGGAAACACTGTGTTTTGATGCCATAATCATACTCTGCATAGCTAAATTAGTCGAAATATAAAATTTCACGATTTTATTATCAATATAAATCCTGAGATATTCAATGTTAAATCTTGTTTCTTTTTCTCTCTCTCTCAATTTCAGGGGTCGTCTCCTCATAGAAAGACTATTCGTAGATCGAGATTAGTTCTAGTTATCGCTGTACGTATTACAAATTTAAACACTATTTCAAACGTATTTTTCAGCAATAAGAGAATTATTACATTAATTACTAGCCCCTGCGTGGCTTGCCCGTCGTGATTTTTGGTTGTTATCTGGTGTAAAATTTTCCGCAGATTTCAAATCTGTTGAAATTTTCAATCTGTCTTTAACGATTCCGATTTTACGAAAAAAGAACTGAACAATGCCAGTCAAAATGTTTTTATTTCTTTGCTCTCCTTCTCTAAAATGAAAATCTGTTTTTATTTTTGTTTAAACGCGAAGGGCAGAAAGGGCAATCTGTTTCCTTTACTGGAATCCGCTTCTCAGGAAATCAAAATGAATAAATCTCAAAACAAACGAAGGTCATTCGAATGTCCCCGGAGATGAAAAAAAATTTGGCATAGTTCCAAAGGCTGACGTCAATGTGACACGTGAGGGCGAAAAGTCTAAATTTTGATGTTTCTTCATCCTCGGAATTGTTGCAAAAGATTGAGAATGGTGAAAAAAACTATTACATTTATTTAAAATGTTCTAGATGGAATTTTAAAATTCGTCTCGACCCTAAAATTGCAAAAACGTTTGACCTATATGTGTGCCAAATCCCATTACTGTAAGTGCCATAGATTCACCTGGACTTCGCGTTCAAGAAACAAATAAACAAACAAACAGACAGACAAACACTTCCTTCTATAATAGTAGAGATGCACGTACAAACACAAACGATTTTAGAACAACATTATTATACGTATTTATGTTGCAAGTGCAAACGATCCGAGAACTATTATCCGAGGTATGTTAGACGTTTTAAAAACATTTGGTTTCTTTCTAAAATCGCAATAAAATTTAATCTAACTCAAAAACTAAGTATCGGAAACAGCCTGAAGTTTGCTTGGCCATAATAGAAGTCCTTCTGAATCTATTCACATAAAAATATAATAAGGTACCAATTCCTAATTTTTTCAAACATTAATTTAATAAATAAATTTACACACAAAAAACTACAGATCAAATATAATACTAGGTGGGTTGTGTTTGGATTGTTTAATAGTAACTTGGTACAAAATATCAGCGCTACAGAAATATTATTTAGGAAGATATCCACACAAAAGTCTAAGAAACAGATTTGACTTTAAGATCTCAAATCGTTCTGCCCTCATAACTTCGAAACGGTAAGACCTAATGACATGAAATTTGCTACTTGAAGTTAAATTTTGATATAGATTAGAAAACGTGGGTCGTAAATAAGGGTTCCCATTGGAAATTATGAAGTTGGTGCTCAATTTAATAAGAAAACAGCCCTTTATGCAAATTGTATTGTATTGAATTTATTGAAGATGCCAGTTCCTGTCAAACGCCATCTTTGAATTTTTTCTACTGTTAGAGAGAGAGAGAGAGAGAGAGAGAGAGAGAGAGAGAGAGAGAGAGAGAAGAGAGAGAGAGTACCGCCGTGAAAGTACTGATCTACGGTAACGTACTTAAAGCCACAGAGTAGTACTTTACTTAACTCCACTTACGCAAATTTTGGATTTTGTCAGAAATCCGGCACTCGTCCGGTTCCATAGACTCTAGATTTCGGGAGTTTTACAGCGCTATTTTTGCTTTTCCTTCTTCTTTGTCATATCCTGTTTTAATCCTCTGATTTGAACATTGCCATCTCCGATAATTGTCAAAATTACACTCCATTGACAGATAATCCCCAAGCGCGTTATCAAATTCATTCCACAAATACTTTCACAGGCTCTCTTTTATTACATCCTCAATCCCGTTGATATAACATGTTAAAAATTACTTATTTTCTGTCCACGACCATCATCGTTTGAAGAACTCAGACACGAGCTAACTGTGTGTGGGCCCATCATTTCAATGTTCGATTCGTATGACAGACAGGTAGGTAGTTGAATTCAACCCCACTGGAACAACACAACGGGCCATTGGCGACGGGTCATGGATCAATACCAAAAGAAAGATCCAAGAACAACACCTCTTAATTTTGAACTACAGCTAGATGGCAAGAACAACATCTGAGCTGTCACCCCACTCTACAGACATCCACAACACGCCAACGTGCTGACATTTGTGGCCACGACAGATTAAACATGCATCAGCCACTACGTACATGACGGTCTTTGGTTCGATTGAGTTTTGAACTCGTAACAATCCGTTTGCTTATCCAATGCACTTCCAACTGGTCGACTCCAAGATAGAAAAACCAATTTTAAAAAGAAGGAAACGTCCTGCCACTGAGATAAATTAAGTTTTAAGTTAAGAAATTTTACTCCAAAGGCAAAGAAAATAGGCTCTAGTAGAATTTACCAGGCTGAAGATCATATTTTCTGGTCCAGAAAAGCTAAAAAAATCGTATTCTAAATTTTAACAGCGTTTTCCACTTGTAACTCGACGATGTTTAATATTTATTGCTCTTAGAATTTTAGTTATTCCAGAAATCGACAAACATTTCCTTCAAAATTACGAGAAACCTTTGCAATATTCAGTTTTGCAATAGCCCGTTCTGCTGCTCAAGTGTGACTTAAATTCTCTCTCAACTACCTACACACCAACAGTTTTGTATTTCAGTTATTTTATTAAATACAGTCAGTATCGGTTATTTGGTCAACTCAACGGTCCAAAAAAAAATCAGACCATTTATGCGGAACAATATTACACTATTTAATTATGACAGGATTATATTCACCTATCAGAAAGTAGTGCTCATTAACAAATAATTAAACTTTTAAGAACTTTTTAAAATTAATTCGCAAAGTAAAAACTACAGTAAGAAATATGTAAAATTTTTTGTAGTGAAATTTATTAGCTTACCTTACCAATCTAAGTACAGTATGCATACGTACGTGCATACATGTTCAATGCACTTATCACTATTATTATAAAAGGAAGTGTTTGTTTTTCTGTTTTTCGTTATCACAGTCCTGACGAATCGACGGCACTTACAATAATGGGATTTGGCACACAGGTAGTCGAAATTTTGTGCATTTTTTAGGTGGCGGCAAAATTTCAAATTCAATCTAGAACATTTTAAAATGATTTGAATAGAATTTAAATATTATTGTTTTCTTTCGAATGGCAACAGCATAAAAGATCGCACATTCTAAATTTATTATTTTCTTTTCAGTTTTTATTTAGCGCAGAGAAACAATTTGTTAGCAGACTAAAAAAAAATGTTTTTTAGCATAAATGAACGTTTTTATTCGTCACGTATGATCCAAATGAAACCAATTTTTTTTTTACTATTTTCGTCTCAATTTCAAAGTACTTTTCAAACAGGGAGAGATAACTTTAACCAATAAACAGGCATATAACAGGAAACAAACAGAAATATGTCCACCTGTTGTTCTTCGGGGGCAAGAGAATCGAGGGGTGGGGGGTAACGCCGACGATGATTAGAAATGGAGGGAAGTAAAGGCGTAAATTGAGGTCCCCTCTCCGAGATCGCAAATACTTTTTTTCTGGTCATTCCCTGTGTTGCTTCCCGCCTCAAGAAAAATTTTACCATCACTATTTCTGAAAAAAAAACCCCGATAACTTCATTGAAAAGTTGAAAAAAACCGACCATATAACCGTTAACCAGGAAAATAAAATGACTATATAAGCAGTGCGCTTTACCACGTGTTCCCCAATAAGTTAGACGGGACTTTAGAAAACTGACCATATAAGCGGGGTGATATTATAAGAGTGGGACCATATAGACGGTACAGGTCCCCCTCTTATATATATATATATATATATACAGGGCCCGATTTAGAAAATTTGGTATAGTAGGCACAACACGCAGGAAGCCCCCCCCATGTTATTTGTTCATCACAAAAACTAATTTTATAACAATTATTGGTACTTACGTATTTGACTGTTGACCGTTTCACAGATGTCATCAAAAAGTTTGAGAAAATCGTGACATCACTTATAACTCCTGGCAAAACAAAATAAAGCAGATGAAAATCAAAAATATAATAGTTAGATAATTAATGTAATTACAAGAATGTGATAGTGGGGGAAACGGCCGACGGACATTTACGTAAATACCCAATAATTTATGTAACTACTTAAAACTTTTTAAATTTTTTAGATACTTTTGAAACTTAGGGGCCCTCTAAATTATGGGGGCCCTAGGCCCGTGCCTCACTGGCCTAATGGTAAATCAGGGCCTGTATATATATATAAAATCATATATTTCCGAATGGCAAATAATGAATATCAACCATTTAAAATCGACCACTACTAATTTTGACGATTCGCTTAAATGCGTACTTGATTTGAGCTAGGGAACTATAAATAGGAATTCTAGGATCCTATAGGATTATCTAATAGGATCCTAGGGAATTCTTCAGCTGTCTGATGACAGAAGGCAGTAACGAATATGAAAGAGAGACAGCGCAGAAAATAAAACGTGAGATAATGAGAAAATAGGTTTAAATGCAAAAATACTTTGATTGTGCAAGCATCCCTGCACTGCAGAAGAATTAACACCAGTGAGTAGTACAAGAAATGTTTTTGTATATTTTTTGACCAGTGGCATTCCTTTTGGAAGCATGAACTACGCGTATCGATTCTTATATTATGAAGCGGGGTGACCTTATAAGAGCGTGACCATATACTAGCGCGTCTTTCTAGGAATGGCTCTGCGTTGTGTGGACGATTCTATTTTGGAACGTAGGTAGGTCGGTAGATATTAAACTCGTGGAAAGTAAAGCCTTAACAGTTGGTGAACTAATACATGCAAATATATATGAACTCAATCAATTGAAGATGACAGATTTTTACTTCTAAAAGTGGAAAATGAATCTCAAGTGGGAAATATTTGAAGATACAGATCAAAATCGTCGAAATACAAACTTGAAGAAAAAATTTAAGTGTTGCGTGGTGACAGCAGTACAAGAATAATCAACAGAGCTAAGACGGGAGATGCACAAAAACTATTGAGGTTTCCCTCAGTCCGGTCCTGGTAATATTTTAACACGTAAATAATCAATCATAGCTCACTGAGGATAAAAAAAAGTTACGAAAGAATCGAACTGAAGAATCGATTCACTTATCACGAGTTAATATCTACCGATCAACCTACGGTCCTGAATAGAATCGTCCACGTAACGAAGAGCCATTCCTAGAAAGACGCGCTGGTGGGACCATATAGCCGGTACTGACTGTACTTCTATAATTTATATACTCCAAACATTCAGTAATCAATAAGCTCGAGTGGGCGTAACTAAATTAGTATTAGTTTTCCTTCGAAGTTTACACCACACACATACATATATTACAAGCTTACCTTCTATAACTTTATCACAACTCAGTAAATGTCAGTCTGACACTAGGATCAACTATGTCTCTGATACGTCATTGTTGATAAACGATATTGCTATATCAGAGCATCGATAAATCATGATTGTAGTACAAGTGAAGCGTTCACTCAATTCTGTGCACTGAGGTGCTCCTATATGGTTGTATCGATATCAGAAACGACATCCGCGTCAACAAAGAAAATAAATGTTCGTATACCCTACTATATTCCAACTTAATTTAGGAATATCTTCTACATTTAAAATTTTCATCCTGTTTGCGTTTCCTCTATTATTAAAAAACACGAACATACAATTAAAATATCATAAGTGTATCAAAGGTTTTGTATGTTTACTAAATTATTTTTTGTTTTAAAAACCCTCAAGAGTTATAAAAATGTGAAATATTTAAAAAATAAGATTTATTGTTTATACGTTCAAATGATCTGCGATAAATTAATATTTACTATCAAAACAATCGCAAATAATTATTAGCATTCAATTAAAAAGTTAATGCTAAATATGAGATGCTTATAATGTCGACACTTTCCTTAGGCATAATCGTAATTAAAACGTAAATTATTTTCATTAAAAGGTAAATATCTCAACCATTGCTCTGAATATTTGATTTGCATTTAAATGTTGCTATCAAACATACAAAATCTGAGACAAAAATCTGTAGTAAAAATGCTATAAAGACGTCCTCTGCATAATTTCACCATTACAGTAACACATAAAGATAGGAATTAAATACTACATCAATCATTTTTTTTAAATTTACGGTTAAAAAGATAAACATTACGAAGAACATTAATGCATAGTTCGTATGAATCAAATGTCTGCGAGAACTTTTCACACCTGGTTAATTAATAACATTTCTAGGAAAAAGCTTTAGTCTTCTTTCGATGATAAATTCATCTTTTTTATGAGATTTCAAATCTCTACTATTATAAAAGGAAGTGTTTGTTTGCCTGTTTCTTGCCGCAAAATCCTGATGATTCTATGACACTTAAGCAATGACATTGGGCACACAGATAGTCCGAAATTTTTGCAATTTTTGCAAATTTTAAAATACAATCTGGAAGATTTTTAAATGAATTTAATAGTTTTATTCTCCATCGGTTTTTCAACACCTTTTTTCAGCGTAATAAAAAACATCCGAATCTAGATTTTTCTACCCACGTGACCTTAACGTCAGCCTTTGAAACTATGCCAAGTTTTTTTTCATTGCGGAGGAACGCGGAGAAAGTTGTGTTTTCGTTTCCGTTTAGATTTTGCGCGGAGGATAGATTTTCCAACAAGACGATAAAGACTAATGATCTTTAACTGGAGTCACTTAGTTCATTTTTCTATCTCCTAGATCGTTAAAGATAGAGTAAAAATTTCAACGGATTTGAAATCTGCGGAAAATTTCACTTTAGATCGATACCTAAAAATATGATTTTCTTTAAATAAATAATTCTTAAATTGAATATATCTGTTATATTTTCGCAAGAAATTGTGACGTCAAGTGAAACAGATTGCATCTTCTGCCCTTTGCGTTAAAAAAGAAACATATTACATTTACTGTCCTATTTCATTTCAGGGAATGAGAGCAAAAAATAAACAACATTTTTACTGGGATTGTTAATTATTTTTCGTAAAATCGGAATCGCTATAGATAAATAGAAAATTTCAACGGATTTGAAATCTGCGGAACATTTTACCTTAGATCGATACCTAAAAATATCCTTTTCTTTAAAAAATAATTTTTAAATTGAATATATCTTTTATATTTTTGCAAGAGAATGTGACGTCACGTGAAACAGATTGCATCTTCTGCCCTTTGCGATAAAAAAAAGAAACAGATTACATTTCCTGTCTCTTTCTATTTGAGGGAATGAGAGCAAAAAATATAAAACATTTTGACTGGGATTGTTAATTCTTTTTCGTAAAATCGGAATCACTAAAGATAGATCGAAAATTTCAACGGATTTGAAATCTGTGGAAAATTTTACACCAGATTAATAACTTACATCAAGTGCACGGGCAACGCCGGGCTAGCCACGCATTGGTTAGAATTAAATAGTTCATACACTTTGAGGTGATTGGGTTTTAGGGCGTATATAAGGTCCGTATTTTGCAAAACATAACACAATCAACATCAAGCAATAGACATTCATACACGAAAACTTTTCTGACACAAAATCTCGCCACTCGGTTGTCTGATCTGATGATTTACAATATCCATATTGTATATCATCAGAAACATCCGATATGCGCTGGACAGAAAGTTTAAGTAAACACGAAATTCACTGAATTTCCATAGGTTGAAAAATTTTGTGAATAGTTTTTGAACAAGCGAATGCGATGCATTAGGTGGACATTTGTGGCGTGAGATTAATTTATAATCGTAAACGCATGACGTCGCCACAGGTGCTTTTCTCTAGCGTATATTTAAGTGCGGTAATTCAGTCGATTCACTCTATCCCCTTTCAGGATGCTTGTTGATAGCAGTTTATTTCGTGTAACCCTTTTTGTTAAATATTGTTTCCTTATTTTAAAATAAGGATTTTATTTGTTATTACCTTTAGAGAGTGTTTTATAGGGTGTTCGAGAATTCTATACATTCATGAGAATAATTATAAAACCACGACTGAGTTGTACACATTTTGTTGTTATTTCATAAAGCACTCAAAACACGTCTAAAAATTCACAGTGCTGCTTTCTATTTTTGATCAAATCTATTTAATTTGAAAATGCGAGAAGTAAAATGGAAACCTATTTGAATCCATTAAAAATGCATACGTTATTATGTAGATAGTTGAATTAGCTGGAGCACCAAAACTGGAAACTGGTGGTGGTTCGAGATCAATATCGAAGGGAAAGATTCGAGGACGACACTTCGCAATTTTGAATAACGGTCTGATGAGAGGCGAGGTCAACACATGAGCTGGAACTCCACTCTTTAAAAATTCGCACTTAGCCAACGGGAGGACATTGGAGACCACGACTGATTTAACGTGTACCTCTTCCCACATACACTGCAGTCTTTGGTTGGTTCCAATTTCGAACGTACAACCCTCTAGTTGCTAACCCGCAATTCTTCCAAGTAGGCTTCCTTGGATCTAAGGAAATTCCAAGGCTGCATACTACCATAGATACATAGTTCTTTACATGAAGCTTTTTATTGAATGTGTAAGTGGCTCGGTTGTGTGGAATTCGAGGATTACCGTAATTATTTTTTATTCAGATATTTAAGATTTCTTTCTCATGTATCGTAGAATCAAAGGTAACGTCGACAAAAGTTTTTGTACTTCTTCAAGGGTGGTAATAGCCACTCTTATTAACGTGAATCCTGCATTCACGTTTCGAAAATTTTCATTGTTAACAAATATTTTTAAACAAGTTTTTAGATTATTTAAGCTTTTTAAACACGCAGTATTTTTGAAGTTTTTGAAAATTTTGACTTGGAATTGCTTTTTATTAAAATTATACAATTTTCCTCATTTTGAAACTAATGCAATTTATGTATGGTAGGTAGTTAATTAGCGTCAGACTTTAGCAACACAACGGGTTATTGGTGACGATCCGGGATCAATCTCGAAGAAAAAGATCCAAGGACAAAGCCTCTTAGTTTAGATCCACGGTCAGATGACGAGAACACCTGAGCTGGTACACCACTCTCCAAACTTGCACGTAAGGACATTTGAAGCCATGACGGATTTAACGTGGACCAGCCCCGATGTACCCGATGGTCTTTGGCTGCACCGAGTTTCGAAGTAGAAACCTTACGGTTATTACTCCGTTGCTCTTCAACTGTACTATCACGACACTGCAGTTTATGTGTGAAAAAATTCCAAACCTAAAAAATATTAAGTTAAAAAATGTCATGCTTTTACTTGTGATAGTTTTCTTGAAAATTTCCCCTCAAAAGTGACGTACTTTTCTTCGTATTTCAGAACTCGTGTTGCGAAAAATGTAATTATACTTGCAAAAATTCGTAGATGTTTTTAAAACTAATTTTGACAGTTAACTAATTCTAAATTTTAGTTGTAATTTCTAAAATAGAAGCTGTTGCCAACGCATGGTTTATAATTTTGCTTTCACGTATTCAATTCTGAAATATAATATTATGTAATGAATATAACTGCACCAAATGAAACACAATGGATCATTATAAAGGGCGATGTCCCATTCATACTTTATCAGACGCAAGAGATTCGAGTACTGCTGCAATTACAAATGAATTAATGGATGTATCAAATTAATAATTTTATCTATGAAATGCTATATATTTTTCTCGTGTAGTTTGTTTCACATCGCTAAATAATTGCATAGGTTGCATTCGTAAACGTAAAGAACGTAGAATTAGAAAATGTGTTTCCCGAAATCTCCTAGAATTTTGAGAGTGTTCAAAATTATTCTAAAATAATCTAAATTAGACGAAGTACTGTGGCTTTGTTTACTCTTTTTAAAATAATTAACGCAGAATGAAATTTCTTGCAGTATTTAGTTATTTAAAATCAATTAATGACGAAGCAGCATTCTTTAAAATCTGTTTTAACCGATGCGAACATTTATTTTCTTTTGAATTAGGTGAGAGTGTAACGTTATGTTTTGAAAAACCAAGAAAACAACAACATTTAACGGTAGCATGGTAAATGCAGGTAGTTAATGTGTTCAATAATCAAACTATCTAGTTTCCCAAACAGAATTGAATATTAATTATTCCTATAAAAGTTAACACACAAAATTTTTTGCTATTTATTTTTAATTTGACGCAAATGAAAAAGAAATATAACATTCGGTTATTTACCGTAGTTTTGCGATTTGCCGTCGAAAACATCTGTTGATTTTTATGCCTTTTAATGAACATAAATACGCCTTGATTAAATTTTCAGAAATTTTAAACACCCCTAAATAAAGACAGTATTTTAAATTTTAAAAAGTGTTATTGTTGAACGCTAAGACTTAAAATTTTATACAATTATTCATTCACAAGTGATAAAACGAAAGCTGAAATCGAAACCAAATCGAAGACGTTGTTCGGAGATCTTTTTACAATGTGTTAGCAAAAACTTAAAATTTTAAAAAGGTTTTTATGTCTCATATCATCACCTATCACTCTAATAAAACGGTCTACACGGCAAAGAAAGTTTATTGACAGAGCAAATTACTTCTCTAAGGAAGGAACGTGCTTGAAATATTGACACACGCCATTCTTAAATATGCTTAATAGTTCATTTCTCGCTGCGCACGTTACAAAAAAGAGCTATTAAAAAGAGAAAACTATATTCCGCTGTCATATTTCATTGATGCCTCGATTAAATACTTTTTCCCCCTGTCAAGAGAGCAACATGTGTCAGAAGCAGCAGAACTGTTTTCGTTACGCCGTGGCGTAGCGCCACTGCGGACCAATCAGAGCGGAGATATCGAGCCAGACCTCCCAGCATGCCATTCGGCGCGAAGAGGTCGGCTTCTCCGGTTGTCACGCTTGAGTTTGTTCCTCGGCTTCGAAACGGGTTGACCGCACGATCCGCAGGAAAACCGCATCTGTTTGTAAACAAACGAAGGGCCCTGGTTTGTCGTGCAGTGTCGGAACAGGGCCTGGGAGATGTCGACGCCTCACAAATTGAACGTCACGTTCTGGGATACCCCTGACAAACCGAACAATGGATACTCGAAGACCGCCGAAAAAATGCCCAAGAGGTTGTTTCTGGCGAGGTCTCTGTTCGAGCACTTTAACCCCGTGCCGGCTAGAATTGCGCTCGTGGTCGTGGTACTCATGACCGCGTACGGCATGGACGCCGCCGGCACGGTGCTGCCGTTTCTGGCCGTGGCCGGCGTCCACTTCTGGCACGCCGTGCTCCAGAGGGGTCGGCTGACCGCCGAGATGACCCACGCCCTGTTCTGCTCCAGCATCATGGGCGAGATCGCTGCAGGGGCTGCGGTGTCCGGACTGGGGACCCTGGTCCACTCGGGGGTCCTGCTCTTCGCCGGCGCCTTCCTGGGTCAAGAGCCGACCTTGCTGCTGTACGCAGGCTGCAGGCTGTTCCTGTGGGCCAGCCTGCCCTGGATCCCCGGCTACGCCAGGGCGTTCCTCTGCTACCTGTGCACCCTGGTGGGGCTGGTGGCTGCCAAGTACGTGGAAACCTTCCTACTGGCGCAGATCCTGCCCGATCTGAAGTTGTCCACTCCAAGGAGGAGGAGGACATCCAACAACTCCGTGTACAACGTCTACAAGATGCGACGCACATCCTTGCCGGCCTTGGGAGGCAGCAGCAAGAACTCGCACCACCCCTTTGGATATCAGGTAAGTCAGCTTGTTATGACATTGACCGGGGACTTTGGTCCGTGGTGTCCGACCCTTCCATGTATATGGTACTAAAAACATTAAAAAAACGTTCAACCGATTCCGAATTGAGTTTCGCTTATGACGCAGTCAAAGACATGTTGACATACCTGGAAAAATAATTGAATGCCGTGGTCATTTTACATTACAATTTGATAAGAGCTTGGAACTTGCAGAAACAAAAATCCGAATTTTTTTTCCTAATACGTGTCCGGCCATTGACCACTGACTATTTTCAATTTTAGTATTTTTATTAGTAGTTTTTTAAATCTTATACCATACACTTATAATCCCATTAGCATCGATATTAAATTTGAAAGCGGATGTTTCTTAAAGCTTTGTTAGTATATCAAGGAATACTTCAATTCTAAGGTAGGTTAAGTAGGTGTTGGAATCAGGGATTCACCTGTAGAGGGTGACAATAGGCATTAAGCTGGTCCCAGACCTTAAAAACAATATGCCCTATGCAGTCAATTGATCTCGTTAACTCCTCCGGTTGGTTGTCTCGACGAGGTCGACATCCATTTTGTTTGGTCAAAACTGACCAGTTCTTGATGGACGTGATATCTCGTCATTAGAAGAAATCTGACTGGATCTTGATCTCGTCATCACAAAAAATCGGCATTATCTTGATGATGAAATTTCTCGTCACCTGCATAATTAATCGAGATGGAAAAGATACAGATGGACGATCAGATCGAGATGGACGAGATATCTCTTCGGAACCACTTGGAGGGTTTAGAATTGTGAAAGGTGGTGGTTTTGATAATGTCTTCTTCCATCACACAACATATCGCACTCCGGCAAAAAAAGTGACACAATTAAAAAAATAAAAATTTTGATGTTATGTCATTGAAAAATATGTATGAGGTGCCCCAGCTTGTTATATTACTATTCTATAGAATATAATAGATGTTACCACCATAAACAATTACCTAAAATTTAAAAGAAGCTTATACACTATTTCAATATAAGTTTTAAAGTATCCTTTTTAAGTTGATGTTTCTCAAATTATGCAATTTTGAGTTGTCCCTTTTCTTGCCGGGATGCGATATGTTGATCCAATATTTTTATCACATTTGCAAGTGTCCCAATTTTTTATTTAGTTTTCGGAAAATACCTGAAAATAAATTTTTAAAATTGCAAAATTACTTGAAGATATTTGATATTCCTTACTAATACGAAGATGCGACGCGTTCCTTCCTTCAATACATTTATTCATCTTGATCTGAATAACAATATCTCCTGTAAACTGCTCCCGCCGATGGCCGGAAACAGAGAAAACAACCCGAAGGTTTTAAGATATAACTCTCTGAGCGAAAAGCATAACTTTTACCCCACAGCATGTATAATGACTTAACAACCACACCAATCAGTTGAAATAATCGTAATAAAGGTTATATTGGTCTACAACTGGGTAAAAAATATGCAGAGAAGACTGCTTGTATCGGATCGGGGTTGAATGCATGTGAACCCTTAAGATTGTTAAATTCGAGGTTTACAGAGGTCATGTCATCTGTAGACTGGCTAGTGGTCATTTAAGGGGGCCTGTAACACAAAATACGAAAAAAAAAGTCCAATTTTTTTGTATTATCTTAAAAAAGAATATAGATATTTCTGAATAAAATGATACCTAAATTTTTTTTCTACCATCATAAAAACGGAAATATTCAACTTTTTTTTAACATGACAGCTGCAAATCAAACGAACCTTCATAATTTTATACACTATTTTTCTCCTTTTGTGTTAAATGGGATTTCAATAGTGAAACTCGATATAACTTAAAAACTACTTGTCATAAAGGAACGCAATTTTCTACATTTATTTTTAAAATATATTTCTTTAATTTGTCTTCAGCAATTGTGTACATATATATATATATATATATATATATATATATATATATATATATATATATATATATATATATATATATATATATATATATATAATTTGTTTTCTATAATTTTTCGAACTTTGCATACTTTGTGTTTTATGTAGTTTTAAACAAAATATTAAAAATTTTTTTCTAATTGTTTTAACCAAAAATCACGAAGACAATTTATAGTATGAATTTTAGGAGTTAATTAATGCAAAAATGAAATGATTTGTTATAGAATATTTTAAGATATATCAATTTTGCCCATCGTCAAAATTTTGACATTTTTTAATTTTAATAAAAAAAGTTTTAAAATTTTGATTATACTTTTATGAATATGATATATTTATACTGAATATGATATATTTATACTGAATAGGAAATTAAATAAAAAATAGTTATTATAATTGAAAAATACAATATATACCTACAGAAAAAATTTCATAACAAAAACTTTAAAATTGAAGATTTTAGAATTTTTAATCCCGGACCCACTAAAGATAGATTCCATTCAATTATAGTTTTAAGGTTTCTCTTATCTTTTAAACGGACATGACTATCTCCACCGGATTGGTGTGAAAGACATTCCTGACTGCCCTGTGTTCCACTGGAGAGACTATGAATTTTAGCTACTTGACAGTTTGTGCCACTTTGTCCAACTAAAATTTTAATGTTCTATCTCTTGACAACTACATTCATGCAGTAAAATATAAAGCTAGTTTATATTGTACTGAACGAAGGGAAATGATCAATACGACCCATTCCTCAACGTAATTTAAAAAAAAAAGGTTTCTCTTACCTGTTGGCAATGCAATATGGAGCAAATCTCTTCTGGTCACCTCCCTACTTGTGTGGAACTAGACTGGATAGATTTATTACGGGGCACCCGCTGCTAGGCAGCTTATCTCCCTATCGTAAAAATATAAACATAAGGTAAAATACTTGAAATTTATGAGAAAAAGGGCTGGAACAGAAGAAAGTGAATGGATGATCAATTCAGGGTGCTTGTCTGCGTATGTCCAAGGAGGATTTGAAGATGCATGAACTCACGGTCTTCGTCTAGCCTATCTAGACCAAGTAGGCTAAGGAATAACAAACAATTCATCTTGATTCGTGGCTCTATGTTCATTACTTTACTTCACGTGGCTATTCTCTAAGTAATGTAAAACGTATAGAGTTACAATCTCTAAACTGTTATACATTCAAAATTTAAATTTAAAAATATCTCGATCTCTACTTTTATGGTTCGCTTGATTCGACGTTTTTTATTATTATCAAATTTCTACTTCCCTGACCCCTTACACGATACCAATCAGCTCCTCCATATTGATATCTTGGGTACGCCCTGGAATGGAAGTAGATGGTCACGGATGTAAATAAATTTAATTAAAAATGTTTTACGTTCTGTTTGTCACAATATCTTCTGATGTAAAGTGGAATACAGTGTATCAAGAAGCAAAAAAAACTTACAACGCCTTCAAAAACAGTAAACATTTTTTTGCATATAGTTTTGAAAAATTAAAACTATTCTTGAAGAAATATGCCAAATTTAGTCATCATAGCTTTCTCTATTTTCCTTCTGATATAATTTCAAACAAAAATAATATTTGAATCAAGATTATTTTTATCTGAATAGGAAGGATTGTTCTGTTATCAAGAACTGAATTTTACTCTTTGAGCTTTTTCAACGAAAATGATTTGCTGAACATTTGAATTAATTACCAGTTTTGTTTGAACATTACTTATTACGTTTCACATTTCTAGATTTGTTCCTGAAAAGTATTGTTCATCACGAGTACATCATGGTGTGTATAACGCCTTTGCCAAACTGTGAGTCAGAGCTTATTAAATTTCACCGTAAACTGTTTGTTTCCCAACAAACAAACGAAATTCAAATTCCTCTTATTCGATTGTATACCTTCACGCTCTGTTTCACTATTCGTATCGGATAATCTTGCCCTAGCCGTCTCTGTTCACTTTCTTTCATGATTATGCAATGGAGTATTCGAGAATGCATTGTTTCCAGAGTTAGCGGAAAAACTATCGATATGTATCTGTATTTACCCTCGAAAGACGTTATGTGTTAGGCGAAAATGTTTGTTACAATCTCAGTTTTTGGAACCTTATCTTTTGGCCATGTCATGTTCTAGGAAGTCTTTGTGTGTGCTACTTTGGGTACTCATTTCGTATTTTTACTTCTTGTTTATTCTTTTTTGAAATATTATTTCAGAAATTATTAAAAAACTAAAATATATGGACAACATAGAAATTTGAAAATAAACTCTAGTCTTTAGAACAGATGCCTTAATCTAAAGACATTGTACTTGTTTCTAGAAACTGATTTTCTTCTTTTTCTAATTGAATGGACAATTTCGAAAAGAGCATCTTACGGATAATGAAAATTATTGTTTTCCTGCTATCACCACAAAAATTATTCCAGTTTAAAAATTCTGTAACATTCAGGTATGTTCCGTTTCCGAAATGTTGTAAATTGAAAGGTTCAATTTATTTTCTGACACACATCAAAGGAATGAAATTTTTTCCATCAGAGCAATTTTATTTTTGTAAGTTTTCTTATTCCATCATTTTCGAGGTTTTTCCAGTTGAATTAATTATTTAAAATTTTCTTAGAGATTAGTATGCACTTCGCTTGAAATTCATTCGATGAATTATTATTTCTGTCCACACAGCAAGAAATATTCTTTCCATGATAGTGAAAGTGTCTAACCCTGAACTGTTTGTTACTGCTGTAGTAACTGGTAACCTGAATCCCTTCTCTCGAACGGTCTTTTCTTTTACTGCACCCGCCTTTCCAAAACATCTGTCTTCATTGATCGTCATTTGGACACTTAGCGTAACAGCTGGTGGGGGCTGTAAGCTTACAAGCGATTGTTTAATTGAATATTCATCCGTAATATTCATGTATTCAATGACGAAATGTGCTCGTATTTGTTTCAGTCCACAGCACAGCTTAGGAAGTGAAGTAAATTATACCGAGATGAAGTTTTTGCAAATCCAACGCGCTGCGACTTCAACCGTGCCTCTCCTGTTGGTTTTTAATTTATACGCATCGTAGCGTCGTGAGACAAAGAAACGCAAAGCAATAATTTCAATTATCCAATATTTATAAAAATAATTGCATTAATATTTAAATACACAGCTTTCCAGAGCGACAAAGAGGTGGCCCGAAGTGTATCGGGTATGTGAAACTTGTTATTTTGATATGTGCAATCATTATTTTCAAAAATTACATATTTGTGCAAGTTGGACATTGACTTCTTATGATACTTATTTTTATTTCATGTGAGATCAATTAAACTGGTTCTGGAGCCCATAATCTAACTTAGATCAGAGGCACAGAGTTCAAATGTTAGGGCTTTGTTGATGTTATTTAAAATAACTTGCAAAGATATCGAAATATATTATTTACACATGTGGGTTAATACTCTAAAGCAGTGGTCCCCAACCCCCGGGCCGCGGACCGGTACCGGTCCGTGGATCAAATGGTACCGGGCCGCCCAAGGAATACTAAATTATTTCCATTTTATTTACTTTGGTGTATTTATCTCGGGTTTGTGCGGTTCTTATCTATGAAATGTCCATTCAACTAGTAAGCAATGGATCCGCAACCCATTTGCCAACAAATCAGGTGAATCTAGCATGCCTGTGCAAGAAGAATATCAACTGCTGGAGATTGCAAATGAAGGCGGCCTTTAAACTACGTTCGAGACAACAACTTTGCCGGTGTTCTGGATTAAAATCATGACGGAATACCCTGAGATTGCCACCACAGCACTTAAATCCCTATTGCCATTCTGTGTGAAGCGGGGTTTTCTGCAGTGACAGCAACCCAAACAAAACAACGGAATAAACTGGACCTAAGCAACACACTTCTGGTGTCATTGTCTCCTATTACCCCCAGATGAAACTATCTCGTTGCAAAGAAACAAGCTCATGGTTATCATTGATTTAGCGTTCTAGTGAGTTAAAATGTTAAATCACATTATATTCATATTTTGGTGTAACTGTATTTTATTTTGAAGGCATGTTTAAATACAATTAAATTAAAATTATTAAATCAAAACAATCTAAAATATAAACAATCAACGTCCCACCCCCCCATCAGGGGGCCGCGTTAAAATTATCAAACGTTGATCCGGTCCGCGGCGATAAAAAGGTTGGGGAGCACTGCTCTAAAGGATCCTACTTCCATTGAGATGAAAGAATTCCTATCATCCTCAAGAGACTACCCTCAAGAGACTTCCCGGTGCGTTTAATGTGTATTCTTCCACATGTTGGGATACTAAGTAACGAAACGTCAAACGGACTTTTCAGGCCCGGAACTACTGTAACCTAAATTTGCTCGAGTGTAACACGCACTCAGCTTTGAAGAAATAGATTTCACGTACAAAACAGAAAATGAAGTCTGAGATAGGACACCACAACACCATTGGACAAATATCTGGTCAAATTTCCAACTTATAGTTACGTAGAGAACAGATTGCATTATCAAGATCTAGAACTAGTCACTAAGGCTAAGGAATAAGATTTTACCTGCTATTGCTGTCAGATGGCTTGTCGCGACCTCGTCTGCAGTGTTTCGGGGTGTCATAGAAAGGCCATTAAAGACGATCCGCGACTTCTTTCGGATGATTTTCGCAGGGAACGATATCATGGAACTGATTGAGTTTTGATACAAATCCCTCCCCGCAGGAACTCGCTACTAAATCTACACAGACACGGGTCTAACACCCAGTATGAATCCGCCGTTGCCCTCTGTGTGTTCCTGGCCATCAGAAATATCTTCGACAGACAGCACGACAACAGATCCGCTTTCCAAGCTGAATTACTTGTAATCTGTGCAGATTGAGAATAGGCGTTTCGAAATTGCTCAGAAACTGTATGCATTTTCTCGGACAGTCCGTCCAGCGTAGATCACCTTCCTTTTCGTGATTAACCGTATGTCCCAGAGAATACATTGTATCATTGAAACAATAGTTCCATCGATGTTCATCTGTTGAAGGAACCGAAGCACATAGAATCATCTTGCTAGAAGTGCTACCACTAATGCGTATACACCACTTCCCTTACCGACATCTCATTTGTAGAGGTCCCTCCAACTAGCATCTATCAACAAGAGGTGAAATAGAAGGCTGAATTTTACGTTTGAGTTTTTCGCAAGGTCCGTTTGAAGCGCCTTTTATTTACCCCAGAGCTCACACTGACTATTACACGGGTCACGGTACGTTCATGATATATTTATATCAAATGAATATTCATTGCACTGACCTCTCTTTACATCTGTTGCATGGAAGGAGACCGAAACTACTCTGTTACCATCTGTCTCATCAAAACTTATCTTCACATCAAGAAACCAGCTGCACAGCACTTTGCCAGACAGTTCACCCCTTGCTACAAAGAAACATCATACAAATCGTGCAATTGTGGCCTTCGGAATGTTTGAAATGTGGCAACTGGTCTAAAATCAGTCGTCTTTTTTTATAATTGCAAAATTGTTGTGACGATATCTTGTGATAGAGTTGTGAGATCCCGTGTTCAGAAAAAAAAAAGAGAAATACTCGCTATACTATTCACTAGTTTGAACACCTTATCTCGTCATACTAGTTGTTTTCATCCCACTCTAAAAACCCTTTCTGACAAAATGACCCCCTCTAGTTTAAAGGTCAAAAGAGGTTCCTCGTGAGAGGGATGGCTAGACATTTGGATTCAGGTTGCTGGACACACCAGAGGTATGACGATTTCGGGAAGGTTCGTTACTGAACACAATTTGTATTGAATGGCGTGTGTGACACATTCAGCATTCAGGCATGCTGCATAAACAGCTCAGCATTACAAATTTATTTATCGGTAATTCATTATCAATTCATCAATGATTTCGATATCAGAAATAATCCCATCTGGTGTTAAAAATCCCCCCCCCCCACATTTTGCCTTAAATTTCAAATTTAGAAATTTTTGTGAAGGGATTTTTTCTAGTAAAATATTTAGATTGATAAGAAAATATGAAATAATCCCGTGTGCTGCACACTTCGTCTGATTGTTTTGAGGTGTCTGAGGGGGCAGGTAAATAGGTAGGTAGGTAGGTATTTTAACTAACATCACACTGTAGCAACACAACGGACTATTGACGACGGTCTGGGATCAAACCCAAAGGAAAAGATCCGTGGACAACACCTCATAATTTTGATCCACGGTCAGATGACGAGGTCACACCTGGGCTGGTACCTCTTTCTCTAAACTTCCACACCTCGTCAACGTGAGGACATTTGAGTCCTTGGAAGATTTAACGTGCATTAGCCCCCTTTGTACACGAGGGTCTTTGGTTGGATTCGGACTCGCAACCCTGTCCGAGGGGACATCTGCGAGAGACTGATAGCAGAAACAGAAGTTTGTTCCTTTCCTCGTTTACGGTTTTCCCTTACGGAAATTGCTTTGAGATGGTTGTTTTTCGTTGGCTATTCTCTTTTGAGGAGGAAATGAAAAACAAAACAACCTTCAAAATCAAAGTTGCCCTTCTCTCTTACACTCCTATTGAAGCAAGCAAAAGATATTACAAAACGACAATTGTTTACGTTTGTGAGCTTTGTTATGTGTGAGTTCGTGCGACTAGCGGTGTCAAACCAACGCTCAATCGTCAAAGCGATATTGTGATATTTTTTTTTATGCTGAATCTTTTGCTTTGAGTCAAAGTTGTCTCAGCTAGGAAAGCAACGCAGCGTTGCGTTTCAGCTATGTCTCAGGCTGACCGGGAGATTGGATCTATGGGTAAACTTTAGAAAATCGAACTCATTCTCAGTTTCTCACTGTTTGTTTTGTTATTAAAGATATTTAAATGGCTCTTTCAAATATTCCTTCATGAAATGCTAAATCGTGATAATTTATCGATATGGGGAAAGACTGCTAATTTCCCTCCATTATCTCAGTTCTGATGAAACTAAATTAAACTAATTCTAAACAAATGAAATTAATTCTTCTTTCAGTCCTGCTGGGGTCCCTGTAATCCAGTTGGAAGAGCAACGAATTAGCAATCGAGGGTTACGAGTTCGAAACTAGGTAAGACCGTCGCGTACGAGGGGGCTGATCACCTTTAAATCTGTCGTGGCCTCAAATGTCCTCACGTTTTTGTGGTGTTGAAGTTTGGAGAGTGGAGTGCCAGCTCAGGTGTTCAAATTAATTTAAAATTACAAGACTTTATTCTTCGATCTTTAGCTTCGGGATTGACCTCGTACCGTCGCCAATACTCCGTTGTGTTTACTCCTTTGCGACATTAATATTAACTATCAATCTTCAGTCGCCTTGTGCGTATTGATTGCGAATTAAAATAGCTTTAGATGGTAGTTAGGTATTTTAATGTCGCACAGGAGCAACACAACGGGCTATAAAATAGCTTTAGAATGCATCGATCAGTGAATATTGAGATACGCCTTATATACCTTATGTTAAGTCTTTTTATTATTAGAAAAGACGCTATAATGGTAGACTAGTCATATTATCAAGCTGATTTAATTTGTGATGAATTTTTATTAAAATTAATTTTATACCTACTTTGTTTTTTACTGAACCAGTTGACATTTTCTTACTGTCGACATGGAGCAAAAACTCATTAAGGCCCGGTGCACACATCCGGTTTTTCAACGTGCGGTGTTTTCATAAATAAATGGAATATAAATAATAATAAATGGTAACGTTCTATTTTGTGTTTCTATCCAGTAACGTTCTATTTTGTGTTTCAAAATACACGTTTCTTACACCTAACACGTTTTATTCGATAGAATATTCATCGCAAATGGCACGAAATGAGTACTTGCGTCATTTCACGTTTTCATCTTTTGTGTGTGCATACTTGTGCTACGGTACCGCACGTTGAAAAACCGGATGTGTGCACTGAGCCTAACTCACAAAAGAAATTTATTTTACTTTACAACTGTTTCAAGTGTAACTATTCGTTTTTGACTAAATCAAAATTATAAGCACTTTTATTATAGCGTAATGAATCTTTTAAACAGATTACAATACGAGAATATATTGCTCATCAATATGAAAATAAGCATTTAATGTCTCCAAAAGATGCCAGGAAGTGAGTTTCTGATTCAAGCCAGCGATATGGCTATGAGGACTAACATTTTGGTACCCATTGAGCGATTTCAAAGTTATCAAGAAAATACCTGGTTTAAGAACAAGAGCGGTTATTGAAATTTCTTAATGAATTTGGTTTGTCGTTCAAAGGCAATTTATTGCTATATAAGAATTAACTAGACTGGGACCTACGACTTTTAGAAACAGGATATAAAACCATAATGAACATCCATGCCTTACCAGGATTTGAACCCAGAGCCCGAGAAAGCCCAGAACCGAGAACAAGAGGTTTATAGATAGATGGAATTTATACCAACAATTGCTCCTTTCTGTATCGTAAGACATTTTTTGGGAGAAAAGATTGTAAAATTCAAAGCAATTATTTCATAGACGTGTTATTTCTAAGAATTTCGAACATAGAAACAATATTTTCTTTCTCTCTTTTGGATTATGTTTCGTTTTATTATTAGAAAGCACATTCGTTGTATTATTATATCATGTTTCGTAAAACCCTAAATAAATAGTGACCAGTAATTTTTAACTTAGAAATGCTTTATTTTTTTAAACTTGAAACGTAAATTTTTCAAAAGGAGCTATGCTTCCACAAAACTTTGAACAATCCTGAATGAGTGAAAAGGTAATATATCTATAATTAATAAACTTATCATAGAACAACGATTTTATATTATAACTTGTTTGCTCTCTATATGTTATTTAATCATTTAAATAATATTGATTAATATGTATTTGTATCTGAAAGTGTGAACCATAAAGATAGGTATCGTGAAATTAAATTAATGAGTTATAAAGACTCACAACAAAAAACATGCTTAAATGCATGCTCAAATTTCTTTTAATAAGTGAAAAAGTATTTTAACAGACACAACTATTAACAAAGAATTAAATAATTTCTGCCGTTAATTCAAAATTCAAATTTTTCAAATCACAAATATTTTGTAAATGATAACAGTTCCTTATTTGTACATTTTGTTTGTAGATTTGAAAATTCCTCTTCATTTCTTTTAGTAAAGCTCCCAGGCGTCTTTATGTAATTTTCAAACTCTTAATTAAAATAGTGTTTTCCTATCTGTGCTACAAAATACGTTGTCCCTAAAGTTAAAGTATTAACTCGCTTTATTAAGTATTAAACTCGCAGGTCTTGGGAAAGAGTGTTATGAATTTAGTTTTGGGAAAATTGGAGAGTCCAACAGTTTTGAACACTAAAGCCATTAACGCTTCCTTCCCTTTGGAAGTCTTCGGAATTTAATATTCAGAATTCTCGCGGTTACATTGATTTACCGCTGATGAACAGTTTCAGAGTTCCATTTAACAGAATAATTTGTTTCAGGTGGAACTCAGATAGTAAATGTTCTATGTAACATACACGATCGGGTAAGTCCCCGCCATGTCAATTTGAGTTGGTGCGGTAATGGCTGTTCTTTTCGCAAGTAGAAAGGTGGGTTCATTAAAAAGAAAACAGAACCTTCCAAAAAATCGTTAGTATTGGGTATCCAAAAAAAAAAAAAAAAACATCGCGTTCCTCGTTCTAACTTTTAAGAAATAAAATATATTTCGAACATTCTGATACAGTTCCCCCCCCCCCCAGCTAACAATTTAAAAAATAACTTAAAGAATCTTTTTAGATATGTTTCTTGGGTTTTATCAAATCTGTGCTCAAACTCAAATGGCAAAATGTTATAAGTCCCTTTTTTTAATTTTTCGTGACAGCAATTTTAAGATTTAAGATTCAACATGTGGTTCTGTGGTTTTTTGACTTATTACAATTGTCCATCTTTGTTTTCTCTAGAACTGAAAGAGAAAGACTTACGACATTTTACCACCTTCTAAACATTTACAAACTCAAGGATGGGACTTAATCAATTTTTTGGGAACAATGATTTATAACATTTTGCCATTTGAGCACAGAAATTATCTTACGTGTTTCTTTGTGCTTTCAACAAAACTTTAAAAATTACTTTAATAAATCGCAGATCCGTTCAAAAATAGCCCAGTTGGTAAAGACGCGGATTAGCAACTGAAGGTTTATGAGTTCGAAACTAGGTAGAATCAAAGACCATCGTTGTACGTGTTGACTGGTACACGTTACATCGGTTGTGGCCTATAATGTCTTTACGTTGGCTTGGTCTGGAAGTTTGGAGGGAGGGGTGTCAGATGAGGCATTTACCTCGTCATCTGACAATAGCTTAAAATTACGAGGTGCTGTCATCAGATCTGTCTTTTCGGAATTGATCCATAACCTTCGCCATTAGTCCGCAGTGTTGTTCCAGTTCGACGTAAAATCAATTACCTACCATTTAAGAAATGCCATTTAATAAAAGAATGAAATGAGTTGAGGTCTGCCATGAGAAATCTAACAGAAATCCCTGAATTGATTTGATATAAAACAGATATTTTTTACTGACTATAAATCTGTATTATAAATAACAATTTGAGCATATTTTTTAAAGGAATGGTAAATTATACATTTTTAGGTGAATAACAATTCTATATTTGTTTATTTTTAAAAAGGAATTTTTATTTCACCTTGAAATTTAAAATTCCGTGTCTCAAAATTGTGTATACATATCCAGAATATATATATTTTGCCATACTACAAAATAACAACGAAAAATACACTTTCATGGCATATATTTCTGCATGTAAACACAGCTTCGGAACGGAAGAGCATCGAATTTGCTGAAATTTGTGTAATTTTTCTAGCTATTCTTTCATAGCAGACACGACTCTCATAATAAGAAATAACTTGGATTACAAGTGTCCGTATGCCACATCTGAACTAGTGAAAAATTGGTGCATGGTTTTGTTTGGTGGTGTTGCTCTGCGATCTACATAGATCTCGTCTGCTATAAAAGGGATCATTACACCGGACTAACCATCTTCGTCAAGGTTGAAACGGTGTGGAATGCTAAAGATCGATTACCTCCAGTTTATAGTCTTTCAATCAGTAAGGTCTTATGGAAAACTAGATTGGATGGGTGTTTGGCACAGTGGATATATTTGGCCAAACACAACGAAGTAATGGGCATTCACACATGAGGAAAGTTTTACTGGTACAGCAGGGACAAATATCCCTCGGTAAGTTGCAGGAATCGCTGCTCCATCTACAACTCGCATGTTGCAATGTTAGTGTGTGTGACCACTGACTCACGGCTACCACTAGAATTAATTGAAAACAGTCTGTATCGCGGTCTTTGTCTCATTAGCCTGACATCAACTGTTATGCTCCGTCCATCTGAATAATTACAAAATAGAAATACAAAATTTTTTCAAATACATTGTAATATGATTAGCTACGACATACTTTTTTAAATTTATAAGTAACAAATTTATTTTCCAAAGTAGGCAGGTACTTTAATTAACGTCGCACCAGAGCAACCCAATGGGCTATTGTTTACGGTCCGTGATCAAACCCGAAGGGAAAGATCCGAGAACACCACCACGCAATTTCGAACCACGGTCAGATGAGGAGGCTCACACCTGAGCTGGCATTCCACTCCCCAAATTTCCACACCACAACAACATGAGGACATTTGAGGCCATGACAGATTTGACGTACACCAGCCCCCTTTGTTCACGTTGGTCTTTGGTTGGATTCGATTCGAACTCGTAACCTTCCGGTTGCTAATCCGTTACTCTTCCAACCGGGTTACCACGGATCGTTTATTTTCCAAGAATGCGACATAGTTGTTCTGACAAAAGGAATGAGAAGATAGGTTTTGGTGCCTTCATATTTCGAACTGTCTTGTTTGTTGCTAAGAAACTATGCTAAGAAACTTTCTACGAACTGTTTGTTGCTAAGAAATATAATATGTAAATATATGTACTAATATGTACTTGTTTTGTATAATACAATAAGGCAGGAACAAAAAAAATCAATCGATATAACATTAGTTTCAATTGATGTAACATTTCTATATTCACTAGCCAAAAGTGTAATATTTAAAGTTGACACTTGTTCTTTAGAAATTAATATCTATCCACTCAGGATTTGAAATTACAGGCCTTTAATTGTATTTTTCACTTGAACAGTCGGTCAAAAAGTTTGTAAAAACCTCTTTTCATTTCCTTCACTGGAATCGCACAGTAAAACAGAGTCATTAGACTTTGAATAATGCATGCAACAAATAAATATTCATTTTATTTGCATAAGGATCTGTCTCCTTATTTATTTAAAAATATTTTCTATATTTAAACGCCAGAACCCTATTTAAAAGGAATTAAAAAATTTACCCATATCAAATTTAAGCTAAAGATTTAAGATTTGTGCAAATGGGATCATAATTGCCCGAATTATAAGAGAAAGTGTGGTCCGTCGCAATATTTAGATTTTTATAATGCAGGTCGCACATAGTGTTTTAGTGTATTTCCCGATTTTTACTCTATTCTTCTCGGTTCTTTTTTTTTTTTACTTTTCGGTTTTATTTTCATTAAAACAAGTGCCTATTTCAATGAAACATTAAAATCATTAAAAAATAATATGATTGAAATTATTGTTTAATTGATAAAATGTACTGCGTAACAAATAATCGCCAGGTAAAAAATCCGAACGATCAGTTCCAAATTGATAGGTTATATTCGCACGGCTTCGTATATACAGTTATTGGTCTCGTTACCTTTGATAAAATTGTGTTTCTTTTTAAATTCAAAAATAGCATGTGAACCAAAGTAATACCTAGACCAGGGACGGCGAACCTTTTTAAGAAGTTGGTCAAATTTTGTTCATTATTTTTTTAGTACTAGCTCGTGGATCACTTGGAAAGGAGGAAGGGAGCATGGTCAAAATCTACTTTTTTTTGGTTCTCATTTTTTAATCCTCGACAAACGCGCGTTGAAATGCCTCATGTGAACGTGGCTTAAGGCCCTGTTCACATGAAGCGTTTGAAACGAGCGTCTGGCGAGGTTCCGCCATTAAATTATGTTTTTTTAATTCCTCTAATTCAAGTTACTATCTTTGCGACTCTGAAGAACGGGACCTCGCTAGACTCACCCAAATGTGCGTTTTACGCGCCTCATGTCTACGGGGCCTTCATAAATACTCATTGCCATAAAAATTTGCGCACCAAGAAATAATTGTGGGATCGTAACGAAACTTGGCATGAAGGTACATGTCGACCAGATATGCAAATGATTAGAAGTGCAGCGTGATTGCGCATTGCGTAATGCCACTAGAGAGCGCTGAACTTCGTTCTCCTTGGAGTATAAAACAGGTAAGCAGAGCTTGTTTGAGTGTACTTAATCTTTTGCAAAGGAAACGATGAGGTAGACATGCCGTTACGCCGCCATCGAATACAATATGAGCAGCTGTCAGAGTTTGAGAGGGGATGAATCATCGAGATGATGGAAGCTGGGTAATCAGCTCGGCGAGTAGCTCGTCAAGTAGGCAGTTCTGATTTTACTGTGAGGAGGTGTTGGGACCAGTGGACAGAAGAGACGTCATTTACACGGCGACCTTGCTCAGGATGCCCTCGACAGACCAGTCGTCGAGAAGATCGTCACATCATACGAAACGCACGCGTAGAGCCAACTGCCTCATTGACCGTTATCCAGACACAGGCAGCACCTTCACTACGGGCCCCTGTGTCTTCCCGAACCATCGCAGTGCGCCTGACTGAAGGACATATGGTATCGCGGCGCCCATTACGCGTGCTGCCAATGACACCCATCCACCGACGCTTCCGTTTGGAGTGGTGTCACACACGACGGGATTGGACTGAAACGGAATGGAACCAGGTCGTATTCAGCGACGAATCTAGATTCAATTTGAGCAGTGATGACAATCGTGTTCGTGTGTGGAGGCCCCGTGGTGAACGCCTCAATCCTGCCTTCGCTTTACAGCGACACACCGATCCCACAGCTGGTGTGATGGTATGGGGTGACGTTGCTTACGATACACGGTCACCCCTAATATTGATCCATGGCACAATGACAGCCCAGCGGTACGTCCAATGACATGCTTCAGCCACATGTGATGCCACTCATGGCAGGGATCCCAGGAGTCATTTTTGAACAAGACAATGCTCGGCCACACGCAGCAAGGATGTCACAAGACTGCCTCCGCCACATTACCACCCCCTTCCCTGGCCTGCTCGATCCCAAGATTTGTCACCAATCGAGCATATCTGGGGTCATTTGGGACGGCAAGTTGGACACCTTACGAGTTTGGTCGAACTAGAGGCGCGTTTACAGCAACTGTGGAACGATATGTCTCAGGACATCATACGGAACTTGTATGCCCGCTCGTATCGCGTCGTGCATTCGCGCTAGAGTGGGTCCAACAGAGTACGAGAACTTTTGTTCATTTGTACTTTTTTCTGCAATAAATGATCCTTTTTCTTTGATTTTCTAATCACTTACTTATATCAAAGTAGCTCTTACATGTGTAAAATTTCGTTTCATTTTGACGACTTTTTCTTGGTGCGCAAATTTTTATGGCAATGAGTGTATGTGTCTTTATTCGTAGTATTTACCATATATTCTGTTAATTCTCAAGCAGTATTTTGTAAATTTACATAACCTACTCAATCGACCTTCATATAAATCTTAAAACAATATTATGTGTAATCAATAAATCTAAAACATTTTACAAGAATCATTTACGATTTTTTTTTTTCATTTTTAAGTTCCTTATTAACATTTGCATTTTCTTCATATATTTTAAAAGAGGGGTTCGAAAAATAATAAAAATTCTATATTTGTATATGATGAAATGATGATGATGATGAGTTTATAAAAATCAACGCGTGGGTCATTTAAAAAGCCTTTGTGGGTCTGTGTCTGACCCGCGGGTCATAGGTTCGTCATCCCTGACCTAGACTAAAGGTGACATTGTCTTTGGTGTCTATTAAAAAGGATGTGTTGACGTGGTATGTGTGGGCGTATATATTCTCTATACAAATCTACACCGTTTGACCAATCCACACAAAATTTAATACACTTATACTTTGGAACACTGCGAAAAACATAGGCTATTTCGTTTCTGTCTTCAGACCAATCTGTAGCCATGAAAATTGGCACACAGGTAGTCCTAAAACTGCCCTTCGAGGCCCCGATTTTAAAATCTAAAGCTTGTTTTTCTGCAATAAATGGACATGGAAAAGGAAACACGTTCTACAGGGTTTGTGTATTTGAAGGGAAATGTCGCGGTCATATTCAACAGGGTTTGTGTATTTGAGTTAACATTGGAAAACGTCTCGGTCATATTTGGAACCCGAGCTAATATCTTGATAAACGAGTTATCTACTCAATAGAAGAAAACAAATATGACCAGATGCTGATATGATCATACAAAAATCGATAAAATCTTAACGACGAGGCGCCTTGTCATTAGCAAAATTGGCCAGATCTTGATGGGATATCTTGTCGTAATCAATTGGAAGGTAAACACATTTAAGCGACAACTATATCCCCTAAATACGACAATCACTCCACATTAAATTTTTTCGCGGATGTTTTATTTTGCATGTATGACGTTACAGTGACTGATTTTACTCGTACTAAATCAAAGCGTCGCATATCTGCTCATAATGTAGGTAGGTAATTAATTAACGTCGCAATGGTGCAAAACAACGGGTTATTGGAGCAGTCCCGAAAGGAAAGATCCAATGACATCGCCTCGTCATTTGGAAACACTCCATGCTCGTGAGACTCTTTACCGATCTATAGCGCAATTACATATTATGATGCATATCCAAGTTAAGTTGGCCTTAAGTGTATGAAATTCTATTTTAACACAGTCCCTCAAACAAGTCAAAATGATGCTGTTTTGAATAAAGCACTATGTCTCAAAACTTAGAAAGAAATGAATTAAAAAGTTATTCACCTTGGTTGAAAACGCACGTTGTGTGTGTAAGTTAACTGCACTCTCAAAATTTATACACTTTTCAATTTATTGTTTTCTCAACTATAAATGAATGAATTAATAAAAAAAAAAAAAAAAAATAGTACGTTTTGAAACTAAAATAAGGCATACGTTTTATTTGAGTAATTCAATAGTTTATAATAGTAATTCAATGGTGTATAATAGCAATTCAATAGTTTATAATAGTAATTCAATGGTGTATAATGCCGCCCAGCCAGTATGGTGGTTATGATCCTCGGCTGTCACCGAGTGGGCCCGGGTTCGAATCCCGGATAAGGCATGGATGTAAAAATTGGGAAAAGAAGTCGGACTTTCGCCTGGAATGGATTCCCGTCTTGAAAGGAAAGCAGCGCACCCCTTCTGTTCTTTGCTGGGATCATCGTTTGTAATAATAAAATATTCTTCTTCTGTACTTGTCTTGAATGTTTCTGTTCATCCCTTGCTTTCATATGTATCCCAGAAGAACATACGACAACAACAACAATGGTGTATAATAGCAATTCAATAGTTTATAATTGTAATTCCCTAATTTATAGTAGTAATTCAATAGTTTATAATAGTAATTCAATAGTTTATAATAGAAATTCAATGAGCATTATAATTACTTTCACCAGTTGGATTGTTTTTTGGAGCGTTACGTAAAAGATAAACCCCACTCATTTGACATTAAAATTCCGAATATCAATAGATATTTATTACTTATAACTCATCATAGATTTGACTAAAATAAATGTATTTTATCTAGTTCTTACTATTTTGATCCTGAAAATAAGAATCTGTATTCAATAATATTGGTTTTTCTTTGAAAAAATTGATTGGATACACAATTTAATATGAAGATGGACCATAGTGCAAATAAAATTCAGTTATTTATGATAGCTATTATTCCAAGTAAAATTATAATTTGGACTTTATTCTACGCAAATAATGAGGTGTTTCAAACTTTTTTTTTTATAGACTGTAAATACATTTGCACCAATGCTTACTCCGGATCGTATGGACATAGTCGTCATATTTGACGGCTAACTTCTGAAGTCTTTTATTGTGTATGGCTCTTTATAATACTCATTATCAAACCTCAAAATAAAAAGGATAAATCCCCTAAAAAAAATCACTTTCAAAAGTGGAGAATGTAAAATTTCCAACAAACTGAATAGATATATATAGCAGCAAACTATTCCACGGAAAAGCTCCCACATTGACCTAATATTGACTGTTTCGACTTTGATCATCTGTTGATCCTGGTGACTCACAATTTGAAAGAACAGTAAAAAAATTGTCTTGCATAAAAGATAAAAAAACAAATGCAAAGCTGAAACAACAACTAATTCCCTTTAGAGAAAAATACTCTTGAAATGCAAATATCAATGCAGACAATAGTCTTTAAATTTCTTGTTTGTCACGTCCACATAATTTCTAATTGCATCCATGTAAAGCATTATGATAACTGAAGAAAAATGCTTAGTTGTCAGTGACGCCTGACATTCTGCTCCTAATTTCGAATCCTACATCCCGACAAAACTGTAAAGTGGTCCTGGTAAGTGTCTGAGTTTAATGCCGCTGGTCTATACGATTGTCAACACAGCTGAATTTGACACCGCTGGCCAAAATGATTGACTCAATACAACTAGTTTGACACCATGGGTCTATATGGTTAGCAATGCAGATGAGTTTGACACCGCTTGTATACGTGGTTGAATAAATGTAGCTGAGTCCGAGAACGCTGGTCTATATGGTCAATTCAACAACAATCCTCGCCATGACATGCAATCTTCGGATTGTTTCCCACCAGCCACATCTCGCCGAGACCAGTCTCTTGGTCTTACTCTTGATCCATCATCATTTTCATCTTCTATTGCGTACGACGTGGTTCAAAATTACGAGGTGTTGTCGTCGGATCTTTCCCTTAAGGGACTGATCCCGGACCGTCGTCAATAGCCCGTTGTGTTACTCTAGTACGACGTTAACTAAAACCATTACCATTACCTATTACGTTCGAGGCTTGCGTTGTTCTTCGTATTCAAGTCGTCCGGAATTTTACGGGACAATTGCCTATCTTGGGTGGGAGAAGTTGTTACAGTCCGCATGTGACACTTGTACATTTACATAATGACGTCGAGATGACATCACTTTTTACTTCAGTTTCCTGTTTTTCCTGTTGAGTGACAATTTCTGTTCCAAGTCCGAAGTTAAACTGATATATGTTTGAAAACTCAAACATCATATGAAGCATTACATTTCGAGACAGGGAGCCTTCAGCCCAGATGCTTCAAAAGAATCCACACACGATTTCTGTTTGAGTTGTGCTTAAGTTCATGTTCCTTAAGTGTTTCTGTGCTAAAGACCACCGAATAAATATGTTTACTCAAGCTGATACAGCTAGCTCAGTTCCTAGCAGACAAAGACACAGTAGCTCAAGAACGCTGTTCTACATGGTTGAGACAATACAACTAAGTTTGGGACTCCAGTCTGTTCGGTTGAGTCAATACAGCTGAGTTTCTAATCAAGATCATACTTCTATCGACTTCCCGCATTGTTTGTGTGTTGTTCACGAATTCGTTAATATCTCCCTTGTGCCACTTGCCAGTTAAATTGGACACCCTTCTACGACACATGTAGCACCAAGCATCCATTCCCTCGTGAGAAAAAGGGCGTGTCATAGGTGAGGTCTCGAGGGTTTGTTTTGCATATGTCTTGAATATCAATGTAATCTTGGAGGAATACGCGTTGGCAATCGGCCAGAAACAGAACTGATATTGAAACAAACGCCAAGTATCACTCTCAGGGTCAATAAGGGCAAGGTCAATTGTGGTGGTAATTGAGGTCGGTGCTTATAGGTGGGCCGTCCCATGTGACTCTTAGTGATACATTGATTCTCTGTCAGGGTTACGCGTTTCTATGAGTATTGTGAACTGCCACATTCTATGCTGTGTTTTCCTGTGCTTTTTCACATGGTAGCACCCCAATTTTCTTTATTATAAGGGCATCTCATTTTTTCTATTTTGATTCATATTTATACGTATTTTGTCTTGTACCTTATTAGAGCAATGTGAAGAAATAGCGCTATAGGAAGCTTTTTCGGATGGTAAGAATAAAAGACTGGGAGGACTAACATTAGGAAGACTGTTACCATTCCCTGTCCTTCACCACATTGGTTACGAACACAGATAGGTTGCTAGAACAGTTGTTATTGTGTTCTAGTTGGAACAATCGATGGATGACAGTGCCTGAGTTCTGATACGATTAAGAGCATGAAATAGTGGGTGCTATTTTGAAAAAAAAAACACGAAACAGGATAGTATTGTTTTAAAATTCAGAGGAGTCTAAGGTATTTTGCACCAGACGATGTGGCATGTATTTTGAAACTTCATATCGTATTGTAAATATATGTCCATGTCCAATTTAGATGTGCAGTGTCCCTCTGTTCTTGACACTACTACACACATTGTTAATCAAATTAGATATCGCTCGGTCACTGGCAATGTACAAACTTTCGATGCCAGTAATTTAAAACAATGGACTAAATGACTTAGTACTTGGTTTCCCAGCTTAAATCTTTGAACAGATTTATCAATTGGCGTCAAAATGACACCTTTACACTCCTGGTAGTTGTATCGATGTGATAGATATGTCTTGATTTGCAAAATTGACCAGATCTTGGACTCGTCCAGCATCAAGAAACGACAGTGCCTTTATCGTTCGGATTTCGATTGACAATCTTGATGAGATATTTCGTCAGTTGCAAAATCAGTCAGATCGAAACTACTTGGAAGGTGAAACGAATTTTATGCGCATCCATTAACAGAAGATGTTCTTTTGCCAAATGGAGTTGCCGTCGCTTAATTGGTTTGCCTTCTGTGCTAGCAGCGTGTGAGTTGTAGATGGCGCATACAAGCCTCACAAATTGTACTGGTGATTGTTTTGTTACACGTAAAGTAGTTATTTCTTTTACAAATTTTTAATTAATCCCTAAGAATTTAGCGATTTTCTAATTTGAGTGACACGGGACATATGCATCCATTGAATTTAAAACGTGCCTGTGATTAAAGAAGAGGCTGCCACCTGCTAGAAATGCATTGAGAGTCCTATAGATTAGTTTCGACGCTTAATTCCTTGGGTTTTGGCAGTGAAGTTGTGTAAACTAAAGAAAAGGTATGAATGAAATGATGAGCAATTGCCCCTAGCAATATACTCTCATTCTACCACTGCAAACAAGAAAACAGTCTATGGTATGCACTTGTCCCATTATGTGAGGCAGTTCGACCCATGATTTAACATCATGAAGTATTTTTTAATTTAGATCTACACTGAAGAGCCAAAACGTTATGACCACCTATTCAACAACTCGTTGCGCCTCCTTTGGCCTGTAAAACAACTGCAACATGAAAAGATGCCACACGTTCTTGGTACGTGACTGGAGACAGGTTGTACCAAATGTCTAAGCAGAGGTCACGCAAAGTCGAGATATTCGGACATGGTGGTGTTTGAGATCTGAGCTGCCGCTCCATGACACCCCAAATGTGTTCTATCGGATTAACATCCGGCGAGTTAGGGGGATAGGACATTAAGTGGAATTCATCAGTATGCTCCTCGAACCACTCCAACACAATCCGAGCCTTGTGACATGGGGCTTTCTTTGTCTTGCTGGAAAATTCAATTTATAGTTGAGAAGACAGACGCCATGTAAGGGTACAACTAATCCGCAATGATGTTCATATAGTTCGCAGCGTTCATGGTCTGTTCTACCACAACTGCGAGTCCCAGATTCGCCCATGAGAACATGTCGCCTAAAGCATAATACCGCCACCACCAGCCTGTGTATGACCTGTTGTACAAGAGGAGAGCAACTGTTCGCCTGACAGACTGTGTACCCTGACATGATCATCGACGTGATGAATGAGAAATCGGGATTCGTCTGACCAGGAAACTCTCTTCCACTTATCCAAGATCTAGTCTTGATATTCCCGGGCCCACTGTAGGCGTAGTTGACGACGACGCTAGGTAAACAGAGGCACACGAGTGGGACGTCTGCTGCACAGTCCCATATCCAACAGTGTCCGCTGAACTGCGTGTTCCGAAACACTTGCACTTGGACCTGCATTGTATTGGGCTATCAGCTGAGCTACGGTCTCGTGTCGATTTTGCTTTACCAAGCGGGACAGTCTCCGACGTCCTTTTCTTTGATGACGCGTGGACGACCAACACCTTGGCGTCTACTGCTGGTGTCACCGTCATTTATCCACTTTGCATGAATACTAACAACGGAAGATCGTGAACAACCTATCAGTCGTGCAAGTCGTGCAGTTTCGGTGATACTTGTTTCGAGTCTTCGGGCCATTACGATCTGCCCTCTATCAAATTCTCTTAGATCAGCAGCCTTTCTCATCACTCGCAAAAGTAAGTGCAAGAATGATTACTTACCTTCTCTAGCAGCAGTTAAATACCATTCTCACTTAATAATGTGCCCTCCACGTCATCCAGACGAGTTCATTGAAAAATGGAGGGGATGGTCATAATGTTTTGGATCGTCAGTGTATAAGTCTATGCAAATATGAGTGTGTATATTTGTAAGAGGTCTCAAAGTGTGATACAGAAACGTGAACATTTAAAAAAGAGTTAGTGATCGGTTTAATATGAATTTAGAAGATATAGGTTAGCACTTGCCCCACCATAGTTTTTTTAAATATTGTTTATAAAATTGTATACAATATAATACTAATTCTTCACTTCAGTGTACAGATATGTAGTTGAATTAACGTCACACTGGACCAACGCAACAGTCTATTGGCGAAATTACGGTATCAATCCCAAAGAGAAATATCTGAGGACAATAACTAGTAATTTTAAACCGCGGTCACATCATGATTCAGCATATTAAAATGTCCATTGAGCATAAATTCAAACCTGTATCTACAGAATATTCTGCAAAAAAAAAAAAACGTAAAAATTAGGTTATTTTAACTTCTGTGGGGGAATAGAAGGTATAAATTAGTAATTGCCAATTCAAAGAGCAACACAAACATTTATTTAGGCTGAAGAAATAAATAGCGCCATCGTCTTACTTACAGAGAAGGCTTCTTTCTTCATCCGACGTCTCCAACAGACAAAGAGTAATGGTGGCTTTACACCAACGGCGACAGCGACAAAATACATGTTTCTTCGCTATTGCGCATGCGTATTACAAACAAATTTTGTTTCTTTCGGTTTGTCTCTGTCGCTGAGCTTTCAAGTCATGGAAGAAGTTCAACTTTTGTCTCTGTCGCCATGCCAACAGCCAATCAGAATAAAGATTGTGACTCTCGCTACCAGCGTTTTTGTTTTTGTTGACGTTCTAGCTAAGCTTTCTCTACAGCTTTGGTTAAAGCGAACTATTTCAGTGAAATATACGGAAATACTATGGAAGAAATTTTAATTTCTTTGGCAATCGTCTTCGCTGTAAAAGGAGTTTTGTTAAATGCGGACGTGATCTGTCAGCCATCTTGCAAGAAGAAGAAATAATTAAATAAATATTTTGCTTTCGAAAAAGATTATGCACATGCGCAAATAAATTCTTGTCGCTCGCGGTGAGAAGGCTTTTTTAATAGCGACAGAGACAAGCAACAAAATGTTGCCTGTCTTTGTTGCTGTCGCCGTTGGTGTGGAGCCACCATAATCGTTAACGCATACTTAAAAACATAATAGCGCTAATAGAATGAGTTAGAGCATTTCACATAAACAGTTCATCTTCATTTGTGAACGGGATTTTTTCCACACTTGGGGGCTCTGCTTCCTGCTCGCTTACGCTCGCCAAGTCCTAGTGTTATACCCATACGATTTCCTTTGTAGAGTTAATTTGTCGTGGCCGGGAAACGACTATTTAGGGGTTTATACTAACAAAATATTGCTCCGATATTGCACACTTATTAAGTAATTTGAAGGAATTACCGCGGATATATTGTAGCAGATTTATTCATTTATAGAAATTAAACGTTTTCGTTACTGTAACTAAACTAACTTTAACAGTTGTAGTAATTTATTGGAAAAAACTAAATGCAAGTAGAGAAAGTGTTTCGCCTTTCTTAAATTGGAAGTGATCTGTCAGAAAAATAATGACGCATTTTTCTGAAATCTGGAATATTATAACGTACTGAAATATAAGTTACAAAGACAAAATGATAAGTTAATTTCGAATTATAGACGATGAAAAGGCAAAATGGAAAGGTAAGTGTGGGATAACGTTTGCACGAAAATAATTTAAAATATCATCTTACATAGTTTCTTATAAATGACGAAAATTTAATTTCTTAAGGTGTGGAGGGGGGGGGGTGAGTAAAAGTTGAATGAAACTTTTTTTAAAACTCTTTCAGGGGTGGTGAGATGTCTAGGAGTCATTAAGGCTAGATGTTAATATTCTAAGTATATTAAGACTACTTAGGTAAAGGTTTGTTATAGAGAACTCCGAAATTTAAAAAATCTTGTAAACAAAATTATAGAATAATAAAATTTATAGAATAACATATGCGTATCAAATTTCATTGCTTCATTTCCGAGTCATCGGCTTCAAATTCTATAAAGCTCGGAAAGGAAGAGTAACAGATTGGCAAACGAATGGTTGCGAGTTTGAACCCAACCAAAGACCGTCATGTACAAAGGCGACTGGTGCACGTTAAATCTGTAGCGGCTTCAAATGTCCTCACGGCGCAGTGTGGAAGTCTGGAGAGTTGAATGACAGCTCAGTTGTTGCCTCGTCATCTGACCGTTGTTAAAAATTACGTGATGTTGTCCTCGGATGTTTACCTTTCGGTCTGATCCCGGACCGTCGCCAATAGCCCATTGTGTTGCTGCAGTACGACGTTAATTAAAATACCTACCTATCAACTACTGTATCATCTTTTTTGATTCTTTTTCTACCTTAATAATATGCACATGATCCAATCTTACAAATTCGATTTGCATCTTGTTTGTGAATTATATTCGTTGTCCCTTGAATTTTTAATTTATTGCATAACCTCGGCATTTTAGATATTCTTACTTCTTTTATTAATTTGTATCGGTTCGCTGTGATTTAAACATAAAAAAGTGCCACATTTTTTTTAAAAAACATCATTAATTGTTTTTCTTGCTAGATTAATAATTTCTGCAAAAATCTTTTCCCCCTAATTCTGTTCAATCGATAGTTTTATGATGAGATTTATTCAGGAATAAAGGTTTACGACACCTAAAATTAAACTGTTGAACAAATGAGAACCCCCTCAAGATCATCTTGAAAATTCACGGTTAAAAATTTTTTTAGCAATGTTAATCAAATATTCATCCCCATTACACAGTTCAAAGCGGCGTAATTTGCACTCGAGAATCTGTCCTTGAGATTAAGTGGGTCATATCACTCATCGTTAATTACAAATCTTAGGCGGTAAACTCAAGGGTAGTCCTGAGTTGCAATTACTTTCAAGATGTTAAAGTAAGGTGGCAGAGTAAAACGCGCAGTTAAAAAATCACGCGATTTGTGTTATATAATTGGCTGTTTCACAAAAATCTACAGTCACAGGATAAAGGCGTGGATTTGCTTACGTTAATTGGCTTGTGTTTAAAATTCAATTCGGAGAATTTTTTTATTTAGTGTTGTATAGTAAGCTCTTGTTTTCTTTTTTTCGCATCTGTGAGAATTCACATCAGTTTTCCTCATAAGAGGGCACCATGTTTCTTGACGATTCGGCTAATGGGGGACACCTTGGACATGGGGAGAGGGAAAATGAGAGAGACAGGCAGACTAAGAAAACACCCGATACCATAATGTTGAAAACCTCCTGGTGTGTTGTAACCGCAGTCTGTTGAACAGAGATGATTTTATATGAAGATGAAGAATGATGGTATGAATAGCTAGGCAAATAAAGACATAAAGTAGTTCAATCAAAATTCAATAAACATAATATACTGGCAAGTCTATCAGCACCTGACCTCAAGTAAAGGTCACCAAATAAAAGAAGCTATTGACTGTAGTTTTTCTTTTGAACAGAGGTTCGGAGTACACTGCGAAATTTCCATAGTCTTGGTAAATAGTGAGCGGTAGCTAGGTAGTTAATGAACATCACATTGGGCAACACAACGGTCTATTGACAATTTTCGGAGATCCATCCCGATGGGAAAGAAGTCCTCTTGATTTCGAACCACGGTATGGTGACAAGAACAACATCTGAGCTAGCATACCACTCTCCAAACATCCTCACCTCGCCAACGTGATGACATTCAAGGCCACAACAGATTTAACATGCACTAGCCTCCGTGTACACGATGATCGGACTTTTGAACGCGCAATCCTCCTGTTGCAAATCCATAGCTTTTCAAATTTACCTTTAAGGGATTGATCCCGGACCATCGTCAATAGCCCGTTGTGTTGCTCTAGTACGACGTTAACTAAAATTACCATTACCATCAAATTGAGCTAGCTACCGCAGCGAAAATAGTGAACTGTTTTTTAGTATAAAAATAGAATATTTATGGTACATTATTATTATAGAATATTTATATGAATATATATTTAAGATCGCGTTCCTCTGTGTTCACTAATATCGAGTCTACCAGATCTGTTTTGCATCTATTGGTAAACCTTGTTTGGCTGAAAGGAGTCTTTTAGGTTGCCAGGGGTTGAGAATTTGCCCCAATTGTACTTGTTTGATCATAGGAAAAAATTACGTGTTCTCCTGCGTGCTATTTACTCCTTCCTGTCTCTCGGGCAATTTCTGTTCGGTCCATTACCTTGTGTTAAATAATCTTGTTTACAACCTTCAAACCTAAATTGCAGGATATTACTTGAAGGAGTAATTTAAAATTTATCTATTCCCCGAAATGTTCTTCATTTCAGACGATGATTAATTTTAGAAATAAAAAAGTGGGAGAAGTTAATGAAATGAGAGAAAATAAGCTAAATCCCCTGACATTATAGCATTAGAAATTTATTGGAAACAAAAACAAATAAACCTACGTTAAAATCATTTAAGAGTTAAATTAAAAAAATTAAACGCTAAACTCAATTGAAGACATAAAGAAGAGCATTTATGTCAATAAAAGATGGCTATTATTAGAGACACAAAAACATGAAACATTAATTACGGATTCTAATTTGAATACTTCCATTTTCCGTTTACATAATTACAGACTTTCGAGGTATTTTTCCACACTAATTGACATACGAATTCTTTTTCATGCATGTACAAGCAAAGCAATAAAAAAAATACCCTGTGTAACTGTCCAGTCCATTAACTCCTCCTGATTGAATGTAAACGAAATTACTTACGCCCTATCACTACAACATTTAGGCTTTTTATTTTAGTTTCTCGGCTGAGATCGAACGGTACAAAAAACGAAGCTGAGTACCATATAAGATCGACACAGACAACTCTTTTTCTATTATCAAATCCCCCTTCGTCTCCTCTCGGTGTGTGTTTTAATAGAAAGAAAAAAACCCATCACTTCTTATCCAGTGGTCTTCCATGTTGATTTGTTTTTGTAACTTTCCGTCTGCTGTCGCCACAAAGCCATTTTGTGTAATCAAATCCCCTTTCCATTACATTCTATTACTCTTCATTTAGTGCCGCATCTCCACCTGAATCATAGCCAGAGAAAACAGACGACACACTCCACTCTCTCCTCATTTGTTAGTGCAGAGGATTAGACACCGGGAAGGTAGCGAGTTCAAAACCTAACCAACCAAAGACCGTCGTGTACATGTGTGTGGGGCCGGCGCCCCTTAAATCTGCCGTCGCTTCAAATGTCCTCACGTTGGTGTGGTGTTGGTGATTGGAGTGCCAGCTCGAGTGTTTTCTGGATGTGACCAAGTTTCTAAAATCGGATCAGCACTGGAGGCATTCATGAAAAGGCGAGCGTTTCGTAGGAACGCTACGACCGTGTTGTCCAATGATTTCAGAAATAGAAGAAAAACCCAAGAGATAGACATACCGTCGTGTAGACAGACAAAAGATGTCAGCACCTGACATGACCGAGTGAGCATGACCACTGCGCATGCGTATTGGATCCGCAATGAATCGAAATTCTACGGTGCTGGACGAGCTCTGAGCCAGTGTTACTTTGGGTTAAGTGGTGTGAGCACAGCGCAAGTGGTGACGTTTCAAAATTACCGAAATGTATACGCTACAATTAAGATGGGATTAAAACAATCTCACGACAACAATTACTACCGACTACACTTTTATAGTAGTTAACTGTAAATTATACTTGTTGAATACTCACACACAACAAGCAATCGTTCCTACTTTCTGTGACTGCTTCATTTATTTATTTACTTTTTAACCAATGTGAGGTCAATTTGAGCTTGTTGTCGATTCAAACCTTAGTCACAAGACGCACTTGGTGATTCCCTGGTGCACCATGGGGGTTTGGTTCACGGTGCACTTCATACTGTTTTGTAACGATCGCTATGACCTCGCATCTTATGGATGGGCGAAACTTGGGGATTTCCGCTGGATTGGCGAGAGTCGAGGCGAAAAAGAGGATCTTGTTCTAACGAGAAGGAGTGCTTTACCCCCTTTCTGTCTTGCCAAAAAAGAGGGGAGACGAGCAGAGACAACGAACGGAAGTGGACCGAACTGAGCTTATCCTGAGAGGAACGAGTGACCCGAACGTAAACTCCGGAAGCTAACCACCATAAATGCCTGGATCCATTCTCAGATGAAGAAGACAGCAAGTTCCTGGCGAGTCCATCCCCTCTTCATCAGACGGGAAGTCTCGGTTCCTTGCCTTGATCCAGCGGCTTCCCAGATAACGCTGATTTTGCTAAAATAACACTGGACACCAATAAAAAAGAGTCTCTCATTAATTACTAGTTACTTTTATTTATAAAGCTGAATTACAACGATGCAATATACAAACCATACATTCAACTCACAACGCGTTTCATAGAGAGGTCACACTTTCACTTCTGACGAACAAATATCCACGCCATATCTCGGATTCGAACCAGAAATCTCTGGATCTAGAAGCAACAATATGATCATCACTCCGATTGGTCAACATCAAGGTATTGACCTCGCCATCTGACCATGGTTCAAAATTACGAGGTCTCGGATTTTTCCTCTTTTGGGATTGATCCGGAACCCCCTCCAATAGCCCCTTGTGTTGTTGCAGTGCAACGTAAATGCGATTAACTACCTCCGTACCTCATTTCTTTCCTTAATCAGAGTGCGTTTGCCTTTTTTTAGGACGCGGATAGATACGAAGATATGTTGTTGGTGGGACGGCAACGTGAGTCACTGGGAACCGGTTGGCATTTGTATGCAGTCCGATGGGGTGGAGGATGAATAAACGGGAACGTTTTGGAGTAGATTCGGAGTACTAATGACACTCTTTTCTTCCCAAATTTATTCACGTGTAGAAACTCCCTGTGTAATTTCCGTTTTCGATAGGAATACTTTGTGGGTAAGTGGAAGAATATTCGTAAACAATACGATACTGATGAGAAGACAGTGGACACCAATATAGAAGAGTTTCTCATGAATTATTAACGGCTTTGAACACTCAATTATTATCGAATTACAATAACCTGTTGAATACTGATACTAATGCCATAACCGGAACCTTCTAGGAGAGGGATTTTTAACCTGTGCCCTTGTGTGTCGTGAGAATGACAACAAGTGTACTTGACGGATAGCGAAGCGGTTTGAACTGTGTATTTCAGCATTATGATCTCGTTACAAAGTATAATAGATAATGTTTTTTTCAAAAAGATTCTTTTAACCGTACTAGTGGTTGTCACCACAAGGTATTTCGTCTTTAGCAAAACACCATATTTTGATGGACGATATACGAACATTGTCGTTACGAAAATCTGACCAGAAAATGACCAGATGTATCGGCATTTAGATCCTACCAATTTTATTTATGATTAAGAGAGATAAGGATCTGGTCAATTTTCATCAAATGTCGAGATATCTCGTACATGAGGTTCTGTTCACTGTTGTTAATGACGTGATACCTCGTAGGGACAACCACAAGGAGTGTTAAGACCATTGTAAACTTGGATACGACGTAGCAGAGCTAGAAAGGAACAGTTGTTTTTCTCCTACATGGATCTTCATTTCCTTGGGGCAATAAGGCAGCTTTGTCTCGATGAGCTTTTCGTTCTTAGTAGAAAGTGAAACCAACATCGAGGCATGATATCATCATATACTCCTTACAGATATGTTGGCAGTTGATCAGCGAGATTGGTTTGATATAAAGTCAGGCGTTGCGGGTTGTGGGCGTTCTTTAGTGATTTCATTATGAAGAGAACTGTGCAAATAACCGAGAGAAGCTGTTCCGTTCTGTGATCGCTCTAACTACATCAGGTTGAAGGACGGACATTCCTCTCATTATTTTTTTAAAGTAGTGGTTCCGAAACTTTATAGTCCATAAACCCTCTGAGAATTAAACATTTTCGCAAACCCTTTGAAATAAAATTAAATGGTGCACCTGAAGACTTGCTTAAACCTATAGCAATCCTTATTTTCACCTTAAAAAAATCATTTGTGATATTTTTGCTGTTTATGAAAATTTGAATTGTCCTCTTTGTAACGATACCTAATTAGTAGAAATCCGTTCATTGAAAGTATTTTTAAATATTTTTTAAAGTAGATGCACTATTACCGTGACGTACGTATCAGAACATACTTTTTCATGTTTGGGAGCACATTACTCAAAAACTACTTGAGATACATTCGTGAAACTTTTTATGATTGTTTATGGAGTAAATGTATACATGTAAACGTATACAATATGGTATATAAAGCGTTATAAAATGTATACTTTTTAAAAATATTTTATCTAAAAAATTACAAATTTTTTTGTGATTTTTAAAAAAAGGTTATAATGTTGTGAATTAAAAAAAAATAAAACTCCTGTGAGTTTTTAAAAGAAATTAAATATTACACTTTACAAATTTAAAATTAATATAGTAATTTATGAATAAATGAGATGCTCCCAAAGTTTGCGAATTTAACGTGGGTGCCTACGAAGGTGCCGGACCCCCTTAATATTGTAAGAAAAATATCTACACTTATCTTAACCCTCGTGGTGGTTTGTCTTCGCGTCGAAAAAATTGTCCTGTTGTGGTCAGCCTTTGATGTAAAAACGTGTTTTAAAATCAATACCTCTGAGGGTACCTGATCAAGGGGTTATCGGCCTCTGATTGGGATCTAAATTACGATAGGTGTGAGTGAATGGATGTATGAAAGGGGCCTTCCTGTAAAACGGATGTGTCATGTATGTCGAGCAAAGTCGGATTTCCTCCCAATGGGGCTCAATTACAAGGAAGGCTCACCCCCCCCCTCGCCTCTTGCCGTCTTCGACGGGTCTGGCACTCCTCTGGTCTGCCAGTGTAGGGCATGAGAAACAACAACAACGTGTTTCAAAATGTCACCATTTCTGGGTACGACAGACAGTTATTTTTCTCCTACTTTTTTCTCCTCTTCATTTCCCCTTGGAGGAAATCGGAAGATTTATCTTGGCGAGCTATTGCGTCCTCGGCAAAATTGACCAGATCTTGGACGAGATATCTCGTCGAAACACTTGGAGGATTAACAGTTAGATTAACGGATTAACGGGAAATTTGAGTACGGTATAATTTTGCATTAAGGACTAGTGATGACATTTTAAACTTATGAAACAGAAAACACGTTAATTCTGCAATAAAATAAACTGTAAATATTATATACAATTCTCATTTCTTCTAACTTGCAAAATAAGAATATTTAGGGTGTTAAAATACATGCATTAATCTTAATGCGAATAATGAAGCTGCTATTTAGCAATTATCTCAGAAGTATTTGGTTTAATGTCTGTGACAATTTCAATTGAAGTCAATCTCAACTTCAGAACTTCAAGTCTGTTTAAATGAATAAATACTGAAATCTTCTAATTTCATTTCAGTAATAATCTGTTCAGAGGGAGTTTTAATAATTCTCTGAAATTTAATAAGGGTTAATCGGGAGACAATAATAAAGCTTTCTGATCAGATGGCTAAGAAATACTTTGTTTTTTAATTACGGAATAGTTTGTGCATTTTAAGCAGCATTATTTCATATAAGATCAAAATTAATTAAAAAATTCCCAAACTTCTTTTTTACAGTTTGAGAAGTTAAAGATAAAAAAAACAGAAGCATTAAATTATTTTTAAATATATCTTGTGTTCGCCTTTAGTTCTTGAAAGCGTACTACTTAAAGCTATTTAGGTTATATTATCTTTTAGTAACATCACGAATTACCATAACTTAAGCCTAGACTTAATGCATGGTATTATAGAATACATGGTTGACTAAAAGGAGGGTTTTATGTTTGGTTTGGTTTCTTCACGGTCATTGTTTGCTATATGAGTGCTAATTAGCCCGGACCTACGACTCAAAGTGGATGCCACTCCTAAGCAAAATCCATGTCAAAAACGGTATTTGAACCCAGAGAATGTTGATCCGTATATCAGAGAAGTAACCGATTTGCTATCAGATTGCCTTTACGTACATAGAATAACAGTATAAAAACATAACTTCCAAGATCATGGATATGATGGTTAACACTAAGATTGAACGAATTTGGAAATAATTGTTTCTAAGTATGGAATGTTTAGAATAGAATGTTTGATCCTGTTTATCCGAGCATCAGAGCAGTAACCGCTTTGCTATCACATTGCTTTTACGTACGTAGATTAACAGCATAAAAACATAACTTATAAGATCATGGATATGATGGTTAACTCTAAGATTTGAACGAATTAGTAAATAATTGTTTTAAAGTACATTTTAAGTTCATCGCATTGCTTTTAAGTACGTGGATTAAAAGCATAGAAACATAACTTCCAAGATCATAAATATGATGGTTGACACTAAGATTGGAACGAATTAGGAAATAATTGTTTTTAAATATAGAATGTTTGAGCCTGTTTATCCGAGGATCATAGCAGTAACCGCATTGCTATCACATTGTTTTTACGTACGTTGATTAACAACATAAAAAGCATAACTTACAAGATTATGGATATGATGGTTAACACTAAAATTAAAATGAATTAAGAAATAATTATTTTTTTTAAATATAGAATGTTTGAAAGCATACGAAAAGGCAGCGATATTTATGTAAACAATTTTCAGTATTTTTATGCTTAGCTATTTGGTTGAACAGAAAATCAATGAATGGCCTCATGTGTCACCAATCGTAAAGACGCTGGCCTTTTTACGTGAATATACATGAGGACACTTCAGTTCATATGCTTGACTGCTCATGCATTCGAACCCGTGGGTCAGTAAAAAGAACAGTTCGACGCACAGTCACTAGGATACACCAGGACCTGATTAAGAATTACGCTGAAGAAATTCACACGAATCTATACGTTTTGCAATTATGATTCTTTCAATTAATCGATGTAGTATTTTAGTCATTGCTGGGTAAAAGTCTTAATATACTAGTCGGAAATCTCGTGATGCTCAGTGGATTACTGTGGACTTACAAAGACCTTTAAGCTGAAAACTGGTTACAATGTGAACTACAGATTATTTTCGTGGTTAACATTTTAGTTGCATAACTTCAACACGTGATGACCTGGAAAAACCATCATCGATGATTGCTTTATCGCATTTAGATTAAAACTCAAATGAGAAAGTATGCATGTTTAGTTAAATCTGAATTCATCTTTCAGAGAATTAGGAACGCATGACTCAGAGTGACAGCTGTTGTTTATTCTGATTTTTAAGAACTGAAAGTAAATTGAAATTTTCGAACATAGTTATTTAGAATTATTCTTGTGGAGTTAAGAAGTACTTTTAATCGCAAGTTGAATTTATTACTGTATACATGTTTCACTCTTGAATTTATTATGTAGCTTGAGTAAGCTACATATAGAAGAATAATTAGAAGGTGAATTTAATACAAAAGTTTGAACATTGTCTTTACTTATACAGAGTTTTAATTTTATCTTAAAAAATTTAACGGTACGAGCTTTTTATTAAGGAATTAAAGTTTTAAGAGGAAGTTTTTATGCTTGTTAAGGTCTTGTTTCATTGGATATGTTGCAAGAGCCTTTCTCCCATTTTTTAGAATTATGAGTAAAACATTTTTTTTTATCAAACAATGTTTCTTTTATTCATCAGTAAAATACCTTGAATTACTTTAGTAAGCAATAGATATTTGTTTATTAGTCAGGTACATCATATTATTTTAGCAAACAATATTTATTAATATTTTTTCAAAATTTTTATCAACAATACTTTTTACGTATAAGTAAATATCTCGTATTATTTCAACAAATGACATTTATTAATCCTTTCTAATTCAAAAGTTTCATGTCACCAAACAATATTCTTTATTTATTAATGAAATATCTTGTATTATTTTATCAAATGATGTTAAATAATTTCTTTTAATGCAAATGTTTCTTTTTACCGAACCATATATTTTTTAATTCAAAAGTTTAGGTATTAATTCTATTTATTTTTCTCTACTGAATTTTCTTTTTCAGAGTGGCACTAAAAAGGAAATCAAATAAAAAAATATTAACAACACATAATACTTTCTCGTCTTCGACTGTCATTTAACAAAATATACACGCAAGTAACTGTATATTATTTAAAAAAAACTTTAGATTTTTATTGAATCTCTTCTAACTCTTGAAATACGTTGATAGCATTGGTTAGATATTAGAAAATCAAGAAATACTAATCCTACAAAGATTTATTTTAAAACATTCTCTTTTACTGGAAAAATTTACTTTGTCATTTTAACATAATGTATTGGCATTCTGATCATAAAAGATGGCGAAAGAGACAAAGGTTTAATATACCGTGCATTTTAAGCTCTTTTCAAAGTCTTTTTATTTAATGCTGCGATTCTTTTTAAGCTTTGATGTAGAGATTAGGTTGCGGTAATTACTGAAAAGATGAAGCGGAAGTCTTAAAAATATATATGGTAAATTATTAATACAAAAAATTAATTAATCATTCCTTTGTGTGCGAATAGCACGATAAATTATATTTTAGAAACTCATTTTTATTTAAAAAAACGATCGTTGCATCAAGTTTTGTTTGAAATCATTTGTTTAAAATTGCTGTTCGGAAGGTGCGATGATCTATTGTTTGTTTTCTTGCAAGAGAGGTTCTAGAAATAAAACTGTTTGTTTTGGAAATAGGTGTTATGTATGTTATGTTTGGGTAATACTTATTATCATTTGGCGTGTGAAATATAACCTGTGTTCCAAACATAAGCTATTAAAGGAAATGACAATCTGCTTTCTGTAGGACTTCGAAAAACAATTTTTAACTTGTAGAAGAAAGATACTAGTTTGAAGTCAAACACTTGTAATTTCACTTTCACGATCCAAACACAAAAGCGTTAAAATATTGAAAGGTTAAATAATTAATTTAATTAAATAATTTTTAAAATTATCAGAAACTTAAACACCGTTATTCAACAAGAATAATTACAACATTATTGGTCCGGATTCAATTCTCGATTTGCATGTGCATGGATGTTGTTGATTGTCCTTGTTATGAATAATCCCGGCTGATATATGATAGTTGATTGGTCAACACTAATTAGATTAAATACCAAACTTCGCCAAAAAAGTGATGAACAATGATTTGAGCCTACACCGATTTATGGAGAGATATAGTATCCAAGGTAACGGCGATTTATCTCTAAACATGGTAACCTTATTGTTGATATTATCTAGCTTTAATGAAACCCTATGCAGTGGAAGTTCCTTTAGATTCATACCATGGTTATGAAATTTCGTTCAATGATTGGTTAAAATTTCGATTTATTAAATAATTATTAATTGTTTATTTGTGCTCTCCTCATTTTCACATCCTCATACAACAAATCAAATCGCCAAGATGGCCGCCATACTGGCTTCGGGCGCTATCTTCATTTGGCAAGAAAAATTACTTGGCGACAAAAAATGCCTCGGATTCTACATCCTTATCCCGATTTTTAGTAAGAAAGAACATTCAGGTAGCGGAAGAAACATCTTCATTTTCTTTCAAACAAATTTGGCACTAAAAACCCGTCTCGTATTTTAGAAGCCTTTTCAACGTATGAAAATTGCAACCGACAGTGTAATTGCAAAGATAAGGAGCCTCCTAATGAACATAGTGGTCATAGCGTTTGTCTGTTACACGGTAGGACCCGAATCGTGGTTCACATTTAGTAATATCTAGAACGTCACTGGTCAGACATTAAAAAAATGCAAGATTAAAAGTAAAATATAGGATGTAAAATAACTCAACAAGGTTGTTAAATAAAATAGTTTATTTTGAAAATGTACTTAAGATAACGAGAAATAATCCAAAGTTGAGATTAAAAGAAAGAAGATAAATGAGAGGGCATTTAATAGTTTATTTATTACTAACTATTCACATTTTATTACTAGAAGAGAATATTTATTACTATTTATTCACATTATTTTTTACTGAATAGGAGATGATATTTACTACCATCCACCCACATTATCTTTTACTAATTATTAAAATGATTTATTACAGATTTTTCGCATTAGTTTTTGCTAACTATTCACATTATTTTATACTAAATAGGATAGAATATTTTTTACTAACTTTTCGCATTATATTACAAGATAATATAATTTATATATATATGATACAAGATAGTATAATTTTATTTCAATTAAAGGTATGAAATCCCTTTATGCGTTATTTGGATGATATATTCCTTACAAATGGATTAAAGTAAAGTATAAAATGTGAGCAGCGGTACTTCGTACAAAGAATTGTACGAAGAGTCGCTGAAAACTAACTTTTACTATAATAATACTTTGTGAAAACCAAAGAAGTATATGGGAGAAAGAGATAAAATATGCTGTCACAATAAGTAGCAATTAGGAACAGTTAATTATTTTTTATGTTTAAGATTGGAAAGCCTACTGCGATACGGAATTTCTGTAAGACGGTGCAGAGATGTTTTTTTCTTATATTAATCATTAGACAATTAGCTGGCTTAGTCCAGCATAGTTAGGTGAAGAGAAATTAAGCCTTTTCAATCCTTATTACGCTATTCAGCGAAATAAGAGAGGATAATTACCTTTACCGTCGAATTGCGTGGAGAACAGAACAAAACCGTAGCAGTTAATTCTCTCCTGAGTTTCTCGATGTCGTGTTTGATTCCTCAATCGAAAACAAACAGAGCGCATGCGAGTTTGTTTGACGGTCGAATTATAGCTGTCTTTGTGTAAATTTAAAAGAATGAACTCTAAAACTATTCTTTTGTTCTAAGGTTTGATGATCACCTAAATTTTCAATTCTAATAAATTACCAATGAAAGCTCTCTACTTTTTTTTTTACCTATTTTAAGTTCTGCTTTTTGCCCTAGACAGAAATACTGACTGGGCATAATTATAGGACTTAAATTAGTTATACTAGTTTCCCTCTACATCGAAAGTAAACAAAGAATGTATGAACGTTTGTGTAGTAGAACTATTATCTACATTGAAAATTTGAATAAATGAACTAAACCAGGCCTCGAAATAGATTTTTTAATTCAGGTGCATATTGTGAATCTAAGTTTTTAAATTAGGCGCATTTAAAGTAACGTAATATAAGAGCATTCATGTAATATAAACTACTTTATTAGTTGGGTATGCTTGGATATGTTACAAGTAGATAGTAAATAAAAATATTTAAACATTTTTTTGATCTACGACATTATTACTTACAAATATTCACTCATAATCAGACATTGGTGGGCAATCGTCTACGTTTTTGGCAGATCTTTACCCATACGGTTTAGTGTCCATCCTTCTTTTTGTATTTTTCCTTCATTGCAACGTAGCATTTTCTGGATTAAAGTTTTCGTATAGTGTGTATTTAGGAATTTTAATTACGTTCCTTGCGAGCGAGAGGTCGATACTAATATTTTTTTCAGACATAAAAAACATAAAATATGTTTCCCCGTTTTTTTTAACGATAGGTGCATTGCGTGCACCTAGAGGAAAAAAATTAGGTGCACAATTTTATTTTCAGGTGCATAGTGCACCTGTACACCCGGGTATTTCGAGCCCTGAACTAAACTATGGTTTTTTCGAGCCTTGAACTAAACTATGGTTTTTTCGAAACTAAAGTTTGACATTTGCTGACATTCACAATGCTTGCAAATTACCAATTAAAATTCTCATTACCTTTGTTACAGATTTTAAGTACTACTTTTGTCTTTTTATAGAGAACACAGGCTGGGCGGGATTACAGGTATTTATTAATTTTTTTTAAATTAACGGTCGCAATGGAGCAACGCAACAGGCTATTGGTGACGGTACGGGTTACTTTCAAAGGGAAAGATCCAAGGACAAGACTTAATTTGGAACAACGTTCAGATATCGAGGTCACACTTGAACTAAACCCCCACTCCCCAAACTTCCATACCATACCTACGTGAAGACATTTGAGGCTACGACAGATTTAACATGCACCAGCCCTCTTTGTAAACGAAGCTGATGGGATTCGAACTCGCAACACTCCTGTTGCTAATCCGTTACTCTTCCAACCAGGCTTGCTTGGCCCACGTAATTATTGGATTTAAATCAGTTCCTTACTACATCGAAAGTATACTAAGAATGCCTAAACGTTTGTGTGCGGTCGAATCTGTGCAAATTTGAACAAATGAACTAAACTATGCTTTTTATCAAAACTAAGGTTTTAAAATTATCGATATTCGCATATAAGTAAATTACCAACAGAAACGAGTTCTTATCGGACTTACATCAATATATAAATAAATCATGTGTTAGCCGACCAACTGGTATAGTGGTTAAGGTGTTAGCCTCTGGATCGGAAGGTTCCTGGTTCAAATCCTGGTCCGGGCATGTTTGTAAGCGTATGGTGTTGAGGCAGCTGGTGCCCATTAAATCTGTCGTGGCCGAAAGTCCTCACGTTGGGTTGGTGTGGAAGTTTGGAGAGTGGGGTGCCAGCTCAGGTGTTTCTTCGTCATTTGACTGTGGTTCAATGTTACGAGGTGTTGTCCTAGGATCTTTCCCTTACTGGACTGATCCCGGACCATCGTCAATAGCCCGCTGTGTTGCTCTAGTGCGACGTTAACTAAAAATTGCCATTACCATTACCATAAATTATGTGTTAGTTCCATTACTACAACATAAAGTTCCAACTACTATAAAATATTTAAAGCTATTTCATCTGATGCATACAGAAACACCAAATATGACCCTATTTTTTAAGGAGACGTGTAACCCACTTTCCCGAAAGTACAATGTTTGTATAAAATGCCTAAAACAAGAATTTTTCAACTCTGGAACAGTACTTTCCTTTTCAAGTTTTTTTTTATTTCCAATGGCAAGGCAGTACAATTGCAAAGACAAATACAAATACAATACAATACAATACAATACAAAGTACAGAGTTGACCGAGGTCATTGTAGCCTTATACAAGGCCAGAAGTGATGGTCACTTGTGAAGGGGCACCCAGTGGGTGTACCATCATTGTCCCTAACAAAGGACAGCACAATTTACATCCATGCCCTAACCCCGGATTCGAACCAGGAACCTTCCGATCCAGAGGTCAACACCTTGACCACTAGACCGGTTGGTCGACCCTTTTCAAGTCAAGAAAGCAATATTTATGAGAATCGCTTTGGGTGATTGCGGCAGTTCTTTTTACTGAGGCTTATTTAACCCTAGACATCACGGCAAAAAACCACAGTTCAGGTTAGATAACCAATGACATTATTTCCCTTTTTGACGGTCTGTTTTGCGAGGGTATTAATTCATTTTGGAAATTTAAATCTAAAAAAACAATGCAAACTGAGAAAACCTGTGTTTTCCTTTGTAACGGTAATTCTCGCATATCTAACAAAAACAAATTTTAAACCCTAGTGAAAAACGAATGATTTAACTCGGGGTTTTTAGCATATTTTAACGGCTGCTCTATTCAAACATCGATTTTTGTTATGAGTGTATTCATTTAAAATTCGTACGAGTTATTTCCGTCTCTTGGTAATCATGCTTTAGCAGATTTTGACTTAGTACCTTTCTCGGGGAATAGTTTATGTAAAATTGTATTTTCAATTTTCTTCCTAGCAAAAAAATAACGTCGCTTTGAAAACGACACAAAAGTTTATTGATTGCTTTTAGAATATTTTTTAAATATAAATGTTCCAACGCCTTTACTCGGTATGCATTCTGATGAATAAGTAGTAGGATAAGCAATCTTTTCGACATTAAAACGTTTAATCTTTTATAGTCTTTATTAATTGCTTTTGTGAACATTATAATAGTACATGCTTTACTTGATTGCATCTTAAATAACACTCCATAACTTAATGGTTCAATGGAAATAAACTTTACGAGAAGTCATAAATAATATCATTTGATTTTTGATTTTAATTAATGTAGGTATGCATACTAGAATTTGTAAAAAATCTCAGTTGTTTTATATTCAATGGATTAGTTTCTGAGATACATGTTGCTTATTGATCCTACACTATTCAATTTTGGAATAAATATTTGAGGAAAGAGAAAAACAAACTTCATATTTATATACACTACCATACAATAATGGACCGGACAGCAAGATGTGATGGTATAAGGGAAGTAATATATGCTTTAATAGGGGGATGGTCCCCCACGTGCTGCCATTACATTAGCACCCTTTTTGGCTTACTTTCAACAAGGTTTTGTTACACAGCTATGGGTATTTGTGTCCATTCCTGCTGCAAGAATGTCGCCAGCTCAGTTCTAGATTTCGGACGTGGTTCCCTGGTCCGTAAGCGTCACTCTAACTCGTCCCACAAATGTTCTATGGGGTTTAGGTCGGGACTCTGAGCAGGCCAGGGAAGACGTTTTAAATCCCTATATTGATACCACTGCTTGGCAGAGGTTGCAACATGACATGGAGCGTTGTCGTCCTGGAAGTAATATTCATCCATTCCATAAAATTGGCAGAGCGTAGTAAGAACCTGACTGTCAAAAATGTTCATACAGGCGTTGGCGTTTAATCTACCAGGAACAACACGCAAAGGTCCCAGACCATACCACGAAAAACAACTCCAAACAAATAGTCGGATTTTATGCAAATCCGCTGGCGTCCGGTCCATTATTGTAGGATAGTGTACTTGCCAGTGCGTGGCGTTGCCCTTGATAGTTATTATCGTGGGGTCAGGTCTGATCACTGCTCGCTAAACCCCGGTGATTGCTACGAATTTCCATTTGGTTTTCTTCGCAAATCAAATCATAATTCGTAGCCTATTGGATAACAGCCATCACGATGTTGCCAGTGATGTTGGTTTGCCCCACGGGTAACGCTCATTGTCAATTGTGGCCAAATTCGATTTGTGAAGAGATGCAATCGGCGTGACGTCACAATCTCCTGCGAAAATATAAATATTTAATTGAAGAAAATCAAATGTATAAGGTATCTATCTGTTGTAATAGTTTCTGCAAATTTTAAATCTGTTGAAATTTGTAATCTTACTTTAACGATTTTTAAATTTTTTTATTTAAAATTCCTTTTGTTTTTTAATATATATATATATATATATATATATATATATATATATATATATATATATATATATATATATATATATATATATATATATATATATATATATATATATATATATATATATATATATATATATATATAAATACTAAATATATATAAATAAAAATACTCTGTAAGAGCTCGCTGTGGTAATGTAATTCTTCAGCAGTCTGATGACAGAAGGCAATAATGAATATCACAGATAGACAGCGCAGGAAAGAAAACGTGAGATAATGAGAAAGTAGGTTTAAATGCTAAAAATGAAGGAATCGTCTTTCAAATAAATTAAATTAAATTGAAGTGCAAGTCCAGAAGGTGATTGTGGAAGCATCCCTGCATTGCAAAAGAATTAACACCAGTGAGAAGTACACGATATGCATTTTTATATTTTTTGACTAGTGATATTCCATTTGGAAGCATGAAATACGCGTATCGATTCTTATATTGACTATAAATGGATTTACATAAGGTAGAATCTAGTACGAGTTACAATACTTACATAAATAGACATTAGAAAGTAAGATATATAGGCGTATATGTTATGCTTGCTGTACAAATACAACATTTTGTTAACTAACCAAGCCGCGCTTAGCATATACATTGAAGTTTCTCAATTGACAATATCTATTGATGGTAGTGTAGTTACTCACACTTCATACTTTATTTAAATCCGTTTATAATGAATATAACCATTGATATACGCTTTTCGTACCCCCGAATTGAATAAAAATACTCAAAAGTATAAACTTTTGTTTGCATCATTTATCAAACGTACTCCATATAATGGTGTTAGTTCTTATTTCAATAAAGTACATAAAGTAAAAAGTTTTCATCTCTCTTATATTTTTTTTTCTAATGGCGGGCACATTTGACTGAAGTCATTGGGCACTACAAGGCCGGAAGTGATGGCCACTTGTGAAGGAGCACCCAGTTTGAGGACCATCATTGCTCCTAACAATTACTTCGTAATTTTGCACCATGTTCAGATGACGAAGCAACACCTGAGCTGGTATACGCTTACAAACATCCATGCCCGAACCCGGATTCGAACCGGGGACCTTCCGATCTAGAGGCTAACACCTTAACCACTATACCGGTTGGTCGGCATCTTTCTTATATTACCACCATTATTGTGAGTAACGATTATGCCATCAATAGATATTAGCAATTAAGAAACTTTAGAGCAGATTTCTATACGCGGGTGTTCTAGAATCTTTAAATTTGTTGAGAATAAGAAATGGGGTCTTTTGTGTTCATGTGAATATGTCCAAGATCCATCGATCCTTTGTAATTAAATAATGGCAAGTAATGCATCGAGTTGACTAGACTCATACTTCACTTGGTACTTTACACCCATCAGAGTTTTCTTTGACACGCTATCTATTAAATAGGACTTAGGGTGATACATTAATTTTCAAAATAAATTAGAGTTATTTATTTAACCCGACTCGTTTGAGGACGTGCAGGAAACTTTTGTACATTATTTGCTACAACTTTCTTTACCAAAATTTAATTAAAGATTTATTTTAACTCGGACAACCTGGATAAGAGAAGTTTAATTCAATATCCAATAGGCTAATGCTCTCCTTGGAACTTTATGGCTTATAAGGTCATTTAACGATCTTTTTTTGTAGTTTATCTCCACATTTTTTACCCATTTCACACCTGGAATGAAATAAAAATAATCAAAAATACAAATCCGTAGTTCGTCCCCGTTTTTTCTGGTGTCATTTTTAATTTCAACGAAATGCACGTCTAAACGTTCCCATCTGAGGATGTGTTGCCACTACTTGCTTTTGAACGTCCACTTCAATTGCATCCCATTCTATTGTTCAAAGACGATTCGATCCCTTGACAATGGGCTAGGTCAATATGCTTGCTCAGTGAACAAAGACCACTGAACCCTTTCAGGCGATTCGGTATTTTTTGACTTCCGATCCTATTCGCGTTCGTTCAGATCTTCTTTTCTGTTCCGATTTCTATTTTCCAGCTCTCATTCATCTCTGTAATAAGCTTGCTGAAGAATTTAATTTGAGCGTCGAACTCTTCCGTACAGCTTTTACAATATTACGCACATCCATTGTTCAAATCCAGCATATTTAACTAAGCAACGGAATTGGCTAATGCATTCCGTACAGGATGATTTTATATTGTTTACATCCGTTTGTTGCCATCCTCCAAATTACAAATAATGTTGTTTTCTGTGGTACGTACGTTAGTGAAATATAGTGAGTACATTAAAATCGGATCACAGGTTTAGAATCTGCTTCCTATTAATTTCGAACCTGCATGTCTGCTTTGGATAATTAATATGTATGTATAAACTATAAATATGTAAATGTAAAAGTATGTAAATAATGTAATATATAAGCATCCTTTAAATATGCAAGCATCCTATTTGTTTAGTGTTACAAATTTATACTTTACATAAGAGACTTAGTCTTTTTGTGACCTGGGACACAAGTGGCTAATGATGCCGTGTTTTAAACAAAATGTACCTATTTAAAACGAAGTATAATTAAGATAAATATACTCATAACTTTATTAAGTTTGTTAATTTTCAATTATTGTTATTTTTTTAAAGTAATTATTGGTAATGCTTAAAGACAAGCAAAGCCCCAAACTTTGTTTACAGATCTCCAGGACGTAAGTAAGTAAAGCCTCCCGCGTTATATATTGCACGAGACATTTGTTAGAAGACAATTAAAAAAAACTTTTCCTTTTCTATTTTCTGAGCAGTAATGAGTGTAGGGTAGGTGAAAAGGAGAACTTATCGTTAAGCATCGTATTCTAAAGATGTGCAGTTTAAAGTAAATTATCCTCCTTCTCAAGGAATTGGAAAATATTTCTGTGACTAGGACAAATGTTTGAAATGTTTTAAAGAGAAACCCACTCTTAAATGAATATTTCTGTAATGCTTCCCATTTAGATACTGGTACCGGGGCTATCACCGTTGTCGCCCCCAAGCTACTCCACCTCAAATTCTGATTATAATAAAGTGAAATAGGAATATTCATTTGTTTGTACGTAATTCCATCAGAACCAGCAATATAAATTGCTTTTGCCCCGATGCAAGCTAATAAAAATTTCGCCGCCTTTATTCTCGCTTTGATCTCAACTAGATGTTGATTAATTTGTCAGATATTACTTGTCGTATGAACTTGGGAAAGATGCGGAGTTAATATTAAAGTAATACCGTTAGAAATTAATTTGGAATAAAACTTTGCGTTAATCGCGTTTGGTCTAAAAAAAACTGATCGATAGTGGTATACAAAGAGTTGACAATAGGCAGGAGTCCCTTTCTTCGTTTGTTCCATGAGATCACTTAGAAAGTAATAATAAAAACCACATAACTCTAAGGAAGACCAAAAGCACTTTCCATATTCAAAATCTTTTATTTTTAACGAAAACGAGTAACGAGTATATCCAGTGGTGCGATGGGGAAGCACTGATGAAATCACAAGACACAAATAAAAAGGGAGGGAAAACTACGTTAATGTAGTGAAAGGCGAATCTATCTACCTCAAATGCAATCGGGATGTGAACATCTGGTCGCACACAGGAAGGTGAACAGGTACAGCTACACTCTACGTTTATGAGTGATGGCAACGGCTTGGCGATTTTTTTTGGCGCGCTTCTAGTAGCGAGTTACGATAACTTAAGGTAACCCATCTTTCGTTACTGATGCTGTGGCTTTTATGGCAACCTCGGCAAACGGAAACTTTCAATTTTCATTTTGAATATTCTAGAAAGTTCTTCCAAAATCCGTTAAAGTCGTTTGATTTCATTGATTCGTTTGAAATTTTTTTCTTTCCTCCCATAGGTTATTTTGTTTTAAAAATATCCTTTGATTGCATTGGTTCTTTTAAATCGTTTTCTGTGATACCATCGGTCCATTTATTTGTATTTTGACAGTTGTGGAATTTTTATTTTACTATAATAGTTTTCACGATAGGATTAAGAGTTTTGTTTTTTTGACCACTTTCGTTTTCATTATTTTTTTACGAAAGAATTCTGACGTTATCAGGTTGTATTATTTCTTGCTTTTTCTTTTGTAAATCTTTTTCTTTTTCAACATGCCCACTGTATTCAGTGTAATTCATAAGTTTCACAGGGTATTCTTACCCAACATTCGTAGCTTAGTTTCTCTGCTTTCACAAATGTGTTTTGATATGTGCAAATGCTTACTATTTTTTGTGAAAGTTTCTAAAAATACATACTTTTTAAAATGTTCTGAAATGTGTTTAAAAAGTGTGTCGTAAAAAGAAAAAAAATTTGTGACAGAAAAAGAGTTAGGAAATAATTCTTTCCTTGGCGACTTTAGAAGTTCGCCAAAAAAATGGCCAAGGCCGTTGCCATCGCTCATAAACGTAGAGTGTAGCTGTTCCGGTGAACATATCTACCTCACGTCAAAATGGCGGAAAAAGACGATGCATCTTTAACCGGGGATCGGGATCGGAGTCCCGCATTACCCCGTCAACCGCAGTGCGCACCCCACGAAAAATCAAGTGTTTAGTCTGCGTCCATCTGAATCTATCTGTCGAATCTGAACGTTCAAGGCTTTTATAAGTTTCGTTTTGTAGAGATGAGTTGAGGGTAAGCCTTCCTTCCTAATGTGCTCGGAAACGTTTCCCCTTTCACTTGTGTCATATTTAGTTGCGTTTCACCTCCGTCTGCCGAGACTCCCAAGAGTTGTTTGTTTTTCACCGTTATTCGGGCAGGCAGCTCCCTTATTGTGCCCGTACCCTGAGTCCAGCGACTTGTTAACGGCTTTTTGTGAGGGTTATACGTCCATTGCACACCGAGTCTGCAGGAGTTGTGTCCACGAGGTAGACGTACACTGGTATAGGCCAATTTGACAGTGCTGATAAGTACAGCTATATTTAAAATAAAATGTGCAATGTCCCATTGCTCTTGACTGCTATACTACTAAATTTGTTCTGTTTAAATAAATGCGTCATCTCAATGAATTGATTTGTGATTTTATCTCATTTTAACACCATATTTTAAATTAATATATAACACTATTTGTTTGTCCCTGTAAAAAACGCAAAATGTGCAGTTCTAGGCTGAGACTTACTAAATCTATTCAGAGATACGGTACCGAATTCTGAAAAATATTCTTGGAGATTAAAATTTTGCACATCATTCATTGCATTAAATACATTACTGCCGATCAAAAATTCAATACAAAAGATATCAAATCCATATTTATTACTCAGAACACAAGGTATATGAGTGAAATGATTGAAAATATGGCTCGATTTGTGGCTTACAGAGAACGCGAAGAAATCAGTATTTTGTGCAGCTGCCATGGGAGACATTACTTGCTGCAGCACGTCTCAGCATTGAAAGAAAAAGACTTTGGATGTGTGATTGCGGTATATCAGTCCACACGGCTTCCACACATTTCTTAAGTTCATCCAAAGTAGCCGCGGATAGTCTGTGGTGTGACAGTTGGTTGGAAATCAGCAAACAGATGTGCGACAGATTGGGTGAACGAGCTGGCTATGGAATAATTGAAATTTGGTGAACATAGAGGAATTGTTGTGCTTTAAATGCCACGCGCTCGCTCTTTGTTCTGTTGAACCCTGAAGGTAAAAGAGGACAACAAGGCTCCGAAACTTCTGAGACATAGCGATGGCTGTTGAGTATATCGGTAATATGTATTAAGGGGGTAGTTGGAATATAATCCAATGAAAAGACGATGCCATGCCATTCGTATGTCCATGTGCGCCCTTTTACAACTCATTGCAGCGGCAGACACTTGTGATATTGAGTCAAAGGTAATCGCAGCAATGGACGCCTTGAAAAAAATTGCAACAGACACAGGTAACTGTAATTCTTAAGATATGGTTCTTGATGTCCATGTGCGGCTTTCTACGCCACATTACAGCGGCAGACACTGGTGATGTAGAGTCAAAGGTAGAATCATCAATGGACGCCTTAAAAAAAGAATTACCGCTGTTACAGACAACGTCGAACTGTACATACAGACACAGGTCACTGTAATTAAGTTCCAGGTCACTGTAAATGTTCTTGGATGTTGCGGTACGATCCGTAATAGCCATGAGCACCAGATGTCTGTCTTCTATCTCAGTGGTGCGACGAGACAGCTGCAACCGTTCAAGTCGGTCAATTCGGCCCTCTTGCAACTACCACACCCACCCATCATTGTGGCTTGATTTCGTTCAACACGAGCATCGATTTATCTGAAGGATAATCCGTAGTCTCTATAGGTCGCAGTTCTTCCTCTGTTAAATGAGAAACGCGGTGGTATAGCTGTCTTATTTTTCGACGATGCATAATTAAGCTCTTTATAAACAGGAACAGCAAGAAAATCGCCCTATTCCATCAATATAAAACTACTCCTGTTTTTTTGTACTTTGTATAGGGAACGTTATTGACGCAAGTGATTTGAAAATACTACGTCACAATGCTAATTATTTGCATATTTTCACATGCTGTGCGCATCGTTAAAATTTCAAGGCCATTGAATGTTTCCGTCTTTTATGGTGCATTTTAAATGTCCCGCAGTGTAATTAAACATCACAAAAAATACTTATACATTTGAATTGAAATAATGTTTTCGTTAAAAATCGTGTTATTTTGCTGAGCTTCCCCAAAATAGTATTTCGAATTTGGCCCGGTGGTTGTTTTCTTATGAGGCTGAATTATGTCGCCTGTTATTCGTTCACATAAATTATCTGGCACTCCCACATGCATGAAAGAATTTGAAGTTTATTACCCATGAAAAATTGTTATGGCCTAAACTGTATTTGGGATCATGGATGCTGTCATGCCGGGGAGTTTAATTTATGTTTTTGATAATGCACAGGGTTTTTTTTATCATATTTAATATTTACTACGTGATTCAAACATTATCTGAATCGCATTTGCATTTATATTTAATTTAACTGTAAAACATGTTGACTGTTGTCTCGTAAATCAGTTCGAATTCAGACATTTCATTGGGATTGGTTAGGTTTCCAAAAGTGAAGTTTTTCGAAGTAATTTAATTTGACCATGTTTCACAGAGGCCTATCGTTTTTATAAGTAGACAGACAAGGTATTAATTGTTGGAATTTTACTTCTCTCATAACCATATCGTGAAAGGTAAAGTTCTGATTTTATCTGCTTACATATTGTATGAATTGAAGGTCTATAATATAAAGATATTTTTTGGATTTATGTATTGCAATATGTATAAAACAATTATGATTTAAAAATTTTCACTAAAATATTTTCTTGATTCCATAAAATTTACATGACAGATACAAGACATATGATTCGGAGTTAAAGTAAGAGAAGGTTCAATTAAGACGCATTTTTGTCACGTTAATTCAAGGTGGAAGTACTGTTTCTGGGGTTGAACGTGTTTTATGTACATCCGTTTAAAAAAAAAAAACGCGAGTCACCCAATAGCAATTGCACAATTTACATCACAGAACGAAACGGAAGGTAGCACTCGACAGGGATTAATGTTTTCTACAAATTTCAATACTTAAAACTTGTCTTAGGGGCCGTCTTCATATTAAATTGGGTGCTTGCTCCGATAATTTTAATACCAACCCCCATTTTTTTATCACAAATTTGGATTCCATACACAATTTCAAGCTGATTTGATGAAAAAATAATGTAAAGCATCGTAAAACAGATCGAGAAAATCCATAAAATTATTGAGGGAGCGTATAAAAGTTCGGAATTCAATCACATCTCTAATATTATAAAAGGAAGTGTTTATCTGTTTGTTTGTTTCTTGCACGCAAAGTCCTACCGAATCTGTGGCTCTTACAGTATTGGGATTTGGCACACAGGAAGTCCGAATTTTTTGCAATTTTAGGGTCGAGGCGAATTTTAAAATTCAATCTAGAACTTTTAAAAATAAATTTAATATATTTTCACCCTTGGATCTCCGTTTCGTCCCTCTCCGGAAACTGGAAGAAAGGACGGAATTCTGCTACTTTCCTCTCTGACGTCATGTCATAATTTCCACTATTGACGTCAGCCTTTGAAACCATGCCAAGTTTTTTCATCTTCCACTCTTCGCAATTGAAGGGGAATGCGTAGTCTCCGCAGAAACGTTTCCACAGAGAACACGTGAACTGGCATTGTTTTGTTCTTTTTTTTAAAATCGGGATCGTTAAAGATAGATTGAAAATTTCAACGGATTTGAAATCTGCGGAAAATTTTACTCTATAGATACCTTGATTTCCTTTAAATAAATAAACTTCCAATTAAATATAAAAATATTTTCGACGTCACGCCGATTGAATCTCTTCGCAATTCGAATTTTGCCGAATTCGACAGTGACGAGACCATTACCGCGTTCTCCGTGGTGTTGGATTGCCAAGCAAACCATAATTCATAATAATCAAAATTTGGTTTGCAGGGCAAACCAAAAACTCCACTAAAGCAACTGGCACGGGCAATGCCGGGCTAGACACGCAGGGGCTATATATAAATATTAATTAAGACTTGTAGTGGCCGTCGCAGTCAATGACTTGTTGCAGGCGCCTTGGTATGGAGTCCATTAAGATGGTGACAAAGTCAGAATTAATTTTGACGGAATCCCTGGATCTGTTGGCAGAGGAATTTCTGTTTTCACTTTGTGAACAATCCCCAATAACGATAATAATCATCGAATTTTGCAAAAAGTCTCACTGCGCTACTAATTATGCACATAATGAGCTGGAATTTGAAATTCCGATGTTTCAGTATCAGTTGAATCACATGGTGTCAAAATTTGCCCATGTTTCTATTCTTAATTTTTATGAATATTACTTTCCTAATTGATAAAAAAAATAGTAAATTTAGTTTGATAATTAAAATGTTTATAAATTGTGTTTGGTTTTTTTTGTAGCAAATTATTTTAAATATAGGATAATTTTAAATATTACAAATATAGGATGAAAAAACAATTTCGAAGAAAAATTAATGTTTGTTGCAAATGTAACAAAAAACGTGAAACACCAATTTATTCGTTTTGAAATTATCTGAACTAGCATCCAATTTAATATGAAGACGGCCCCTTAGACAAATTTTAAATATTAATGTCTGTAGAAAACATTCACACTCATCGATTGCTACTTTCCGTTTTGTACAGCGTTGAAAATTGTGCAATTGCGATCGGGTGAGTTGTTTTTAACTTGACGGCTTTACGTATTCTAACTATTAATTACAATTATTCTAACTACTATTCTTCTTATTGTTATCTAACACGATTTCATTATTTAACAAATAAAAACTCCTCAGAATGAATTCTGAATTTTTATATGATAGCTGATTTATGTCAATACCGATAATATCAAACTCCTAATGCAGGGCTCGAAATACTCGGGTGCACAGGTGCACTGTGCATATGAAAACAAAATTGTGCACCTAATTTTTTTCCATTGCGTGCACCTAACGTTAAATAAAGGGGTGGGGACGTGTTTTAGGTTATTTTGATGTTTCAACAAAATATTAGTATCGACCCCTCTCGCTCTATAGGAACGCAATTAAAATTCCTAAATACTCACTATGCGAAAACGAAATCGCTGGGCCGTAACGGGTTTATACAGGATGAAGGTTTACTTGTGTCACTGCCGCCAGAACTTTCCGATGATCGAAACATTTTCCAGATGGCTCTGTTGAAGCTACTGCCGCGACAGCCGTGAACCAGATAAGGGACATTTTAGATGTTTAAATATTTTTATTTACTATCTACTACCTAACCTAGATAAACATACCCAACTAATAAAGTAGTTTATTTTAAAAATATGCACCTAAAATATGTGCAACTAATTTAAAAACTTAGGTGCACAAGGTGCACCTGTATTAAAAAATCTATTTCGAGGCCTATCCTAAAGTCAACTAAAGGGCAGTAAAATACATTTTAGATAACCTCCGATATTATCATGCATGATCATTAAGGTATCGGAAGTATAATATTCACTTTTAGTCTGGTTTTGATATTGATAATCCCTCATTACTGTTTCTGAGATATTAAGCATACTTTTTAAAGCTTTCAGGCACATACTAATTTACAAATTGTCACTTTTCATCCAAAAAGATAATGTTTACTTGTTTAAAATGAACAGCTATGGGACAGTTTTGTTTTTATTTTGATTATAAAATAAGTCCTTAAGTGCGGCAATATCACAAGCTTGGAAAGATTTCTTCAAGCATCGCCTGTGCAAAATAGGATCGGGTCTGCAGACCGGGACAGACAAATGTCTGGATGAGTTTTCCTGGGAGATAGTCAGTATATCCAGTTGTTAAATACTTGCTTCAGCCCATTTTGATTTTCAAATAAAATTAGTTACTATGTCAAATTTTCAGAAATAAAATAAGTACGCAATTTGAAATTTAAAACTGAATTCTATTGCTCGAAACACGGAAAAAAAATGCTTCTTGGAGTTCAAATAACGATAAAGAAAATTCCACTGCAATGAATAAATGTAAGTAAATAACACAAAAATGAATTCTTAAATATTCTTCTCTTTAGAGCAACTTTAATTACTTTGTAAGAGATTGGGGAGGGGGAGGAATAAATGTATTATTTTTCTGTCTTTTAATACATGCTAATCAGAGAAAGAAAAGCTCGAAAATACTTCAAAGAGAGTTTAGATTGATTAAAAAAAATTCTTGCATTAACATGGACGAAGAATAATTGATAGTTGAAATTATTAACTCGAGTTGATTAAAAATAGCCCAGAAGTACATAAAATGTCTTATGTCACATAAAGATTATGTATGCATTTACCTTTCATATATGTATGTGATGTTTACACGTTTCATCAAGCATAAAAAGAAAATTAAAATGCCTAGTTGAATATTTCAATGAATTTAATTTTTCGAATATAATTTACTAGGAGGTTAAGAAAACATATTTTAACCTACCATCACTGAAATTATAATTTTGTAAAGCATTGATACGAATTTCTTTCATCTGTTGGTAAATAAAGGTGAAATATTTAATACTTTGCATCATTTTACAAAACTTAAAGATATCTGTTTACTGTTACGTATAAGAGACCAAAAGGCTGTATGTATTTTATGGATTCGCTCGATTCGTTAGATTATACGAGAATTAGTGCTTTGAATAAACGGGTGCTTCTCCTTCATACATCATCTTACACAAAGACTTGCTTATATTCTTGTTTATAGCTAATAGCTTTACTTCATAAGGTAAACAGAGGCTTTTAACTTAATAGACTTTTTACCTAATATGCATAGTGCTGATACGCCTTTACACTCGGCGTGGAAAGGCAAAGTTAAATAGTGAGGTATGGCAACATTATTTAAATAACATATTTGAAACTCGCGTTTTCTTCCGATGATAGTAGACATAGCCATTCACGATTTTTTCTGTGTTTTGTATCTTTATTAATAGTTGTTTTGAATGGTTTTCTTATTTTTACTCAGAAAATATCCGTGGGCATTAGTTCTCATTGACCTCGGTTGAACATACCTTAATTTTGACTCTTAAAAATGAACGTACTAAAAAATACTTAATAAAATTTTGGCAAACGTTAAATAAAAGAAATCATTACACAAATATGCTCGAACACTGTAGATCAGGGATTCTTAATGTAGGGTATTTCTTTGTAGCATCGCCAAAGCTACTTCTTGTGACAGGTACTACCTACATTAATGTGGGGAGTATGCCACATAAGGGGACAGTTAGAAACACAAGATATGTGAAACAAGTAAAGGTATAACCTTTTCATTCAGATGAGAATAGAGGTGATTATATTCTCTTTACAAATCAACTCTGTTTGACCAATCCACACCAAATTTGATACACTTAATACTTTTGTACGCTGCGGAAACAGACTATGTTATCCTGTCTGCAGACCAATCTGTAGCTATGAAAATTGGCACACAGGTAGTGCTAAAAATGCCCCTCGAAGCTCCAATTTTAAAATCTAAAGTTTGTATTTCTGCAATAAATGGATGTGGACAAGGAAACACGTTCTACAGGGTTTGTGTTTGAGTTAACACTGGGTAATGCCGCGGTCATATTTTAGCTGTCTTGGGAGGAAACACTTAATACTTTTGAACGCTGCGGAAACAGACTATGTTATCCTGTCTGCAGACCAATCTGTAGCTATGAAAATTGGCACACAGGTAGTGCTAAAAATGCCCCTCGAAGCTCCAATTTTAAAATCTAAAGTTTGTATTTCTGCAATAAATGGATGTGGACAAGGAAACACGTTCTACAGGATTTGTGTTTGAGTTAACACTGGGTAATGTCGTGGTCATATTTTAGCTGTCTTGGGAGGAAACACTTAATACTTTTGAACGCTGCGGAAACAGACTATGTTATCCTGTCTGCAGACCAATCTGTAGCTATGAAAATTGGCACACATGTAGTGCTAAAAATGCCCCTCGAAGCTCCAATTTTAAAATCTAAAGTTTGTATTTCTGCAATAAATGGATGTGGACAAGGAAACACGTTCTACAGGGTTTGTGTTTAAGTTAACACTGGGTAATGCCGCGGTCATATTTTAGCTGTCTTGGGAGGAAACACGTTCCACAGAGTTTGTGTATTTGAGTTAACACAGGGTCATATTTTAGCTGTCGTGGTCATATTTGAAACGTGATCGTATTTGAACGTCGGGTTATTCAGCTAGTAAAACATAATAGTTTGTATTCGTCTTAGGTAGTGAGGAAAACTTCAGGAAATTTTTTTCGCAGTTTGTATAAAGACAAATACTGGGAGCCTACGAAGACCGTAAACACCACTGAATATTGTGCATGAAAAAATACATTCTATGGAAGGAACATATGGTGAAAATTTAGTGCAACGGATGGTATTGCTGTGGGTTTTAACGCCGCAAGTTTCTAAGGGAACTGATATGATACTACCACCTCCTGCCACATTTTGTTTATTGGTTTCTGTACTGTGTTTTTTTTTATCGTAGTATTAGAACAGAAACTCATTAACTGACAAAAACAAAACAACAAATTTTTCAGTCCAGCCGTTTACAGACATTATTTTTAGAGTAATATCAAAAAACGAATTTCCGGACTCAGTCAATGAGTTTTTGCTCCGACGATATATGAGTGAGCTAAAAATAAACTAGTACAGTCCATCTCCGTAGGGGTGGTTCTCGGAAACGACCTAGTTTTGTTTATTTTCTTTCCCTACTTTTGGCGACGGAAATAGGTAGTTTATTAATATAGATCTCGGTCCCAAGAAAAAATTTAAAAATACAATATATATTTCCAAACTGTCCTTTAAGTACGACCATGTGACAAACTTGAATACATTTCAACAAGCATTCGCTATAATGAATAGGATAAGGTCTGTTTTGTATGATGATAGACAGAGGTAGACTTCGAGTCTGGAGAAGATCTCATAGTAGACAGACTGTAAAGTATTATGTACGGTTTAAGATTGGATGCTTCTCTATTTTCCGGAAACTCGCAGCCTGATAATTCTAATCAGCTCAAGTGTTGTCCTTACTGATTGTTATTCAAAATTACGAGTTGGTGTAATTCCCTTCTGGATTGATACCGGACCGTCGCCAATAGCCCGTTGCTTCAATGAGACATTAAATCAACTACCAATCAACAACCTGTTGATTTCTAGATTCGCGGATCAGTTTAGTGTGAATGATGATAGAAGTTTAAGCGAAAATTATCTTTCAGCTATAAAATTCATTTCGCAATACTTATCGAACAATTTCTGTTCGAAATGTTATCGAACAATTTCATTTGAAGATATTTGCAGTTAGAAACAAGTTTATTTTCTAATCATGCTAAAATTTGTAAAATAAGAGTAATGCTAAGTTCTCCTTTGTTTCCATGCCAATTAGAGTTTTGATTGATTGTGTGACGTCACAAGTAGACGGAATTTCTAATTGTTTGGATTGGTTGTATGATGTCACGAGCGAAACGAGATACAAAATATAAAAAATCATTATATTCGCCATCGCCATGGAAATAACATAGAGTATAAAACGATTGCCGTACGCAGCTCATTGTTTTATCAGTGTTGATCAGAAATTAAGTTTTCCAATAACATTGTCTTACCAGTATTGCTCAAAAAACAACACCATGCGACATCAAGGTTTCGTACATGGTGGTGGAAAAAGGTTTGTATATATCCAGTGATCAACAAAAAGTAACAGGTAGTGATGAGAAAAGGTTTATACATAGCCAGTGATCACGCACCGTTAGATTTTAAGAAATATACAGGTATAAATGAAGTTTGACCAAAATAAATAAATTTTGTAATGGACTCGTCCTATGACGGGCCATTTATCCTAGTATTATTATAAATGAAATATAATTGTAGGGTTTTGGTAAGTTGCGTTGTTGCCTGTATGTAAGTGAGTTTGACATTTCAAGCTCTGTTTTCACGATTATGAAATATGTTTTTGTATAGCACAGGCCCAACAAAAGGCTTAAGGCCTGTAAAGAGTTGGCCGTGAAATGAATTTGTTAAAAAGAGAGAAAAGATACAATATCAATGCTAAATGAATGCACCTTGTAGCCACAGAAACAAAGATACAATTTAAATACGTACTTAATAAATACATGAATAGGATTAAATCAATCTTTGCCGTCCACCGTAGCTGCATTTAGTTTTACATGTATGTTTGTTCACTGGAAAACCGTCAAGATTTTAGCTATACAAATTGATAGTATGTCTTGTATTTCACCTGAAATCAAAATCATTTACAATCAACACCCAACTTTTTTAGTTTAATGCTCTAAGACAGCTAGGTCTACTACAGGTAACTTGAATTTATCATATCGTCACTCAAAGTGCCAAAGACCATGTCAAAAATATTTTTTTCTTTTATTATTGATATGTGGCATTTTGTGATTTCCACCTGTTGAAAAAAAATGTCTTATGTTATCAGCTGAACCAATGAGCTAAGAACAACACCTAAAGTATATATTAATAGAGTCAAACCTTAAGGAAAAAAATTATTTTTTATTTGCTCTCCTGCAAAATGCATAGGCATACAACCTTTTGCACTTTGAGTGACGATATTTTATATCTACTGTTGTATTTAAATAAGTATTATTTTTTGTTAAATGTTAAAGAAAATAGCCATTGAATAGAAATAAAAATCACCATGTATTATACTTACAAGGGAAGTATATGTGAAGCTTAAGTCTAAAAACAAAGGTCTGTGGAAAGGAAGGGTAGAACGTTCTACCTACTTGATGTGTGTAGAACGTTTTGATGATTCATCACTATACCTATTTGAGATGTCAAGGTGGGATATAGCGCCAAAACGATACCACTGCTCTGTATAGTAGCATAATACAAGTTAATCTTTAGAAACTTATTAATTTGTCTAAATTTAACGAGATTAAGGCAATTAGTTTAAGAGATCTGGTCAAATATTCTCGTCGCTACATGGAATTGTGACTTCAGACAGTACAATTCTTGTTTGTTACTTGACCTATACATAAAGACTACTGCAAACAGTATTGGTTAAATATTAATGTCTTTCGTAATGCAGATAAGATGATAAGATTTAAAGTGCGTGTTGAGGGATTTTTCCTATCAATATTTACGGATACGGATCTTAAAGGAAGTGTCTGTGACCCTGGTGTTGAAATCATAGTTCTAAAAAGGCATAAACGATGGATATTAAGTGAGGTATTGAGAGCTATCATTAAAGATTGTTGGATTGCTTTTTTTTATTCATAATGGGTGAATACAAAAGACGCATTTCGATCGAATCGCTTAGAAACAATTTACTTGAAGAATAATTATAAAGAAAGCAACAGTTGCAGATTTTTCATTCTTGCACCGTTTGTGTGTTTTTTTTTATTTAGCTGTTAAAATCGAACCGAAAACCGTTTTACGAAAACACTCGGACGTTTGAAATTTTGTCCAGCATTTGATTTTGTGCAATGTCGAAAAAATGTTTATAAGCTCTTCGTATTAAAAGTAGAAGTTTAAACCAAATCATTAGGCGTATTTTATACGCATAGAATAACTACTTCTGGGAAAAGAAATCATTCTTAAAAAAACATTTTTTTATCAAGAAATTAATTTTTTCTTAGAAATAATTTGTATACAAAATAATAAAATAGTCTGCAAATATGAGTATTTATTTTGTATAGCTGTGTTTTATGAAATAATTAGTTTTTCCCATGAAGAATAAATTAGTATGTTTTTACTTGCTTAGGCTTACACTTTAAATGACACATCAGATTTGACCCACATTAAATCTTTGAAACAAATGCAGTATAGTGCCGCTCGTTATCGTATAACTCTCATGCAACAACGGCAATGTAATATAACATGATTCTGACATACATTGCTAAATAATTTGGCTAGAAGATTATGCATTTACAAGGGCGCCCACCCCCTGCTTGCTACCACTCGCCAATCTCCGGAGGATTGCTTTGCAAACCTCATTGGTTTGCTGCGAGAACCTTGGTCGCTTCGCTTGCATCAATGAAGGCATGTGTTCTACCAGATGGAATTCTTTACAAAATATGATATTCCAATGATATATTTTTCAAATATAAATTTGTTGTACTATAGAAAAGTTATATAGTACATCTGGAATCAGAACTCGAACAATTTAGAATTCAGATAAAAACTTTGAGAGCATATTTTGGCTCGAAATGTGAGTTCTACTTTGGAAATGTATTTGAAATAATTTTTTGAAAATTATCTGCACGAAACTGAAGGTCAATTTTATGCTTTGAACTTCAATATCTCAAAATGTGTGTTTTTTCCATAAAAGAAACATTTTTTCAAAGTCTATTAAAACAAATATAAAAAAAGTTGGCTTACAAGTGTAATATCCCCAATAACATATTTTAACGCAGGCATTTTTTCCTATCTGCTCAGAAAAGTTCATTTCACTGTTGAAAAAGATGAAAAGTGGTAATTTTTTCAACACCCCCCCCCCTCCAAGTTAAAAAAAAATCTCAAATACCTCGTTTAAAAAAATTTAAATCAATAACAATGAAATATTATGAGAAAATGTTCCATGAAATTTGATCATTTTAACATTATGGAGATAGGACTGCACTGACCCCCTTAAAAACCAAATACAGTGAACTCGGAAAAAACTCAAGCTGTTTTCCTCATTCAATCGCAAACTGTTTAATATTTGTTTTGAAAAAACACTGGTCCTGGTGATATCTGTAGAGTCAATACCGCCAAAAGATTGACGAATAACCGTATCAAAGCAGGCTGGAATATAGTGCACCAGTGATTGGCTACCAAGACATTGTGAACTCCCTAGATTTGAAGGTCTCTATCAACCGTCGAAAGAAGGTGACAGCATGCCCCAGGTGAAAACATGTAACTTACAAATAAGCAATAAACCTCAGTTATATGCATATTAAATACAATTAATTTTAATTTAAAGATGGAAGACAAAATTGTTGATAATTCTATAGAGCAATTGTTGACGAGTCAAAATTCCAACAGAGATCCCCAAAAGAGGTATGGTAGGTATTTTAATTAATGTCGCACTGTAGCAATAAAACAGGCTACTGGCAACGGTCCGGGATGAAAAACGATAAGGAAGATCCAAGGACAACACCACGTAATTCTGAACCCCGACCAGATGAAGAGGTCACAAATGAGCTGTCACCCTACATCTTTAAACTTCCACACCACGCCAACGTGAGGACAAGTGAGGCTATTATTAAATTTAATTTTGTTAACCGGACACGACTACCTTCAAACAGCACCTACATAGGATTGGTGTGGCTACCTCCCCGATCTGTCCGCTTTGTTGCGATGGTCTTACGAACAGACAGCACTTTGCGGAGTGCTCTAATTTACAGGACATTGACTTCAGAGATACTTCTCCCCAAGGACTTTCTTCGCTTTATTGGACGGGAAGACAGCACAAGCCCAGAAAGAGAGCTTACTTCAAATTTTAGATCGATGATTAGTCACAGCTGTTTTCAAGCACATCTAAATAAAATTGAAATAAAGTACCATGCATCCTATCCGGTCTGCGACTCCCAGATCATTATAAAGGCCAATAATTTAAAGGAATGTGAGAAGTTATCTGCTATTGTTGAGACCACCTTTCCCCCAAAATAGACGACAGTAAACTCGTGCCTACTGATTGTCAAAAGGTGAAAGGAATCACCTTTCCCTGTCTTTTTGATGCAGGTTAAAAACTACTTCTTATCTTTCGAATCTCATTGATGAATATCAAAATATGGACTCACGTTGAAGCTGACATAATCATAAGGTTTTTATTTCACAAACATCATAGCACATTACTGCGAAAAAAAAACACTAAGCACACTACTAGCAGACAAAAAAGTATGCGTTACGTACAATAACGAATTGAAGGTAACCAATATAAACGAAAAGAAGTGAAGGGGTGAGAATTAAAACTGTATGCTTCACTTCAGTTTGTTATTTCTCACCAGCAAGCCAGTTGAAAGTGGTGGCGCTGTTCAAGACACCGCCGCAACATGAACGAAAATGAAGGATAAACTACAAAATTTGTGTTGAAAATCTAAAAAATATTTATTTATAACACACAAGTTAACCTTCCTGTCGAACTCTATCTGATTTCCAGTCTGCAATTAATCTATTTTTGTAAGACGCAGAAAACAAAAATACAAGTATAAAGTAAGATTTGAATATTTTCCGTGGACGCGCGCAGTGCGCGTTATTTCACATATTCAATATAATACGAATTGTTTCTTTTTTGGAAAAGTGCATTGGAATGTTTTGACCCCCACCCCAATTCCTTCTTTAAAACTATATTTTCTCAGATTTTATTGACTGCGTTACCGGTTTTGAATGTCGTGCATTTTTCGCGTGTCCCGGGGCAATTTTTTAGAAAACCCTTCTACGCAGAACATGAACAGATGTTTTTGGTTCTGAAAGATATTTTTACTACTGTCTACTTATTTAGAAAAAATGTATTTTTTCACTCCTAAAAACAATCCAATGTGTGGGTAAAAGCTTTTTCTTGCAGCTTGTTTGATTTCGTAATCAAGATAACAATTCCGGTAAAAACAGTACGGGCTGTATCAGTTATTTTCCGTCTTCAGTAGTTTGAATGCAAGATAACCAATTTGATAACGAAAGTAGATTAAATAGTGATATCATTTCCACATGAAGAGGCGATTCTTTCTGATACCTTTGTACCAAAACGCGAGTTGGTTTGGGTTTTATGCCACAAAGATCATATTTGTCTAAGCTGCGCCAAAGACAAGACAGATAACGGCAAATAATGGACAGATACACGCAAGGAAAGTTATACTGACATAGTAGAGAGAAATGCACTCAAGATAATTTAAAAGAATCGAGCCTGCCCTTTCTGCAAGTCGCAGGTTGCTAGTGCAGTCGGCGAACCCTCTCCACTACACCGGATACCAGAAAATGCGAAAGGTTTTGTCAAGCTGTTTCCAAATTTAAAATGTTTAACCTTTTCATTATATTTTCAATAATACAATGTTAAAAGGTAGTGAATAAAGCAGAATATAAGAAACTATACAAAACAGTACAATGTAGAAAGAAAATTCATATATGGGCACAAGGTCTCTCTCTCTCTCTCTCTTAACATGAATACTGGAATACTTCTGAATGAGTTGGGGCCCGATTTCTAATATAGAACTGGGTCCGGAGTGCAGACACAGGAACACAGTCCTTCTGCCCCGAGGGGAAAGTCCTACCTCCCCGACTAATTAAAGTCATTAGAGATATTGGGAAAGTTCCCGAAGAATTTTCGCTATGGGCCCCGTTCTACAGAATTAGCTTTTAACAGGGTGTAAAAAAATCGAACTTTTAGAACACCAGTTTATGATTACCAGTTTATGAGTTTTGATAACCAGTTTATGAGTTTTGATAACCAGTTTATGAGTTTTGATAACCAGTTTATGATTACCAGACCTTAACATGAATACTGGAATATTTCTGAATGAGTTGGGCCCGATTTCTTATCTAGAACTGCGTCCGGAGTACAGACACAGGAGCACAGTCCTTCTGCCCCGAGGGGAAAGTCCTTCCGCCCCGACGAATTAAAGTCATTAGAGATATTGGGAAAGTTCCCGAAGAATTCTTAATTACAGGTCCTCAACTATCCCAAATTACCTCCAACCTTTAACATGAGTGTGGGCTGGTCGGACATGACTTTGGTGTCTCACCCAGAGCTAGCGAATCAGTGCGGCTGGGAAGTACTGGTTGAGGAAACACTGAGTGACTACATGTATGTCAGAACAGTTATCTCATCGATAAGAAAATCATCGACGTACACCAGGTACAAAACAGCATTTGGAGGACATAAAAAATTCGCACGCAGCTTCTAAAAGAATGCAGCTCGAATATATAGAGACATATCCGAGTTTTCAGAGCCTGAAACATTGAATAACATAACAAAGGACTTGTAAAGCTCTATTACCATAGCCTACAATAAGGCATATAGGAAAAATAAACTTTCCTTCAATAATACCAAACCTGATTGGTGGAACAAGGAATTACAAATTAGAAAGAGGAAGTAAATGCCCTTAGAAGAAATTTATGCACAGAAAAGAGCTCAACTCATAAAATATGTAAGTAAAACCGAAAAGAAAGCTTGGAGGAAATTCTGTACAGATGCTAGTACTTTTTATGGTAAACAGTACAAGGCAGTTTTTAGGAAAGGAATAATACCAGAAGAAATTTTCAAAATAACAGGTGAAGGAAACGCTGGTAAAATTCTGGAATCACTTTACCTGTGTAGCAACTGCAACTGTCTAATGGTTGAAGAATTTACTAATACGCCAAGGGACCCAAACTTCTCCAAAGGTGAGGTTAATAGAACAGTAAATTATCTTCCGAAAGACAAAGCACCTGGATATGATGGTATAGATAATCTGGTGTTGCAAATAATCAATAACACATTTCCAGAACTTCTATATGCTTTCTTCAATAAATGTCTAAATCTTGAAACCTTCCTAGGTCCCTAAAAATCGGAATTATTATTCTTTTCCTCAAGGCAGGAAGAAAACACGATATGAAATAAAATAATATTAACCAATTTCCTTTCTACCAACTCTTGGAAAAGCTTTGGATAGATTGCTTGTGCAAAGTTAACTTATCACCAAGTTGAAAACAAAGAAAGGCATGCATTTCAATTTGGTTTCAAGGAGGGATCATCTGTTGACAGTGCTCTAGAAAACTTGCTAAACAAAATTAATGAAGAGAGAACGGTTGATATTGAGGGGGCATTCGACAATCTTAACTACAATGTCATAAAAAACAGACTAGCGAAATCTAAATGCCCTTCCGATATTGAAAATACTCTTGCTTAAGTCCTCGAGGATAGAAAAGTCATGCTGAGGATAAGCGAGGTTTCGGCAATCAAGAAACAAGGAAAGGGCTGTCCACAAGGATCGTGTAGCGGAACAGTGCTGCGGAATATCGTGTTAGATGAAGCATTGGATCTACCATGGCCTGAAGGAGTCCACATGCAAGCATTTGTTGACGACTTTTCATTTGTAATCGCGGCAAAATCAGAGCGCAAATTAGGTGAGCTAGCCACAAATGCACTAGATCTGTTAAAAACCTGGAGAGATCAGCAAGGTCTGAACGTATATCCAAAGAAAAAACTAAATACCTCCTCTTTAGTAATCTCTCGAGAGGGCCTTCTATCTATTGGAATAAAAGAAAAAGAAAACTAACTAGTACATTAAAGTACCTAGGACTTATACTAGACGATAAGCTAAATTGGGCGGCTCATGTACAAACTATAGGACAAAAAGTCATGTATCAATTTCACATGATACAAAGAATAACTGGAACGAGATGTGGAATACGGCATAAATTTCGAAAGTTGCTGTACAAAACAGTGACTGAAAGAATGTTGAGTCACGGTGCAGTGGTCTGGTGTCACAACCCAACTCAACGTACTATAAGAAAGTTAAATGGGATACAAAGAAAATTTCTGATCTCAATATCAGGAAGTTACAGAACAGCACCCCCTATGGCCCTTCAAACAATTGCGGAAATTGCACCACTACATCTTTCACTTCTAAAAGATGCGGTGTGCGTCAAAATGAGAATGAGAACAAGTACAAAGCTTGGAGATGCAAATTATGACGAAGATGACTACGAGGGAAGAGCAATATGCTGGTCTATTCATCCAGCTAAAACCCTTTCGAATGACAGAATAAATCCAGCAGTGAGAGATCTTCATTCCGGCATAAGCTACTTCACCGATGGCTCCAAATTGGAGAAAAGAGTGGGAAGTGCATTCTGCTCTATTCAAGAAAGGCCCATAACTCAACAAAGGTCAGCGAGAATGCAGGATAATAATTCCTTTTTCTAGGCGAAGCTTTATGGAATTCTTTCAGCCATAAAAACAGCAGAAGCAAGAGCAGACAAAAATGTCAAGATCTGGTCAGACAGTCGAGCTGGTCTCCTGGCCCTTAAAAACCCCAAGACGCCTAGTCCATTGACACGAGAATTACAACTCTTATTATACAACAACAAAGAAATTTGCTTGAGATGGATTAAAGCCCATACGGGTCACGACGGAAACGAAGAAGTAGATAGATTAGCAAAAGAGACAACAACAATGGAATACATAGATGAAGGGGTGAAATGGCCCAAGAGCCATAACAGAAAGAAAACCACTAGTTAGCTACTTGATGCGTGGAAGAATGAATGGGACGAAGAAGAAACAGGCAGGATGGTGCACAATGTGTTACCAAAAGTGCCACTAAAATCTGCTAGTTAGACCAGGGAAGAGACACTCTTCTTCACAGGGCATGTCCCATTCCCATCCTACCTAACGAGGTTTTAGAAAATCAAGTCCGAAAACTGCTCCAGTGGTGAAATTGGCACACCTCTACATTACAGCACAGTTTACTCCCTTACAGTCTCATGGAACATGATAACACCTGCCGACCACCTTAAAGTTGTGTGGCTCAGGAACATTGCATGTAACAAGGACTCGAGGGTTAAAATTATTAACACGGTGAGAGTCATTGGAAATCATCAGGACTTGATTATCCTAAGAGACTACAAAAAACGAACTCTTTTTTTCTCACTTTGCATGATGTATATATATTTCATATTGGTGGCATGCTCTACTCATCCAACCACACTTATTTAAACTGATACAGTGTCTCAGGACACTTGGCATGGGAGTGTGTGTTGGTATTAGTTAGTTAGTCCTATACAGAACTAGCATTTAACAGGGTGTAAACAAATCAAACTTCTAGATCACCAGCTATCCATGGCAACGTGACTTGTTTCCTTTCGAATATGATCTTGGATCCTATTTCGAAGAAGACAGTAGGCTAAATTTAAGTAGCTTGGTGTCATCTTTCTCTTTAAGGTTCCCTTCAGATCGTACTGAATTGGGTCCAGATATAGGATTTTTTTTTGCATAGTGGCGTAGAGCTTTCTCTACATCCTACCAGATTGTGGTCAAGGTATGATTTAACATACAGGTCTTAAGTTAAAACTTCTACACAGGCATCCATGTCTTATTTAGGTGACCATCAAAGAAAATTTTTGATTTAAGAAAGCCTACAAGCCTTGTCAAGCTCAGAGAAAAAGGGTCCTTATGAAAAGATGTGTAAAAAAAACACTAAAAGCTATACCTATTCCAATGGGTCATTCCCAAAAAACCGTAAAAACTATGTCCCACTCTGTTGCAATACTGGCCCACTCTGTTACACTGTATATGAAACAGAGTGGACAATATAACAAAGTGAGCATTTAACCCTAAAAGTAAAATTGTAGCTTAAAATTTCATGCACAGTAAAAAAAAACTAACGAGTATTTAACAGCTGTTAATAATATGCTTCATCTTCCTGATTTATTTCTTTAAAAAGTAGTTATTAGATTAAAAAAATGATGTAACAGAGTGGACATTTACTAATTACCATTTAAGTAATCATAAACATAAAATCCAACCTACCTTTTTTTTGAATATCCAATACAATATGACTGACAGACAGGAACTGAACACAAAACCCTTCAGAGAGTTCAGTACAGTCGTCAACTTAAATATAATTTCATTTTTATACTTAAAACTCCTTGTAACAAAGTGGACTTAATAGGGCTGAATAATATTTGGGATCCACATAAAAATCTATAAATCTGAAAATAAATATACATTTAAAAACGTATTTTGTCAGAAGTTTTATTAGTTAGATGTTTTATTACATATTATATGACTTATTACTATTGTAATTAATATTTACATTTGAAAAATATTATCTACTAATAAAAATAAGATGAAAATCAGGAAACAAACACAACTATTTTTTAAAAGCATATTATTATTTAAATAAAAAATATTAACTTCTTAGACATCGTTTTTACATTTTTTTTGAGAATGGCTCTCATACAGTCTAATTATAAGCAGCAGATTACATTTTTTTACACTTTCATGAACATTGTATTCGGAGTTATTCACATAGACAGCAAATTAAAAGTTACATTTCCTATTTCGTGACATCATAGGTTGGATGAGACTATTGATTTACCCAACCTCAATTCTCACTAAAAACTTTTTAAGAGAGCGCACTGATGTTCGAAGGAAAAAAATCGCCTCAATCTTTTCTTGTAGGTTGTCATTATATTAAATGAGCAAATAATTTACACGTAATAGGGTCACCCCCTTCCCCCCCTGCTGCTCTCGTTAAACGAGACATCGTTATGCACGTAAGAATAAGCATATTTAATTCTAACACTTGGGAAATAATGACTTCACAGGTTACTGATTTAAAAATATTTGATTTAGCAGTGGAAAATCCGAATTCAGCTTCATGTCGAAATGATTATTTCTTTGGATAAATGTGACGTGAGCGTGAGGTGTTACAGTAGCAATTTCTCGATCAATTATAATTGATTCTTAAAGTTGAATTCAAGAATAGGATATTATTTGCAATGAAATCTAAGATTTTACGAAAACAAACCCATTATATGTAAAAATGTAAAGGGAACATTGGCATGTAACGCAGGTTTTGAATTACTCTGGTACTTACAGATAGTATTTCCTTTGATGTGAAGTAGCCAACATTGCTGGAGCTGTGGGAATACAGGAAGATATATAAATTGGTGAATGCCGTATAGCCGCCATAAACTGTGAGTCTGTGAATTTGAATAAAACATATCGATTTGGAAAATACTTGTGTACAATTGCTTACTAACATATGTTTTTCCCATTGATGGGAAATGGCAGAAGTTAAAAATTGCGTAGTTTATATAAATCATCAGAAATATAGTTGTTGTTCTCTTACGAACACCAAAAGAACGAGAAAAAGTTTAATAAAGTGGGAAATATAAAATTGTACTTATTAGACGATTTTTTAAAAATTTTGACTTTAAAAATCCAGTTTTTTACCCCAGGTAATGTGTATTCTTAAAATAATTTCAGGGAGAAAATATCCGATTGTGCAAATAATTAATTATTTTATTCAGATATAATTAGCAAATTAGCATGTTTTTTGAAACGTGATATTTCAAATTTTTATTTGTTTAGAAAGACGATTCCTGTTTTAAATTTTTCTTCATGTTTTGAACTTCCATTCAATTGCTAGAAGAAATTTTTTTACAATTTTTTTAAATACGGAAGCGTACAAAAATCAACATGTTTTCAGGAATTTCAATACTTAAAAATCAATTAATAATCCATTTCTCGACTGACACTCTGATTGAGGTTCCAAACATTCACTGTATTATAAAGACTATAATGATGCAAAAATAATTATAATAGCTGTATTTATTGTGGAGTTATCACGTTTAGAACGAAGCATCCTATTGCAAAAACGAAGTTCTTCAGACATGGAGTTTAAAGTTCTGGAAACATGTCTGTTCAAGGTGACAGTGCTTAACGAAAACCCTTGTAACGAAAACAAAATTCCGAATATTTTCAAGATCTTGGCATCATTTGGAAGCTAAGAAATTGGAAAATATTTTGGATTAATAAAAAAGAAAATCGATATTTTGTCGATTTTCGGGATTTTTAGTGTATACATACACATTAAAGGAAATTATTTGTTCCATTATATATAAACAGGACCTGATTGGAAATTCGTAGTCTCATGGGTTTGTAAAATTGGAGTTGATTTAAGGTATCCGACAACGTTGAAAATTTAATTTTTGATAAAATTTTCCGAAATCAATTTTTGATCTTATTTTATAGAGTATTTATTTGACTTTCCAAAGAATATTTGATTTTTTTTCTCAAAGTTAATTAGTTGAAGATATATTACGATTTTAATCAAGGCGGGAAAACCGTAAATAGATTTGGAAACCACCGGAAGTGGCCATTCAAAGACCAAAAACCTGTCAAAATTTACATTTATAACTTACTTTTTTTGCAAATATAATTTTAGAAAGGTTTCTCAAATGTTGGTTTCGCTTTTGGAAATAGTGTGAAAATTTTTAAAGAGAAGTGAAGAACAAAATTGTTTACACAAATGATAAATCAAGAGAGAGAGCAAACGATGCACTTCAAACTGCTTTTACTCTAAATTAATATTTTTGCATTATTTCCTCACTTCAAATGTTATAACACAAAAAGTTATGAATGGATTCTTGTAAAATTTTGAAAACTTGTTCTTTATAATGTTGTCTAGTGAATGAACTAGAATAATTATGATGAGTTGAAAAGTTTTCAAATTATGGCCTGTTTAAGAAATAGGACTGTAAAAACTAACAAAAATCTTGCATTCATTTTTCGATCGTTTGTAGAATTTTTGTTTATTTAAATATCCTTTTGATTGTTGTTCATTCACTAGGCAAATGCATGTAGTTTATTTTGTAAGCATCAATTGGCTGAATAGATTTTCATACAGCTCACATTTGAAGTTTCTGACGAATTTCTTTAAAATTTCATATATAATTAACAGTTTTCAAATTATGAATATATAATTCAAATATTTATAGCCCAATGTTATTTTTTTAAAACACTAAACATAAAAATATCATTAAAATGTTTCTATACGACATTTAAAAAAAGGGCCTCCAACGTGTCCGTATACCTTAAGTAAACGTAGACTTTACATAAATTCATCTAGCTAAATAAAATAATTTGTACACTATTTAAAGAGTAGAATGCGGACAAATTCAAGATTACTAAAATACATTTATGCAAACAAGTATCAACGTTAGATACATTGAGGTACGTTTTAAAGATTAACAGGTTTATTATAAAGTTCTACAAATCACATAGAACAATCACAGACTGTATAAATTCATTTGGAAAATGTAATATAATTTGTACAATGTGTTTTAAGAATACAGACAAACTAAAATTTGCTTGTACTTACGAATGTGTAAAATTGAAAAGTACTAGATTTAAATTCTAATACTTTCGTAATTGAGCTGGATTTCATTTTCTTAATACTTTAGAACAGGGCTCGAAATACCCGGGTGCACAGGTGTACTGTGCACATGAAAATAAAATTGTGCACCTAATTTTTTCCCTCTAGGTGCACGCAGTGACCATTAAAAAAAAGGGGAAGAACGTATTTTATGTTATTTTGATGCTTGAACAAAATATTAGTATCGACATCTCTCTCACTCTAAAGGAACGTAATTAAAATTCCTAAATACACACTAGGAGAAAACAAAATCGCTGGCCCGTAACGAGTTTATATAGGAGGAAGGCTTACTTGTGCCACTGCCACCAGTACTTTCCGATGATCGAAACATTTTCCAGACGGCTCTGTTGAACCGACTGCCGCGACAACCGTAAGCCGGAGAAGGGAGAATTTAAATGTTTTTATTTACTATCTACTACAAACCTATCTAAGCATACCCAACTAATAAAATAGTCTATATTACACTAATGCTCTTATATTACGTTTTTTTTTTAAATATGCACCTAAAATATAACTGTGCACCTAACTTAAAAACTTAGGTGCACAAGGTGCACCTGTATTAAAAAATACTAGGGGGCATGCCCCCTGCTCGCTAACGCTTGCCAACCCCCGGAGGATTGCTTCGCAATCCTCATTGGTTCGCTGCGCGAACCTATGCTCGCTTCGCTCGCCTCAATGAAGACATGTGTCCTAGCAGAAGGAATTGTTTGCAAAATATGATGCACCAAATCATATTTTTCAAACCTAAATATGTTGCTGTTTTTCAGAAAAGATAGTACCTCTGGAATCAGAATTCAAATGAAAACTTTGAGCAAATTTTGACTTGAAATGTGAGCGGTGATTTGGAAATTCAATACCCAGCATGTTGTTTGTGTGTACATTTTCCCAGCACTCAAACGACCCAAACTTTTTCATTGAGTTTGTTGCCGAAAGTTGTAGTGCAAGCGTCTTGTTGAACTATAATTGTTGGCCCTGAAAAGGACCGTTTTTTAAATGGCCCTGAAAAGATCCTCCGTTTTCTATTATAAACTAACTGCAACAGCTCATTAAAATTTCCTTTTTTTTTTTTCAATAAAATTTCACCCGATAACGCTATAAATTCAATTGATGCGCGAGGCTTTGGGATAAACAAAGAATCGTACAATGTTGCCAAAACGCGATTACAAATAACGTCTCTTTTGCGTGCCACGTAAGAGAATTATATATATAGATTACACTAATGCTCTTATATTACGTTTTTTTTTTAAATATGCACCTAAAATATAACTGTGCACCTAACTTAAAAACTTAGGTGCACAAGGTGCACCTGTATTAAAAAATATATTTCGAGGCCTGCTTTAGAATATTATCAGTTTGGCATTCTATCATTTTCGCAGTGGGTTTGGATTACGATATAAGTTAATCTTCTCCAACATGGGAAATGCTTATACATTATCGAACGCAACATTCTCTCGATTCAAATGACTGCTAAACAATTAAACGCTCGGTACAATATCCGATGTATCGTTTCAGTGGCCGAAGTATTTGTAGACTCCCACCGATTTTCGTGCCGTGTATGTAATTGGATACGGCGTCAGTTGCCCCGAAAGCTTTATTGCTTCAGTAATAGATAGGATTCCCTTATAAATGTTAAATATATATTTGGTGTTAGATGAATGTTACGTAGTACATGGCGTGATAAGCCTTATCCTATGTCTCAGCGGATAAATCTAATCATGGAATATATTTTGAGGTATCTTCCACACAAAGTCAAAGACACGAATGTTGGGTTCTTCATCATGAATCAGACGTTTTGAAACTGTTTGTTGCAGCTCTTTGAGGAGCCACGCCAGTTAAATTTAATACAGGAGGAGATCGGACAGAAGAACGCACCGTCTAAATACAGAAGCAGGTCGTACAGAAAAGCACACACTTTGAATACAGAAGAACGGGCAGTTGAAATGAAGAAAGTTGGACCAAAGAATAGAATACAAAAGTAGATCAGGCAGAACACACAGTTTAAATACAGAAACTGATTGGACATAACACACAGTTTGAACACGAAGAACACGCAGTTTGAGTATGAAGAATACACAGTTTAAGTACAGAGAAATACAGTTTATGTGAATACAAAATAACACAGTTTGAATATAGAATACAGTTTGAGTATAGAATACAGTTTGAGTATGAAGAATACACAGTTTAAGTACAGAGAAATACAGTTTATGTGAATACAAAATAACACAGTTTGAATATAGAATACAGTTTGAGTATAGAATACAGTTTGAATATAGAATACAGTTTGAGTATAGAATACAGTTTGAATATAGAATACAGTTTGAGTATAGAACACAGTTTGAATATAGAATACAGTTTGAGTATAGAATACAGTTTGAATATAGAATACAGTTTGAGTATAGAATACAGTTTGAATATAGAATACAGTTTGAGTATAGAATGTCGGACAGTTTGAATGCAGAATGTCGGACAGTTTGAATACAGAAGTTTGGACAGCTAAACACACAGTTTGAATACAAAAGGTTGGATAGTAGAACACAGAATTTGAATGAGGTAGGACAAACACAAGTTTGATTATAGAAGATGGTCGGGAGGGGGCAAAAGAACACATAATTTGAATAATGAAAAACAGTGTGGCTCATCTAGGAGCCTCATCCTTCTTAGAGAGCCGCAAAAGCTTGAGTGCGCTCTAATTTCTGTATTCTGCGAGATGATAAAAGGTGACACAAAATAAGACGTGATTCCTTTCAGATTGAGAATGCTGTATAAAAAGACTACGTTTGGGGAAGGAACTAATACCGTCGGGTGATTAATTGTCGGTGTAAACTGATAAGAATAACGTTTTAGGTGCTATTCGAAGAAAGTTGAATATCGGACATTTGGATGGCTCATTTTGATTTAATGGTTTGTTTGTTTCCCTACGGTCATTATTTTCTACTTGAGGGTTCATTAGGCCGAAGATTACGATTTTACGTGTATTCTCAACGACTGTGATTATCCACACTTAATCCGGGACTCTACGCAGAGTAATGACCGTTCGGTTACCAGATCAGTCGCAAATCTTCGTATTCTTTTGAAGAGAAAAAAACTAGAATACTGAATTACCAGAGAGAATACTATAAATTTAAAACTGAGTTCCGCAGACCCTGCAGTGTTAAGATTGTTTGAAACACATATAATTGCGTTATCGAAACTAATGTTTTTTTATTTTTTATTTCACAGTCTTTGTAAATTTCTAAAAAAAAATTAGCATGCCCAATTTACTTTTGTTACCTCTTATGTTTTTCAAGTGCTGTATAAGGAGGTACTAAAAAAACTCTATTCCTTCATTGGAAAGCTTCTCCGTCTTCTTTTTTATGTATTGCTTTGAGCAATTCTGAAGAATGAAAATTTGCTTCTTTTTTGATGAATTGCTCGAACAAGTGACTAAATTTCTTATTTTCTGTTAATAAACATTTTTTATCTAGAACCCTTATCTTTAATCCCCTACATTCCATCTGGTACCTTGAGGCAAAAGTAAATGGCTTCGTGGAAAATAAGCAAAAATGTTTTTTTACATCATTTAATGGAGCTTATTTATTCTTAAAAGATGATACAGAAAAAGTTTTCCCACTAACAAACCTGTAAGCAAATTGTTGTTAGTCAATGGGTTTTCTAACTGCTTTAGCATTAATGGATCTTATCCAATAATAATATCAATGCTGCATTACCATCAGAATTATTCATGAAGAAACAAATTTCTACTTATTTTTGAGGTTATGAACGGAATCATGAAAGAATTTCAAAGTGCATTGATGTTTCGATATTCGAGCTGTTTTTTGAATAAATATTTAGTTGACAGTAAATATTTTTTTATCGAATAATTCTCTATTCATAAGGTTGAGTGATATTTTAAACACTGAAACCTATTTGATAGTATGCAATGATGAAAACGTTCTCACGTTAGGTTGATGTGGAAGTTTGGAGAGTGGGGTGCCAGCTCAGGTGATCTGATCGTGGTTAAAAATTACGTGGTATTGTCCTCGGATCTTTACCCTAAGGGATTGAATCCGAACCATCGTCAATGGCCCGTTACGTCAATAATGTTGCTCTAGTACGACGTTAATTAAAAAATTACCAAAATTATTTATCTTCGGGATTAATACCGTAACGTCGTTAATAGCCAGTTTTGTTACTCCAGTGCGACGTAAATTCGTATCACCTACCTACCATTTGCAATGAAGTATGCCCATTTCTTATCTCCACATGAAATAAAATTAGTACAATGAAAAATAGTAGAAATAAAATATAAAACAACATTTCGTGTAATTCTTAAGGGTACAAGACGCGGCAACTATGATAAAAACTCTGGAATTGGTGGTTGCTAGATTGTCATGGAAACCCAATTAATAAATTATTCTGTTTTTAATTTCATACCTTAAATTCTTGGCATCTGTTTCACACTTAATTAGTTGGGCCGTCGGGGTTCAGTGGGTTTGTACTCTGCCCTAGCAACCTGCACACTGGTTCGATTTATGCATGGGTTCATTTATCTCTTCTGTGTTCTTAAAACTTTATTTTACTTGATGCTATTCCATTATTTTATGCTACCTGTTTTGTGTTTGTTCAAATATCCCGGTGTGTCAGAGAACTGAACTAATCATACTTAATTTCGACGATTAATTCTGTCTCTCTCTCTCTCTCTCTATATATATATATATATATATATATATATTTATATATGTATATATGTATATACAGGGTGGTCCCGAATTCATGGTACAAACTTTAATGGTAGGTACAGGACATTGTAACAATGATTTATTGTATAGGAATGTATAGTCGCAAGTGACGCGGTGAGGCGAAAACAGGGGAAATAACGGCCGAAAGGAAAAACAAAGATTTTATTGAAAGCGTTGTTGACAAGTGTCATGTTTACAGTAATTGTTCAAAATTGCGTCCACCAGTATCGATACATGCTTGACAGCGTCGGTGGAGCGATTGGCGTACACGTTCAAAGATGCCTGGTATTTCACGCACACCTGCAGCAGCTACAGATAAGCGAGCGACGAGATCCTCATCTGAGTCAACTGGAGTCTCATAAACAAGATGCTTTAGATGTCCCCATAAAAAGTAATCGAGGCTCGATAAATCGGGAGATCGGGGTGGCCAAGGGACTGGTCCACCACGCCCAATCCATCGAGTACCAAACGTGGCATTCAGGTAATTCCGTACATCAATGCTGAAGTGTGCTGGCGCCCCATCGTGCTGAAACCACATGCGGTTACGAATGGCGATCGGAACATCATGCAGCAGTTGTGGTAACACTTCTTTCAGAAAAATAAGATAGCTTCCGCCAGTGAGCCGCGTGGGTAGTAAGTATGGGCCAATCAAAAAGTCGTTCACAATACCAGCCCACACATTAATACTGAAACGTTGTTGAAACGCATGTCGACGCGTTGCATGTGGATTATCGGTTGCCCACACATGGGAATTGTGCGCATTAAAGACACCCTCGCGTGAAAATGTCGCTTCATCTGTAAATAGCACATAATCTACGAAATCCGGCTGCAACGCACATTGCTGCATCACCCACAGGCAGAAGTTCACGCGGCGAGGATAATCTGCCGGATTCAATGCTTGTACTTTCTGAAAATGGAAGGGGTGTAAGCGATTTTCGTTTAACACTCTGCATACAGTCTGATGACTCACACCTACGTCACGCGCAACAGTTCTTGCGCTTGACTCGGGTCTATCAGCCACAATGTTCAAGATGCTTTCTTCCAGCCTTGGAGTGCGTACAGCTCTTACTCGACCAGCGCCATGTCTGTTGACGTCGAACGCACCTGTTTCACAAAGTTGACGATGTAACCGTTGAAAAATTCTATGATCCGGCATTCGTCGATCAGGATACTCCGCGCGATACATTCGTAACGCAGCTCTGCCGTTACCATTTGCACGGCCGTACATGTAATGCATGTCTCCTTTTTCTGCATACGTAAAGTCACCCATCGTCTACGGCAGCACAATTGTGAATGGCGCTTTTCCCTACTGCGATGCATCATGTTCAACAGCGGCTAGACATCTACTGCCCTCTACCGGCAATGATACCAACCGATCACTCCATTTCTCTTTCCTTTTATTTCCCCTGTTTACGCCTCACCGCGTCACTTGCGACTGTACATTCCTATACAATAAATCATTGTTACAATGTCCTGTACCTACCATTAAAGTTTGTACCATGAATTCGGGACCACCCTGTATATATATATAAATATATATATATATATATATACGTACATATATATACATATATACATATGTATATATATACATACATATATATATATATATATATATATATATATATATATATATATATATACATATATACATATATATACATATATACATATATATATATATATATATGTATATATATACATATATATATATATATATGTATATATATACATATATAAATAATAAATATATATATATATATACATATATATATATACATATACATATATATATATATATATATATATATATATATATATATATATATATATATATATATATATATATATATATATATATATATATATATATATATATATATATATATATATATATATATATATAAGAAGAATGTTTGTGTGTGTACGTGTGTATATTTTTTACACAAACCTGCACCGTTAGACCAATCCCCCCCAAAATACACGTATACTTTAGAACACTGCAGAAAACATAGATTATTTCTTTCCTGTCTTTAGACCAATCTGTAGCCATGAAAATTGGCGCACACAAATGGTCCTAAAAGTGCCCATCGAAGCCCCAATTTTAAAATATAAAGTTTTTTTTCCTGCTTTAAATGGATATGGCCAGGAAAAAACATTCTACAGGAAAGTGAAAGGATACAATGGTTCTTATTTTGGACGCGCTTAACACCTTTTGCGTATTGCAATATATTATTCAGGAATGAAATTTTTTTTTTTTTTGCGTCTGAAGTAAATTGCAGAAGCTAAACGAAGTTAAAAAGTATTTTTCGAACAACTTAATAACTAGATTGCCAATGATTGCTTTTTCTATTAAAGAAAAATAATTACTCTCTCTCTCTCTCTAATTCACTTTTCAATGAATATTTATGGGCTCATATGGCAAAATGTTATGTCAGTTTTTTTAATTTTTCATAACAGCAATGTTAAGATTCAACAGGTGGTTCTGTGGTTTTTGACTTATTGCAATTTTTCACCTTTTTTTCTCAAAAAACTGAAAGAAAAAGACTTGCTACATTTTGCCACCTTCTAAACATTAACAAATCAGATTCCAGGATTTGGACTTACTCAATTTTTTGGGAAAAGTCACTTTTTGCTGAGCACAGATTTAACCATTTAATCCCGAGGAACGCAGCGTAATTCAGCTAGTAAGTAACTAAAATTGCTGCTTGAATAACGCTTTAGAGACCTATAGAAATCATCAGCCAAGTGATACCACACACCTGCGCTTCGCTCTGCAGCTGATTTGCATATTCTTAAGCTGCATGCTTATCGCTTTCGCTTGTCACAAGCGCGGTAAACAGTCAAGTAAATAAAAACCCAAATCAACTTGTAGCAGTAGCAAAGCAATCTGTCGTCGGTTTCTGTTGCGTAAAAACTATCAGTTTTCCAGATGTCTCAGGTGAGTTCCCCAAAGCCAATCGATAAGGCATTCCATTTAATATTTACCGATGTCAGATAGATCGCTCTCACGAACTCTTTACGCAAGATGCATTGTTATAAGGAATTGCGTCTTTTGGCTTTTAAAATAAATACTTGGAGAAATGAAATTTATCACTCGGACTTTGGGGCTTGAGAAACTTTTTAAGAAAACAATCATCTAGCTGTTGTAATCTATCTATTGAAGTGCAGTAAAACAATATCAGAATAGGAGCTGATTAAATTTTATATCCTTAATAATCATGAAATGATAGTTCAACTTTTCTCGTATTTTTCTAACTTAAGTTATGAAATTGAAACATTTTTATTACATTGTAGGGTGTACTTAAGATAATTGCACTGGCTTTCACATTTTACATTTTTACCTTGTCTATTACAAAAATGAGCATTTGCATTTGTGCAAAGAATGGTTTGTTCAAATTGCTTCCTCATTTTGTGGATATGTTTTGTACAAGTATCAAGCCAAACGGCTGGATATATTTTGCATATTTTGTATATTTATCATAACCGTGAGTATATTAATCAGTGCCAGTTTCTGCGTTTCGAGTCTGTATACTTGCTATGTACGTGCGGCTGAATATGTTTTCATGAAATTTAACATATTTTCTCTTTTTACTGTGTAACAGTGAGTACGTTAATCATTATCAGTTAGTTTGCTTCAGGGCTAAATATGCTATTTTCATAAAATTATTCATGTTTTATATATACTTCCAGGAGTATGTCAATTACCGTCAGTTTGTTTACCTCTCTGGTTCGTGTTTGTTTGTATGTATGTTGAACAAGTAATATAAGTAAAAAACGGTTTGGTATATATTTCCATGAAATTTTCATATCTTTTATATATTTACCGTAACCTTGATTACTTTAATCAGTGACTGTTGCCTGTTGATGACTGTTGTACTGATCAGTGACTTGTTGTTCAGTACCCCTTTGCTTTTCGAATTTGTACGCCTGTTATGCACATACCAAACAAGAGGTCTGAATACATTTTAAAACAAAATTTTGTATATTCTGCATATTTACAGAAACACAGTAGGTATAAAAGCGTACTATACATGCATAATTTATGTAATGTTCACATAGATAGCGACAAACCACAAAATTATGACGTCATTCAGCACGTAACTGCACTGTCATTCAGAAAATAACAAAATGTTGAGGTCATCCCTAACCCAGCCAGACATAAAGAATCAATTTCTCTTCTGAATAACGGCAACGGTGAAGCTACTAAACTATTAGGCTATCGAAATCGATGTGTGTGCAACACATTAATTTGGATCGTACTGGAAAATATCGTACGATTAAATTCTTTTGGTGGAACCAAGAAGATTTTGCTTATGTGAATAGAAAAAAAATTACACTACTGTATTTCTCAAACGTTTTATACAAGTTTGGTTTACCCAGTCTATATACGGGGGTATTTGATTAATATTATAAAATAATAATAAAGCGTTGTGTAATTCGAGTAATTTTTATTCAAACTGCAAAAAAGTGTTCTTACATTTTCTGATTTTGTCTCGGAGTATGTTATTCTGACACGCAGATAACCATTATTTTACCAAAATTATTTTTTATTTTTATACTGCTTCAGATAAAGTATTTTTTTTTTACAAATTCTCATAGGAAAGCGAAAAAAAAAACTAACATGTAAACACGTACATTATAACACAAATTTCTATGTGATCTTTAAGGTTGAATGGACTTGAATATTTAAAAGCAATCGTTTAGAACACTGTTTAAAAAACCAGAAAACAAGTTAAACGAAATGCTTTTGTAAATGTTTAGTAAATATTTATAATTGGAGAAAAAATGAAAAGAAGAAATGCTGTCCCCAAAACGAAATAAAACGTGTCAGAAACATAATTACATTTTTAATAAGTAATCCCAATAAAAAATGCTTCGTTGCTTGCTTATTTTTGGCATATGTAAACGCATTTCTGTTTGTTTTCTTTCGACGTTGGTTTACTGTAGACGCTATTATTTTAGTGTGACTCAGTAATAAAAACAAAGTTTTTTAAAATAAGATAGTAAAAACTGCTAAGTTGTGGTGTAGAGAGACGTATACGATTTTTTCCGCAATTATATTTTTTCTTGATTTTGGTGTTTACTAGCCTTTTAAAAATTTATTTAGATTCACTGTACATTGAAATGTTATTCTCATAAAGGTCTTATCTGAGATTTTTTCTGGTTGAAATGTTCACAAAATGCTTAAGTTATCTGACTACGTTAAAAAGTCAATTTTTTGAACAACATTTCGGATTTTTTTAAAATTAAAATTCTTAAAATATGTACTCTTTTCTTTCCAAAACTATTTTTGTTTTGTCTCTAACGAAAACAGAAGTTGAGGTATTTCAATTTAAAAAAAACTTTGATGCAAGCTATTCAAATTGGAAGTGGTGTTTCCGCGCAGAAAGTTGGTTCAGGTTTCGGTTTCCCGCAGGATTTTAAAAATTTAAATTTTGTTTTATGATTTTTAGTTGTATTATGTTCCAGCCAACATTTATTTTTAGAGCAAATAGATAAAGATTAGTATTCAAAATATTGCTTTACAATCGTTAAAGGCTTTTTTCTCTGAATGCTGTTTTCAACCAAATCAATTCACGGTAACAATTTTAACTAAAAAAGTAATTAATATATATTTTTTGAAATTTGGTATTATGATTCTTATATGTATATTTTAGTGCCTGAAGCTGGATTTTATGTATATCTTTAACAGAAAAAATTGTCAGTCACTTCGTTGTTATGTTGTAGAGAAATATTTCAGAAATTCATATAATTTTTACGTCATCCCTTATATCTCCAGATTAGAATAAAATTTAGCTTATATCCAGCTTCATCCACTAGCTTATATATTTAAGTGTCTTAGTATAAAGTTTTATGTTAATATTGTGATGAATATGAAAATTGGTGTGTTTTTCGTAAACATCATTTTTTGACCTAAACAAAATAGTTTTTGGCATTTATTAAAAAAAAAATTTCAGAGTTTTGCTGGGTTAGAATGTGTATTTTTATGTTCATTCAAGTTTTAAAAGAAAAAAAAGTACTATTGAATCACTTGAGCAAAAAAAAAAGTACCCCGAACATAGATACAATAAAGGTTCTTTTTTACAAACAAAACATTTTTGTCTTTTAAAATTAAATTAAGTAAAGAGAATTCTTCAATTTATTTATTGCCATTTGCTTGAAAATTACTTTTAGCCCTGATAGCATCCTCTCTTTTGTACGCGCAGTAAAATTCCATGATGATTTGTAACTCAATTTGAGCAGTTTTCAACTTCTAGAGTAATATTTAGGAGTTTTATTTGAAATCGACAATAGACTGGAAAATCACTGGGTGGTTGTTTAATGACACAAGAACCATTAGTGCTCTGTTTGTCACATAAATGGACACACTATTAAAGTATTTACTGAAGCAGAAAAATTTAAATGCACTCAGAGTGCATTGAAACTTTGTTTAACCATCAGGGTCGGTTTCAGTGGCCGTCAGAAAAAAAACCGCCGCGTAAGGCATAGAGATCTCGTAGAGTCGGCGTCCGACTTTTGCATCCCGATTTCTTGTACCTGACACCTGATTTTGTAACGGTCCCAAGATTTGAAAGAAGGGACCCCTCGCACGTGAGGGATTCGACACTCCTTTAGTGTGGTAGGTGGCATTTTGAAAAACAACCGTCCGATATTCCAAGAGAGAGGCGAACACCCCCGAGAAACAGAAAATGGGAAGAAGGTGGAGAACAGATGGAGAGAAGCCACAGAGAAAGATTGTGGATGCGATAGCTCGACAGTGATTACAGTGAGCAAAACACCAGTAGAAAAACTAAATATTAAGAGAAGCTGTTTCTTCATGAACAATCGTGCAGTGATGGTTTGTTTGTATAAATACGTCTGTAAATAATGGTCCAATTGTATTGAAATCCTTTTAAGTGCAGTAAATAACTTAAAAAGGAAAATTGCATAGTCCAATTCCATTTGTTACTGTTTTTTTTTCGAAACATCACAACGTACATACACTATATGGATAAAATTATTTGTACACTGCAGGTTTTTCAGATAGTGCTTAATTATTCTATTTAGTAACTTCAAGGCCCTTCTTTTGCTTGTATTACAACTGCAACACGTCGAGGCATACTTTCCACAAGCTCTCTGTTAGCCTAGGCAGGAATAGCTTGCCATGCCTCTTGTAAGGCTGTGAGAAGAGATTGTTGTGAATTTGGGCGTGCGTGACGTTGTCGTACTCGACGGCTCGAATTTGTCTCACAAATGCTCGATCGGATTGAGATAGGGGCTCCGAACAGGTCAGTCAAGTAAATTCACCTTATTTTCAAGAAACCAGTCCAGCACACGTTTTGCAGTATGACATGGAGCTCGATCCTGTTTGAAGAAACAACCATCATCGCCGTAGTATTGCAATAGTGTAGGCAAGGCTGAATAATCCAGAAAATCAAAGTACACGTCAGAGTTCATTGTACGAGGTACATAAAGCAATGGGCCTAGTCTTAACTTGAAAAAACAACTCCACACTAAGATGGATCCTCCTCCGAATATCTGCAGCGTCCAAGTACTTAAGTCCATGTTGTATACATATTCAAATTTAAAGTAGTCTGTAATTTTCTTTTTTCCAACGAGGCTCGTGCTTTCTGAGCGGTAATGTTCCGTTACAACGGACTGACGGTTAACAGAAACTGACTGTTAAAAGAGTGACGGTTAATCGAAGTTTCACTGTACTTACAAGAATTGAACTTGCACCGCCTATATCTCGCAGGGTGATAATGCAGTTGTCAAACCGACTTACCAAGGCGGCCTTGTAAAATCACTGGTGCTGTTTTATCAAGAGGCAAGCAAAGATACCTCACTTTCATTTCCCCCATTAACCCTTCTGGAGGTTTATCTTTGCGTCAAAAATTGCTCTGTAAAAACCAGTACCGAACTCAACAGTTAAGGGCAAGGGGCAAACCGTTTTTTCTACGGTGCTTCAAGACGGGGTTCGATTTTCATACCTCTTGGAGCAATATGGCAGTTTTATGTCGATGATATATCTTATCATTAGCAAACCTGACCAGAACTATCTCGCCGTTAGCAAAATCGCCAGATCTTGGACGAGATATTTCGTTGAAACCACTTCGAGGGTTAAGGAGGATATAAAATAAATTTTTTCTTGGTAAGACGCTGGAATAAACGGTACGTTTATTCTCGTGTAGAAGTCAGAATGAAATCATTTCAAGTGAAGCGGCAGGAAATGCAGGTAAAGATAAATTTATTAATGTGTTAGGCAAAGTCAAAAATGCAAAGTAATCAGACGTGTAGCTAAGAGGGGAGAACATACATGACTGTCAATGGCTAAAGATACGGGATTTCTAAAATATTCATTCAAAAATTGTATTTTTTTTGGAAAAGGTGTTTTATAATTCTGAGCGCAATTTTGTGCTCACCGCAGAAGCATTTTCCAGCTATGTGAATGTGAAGCGAATGATTTCAATCACTCCTTCTTTAAAAATTTTACGGAACTACGTCTGTTAATAAAATAAGAAATAAATGGAGCAATTTCTTCTGATCGTGTTAAATTTGTGTAAAAATGATTGGATAGAAGAGGGACCCTTCATTTCATGTTGTAGACAAAGGTGTAAGACTAACCTAAATGATTATTGTAAAAGACTTCCCAAAAAGATGAATAAAGATAGCGAAAACAACGAATATAGTCGATGGTCATTTGGTGGACTAAACATGTCCAACATCTGCAGAACCAAAAGTCCACATCTGCTCTGATTTTTGATCCTGATGATGGTATGCATTTTGGTCCATCGACCTTCTAATGAAATAGACGAAGCAAGTGGGAGGAGTCAATGACTTAAGATCTCAGAAGGGTAAGTCAACAGATCTTACGAATCTGCTTGGGCGATTGGTTATCTAAGAGCAGACTTGTGCTTTTAATCCCTCTGGATAAGCACTTAAACCAATCAACAATTTGTCCCACATTCTTTTTCATGCTTTTTCCCACAACCACGTGACCTATCTTCAAACGAGCGAACGGAAGAACTAGCACGAAGCTGCGTGCACTTACTCCGTCTACTTTGTTAGAAGCAATCTGTTTACTTATGTAAAGACAGAGTAGGTAGATGTTGTAAGATCTCTGCAGGGTAAATTACGTGGGCTTACGAATTGATTCAGTCGATTGACTATCGAAGAGCAGACTAGTGTTTTTGATCATGGTGGCTCATAATTTTAACCATTCAATAATTTAGGATTAATTATTTCCCCCACAACCACAGGACCGATCTTTAACGAGCGAACGGAAGTAGTAGCATGAAGCTGCGTGCACTTACTCCCTCTACTTCGTTAGAAGGCATCGGTTCACCGATGTAATAGACAGAGCATGTAGATGTAAGATCTTTGAAGGGTAAATTACGTGGCCTTATGGAATTGACTCAGCCTATTGACTACCCAAGAGCAGACTAATGTTTTTGATCATGGTGGCTCGAAAATTTAACCATTCAATAATTTAGGATTGATTATTTTCCCCACAACCACGTGACAGATCTTCAAACCGAGTGAGGAAAAAGTAACTTAAAGCTGCGCGTATATTCGTCTATTTCATTAGGTCTTAATTTTGATCCGTCGAAAGAGCCAACGAATATTTTAATTGTTGTCACTCCATTAGTAGTTTTGGAAGCTAATAGACTATTTACCCTTGCAGTGGAATTCATCTGGGACCTAGAGTGCAGATGTGGAGGTTTAAGTGAGGTGCAATTCAAGAAGTTTTCACATTGTTTTTTTGTTCTGAATGGAGAAGATAATAGTTATTGACAGAAGCCACGACTGAACCCCAAACAGCGAGTGACGGATAAGCCTTTGGCGTCACTCTTATCGTATGTGGGTCTTTTGAATGAAGAAGCGTGAAACGATTTTATCGGTGTCACGTCATATCATACTTCACTCTCGGGGTGATATTATCTGTCTGATATCGGCTCATCAAACATCGTCATTAGGGAGAGCGAAGAAGCGCATCTTGATTTTAATTTTGGAAGTGGAAATACTCTTACTTATGACACTGCTTGTTTTTATCACTCTGAAGATAGTTGTTGAGTGGGAATATTTTCTATTTTCATTTTGGACTTTTAATTCTTAATAAAACAGTAGGTGGTGCGGTCAATTAAGTCTCCGATCAGAGCAAGCGGGCCTAATAGACGAGTGGTGAGGTTCTGGGTTTGAATCCCGGTATGACATGGATGGTTGTTGTGACTGATATTTTTTCAAGGAATTGCAAATGTGTGTGCTGGGGATTTATTTGTTTAATTTAATCCACTGTGAAATATCATATTTTATGTTTAAGACTCCGATGAGAGGGGCATACACTCATAACCAGTTATGCAGTCAGCAATCTGTCAAGCATGACTTCTAACTAGTTTTGACCTTGAATGAAGTCTCTCCTAGGATTCTACAAGCTGTCTAGGACCGATATGCAGTCTGCAATCTTTCATGCATGGCATCTAACTAGTTTTGACTTTGAATGAAATCTCTTCTAGGATTCTTCAAGCCGTCTAGGACCGATACACAGTCTGCAATCTTTCATGCATGACATCTAACTAGTTTTGACCTTGAATGAAGTCTCTTCTAGGATTCTACAAGCTGTCTAGGACCGATATGCAGTCTGAAATCTTTCATACATGGCATCTAACTAGTTTTGACTATGAATGAAATCTCTTCTAGGATTCTTCAAGCCGTCTAGGACCGATACACAGTCTGCAATCTTTCATGCATGACATCTAACTAGTTTTGACCTTGAATGAAGTCTCTCCTAGGATTCTACAAGCTGTCTAGGACCGATATGCAGTCTGCAATCTTTCATGCATGGCATCTAACTAGTTTTGACTTTGAATGAAATCTCTTCTAGGATTCTTCAAGCCGTCTAGGACCGATACACAGTCTGCAATCTTTCATGCATGACATCTAACTAGTTTTGACCTTGAATGAAGTCTCTCCTAGGATTCTACAAGCTGTCTAGGACCGATATGCAGTCTGCAATCTTTCATGCATGACATCTAACTAGTTTTGACCTTGAATGAAGTCTCTTCTAGGATTCTTCAAGCCGTCTAGGACCGATACGCAGTCTGAAATCTTTCATACATGATTTCTAACTAGTTTTGACTTTGAATGAAATATCTTCTTGGATTCTTTCAACCAATAGATCGGATTATTTCTTTATTATGTGTGCTGTAGGCAATACTACACTACTCAGAATCTTGTGACGATTAGAGGGCTCTAAAGGTTACATGTAAAATTTAATTATTTGGTACTTGTTTAATCTGGGAAAGTATAGTGGTGGAATTACAATTGGAATTTTTCGCATTCTTTTACTCTAAAATCTAAATTTACTCTAAATATAAGAATTTTGAGACTGGTTTGTTTTCTAAAATCCATTAAATGTTATCCCAGAATTGCACTACTAATAGTTTTAAACAAAAATTACGAGTCCTTCAATGTTTATTTTCTAGGACCGGAAGACATTTTTCCGATTTTTTGATACTGTTTCATTTGTGATGCTATTAACTGATAAAGAAAGCAACACGTATTTTCAACGATGGAATAATAATCGCTGTTCGGGTATTCGCACATGACGATGCGATGAGATGACAAACAAATGAATGTGACATGCAAACACTATTTTAATTTCTTGTTCTTGATTTTTATGAAGTTTTCTGGTATATATTTTGCTTTTGAAATGGAGGGATGCGTATTGTTCAATCTGTCAGTAAAATGTTATGTTCCAAATAAAAGGCTTCAGTTGTCTCAGTCAAATTTGTATTTTCTAATTATTCGATATTTTTAAAGTAGTGTGACAAAAATGTGTATTTGATTAGATTTAGCTTAAAAAATACTGAAAATAAAATAAAATTCATTTTAGAATAATTATGAAATGAATCCGTTGCTATATCGCTTTTGCAGGAATTACTTTTGTGAAAGCATTTTAGTTATCTTTTGAGATACTAGATATGTTGGCTGTGTAAATCAATATAAAGCGCTGTAAGCCAACGCGCAGAGATTAGAAAGCGAAGAATTACCAGGAACTATATCTCTGATTATAAATCGTAGATATCTTCAGTATAGCACAGAGACCCTTTCTTTTCTTGATAACAAATTGCGTTTAAATGTCTGATAAAAATACTCAAGCATCTGATAGTGATCGATCCCACTAAATATTGTAAACAATGTGACGATAAGGATGATCATTTTTTTTAAACATAGCAAGAAAATATAAAAAAATTAAAACCTTGCAACGAAACATCAAAACGTTTTACGGGTCACGTACGCTTCTAAGAAATAATTAAGGTTTATAGACATCAACGTTTTCTTTTTTTCCTATACCAGCTTATGGACATAGTCCGTCAGCCATTACGTTGACGAGTAAAGCACCAATAATTTAAAATGACAGCCTCAGTAACGCAACATCAAAACGTTTTACGGGTCACGTACTTTTCTAAGAAATAATTAAGATTTATAGACATCAACGTTTTGTCCTTTTTTGCTATACCAGCTTATGAACATACTCAGTCCGACAGCCATTGCGTTGACGAGTAAAGCACCAATACTTTAAAATGACAGCCTCAGTAACGCAACATCAAATCTTTTTACGGATCACGTACTTTCTAAGAAATAATTAAGGTTTATAGACATCATTGTTTTTTCTATACCAGCTTATGGACATACACAGTCCGTCAAATATTACGTTGACGAGTAAAATATCAAAAATTAAAATTTACAGCCTCAGTAACGCAACATCAAAACGTTTTGCAGGTCCCGTACGCTTCTAAGAAATAATCAAGATTAATCGACATAAACCTTTTCCTTTTTTCCCAATGTCAGCTTATGGACATATAATAGTCAGTTCGTCAGGCATTCGGTTGGCGAGAACATGGAACTTTCATTGTTAACCCTGGTGTAACATGGGAGATGATGCCACTTCGTACTCACCCTGATCTGGGAAGACTTGCCATCCTGAAGGAGTGCGGGGAAGCTGGCTCGCATTGGTGTGTCATCTTGCAGAATCTAAGAAACTTTAAGCAATAAACCCGACTTCAGCACGCACTGCACTCAAACTCGTAAACTAGCACTTCTGTCTACCAGTTTCTTAAGATCGATGCTTTAAGCCGATCAGCCATTGGTGTGGCACGGGCATTGATATTGTGTGTTGCATTTGGAACTATCTTTTCGATGTGAGAATAAAAGGGGCTTTGATGTACATTTGATAAATATTTTGGTATGAATAGCCTGACCAATGAAAAAATCCTATTACATGTGTTTATCTGTTTTAAACTACTGCCATTGAACAAGAATATCTGAATAATTTTCGTGATTAAAACCTGATTTATAAGCTTACTACTTTTGAATTAAGCATACTTCACCAATGCAACACGCAAAACTTCTTTTACTATGAGGTACTATTTGATTAATTGGGCATGACTCTCTCTCTCTCTCTCTCTCTCTCTAGAAGTGTTTTTTACATTCATTTGAAATTTCCCCGCTTTTTCTCACATTAACTTACGTTATTGACGGGCTTTTTTTCACCGGCCAGAATCCACCGACCACCAATAGGAAAAGTAATATTTTTCAGTGCAGAAACACGATCGTGGATGGGTTTTTTAGATTTGTTGGTAGATAGTTGAATTTAGGTCGCACTCAAGCAATACAATGGGCTTTTGGTTACTGTCCGGGATCAAACCAGATGGAAAAGATCCTAGGACAACATCTTGTAAACTTGAACCACGGTCAGATGACCAAGTCAACACTTGAGCTGACACCACACTCTCCATACTTCCACACACGGTCGGTGAGACATTTGAGGCGGCGATAGATTTAACTTGACTCAACCCTGACTTGCTCGATGATCTTTAGTTCAATCAAGAACCATACTCAACCGTCTGGTTGTTAATTCGCGATTCTACCAACTGGGCTACTGGTCACTTGGATTTGATTGAAAAAGTAAGTTTTCAGTTGGAATTTATGTGCTTGTAACACATATTTCAGGTCTGAATATAACATGATACTGTGCGTGGGGTGTTCATTTCCATGATTTTGAAGAAAACAAACCACGTATATTGGTTTGAAAAGGAAGATGGTCCTGAGTTGGAAACTGCCTCACCCACAGATCTGATCGGAGGTCTCAGGACCTCAGATACTGGGCGTGGTTGGTGTTAGTTGAATGAAAAAGGAACTGACAACAATACTCCACATTTAGGGGGTAATAATTTATTTAACTTCAGTATGACGCGTTACAATATTTTTACTATCAAGACAATAGTTGAGGGTTATATTATTATAGTTATAATAAAGATATCCTTCAAATTCTCGTAATTTGTATGCTTTTTGCATCATATTGCACAATAAAGGTTTTATCACACGTAAATATGCTTCTAAATAGCATTTCCTGGACAATCTGAAAACATTTCAACTGTGACCTGTTGTTAAAATTAATTAAGCTAAGTTCCTTAAATTCCGACTTTTACGCGGAACCTTGAAGTTCAATTATCACCAAGTGGGAGCTCGAGTTGCGTATTTAGTCTGAGAAACTCTGGTCCATAGTGCTTTGTGACGTATTGGAAATGGTAGCGTCGTCTACTAGAAGAGATCAAGAGAAAGGTAGTAGAGGGTAAAATTGAAAGGGAGGAAACATCACTCTGGAACCTCGGGGTTACTAAAGAAGGTAAGGAACCTCGGGCCCGTACTAAAGAAGATGATAAAAGAGATACTAATTAAAGAGGATCTGCTCATGAGGGCAGAAGAAGTTCGAAGTCCTCAGACATATAATGCATTGTATTGTCTGCCTTCTTAGATCTCAATTTACGCCTTTTTCTATCTATTTCTCGGACATACATGCATACCCCCCCCCCTCCCTCCCAAGAGGCTCCAAAGTATCAGGACAACCTGTTGTCTTTCCTGTTTTGTTTTCATGTTTTGTCTAACCAGTTTTGATTTCCTTGACCATACAATCTTTTCTCGGATAACTTCCATCACTCAATGTGGTTATTTAGTCATATGTATGTCTTGGTATAAAAGCAATTCCACACAACTTGGAAATCTCTTGATGCTCAGAGGATTCCCAGTTGTCTTTAAAAAAATTTGTTTTACATTTGGTAAGGATGCCACAGCCATTTAAATCGCTACATGCTAATAAAACTTTTGACTACGGCTTTCAAGGTACAACTGATGTACCGACCGTAGTCTAAATTCTTTCTTGGCACGATCATGGTACAACCCTTGTACCGGCTGTGGTCTTAAGGCTAAAAGTTAAATCGTTTCAAAAGCTTTTATATGCAAACTTTGGGCGACTTCTTGAATATTTTAGAAACTTTTTAAATTCACCAAAGGTGAATAAATATTTATACCCTTTTTTCGAACGAAGGGAGGATGGAAGAAATAGTTTCTAATTTTTCTTTCTTGAGAAAGATTTTCCAAGGCCGCCGTCTTTGATTCTAAACCGTGGGAACTAAAAAAGAAAAACAACAAAATCTTTGTTTGCCAGATTGTCACGGAAATCTTATTAAGAATATAGTTCTTCAATTTAGATACATTGGCGAGATCTTCAACATCGGTTTAATACTCAATTAGCACATTGTGTGTTTCAGTCAACCAATTTTGTATCAGAACAACTAAAATCACTAGCTATTATTTAAAAATATTTATGTTACGTATTCAACTTTTTCATCAGTGCTTTGACTGTATGCAGTCCCGATTTGGATGATCAATGTGTGTGTAACTTGTACAACCTATTACTGTGGATAATCTGGAGCTAACAGCACATGGAACTACTCCTCTACTACGATCCCATTCTTTATTGAACTAACTTGGATCAGTAACTAAACAAGCAACCAGAGCATCGGCATAAAAACACATTATGACACTCACAATGCGCCAGTCTCACTAGGGCGAGTACATGAAAACCGAGACTGATGCAGCCTCATTTGATAGCTGCAAGTTACGGGTAGTGAAAGACGTCAATACTGATTTTACTGTAGCGTTGCCAAACGATTAAAGGCCATGACTAACGACTTCCTCTTTAATGTTTGCTGCCACTCCTTCGACGTAATTAAGACTGATTTGTATTTGATCTTTGTCGTTTTTATCGCGACGTTTTTTATGTGCGACACATTCTCAATCTCGGGTTATTGTCCATAAAGTCGACGAACGATGAGAAAATGTGTTCCTGTGTTTTTTATTACCGGCGAAGTCGTGTTTGTTAAAGCGTGTGTAATTAGGACGGGGCTTTGGGTTTCTTGTATTTGTTACAACTTGCAGACCCTTGCATAACATCTGCGCTAAATTTTCTTAATTGATTAGATCTATATATTTATTAATTCAATCGTTGTTTTTCTGCAGAAAAATATTCTTTTGCAGAGTATAAAAATGTATGATCCAACAATGCAAGAAAAAAAGACACACGCAAGTACAATTGAAGTTTTGATCTAACAAAATACCTCATTGAAACTGATTATTAATGGTATTGAAATCTTTCAAATATTTATATCGATCTATGAGAAATAATTATACCTTTAAAGATATGTTTGCAGCAAAATTTAATACTAAGTGTCGTTACTCATATTTCAATCCATTTTTAATAAATAGAGCATATCCAAATTCACAACTCTCAATGAAATTAATTTTCCAAAAATATCTAACTCGCTAACTAAAATATCTAATCTAACAGCACTTTTATGGACGTTAATTCTTTTATATCTACTATTATAAAAGGAAGGGTTTGTCTGTTTGTTTGTTTCTTGAAAGCAAAGTCATGACGGATCTACGGCTCTTACAATAATGGGATTTGGCACACAGGTAGTGCACATTTTTTGCAATTTTACGGTCGTGGCGATTTTCAAAATTAAATCTAGAACATTTTAAAATGAATTTAAAAGTATTTTCGCCATTCTCATTTCTTTTGCGGTAATTCCGAGGAGGAAGAAACATCAAAATTTAGACTTTTCGCCCTCAATTGTCACATTGACGTCAGCCTTTGGAACTATGCAAAGTTTTTTCATCTCCGGGGAGAGAACACATTTGAATCACCTTAGTTTGTTTAGAGATTCATTCATTTTGATTTCCTGTGCGAAACGGATTCCAAAGGAAACGGACCTTTTCTGCCCTTCGCGTCAAAACAAAAACAAAAACAGATTTTCATTCAAGCGAAGGAGAGCAAAGAAATAAAAACATTTTTAATGAGATTGTTAAGTTCTTTTTTCGGAAAATCGGAATCGTTACAGACAGATTGAAAGTTTTAACAGATTTGAAACCTGCGGAAAATGCAAACCAACACCACTGACACGGTCAACGCCGGGCTAGCCACGCAATGGCTAGTTTACTATAAAAGCTATCGCAAAAAGGCTACCTGAGTCATATCACCCCAATCTGAGTTCTACTTCAATTTCATACCATTCCGCGGCGGTTTAAAAGCGAATTATTAGTTTTAACGCTAAAAATATTTATATTTCTGCGATGATTTCTACCGTCTGGATTTCTCGTTGCTTTCAGTAATCAGAGAGTTGCTAGCTCTTCAATGTCAGCAAGATTATGCAGATCCATAGCTCGCTATCAAGCATATGTAAACTAAAAAAAGTTGCAAATTAGCAACATTGGCGAATGAATCGCAAAAGGGTCGAACTGATATTAGTTATGTTCGTTGTTGTCATTGGACAATTAGCAAAGAACGTCACTTCAGGTGCCACGTACGTTTGTGATTTTTTTTTACTGTTATTATATACCAATCTTTAAAGGCATGTAAAATTTACTGTAAAAGGCAGTCGCATTGTATGAGCAGAAATGTGAACCCAAAGGCGTGAAAGTTTAAATGAATTTGTATGAAATTATCTTAGAAACATTAGAAATTTGAGGTTTTGCATCTTGTAAATGCAAAACTTGACAAATACTTTTTTATACTTTTAGAAAACTTGAAAAATGTCTTTGTAAGTATGGTATACTTATTACAATAACAAAACCATTTTAAAGCTCTTATAACTGGTTCAAACCAGCTCCACTCATCGACACTCCGGCTATAGTTTCACGTTAGTTGACGAGTCCTGTACTAGATTGAGATCAAATACACCTTATGAAATACCACTTTGTTTCCCCACAAAGACCATTGTTTAACTTGCTCGATGAATAAACTAATACTTTTCTCTATTCATTATCGCAGAGCTTTGTTGTTATAAAACAAGGAAAATAAAACACATTTTTAAACGTTGAAATTGAATTTCACATTAACCAAACTTTTTCACATTTTCGTGGGGCCGGGTAATATGGTATAAGCTATTCCCTATATATTATAAGGTATTCCCTCCCTTTATGATGGCCCTGGCCCTAATCAAAAGATACACCCATGAAGAGGTATCGCTTTATTTATGACAGACATTTTCTGTCAAGATAAAGATTCGTATGTGGCGTTAATGTTTCTGCATCGGTACAGGTTTACATCACGTATTCTGAACGTAGCATCACCTGGCTAGTTTTTCCAGTATGGTTTCTGCACTTCATCAAAATTCCTAAGAATGAATATTGAACAGATAGATGATAGGTGATTGGTCCACACCAATAATATTAAAAACGTTATCAAAGCTTCAAAAAATTACATTTTAAGGTAATCTCATAATAAGGTCTTGTGTTTTCACACTAAAAATCCCTCTCAGACGTATAAAGAAATCAAGTAAACTGAAATTATAGATTTTTTAATTCATTTTTGTTAGTTTCATTTTCTTGGTATCGACAACTCTCCCCATGTGGATGTCCTTGCTCAAACGAAGCTATGTATTTGTGGTACAGCTTTATTTATAGGTATAGGCTGTAAAATACAGAGAACTGATATTGCTATATAGCAGGGGTAACCAGCTACACCACTTTTGGATGTCAGATTTCTGGAAGGAATATTTGAAAGAGCCTTTATTTTATTTATGATGACAAAACAAACAATGAGAATGTGCGAACTACCCTAACAAGTCATCAACCAAACGTTCGGCAGGTACCTGCTAAAATGGACACCATTCGCAAAGTATCCATAAGAAAATATAATTTTCTTAACAAAAGTGGTTGATAAGAATCAGAACAATATTTTATTTATATTTATGTTTTCCAATAACTTTCTAATTTTTTGTTTTGTATCAAGAAATTAAGTAAAATAACTACTTTTGGACATTGATAATTTTAAGTGTACTAATAACTTTGAAACAAGAAATGAAATAAAGTAATTATTTTTTAATGTTGATCAGTTTTAGTTTACCATATATCATACATATATTTTATTGCATAAAAGTCAATCCAATCGCCTGAGAGAGCTACTTTATCGCCACCCCTGATGCATAAATTCTAAATCCTTCATTCTCATTTTTTAAATCAATTATATCTTTCGAATTTTCTGATGTAATCTGGATATTTTTAGTCTACTATTTGTTGTTGGTTTTTATGTTTACTTGAAAACTCTTTCCTTTTATTTCGTCATGTTTTGCGCGATATGTCCATGTTGGACTTGGTGACATATTTGGAGCCGCCGGGGCTCAATGGGTTAGCCCACTGCTCTAACAACGTGATAGTTGTAGGCTGCGCAAGTTCGATTCCTGGAACTTAATCTGTGTGTACTCTTTACTTTTCCAGGAAAACTTTCCTTCTGCGTACGATCATCACTTGCTGTTGTTTGTCTTGCGCTTGGTGTAGCTTAATCGTATATGGTACTTGTGCTATAAAAACCGAACTAGTCTTGTGCCATAAAACGTGAAGCAATCACTTTCATTTTCTGGTGTTATTTGTAAAACCATAAAATTGATTAATATATAGATTCTCTTTTATAGCTACCAAACAGACATAGTATTTTTTTTTAATCTGTAATACAGAGGGCGGGTGCTTGATTCCGAATTATCAGCAAATCAATTACAATTTTACATCCATTTGTTTCTTCATCAAAATTTCTGCCATCCGTTACAATAAAATAGCATACTCTCACTGTTATTTCCAAAACCTTTCCTCCACAAGTGACCAGTTCTAATCCACGAAAGAAACCATACGACTGGAAAAGCTCCGTTATCTATCTGTTAAGTAAGGAACTTTCGAAAGTGCATTTTCATTTATCAAAACGATGGGAAAAAAAACTCATTTCTGTCTCTCTCCAGTATTATTACTATTTTTATTGTTGCTCTGGTCTACCCCGCCTTCATCACACCAACAATTCATCTCTTGGAGGAGAAATGAAAGAATGTTCGTAATTTTCCCGCAGCCATTTAAAATAATTTAGTCGGATGAGTGTTTTCACCGGCGTCTCTCTTCCTGTCCTCGCTTCAAGAATTCATTACGGGTAGGAAGAGTCTCGAATAAAAGCATCAAGTAATGATTTTGTGGACAGAAATTTTGTCTTCCTTTTTATTTCTTCTGCCCGGGTGTTTGCCGTGAGGACGAAATTCGATGTCGACTGTTGCCGTGTTGTTTATGTGTTTTGGAATGGGGAATGGATTCCTTTTGGTCGAAATTGCTCTTTGGAACTTTTTGTTTCTGTCATCGAGGAATTATTGTTTCGCCAAGGTTAATCGGCATGATTGGATGCTTGGCTTAACCCTACGAGTGGTGACGACGAGTTATCTCGATCATCGTGATCTGAGCAATTTCGCTTGCGACGAGTTATCTCGTCGTCAAGATTTTGCCAAATAATTTTTGCGATTAGGGTAAAGTTGAACAAAACCGGGTACCAAAATATAGTTTTTTTTCTTCTTGAGAGCGCCTATGTGTATAAAATTGCTTCAAGTTCTATCTCAATGATAAATTAGTTTTTTAGTTTCAAAAATAAATGTTTTTCAATGTGAAATAACTATATTTTGGAGGGTAAATAAATAATTTTTTTGGAAGTATACAAGTACCCGGTTTTATCCGACCAGGTCGGATAAAACCGGTTATATATAGGGATAATTTTATTGCTGAAATATTTATTTATAACAATAAATTAGTACAATGACCTTCTTAGACTGAGGAACATACGTGGGCTAAAACAATCATGGAACATAAGTAATTTTGAATTTAATGTGTTTGGAAAGTATAGTAAATTAAGTTAATTGATCAGATTTGTAACAAATTATAAGAACAGAAATCACAAATAAAATTTTGATCATGCTCCTCTGCATTGCTACAGGCTTCATGCGCCCATCCTTTACAGTTGAGACAATGTATCCAATCTTCCAGAGATTTTGACCTGGCGTAGAATTCATTACAAAAGATACTGGCTTCGTCACATTCCTCGTCGTCTTCATCTGATGCCGGGGAGTCTGTTTTAATGCTGAACTTCTTTTTCTTCCGTGTTTTGGGACCTTAAACAGTTCCTGCTTTAAGTTTTTCTTTTCGGGTTTTTAAGTTTTTTTTTATTGTTCTCGAAGTTCCAATTCCTACCCGGTCCTGTTCGACAGCGAAGGTCCCGGTTTTATCCGACAACGCCATTAATCAGAAAAAAAGGCTTAACATATTCCAAACATGATGCAAAACGTGGCTTAATAATTTAAAATAATAGCTGAAAGAGGTGTTATCATATGTTGTACTTACCTAAAATAAATCTTCCAAGTAATTTGAAACTACAACGTAAAATTGGTAGAAAAAATCAAACCTTTTTTATTCGAATTTTTTAAAACATCGGCATTGACAAATACATAATCTACACTGCCTTTCATTCAACTCCAAATAAAATGGATTCTATCTGCAACTAGTTTAATGCGTTATCCGACAGATGACAGCAATAATATAATCAAAACTGTCTGGTCCTGGTTTTATCCGCCCACCCGGTTTTGTCCAACTTTCCCCTACTAGACCACGATCTGGTCAATATTTTTCTAACGACGTATTATCTCGTCCATCACGATCTGATCAGATTTGCTAACGACGAGTACCTCGTCGTGACAACCACCTGGAAGGTTAAATGCATTGGTGTGGATTCAAAATTTCCGAATGTTACAAACAGGAACAAAATGGAGGATTTTCAGCACCACGTTACACTCCGAATTTGTGTGAGACATAATTTTTCCCTCAAAAGAGGACATCTTGGATCTTCCGAACTCGGTTACAGGGAACCCCCTTGAAAGCTTAGAGAAAAAGACAGCAATGACGAAGGTAGTTGAAAGTATGTAAACACAACGGGCAACTGGCGACATTCCGGGATCAATCCTGAAGGGAAAGATCCGCCGAGCAGCCAGACGAGATAGTCTAGATATGGTTGAGTTTCATGGGACAAGGATATATTTGGTCATGCTGCGCCTCACAGCGCCATGTAAATGGGCAGGTTTTAAACTTTATTGACACAGAAGACAAAAATACACACAAGAAGGAATTGAACCTGCGCTGCATACAACTCGCAAGTTGCTAGCGCAGTGTTCACAACCACCGAGCCACGAGAGAGTCTTGAAGAGAGACTTTAGGTGGAAGAGTTTTTTTAGCAATGCAAAATCATTATTCTCTGTTTGACTATTTTTTATTATCCCTAATTTTACCACAAAGATAAAAAGAAATGCTCGATTTCTGTACTATGCTCTAAAAATAGCAATAAAGTATAAGATTTTCCTTTGCTCGGATTCGAAAATTTTGTATTTGTAGGAATTACATGAACGTTAAATCTAGCATGAAGCTTTAATTAGAAGCCTAACTGGTATAGTGTAAACTGTTTTTCCCGCCACCAGGTCGGTCCCAGATTTGAATTTTGACTTCTATGAGCTTAGATGTTTGTGGGATTTTCCATCTGTCGAGAGTGTCTTTGCCCATTGGGTGATCCTTCACAAACAGTCGTCAGTTCGTTTCTTGCCGTGCTGATGATAACAGACGTAAGACACAAAAAGTCAGTCATTAAAAATATTAACACAAGAATTCCTTTATTCGAACTTATTATTTGAAATTTTACTCGGAAAATTAGGTTCGGAGTAATTCGGAAATTGGTGATAAATGCTGAATGGGGGTTGAAAAATGTGAATTGTACTCGTATTTCTACTCATAAGTCTAGTTTGACTTCTCTATGCATTTATGTCTTTGTTTACTTAAGATATGTGCTTACCCCAAAATCCTCGTATTTGTGAAATATTTTCGTTTTTTTTTTCATTTGTTCATTTTATTGGCCACACTTTTAGGATTCCAAAAAGGACTTGTTTTTTTTGTGTTTACGGTAACTAAACAAAGTATAAATAATAAGGAGTATAAAATAACAAACCTTAAAAACCTAGTTTGTGCTCTTTCAAAATCTTTAAATGCTTTTTCTGAGAAAACTGCGTAATTCGTTATTTTTGTTTTCGACAGATATCATATCTCAAAAAAATGAAATTTTGCAACAATTTTTTATTTATTTGGAACTATGTTATGGATCAAAATATAACCTCTCTCCATATATTTTTAAATTATAATAATTATTCATTTGAAATAATAAAATTTAAAATTAAAAAAAAATCTGTTCAAAGTTTGGAATATTTCAATATTTTTTAGAACTGCTGGAAATCTTTTAGTTCACAAAACAGATAAATATGTTAGTTATATACATAATAAAAATTATTGAAATATATTCATTAGAATTTGTTATAGGAAGTGTGGCATAAATTTAAATTTTCACTAAAATTTTGATAAAAATTGCCTACATTTAGGAAGTTAATGAAAATTTCCTTGAAATTACATTGAAATTCATAGTTTTGTACCCCATTTAATTAAAAACATACATGTTTCATTAAAATTTTAAATATAAAAATGCTTTGAAGGTAAGCATATACCTTAACAATGAAATAAAATACAAACCCAACATATTTCAGCTCAAAGAAAATACAACTTTTGTACAATCAAGTGTAAAGTTGGCTTGTTAAATTGAGCTGTAAATTTCATAAGTCCAACATCAGAGTTAATTCATCAGAGATTCACTTAATTTTTTATACACCAATGAAATTTATTCCTCTAAAAATTAAAGATTTTCATTCTGGGTTTTTTCAAAAGCAATTTACTGTTTGTTCTCCCAAGCATAGCTAACTGTTGGGTGCTACTCATGGCTTTCGCGTGGAATGTAGTTTTGACATTATCCCTTGAGGCCCTCGTGTGTCTCCCTTTTGGCCCCATGCTAACTTGCCCGAAACTGGAACTTGGCGAAACACAGCTTCCATTCAAGGCCGAATTTCAGCCAAAAAAAGTCTTTTTTTTTGTCATAATGTATGTGGCGGTAATGTTTCTGCGACCGAACATGTCTCCTGAACGTGTTCCAAACATTATGTCACTGGGATTGTTGTTTTTTAACAATAAATAAAAATTAATTCCTGATTGATATATAAAAGTATATTAGTCAACGCTAATTAGATTAAATGTGAAACGTTGCTAAAGTGGCGATAACATAATTTAAAGTTACTCTCATACGAAAGCTTGACAGTAGCTGTAATAAAATAATCTCAGTTCCCATTATTTGCTGGACGACACTGAAAATCACTTTAAAATTGGAATATTTTATCCATACTTGTCAGATTACACGTGAAAGGCTTCGGACAACCTGTTATGAACTTGATTTTACTTTAAAATTTGAACAATATCTGCTGCAATGTTAATATCTATCATGTGAACAAGGATTTTTAACTATTCAAATTTTCAACATCCGAACTAAATTCAAAGATATAGCGGATGATTGTGGAAACTTTTTATGATAATTTTAGTTCTGTCCAAAATTTTTCTTTGTGTTTTTCCAGGTCCTTATTTTTAAAACATCTTGTAGTTATTTCAAAAATGTAAAATGCAACCTATTGTTATTCCCATTCGTGTTGTCGCACAAACAAAACAAAAATATCGTTAGACTTGGAATAATGTCTACCATTAATAAACAGTCATTTTATTTTCATGGAGGGCCCGTTTTCACATTAAATTTCGTGATAACTCGTTTTTTAAAAGGATAATCTCTACATTTTATTCCAGATTCTTATTCCCTGAATTAAAATACCTAGAATTCCGGGAAAGAAAACTCATACGAATATTTTTATTTTAGAAAATCTATGGTGCGTCATGAGTGTGGTTTAAAATCATGGTATTCAGTGTTAAATTATGTTGCAGTCTTTTCCTGGCATTTCTAAGTCATCTGCTCAGGCGTGACCTCGACATCTGACCGTGGTTCAAAATTACGTTGTCTTCGAATCTTTCCCTTCGGAGGTTGATACTAGTTTTGTCACCAAGAGATCGTTATGTTGCTGAAGTGTGACGTTAAATAAAAAATGCCAATACCAAGGTCATCATCTGATCAAAGCGATTTTTAAGTATTTTTCACTATTAAATATTCAAACGAAAAATATGAATATTCGGGTGACATAAATACCATTTTTCAAAGTTTCAAGAGATCAATTTTCAAGTATTAAAAATAAATTTCCAACGTTGTAATGGTTTATCCTCTATTGAAGAAGTGATGGTATTTTAAAGTTTCGACTAAGAAACACCCATTCAAACAATCAGAAATTATTTTGAATATTTTGCTTCTAATTTTTTTTCAATACGGAATTTTCTTTCTGCCGCCTATAAATTTGTTGAGCTCTTCATCAAGTGAAATAAAGTTAAGAAGTAATTGTTTGAAAATTTTCAAGAGTGATTAGTTTTAGCTGTCGTTAAGTTTCATTAAGCTCTTTAGAAAATGGTGATATTAATTTTTGTAATACACTCTATAACAAAAAAAATTGACGAAAGAGTTGTTCGATTGCTATAAAAATTGATGGATGAGAAGAACATACATGACAAAACAAACGATTAAAATTTCAGAACAATTGAATGATTTATTTCAGAGTTTGACCGTTACAAAGGGAGAAAGTCAATAAGGCGTTGACCCGCCTCTGGCCTAGATGAAAGCTGTCAGCAGCATCTCTAGCGGCATTATATTAACAACCTTTACCTGGGATAGAAGACATGGGAAAATTTTAAGCCAGCTGATTCATTGGTTTCAAACAGTCGAATATGACGTCACTACGTGACATCATCATTAATGGCGATGTTTCACGTGGACTCTGTCATTACTCATTACTCTGTAGTTTCTACTTGAACTAAAAGCCGGTGGCAAAACCTCTGCAACATAAATAACGAATCTATACAACAGATCCCCAGTAATAACGAAAAACTCCCCTGTTTCCGCCTTCTATTCTGTTCAAGGTCCCAAGTGTCCTTTAAAGTTCGAAAATGGATTATATTTTAATCATGCGTGTAGAACCTATACTGGAATTAAAACTAAACACAAAACATTTAGGATCAAATTACGAGTACATGGCACAAGCCGTTGAACTGTCGCTTGGTAATCATCTAAAAGCTATCGCTTTCTTTTTTATTAGTATTCTATTTTCGCTCGAAGTAATTTCAACTTTTTTTTTCGAAAACATTGCAAGTAAATAGTGATACTTTTCACACATGTGGAGTGCGCACTATGGGTGAGTGACGTCATAGATATCAGAGAGAGATAGCAACGAATCAGTGTGCTTAAAATTTCCCCATGTCTTCTATTCCAGGTAAAGGTTGGTAATATAACACCCGGCATGGCATGGACTGAAAAAGTTCCCGGATTATGTCCTGCGGAATTTCTTGCCAAATGGTCTCCAACTGTCGGGCTAAGTTGTCAGCCTTCCGGGATGGTTGCGATCGCCTTCCTATAACGTCCTCTATGGGAGAGAGATCAGGAGACTTAGCTGGCCAAAGAAATGTTGGGAAAGCTTGAAGACAATTCATAGCAACACAGTAGTTGTTGGCACATTGTTTATAGCACACATAGTGTGCGGCTAGGCAATATCTTGTTGAAAAGTAAGTCCGGGGTGTCACAAAAGGAACGGTATCACAACCGGTCGTAGAATGTCATCACGTACCGCTGTGCTGTACAAGTCTGCGGTTGTCGTCGGGACACAGTTGGAAACGGGACTCGTCACTAAACACTTTACGTCCTCGGTCAGATCCGTTCCAAGTTGATCGAGCCCGACTGCTATAATTCTGTACCTACTTGGTGAGTCGATTTTCTTGTTATAGAGAAAACATATAATGCATCATTTCCATAAAACAGCAAGCTCACATATAATTAACCAAAATAGTAAAAGTTCCGAATTATGTGCATTGTATATTTGATGATACAAATTCGACGGAGACGATTTAAGGCATTTCCTAGCTTTGTAAGTGAAGCACACTAAGTAAAAAATATAGCTCTCAGGAAGGAAAGTGGAAAAGTTCTCACTTGCTAAACTCATCAAGTGTCAAGAGAAGAAATCTAACCTACATTCAAACTAATAAAATGACTCAGTGGACTTATATACCAGTCTATCGATCAAAAGATTATGTCCTAGAAAATCTAACAACTTATATATCTTGAACATTTCGACTGTGTTTCACTTGTAAATCAACGATTTATAATATTTATTTATCCATTGTTAAATTTTTGATTCTTTTGAAAGAAAATATTTTTTTTTTACAATCTCAATTTTTACGCGATGCTGTAAAACGTAGTAAGACTTAAAGAATAATGTTCGAATTTCTCTGAGAGGATGAGAAAATGCCATCTTGATTCATGCGAACACAATTCGAAAAACAAAATCGAACACAAACACAGATTTTGGTAAAAATGCTTCGCCAGTGTCCTTTCAAGGGGAAAGTTGGGAATCGTAACAGCCCGAAGAAATGTGTCAGAAATATTTAACTGAATCACGCAATTTGAGATTGGATTTGTGATTCTGAAAGACGCATTTCCCTTTCATTTCGCCCGAAAATGTTTTCTCATCAAGTATGAATGTGCTATTCAAGACTGAATTTTCCATCCTTAATCTGTTCCAAACACACATCTTGAATCAGAAAGAGAGAGACCGATAGCTCTTCATCAGCTATATTTTATCACACAAATACTATCGCGCAGTGCAGCTTTGTTGATGTAAAGATGATCAGTGGATTGCATCAGATGAAAGAGGAATTGAATGGATGCCAAAACTCAGCGTCATATTCTCTAAGCTAGGTAATAAAAAAAAAGGTAAAAACTCTTTGAGATAGTACTCTCTTGACCTACGGATAATCCCTGCAATAGGATTAAATGGCTGCCGAAGCGTACTTTCTATTACTATTTTAAAGCTCCTTTTGCCAGTCTAGCATTGTATCAGGTTGGTCGGTTGGGTTTTATGTAACAAGAGCCGTATTACATTATATCCGGCAGTTTCACTGGAAAATAAACCTCTTCGTCGCGTCATCATGTTCATCACATCGACCCTGTGATGAAACAGACCAAGTAATGTGCTCGCAGATTCATGTTGTGTTTTCCGGTTGCTCGGTTTGAAAATCTGTCATGTGGTTGTGGGGAAAAGCACGAACCCTAAACTATTGATTCCTTAAAGTGATTATCCACCGAGATCAAAAACGCTAGTCTGCGCTTCGATAACCAATTAATTCGGTCGATTCGATTCGTAAGACCACGTGAGATCAGGCGACAGTGCTGTGGTGTCGTCGCACTTGAAACGGTAGCATGGAAATTGTACCAATCGTACACAAGGAGAAGACAACCAACAGCTACGATAGTTACGTTCTTATTATCCCGCGAAGAATACATACACTATTTACATCACAGTTTCAACATATTAAACATTCCCATACATCAAAATATTTACACTCAGGAACATTGAAAATAGCGCACCAAGAACTGAGCATCGGATTGAAATGAAATTTAATACACATAATGATACAGATGAGAGATTCACCTGATCCCAAAATCAAGACAATTAAACGAATACAGTGTGTACATTAAACAAATGCAGTGTAACTTCAATAGCGCGTCGGACCACCTCCTGCTGCCATACATGCCACAACACGATCTGGCATTGAGTTGATTAGACGTCTGATGTTGTCCTGAGGCAGATGGGTCCAAAATTCTTGAACAGCCAAATCATGTAGAGTGACACGGCGGCATCAGGCGTTTCAGCTGGTCGCACACATGCTCTATAGGGGGATAAGTCCGGGGATCGGGCTGTCCATGGAACAAGTCTGAACATGACGTAGGAAGTCTTGAGCAACTTGAGCTGCATGCGGACGAGCATTATCGTGCTGGAAATTGCCCCTGGAAGATCATTTAGGAAAGGTCCCACGTGTGGTCAGAGAATGTCATCAACATAACGCTGATCCATTAAGGTTCCACGTATCACAATTAGAGTGGACCGTGTTATTATAGGCTATGCCCCCCCCCCATACCATTACTCCTGCTGTGCTTGCAGTGTGTCGCGCGACAGCGTTGGTGGTATAGTACCATTCACCAGGGCGCCTCCACTCCCGTACGCGGTTATCATCTGTCCCCAAAACGAACAGGGATTCATCACAAAACACCACGTTTTGCCAATCTGTGGCATTCCACGTCGCTCTGGCATGGCATCACTGTAGACGGAGTCGCCTATGTTTCGGTGTCAAAGGCAGTACACGAAAAGGGCGCTTGGGTTACAGATTCGCTTCCGCAAGGCGTCTGGAAATGGTTTGTGGAACAACTGGCACCCCTACATCTGATTGTATCGTGGAACGAGTCACTGTGGGATTCACGAGAGCTTGCTGCACGATCATTCGTTCCTCTCGCATTGTCGTCTTCCTGGTCGCTCCTGACCCGGTACGCCGCACGTGGGTTCCATCTCGTGTCCACTGCTCCCAACATGTTCTGACGGCACACTCCGAACGATCGACCTGGCGAGCAACACGGCGCGTGGATCAGCCTGAGGTTATCATGCCGATGATGAGGCCCCTTAGAAACTAGCATAACTGTGAGAAATGTCTTCTCACATGTCTAGCTGGCATTCTTCTCTTGCTAAAGTCCTCCTAAAGTCAGAATGTGATCGTCAAGCTAATGAATCTTCCACTATGCGCCAGTCCCACTTCCTGATTGCAGCGCTACTGCATGGTGAGTGGTCAAGCGCATTAGCACCAAACTTGGATCATTTGCATATCGGATCTCACTGTACTTATTTGCAAAGTTTCGCGATTGTAGCTTCATTCCTTCTTGGTGTGCTATTTTCAATACTCCTGAGTGTTTATCACAGGCCAGCGCGGGGGAACAACCTCACTTGCTGCTTCTGTCTCTCTTCTCTGTGATCTCCATCCTCGGTTTCTGCCGTACTTTTTTAAAAACATCCAACGGTACAAGTCAACGACCAATCAAAGATAATTTTGGAAGAACACCACCCTGCAGAGGACGGTTATATTTTCACAAACTCTTCTCAAGTTGTAAAGCGCGTGGCACAAGAACAGCAGCAGGCGTCAAAATACAACCAATCAGAAGGCGTTCGGCATTCCGAAATTCCGATGACTGTTTTCTTTTTCCGGTCGGAGTATCTCACGATGTCACAGCGCCCACTTTCTCCGTCTATTTCATTGGAATGTTGATGGCTTGTCACATCGAGCTTCCATTGAAATAGACAAAGTCGAGTCACTGTTGTTATGTCTCAAAAGTGTTGGTCACGTTTGTTTGGGAATGGACTTGAAAGGGCCATCGAAGCACAAACAAGTGGCTTTCCTCCCGTTCGCCAGTTTAGTCTCGCATTAGGATTCTTGCCTTTTCCCAACACCACGTGACCTTCACCCGGACATCTACAAACCAGGAGATCAGGAAAAGAAACACGAAGCTTCGCACGCATACTCCTTCTGTTTCACAGAGTCGGTGTTTTTTTTCATTACTCATAAATATGTAGATTTTCTTAATAAGAATGCATTTTTAACTCATATTTTAGAGCAATATCTTGCATCGAGAGATGTTCTGTCTAGCTAAATGTCGTGTCTGTAGTGTTTTTGTGATGGAACGGTACTCATGTACACATATTCCGAACATGACGTCAATTGGCAAGTTTTTCAGACGCCGTTTCAACACGTCGCCAAAGAATGGTTGGTTGATGGATATCTGATTTTATGGTAAAAGGCCAAATTTGGCTTTGCTGCGCCATTTATAAGACAGTACAATGTCAATGGATATTCAATATCCATAAAAAGGTCTGTTGACACAGAAGGTAGAAATAAAAACAGAATAAGTTGGCAAATTTGTTTGTTACAGTCTGTCAAGTTACAAACTTATTACCCCAAACAAACCGTCACCACGTACAATTAGCAGGTTGTTTGTGCAGTAGATAAACTCACTGAGACACGACGGCCCCTTCTAAGAATGAATTCCTAGTATATGTTATTGTTAATCGATCAATGCCAATTTAAGAAAACATGCCAAACTTAAACTAAACGGCGACTAACTACATTTTAAAGTTACGGCGATATGTATTATTCAAGAGCCGTTTGGGTTTAACAGGAAGTAAATTCTCAATCCGCCGTCGTCAATCCGTCGAAACACGCATCGAAATCTGTGATTGTTAGATTGCCAGGCAAACCTTATTTAGAAAATATCTATTTCTTTAGTTTTAAAATTTAAATTTCTTGTAGAAATCTTCAACGCCTGTTTCATACTAGCACATTTTGGGATTTAACCGATTCATTTTGTAGCTGAAGTAAAATTGCTACTAAAATGAGTTTAAAAGGATTTTTTTTGCTACTATTTTTTTTATTAAAAATGTATACTTCTATTTCACAACTGCTTTGGCTGTACCATCCCGGAGTACCATACTTCTACACATAAGAACTTCTACATAAAGGAGGAATGCGCATTGCTAAGGAAAATGCGTACACTCACATTGGTAATGATCCCTTCGATAAGTTCTCTCTATTACGAGCAATAATCCGAAAAACAAGAATAAAATGTCGGGGAAAAAAATCTGCCAATCTTCTCGTCAATACCTACGGCCGAAGCAATTTGGTGGATCATGGGGTAGAATCTGATCTCACTAATAACCACCGACGTCCTGGCATACACAACTTATGCCTCTCCCCTTCCTAGATCTTCTGCTCGGGGAATTTTCTCATTGCCTTTGGGTATTTTTCTTTTATCGCAGGGCGATTCGGCGTCGTATTCTTGACGTCAGGGTAGGAACACAGTTACTCTGTATTGGGTTGGAGGTTTAATCTGTCAAAGGAGAGACCAAAGTCAATGCATTAGTAAACAGAAACGGGCGAGTTCCGTTCTGTTTTTACAACAGAGTATTATGTATCAGATGAACGTAATTCCTTAAAGCTTGGAACACGGGCGGAGGACCCTGGTGGCCTGGTGACAGGGGGATTAGAGTCGTCTTTTTCGATTCGAAGGAAATAGTTTTCCTGCAAGGATGTTTACGTTCTATTGCTTTTGAATTGTTCTTTGGACAAGTAAGTTGTTCGAATAGATTTCGAGACGCAAGATGTTGAATGTTTTGGGATTTTAACCCTCCAGTTGTTTTTGATGAGGTATCTCGTCTATCCAGATCTGAATAATTTTGCTGATGACGAGATATCTCGCTTTCAAAAATGCCGATTGGTGTGTTGCCGTTTAGTGATGATGATGAGATCAAGATCAGGCCAGCTTTTTCAAATGACGATATGTCTCGTCCATCATGACCTGGTAAGTTTTGCTAATGACAGTATATCCAGTCCATCATGATCAGGCCAGTTTTATTAAAGACGATATACCTCGTACATCATGATATGGTTAGAGTTTTGTTAGTGACGATGTACCTCAGTTTTGTAATTGACGATGTGCCTCAGTTTTGTTAATGATGATATACCTCGTGCATCAAGATCTAGTCAGTTCGGTTAAAGATGAGATACCTCGTCCATCAATGTCTAATCAGTTTTGCCAATGACGAGATATCTCGTCCATCATGATATGGTCAGTTTGTTATAATGGCGATATATCTAGTCCATCATGATCAGGTCAGTCTTTTGTTAATGACGATATACCTCAGTTTTGTTAATGATGATATACCTCGTGCAACAAGATCTAGTCAGTTTGGTTAAAGATGAGATACCTCGTCCATCAATGTCTGATAAGTTTTGTCAATGACGAGATATCTCGTCCATCATGATATGGTCAGTTTGTTATAATGGCGATATATCTAGTCCATCATGATCAGGTCAGTCTTTTGTTAGTGACGATATACCTCAGTTTTGTTAATGATGATATACCTCGTGCATCAATATCTAGTCAGTTCGGTTAAAGATGAGATACCTCGTCCATCAATGTCTGATCAGTTTTGCTACTGACGAGATATCTCGTCCATCATGATATGGTCATTTGTGTTAATGACGATATACCTTAGTTTTGTCAATGATGCTATACCTCGTGCATCAAGATCTGGTAGATGCTGTGAATGACGATATACCTCGTCCATAAAGATCTGATCAGTTTTGCTAATCCCGAGATATCTCGTTCACCATGATATGGTCAGTTTTGTTATAATGACGATATATCTAGTCCATCATGATCAGGTCAGTCTTGTTAATGACGATATACCTCGTCTACCATGATTTGGTCAGTTTTGTTAATAATGATATACCTCGTCCATTAAGATCTAGTCAGTTTTGTGAATGATAAATAATTTCAGTATCTTTTAAGAACAAAAATCATTTTTTCAGGAAAGTTATATATATTTTTAAAGATTAGTCCGTGTGTAGATATTCCCTATTACTAGCGTACTAGCCGGGCTGCACCGGCTAGCGCTCGGAGGTGTGTAATAGAGCTTTTTTTAAACTTTTTTACACACCGTAATTAAACATGTTTTGATTTGCATAGTTTATTTATTTTTATGAAACAATTCTTTAAATCATTGCGTATTCAATAAAATATTTAAGGAAAGTTGGTCGAAATATACATATACCGCAACAAAATTACCCATGTCTAGTGATATTTTGCAGGAAATAGACATATCATTAAAATATAACTCCTAAATAATATTTCTGCAGTAGGTAATATACCGGAACACATAATGCAAACAAAAATAAAATTCCATTCCTTGCAAAATTCTGAAAACAAAAACACGTACGTATCTATTCAAAAGTGTTGAATTTCGACTTCCTGAATATATTGTGAAATATAATAACGCGACAAAAGACTTTTCAATGATACTGACAAAGACAATAATGATTTATAAGCAAAAAGAACACGTATTTATAATACTTGGGAACCCTCAAATATGTCCGCAACATCTCGCAGTCAACTCAAATACCCAAACACGGAATTCTAAATCAAATTAAAAAAGTAAACATTAATTCTGACGTGGCCAGATACCGGATAGCAAAATTACGTCTAAATTACTTTTACATCAAAGGAAGAAATAAAAAGTAAATTCAAACATAAATATTACAATTAAATTCCTTATTTTGCATAGAAATTGACCTCGGCTATTTGAAAACAGCAAGAATTCAAAATATCTGGGTTATTTTATTTACGTTGATTGTTGCCATTCGACGATACACAAATTACGTCGTTTTCGGGTCCACGTACGTTAGTGTTTTATATATATAGATGCTCGATTCATTCAGTCCTTTGTCGTGTATGTAGATCTTTACAAATAAATTTAGTACAATCCTAAGTTATTAACTAATAAATTAAATGTAATATAAAGCTTATTAAAACATATCCCTAGAATAAAAGTAAATAAAGCCGCCACTTGTTGCATAGCCAATTTCCGCTGATGTCTATATTGTGACGAAATATATTTCATGTCAGGTAGAAATATAAATTAATATTAGTCCTCTGTGTCAAACAATGTAAGGAATCGTATAAATGAGTTCCATACGTAATCAGCTGAATTGTTCCGCATCTTTTGGAGCTTTAGGTAATGAAACTTTTCACTCAATAGAATTCGAAAGAGTCATTGGCTGACGAGCACGGACGGATATTCTACGAATCAAGATTTTAATTAGAACTCATTTCGAACTGTCGAATTAATTGATGAGAGTAAATGAAAAGCAATTATACTTCGCATCCTGGCAAAAATATATATATTTATTCCTAGAATATGTAATGAAGTATTGCAATGAAATTATTCCAGATTATTCATATAAATAAATGAGTCTTTTCACACTTTATTTCGCAAGCAACCTGATAAACTGGAAGGAATCTACGGATTATTTACATTAATTTATGAGAAGTTGAATGCGTCATTCTTTCATGAATACGAGTAAAATTCTCTATCCATGCAAATGGAATCCTTATATGTAAAAATGCTGACTAAGAAATTGAAACGATATAGAAAACATATTCAACTAAACTTTTAAATGAAGAATAGCTAGTATAAAAAACATTAGGTTTGACTTTTTTCTACTGTTTGTGAAAATTGCAACACTGTGAAAGAATATCAGAAATGAATGAAAGTTATTTCACGTATTATTTATAGTGGTTTAAATAAACGATCAAATTAACAGAGCAATTATAATGCCGAAAATCAATATCTTGTGCAGCCGCCTCGCGCTGCGATGAGAGCATATACAATCGAATAGTACATTTTCTGAATGTAATGCTGAGGAATGGGCATTCCAGCAGGTTGCTTCGATCTGATGCCCAAGTGCATCCGTACTCTCCCGACGAGCGACTCGCCGACCGATGTAATTCCAGACATGCTCAATGGGCATGTCTGGAATATATCCCTGCTGAAGGCTTGTACATTCCGAGCCGCATGTGGACGGGCATTGTGTTGTTGAAATACTGCTCCGGGAATGCGTTGCAGGAGAGGTAGGTCCTCGGGCTATACAACTTCTATGATGTAACGCACGCTGTTCAGGGTCTCCACAGTTTGGTGTAGGTGGGATCGCCCATGATATCCAATATGCATAACGACACTCGTTTGTCCAGTCTGACGATGAGTATGACACTCCGGGAGAAGACGTTCACCTCTGTAACGTCTGACGAGTACACATCCATCGTTATAGTCCATATTATAACAGGACTCATCTGAGAAGACGACTTGTTGCGAATAGGCACGCCATTAGCTGTGTTGGTGAGCCCATTGTAGCCGGAGGCGTGGGTGGTTCTTAGTCCAGGTAATCGTGCTCAGAGGAATCCTTGCACGTAGCTCATGGCGTAGCAGACGTCGACGAACCGTGGGGGCGGATAATGACACACCTGTTGAAGTGCTCCAATGTTGTGCCAACGCAAGAGAGGACACTGTACGGTTCATCACCACCATGTGGATGAAGTGTCCCGTCATGACGTCATATTGTGTGACCCACTGCCATGGTTTCTACTTGTCCAGATCTCCATGGTCCATCTCTTCCACACACGTATCACTGTTGTGGTATTAGTCCCCATGCGAGTTACGATTTTACGATACGAAAGTCCACCCTTTCGGAAGATGATCATACGGCCCCTCTCGAACTCCGTTAGTTGCTCGTATGGCACTGTGCGTTTATGACGAGGCATATTAACTTCTAATCATTCATTTACAGCAGTCAAATTACGACACACACAATTCAACGCACCTTTACAGTGCCTTACATACGGTTCACTTGAAAGTTTAGAGGGTGTTGTTCGGCCCACACATGGGTTATTGCTTTGTAATTCTAATCAATTTCATATCCTAACCTGTTTTGCATTTTCTACAAGTTTCGTTTAATTTGCACGATTCCTTCATGGTGTTGTAACTTTCACAAACAGAAGTGTATTTCAAGGCTTTAATATTTAGCCATATTATGAGAGGCATTTTCCTACAATCTAAATGTAGGTGTTGATATAGTTTATGCAGCGGAGCCTGTTTCTTGCACATATTTCAAATTCATGTCACTTGGTTTGTTTTTCGAATACGATTTCAGCACTCTCTTCCCAATTAAAAATCCTAAAGAATAAATTCCAAATTGAATATGATAGTTAATTAGTCAACACCAATTAGATAAATATTCTAAGGTTGCCAAAACAACAATAACTTTCATTTTAAGGTTACCCCGATATGCATCGTGAGTATTTGGATAGAGGAAGCAAAATTTCCACTTTCCGTTCTTGTTTATTCTGAGAATCTCTTTTAGGAAATACGACGTGATAGCATGTAAAATAACTTGTAAATTTCGTATAATGAGTGACACATACAATTCCTATCTCTAAGTAATATTATAACAATTAAAAATACCGAAGTTAATAAATTAACTATTATTCAATTAAATAGCCATTCATATGCTTTACTATTACAATATCTTCCCGTTGAAAAGGCACTAAAGAATGAGACTGGCAATCAGACTATAAAATATCTTGTTTCTCTGCATTTGGTGCTTCTTTAAACATTGGGTTGACTCAAATGGCAACAAAACTGGTCAGTCGTGTATCGAGAATACAAGCGCCTCAGCGTACAGCGTAAGTGTCCGACAAATTGACTCTGATTGGCTGGTATGATCATGTGCCTGAGACGTAAAGGTGTTTCATTTGGCTATTTATCTACGTTTTGGCGCAGATCTCTTTGACTGATAGGAACGGTTTTCGAAAGGTTTTAACATTTTGAACCGAAAATTGTATCCTTTTATTATATAAGTTAATAATTATATAAGTTAGTGTTTTATGTATGCTTTTTGTTACATCAGAATGGTCCTAAACCAGGGATGGATACGACACCATCATCCTAAAGCAAAGGGGACGGCAGAGGGGCGGAAAAATATCAGCTGGTAGTGAGTTCAGGAGTGGTTTTTAGATTATTTATGTAAAATCAACGGAAGTTTGGAAAAATAAAAAAAGGGTATTTAAAATTAGGAAAAGTAATTTAGAATCAAAAGGAATTAAATTGGAATTGTTTTAAAATAATTTGGATGATCTAAAAATATTTCCGCCAGTTGGGTTCGAACTCTTGAAGTCATCCCCCGCCGCTAACGCCAATCTGATGGTAAGTGACTTTAGCCATTTGGCCATCGTTGCTTCATCAAGAGAAGCTCTTTAAAAGAAGATTTCATTTTTCCCTCCCCTTATAAGTTGGCGAGAAATACTACTAACAACAAACATACAACATATATATGAGGAACCAATCAGAGTCAACTTGTCGGACACTTACGCTGTACGCTGAGGCGCTAGTATCGAGAATAGGAAGCACTATGAGTTAGCGACAGACATCACCCCAATTGGCTGAGTCTAGAGCTCAGTTTCCCCACCCTAAATCCCTTTACCTCTACGTAACATCAAGAGGCTTATGTTCTCATTTATAAAGACTAATAGATTCGCAATCTACAAAATGTCTATGTGAAAGAACTGGAGCGTTTTATTGAGGAATAAAGCTTGTATCTAGGTTCCTTCAATAGAGCTGTAGCAGTCGCTTGCTTTTGACTTCTTAACGGACACAACTGCTTACAAAGATACCTACACCACTTCAAGGAATTACTCAAAAATCTCCAATAATTAAATTCCAAAGACTGTTGTTAGTGTTTTTGAAGTCATATTTTTTCACATGAGAACTCTTTTGTGCTGTTCTTAGATTGATGTCTGAGAGACCGGAGACTATGATAGGATTAAAAAAAAAATTTCCTGTCGTGGAAGTAATTATTATTGTTGTTTCAATATAAAACCGATCAATTCGAGATTCATTCGCCAATTTTGCTGCAATTAAAAAAAAAACTTGATTTAAGCTGTGGACTTGCATAATGCTGCTACAACAACAAGGAAGAGTTTGCAACTCGAACAAGAATTTTCAGCAGTCTTATTACCGAAAGCAATGAGAAATCTAGACGATAGAAATCGGAACAGAAAAAAAATATGAGCTATAGTAGGTTTAATTAAAAAAAAATGTCCCATCTTGTCTTTGAAAGGGATGAAATTAAAGTGGACATTTAGAATTTAATTATGGTAATATGACTGAGGTGTGCTTTTTGACATGTATTTTATTAGAAATAAGAATCAGCAGCGATGAAAGTAAACGATAGTGTTACATATTTTTGGATAATTTTAATTCCTCAGTTTATGTGTGTTTTGAATGTTATATTATTTCCAAATGATATGAATAAGTAAAAAAAATTACTTAACACTGCGTTTCTCTCTATATTAAAAAATGGGCCGCCGCCGCAGAATTGAAAACTGTGTTGTTTAGCTCGATTCTTAGACGGTTTCCCGAGAAAGTACTGATCGGAAAAAAATGAAATTAACATGCTTTGTTCTTCATCGTATTCCCTGGATAATTATTAAGATTTTTTTCCGATGCGGCTATTAGTTTAGGTTTTATTAAGTGTTAAAGTTGAAGAAGTGAAATTTCTTCTTCGAGTGAGCAAAACACATTCAAATTTTCAGTCTTCTGTCGTGAGTTTTTTTTAAGAGTACCTCTTAACGTAAATTTTTGCAGCCCGTCGAGTTTTTTTTTTGAAATTTAAATTTGGTTCTTGATAATATTTTTTTGAAATTCAGGAAAAATCGGGACATTTTTGTTACTTTTTTTTAAAACTGCCGTATCTATATCTAATTACTATTAGTTTTTAATTTTTAAAATATCGCAGTATACCTCAGAATGTACTCTTTCTTACGGTACTATTATTTTTGAAATAGGTTAATAATTAAATTGGATGCGATCAAAAGTTCGTGATACAAAATTCGGAATCTTCGGTCGGCGAGCGTAAGCGAGACGCAGCGAAGCCCTCGCTGTGACGTCATGAACCGGAAAGTGAAATCAGCATAATACGAATTATTCAGATAGTTTCACTCTGTGAAAGTAATGTTGGTTTGCGAAGCAAACCAAATGGCATCTGTGACAGGAGTGTTGGTTTGCGAAGCAAACCAAATGGGATTGCGCAGCAATCCCCGGGGGTTGGCGAGCGTAAGCGAGCAGGGGGCGGAGCCCCCTAGTATTTAAAAAAAAATTGTTTTCGTGAGTCATCTTAAATGGTGCAGACGCCGTCACTGCCTCAGTGTTACTATAACAACTATGTGCTTTCATTTCTATTTCAGTTTATTACTAATTCTTCAACCGCTATGTATTAGTTGTATTTTTTCTTATGAAGGTCTGGGACGCGACTGAAATTAAATTAAATTGGAAAAATGACTTTAAGTGCTCATACAACTCAGAAATGGATTTCTGCTAGGTTGGTAATATATTTCCTCCGAACATATTAACAGTTAGTGTTAACTTTTAAAAATATTCACAACTTATTACAAAAATCTATAAAAAAAATTTAAAAAACATTAAACTTTAAATAATTTGATAAGAATAAAAAAAAATCGAAATTTATAATAATGAAAACAGTTATTGTTTAACGCCAATTTAACCCTCCAAATGCTTCGACGAGATATCTCGTCCAAGATCTGATTAATTTTCTAATGACCAGGTGTATCGCTCTAGATCAGGTCCATTTTACTAAGGACGAGATATCATGTCCAAGGTATGGTCAATTTTGCTAATGCCTAGATATCTCATCCAAGATCTGGTCAATTTTACTAAGGACGGGATATTTCGTCCAAGATCTGGTCAATTTTACTAAGGACGAGATATTGCGTCCAAGGTGTGGTCAATTTTGCTAAGCCCTAATTTTGATAGCCCAAGATCTGATCAATTTTTCTTTTGATGAAATATCTCATCCAATACCTGGTCAATTTTACTAAGGACGAGATATTTTGTCCAAGGTCTGGTCAATTTTGCTAAGGATGAAATATCTCGTCCAAGTTCTGGTTAATTTTGCTAATGACGAGATATAGCGTCCAAGATCTGGTCAATTTTTCTAAAGATGAGATATCTCGTCGGGACAAATCTAATATTTTACTCCAAGAGAACATCTATGTATGAAAAACAAATTGTCTTTTCCCAGAAATGGTGACAGTTTGAACAGGGTTATGTATCACAGCCTGGACACTTCAGGACAGTTTACGACGCGAATAAGAGGGTTTAAAAGCATTTAATTTATTTACTAGCTTTTAATGTTAGTTACTAAGCTTGTTAGTTATTAGCTTGTAACTAAGATGTTTACATTAATTAATAGTAACTGCTATCGCAAATTAGCCATAAGCGTGAGACTTCAGGAAAATAAAAACAGTTTTGTCCTCTATAATCATTACCATTTGGCATTGGCTTAGCGACAAGTACCTGGAATCAGGCTAAGGCCGCACTGTTAACTTTGCTATCTAGTCGCAATTAGGACAGTTTGATTGTATTATGTATTGCATCCACTTTTTAAAGAACAGTTTTATTTCTACATGTACCACTGTGATATATGTAAATAGAATCTGGAAACATGTTCGAGTAGAAGTGGAAGCCTGCGCATGTGCTGTATTGTAATAGCTTGTGTATGTTTCCAGAATGTGCGTGCTTAAATACCGACTGCGTTCTTGTGCATATCGTCAACCAGATTGTACATAATAAACGTGATACTTCTTAGCTGCTTCCTTCCTGTCCCGAACACAACTCAGTCCACAACAACCATAAAAGTTTCTTCATCAATGGATCAGACAAATAACTAGCAGCGACAAAATAAGTGAAGTTGTAAACTAAGTCCTTAAACGTAGAGAATTAACTATTAGTAAAGATCCGGTAACTATTAGTATTGTACAGGAGAATCGAAGAGTCCCCAAGAGAATCAACAAGTTGAAAGATAAATCTTCTATCGTGATTAGGTAATGGGCAATGGAAGGAGAATTGATCGATGTCTTCAACAGCAGAATTGTCACAATTGCTGAATGGTGAATCGATAAGGTAACGATGAAAGTAGTAAATGAATCTAGTATGACCGGAGAAAATTTATTGGTTTGTAACAGTGTCTAAAATTTCTTTGAGGACCTATTTGTATAAATTGGAAAAAATGTTTGTAATTTTTAACCGTAAGCAGTTGTTGCCCAGAGTTGTTGCTCGTGATTTTAGAAGTCTACCGAAATAAATGGACATATCTGATTTTGCAGCATCTTTGACAAATATATCAATCAATTCATTTTCAGAAATACCAGAATCCACTTGATATTACACTTCCGATTCGATCTATCCAATCACCACAGGGATCGTTGTGGTTCAGTGTGGTAGCAAACTGGTTCGATTCCTCACTTGGTGTATTTATCTCTTTGTCAAAACTTTCCTTGTTTGTGTGTATGTCTATTGCTTGATGTTGTTTGTCTTTTGCTTGTCCCCTTTAGGTCAAAATAGGGTCCTTGTGTGTATGTCTATTGCTTGATGTTGTTTGTCCCTTTTAAGGCGAAATATGGTCCTAGTGTATGTGTGTCTATTGCTTGATATTGTTTGTCCCCTTTAGGCCAAAATATGGTCCTTGTGTGTGTATATGTCTATTGCTTGATGTTGTTTGTCCCCATTAGGTCAAAATATGATCCTTGTGTGTGTATATGTCTGTTGCTTGATGTTGTTTGTCCCCTTTAGGCCAAAATATGGTCTTTGTATCATAAAACTCAATCCAATCAACCAATCGTCACATAATGTTTCAAATGTTTTCAATTATTGGGTAAAGATTTCTGCTGTTAAAAATTCGATCAAGTGTCACTTGGCTGTCCATGTATCCAGTGGCTGATGGGAAAAGGTATGAACCTCAATATATTTACCACAATAGAAAAGGTATTATCCACAACGAAAAATAATCCCAATACCCTTATAAAATACCTTTGAGTGCTTGACCTATTTATGGACGTTGCAAGGCATAACCACTTAAGATAGTTTGTTTGATTTTCTTATTGCGCAAGGGCTAGATCTGTCCAAAATGCTCCGAGCAATGCTTTGACATGGAGTTTCACCTTATGTCACAGTTACAGATTAGCGGTGGACGCGACGTAATTCGACCGATTTCAACACGCAATATGTCCAGGGTTAACGTGGGCACGATTATGGCGCTGGTATCACTAGATACCGCATACATGTACCGATTATAAGTGGAGAGGATTTCGCAACTAAGGCAGTTCGTGACAGTGCAACGAAGTGGATCATCATTTTCATGCTCTGCGCTGGAAGTATACTTTTATTTTTGTCTTCAACACTTCTAAGCGAAAGGTGATAGGCATTGATTTTAGCATGCAATTCGTTAACATTATGGATTGAAAAACAAGGTGGATTGTGTAAGGGGAAGGTAATTAACGTCGCAACGGGCCAATGGCGACGGGCCGGGATCAATCCTCATGGAAAACCGGAAGTAGGTATGGAATACACCGGAAGTGACCGTTAAAAGACCACAAAAACCTGTTAAAATTTAAATTTACAATTTACTTTTTCTTGCAAATATAATTTTAGAAAGTTTTTGCAAATGTTCAAATGGTTTCACTTTTGGAAATATTGTGAACATTTTTAAAGAGAAGTGAAGAGCGATATTGTTTACACAAACAGCAAAAGCAAGTGAGAGCAAACGATACACTTCAAACTAGTTTTTACTCTTAATCAATATTTATGCATTATTTCCTCACTTCAAATGTTAAACACAAAACGTTATTGATGGATTCTCGTAAAACTTTTCGAACTTGTTCTTAATAATGTTGTCTAAGGAATGAACTAGACTAACTATGCTGATTTGAAAATTTTTTAATTTCTGGCCATTTATTTAAGAAATAGAACTGTAAAACTATCAAAAATCTTGTATTCATTTTTCGATCGCTTGTAAAATTTTCGTTTATTGAAATATCGGTTTGATTCTAGTTCATTCCCTAGAAAAATGAATGTAGTGTATTTTGGTAGCATCATTTTTCAAATGGGTTGATTAGATTTTCGTATAGCAAATTTGAAGTTTTTGACAAATTTATTTAAATTTTTATACATAATTATCAGTTTTACCAAATTATTAATATATATTTAAAATATTAATAGCACAATGCTATTATTTAATAATACTAAGCATAAAAGTATCATTAAAATGTTTCTATACCACGTCTTAAGAAGAAGGGTCTTGAACGTGTTCGGATGCTTTAAATCTGTCTGTGTTATTAAAGATAAGATGTAAATGAATAAAGTATTGGTGATTGCATGAATGAAGCACTATTTTCTTTATGAAAGGCTTATGATAGGAGAAGTTCAATGCATAAGGTATTTACATCGTTGTTTCTTACAAATTTTAAATCTATATACAATTGTTACCCAGAGTTGTGGGAAATGTACTTCAAGTTGAACTTGTTTTGTATATAGTCTATAAGGGATTTGCTTTGAGTAACATTTTTTATGAATGGGGTTCCGGTAGTACAGTTGGAAGAGAAACTGATTGTAACCGGAGGGTTGCTAGTTCGAAATTGTTCAGCGAAAGACCGTCGTGTATGCGGGGACTGGTACACATTAAATCTGTAATGACTTCAGCTGTACTCATGTTGGCGTGGTGTGGAAGTTTGGAGAGTGGGATGACAGCTCAGGTTTTCCTCTCGACATCTGACGACTATTCAAAATCCCGAGGCGTTGTCCTTGGATCTTTTCCCTTGGAGATTGATCTCGGACAGTCTCCAATAGATCACTATGTTGCCCCAGTGCGATGGTAATTAACTACCTACGTACCTTTTAAATGGATTTCTTTTGATTTTCTTTTGAAACCCACGGACTTTTAATTTTATGTAAGAAAAAAAAAATAAAAATAGAATAAATATATATATATATCAATAAAATGTAAGGAACAGAAAAGATAATATTGGAAGAAACTATAAATTTGAGTTTAATCTAGTTTCGGAAATTATTTGAGACCAAATGTTTAAAAGAAAGTTGAAGAAATGGCGAATCTCCGCTCGCTATTATAAGACCCGTTAGTCTAAAGATTTTGTTTTAGGATTTAACAGAAAAATATATTTTCTCTCTCTTCTTTCGTAACAACTTTTTATTAACTTTCAAATAACGTAAAATTCGAAATAAAAAAAATAAATTAAATCCTTTTCTCCCCATTTTCATGTTTTGAAAATACCTTTTTCAGAAATAACTATTCTGCAACGACTACCTTGAAGCAGACAAGTATGAATTATTATTCAGTTTTGGCCGATAAACAAGCTTTATCGTGTTTCCCGTCTTTTTAAATCGTTGAGTTTTTATAAGTGCCTGAACAGGCTGTTTGAAAAGGGAGGAATCATATTGATTTCCACTTAACATTTACTATTTATAGAGACGACCATCGTTTTCCTATTTACTCTTTATTTATGATGCTATCCAATTTGAATAGATAATATTCAATAACGGCAAAAGTTTTCCCCGAAATCTGAAAAATGCCATTAAATGTAAAGTTTGGTTGTTGGAATAATCGATTTGAAATGGAATTTTTAAAATCCGGTTGGACTATGTCAACAAGGGGTTTGTACTTTTCCGATAGCCGTATTTGTGCTGGGGAAATTCTTTTAAACGGTATTCGAAGTTTATTTGTACGTTGGATTATTATTTTTGGAGACAAAATTGCATTTGTATTCAGATGGAAATGATACACCCAAAAGTTGCATGCTTAATGAATCTTAAAATTAATTTATATGGTGTTTCATTAGTTCTTGCAAAAACTTTAAGAGGAGGTATAGGGAACACGAAATCAACTCTTCTATTGGTTGCGACGGCTTCGACGGGGTATTAAAACTGAGTAAATCTTGTGAACGAGATATCTCGTCATTAGAAAAAACGAACCAGATTTTGATCTCGTCATCATCAAATCACATGCTAATGAATTAAATATCTTTTCGAAACCACTTGTAGGGTTAAGCCGTATTCTCAAAGGGTTGTGTGTGCGCATGCGTCAACTGATTATGCTAGAGGGCAGTTTTGCAGCATGCATAAGCTTGTATTTCGTGTTCTAAAAATAATAGAAATGATTTGTTTGGCGGTATTGGCGAGTTTTGGTGATATTGCAGCTTGGTGGGGGGATATCACAATCATTAACCACTGAAATTACTCCCTTTAACAGCAAGTATATTTGTTTTTTTTCGTAGAACGTACCGATAGACATTTTTTAATTATCATTTTTTTTAACATTACAATGTTGTCTTAGAATATAAAAGAATCTTTTATGTAAGGTAGGGGAATTTAGGTCACACTGGAGCAACACAATGATCAATTGGCGACGGTTTGAAATCAGGAATTGAAGGAAAAGTTACGAGGACACCGCCTCGTAATTTTGAACCACTGTCTAATTATGAGGTGAACACCTCAGATAGGGCCCCACTCTCCAAACTTCGACAAAATACCAACGTGAGGGCATTTGGCTCTTGTCGTATTTAACATGCACCAGACACCACGTACATGACGGTTTATGGTTAAATCCAGTTTCAATCTCGCTACTTTCCGATTGCGTATCTGCGACTACGAACACTTATCTGCTTATAAAAGAATCGGAAAGAGTGACAATATTATATTTTTCTTGAACATTTTGACTAGTAAAATATTACATGTTTTTCGTGCACCCCTTTAAACCTGGTCGCGGATTTCACTTTAAGTAGGTAGAGCTTACACCCTACTCTTCAAATTTCCACGCCAACGTGAGGATATTTGAGGCCATGACATATTTAACGTGATAGTTTTAGATGTTTGCGTGGAAGACAAGAAATAAAGCCATATTATCACAGTTACTTCTGTAATTGAAGAAGAATGTTTTAAACCTGACTTACATTACAAACAAGATGGGTAACAAAAAGACCGGAAAATTAAAATTCATGTAACTTTTTTACTATGATTTATAAAAATTGTGATTTGCATGTCTAACAATATAAAGCAGATGTAAACAGTGGAGATTGATATCAAAATATTTAAAATCTGATTTAAATAAAATAAATGTGTTTTTTTTTATGATTTTTTAAAATCATGTTTTTTCATACACTGCTTCTTCTATAGGGGAGTTAAATTTGCGTCAAACTGTGGAATAATAAACCCCACCTTGTACATAAAAGGTGCATAATTCTAAGGTTTTATGCTTCTTTTTATCCACAATTATTATATTAAACTCTTAAAAATGACTGAAAATGAAATAAGGAAATCTGCTATACAGTTTGTAAAAATTATGTCGGAATTCTACAAATTTTCGGAAATAGGTTTAAACAGTTTTTAACCCCCTTTTCAGTCCTGTAAAATTTTCTTATTATGATTTTTTACCACTCAAGAGTTATATTTCTAACCAGACCACTCATTTTATTGTATCCACTTAGAATTATCGTAATCCAGCAACAAACATTTCACTTTTCAAATAAATAGAAATTTGGCATTTTTGGAACTAAACCATCGATATAATAAGGACGTCAAGAAAAGTAAAATCTCGAGTCCACATATTATTTAAAAGAATGAAGTGTTTCAAAGCGAACTTCATGCTCTTTATCAACTAAATGGACGTGTCTAATTGATTTAGGTGTGAACGCGGCGAATACCTTGCAGGTAAATGAAGATTGACAACGAAGCGCAGAGTGAATTGCCGAAGCTTTTGTCCCTTATTAGGATACAGAGAGCGGCGTAAATTTTTCTTTGCTAGATCTATGTCCCCTCCTTGTTGCATACCAGCTAAATTTTAATTTCCAACCGGCTCTCGAATTGAAACGTTTCAATTACTCTCAAGTAGCTCTTCACGATCGTTTGCGTTTAAAGAGTAATTATTTCGCTGTCAGATTTCTTCTTTTCGGAATCCGGCTATTTTGGACCACATCGCTAGGCCCAATTTTAATTGAAATTCCACTGTTAATTAAATCCGACGGTACTTGTTGAAGAAATGCGGTCCTGCGTTTGATGTTAATCTAAGTGAAATGAAATGGTTCTCATTAGTTTAGTGTAAGAAATGAATTTTGCGATTCTGAATGTGACCTTTTTGAAGTCGAGCGCTGGAGCGTATGTTATTTGAGCTCGGATGACGTCTGCATTTACGGAAAACGTTTTGGATGCGTTTCTTTCGAATTCAAATTAATTTTTGGCTTGGATTCACTTCGGGCGTCGCGTGTTTGATTTGGGATTTTTCTGTGCATTACGTAGAAATGTCAAATACGGAATCCCCCCCCCCCCTGTTTACTTTTCATATTAATTACGTCAAACTTTACGATCGGATTTGAGTGGAAATGGTATTTGCTCAAACAACAACAAAAACACACCAATTAAAGTGTTTGCGCATAGTTCAATTCACTGGTAACGCAGAGTATGTTGGAAGTAGGATATTCTCACTTTTGCGTTAGTGCAATTATGAGTTTAAACTGCAATATAAGCAGTATGCTTCTGATTGATGACAGTGACGCGAGGCTGAAAAGAAGAGTTGCACAACTTCAGGTGTGTTTCTGGCTGGATTGCGAAGAGTTTTAACCTTTAGACTTCGGCCGGTACAACAGTTGTACCTTGATCGCGCCAGGAAAGAATTTAGACTAAGGTTAGTTCAGCAGTTGTACCTTGAAAGCTATAAGAATCGCGCCAAGAAATAATTTAGACTACGACCAGTTCAGCAGTTGTACCTTGAATGTTATGAGAATCGCGCCAAGAAATAATTTAGACTACGACCAGTTCAATAATTGTACTTTGAAAGTTATAAGAATCGCGTTAAGATAGAATTTAGACTACGGCTGGTACTAAGAAAAAAACGCCTCGGTGATATCTTTCGCCGTAGTCAAAAGGTTAAAGAAAGCGGGCCACATACCTTGGTTTGAAGATCGGTTTAGATGTTAACGATAATCTATTTTTTCGGAGGAATTTTTTATTAAACATCAATATGGCTAAATATATAATCTGCTGACCATCGACCGGCCGTTACAGCAGTTGTACCTTGAAAGTTATAATAATCACGCCAAGAAAGAATCGCGCTTATTACAGCTGTAGCCGTGATCAAAAGGTTAATAAACGGATCGAAACAACCGATATGGATATGATAAACCGATGCGAGATTCGACAGTCTATTGTATCGAAACTAAAATATGCTTGAGCTACGGAGCTACATAATATTAATAAAACTATTCAACGAAATTCTTTGACAGAAGAAGCACTCCCGTAGTCTGATTACAAAAGGCAATTTGATATCTGGAAGACAGAACATCATTAGCGCAGAATAAATTGGGAGCGAGAGAAGGTGATTCAAATGTCAAGAAATTTGTAATCGTTTTTGAGCTAATGAATGGGACGCAAATGAAGTGGACGTTTAGAAGCTCAATTGTGGTCACATGACTGATATTGCTGTTTTTCCATAACCTTTAAAGTGGAAAAAAGAATTACATCAGTAAGAACACGATATGCTCTGCTATGTTTTTGAGTAATTTTATTTTAATAGATGTATGAACTGTGTGCTTAGATATAGATGATAATACTCATAAGAGTAATGGAACCACCTACTATTAATGGTAATGGAAATCCTCAAAATATATCCTAAATTCTAATTTCTTAAATTAACTCCCGATTTACATTTATTTTGGTCGATGGTTGAAAAATTGTGGTCACACCGATGTGCTTCCGAGGATGCTTAAAATTATCTGAGCAGTTTTTAAGCTTATCTTTTAGCAGGCTTTTGTTGAACTAAATCAAACAAAATTCTTTAAATTTTTATCTTGTTGAACATCTCCAATTAGTGATCGGTGCTACTTGATCCGAGAAACCCTGCTATCTATTCTTAGGGCAAAGGAACTTAGCTTTCTCAGACATATAATGTAATCCCCTGTCTGGATCTTGGAACCAACTTGCAAAACACACAAGAAAACCAAGAAATTATTTCATAAACCTCATTTTACACGCTGTAAATACCAACGTCTTGTGGAAATAGGAATAAACTGCTAAAGGAAAGACTAGAATTATTTTTCTTGTACACTTAAAAGTTTAAAAGCATACCCCTTTCCAGATGTGGGGACATATTGATGTTTATTTAACTGATGAGTTCGCTCAAAAATTGCTGTTTGCCGGCTTATGGTGTCAATAGAGACAACATTTGTTTAAATTGTTGCTTGTGTAAAATTATCTTTGGATATAGTAATCTAAAATCATTTCAGTCCGTTACTGTGCCTGCGAAATTTCTCCTGAAGCCCTCCCATTCGATTGGACCTCAAAATTCTGACCAGACTCTGCGGATTTGACGTCACAAGCAATTCTAGTTATTATATACATTATCCCCCGTGCTTGTCATGAAAATATAATTTATTTGGCGGAATGCCCGGGTTGATGTGTTCCACTCCCTAAACAATGCGTCTTTTCTGAGGGCGGCAGGCCGTAAATTATTTGCACGGTAACCGTTTCGGGGCAGATTACTCTCTGCCCGAGCTGCCCCGGGATCGTTATTTGCAGCACCCCAACGAAATGAAGACGTCAAAAGTGAGTTGAGTCAGCGGCTTTTCACTCTTTGAATCTGATTGGGTTTCGGCCTATCATCTTTTACTGTCTGCGGTTTCCACGATGTGTTGTGCGTCCAGGTCTTGAACTCTTTATGTCCAACTCCACATGCTGGACGGATGTGTTTTGATTATTAGTAACTCGTAAAATCCCTTCAGGAATGAATGATGGATTTTAGAATTTTGATTAGATTTGTCATCCAAATTGTAGTAATACAAGCTAGATTTGCATTTACTTGACCTTGTTTCGCGCAGCTTGGCCAAATATGGCCCTTGCTCAACGAAACCCAACCAAGGTGAAGTTGTATTCTTATTAGAACATGTCTCCTGTATCGTTTACTGGGTTTTTATTATTCATAGAGTAGTTAAATTCATTCGTAGAAAGTAAATTTAAGATTTGGGATCCTTTTTTCACATTGCGTTCGAGCACTTTCTGTACGATTTTTAGGTAGCGAATATGAAATTAAACCGTATTCACACAAGGTTGCATGTCCGAAAATGCTACCCGGATATGCTAGAGCATTCTTTCCCAAACGTTTTTGGTTCAATACCCTTTTTCAAACACAATTTGTATATACTTTAAGAACATTGTCTTTAAAGTGTTGGTATAAAGTTGGGTTATGAATCAGAGTTTGTGCCTTTGGTATATAATAAAATGTGGAATAACGTTCTAGAAAATGCATTGAAAAGTTAATAATGTAATTTTGCGTAGCTCAGAAAAAAGACAATTTGTATTTGTTGTTTGGTATTCATTAGATCTATTGCCTCGTTTATTCGTTTCTTTAATGAAATTTGCTACGGAAAAATATCTTTTTCCCAGATTTTTCAACTGTACAATGTTTTTCTTTCAAATTCGTATATTATAAATGATTTAAAATTGTGTAGTCATGTATACTTTCATAACAAATAAAGACGTAATAAACTAACAAATGTATTCTTAGAGAAATTATTTAAGAAAAGAGGAGATCGCGCGAAATATGTTAATTATTGCATTTCTCCAATCTCTATATATAATTCTCTTACGTGGCACGCAAAAAAGACGTTATTTGTTCTAGTGTTTTGGCAACACTGTAAGATTGTTTGTTTACCACGAAGCCTCGCGCCTCAATAGAATTTATAATGTTATCGGATGAGAATTTATTGAAAAAAAAAAGAATTTTAGTCGAGCTGTTGCAGTTTATAACAGAAATTAAACTCAATGACAAAGTGTGGCTGGTTAAAGTGCTGGGGAAATTTACACACAAACAACATGCTGGATATTCAATTTCTAAAGCAGAGTTCACATTGCGAGTCAAAATTTGCTCAGAGTTTTTTCATTTGAATTCTGATTCCAGAGGTACAATATATATTTTTTCTAAAAATTCAAATTTAGATTTGAAATTTTTTTTTAATACCATATTTTGTAAACAATTCCTTCTGCTAGGACACATGTCTTCATTGATGCGAGCACTGGTTCGCTCAGCGAACCAATCCGAGCGTTAGCGATTAGGGGGCGGGCCTCCTAGTACATGTTAATATCGAAACGTTATTGATAATTTTGTTAAACTTACTAATAGATTTGTGTAAGAATGTTTCTTAAATCACTGTGTGTGTTAGCGTATATATTACTGATAGCAATATTAGGTATTCCCCAGTGTAGAATATATGCTCACATTGAGTTGGGATTATAATTCGGAAAGCAATAATCCCAAATGTTGAAATCCCAAAAGATCAAATAGAATCATGGATAACATAATCCTAGAACATTATATTCCTGACAATTTGAAGGACCATAATCTGTTCTATAAAATACAGATATTTATATTTTAGAAAGAAGCATACAGTAAAAAGATTTTTAGATTAATTTATGCAATAAAATAAGACAATAAAAAATAGATTTCATTAATTATCCTTACAAAATTATAATTCATCATTGTTCTGACAAGAGCTTTTTTGCCGTATTGCTGGAGCATAAAATAAAACTGAAGTACGGAGATGAAAAAAAACCCCCAGGAATGACTTTATTGTAATTGCCACTACCAAAGTTTTAATTAATCTAAACTTCATGAAAAATGGATGATATTGCCAATCCAAAAGAAATAAATGACCAATATTTAGAGTTTATAATGATGAATTTTTTAATTTTTGTATTAAAAGGGTAAGTAATTTTGTAAGTCTGCATGGAGAAAGAAATGCTCATAGAAAATTAATATTTTTGTAGCTTTGGTGTTCTGGCTAAGAATAAAATGAATGATTGTTCATTTCGTATTTCTTAAGATAAAGCGATATGTAAGGAACAAAGAATAAATATAAGCCATGACGGTCAACAGATATGTAAGGAACAAAGATTAATCATGCGCTTAGAAAACAGTAGTTCATTTTATAATGCTAACTTATATGAGCGAAGAAATTAAAACTTACTTATTAGGAGCTTAAATAATTCAGTTTTGAAGTCTTACTTTCGATAATACTAATTAACTTTTTAATTTATTTTATATGAATAAATGAAAAATTCTTAGATTTTCTTTAATTCTTCAAAGCTTCATGGGGATAAAAAGCTGCTTACAAATTTTGACCCTTTAGAGTGGTAGTAATTTATGATATCAAGGAGCGGTGTCACATACAATTTACCATCTATTATTATTATTATACCTCCCTTATAAAAACGAAAAGTATTACATTATGAAACGGGGTAGGGGGGGTGTAAAATACACTAAACCCTCTCGTGCATCATAAAAAACAAACATAACCTTACTATTTTCTTCCTTGTTGTAGGAGGGATTCCTATACCACTACTAAAACAAGAATTCTCAATATCATTATTAAAAAAATTCTATATGATTACTAAAATAATTATGCATCATAAAAATAATTCATAAAAGAAGAATATTTTATCATTATTGAAATAATTCTATACAGTTTGTAAAAAGATAATTCTATGTCATTATTAAAAAGATAATCCCTATACCATTATAAAAAATATAATTACTTCATCATTTCTAAAATCATTCTAGATTATTTCTTTAAAATAATTCTATTCCATTATTAAAAGAATTATACATCATTATTGAAGTAATTCTATACCATATTATTCCATATTATTAAAAGAGTTCTATATTATGTTCTATTTCCATATTATGAGAGAGAGAGAATGAAATCCACAATATTATTCAAAGAATTCTATACCATTACTAAAAATCTTATATCCTTAGTAAAATAATTCAATATCATTATTAAAAGAATTTTAAATAATTTCTGAATAAATTCTATACCATTATTGAAAGAATTTTGAACCATTATTGAAAGAATTTTGAACCATTATTGAAAGAATTTTGAACCATTATTGAAAGAATTTTATATCATTGTTAAAAAGTTCCTCAGAGATATAATAAAAAGCTTCTGTGAAATTCCACGTCGAATAGCTTACAATTTCCAAATACTTCGTAGAAAGATTCAAACATATCAAATTAAGCGTGTAAATAACACGCACACACCATTTTGAATTGAGATTTTTCTCGCGCATATTTACTTGCGTCACTTTCCTTTCTTGCAAATAAGAGTCAGTGTTCTCACCCCGGGGCGAGAAAGTATCACATTTTTGAAAACTTTCCGCTTCTTATTGGGCATGTCAAGGCCTCTGAAACGGATGCCACATCTTTATGTCCCCAGGAAACAGGCAAAAGTTTCCGAAGTGTTGTCTGGAAAAATAAGAGAGCGAATGTAAAAATTTCAGTCTCATCCCTCTATCATTTTCTCGCCCCTGAACCAAATATTTTTTTCATGGAGATTAAGGAAGTATGATTTTAGTTCAGCATGGAAGCGTAAAAAATATCTCATCTGCATTTCTAAGTGATTAAACTTTGCGGGCAGAAATTAATCTCTTATTTTTTTCTCGGTGCCTTAAAATTTCGCTTCTTTAATGAGAGGAGTCTGGGTTTATGTGACATTCTCTGACGGGAGTTCAAAAGCTGCGTCCTAATTGAATATATTTCGATGAATTTAATAAAGCCCCGTCCCTCTTGCGACTTTGTGCTTTCAATATTTATACGAAATTTCGAAGTCTTTGTGTTTTGAAATTGAGTGCAGTTTAAGTAATATACTCGTGCTTCTATCCGGGAATACGTTATCTGGAATATTTATTTTGTAAATTGCGAGGCCACAGCTTGTCCGTTATTGGACTTTGCGTTACAAAATCCTACTTGCCTGTTCTTTTGTAGTGCGCTTTAAAAAATCAGGCAGACTTGGAGCGCGGGTTTACGTGAATACATCTCACTAGTGGATCATATTTGGTACAGCTTCAGTCTACGTTTAAAGCGGTGGCAACGGCCTTGGCGATTTTTTTTTTGCCCACTTCAAAAGTCTTCAAGGAAATAATTATTTCAAATGAACTAATGAAATCAAACGACAGTTTAACGGATTTTGAAAGAACTTTCTAGAGTATTCAAATTGAAAATTTAAACTTTCCGCCTGCCGAGGTTGCCATAAAAATGGCAATAATCGTAAAACAGATGAGTTGCCTAAACCTGCCATGACTTGCTACTAGAAGTGCGCAAAAAAAACCCACCCAAGGCTGTTGCCACCGCTTGGACTGAAGCTGTATATAATATTTATTTCAATGTTTTGTAGTAAAGGAAAAACAAAATCAGTAGTCAATTGCATGTTGATCGAAAGATAACAAGTTGTTCTTCCGCTTAGAATTTTTGATAAGCTTTTCGACGAGTATATGCCCCGACTGTTATGAAAATATTAAAAATTTTCAATTGCAATTCAAAGTTTCACAACCAACACTATTCGATTATTTCATTTCTAATGTCTCCAATCGGTCACAGATCTCGGTGTTATCTTTCGTTTGAGACCAATTTCGACATCGTAGCGCTTCGTTGTTCCGAAGTGAACGAAATTTTACAATTTTCAATGCATGAAAATTGCTGTTTCTTATTCAAGATTCTTAAAATATGTTTTTATTCTTTTCAGGTAATTCTTATCTTTATGCCTCTCTGTCGACTATGGAGGAAATTAAATCCATCCTTATTGCTGATGGAATTAATTTTTGATCTATTCCTATTATCCTAACGTGATAATCTAAACCGTAAGTTTATAATCTATTTTCTTGCTTATTTTAGAAAGATTATTAGCTCTTTTTGATCGGTTTTGACTTTTGACTACCAATGACTATGGGTTTTCAGATCAGATATTTAAAAGGAATCCACAAATATTTCTGCATTTAGTCAGAATGAAATTGACTTGAATTGTTGGGTAGGTTTTTATTTGACAGTTTCGATCCCGATGCTAAAAAGATATAAAAGTACGGTAGTGGAAAAAGTTATTACACCATTACTTTTTAGAACGATTTCTAAATGTAGACTATTAATTTTATATAGTGATCTTATATATTACTTGCATATCCTTTTATGGTTGAGAAAACATTACCTTTGAATAGAATAACTGTTCGAAGATGGTATCGAATAGAGGCGTAAAGAATCTTTTAAAATGTGTTGGGTTAATCACAGCATTTTTGTTAGATATATTTCACGTTGTGATCCATTAATAATGGACATCGAACTATAAAAATAGAGAAACAGAATGTAGGATAAAACGTCCGCAAAATTGGTAGTCGATAGTGTAAACTCTTCAAAAATGTGATTTATATAAAACAAGATAAAAACAATGTGATTAAGCTGATTTGTTGATATTTTAAAGGAGCAAAACATCACCAAAGTCCAAAATAAACAAGAAAAAAACTTTATTTTAAATGTGTTATTCTTGAACAGCGTTGAAACTATTTTTTTAATAAGCCCATCTAAGATTACGTGTAAAAACTGGAAGCATTAATAACATTCACTGCTGTGAACAGGTTAAAATTGACCAGGTGGTAGAACTCAAGATAACGATACCGGCCCCTCACCAAATTGGCGACTAAAACTTTCGCCGCCAAACGACTATTCGCATAAGCCGCCATATTGGATGCCTTCCATTTGTAGGCAAGTGAAAGTGCATCTATACAGCTGAAAGCCGCACAGGTGAAACAGTGTCCGTCTACGGCGTCCAGTCCAGTCCAGCAAACCTGCGTTACTATATTCCTAATATATATATATATATATATATATATATATATATATATATATATATATATATATATATATATATATATATATATATATATATATATATATATATATATATATATATAAAACTATATTCCAAATTTAAGGTTTAGTTGGCGATGGAAATTATTGCCAATTGACGAGGTACCGCTTTATGGAGTGTAAGCAAACAGGTTCGCTTGACTACGAAAAAGAAAACAATCAATGTTTGAGACTTTTTAATATCTGAGTCAATCTTTGAAGCAATGGCAACGAAATAAGAACGCAGTTCCTCCACACTCTACCGTTCGACAGAAACAAAGCAGTAACTACTTTAAAAAAAAAAGTCTAAAAGAGCAAATATTTGTCTGATATGATAAAAGTAAAGTAAACAATAACGATCAAAGATACTCTCAGAGAAAATTGAAAATGGAAGTTCCACACAGGAAAATAGGCTGCACCTCTTTATTTAATCTTCGAATGAAAATAAACTTATATATATATTTAAATTATTAGGGAGACGATAAAACCGACAACAATGATTCTTGTATCGTATAAATATGAGGATTTATATGAGATTTTTCTACTTTACTTTCTTAAAAATACAACTTAAACCGAATGATGTGAAAACTATCAAATCTGCGTTCATCCAAGAAACTCTTTCGTATTTCTTCGAATACTTAACGGATATTTATTTCTATTTGTGAGATATTGGTAAAGGGTTAAGGAATTGCGAGCAATGTGGATAGAAAACGCTTCTAGAATAGTAATTTCGTATATTCATTCTCTACTTATTATTCTTATAACATAATGGAAAAGGAACGTATATTTACTTTGAAATTCAAAGCAAGATCCAACTCTATTTTAAACTGATAGCGCATGTTACTTTCAAACACAATCTATTATAAGTATTTCTTAACTACAGATATTTCAAACTTGGAACATCGTAATAGTCCATTACTTTCATACATTACAGACTGTACAATAGAGATGAACAGTTGATGGTACAGATGAAAGTGTTTTTTCAATTTTTCACGCTTCCGGTTTTTCTATTTGATTGGTTATTCAGAAACGATAGCCATCGTGGAGTACTTTGTACTTCATTCTAAAAAAGGAAGTGATGAGTTATGTTAATTGGAGATTGCGTGTATTTCAAATCGAATATTTACAAGACATGTCCAAACAAAGTACCTCAAAAACGAGTGAATAGAAGCAGTTTTTAATTTCACAGAAATATCAAGACTTTTTCTTGTACACTTAAAATTAGGATTAATACCTTAAAAATCTGGTGGTGGTTTATAATTAAAGGCCTTAATTGTAAAAAATTTTAATTTTTGACTGTGAGGGCAAATATTTTTTAAGCAGTACTTTTGTTTACCCTTAAGTCCGTACAAATGAAAAGCAGTCACCTGTTTTTTATTATGCTTCATTTCTGATCTCGCGCTAGGTGATCTAAAACAGTTATTGTCTTTTAAAAAAAACCTTTTTAAGGTTAAAAAAAAAAAACCTCTTTAAACATCATCAATAAAAGATTTATTTGAAAAAAAAAATAGCAACAACAAAATTGTTTTTATCTTTTACTAGCAAAATACCCGACCTTACTCGTTTTGAATGTTTACTCTAAATTGAAGAGATAATCAAAATATATAATGACTTACGTTTTTTGTAGAATAAAAATTTATTTGAATACCTTTCGCAAAACTTTATAACTTCTACAACTTACTTTGGACACAAATCCTACAAATGCATTTCCATTCATGTAATACATTTCACATACATCGCACCCTTGCTGTATGACAAAGCTACAAAATGACTAAGTTTATTACTACAAAAGACGATTTTGATGGAATTCCCTTTCTTAAATTCTTTTCATGTTCAACTCAATTAATGAAAATTACGATTTACAGACCTCTCGCACTCAAAGTCAACAAAACAATACTTTTTTACTTGTGGCACTCTTGCATCCGGTATTAATTATTGTATATCACACGTGACATTGTGAAATTTTGCAATCTTCTCCTGCCATTATGACAACGAATATTTTAATGTTTGAAAAGTTCTAGTTCGGATTTTTTAAACATTATTATTCTTTCAATAACGGCATTATTCTTTCAATAATGGCATAACTACACTTAAAATTTACTGAAAATTTATTCTGACTTACCTGCCATTTTTGAGTCGAATAATTTGTGGTGGTGTTGCGTGTGATGAGAAAGAAAACACATTTATTAAAATAATAAATATTTCAAACAGAAAACATCGAATTAAAACAAAATAAAAGATGTCTGAAAAAATTGTTCTAAATATATTAATTTGTGATTCATTTTTATCTTTTGATCTCGCACACTTGCCACAACTCACAACTAAAAGTGCACAAAATTTAGAAATGTGAAATTAATTCAGAGCGAAAGAAACAGAAAATATCACTGCTCGTGCGATCTTGTTCATTCCCGTTCGTTGAAAAATATCGTCTGTCCCAAATATTTGGAAATCGTTTTCATTGCGCAAAGATCAAAAATAAGACTCGAAATAAATGAAATATCAGATTTGAATTTCAATAAAAAAATTTTTTTTTTGAAGAATAATTACTTTTTTAGCAGTACTGGTAAAGCAATCGAAGTAATCGTAATATTCAATATACGTTCCAATTTTTCCTAAACTACCAAATTGTGGTTTATTTAAGTATACTTACTCAGGTGTTTTAGCATGAAACTCAACTAAATATAACAATAAATAAATGTTTAATATTGCATTCACTAAACTAATAGTTATTGTATGAAATAAAACGCACACACACACACACACACACACACACACACACACACACACACACACACACACACACACACACACACACACACACACACACACACACACACACACACACACACACACACACACACACACACACACACACACACACACACACACACACACACATTGCAATCAAATATCTCTAATAAAATTCATGGGATGTCTGCACAAACACAAAATCGAACATATAACAGAAAGACGGACAGGCAGACTTTCGCAACCAATTCCACTCACTAAATGAAGATAAGTACTCACTGTATGCAAATATCCATGAAAATATATTAAACCTTGTGGACGTGTATAGGGTACATACATACATACAGACAGACACCAAACGCGAAAAAGGCGGATTTGGCATCAGGAGGGTCCAAAACGGATAGAAAACTTGAAATGGGTCGAAAATATTGAGTGTACAAACAAACACCATTCTTATTTACATAGATTTTATTTCAACTTTACAAATAATTGCATTTTTAAGTAGGACCTACCAGTTAAAATGGTAAACCCATCAATTATAAATAAAATTTAGAAAAATACTTAGCATTATATTTTGCCTTAGTATTTTGGATATCCTTCAATTAACGTCACACTGGAGCAACAAGCAACACATCGACAATCAGTTTTAGGCTCGGTGCACACATCCTGTTTTTCAACGTGCGGCGTCGCTGCCGCAACGCAAGTACCTTCTGAGATCCATTAGATCCATTGGAGCAGTGCACACATGCCTCCAGCGCCTCTGGGGCTACGCACGTCCAACTTGCGTGCAATTTGTTCCTCAGTTCCCCAGGATGCCGCACGGTCGCCGCACATGAGTCTCTATTCTGAAGTACCTTGTTTTCATAAACAAATGAAGCATAAATAATAATTAATAAATGGTTGTATCCAGTAACGTCTATTTTTTTCAAAATATACTTTTTTTACACCAAATAAGCGAAATAAACACGTTTACTTCGATAGAATATTTATCGCAAATGGTGCGAAATGAGTTCGTGCGTTATTTCACGGTTATGTGTGCATAGTTTGGCTTCGGTGCCGCAGTTGAAACACCGGAATTGTGAGCCGGGCCTTAGAAATATGATAGTTAGCTTTGCCAAATCACTAGAATGAAATCGTTAGAAACGTTTTCAGGCACATTTGTACAAATTATAGAAACGAAAACGGAGGAGATTACAGTTCCTTTTAATTATAAAAAAGGAATAAAAAAGAAGGGCAGAGGTTCCTACAAAATACTATAAAGTTGGTTACAATAAAAATATCTAATGACAAGTCATAATTATGTTCAACACAACAAAGCAAAATAAAAGAGTTTGCAAAATTTCTGTGTTGATGGAAAACATTTTATACCTTCGAAAATGTTCTATGGGTGAAGGGAGTTTCCACAAAAGTTGTTCTCCAGTAACGAGACGACAACAACGTTGGAACAAGAGAGTATGACTGATTGCGAAATTGAAAGGGTTAAGAGAAGCAATGCTCTATTTACCTAAAAAATGGCTCGATATAATAATAAATTTACTATGGAATTAACTGAAAATGATTACAAATATATACTTACAAATTCTGAGAGGTATGAGGTTGGGAAACGTATATTACAGCCACATGTTGTAGTAGTTGGTGTCCTCTAATCAGTGGTAGCGGGAAGACTATCAACTCTGCATATAAACTATCTTTGATGTCACAGTAGTTTGCGTCACTATTAGTCCAATGGTGAATTGATTTTGATCTTTTCGTATGAGAGAGATTAAATTGTATTTTTTTTTATTAATTTTTGTATTCAACAAGGTAATGTTATTAGCCGCAAAAATTTTTTCCGTAAAACTTCTTCAATTCACTTGCTTCTACGGTAAGTCAATTTTGTATAAAAATGGCATAAGCATCCGGGAGATTCATTCGAATGCGTGAGGTGGAAACGAATTAAACAGAAACAGATCCACTTACATTTTGCTTAAGTGGGTACGGTACCTCCATAGGCACCCATGTTAAATTCACAAACTTTGGGGACATCTCATTTATTCATAAACTACTGTATTAATCTGAAATTTTTCAGTGTAACGTTTGAATAGTTTCAAAGACTTTAACTTGGGGTTCTTAAATTTTTTTAAATTCACAAAATTGAAACTAAAAAAAAAAATTACAAAAAAATAATTTTTTTTTCGCTAAAATATTAAAAAAAGTATGAATTTTATGCATTTCTTGTGTTAAAGTGCTTAAAAGTGCTTCAAAACCAATCATCAAAAGTTTCAAGAATGTGTCTCAAAAAGGTATCTTTTAAGACGTACGTCGCGCTAATAGTGGATCTACTTTAAAAATACTTCCAATCACGGATTTGTACAAATGAGGCATCTCTATAACTAGAACAATTCAAATTTTCATAAAAAGGAAAAATCTGAAAAATGATTTATTTTTTGGAATTTCTAGGTGTTGGAATCCCTTAAAAGAAAATGCCATTCTCTCATACGCAAGATTTTAACTATCAAACTTGTCGTCAACTTGCAAAGACCTCGTTTACATTTTGACAAGCATAACGGTATAGAAAACAATAAATCCACAAACAAAACATTAAGATGTTAGCAAGCTGACTAAACATAGACGGATCTTCATGGCCGTTAAATTTGCATCGTTTCTCAGGCAATTTTTCTCCAACATGGTGAATAACTTAAGATAAAAACGCAACACACAACGAACGTAGTCTTAATAATATATCCGATTCCTTCAAAGCACTTGGAACGCATCTTTTATTCAGTATGCATCTACTCTGCCCTACACCAACCATTACATCTTTTCAAACATTGAATAAGTCTTTCCTAGGGGGACATATTTTCCAAGTACTTGGAATTTAATTTTATTACTCTATTTTCGAAAAAGTATCGTCCCCTGAACGAATACAAACCCACCCCAAATCGTCCGAAAACTCGACTCGGAATGCATCGCCCCCGTTAGCTTTTTCTCAACCCCCATCCATCTGATGCGAGTGGAGCCATTCTTCATAGATGGACCCGAGTTACATTTGAGTCTGTCCTTCATAGCACTCGAGGGATTAGTTCCATTACCATTCATTCCGTGGCATTACTCAAAGCAATTCCCAGGGAGGCTTTGCCACCATTGAGGGCCGGGGCCTTGTTGCTTTTATTTTGGTTTTTATTTTCCGCCTTACCTTTTATGCTGTGTGCCGGTTCACAGCAGAAGGAAGAGTGTGTTCTGTTCTCGGGTCTTCTTGGATGGAAGGACTGCGATGCGGCATCTCCGGGGAAATAAGGCACGTGTCTCGGAAGGGACTTGGTATTGTGTTCGTGATTTCTAATTGGATATTTTACTCTTTATGGCGGGATGTATGTGTGTCACATTCGCGAGCAGCATTACAACTTGTTCTTCTCAGTCAATTTTGGGAAGATTGAGAAACGTATTGGGTACCTGGAGATTGTAGGGAATTCCAGTAACCGTGTTTCAGAATAGCGAATTCCAGTAACCTTACTCCATTATAATGAATTCCAGTAAACCTACTTCAGAATAGTGAATTCCGGAAACCTATTGTAGAATGGTTGATTCCAGTAACCCTACTCTATCATCGTGAATTACAGTAACCCTACTCCAGAATAGTGAATTCCGGTAACCCTATTCCTCAATGGTTAATTCCAGTAACCCTACTCCATAATAGCGAATTACAGTAATCCTACTCGAGGACAGTGAGTTCCGGTCATCCTATTGCATAGTTGTGAACACCTGGTAACCCTACTCCAGAATAGTGAATTCCACTAACCCTATTCCAGAATGGTTAATTCCAGTAACCCTACTCTATAAAAGTGAATTCCAATAACCTTACTTCATAATTGGGAATTCCGGTAACCCTAATTCAGAATTGGTAATTCCATTAACCCTGCTCTAAAATAGTTAATTCCAGTAACCCTACTCCAGAAATGTTGATTCTATTAACCATACTCTATAAGAGTGAATTCCAGTAACCCTACTCCAGAATAGTGAATTGAGGTAACCCTATTCCTCAATGGTTAATTCCAGTAACCCTACTCCATAATAGCGAATTACAATAACCCTAAGTTAACAATGGACAAGGTTTTTTCGGAACCTCTACTTTTCTTGGACTTCTTTGGTGTTTATGGCTTTGTGGACTTGGTCTAATTCAAAGAGACCATGTTGAGGATTAGTAACAATAACACAGTAACCCTACTTGAGAACATGGAATTCCGGTAATCCTATTGCATAATAGTGAACACCTAGTAACCCTAATCCAGAATAGTGAATTCCACTAACCTACATGGAAATGGTGATTTCCTGTAACCATACTCTAAAATAATGAATGATTCAGAAGGTTTAAAGAACTGAAATATACCGCATATTAAAACGGTACTAAATGTTGTTGGCGGTTGAGTTTTTGTGGTAGATCGGGCTTCTTGTACGTATTCCGAACGTAACGTCACTTCGCTTGTTTATAGAAGGTTTTTGGAAATTCATCGCCAAGAAAAATTTCACCGAATTATTTTATATAATAGTTGATTTGTCGACGTCTATTACATTAAATGCCAAACATTGTCTGAACTGCAAAAAACTATGTTTTAAGGAAACCCCGGTATATATAACGCGAGAGAACTTGGGTAGCAAAAGTAAAATATGTGGTTTCTGTCTAGTTTGTTTATTCGTACTGAAAATCCCTGTCATCTTTTCTCCCTGTATATTTCCAGTACCCTATTCCAAAATAGTGAGGAGTTCCAGTAATCCTACTCCTGAGTAATTATGTTCAATAACATTACTACAGAGTATGCTGCATGTTGGAACAGTACTATTTATTTACTTTAATGGTATATACATATTATTTCTCAGCCTGCTACAATTTGTACAACAGAGTAACTGTATGTAACAGCACTTAACTTTTACCTCATTTCTGCATTCATAGTGTAAAATCCGGACTGTCCTCTGGGCAGTGATTTTTAGCAAATATTTTATGTTTGCCCTCCAATTTGGATCCCACTGTTTTTGATGCTAGTGCGATAAGCGGTCAACTTGATTCAGGACTCTTGGTATTATCCCCTACTTATTGAGGTATCCTTCGGTCATGTTGCATTGGTGTCAGATGTAGGTTTTCGGTCTTTTCTGCAGGGACGATGGAAAGCTTTTCTCGACCTTAGAGTAGCTTGCCTTAACTTAATGAGTCATCTAAATAGTCAAATTTGCCTTCAAAGCAAATATCCTTCCAGTGTTTTGGGTTTCACGAACCTGAGAATCTCTAGTGATATTTTCTATTCCCTTGAGGTTTACTGTATTTAGTACACAAGGCGTCAAGCTCCTTGGATTACCCTGTACTGGTTATTATACCCAATTTTGATCTGGATACCACTATCCAGTTTTGACCTCAGGTTAGATCGGAAATAAGTGGAGTTGTCAATCGGTATCGGATAGAAATCCGGACATACCTTTATATATGGTAACCTTCAGGTTGAAGTAAGGCATCGGGATATACAGGTTCCTTCTTTTGGAATCAGGTGGTTCTTTCCTTTTGGAATCTACAGATTTCTATTGTTGGTGATGACACAGTAAAGGCAGCCGTATTCTGTTTGGTAACTTCGTTTATTTAGTTATTCCATCAATTCGTCGATGGTACATTGTGTAGTTACCATATTTTTGGAAAATGGCTGGCCACAACCGAAAAAGCATACGTCTCTTTTTTTAGCGATGGAGTTTCCCTGTCGTTCTCCCCGTCTGACCTTCCCCCAATATTCAGGGTGCTAAACCCTGACCTCGCCAGGGGGTCAATCCTTCTATTGGCCGAGTGGCATTGCGCCACTTCAGATATCAACCCCATTGCGTGAAGGGTGAAAGCGCACCCGTACCATTTTCTCGGAATCGAGGGGTGATGAACTTGGTTTCTCCTCAAGTTCAGGGACTGGTTAGGGGACTGGACATTGAAACAAATATCTTACAGGTTGTGTTTCCTTGCTTTTAGGGCAAAACAATATTTGATGGGATTGTCATATCACATACCCATGAGGGTTTTTTTCTGTTTTTATCACACTACTCTTTTCTCCAATAAATTTTTACCGTTCCCGATATTTTTTATTTGACATTGTAGTGTATTTGGCGCACAATCGCCAAATGTGGCCTTTGTATCATAAAACCCCAAAGCCAACCAATCATAGTCAAATTCATTAGTTTTAATGTAAACAGCGCATGTTTGGAACCTCCGTGGATGTTTTTTTAATCTCTTTCTGTGTTTGTGAAACGTCATTGTGTATGTGTGTACGTCCATTACATGGCGTTGTCTCGTGTTTGGCGCAGCAACGCCAAGTATGGCTATTTGCTACAAACCCAACCACCAACCAACATCATTCAAATATTATGTAACCAATTGCAATTCAACATCTAGAGCCGATTAACTGAATCACAAAGTTTGAAATAAAAACAATATAGCTTTTCCACTTTCGTTTTCAATTAATTTAATATCGAGTAAATATTTTACCCATTGAAATCGGATTAAAATTTATTTTTATAATTTTATAAAAATACCTCTCTTATATTAAGGATAACGACTATAAATACGGAATGAAACGAAAGATTTCCTCTGAAGTATGAAATCGATCCATCCCCAATTTCCTCATTGAAAACGCATTTTAATTTTCTTTAAGCTTGAAAGAATCAATTACGTGAAGATGTCCAGAAAACCCATTAGATTGTTTTTGCTTCAATGAAGAAACGGAACTATTGGAAAGATGGATGAATATTTTAGTTCAGTATGTTTTCTTTTAATATTTTATATTTCAGCTATCATAAATGTCAAAAGAATCAACGGTTTTCTATTTGTTTCTTTTTATATACCTGTTTTCTTTTTCTAAAGGGTAAAAAATTGTTTAATGAGAATTTTTACGGGGAAACTGTATCCTTGAATGATAGAACAGTTAATGTTCACGTTGTTATTTTTTATTTTAACTTTAGTGTTTATACATGTTACTTTGAAGTCGAACCAAGTAATTAAATATGCATTCCTTTCTGAATGATTTCCTATTTCGGCTTTTCATAAGCAGAAAATATTTTTATTGAATTCAAATTTATTTTTATTCGAGGAATATGAATACCTTCATATTTATAAAGAATGCAGATTTATGCATATGAAACAAAATGCACTTTCATTTTAATGTTTTTGTCAAAATGTTTAAGTTTGTTAGGAAGATGTCTCAAAACTTTTTGGCATTCAAAAAATGCCTGTGATGTATTTGGTATTGTTGATTTTTAGATTAAACAAGACGCTCAAAAGGTAGAGAAAAAATCTAAAGATTATGCACCTACAAAAATTAACTTTCGAAGTGGTTTTGATATCTCATCCATCAAGACCCTACGAGATTTGATAATTACAAGATATCTCGTCATCAAGATGTTGCTGATATTTTGATGATTACAAGACTAAGGTCTGGTCAGCTTAATGATTACAAGACCATGATCTGGTTAGCTTGATGATTATAAGACTAAGATCTGGTCAGCTCTAATGACGAGATATCGTGTTCGTCAAGATAGGGTCAATTTTGCAACGGACTAAATCCCTTATCGAGACGACCACTAGGTGGGTAATGGAGAAGTGTAATCCGTGATGACTATCGTGCCAAGTACCTGTACCGAAATGCCTCAAAAATGACAATCATTCCACACGCTATCTCTATATACACTCAGGAACATTGAAAATAGCTCACCAAGAAGGGAGCATCGGATTGAATTGAAATTTAATACACATAATGATACAGATGAGAGATTCACTTGATTCCAAAATCAAGACAATTAAACAAATACAGTGGGTACAATTAGACAAATACAGTGCAACTTCAATAGTGCGTCGGACCGCCTCTTGCTGCAATACATGCCGCAACACGGTCCGGCATTGAGTTGATTAGACGTCTGATGTTGTCCTGAGGCAGATGGGACCACAAATTTTGAATAGCAACCTCCAAATCATGTACAGAGTGACACGGCTGCATCTGGTACCACACATGCTCTATAGGGGACAGTTCGAGGAGCGGGTCGGCCATGGAAGAGTCTGAACATTACGTAGGAAGTCTTGAACAACTAGAGCTGTGTGCGGTTCTTGCTGAAAAATTGCCCGTGAAAGACCATTTAGGAAATGTCCCACTTGGGATCAAAGAATGTTATCAACATAACGCTGGCCCGTTAAGGTTCCACGTACCACAATTAGAGTGGACCGGCTATTGTAGGCTATTGCTCCCCAGACTATTACGACTGCTGTGCGGGCAGTGCGTCGCGCGACAGCGTGGGTGGAATTGTACCGTTCACCAGTGCACCTCCACACCCGTACGCGGTTATCGTCTGTCCCCATAACGATCCGGGATTCATCACTAAACACCACGTTTTGCCAATCTGTGGCATTCCACGTCGCTCTGGCATGGCACCACTGTAGACGGAGTCGCCTATGTTTCGGTGTCAAAGGCAGTACACGAAAAGGGCGCTTGGATAACAGATTCGCTTCAGCAAGGCGTCTGGAAATGGTTTGTGGAACAACTGGCACCCCTACATCTGATTGTATCGTGGAACGAGTCACTGCGGGATCCACAAGAGCTTGCTGCACGATCATTCGATCCTCTCGCATTGTCGTCTTCCTGGTCGTTCTAGACCCAGTACGCCGCACGTGGGTACCATCTCGTGTCCACTGCTCCCAACAATTTCTGACGGCACACTCCGAACGATCGACCTGGCGAGCAACACGGCGCGTCGCCCAGACTGAGGTTATCATGCCGATGATGAGGCCCCTTAGAAACTAGCATAACTGTGAGAAATGTCTTCTCACACATCTACCTGGCATTCTTCGCTTACTAAAGTCCTCCTAGAGTCGGAATGTGATCGTCACGTTTATGAATCTTCCACTATGCGCTGGTCCCACTTCCTGATAGCAGCGCCACTACAAGGTATTTGGTCATGCGCATTGGCACCAAACTTGGATCATTTGCATATCGGATCTCACTGTACTTATTTGCAAAGTTTCATGATTGTACCTTTCTTTTTTTTGTGTTCTCTTTTTCAATGTTCCTGAGTGTATATAAAGGATATGAGTGTGTATATTCTCTATACAAATCCACACCGTTTGACCAATCCACACCAAATTTGATACACTTATACTTTAGAACACTGCGGAAAACATAGGCTATTTCTTTCCTGTCTTCAGACCAATCTGTAGACATGGAAATTAGCACACAGGTTGTCCTAAAAATGCCCCTTCAAAGCCACAATTTTAAAATCTAAAGTTTTTTTTTCTGCAATAAATGGACGTGGATATGGAAACATGTTCTACAGGGTTTGTGTATTTCAGTTTACACAGGGAAATGTCAAGGTCCTATTTTAGCTGTCGCGGTCATATTTGAAACCCGAGCAACGCCGGTTTATTCAGCTAGTATGGAATAAAATTAAGGCATCCACATGCCACGTGATGATGGAGATAAAAGAGACGGAAAAAAAATGCTTTTGGTGAACACATTTATACAGTTCTCCGATCAGACAATGTTGAATTTTCTTTAGTGCAACGTATAAAGTTGTAGATATGATATTCAAAAATGAAAATTTACGTGTGCACACAGTTAAACGCTTTACCTTTAGTAGTATAGAGGAAGAAATGAATCATTATAATTTCGCGCACTTGTTAAAAACATTGATCTTGATTTCTGAGAATCATGTACCAATTTTATGCATTACACTAAAGGTCTTCCTGTGTTCAAAGATCAATCTAATCGACATCTCGTTGGATGGTCTCACTGTATTCTGATGGTCTCACTGTATTCTGATGGTCTCACTCTTACGTCCTTGCTTTCTCGTATTCGGTCCTCGAGCCCCCCCCCCCCCCCCCCATCCTGAAATTCTTTTCACTCTTTTTCACAGGATTAGGATGACCGTCTAAGTACATTCCCGTCTACGTCTATTTCCGGCCAACATTCTTTCTTGTGTGTCCGAGAACCTCTCGACATTCTAAGTTTTATTTGTAGCGAAAAAACATTTATATCCTCTGTTAAAAGCAGGTTAATAGTAAATGTGCTGTCCTCCGATCTTAATTACAGGCCTTACAGTGTGCAAGCATGCTTTCTACTGGCCTGTCCTAGAGTTCATTTGTCAAGAAGTCTAATTCTTGCACTAGAGCACTTCTTTGGTTTTGTTCGGTTATTGGTGTTGTTGTACAGGCTGCAATTCAATCTCCGATAGCATCCCAAACATGCTGGATTGTAATAGGTGATATTGCTTGATGGGAATTCAGTTCTATCTATAATTTTTGAACTTGTGCGTAAATTTGATGTGTTTCGTTCAACCTTGTTGCGTGATTAACGGAACCCTTTGCGATGCTACTTTAACCCTATGAAGAGCGTTAGAAACTTTTCTTGTGTGAAAATAATGGGGTGATATATTAGATAAATTAGTTGACTACCTGTACCTTAGGGCTACTTTTCACCAATATTATACGGGTCAATCAGAATCCCATAGGAACTGTCTAACAAAGATTCGAGAAAAGCCGCTTTTATAAGAAAGAGCTCGTTCGTCCAAAAACTTTTTCCACTCTATCGAAATCAAAAATGCGACTCGTATTTGGCTTTAGTTTAGTTTAGGGTATATCTTCAATAACGGTCAAACTAAAATGACCACAGAAAGGTTATGCACGAAGCCAGAGACTACCATCCGCACCCCAACTGACGACAGTTGGATAGAAATGTAACGGTTCTCTCAAACAGATAAGGGACAATTGTTCATTAAGTGTGCAAATTAGTCATTCACTGCGGAGAATGAACTGAAATGTTGTTGTTGTGTTGTTCGCGTGTCCATGGACAAGCAATATTGCAGTGGGGAAGGGGTCTAGATTCCATCAAAAGCATTGGTCACAGCCTCTGCCAATGTTGGTGCATCCCAGCTGTAGAGGATCTCACGTAATGGTCCCTGAGTGGAACCATTCCAATCTTCAAAAGATTCACCGCAACAGTTGGGCATTACCAGATGTGGTTGGGCGTGAGTTGGACTTCGGGGCAGTTTTTACAATGGGCATAGGTTCTTGTTTTGTCCGGATGGATCTTCATGCCCTTACAATGCTCAGTTCTAAGCCTGTCAATAGTGGATGTGATATTTCTGGGACAGTCGAATTCTGTTAAAAGGGGTTTCTTATATGTGTGAGTCATAATTCTATATCTGGCCACTGCGTTAGCATCAGCAAGTGTGATGGCGGTGCACCTCTGATCAAGTTCTTTAGATTCTATGGCCAAAGAATCCGAATATAACGAACTGAAATAAGTAGTACATATACCTGTATGACTTGATTCACCCGAAAACCGTTTTTGAGGGCACAAAGAACAATTTAGAAAATGCGTTGTAAAGCAAGGGGATCGGATATGTTGAAAAATGTTGTTGTAAGTTGTCTATTTTCATTGAAGTAAAGCTTACATTGGGGAGCTGCATCGTGAATAATTAACATCCTTGCATCTTTCGTCAGGTTTGATTCCTCTCTGGATCTAATTCTCTATTGCGTGTCAGTAAAGTTGTCTTGTGTGTATGTCCATTTACTTGGAGTTGTTTGGGGAATCTATGTCAAATATAGCCTTTGTGCCATAAAACCCAAACCCATTCAACTAACCCTCGTATCTATATGTAACTGCTTTCTTTTCTTGCTGTTTCAGCCCAAAACACGCGAGGCATTTATTTGTGGAAAAATGCGTTTTAAAAGTAAATGTTTATTATGAAATATCTCTTAAGAAAGTAGGAAACCCTTAGATAGAAAAATCTTTCTTCCAAAAGCTTTACAAGATCAACATCTTGTACGAAACAAAAAAATAACGTCCTTCAGCTTTCTTAAATGAGGTTCTAAAAATATAAGAAAAGTGATGTAATATATTAACTCTATTTTCTTTTGAGTTACTATTGGGAACCTTTCGGGGAAGAAGAATCTTCTTTGCGTGTAAGAACTTTTATCTCTTGCTATTTTTCGCTTCCATTTTTACCAAGTCTTTACTCGAAGCTGGAAACCAGGAAGTATATTTCAACCAAGGAAGTATGCCTTAGAAACCATGTTACTTGAAATTTATATGATTTTCTACTATGTATTGTTTCATAATAGCAGCTTTCACAGTAAACGTTTTTCGATATTTGGCTACAGTTGTAATCGATTTAAAAATGAACATTCAGTAGTCATGCAAAAACGTTTCTCTCTTATCAAATACTAGCCACTTCGTGGATAGCCCTGAGTTGCCCGTGCCTGTTGCTTTTGTAAGGTTATTGGTTTGCGAAGCAAACCAAATGGGAATTTGTAGCCTATTGAATAACAACCATAACGGAGTTACTCGTGGTGTTGGTTTGCGAAGCAAACCAAATGGGAGTTCGGCGAGACGTGACAATCTCTTGCGAAAACATATAAATATTTAATTGAAAAATTGTTTATTAATAGAAAATCAAATGTATAAGGTATATATCTGGTGTCAAATTTTCCGCCGATTTCAAATCCGTTGAACTTTTCAATTTATCTTCAACGATCCCGATTTTACAAAAAAGAACTAAATAATGCCAGTCAAAATGTTTTTTATTTTTTAGCTTTCCTTCGCTGAAATCGTAAGAGAGCTGGAAATGTAATCGGTTTGTTTTTGGAACGCGAATGTTGACGTGGCGTCGCATTCTCTTGCAAAAATATAAAATATATTCAATTTAATAATTTTATTTATTTAAAGAAAATTATATTTTTAGGTTTCGATCTGAAGTGAAATTTTCTGCAGATTTCAAATCCGTTGAAATTTTTACTCTATCTTGAACAATCTAGGAGATAGAAAAAAGAACTACATAACTAAAGTTAAAACTTTGTTTTTTATCGTCTGCTGGAAAACCATTCCTTCGCTTTAATTATTAACGAAAACAGAAAAAATTAATTTAGAATCTGATCTTTTATGTTGCTGCCATTCCAAAGAAAACAATAATGATTCAATTTCATTGAATTCATTTAAAAATGTTCTAGATTGAATTTTAAAATTCCCCGCGACCCCAAAATTGCAAAAAATTCTGACTATCTGTGTGCCAAATCCCCTTATTGTTTGTGCCAAGAATTTGTCAGGACTTTGCGGGCAGAAAACAAACAGATAGACAAACACTTCGTTTTTTTTTATATTAGATATATATTCATAAACTTCGATGTTTGGGGAGTTTTTCCTTTTAAAAGCTAATGTTTGCAGAAGAGCGTGGAAAGACAGTAACTTTGGTATATCAAAAGCACTTCATGATTGAAATTCCTTGTATTGTATTTTGATAATAATATACTGTCAAGTGTTAATATTTTTGTAATGGTGGAGTTCGCCACTGTACTGCAACTCCAAAATTTTTATGTGGCTGAATTCGATATTCGACAGTAGTTGATTAATTGGCAATGGCATGAGAACTGTATTATGATCACGGGTGTAATTTGTATACGTGGTCGTGCAATGGATAATTTCGAATGTTTAACTTTGCTGTGTTGTCTTCAGCAGCGGAGCTAGTTTGTTATAAGTGAATTGCATGAACTAGGAAATCTCACTATCAAGGGTAATGCAATCCGAGATGAATCCTGTGGTCAAGTACCTGCACCGAAGTATCTGAATGACAAATCTATATTTCTCAATCTACATGGAATAAAATAAATACACCCACATGCCACTGGGCGTTGAACAAATGAAAAAAGATGCAAATGAACACTTTGCATATTTTATTTATTGAGGGACTCCTTTTCTCTGTTAAAAGCAACCTAAAGTAAAGAATGTGCTGACCTCTGACCAAAATGCAAGATCTCACAACGTGCTGATATGCTTGTTGTTGTTTCTTATGCTTACACTGACAGACCAAAGGAGTGCCAGGCCCCCGTCGAAGACGGCAAGAGGCGAGATGGGGGGGGGGGTTGCGGCTTCCATGCAAGTGAGCCCCATTGGGAGGAAGTCCGACTTAGCTGGAATTTTTAGCCAACAGATGGCAGCACATCGACACGTCTCGTTTTTACGGAGAGGTCACATTTTCACGACATTCAATCATTCTCAGGCACACGGTTATAATTTTGATCCAAACCAGAGACCAACTAATCCCTGGTTCGGCACCCCCAGAGGTATTGATTTATTATGGGAACATGGAGGATTTTGTGACATCCACAGATTTTTCGTGCACCAGTCACCTTTAGCGTACACTGGAGTTTTCGATCAAATGGGCTCGAACTCATGATCAGTCAGTCACGAGCTCGAAGCCCTACCGACCAGGCCACACGGCCCCTGCTGATATGCTTTCCTCAAGGCTGTACCAAGGTCAGAAATCGGTTAAAGTGTTCACTTTCTACTTACTGTTGAATCGCAGGTTTAAACGATTTCAAGAAACAAAAGCTTCATTTCCCTAATTTATTCCTCATATGGGGCGTGCATTCTGAGGATGTAATTTACCTTGGTAACAGTTTCACTCTCGCTTCGGTTAGATTTAGTACCCCTCTGAAGTGGGAGTTCCCAAGAGATTGAGAAACACTCGCATATGTTTCGTGAAATCTTCTTAATTTTTCCTTTGTCTAGATGAGTTTTAAAATTAGCTCTAAATGCAAATACTTGTTTAAATTCTCCAGCTGCGATAAACGGTTTTGGAAGGGTATTAAACAGAAAGGGTTGCGGATCTTTCTTTCATAGATAGGTAGAGTTCAAATTTCTCAGCGTATACCGTGTTTGTTGAAGCTCATCACGACGTAAGTTGGCATGTGATATTAAACGAAGCGTATTACTCAAGTTGACTGCTAATAAGTTTCTCTCGAAACGCTGTTAACCGTTGTGAGAGGGTGTACTGATTCGAGTTATCTCGAGCTTTGGCGTAAGCCATGTTAGGATGTTGATTGGTTATTGAAGTTAAGAGGAAATAGCTTTCCCCAAAAGAAGGAAGGTATTTTAATTAACGTCGCACTGGAGCAACACAACAGGCCATTGGTGATGGTCCGATATAAAACCCGAATTGAGAGATCCGATGACAACACCACGTAATTTTAAACCACGGTTAGATGACGATGACACATCTGAGCTAATACCCCACACTCGAAACTTCAACTCCACGCTAGTGCAAGGAGATTTGAGGTCACGATATATTTAACGCGCACCAGCCTTTGTACACGACGGTCTTTGGCTGGATTCGAACTAGCAACCCTCCGGTTGCTAGTCAGTTGCTCTTCCAAACGGGCTACCTTCAGAAGTATTAAAGTACCTCGTCCACAAGATGCGACTAATCTTGTTAAAGAAGAGATATCTCGATAGTGTCGATTTCTTGATGATGTCGATATCAAGATATGGAACTAGGGCTACTTGGTGAGAGTTGCAAAATGAATGGGATGAAGATGAAACAGGCATGACGGTGCATGATGTGTTACCAAAAGTGTCAATGAAATCAACTAGTTGGACCAGGGCAGAGGCACATTAAAAAAATATAAACGTTCTGATATGACAAAATTCTGTGTATAAAAAAAAAGATTATGAAAGATACGAAATAACAACACATGCTTTTTTTTAATTGATATATAGAATACACATAGAAATATTTGACAGTGAAATTCAAATAAAAATTTGATGTGCGAGTAAAATCGAAATTTTTGAAAGAATCACGTCCGCAAGTCACCATTTTAGAATGACAGTTCAATTTTCACTCTAAACTACTTCATAGTAGAGTTGTTACTGTGCGGTATATATTATTGTTTATATACATAGTATTTATTGTTTTATCTTGCTATTGGAGGAGATTGACCATATTTGGACTTTGCGCTATAAAACCTCAACATTCAATCCAACCTGCAGTTTTCCCTGCGTTACTCCTAAATAGTTTTGATCTTGACGAATATATTGTCCTAGAGTTTTTCCAACCAATACATGTGGTGTTTTAGTCATTCCGGTCTTTGTGAGGTAATATCAATATCAAACTTCTTGGAAATATCATGACGTTATCTTTAACCTTTAAACTACAGCCGGTACAGCAGTTGTATCTTGAACGCGTCAAGAAGTAATTTGGACTACGGCCAATACAACAGTTGTACCTTAATATTTATAATAATCTCGCCCAGAGAGAATTTACACTACGATCGGTACAAGCCAGTTGTATCTTGAAAATTATAAAAATCGTGCCACGAAAAATTCTCGCCAGTTTCACTATATGGACAAAAGTATTTGGACGGTGCAGAAATTCGTAGGAAGAATCATCTTAGTGTGAGGGTGTTTATACTGATTAGGACTCAGCCCATTGCTTTATGTACCTGGTACCACGAACACTGACGTGTACCTCGACGTTCTGTATGATTCGGCCTTGCCTACACTATGGCACTACAGTGGAGATGATGTCTGTTTTTTCCAACAGGATCGAGTTCCGTGTCATACTGCAAAACGTGTGCAGGACAGGTTTCCTGAAAATGGGGTGAGTTTGCTTAACTTGACTATTCAGAGCCCCGATCTCAATCCGATCGAGCAATTGTGAGACAAACTGGAGCGACGAGTACCACACTGTCATGCACGCCCATCTTCACAACAATCTCTTCTCACAGCCTTGCAAGAGACATGGCGAGTTTTTCCTGCCCGTGCTTACAGAGATCTTGTGAAAAGTATACCACGATGTGTTGCAGCTGCAATACAAGTAAAATGGAGGCCTACTCATTACTAAATAGAATAATAAAGCACTTTTTCTGAAAAACATGCAGTGTCTGATTACTTTTGGTCCATATAGTGTATATCTATAGCCGTATTCAAAAGGTTAACTCTCATGGTGATTGTCTCGACGAGGTATCTTATTGTTAGCAAAACTGAGACTAGATTTTGATGGACGAGAAATCTGGACAGTCGGAAAAAAAATGGTCAGATCGTGATCTCATCATCATAAAAAATCGTCACCATCTTGATGGTGAGGTATTTCATCATTAGCAAAATTCATAAGATCTTGAATGGACGAGATATGTCGTCGAAAACACTTGGAGGGTTAAACACAATCCCAAGTTCGTGCATCTACTGCAAACAGCGCATTTAAAAAATGGTGCATTTCAGCTAGATAATTTTAAGGCATTTAAAACCCTTCGAGTGGCAGGAAGTTTCCGAGTTGTGCAGAATTATTTTCACGTAAGCAAAATTGGTCGGATTTTGATGGGACGAGATACTTGTCGAAAGCACTTGGAAGGTTAAAGGAATCCCATTAAATGCTCTGAGACGCATGAATGTAAAATCCTTTTTTTTTAGAAAAAAGCATTTTTTATCCATTTTCTGAAGGGGTATAAAAATTAGTTCTAGAAAGCTGAAAAGTTGAAAAATGTTTTCACTTTGTTTCTTGGAAATACAAAGTGTCCTAAAAGTTCCCGTTCTCCAACTTAAAAAAAATTTTCTGAACGTATTTTTTTTTAATTATTGAATTTTATCGTCTGCTTATAGTTTTATCGACTCTTTAATTTTTATCGTTTGATTTTCTTCGCTCTCAAGTTGTGCGATAATAAAGTTCCACATCATTTTGTTCTTCATTGCAATATGAATTTTTCACGCATTCAGAGAATTGCTCTGTTTGATGCTTATTTTGAATGCAAATCATATGAAAGATGTAAAGAATTTTGGCGGCATATATATCCGAATGATGCAATACCGAGTAAAGATCTGCTATATCAACTTATTCAACAATTCGTTATTATTACAAGCGAATGAACGAGACTCTTGGTTCCAACTTGCCATACAAGTTACGAAACCATGGGCATCCTTCAAGATTTTTTTGGCGATCGACTCATCTCAAGAAACCTTTGGCCCCCTCGTTCCCTGATCTGCGCATCCCTAACTTTTTTCTGTGGTGATATTTCAAGAACAAAGTTTATGAAGATGATCTTAAAACAATAGGTAACCTGAAAATTGCCATTACTCAAAGGATACAAGAAGTCACTCCCAGCATCTTGAAACGCGTTTCTTAAAATATGCTCAAAAGACTTCAGCTTTGCCTTCACAAAAAGGGCGGAAATTTAGAAAAGTGCTTTTTAGAATTAGAATAAAAATAATTGTTTTAAAGTTTGTTGTTTTTGAATAATAAATTCACGAATCATCAGACATGTACTTTTAGGACACTCTGTAAAATGACGAAAAGAAACTATTTGGGTCCCTCTACCCAGCTAGAAAAGTAATTCTTTCAAAGGAGAGCGGCCGGTATCTGCTCTCACTAAATCATCCCTCCGCCAGAAGTCAGCCATTTGATCCACGCCCCAGATGACGGATCCATCTGTTGACGGTGTCGTTTTGATCGACATCTTTGCAAACAACCCGTCCGGGGCGTTTACAGTTACGAGCGCGATTTTTTTACGACTACCGCACCCTTCCCCCCTCCCCCACCCTACCCGGCCTGCCAACGACGGTGAAGTGCGAGCGGGGTTAATCTGTCATCGTAAAAATCGCTCCCCTTGACGTCACTGCTTTTTTGGCGCGCAAAAGCGAGCGGGACGAGTTGAGAGGTACGGACCCCGCTCCTCCGGGTGCGGAAAGTGATAAAAATACGGGGAATTTTGTTTTCTCGGGTAATCACCTGGTGATGGAGATACTGCAAAATGGAGGAAGTTTTCTTGACTGAGATTAGAGCCGTGAAGTAGCTCGATAAGAGTAAGAGCACGCAGACACATACGGGCGATTCTAATAACAGATAGGAGAGATATTCGGAGACAAATACGGCGTGATTACTGCTCGCGCGTCTCGTTTTGCTACACACGAGTGTTCGTTTCGTCCTACTTTAGCAAGTCTAGCCTTGCTTTTTGCCGATGCGCTTTCAAACACTTACGGGGTGCGTTATATTCAGAGGGATAGTGTGTGCAAATACTATTCATATCATGCCCATTTCATCCCATGGTATTTCTACCTTCTGAGCCAGTAAAATTTGTCCTGTGTGTTATGTCCAATACTTGACTTTCTCTTGCATTTTGAACAGCTTGTATTGGTAATTTTTAATTAATGTTGTACCAGAGCAATACAACGGGTTATTACCGACAATCCGGGATCGATCGCAAAAGGGAAATATCCGAGGACAACACCATGTAATTTTGAACCACGGTCAGACGAGGCAACACCTGATCTGGCACCCTACTCTCCAAACTTCCACATCAACCCAACGTGAGGAATTTCGGCCACGATAGATTTAAGGTACACCAGCCGCCTTTGCACCATGCGCTTACAAACATCCATGCACTAACCTGGATTCGAACCAGGAACCTTCTGATCTAGAGACTAACACCTTAACTACCAGACCGGTTGGTCGGCTCAGATTGGATTGAATTGGACGCCGTAGGTGGACTGTTTCACCTGTGTGGCTTTTAGCTATTTAGTTCGTCTTATGGAGGAGTTTCGGTGTAAGGATGAGCCGAGCAACCCACACTACATATAAAACATTTAAGTATACAGAAAAAGAAAAGGCAAGTGTAAAAGTAAAATTTAAAGACAACCAAAGAGACATACTAATTTCGAAGAAAAAGCCAAGTAATTTGGGGTTTTTCGACTTCTCAACTTTCGAAGATGTAATCAATGTTTGGGCCGAGAAATTCCATCATTTAAAAGATTTTGTAGTGGCATTGTCTATTCTTGACAGTACATTGGCACCAATGAGATTAGTTTTGAAGAGAAAGTTTTGCCAAATGCTATGGAGATCACAGACAGAAAGGTAGGTAACGGAATCACCTTCTCTCCAGCAAATGCACAACTAACTTGTTCTAAGATGGAAACGTACTTGATATTGGTTGTAGATTTGGAACAGCTTGGACACATATGGCCATTGCACAATAAAACTCCAATCAACCAACCAAAAGTTTCTATTTTCCCTTCAGGATTGAACCTGGACCGTCGCCAATAGATCGTTGTATTGTTCTAGCACGATGTAAATTTAACAATCTGCCTTCCTGCATATCAATAAAGTAGCAATTTCTTGAATTCTGTGGAAGGGCACATCATACAGTTGCTGCAAGAGTGTAACCAAAAAATGTAACGAGTGAGATACGAGGGCAGAGCCAGGTGCCGAGCTATAAACTTCCGGACTGTTGCCGAACTAAAAATGAGAAAAAAAAAAAAAACCAATCACGCGCATGCTTCGATCAAGCACACACACTCTGTGAGCGAAGAGTTTTGTCCAGCACATGTATATAAGGAGTTGTTCTTGAACTGTTGTTAAACATTTTTGCTGCTTTGCGATTTAGGATACCTTTCAACGACTGAAAAAATGCCTCGCCGAAGGATTCGAGCTCATTACGAGCAACTTTCAGAGTTTCAAAGAGGTCGTATCATTGGACTGAAAGAGGCAGGTTGGGCAAATCGGAGAATCGCTCGTCATGTGAGTCGAAGCGATGCGGCGATTAGAAGATGCTGGTAAGAGTGGGTAGACAATGGCAGATTTCAGCGTCATGATGGTAGCGATCGACGTAGGGCCACAACAGATCGCGAGGACAGAGTGATTGTCAGATCAGCTGTCACAGCGCCTGATTCATCGCTATCAACCATCAGTCGTGCGACCCACACACGAGTGTCCACCATGACCATTCACAGACGGCTGAGAGAGCGAAATCTACGCTACCGTTACGCCACCTACCACTCACTCCTGCACCATGTCGAGCCAGATTACAGTGGTGCTTGACTCGATCAGGCTGGAATGATGCTGAATGGGGACGTATAGTCTTTAGCGACGAATCCCGCTTCCAACTGTGTCCTGATGATCATCGAAGACGTGTCTGGAGACGCCCAGGGCAGCGTGTCGATCCTGCGTTCACTATTGCACGCCACACGTGTCCTCAACAAGGAGTTATGGTCTGGGGTGCCATTTCCCTTGATAGCCCCCTTTGGGCGTCATTAGAGGTACACTTACTGCACAGCGGTACGTTGACGACATTCTGATACCTGTTTTGTTACCGTTCCTTTCGCAGAACCCTGGGCTTTCTTTTCAGCAAGACAATGCCAGACCACATACGGCACATCTTGTTACGAACTGTCTTCAGGCTTGTCAAACACTTCCTTGGCCAGCCAGATCACCAGATCTCTCTCCCATCGAGCATGTCTGGGATATGATGGGAAGGCGACTGCATCCGGTAGGGAATGTTGATGACGTAGTCCGACAATTGGATCAAATTTGGCAAGAAATACCGCAGGAGACCATCCGGGAGCTTTATCGGTCTTTGCCACGGCATGTGGCAGCTTGCATCCAGGCTAGAGGCGGGTCAACACCTTATTGAGCTCGTTACTGTAACTCTGAAATAAATCTTTGAATTGTTCTGAAATTTTAATCATTTTCTATTCGGTACATAATATTCTTATCCACCAATTTTTGTCTCCATCGGACAACTCCTTCTTGGTGCGTCGATTTGTTTGTTATAGATTGTATTTAACGTTCACCAGCCTCCTTTGTACATGTGGGTCTATGGTTGGATTAGAACTAGGAACCGTGCTGTTGCTAATCCGAAGGTCACCTTCCAACCTGGCTTTCGAGGCCTATCTATCCAAATGATATTTCTCTTGTATTTTCTTTAATTATGGTTCGAATCGCTCTAAAATTTATCTCATAACCCGATTTTTATATGGGAAATATTTTATTGGATGTTGGCATTTGAAATTTAAGAAATAATTTCTAGATAATTAATTACCATTATGTCCTTACGTCAAATAAAATGCATTTTTATTTGTCTTAGGCATTATATTCTAATTTTCGTAACACTTTTTATTTGAGCTTTCGGTTGCGGGAATTAAATGGTTTGGATACTTTTACGACCAACTTTCGTACATCAAATCGCATTTTTAAGTGGGTTTTTTTTGTTGATTAATTTAGAATTTTTTATTTTTTTGTACTGATAACCCATCTAATTAATAAGCAAAATCACAACACAAAAGTTTTCCAAATTTTTTTTTTAAATTTAAAATTAAAATTGTTTAAAAAAAAGAGGGGTCATTTCAAATTGCTAAAACTCAAAATATTCGTGATCAATTTTCAAAATTCTTGCAGTAAATTATTCACAAATTTATAAAATTCTGATTCAGCAAGTTTCAAAACATTAATTCAATAAAAAATAAAAAATATTTGAATGAAAACTTCTAAAATCTTTAAGGTATTTTATTTTTAAAAAGTTATATTTTTAAAAGTAAATATTTGTTTCAAATTTGCTGAATCAAAATTAAAGTATAATGTTTGAAAAAGATATATTCCAAATTTCAACCCTTAAACTTTATCGGTTTTCGACTTATATCAATTTGAATACAGGAAATCTTGAAAAAATGTATCATGGAGAAAAACGCATTTAAAGTTTTAAAGACAGGTGTTATTGCCATGACAACAACTGTCAAGAGTGTTAGATTTTCAAAACAACGCACCACAAAAATTATTATATCTCTAGTTCTAATTAAGATAGAAACATGATTCAGGCGTCATTTTAAGCAGAAAAACACAGAGTATTTCTTAAAATATTAAAAAAAAAATCGAAAATTTGACGATTTTTGTGTCCCGGACCCCCTTAAATAATTATTCTAAAAGAAAATATTCAAACTTGCGATTTAATATATTTATTTAAAGGGTCTTTGTATATGTTGTTTCTGATACATACTGCCACGGTGTTCCAACTTTCACCATAGACGATATTTGGGTTTATTACGAGTTATATTTACATCTTGGGAATCATTATCTTAATTACAAGCTCTGCTGTTCAAAACTCCCTGATCGTATCTGCAGAGATGAGTGAAATTTGTTATTTTCAGTACCTCTCAAGTTTAATTACATATTGATTAGTTTATTGAGTGCAGAGAGCCTCCAATTGTATTCCGTTTCTTTTGTAACTTCGTCTCTGATTATTTTCAATGAATGTTGCGGTTCTTTACTGCCTTAAACGAAGGATTAGTTTTTAGTATTCATAGAATTTTTTAGTATTTAGGTAGAGTCGAAAGAACGAAAAAATTATGAATAGAATAAACACAACTGGTGGCCAATCATTTCGGATTTTCACCTATAATTATTGCATTGTAGCGAATAGTGAAATTATTACGGTAGGAATTACCGTCGTGCTGGAGAAATAGAAAGATCTATTGTTGATAGTCTGCAAACGATCCCGGAAGGAAAGATCCGAGGACACCTCGGCAGTTTTGACCAGTCAGATGACGAGGTCAACGCTTCTGCTGCTACTCCCCACCAAACTTCCATGCCAACGTGAGGATATTTGAGGTTACGACAGATTCAACATGCACCAGCCCCCATGTACACGATGGTCTTAAGTTGAACCTCTTTTTGAACTCGCAACCCTCCGCTTTTCTTCCAACCGGAATTCCGCGGCTCCCGAAACTTTTCGGAAAAAAGTAGACCTACAATCTTTTTTTCACATACTTTTTTGAAAAATCCTTTTTTTTTTCTCGGTTTATTTCATTGCAAGTGGCTACACAGCAATAAGCACCTTAATACGCCTCATTTTGAGTTTATTTTTAATTTAGAAGTATTTTAAGTTAAAGTAATTATACTTTTGAAGTCAAAACTGACTGTCTAGGCTTTACTGATGATTTCTATAACATTAAAATTATCTTAGTGCAATGTAACATCTAAAGATGTAGTTATTTGCAGAACCTTGAATGAATGTATGTATTCGTAAATTAACACATTTGCATTTGAATAGAAATGATACCAATGATTCTATTTGGTAAACTATACCTTCCGTTAGGAAAAGTTACTTTGAAAACATTTGCAGCTGTGGAAGAATGTTGAAATTTGATGTAAAAAGGCTGAATTATTACACAAGAATATTTGCCTGATTCAGAATTATGAAGTGATAATATTTATTTGATGCAGAATTATACCATGAGAATATTTGTCTAATGCAGAGTTATGACGTGAGACTATTTGTATGATGCAGAATTATGACATGGGAATATTTGTCCGAATTCTAATGTAGAATTAGGAGGTGAGAATATTTGTTTGATGCAGAATTATGACGCGATAATATTTATCTGATGCAGAATTATGAATTGGGAATATTTGTCTGAAGCACAATTATGACGTGAGAATATTTGTGTGATACAGAATTATTCCATGAGAATATTTGTCAGACGCAGAGGTATGACGTGAGAATATTTGTCTGATGCAGAATTATGACATGGGAATATTTGTCCGTAGCCGTTTTAATGTTGTCAAGAAAACAAAACTGAAAATATAATCGTGTGTATTTACATTGTTTCTATGCCTTAATATTGGTAAATATATCGTCAAAAGAACTTGTAAATAATTTAACACAATTGAAAGCATTTGCCAAACGATTCCTGGAACAATCCTTAAAATCACATTTTAATTCCTCGACCCTTCAATCAGCGGTTGACATTCATTTAAATATTTTATTTTAAAGAAGTCCATTACTATTTTAATGAACATTCCACATTTAATAAATTAAAATTATTTAGAAATATCGAACAAAGTAAAAATTTTGCTGTTCAAAAGAGATCTGAATTCAGAACTATCAATTAACTTTCGTCTTTATTTTTCAAGCTTAATGCGTTTCTTTTCTTTCCTAAACCATTCTCACTAAAGTCTATCGCGTTTGTTCGAACTCTAAGCTTAAGTTGAGCTGATAATTTCATATACATTGAAGCACACTTAAGAAGCTAAATTTGTATTAAATCAAAGTTGCGAGCACGGTCTTAAAAAAACTCTTTCTTCTACCTGTATGGATTATGGACCACATCTTCAAGTTCTGAAGAAATCTCCTTTCCTTAGTGTTTCTTTTAGAAGATTTTAAATTGGCTTAAACGCAAACCAGCCCTTCGTTCTGATGTTAAATTACTGTCGAGTCTCTGTCTTTTATGTGGAGTTGCCCGTGCCTGTTTCAAGAAATGGCTGATTTAACGACATCGTTGCATATTTGATAAAAAATATTCTCCGTTCACCCTTCCTCGTGAATGGAACGCATCACAAAATTAAAACTTTTCGAAATGAAGTATATCGATGATGTAATAGGAAAGTAGAGCATAATTCTGTGGTGTAGGGGAATAACTGGACAGGTCGAAATTTGGCAAAATGAGATAAGTGCGTCTGCTGAAGGATTTGTCTTAGGACCTTCACGCTGTGGAGAAGTGTATAAATAATGTAAAAGAGAAAAGAGTGACGAAAAATGCAGTCAAAATAAATAAGTACAAAAGCTCAATTTACAAGAAAACCAAAATTTTTTAAAACGTGCTCCTGAAAAGTCGACCAATTAGTCTAGTGGTTAAGGTGTTGACCTCTGGATAGAAAGGTTCCTGGTTAGATCCGGGGTCATGGCATGGACGTAAATGTGATGTCTTGAGTTAGGGGTAGTGATAGCCACCCACACTGGGTGCCCTTTACAATTGGCTCATCGATTCTGACCTTGGAAGTGACAAATGATCAGTAATCAAATGTCCGCCGTAAAAAAATTTTATATATATATATATATATATATAAGACTTATCCAGTTCCTTCGACCCTTATCCTTATCCCTTGACCACAGAATTCTGGAAACTGTTTCCCTTTCTTTGCTGGCAATATTCACCGTGCAAAGTCATTTCCCCGTTTAACCCTCTGAGGAGTTGATATGGATATATCCGCTCTGCAACATGCGGTCTTCCTTGCGTGGCACTTATAACCATTTTTGACTTTCCTGACCATAATCTTTTCTAGATTTCTTTCAACCAATAGAATGGTTATTGAGCCTTTTTGTGTGTTCTGTGATGACAGCAATAATACACAACTGGGAAATTTCGTGACGCTGAGTGTTTTCATATCACCCTCTAATGAAGAAGACAGAACATGTAGGCGGAGTCGCTGTCGTAAAATCTCAGAAGCGTGTCCCATTTGGGCTTACGAATCGATTTGGGCTTATTGACTGAAGCGCAGACTAGTGTTTTGAAGCGCGCTAGATGTTCACTTTAACCGATCAATAAGTTGTCCCACAACCACGTGACAACTTTTGGAGTGGCGGGAAGAAATAGCATGAAGATGCGCGCATATGCTATTCTATTTCCTTAGATTATTCTATTTAAATGTAGTGGTGCCAACGGTGTCAAGTTTTGGGTGAAAAGGAAGATTTGACCGTTGTTGCTTCACATTGCATGTATGCAAGTAATTTGGGAATAATTTATTTCGTTTTTACAAATAACCCTTGCTACTATTTTCTATATTCCAACCTTGGTGAGAAGCGGTATTTTTTAAAACTTTTTTTTGAAGCAAAATCACCTCAAAAGCTCGTATTATCAAAAATTTGGCGCCTTTTCGAAAAATTCTGGCAATTTTTTTGAAAATTTACCTAAGGTCAACCAAAATATATTCCCCTTTCTCAAGTAAGAGAGTGCTGAAAAATAATTTTGGATAAGTAGGTAGTTAATTAACGTCAAACAGATGCAACACAACGGGTTATTGACGATATTCCAGATTCAATTCCGAAGTGAAAGGTCCAAGGACAACTCCACGTAATTTTGAACCATGGTCAGAGGACGAGAACAACATGTGAGTTGGCATATGAGTGAACCGATCTTACAACTCTCGGGTTGCTTATCCTCTGCTCCTCCAAACAGGCTATATTTTTTGGATTTTTTTTTTTTGGGGGGGGGGGACAAAACTTTCCAAGGATGCCAATTTCGAAGTTTTGTAGCCAAGTTGTGGCAACCTTACGAATAGAACCCATCGGAATCTATGGTTGCTTGATTATTTATCATGACATTCTTATGAAGAACATATATTTGCCTTTTATAATTTAAAAATTTAAATTTCTTGTTGAGATCTCTCTCTCTTTCGTCTGTTTCGTTACTAAATCAACACATTTTACGTTTTATACGATTCGTTTTACATCGGAGCTACTAAAATAATGTGTGTAAGAAGAAATGTTTTTCCTACTTAAAAAACACTACACTGCTAATGGTACTATTTCACAAGTGCTTTAATATTGGCATCCCTATAAGAGCCTCAATTTTAATTAGACGAATTAAATAAGAAGCACAGTCAATTTAAATGAAACAGATTATAAAATTACGTTGTGTTTGGATGTACTCGATTTAAGTGGGAGTCCTGTTAAAATGGTGAAATTTTAAGGAACATTTTCTCAGAATCTTTTATGTGAATTGGTTTTAATTTTTTTTACACAGGTCATGAAGACACTTTTGAGCATTTGAACGCAGAAATTTTTAAAAAACTTAAAATTTGAGATTTTTTCCTTCAATTCCTATTTTTTTTTTGAAAAATGACTTTTGATCCTTTTTAACAATCAAAATGAACTCTTTTGAGCAAGTAGAAAAAAAAATGCCCGAGTTAAAATATGTTACAGGGTATGATAGACTTGTAAACCAATTTTTTTTTACATTTGCTCCGAGTAGACTTTAAAAAAGTGTTGCTTTTATGGAAAAAATACAAATTTTGAGATATTGAAGTTTAAACAATAAATTGACATTACTTAATGGTAGGTGCAGGCATTTTTCAAAAAATAATTTAAAATACTTCTACTTAACGTATCTCCATAAATAACATGTAATTTTAAACAGAATTGTATAAACATTTATTTAAATTTATAAAAAAAAAATCAAGATTTTGAAAGATTTTTGCGCATTGGTTCACTTAATGCCCAAAGATATCTAGCCATTAGAGTAGATAACATTCGTTCAAAATGTCAACAATTTTTAAAAGAGTGGAAATGAAAATTGCCACGGGTTTACTTTAAAATTTTAAAGAGCAAAAAATGCTGAAGAAAAAACTTCCTTAATATTCTAAAGGTAAATAGCTTAAGCTGAGCTATGAATATTAATGATCCCAATGTTGTGTGACTTTGGGATAAAATGGGTTTGCTTTTAAAAAAACATCTGTAAGGATCTTTGCGTACACAATGCTGTTTGTAAAACCATATATATTTTTCACTTTTTTAGAAAATCAGGAATCTCTCAAAAGAGACGGGATTTGAATCTTAAGTATTGTTAAAAGAAAAGTATGAATGTAAACAACATGATAGAGAAAAGATGAGGGTGAAAATGGAAATATTTTATGTATTCGGAGTATAAAATTGTACAGAACATTCTCTTAAAAACTAATTCCGAGAAAACAAAAATACGTCTTAACAACAAAATATCAATCCCTTTTCTCATTGAAATCCCTGAAGGAAGGAATTAAATTTCATTTCAAATTTAGTAATAACAAAAATTTCTCGAATAATAAAATTTAGGGGAAGTGGAGTTGAAAAAAAGCTATGTGATACAGAAGTAAAGCTTGTTGCTTTCGTGGTTAAGTAGAAGCTATCAGCATGACTCTTGAACGATAGTTGTTAGACTTCAAATTTAAAAATTCAGTGCTACTGTCATACTCACGTTCTTCCCTCAATTGCCCTCTATAGAAGCTACGATTTTATATGAGGCACCCAATGTCAGGAGCTCCTATTACTTTTAAAAGCTTAAAATTAAAAATATTGTCTATCGATGCACATTGCGATATTTTTTTGTGACAATGAACAGGCAGATTTTGCTTAAAAAGGGTCCACCTTACAACACTCAAGTTCTAGGTCTACCTAACTCTGCAAAAACTCAAATCCTCGAATTCGTGCAGTTTTTCAGTATACTTGCACAAAAAGTATTCAATCAGCTTTACAATATTTGTAACGAATCGATAATCTCCGGGTATGACTTTAGCCATCCAACCAACACTAAAAGACCCGAAGCTATCCGTACTAATAAATAACCCACTTGACTGAACTTAAATTTCCCCCTTTAAATCACTCCAATCTCCCAAAAAGTACTTTGTGTCCTTCATATCTTTTCAGTCAACTATAATGTTTGTCATCGAAGTGCCTAGACTACTAGACTATTCTAGCTCCACTTAGCAGATGGGAGGAAGACGCATTTATCGACAACTAACAGCAACAGCAAGGTACAACATCTACAAATAATGGAATAGTGGTTGTCTTTAACACGACAAACTACGGCGTGGTGCCTTCCTGTCCACTTTGTAATCAAACCTGACCCTAAGGACAGATCCCACCTGCTGTAAAGCAATTCATGGAGAAATATTTCCCGATACTAGAGGAGCGAGGGAACTTTTAGGGTGAAAGATCTAAAACTTGTAAACAAATCTTTAAATGACGTAAGTAACAAGAAATTTTAGAAGGTTGATATCAACGTATTATTGGATAACGTATTGTTAGTTGCTAACTACTACGGATAGCAGCAGTTTATAAAACAAAAATTTAACTTTCCAAGTGGTTTCGACGAGATATCTTGTCCACTAAGATTTTCCCTATTTCGCTAATGGCGAGTTATCTCGTCATCAAAATATTACCAATTTTTTTATGGCAACATATTGATGGGGTCAGTTTTCTCATATATCTCGTCTATCAAGACGAGGAGGAGGGTTATCAGGTCAAGCAGCTTCCTAAAAGATAAAATCCTTTGAAAAAAATTATTCTGAAGCGAAATATAAATTATTGCCATTCAAAGCATTTTCCTTAACTGCATGCTCTGCACATTATGAAAACAAATCTTTATTCATAAAGCGTTTACTGCAATCCAAGAACTGCTCTTGTATTGAACCTGCTTTTAAGACTCCACGAGAGCCAAACAATTTTTTTTTCGTCTCGTACCAAATGACAATTACTTTGCACATCCATCTAGAACACCTCAACCAAACTTGTAATTAACTCTATTTACCGCAGTTCATAATATCATCTGGGTGTGTAATTTTTCGGTACTTGCATACCAATGCGATAAATGTACTTTCCTATTCAACTAATTAGCCGTTATGTGTGTAATGAAAATTGTATGATGCTGACATTTAGAGAACTGGAGTGCAAAGGTAGAAACGATCAAAGTTCGCAACTATTAGCACCTGTTGGTTGATCGGTTTTTTAGGCTTTATGGCGTAAGGGCCATATTTAGCCTAGCTAATTTGTCACCGGAATTAGACAGCATTTACATTTTTTAGCATTTTAATTTTTAAGTGGAATGTTGCGAGTTTTGGGGGCATTTTCTTGCTTTAAGAGATTTTTTGTTTTGGTGAGCATTTTGTGTTTCTCACCCTTTTTAAATAGTTAAATAAGAGTTTTGGGAGATTGAACAGTAGTTGTCTTTTTCATCCAGGTTTTAGAGGGGTCATTTTATAAAGAAAAGCCGAAGTTCTTTTTCGTAAACTGCACAAGTTTAAGTTTATATAAGTTATGATTTTTGAAAAGAGTAATACTATTTCTTCTAATCACTTCCTTCAATCTTAAAAACGCATTTCCATTTAAGTCACTTTTTACACACTCACTTCCAAAAGTTAAGCACGAAAGGTAATATGCGAAAAAAAAAGGCAAGTACAGCTTTGATTGACATGAAATGCGGCATGAAAGAAGCAAATAGGTTTATTCATGACACAAAATAAAGAATTAAAAACAAAGATGAAAACAATGCTGAATTTTCATAAATTATAAGATGAAGTCATTAAGAAAATTGTGTTTAAATCCAAAACAAATAAGCAAAACCGACATTTATAGGATATATGACCACCCCTCATCCTCATACAAAGTTTACAGAGTGTAACCATGCTTTACATGAGGTGATCAACCACCCCAGAGTCAAATAATCGCCATTTCTCCTGTAGAGCTGTTTGCAACTCTGTGAGAGTAGATGGGGGTGGAAAACTTGCAGGCACAGTACGGCCGAGGACATCCCAAAGATTTTCAATGGGATTAAGGTCGGACGAGTATGCCGGCCAAACCATACACGCATTCCCCTCACTCTCCAGGTAGTCGTCGAAGATGCCACCTCTATGGGGAGTTGCATTATCATCCTTTAAAACGAAAGAAGCACGACCTTCTGCAGCGTACAATCTCACAGTGAGTTCTAGGACATAATCTCGTTACCGTACTGTCGTCACAGAGCTCCGTCTATAGATGTGCAGAAAAGTGCGATATTCCAACGAAATCCCGGCCCCACACCATGATGCCTCGGAATGCGTGATGCTCGATGATGTTCAGGGACCAATTGCGTGTGCCTTGTTCTCTGCAGACCCTTACAATTTTGCCAGCTGTCTCCAGGTCAAATCTCGACTCATCCGTGAACATAAACGTTTGCCCAATCAGAAACAGTACAATTCAGATGTTGCCGACACCAATTTAATCGGGCCCCTCTGGATTGGACGGATAGAGGAACACAAACTCGTGGTACCCGGGCGCACAGTCCATTCATGTGTAGCCTCGACTCACAGTAGTGGCAAATATCGTCTTACAAATGGACGCTGCAACCATAGATGTCACACATGTGGAGGTCGCTCTTCGATTCCACTTCGCTACAACAGCAATATATCGATCTTCCAAGGTTTTCGCTTCGTAACCCTTGGACCACAGGTATTCGAACAACTGTTTGGCTTGTTTGGAATTGTTTTCATAATCATGAAATGATGATCGTCGATGAAAAGGGCAACATCAGTTATTGATTGCCCAGCTTCAAGACGCCCCACGGAACGCCAGCGTTCACTATCTGCCATTCTTCTTCTGGAAGCCATAAAAACACGTCTGTCTTGAAAACGAATAGTATAAAAGTTCTAAACACTTTTTATCAGCACTTACCTGTAATTCCTCTAACCCTTCACAATACTGGCTTCTTATACGACTGCTTTTTTGCATATTTCTAGAAACGAAACCGTGATTTGCTATTACATAACACATTTGCATACTTCCATCTACCTCTGCAGCAAATTGCAGCCTCTCAAATTCAGATTGTCTTCTGAAAATTAACATTTTCCTCTCCGTGCTTAACTTTTGGCAGTGAATGTACTTAAGGACTTCAATTTTCATCTTTTAACAAGTTTGAATTCTCAAGTCCGTCAACATCCACGTGATACTTTTAATATAAACTTTAAAATGTAAACAATAAACATTAAAACAGATAAAATTGGTCAATAGCAAATCTTTCACCAATCAACAGGATCCAAAAGTCCATCATAAAGAGCAAAACATCCACCATCTTCTGGAGCGAAACATCCACCTTCATCATGTCCAGGTGTATGATGGTGGACGTTTTGCTTCTAATAATAGGGTGAGGCATGGTAGCCTAGTGGAAGGAACAACGTATTAAGAACTGGATGGTATCGAGTTCGAAACTAGGTACAACCAAAGATTGTTAGTTATACGAGGACTGGTGTTCATTAAATATGTCGTGATCTCAAATGTCTTCACGTAGTTGTAGAAGTTTGTATAGTGGTGTAAAAGCTCAGGTGCTGTTCTTGTCACTTGATCGTGGTTGAAAATTACTAAGCGTTGTACTAGAATCCTTCGCTTCGGGGTTAATCCAAGACTGTCGTCAATAACTCCATTATTTGCTCCAGTTCGACGTTAAGTTACTACCTAACTTCCTACCATATGATGTTGGATGTTTTGATCATCCGAAAGTGCTAATTTCTAAATAGACTACAGACTTTTCAAAATATTTTAACCTTTATCAGTCATATTTTGAAAATTTAAAATTTTTCTACCAGTTTAGTAGATTTTATATGTATATACAGTATTAATAATTTACATAAACAACATAAAGAGAAAAAACGATAAGAGTCATACCAACTGGAAATTTATATTCGAAAGCAGAAAAATGAACGCATTTCGAGGTTTCTTTAAAGTCTTCATGTTTGACAATATTTTTGGCATTCCTTCTAATATGGCAGCTGAAACCAGTTTTCAAAATTCCTTTCTACTTATCCTTACAATTTATGTGTAAGGGAATATCTTATCTTAGGAAAAAGAGAATTCGAAAAGGCAGAAAGATTTCACTGTCAAATGAGATGGGGCAATCGCCAAACCATTAATCATTTTCTACGCCCTTTTCCAACGCCATAGATCAGAGTCGTTACCCATTTGAAAAATTGACTGTTCGGTTAAAAACTCCACAGCAGTCTATTTTATAAGGCAATGAAAGAAGAGTTTTGGCTCATCTTTCACAGCAGGATTCAACATTATTTTTTATTTCAGTTACTTTTTTTAATGGAACAAGTGCATTTTTTGTGTATGGAAGACCTGCTTACTGATATATCGTTGGCTTACAAGTGAAACATACAAAGTAAAAAAACTTAGTTCTTAGAATACGAAGGGGAAAACATTCTCTACATGTGCAAACTCACGAATGGAGTTCTTGAAGAACTCAATTATAATTCCCGACGTTTCAGGGAAAGTTTGGACAGATAAAATTCAATTCATTATTCTTTTAAAAAGCGGTGGTATTCGCTTGGAGTTGGTTAAGCGTTGATTGAAAGTGATCCGAAAAATCATTTTTCTTTATAATCGAAAAATGCTACATAGAGAAAGAAGATATAAATGAGCGTGAAATAACTTTTTAAGATTTCAACATTTTTATAGCCTCTATAGTTTACTTTGGACGAAATATTTATGGTTTTTCCATCCATAGAATTCATTTCATATACATCGCACTTAGTGAACTTGGGTTGGTGTGGAAGTTTGGAGAGTGCGGTGCCAGCTCAGGTGTTGCTTCGTCATCTGACTTTGGATCAAAATTACTTGGTGTTGTCCTCGGATCTTTCCTTTAGGGAATCGGTAACGGATCGTCGTCGGTAGCCCGTTGTGTTGTTCTAGTAGGAGCACTTAATATAAGACAAAACTAATAGGGAGATGACTATTCAGAAGTTGATTTTGAGTTTTAGAGTGATAATGCAAGTTTCTTTCCTGTGTAAAAACGGCAAACAACATTTTATATCAGCCAATTTATCTCAATATTTTTGACTTGTAGCACTATTGTACCTGGAATGCGTAATTTCCGAATCACACCATCGTTGTGTAAGACTGACAAATCATTCATACGATATTCATGATGAATTTCTTTTTTAACAAATACAAATACACATGTGAAATAACAGCTTGTTTTAAAGTTAAATGTCTTCAATACAAACAAAACAAATCGATTACAATTTTGCAATAACTGGAGGTCAATTTGACAGCGTTTTTAAAAGGGAAAATCAAATGTTTTCAACGAATGTTTGACATAGGGAAGTCCCATAGAAAAATAACTCATAAACAACCTCGATCTTCTGTCACCTGAAGACAGAAACTTTCAGCTTTTCAAAAGAACAAGAATTAAGAAATGACAGTAATAAAATTAAAGAATACCACTTTAATGAAAACGCAATTTGTCTCTTCGTATACAATTTTGCGAACTACCATTTACGACGAACACATTTTTCGTACACAATGCAATTCAAGACGCGGAAAAGTGATTCAATATTTGTATTCAATTGATATCAGAAATATCCAGACAACTTATAATTCGCTGTGGAATATGTACTCACTATAATCTTTGACGTCTGATAACGTAAGTAAATTGGTTGCTCAATAAGAAATCGAACTTTTTCCGAAGAAAAATGACTTGGACATACACGCATTTCACCCGTTTAAAGATCTCCACATTCTAAGACTCTTAAAAAATTTATATCTTGGACCAATCTTTGTCTTGGACTCATATCTTTTAACTCGGTATCTTTAATTTGTTAGTCGACGCGACGATGGGATGATAGTGCTTTCTGTAACTTCAACATTAGACATAAAGTAATCCATGGGAATTTTTAACACACGATTCAAATACAAATACAAATACAAATATTGACGACCAGCTACAGGCTCAAGTCCAAAAAGGCTGGTCCTTTGTTTATGAATTCCCCAATTCCCACTGACTATCCAATTGTGTCTTAAATTCAGAGGATAAGGTGAATGTGATAGTTTGATTCAAGAATTTATTTAAATTTAGTTAAAGAATGAATACACGAAATATATTTTTCTGAGTTTTTTCATTCTTTACTTTTTACACGAAAATTACTCATCGTAAAATAATTATATCAATAAATTTCACACCCAGATTCAAGTAAATTTTTAAATGTTTTCTTGACTTAAAATTCAAAAGAATCCTGACGAAAGAGCTTTCTTAAATTGTCATCACTTGGTTTTGATAATACATTACACAAATCAGTGGTAGTTTAATAACAGAAAGTTTCGTATCTCTGATTCTAATGTAATGAAAGTTAGTCTAAAATATTTAAATGCATTTAATATATGTAATGAGTTTTTATTCCTGCTTTTAAGCAATTTTTCTACAGTTGTTAGAACATCTTCAAATCGGGATAATAATTTTGTTCGAATTATTTCACTGCTTAATCCAATTTTTTATGAATAAATTCGGAGGAATTATTGTTAATTGTCATGGCTATTCAATGGATTGACAACAGTCGACAGAAAAAAAAATTTCAGTTTATTTTTAACCCATATAAAGATTTTTTCCCAGTTCAAAGATGTTTGGATGAAGCTTGAAACTCTCAATTGTTATCCACTGCGTTCAAAATTGTGAACACCGTTATTAAAATTCTCGCCCTTACAGTTTGCCGTGAACCATGGCATCCAGATTTGGCGAATTATCGTAAGAGGTCCTTCATAGTGGGAATGAATTTCGCCTTTGTTCAAATTTTGCGCCGAATGCGAAAAACCCACGCCTTTTAGTCCGGTATGACTTTTGAAAAGAAACGAATTTGGTGACAATGCCACTTCAGATGCTGAATGAACAGTAGTTCTCCGATTTCTCCAATAGACGGTAATCCTTACAAAGAGGCTCCCTTCAAGCCTTGCATGATAAAAAGAATGGTTCTTCAAGAGTCGCAATTCAGACTTCCGTCTCACTCGTCAAGTGGACGATTACAGATCGAAAGGAGCATGAATGAAACTATATTAAAGTCTTATTCATACAGCAGCGATTTTTTTTGGCCAGATCGGTATTTAACTCTGGATAATCATTAAGAAGCAGGAATACAATGCACAATAAAAGAACCTAATTGGACCTAAACAAACTTCTGAAAGTTTCTCTTAATACCTCTCTAAAGTTAACAAGGCATTCTTCAGCTGCTTATTTCGATAAATTGATATGCAAAACAATTTGATTCTCAATAGGTGCGACTATACTTGAATTCTTCTTAAGAAGCCTTGGAATTTAAGCAAAGAAATATTTCTACTAGGGGCCCCCACCCCCTGCTCGCCAACCCTACAAGACAAGAGGACCTACCAATATAACAAAAGGACATTCAAAAATTCCCTGCGATGTTTTCAAATTAAAAAAAAAATAATAGTAATAAGATATAGATATGACAGGTTAAAAAAAAAAGTAACTAAAATGTCCTGATTTTTCGTGAATTAAAATAAAATATTATCAGGAACCAAATTGAAATTTCTAAAAAAACTTGGCGTCCTGAAAAAATTCGCATTTAGAGGAACTGTAATAAAAAAATCACGGCTGAAGACTGAAAATTTGTACGCCTTTTATTGTAAAGAAATATTGAGAAATGATTTTACTGTAAGGAAATATTGAGAAATGATTTTATTGTAAGGAAATATTGAGAAATGATTTTATTGTAAGGAAATATTGAGAAATGATTTTATTGTAAGGAAATATTGAGAAATGATTTTATTGTAAGGAAATATTGAGAAATTATTTTATTGTAAGGAAATATTGAGAAATGATTTTATTGTAAGGAAATATTGAGAAATGATTTTATTGTAAGTAAATATTTAATGAATTAATGTTAGAGTACTAATGTGTGGATCATATTTGAAACGCTCTCATAGATCGTTCGATCATTTATTTTTGGAACGTGATTCCATGATGAAACCATGAACTTGAAAACCATTCCCGCGCAACCAACCACCTTCTACAGGTTCAAGGTCTTGTTAAGATGCGAATTGTATATGTTATACTCACTAAACAAAGTTATAAACACTTTAATATACAGGGAATTTTGAAAATATCTCCCCAAATTCTCAATAACGGAATAGGGCCCCAAATAAACATTTTTTGTTTAAGAATGTGTGTCCGGAAGTGTCACGTTTAGGTGATAGAGAGCATTGTTTATATCAGTAGGTAATATCAATTCTGTGGCGTAAGACATCATTCCCAGCTCGGAATAGTATAGCGATGCATGTTTTCGAAAATCCGAGCTGGTATTGGCAACGTAATAGTGCCTTACGCCATAGAAACGATATTATCGATTGGTTTCAACATCGCTATCGTAAAATATCTTTTTAAATCTTTAAAAATGTTACGATTACCAAAACCGAGACAACTTGGTTCTTAAAAAAAGCTTTTATCCAAATCAGTCTGTTCACTAGCAATTTTATTTTTACTTTATCAAAAACTCTTTTATTCCATATCTTACATAAGCAAGCGTATTCTGTAACCAAAATATATTTTGATCGTAGAACTTAAAAGCAACAAAAAACAAGAAATGTTTTGTAATAGCTTCATTTATATGAGAAATAAAACCTCGGGTTTAATGCCAGGTTGAGGCTCAAGATATTTATTGGTAAATGCATTTTTTAAAGCGTTTTGTTACTAGAAACTGAGAGAAAATCTAAAATTCTTGTGTTACAGGTTTTATTCAACTGAAAAATCCTAAATTCTTCATTTGTGCTTTTATAAAAAAAGTTTTTTTTTTTAAATAAATGGAAGAAAAATTAATATTCTTTACTTTATGAAAATATGGTTAAACTTTTCTTCCATTCCTTTGGTCGTTATTTTAAGTAGATATCGTGTTTAGTTTCAATGCGGTTTTTGAAGAACTGTCTTTTCAAACTTTACCCATTTGGGTTATAAAAGAGAATTAAGAGTTTTTACTTTAGAAGTAAGCTAACAATTTCTTTAAGCTGGTTTTCTAACTATTTTTCATTTTGCTCTTTGCCAATTTTGCATTTCTTTGAACTGTTGCCAGATACATTAAGAGAATTCCTCCTCCTGACTAATGACGTCAATTCGATTGCTTTTTCTTTTAAGAAAGAATAAAGATGAATTATTTATTCATGGTATGTTTTTATCAACAACATTTATATTTGTCGAACCAGACTGGAACTATGGCAATTTTTTTTGTGAATGGGAAACTTAATTTGTATTCACTAAATCTGTGGTTTGAAAATTACCAATAACAAACAATCCTCCGTCATGTTTTGTGTGAACAAGTTTATGGATTTGTAGAATTATGAAGCATGGAAATCAAATCCTCGTATACATCTCACATTTTTATTAACGTTCTACTTTGGATGCTATTTTTGAGTATTATTTTGTTTCTTGAAGAGGAGTACTTTCTTCTTTTATCAACAAAAACTCTAGCAATAGTTTCTTTTTGAATTTTTAATATTTAAAATTGTCTCAGTCGAAATTATGTTCCGTTGTTTTATTTTGTACCTGAAGAGAGGAGTAATTTCTTCATTCCTATCAACAAGAACTCTAGCAATTGTTTTTGTTGAAATTTTAAATCTTAAAAAGTCTCAGTCAAAATTATTTTCCATTTAAAAAAATTAAAACCATGAATTCGTTTGAGGATATAATCGACAATCTGAATTAATCTGTGCTCAAATGAAAGTCGGGCTCTCATCTATTGATCTTCTATTGCACTGCGCAGAATGAAGTATTGCTTCAAGAAAAATTAATTTCAGCTCCCATAAGTAAACGAGTTGCTATCACAAAAGCACTACACGGTGCTGTATGTTTAAGAGCATACACAGGGCGTTGCCAGTTTTACTTACCCACAATATGTCTTCATATGTCAATACTGATGATGAATCGGTATGGAGTAAGCCATCTGGGATTTCGCACTGTTTCAGGATCGTCTGACGTCCGTGCTGTTGCCACACGATATGAAAAATGGATCTGCCGATGCCAGCGATGACCTGCTAGTACCATTTACGGAAGCTAATGGAAAATTTGTAATCATTAGAGAGAGGAAGTTTGGCTGCATGAAACGGTGCTTTACCGAAAAGACAAAATAGGTGGTTTTGCGATCAGGTGAAAACCTCTATCTCCTGATTTAAAATAAAGAAGTGACGGAGCTCCTTTATTTCCCAATGATAAATTTAGTCTCGTTTTCCACGAGATTTGATTAATCGACAGTTACGATTGTGTGCTTGGGTTCAAACATACAGCTTGAGATGAAAGTAGAGTAGAAATGTTGAATCAAAGGATACAATCTGAAAGATGAATCTAGATTTTAAGTTCTGAATTATTTGTCCAACCCGAATTTTAAATTTGATCTAGAACATTTTAAAATTAATTTATTAGTTTTCCTCCCCTCCGTTTATTCTTTTCATGGAGCTGACGTCACACATCCTCGATTGAAGAAAGTAAATGATTTTGCGCGTTTCGTCCTCTGGAACTGTGCCAAGTTATGACGTCACTCACGGATTTGACGTCACAGCTCCTCGATTGACGAAAGCGTGTTTTGATTTACGTTGTTGATTAGAATAACTTTCTTGCTAGCGATTTTAACTTTGTCACGGGCAAGGACTATTTGAGGTTTTCTATCTTAGCGATCGTTAAAGATAGAGGAAAAATTGTCAACGGTTTTGAAATCTGTGTAAAATTTAACAAAAGATCATTACCTCAAATGTAGTTTTCTTTAAATAAATAATTTTTTAATTGTTACTCTGATCATGTCAGATGGAGGTGAGACTCATTCTTAAAGTTATTATCATTTCTTTTAAATGTTTTCTGTATCACTAAGGACACGAAAATAACTCTCATGGACAACGCCGTGCTGCCTGCTAGTTAGAAACAAAAACACGAAGCTATGCGTACAGGCTCTTTAAATTTTATACGAATGTACAGACGTCAAAATAAAAAACGACTCACCTGATCGCAATTGCACAATTTACATCACAGAACAAGACGGAAGGTAGCAATCGATATGGATTAATGTTTCTATAAAAATCAATGTTTAAAATTTATCTAAGGGGCCGTCTTCATATTAAATTGTGTGCTTGCTCCGATAATTTCAATACCAACCCTCATCTTTTATCACGGATTTGGATCCCACAAAATTTCAGGCAGATTTGATGAAAAAATAATGTTAACGGCGTAAAATTGACTGAGAAAATACATAAAAACCATTGAGGGAACGTATAAATGTCCTGAATTCAATCACATTATAAATATTAATAAAGACGTGTAGTGGCCGTCGCAGTCAAGGACCTGTTGCAAGCGCCTTGGTATGGAGTCAATTTAAATGGTGACGAAGTCAGAATCCATTCTGATCGAATCCCAGGATATGTCGTCAGAAATTTCTGCCTTCATTTTGTGAACGATCCCCAATAACGGCAATAATCATCGAATTTTGCAGTCTCACTGCGCTACTAATTATGCACGTAATGAGCTGAATTTTGGAATTCCGATGTTTCAGCAACAGTTGAATCGCATGGAGTCAAAATTTGCCCAGGTTAATATTCATAATTTTTATGAATAATAACTTCGTAATTAATAAAAAATATTAAAATTTAGTTTAATGATTAAAATATTTATAGATTGTGTTTGAGTTTTTTGGGTGGAAAAGGACGGAAAAACAATTTCCAATGAAAATTAATGTTTTTAGCAAATGTAACAAAACAAACGAAAAACGTGAAACACCAACTTAACATTAGATCTAATTTTACAACACTTACAAATCGGTGAAGAATCCAATAAAATGGATAAACTTTTTTTTTATTTCCGCATGAAATTGTGCGTAGAATCTAAATATGTGATAAAAGATGCGGGTTCGTATTGAAATTTTCGGAGCAAGCACCCAATTTAATATAAAGACGGCCCCTTTAGACAAATTTTAAAAGTTGATATTTGAAGAAAACATTCATCCCTATTGATTGCCACCTTCCGTTTGCTCTGCGACTTAAGTTGTGCAATTATGATCGGGTGAGTCGTTTTTATTTTGACGGCTGTACATATTTATGAACAATAAGGATAGTTTACGAATTTGTCTATGATGGGGGGGGGGGGGGGGGTACGTCGCTTTACTGGTGTAGTAGTCATGGCATTTGCCTACCACCCACTAGGTCCCGGGTCCGAATCTCGTTTGTAAGCGCATGGGCATTGGGTTGTTACTGTTAGGGTCTTCCTGTTAGCACTCTAACGAGTGCTTCGTTACAAGTAACTGCCACTTTCCTTATTGTGCCGAAAGCCGAAGTGGATAGGCATTAGGAATAAAAACAAGGAACATCTTAAATGCTTCATTTATTTCATTTGAAAGTCGATGCTTGGATCGATAAGCCGTCCAAACTCCGAAAATAGGAGTTAGTTCTTCATTAAGAAAGCGAAGCCATTACGAGCTATAACGACAGCCAGTGAGTTCCTAAAGTTTATCTTCTTGGTAATATTCCCCATTATAAACTTTCAATGACAATTACATTTTTGACAAGAACAATAGGCGGAATTCCTGCGAATCACGTCAAATCCAATGTCCTCGACATTGGAAACTATCACTTTTAACAGCTTTATATCGGAACAAATAAACATCGATCGCATGTGCGAAAGCTCCTTAATAGGATTTAGGGAAAATCGATGACAGCTGGTGAATCGTTTCTTTTACTTTTTCACACACTAGCGAAGACAAAGTGGCTTTTCTTAAAGCATTTAAAAAATAAAATTTATGTTTCGTGGACAGAAGTAAAAAAACCCGCACAAATAGGCTTATTTTTGAATGAGGTGTTGGTTTGGTGCGCAGGACTGAATCTTTGAAATATTCAGTTCAAACTAGAGGTAAATGTTGTTGGTGTGCATGAATAAATATCGTCGATTCCTTTGAAATGATACCATGCAGTCGTGTTGCGCCCACGGTGGCGGATATAGAATGACACTCCGAAATATTACTTCATTTCGCCGACTATTGGGAAAGAATGGAGTGTAGCGCGCACAATGTATTCGAAGAATATGACTTGAATTCCGTTCTTTTCATGAATATGCAAACGCGAATAATGTAAGGGCGCATTTTTAGCGATTTAACCATTTCAACCCCATTTTCCTGTTTGTCTGAAAAGACAGAAGAAACAAATTCACAGGCGGAAGGAAAATTTTTTATGAAAGATAAAAAGAAGTATAATCGTTAAATGAATAGTCGGCATTTTGTATTTAGTTTTTGTTCCGTCAATATTTCAACTCAATAAGTAGAGGGCATTTTACTTATTTGTCCCTCAGTGCGTGAAGAATTCAATCAAAGAGAGTAGAAATTCCTCACAAATCATTGACGCATAGTAACAAAATAAAGTACCGGTGACTCGTTGGTTCAAGGTACAATAAAAGTGAATATGTGAACAAACCTTTCACCAGAAAACGAAAGTCAAAACGGACCATGCAACGTGCTGAAGCTGTAGACACAACAAGGTAAGCAAAATAATTTAAAAAACAAAAATAAATTAGGAAGCTTTCGAAAATGAAAGTGTTGTTGGATCAGGGCGTCATCATGGAGGAGCCTGACAAAGAAAACACCTAATGGTGTTCTCTTCGTATGAGCAGCAATACGCAAAAATTCCTCATACAGTCCCCGAAACACATCACACAAAACAAAACAATAAACGAATAAGAAGAAACTGAAATCACATCCGCAACAGCAGTCGAGAGACCGGCGACACCAAGCCCGAAAATCGCCATATATATATATATATATATATATATATATATATATATATATATATATATATATATATATATATATATATATATATATATATATATATATATATATATATATATATACAGGGTGGTCCCGAATTCATGGTACAAACTTTAATGGTAGGTACAGGACATTGTAACAATGATTTATTGTATAGGAATGTATAGTCGCAAGTGACGCGGTGAGGCGTAAACAGGGGAAATAAAAGGAAAGAGAAATGGAGTGATCGGTTGGTATCATTGCCGGTAGAGGGCAGTAGATGTCTAGCCGCTGTTGAACATGATGCATCGCAGTAGGGAAAAGCGCCATTCACAATTGTGCTGCCGTAGACGATGGGTGACTTTACGTATGCAGAAAAAGCAGACATGCATTACATGTACGGCCGTGCAAATGGTAACGGCAGAGCTGCGTTACGAATGTATCGCGCGGAGTATCCTGATCGACGAATGCCGGATCATAGAACTGCTGCATGATGTTCCGATCGCCATTCGTAACCGCATGTGGTTTCAGCACGATGGGGCGCCAGCACACTTCAGCATTGATGTACGGAATTACCTGAATGCCACGTTTGGTACTCGATGGATTGGGCGTGGTGGACCAGTCCCTTGGCCACCCCGATCTCCCGATTTATCGAGCCTCGGTTACTTTTTATGGGGACATCTAAAGCATCTTGTTTATGAGACTCCAGTTGACTCAGATGAGGATCTCGTCGCTCGCTTATCTGTAGCTACTGCAGGTGTGCGTGAAATACCAGGCATCTTTGAACGTGTACGCCAATCGCTCCACCGACGCTGTCAAGCATGTATCGATACTGGTGGACGCAATTTTGAACAATTACTGTAAACATGACACTTGTCAACAACGCTTTCAATAAAATCTTTGTTTTTCCTTTCGGCCGTTATTTCCCCTGTTTTCGCCTCACCGCGTCACTTGCGACTATACATTCCTATACAATAAATCATTGTTACAATGTCCTGTACCTACCATTAAAGTTTGTACCATGAATTCGGGACCACCCTGTATATATATATATATATATATATATATATATATATATATATATATATATATATATATATATATATATATATATATGTGTGTGTGTGTGTGTGAAACTGAACTAAAATTGAATATATGACTGGAAGTTAGATAAGAAGAGTCATTAAAACAAATTTGTGTCACCTTACTGCTTTCTGTATTTTATGCAATGTCTGTTCAAGCTGTCTCGTATGTTGTCTGCTCAATATATGTATTGTTCATTTTGTAAACTTTGTTCTGTCTAGTACTTTGTTTTTCTTACTTTGTGTTTAGGAAATCTTCGAATTCTGCCTCTTCTTTTTATTAAATATTTTATTTCATATTTAATTTTGCCCTACAATTTTTTGTTAGTAATTGTAAATATCCGAGAACTTGAGAAGCGTTGTGAAGTATGTTTGAATGATTTTCGCCCTCTATTATATCAATTATTGCAGAGTGTGCTAAATTATATAAGAGTCACCAATTAATTTTGGATTACTTCCTAACTGTTTATCAAAACTAAAATAATTCATATATTTTCGCATTAATATAAAAATATTGGGTAAACCATCCCTATTTTCCATCTGAAATGGCTCTACATCGCTTGATTCAAATACACACGTCCTCTTTGGTAAGTATTTCCATCTTAAGTAATAATGAAAACTTCCAAAATGACTCCTTCAATGATATAAAGACAAAATGCAGTCTTAAGTTGCGTTACACTTTGCTGCTATGTTTTAATCGACTACTTCGGCATACGACTCTTTTTAAAAAATTCGTAGAAAGCACAATCCATTTCCCCAGCTGAACAATATAGCGTTTGATTTCAGGAATTTGAATTTGAAAGGAAAACTCACAACACTTCTTTTACAATGCGACGTGTTATTTCGAGCAAACATGCGTCATCTTCTTTGATACACCTCCGAGGGAGTCTGGGAATCAAAGCCTGGTTTTCTACGCAATTTTTATCGCTCTTATAATAGTAATTAAAACGCCAGACTCGATTATGTACAGTAGACAAAGCGACCTTTCTTGGAAGACACGAATCTATCTTTTTAAAAATAAATCGGTGAGTGCTAGCTTTAAAAAGAACACCTTATTTACATTGGAGTGAGAGGGAGAGCAGAGCTCTCTTCTTCTATTCTCTCTTTTCTTTTTTCTTTAATGATTAAAATATATCCATATTTATATTTACTGGCACTTTGATTCCAGTCCATTCCGCATTTTCCCTCGACAATGCCTTTCGAAGGTTTCGCATTCTGTTTTATTGATTGCCTGAGTAGCATTCGCAGTTTCATTTTTTGACTACTTGCGCTTCTTTTTATAAATACTTGTAGCGTTGAGCTGCATTTCGAAAAGAAAGGGATTATAGTTTATCGAAGTACATTGGACTGGTGCCATTTTTGATGAGAGAAGCTTGCGATACAAGTTTTTCGACTTCTGATTTCACTCTATGGAAATAAAAGTTAAAAGCGTTTAATATTGTGCTCCAGTTTAAAAGTGTATGGAAATCGTGAGAGAGAATAATTTTACTATATATATATATATATATATATATATATATATATATATATATATATATATATATATATATATATATGTACGAATAAAAAACACTTTAACTATCACTTCAATACAGATTGGTTTAGTTTGTATTTTAGGAGGATGTAAATTCACTACAGTATTTATGGCATTAAACATGAACCAGAACATGGTAACCACGAATCCTTCTATGTTCCCCTACTTTTAAAGAATACTTTAACTAAAATTTCAAATTTGAGTAGTTGGTTCAGTTTGGAATTTAAGGATGAATATTCATCTATTTATTCATACAATCTCCAAATTGTGTCTCTACAGTTACTGATTGTTAAAATTTTTAACACTTGACAACTATTAGAGCAATAAACAGTAGATTGAGAACGCACGCTTCCACTGTTATGTTGTGATACTTAAAATGTTCTTATACACAGCATTTTAACGATCGTATATTCTAAATACCGAACCTCGAGATTCTGCCTGTTTAACTAGATCAGCAATGTACAGGACGGTGAAAAAGCACAATAAACATTCTCAACGCACTTCATTGCTGTATTTTAAGTATTGGATGAATTGAATTACATCAATTCAACAAAATAGAGATATTTTGCAATTTGTAAAACATTTTGTCGACGACTCAAAACTGTTTCTTCCATTACCTCCAATTACGCTTGTCGTGTATGATCCACATAAGCGTGTTCTCCATGGCTGGTTAAAAGGGACTTATTTTAAGCTTGCAAATGTCACTAGTATACTCTTGATACAACACCTTTTTAAATCATCTCATTTGATCCTTTTAAACTGCAATGTTTCCTGTTTCAGTACTTTGTTTTTATTGTATTTAACTATACATTTTAATACTGGTTTGATTGCTTGTTTAAATTTGTGTTTATATAATCATATTTAATCGTGCGGTATTTTATCGTTTTTTGTCTACTTTTTTCGACTTATTGCCATCAAACCCAAATCTACCAAGCACCAAATTGAAAATGGCAAAAGATGTTTTTCATATACGTCACTTGCCACCTTTCGCATTTTGTTTCTAATTCTATTGATTACTTAGTCAACAAAAGCTTTCCTTAATTTGATGTTATGCTATAACCACCAATTAATTTTAACTGTCAGTCGATGACATTAGGTTTAATTCTGGATGAAAGAAAATTGTTTGCTCATAAAATCTTTCTCCTTTTTTATTCTTTTAATATTATTTTGTACATATTACGTTTGTCTTTCACCATTTTTGTTCCCTCACGAATTCAACCACCCAATTTGAATGTAACATTCACCCCGATAATTTTCACTTTGATAGAGAAGTTTTAATCTCAATACCAAACACCGTTATATCGAAGCACACTGATTACTTTCACAGGCTCTCCTCGATCATATGTGTAGTCCTTAGACCATCAAATCTGTCCTGAGAAACAATCTTCATTCTGTCTATTACCGGCATCATGTAACGAGTTCTGCAACGGATGCTGCCCGAAAGTATTGGCTCACTTCCTCTTTCTAAAATGCAACGAACGACTACTGTGTAAACGCTTGATGGGAAGTATTAATTTATGTGTTTTATTTTGATCCAGCACGTCAGTAGTTATATTTGGAAGACGATTAAATTTCTCTTTATTATCTTTATCAAACGATCGATTCGGTTATATCTTTTAATATGAGGGAGATCGTATTAGAATGAAGAGTTAAAAAGCTTAATACAAACAACAATTGATTGTAGAAAACTTTGCAAAAAATTACTTTTAACTTGTTAAAAACAAAGATACCAACGAACCTGCCATTGCTCAACATCTTTAGGTTCATTGTCATCATTTTGAATAAATCATTCGAAATTATTCCACTATCAGATCTATTCTTGAGTTGAATGAGAGAAGGCATAACTATATTCACCATGTTGTATACTAGTTCTTCGTCTTTGTATGGGGACATCGAGGGACATCAAAAAGCTCAACACAAACAAAAATTGATTGTAGAAAACTTTGCAAACAATTACTTTTAACTTGTTAAAAACAAAGATACCAACGAACCTGCCATTGCTCAACATCTTTAGGATCATTGTCAACATTTTGAATAAATCATTCAAAATTAATTCATTATCAGATCTATTTTTGAGGTGAATGAGAAAAGGCATAACTATATTCACCATGTTGTATACTAGTTCTTCGTCTTTGTATGGAGACATCGAAGGACATCAAAAAGCTCAACACAAACAACAATCGACTGTAGAAAACTTTGTAAAAAATTTCGTTTTACTTGTTAAAAACAAAGATACCAACGAAACTGCCATTGCTCAACAACTTTAGGATCATTGTAATCATTTTGGATAAATCATTCGAAATTAATCCAGTATCAGATCTATAAATAACTGGATCATGCTGTTTGTGTAGAATAATTATCCTAATTTATTTTTTCTCGACAGTTAATATAGTTTAACGCTTCCAGATTCCCCATTGGTTCTCCTCTTCCTCGCCTTCCATAAATTTTTAAATATCTGCCAACGTATATGATTTGGCCATATAATGTACAGATTTGTGTGAATAAATATAATTAGGATATACTGCAAGAATGTACGAATTTTAGAAAAGGAGACACAATGCTTGTTTAGAAATTCCAACTAGTGTAAAAGCACTGAATATTAAACACTTGATTTTAGAAGATTGTCGAAAGTAGGAGAGTATTTTTTCAATGAATCAAACGGCCAAATCATAAGATTAAGAAGATTCACGTTTGAATACGTACTTTATCGAACATTAAAAACTTTCAAGTCATACTCAAAAAGGAAAAAGAAATTTAGAACTTTCGATTTGAAAAAATTAAATCTAAAATGGAACACAGAACGGATTTGTCAGAAACACACGAAAAACTTCTCTTCACCTCAAAAACATAGATTTAGCCCTGAAGTATTAAAAATAAATACAATCTGTGCCAAAAAATTAGAACTCCCCATTCCCAACATTCGATTGGAATAAAAATAAGCATGTGTGGTATACATGGAAGAGAGAGATAAACATAAAATCTAGAAAACTCTATTATTGTAGAATAACATAAGAAAGGTCATAAACTATATAGTCTATGGTTCATCAATAGATTACAACATCAAATCTAGACTACTTTATTATAGTAGAATAACATAAGAAAGGTCATAAACTATATAGTTGTAATGACTCCTCGGCGATGATGCATGCCGTTGTATGGCATGGTATAGATTCAAATGGAGTCCTTATGTTATAATGTGATAAATTATGCCAACCATTCTGCAGCTTCTTCTCCTGATCCCTCATGTTCTGGGGATGATAGAATTGACGGTTTAGACTATCCTAGTCATGATCCCAGACAGATCTATGGGCAAGGAAGGGTTTCATCACCACGGAAACACTAGTAAAATGGCGAGTCTTTAGGCAGACGGGTGTTATCCTGCTGGTTAATAGTCCCCTGGACACGTGATACGAAAAGCAAGGCTGTGGGATTTGCTGGAGTAAGCGCTGCAAAACCACCAAGCACTAGAGAGGACCGGCTATCGCGCATGAATACTCCCTACATGTTTACACAAAGAGTTACTGCGGTATGTTACTCGATAGTATACAGAATGGTAGCAGTGTCTGGGTGTCATCCACTCGCAAATACTGTGATCGGGCACGACACCACTTCAGGCACAGCCGACGGTGTTTGGTAGTTAAAGGCAGAGGTCTTAATAGTAAGTAATGCATACAGATAGTATGCATTGTTGCATAATGTTTGTCGAGGACTTGTGGTGTTCCATTTTACGTGCACTTGCCGCTGTTTCGGATGAAATGGTGTGGTATGGTGTGGTGACAGAATTAAAATGGTAGCGTAAAGGAATAAGATCTTTGGTTTGCACCATTGCAACATTTATTCTATATATATAACATCCTACAGCTCAGCAGATATTTACAGCAAGATAACAATTATTTTGGGACAAGAAGGGTATGGCAAGTAAGCGAGCGTGTTTTCGCTCTCAGATCTCAGTGGTCTCTGTCTAAAAATTCTAGTGTCTTTTAGGTCGCCTTTGAACTGAAAACCAGATGTCGATGGAATTTAGAGTGTTCTGAAGGGACTCGAGATTGATGAGACCATGATGTCAGTGTAACGTCAGATGAAGAGAGTTTGTTTCAAGTCCCCAGAACTTTATGACCGGCGTAATGTCAACTGGAGTGCTGTAATAGTACTTTTGGGGTTAGTTATGGACAGTTGATCACTTGAAAGAAGTTTTATGATCTCCAATCAGGGAATTCTGGAATACATCTGCTTTGCGTCGGCTTGATCAGAGAAGCCGCGTTTAGAGCGGTACAACTAGCGGTATACCGCATACGTTTCCTCTGCAGTTCATATGGTCAAGGGACTCGAGATTGATGAGACCATGATGTCAGTGTAACGTCAGATGAAGAGTTTGTTTCAAGTCCCCAGAACTTTATGACCGGTGTAATGTCAACTGGAGTGCTGTAATAGTACTTTTGGGGTTAGTTATGGACAGTTGATCACTTGAAAGAAGTTTTATGATCTCCAATCAGGGAATTCTGGAATACATCTGCTTTGTGTTGGCTTGATCAGAGAAGCCGCGTTTAGAGCGGTACAACTAGCGGTATACCGCATACGTTTCCTCTGCAGTTCATATGGGAAAGTTTGCGAAGCGCAGGCTCAATTCGTCCGTGTGTGTATTTCTCTATTCTGTGCCAATTAAAGTTTCCTCCTATCGGTACAACCATTACATGAAGCTTCCGTTTGTGTTTGACGCGGCTCGGCTAGCTTTGGTATTTTATGGCCCTGTGTTATAGAAACTAGACATACCAACCTGTGGGAAAACTGTTCTTCATATCACTCAAATCATAAATACTAGGGTTCGTAGTAGTCCTGTTGGAGTAATTGCTTTAGGAGGGTTGTGTGAGTTCTGAACTCGATCCAGCCGAAAATAGTTGGTGGTACTGATGCACTTTAAGTCTGTCGTGGTCTCAAATGTTCTGACGTTGGTCTGGAAATTTGGAGAGCAATATGCTTAAAATCAGGGGTAATCATATGAAAGCTCTTACGCAAATAAAATGTATGCATAAAATATGGGGCAGACTAAAAATGATGAATGTCCAGAAGTAATTATTTTATTTCATATCTTGTTACAAAGTTATTCAAAAACAAAAAAGTTACTATGTTACTAAAAAACATAAAAATTAAAATGTTATTCAGAAACATTAAAAATTAAAATGTAAGAAAAAAGTATTGTTCTGATTGTATCAAAAAATCTTGTAAAGAACATCTTTGAAAATTAGATTTTCTTGTGGCTGCTTTACGAATATTATCCATTTTAGCAGTTAGGTGCCGAAAGTTTGGTTGAGGGCCTGCTAGGTCAATTGCTTTGATATCGTAACATCAGTTGTGTTCTTCATTGGCTATTCTCTTTTGAGGAGGAAATCAAAAGAGAAGGGCTTAAAAAAACAAAACGACTTTCAATATCAAAGTCGCCTTTCTCTTTTACACTCATATTGAAGGAAGCAGAAGATACTACAAAACAACAATGGTTTACGTTTTTGAACTTTGTTACTTGCGAGACTCGTGCGACTTACGTTGTCAAACCAGTGCTCAGGCCGCAAATTTTCCGTATATTTCAAATCCGTTAAAATTTCTATTCTTTCTTTAACGATAGCTGAGATAGAAAAAAAGCACTGTAGAACATCAGCGATAACTTTAATTATTTCTTTTGTTTCACTCAAATCCTATTCTTAGGAAATCAAAATGAATAAATCTCGAATATATATCAAACGACGGTCATTCGAATCTGTTCGCTCCCTTTCAAGACACAAGGTGAAAAAAACTTGGTTCGAAAGGCTGACGTCAACAGTGACGTGGGGGAAAAAAGTCTAAATTTTTTGATGCTTCTTCATTTCCCGAAAAAAGAAAGAACGGTGAAAAAAAACTATTAAATTCATTTAAAAATGTTCTAGATTAAATTTTAAAATTCGCCTCGACGCAAAAATTTTAAGAAATTTGGACAACCTGTGTGTCAAATCCCATTGCTGTAAGTGCCATAGATTCGTTTAAACTTTGCGGACAAGAAACGAAAAAACAAACACTTCTTTTTAAAATATTAGAGATTTCTTACGCTGATTCATAATCAGCTTTGAGTCAAAGTTATCTCAGTTAAAAAAGCAACCTTGTTTTGTGTTTTAGCTATGAATCAGGCTGACCGGGGAAAAGGGATCTGTGGGTAAACTTGAAAAAAATTGAACTTATTTTCAGTTTCTACTTTTTGTTTTGTTATTAAAGATTAATAAATCTTTCAAGTATTCTTTCGTGAAATGTGGCTTTCCAAGGTAGTGTAGCTCCCTATCCCTGCCCTAAAGAGTCCTTCATGTGTGGGCAGAAGCAGTGGTAATTGGACGAAGAGAGGGCTATGCCAGAGAAATCCGGGGAGCAATAGGAATAAAAACGTCCAGAAGACGATCTCACGAATGAGTGGTCAAGATCACCCACCTAGTGCATCGGGCGATGTTACAGCATGTATTCAGATTCCACGAAACCCATCACGTAACGGAAATGTGCAGAAACATATCAAGGTTTCAGACCCACAGAAAAGACAAAAGGCCATTGAAAAATGACCCCCAAATAGTCCACTCAAAGCCCATTACGGGCAGTTTGGTTCAACCACAACTCTTTCTACACCTATGGGGGTTTTATGCATCGGCTCGCACAAACGCATTCAACTCACAGCAGTTCGTGTCGTTCGAGAGATAATTCCCGACCGCTTATCTCCGCTCAAAGTGGTTCCGAACTGAAGCGTTGTGCTCAGGGCCCTTCGGATGGATTAGCGGAAATCATTGCTTCCGCTGCTGGGGCAATAAACCGCCACGGCACTCGGAAAGAAGATAACGATATCGTAGCGTAAACATCGGATTTTATTCGCTCTGGGAATTTTATCGGTTCCAAAATTGAAAAACTGCGCATCCAGAAATTGAATGGAATGATGGTTTGAAACTTGGAATAAATAAGAAAATAATCGATGGAACAATTGATAACAATTCAGGAACTTTTGCTCTTGAAGTCGGCTTAGAAAAAACTGTAATTTAGCGCATTTCATATTTTTGAAGTATGAAAATCAAATTTAAAAATATAAGCTACTGTTCATACCTACTACCGAATTACTTTTCTTTCTATCTCTTTGCATTTCTATCAAGCTCCCAGTTATAGTCACGTTATTACTTCAATCCCATTATATCCTTAAGTTTGCGAATCTATTCTTAAATTAACACCCCTGTTTGTGCACCCTTCATATGCTCTGCCGTTTCGCACGTAGTTTTCTCTTCCTGTTGTCGCTAAGTTCCACGTAACATGGACGTATAATCCCTGTCTCTAATATTGGAAATTCCTCCTTAAAATGTCGTTATAGTATATATAAATATACAGTCTCTTAAGTATTACCCATGAATTCTACGTCTCTTTGTTTTAACCCTCTGAGGGGTCGACACACGTATTTTTCTGTTCTGCAACCTGTCTCACTTCTTCCGTGTATGATTTTTAACAGTGACCAATAGTCTTTCCTGAGATTCTTTTAATCTTTCAAGTGTTTTCGACGATATATATCATCGATCGAAGTGTGACAATTTTGTCAATGTGAAAATAATTCTACATGAATGTAAAATCTCGTGATACTTTGAGGGTTAAAATGCTTACAAATTCTCAATCTAAAATGAGCTTTTAACATGACTGTTTCGAAAAGATTCTTGGACGAATGATTCTGTGTAACCCTCCAAATGGTTTCGACGCGATTTCCCGTCATTAACATCCGACCAATTTTGTTAATGACGCGATATCTCGTCATTAAGATGTGACCAATTTCGCTAACGACGCGATATCTCGTCATTAACATGTGACGAATTTTGCTAATGACCCGATACCTAGTCATTGAGATCTTAACAATTTTTCAAATCACGCGATATCTCGTCATTAAGATCTGACCAATTTTGCAAATGACGATATCTCGTTATTAAGATCTGACCAATTTTGCCAATGACGCGATATCTCGTCATTAAGATGTGACAAACTTTGCTAATGATGCGATATCTCGTCATTAAAGATGTGACCAATTTCGCTAACGACGCGATATCTCGTCATTAAAATGTGACCAATTTTGCTAATGACGCGATATCTCGTCATTGGGATCTGACCAATTTTGCTAATGACGCTATATCTCGTCATTAAGACGTGACCAATTTTGCTAGTGACGCGATATCTCGTTCTTAAGCTGTGACAAATTTTGCTAATGACGCGATACCTAGTCATTGAGATCTTAACAATTTTGCCAATGACGCGATGTCTCGTCATCAAGATAATACCAATTTTTTGATGATGAGGAGTCAAGATCTGGTTAGTGTTCTTCTAAAGGCGAGATATATCGTGAATCAAGATCTGGTCAGTTTTGCTAATGACGTGATACCTCGTCGAGACAACCACCAGGAAGGTAATTTAATAGATGTGATTATATTGAAATATCATATAGGTTCTGTTGGCACCGTCAGTTTGGAGCAAAGAACTACGACTTGCAAGAAACAATTTTTGAAATTTTCAGTTCACATAATTAGAATCTATGAAGTTTTATTGTAATATTTTGTATCGAGTGTTTGCCAATGGAATATAATTATGTAGTATAAAACACTTCCTATGAATGAATAAAATGTAAAGCAATTCCAACCTTAAGATATAAATATAAGAGACAATTCAATACTGAAGAAAGAAATCACCCTTTAGACAACACGGGGCAACTTTTAGACAACACAACATTAAATACACTAATGTAATTAATTTTCCTCTTTAAAACGTGGGAAATATTTTTGACAGTATGAAAAATAACCGTAATAACATTTAATTAAAATATTCGCCCACGCTTTTACAGTGCATAAAAATTTATTTGCATAAAAATGTTCTTTGCACCAAAGAAAAATATTTTTCTACACTTTTAAGTGCAGTTTTTGAAACAAGAACGTTTTTGTAAGAAGGTTTTTCTATATTTTACTACATTGCTCCACTGATGCTTGTTTTATTTTTACAGAACACAAGAAATACGATATGTTTTCAGTGTATCCAATTGGTCTGCTTTTTATTAATTATAGAAGTTGAATTATTTATAATCCACTCTGAATAGTTTGAAATTTCGAATTTTTTTGTTTATTAGACTATTTTATTTTAGTATTAGTTTCTATATTTCCATCAACAATTCTATTAGCTTTATTCTGCTAGAAAAAAAACTTATCTTCCAAATTTTTATTTTCCCGTTTTCTGACATGTGTGCAACCTCTCCATACCCAAAAACCTGTTGCTGCAGCGTCTTAAAATAACGTTATTTGAGTAATTCAATTTGCCTCCGTTGCAGGTTGTTTGCCGTGAAAGAATTTTTCATTTCGGTGTGCCCAGCGGAATGAGAGGCATTTTTATTTGTGCTGCAGCGACAGAACGTTCGGAACAAAATCAAGTTTGAATTGATTGGCCGTAGAGCTAGCTCCTGGCACTGTTCTCTTAGGGAATTTTGCCTCACAACATCTCCCCTATAAGTTTGAAGTCTGAAATCGGGAGGGAAAATTTAATTTATACGTCATTCTGTACATTTAAATTTAGTTACCATTTCCTGTAAAAATTGCATCGATCTAGCGAGTTTTACTTTCGAGAACGCTGAGAGCGAATTTTTTCCTTTGAACATTCTTCAGTGTCATAAGCTTCTTTTTGTGCACGAAAAACTAAATATCCGGAATAATAAAATGTTCTTTAATGTTCGGTGTATGAAAAATCCTTAAAACTATAAGGGTAAAGAAATATCACATATTTCACTGCATTTATTAGCTTCCAATATAGATTCACAGTTTTAGTTAATTCTTGGAATTATTGAATAAATAACGATTTTATTTAAAAACGGTGACAAGCTTGTTAAGTTGTGGATTCTGTTACAAATGTGGAATTTTCGCTAACAATTTTTTCTGCAATTATTATTAATTTGCGATGTTGCGTCTATATTTACCTTTATTTCTAATAACAGAAATTTGAGGTTTAAATATTTGATAAATATTGAATTTATTTTATAGTGACTATTTTATTACTAATTTGATGCATTATTTGGATATTAGCATTAAACTTTATAGCCATAAGAGTCATAAATTTTTTTGAAAAGAAAATGCAGAATTAAAAAAAACAGGAAATAAATATCACCTAAAAAAAGTGCCTTTATTAATTAAAAATTTTATTGATTTCTAATACATTTGAAATAAGTTAACACAAAAAGTACACACATAAGTAATACACAAAATTTTTTATTAAGTACTAATAATTATGTTTATAATTATTCGTATTTCAAATAATTATTTAAGTTGATTTAATATAGTTATTTGAATGCACTCAATATCATATTTAAAAAAAAGTTATTTTTAGGAATATTTTTAAGCAATTCTTGATTTATTTACAACTTTAGATATTTGAAATTTAAGAAAAAATGTAATTTGAAAATAATTTTGTATTACTTCCCTCTAAGAAATTATAATCTCATGATTTTGTTTGAATTTGCATGAATTAAAAGAAACAAGAAAGGTAAATATAAATTGAACTAACTTGAATCCATATCTCGTTTTAAAAATTCGATTTGTAATTTATTACAAACATTTTCTTTATTAGTTTCAGAAAATATTTTTCGAACACGCTTCTTGACTAGGAAAAGCCACATTACTGGAAAATTGAAATTGTTAAAATTCTGCAACGGCCATTCTTGTTCTATGTACAACCTAAACAATTATTTTTACCATCAAGCTTTAAATTATGCATTTTACCTTTGCTCTTAAAATTTTCGCAAATATCTTCGTAAAGAAAGTTTTAAGTGCTATTAATTCACTTCATTCTCAAGTTTTAAAAGCAACATCAATCAAATGGCTTTCAACCTTTCTTCATTAATTTGAAGCGTTTTTCTTCACACCAAACCTCTTGAATTTTACTCGCTCGACCTGAACCTAATGAAGTGTGTTCTAACTTGTGTATTTAGATGAGATACTCCTTGATAACAAGGAAGCAGGATTGAAAAATTGCGACTGCAGAAAGCTCTTCCCTCCTTCCTTTGCTTTTTCATGCATTTCCTTCCTCGTGTACCTGATTATGGCAATTATGCTTGGCTTTATCATTCATGTTGAGAATTATAACAGGAGATGTTAATAACGGCTTCAGCGTCATTAATAACTTGCTGTTAAATTCTTTTACGAAAGTATAAATTAAGTATTTTGTTTGTCCTATTGAGCTTTCATGCTTGTATTTGCTATCAAAGCCATCAACTTTCTAATATAATAGACTGAGCATGTGCTCTCAACTTCTCGTTATTTATGCCGTTCGCTCGGTTTGAAGTGTGTGGTTAGGTGGCATTGAGAAAAGCACGAATCTCAAACATCGACTTTCTAGTGAAATAGACGGAGCATGTGGACGTGTGCTTTGTGTTATTTCTTCCGAACGCTCGGATTGAAGATCTGTCAATTAGTTGTGGGTAAAAGAACGAATCCTATCCTATTATTGATTGGTTGAAGTGTTTATCCACCGTTATCAAAAACACTACTCTGCGATTTGACAGCCAAATGGGCTGTAGATTCGTAAGTAAACGCGATTTACACTTTAGTGATCATACTACAGGAATTCCACCGACGTGCTCTATCTATGTCATTAGATGGTTGATGATCTTAGCGGCAGGACTTATTTTTACAGGTTAATACTTGTTTTACTTCAACTAAACCAGGCCTAGAATATATTTCTTAATACATGTGCCCCTTGTGCACCTAAGTTTTTAAATCAGGTGCACAGGTTATATTTTAGGTACCCCTTTAAAAAAAACGTAATTTAAGAGCATTAATGTAATATTCTAGGGGGCTTCGCCCCCCTGCTCGCATACGCTTTCCCGTGTAAAAATTTCGCTTTTTCAACTTTGACTAATAAACTCTAAACTAATAGCCGCGTCGGAAAAAATCTTCAAAATTGTCCAGGGAACACAATGAAGAACAAACCATGTTAATTTCGTAATTTTCTGATCCGTGCTTTCTCGGGAAACTGTCTATGAATCGAGCTACACAACACAGTTTTCAATACTGCAACGGCGGCGGTAACTTTTTTTAATATAGAGAGAAACTATTTCATTAGTTGGTATGTTTATATTGGTTAGTAGTAGATAGTAAATAAAAATATTTAAACATCTAAATTCTCTTTTCTCCGGCGCACGGCTGTCGCGACATTGCTTCAAAAGAGCCAGTTAATGTTTCAATGTGCTGGAAAATGTTTCAATCATCGGAAGTTCTGGTAGCAGTGACACAAATAAACATTCCTCCTGTATAAACCCGTTACGACCCAGCGATTTTGTTTTCTCATAGTGTGTAACTAGAAATTTCAATCACGTTCCTTTAGAGCGAGAGGTAGATATTAATATTTTGTTCAAACATCAAAATAACATAATTAACAATTAAATAGATAACAAATTAATTTTAACGTTAGGTGCACTGCGTGCACCTAGCGGGAAAAAATTAGGTGCAAAATTTTATTTTCATGTGCACAGTGCACCTGTGCACCCAGGTATTTCCAGCCCTGAACTAAACAAATTAAATTTCAATCTTTTCTTTCATGAAACCTCTTGAACACAGTCCATCTAAACCTATTGAAGTATGTCCTAACTTGTGTATTTGCATGAGATATTTCTGAACAAGTAAGTTAGGATTGAGAAATACCTAATGGAGAATCCTTTACCCCTCTCTTTGATTTTTCATGCATTTTCTTCCTGATTATGGTAATTATGCGTGCCTTTATCATTCATGTTGGGAATTATACCAGGAGTCGTTAATAACGGCTTCAGTTTCATCAAGAACTTGCTGCTAAATTCTTTTACGAGAGTATAAATATTCTATTTGTTCTTTAGATTTTTCATGTTTGTATTTGCTATCCAAGCCGTCGACGTTCTTGTGAAATAGACAGCATGGTTGTTTAACTTCACGTTGTATCTGCCGATCGTTCGGTTTGAAGATCTCTCACGTGGTATTGGGAGAAAGCGCGAATCCGGACGCAGGATTGTTTTGACTAAGTAGCATTACTTTCACTATTCTTTACACATTTAATTGCAATCTCTTTTTTCATGCCAAATGTCTTGAATTTTATACGCTCGATGTAAACAAAATGAAGTGTGTTTAAACGTATATATTTAGACGATATTGCCTAAATTTGATTTTAATTTTTCTTGTTGACGATATGTTTGTAATATGCTTACTTTTGTCATACCTTTGATGTGTTTATTTTATTTTCATATCGTTTACTTAAATGTTTTATAACGGCTTTAGTGCTGATCTGGTTGTTAATTCCCAATATCCTAAAATACATTTTTGTTGAATTTTATTTTGTCTTGCGTTTGGCGCAGAGCTTATTCGTATTTTACTCTTTCGCCATGAAACCTAAACCAACTAACCATCTGTCCGCCAAAACAGACCAGTCAAAGACAAGGTTCACACACCTACGCTTGAAGCTTAGAACAAGCTAGGTATCAAATTAGGCTCGTACAATACGGATACTCGGTTCATGAGCTCGGATAATCGAAGTTCATCTATATTTAAAACTCATCCATGTCTTATATCATGCTTAAACATGATATTCACGTCATGGTTTGTAAAAGATCATGAATCGGCTACAATTTCGAGAGACTGAAACAGTACCAAAATCTCTTACAACCTCAAATGAAGGTAATGGATAACTTTTAAAGAAATAACTTTTAAGACTGCAAAGGAATATCTTCTATTTTCGAATTGTATGCCCCGATTGCATCGATCTTTAATTCCGATTTGAATAGCATTAGAAGCATATTCAGCTTTTCCAGAATTTAATAAACTGCTTTTAAGGTTATTATCCGGATTTAAAAGAAAGAGACGCGAATTCATTCCTCTCTGGATCTCTCGGTTTTAATCGCATTTAAATTCTAACGGAATTTTTTTGAGCACCATTTCTTTGAGCTCATAAATAAGGCTAAACGTGACATCGAAGAAAAGAATCGTTGGAGCAGAAACTCCTTTTTCTTAATTCTTTCGAATCATCCCTTCGTCTAGGTTCTTTAGCTTTTGTTAATTAATTCCATGGTACGCTATTCAGCAAGATATTTCTGTTGAATCTCACGCTAAAATTTTCATTTAAGTTTTTTTTTTATATTCTATTTTTCATGGGAAGTTACTTCTCATTATTTATGGACTCTTGAAATTTAAACTTGTTTCATCGCTTTTTTTTGTTCAAAGGTGACTGATCTGAATTAAATGTTGCGACTGAAAAAATGTATCCTTGAAAAGTCTTTTAGCATGAAAATATTAACCCTTTTGTACACACAGTGCTTTCAGATATCGCGCTAAAACTCTACTTTTTACTTTTGATGTCCGAGCTATACGCTTTTATGTCAGTCTCCATCCAGGTCTCTGTACTTTCAGTTTTCCAGTCTGTTTCTAGGATAACCTAGCATAGGTTACGCCTATAGCTTGTTTTGATCTCCCGGCGAAGGTCACGCGTTAGTCCGGCATAAGTCCATTCCCAAGCTCACGTGATCTACACTTCCGAGATTTACTGCAGCGATTCCGTCCACATTCTCAGTTTGATGCATTCTCCGTCCTTTTCGTTAGATAATAGATTCTAATTTGTTGCCTCTTTTTACTCCAAACCATTGTTTTTGCTGATGGTCGTATTGCCAGATACAATACACGGATCTGTCTGACATCATTTCTTCAGAAATTACGCAGAAAAGCGTAACTATAGAAGCTGTTTGGCTATTTGATTGTAAAGTTGAGTTTTTAATTTTAATAAAGTAGTTAAGTAATTCTTTTCAAAATACTCTTGTCTTGTGATATTGTAACTAGCAGTTTTCTTAGTATAAATATAACAGGAATTAAATACACCCCATTTGTAGTAATTTTATTTCTTTTACAGATAAATCTGAAGAAGTAAATCCATTCAAAAATTTTAAATATTTTATTACAGTGATGTTTATAAAGAATTTTAATTTTTTGGTTATTCTATTAGTCCTAATAGTATCGGGATTTATACTCGCACAAACATATCACCATTAAGCCTGGTTCAGTCTACGAAGTAGAAGAAAAAATCTAGTGTATCATGGGAGTTCGTGGAAGTTCGCAATCTATATAATTTGTTTAATCTAACTTAATTTCAGGTTCGTGAAAATTGTATTACCACCATTATTTAGCTATTGGGATAGGAGAATTTCGGGATCGTACTGGTGTAATTAATTAATACTTTGAGGTATAGTTTTGTTAATTAAGAATAAGTGCTTTGGTGTTTTTGTGTTGTATATATTTACTGTACAATTTCATCACGTCTGTCGCAGAATTAATCAGAGATGTAATGATGGTTTTAGCTTCGTTTTTCTTTATCTGAAACTGTTGCAAATGGTTTCTCAGTTAAGTCTGGCACTACGTGTTCCGCTAGATCTATTTAATGAAATAGTTTATCAACGCTAAACGCCGCTTAAACAAAATAATAGTTTTTATCCAGAGTTTTTTTCTTCCATAGTTTGTTTTCTTTGCCTTGAAAAAAAAACCGCATCCGCTGAAGATGATCGATCAATAGGTTACATAAATAATCTGCTATTAAGACAGTATTAATTACACATTGCTGTGGTAGTACAGCACAAATATTCACAAAAGTGGTGGTTTAGTGACGGAATGCATTTACTATGGCATTCTCTAAATTCATCAGCTGATTACAAACTTACGATGTTAATATAGTATTCAAGTTAGTGTGGACCTATTCCAAGCGACGAGAACTGAGACCTAGAATTTTGGAAATGCTTGGTAGAGGCGAAACAAAAACCCGCACGCAAAAATAACAAAAGACTTTAGAATGAGGAATTATGTATGTGAAAATGATAGAAAAATTTGATCTGTGTATTTTAGTTTTAACTAGAAAAAATGAAAATTTATTACTGTGTATCGTTATGCTTTTTATATATACCGTGTTTACTGCGTTATATTCATTTGATGGAAACCAGCTTAACATTATAATATTATTTTATAAGCGGCAAACTCTGCTTATTTTTCTCGTTACTTTTACAATTTCTTGCTTTCTAATAGTAACAGAATCCTATATCCAAACTGGTATATTTAGAACTATCTTGTTGTTTCTAACAAATGTTTTATGAAGAAAAATTGTATATTTTTATTCCTCTTTTATGTTAGAAAGAAAATATCTTTCGCTGAAAATACTATCGTTTATCAAAGGGCTGTAACCCAAAAATAACACCAATAATTCACAATATTTAACCCACATTTGTATTTTTCTATTTTCTAAGGAGCGTTTCAAACTTTCACGTCACTTGTAATTTAAAGCTAAATTTATTAGAGAGCGTATTATCCTGAAATAATGGAAAGTAAATTTTGTGAGAAGTAATTAGAGGCCCATAATTATCGTTGTTTATGCGGTCATTAAATGTTTATAAATAGCAAAATGCTCCTTAAAACACACATAGGGTTTTCACACTAATGGATTAAGAGGATTGAATTACTCGTTTGTTCTAGTTTAACAATGCAATTAAGTGAGATATGATCCTCCGTCCTCAACAGTTCTTTACTTGTTTTTTTCTTGAGCTTTCATGATTTAGTACCAAAGAGTGGGTATATTAGTCACTGTCAGATGCAGTGTATATATTAGTACTTTATGTTGTAAGGTACAAAAATATATGCTGTTAAAGTAAAATTAATTTATTCTCAGTTTGCGACGTAGTTACAAAAATTCTGGATAGAAAAATACGTGAATTATCCACAGAGGATATCGCTAGTATCATGGTACTGGGGCGTACATGCGTACCAAAAATATGGGAAATATTTTCGCTCTGCAGCAGACAATTTTTTTACTTAGTTCAAAATTAAAAATCTGTTTATTGTGATCACGATAAGGATATAAAAGTGTGCAATGAAAAATATATAGATTTAAAATTCATGTCCCTTAAAAAGAGGTTTTCATTGAAATTGAAAATGCATGTAGATGTAAGGAAATGAAATGAAACAAAATTTACAGAGCAATTCATTACTTTCAAAAATAATAGGCATTAAGGTAGGTGTACCGGTAATAGACACTTTAATAGAAACTGTCAACATTAGAGTGAACCACATCATCAATTTTGATAGGGGATCTTTACAAATTGATTTAGTTGTCAGCAAATTACTTTTTTACTTATTCTGTTTGCTTAGAAAGTTAATTTGTTATTCGTTTATCAGTTTTTTAAAATTCTGATAGTTGATACAGCATTATTGATAGACAATCGGAATTTTAAAAAATCCAGTATTAGACACTCTTTTGTACCAGCAATATACAGAGTCTGTTGTATTGGAAAGACTATAGCAAAAACAATACAAAACTTTTAACTTTTGAAATGTATGTATTGCTAAAGCTGGAAAATAATAAATAAATAGGATATTACAAGAGCATGGGTATATTTTTATATTTTATACAAAATTATAAATATTCTTAAACAACTTTTACTTAAACAGCAACCATCAACATTAAACAAAAGTTAATCTTTATGTACTATCATTATTTAAAACCACAAATAAAAACAGAAAAATCACAGACTTAAATAAAAGTGAGCGAAAGACTTTTATAATCCTTAAGGGTGATTTATTAAACAATATTTAAAAAACAAACACACTTTTTTGAATTTTTATCTAACATCATCGATTCTGCTTCCTGAGGGAATCCACTTAGATTCATCTTCCGACCGCGAAATTTCTCTTTGTTCCACTTTCGTCACACGTTAAAACCACGTTCAGACAGGATGATCATTTACAAATGAGTTTTCTCTTTCAAATTATTGAATATGATGCTGGACACTATCCAATACGCTGTCTTTAGAAACTGGGAATCCAGCATTTGCTACTGATACTATCAGTAAGATCCCGAGCGATCTGGTTCTACTTATTATCATTCTTGTTTACCAGTAAAGCAAACACTTTCCATTCTTAAATGTAAATTTTTTGGACTTACAAAATACACACAATTATTCATACAACGAAGAAGGCTTTTTTGCTCCCACGTCGAGGTTCCCGCGTAACTCTCCTGCATCTCACCTTTCAGCGGTCACCCCTTCTCACTCTCTCCTTCTCCTCGTGGGCCAGCGCTTACCGCGCCCCCACACTATCCAATCAGAAATTATTTGTTCTTCATCAGCACTCAGTATCGAAGGCGGCTCTTTTGTCAGTGGATTGGTGATTTCCCCTTAACTTTATACATCAAGGTTATTCGTAGCACATTGTATTTTATCGCAGTATTAGCTATTGGGACACCATGATTTAAGTCACTAATAGCATTCCACATATCTTCTTAAAGATATTTCCAGAAACGTGTAATTGGTTTGACACGTTTCAAGGTTGGTATTTTCATTTTTCAACAGCAAAAATGTAACTAGTTCAGGTTAAAAATCTTTTATTAAATCATTTTCAAAAACAGAGACATCCAGTTTTAAAAAATATTTTTCGATTATTTATATCCAATGACAGAGACAGAACGTGCATCGGATCTAAATAGATGTTGCCAGATTTAAAATACGATATTTACTAGAAAATTAAAATAGTAATAAAAGGTCTAGCAGTATATATCGTATAAAAGCTACAACTATGCATAATGATCATGGGAAAACTAATGTACATAAAACATGTATCTTGTACATTTCTTTATTATTTTTGTTCTTGGTCAGTTATAAAATAGGTATATCTTTTGTATTTTTGAATTCTCTTAACAATCTGTTTCCAGAGTTTGCAAAAATAAATTATGTGCTTTGCTGTTCTTAAGTCATGGGCTAAGATATATTTGTTCTGGAATCTAGTGTGATAAGTTCCAAATCTGCATGCGATATGATTTCATCACTTGGGTTATGTAAAAATCTGTATAATTATCTTTTGCATTAATATTTGGGATGGATTCGGCAACATGTTTTGAAAACACAACGTGACTTGGTAGACAGCTTAGTTCTGAATATTTGTTTTACTTCCTGATAATTCGTAGTCTCGACTTTTTTATGTCCAGGAGCTCTGGTTGATTTATTACTCTGCTGGTCATATTTTGGAACCCTATGAACATTTTTACCCGGCCTGAAATTCCAGACCCATGCCTGGTTATTCTATGACTAGACTACCTACTCAGTTTCCAAACTGAACAGGTATCTTGATGTTCAAAAGGAAATATTATCAACAATTTATATCACTCTAATTGTTTACATTGTGTTTAAAACCCGTTTAGGCAACAAAAAAAAATAATCTTCTGATAGGTTCACTCGCATGTATATCCGTTCGGAAATCTACTTCCATGTGTGACATTCTATGATTTTCACTTTTGAACCTATCGAACCATAGAATCTTTCATCGGATTTTTCAACCAATAGATGATATTTACCCATTATGAGTTTGAGGGGTAAAATAAATAACTATACTGAGAAATTTCGTGACGTAAGAAGATATTTTAATCGAACTGATAAATGGTTTTTTAATACACATGGACAAAAGTTAGATTACTTTTATTCTTAAATTTTTGTTAATGAAAATGAAAACGAGGAAGCTCTGAAATCCGACAATTCGCTGTTCGTGTGCATTCGAATGAATGCGTGTATTTGGCTTTATTTCATTACCTTACTAAAGGATTATTAGGGAATGAAATAATCAATCTGCAAGTTACCTTTATAATGTAACTCTAATGTACATGTACTGTGCTTATTAAGAAGGGACCGATAAGCCAACTCCTAGAAATTGCATGAACGCATTGAATTGAAAATGGCATGATCAGATTTGAGTTCCATTAATTATGAATACCTGCCAAATGAGATCCTAATTCTCCATCGAATGCTAATTAGTTGCACTTTTCAATTCATAACTACGCTAAAAATGAGAGAAGAGCTCAAGAATGGTTAGTTTCTGTGTGATTAATGGGTTGGATCGAGTAGACAACAATATTTTTCAAGAAAAGTACTTTTAGCACTTATTAAGTTGAATAGTTTTATAAATGTTCTATTACTGTTCTTATTACTGTGGTAATTATAGGTCTAATTAAAAAAGCAAGCAATATGTGCATTAAAGAATTGTTCGAAAGTCATTTTGAAAATATGTCGTGTTGTTATAATCGATTAAACTATTTCTATTATTATTTGTTCAACCTTCTTTCCTGCATGATACGATTCAGCTTCTTGTTCAATACATTATTTCCTGGGTTTAGTTCAAACAATAGATGTGTGTTGTGGCTTAAAAGCAATACCACACTTCTCAAAAATCTTGACTCCTAGAGGATTATGTCAATTAATATTTGCTATTTAAGGAGTTATATTTCTTTATACTGGATTAATAGTTTAAAAAACGATCATTTTACTTTTGTGATGTAATTTACAAAACAATTTTAAAAAGCACAATTACAAATTTAAACATAATATTCACTTGTTCATAAAATAACGCGATAAAGCACCTGCGTTTGATATGTATGTCTGATAGGTATTTTAACTAAAATCATTGTACTGGAGCGACCCAATGGGCTGTTGAAGACGGTTCTGAATCAATCCCAACGGGAAAGATTCGAGGACTACTCCATGTAATTTTGCACCACCGTCAGATGACGAGGACACACTTAAGCTGCTCCCCACTCTACAAACTTCCACACCACCTGTAATATATATATATATATATATATATATATATATATATATATATATATATATATATATATATATATATATATATATATATATATATATATATTTATATTTATATATCGTTGACGTGAAGTTATTTGTAGCCACCACAGATTTTTAAGCGTATCAGCCCCCACGTATATGACGGAGTTTGGTAGGAACGAGTTTCGTATACGAGATATTAAAAAATTGTAATCTTACAGAAACGGCTGAATATAACTGTACATTTCCGCAAATATTTATCTACAAAATATACATTTAATGTCTTTAGTTGTAGTTTTTGTAATAAGTGACAGTGATTATAATATTTTTTTTTTCATTTAATATAATTCCAAGTACAATAATATTTCTATCACGTAAATTTGTAAATATAGACATTAAATGATTTTTCTCATTAAATAAATGTAAATTCCAAAAGTGTATTTAAGTGCCTTTATTTCAGGTGAAACAAACGCGAATGAATAGTAACATATCATGTACATAGTAAAATATCATTTGTAAATCTAAAAACAAACTTTTAGAAGAATTGATCTTGCGTTTATAATGACAATATGCTTTGAAAATTGGTGGCACACAAAACATTTTTTCTGCTCATAATGCAACTTAAAATTCTGTAAATGACGTTACGCTTAAAGAAGAACAAAAATATACTCAAATTCCAAGAAACATTTAAAAAAATATTAGTTTCGTCGATGTGTGTTTTGCTACACTTTTAAAATTTTCTAAATTGTTGAATGGCTGGTCAAGTTATATTTCTAAAAATAACTATTCAATGTTTGTAAAAGAATGCAAATAAGCAATAGTAGTGTGTTGAAATTTTTTTATTTTTAATTTCAAGCTTTTAATTTTGCGAGAAAAATCTTGACTAAAACGAGCTGTGTGTTAAGACACGAAACTATCATCGCTTCACTCATGTAAGAAAAAAATTGGCTTAAAAAGGAATTATTTTCCAATGTTTATTTTAAATTTAACCCCTTTTTTAAGAACTCTTACATGCACATTTGGAAGTGGTTTTTCATGTTTCGTACCTTTAATAATCCATTACGTATTATTAGAGTACAAAAGCCGTTTAAATCATGTTATGTTTAGCCTTTTGTACAACTCACGATGTAATAAGTTTAATATTTCTGATATCCCAACGAAACTCGATTTCAATGACTTTAAAGTGTATCTTGATATACGACTTTCGAAATCACTTGGGAATAAGTAAACATTGATATAACATCTAAAAAGGATTTAGGCTTGGAACTTTTCGGCAATTGTCGAATTTTCCATTAACGGATTATGTTCGGAGCTTTTAAGCACAACTCTTCCCTTTTATGTTCACTTGAATTCCAAGCTTAAGCCTACTTTTATTTCTTCTGGTAAGAAATGATGTTGGGACAAATAGAGAATGGCGATCCGATTATTTACTTTGTTAATTAGTGGAAATACATTTCAGTGACATTACTTTTTCATTAAAACACATGTGAGTTCATCTTCTTCAAAACACACAAAATGTTACAGGTTGAGCAGCGTGGCTTTGGTCGTCTATTTAAAATAAAATGATAAGTTGGGCCACAAACAAATCACTTCCACAACTGAGGTCTTTAGATTCTAGTTCATGTTTATCGTTCGGCAGTGTAGTGATAATTAGTTGACGGAGTAAACCCATCACAGCGCACCATTCATGCTTTAGCACTTGACAGCTCTCCCCCAATGACCTTTCACACCTATTCAAAAATCGACTCATCCAAGGTCGACTGCCTTCTCGTCGGTTTATACTTTAAAGCAATGAAGTGGGCGCTCATTCAAGGTGTTTTGCTTAATTGAAACACTCGACCAAATTGTGGTCTTGTTCAAGTATTTCTAAAATGAAATTTTAATGGAATAATGATCTACAACTATGTTGTAAAAGACATCAGTTCCTGCAGTTAATTTTCAAGTAAACACCTAAATGGTTCTTTCATGTCATAGCAACCTAAAACATGAGATTGAACACTCGGTTGTGGAACATCCGGTCTATGTGGGAACAGTCTTTTCCCGGATGTTATGGAATCGCTAAGCTTCGCACTTGCTGTGGTATGGTTTGCTAATTTTTTTCTATACATAAACCCTCTGAGCGTCTAGCGATTTCCGAGAGTTTCCTTTCAACACCCGTATTGATAAGTAATTGCACTTTTTAGTTGAAAGATTCACAGTAAGGATTCTATTTGTCAACCAAGTCTAAATCTAATTTGAAGTCACGCAAAGAAAACTAAAGCTTGCATGGTGGAATAACGCGTGTTTGACACTTGGAGGGTGTATCTCAAGACCATGAAAGAAAGGGAAAGAGGGAAGTTTTCACCACTCAATCTCCTTAAAAAGCTTAAACCAATTTACAAAACAGCGAATGAAATGTGTATCCATGTAGATTTGATGTTGGGAGTCCGTCAAAAGTATTGACCAAGGTAGCACAAGATAAAGGATTTGGGCTTTCAACAGCGTATAAAACAGCCCGAGGAAAATTTAGCTAGAAATTTGTCATTTTTGAATGATCCACCTCTCAATTGACTCATTTAGAGATTTTTGCAAGGGAATTTCTTCTCGATTACCTACTGTAGCATCACATTAAATATTGCAAAGAATATCTAAGGTGTTGTTAATGTGGAAAATATCGTCGAATCGTCGTTTGCCTGATATATACTTTTAAAATTACACGAATTCGAATACTTGTGCCGTGTAAAAAATGGCACATGGTTATTCAATAAACAATTCACTACTAACTCATTGAATTAGAATATGAAACCGTTTAGCTAAGCATTGATAAAAATCTGAGTTATTGTATCATCCTAATGTATTACCCGTGTTTTTCCAAGTATACTCAATCCCCATGTTTTACTAGAATTGTCTTACTACAAACCCAGAAATGGTAAATTGTTAGCGTTCTTCCTTAGATTCTAAAGCGCTCTGATTTTTTCAAGAAAGGATTTGTATTTTCTCAAATTATTCATCCACAATCTTTTTAGAACTAAATAGTTTAATACTTTTAATTTATCCTTTGGATTTGAGAAGTAAAACTCCTCAATAAATATATTACTTTTCTGACGCATTCAAAATAAAAAAGCAAAAAGATTTGAACACCGCAACTTGTTTTCTTCGTGTGGGGTAAAAATTATGTCTCAAATTCGATACTTTATTTACTTTTTCTCTCTCGACAGGGATTCCAAAATTCCTTTCCAATAAATTTTCGTTTCGAATGTCTTTGCAATTCCGATTCAATTCAGAGTTTGTTTTGTATTAACTCTGAATGACACATTTTCTTAACATGTGGGCGGATAGGGACGGCTTAATTATTCATGGAATTTTCAACCTTCTGCAGGATAGATTTCGATGCTTTCAATTACAAACCGTATTTAAAAATATCCTTGGCTTGTTATGATTGTATACATAGGATGGCAAAAATTAAAGCGACCCTACAAAAGACATTTGCTGTCTGTTCTAATCAACAGATCTTGATGACACTTGGTATGAATGTTACCACGGGGAAAACATAAGCAATTAAGATTATTTCGAGTAGTAGGCGAAAGGAGCGGGCAAGTGGTGTAGCTCTTCCCCTAATATTTAATATGTAGCAATTTAAAATTCTGCATTTTAAGTAGACGTTTTTCACGAGTTAGTCTGAAATATTACTAACTATTTTCTTAATACAAGCCAACCAATTAGTCTTAATGTCAAGGTGCTAGCTTGTGGTTCGAAATGTTACTAGTTTATATCCCGTGTTAGGCCTTGATATTGTCCCTATCATCTATTAATATTTGTCAATTTTAAATTTTAAGGAGACCTTTTTGCACGAGTAAATCTGAAATGTAATGAAATATTTCTTTTATCCAAGTCAACCAATCTGTCTACTAGTCTGGGCGTATGGATCGAAACATTCCTGGTTCGTAGCCGGGTTAGACCTTGATGTTTGTCCCTCTGGGATGATTGTGTGATATCTCTATTAATAAGCGTGCTTATAAAATGTTTAGTATGTACGTGATATGTAATGTGATCCAGCCTCCCTTGGTGCACCAGGGTGAATAAAAGGTTCACCCCTGATATGCCGTACTGATTAAGCTGAATTGGCCGAGCATCAGGAAAAATCATTTACTTTTGATAAGACTGTGTTATTGATACTGCTTAAACTGGATAGTAAATTCTACGCTTCAGAGAAAACTACGGTAGATGGACTTCGGCTTAAAACGTTTAAAAACTCCTATAATAGACAACATGATCTGTTTTGCCAATTTGGATAATGCAGACAGATGTTGGAAGGGTTATCAGCTTATAGGTTTCCTCGTTAAGAATAGTCACGTAATCAGGCATTACTTGTTTTGTATTTTCAAAGTGTTGAACACTTTCTATAACATTTTAGTTTGCTTTTTACTTGGAAACGATAACTTTATCAGGTTTCTCACAAAATGAATAGTATTTCACTGCAGAATAGCTTTCATTCGTTTTAGATTAATACGTGTCTTAGTTAAAATCGTAAGCGATTGTAGAATTTTAAATTTAATAATTTTTCTGACATCAGTTGTGATTGACTATTTTAATCCTCTGAGTGTCATGAGATTTCTGAGTCATGTAGTATTTGACCTTTTGAGTAGTGAAGAACTATTTGATTTCTTTTTTTTTCTGCTTATACCTCAGTACACATGCAATGATTAAATAATCACATGTATATATAGGTTGAAAAAATAATAAACAGGATTGTATTGGTTAAGAAGGTCACAACTTGTTAAAATTCTTACAGCGAAGATCACATGTGAAGAACGGATATATACGGGTGGCACTTAGCTCAACAGTCTGCAGGTTCGAATCTCGGTGTAGACAGGGGTGTTTGTAATGATTCCGAAACTTTTTTATAAGTCGTAGATACCGGTCTAATTGACCCTTATGTAGAAAATAATAAATATAACAACGGTCTATTAACGACGTTCAAGAATCAAATACGATGTGAAAGATCTGAGGACAACACCACGTAATTTTGAACCACGGTTAGATGAAAAGGTCCCACCTAAGCTGCCACATCACTCTCAAAACTACAAAACCACAAACCACGCCAACGTGAGGACATTTTAGGTTACGACAGATTTCCTTTTCACACGTTGGTCTTAGGTTGGATTTGAATTCTCAACCATTTGCTAATCCGTTACTATATCAACTGGGTCTACTAAATTAAGGGAATTCCATTTTTGTACGTGACATTTTTCTGGATGATTCACCGTTTATTGTTCTCAGATAAAGACATTGCGTATATCATAACAAATTCAGACACCACTTTGTTGTCGATGGAATGTCGAAAAATGATTTTATACGTCAATAAATTGGTTGATTTTTTTGTGACGCAAGGTCCAGATCTGGCCAATCTACTTGAAGCAATGTCTTGCCGTTATGCAAATGGTCACACAAAGTTTTAATGATACAGAAGAGAGAAATACAATCAGGGTAGAAACAGGGACCGAGCTCCAATCCGAAGCACTGTTGTTTGTATAAAAGCACATATATATTAAGATTATAATTTAATGTTGGTAATTCTATGTTGTAATTATTAAATGGTTTGTTTTTGCGCTCATAATCTGCGCATCAAAAGCTTTAAGGTGTAATTAACCCTCTTGTACGAAAAATGACAGTAAGACTGCAAACCAAACCAATTTCCCCCGGGATACACTTGATTTACAACTTACTTAATATGAGCATTGCTGTCACAGGCGACTAAAATGGGACTTTTTGCAACAATTTAACAAACCTTGGTGACTTGAAGTATACTTTAAGCAAAATCGTCTCTAAAGCTACTAATTTCAAAAGGTTGGCGTCTGTGTTTCAAAATTCACCAAAGGGCAATGGAAATTTATTTCCCGTTTTTTAAAACTACTTACGAATGGAAAAAATATTGTGATTGAAGATAAGGAAACGCCAATTTCGATGTTTTGTTCCAGGCTGTGGCAACAATGAAAGAAAAACATCGAAATTTGCCGTTGCCAACTAAAACCTTATTAAAATTTTTTTTAAATTTTTTAATCTAAAATATTTTGGCGAAATTTGCTACGTCTGTTTCTTGCTTGATAGGAATATAATGTGCATATATATATATATAAATAAATAAATAAATAAATATATATATATATATATATATATATATATATATATATATATATATATATATATATATATATATATATATATATATATATATATATATATATATATATAAGAGATGGCGCAGTAAGTTACAAGCTGCATATCAACAAATTAATTATTCCTTGATCAGCAATACTCAGACAGATTTCATTGCCTTATATGGTATCATTTGATGGGACATCTTATAGTAAATAGATGGGAACAGATGGATCACGGCGTGGGAAGATGAATTTAGCTTAGCTTTCAAAAATTAATTATTTCTGATGCAATTGGAAGCGAAATGTAAAAAGCACGTGAAAAAATACCCGGAGGCGCCGGCTATATTCTATTCGACTATTTCACAAGTGGTCACATTAACAGCATAGGGTGGTAAGTTTTGGCAATCCCTGTTTGAATGATATTTTTTTACTATAATGTATTTGTGAAAGTAACACATTAAGAAGTAGGATTAATTCGCAAATGCACGTCATTTATTAGGCGGGCCCAATTTCCGTCATCAGTGGTCTATCCTGTCAAAGAAAGAACGTCTGAAGAATAAAGTGAAATGATTGATTGTAACTCGAGTGATAACAGTTCCTCTTCAATCATGTGCATCATTTTTGACCTAGCTCGTTTTTTTATGATACAAGAGAAACGCACGAAGGAAGTTACCTGTATATAAAGAGTACTAATCACGCAAATGGCTTTTAAATTTATGAATGTGCCTGTAATGTGATTTCTAGTAACATTTCAATGAAAGAATTCACGGATATTCATTTCCATTTAGTGAAATTGAATGCTCAGCTGCAAGTGTAACTGAATATTTATAGCAAATAGATTAACGGTGAAACATAATTTTTCAAAAATGTGTAAGGATAGTCACGAAAAGACGTAACGCACTTGGACATTGCTAACTAGTAAACCCAAATAAGCAGAGTGGTTGTTAGGAGGCTTTTGTTTTGATATCCTGGCAGAAGTATAAATTGGAAGGCAGGTTAGGCTTGTAGTTAATTAAAGCCGCTATGAAGTAACACAACGGCGACGGTTATTACTATTAGTGATGGTTCGGAATCAACCCAAATAGAAAAGCCAACACCTAAGTTGACATCCCACTCTCCAACCTTCCACACCATGCCAATGTAAAGGCATTTGAGGCCACGACAGATTTAACATGCCCCCACGAACATGACCGTCTCTAGTTGGACTGAGCTTCGAACTCACATTCTTCTAGTTGTTAGTCCTCAACTATTCCAACTGGGTATTTATTTGCAGAATAAATATTTAAACTAAAATATGCGGAACCTATATAGTAGAACCTCATTATAACTGACTAGTAGGGAATAAGAATTGTCCGTTTTTAATTAAAGTACGGTTTATAACAAATAATTCTTTTAGGCGTGTGATTCAACATGATGTGTACATCAATGAAAGTACAGCTGTTAGCTATAAAAAGTGTTTGTTATATATCAAATCAAAAACAACCTTCAACATAGGTTGAATTGAAAAAGATGTATACTTATACACATCTTTGTTAAATATGAATCTTTAGAACCAGAAGGATCTGGTTAATATTGATAAAATTAAGCATCCTTTTCATTATTCCTGTTCGTTTTTTTAACTGTCCGTTATACCCGACGTCCGTTATAATACGATCCGTTATATAATGAGCTTCTTCTGTATAACAAACAAATTGAAAGCACGAATCGCAACCACTAGGTCAAAAAACAGTTCTGAGAAAATAAATAGGTAAATTCTACTCACTAAGTGTATTTATCAAGAAATTTAATCACCTTACAAAGAAAAGTAACTCAACGGACTTCCACAAGTCTAAACATCACATCTTGGTCTAGAAAATCTATAAACTTCATCTTTAAAATTTTATGCGTGTTTTACTTGTAAACTGACGATGTATGTGGAAGATAGAATTTGTAACCATCGTGTTGTTTTGGTGGTACTATTAGAAAATAATATTACGATGATCAAATTATTTGGCAATGAGCAATTATAGATTTTAAGCGTTCTTTGCGAATAATATCCTCTGAGTTCTAAGCGCACTAATGTATTTAACATCACGGCTTACGTTGAAAAAACAAACCTAGGTTTGTTCAATGACTCAATTATATTTCCCATCTAGAAACTTTCGAGCGAGAAAAAGTTGGCACAGCTATTAACTATTAGTCTTTCCAAGAATCGAAATAGTAATTTATTTCTTTAGAAGAAAAATGTTTCCCTTTATTCACTGGCAATTTGGCTCCTGGTTTCAGAAATGTCTTCGAACAGTATTTGCATAAGGAATTAATGAGTTACTCTGCTTCACAAATTTTCTGAAAATAAAGTCTCGAGAAACGAATGCGAGGTATTGTGATTTGTTTCTTTCTGACAAGCTTCCAAAATTGGTTTTCATGCTCATAATGAATTTCATGAATTTCTTCCCCTCTTCTTCATATAAATTAGAAGCCATTCCAGATATGCTTTTATGGAATACTATTCGTAAGAGATTTGTTTCCCCTTGACTGTTTATTGTATACGTAATCTGCCAAAACGTTGCTTTCTTGTTACCGTAGAGACTACGAGTAAAGAATTATATTGAGAAATAAGAAGTTCATATCAGTGAAATCCACGACAAATTAGTTGCTTTCGGGTTTTGTTATAAATCATTCGATTTGTTTGTTTGTCTGTTCTTCAGAAATAATTTTGTAGAATATTACGGGAGAAACAGTATTTAATTTATTTCTCAATCTTCCTTGAACAGCAACAATTGAAACCAGAAAGTATTAAATCTGTCATTTCATTTTTTCATGTAATATCGCTTTAATAAGACCCCCGTTTTAATATTTTAAAAATTTCCTTAATTATATTAGATATATGTCTGATAAAACTCCTTTCCATAGCAATTATGAAACATTTACAAGCAAATTAAATCTATCCAAATATGTATGAACAAAAATAGAAAATTGTTATTCTGAGAGAAATTTTCAGAGCAAATAAAAAAACTTGACAGTAAACGATGATTTTACTTCTCCTTACCCAAATGTCCTCGGGTTCAGAACACATTTCGGGGTTACCTTAAAATGCAGTTTATCGCCATTAATCGTTTAATATAACTGGCGATTATAAATAAAGTATAATATAGCACAATTCATAATTCATTCTTTGCAATTTCTATTGGCGATGCAGTGAAATTATTTTTGCAAGACAACACATGAATGCACAATCTTACAAGAAGCAAGTTTCATAACATAAACGCTTTCACCAACTGCCTTTTTCTTGTCAGGTAATTGGTAATTTTTATTTAACGTCGTAATAGAGCAACACAACGGGCTATTGACGATGGTCCGGGATCAATCCCTTAAATTTTTCTTTTCAGAAAAAACTTCAAAAACAATTTTCTAATTTTGATATTTTCATATGGAAACATTTGATATTTTCATATGGAAACATTTGATATTTTCATATGGAAACATTTGATATTTTCATATCGAAACATTTGATGTTTTCATATTGAAGTATTTGATATTTTCATATCATTTTTCAGACAAGATGCGGTTTATATTTTTCAAGAAAATCATTATGTCGACTTGTTGTTTAATAACACCAATAAAAAAAGAATTTAGTCATTTGTGAAGCTAATCAATCTGAGTTGGTGATCTTTATCATAGTTAGCTAACTGATCATCGGTACAAAAAAAAATATACGTTGTCATTAGACCGAATACAATGGCATTATGGTCACTAATTTACCTACAAAATGAATTGAGAAATACTGATTATATTAGACAAGAGATTCTCAGAACTAGAGCGCGTGTTGTGACAAATGACAGTATTCTACTGTCATCAAAAAGGACCCGGAATGCTGTCCTAAGACAAAAGGTATCATTTTATTGGTCAAAATGGATTACATCTCCTCCAAAGTCTTATCCAACTTCAATGCACTTCTGCCAACGTTTTTTCGAATCCTCAAAACATGCCTTAAAGTCGTTTTAGTGAAGCCCCTTCAGGATTCGTATGAATACATCAATGGACTCAAAACGGTGACCACGAAGAGGGAGTTTCACCCATGGAAATAAGAAAAAGTGACAAGGTGTCATATCAGGTGAATACGGAGCTTCTGTAGCAGTATTTGTTGAATGCTTTGTCAAAAAATCACGAATAATGGTGGCATTGTGAGGAAGGCGCACTATCGTGATGCAAAACACATGAGCTATCTCGCCATGATACAGGTCGTTTTCGACTTGTCGTTTCAACAAATGATATAGTAACTTGTTCAATAATGTCTCTTACTGTTAAACGACGATCACTAAGCACCAGTTCTCTGACTTGATAGACATGCTGATCATTAATCAAAGTGGATGGTCTACCAGATCACGAATCATCAACGACGGATTCTCTACCTTCTTTAAACTTTTTCTACCAAATCAAATACTGCTGTTTTTGATAAACAGTCGTCTGTAAAAGCTTTTTGAAACATTGTAGCAGAAATTCTATTGCGGAAACAAATTTAATGTATGGTCTTTGCTCAATTTCATTGGACAGTTTGGAAAATCAACGAAGTGAAAATTCTTCTCTTACTAAAAAATATTTATTTCCAGACGATAAAATTTAAAAACAAATTCCTGATTGCTGCCACATGTTACAAGTCGTAAAATATTTGATAAACGTTTGCAGACGATATCTACTGTATATGTATTTTAAAGGAAGCACTCCGGATACATTTTTTATCGCAGTAGTACATCACTAGAAGGTTGCAATATGTAGTGACGCAACTCAAAAGCTATTATTGTTGGAGTAAGTTCATGGGGGTCTCAATGTGGAAAAAAATGTTATTTCCATCAGCAAACTGAAAAACATTTATATTGAAGAGTGAACCGCTAGTTGACAGAAGTGTTTTTTAACATCTATGTATTTCTTAAAGTAATAAAAATGTTTAACGCATTTTATCCAAATTGTAAATTTTTGAAGGCATGAACTCTTCACAAAATAAGTGAAAAGGTTTGGATTTGCATCAAGTTATTTTCACAAATGTAGATATAATGTTTAAAGCGTCAATCATTTTTTCACCTGAATATTTTTTATTAAAAACATCGAAAACTAGAAACTTCTTAGTTACTTAATCGCTGAGACAGTCACAACCTTTTAAGACTAAAACATTTCAACTGATTTCTGAATTACTTTTAAAATGTCTAACACCCTTTTCTGTGATTTGGTCATCTTTTAGCATTATATTTGACAGCTTGACTCTTTGTGTTGTGTTTTTAATTTTTTGTAGTTCTTTATTCGTTTTTTCCTATGAGAAGGATTATTTTGTCCAACTCATGATACGAGGTATTCTCATGAAAATGATCCATTCAGGAGCTCAGCGAAATTCTTCGGTTGCAAGTAATTTTGATTTATGTCTAGTTTTCATGACTAACTAGTCATTTCATAACTTATTTGCATCATAGCGAGCCCCATCTGCCTTCATTGACTGCTTGGATAGAGATGGAACATTGCTTTTTGCTCTGAAGTCGGTAATGAAGATTACTCTTAAAGGTAACGAACTGTAGAACTGTAAATATAAATTAACATGATGATGGAGGTTTGTAAATTTCACCCTTACAAACAACCAAGTATTGCTGCTTGTGATAGGGATTTTTTTGTAAACAAAGCGGATGGAAGAGAGATATTACGTCCTGTCGTCCATATGTATTCTCATAATACGTATCGGGGTTGCTTTAAAATGTAGTTCATCACCACTTTGGCGAAAATGGGAAGTAGATCTAATTGTTTTGGGTCACATAAACTATCAGATATTGATCAGGTAGACTGAAATCGTATCCTTTTGTGTTTGATAACGGTAATGAAGATTACTCCTGAAGGTAACGGACTGTAGAAGTGTAAATATGAATTAAGATGATGATGGAGTTTGTAAATTATACCTTTACAAACAACGAAGTATTGTTGCGAGTGAGAGGGATTTTAAGAGTAAACAAAGTAGATGGAAGAGGGAGATTTTACATCCTGTCGTCCAAATGTACTCTCATGATACGTATCGGAGTTACTTTAAAATGTAGTTCGGTCGAAAATGGTTAGTTAAGGGGAGGTTAATCTGTTTTTGGTCACATAAACTATCAAATGGACGGCTTAAAATTACAGTGGTGAAAAGTCATGTTTTCAAACAAAAAGTCTTAGACACAGAAACTAGATATAATATAACCAAATTGAACTAAAGATAATTAGTTTGACACAGAAACCATATCTTGTTGTTGTTGTTTTTCATGCCTACACTGGCAGACCATAGGAGTGACAGGCCCGTCGAAGACGGCAAGAGGAGAGGGGGTGCGCCTTCCTTGTTATTGAGCCCCATTGGGAGGAAGTCCGACCTTGCTCGACATACATGACGCATCCGTTTTACAGGAAGGTCCTTTTCATACATCCATTTACTCACACATATCGTAATTTAGATCCCAATCAGAGGCCGATAACACCCTGATCAGGTACCCCCAGAGATATTGATTTGGTATGGGAACATGGGGGGACTTTGTGACCACGACCTATTTAACGTGCCCCAGTCACCATTAGTGAACACGAAGGTCTTTAGCCAGGTCGAAGCGCCGATCTCGCAATCATCAGAATTACAGGCTCCGCCCAGCACAGAACCCACAACCCTTCTGATGCGAGCCCGACGCTCTACTGACTGAGCTACCGCGGCTCTGAAACCATATCTAGATAAGTCCATCTGCTAATTGAAAACATGAAACAAGTCAGATCTTTATTCAACGGCAAACTGATGGCAGTGGAAGTTCTTTTTTTTTCCTTCAAAAAAGTGACTTTCACCACTGTAACCAACCCGTCCATACATTCATTTGGTATTAATTCCTTAGAATTTATGTGAATCGTGCTGAAATCGTATCCGAAAATCAAACCAAGAGTCGTCATATCCGGAATATATACAGGAAGCACGTTCCGCTATAAGAAGACGTATCTCCACCTACATTTAACTTGGCAAAAAATATAGCCAATGTATATCCTATATCTTTCCTTACTTAAAGCAATACAACCATGGTACACCATATGGAACACAAGAAGCTTTTTTAATCATAATTATTAACAATTTTACTTGATACTTATATTAATTCCCAATACATTCATGTAACCATAATTCTTAGAGAAAAAACGCTTCAAAAATGTATACATTGTCACATATACTCTAGACTTACAGAAAATTCGTATTGATGGTCTACAGACAAATGCACAGTGATTGAGGCTTAAAATGCTTTTGTCTTTCAACCAACTGGGGTCAATCTCGGGGATGACTTTCGTTAATGATTCAAGCGGTTGCTTCGTTGACCGGATGAGATTGCGGTGTATAATAGATGAGGTGCCCTGAAGCGGCTCATTCTAACACACGACTTTCATCAATAAATCCACTTATAAATGAGTGACACGTTTTCATTTGCAAAAGCATCTGTGTTTGAAGAATTTTACCAACTAGTGTCTTGGATTTTATAATACCTATTTTAATAAGTTATTAAATGATGTTTGTAGAAATAGTGAAAGAGGTTGTGAATGCACTGTTCTTTAAAACTACATTACGCTAATTCAATTTTATTGTTCATTTTAATTTTTTTTAGTGTTCGTAGCATGGAAAATGTAAATTCAATGGGTGTATTTCATTTTTTATGTTATTATATAAAATGATAGATTCGGCTGTGTTTCCGTGTCTATAAAAGTTTTTATTGGTTGTGTGACGTCACGAGGAGGAGTAGTTTCAGATTGTTTCGATTGGTTGTGAGATATGACGAGTGAAACCCGACACGAAATATCAAAAATCATAACATTTGAAATCGACATAGAAATAACACTGAGTATAAAAGTATTTCCGTGCGCAGCTCATTGTTTTACCAGTTTTGCTTGAAAAACAGCACCATGCGAGAGCAATGCCAGATGACAGATAGTGGTGAATAAAGGTTTATGCATTGCCAGTGATCAACTAAAGTTGACGGATAGTGGTGAAAAAAGGTTTATATACAACCAGTGAATACGTACCGTCAGGTTTAAAGAAATATAATTTTTTTCTAATGGCGGGTATTGGCCTTTTTTCCCTGGCCACTACATGACCGGAAGCGATGGTCTCTACTTCAAATGGCGGGCACTAAGGACTTGTCCTTGGCCACTACAAGGCCGGAAGGGATGGTCACTTCTGAAGGGGCACCCAGTGGGTGGACCATCATTGTCCCTAACAAAGAAGAGCACAATTTACATCCATGCCTTGACCCCGAATTCGAATCAGGAACCTTCCGATTCAGAGGTCAACACCTTGACCACAAGACCTATTGGTCGGCTGATCAATGCATCAAAAATGACCAAATCAATACTTAAAAAATAAAACTACGTAAAATGTTGGTTGAGAAACATTTAGTGATCCTGAAGAATCATTATCCACCATATTTTTACTTAGAATGCATAGCATGCATAAAAGTAAAACAAAACGAAAATTGACCTGATTCAAAATACAGAAGATATTTTTTCAATTGAGTGGAAGTAGAATTTCAATTGATCTTGGTACTCTGAATAAAATGTTGCACTGTGTTAAAAATATTTTGGTATACAAACTAAGCCCATTTGATACATAAAAATGTTCAAAAGTTAAGCTTTGATACATAACAATGCGCTTAATACTATTGAAACTATCTGTTAATAAAATTTATCTGAGAAATCTTAACAAGATAGGATTCAGCAATTGACCTCTACTGTCCAGCATGAATTCCTTCATTTCTCTAAGTTATAGCAACTGAGTTCTGAATCGGTGACCTCTGAATCGGAAGGTTCCTGGTTCGAATTCGGGGTCAAGGCATGGATGTAAATTGTGCTCTTCTTTGAGTGCACTGATTAATTTATGTTTGAATTATTTCGTCACTTACCTTCACATTAAATTTATTCAGTTTTAAGAGTTCTTTCTTTGTATTACTAATTGTAAATGGCACGAAAGACTGTTTTTAAGTTCCAGAATGGAACTTTAAATCACTGTAAGCATTAAAGTCGAAAATTCCGTTGTCTAATGTAACTATTCCCAGATGGCAATGGACAACATTTATAATTTGATTCTGTTGTCTACTGTCCAAGTAATTAGGAAATAGAGTTTCATTTAAATCTTTGGAAGTCCACTTAAAATAATGTAAATGCTATCATCTAAGAATAAAGTAGTACGTGTCTACACAGTTTAGTATAAACCGTTCATCATAGTAGGTAAAACGGTGGTATCACTCAAAACTGGGTGGGGGAAAGGAAGCAAAAATTGACGTTTCAGCAATTTTGAAAATGTGAAAATGATGATTTTGGCTGCTTCTAACACTCCAAGTGCTTTCGAAGAGCTACCTCGTTCATCAAGATCTGGGCAATTTTGCTAGTGACGAGTTACCTCGTCATCAAGAATGCCTATTGAATTCCGATTGATGACGATATTGTCGTTTTTTTTATGATGACGGTTTGAAGATCATGTCAGTTTTTCTCTAAGGACGAGATATCTTTCTCAGTTTTGTAAAGCTTTGGTTTCCTAAGAAAGTGGAGCCGTTATCTAACAGCCGTGATACGTCATGATGCCGTCGGCATAACTAGACGGCCGTCTAAACAAAAATCCAGATGTGTCAACTTAGACGGACAGAATACGTTGGAGAATGGGCAACACAGACGGCTGTCGTGGTTTATTTCATTCGAGAAACAAAACAAAGTGGTTTTTTATTCTCTAGTTTAAACTTTCTAACATCGGGATCGTTGAAGGTAGAGTGAAAATTTCAACAGATTTCAAATCAGCGTAAATTTTTACGCCAGATCGATATCAAAAACAGTTTTATTATTCAATTATTTACCATTTGATTATTTAATTATTTATTAAATAATTAATTATTTATTTAAAAAAATCACATTTAAGGTATCAATCTGGTGTCAAATTTTCCGCAGATTTCAAATCCGTTGAAATTTTCACTCTGTGTTTAACGATCCCGATTTTACAAAAACGAATTAATCAATGGCAGTCAAATTTTTTTATTTATTTCGCTCCTCTTCGTTCGAATCGTTTGGAGCAGGAAATGAAATGTGGCCGCTACAAGAGAAAAATCGTTCTCCAACTGTTTGAGACCGCTATGACGACAGTCATGGAAATGGCGGCTCCGATAATTTTCGTTACGCTCACAAACACCGCTCTCTAGGAAACCAACACCATGTGTTAGTATAAACAACGTTTTAGTGACGTCACCCGCCGATACATCACGGCCGCTAGATCACGGCTACGCTTTCTTAGGAAACCGAAGCTTTAATGACGAGTTACCTCGCACAGACAGCCACCAGAAGGGTTAAATAAAAGCTCTTCATACATTCTCGGATTCACTTGCAGTATCGATCGGGTTTACTCGCAACTTCCAGCGATATTCGAAAATTGAGTCTTGTTTCGATTGCTATATTCCCTGTAAATACGGAAATGCGTTGCAAAAGAGTACTCTTGAGCTCAATTTAAACTACACGTCGTCCTTTCGACGGAATTCAAGCGCAGTCTGTCTCACAACCGTCGCTCATTGAAATCCCTATCCTTTCTTCAATTCCTACGCCTCGGTCCTGTTAAATCCAGGAGTCAGGAATGCTTGAATCCGGCGTCAGGAAGGTAAAATACGAACCCCCTTCTCACTTGTTAGCTGCCCTTTCACACAGTCCAAGTGCATAAGGACTCTTTTTTTATCTCTTCCAGATAAGCCACATCGTACTCTTCGGACCACATGAAGCACTTCTTTTCCGATGAGATACGATCTCTGTCTCAGACAACGAGGCTTATCATAAGCTTCTTTGACAAGGCGACTGGAGAAATTTATTCTTTTGTACGTGAAGACGGGTTTTTTCCTTTCTGCCATGAAGAACTTCTCCCAATAGTACCTGATTTGTAGACGAGAGAGATTTAATAATCTTCTATGAACGGGGTTAGAATGATTTAATATCTCACTATGAACGAAAAGACGTATGCTTCTACCAACATCACATTTTTATCTCCGTTATATTTCATATCCATCTTCCACACGTGTATGGTAAATACACTCGATACATAATATACAAATACGTTTTCTGTTATTTTAGATTACTTGTTTTTGACGCGTGTAATGTGGGTGTGAAATTGAGAATGGAGTTTTGTCATGATCCGAGGGTTTGGAAAAAATTATTTATGTTTTAATTCAAGGTTGTTCAAAGCTGTCACAGACACTCTATTCCCGAAAATATTATTTTTTCACTTATCTCGTAAAATATTTACTAAGATTAGATGTGGGATATACACGGATTGCAAACAGGCCGTCTTCTGAAATGGTCTCTTCAAAATTGTTGCGCTGTTACATATTTGGAGTCTGGTTCGTATTAGAACCCGGATTCTGTTGACATGGTCTTTTTGTTGGTACTTAGAAAAGCACGTGGAGATAAAATATCCGTTTGCAACTCGTATGCACATTTTCTAACGTCGGTTTTTGTCATCACAATTCTAGTTTTTAGGTCATTTTCCATATTTTCAAAACACTCATAGAGCGAAATCACTTTTCGAAAAGGTTTCTAAGGCGTGCTTTCAAATTTCATTATGGTGTTTTAATTATGTTTTGAGTTTTAACCAAACTTTTGTTAAAATATTTCAAGACGAAATTTTTCATCGATAGTTTTGTTTTACTACAAAACGCAACAAACTATTAATTTGACAGCTATTCGCCACCAAGAAAACACGCGAACTACCATTCAACAGAAAACCAAACCATTAGTGAATCATCGACACTGCAATGAGGCCGTAAGAAGTTTTCTCTGGTGCCTTTCCAAAAAAGAAAACGAGACAAGACATATTTCTCTTGTGTTTTCGAATTCATAATTGAAACGTGTGTTAACCCTTTAAGTGATTTTGACGAGTTTTTTCGTACATCAGGATCAGACCAATTTTGTTGATGATGAGTTTCTTGTGTTGGTTTTAAATGCTAATGCTAATATATATATATATATATATATATATATATAAACACAAGAAAATAAATGTATTATTTTTACAAATCATTTCTATACCAGTCAAGTGAGCTGTAGCTCATTCGGAATTGCACATATGTCTAATCACATTTTCAGTGGGATCAAACCCTATTGAATACTATGTCAATACTATGACTGTATGCATATCCAGGCACATGCGTTTGAAATGTGCATAAACTCCCTATACACTAGTATAAACCTAACCTAGTAGTTTCGTTTGAGATAAATATTATTGGAAAGTATTTTTTAAAACTATTGTATTGCTTTTCCATGTTCTAATTTCATGGTATCTATCATGTAGGTTGTATATTGCAGTTTTGGGGGAAATCGGGGTTCAAACTAATCTTAAAGTACGCAAAATCGCAACCCAAAATGGGATTATCAACATCGTAGATGAAATTTGAAAATAATGTTTCACCTATACTCCTGCTCTCCAGGCTTATTTACTTGGCGGCTCTGCTGTTATTTACTATCTTGCAAATATTCATTGTTAAACATGAAGCAAGAGTCTCTTCCTCACAGCAAAAGCTGCGGGATCCTGTCTGAAAATAGAATCTAACGAAAGCCCGATGTACTTGTTGGTTTCTTGAAATCTGTTGAAATAGAACGTTTTTTGTTTTTTTTTGCATAAATTTAGAAACTTTAAGCAGAAGAAGGTCGGTTTTCTTGTCTTCTGAAATTACATTTTAGGTATAATCATATGAATATAAAAGTCAGTAATCGAAATAGGAGGTTATTTACTATGCCATTTTAGCGTGAGCCTTATATTAGAGCACATATTTGAGATTCATAGAACAGAAAACGGGAAAAGGAATTTAGAATTCTTTGAAACATATATGCTAATCAATTTGAGTGGGGACACAATTTTCGGTTAGTAAAATATTTCATGATGCTTCGTATTTTTAAAACTAAAATAGTTATTTAACAAACAGCAAAATGAATTTTTTAACAGTGATGATACGTTTTTAACGTGTTCATCAAAGTGACAAAACATAATTTCCATTCTCGAAATTAGTACATACTTGAGTTGGGAGGCGTTTCAGTACTACGCACCATAAAGCCCAAATAAACAATTAGTATTGCAAGTAAAGACCTCCCCATTTTCACTTCAGTTTGAAATTCAATGACTATCATTGTATTACTATGATTACCAAAAGAAAGACATTTTTTATAGTTGAAATCACAATACCAATTAATTATGCACTACATATTCAAAACAATAAAACAAATCTACACAAATTTATTCTTCCAAAGAAAGACTAGTTTAATATTACTTTGGTTTTTTTATGTTTAATGTTGCTGGACATTAGCTTTCATTGACAATAATGACATTAGCTTAATAATGCTGGACATTAGTTCATGGTCTGTCCAATCTTCTGCACATTTAAAACCTGTTAGTGCTGTACACGTCACTTAGTATTCAACCGCCACGTTAATTTCGGATCAAGATACACATTGATTGCAGATTGGGCTCTCTATTTCTCCAATTCCAAAAAAGGTAAGCCCGTGAGCAATCGTGCCCGACCTACAGTTCGAAATGGATAGTAGTTATGGAGTGCAGCTGCTCTCCAGAAATATTACAAAATCGGCCGTAAATCATATTAGTCATACCATTCCTTATCGTGACCTAAAATCTATCATTTACACATTTTTACAAGACAAATGGCAAAACGAATGGAATGAACAAACTGAGATCAAACTCCATGCTATAAAACCAAATATAACTCTATGGCAGTCACCAGCTTTAAGACGACAGCAGGTAATGCTAACTCGACTCCGTATTAGGCATACGCGTATAACTCATAGGCACCTCCTCCTCGGAGAAGATCATCCCATTTGTAACTACTGCATTTGCCCATTAACCGTAAAACATATTTTAATAGAATGTTCTCATTTTAATAGGCAACGACTTAAACATTTTAATTCTTATACCTTGGTTTTAGATGACATGATCGGAGAGAATCCTCATCCAAATATTTTTAGCTTTTTATATGACATTGGTTTTACCCATCACATATAATTTTATGTAGTATTCATTCAGAATGTTTTGACTCATTTCACTTTTTTATTATATTATATATTTGTCTTTTTTTATCTTGAGTTTGGCATAATATGTCCCAAGAGGACTCAGTGCCACAAAACCAAATCCAATCCAATCCAGAAATATTACAGTGCATTAAGAGAAATATTATCAATGAGCACAACCCAGTTCTTATCACTGGATGACCATTAGCACTCTATTTCAATCCTTTGAGGGTTTCACTCACAAATATTCGTTCTGTAACATGTAGTTTTCCTTGCATAACGTATAACCAGTTCAGACCTTTAGGAACAATAGAATCTCCTCCCAATTAGAAAGAGGTGAGCCCATTAGCAAATCTCCCAGTCAATCTGAAACGAGCAACAGAGATTCTCTGTATAATAGAAATTTTTCACTGAACACAGCTGAGGTTTTGTCACTAGATAGCCACAAGCACTGTTTTAACCATCTGAAGGAGTCACTCGCAAACATCCATTCTGTAACATGCAGTCGTCTTTGAATGACTTGTAACCAGTTTAGACCTTTTGGAACAATATAATCTTTCCAATGATTCGTTTAACCAATAGACGTGGTTATTTAGTCATTGTGTGTGCTGATTTGTAAAAGCAATACTACACTTCTCGAAAATCTTATTACACGTGGAGTTTAAAATAACTTCGATTTAATTGGTGTTTTTGACCTTGAACGAAAATTTACTGTTCCACAGTGTCTTTGGAGGGATAAAGGCAAGAAAGTCAACCTTTTAAGAGTCAGATACCGGAATTTGCGGGTACTCATTGAAAGGAAATCCTGTCTTACCATTATCTTTTTTGAATGCTTTGAATGCATGGAAGCTTTTACCATTTATCTACATTTAAAAACACGGGGTGTTTACATGGGCTAATTTGTGAAAGTACTTGTAAAGTTTATTTGAAAACAAAGAAGACTGTCATTCTAAAGGATTAATCCCTTAGTGAAAACTTTTCGTAGGCGATTAAAAGTGGCTTCGAAAAATTTAAGTGATTTTTCCGGGTAGATTGCAACTCCGTGAATGCTGAGATATGCTGAAACTTCTTGAGAAGGGAATGTTTCCAACTCTAAAGATTACATCTTATCTGTAAGAGAACGAGGGATGTTGGTTTTCAATTGAATTACCACTACTTGAATTTATCGATTTTTTCTCTTAAGTATCAACATGTATTTATCTAACGTATAACGCATTTAGATAATTTTTAGAGTGCATTGTTTGGGTTCATAGTGGTTTATAGACGCGTAATTTTGCTTAAAGAGATAATCTCTCTTCAGATATGTTTTTTTATATCGGAATCAATTCTATAAATATGCAGTCTAACGAATTGATATCTTTATTTTTATTGAGTAGACTGGTTTACTTGAAGCATTTTCGATAAATGAAAAACTCAAAAGCCAATAAATGTTTAGAGCTCTTAGCGCAGTTCTCTTTTTTGTAGAGGTGTAATTTTACTTTTAATTACTACGGGTCGCGGTTGCACAGTTGGAAGAGCAACGGATTACCATGGCCGGAGGGTTGCGAGTTATAAACTCGGTCCAACCAAAGACTTGTGTACCCGGGAGCAGGAGTACGTTAAATATGTAAAGGCCTCAACTGTCCTCACGTTAGCGTGGTGTGGAAGTATTGAGAGTGATGTGCCCCAACCTCATGAGTTTATATATATATATATATATATATATTACATACTTTTTAAATATAAATATATATATAAATATATATATATATATATATATATATATATATATATATATATATATATATATATATATATATATATATATATATATATATATATATATATATATACAGTGTACACAGTATATTGTTAATTAATAATATGTATATAGTTCTACCGAAAAATGGAAATAAGATTACGTAGTTTCAAAATGCAAATACAAGTTACGTGTATAACTTCCGTTTGCTATTTTTTAAGAACACAAAGAAAACGGAAATGCTTAAATACCTAAATTTCGTTTTGCTCCTATTACTTTCTCACAAAATAATTTACAATTGATGATTGTTTTTGTTTTCGTGAATTTTCAAAAATAGTCTTTTCAAGTTCGTCAAGACGTGAAAAAGTTTCTTCACTTCCGGAATTGAACTGAAAATAGTCACGCCAAGTTTCCAAAGCTTCAAACGCTACTGTGTGAGTTGAGGGAACTTTTGCCACATTTTCATCATCGTCGTCCTCTTTATCTTCGTCACCACCATTTATTTCGGCTGCAATGTCTCCTATTTCCCGCAATTGATCTGTGATTAAAGTTTCATCTGCATCAACGAAATCGTTGAAAGTAGTGCACGTAGCGAGTTCACCAGATACAATGTGTCAATCTTCTTCGTTTATGTCATTTTCACTTTCTTTTTCTGGCTCCTCACATTCATTTTCTGCTGGAAACGAAAAACCTGCTTTCTTAAAGCAGCTTTTAATGCACTTGTCAGTAACGTTTCTCCATGATGAATACAACTTATGAATTGCATCAAGGACGGTAATTTGCTTCAATTCGTTTTTTAATGCACGTTTTGTTTCTGACGCAGCCAGAAGTCGACGGATTAAAGTTTTTCTGTAGTGCACTTTCACACAACGAATAACACTCAGATCCAAAGGTTTAATCTTGCTCGTGCAATTTGCATGAAAAAACACAACATCCGTGTAATTGAAATATGGAAGATCTTGTGGGTGAGCAGAAGACTGATCCATAAATAACATAACTTTCCGTTTTTCTTTTTGCATTTTCCTGTCGAATTTTTGAAGGAAATGAAAGAAAATGTTCGATGTTATCCACGCTGTTTTGTTGCTAGTGTAGTCGCAAGGAAGCTTCTTCACGTTCTTAAAACAGCGAGGTGTTTTTTTGATCTGCCAATGACCAATGACGGGAATTTTTCTGAACCATCAGCGTTGCATCACAGCAAGGCATTTATTCTTTCTTTACTTTTTTTTCCACCATGGCATGGTTCTCCCTTGAATGTTAAGGTTCTGTCGGGCACCAGTTTGTAAAAAAGTCCAGTTTTGTCACAATTGTAGATGTTTTTTGGTTCGTATCCGTTTACTAAAGTAGCCAAATCTTGTTTCCATTGTTCTACGGTTCCTTCATTGACACTCGCACTTTCCCCAGAAAGGACACGAGTTACCAAGCCATGCCTATTTTTGAATTTTTCAATCCATCCATGTGATGCAGAAAAGTTTTCCATTTCAAAACTATCTGACAATAGTACGGCCTTCTCCCTTAGAAGCTCAACGTTAACAGGAATGTTCGAGGCACGAGCTTCTTTAAACCATACCAACAAAACTTTCTCAAATTGTTCGAACTTTCCACTTTGAATTCTGCTTCTTTTCTTCGACTGAATTCCACATTCTCGATGAGCGACTATAATCGAATCCCGACTTTTTAAAAATCCCTCTCAATGTCGATTCTGGAACATTAAAATGCTCCGCTAAAGCTTTTTTCTAGTTGCAAATATTTTCTTCGAATTTTTTTATAACATCCATTTTAAACGAAAGCGACAATTTTGTTCGTTTTGCCATTTTAAAACGCAACCATCTAACCCAAACTCCAAAGAAGGTTCTTTAGTTAGCTATCAATGCCACGTGGTACGTACCGTACTAACCACTCTATTACACTACAACTTTCGACAACAAACTCAATGAAAAAGCGTGGGTGACTCGAGTGTGCAGGGGTAAATGTACACACAAATAACATGCTGGGTATTCAATTTCCAAATCAGCGCTCCCATTTCGAGTCAAAATTTGCTCAAAGTTTTTCAGTTGAATTCGGATTCCATAGGTACTGTATATATATTTTCTGAAAAACAGCAAAAAAATTTAGATTTGAAAAATATTTTTTTTGGAATATCATATTTTGTAAGCAATTCCTTCTGCTAGGACACATGTCTTCATTGATGCGAGCGAAGCGAGAATAAGTTCACGCAGCGAACCAATGAGGATTGCGAAACAATCCTCCTGGGGTTGGCGAGCGTTAGCGAGCAGGGGGCGGGCCCCCTAGTATAAGTTATTTATCAAATGTTTTTCTCAATTTTTATCTAAATAGAAGCTAGTTTCGATAAATAGAACCGAGACATACTCGGGAAACATATTTCTCATGCTTGATCTAAATAGCACTATATTTCTCATTGCCCAGGACTGTGTCTGTAATTTACGATACTGTTGACTGCCATCTTCATTTTCTTTGCTTAAAATATACCCGATGGAGTTGTTATTACCTTCCCTTCTGTTCAGCATGTTACGTAAAGGTTTATAGATGGTACTAATAACGTTTATCCAACCGCATGGGCTGGTGACGAAGCACCTTTTTTCCAGGAGACGAACGCTAGACAAAAGACCCGAAAGAATGACAATTTCCATGATTGTATTTAATAATAGCTCTTTTCCATAAGTTAAACTCCTTCGAACATATGCACGCTCATGCAAATCGCATGTAGGATTCTTGTCTGTTCGCTGAAAACAAGTATCTTGAGTTATTTTCGAAATTTCTACTCCAAAGAAAAAAAAAGCACCCGCGATATTAACTGTCAACTTAGGAAGACAAAGAGCTTATTGTCTCCGCGACTCTCAATTATTCTTCATTGTAATTAGAGTTGTAAATTGAAGAACAGAACTCACACACGACAATGAAGGTATGCGGCCTGCGGAAGTTAGATGTGAATGCTGCAGGGAAGGTACGTTTCCCTCAATGCTCACGTTATAAAGCTCCCCAGATTGCAGTGTATTTATTATTTTAATATCTTATTCTGAGGTAAGGAAGACAATTTTAAGTATCGGAAAACGATACCAGAGAACATCTCTGCTTGTGAGATTTTGTTACCAAACGCAAAAGGATCATCTTTACGTTTGCTTTAATGTTCGTTGAATATGGATTCCAGAAAGAGTAGTTGGACTTTTCTTCTTCTGAGTTTGGTATTATGGAAGAATTATAGTTTAACTTGTTGGTCGATATTGGTGTTTAAAAAAAAAATTGATATCATTTATTGAATAAAAATTTCTAATTTGCTAGATTTGAGGCCAAGTCTATCAGTAGCTGAGTAGCTTAAAGCCTCACTTTTACAGACTTAATGTGAAAGCGTCTGGATACGAGTTCGAATTCCTGTGGTGGAATTAGACTACCCCTACGCTACATCACAATATGCCCCCTTACAGCATCATGGCATATGAGGACATGTGTAGATCATATTAAAATGGCTCAGTAATATCGTTCTCAACAGATCGAAATTATTGTCATGGTGAGATTCGTAGACTCATCGCGACTTGAAGATCCCTAAAGATTGACTCTTTTGCATGTTGTATGAACAGTATAATATAGTAAGCTGATAGATATAAATAATATATAGATGCAATTAATGTGCGAAAATCCTAACATTCTGGATAACTATTGCACCTCGGTGGAATTTTCTATTCATCCTTATCACACTTATTTAAACTGGTATTGTGTCTTAAGACACATGGCACGGAAGTGTGTGATGGTGTTACTATATGTCGAAGCTAGGTTGGCTGCTTGATATTTCCTGTTTTCTTCAAGGCGATACATAAATGCGTTCCTGTTTCCTAGAAGTCCTTCAAGAAGGTCCGTCCTCACACCCGTCGATGTGTTTACGGTTACTGTCCATTCAAGTTGGCATTAAAAAATACTTACGTCCGGTATGAGTTTCGATGAAATACAAATCAACAATAGCGGATCACTCAATAGAGACACTAAGCACTTAGGGTAACTTTTTTTCAGAACTTGATTTTTCTATGAACTAGTTCTGTAAAAATTAAGGTTATACATTAATTTTTTCACACATGTTTCGCGCCATTTTCTGCTTATAAACCTATACCGGTTTTCTTCTCTTCTACAAGTTTGGTTGGTTATGTTTTATGGAACAATGTCCGTATCTGGCCAAGCTGCGTCAAAGTACGTCGAGTAAATGGACATTCATCACACAGAGAAATATTTACTTACACAGAAAGAAAGGAATATACCGATGTAGAAATCAAACCTTCTCTCCTTCAAAAAACAGAACTTTTTAAGATTAATTTTTTAATTGCTTGAACTTTAATAGGCTGTATAAATAATATTTTAACGGGTTCTGTTACACGATTAGCCTGAATCATTTTGTCACTCCACTGATCCTTTCAAATCGAAGTAACGGTAGAAAAGCCAAGTTCAATGTTAGTCGTTAAGAGAGAATTTATCTTTACCCTTTTCTCTCTTCCCTTTGACAAAAAAAAACTGCTTCCATTTGCAAGTATTATATTTTGCTGACTAAAGACGACTTTCCCTGGAGCAAGTTTTCGAAAACATTTTATGGACGCGAGTCATTTCACACTTAAAGGTATTTTAGAAGTAAAAGAAGAATGGCGGTAATCTGTTTTGTTTGTGACGAGTACCCTGTGGGGTTCTAATTATAAGATCCAAACTCATCAAGAAAGAATTTTGCTTTTGAATAATTTCCTGGAATAATTGACATAGATTGACCAAAGGGAAAGAAAAAGACAGTATCGAGTCTTTACACTCAGGAAAAATTCAAATCGTTTCATTGACTCTAGGCGAATATCTTGATCGAAGCAAGTCAATTAACTTGCACCAATTGCAACGCGTGAGATACTCGTGCGCGAGTTCGTAACCACCTGCTAACTCGTAAAATTAAACTTTTGTACTTGAAGTAACCCTAACCTGGCAATGTCACAGTCACTCTGCTATTTACACATCCACCAAGGCAATACGAGTGTCAAATATCCATAATAGTTTTGATGTAAGTAGTTGAATTTGCATCGCACTGGAGAAACACGCGGGCTACTGGAGACTATAATAGTTTCGGATGCTCAATTCTGTGAGTATCCTGAACTCCAAAAATATTTGTAATTCGAATGTTTTTTAAACGTACACGTATGATACTATTAAAGCGATAGTTAAAAAGTATTTTCTAGAGATAGATTTTTACTATAAACAAATATACCTGAGTATATTTGTTTACTTTATAGTATTAAAGTTAGGTTTGTTTATACTTTAGGGTAGGGGTTCCCAACCTTTTTTCCCACTTGAGATTTTTAAAAGTTTTTGGCGTATCACCAGTCTTTAATTTTTTTAGAAACAGATATCTAATGTCAGAAAAGTGCCCAATGGCTAGTTTTGTTTTAATTAAAATACTAAGAAAGCTTCATATTTTATGACTAATGCACTTGTATTTCGTATTAATGATGTTTTAATAAAGGAAAAATAAAACAATTATTGAAAATAACAGTTTTATTTTTTACTCACAGGTCTAAAAACAAATAATTTTAAATAATTAGTACAAACTAAGCAAACAAAGATTAACCTATTCAAAAATCAATTTTTAGTGCGAAACTTGTTTGTTTTTTTATTAAAATATCAATATCAGGAGCAATGGAGCTTAACTTCACTCTTCAATCCTCTTCAACACTTACTCTGTTTCTATATTTATTTTTTATGTACAAAAGTTCAGAAAAACCACTCTTACACAAGTAACTAGTAACAAATGGCATAAGAAATAGCACAACGTGGTTGTACACACTAAAAAATGGAATAAACTTCGTAGAATAATTGGGTTGCTAGTATCATCGTTGCGTACCATCTGAAACGTTGCCGCGTACCACCAGTGGTACGCGTACCACCGGTTGGGAATCCCTGCTTTAGTATTTAAACAAACCTGACGTAAGATATAGGGATTAGCTATAGGGATTAGCTTTGGTTTTGTGGCGTTTGACGGTTAATCTAACTGACGTTGATCAGTAACTGCCGATGATCAATCCAAAAATTTTGGAATTTCGATGAGCAGTGGCCTAAAATAATATTTGAAAGAGAAGCCAAACTACGCAGTCCTACGCATATATACAAGAAGCACGTTCCACCATAGAAACAGAACTCCACCTACCACGAGCTGCACTTTGGGAGCCAGCCGACACACCTGGAATTCAACACTCTGACTAGACACTGCCTGAGGAAAAGGGTGAACAGTGTGCCCAGGAGAATTCGACGAGGAAATTTTATTTTTCATCGTTTGGGTGACGTTGGTTCTTATTTATTGGCATTGACCAATAAACTATCACATGCTAATCGGTAATAGTTCTTTGGAATTTCTTTTGGAAAGGTGCTGAAATCGTATTTGAAAACAAATCATCACGAGCACAATACTTACAGGAAGCACATTCTGCCTCAAAAAGCATCACCGCCACTTAAATTTAGCTTTATAAAAAAAAGTATCTCATACATTCATTTTAAAGATTAATGGCATATAAGGCAATGTGGAGGGCGTTTATTATGGGGAATATATCAGATTAAAAGTTTCGCGTGACATTTACTTTTTTTATTGTAAGATATTTTTTAGTGTGCATTGTATCATTTTGGTAAAATTTATGTTCAACTGCAATTTACACACTTTCATATATTTTGTCTAAAGACAATACGAGAGCTGCATTCTCAATATAGAGCCATTACAGATATTGTATTTGGTTTTTAAACGCCCTACAAAAATACATATAAAAACCACATTTTTATTTCGAAATTTGTTTCACTCATTCGTTTAAATAAAATTCTCCCTCAGAAGAGATTTTTAACAAATAACGTCACTTCAAATATTCATTCCTCTTTTGCATGCGTAATCGATACTGGAATGCTGTTTACAAACAAGTCATTTGCAAGTTTGCTGAACTGTAGTTTCGTTTTTAATATACTTCGTTTCACGTACCGCTGCAGAATAAAATCTCGGATTTCGGCTTCTTCATTTCCGTGTATTTGCATTTAAAAAATGAACGAAAAGACAATTAAAGAAACGCGAGGTTTGAATTTAAACTTTTTCTGGCCTATCTGAAGAACTCCTCCGTCGACACTTAAGTCTTTCGAGAATTAGAAAGGAGGAGTTATATAAAAGAAATTAAATCTTCGGGCGGTGCTATGCGGAATAATTTATTTTTGCTGTAAAAAAGCATTTTGTGAAGAGAATTGTGTTGTACACTGATATTTTTTTGAGCGTGCGATCGTATTTCAATATTTGCACTAAAGCTTTAAAATTTTTTTTTCGCCTGGATGTCTTGAAATGAATCCTAGTGAAACTTCTTAATTTATACTCATCGGACTCCCTTTGGGAATTTTGTTACACAGTCTAGAAATAAAAGTTATTCAAAGCAAATAGAATTCTCTATTTTATTTTTATCCAAAGATACTACTTGCTGTTTTTCTTCTGCATGTGAAATGTAAGCATTGTTTGCGATTGTTAGAATATCGCTAACTGGATTAGGGAAAAACTTGTAGCGACTGTCCGAATGCTTAAATCCCTTGTTGCTGCGAGCTTTTGACTTTTCTGTCATTAAGCGTTGATTAGCAATCCCACATAACTCCTCTGTCATCCAGTCATTAAGAAATTCAAAAATTTTATGATCTCTAATTGCAAGGAGTTTACGGAAACGAACTTTAAAAACAGTAGTTGTTTCATAAATAATTTCATTTGGTGAATTGAAACAGAAACAACTCATAATGTTGGAACTCATACTGTCCTAATATTTAATTATAAATATTTAGTCATGTATTTTTTGTACATTTTTGGTGGCAACGTTGATTGATGAGAGATTGTTTGCATACGATTAGTTATTACGATTAGTTCGAAACAGTGTTTGTTCATGTTGAAAAAGTACTTGCAAAGATTTCTAATATGTATTGACTGTTTGTTGAGTATTAATCTATGTATATAAAACAGAGTTGCGACTGTCTGTTTGCTCTCTACACAAATATACACCGTTAGACCAATCCACACCAAAATTGGTACAGTAAGACTTTGAAACTTTGCGGTTAACGTAGGCTACATACAGGGGTTGGACAAAAATATAGAAACACCTAAAAATATGTAACCTTACCTAATATGGTGTAGGAAAACCGTTGGCATTCAAAAAAAAAAGCTTGTAGTCTTCTCGGAATAGATAAATACAGGGTACAGCTACACTCTACGTTTATGAGTGATGGCAACGGCATGCCGATTTTTTTGGCGCACTTCTAGTAGCGAGTTACGATAAATTAAGGCAACCCATCTTTCGTTACGGTTGTTGTGGTTTTCATGGCCACCTCGGCAAACGGAAACTTTCAATTTTCATGCTGAATATTCTAGAAAGTTCTTCCGAAATCCGTTAAAGTCTTATGATTTCATTGATTCGTTGAAATTTTTTCTTCCCTCCCATTGGTTATTTTGTTTTTAAAATATCCTTTGATTGCATTGGTCCTTTTAAATCGTTTTCTGTGATACCATTGGTCCATTTATTTGTATTTTGACAGTTGTGGAATTTTTATTTTATTATAATAGTTTTTTCACTAAAGGAATCAGAGTTTTGTTTTTTGACCATTTTCGTTTTCATTATTTCTTTACGAAAGAATTCTGACGTTATCAGGTTGTATTATTTCTTGCTTTTTTCTTTCTTTTGTAAATCGTTTTCTTTTTCAACATGCCCACTGTATTTAGTGTAATTGATAAGTTTTAGGGTATTCTTACCCAACATTCGTAGCTTAGTTTCTCTGCTGGTTTACAAATGTGTTTTGATATGTGCTTAAGCTAACTACTTTTTGTGAAAGTTTTTAAAAAATATACTTTTCAAAACGTTTTGAAATGTGTTTAAAAAGTGTGTTGTAAAAAGAAATACATTTCTGACAGAAAAATAGTTGGGAAATAATTATTTCCTTGGCGACTTTAGAAGTGCGCCAAAAATATCGCCAAAGCCGTTGCCATCGCTCATAAACGTAGAGTGTAGCTGTTCCAAATACAGTTCCTGTATTCTTGCCAAGGGAATCTTGTACCATTCTTCCTGCAAAACGGTAGCAAGTTCAGCTAACGATGATGGCGATGGATAGGGATCGCGCACTTTTCTCTCCACTTTCCCCTCCGATTGCGATAAGCAGCTCAATTTGTTTTACCAGTATTGATCGAAAATAAAATTTTCAAATAAAATGTTTTACCTGTATTGCTCGAAAAATAATTTTTTCCAAAACCATTACACTTAACAGTTTAAAATTCTAACTATGTTTGAACTGAATTTTTTATTCTCTCCATAATAAAAATAATTTATGACTATTTGATCGGTGAAAAAATATGTAGTTAAAATACTTAATTTTACACAACTTACATTATGTAATAACACACGAATAGCCCAAATAGCTAATTGATCATAAAAGCATGATTTTGCTTTTCGGTATGTCGCAACACGCCGGAATTAATGTTTTATTTTAAAATTAGATTTGGAATTACGTGTTAGAGTATCTGAGTGAAGATAGGATGGAAAGGATGACATTTCGTCGGATACGTTGAGTTGGTGTGGACGTTTGGAGAGTGGGGTGCCAGCTCAAGTGCTGCTTCGTCGTTTGACCTTGGTTCAAAATTAGGTCGTTTTGTCTTCGGATCTTTTCCTTAAGGGATTGATCGCGGACCGTCGTCAGTAGCCCGTTGTGTTTCTCTGGTTCGACGTTAATTAAAATTTACCATTAAAATTACTAAGTTAAGATAGCGAAATTTTGCGGTCATATTGGACCATTTCTAAGTTTTGTAAATTTTCGTTCTTTTTGTAAATAATTCTTTATTGTCTGTGAATTTATTTCATATCTTTTTTCGAATTTCTCTTTTAGAATGTACTCAAGAAGTCTAAATTTTAGACACTTGATAATATCTTTCGTTTCTTAGGATTCTACATTTTTTAAATGACCATAATATTTAGTTCCTGTTTACATTTATGTGTTCCAGTTTATCCTTTTTAATCAACATTTAACCAATTCAATCCGACAACGAGTAATTCTGCTAGTGTATTATAATTTAAGTTTTATAAATTGGAATAAATTGTGGTTTGGTCTGATTTGTTGTGGCCTCAAAATATATTATTCCTCTTTAACTAGAGTTGCTACTACATATCTAACTATAATACATAACTATAATATATAACTATAATATATAACTATAAGACATAACTATAATATGTAATATAATATATATCTATACTATATAACTTTAATATATAACTATAATACATGTATATAACTATAATGTATAACTTTAATATATCACTATACTACATGTACATAACTATAATATAAAACTATATGGATATTGCTCCATAAAAGCAAAACTAACTAACTCGTACACAATCACTCGTATAGATATAAAGACATTCCCATTCCCATAGTTGTTATAATGCTGCTTCCAGGAGGAGTGAAATCGACTAATTTTTTGTTGTTTCTAATCCCTAGGTCTAGCTAGAGGCTAGACCAAGTCCATGAGTCCGTGGATATGCAGAAAGTCACAAATCAGGAGGGGATCCACTAGGAGATCCTCTCTAGACACCCCGATGCAGTTCAAGAGATGAGAGGGGCAGATGGAAAAGGTCTTGTGACCCTGCACAAATCTAAGGCACCTAGTATGTCCATTGATGAGTCTAGAAATAGTGGTTTGCCGAGATCTGTCACCTTGGAAGGACAAGACGCCATCAGGTTTCTTCCTATTATACCAGTCATGTGAGGGAGTTGTTCACCAAATGTGAAAGTTCTGGATATTTTTTCTTGAGTAGGCTACCAGAAAGGTAAAGCAGAGGAGTTGGTGGGTTTGGTAATGACAGTACCCTCCTTTGCCAGTCTGTCACCAGTCTCATTTCCATGACTCCCACGTGAGAGGGGATCCATCGCAGGAAGATCTCACGGTGTTTGGATAGCAGTCTGAGGTTGTCCAGGATATAAATCATGATTTGGTCTCCAACACTAGATCAGTTGTACAGATGTTGAATGGCACTGCGACTGTCAGTCAGAATCCAAATGTCGCTGGGAGTTCAATCCCTCTCAATGACTCTCAACCCGCAATCAACTCTGACCTGAAGACAGAGCAAAAATCTGGGTTTTTAATCTTCAATTCGATGGAAGGTGGGTAGGTTCTGATGTAGACCCCACTTCCGCTGTTATTAAACTCGTTTTTATTTCCGTCGGTGTATAACAGCAGGGTCCCCGGGGGAAATGTTATTTATGGTCTCAAGGTAATTTGTTTTGAAGAGTTTATTATTTAAATTAGGGAACTGGTAATCAAAGTACTTCCAATACAATGGACGTATTATACGGGGATTCTAGTTCTTAGTTTATCGTATAGTGCCAAAACTGATCGTAATGATAACCAGTTGACAGAGGTAAGTAGGTATTTAATTAACGTCGCACTGAAGAAGCACAACGGGCTATTGATAACGGTCCGGGATCAACCCTCGAAGGGAATGGATCCTAATCCGAGGAGAATGCCTCGTGATTATTAACCACGGTCAGAAGACGAGAACAACACCTGAGCATCACACTCTCCAAATTTCTACACTACGCCAACGTCAGGACATTTGAAACCCCGACAGATTTAACGTGCTCCTGCCTCCTTTGTATATGACGGTCTTTGGTTGGAATAGAACTCGTAACCCTCCGGGTACCTGTCACGTTACATTATTCCAATCGTGCTACCGGGGCGCAAGTTGCCAGGGAAGAAATGTCCACGGCGATTACCATTCTTTTACGTATGTCATTCTGCTTTTAATGTGCTTTCATACCTAATCAAAAATTAACTGACCTAAGGTTGACTGTCTTCTCTTCAGAATCGCACTGTATATATTTAATAGAAAAAAAGTTTCTCAATTCCTATTCGTGATCAAGTTATCCAAGATAGAAGGGTAAAATGTAATTTATCGATACAATCTTTCTTCGTGTTTTTCTTCGTAGAGCTTCATTAATTTAAGCATAGCTGATTTTGTTATGTGCTATTGGATTGAAATGTACTGCTTCCCCTATATGTTAGTGCTTAAAAAAGGTTTATCAATACTGATATATTTTTTTACGGATCTAAGAAATAGTAAATCACGCGATTTGATCATAAAAATCCTGAATTTCGAAAGGACGACGTGAGAGGCTTCTGTAATATTATAAAAGGATGTGTTTGTCTGTATGTTTTCTGCACGCAAAGTCCTGGTGAATCTATGGTACTTACAGAAATGGGATTTGGTACACTGGTAGTCCGAATTTTTTGCAATTTTTGGATTGCGGCGAGTTTTAAAATTCAATCTAGAACATTTAAATATGAATTTAATGAAATTTAATTATTATTGAAAACAACAGCATAGAAGATCACGTATTATAAATTAAGTTTTACGTTTCGGCTTTCATTTTGCGCGGAGGAATGATTTTCCAGCAGATGATAAAAACAAATAAACTTTTAACTGGAGTTGTTTAGTTATTTTTTCATTAGTTATATTTCACATGAGATCGATACTTAAAAATACGATTTTCTTTGAATAAATAAAAATTTTAAATTGATAATCTTTTGTACTTTTGCAAGTGATTATGACTCACTTCAACTTTTGAGTTAAAAAAATAAACATATTACATTTCCTGGCTTCTTACGATTTCAGCAAAGAAAAGAAAAAAAAACATTTTGACTGGCATTGTTTTGTTTGATTTTGTAAAATCGGGATCGTTAAAGATGGATCGAAAATTTTGACAGATTTGAAATCTACGGAAAATTTTACGAGATCCATACCTAAAAGTACGATTTTCTTTAAATAAATAAAAAATTTTAACTGAATATCCTTTGTACTTTTGCAAGTGATTGTGACTCACTTCAACTTTTGAGTTCAAAAAATAAACAGATTACATTTCCTGGCTTCTTACGATTTCAGCAAAAGAAAGCAAAAAAACAAAAACATTTTGACTGGCATTGTTTTGTTTAATTTTGTAAAATTGGGATCGTTAAAGGCATCAAAAACTTTGACGGATTTGAAATCTGCGGAAAATTTGACAACAGATACACACCTTATACGCTTGATTTTTTGTTTTAATAAATAATTTTTTAATTAAAAATTTATATTTTCGCAAGCGATTGTGACGTTACGCCAAAATCCCATTTGGTTTGGGAAGCAAACCAATACCACGGATAACTCCGTTATGGCTGTTATCCAATTTGCGAAGCAAACCATAGTTCATAATATTCATAATTTAGTTTGCGCAGCAAACCAAATCGGAAATCGCAGGGAATTCATTTCAATAGGCTACGCGAACTTCCATTTGGTTTGCAACGCAAACCAACACCACTGCCAACGTTTTGATGTCTACTATCGAATTTGACCGCATTTGACAATGACGAGGCAATTACGACGTTGCCCGTGTAGTTGGTTTTCGATGCAATATATATACTCTGTTTCACCTTAACTTGTCAGTATTGGGAAAGGCAGAAATGATGTTCATCCGCATGAAAAATAATTCCAACTTGATTTGGAATTTAAAATAAAGAAAATGCATATAAACGTGTAAAAATTGTCCTACAATGAAGGAGTGATTTTTGAACCTTTATAATCGGTTATTTATTTGTAAAAAGCATTTTTTTTTGACCGAAGCGAATGAATATATCCGAAACGGAATTCTAAACCGGTTTCCATGGTAACATTTCTGGCGAGCTAAATACGCTTTCCGGCCAAGTCTGCGCCATTTCGCTCTGCGTCTTTGCTAGCGTGTGTATTTACGTTCATATCTCTCTTGTGCTATTTTATTGGAGTGTGTTTGATACTCTGAACATGGCTGAAAAAGGAACGTCACCATCCAAGCTGTATACGCCATCAAAGCAAGGAAAATCAATTGGTAGTGGAGCTCGCAGGAACATATTGAATGTTTATTCTAGACTTCGAGAAGAAAACCATAGTGATTCCATTAACCAAATCGTCGGAAAGGTGTCTCAACTAACTGGTGTTTCCAAAAGAACTGTTTTTCGTTTGAAAAAAGAAAAGAAGACGACAAGTCCTTTGAGTACTCCAGGAAAAAAACGACCTTATGCCGTTGGAAAAAGAACAAGAATGATGAAATATGACAACTTTACTTTATCGTGCATCCGACGAAAAATTCATGATTGTTTTCGTCGAAATGAAATTCCTACATTGGACAAAGTTCTAAATGAAATTAACAATGATAAGGATATTTTTTCGACAAACATTAGCCGAAGTACACTGTACAGGATACTGAAAGATTTGGGATTTTCCTTTGAAAAGCGAAAAAGGCAGGCTATGCTTTTAGAAAGACACGACATAATTTTATGGCGAAGAAATTATTTACGAAAAATTAGAGAACTGAAGAATGAAAATGCTTCAATCTATTATTTAGATGAAACATGGGTGAATGAAGGACACTCACAAAGTCGAGTATGGCAAGACAAAAACATCAAAAGCACCAATGAAGCTTCCTCTTCAAGTTTGACAACAGGCTTGGCTGCACCAAAAGGAAAAGGAAGAAGACTCATCATTACCCATATCGGAAGTGATGAAGGATTTGTACCTGATGCGGCTGACATTTTTGTAGGAAAAAAATCCGGTGACTACCACGAAGAAATGGATGGTAACCATTTTGAGAAGTGGTTTGAAGATATCATGCCTAAATTGAAACGAAACAGCTTTGTAGTGATGGACAATGCCCCCTATCACTCGGTGAAGAAAGAAAAAATTCCGACGACATCTTGGAAAAAAAGTGCAATTCAAGAATGGCTATCGTTGAAAAACATTACGTGGAACCAGGACATGATCAAGATTGAACTGTTGAAAAAAGTTAGCGAAATCAAACATATGTTTGATAAATACAGAGTTGAAGAAATTGCCGAAAAATTTGGACATAAGGTTTTGAGACTTCCCCCGTATCACTGTGAGCTTAATCCCATTGAAATGATATGGAGTCAAGTAAAAGGACACGTTGCCAGGGAAAACAAGACTTTTAAACTGAACGATGTGAAGGATTTAGTCATCCAAGGGATTGAAAAGGTCTCTGTACAAAATTGGAAAAACTGCATAAACCATGTTACTGAAAAAGAGAAATATATGTGGGAAGTAGATGGACTTGTGGATGATATTTGGGAAAGTAAGAACTTGGTAATTTCTTTTAATAGTGAGTCTGATAGCGATTCGGAAATGTTAAGTGATGATGATGTGTAAATTCATGTGATGAATAAGTATATTATAATGTAAATAGATTTGTTATGATGTTTGCTATGTTTTACATATATTGATGATGTATAAATGCATGTGATGAATAAGTAAAACGTAAATATAGTTTTCTCATTGTAACTATTATTCATGAAAGAGATTGGTTTCTTCTGTACACTTTCTTGTAAACTATTTTAAATTATTCATAAAATTAATAATTTACTACTAATCAACCCGACACCGTTCCGCGAGTTTCAGAATATGTTTCACACATATAAGGTTTATTTTTTTTAACTCTAATTTTTAAAATGGTTTCATTTTTTTTATTATTGTATGTGTATTCACTATATTTGTATTTTTTATATTCTATTTATTTATTGTGAATGTATTTTATATCCTCTATGTTATATGTATTTTTATTTGTTATTTACTTTCTTTAATATCAGAATAAATTTGATTTTATTTGGAGACTATATTTTGCTGTTAAGAAAAACACATATTTTAGCAGACGACGCACTCTCCCCTACCTTGTCCAACCAAATGTAAGACCAAAGGAGTAATTAAATTGGATTAATTTCCTTTAATAAAATTATTAAAATTGAAAAAAGAAGTATTAATCAAGGTGTTTAGCTTTCAGGTAAGTAAATTCAAAAAATGAATTTTATGGTTCATCACATCTTTAAATAGACTGTTTTTTTAAACAACATTTATTGTAAAAAAATTTTAAATATATATATTTTTAAATAACTAAAAATAATACTCATTTAGAAAAATCAAAACGCATTTATATTAACATAGAGTAGCTTTTTGTTTAATTAACAAATGTAATGCAAGAGCCATTAGAAATTAAAGATCTGTGAAACGTATAGAATTTCCACGTGCATTTTATCTCTCCTTGCCAAAAAGGGCGAATTTCCTCGCTTATAGCTGACTTCTTCTGACATTGTAACCCTAGTTTCTACGACAACGGCTGTGATGCGGTCAACGTAGCCTTTACTCTACTGACAAGTTAAGGTGAAACAGAGTATAGTTCATAATATTCATAATTTGGATTGCATCGCAAACCATATTATAATTCGCAGGGATTTCATTATAATAGGCTACGAATTCCAATTGCAAACCAACACCACGGATAACACTATGATGGCTGTTGTCCAATAGTCTACGAATTCCCATTTGCTTCGCAAACCAAAAGGGAACGCCTAGCAATCACTGAGGGTTAGCGAGCAGTGGTCAGACCTGACCCTACGAAAAGAACTGTCACGGGCAACGCCGTGCTGGCAATGCAGTGGCAAGTTTTCGAGAAAGCTAAATATAGATGGCTTTTGTGTTCACGTGGTCGAACGTGCTTCCTGTATGTATTCCGTATTGGACATCTGGAACTAAAGTCCTCGTCCTCTGTTGGTCAGTTCAAAAGGAAAACCCCTTTAATCAAATTTGGATTCTGAATCTCCCAAACTAAAGCATATTAGAGTCATGTTAATTTTGGAATTAAAATACCAAATATACCCAGTTCAGTCTAAATTTCGATGTTATACATTCTTCCCTTCTCAGTGTTTATTTCAAAATGTCCTCAGCAATCAGTAGATGCAATTATTTGATTTTGTCTGTGCGCCGAGGGTAAGAGCAATAAATGAACTGATACTCAGTCCCGCTTGCCCTAATGATTTGTTCAGCAGCTCAGTAAAACTATTCGATTGCAATCATGCTTGCTGTCTAGCTTTCCTAACTAACTTGTCATTTCCTAACTAGCTTAGTTTGCCGATGTGTTTTCGCCCTTGTGGGCTCTAGTACCTTCACTGACTTCTTGGACAGCGATGGAAACGTCGTTTGTGCTCTGAAGTCGGTAATGAAGGTTACACGAAAAGGTAACGGACTGAGAAACGCAAATATAAATTAGGATGACGATGGGGACTTGTGAATAAATTATACCTTTAAAACAACGCAGTATTACTGTGTACGAGAGGAAATTTCAGTGTAAACTCACAAACTAGACGTAGATTTCAGTTATAGTCACCCAAATGCTTTTGCATGATACATATCGTCGGTTTTCTGTATATTAAAAAAAATCATTATTTCGTTTGAGTTTACACTTTTACACGTATAATTGTGGGTAGTATGTTCTGCGAAAACAAGATAACTACTGTGAGCCTATCAACTGTGAACTCTACTTGAAACTTAACGAGTTCATGCGCAGCAGATATACTTTTTTGTGTTAAAGTAGTTAACTCGAAAGAGTAAAAATGGAGTTATTTTGTTTTTGCAGTATCTCAACATTATAGGGGTTACCTTAGTATTTAATTCATTGCAGCTTTTGCGAAAATTGACTGCTATTCTAATTGACGTTGACCATTCCTTGGAAATTCGTTTGGGGACGTAAGGAAATCGTATTCGAAAAACGAATCAAGTGACGCACATCCAGAATGTGTACAGGAAGCACGTCGCTCTTTAAAAATATTCCGCGTCCTCTTACATTTAGCATAGTGGCTAAATGTAAGAGGTACATTTAGCCACTATTCTAAATGTAAGAGGTACATTTAGCCACTATGCTAAATGTAAGATTTAGCATAGTGTAGCCCGGTAGGAAGAGAACCTATTATCAACCGAAAGGTTACGAGTATGAATCCCATCAAAGAGCGTCGTGTACAAAGAGGTTGATTCACGTTAAATTTGCCCTGGCCTCAAATGTCCTCACGTTGGCGTGGTGGGGAAACTTGAAGAGTGGGATTTCAGCTCAGGCGTGACTTAACTTGACCTAACTCCTTCATGGTATACCGACCCTTAGATTGGGTTTACGGTAAACAAAATTTCTCATACCGTAAAGGTGACCAAATGAGAAAAGGAAAAAAAAATGGTGGGATGCAAAGCAGAAATTATAAGTTAAGAAATGCACACGCAGGTGCTGCTCTAATAAACGTTAACTATGAAGTTATAGAGGTAATTAAAGTCTTGTAGTCAAAAAATTAACCAAAACGGCTTGCTTAAGTTCACACTCCCTGGAGACCACAAATCGCACGATTTGCATTATCTTCCTATGAAGCAAGGGATGAACAGCCAGGCGTTTCCGCCAGGCGTCGTAGTACTGAGGTGCTGGTTCCTTGATGTGCAGATGAGATGTGATAGGGCAGGTGGTAGCGTAGTGGTCCGGGTCTTCTTCCATACCACACATGCAGAGGTTACTACAATGGATATTCATCCTAAATAGATACTGTAGGAACGGGCCTTGGCCCGTGTAAAAGTGTGTGAGCTCTGGGGTGGAGATGATGCGCTTTGTGCAGACCTTGGGAAAGCACCCGAATGTTCTCCGACCTTTGATGGAGTTCATCCATCTGACTTGCCAGTTGTTAGTTGATGCCAGCTTCAGGGACCTCTTCAGATGAGACGCTAGTAGAGGGAGAGGATGCAGGCGGATGGACGTATTACCGATGACACTTCTTGCAAGATGATCTGCTGCTTCGTTTCTTTCAACACCGAAATGTCCCCTGGCCCAAGATATATAAATACACATTGTTGGAGCTGCCGCTTCAATGATGGAATGTATTCTTCGTGCCATCGGGTTAGTAGGGAGATGGTTGGTCAAAAGAGTCACGCTGGACAGACTGTCCGAGAAAATACATGTGTTTTTTGATCAATTTCGGAGTGCCCAGGATGAAGCTGCTCGAATGGCAAGTAACTCAGCTTGGAAAACTGAGTTGTCGTCGTGCAGTCTGCGTGCCCACTCTAAGATCTTTCTGTTGTCCAGGAACACACAAAAAGCGGTTTCAGTTCCATCCTGGGTTTTAGATCCGTCTGTATATATTTGGTAGCGTGTTGCTGGGGGACTAGGTGTAACAAATGTTGTGTGTTTGTTGTGTGTTGGGTTCCTGCGAAGTCTGGAAGTTTTCGTTTCGAATTGGTAGGGAAACCAGAATATACCATATCTTGTGGCAGGTCTGCCGAGTCTGGTAAAAAGAGCCGTAGTTTCTTCCCTTGCTGCCAAGAGGTCTATTGGTTCCAGACCAGCTAGTAACAGGACGGCGTCTGTGGAGGTGGTTCTATAGCCTCTAGTAATACCAAGAGCAAAAGATATCTGAACAGTGGCCAGGTGTCTAAAAATCTGGCATTTTAGGTTTGTACCCCAGCAGGCTGCAGCGTAAACCAGAATTCTTTCAACTACCATTTTATACCAGAGTTTTAGGATTTCTCCTCTGATACCCCAAGACTTTGATGCAAATCTAATTATTGCCGTTTGTTCCTTATAGCAGTTCTCCCTCAGGTATTTGCCGTGAGGTATCCATGATAACTGTTTGTCGATTACAACACCCATGTATTTCATGGTGTCGACAATTCGGATACTTGTGCCGTCAAGGCTGAAGACTGATGACCGGAGAAGGTGCCTATCTTTTTTTCTGCGTGTGTCTTGTCCCTGGCTATTATAAGGTGGTTGTGCATAACCCATTCTGAGAACGATTGAATACATTCATTTGCCCTGATTTATACCTGTCTTGGGGTGCCATACACAGTGAACAGAAAGTTGTCGGCGAAAGCCCGGAGTTGGCAGTGAACTGGCCAATATTTTCGAAGGACGTCATCAGCTAGGATTTTCTGAAGAAGAGGACCCAGTCTATTACCTTTAGGGTAGCCCTGGGAAACAAACTGGTTGTTGCTGAGGAGTATTCCGTGAAAATCCATCTTCTCCATGAAGGAAGCTAGATGTTAGATGAAAGGGGTAGGGAGGGCAGTTCAAGTGGGAGTTTCTCCAGCAAAAGAGGCCATTGAACAGAGTCGAAGGCTCCTTTGATGTCGATGGATATGGCCGTGTTATTCCTACAACTTTACTTATTGTGACGGATGGTTTCCAGAACGTCCATGATGGCGTGTTCAGTTGAGGTGCCTTCTATGAAACCATATTGGTTTTCGCTGAGCGAACTGTTACTACGAAAAAAGTGGCCTAGGCGATTGATGACGAGTTTCTTCAAAATCTTTCCCAGAATAGGTAACAGGCAGATAGGTCTATAAGAATTTGGAAGCGATGGACTTTTCACTGGTTTCTGGAGTAGCAGAACTCGGGCTTTTTTCAGGGGAGTTGGGAAACATGCAAGTCTTCCGCACGTATTTACAAAATCAAGGAAAACGTTTGGGATAACATTAAAAGTTCTGATGATAAGATTTCCGTCTATGTTGTCTGAGCCAGGGGCTTTTCTGGTATTGATATTTTGAACGGTGTTCTCAAGTTCAGCCATCGTGAAGTGGATAAAGTCCGATGTTGTTTCCTGTCTGGCGAGATTGGATGAAATGTTTGGAAGAGAAAGGTGTGGTGCAACTGGGAAGAGAGTGTTAATGATGTTGGTGATGATTTCAGAGTGTGTGGTATTTCCGTTTTGACCACAAAGGTCTGCCGAGAATGGTTCAGTGGTGGCAATTTTTTTCATAAACAGACGGTATGTCGTTCCGAAAATATCTTTGGTCTCTGTGCAAAACCGCTTCCAGGCTGTGATTCTAGCAGATTTTAACTGTTTTCTGTATTCAGCTTTTTCTTTCTGATATTTGATTCTTATAGCTGTTTTTCCTCTTGCTCTTGAGTTTTCTGGTGTCTACGCCAAATGGCTCTGATTTTGTTTCTTTTAATTGTAAGTTCTTGTGTTCACCAATAGAATGATGGCTCTTTCTGGCCAGAGGACCACTTGTAACATTTCTCTGCCGCTTTCCATATTGTTGATAGTAAAGTATCTGTGAACTTGTTTAGGTGGGTGCTGGTTCTCGTTATCTGACCGTGGTTCAAAATATTGCTGCATTGTCTTCGAATATTCCCCTTCGAGTTTGATCACGGACCGTCGCCGATAGCTCGCTGTGTTGTTTCAGTGCAACGTTTATTTAAATACCTACCATATATTTAGCTACATAAACGATACTCTTTGAATGACGGTTAATTCAAAATAGTTAGAAGGGTTACAGGTTTTTACGGTTTACGTGCTCATAGATTAGTATCTAATGCGCATTTAATACAAGAGTTAGATACGAATATTAAAAATAATGTGTTTGTAGGTTTTGAACATACAATCAATGCACTTTTCAACGATATGGATTTCGCTTTTAACGAAATTTCCATTTAAGAACTTTGACCTCGGTCACTAAGATTTTGTGTAACGGAACCTAGTTGTTTTACAAAACAAAGTGTGCATATGTACGAAATTCAACTTTGAATTGACATTATAACACTCTAAAAATCTCAGTTAAAAATATGTTATTCGATGTCAAATTCAGAAAATAGATATTAGTAACGTTTCTAAACGAAATGTTTCGTTAAGTTATTAAACTAAGAATTTTATGAATGACTTAAATCGCTTCTTACTGAGTTGGTGATACTTGTTAGCATGGTTTGCACTTTTAGTGTACCGCGTAGTTCAATGTAAAAATGCATATCACGCCTAATCAAAGTTCCATCACATTCTCTCCATTTTGAGATGCTCCCTAACATTTTGGCTGTTTGGATTTACCGTAGTTTACGCTTCTGGAATTGGAATAAAATGTAACTTAAAACAGTAAAAACGCCCCTTTAATTGAGGTAAAAGTTAATCAACTCTGAAGGATTTGTCATTTAATCAAAAACCAACAATAATGCCTGTAAAAGTAATGGAAATAGTTCCCCACTTCTAAATATTTATATATGTGTGAAAACAAAGGCATAAAGTTGAGGGTAAAGTAAAATAATATTATCGTAAAACTCTTCCATGAATTCTATTAATCACTGGGAAATAATTTCATGTCACGGACTGAAGCGTTATAAATTTGAAATCTTGATGATGCGACGACATGTTGCGGAAAATAATGAATTGATTTGCTGATATAAGCGTAATACATTGTTCATAGGTGACAGGTGCTCAGTTTTAGTATATTTGGGTTTTGGTTTAATGTCCTGTTGGGTTGATAAAATTTCCCAAGCGTTTGCTCTTGATGTTATTTCTGGAGTTCAATATTTCGGCCACCGAAGAGTTGGAATCGTAAAAAAGAAAAATCGATAGCCCATCAACTTGAATTGTTGATGGGCTATCGATTTTTCTTTTTTAAATTTCCTTTCATTGGGTAATTAAATTATAAGGATGGGTGCTTTATACTGTTGTTTTCAATTTTTAAAGTTTTGTGTTTGGCAAATTCACGCATTGTGCGAATGATTTGAATTATCATTTTTTAATTCATAAAGTCTTATAGAATATGTGTTCAGCCAATGAAACAAATTTCTTCACTTCTTTCAAATTCGTTTTATTTGTCTGCAGAAGAGTAAGGAAAAGGCTGACACCATTCAAACTTGTAAATAACTTCTATTTTTAGTAAATGACTAACACTACTAAAAATACATTTTGTTCACTAAATATTTATTAATCGTGATACTTTTGGCGTGTATCTAGATGATAATCTAGATGGCGCTCGTCCTAATTGGCATTTTTTCGATGGATGGTATACAACGGACAGTTGAATTGATTATATGATTCCAAACAGTTTCAACAACTGTCCGAAACTCTATGACAACATCCACTGCTATTTCAATCTCGTGTTAACTCCTAGTTTTCCCTCATACTTTTTCACTAATGGAAATATAGGTAAGACGTTCACAGTCACCCATTGCACGACCACTCATACATATTTACTAGAATGATCTTAATTCTCCAAGTGTTTCAATGACATATTTCGTCCGTCTAGATTAGATGAATTTTGCTAAAGACGAGATGTATCTCAGAGAAAAAACTGTCCTATTGCTCCTAGGGGAATGAATATCCAAGTAGGACGAACAAATTGTCCCGTGCCTGGAACTGGTAACAGTTAAGAAGATGAATTTGCTCCAGAGGCTGAACAATGTAGGGCAGTTTTCGAGGCGATGATAAACCACCAAGAGAGTACAGCTTGTCCGATTTTATAACAATTGGAAGTTAAGGTAGCATCTATCGAACTTGGATACTGCTAATTTCTTGAGAGGAAAAACTTTGGAGAACCTTCTCTACAAAATATGATTTCGCATATATTAGTATACAGTGTGTTTCTACACTATCTACCAATAAGTATTTGGACACCCACATGCAAATGAAGGTATCTGCGGTCCTGATGTACGTCACGCCCTCCGCCCGTTAAATATCATGTAGGAAACATCATTGGCATTAGTCGCATGCAAGATGGCACAAAGTGCAGAGTTGTCTAATTTAGAGAAAGGTGTAATCGTTGGGTATCACAAAAATGGTCGATCCTTAAAGGACATATCTAAAGAGTTGTATTTCCCAAAATCGACAGTGGCCTAAGTAATTCAGAAGTGGAAGGTGAGCTCTGATTGTTGGAATGTGTCCCGAGTCGGCAGACCCACGAAACTGGGAGAAACAGACCGGTGCTGTCCAGAGATATTCGGAAGAATCGCACCCAACCGATGGCCCACATACTCCAGGAGTTTCAACAGTCATCCGGAAGTGTTGCTTTGATGAATACCATCCGTAAGGAAGCACACCTGCTTGGTTTTCATGGTCGTGGTGCCGCCCATAAGCCTTTGATCACAAAGTCCAACCCCGTTGCTCGGTTAATGTGGTGCAAAGCACGTCGAAAGTGGACGTAGATCAGTGGAAACGGGTTCTCTGGAGCGACGAATCAAGGTTTACACTCTACTATTCGGATAGCAGGGTCTGTGTCTGGAGTCTGCCTGGAGAATGCCTCCTGCCAGAATGCATTGTGCCCACAGTAAAGTTCGGCGGAGGTGGAATTATGGTCTGGGGGTGTTTCTCTTGGTATGGACTGGGACAGTTGGTTCAAATTCATGGTAGGTAAGCTCAACACCGAGGCCTACTGCACTATTTTGGATGACAGAGTGCTTCCTATGTTGTTGCAGTTTTACGGGTTGGACCCATGTGACTTCCAGGACGACAACGCCAGCTGTCATGTTGGGAGATCCACCATGAAGTGGTATGGTGACAATGGGGTTAACCAAATGGACTGGCCTGCCCAGAGCCCAGAAATGAACCCTATCGAGAAACTCTGAGACGAGATGGATCGCCGAATTAAGGGGTGCAACAAACGTCCGAAATAGGTGAAGGAACTTAACTGTCTTCTCCAAGGCGGGTGGAAGAAAATACCACTAGCCGTCATGCAAGGACTTGTGGAAAGCATTCCCCGGAGGTTTGAGTATGTAATTGCCTCTCGCGGAGGCTCTACCAACTATTGAATATGAAAATATTTTGTTTTTCTTTTCTATCACAGGTGTCTAAATATTTATTGGTGGATAGTGTGTATTCTCTCGCCAAGAAAGCTTTAAAGAGTGGTAGGGTGCATCTAAAAAAACTTTTTTCTCAAAGAATGTGTATCCGTAGATGCGTCTAGGCTCAAACATTGACTTAAAATCGCTGCTAGTAAGCATGTTGCCGTGTAGGGTGTGGATTCTTGTACATTCAAATATGAACTTTGTGCACGTTAAACGGAGAAACTAGGTTTATCTTACCATTAGTTTCTACGCTCTGTGGTACAAACTAAATGGTGAATTCTGGGCGCAGATGATACACTTAGGATGACTAGACTTAGTTTTATCACTGTGTAAGGGGAACGGTTGCAATTGCTGCTCATACAATAGCTATATGCAGTGAAATGACCCACACCTAATCTCGTGCCACAGCTCTTCCTCCCATTTCTCTCAACTTCACGAAGCATATCTTCTATTTCGGGGTGTTTCAACTTCCCGGCCAACCCACATCGTGGTTGCTGACATGAAAGGTTTCGGTGTCACACATCTGAGCTTCAAACGGTCAAATGATTGGTGAACGTGGGCCTCCAGCACTAACGCTCGACAGTTGCGTACATGATGAAAAAATTATATGACTAAGAAATTCTTATTTTGAAGCACTCTACAACTTTTTTAATTTTGACCGGGGAATTTTGAATCACTCAGTATATAGCAGTGCAACAAACCTCAACCATGACATACGTTTTGGTAGATTGGAGGCGTCGCTTTCCTTCGCCACTCTGCTGTAACCTTTGTGTTGTAAATTGTAGAAAACAACAAGTAATGTTCCAGGTAATACTGCGAAAAAAGTATTTTTCCGAATTTTTTATACGTTACACGAGCTCAACAATTTTAACAGAAAACTCCCGCATCCATTTATTTATGCCAAGCACTCCCGCTGTCTTTCAAAGTAAAGACCCCCAAAAAAGATCCCTCACATGGGATCTGTTTTAGTTATTTTCGCTATTTACTTCTCAGAAGTGAAATGTCAGGGATGTCATCTCAAAAACGTTAAAAAATCCGCAGCCCCAAAAACAAAACGCGGAGAAAGTATACCTCGCTGCAGTTGCTAGTCATACCTCCGATTGATTTTTCTTGTTCTCCAAGCCGCATTATCTTCCCAAATCCGTCAGGACAGAGGACGGTTTCTAAATTTAACTTTCCATCTTCAAAATCTCTTTTAGAAAGACTTGAGATGTTTTTCCTTAGCTTCGGAGGAACCCACTAGCGGTGACGTTTTTTTTTCAAAACTAAAAATCCCCGAGGGATTGTCAACGCAAGTAAGAACTTAAAAATGTACCTTCCAATAGCGCTGAGAAAAGAGAAAATATACAATTCTCGTCCGCTTTCATTATTGACTTCGGACATAAACTCTTGGTTATTTCTCTGCTGAGAGAATTCTTTAAAATACAGCGAGGATTGTTTTGCATTAACATGTCTATTAATTAGAATATTCCTTCCAGTTAGAATTTACCATACATTAATTTAATAAGAAATATCTGTTAGTTACGATTAACTTACCTATATATAGTGCTAAGAATAAAGAAAATATCTACAAAATACTAGTTCACTTTGAGTAATAACTTTCGACGTAGACTCTTGGTTATTTTTCTTGGTATTCATTCGAAAAATCGCTGAAAAAGATGGTTTAACAGAGCGAGTAATATTTTGTAGTAACATATCTATTAATTACAATATTCCTTCCAATTAAAATTAATCATACATTAATTTAATTAGACATATTTGTTAATTAGAATTTACTTTTCAATGGCGCTAAGAATAAAGAAATGTATACAAAATACTCGTCCGATTTGAATTAATAACTTTGGAAGTAGACTCTTGGTTATTTATCTTTGTTCCAGATTTATTTATTGGTTTTATTCATTCGAAACACGTTGTGTTGCTCTAGTACGACGTTAACCAAAATTACCATTACCATTACCATTATCATCATTCGAAACATCGCTGACATAATTTTTTTTAACACAGCGATGGGGGGGGGATATATTTCATTTACATGTCTATTAATTAGAATATTCCTTCCAACTAGAATTTACTTGTCATGCATTAATTTATTAATTATAAATATCTGTTAATTAGAATTCACTTTCCAATGGCGGTAAGAACAAATAAAATACTCGTATATACAAAACACTCGTCCGCTTTGAATAACCTTGGATAGACTACTTGTTATTGCTCTTGGTATTCATTTAAAGTATGAAGATGAGTCAGCTAGGGAGTATAAATGATGATTCAACAGCTTAAACAGAACATTCACAAAGGAATTGAACAAATCACCCCGGAAATGTGCTCAAACCTAATAAAAAACGGGATCAATAGAGCCCGTATTTGCAGCACGGCTTGGAACGGTCATTTAGTCGATGTTCAAGTAAGAGAAATTCTTTAAATAATGATAACAATTGAGTTTACAAAAGAGTAATGAGTTAGAAATGTTTCATATAAAAGTTATTCCAAAAAATGAGGCCCGTAAATAAAAAAAACAGCCTGTATTTTCATTACTAAAACTGCATATTCATAGCTATGTTTGATGTCTAAACGCTTTTTTTTAGTTTAAATAGGTGACGAACTTGATTATTTCTTTAGGTTACGTTATTTTTCAAAATAGATGAATTAGAATTAGTTAATATATGTATCATTCAACTTTTTTTAGACATTATTTCTCAAAAACCTATTTGGCTGCTACTTCATTACCAGTCATGAGTTGATGAGATCCATATTCATTTATGCTATAAATACTTTAACACAAGAACTTCATGTATGTAAATTAGAAGGAAAAATACATCAAGAGAGAGAAATATGGAAAGGTACTATAATTGCATGAAAATCAGTAGTTTGCATTTACAGCAAGCTTTGCTTTGAATCTCTTGGTATCAGGGTACTCTACAAAATGTCACTTGTTTCACTATAGCTCTTAAAGTATCATTTTAAAATTGAAATCACTCTTTGACAGTCATCCAACCCTTCTTAATCTTTTGACTACGGCTTTAGATAAAAGTGAGATTATTTTTTGGCTTGAATTTTATAACTTTCAAAGTAAAACTGCTGTACCGGCCGTAGTTTAAATTCTTTCTTTGAGCGATTCATATAACTTTTAAGGTACAACTGATGTACTGGCCGTAGTCAAAATTTTTCTTGGCGCGTTCACAGTACAACTGTTATACCGGCCGTAGTCTAAAGGTTAATCCATTGTGATAGAGGTAAAATTATACAGATATTTTCAAAGCTTTAATATTTGTATTACTGTACCGAGTGTTTTAAACTTCTTGTACAAAATTTAGGAAAGATAGGGAGAATACAGAACCAAACAGTATTTGTATAGGGATATATGTAAATACATGCAGGTACATGCACCAGGATTTTCTAGATTCCGTGATTTACAACGCGTCAGTTCAAACCGTCGTCAATTGAGATCTTGTCTTCTTGCAGGTATTGTGTGTCATTTAACGAATGCTGCAATGACTGACATAAACCCAACATATGGGTTAAAATGGCGAGCCGCTGGGAGACTGTATCGTAAACGGTACCCCGACAGACATTTACTCTATAATTTTCAGCGATCAAAGCTGCCAGGCGAACTTTACTGTTGATCGTCACAATGTTGTGCACCTTCCGTCAAGCTGTAAGTGTGCAACTAGTCAGACTGCAAAATCAGGCACTGTTCGTTAGTAGTTGAGTTTTTGTTGCACTAAAGCAGCATAGCGGTCTATTGGTAATAATCCGAGATCAATCCCCAAGGGAAGGATTCGAAGAGAGCCGCTCGTGATTTTGAACCACTCTCCGATGACGAGGTTCACACTTGAGCTGGCACTCTTCTCTCCAAACTTCCACACAACTCCAATGTGAAGACATTTGAGTTCACAACAGTCTTTGGTTGGATCGAGTTTCCAACATGCAGCCCTCCGTTTTCTAGAAGTCGATTCTACCAACTGAGCTACCGCGACTGTATAAGATCAGGGTTGATGAAAAATATTCAGACTTGGTGTCTTTAATTTAACTCTTTTGTTTTTTATCTGGCAAATATGAGGGCTTGTGGATTTTCATCCGTATGTGATTTATATTAATCTCTTGCCAAATTTGATATCTAACGTTGAATTCGGAGCCAGAATCAGCATTTAAGACGCCAAATAAAGAATGGGTTTATTTGCGTTTCCACCAGTTTCCTAAATTAACTAATGGATTAATTCAGAATCACGTTTCCAAAATTGGCTTTCTCGAGGGAATTGAAAACTCTTTACCAATTTCTAAAACTTTTTTGTAAGAAATGAGAGACTTTATCTGCGAAACTGAATGTAGATGGCGCTAGTGTTTTTGTGGTAGAACGTGCTTTCTGTATGTATTGAGAATCGGGTAACCAAACCTCCGCAATTGAAATATGATGCTTATTCGATAAATATAATGACAGAAATAGAATCGGTGGGATCCGTGAGCAACATTGACCTTTCAATGGAATAGACTGAGCAAATAATCGGAACCATTGTCGTAAGATCTCAGAAAGGTAAGTAATTTGAGTTTAGGAATTGCCTTGAGCCGATTAGTTATCGAAACGCAGACTAAAGTTTTTAATCACGCTGGATTTTTTTTTTACCAATCTCTAAGCTAGCTACAGCTAGACAAATTCCATGAGGTTAAAAACCCGCAAAAAGTCCAAAACTCTCAAGGGCTCCTTGGCCAGATCTTCCCAGGAAAGTTGAAGGCAGTCCAAAATGTGGTCTGGGGAAGCCATTTCTGTAGCACATTTTCCGCAAATTGGAAAAATCTTGAGTTTTCCATGAAAAGTAAGGGTCTTCAGATGACCGCTGGCGAATCTGGACAAAGCCGTCTGATCCCTTTGGTCACAGGTGAGGCCAAGAGAACCTCCAGGGCTCTTTCTCCTGTACGAATCATTTGCTGGAGGGATTAGCCATTTGAATTTAGACCTGTCTTTTTTGATCGAGTAGGCTTCCGGGAAAGTCCAGACCGGGAAGGGTGCTGGGGCCTCGGACCCTTCCTTTGCTAGGCAATCGGCTACCTCATTGCCGTGGATATTTAAATGTGAGGGGATCCATTGCAGGTGAAGTGTTCGGGATATGGATATCTTGTTTCAGCATGTTAAGAATAGAAACACCAGTCCTGTCTCCCACAGTACTCCAGTCACTCATATGTTGGATTGAGCTCTTACTGTCCGATAGTATCCAATGTGTCCCACTATTAGAATTCAATCCTCTTCCCACAACCACGTGACAGGTCTTGAAACAAAGTGACCTGAAAAAATAGCATGAAAGCTGAACGCACATACATATATTTCATTAGAAGGTCGATGATAAACTAAAGCTCACGAATTAATGGCCCCATAAAAGTCTACCCTTCACTCTTTGGTTTTATTATATCGAAATTGTTGCATACTTCAAATCAATCACTTTAAATAATTTATTATTTCTAATCATAATATTTACTGTGAAGTCATAGACACGTAAAATTGATAGTTTTGTCATAAATTTACTTATAGATTCATATTACCTGTGAGGCGAAAAATAAATGTGTTGATGTGACCCTCATTGGCGGTTGTTACCTCAATGATGTTATTTAACTGTTTGTGTGTAAAGATCTTATACACAAAACGAAAACCAACAAATCTATTCCCAAGAACAACCTTTTTTACGTGTCAAAGTTGAACTTCCGCTTCCCGACTTTACATCTTGCTGTATATAGCGTCTCAACTCTTCGTTTCCCTCACAAAATTTTTTCTCTAAAGCCATAAATTTAGTAAACGCTATCTCGTGATGGCGATGCATCGTAATGTTGATAAATCATTTATCAAAGTATTCCATCCCTTCAGATTTCTTTGGGCATATTTTTACGACGGACAGTTTACATAAAAATGAAACATTTTCGGGAAAATTCTTTCTTCCTTGATAGTGGGATGAAAACGGAGTATATGTTTGCGACTGCACGGTATATCTTCTGCTGCACGTTATTTCTAAACCGTGACTGTAACTTGAAGAGGCGCAGTCTATGCGTGACGTAACTCACTTTTTTCGAGATCTATTTATAGTTCTTACTCACGTCTTTCCTTTCGGTGTTAAGCCTTTTGATTTGTGTTAGTCTAACGTTGTAAATAAGTTTACCAAAGACGTACGTAGTAAATATGTCAGCAAAATTCTTCCAGATATAAGGGGAGACATTATTACTCTAATTCTACGGCTTTATTGAAGCCCTTTGCAACGATAAATTATGGTACAATCTAAAGGATATTTTGTTGTGCGACAGAAAATTTTTTTGACTATATATATATATATATATATATATATATATATATATATATATATATATATATATATATATATATATATATATATATATATATATATATATATATATATATATATATATATATATATATATATATATATATATATATATATATATATATATATATATATATATATATATATATACAGCAGTGGACTGCTAACCCAATTGGAGGAGCAACGATTTATAACAACTGGAGGGTTGCGATTTCAATAATAGGTCCTGCAAAAGACCACCGTGTACATGGGAGCTGATGCACGTTAAATTTATCGTGACCTCAAATGTCATCACGCAGGCCTAGTGTGGAAGTTTGGAGAGTGAAAGTGGACCAGCTCAGGTTCCTCGTCATCTGACCGTGGTTCAAAATTAAGGTTCCTTGTCCTTGATCTTTCCCTTCTAGATTGATCCCGGACCATCTTAAATAGCCCGTTGTTTTGCTCCAGTGTGACGTTATTTAACTAGCTACCCATCATGTTTGTAGCAGTCACTATTACCCCCTGATGTTTTTATACCCAACAATAATCTTCAATTTCTACGACTTTTCTATTATTTTAATGCAACGTTTGAAAAAATCCATCTTTAATCCAGTTTTGAAAAAGACGCGATCCTAAGTGCATGTTGTGAAACGTATGAAATATTGCAAAATGTGTTTGAATTTTTTATATTTGCTCAGATGTATGTAAGGAAATATGTAAACAACTGTTTTGGGCGTCCCGCATTGAATTTATTTAAAAAGATATTAATATAAGCTGCATATGTTTGATATTCTAAACTAGGAGTTAGAGAAATATTTTGATGGGATAAGATTTTCATTTTACGTATCTCTCTATATAAAAAAAAGTTACCGCAGACACCGCTGTCGCAGGATTGAAAACTCGCTTTTTTCGCTCGATTCTTAGACGTTTTCTCAAGAAAGTACAGATCAGAAAATTACAAAATTAACATGGGTAGTTCAAATTTGTGCAAGAAACAAGATGGATTGCTGATTAAGAACAGATCAGAAAGTTCTGAGATTAACATGATTTATTCAATATTGTACAAGGAACAAGATGGAGTTGGTTTTTTACTGATGCGGCTATTATAGTTTAGGGTGCATTAAGTGTTAAAGTAAAAAAAAAGCGAAATCACTTGAGAAAGGAGTGTTGGATTGCGAAGCAAACCTAATGATATTACGTAGCAATCACCGGGGGTTGTTGAGCATTAGCGAGCAGGGGGCGGTGCCCTCGCTGTGACGTCATGGATCGGAAAGGCAAATCAGGATTATACGTATTATTAAGATAGTTTCGCCGTAGCAGGAGATTGACTCTGCAAAAGGAGTGCTGGCTTGCGAAGAAACCAAATGGGATTTCGTAGTAATCTCCGGGGGTTGGCGAACATCGGGCGGAGACCCTAGTTATTAAAAAACCTTTGATCTGTTTTTAAACTTTTACGTAATCAAAATTGCAAGTGCATCGCAACCTCGTCACTAGAAGAAAACTCACCATATCTGGATGGACGAGATATCTCGCTATTAGAAGAAAGCTGATTTCATCATCAAAAAATCGTCATTACCTCGATGACGAGTTGTTTCGTCAGTAGCAAAATTGGTTAGATCTTAATGGACGAGATAACTCGTCAAAACCACTTTGAGGTTCAATACAAAACTTTGAGACACCTTCTTCTTGTATAGCACTATAATGTGCTTCTTTTTCATGGGCATTCTTCTTAGATTAAAAAAACTTTAGATATCTTATTCTTGGAAAAATAATTCAATTATTTCACAACTAGTTAAACTCAGATGTTTGTTATTGCAATAAAAGTCAGTTTGTCTTAGAACTTTCCTAAATAATCGTTGCATGCAGGACTTTGAGATTTCTATGTAGGACAAGACGAGAAAACAGAATTACCTCGAAGAGTCGTAGTAATCCGAATTATTTTTACGACGTCGTTTGAAAGAGTGTTCTTTAAAAGAAGTGGAATTTTGTAAGCGGCGATCCTGTGCTACTAACGAAACAGCGCAAGAGACTTCACCATCAACAAAGAACCACATTTGCCTTCAGTAAATTTGATTACCTTTTCCAATTTCTGATGCTTTCAAGATCCCACGAAACTAACTATCTTAGTTGATGGAAATCACCTTTTTTTTTCGCTCTTGGACTAGGCTTATTTTTTCTTTATTCCACAATTTAACTTATTTCTTTATTCCGCAATTTAAATAATCTTACCTCCCCATACATGTGTAGTAATGTCCCGGGTACAGATGGAAAAATGCCTAATAAATAATATAAATAACAGCCTTGCATTAGTTTAGCTTAATGGAATTAGGTCGTTTGTTTGAGCACTGAATTACCAAAACCTGCGATGCTCTGTTTGTGATTTGCTAGATGTTGAATAAAAAGATTCTGTATCGTAATGACTGACTTTTCTCATTCTGCTTTAGTAGAAACATAAAAAAATGGTGATGTTTCCCTTTAAGAAACTTGTTACATTCCCAACAAGTGCATTATGTGATTGCGATTAAGCAAGCATCTACGTTTTGTGACTCATTTCCAAAAGGAAGTTTTTAAGTATGTTTAAAAATTGTATAAAAAATGTCCCATAGTCCTGGAACGGCCTTTGACCATCCACGTGATTTCAATAAGATATCTCGTTCATCAAAATGTTATCAATTTCGCTAATAACGAGATACCTCGTCATAAAGATAATCTTAGCAATATCTTAATGACGTCGTCAAGATCTTAATAAAGCACAACTAGTTAAGCTCAGATGTAACGTATCTTAATAAAGCAATATCTTAATGACGTCGTCAAGATGTTGATTATATTTTTATGACGAGATATCTCGTTCATTACGATCTCTTAAATTTTGTTAGTGATATACCTCATTGAAAAAATCTCAAGAAGGATTAAAAGTACTTGGATTATTTTTTGCTATATATATTTCAAGCCTTAAGAATACTTAAAATAATACCAACTTTGTTTTGTCCTTGAAAAATAGAATTTATTTCCAACAAAATTATCTTGCAACCAAAACTAGCAATTCGTATATTAGTTTATTTTTTACTTTTTTATGCCTTACTGACAACAGCGGATTGATTTAGCCGTCTGAGAGGTACACAATTATTTTTCAGTAATGGAACCTTCAGTCATCCCTGAATGCTTTTTAATATTAAGATTTGCTTATTTGACCAATAAAATAGGATTCTTTCAATCAGTAGATGAGGTTATGCAATCATTATACGTGTTGTGTGTGTGTGTGTGGGGGGGGGGGCACAATCCTACACAACTAAAAAATCGTGTGACTCTCAGGATTAATGATTTTATTATTGTTATTAATTATTTGATTTAATTTGTGTGTGTATTATTTGCATGATAAAATTAAAATTTATGAAAACTTTTGTCTGTTGCATTTGTTGACTAAAAGTACTGGTGCCGGTATATCCCTTATTGACAAAATAGTTTAAAGCAATATTTATTACTACTATCTGGGAAATTAATTATTTAATTAAAATATGTGTAGCATTAAATTTTTAATTTTCATGTCCCATGATTGAATTTTCTTGAATCCTTGGAAAGTAGAATTTATTGCATTTAAGGGGTACTTTTTTATTTTGAAATCCAAACGGAACAAATATATATTAAGCAGAGTTTCTGGTTGATTTGGATTTTATGGAGCAAGATTTATGTTTGACCCAGACACAAGACAACGTTAAGTAATGGACATGCACACACAAGAAAAGTTTTACTGGCACAAGAGAGGAATATAATAAAAGGAAGTTAATGGAACCTTAGCCTCCAACAACTTGCAGGTTGCTTGCACAGTGAGGAAATCCGCTTGACCAAATACTACACGTGAAATATAAACTTAGATATCTATTGTACCAATATACTCAAGATTCCGCCTACGCATCTTTGCAAAATGTCACATCCAAACAGAGAGACACCAATTACTTTCCTGTGTTTGCATGGTTTTGGCACTACAAGTATTATGACATTACATGCATTAGGAGATTGGTCTTGAATAATCTAATTTTACCAATTTAGGAGTATGCATTTCAACAGTAGAAGTAAAATCCTACTTTCTATACAGTTTTAACTCTAGGAGAAAAGGGAGAAAACTGATGTATTTCCTGTGTAAATGATTGTCTCGAATTCTCCCATGCCATAACATACGAAAACGCTTAATCTATTATCATTTTTTATTGCCTTAAACTGTAACAATTTAAGTAGGCTACATGAGAAACGATGAGTAATAATTGGGTTTAAAAATGTTGATAAAACCTCCTGATAGTGGTCTCGACGATGTATCTTGTCATTCGCAAAACTGACTAGAACTTGGACAAGATATCGGGTCATTAGAAGAAAATTGACCTGGTCATCCTTAAAAATGTAGTACAAATTTGATAGTGATATATCTTGTAACTAGGCAAAATTGGTCAGATATTGATGGACGGGATACTTCACCACCTGGATACAGAAACAGAATACACCAAAATACAGAAATTATATAATTTTACAGAATTATTATTAGTACATGCAAGATAGATAGCAAACATCAAGAGTTTTTTTGACACAGAAGAGGGATTTACATGGAGGGCAAGTTTCAGAAGTCAAACCTATGCGCCTGCAATTCGCAGAGAGATTGCTAGCCAACAGGGACACGGTGGCCCTTAAATAACTCTGTGAACATGAATTCTTTTAAATAACGCATAAAACAACCCACTAACGAAAGGATCATGGTCATCCTTCCTGGCAGTAGCTTTATTCCATCCTATTTACTCCCGCAATTGTTCATGTTAATAAAAGTTTGAAAAGAGACGTATATACCCGCCTCTGTTTACAGTCATATCAACCGCCCTTGTTGTAAAGGCCACCCACACTTCCCTGTGCCATTGTAGAGCTCGGTACACATTCCGTGAAACATAAACATCATTCATTTCTCCTCCGGAGGATACAAAGGGAAAGTAAGACGATGCTCCAAGAAGTGCAATGAAAAGAAGAGATGCGTGGTGGAACGGCGTTATTTAGTGGCCCAAACCGCTTCGGCGAAAGGGCGGGCCATCGAGTAGCTTTCGGAGCCTCATAAATTTTGAAAGCTTTGACATAATTCCCCTCTGTCGCCCCTTGTGACCAAGTCGTGGGCTTTGGGGGATATGCAACGCACTAAATCCTCCGTAGCGTCACCGGATCGGGATGGAACGACTCGGGCTTTCTGTGTGACGGCGGGACATATCAGAAAAGAGTAGGTGATGAATGAAACGACACTTTGAGTTTGTCATGCAAATGTGGTGGAACGACCATACTTTTTCAGAGGAGTAAACTCTTCCTTGTGTGAAATGCAATTGAAACGCGTTTTAATTGAACTGTATACTAGCTATAAATATTTTAAAAGTCAAATATCTTCACTCAAAGTGTAGAAGGTTGGATGTCTAAAAGCTGCATTTTTCAGGAGAGCAAAATATTTAATCGTTTTACTTATAATTTGATTCTATTTTGTTATATACATTTGGTTGCAACTTTTATTGGATCAGATGAAGACATAAGAGATTTTGCCACTAGGTTGGAAATCACAAAATGCCACATATAACAATAATAAAAGAAAAAATAATGCGAGTTTCGACATTTTGAGTGACGATATTAGAATATTTGATTTGTGTATAGTTTAACCCTTATGGTTATAGTTTAACCGTTCTGGTTATAGTTTAACCCTTCTTTTTATAGTTTAACCCTTCTTTTTGTAGTTTAACCCTTCTGGTTATATTTTAAGCCTTCTGGTTATAGTTTAACCCTTTTTTATAGTTTAACCCTTCTGGATATAGTTTAACCCTTCTTTTTATAGTTTAACCGTTCTGGTTATAGTTTAAACCTTCTGGTTATAGTTTAACCCTTCTTTTTATAGTTTAACCCTTCTGGTTATAGTTTAACCCTTCTTTTTATAGTTTAACCCTTTTGGTTATAGTTTAACCCTTCTGGTTATAGTTTAACCCTTCTTTTTATAGTTTAACCGTTCTTGTTATAGTTTAGCCCTTCTGGTTATAGTTTAGCCCTTCTGGATATAGTTTAACCCTTCTTTTTATAGTTTAACCGTTCTGGTTATAGTTTAACCCTTCTGGTTATAGTTTAGCCCTTCTGGCTATAGTTTAACCCTTCTTTTTATAGTTTAACCGTTCTGGTTATAGTTTAACCCTTCTGGTTATAGTTTAACCCTTCTGGTTATAGTTTAACCCTTGTGGCTATAGTTTAACCCTTGTGGCTATAGTTTAACCCTTTTTTTATAGTTTAACCCTTCTGGTTATAGTTTAACACTTCTGGTTCTCGACGAAGTATCTCATTCTTTGTAAAACAGACTGTATCTTGATAAAAGAACTGTCTCGTCATCGGAATAAAACCGGCCAGATCTTGTTCTCATCATCATAAAAAAAAGTCAACAATGTTTGTGTAACGAGATATCTCGCCCAGCATTAGCGAAGTTTGTCAGATCTTGATTGACGAGATATTTCGTCGGGACCACTTGGAGGGTTAAACGAGGACGTAAGATACAACATATCGGCCAATCGAGGAAACGTTTCACATGTAGTCCCGTGATTATTAGCCAACATGTTGGTTACACTTTCTTGAAATTCCTTGTAATGGCGATGCTTAGTCTTCTCATATTTCACGTCTGTGGGTACAACTTCAACATGTAAACCAGCGAAAACTCGAGTGAAGATGGATAGTAGAGCTGATCACTTATAAAAATATTTATACTTAGATTAGTAATACGAATTTAAAACTATGTTGTATTAAATTAAATCTCGCTATTAAAAATGGCATGGAATTTATTTTTCAGCCATTTTTCATAATGATACACTTTTCTAAAAATGTTACGTATATTGAAAAAAAAAATCTATTCTTCGAGGAACTGCAATTCCACTAGAAAAATGGTATAAATATGTCATTTGATGCACTGTACCAATCCTACATTTAAAAAAAAAACGTATTACCAGTTACGAAATATATTTCTATTTTTAAAACGATGAGTTAATCCCTCCTGGAAAATTTGAAATTACTTTTTCTTATTGGTGAAAGCATGTGTGAATAGCTTTAATTTGATAATTTTCCGCGGGCATTTTAATTACGAATAATAATTTTTTTATTTTACCGTAAAATGGCTTTCTTATTCTCAAAGAAGCCCCAATTCATTTCGCTAATTAAATTTTACCCTTCGTAAAACTTCTAAGGATTTTGATCTTCCACGATACATGGAGTAAGCTATCAGGAGAGATTGCGTACCCCATGGTGTTCAAGTATACGTTATTAATCAACTTAGAATGATGGAGATACAATAAAGATAATAAAAGAAGTCGATTAGAGAAAATGTTCGGTTAGTAAACGTTAAAGGAAAGTAAGTGTGGTTTTAAGAAAGGTGTGAAAGTAAAGCTAGTTTTTCTTCTCTTTTGAGTAGTTTTTTCATTGAAATTAATTGAGAATGTGTTTAATTATATCAGAATATCAGTCTTGGGAGTTATATATTTTATGAGATATAGTTAAAAGTTATATAGGTTTGTTATTGTTTTTATCTTTTTTACATTAATGGAGAGAAATTTGGTTCATTAGTTGTATAATTTAGCGTATGGTTATCTTCTCGTTTTGTTCATGGAAAGTATTTTAAAATTATAATTTTTAAATTTTGCCTATGATACCTTTATTTTCTATGGAATCTAATATCTGTTCTTAGTGCTTAAGCCAAATTGCAATATTTAGTGAAGTGAACGAATCGAATAAAGAATCTCATTTTGAAAGCTTTTACACATTTGCAATATAACATAAAAATCTTAAGCATTTTAACCCAAAAAAATAAGCTACTCAAACAGATAAAGCAATTAGTAAAGTGTCCATTTTATTAAATACTCGTGGTTTGCAAATACTTGGCTTTGTTACACGACTCTATGCATTTAAACTTACAGTATTACTTACAGTATTATTAGTACTTAACTTATAGTATTTAGTAACATTACTTTTTTTTATCTGATATTTACCATTGAGATTGATCCCGGACCGTCGTCAATAGCCCGTTTATGTTGCTCCTGTGCGACGTTGATTAAAATACCAACCTACCTTTTTTTTATAAATTAAACTTTAAGCCTCACGTTGGGAAATTGTTTAATGGAAAGTAAAATGTGACAAAGGGATTAATTTAATATGATACTTTTCTTTCCTTATTGCAAACAAATTAAAAGTTATCTTTTTGCATTAGATCTAAATTCAGGAACTGTGAGTCTGGCTTTTACGAATCGTGGCTGGGGTAAAACCAAGTAAAATATTCCAAACTGTTTCACTATTCTATGCAAAAGTTATTTTATTTGGGGTTGAAGTCATAACCAGCCTTATGATTGCAGTAAAAAAATTCATAGTTAATCAGGTTAATTTCACCATCACCATTTTATATGATACATTTAGTTTAATTTAGATTAAAAATCAGGATCAACAAGCAATCGTCAGTCCCGAGAGCATTCTAAATCCTGGAGTATTGATTACATTAGATCAAAGGTTGTTATTCTCTGTTGTAGAAAACGCTGTTGCGCATTAAATTCAAATTTCTCAAGCCTGTTTCATACGTCGGTGGAGCGTATTTCTAAATTTCTCCTTTTTACAGTTATACTTTTGAGTATTTCATCCTCTGACGTCTGGATTCTTTTACAAAGAATGTACTGAATTGAAATTTAGTCGGCTTTATTTTCCCGTTTCCATAGCAACGACTTTAGAATTTTTGCATCTTTATAATGAAGCCAGCTTCAAATGGAGAGAAGTCGTCTGTTTTTGCTTTTCCCTTTTCTAATACTCGTCGCTTTTGTAGGACAGTCGAATTTGATTGAATATTTTACTCGCAGGACTATTCTGTTGGGAAATGATGAATCTCAGGCCGCCATTATGTCAGTTACTTTCCGGACATATGGAATCATCAAGAGATCATGAGAAGTTTACATTTCTATTGAAGCTCAGAGTACAGTAAAGCGTGTTTCGTTTTAGTCCTGACACAAATCCGGTGACTTGTTTGGTAGTGGGATGTAATACAAATTTTAATATTCAGTTGTACATCTTCAAACCCCCCCCACCCCTCTCTCTCTATATATATATCTATATATATATCTATCTATATATATCTATATATATATATATCTATATATATATATATATCTATCTATATCTATATATATCTATATCTATATATATCTATCTATATATATATCTATATCTATATCTATATCTATCTATCTATCTATCTATATATCTATATCTATATATATATATATATATATATATATATATATATATATATATATATATATATATATATATATATATATATATATATATATATATATATATATATATATATATATATATATATATATATATATATATATATATAAATTACGCGTCACGTTGTTTGTCCGCTATGGACTCCTAAACTACTTAACCGATTTCAATCAAATTTGCGCACCGTGTGCAGTTTGATCTAACTTAATAGATAGGATAGCCTTCATCTCAATTTATAGCCGCGATATTATTTTATTGCAAATTATTGCGGTATCTGTTGACTGGATTGAGTAAGTATTCTAACAGATGGCGCTGTGTTGAATGTACCAACGTTTCACATAAGCTACAATTTAATGGCATAACCACCACGTGTTGCTGAGTCTAAAGTATAAGTTAAATTTATTTCGTAGTAAACGCAATACAGTGATTAGCATAGCCGGCCACGTGTTATTTAGACTGAATTATAAACTGAATTCATATTATAGTAAAAGTAATACAGTGAAATTTTATAATTCAAAATAATAAACATTATTGTTAAAAATTTAAAACTATCTGCCCTACCTACCTCATTAATAAGTTTAAGTGTTACGTGTTATTTACTAAAAACTTTGTAATGTACTCATTTGTTACAGACTTGAATACAAAAAATAAAAAAATTTAAAATTATTTCTTTTGTATTGATTTTTGCTCAATATCAACGGTAGTAGAAAATCAATCATGGAGGTCGCCATGTATTTTGACAAATGGCATCTGTGTAAAAAATCATGGTGATCCCCATGGCTGGTGTTCTCCTACCGTTTCCCTTGAATAGTTTATTACTATGTAATATAATAAAAACCGTAGCCACAGCAACGCGTGGCCGGGTCTGCTAGTATATATATATAATCAATCATGGAATACGAAACATTTCTAAGGGCAGAGGATTTGAAGCTTTTAGTAATGGATTTAAAACAGTAATTGAAAATAACTCTAGAGTTGGCTGCGGGTGAATTCATTTCATTCCTTAACTCATTTGAATTGTATTCTCAACAATGTTGAATATCGTACAATAACACAGTTACCACAGCAGAACGGTGGTGTTTGAAGAAATGTCTAGTGTTTCGCACATCCGGCATGTACGTCATGAATCATGTCCTTTAAATTTCATTAATAATGACTTCTTACAGCGGCGTATTTAACTAAACTATTTAATGCCAACAAATTAGAATATATCGCACCACGGCAAAAAAAAGTGACACAAGTCAAAAAATAAAAATTTTGATGTATGTCACTGAAAAATATGTATGATGTGTCCCAGCGTGTTATATTGTTGTTCTGTAGAATATTATAGAAGTTACGACCAGAAATACTTACCTAAAATTTAAAAGAAGCTTATATTATTTCAATATAAGTTTTATAGTATCCTTTAAGTTGATGTTTCTCAAATTCTGCAATTTTGAGTGGAGTCACTTTTCTTGCCGGGGTGCGATATATCCTTAGATTAAATGAATTATTAGTATTACTTACAAAACTCTCTTTAAAATTAAAGAGTTTGTTTTATGATCCGAAGCTATAAAGTTAAAATAAAAATTTTGTTACAATGATTCATACTCGTTTTTGTTGTATGGAATAGTAGAACGGAAGTCTTATAAAAAGCGTGTTGTGTAAGCCATGAACCATGAATGACCATTTATTTGCTGCTTCATATTTTTATTTTCTGGAATAGCAGAACGGAAGTTTTTATGAAAGCACGTTTTATGCAAGTCATGAACCATAAATGTGTTAGTTATATTGATTAACTACATCATGTTTCTATTGTATAGAGCATCAGAATGGAACTTTTATGAAAACTGTCTCCTGCCAGGCCATAAAAGAGTAACTTAACGGATTGTGTCTTATTTAACCCGTGAACTTGTTAGTTACATTGATCAGCCATTTTCTGTTTCTAGTATTGTATAGAACAGCAGAGTGGTAGTTTTCTGAAAAATGTCTTCTGCCAAACCATAAATGAGTTAGTTACATTTATCAGTCACTAGCCACTGCATGACCAGTACGGCGTTGCCCGTGACAGTTCTTTTCGTGGGGTCAGGTGTAAGCACTGCTCGCTGACGCTTGCCAACCCCCGTACCAACCTATGTATTCCCATTTGGTTTGCTTCACAAACGATCTCCACGTGATGGCCTCGGAGTGGCTATTGTCAACAATGTAAATGAAAACACGCTAGAATCGGAAAAGATGGTATGGTTCCAAAGGCTGACGTCATCGGTCAAAAATCGCAATATTTGTTCCTTCTTCATTCGAGGTTCGGGTGACATCACATTTCGGAAGGAAGAAAGAATGGTGAAAAAAACTTACAAATTCATTTTAAAATGTTCTAGATTAAATTTTAAAATTCGGACTAGACAGAAAAATGCCAAAAAATTCGGACTACCTGTTTGTCAAATTTCATTATTGAAAGAGCCATAGTTTCGTCAGGACTGTTCACACCGTACACAGACACACATAAAAACACTTCCTTTTGTAATAGTAGAGATCGTATTTTTATTCTATATAATGTCAGAACGGAAGTTTTAAAAGAGTTTTTACTTAACATTGAACCACATAAATAAATTGATTCGCTGTGTCATGTTGTTTTCAATCGAATATCAGAACGGAAGTTTTTATGAATAGGTGTCTTATGTAACCCGTGAACGAGTTAGTTACATTGATTAGCCATTTCCAATTTCTATTGTATAGAACAGCAGAGCGGAATTTTTATGAATAGGTGTCTTATGTAACCCGTGAACGAGTTAGTTACAATGATTAGCCATTTCCTGTTTCTATTGTATAGAACAGCAGAATGAAATTTTTATGAATAGGTGTCTTATGTAACACGTGAACGAGTTAGTTACATTGATTAGCCATTTCCTGTTTATATTGTATAGAACAGCAGAGTGGAATTTTAATGAATAGGTGTCTTATGTAACCCGTGAACGAGTTAGTTACATTGATTAGCCATTTCCTGTTTCTATTGTATAGAACAGCAGAATGAAATTTTTATGAATAGGTGTCTTATGTAACCTGTGAACGAGTTAGTTGTATTGATTAGCCATTTCCTGTTTATATTGTATAGAACAGCAGAGTGGAATTTTTATGAATAGGTGTCTTATGTAACCCGTGAGCGAGTTAGTTACATTGATTAGCCATTTCCTGTTTCTATTGTATAGAACAGCAGAATGAAATTTTTATGAATAGGTGTCTTATGTAACCCGTGAACGAGTTAGTTGTATTGATTAGCCATTTCCTGTTTCTATTGTATAGAACAGCAGAGTGGAATTTTTATGAATAGGTGTCTTATGTAACCCGTGAACGAGTTAGTTACATTGATTAGCCATTTCCTGTTTCTATTGTATAGAACAGCAGAGTGGAATTTTTATGAATAGGTGTCTTATGTAACCCGTGAACGAGTTAGTTGTATTGATTAGCCTTTTCCTGTTTCTATTGTATAGAACAGCAGAGTGGAATTTTTAAGAATAGGTGTCTTATGTAACACGTGAACGAGTTAGTTACATTGATTAGCCATTTCCTGTTTCTATTGTATAGAACAGCAGAGTGGAATTTTTATGAATAGGTGTCTTATGTAACCCGTGAACGAGTTAGTTACATTGATTAGCCATTTCCTGTTTCTATTGTATAGAACAGCAGAGTGGAATTTTGATGAATAGGTGTCTTATGTAACCCGTGAACGAGTTAGTTATATGGACAAGCCACTAACATGGACTAGCTAGTAACATGGACTAGCTACTAACATGGACTAGCTACTAACATGGACTAGCTACTAACATGGACTAGCTACTAACATGGACTAGCTACTAACATGGACTAGCTACTAACATGAAGTAGCTACTAACATGGACTAGCTACTTACATGGACTAGCATTCCTATTTCTATTGTATGGAGCAGCAGAACGGAAGTTTAATAAATAGTGTCCTATGTAAGCCATGAACCAGTTACATTGATTAGTTACTTCGTGTTTTTATTCTATGGAATGGCAAATACAAAGTCTTTCAAAAAGTGCCTTATGTACCCACGCAGACACAAAAAAGCAGCCTCTGCTTCCGGAGCTGGTTTCATTTCGGAAGTTCTTTTATCCTACGCCTAGATGTGATATTTTGTGTCAACACACAGTGGAAACGGTTTAGCCTCTTGACATTTCTTTGTTACACACTTCATACGGAGTTTTGAAATTTATTTGACGCAATGGCAATATGCATTTACATTTCGTTCAGCTTCTTCCTCAGACCCTCAGGCCCTTTTGGGTGATATGTCTTCTCCCGGATGGACGGGGAGGAAAGTGAAATCGAATTTTTTACTTCTTTCATATTTTAAATTTTTCATCTTCAGGATCAATGTTTTTTTTTTTTGTTCGTGGGATGTATATCAAATCTGGTTTGTTCATTCGGCAGCTCTTAGAATGTTGAAATTATTCGAAGTTTCAAATTTTTATTTTTGACTTACATTTTTAAGCCTTGAGTAACTGATGCGACGCTAGTAAAATTGATAAAAGCCAATGTTATAGTACAATTTTAAAATATACGTATTATTGTAAAGGTTTTAAAAAAGTAAGCTGTTATCAAATCCTTATGCAAAATCAATACAAGTATAAGTTCTACACGGATTCCGCGAAATAGCACAAAATAATAAATTTTATATGAATAGTTTTTTTGCTTATACTACTAAGCCTAGTCTACTACACCAGGTCCAAAAGACGGTTAAAGCCCTGCAGTTCTTGGTGGACTCATCTTGGACCAGATCTTGGCGGACCTGTAATCTCGTATATAGTAAACGGCATGTCTCGTTAGTAAAAAAATCTGACCTTATCTTGATGGACCTCTAATCTCGAATATAAGATATGGCATATCTTGCCTATAAAAAAACCTGACGAGATCTTGATGGACAAGTAATTTCGTATATAGAAGAAGAGGGCATATCTCGGCAGTAAAAAAACCTGACCATGTCTTGATGGACCTGTAATTTCGTATATAACAGATGGCAAATCTTGTAAATAAAAAAAACCTGACTATATCTTGATGGACCTGTAATCTCGTATACCAAAAACAGCATACCTAGGCAATAAAAAAAACTAACCAGATCTTGGTGGACCTGTAATCTCGTATATAGTAAACGGCATATCTCGTTAGTAAAAAAACTTGACCTTATCTTGATGGACCTGTAATCTCGAATATAAGATATGGCATATCTTGCCTATAAAAAAAACCTGACGAGATCTTGATGGACAAGTAATTTCGTATATAGAAGAAGACGGCATATCTTGGCAGTAAAAAAACCTGACCATGTCTTGATGAACCTGTAATTTCGTATATAAGAGATGTCAAATCTTGTAAATAAAAAAAACCTGACCATATCTTGATGGACCTGTCATCTCGTATACCAAAAACAGCATACCTAGGCAATAAAAAAAAACTAACCAGATCTTGGTGGACCTGTAATCTCGTATATAGTAAACGGCATATCTCGTTAGTAAAAAAACTTGACCTTATCTTGATGGACCTGTAATCTCGAATATAAGATATGGCATATCTTGCCTATAAAAAAACCTGACGAGATCTTGATGGACAAGTAATTTCGTATATAGAAGAAGACGGCATATCTCGGCAGTAAAAAAACCTGACCATGTCTTGATGAACCTGTAATTTCGTATATAAGAGATGTCAAATCTTGTAAATAAAAAAAACCTGACCATATCTTGATGGACCTGTCATCTCGTATACCAAAAACAGCATACCTAGGCAATAAAAAAAAAACTAACCAGATCTTGGTGGACCTGTAATCTCGTATATAGTAAACGGCATATCTCGTTAGTAAAAAAACTTGACCTTATCTTGATGGACCTGTAATCTCGAATATAAGATATGGCATATCTTGACTATAAAAAAAACCTGACGATATCTTGATGGACAAGTAATTTCGTATATAGAAGAAGACGGCATATCTCGGCAGTAAAAAAACCTGACCATGTCTTGATGAACCTGTAATTTCGTATATAAGAGATGGCAAATCTTGTAAATAAAAAAAACCTGACCATATCTTGATGGACCTGTAATCTCGTATACCAAAAACGGCATACCTAGGCAATAAAAAAAACTAACCAGATCTTGGTGGTGCTGTAATCTCGTATATAGTAAACGGCATATCTCGTTAGTAAAAAAACCTGACCTGATCTTGATGGACCTGTAATCTCGAATATAAGATATGGCATATCTTGCCAATTAAAAAAACCTGACGAGATCTTGATGGACAAGTAATTTCGTATATAGAAGAAGACGGCATATCTCGGCTGTAAAAAAACCTGACCATGTCTTGATGGACCTGTAATTTCGTATATAACAGATGGCAAATCTTGTAAATAAAAAAAACCTGACCATATCTTCATGGACCTGTAATCTCGTATACCAAAAACGGCATACCTAGACAATAACAAAAAAACTAATCAGATCTTGGTGGACCTGCAATCTTGTATATAGTAGACGGTATATCTCGTCAATAAAAAAAAACTGACCATATCTTGATGGACCTGTAATCTCTTATATAAAAGATGGCATATATCTTTTCAATACAAAAAACCTAACAAGAACTTGATGTACCTGTAATTTTGTATACAAAAACCGGCATATCTTGGTAATAAAAAAAACTAACCAGATCTTGATGGACCTGTAATCTCGTATATAATTGACGGCATATCTCGTCAATAAAAAAACTGACCATATCTTGATGGACCTGTAATCTTGTATGTAAAAGATGGCACATCTTGTCAATAAAAAAACCTGACGAGTTCTTGATGGACCTGTACACTCGTATATAGAAGACGGCATATCTCGGAATTAAAAAAAATAATAAGATCTTGGTGGACATGTAATCTTGAAAATAGTAGACGGCATATCTCGTTAGTAAAAAAAAACTTAACCTTATCTTGATAGACCTGCAATCTCTTATATAAGAGAAGGCATATCTTGTCAATAAAAAAAAACTGACAAGATCTTGATGGACCTGTAATTTTGTATACAAAAAACGGTACATCTCGGCAATAAGCAAAACCTGACCAATTCTTCATCACGTCATCAATAAAAAAAATCGGCAATGTCCTCATGACGAGACAACATGTTATTAGCGAAATTGGTTAGATCTTGATGGATGAGGTAAGTATCTCTTTGAAACCATTTGGAGAGTTAAAAAATGTTTTTCAATGAGAGACACCCATACACCGCGTTTTCGGTTCTTGGTCAATGACTAATTTGAGACTTTACCAACAATAGTCACTCTTTCTTGTTACAAAAGCATGTTATGGTCGAGGACGCATATTAAAATTTACTTTTGTTTTCCATGTTTCAAATAAATGTTTTGTCTCTCATGCAATTTAAATCATCAAATTTCGAAAGGAACATATCCGATTTTGAAATAACATTAATACTAGACTTGAAAAATTTAAAAATTTTCATTGTAGTTACAGAATGTCGAATTTGATTACTTTAAGACATAACTTTTTAAAGAGCTTATATTGCCGGTTAAACGTTTGTTGGAAACGGAACTTTTCTTTAAAAAAATTCCGTCAAATCGACCTATAGTTTATTAAATGGTAAATGGTTACCATTTGTTTGCCTGTACTAAATACATTTTTTAAACGAGTTATTTCTTATCCTATTAATGGAATTTTCAAAAAAATATATGTATTAGGTATAAAAAATTAGTTATAAGTATCTACAATTATTTTTTCATCCTTCCCTTAATGGGGAAATTTGGAAATGTCCAACTTCTTGTGCAAGAGTACCACAAATTATAGATGTAAATTATCGAAACAATGTTAAAATTATTTTTCGGGTCCTTAAATGGAACTTTTATTTTTTCATGAAAGTGAGGTGATTACTCTTTTATCATTTTATTTTCAATTGATCAATTCAACCCGAGTTGCCCCACATAATTTTCTAGTTCTTTAAGAATAATAAGATAATATGATAGGGTACAAAAGAAAGTTGGAATATTGGAGGAAATCGATACTATATCTGCATAATTTTATATTGCGTAGAGGAAATGGACTCGCTTGTTAATGCAAGTATAGCAGTTATTTTTCTCTACATTACTTAGGTACAAATTCCACACACTTGATTCACGTACACGCAAAAAAAAATGTAAGCAAATTTTGGTGCATATAATAACAGAAGTAAATCTTTAATGGATCTCAAGAAGTGAGAACTAGGCGAGTCAAAACGAGTGGGAATTATGTATCCCATTCAGCGGTGTTGCCACCCAACACTGAACAAATTTAATCAATGAGCGGTGGTTGCAATTAAGTCTTGCTTTGGAAGGTGTAGTGCGATTCTCATCTATTAGTTTACTGTCCCCATCTGTCTATGGTCTCACTAATTACGTAATTCCCTTGAAGTGCCAGAGTAGCTCAATGGCTGAAGCAGGGATTCTCGGATATATTAACCAGGTTGCAGGACAGCCTTTTATTCTTTTGTTAATAAAGAATGTGAAGATGTGGATAAGTAGAGTGAAGGGATTCAAGGTAGGGTTTATTGCATTTCCTATGAGAGATGCTATTCCTACAGAAGGAACTTCTACAAGTACATGGAATTAACATCTTACGGCATTCATCCGTGTCCTGTTTATGGCAAATAAAAAGGTCCAATCTGGATATTGGTATTGGAAATAAACTCATTCTCCATGTAATGAATATATCGATAGTGAAAATTAAATTCTGACATTTAGCACGATACTAGCAATTATATACTTTCTAGTTTCGATGTCAATGTTATTTAGTTTTTGTGTAAGTGTTATTGACCAAACAAGCTGTATAAACATAACTTGTTCCCGCGAATAAGTATTTCTCGATGTAAATAAATATTTATAATTAAGTCTTAAATTCTTCTCAAAGAACTATTTATAATGGTAAATAATATGTCGCACCACTGGTGAAGTACTACCATATTCAAAAAATAAATTTCTAGTATGTTTATAAAGACTCAATTTTGTATATGCTTCTGCATGCTTTTAAAACTTGCCTTTTCTGGAGTCTTAACTATTCTGTTCCATAATCTCTCTTTTTCCCTTGTTCGTGACATTTTTAGCATGACTTTGTCTTGTGTTTGGCTCAGCTTGTCCAAATATTATCATTGCGTCATGATACCCCAAAACTATAACTGGAGCCTAAACCGTTTGACTACGGCTATAGATATAACACGCACGGTTCTTTCTTGTCCGGATTCTTATAACTTTCAATGTACGACTGATATACTGGCCGTTGACTTAATTCTTTCTTGGTACGAGCATGGTACAACTGCTGGATTTGCCGTAGTCTAAATGTTAACTGTCCTCGACTGGAACACGCAGTCGTGAGAGTTTTGCAGCATAGAGAAACACGTATCTTTTCAGTCTTTCTTCACAGACCGATTTTAACACTTAATATCAATGATTATTCAATGCGCATTTAAATATTATTCTTACTAAATGTTCATTTCTATGAATTTACATAAATAGATGAATCATAACTGAATAAAATATTTACTCAATTATTCTTTTTGGAGGGAATTGTTACATAATATTTTATTTCAAATATTGGTAATTATTATGCAACGTTATCGTTTTGATTGCATTATCAATTTTTTTCAAGGATGGATTTCGAGATACTATTTACAGAAAAAAATTATGAAATATAATAAAATTTACAATGTTGCATAATAATTCTTAACGGTTATTAATCACTTATTCTTAAGATATATTAATTATTAATCAATATAAAGTTGAATTTTAAACGAATTTGAGTTAAATTAACACAGCAGGTTTGGTTTTTTAAGTATCAAAAGTTACGTTTTTTTAGTATTTAAAAAGATTGTATGCACGTTTTAAAGCCCGATTTGCTTTTTTGTTTTGGGGACCTGCATTTTATTCATAAATTTGCGATTCATAAAAGAAAAACACGCATAGTGGAAAGTAAAATTTCATTTTTTCTGCTTTAACTTGAAACGACTTCGAGCTTGTTCATCTGCGTAACAACACGCTAACAAGTTTTTGAATTTACGATTCGAAAAATGTTTTGTGTGGAAAATGCAACATTTTGTTTCGTTTTTTTGAATCCCTTCGGATCAAAGTATGCATGGGCGCTTACAAAGAGATGCAAAAATCGCGCACTTTTCACGCTTTAGAATATAAACGTAAAAAATACCTCACCTGGAATTCCTTTCAAGAATTCTTCGCTCCTGTTCGATTCTTTTAAAATAGCGCGATGAACAAAAGAAAGCTGAAATGAAATGAAAACAACGGAGCGAAATACTTGCGTGGAATTGTTGAGCTAAATTCTTGTTACTCCACCTGTACGTATTGAAAAACCTGATTTTGTTCGATACATTTTCGTGTTTCAGACGATCGGAAGTACATTAAATAACAAAATACCGTTTTACTTGGTAATCCTGCTGCAAATTAGTAAAAGTAATTATTTTCATTCATGATTGTTTTACCATGTTTTGTAACAAAAGCGTGTATGTATTCAAACTTTCCAGTTGAAGGGAAATTCAAGTTTGGATAATTTTCCAACTAGGCTTTCATGTTGCTAGTAGACAATACATTTCATATTTCTGCAATGAATAAAACTTCAAATTTTAATTTATCTTCGGTACTGTGTAAGTTGCAATGATTGTCGTTGTTTATAAATTATTACATTCGGATTAACCTTTAGACTACGGCCGGTACAACAGCCGGAAAATTGGCAGCAAAGCCGAATTGTCAACGGCCGGTACAGAAGTTGCACCTTAAAAGTTATCAAAATCGCTACAAAAATAATTTAGACAACGGCCGATGCAGCGGTTGTACCTTGAAATTTATAAGAACTGCGCCTAGAAAAAATAATGCAAATTATGTCTATACCCGTAGTCTAAAGGTTAAGCTACCCTCGGTAGCTCAGGTAGAAGTGCAAAATTACGAGGCGTTGTCCTTAGATTTTTCTCTTCGGGATTGATCTTGAACCTTCGACAATATCCCATTGTGTTGCTCTTCTCGTATTTAAAAACCTCTCTACCATTAGGGTTTACCAATTATAAGAATGTCAAAATCGTATCACACGGAAAATTTTCGTAGCACCGTCATGATTTAAAATGAGGTTCTAAACAGTGCAATGCAAAAAGTTTGATTAATGTGTCAATTATTTTATAACACTTATCTGAAACCTGAATATATTGAAGATCCTAATAGGCTTTTTATTTTATATTAATACTATAAAAATACGAACGGTCATCGCATGTAATTGATTATCATGTTGCAAAAGTTAACCATAGAGCGATAAACCAAGCCATACTTACACTATATGAACAAAAGTATTTGTATGATTTTCAGAAAAAGTGTTTTATTATTCTATTTCGTAATGGGTAGGACAGGCCCTCCTTTTGCTTGTATTACAGCTGCAACACGTCGAGGCATATTTTCCACAAGTTCTCTGTAAGTCGTCTGGGCAGTGTAGCGTCGTCGTAGGGGTTTCTCTGACCACAGCTTGCATGGTGGTCTTTGAATTTATGACCGGATGGGGATATCCCCTTGTCTTTGATCCGTAGCGGTTTCGGAAGAACGTGTGGGGTCTTCTCTCGAGGAAAAGGGAGAATCGTGGAACGCAGGAGCGTGAACGGACGCAGAACGACTCTGCTCCGATTGAAGCCGCGGGACTGAAACCCTGTTTGTGTACAATATCTATTAGCCTCGAAATAGTTTGAACTTATATGTATATTTTCTATAATTAATTAAATGTGCTGCAATTTTAAATGTCGTTTTAATTACCTTCAAGCCACTCGCCACGTAAACTATACCCACGACGTTACAGCATGAATAGCTAGCCATGCCTCTTGCAAGGCTGTGAGAAGAGATTGTTGTGAAGATGGGCCTGTGTCATTCTCGTCGCTCTGGTTTGTACCACAAGTATTCGATAGGATTGAGATCGGGGCTCTGAACCGGCCTGTCAAGCAAAATCCTTTCATTTTCAGGAAACCAGTCCAACACACGTATTGTAGTATGCCATGGAGCTCCATCCTGTTGTAAGAAACAACCATCATCGCCGTAGTATTTCCACAGTGTAGGCAAGGCCGAATTATCCAGAATGTCGAGGTACATGTCAGCGTTCATGGTACCAGTTACATAAAGCAATGGGCCTTGTCCTAACCAGCAAACCCCCACACTAAGATAGATCCTCCTCCGAATTTCTGCAGTGTCCAAATACTTTTGTCCATATAGTGTACATAGAGTAAACAGACACAAAGCCGAGTTTTTTGTCTACATTAAAGTCGAAAGACTGATAAAAATCTTCATAGTCGAAGTAATTTGTTTGTTGCATACGCATGCTTAGGCGTTTGTCATTGACCAGTTCGTGCATCTCAACAAAAGCCAATTTTTCTGTTAAGAGTTATAGTAGTGTCCTGTGATTATCATTGCTCATAATATTAATTATATTAAGACCCCACAAATCTATTTTTTTTGAGAACTTTTGTTTTTGTTTTAAATTTTTCTACCAAAATATACAAAATATCTAAGCTTGTCTCGAAATCAGTGATCTACTGAAGATATTGCTTTTTTAGCATCATGCCGAGGGTTTTTGATGAAGATAGGTTGTTAGTAAAATTTTAATGAATATATGAAGTCCATTGGTTTGTTATTAGTATCATTAAATATAGTTGCGTACCATGTTTGAAAACATATTCTAAACTTCTTGCGATTTTCCAAAGTTATATCGACCTTGAATATCCAAAATATATGCATAGCAGTACCTGCATTTCGTGTTACGGCAGACGGATCTTCGAATCCTCTAGACTGATTTCAACTGGTGTTTTTAAATTTGTTTATTTATTTTGTTTACGGACAACCAGATAATAGAATGGCTATTAATTTTATAGTACAAAGTAAAAGTTTGAGTCCGTTGGAACAAAGTAAAAGGACACGCAAAACAATTAAGTTCATTTGTCTGTTATAAATCCTTTTCGTCACAAGTATTTTAAAATTATTTAAATTCCATAATAGTATTTCTGGTCAAAAAATTCAGATGGATGGCCTGAAAGTCGCTGTCGGAAATGACTCGTTTTTTGACGCATACCCCATACTATTTTCAGTAGTTAAGTTGTGAAGAGGGTACCAGTTATTAGAGCATCGAAATCTACTGTTTACCGAGCTCTTCAGTCGCTTAACCGCATTCTCTTTTTCATCAAAGAGGCGTTTGGAAAAGAGGTTAAGATAAGCATAGAATGGAGGTTAAAGTAGAAGAGAGTTGTACGAAATGATGCGAAAAGCTCTTTTTAAAGATGGTGGGAAAATATATTATTGACCTGATCTTCGGAAGAATCGTACGACATTCCGAGAGTCAGCAAAAAATGATAGTGCAATCTCAGGAGGAGAGTTTAGTTACACCGGAAAGCACGTAAGCCCTCTTATCTATATGTATAGTTTAAAAGTTACCAGCAGCTCCTACTTTACCATTTCTTGCCTTATATTGATATTTTAAACACTTTAAATGAACTATATCGACTATACAATGTACCCATACATGACGCTATCTTTACTTGGATATCATGCGTTGCGTAGTTCCTATGACAGACTGTCCTTGAAGTAAATACGCTAAGAAAATAAGTTCCTGATCAGATTACAAAGATATACTCCAATGTTACAGGACGTTAATTATTAGCAAAAGCTTCTTTAAGAACAATAGAGTTGTTCTTAATAAGCCTTTGTTAATGATAAAGTTTAATTGGACAGCATAAAAAGTTTGTATTCACTTCACTAATGTCACCAATTAATGTCACCAATTAGCTCTACATTCAATTAGAGTAATTTAACACTCAGTAAGAAACCTTTTAAATTTTATGTATTGCGGCTCCCGCGAGATGGCGGCCGACCTTGGGTCAGTTGATTTCTGCGAAGATATGAAAGTTCATCTTGGATAAGGGCTGTCATACGTAAAAACCAAAGAAACATGTGTGGCGATAGTTGTAGATGATTAAGTTCTTGTCAACTTTGGAATTGATCGATATAAGCGGTGACAGAATCCGCACTAAAGACACCAATTGAGGAAGTGGTTTACTTTTCCATCAGTTCCCTAATTCAATTAATATACTCGTTCGAAATAACGTGACCCAACTGTCTTCTTTTTTCGTTGATATATACTGTATTATATGTGACAAAAATATATTAAACCTTGGGAATCTCCCAAAGTTCTCAAATTTCATACAGTCCCTATATCAGTTTTGGATATATCTTATATGTGCGATTAACTATAACGATTTCCACAGCGATGGGAGAGTGGTTAGATAAATACTTAGATTAGCACCAGACTGAAGCACTTGGCTGTGAGTTCAGGCCTACGTGTTTCCTATGTCACTTTGGCGGTCATGGAGTTTACTGGCTTCTTCACGTTTCGATACCCAAGTGTAAGCTTCCACACGTCCAGGAAAGCTTAAGTACCCTCTTGCTAAATGTTGACTCAGGAATTGGGAATAGGAATTCTTAATAAGAACCTGGCAACTTAATCAGATTTGATTGATGCTAATTGGAGATTATTTTTCCAGTATAGAGAGAAGGTTGGCGCATTCTTGTCATGCTTATTCAAAACAAGTAAATCTTGAAATGCACCAAGTACCAAGGTTTGTGTTGGTGTTTGTTATAAACCAATAAAAATATTTATCAACGAACTAAAGGACAAAGGTAATATTATAATTTGTTAGAGGATTAGGTTAGGTATATTCTGACCGCAAATTTTCAAAATAAATAAACCTTGGAAAAGACCAGGTGCTATGTTGTGTGCTGGTATTGGTTGCAAACCAAAATGCTTGGTTGTGAACACATTTATCAGTAAACTGCAAGACAAAATTTCTGAGGTAGCGGAGTGTGATACGTTTCTTATAGCCATTATGCCTTATACAAAAGGGATAAATCCCAATAAGGAATAGGGGGCGAGGTTTGTGCTGGTGTTAGGACCTAAAACCCAGTAATAAATTATAATTTCTAGATTGGTGTGATCCATCACCAAAACACCATTTCCTAGCTATATTTTTATTATTTTAGAGATTTAATATTTAAATTATGTTTCAGGTATTAATTTTAATCAAGGCTGTTGATGTATCTTGTTTAGGGGTGAATATTCAACAATAAATATACAGTTTGAATGATTGCTTTGCGTGTGAATATTCAACAGTCAATATAGTTTAAACGATTGCTTAAAGTGTTAATATTCAATAATCAATCTATGGTTTAAACGATTGCTTAGTGTGTGAATATTCAACAATCAACATACGGTTTGAACGATTGTGTAGTCTGTGTATATTCAACAGTAAATATATAGTTTGAACGATTGTTTAGAATGTGAATATTCAAAAGTAAATATATAGTTTGAACGATTGTTTCGTGTGTGAATATTCAGCAATTATATTCCTTTAGCGATAGGTATTTGAGTATCTGAATGTTGTCATTCGCTCAATAAGTTTAGGAACTGATTTAATTCGTCATTTTGGTATCTGCTGTTGGAGATTTACATTGATTGTTTTCCTATTGCAAACGTTATTTCAAAAGGACGTAAATTGTGCGACACATTTAAAAAAAACTTGAATCAAACATTGCGTCTTTTATTACCATCAAAACAGTAATTACTGTCAGTTCAGAAATGTGCTCGAAAAAATCTAGCCAAGGCAAAACTACAACTTAAAAACTTGTATTAGGAGAATATCTGTCGGTTATATACCGGTAGTAAGAATGTTAGTAATTTCCATACCCTATGTGGTGTAAGCTGCAAAACAAAACGGCAGTAGCACATTTTATCAACAAAGTAGTACAGCAACAGTTTTCGATTGAAAAAAGAACTTTTAATTCCATCATTTGCATTGGGTACTCTAATGCTTCCCGGTCTTCTTTAATAAAGTGCTCCTCATTAAATTTGATTCTCCTTCTCAAATGTCACTCGACATGTCACCATATTTGAAAAGATATGGACGAAAGTCATGCCCCGTTCCAGAAGGATCGTCTCCACAGAACCGTGAAATCCGAAACCACTGTACAGAAGATGCCGTAAAACAGTCTGCATCTCCCAGCGTTGTTGCTTTCAGTCGAGAGAAAATTGCATTTTCAGAACTTTTCGGAATATATTTTGGCCACGATGGGGGCACTCACTGTGTAAAATATGACCTTCGCGTGCTTCAAGTTTTATCGTGGAGAAATTTCGATGGTAGAGAGGGATATTTTTTTATCCGGTTACCATGGCAACGACGTGATTATTTTACGATTCGCCGGTACTGTATTTGGAGGGGGCGCGGAAATGTGTTCCCCGGTGGTTGGAGGTTTCATTGGTAAAAGGAAGAGCCATTGGATGTGCTAAGGAAATATAACTCTTTTGATATTCCTGTATCTTGAATTTGATTATTTATTTATTTTTGGATTGATAGGATTGGTAAGACTGCCGTATATTTAGGAATCTTATTATACTAAGGATTGATTATTAAATACTTTTATAAAGTCTAAGTGGAATTTCTAATTAATAGAGTTCTATCACGATTCCCATCGATTGTGATGATTAATTGTGACAAATTAGAAAGATCCAGTAGTATTAGATCAGATTGGATCGTATGATAAGGAGATATAACTGTTTCAAGGTGTACGTTTTTCTTGAATGTTATATATTTATCTTTTCTTAATTGTTAGGATTGGCATGGCTGTAGTATATTTAGAATTGATCAAAATATTTATCCATCCATTGCATACTAAGATTCATAAATATACGACAGCCTTGAAATAAGCTTAAAGCTAAGCAAGCTTTAAGCAATGCTTTAAGCAATTTAATGAACAATAAGCTAAATAAATAATTCCTGCTTATTCCAATGCAATTCCAATGGATTGGAATGATAATTATTAATACAAAAGAAATTAACAAAAACCATTGGGTTGAAGTAAGGAGATATAAATTTAACGAAGTTCACCTGTATTTTGAATTGGTAGTTAATTGGGGTTCTCAGGATTCTAGGGTTCAATGCTTGAATATTTTGATCCATTTTAGAATTAAATTAACGAGTTCTAGTGCTATCCAATTCTCATAGATTGGATTGTTTTTTAGTGAAGACATAATTAGCCAAAAATGATTAGGGTTAGTAAGTCGATATAGTTATTTTAATGTTTCTCTTTCTTGAATTTGATTTTGTGTTTTTGAATTAAAATGATTGGAAGGACTATTGTATTTACAGATCTCAATATGCTAGGGATTAAAGATTGAATACTTTGATAAATTCCGTAGCTATAAATAAGGAATAATTTCTACTAATTATAATGCGTATCATCATTCGTATAGATTGTATTATTATTAATTAATAAAGACTAAATTAGGAAGAATCGTTAGGAGATGGGACGATGACGTATAATTCTGTCGGTGTTTCTGTTTCTTGAATTTTATTTTGCATATTTGAATTGAAGGAGTTGATATGGTTAGGAATCTTAGCGTACTAACTGTTAATGATTGAATATTTGGATAAATTCTGTAGCTAAATAGGAAGGATTCTTACTTATTCTAATGCATATCATCATTCGTATTATAGATTGTATTGTTATCAATTACTGAAGACTAAATTAGATAGAACCGTCAGAAGATATGGCAATGAGGTATAATTATTTCGGTGTTAAAGTTTGTTGAATTTTAGTCTGGTATATTTGCATTTAAGGGGTTGATATAGTTAGGAATCTTAGCGTGCTAAGTATTAATAATTGAATATTTTGAGAAACTCTGTATCTAAATAAGGGGAGAATTCCTAGTTATTCCAATAATATCATACCTGCCATAGATTGAAGTGTTATCCATTAATAGATGGCAAAAATAAGAGCGGCTTTTTCCCCAGGGCAATTAGAAACGTTGGGGTTCATTAATCGAATCTTTTCTAATCTAGGTACACTAATCACCCCCAGGTGTATTATGGCAAGAAAAAATTGTTTGGTATATCTAAATATTAGTATAAGTACTGTGGATAGCGAAAAATGCATCGAATGTTCATAAGATCCAATGCAAATATTGATTCAATTTCTTGTTCCTAATATAATAAAGAGTGTTGCTGATAATTTATCCACAGTTCTGATCAAGATCGAAAAAGAATTTATTCTAAAGATATCTCTTAGATCAATCTTTTGGGGTATGTTTTTCAGTATTTTAGGGAAACGCTTTTCTCTGAAATGATTTCGCAAATTAGAAAAAGATATTTCGGAAGCAAGCCAATCAATGGAGACCTATTTTTTGTGTTTACTATGGTTATATTTTTATAGTATCTAAAAAAATATAGTGAAGGCTGCATTATTATTTGTGTTTATCATACCATTTCCATACATTTCAAACGTTATTCATCAAGTTTTATTTTTTCATGTTGTTAAATTAATGAAATATGCAGTATGGTTTACTTTAATCTTACATTTCAAGAAATAAACATTTCTGTTTGAGAAGAAATTTTTTGTGAGATTAGGTTTTAATTATAAAGATCTTTTCTCTACATCACATTTTTTTTCTATTAAATTTAATATCAGGTGAAATCCTTCGGTCGTTGGCCATGAGATTGTACATTGTTGCAACTTAAACTAAATATTAAAAAGCAAATCTATATGTAATGTGTAGTAGTTTCTATGTCGAATCTCGAAATCAACACAGCGGCTTGTGTGGAATACCTTGATCTGAGAATTAAGTCTGATTCTAAACAAACTCTATTCCTATTTCAATTTGCAGTAGACTTCCGGCTGGATTAGAAAAGAGACAATCGTCAAATGAAAAATATTTGTAATTTTAATAGCAATCACAATGTTAACAAATTAGTCTTGGGTTAAAAAAAATTCCAATTTAGGTTCTCATGCTTTTACAATTATTATAATTATTATAAATATTGAATAGAAGTATTTTTTAAATACCCTTAACTTTAATTATTCACACTAACAAGTAATTATTTACTGTTCAAAAGCTTTACGAACTTATGGCCAGCTCTTAAACTATTCATATTTTAGTGATGCACTTCAAAATTCAGAAATCCAATGAAAATGAACTCTTGAATTACGGGCAGAAAAAACTATATATGCCTTACTTTGTGATGGTAATTATAAAGGTGGTTTGAGTATCTCGATAGATAATTGAATGAAACTAAAATTTAAAAAAATAAGGGGATTTGGTACACACCCAGAATATATCCAATCTAGAGTTTGACAGCTATGCTATACAATTGTTGAACATCAGCAATAACGTTTTCGCAATTTATTACTGACTTTCACATAATTGGAGGGTATGACCAAATATCAGACAGTGGGTACATGTTTCGAAAATGAACATTTTATCGAATAATGATCTTTGGGGGCAATACTAGATATCACAATTCTTGCAGCTAAATATCAAGAAAACCATTAGACGCTGCTGTGGGTCAGCATCTAATGTTACGAAATCGCGTGCTGGGATGTGGAACAACTGGTCTAAGTAGAAGACACCTGCCTCCCGTCTGACTCGTATTTGTTTAAGTGGGAAGATTACGGAATTGCTACATTTTGTACTTGTTTTTGTCCTTTTAATTATTTTCTGTACATTAATATACATTTCTCAGCCATGGAAACTTTCTCCATGTGGCATCAATCGCCTTAACAAGCTTAGACACATTTACAAAGTGGTGAATGAGATCTGTGTCCATGTGACACTTACCAATGTAACACTGACATCAGAAATATAAATGAACAACAATAGCCTGTTGTATAACTCAATAATCGGACTATTTAACTGTTTTAGCTTGAAATATTGCGTGATGGAGATATATATTTGGATATAGGTATACTAATGGCTGGTGAAAGGTACGATTTAAGTATACTGCTTATACGCTGTAATATTATATTGTGGATTCCACATTCATGGCTTTTCCTGGGATCGGTTCCTTACAGCTATTGATTGGAATAGTCTGTTCTATCTGAAGTCGGTTGTTCTCCATGGCCAATTTACTTTACCTGTTAAGAGGGTTGACCCTTCAAGCTTATGAATACATTTAGTGGATATGGGGTCCCAGGCCACAAGTGACTACAAAACTCTAAACTTTTGGCCACTTGTGTTTAGCAAAATGGGTTGTAAAAACTATATTAACGTATACGCATTTTTATGTTCGTTATTAATATAATCCATTAGGTTTTTATTCTTATGTCAACAATACAAGTGCCTTATTTATTCTAGTCAGTGAAACGTGCACAATACTATTATAAAGTTTAATGTATTCTTTATTTTATTTTCAGGTATGTACTATGACGAAACGGTTTAACATCAATTATTCTACAGTGAACTTTTCGTGAGTACCTGAAGAATATTTTAATTTATATGGTTTAAATTGATATTGAGTTCATTCTGATTTGAAGATGTCCACATCACATAAAAAATAATATTTTAATCAAAAGTTTAAAAAAGCTCGTAATGTGAACATAGTATTTGAATGTCTGCATGGGCTTTTGATGGATGTTAAATTTACCTGTTCTGCTTGAACCATTTTTCGAAGAAAATTGAAACAATTAGCTTATGATGTTCATGTAGATATATTTGTTGGAGGATGGTGTAATCTCTTGTAACCGCCATACGTTCTACAATTTTCCATACCTGCAGTACTTTTGGAATATGTACTAATGAAGTAATTAACATTGTCCTCCGTAAGTTTTAAAACGATGGGTTTATTAACTATAAGAGACAACGTGGTTTTAAACTCACACCGGATAAACGAACAGAAATTATGTTTTTTTTTTACTGAAATCAATATGACTCGCTAAATTTTCCTAAACTGATCATGTAATCTAAACCGACAAGTAATTAACACGTTCCATCGATTTTTACTAACGTGTACACTTTACAAATGGTAACTTAACTGCAAGTAGTAATGATGTGCTTAATTAAACTTTCTACCTAAGGAAAGTATTGGTTTTGCAATGATAATTGATATTGATAATGATGATTGAGGAGAATGCATAGTTTTTGGTTTACTTTGAGGACATTCATGAGAGTTTTCAAATCCTTTTCAAAGGCATACCGCAATAAGATTTCAGCCATGTTTTTAAAATTTCATTTATAAAAGATCAAAAAGTAATTAAAAAGTTATCATTCTTTGTCCCGTGTGGCAGTTAATATGTTATATTTTAATAAATAAATTTTTTTTATGTTCATCACTATTCGCAAATTTTCTGTATGCTTATGTTTAACTTATTTGAAGATTTAGTATTTGTTTAATAACACTTTTAGTTCAGGAAAAATTGCATTAGTTAAAATCTGGTTGATGATACACCTTTGAGCTAGTGCTTAGTTTGACAATTGTATGGGTGATACATCCTCATTTCTGGACATCCTCCATTCTTCCCATTACTAGACGGGTTAGCAGAATGAATGTTAGCGACCGTCTCTGTCCGTCTTGCCGAAGAACCGTTTCGCCGACTAGATTTTTAAAATTATCATATTTAATTGATTATATTCCCAAACGTTGTGTGTATTATCTGCGCACATAGTCTGGCAACACACCTATACTGCATCATCAATGTGTACTCGGTCAAAATTCCTCCCAAACGTTAACAAACTCTTAAAATATTTCAAGGAATGTTTGTGGAACCTTAGAAGGCACGCATATGACCAGTTTTTAATTAATTCGTTTAATTATTTTGCATAGTACTCGATAGTGATGAAAATGTTTTCTATTTTCAATTAAATTAGATACTTTAATCGTAATTACCATCCCCATTCAAAAAGGAAAATTACGTTTTACAGAGAGATAACAAGTAATTCCAAATTTTCATGCACCTTCGGGAGGGAATGAATTTTGTTGGGTGTTTTGTTTGAAGTCTTGCATTGTAATCAAGTCTATTATGTTTGAAATGAATAGAATATTTTAATTAATTTTAATACTACAACCGTTTTAGTCAGTACTTAGGCAAAGCAAATATTTACAACATCAGTAATAAAATGGAATGTGTATTTATCAGAATTCGAAAGCGCGTTAATTTTATTTCTTAATTGAATACGAATCCACGGTTCTCCTATTTCTAACTCATTGCACTCACACATTCTCTAACATAATTATTGAATAATTTTAATTGCTTTAGTAAAGAGGATTCGCTCACCAGCTCATTTAAGTTTATCCTACCAACTTTTTTCAAAGAAGGAAGCTTGTTCATTATAAGAACTACGAAATAAATTCGAATAAGGTTCTTCTTAAAATCCATGAAAACTTCAAGAGAGGAAATATTTCTTTTCAAGATTCTTCTGGAAAGTTCTTAAAATTTACTTAATCCTCTGAGTAGCCAGCCATGCACGCATTTTTCTGCAATACATCCTGCAGTTTTCTCTGCGTGACTCTTTATCCAGATTTAAACTTCTTGACCAATATCTTTTCTTTGATTCTTTCAAAGAATAAATGTACTGACTTTATGGGCGATAAGTGTATGTTATAGGGTAAAGGCAATTTTTTGGAACCCAGAATTTTTCTTTGTAGCTTTCAAAGGATCCTGTAAAACTGAAATAATATTCTTGGAATTTTTAAATTTTCGATTTTGTTTATTTGTGATGCCAGGAAATTATTTAAATGGTTAATTTGGTTTTAAAACATTCAGGAAGAAAACGGATGAAAAGGAAATCTAGTTCCGATTCTGATTCCTAGGTGTCACCAAGAAGAAATGCACCATTAAAATGCTCGTTCAAAACCAACTTATCCATGCTAGTAATATAAATATTTAAGAGTGGTGAGCAGAGAATATTTTCCCTACAAGTTAAATTCCGATTGAAACTACAAACATTCAGTGACGAATAAATATTTGAAAAAAGCTGGAATTTTTAACCAAAAAGTTCCATAATAAATAAAATAATTATGATAGCTTCTTGTAACGTAAAAATACTCCTTGAAGAGAAGAAAAGACCACTCGTGGAATTTGCTTTTTTGATTGAACACTGTTCAACTATTATGATTCACCTTTCCGTAAACCTCCTACGTTTTCAAGAATATCGCTGTTTTTGTCTTAACCTACTAAGGAGTAAATTCAGAGTCCCGTGAGAGAAACTTTGTTTTCTGGCTTTTATTTATTGATGTGGTAACTCTGTCAGATGAACCAGTCCTTGAAACTTAATTTCATTTTGTTTAGTTTCTGGCGAGAATAACTTTCTTCCCTAGACCCGCTTTTATTACTCAAATATATCATGGACGATGTTTCTCTCGTTGAGGTGATATAGAATACCATCATTGCTGTTAATAATCGAGTACTCCCTGAAATGTGGTATGGAATACTCTATTCTTACAGAGCAAAGAAAAATATACTAAAACATAATTTTGCACCTCAGATTTTTTAGTGTGTTTTTGAAAATATTACTCCTGGTTACGGTTTCGAGGTTATATAAGATCTTAGATAGTTTTTGAGGTTATATAAGATTTTAGATAATTTTGGTATACCTTGTAGAATGTTTAGCGTGTACTATTATTATACTACATAGTAGTAGTCCTAAGTAGGTTCATCACCTCACCATCTGCGTTACTCTTCTCATGACAGCAAAAAACCACACTACGTCTAATTTTATTTCTTCCTACATAAATGCCATATTTTGGAAAGACTTCTCTGCTTGAACTAAACACTATCACCTTAAAATATGTTCTTGCGAAATGCGAATAGTAAAAAAAGCACATATATAAGATTTGCTTGTGACGGAACGGGATATTAGTTCGAAAATGAATAAATAATCAGATTTTTCATCCATACAAAATACTGCTTTTTATTTATTTTATACTTTAAAAAGGAAGGGAAATTGCTACTTCTCTGAATTGTATATGTTTAAGTCAAATTTAAACATTCATGTTTCGTGACGATACGGGATAATGCCTCTTCAAATCAACTTTTCAAAAACGAAATTTTTGTGAAAGAGAGTTAATTGAATCAGTGTGTATAATCAGTGCCGTAACTAGCAATTCCTGTGTTCTGTGCAAGAACTTGCATTTATGCCCTTAATTACTTAGGTATTATTTCAGAAAATTCGTTGGATAATTGTTCTTATCCGATAGCTGATCTTAAATAATATTTTATTAATTTGAACTTACTAAAACATCTCTCGCACGAAGCAATAGAAACGTTAAGAGTCAGATATATTCGAAGGACGACATCGATATTTGGATAAGACTTCATTAAAGTAATATCATGAATGCCTTTAGAATTTTAAACAGAGATGCAGTTTTTATATTTTGAATAAGAGTCGCTACTCAAAATTTAAAACTTTCAATTTCACACGTGAATTTGAGCTTTTTAAAATCTTTGCTATATTTGATACCGAGATCTGCAGCCAATTTTGTTTTAAATCGGCAACACTCGTGTTTTGTAAAGTCAAGCCATAGGGAAAGTAAAAATCGTCACAGATAGTTTTCAATGTTTGATTACGTCAATCTATTTGAGACAATAGTGTGTCAAGAACACTGCAAATTCGAATTTTAAATAATAATTCGGGTGTCAAGTTACTTCCTTCATCTGGTCGCGCTGGAGCTGATGCACGGTAAATCTGTCGTGGCCTCAAGTAACCTTACGTCGACTTGGTGTGGATATTTGGAGAGTGTAGTTCTATGTCAGGTGTTAACCTCGTCTTCTGACCGTGGTTGGAAATTACGAGGTGTTGTTCTTGGATCTTTTCACAACGGGCTATTGGTGACGAGCTAGGATGTATATATATATATATATATATATATATATATATATATATATATATATATATATATATATATATATATATATATATATATATATATATATGTATATATATATATATATGTATATATATATATATATATATATATATATATATGTATATATATGTATATATATATATATATATATATATATATATGTATATATATATATATATGTATATATATATATATATATATATATGTATATATATATATATATATATGTATATGTATATATATATATATATGTATATATATATATATATATATATATATATATATATATATATATATATATATATATATATATATATATATATATATATATATATATATGGTGTTTTCTACGTATGTGAGCTGCAAAACGCTAAATTGCTTTTACACTCCACCAAACACCATTATAAAACAAACAAATAAAACAAAACATTAAAAAAGAGTAGGAATAAAACGAAATCAAAACCCGCAACAGCAGCCGGGAAATCGACAACACCAAGCCCGAAGATCGCCACCAAATGTCACCAACTACTTCGTCCAACTAAACGCTAACATTACACTTTCGTTGCACCGAAACCATAAAAAATAAAAATAAATAAGTAGAAAAATAAAATCTCCAGCCCCATTTAAGAAGAAATTCAGAAATTCTGAATTAGTTGGACGATGTATTTGGTGTTCGATCTCCCGGCTGCTGTTGCGGGTTTGATTTTATTTTATTCCTACTCTTTTTTTAATAATTTGTTTTATTTGTTTTCTTTTTAATGGTGTTTGGTGGAGCCTATGAGCAATGTTTTAGCGTTTTGCACACGTAGAAAACACCAATTTGTGTTGTCTGTGTCAGGCTTCTCCCTGACAACACCCTGATCCACCAACACTTTCATTCTCAATAATTTACTTTTGGTTTTTATTTTGAATTTCCTCGTGTTTTAGAAATTATATTGCTTACCTTGTTATGTCTCCAGCTTCAGCGCGCATGCATGTGTTCAAGTTTCGTTTTCTGGTTTATTGCACCCCGGCTGTTTGGTTCTTTGTTGTTATTTGTTTTGCGTGTTTTATTTTAACTCTCTCTTCTGTGTCACTATAACTTTATCTGTGTGTGTCAATTACTTGATCTTTTTGTCTTGTGTCTGGAACCAAAAAACCCAATTTAACTAAGCATCTAAATATTTGTCTTCATGTGGTGGTTGGTCTTCATGTACAGCTAAATGCGGAGTTCAGTGTTTTGGTAACATCTTTGGTACCTGTGACGTAACTTGACATGTTACTAAAAAGTAATTTGAACATCGCTTATTACACATTAACGCCAAACCTCTTTATAAACTGTGATAAATGAAATTTGTTCTTTTTCGTAAGTAGTTTTCTCCGGAAGTTCGTTTATGTTTACATCAAAACCCTCTCTGTGCAAAGCGTGAGAGAACTGCTCATAGTGTGACCAACTTAGCATTAACACCACTGCGACTCGAAAATAGACTACCAAATTTTAAATGTTTCGAACGGTAGCAAATGAGTAATTTTATTAACTTCCAAAATATGTGATACCCACTCGTAGATATTCCAAAATTCTTCGTCCCTTAACGAAGTATTCCCAAAGCGCTAAAAATGCGGTTTCTTAAATGGATGTTTTATAAACTTGCCATTTAATAGTTGTTTACCACGACCCTCTACGGAGGAAGGTTGAAGCAATTTCGTTAAGTGAATACTTCGTAGAAAGAAAATCCGAAGCTTAGTAAACTACACACTAAGCACTGTTTTAAACATGCATTAGATGTGTTTTAAGGAAATTACAAGGATCGTAATGTCAGGAAAAGGCATTAATGTCTTAATCTCTTATGCAATTGACTCTTTACGCTTACAAATTGTTTAAAATCACAGGGAACGTTCTTTAGTCCCATTAAAAATAGTTTAAGCACACTTTTTAGTAAATTGGATTTTTTAAACCTAATTTATGTTTTATTACTCTTAACTTCTTACTTTTAAACCTCTGATCGTCACGAATTTCTGGTTAGTGTGTAGTATTGCTTTTATCCCACAATACAAGCATGATCACTAAATCACCACACACATATTGTTTGAAATAATCCTTGGGGAAAGCTTCTGTTGGTGAAGAAAGTCCAAATCTGGTTGGAAGTCATGCACAGAAAACTTCAGGTTGCAGGAGGAATATAAGCTTGCCAATTCTTCAGTGTCAAATTTATTTTTTTACACATTGTTTTGTTACTTACATTTTTAAATCTGTTATGGTCTCAAATATCCTCACGTTGGTTTGGAGAGTGAAGTGTTTGCTCAGGTGTTGACCTCGTCATCTGACCTTGGTTCAAATTTGCGAGGCGTTGTCGTTGGATCTTCGACATTGATCCCGAACCGTCGCCAATGCCCCTTGTGCCGCTGCAGTGCGACGTTAATTAACTACTTACCTGACCAAGTGGTTCTCTCGTTGTTACCGTGAACACAGATAGAGGAACGCTATCTTGTTATCTATGATTTATTAAAAACATATGTAAAGTGCAATAGTTACAAACTAAGGACGTTATACCGTCGACTCCAAAAAATTATCTGTTCTAAACATAACTTTAAAAAACTACCAATAACCTAATTTCCGAACTTTATTTGCAGCCATGCGCTGATAATACATGACAGCATTTTATGTTAAGTGAATTTTGATAGTTTATATGGTTCAGCTTCAGTCTATGTTTTTAGCCGTGGCAACGGCCATGGCGCTTTTTTTTGGCGCACTTCTAGTAGCGAGTTGTGGCAGGTTAAGGCAACCGATCTGTATTACGGTTATTGCGGTTTTAATAACAACCTCCGGTAAGCGGAAAGTTTAAATTTTCATTTTGAATATTCTAGGGAGTTTTGTCAAAATCCGTTGAACTATCGTTTGAATTCATTGGTACACTTGAAATATTTATTTTCTTAGCAACTTTAGAAGTGCGCCAAAAAAAGCACCAAGGCCCCTGTCAGCGCTTTGAACATAGAGACTAAAGCTATACCATTTATATTTTTATCTACTCAAGGTTTACATTAATCAGTCTTCATATTCACATACATTCAACTCCGTAGAACAAAGTGCAAGTGGTGCGAATCTCACAAGTATTTTTTAATTAAATTGTATTGATGGTGACAGAAATGTTGATGAAGTGTCTTTAATACGTCTATCGTTCGACGTAGAATTTGTTGAGGTGAATTGCACTTCAGTGTTTTGGCGTTTACAAATAGCGATCAAACAATCCAGTAAAAGCTATTATTAATATTTATTTGACATTTGGTATTTTTTTGAGTTAAGTATCCTACCGGCAAGGTTCTTCGTATCCAGATAAAGAAAAACTTGACAGAGAAAGGCGTTAGAGGCTCGTTTGAACGAGTTTTGGAAAAATAAATCAATTTCACTCTCTATTCTTTTTAAGTTTCAAATGTCAGCCAAAACATTTCGCTTCAAAATTTATGACGCTGTACACTTAAATTGAGTTGTTGAAGAAATCTTCAACAACTCAAAATTACCGAGCACTCTCCAAAAATAACTGGGTTTTTAAAAATTAAACATTTATGTTCAAGTATACCACGCGGAGATGTATCTTTAAACAATCCTCCCCACTCAATTTGGCTGAAGTATTTGAGTAAAATAGCTAGTCATCGAGAAAGGTCCAGTCTTCAAATGCATAATAAACGATCAATTAAAGTTGTAGGAATACTATTATTTCTGAGTTTATGACTTAATAATAATTGATTTGATTCGAGAGAAACAAATGATCATTGATCTAGGGGACAACAAATATTAACGACAAAAAGAAACTGGTTATTGTGTTGAATTACAAGAATAGTAATACATTGGAAATCACACATATTTACTCATTAAACAAACTATAAATATTAAAGGAAATGTTTAGATTGTTCTAAATGCTCTCTCTCTCTCTCTTGCCTGATCGATGAGTAATTTTGAAATTGCGAGATAGTATAATATATTCGGCTCGTGGCGATTCAAAATAATTTAACCAATAATTCTTCCATGCGTTCACATTTCTAATCTGAGACCCTCCATTGTATTATTATTTGCATAAGATTAGCCTCTCCGACGAATCGTTGCGGAAACATCTGATTAAGAAAATGGAATATTCAACAAAGGCAATTTAGTTGTCTACAGCTTAAATTGAATTAAATGTTTGATATCTTTCACAGTTTAATTGGTTTCAATTTTCACATTGCAAGACAGTCGCAATCTAATCTATTATGCCATTGTAGTCAAGACGACAATTTCTTACGTCTTGTCTGTGAGTTGAAGGTAGTGGATACTTGATACCTGTAACTTTATTGGATCTATTTAACTCTTTTGTGTCGCTAAAGGTATCCTTGTATGTGTGTATTTCTATTACTCGACGTTGCCTGGATTAAGTTTGGCGTAGCTTGTCCACATAAGTCCATTGCGTCATAAAAATTAATCAACCTTGTAGAGTATAGACCAGGCCTCGAAATAGATTTTTTAATACAGGTGCACTTTGTGCACCTAAGTTTTTAAATTAGGTGCATAGATTATATTTTAGGTACACATTTAAAAAAAAAACAGAAATATAATAGTTTAATGTAATGTAAACTACTTTATTAGTTGGGTATGTTTATATGGGTTTTTTTTCGTAGTAGATAGTAAATAAAAATATTTAAAAATCGAAATTCTCCTTTCTCCGGCTGTCGCGACAGTCACTTCAACAAAGCCATCTGGAAAATGTTTCGATCATCGGAATGTTCTGGTGGCAGAGACGCAAGTAAACCTTCCTCCTGTATAAACACGTTACGGCCCAGGGATTATGTTTTCGCATAGTGTGTAATTAGGAATTTTAATTACGTTCCTTTAGAGCGAGAGAGGTCTATACTAATATTTTGTTCAAACATCAAAATAACATAAAACACGTTCCACTCCCTTTCACTTTTTTTCTAACGTTAGGTGCATTGCGTGCACCTAGCGGGTAAAAATGAGGTGCACAATTTTATTTTCATGTGCACAGTGCACCTGTGCACCCGTGTATTTCGAGCTCTGGTATAGACGGGTATTAAAATGATGCTTGAATTTATCTGATGCCACAAAATTCTAAACAGGATAATCACTCAATCACTAACTGATTGAGTGATTATCTTGTGAAAACACTTGATGGTACAAATATACCACTATAAAAGGAAGTGTTTGTGTGTGTCTGTAGTCTCTGTGCAGTATCCTGACGAAGCTTATGACACTTACAATGATGAGATTTGGCACACAGGTAGTCCGAATATTAAAATTCAATCTATAACATTTTAAAATTAATTCATTAGAATTTAATTATTATTGTTTTCCTTTGAATGGCGACAGTACAAAGAGAACATGTATTCTAAATTAATTTTTTCCGTTTTGTTTCCGTTTCATTTTCCGAGCAACGATTTCAGCGGAACAAATAAAGTTTTAACTGGAGTTATGTAGTTCTTTTTTTCTATCTCCTAGATCGTCAAAGATAAAGTAAAAATTTCAACGGAATTAAAATCGACGGAAAATTTTACATTATATGGATACATAATACGTTTGATTTTCTTTTTAAAAATAACTTTTCAATTGAATATCGTTGATATTTTCTCAAGACATTGTAATGTCACGCCTATTGGATCTGTTGGCGAGCATTAGCGAGAAGTGGCGATTGGACCTGCGTTGCACGTGGTGTTGGTTTGCGAAGCAAACAAATTGGAATTCATAGCAATCACCTGGGGTTAGCGATCAGTGGTCCCACCTGACCCCACTAAAAGAACTGTCGCGGACAACACCATGCTGGCCACGCAGTGGCCATTAAGTATAATAAAGTGAAATTGGCCAGAAGTATAGTTAACAGTATGATCAATCACTAAATGATTGACTGATCATACTGTTATTTATACTAAGGTCAACTTAACTTGATAATACTTATTTGTACTACGAAGTGTAACCCTACGTCATGAAAGTATAATTCTTGAAACAACATAACTTTATTTCAGAATATTGGAGTGCTTATTATATAGTTAGAATGCAAACTGAAAATACGGAATATGATTATGAATTGCTAGCAGAATTATCGACATTGTTGGGGTTGAATTGATAAAACGTTGATTGAAAGTGATCTGAAAAATTACTGTTCTTTATCATAGAAAAATTCAACTATCGTAGAAAGTGTAAATATTGAAAAAAAGTAATTGATCCGAAAATAATTTCGTAAACTAATTTAACATTTTTGTAACTTCTAGAATTTACTATGGACGAAATACGTACACTTGCTATAAACATCCATATAATTCCTATTACATACATTCGGCTGTTGTGTAAGGAAAAAATACAATAATAGTGATATGACTATTACAGAAGCCGATTTTGAGTTTGGAAGAGTGTTTGTGAATGTCTTAAGTTCCGTTCATGCTAAACTGACAAACTTACAGCGTATTATTGCAGCCAGTCTTCCTATCAATATTTGTTGACTTGTAGTATTCTCGCACCAGGAATGCAATATTTCTGAATTCCAGTTTTATTATGTAAGTCTGACAAATTATATTGATTCGATATTCATAATGAATTTCTTTTCAAGCAAATGGCATTTTTTTCTGAAAATTTATTCCCTTAGGGATTGATTACGAATCGTCATCAAACTCCCGTTGAATTGTTCTAGTACCACGTTAATTAACTACCTAACTGCCTAAAAATTTCATTCCTCCTGTGAAATAAAAACTTGTTTTAAAATTAAAAGTCTTCAGTACAGAAGAAACAAACTTAACAGGGTTACAATTTTTCAAAACCGAAATTTCAATTCTACGGTGCTTTTAAAAACGAAAATAAATATTGAGATAGAAAGGTTGTATAAGACAAGCTTCAACTTGTAAAGTAAACAACCTCGATATCCTGGTTCTTAAAACAAAAACTTTCAACTTTTCAAAAGTATTAAAGATCAGCAAAATTTTAATTAAAGTTTGCTTTACTCCAACTGGCACACAATTTTAAGTCGATTCTATCTAGTACTTTTTTGTATCTAAATGGAAACTACATTCCTATATTGAATGATAGATATTGTTTCTTGGTTATTGAGTATAGCTTTAAATAGTCTAGAAATGTAATCTGAAATTTAAAATGCAAGTCTTATAGATTTAAATGCCTTGTAATGTCAAAAAGCTTTAAATCTTTTAATTTCAACATATGGTTACACATCTTATTTTAACTTTAACTGTCTTACTTTAAAATAACTTTATTTAAGCGTTTTCCTCTTTTAAAATAGGACACACACGCTATATACCGTCTTATCTTAAAAGTTATTGTTTTGCACGAAACAAAGACTTATGGAAAGTTGGCCGAAATATACAGATACCGCCAAGATAAACCCATGCCTAGTGATAATAGCACAAAATAAATAATTGGTTATTAAATTAGAAAATGAAACAATAATTCTGGCCCTAGATAGATACAAAATAGTAAATAAACAATTGTATTGTCAGTGATTTTTCCTCGAGGGCTTTTCGCATTAAGTAGACTCGTTCCATTGGAAAATGTAAGTCATGCAAAATTAAATTATTTCATATCATTAGATGAATATTTATAAATTATTGATATATATATTTTGGAAATGATTAAAATTGTAAGTTCACACATGAGTGTTAAAATTAAAATCCTTTAAATATAATTTGTTGGAAAAAATTGTTTTTCCAGCATTAGAAGTAAAATATAACCCGAGTTCTATAGCTCAATCGTAATAATGCTCAATGTTATACCAATGGGGATTTCGAATTGTCTTTAGCCCCTTCTGTACTACCTATGTCAAATAGAACTGTGTTTAATATGTTGACTGGATTGAATTGGACGTCGTTGGAAGTCACTATTTCACCGTGTGGCTTTCAGCTGTATAGTCCCCCTTACTGTGGAGATTCGGGGATATGGGGGAGCCGAGGAATCAACAATACATATAAAAAATTTAAGTACACAGAACGAGGAAAGGCAAATGAAGGGCACACACACACACACACACACACACAAAACATGTAAACACAAAAATACTTAATCTCTCTATATTAAAAAAAGTTACCGCCGCCTCAGGATTGAATACTAGCATATTTTTCCCGATTCTTAGACGGTTTCCCGTGAAAGTACAGATAAGAAAATTACGAAACTGACATAGTTTGTTCAAAATTGCACATGGAACAAGATGAAAAAAAAATGTTCCGATGCGGCTATTAGTTAAGGGTGCATTAGGGGTCAAAGTCGAAAAAATTGAAATTTCTAAAAAAAATAATCACATAATTTGAAAATTGACAATGATCAAAATGAAAAAAAGCACACACATTAAACAAAAAACAAAAAATCGTGTTCAGAACGGAAGCAATCTTTTTTTCTAAAATCAAAACGTTTAAAGACAACCAAAAAGACGTATTCTATTTTCGAAATAAAAGCCAAATTATTTTGAGAACTTTCAACTTCTCAGCTCTCATAGGTGTAATCAATTTTGGTGCTGAGAAATTCCATCACTTTAAGGATTTTGTGGTGGAAGTGTCTATTCTTGGCAATACTTTGACTTGAAATGAGAGTTGTTTTGAAGACAGTTTCACCAAATGCCACAGACTAGTGCGATCTCAGTGAAAAAGGTATTAGATGGGATCACCTTTTCTTCCATAGATGCATGCCGCACTTGTTCTATAATGGAAACGTTCTAGATATATCGGGAATGGAAAATGACCTGTGAAAAATTTTACTATATTTGAATTCTGCTTAACTAGATTGGTTGAAATCTTTGGAAAGAATTGATATATATCTCCCTTTGTGGTAGAAGCATCCCATTCTGCTTGCCATTGGTTCAAGAGCTATGTATCAATAGAGCTCAATAATTTGCACCTAGGCCACTTTAAACTGGTTGTTAGGTGAGAAATCCTATTTGCTGCAGACTTCGTAAGTCTACTTGTTTGTTTCCCTCAGTGTCAGCGTGTGCTCTAGTTGTTAATTTGGGGTATTTCAGTGGCTTCAAGGAGTTTTCCCTTGACATCATTGACGATCTGGTTGTGGCAGAAGAGATTACCAAGAACGGCGATACCTGATGCACTCACTGTCTGTCATGATGTTGGCTGCTGTTCTCTCTAAAAAACAATAGTTGACTGCTTTCTTCAGAGCAAGCAGTTCAGCTTGGTATACAGAGTTGCAAGGATGCAGGGTACTGGCCCATCTCTATAACTGATTTTCGGAATCCTCAAAAAGTACATATGTGCTGCCAACGCCTTTGGGAGTTATCGAGCCGTCTGGTACAGATTGATGTTTTGATTTTGGGAGAGGGTGGTCCTATAATTGATTGAAGACTTGAGCGGATTAGATGCGTTGAAAAAAACCTTTTTGTTCATAATCCGTGCAGATAAACAATTTAAAAAAATAGCTTAACGTTTTCCTGAAGTTTTGTTATTTTTGAAACAACAGCTTCGTTTTGGACGATTAGTTGCAAGGGCACAATACCAGCCACTTTATTTGAAGAGATACCGTTGAAATCGTTCGGTAAGCTCGAGTGATCAAAAGAGCAAAGCTCCTTTGAAGATTATTTAGATGGTTTTTCATTGCCAAAGTAGGATTCATACTCCATAAACTAGCTTGTTTTTCGTTGCTACAGTAGGATTCATACCCCATATACTAGCTGCATAGCAAGCCTTCCTCTCAGCTACTGGTCCAAGACCAATATGTAGCCTACTTACCCGCTGGGTTCTAAAGAATATGTACCAAATTTGAAGTGGATTGGTCAAACGTGTAGAATTTTAGGAAGAACACACGTACGCCAACTCTATCTTATACATTTATATATTCTAACTGTATTGATTTGAATATTTTGTTTCGTTTGCCCACGTTATGATACTGACAACGAATAAAATATTTTACGCGTTTGAAGCACACCATGTTAATGTGTGATTTCACGCTCAGAAAATCAGAGCGTTGCATGGACCCTCGTGAGATTGTTGGCATATATATTTAGGGCAAACTAGCAGTTAAGACAGAAACTAATGTTATTGCATGATACATTATGGGGTTAACTTTAAATATAGTTTGTAGCTGTTTTGGCGACGTTTGATGATGTTTAGTGTAATTAGCGATGACCAATCAACTATTCGAACTTTTATTTTCGAGTTGCTGAAATTGTATTAGAAAAGCAAGCAATAGCGACGTCACATTCGGCATATTTACAGGAAACAGCGCAGTAGAAACATTACCACCGCCTACATTTAGCTTGGCAAAAAAAGCCTCCCATGTTGTTTTTAAACATCCTATTTCGACTAGATATCTCGTCCATCAACATCTGGCCAATTTTGCTAATAAAGAGATTTCTCATCATCAGCACATTACCAAATTTTTGGCAGTGACGAGATCAGGGTGTGGCCAGTTTCCTTACAGTGACAAGATATCTCGTCATCAGCATATTACTGATTTTTTGACATTGAGGAGATCAAGATCTGGTAAGTTTTCTTCTTGTTGAACGAGATATCTCGTATGGTGTCGTTAATGACGAGGTACCTCTTCGATACAACCACCAATGGGTTTAAGGTTCAACATTAAGGTAAAGATATTTACATGTGCAGCATCGGCAACTCGTAGAGATCAAACGAGAAATTCCCCTTTTAACTACTGAGCCCTATCAAGATTACGAAATTTGATCAATATTCTCTGAATGTTTGCGACGAACTATATTAAAAATGTCACTACCTATCAAGTTCCCAACTTGACTCGGTGTCTGATAGTAATCTTCAACAGGTTCGAGAGTAGCAGAAATCAACGTATGTCACTCACACACCATTGGGTAGGACCATTTTCTCTCATCGAAGAAAGTCATTCGCTCCCCCCCCCTCCATTCGACACTTTCAAACCGATGTCAGAAGGTGTCGACAACTTTTACTTGCTGTCATTTTATGAAAATCCTAACCATCTTTCCTGAGACACGAAGCGGCGAGGATAAATAATGAAACGGAGAGAAAAAATGTCGATTCTGCCTTGCTGACTTGGCTACTTGAAACACGTCGTCGAGTTTTCGACGTTTGGAAGCTGTCAACCGAAAAGTGGAAACGTTGGACGTTAAAGTTAGATGTCTACTCGTCAAACTGGGTTCAGTTTAAGTCTGATTTGACGTCAAAAAATCATTAGTATTAATCCTCAGCTGTAAGATTCTAAAAGTAAGAACAAGAATTTCAGAATTTGAAGGGGTATTTCCGTTTCTTTTGATACCTCTTAATTTTGATATTCATTACAAAACTACTTTAGAAATTTTAGCAACCACAGATAAATATTTATTTCTTTGGTTCCATTGACTCAATATTGAATAATGGTATATCTGGAAATACAAATCTACAGCTTCCAAAAAAAATAGGGTACTTTAATTTACGTTGCAATTTCTAGACACAATGGTCAATTGGAGACTATCCAGGGGTTGATAACTTGATTTACATAAATAAACCACCACGGCCTACTCCTCCGAGTACATTTGAAGAAAGCAGAAAAATGGCTGAATCTTCACTTATACAATAATATTTTATTATATGGTAGCGAAACATATTTTGTCATAAATTGCACGTAATACAAGTTATAATTACCACGTTATCTATGATAAACAAATTTCTTAGTCTTAGTTAATTCGCTGACCTTGGTATATTGCCCTAGAAGCGTGCTATATCGAGGAATTACTGTATTAAACTATTCCCAGATTGTGAAATTATGGATGACCTGATTTCTCGTTTCTCTAAGGATCACATCCTGAGTATTAGCGGGGTTTTAATAACATACGCACATAACGCCATCATGAGTTCGAAGTGGCGGTTCTATGATTGTACGTTAGCCAACTTTGGTGTTGGTTTAAATTTTAATAACCCTCTCAAGTTCACCTTCGTTGTGAAGTTATATTACTCGAGTGATACACTTTGTTATCTTGCACACGTTTCCCCAGGGACACCTCTAGCCTATCCCTGTGAGGATTTATCCGTTTAGTTGTTTTCTTTAGGAGTCCTTCAGTTTATTACACACAGAGAATCACAGCCGGATTTTCTTGTTGGATATCTTAAGGTTAATCGGGATTTTTATTTATGATGTTGCTATTACGCCTGTAACCGGAAGACAGGATATTCACAACTTCGCATATATTCTTCCTGCATTTCGTATGTTCTAGTTCAAGGCTAAACCATCCTGAGTTGAGTCTTGGAAGGGAGCCTGTGATGGGGCATTGCGTTCCACACAATATAGAGGATTGCCGAATTTGAACCGCCTAAACATTTTTAATGCACAGGGCAAAATAAGTATTTTCAATAAAAAAGAAGTAGTGAAGAAATATTAACGTTCACACCTTCAAAATAGTGTAATTAATTTTTGAGAAAAAAAATACAATTTGAAACAATAAAAAATCTGTACATTACAATTGTGTCATCGGTCTAGTAAAACATACTGGTTTCTTTAAACACAAGTACACTTTTTGTCAAAGTACTTTAAACTCACTCCAGCACACTGTGTATTAAACCAAGTGTGATTGCCCTGATAAAATTGTAGTAAATACTATAAATCGGCATGACACCCATAGTATCTTCGTCTTCAAGTAACAGTGACAGCAGTAATAGTGATTCTGCTGTTGATTGTGAGGATTCACGGGACACGAGAACGATCACCGCCAGTTGAACGAAATCCACATCGGAGACTGTTTTTTCCCACTGGATATTCTATGCACTGCATCATCTCTTTGTTCCCTCGCATATAGTATATCAAATCATATTACGGATAAATAAAAATGTATAAAAAGGGATGCTAAGAAAATCGCATTTCTCTCCATTGGGTATGTTAGTGGAATAGGTCACTCTAGCTGTCATAGCCTCATATACGTATATATGCAGTGCTCAGAACATACTTAGTAATTTTTATTTTTATATGAATTTTGAGGGTTTGGGACACTTTTTGGTCATTTTCGTGATTTTCAGGGAATTATTCGAATTTTATGTTTTAGTTTTATTGTGAACTTTAATCAATAGTTGAAGCAATCCAAAGAGACTCTTTTATTATCACAGCTTTGTTTTCACTAAGACATTGCCAATGACTCACTACTCTCCGCCCTTCCACGCTTCTGGCGACAAAAAATTCCGTAATCTATCTTTCACCGCCAAACAAAACCTGTCCAAACTTTTCAATTGGAGTATTACTAACACAAGGAAGAGGGAAAGGTCTAGTGGGAGAGTGTCTCTTTAGTCTTGGAAATAAGTGAAAAATCGTTTTACTTTTTGATATTCGGTCATTAAACGGAATGTTTAATAATGCGATAAAACTCATATGCTGGAGTGTTTCCTAAAATGTCTGCGTGCCGCCGTCGTTTCTAATACAAAACTGCTTATCTTTAGAAATAATACGAAACTGTCTCAAGGAAAAATCTTCCACACAGCTCTGATTGCAATGATATTGCACAGGGTATTTGTCCTGTGAAGACATTACTTGTTTGAACAATCATATCTAGTCTTTTGAGTGCTTGCAACGCTGCTATGAAATATAGGACACTTTTTGTTGTTTTTCAGTTGTTGTTTTTCAGTAAGTGCAAGAACAACTCGTTATATACATCTGCTGGATGCGCAGTTCCGATGCGCTGGAGATCGCACTATTCATTCACTGGACACCGAATTTTAATCATTTGCATATTTGGTCAAAACATTTTTGCATACGAACTTTCAAAGCAATCGGAATCCTGGTGCTTCGATTTTTTTGTTATAGAGTATACATGTATGTACACTGTACTTACATGTATTTTGAATGTATATGGAAATACACTGTACATTCAGTGTATTATGGAAATACACTGTACATTCAGTGTATTATGGAAATACACTGTACATTCAGTGTATTTCCATTTCGTAAACGTGCATTTTTTATCATTCGTTCATATGCAATGATAATTTTTTATTAACGTCGTACTAGAGCTACACAACAGGCTATTGACGACGGTCCTTGATCAATCCTTTAAGGAAAAGATCCGATGACAACTCCACTTAATTTTGAACCACGGTCCATATCCAATGGATTGTGTTGGGTTGTTTAAGTTTTTATGTCATCCATCTATTCGATTAACATTCATTGTCTTGATCTAAACCCTGACGGTTAATCGAAGTTTCACTATATTCTTCATAAGCGGAGAGTGATAAATGTCTTTAAAACTTCAAAATCTGCACAACCGCTATTAAGGATCGTTCCTTTGAAGTAAATTTATTCTTTTCATGTATCATTGATCCTGGAACAGTTCCGAAAGGTAGTGAATTTTAATGAGAAATTATGGAAACTGCATTACTACAATAGAGATGTGTTTGTTAGCTACTGCTGCCATTTTAATCCTAATTACATGCGAAAAATTAATTATGCGTCCCTTCATACTTGAGGAACTTGGTCGTTAAAACCTGATGTTGAATAACGAGTGAGCATTCGGTTAACAGAAATGAGTGCGAGATTTATGATTCATTCGGAAGTTAAATTTTGCCCTTTTCAGCATTTCGAGAATTAATATGTTTATTATGTACGAATTTGTTTAGTTTGTTTTCCTCCAAGAGACAATTAACTCTAGTTTGCGTTGTAATCCTATCACTAGGTTCCTCAAATGTTCCTATGCTAATTTTGAGAACGAAATGTTTATCTTGTTTAGAGGGACTGCATTTTAAGTAGGTCAGTGTCATCAGCGAGTATGTCTGTAGCTAGAGAAAATAATTTTGTAATTTAATTCAGGGTAATTTTTTAATGTTGACAAAAACGTTGAGATGTAAGGCTAAGAGTTACTAATTTAAATTCCCATAGCGTAAAAGATGACCAAATGAGAAAAGAAGAAAAAAATGTGTGATGCAAAGCAGAAATGTTGAGCTATAAAATGCATACGCAGGTGCTGCTTTAAAATTTTTTCTAAGAGTTTAAAGAGGCAATTAAAGTGTCGTAATCAAAAAGTGAATTTAAACAGCATGCTCGAGTTAAAACTCCCTGGAAGGCCACAAATCGCACGATTTGTATTATTTTTCTTTGTAGCAAGGGATTAACAACCAGGCGTCGTAATACTGAGTTGCTGGTTCGTAAACATTTAGATCATGACTAGTTGGTAAGGATATTTTATTCCTCTTTTCCTACTCATAAATCTATTTTAAAACATTGAGGCGGCGGCAGCCCAGTTGGTAGAAACACGGTTAAGCAACCGGAGGGTTGCGAGTTTCAAACTCTATCCAACCAAAGATCGATGTGTATCTAAGAGTTGGTGTATGTTGTACCTTCCGTGGCCTTAAATGTACTCCCGTTGACGTGGTCTGGAAGGTTGGAGAGTGGGAGTTGGCAGTGGATTAAAATTGCGAGATGGTGTCCTTGAATCATTCCCTTAGGAATTAATTGATCGTGGACCTTCAGCAATAACCCAATGTGTTGATCCAGTGTGAAGTAAATGCATTTACCAACTCTTCGTGCTCCCTTAACCTTTAGACTACGGCCGGTACAGCATTTTTCCATGATCGCACCAAGAAAGAATTTAGACATGCCAGAACATCTATATATACCTTGAAAGATATAAGAATCGAGCCAAGAAAGAATTTAGACTACCGTCGTTACAACACTTGTACCTTGAAATGTTTAAGAATCACGCCATGAAAGAATCGCGCTTGTTATATCTATAGGTCCATAGACAAAATGTTGACTGCTTATTTACTTAGGGTATTCCACTTACAAGCCGGATGATATATTAACATGTCTAAGCATTGTATTATTCCCCAAAATTGAGACAAAAATAAATGAATTCTCAGAAAGTTCTTAATACTTCATAATAATGCTTAAGGTTATTTTGCAAATATTCGTAGAAACATTGTACAGTCATTCATGGTCTCAGGTCAAGAGATACTGTCTGAAATATTTTAGAACTATTGAATCTTAATTAGTTCGTAGAGATTCGTATTGTTTTGTAGTTTGAATGCACAAATTTCAAAAAATAATAATAAAGATAAGAGCAAATTGACGAAAATGGTCTGTAAATACTTCGATAAAATGGATTGTAATAGTTGGTAGAATGAAATATTATGTTTGACTTGCTGAATAACCCGGTTTTGCTCAGGTTTAAAATATGACTACGACATCTACAATATGATCGCGAAAGTTTAAATATGACCTCGACATCTAAACTATGAACGCGACATTTCCCAGTGTTAACTCAAATACACAATCCCTGTGAAACGTGTTTCCTACCGCGACATTTCCGTGGTAACTGAAATACAAAAACCCTGTAGAACGTGTTTCCTTGTCCATGTCCATTTATTGCAGGAATACAAACTTGAGATATTAAAAATTGGGGCTCCCAGGGTCACTTTTAGAATATATATATATATAGTTTGGAAGCACTAATATTATAATTATAGCGCTTCTCCGCCTTTACCGTGACCTGAAAAATTCTAATTTAATTAGTTAGCGAATGGTGGCAACACTATTTGACGATAACGTATTTAAACTTTAGTTTTTCTTCATGTTTAACCCCTCGGGTAGTTCTTTGGATGTGAAGGAATACACGAACTCGAGGTATCCTAGTGACCCATTATTTTCTCATGTTGTTTAATACCTCTGGTGAATAATGTGGTGGTCACGATCTAAGGATGCCCAAGTGATCCTTCTCTTGTTTCTCAATCTTTGTTCTTTATTTTCACAATTATTACCCGAAGATGGGTAGCCTGCTGGTCTCTATCATACTCGAAGAGGGAATCTCCAGAAAGGTTCCTCTTTTACCAGCTATGGGTGAGAATAATCTGTCCGTTCTTTCCACAATTACTGCACGAAGATTTCCAGTCTTCTGGACTCTACCATACTCGGATATGAGGGAAATTACAGGAAGGTATTTCTTTTACCAGCTATGAGTGAGAAGAATTCTCCATATTTATGTTCTGAAGTTTCTTTTGCGCAAAAAACGTATAACCAATTGGAGATGTAAGTGACTGCAATGGCTCTCTGGGGTACTCTCTTTTGTCTATCTATCTGTCACCTTATTCACACAGATCATTTTTAATCTTTCTCTTCTTGAGTGATCCCCGACTGTCGGTAATAGTCCATTGTGTAGCCTTCTGTACGACGTGAATTCAGCTACTTACCGCGTTCGAATCTCAAAATATTCAACTGAATTTTAATGTGTGCATTAACTGTTGCATACTCTTAAAATTGGAAACTTGTCAATGAATACGTCTTGACACCATACTTCAAGTCACTTTTCTTTAGTGTCTTAAATCTTGGAAAGGTTAGCACTCTAATGCGTAGTTCGTTACTGTAGATGTTTTGAATAGAATTTGAATTTGCAAACTGCGATGAACACTGAGATAAGATCTTAAGTTCTCGTAAAACTTCATATCTTCATTTTGGAAGAATATGTGTATTTTTACTACTTTTCCTCTTCAAAACAGCCATTTAAATGCATGCATTTTTGAATTTGTATATTGATGAACTACTCTGCGTTTCTTATGGATGCCTCGAGATGCAGTTAAGATGCTGCATTTTTATGTCACAACAAAATCTTAAGAGCGTGCCGAATTTTATTCGTGGTTTTACAAACATCTGACATTTTTTGCAACACAATCTCTTGTTACATAGCCTTAAGACAGTGATATTTAGTTTCCTCGATGTTCCTGCGTCTTTTACTTCTAGTTATTTCGATATTAAAGCCTATTACATGCCAAACCCGAAAGTTTTGGGATATTTTTTTAACTTTTGCTTTGTGCACACACACACAGGTGATTATTTTTTAAATGTCAAGCGTGCTGTTATACATGTATGAGTTTTCCATGGACGTACGCATAGCACCGTAACGTATTTATGTTGTAAATTGGAAATGTCTGCCTTTTACAGCATACTTTTACTTGTTATGATTTTACTATCCCCCATATTCCTTATTTTAAACTTTGTAACTAAGCTGCTCGTGAACATTTCACAAATGCAGCGTTGTCGCTAGTACTCGCTCCATTCCTCCAAGCTCCTACAATCAACCCACGTTCAAAGTCCGTCAAATCACATTTCCCCCCATACATTCACAAACAATTCATATATACTAAGTGGAATAAATATTTGCGTTGCATTCCAGTTCTATTGAAATTCATGAAACTGAAATACACGTTAATAATGCGTACTGTTGGTAGTGATACTTGCCCCTGAGATATTTGCTGCCCACTGTAAAAACTTATCAAATAAATCACCGTTTATATATATATATATATATATATATATATATATATATATATATATATATATATATATATGTTGCTTTTGAATGCATTCCAATGTAACGGAACTTTAAAATAGGTATTTACATTCATGTGTCGTTTAGCACAAAGTCGATAAGAATATATGGATATGTACGAATAGGTGTAAACATTTACAATATCAAAGATTATTATTGCATATTTTGACTTAATAATACAAACCACCAAACTCAACAAAATTTTAAAAAAACATTTGATTTATCTAAAAACATCCAAATAACATATATCGTTCAGCGGAAATCTCGTAAGAATCTGTGGATATAGACAAATTAGTGTACAAATCGACAATATCAGAAAAAGTATTGCGGGATATTTTAAACTAAAGTTGGAGGCATACCTCATTTTGACTGTATCTGTCTTTGCACAGGCACAAATGAATTTCCAGTCCAGCATTACGGAATGGTCCTGATTCTATTTTTTATTTTATTATTACATAAATGCAATAAATTGCAAATGTTTTACTTTTCTTGCGAATATTGGAACGGAAAAAGTATTTATTTGATTTATTCTTGTTGTCGAATATGCCTGACATTTGTATTTGTTCTGTTACACTGAAAGCAGATTTTGGAAGATGGAAGTTTTTATGGAGACTTCCTGAAAGTGAAAATTCCATATATTTTTATCAGCCTACATAAAATTTTTACTAAAACTGCAAGATTATTGAGATTCTTAGATCTCTGTGAAACTCGTTTCATGGCGACATCTATGGTCCGATTATCTAACTACCTACATCAAAAGTATTAAAAATTTTTCGTAGTCATGTATTTTCCTTTATTTAATACATAAGTTAACATTTTTGGTCCAAAATAAGGGTCATATTTGTAATAAAAAAGATGAAAAAGTACATGATGTATTCGTACTTTAAAAGTTTAGTTTTCTAGTGGTTAAATATTACATATTAAGACTGGCTATTAACACCGACAATGAACATTGGGATCCACTACATTTGGGAGCAATAAGCAGGTATTCCATAATTCCAAATGAAGTTTGTCCCAAAAAATTAATCTTCAGCTTTCAAAACTTAAAGAATTTTTAAATAAATATTTCTCTCCTTGCCAGAAACTATTTTTCTTTTTATTGCTGCTCTGAAAGATTCATTGACTGACGAGATTAGATATGACTCCTGCATATAATCAATCGTGAAATATCTATATTTGTCTACCTGTAGACTATAGAGATACTTCCTTTCAGTAGAGAGCCTACATATTTTAGAAGTCTTAAATCTCTTTGGATCTCATGATTTTTTTCATGTGTCAGACATTTATTTTTGAAAACTAGAATAAAGTTTTCAATACTTTTAATGATAATGGGCAATATATTGATGCCATGTGCTTTTAATATTTAATACAAATGTATAGTGATTCATGTAAAAGTAAAGAAAGTATTTTAATAAAAGAAAACAAAAACAGTTGGAGCTTAAATAAAAAACAAATTTGATATACCACCACATGTGTGTGGAAAAATTATCACCTATCGTATTTTGATTTTCACACAGTGGTCAAAATTGGTATTATCTTAACTTCTATTTGAAGATGAAACTAAAAAAATTTATAAAACCATATCTTTCTTTTTTCGTTAGTATAAATTAGCTAAAAATATAACAATTTAAATCAAAATAAAAAACTTCACGAGTAAAATAATTAAAATTTTTTTTAAATTAATTAATTAAATTAAAAAGTACATATTTAATTTCCATTTCAAAATATTTTCTTTGAGATCTGAACTATAATGTGTGGCTCAATGCCCTAAAAGTATTCAAAATAACTTAAAACTTACCAACGTTTGTTAAGGACACTAAGCAAATTTAAATACAAATGTAACAGCACGCCATAATAACACTTCATACGACGTGGCGTATTCTGATTACTGATCTTAGCATCAGCACGTGGTTTTATGGTTGTGGTCACAGTTAGCAGTTTAGAATGTTCCTACTACAACTTTACTTCTGTTGTGTCTATAACATCGTAGTCGTACGTATATATCTGTATCTACACAATCATCTATGATAATATAATTATAACAATCTATCTCTGTAAGCGAAAAAAAAGTTTTTTTTTGAATAAAATATAAGTGTATACTTAACTCCCATTTCAAAAGACTGACTCTTGCATATGTAGTATACTGTACTTCCTACTTGTATATATGTACTTATACAACAAGATAAAGTGTTAAGGTATAATTGTTAAGTGTAGAATTGGTTAATACTATAAAAAAATTACATAATTTCTTTATTTGTGCCCTATCTTCCAACTATAAACTTCATATTTTTTTAAAATGTGTTTGACATTTATTTGAAATTTATTATGACAAATCTTGAGTGATGATTGCGTTTAAAACCAAAAATTTAAGAGCGACTAATTAATCTCATATATTGAAGTGTAAATAATTTATTTGAGTAACTATAACATTTTGTGAATAAATTACTGAATTTTCTATCTCAAAGAGAGATATCTTAAGAGAGATCACAGATCATATTTCATCCAAAAATAATTTTTTACAAATTAATTTGACTTTTATCTTTAACGAAGCAAATGGAGTGTGCAAGGGTTTTACACAAGTTACAAAAAGGGTTACTGAAACGCTAGCACCGTCGGTATTTTTAATGAAATATCTCTCATATGGGGAAATAATGAATTTAGTCCCATAGCTTCAAATATACAGTATTTTAATTTTTAATTAAGTGCAAATTATCTTTACTAGTTAATCTGAAATTCTTCTTGCGTAGTTATTTTGTAAATTCCTTCCAATTATTATGAAAATCCAAACATTAAAAAATATCTTAATCAATTGTGAATTTGAGCAAGGATACAAGCGGAACTCAGTAAATGAGGTTTAAGGCTCGCCATTTCAAAATTACGTTAAAATGGCTCGGATAACAGGACTAATAAGCTCTCGTTAGTCAAAACCAGCTATTCGAGATTCAGAATTCAGGTAATTTCGAGATTACTTTCCATTCAAGACTTCATTTCAGTAATAATTGGACCTACCATTTAGGTGCATTTATTTTGAGTGGTGTGTGATTCGAATATCACTTTAGTTTAAGGATTTCCTCAATTTTAGTAAACATGAGATTTCGTGTAATCCGCGCATTCGAGAGTTGTCGTGTTTTCAACATTGCAAAGATAGCGAAAATGTTTCGTCCGAGGGTGGATGATAGGTTCTAAAGAGGAATTTCATAGCTTTAATGAAGTTGGTGATCATCTTACCCCTCCTGATGGTTGTCTTTTTGTGGTATCTCGTCATTAGCAAAACTAACCAGATCTTGATGGACAAGACAATTTGTTATTAGAAGAAAACTGTCCATATCTTGATCTGGTCATCATAAAAACATCTGCAAAATATTGATGACGAGATTTCTCGTCGTTTGTAAAATTTCGCAGAACTAGATTTATGAGATATCTCGTCGTTAGTATAGTTCCGTAGAACTGGATTGACGAGATCTCTCGTCGTTAGTAAAATTTCGCAGAACTAGATTGACGAGATATTTCATCGAAGCTCCTTGGTGGTTAAACAAGCATCCTTTTTTATGAAAATTCGGGACCCTCCCTGATATTATGGAATTAATGTTAGTTTCTATTCCGTAAAATGTTCTGAACAGTCATTGAGAACGACCTTTTATGAGCCAAGAAACATTTCATTAGCTAATAAATACTGAAGCAAAGAGGTAGCTTTCTTTGTCTCAAAGTAAGATGTGGTATATTTTGGTCAGTGTCCTGTTCAAATTGTGGAGGAAAGTTTATGTTTGGACAGCAAACCAATAGACAATGGTGGCGTACCGCCCAACGTTCTGCTCAAAATTTGAGGCTCCGATTAGAAGACCGATACTCAGATGTCTAGTTCTAGAAAAATATTAAAACCGCCAAGGATGTTGAACGTAGAATCATGTGCGTCAATCGCCATTGGTGATGACTTGTCTAGCCAACTCGTAATCTCTGATGTTGCTTCCAGCAACGAATATCGCCAAAAACGTTTTGTTCTCACTCCAGAGGATAGCTATCCACACGGACACTGATTAGCACCCGGAATTGTAGATGAGGGTCGCACGTCGACAAACGAAAATCCAGTCTCATCCTCCTCACTCGCTGTCTAACATCAGGCAGAAGACTCCTTTTCACCTCGTCAATCCAGTAGAAACCCCCCAAGTTCTGCTCACATATAGGAGCAAGTAAGAAACTACCATTGATTCTAACACTAAAGACTGACGGTGATGACTCAATTTAAATGGAGTTGTAGTAGTTAAAAGATTTTTTATATTAAGTTCGCAAGTTTGAATAAAATCAGTTAATTAGCCCTATCAAGAAAACAGGTGACATAGGAGAGTCCATTTCTGTAGAAAGGCTGCCATATGCAAAATCATGTGTGTCGGTCACCAGATAGGATGACCAATTTTTTTTTCTCACCTACTCGCGATCATTCTTATGGCTTCCAACACTGAATGTACTAAACTCAGTGTGACGTGCTAAAGATGACAATTGTTTCTACGCATTGCGTTTAATTTCGCCACTAATCCAACGAGTAGATTCGTGGAATAATCACGTGACTCAAATCTCAATTCGTCAGTTTCGGTCTATACGGACACCTCATTATTACCCTTTCTTGTATTCAATACAGTAAGTTGATCTTTACGGAATAAGGAATGTCAGTTTTAGTTGTATGGAAACGGTTCTTCACCAGCAAAATAATCTATATACGATGTATATCCGAATCATACTCTTCCGATATTACATTTGGATCACGTGATTTTGAGCAAGTTTATTCATGCAATAAAGGATCAAGATAAACGTAAAGAATGCATTCCCATGATTGGCTTCTTTGTTGTGGAGAACGAGATTACAAGTTGGCAAAGCAAACAATCACCTATGGCGATTACCACAAATAATTTTGTAAATGTCAGTCCTGTCCCGTAGTAAACTTACTATTTTTCTTGAAATGGACTTTACTAAGGCCATCTGCCTTCTCACCCGCACTATACCCGCTCAGCGTGCCCCCACTATACTGCACTCATTATTTAAAATTTTGTAATCCGTGACTCAGTTCGGCTATGGAGAGATAGTACTTGAATTACGAGATTTTGAACTAGTTTACTCAATGTGGGGGCAAGATAGTCGTAAATAGTCTTCATTAGAGGAGTCTAACACTCTGAGGTTCCTACTCGCATTTTTTTTACCACGTAACATGTAGTTTTTCCTTTATGATTTCTAACCAGTTTCAGACCAATACTTATAAACCAAAAAATCCTTTCCAAGATTCTACAAAACAAGCAATGATCTATGGTGTAACCAGAAATGAATTTGCTGGCAGATCTATTCCCTGGTCAGATTACTACCTTTCAAGAAATTGACTTCTACAAGGTCACCTGGTTGTTCTACAAGCTCTCCCTACCCCCACCATAACTCTGTGTAAATAGAATATTAAGAATGGATTATTTACATTTACGTTGATTTGAAAACAAATTATCAGATAAACTTGGTGAAATAAATTCTAATCTGAAAAAAGGTTTCTTTGCAATGAGGTAGAGGGAGACGATAATAACCGCTATGACGATCAGTCATTAGTCAAAGAACATATTGCTTTGAATTATTGAAATTTATTATAACCTTACAAGCAAAGGTTACAGAATTGTATACTCAAAGAGTAGTAAAAAAGAGTAATCTTTCTAACCAAAAAGTGGTCTACTTTGCAGTACAGAAAGAAATACTGGCACACCAAACAAATAACTAAGGTATGTTCTATTAAGTAGTGACTGAATACAATCTATTTTCAATTGCATTATTTGAGCTGAACAGTGATGGTTGTATGGGCGTTACATCTCTTTACTAACAGAACTGACCAGATCTTGATGGATGAGATATATCGTCATTAAAAGAAACCTAACAAGATCTTGATATCGTCATCATAAAAAAAATTGGTAACATCTTGATAGACGAGATGTATCGTCATTAGAAGAAACCTAACAAGATCTTGATATCGTCATCATAAAAAAAATGGTAACATCTTCATGGACGAGATGTATCGTCATTAGAAGAAACCTAACAAGATCTTGATATCGTCATCATAAAAAAATTGGTAACATCTTGATGAACGAGATTTATCGTCATTAGAAGAAACCTAACACGATCTTGATATCGTCGTCATAAAAAAATTGGTAACATCTTGATGGACGAATGTATCGTCATTAGAAGAAACCTAACAAGATCTTGATATCGTCATCATAAAAAAAATTGGTAACATCTTGATGGGCGAGTTATATTGTCATTAGAAGAAACCTAACAAGATCTTGATATCGTCATCATAAAAAAATTGGTAACATCTTGATGACGAGATGTGTCGTCATTGTCAAACTTGGTCATATCTTAATGAACGAGAAATTTCATCGAAACAACTTGGAGGGTTAAAGCAATAATTCTGCAAGCAGGAAATAAAATTGTTATACGAGATCCACTTACAGGACAAGCCAAAAGCTAATTTCTTGCGCAGAACATATCTGTAAACAGCAAACAAAAACATTCTGGGATCTGAAAGATCTAAAATTGTTTGAACAAAAACAATGTAAAACACGATTCTAGAATAACGGAGGTCTTGAATTAATTTAACCCTATTTTTCTATCCCCACTAGCCTGTTCTAAGGAAGATCAATCTTTTCGTTGGGTTATTGAACCGAATAGTATTAGGGAAGTGACAGCATAATCTTCTATTTGTAAGAAAAGTGGTTGCACAATATTTACCTCCTCTTAGGCTTTCTCCTCCTGCCATCGCTCATGCAAGAAAAGTCTCACCTTTTTTGTTGCTGGAAGTGACACTGAACTCTTGTGTGGAAGATGTTTCATCAAACAAACCTTTAGCATAATCTGATAATGGAGGAAAGTATTTTACATCCCCTTTCGGAGTTTTTATGCCCCATAAAAATATATTTTAAAGTTGGATATTAATTCAGCTCCCTTGTTTTTCTAAGATTATCGAATTCTCGTGCATTGAAAGCCATTAAATGATTATGGGAATTTTTTTATTAAAAAGGTCGGGTTGAATGAAGTTCGTTTTAAGAAAATTTAATCATCGTGTTTTATCAGTAAAAGAATGGTGCCATAGATGATATTCTTTCAAATAAAAGTTTTCATCTTGACAAATGGAGATTTTCGGTATGTCACTTCTAATGGCTGTTGTTCGCATACAAGTTTGAATTAACACCCCCATATTATTTTTTTATTTTTTCGTTTGTACAATAGGATTTCTGTTTGCTTCGCAGAGGTCTTTACTTTATACCTCTGGCTTTACATTCGTTTTAGTCTCAAATAGAATAAATAACTAGTTTCATTGTGAAAATTTAGTTGTAGGTAGTTAAATTTAAATAATTCAAAGGGAATATCTACTTTGTAGACAGTTTGAATAAATTTTATGCATGGATATGAATGGGGAATGTACGCGTACTGCAGTAGTATTATTATCACCCTGCCAAGGGCACCAATCTGCAAAATCAACGTTTCTAGAAAAAATGTTTCATGCTTCGGAAAAGGTCGAGTTTTTCCTCAAAGATTGTTTTTTCATGAAAATCGGCATTTCCACTAAGATTATTCGTGGCTGTAACGTTATAAAATTCGTAAAATGGTGACTCAAAAAATGCAGTAAGGTGAAAGTCTCCAAAATCTAGATTATGGATTTTGTCGTGGTAATATCCGAAGTCATCGGGATTATAAGTTGTAATAATCCCAGTAAGAAAACAGCTTTCACAAAACGAAGAGTTGATTGAATTTACGTCGCACTTGAGCATCTCAACGGGCTATTGACGCCGCCGAATTGAACCTGGACTGTAGTGACGGTCCAGGTTGAATCCGAATCCGAGACAAAATATCTTGAATGATAGAGCCGCAGAAGATAGAGAGTTGGATTTAAATCGCACTGGAACAAAACAACATTACACTGGCGACGAACTAGGATGAATCCCTATGGCAGAGAACCGAGAACAACACGGTCAGGTGATGAGTTTAACACATGATCTGACCCCCCACTCTCAAACTTTCGATTCCACGTCAACTTTAGGACATTTGAGGCGATAACATATTTAACATGTACCATCCTCACGTGCACGACGGTCTTTGGTTGGATCGAATTTCGAAATCGGAACTCTGGTTAGTAATCCGCGACACTACAAAGTTAGTTACCGCGGTCCCTTATGAGAAAACAAAGAGGAAAAAAATTTTACTCGCTAATTGAACTCATTGTCTTTCTCAAGAAGAAACCTAACCGTCATGCATCGAAAAGCATGACAGTGGCCTTCGCTAAACTGAAGTGACACAAAACACTAGTCTAAACGCATTCTAAACACATTCTGGCTTAACGTATTCTAAACACATTCTGGTTTAACGTATTCAAAACACATTCTGGTTTAACGTATTCAAAACACATTCTGGTTTAACGCATTCTAAACACATTCTGGTTTAACGCATTCTAAACGCATTCTGGTTTAACGCATTCTAAACACATTCTGACTTAACGTATTCTAAACACATTCTGGTTTAACGTATTCAAAACACATTTCGGTCTGAAAAAAGTTGAAAAACTTGTGTCTTGAAAATTTGTATGTGTCACTGGTAAGCCTATGATATTTGAAGATAGTTTAGTCTGAACAACCCTCCTCGAAAAGAAACAATTTCCATAATCATTGTGTTCCCAATATGACGTTAACCTACTTATCTACCATCCTTGGTAATCAGATATTTTTCCTTAGGATTGTTCTCTCAGATCGTTGACAATAAACCGATGTGTTTCTCGAATGCGACGTTGATTCTACTACCTTCTTACCAACCTACGATATTACGGTGTACCCGAGTGATCTTTCCTGCCTTTCATTTTTGTCCTAACCTAACTTTCTGCTTTACCACTTTCATTCCTCCTTCTTTCTGTTTTCTGTCTTGTGCCCTTGCCCCATAAAACCCAAAACTATCCAACCTATCTGCTGAAATCTTTCGTAGTCGGGATCAAACTCGTAGGAAAAGATCCAAGGAGAATGCCTCGTGATTTTGAACCACGGTCTGATGACGAGAACAACACCTGAGCTGCTCTCCCCCCCCACACAAAAATCTCGAACCCACAGACCACACCACTAAATATATTCCATAATCTAGAATAACATGGCAAATCGAAATTAGCCCTTGGAAATTTTTTGGAAGGAGACTCTAGATTTACTTATATATGCAAAGATTTTTTTAAGGGTAGATATTTTAATTAACGTCATACTGGAGCAAAACAACGGGCTATTAACGACAGCCCGGGATCAATCCCCTAAGAGAAAGATCCGAGGACAACACCACGTAATTTTGAACCACGATCAGATGACGAGGCAACACCTGAGCTGGCACCCCACCTCTTCAATTTTCCACACCACGCCAACGTGAGGACATTGGAGGCCACGACAGATTTAACGGACACCAGCTCCCGTGTACAAGACTGCTTCGAACTCCCAATCTTCCGGTTGCTAGTACGTTGCTCTTCCAACTGTGGTAGCATTGCCCCTACCATGCATGCAAGGAATATTGAAGAACTGTTTTAAAAATTCATTCATTGGTTTCATTAAAAGAAATAAGCATATTCGTATTTTATTTGTAGACTTTTAAATATAAAGTAATAACACTTATTTGAGTCTAAATTAAAATTTTCTGGAGTCTAAAATCTATCGCTGTCAGACATCCTCGTTCTACCACTCACACCACTGGATTAATCTATTCCACGTGTTATCCACGAAAAAATGATTTCGCGGGCGCCTCTTTTTCAATTCAAGTACTGCACACATTCTGCACAACAAAGCACACGCGCGTCCAACGGAACCCCCGCCCATCAACCCGCTCCAAATCACGCACACCGTCATCAGGTATTAATCCCAATAATTGCAAGGGATGATGACCGTGCTTTCGGGTCCCGTACCTTACATCTGTCTGTCATAGCTGTCAGTCTTTCGTCTGTGGCGATCAATAATCCCTTGACCTTGGTGAAAAGACGGACCCACGGCGACACACCCTCCCCACCCACTCCCAAACGCTCGGCCCTCAACTTGTTGCGAAAGGCCCTTTGACGTCATCGGCCGAGAATGACGTAGCCCGCGGTTCCCCCTTCCGCAATGTCCCTCTAATTGGGCGGACAGTTTACTCGAAGATGACGATAAAGGATGGACCCATAAAGAGGCATTTTAATATAGGGTGTTTTTTCTTCTCCCTTCCTCTCCCATGACAACAGGTCGTCCTTTGATATATTCCGGTCTGGGCTTTGTGAGTTTCCGCCGATCTGGGCACCCCCGGCTCGGTCCTTTGCCTCGTCGATGTCATTGTCGGTGGTTTCGAATGGGGTAAGGGCTTGCAAAATGACACTTGGAATGGGCTCGTGTTTGGGAAGTTGGGAAAGATAACATTGGGTGCATAGAGTCTATTGCCGTATCTGTGGAATTCGGAATCGATCGGGTTTGGGCTCAGTGACGTGAACATAATTATATTTCGGAGGCGTCAAAAATAAAACATTTGGTGCCAAAAGTTCTAAACGTGCGTTAAGTCCACCTGGTGATTGTCTCGACGAGATATCTCGTCATTTGCAATTATGATGAAGTATTTCATCGTTTGAAGAAAACCGACAATATTGTGATCTCGCCATTTTCAAAAAATCGGTAATATATTCATTACGAGACATCTGTCTCTATCAAAATTGGTCAGATCTTGATGAATGAGATATCTAGTTATTAGCCCCAATATTAGCAGACCATGGTGAATTATATGTCTCGTCATTGAAGAAAACTGACGAGATTGTGATCTCGTCATAGTAAAAAAAAAATCGCTTATGCGAGGCGTGTCACCTCAAAAGGGCATATATCCACTCCCAGTAATTTTCCAGCATTGACGGAAAAACTGTTGGAAATAAATTATAAGTGGTAATAGCTATAAAACTCTTTTGTGTTAATTATTCTTACCAACTCATAATATAACCCTCTTGGACGCATCAACAATTTATGAGTATACGCGTCGAGCTACTGAGCTGTTAAGACACCGTTCAATTAATTTCCAACCGAAAATGGATATAGGCACTTTTTTAGGGGCACGTTTCGTATATTAATAAGATAGTTGTCACTAAAGAATAAATTGGTAAGATCTTGATAGACGAGATATCTCTTCAAAAACACTTGGACGGTTCAACAGTCCCGTTTAAATGTGATATTTAACTAAATTCAAAAGATACAATTTGTAAAAAATCTAAATAACTGACAGCACAATGATACAGCAATATAATAAAATCCACAGGGTAACTCTAAACTTCTTGTAGAAGAAAACGGATTGAACAAAATCTTCAATACTATATTGAAGATATATCTCGCCAATTCCAAAAGTGACCACAACTTGATGGACGAGATAACTATTCGACACCACTTGGAGGGTAAAAGTTTTGTTATTTATAATGTTCAGACCTATTGTGTTGTTCACAGTTATCATATATATATTTGTTCTTTTATCTATCCAATGATATATTTAGATTTGCTAAATCTGTTAATTTATAAAAGTTATAAGCAAACGTTTAGTAGTCATAAGATCGTGACATCGTTCCGCTGTACTGACCCTCATTCTAAGACGTTTTCCGTCTAAATTCCTTGGAAAGATTCTATTGGTCAAAACATAAAAAATTGTTTAGCAACCATGCAGGGAAAACTGCAGTTTAGAAGGTGGGTTAAAGTGTAATTGACCCTCAGAGAGTTAAAAGATAACAGCCGGAGCATAAAAAGTGGTAAAAGATTATACGCGAATGAATGGGCATTGTTTGTGTCGTGAATATTTATAAAATAAATTTCATTTAGTAGAATTAATATAAGTATGAGCCGCGGTAGCTCAATCAGTAGAGCGTCGGTCTCGCATCAGAAGGGTTGTGGGTTCTGTCCTCGGCGGAGCCGATTCTGTCCTCGGATGACCGACAGGGTTCTGTCCTCGGATGATTGCGAGATCGGCGCTTCGACCTGGCTAAAGACCGTGGTGTTCACTAATGGTGACTGGGGCACGTAAAATAGATCGTGGTCAGAAAGTCCCCCATGTTCCCATACCAAATAAATACCTCTGGGGGTACCTGATCAGGGGGTTATTGGCCTCTGATTCGGATCTAAATAACGATATGTGTGAGTGAATGGATGTATGAAAGGGACCTTCCTGTAAAACGGATGTGTCATGTATGTTGAGCAAAGTCGGACTTCCTCCCAATGGGGCTCAATAACATGGAAGGCGCACCCCCTCGCCTCTTGCTGTCTTCGACGGGCCTGGCACAGCTCCGTTCTACCAGTGTGAGCATAAGAAACAACAATATAAGTATATTATTTCTTATTTCTTATATATATAATATTCTCATTTATACTTTAATTTTGCTGTTTAGAGTTTGTTAGAGATGCATTTGAGAAGGTTGATTCGGATCAGAAAGAATTAAGTCCGTGATCATTACATTCCTTTGTATTATTGTTGAGAGAATATATTACAGTGTATAAATATGTGTATGCAGGAAGGTTGAGCCAACTTAGAAGGAAAAGGAAATACAAGATCATTCCTTTATTTTTGTGTTACTGTTGGTATATTGATACGATACGTCCATTTGGGAACATGGGAGAAGAAAGTTGAATCAATTCAGAAAAATGAGAATACGGGAATCGGAATATCGGAAACTGGAAGAAGGTTGTGTCAACTCAGAAATAAAACGATGGGGCCAAAGTGTATTCGTCTTTTTTAACCTTTTCAATCACAGCACATCTTGGACAACTTAGTGAAGTGCCAGTTGAAATTTCTGTTCGATTAGCAACTGAATGAATTTGAACATATTTTATATTATTGATCGACAGATGGCAGTACTATAGAGCACCTGACGCTTGATTATTCGAAACTGTGATATACAGTTTACCTAGGAGTTTTTAAAGTAATGCTTAAAATAGTGTTTAAAGTTTTAAAAGTGATGTAAGGTAATCGGTGAAGCCACTTCACTTGAAAAGTTAAACGAAGAACGATATACTCTGTCTTGTGTCTATGATAAGATTGTGAATGGTGTGAAGAAATAGACGGTCTTGTAAATGCTAGAAACATTGTTTATTTATTTTAATTTTTTTTAATCCGCAAGATAAGGCCACTGTGTTAACATTTTATAGTTGTATGCCAAAATTAGTGTTCCATCACCTTTAGTATAAAAGTAGGGAAAACGAAAACTAAAGTATACTCGCGCCGCAACAAAAATGACCATTCACATCAGCGGGGTACTACGAACTGCCATTATCCGCCGGCCCAGCACTTTTAATTGTCACTAAGTGTCATCTGCGCTGATAGACGATGCTGGAGCCGTTGCCTCGCCCCCGATTAACCCCAGAATTATTGCGAGTTGCGTCCACCGCTAATCTGTGTCTTACCATAAGACATAGTTCTAGGTCAGAAACTAAATCCATGATCATTGGTTTCCTAGTTGCTAACGAGTCTAATTCGTTACCAAGTATAAAAAAATATCACTTTTATATTTCTAGTAGTAAGACTTGGTACAATTACCATTCATAAATCTTCATTCCTCCCTGGGTGTATTTCTCTATACTGTGTCATTGTCTTTCATTGCGAATTTGTCCAATGATATTGTATGTCGTGTGTCTGGTGAAGCTTGGCCCAAAATGTCCCTTATGCCATAACAACCCGAAAAACCATCCTACCATCATTAATGTGCAAGAACACACAGCACAATCACCACCGTAGAGATAATATAGAAAATACATTAAATCCAGGAACATAACATTTAAAAACAAAGGAAAAAGTTAAAAAGCAGAGAGCAAATTGCAGTTTTTAAAGGTCGAGCAGACTCTAGATCCCGTATCATTTCTTGCGCGTCAATATCTTTCACAAATATTTCTCACCAAAGTCGGACAGTTCTAAAGTTGGGTTACTGCTTGAGACCAGTTGCGTTCCAATGGATCAGAGAATCTCTCCATACTATTGTGCTATGTGATAGATTTAACGTTACTTCAGGGTGACCTAAAAAGTGACATGTCATTACACACCATATCATGTTAATTAATAATTGAAATAACTAATTTCATAATAATTAATAGTTGTTCATCACTTTATAATGTAAATTTGGGAATTTTTACATTCTAAAGTGATCCTATTAAGCAAATTCTTGAGCTACATAGAAATGACAGATTTATATTTGTGTAATTCGCTAAATTCCATAAAATCGTATCTTCTGAGTATATTAGACTCTCGAGTTGATACTTGTTTTCTATGAAAGAAGAATTTATTTACAATGTAGTAACGTTATTGACTGTGGATTTTCTTTTGAATAAATAGTTATCGAATATTTGTAAGAACCCATCACGAATCATCAATAATTGGGTGTCAGAACTTCCATGTCTCAACAGTAATCTGATCTGAAATTGTAGATATGGCAGCCTCCCAAGAGATAATTATTGCTATGTAATACATTGCTATGTGTTTGTGGTGGAAGAAAACCTTTTTTCTTCTCATTAATACCAGAACCCGTTCTCACTTGTACCATTTCCTTAGATGTTTCTATTGAATCCCGATATTCTTACTTTGAGGGTTAATGTTTTGTGGTTTTTACTGGAATTACTAGAAACCACAGCTTAATATCTCTAAAACTATCTTTCTTTATAATTCATTAAACTAGGTTTAGTTTATATTTGGTACTTTCGAGTGTAAGATAGTCTACCTCATATTTCAAGTCTATTATATAATACTAAACGTTTTGAGATGAGCCTTTATGTTACTAAATTTATACTATCAGAATGAATTTTAATAATGGCAATAGAGGTGATTTTGAACATACATAAGAAAGCTTAACATGAGTATATTAAGGAAGGCTACAAGAAAGTGCGTTGTAATCGACCAGTGGGTTAATAAACAACAAAACAAAAATGCAAATATATTGTATCGCATTTTTTAAATTTCAACGTTGATTATTCTTCCACAGATATTTGCATCCAAAATGTATCGTAATTTTTCCAACGCTAATTTTTCAATGCTGATCTATCTGACATGCAAAAGGTATTTAGGCATATCTTAAAGGAAATAAAGTTTTTTAGTGGTCTACTCGTCTAATTCTATTCTCAAGAAATATCATAAATATTCTTGCTCATGGTTATTTTCAATCGACATATCAAATAGAAAGTGCGAACAGGTTTTGTAATAATGTGTAACTATGTAAACAGACGTACAGAAAAAAGAAAAGGGGATTCTATCTGACAATTTGTGAGCTTTGACAAATTTCTCAAAGAAAATGTATTGCTAGATTCAGGAAAACACGAGTCTTGTCTTGGATTTCCGGATTTAAGGCCTACCGGAGAAAAATTCATACTATTTGGAAACGACGGAAAACTTATGCAAACCATTTGCATCTGCATATCATTGCTTGTTTCAGCATTCTAAAAAGAATGAACGTCCTTGTGAAATATTATTATTAAATATATGTAATGAAATGGTAATATTTCATACCACGTACCACGAAAGAGTATTATAAAAATATCATCCGTTGTTTTACATTAAAAAAAATCTGACAAAAGCAATAGTAAACGAACTATTGTGTTTTAGCCTTGTGTACTTTACCGTTCCTATGAAAATGTACAAATTATTATTTGATGCATAGTTTTAGGACTTGAAAATACATATGCTTGGTGTGTACTCAAATATGGAGCATCTGTTAAATACACACATAAATACATAAAAGCTAAATGTATTTTTATCCTACGTTTCCGGCCTCTCGGTCATAGATCGATGTAATTTCTCAAGGAAAAAAATCTAAATATGAAATCTCTCTCGCTTAAATATGAAAATGTAAATTAAAACAAAATCTAAATATGAAAAAAATGTATGATAATCTAATGCCTATACACAGGTTACCCATTCGAATCATGTTTATTTAAATTTATTAAATTATTTATTTACATTTTATATATGGAATTAATTAAGTTAAGGAATTGGCTTTAAAGGTAATGCTAAAAGCTTTCTCGAGTCTAGAAATAAATTATCTGAAATTATACAACAAAACTTGTGGAAATCTTTTATCTCTATTAAAAATAAAAACGTACTAAAGGAATTTATGACAAGCGTTGCCACAACTTGCGTTTTAGCAATAAAAAAAAAGTGAATTAAATATATAAGCTGACTTTTCTAATTTACCGCAGAAGACAAGATATCAATGCTTAAGCACATCGAGTGGCATCTTTCATCTTCCCTTCACTTTAATCGTACAGCTGAATATCGAATTTTAACGAAAACAATATCCATTGAGTCCCATGGGAAATAAATTCTACAATCATTTTCCAGTCTTTCACTGACCTACTTCTTACTATGATATTCCAGTGCGTTATTAAAATAATATATATCTACAACATTTGGTTTGAAATTTAATGATAATTATTTTTTTATGAACTTCATAGCACTTCCTACTATGATACTATAGCGTGTTAATGAAATAATATATGTCTACAGCATTCGACGGAGTTTAATTTTCAAATAATGTATTGATTTGGGAACAGTTTAGGAAAAGTGATGGTGGTTCTAATTTAGACAACTCGCTATAAATCTACTCATTTATCTACTTATTTTAAGAATGGGGAAAAGTTCTCTATGGAATGATGAATTGTCTCACATATGAGATATTTATAAAGCATCTTCCTTTGTGATGGTCATTTGTTAATAACTGCTAAAATGATAGGATTTATCGCATATATTATTTGTTAAGCTGTATAGGATTATTAATTATTAACAAGGTAATGGTAATTTTTAAATAACGTCGTACTAGAGCAACACAATGGGCTATTGATCCGGGATCAATCCCCTAAGGGAAAGATCCGAGAACAACACCACGGTCAGATGACGAAGCAACACATAAGCTTGCACTCCAATCTACGAACCACCAACCCAACGTGAGAACTTTCAGCCTCGACAAATTTAACGTGTACTAGTCGCCTCTACACTATACGCTTACAAACATCCATGTACTGACCCGGATTCAAACCAAGAACCTTCCGATCTAGAGGCTAACACCTTAACCACCACACCGGTTGGTCGGCTATTATTAACATGGATATACACAAAAATTATACCGATTTTCAACTAACTATTTATTTTAGATCAACGTAACAAGAATGAAGGGCACAACGAACATATTCCGAGTTGTAAATTACGTTATACCTCAAAGCTTTTAGTTGTCGCCTAAAATAAGTTTTTTTTTTCCTCTTTTGGTGGAACTACTCACCTGCCTTTATTATCCATTCCCGAATTAAAGCCGACCAAAGGATTATGCTTGCGAGAAGAATTAAAAAGAAATTAGGGAGGATGTGCCATTGGGATTATCTGATCATTTTAGACAGTGGGTTTCCAGCAGTTGTTGGATTGACAGGACAAGGTAGCCTCACCGCTTGCCTAAACAAAATTGGAATTTTAAAGAGTGCCAAGTGTTCACTATACATTTATGAGGAATACTGGCAATATCCTCTTTGTCTAACCTACAGAAGTCCATATCCACTACTTGAAAACTACAGATCTAATTCCCCTTGTGCAGTTTTCTTAATATTGCACGACCGCCATGATATTAGTCATCAATAATGTCGATTAAAATCCGAATGAAACGTTTTTAGATGATTGCAAGACCTGGTCAATTTTCCACCTAGCGTTTCTCGGGTTGGAGTAATTTGATGCAGATTGCACTAGTTAAAATGCAATTTTCTAGTCAAAACCACTTGGAGGGTTGATTAGAAAATGGAAATTCTCTCATTAACACTCCAAGTGGTTTTGACGAGATATCTCGTCTATCAAGATCTGATCAATGTTGCTAATAGCGAGATATCTTGTCGTCAAGGTATTGTCTATTTTTTTATGACGTCGATATCATAATCAGGTCGATTGTTTCTAATGACTAGGCATTTCTTCCATCAATATCAGATCAGTTTTGCTGATGACAAGATACCTCGTGGAGGCAACCGCCAACAGGGTGAAAGGGTGATGGTATTGTACGAGTGCCACGTGACCCCTCCTACGTCACGTAGTACTGAACGATTCACTTATGGTGTGGTGGAGTAAGTTCGTTCACTGGGTGTCTCCATTGAATATAGTACATCTTTGTAACTAAAGTTTGGACTGCTACTTACCCTGAGCTGGAAATGCTTGAAGGAATATTATGGATTACTTTGACAGCAAAATCTTTTCAAGTTCCGATGATCAAAGTAGGGTATGAATGAAATATGCTCTTGCAACACTCAAAATAAATCCCATTGCAAACAAGAAAACAGTTCATGGTTTGCTCATGCATGGTGTATATCGGCCCCATGATGAAGGACAATAGGGAATTTGCAGTATTGTATGTTCATTACTAGACCACATCGCCATTAAATCTGCTTCTGTCTGTTGTTGAAATGGACTTAGCCCCACATTTCTATAAGGCATGCTTGTGAAACAAATTAAATGTTCATTTATTTCGATTTTTTCTTGCTGCGGAGGATAGCTTTTGACTTGTTACCGATGATCGTTATACTAGTAAACTTAATCTTATTCCTCCAATGTTTGCCTTAAACTAAATAAAATTGAGACATCCCCTGAATCCCCTCAAACTTAGTTCCATCAACTGTAGATTTATTGCTATAGGGAACGCCACAACTCATACTTCGTGGCGGGAGCAGTTCTTGTAATAGACATACTGTATTTGTTCTTCGCATCCTGTTTGTTGGAAATAACGCTTTCAGTTGTCTTCTTCTAGAAGGACAAGTGTAGTTACGCATGTTTATGAGTTTTGTTCTCAAGAATGTTTTGGCTAAACATCACAAGAATTAAGATATTTCAATGAATAAATAATATAAAATTAAAAAAATAAATCCTTAATATTCTACATTGTTTTATTTAATGTTAATTCGCCCTTGAAAAGGATAGAAAGTAACACAAGGGATGAATTTTGGATTTGGACCTTGAAATATTTTATGGATTTCCAGGTATTTAATTCACCACTGAAGGTCTGATATTTTTATCTCCACTCGAAGTGAGAATGTCTAATTCCGAAAATACATTTCCTATTGTTCTCAAGTATGGATATTCGTGCAGTTCATATACGTATATTTTAAACAAAAAGGGAAGCAATACGTTGGAGCTATTTGAAGACATTCACGAGCTGCGACTTCCTATTGTTGAATGTCAATGTAATAAATAATAATGTTCATGGATTATAAATTCTTCATTCATTGCTGTTAACATCCGGCAATAATCCGGAGTATCCTACCATCCAAAATTTCAGTATTCACTAAGTCTCACCCATTAAAATAAACGGTAAATTGATTGCCACTTAACTGAACTAGCATAAATTAGTAGCGTACTCGAATCTTAGAGGATTAATTGCCATGTGACTGTGGCGTTTTGGTCTCTTTTGAAAAGAAACTTGAGATTTAAGAGTAAAGAGAATACTGAATTAATGACTTCCTTGCTAAGAAATGTGCTTAAAGGATTGTTGAGGCTTAATGTCTTAAACCTTTTGCGGTTGGTTGGAAAGAAATATATCGAAACTTATCGAGTCATTTAAATCACTAGGTGAATGCATTTAGCTGGTTCTCCTAATTTAAGCTGATCATTTGACGGGTTTGTTTTATTAGAAGGAAATTTTATTTGTGACACTATAAAGCGTTTAAAATTGTTCTACGTAAAATGTTGTAATTAAATTTGTTGAGTATTCTATCCTTTGAAAGTACTTATAAGAGCACTCTCCTTGTAGTACTTCAGATCTGAATAATTTTTGTTTTAAGGTATGTAGAATTTCGTCCTCTTACATGTAAAACGCACTCTCTAAAAACACATCTCAGAGAAAACGAAGGAGGAAAAAAATTGTTATTTCCAAACCAATGCGAAAACTGTAATTATATTATTTTAACAATTGTTTATCATCTATATATATAATTCTCTTACGTGGCACGCAAAAAAGACGTTATTTGTAATCGCGTTTTGGCAACACTGTACGATTATTTGTTTATCGCGAAGTCTCGCGCATCGATTGAATTTATAGCGTTATCGGATGAAATTTTATTGAAAAAAAAAAAAAAAAGGAAATTTTAATGAGTTGTTGCAGTTAGTTTATAATAGAAATCAAAGAAAGCGGAGGATCTTTTCAGGGCCATTTAAAAAACGGTCCTTTTCAGGGCCAACAATTATAGTTCAACAAGACGCTTGCACTACAACTTTCGGCAACAAACTCAATGAAAAAGTGTGGGTCGTTTGAGTGCTGGGAAAATGTACACACAAACAACATGCTGGGTATTCAATTTACAAAGCAACGCTCATATTTCGAGTCAAAATTTACACAAAGTTTTCATTTGAATTCTGATTTTAGAGATACTGTATATATTTTTTCTGTAATACAGCAAATTTAGATTTGAAAAACATTTTTTTGGTAACATATTTTGTAAACAATCCCTTCTGCTAGGACACATGTTTTCATTGAGGCGAGCGAAGCGAGCATAGGTTCGAGCAGCGAACCAATGAGGATTGCGAAGCAATCCTCCGGGGGTTGGCGAGCGTTAGCGAGCAGGGGGCAAGCCCCCTAGTACTTGATATTTGCTTAATTCAACAATTATTCAGAGAATAATACTTTCATTATTATGGTACATTGATATGGCAACTTTTCAATACAATTATGATAATTAATGAATATTTAATCATTTGCTTGGATTTCTTAAGTATACCTCAATCAGAAATACCTCTTACATGTAAAACAAACACTCAAAATACACATCTTAGAGAAAACGAAGGAGGAAAATGTCTTATTTCCAAGCCAATGCGAAAACTGTAATTTTATTATTTTAACAATTGTTGATCATACTTGATATTTGCTTAATTTAACAACTATTCATGGAATTATACTTTTATTATGATGGTGCATTGCTAAAGCAACTTAGCAATAAACTTATGATAAATAATGTACATTTATTCATTTGTTTGGATTTCTTAAGCAGAGATATAACATTCGTGCATAGACAAAATGACAGTGATCTTCGTCAGTCTACAAGTCATCATATTCTGGCTTGGAAAACAAAAAACTCTTATTCGAAAATTTTGACCTTGTGTTTTACAGTAGGCTCACGATATTATTCTTGCATTATATCGCTCGTTATTTTGTTTACCCATTAATTTAATCCCATAACTAATACCTAATAAATCCTTTAATTAATCATGCACTAATCCTTTCCAGTTATCCACTTTGAAGGTTTTTTTTATCATCTTTTCATTATTTCATGCCCAAAATGTGATAAAAGTGTTAAAAGAAAAATTTCTTTATTAATTTATAAAGCAAATATGTTTCATGTTCTAACTCTAATAATAGTAGTTGCAGTGATGAGACATTTCGTCATTAGAAAAACCGACTAAATCTTGATGGAGGAGATATCTTGTCAAAGGAAGAAAACTAATCAGATTCTTGAAGGGATCTCGCATCATAAAAAATCGGTAATATCTTGATAAGTGGTACCTCGTCATTCGTAAAATTGATCAGATCTTGAATTTGAAATCTTACAAAAGTATGGTACATTTGTTTGTTGGTGTTAAATTATACGTGGTTAAAAGTTAAGAAATTAGAGCTATTTTAGGAAGCTTCGCTTCCTTACATCTATCATCTGCTACCAGTAAAAACACATTTACAGAGAATAAAAAAAATGACCGACTACTGACTGAGAGTTTTTTTCCATCGCCTATTGGATTGTATTAATTAGCGTAAGCGTGGTTGTCTGTGTTGCCGCGGGGCACCATGGGAGGTCCTGCCACATCGCACCCACCGAGAGTTGTGGGGGATGGGGCATACATTTTTGTAGGACTTTCAAGAAGCTGGCACATCTTTATGTGTTTTCTGGCACAAACCAGTAAGTTTCAAGCGATCCAATCCAATTGCGATACATACGAGAGTTGAAGTCATAATCAATTGCTCGTGGTGCAATAAGAAAATATTGAACTGAATGGTAAGAAATGTAGTGCAAAAAATTATATCAATACTTTTTCCTTCTGAAAAATATTTTAGTGTTTTGATCAATTCATAATAAAATGTTTGGTGCAGTCGTTCAGAAAGTATCTGAATAGCTTTTGTTATTTACTTCCTTGAAACCGCTGGGTAAAACCAAAAGTTTCATTAGACTTGTATTAATACTCTGTATGGAATTTTAGTAATAAAAAAATTGAGGTTATATACGTTACAATAAATTTATGTATTTATACATTTTTCTTTGGTTTAAAATAAAGAAGCACACACAGCGAAAAATTCGTATCCGTGTTGCTACTTTGCTTAATTTTTGTTAATCATTTATTATTACACTTACTTTGTGCTTTGTTATTAAAATAGTTTGTTTTATTGGTTTTTAAAACATGATATTTATTTAAAGTTTGGTATTTTGTTATGTTTTAGTTTTAAACTTCTAGTTGGATGGTGAAAACAAATGAAAAAAAATTACTCCAAACTGCTTATGTGTGTATGTAGATTGGAATTGACCCATTGTTCTTCGCACTATTGTTCTCTGTCATCACACCGACCTACTAATCACAGTTAAACAAGCAAAGCAAATTGAATATATCGTGCTGCACGTTGACAGTCCGACTGCAGGATCTACATATTTAACAACTGTATTCTACACAAGGTACTACTGTTGTATTTATAGTTATTTACTTCTGTCTGGTTGGAAATGTTTTATTTTGTAAGGTGATACCTTACGGTGGTGAAAGTTGTCACCTGAGATGTGAAGGGAGATCTTACAGTACATTGATATCACTGACAGTTTTTCCTCTGAGGTAAGTTTATTTGTGTTCATATCAATATCAGCCACTTCAAATGTCTATTAGCGCATTTACACAACCGCACTCGTGTTTCACAACGCCACTCATCGACATTCACGAGTGACATTCGCACGTTCTTTCCTACTTCGCGAATGACCGTTTACATACTCGCCACGTTGTGTCAACATCCGCCCTGCACGTGTTGATAAACGCTCTAATTGCGAACTAAACAGAGACTCACTAAGTGGCGCCTCGTTGCCAAAAAACCGCTTCCGCCACGAGCGCTACGAGCCGCGAGGCGGGAACGAGGCGAATGACGAGTGAACCGATTAGAAATCAGCCTCACTATTCTACTCGCCATTCGCGCGAATGTGTAGATGCGGTATGAGAGTTGCGGAATATATGTCAAGCAAAAACAGCGTCTTATATTTTTACAAAACTAGGGAGCTCTGCCCCTGCTCGCCTACGCTCGCTAACCCCTGGTGATTGTGACGCAAACCTTTACTTCGTAAACCAACACTACTTTCACAGAGTTTTCAATCTCCTGTGCGAAGTGAAACTATCTTAATGATTCGTATATTCCTAATTGGACTTTCCGGGTCATGGCGTCTCAGCGAGGGCTCCGCCCCCTGCTCACCAACACTCCCCAATTCTCAGTGATCGTTACGCATTCCAACCTCCTTTCGCAAGTTATTTCGCCTTTTTTTTTTTACTTTAACACTTATTGCACCCTAAACTAATAGCCGCATCATTAAAAACCTACTCCATCTTGTTCCCTGTGCAATTGTACCCTGGAAAACCGTCTGAGAATCGAACGAAAAAAGCCTTTTGGACTCGGAGCCATGACATCACATCGAGTTTCAACGGCCAAATAAAATAAATTGTTGCTATGGTAATTGTTGGTTCGATAAATTTTATATCTCACAAACCCGTTAGTTAGAACAGTAACCTTTCGTTTCACTGTTTCAAATCCGCGATCAACAATTTGTACACTATCACAAAATTATACTTTTCATCGCATAGAATTTATTTATGAACCAATTTTAAAAATATTTTTACCATAATAAAGAGTGCATTTTAAGCTTTCACGTGGTGTTTTCAAATTTTTAAACTAATAGTATTAAGATATAGACAGTTTTAACAAAAAAGTAACAAAAATGTCCCGATTTTTCCCGAATTTCAAAAAATTTATCAGGAACCAAATTGAAATTTCTATAGTACTCTTCGATGAGCTGCAAAACTTCACGTCTAGAGGTCCTCTAAAAAAACTCACGGCTTAAGACTGAAAATTTGCACGTGTTTTGCTCATTCATGTTTGAAATTTCGACTTTGACACTTAATGCACCCTGAACTAATAGCCGCATCAGAAAAAAAATCTTCACAATCTTGTTTCCTGTACTATTTTGAACAAACTATGTTGCTGATCCGCATTTTCCTTGGGAAACCGTCTAAGAATCGAGCGTAAAAAGCGAGATTTCAATCCTGCGGCTGCGACTTTTTTTTAATATAGAGAGATATACCTGCATTCCCTTAGCGGAATAAAACAATAACCAAATTAGAATAAAATCTTCTGTTTTAACCCAAGCACCAGAAGTACTTTTCACTACTGAATAAAACATAAACAAACCTTTATAGCATAAAATACTTTCATTTTTAGGTAGAAATGGAATGTGGCATATATGTTCTCTTTGAGATCGATTATTCTAGTTTACACTGCAAATATATACGCCTATGCTATACTACAATTCTCACTATGTATTTCCTATTTGGGGGAAAATCCTGCGATGGGTTTTCATTCAAAATGTACAGTTGAGATGTTATCCAATTTTCTGTTGGAATACTGGCTATATATTGTGTTCTTTTGGAGAGGTGTTTCGGAGGGAAATTGTGACCTGGAATCCTCCATGCAGGAAATACACTTTTATTGAACTGTGAGCTTTAGTTACAAGACTGTCAGTTTAATCTAGTTCGCATTTTAAGACACACAATGCAGTCATTTAATTACCTTGTTTTTCCAGGATGAAGGAGTATGTTCTCTCACTTTATCATATTGAAAATTATATTTTGAACTTTCAAGTTTCTGAGAAAGTTTACTCCTCTCTTTCTCTATTCATAGAGTTGGTGTATACGTTTCTGTTTGAATTGTATAAGCTATTTCCTGGAAATTTCGTATTGTATATTCACTACAGGATACTCCAGATTGGCTGATGGCTTTCATAAATTTGCCTCCACGATCCAGTTGTAATTCTCTGAGCATTGGAAACGGTAAAATTCTGATAACTCATTTTATAAACTGACACTCACGCACAGTTTTCTGACGATTTTCCAGCTAATCCCTGGCATTTTCACCCCCTGGCAGCATTTGTTTTGTTGTGTATGTCTTATGAACTGTATTCTGTAACATTCTCTGCATACGAAAAATGCTATATACGAGAAGTTAGAAGGATGTAAAACAGTAAAATATATTTATTCTATCGGAATAAATACTTCGTGGTAGGTTTACGTTTCAAAGAAGCTTTTTCCTGCAGGTGCTGTTATAGATAATCGTAGTGCTATTATAGTTAAACAAATTATTTGATAAGTTTAGTTTTTATGAGTAGCAACTCCGTTTGTTGTTAAGTTGAAATTGCGAGTTTCATTTTCAGTTCCCAGTTGTAACCTTTAACCATCTTATTTTGCTGTCGCTTTTTCCTGCATTAATAAATGTGTTGTCTTTCAAAGGTCTGTTGCTCAATTTAATTTGGTGGTATCCGAGTGACTCTGAGTCTTGGTTCAACAGGTTCTGGTTTCGAGTCCCGGTCTAGACACGGATGCTAGATGAAGCCCATTTTAAGTCATAGATCGTGGTCAATTAGCTCTCATGTGACAAAAAGGACATGTCGGGCAACCAATCTAGTATATGACGAGGATGCTTCAACTTAACTGGAGTTGTAGCGATTACGTTTGGACATTATATATAATGGCATACACTGTCACGAATTTGTATAAAATTACCTGAGGATTTAAGTGTCTGAAAGTCTGTCTGCTGAGAAGGTAGATGACATTGGAGATTCCATTCCTAGGAATATTGTAAACTCACTAGAAGAGAGGCTGTTGTATGCAAAATCGAACGTGTTGTTCACCATAGGTCTATACTTTGACCATTTTTCTGTTTACCTGCTCGCAGTGATTACTATATATTCCTACACTGAATGTTCTTAAACAAGCAAAAATCCGCGCTATAAACGCCATTTGTAGGAATGTATTGTTTACATTTAATTCCCCCTTAATTGATCGGATAAACTCGTTCTAGACCACGTGACTCTATTAGCAACTCGATTTTTTTGTCTTCAATCAAACAGTATTTTTCTTCAGAAAAATAATTTTGCTAACCTCTTAGATTCAATCAAATTACAAATATTGTGTTTTCAACTGTTATTATTTGATGGTTTCTATTTTCTAAACTGTTGTGTGGAAATAAGTTAGAAAATTACTTAAAGTTTTGAAAAACTCCACTTAGTCATTTCTGAGAATCGAAGTCGGAAATGAAAAGTTTCCGGTAACATTCTTTCATAGCTCGGGATTGTGAACTCTGATATTTTATAATATTTTTATTGCGACTTTATTGTTCGGCTTAACTTTATTTTTCTGATTCCTTTCAAAATAACTCAATTGCATCAATGCACTCCGAACCTTGTAATTGATTTATATTACTTTATCGTAAATATAAACTTTCGGAGGCTTTTTTTTTGCGTTCTAAGAAATTCCCTGTCACTTAACAGAAGCTTCTTTGTTGATTGAATTCTCGATGGTGTGTTTGTTTTTTTCTTGTGAGTTCTTTCTTCAACAGTTGTTATTGGTGGTAACCACATTCTCAGGCTAAGATACCATAAAGCCTTCTCCCGGTGGACGAAAAAAAATGATTGAATCACGTTGTTGACAAAGGCTCTTATGAGGATGTTCTCCTCGCTTATATTGCGTCCTTTTTCCAGAGGTTTTGTCCCGTAAAAGATGTTAGCTGGTCTCGTGCAAAAAAAACCTTTTATGGGCATCAAGTAACTTATTTTGAAAATTAAAGATAACATTTGTTTTTGACAATACTTATTTCGACGAATATGTAATTTACTATCATATGCAATTAGTTAAATATATTTTTCATTTAAATGCAATTTTAAACGAAATTGACGCTGTTTTAACACTTCAACTTTCGACAAGATATATAGATCACAGAGATCTGACTAATTTTGCTAATGACGAGATATCTCTTCATTAAGATATTGCCAATTTTCTGTGATAACGAAATCAGACCTGATCAGTTTTTCCTCTAATCATAAGGTATCTTCTCCATCAAGATTTTCTCAGTTTTGAAAACGACAAGATATTTCCTCAAGAGAACCGCTAAGAGGATTCAGTTAAATGCTGCTTAGAACCGATATAGTTTGAAAAGAGCTGTTCTATCCGATAACAGTCTGAAAGGTGTGTTGATAGAGATATATTTGGTGCGCATGCGCAGCTGAACCCTCATGATTCTGCATACAAAAGCTTCCGGGGTTCCAACTATGAAGGTCGCCTGTTGAGGAACTGAAAGAGAAGCGATTTATTTCAGGTACACGTAACAAATAAGCATTTGCTTACCCGCATGCCCTAAAGAATCGCACGTTACTTTCCTCAGACGAGTAAATATTGAGTCTGTGGTGGTTATATACACAGATTAAATGTGTCAGTCATTATGAATGTATTTTTCTGTGCAATTGATGTGCAAAAAATTATTTAAAAATATAATTTGGTATTCAAATGCACACTATACTAAGGGAGTCTGAAAATATTCAATCTTTATCGGTATTTTAAAAAATTAGATTTGTAAGAAGCCAGCATTTTATTTGATCAAAATGAAACCAACGCATCACACACTCTCAAATATTGTATTAATTTCAAACAAATCTGATTTCTGTAAATACCAATTCAGCTTAAATATTTTTTTGCTACCTTAATTACAACATTAGAATAGCGTTTTACATCTAATAAAAGGATGACGACCTGATTTACAAAATCGCAAAATGTCTTAGGCAAGACTTGTTTATCTTCTTTTTACAATATTTTAATGCTTCCATTTATTTTATTTTTATATTGCATTTGGCGTAACCTATCCGTTTATGAACCTTCTACCATAATACACAAATTACCAACCTAACAAAATTACCCACCCGATAAATACCTACATAAAATATTGGATCAAGACGATGGTAGTGTATAAAATGATACACTGATAGTGATTATATGATGTACATTAATGTACTGTTAGAAGATGTTATTGTACCGTTTTATTGCACCGTGTAAATCAGAATTCATTAAAATGCTTATTAAAATTTTAATTTTAATCAGTATAAGTTGTAAATTTGATTATATTATATCCTGGGTATGCGAGATGCTTAGTGCATTTGCACCAACATCACATTGTTTTATAAACATTAGACTCAAGATCATAAAAAATAATTTTGAAAAACAGAATCAATGGGCTGTAAGTCATATAATCTAATAAAGCTTTCCAAAATACGGTTTTCTCCAGTACAAAAGAACAAGATGCTTCAAAGTCTATTTTTAAGGCAGATAAAGATGTTATCTGAATCAGGAGGGTGTATACTGTATATGTATTCTTGAGTCACAATATGACCAAATGTAGCTTTAGCCTAAAATATTGTAACTTTTATGAAGACCTTTCTGAATTTCATAACATACATAAGGCCATTCGTCTCCTGCAGTTCATTTAATAAATTCGACGTTCATTTAATAAAATCATAACTGACTTTAGTGGCTGAGTCAAATGACATTTCAGTCAATGAAAACACGAATTTAACGTGGTATTTTTTTCTGTATGTCCCAATCTTATATGATCGAAGCTGGTAGCCGAGTGATTAGCTCGATTGGCCCTCGCTATCTATTTCTAGGATTCGGATCTCAGTCTTGTCTTTTTAGGTTTCAAATTAACTCAATTAGTACGTCTAAGACTAATTATCCGTAGAGTTGTAAAATAGACCGTACTGTGAAGAATCTAATTTTACATGCAATGTAGTCAGTGAAATCTGTAATGCATTTGTTTATCAATATTTCAGTGAAATATCACTGTATTATAAATATCATTTGAAATATTCACAATAGGACACAGTTTCTCTTCACATTAATGTCAATTTAACATTTCCTGGAATATCCACAATGTTACTAACACTGTCTCATAAACATCATTTGGAATATTCACAATGTTACACAGATCACAACACTATCTCATAAACATCATTTGTAATACGTACAATGTTACACAGAGTCTCTTAACATTAACGTCTCTCGAACATTGTTTGGAATATTCACAATGTTACATAGGTATTGCTGCCTCATACATAAATAATAAAAATATTCGTAATTGCAAAATAAGTATATCTTAACATTGATGATTCTTAGACCACTTGGAATGTTCCCGATATTACAGTCTCTCATAACATTGACGTGCCTTAAATATTAATTGGAATGTATTCACAATGTTACACGGAGAACGGTGCCTCATATACATTAATAGGAATATCCACATGTAACACCCAGAAAACTGTCTTGTAAAGGTTATCTATATAAATAAGAATGGAGTGTTTGTTTGTACATTCAATATTTTCGACCCATTTCAAATTTTCTATCCGTTTTGGACCCTTCTGATGCCGAATCCGCCTTTTTCTCGTTTGGTGTCTGTCTGTCTGTCTGTCCGTCTGTCTGTCTGTCTGTCTGTATGTTGTGCCCTATACACGTCCACGCGGTTTAAGATATTTTCATGGAAATTTGCATACAGTGAGTACTTATCTTCATTTAGTGAGTGGCATTGGTTGCGAAAGTCTGTCTGTCCATCTTTCTGTTCTATGCTCTATTTTGTGTTTGTGTGTTTGTGTAGACATCACATGAATTGTATTTCAGATATTTGATTACAATGTGTTTTATTTTATACATTATTTATTAGTTTAGTGAATGCAATATTAAACATTTTTTTATTGTTATATTTAGAAGAGTTTCATGCTAAAACACCTGAGTAAGTATACTTAAATCAGCCACAATTTGATAGTTTTCGAAAAATTGGAATGTAGTTTGAGTATTACGATTACTTTCATTTGCTTTACCAGTAATGCTGAAAACCAATTATTTTTCAAAAAAAAATTTTATGGTGAAATTTTAGCTCTGATACTTTATTTATTTCGAGTCTTATTTTTATTCTTTGCGCAATGAAAACGATTTCCGAATATTTGGGACAGACGATATTTTTCAACGAAACGAGAATGAACAAGATCGCGCGAGCAGTGATATTTATTATGGTTCTTTCGCTCTGAATTAATTTCACATTTCTGAATTTTGTGCACTTTTAGTTGTAAGTTGTGGCAACTGTGCGAGATCAAGAAATAAAATTGAATCACAAATTAATATCTTTAGAACAATTTTTTGCGACATCTTTTATTTTGTTTTACTTCGCTGTTTCCTGTTTTAAATATTTATTATTTAATAAATGTGTTTTCCTTCTCATCACACGCAACAGCACCACAAAGTATTAGACTTAAAAATGTTAGGTAAGTCAGTATAAATTTTCAGTAAATTTTAAGTGTAGTTATGCCATTATTGAAAGAATAATGCCGTTATTTAAAGAATAATGCCGTTATTTAAAGAATAATGCCGTTATTGAAAGAATAACAATGTTTATTAATCCAAACTGGAACTTTTTCCAACATTAAAAAATTCGTTGTAATAATGACAGGAGAAGATTGCAAAATTTCACAATGTCGCATACCGGAGGCAAGAGTGCCACAAGTAAAAAAATATTGTTTTGTTGACTATGAGTGCGAGAGCACTCGCCGTAAATCGTAATTTTAATTAGTTGAGTTGAATATGAAAAGAACTTAAGAAAGGGAATTCCAAATCTTCCTATAAATCGTCTTTTATAGTAGTAACCTTAGTATCACCTTTCGTCATTTTGTAGCTTTGTCATACAGCAATTGTGCGATGTATGTGAAATGTATTACATGAATGGATATGCATGTGTAGGATTTGTGTCCAAAGTAAGTTGTAGAAAATATAAAGATGGCGAAAGATGTTAAAATAAATTTTTATTCTACAAAAAACGTAAGTCATTATATATTTTGATTATCTCTTCAATCTAGAGTAAACCAATTCAAACCGAGTATGGTCGGGTATTTTGCTAGTTTGAAATATTCACAGTGTTGCACATGTGGTCTCTTAAAAGTAACGCCTTTTAAACTTTATTTGGGATGTTCACAATGTTTCATAGTGAATACTATCTAAGAAACATTAGTTTAAATATTCATTCACGATCTTTCATTGACCACTGTCTCATGAGCATTTCATTATTTCGGGGGTCCCAAAACGAAACACTGTTCCTACATTAGACGATCCTGTATTGCGAACTATTGTACGGTTTTGAGGCGGGAATGAATTAACAAATGGAGAATCACAAATCGAAATTCTAACCCGCCTACAGAGTCGAGAGAGAGAGATAAATTCTAAGAGGCCCACAGAGGGAAAGAAATCCAACAGTTCCAACTGTAAACTTTAAAATCAAAACAAAAAACATTGACTCAAATTAAGTATTTAGGAAATTTATTTTTAAACGACATTCTGATATAATTTTATTTCAATTGAAATTCTTTATACAAAAATATACGAATTTCTCACTTAACTATTATGATATGAAACGCTGACTATATCGCACCCCGGCAAGTAAAGTGACACAACTCAAAATTGCAGAATTTGAGAAACATCAACTTGAAGAATACTATAAAACCTATATTGAAATAGTATAAGTTTCTTTTAAATTTTAGGTAAATATTTATGGTGGTAACTTCTATTATATTCTATAGAATGGTAATGTAACACACTGGGGCACCTCATACATATTTTTCAATGACATAACATCAAAATTTTTATTTTTTGACTTGTGTCACTTTTCTTGCCGAGGTACGATATTATATACTCATGCGCTTATATTATGCACAGGCAAAATTTCCCGGTGTTACTCGGATTAAATTGGTTAATAATCTGCCGCTTTTGTTAATATATTGTAATTCCTATTCATCACATGTAACAACTAACATTCTCTAAAAAGGTACACAATTTCACAAATGTAAATAAATGTCATATCTAACATTTTACAATTCTGTGTAATTTAAATTTTTTAATAAAATAGAAAAGTCTAAATTGTGCCATTGCTACCCAGAATGCATAGAATAGTTCAGAGTATGCATATAAATGCCTTGAATATTATTTTAAAAACAAAAACGTTTCCCAAAATTATCATATAATGTTTAGAATTTTTTAAAACCCCTTACACAATTACTTACCTTAATTACAGTTGTTGAGAGAAAAACATCAAAATTGAAAATCCAGATATACCTCTTTAAGCAGATTTAAAAAAAGCGTCTAACGAAAAGTAATGAATGTATCTGTTTTTCACTACAAATTAGATTCTTGGAATATAACACGGACAAAAAGTAAAGAAAGCAAACGATTAAAAAAATAATTAGGTTGCCATATTATGGTTGTGTTCTGTATATTTTATTTATCAACGTTTTATTCTGTTCATCGTCTGTTCTAACCATTCAGAACTTTTTTTAAATTTCGAAAAGAAAACATAAGGCTCAAAATAAATACAGTATTAGAATATGAATTTCGTAAAAATAGTTTTTAGAAAGAGAATTGAATTTCATCAGCACTGGTTACACTATCCAAGTAATTACAATGCTTAATATACCTACCAGCAATTACAAAATTACAAAATGATACGTTATTTAAGGGGTTAGGTACCTTTTAAATGTCAAAATATGCAAAAAAAATCACTACATTTCGAATCTTAATATATCGATGAATAAATTATTTACATAAATGAAATTTTGTATGCAGAGTTTAACTACCTTTATCTTTTGTAAACTATTTAAAAAAAATTACTACCCCTTAAATATATTGTAAATTGGACCAAAATGAAATGCATTGTTTTTGTTGTTAGAATATTATATGGTGCATTGCGCGCAGTATTCTGGGCAAAATAATTATGATTCTGAGCTGAATTTTTTTATATACTTAAAAATATATAACATAATTACAATGACAAACTCTTGTATTTTTTTTTTAATTTCTTACAAAAAATATTTTTAATAAAAAAAATTAAAATATTTTATTTTTTTCAACACAAAATTAACTTTTTTTCAAAAACTTTCAACAGGATAGACAAAAAAGTTTTAATTTTAAACATATATATGGTTTATATAATGAATTAAAATTTCATGTAATTCTAACCAACCATTCCAGATAAATCTTGCGCGCAAGTGGTAAAATCACAGTTTTGAGATATCGTCGTTAAAAACAATTCGCTTGTGAAATTCTTTCGCATTAAAGGAAGGAAACAAATGAAACTAAAAGTAGAAGTCAAATACATTGTTCCCAGATAAAAAATAAAATTAATTAAACAATGTACATGGAGATGGCTTTAGCAATATAGAGCGTAGTCAAATTACATTTTTGTGATCACTGATATCGACGAAATACAAAATGTAAACAAACCATTTGGCTCTAAATGTTTGATTAAGGGTTTCACTCTTTTAACAATAACTTCCGTTCCAGAGTGAAATTTTACACCAGGTTTGTTTTAAAACGTTACTAAGAAACAGAGCATTAAAATTAAGAATTAGTTAAGTATAGTTACCTTAAGTATAGTTACTGAAATGTGTTAACATGAAATTTGCTTAAATATATCAGCGACGAAATGTTAAAAAGTGTATTCACTAAACTATAATGTGCTGTATAAAATATAGAACAGTTCTTTAATGTATGTTGAATCCATTTTATGCGATACTTGTACAGACACACCGAAGCAAAAATTGAACATAGAATGGGAAGACATACAGACAGACTTAGGCTAACCAAGTTGTTACTATTTGAATGTAAGCACTCACAATATGCAAAGCTTCATGAAAATATATTCAACATTTGGGACATACCATGGACACATATACACAGACAGACAGAGACAATCAAACACCAAACGCTCAAAAGACGGATTTTGCATCAGATGGGTCCAAAACGGATAGAAAACTTCAGATAGGTCTAAAATGTTCAGTATACAAACAAACACTATTCTTGTTTAGATTACTCTTTATACACAAAACCATAAAGGCGATATGTTTAAATGTGTAATGGTATTTTAAATGTTTTGTCCAGTTCAAAACCGACAAAATTTACTGTATTGTTTTATTGCAATTATCCTTTGTGCCAAATGAGATACAAAATACGTATGCTTAAAAGAGGTGTGTAAGTTTTTCTGTTTGAGCTTTTCGAAATTTTTTCTGTGGTTATTCTTTACAAGTTACGATATCTTTATCCTTCTGTTTACACTGAGAAAAACATTTTGTTTCATAACTTTATTTCTTCTAATCTCTTTTGCTTTACTAAAAATGCGACTCTTTCTCAATTAGTTTAACTGAATGGCTTAGAAAGAATTAGTTAACCTTCTTAGTGTGTTTTAAAAGTTCCATTCTGTTTTTTTTTCTGCTTTTAAATAAATACTTTTTCAGGTAATGTATATGGATGTGTCTCAAACCAGGACGAAAAGTTTTACTTAAGGTTCTTCTTAATCTCTTAGAAAAACGCTTAATTTGTTATAGTTTCTAACCAGAATATTTTATTTTAAGTGCAGTATGGGCTTGAATTTAAATTCTTATCATATACTAGCCACTGCGTGGCTAGCACGGTGTTGCCCGTGCTGTACTTTGTGGGGTTAGGTGTGTTTATTGGGAACGTTTGTAAACCACCGGTGTTTGCTACACATTACCATTTGGTTTGCTCCGCAAACCAACACCACGGAGTTACCGGACCGTTGTAAATAGAACATTGAGTTGCTATAGTACGACGATAATTAAAAATTACCTCGGATGTCTTAATTAAGGAATTGAAACCAGACCCTCGTTAATAGCCAATTGTGTTGCTATTGTGTGATGTTAATTAAAAATTACAAATTTCTTCAAATTTAAAATTGGTTGAAATTTGTAATAAAAACTTGCAAAATTTGTGTTTATTGTAGTTTTTTTAAAATCGATATTATACACATGTATGTTTGAAACTACAGATTTAAATACAGTTTAAAATTGCTGTTTAGAACAGCTGGATCACTGTTTATAACTACAGATTAAACTCTTCTCAACCATGGAAATACATTGGATTTGTACAATGATTTGTTAAGGAGAATATTCAGCTTCATGGAGAATAATAACTTAAATAATATAATCCATGCATAGAGAATAATATTCTCCAATGCAAGTTTCTATTTACGCTGAACATTTGGCAAATAATTTTCTGCTATGCACAATTATGCTATTATCTTATACTGCAATGGTAGTTTGGAGATAATTAGTTTTTAAAATTCATTAATAGCATTGCAATGTTTAATTTTAAAAGACGAAATAACACAGAACATAAATATATATTTATAAATAAGAATGAATGCATAAATTCCCCTATTAAATTATCGCCACACATTTTTGCAACACCCCCAAAGAAATGTGAAGATAAATACTTGAGTGTTATTTAATTTTTAAAACAAAACTTACTAATCAGAATATTATATTTTAAGAGCAATGTTGTTGTATTAAATCTTCTATGTAGGAACATTATTCTTGCATGCACAATTTTTTTAATACATTTGTATTACACTTTATTATTATATGTTTGGAACTAGTTTATCGATATATGTCGACTTTTCCGCGAATGTCCGTCCTATTCTAATGTTTCATTTACCAGGATAAAATAGCACATAGTACAAATACTTATTTCAAGATATAAACAAATTCCTAAAATTCCGCTATTAAATTTCCCCCTCATATTTTTTCAGCAAGGCTTCCACGGCAAAGGCAAGAGACATTTTGAAAAAAGCTTCTTATCCTTTGACCGAAAATAAATGTTTCAGTGTAACACTGATGACGATTAAAAAGAAACACTGGAATGTTATTTAAGTTTTGAAGTATAATTTAATGATCAGTACATGTATTCTATTTAAAAAGGAATGCGTTTTAATTTAAGTTATCTGTGTATGAGAATATTATTCTCCAATACAATTTCGGTATTCTTAAAAGGTTCGTGGGTACACAATTTTATTATTGTATTATACGTAAATGGGTTTGGAACTTTAGTTTCAACTAAACATTAATGGCGCAATTTGTAACAGTTTACCAGGTTACTACAGATTAAACTCTTCTCAATATCATTGAAATCGTTAATTTGTAACCATAATTTGATAACCAGAATGTTCTGTCAATATACCTGAGCTTAATTATTTCCCATTTAATGTTACTTTTCACTGCGAATTTCTGTTCACGTGAAACATTTTGAAAACATTATTCTGGTACGCACATTTCTGCCATTATGCTGCAACGTATAATTGGAACTACAATCTTTCGACTTCTCCACGAATATCATTTCGTTACCAACTTTTCATTTACAAGGACAAAATAACATGGAATATAAATACATATTTCTCCAAACAAAAACGAATTCTTAATTTCTATTCACGTGAAACCAATGACATTTTTCAGGTGCAACCATTTCCGCTTTTATGCTGCAACGTATATTTGGAACTATAGTTTTTCTATTTCTCCACGAATATCATTTTGTTTCCGAACATTTCATTCACAAGTACAAAATTACGTAGAATATAAATACATATTTCCAAATAAAAACTAATACTTAAATTGCGTTATTAACTTTTCAACCTCACATTTTTGTAAACACAATAGACCGTTTTGAAAAATGCTTCCTATTCCTGGATCCCAGATGAAAGTTTCAGTGTAACAACGCCAAATGACAGCGTAAACCGAAGTTAACTCGAACCTCTCGCTCAGCCACCTTCCCTTTGTTTATGCAACATGGCCCATTCATTCTTCCACCACACAATGGTGAGGGTGGAGAAACACAGGGATGTTATTTAATTATCTTATTGCTCAGGTGACACGGGGAGTGACGTCACCGTGGGGCATAGGGGTCGGGCAGCGGAGACGGAATCCTATTTGAGACGCACGCGCGAAGGACAGTAGGTCTTTAGTTTCTCGAACTTCTCGAAGAAGAGTGGACGCATGTCTCTTGGAACGCCGAGGAAAACACGTGGAGGGCCCAGGTGGTCGATCTGGAGGAGGGCGAGTACAGGTGAGGGGTGGGACTGGAGGTCCACCCCCAGCAACTCCGACGAGGAAGAGGAATATACGTATTCGAGGGTAAGGATTCTTTTTTACGGATGCTTAACCCCTTTCTTTTGTTGTCTCAATGAGGTATCTCCTCATTAGCAAGACTGGCCAGATTTTGATGGACGGTATATCTCGTCGTTAATAGAGAAAACTGAACAAATCTAGGTCTAGTCATCACACAAAAATAAACGGATTAATGACGAGATATCTCGTCAGTAGGAGAGGAAACGGACTGGGTCTTCATCTCGTCATCATAAAAAATCATAATTATGAGATATCTGGACGTTAACAAAATTGGTCACATTTGGATGAACAACATATCGTGGTGAAAACACTTGAAGGGTTAAAATAGAAATGATAAACAAAAGTGGGTATTGAAATTATTCGGTTACTTCACATTTATAAATGTTTTCATGTATTTTATAAAGATGCCTTATTTTGCAAATATGTGCTATACGTTTTCTTAATTGACAATCTAGTAAGTTATGTAATTTTAATTAACGTCGTATTAGAGCAATACAACGGGCTATTGACGACGGTCCGGGATCAATCCCCTAAGGGAAATATCCATTAAGAATCGAAGACAAGAAAGCTTGATGATGTCGATATATTTTTATTTACGTTACTAATTATATCATTGATGTATTAGAAGTAGTTTATGCACTCTTACATTTTTGTCGAACATCTACAAATTAATTTTTTTGGTGTTGCCACTAACACAAATGAACATAAGAAAAATGTCATTAAATTTAAGTCGGAAAATTTTAAAGGAATCATTAAGACACGTAGTTTGCATTTCGCTAAAATTCAACAGCATTTTAGCAATTTTTGCTACAAAAAAATATAGCTTAAAATGTTAATTTTGTAGCCATATTTTGCTGATCATTTGTTCAGTTTCTCAGCATGCAATATAATAGTGAAATGTTACGTGTTTTTACATAACTTATTGTATTTTTTTTTTGCTTTTTTAAAAGTGTATTCAATATGTATATAATATTCTGTATCATATCATAAGTATATATATATATCTTGATAAGAGAGGAATTTAGTTATATATAGCTATGATTCATACATTGCGAAATCATTTGTTTTCTGCTTTACTGTTGCACATTTCCCAGTATCTAAACACTGCCCTTAGGTGGCCACCGGTCAATAGTTTCCCCTCATTGACCCATGTCCTTAATAGTTAATGAGTAAACGATACTATTATTTCCCAATGTATAAGAATATGGAATGATTATCCTATATCAAGCTTGGGTTTAAAATGAGTTCACACTAGTTTATGATGGAAGTATATATGATTTGAATGTACTTGAATTATCGAATACATAGATATAATTTTCAAACGAATTCATCCTTGAGTTAAGGAATGCGTTAAGAGGTCATATGAATAGACTGGAGTTATGTGAATTCGTATTCCAATGGAAAACTAATACAGTACAGTACTAACCATCGCCCCAGAAGATACTTTTAAATCGTACAGATTATTTATTAAAGTTTTAGAATCAATTAATAGTATCTTGATGGTTATGAAATGATATTTTCTTTTGGTTCAATAAACTATATTTAGTATTATTAGTTTATTGAATTAACGTGTTTTGCAGTGTTTAATCTGTTCCCAATTAAAAGTAAACCAATTGGTTCTTCGTGAGGATTTTTTTAACACCAATATTTCTTTCGCAACGTGTATGCACCGGGCCTCGGTAGCTCGGTTGGAAGGGTAGCTAATTAGCAACCGGAGGGATGCGAGTTCAATATTAGGTTCAAACAAAGATCCGCATGTACACAGGACCTGGTGCATGTTAAATCTGTCGTTACCTCAAATGTCTTCATGTCGTCGTGGTGTGGACGTTTGGTGAGTGGTGTGCCAGCTCAGGTGTTGACTTTGTCACCTGACCGTGGCTCTAAATTACGTGGTGTTGTTCTCAGATCGTGATTGATCCCGGTCCATCGCCAATAGCCCATTGTGTTGCTCCAGGACGCTAATTAACTACCTACCTGGTCCCGTGTCCCATAATCTATTTGCTTGTTTTGTTTTTAATTTATTTGGAAAACGAAAATTTAATTTTGTTTATAGTGTTAGGAGTGAAATATTTTGATAAAAGTTTAATTACTTTTTTCCTAATTTCTTCAAATTTTTGATCGTCGACTTTTATACTTTGAATGTATGTTCCAATACCCTATAAAGAGTTGGGGATGGCTCAGTGGGTTTACCGCTGGTTAGATTCCTCTCTGGTTGAATTTCTCTTCTGTGTGCGTGAATGCTTTCCTTCAATATTTATAACCATTTACCTGTCGTTGTTGGGCTCAGCTTTTCGAGTTATGAACATTGCACCATAAAACCCTCAAAACAACAAACCAATAAGCTATAGATGGTTGTTGACCATCATTGGAATGAAGTTTCCCATTTAATGATTGGGATTATGTTAAATTATTAATATATTTCACATTTTTTTGTTTTGGTTCTTCGATTCTTAAAATTCACGAAACGATTGCATGTGTCGAAGAACTTCCTTTAACTAATGGTTCGATTGAGATCCTTCACATACATTCGTTTGTGTATTGTTGGTAGTTGAATTTACGACGCATTGGACCTACGCAATGCGCTATTGGCGACAGTTCAGGATCAATCTCAAAGATATCCGAGGACAACTAAGTGAACCAAGGTCAAACGGCGAGGTTAACATCTGAGATGACTGCCCACTCTCAATCTTCCACATCACGAGAGGACATTTAAGGCCACGACAGACCTAAAACGCACCATCTCCCACGTACACGACGGAGTTTGGTTGCATCCTTAGACGAGAAATTAAGTACAGTGAGCTCGTGTGACCGACATGTCGAGTAGTTGCCATGTGGCTGCCTACTGATAGTGACATGGATGACTGATTTTGCATCTGATCGTCTAGCTTGTCGATAAGATGCTTAACATCTTATGGCAGTGTAGATATGTCAATGTATTTCTGTAAGAAGTACAAATATGGTAAAATCGCCAAAGACTTCTAGATGTCGCGCAGACCAATCAGATGATGAATGCTCGCTTCCAACCGTCAGACGAAAGTAGTCTAAAGGTCACGTCACTAATAGTTTTAGCCACATAATCCTGGGCATATAAATATGGTACTATTGCTCTCTCTATAGTACAGTAGAACTGCAACTATCCGGTCCACTTGGGACCAGACCCCATCCGGATAATTAGATAAGTTACAAAAAAAAAGTTATTTCTTAGCAAAAAAAAACAAAAAAAAAACGAATTTTGCTCTGTATGTAATGTGATTTAAGGGCTGCGGAATCAATTTTGTTTTATATTTTGTACTTACATACTGTATTAGAATGTATCATTGGTATCGGTAAGAGTCAATTGTTTTGCTGTCTTTACCCGTTTCCGTGCAACAAAGTCTGTCATGTGCTTGACGGTGAGTAAATATAGATGGTGTGGCACTCAGGCTGCCGCTACTTCCATTTCAGCGCTGTGTCAAGGCACTCAAACGCCTTTCCAGCTGACGGCCCCGCGTTTGGTAGAGTAACAATGTAAGTGTCATCTCCTGGGTCATCAAGGAGTTCTTCTCTCACATTTGAATGAGTTCATCGTCACTGAGAATTTTAAATCCAGTGTTCAAAGAATCACGCACCAGCCACTCGTCTACATCATCTGCCCTGCACTAGGAACATCCAGAAATTTTCACTATGGTGTTTCCTATGTCTTCAACTGACACCTCGCCCTCTTCATTTGTATCATTTACCGATAAGAAACTTTTAAATGCGGATTGTGTTGTGTTCTTTACTTCTCAAAACGATCCGGATAACTGGCTATCCGAATGACTGGAATTCGGATAATTGGATATGTACAATATTTTATTAATCCTCTGTGGTTGGATCGAGTTTCGAAATCGCAGCCCTCCGGTTGCTAATCCGAGACTACCAACTAAGCTACCACGACTTTCGTTTGCGTATAAATATTATTGATTCTAAACTGTTGCCGTCTCGTAATGTTTTTATGTTGAAATGAAAACCAATGAAAAAATATAAATTGTTCTGTTCCTCCATTTTTTCTACGTCCCTTCTGACTGCCATGTAATTTAGAATTATTGATCTTCCTAGTTATAATCACCAGTGTTTTTCTTGATACAATCTTAAAAAGAAACGCTTTTGAAATATGAAAACCAATTTGCGCGTTGTCAGAAAGTTTAATTCGAGAATTAAGAAACTGTTCCTTGGAGAGAGAAGAGGGAAATTGTTCTCGCCGCAAATGCCACTTAAAATGGAAGATAAACAATTCGGCTTCTTATAAGGATTCGTCCTTTTTGTTTGAAAGAAATACGATGCCGCCACCGAAAAAGTCATTAAGAATCATTATAAGTGCTCTCTCGATTTTATTTTAACTTTTGAGAGATGTCTTATTAGGGGATATCTTTTGAAACTTTGTAATCGACGGAGTTCGAAGTCCTTTTCGCATTGCGCTGTCGCTACTGGATTTGGATGTTTACGGCTTCGTGAATAAAAATTGTCACAAGACTGAGATGATTCAGATTGAAGCAATATGCTTGAACAATGTCTAAGTTTTATATTAATTTAATTTCCGATTTTGTATTTGAATTGTTAGTGTCGAAAGATGACAGGTTCAAAGCGAAATTGAAGCTGCAAGAAACTCATTGCTAGCAATGACTGTAATCATTGAATTGTAAAAATTGAATCATTGAATTGTAAAAATTGAATCATTGAATTGTAAAAATTGAATCATTGAATTGTAAAAAATTGTAACAAGGATAAACGGATTCAGATTGAAGCAATATGCTTGAATATATTGTTGTTTCCAAGCTTTATAAAATTTTAATTTCTGTTTTTGTAATTGAATTGTTAGCTTCGAAAGATGACAGGCTCAAATCGAAATTGAAGCTGCAAGAAACTCATTGCTAGCAATGGCTGTAATCATTGAACTGTAAAAATTGAATCATTGAATTGTAAAAATTGTCGCAAGGGTGAAAGGATTCAGATTGAAGCAATATGCTTGGACACTGTTTCTAAGTTTTTTAATAATTTAATTTCCGATTTTGTAATTGAATTGTTAGTTTCGAAAGATGACAGGCTCAAAGCAAAATTGAAAGCTGCAAGAAACTAGCAATGGTTGTGATCATTAAAACAAAATAAAAATTTAGTAATAATAATTTCATTATGTAAGCCCAATCAACATCCAGTGAGTTGTAAGCGGTGCAGCCTTGATTCCTCCTTGGGTGCATTTCTTCTGTGTGGTTCTGTCATTGTCTGTCTTGGTTTTGGTATATGGCCCCTGATATGGCTCCTGCACCTTAACTCCCCCACCCCCCATCCCATTTATATTTTATATTAAGATATAAATTTCTCCAAACAAAATAAATATTCATCGAAACGAAAATAATTTCGCATATGTTTGACGTGTGCTAATTTTTACTTCCATAGAAGTACGTTTAGCCATATTGCCAGAGTTAGCTATTTTGAACGTCCACTTCAAATATATCTCATTCATTTGTAAATGGCGATTTGGCGGCTTTCGACGTCGTACCCTATTTTTTCGTTTTATCACATTTTCGTTTCTGCGCTTATTCCTAAATGACAGATTTATCATTGCATTCAGTGATCGGAATACTGAACAATTTCCATAAAGGGAAGATTTCTTGATGTTAAGTTTCAGCAGTAATGTATAGGTGCTTAGCTTCCTCAAAATACCAAACACATGTAAACGAATAAGCGAAATTGTCGAGCGAATCTGGCAACCCTTGAATTCATCGATGGTTTGTATCCGTGTGTCCTTAAACTTGAAACTTAATGAAGATAGTACATCAATGGTACATTAAATATATATCATAGCACAATAAATAACAATGCCTCACATACGACTTGTGGTTGCAAAACTGATTGATAAACTCTGTTATAATGTCAATAATTTACGATTCTATTTCAACAACAGTAGAACCTTGATTATCCGAGCTCCGATTAAACCAAGGTCCGTGATATTCTAATCGAATTTGATACAGAGTAGTTATTTAAAAGCTGTAAAACAAATTTGAGCCCGATCCTTTGTCCTTTACTGGTATGATTTGACTGGTAGATGATAATTTAGTTTGGGTTTTATGTCGCACGATCCAAAAATGGAAACTATGAGCAAAACACAAGACAAAATAAAATTCAGGAAAAATACATTTAAAAACATGATTAACAAACTAACATTAAAAGCATGATAAAATATTTAAGTAAACAACATGAAAAAGAATATAAAAGGCAAATATATCAAAAAAATTTCATTATCAAAATGAAAAGTAAAATGTAGTTTAAAACACATCGATATGAAACATGAAATGATGCAACTTGCGTGTAAGAAAGTGCTGCAAAACAGAAGACCATTAAGGACTGTTTAAAGACAGTTTTAAAGGTATACGTAACGCATGTTGAGAATTGTCATAAAAGTATTAAGATAAATACATACCCTGATAAAATTCAGAGCAAATGCATTATTCTTAACCCATGCTTTGTGAATGTTTCAGTAGTAGTAACCGTGTAGAACAGTAATTATTTCTGTATTTCGCAACGCCTCTGTTTTGTGTGTTACTACATCCGTATTATCCTATCACCTCGAATAACCAAGCGTCTACTGTAATTAGAGTGATTTCACGTTTTGTGATGTAAAAATACCGATGGTCCAATCAAAAACAAAAACTGCTTTCTACTTCCAAAGAACCCTAATTTACAACTAATGAATGTGCGATTACAAAGAAATTACAGCTATTCCTCACTTCCTCAACAACACATATAAGAGATGGTGTATATAACTCTTCCGATTACAAGTGGAACTGAAATTACGTGAAAGCTTTCTTTCCCATCCACCCGTTATTGATTATTTAATAACCAGATTTTCCCCTGCTAGTTTCTAGCTTTCGAAATCTATCGTATCATCAATTTTTCTTCCGGAACGCAATGGATGGATTCCTTTTACCTGGGGATATTTATGATTCACCTGTTGTTATTAGTCTAGCGCCCGAGAGACGGCAGTCATTCCTCAAATGAGAATAAGGTATAGGGGTGTTCTCTCCTTCCCAGTGATATTAGTCTGGGTGTATAAAGGTTTGGTTTGTTTTTAGCTCCACGGACTTTTTTCGGCTAATGAGACTTGGATCCAAGGCTTAAGACAAAATGTACATTCATTCCACATCCAAAACGTAAATACTTAATGATGCCTTTTAAACTTTTACTGTTAGGTATACAAATAATCACATGTTTTGCGATAACCATTGTTTTCAAATGTATTGAACCAAGATATTCTTAATGTTGCTTCTTTGTTGAGAACAAATTACCGGCCATAGTTTTTTCGTAAGATTGACAAAGCTCTTAGACTTGATTTGGGGTTTTGCTGTACAGTCATTTTTTCGCTACAAGTTGGCTAATAATATCTCTATCCACGACTTAAAACAAAACATATTTTCATTCCACATAAAAACAGGAATACTTTATAATGCGTTTTTGAAATTTTGCAGATGGATAAAAAAAACCACATGTTTGACTATAGCAATTATTTTGAGATGTATCTAACCAAGAATTTTTTAGTATTGCTTGTATATTGAGAGAGATTATCGTCTTTGATTTATTTCGTAAAAGTAAGATTCACTAAGCTTTTAGGCTTAGTTTGGGTTTTGCTCTGCGGTCATTTTTTGCTACACGTTGACTAATTAGACTGCACAACTTAAAACAAAACCTATTTTCATTTCTCATTCAAAACATCAATACTTTATTATGAGTTTTGAAACTTCACAGATAGATAAATAAAAAATTCACATGTTTGACAGCAATTATTTTGATATGAATGCAAATCAAAAAATGTTTAGTGTTGTGAGTGTCTCCTTTTGAGCCAGATTTATCAGCCATGATTACTTTCGTAAAAGCAAAATTTACCAAGTCTTTGATTTTGGTTTTTACTCTACAGTCATTTTTTCTACACAAGGGATAATTAGACCTAAATCTGCAGCTTAAGACAAAATATATTTTTATTCTATATCCAAAACACCGATACTTTATTCAAATAAAATACTTTTTAAAATTTCACAGTTAGATGAACAAGTAATCACATGCTTGACAATAATAATTATTTGAAAATTTATAAAAACCAATAAATTTTTAGTAATCGCGGCTCTGTTGAGAATAGATTATCATTCAAGATATTTTTCGTAAAAGCAAAATTTACCAAGTCTTTGGTTTTGGTTTTTACTCTACAGTCATTTTTTCTACACAAGTGATAATTAGACCTAAATCTGCAGCTTAAGACGAAATATATTTTTATTCTACATCCAAAACACCGATATTTTATTCAAATAAAATACTTTTTAAAATTTCACAGTTAGATAAATAAGTAATCACATGCTTAACAATAAGAATTATTTGGAAATTTATGAAAACCAATACATTTTTAGTAATCGCGGCTCTGTTGAGAACAGATTATCATTCAAGATATTTTTCGTAAAAGCAAGATTTACTAAGTTTTCAGGTTTGGTTTGTTTTATGCTTTGTGTTCATTTGCTTCCAACAAGAGACCTCATTTCACCTAGATTTACAGCTCAATACAAAATATGCTTTCATTACACATCCCAAACACACTTTATTCGGATAAATTGAATTTTGAATTTTACAAATAGACAAACACAGAATCATAGATGCAGATAACATTTTTTAATGTATCGAACCAAGAAATTGTTAGGGCTGTGACTTTTAGAACATTCAAGCTTTCGTAAAGGAAGTTTTACTAAATTTTTAGATTAATATTTCTTTGCTGTTATTTCTTGATACACCAGGAGCTGTGACCTAAGGTTTAAAGTGGATTCCAAACCACTATGATTCTGGCCCAGGTAGGGTGTGGAGCCCAGGGCACACGAAGCGCTAACTGCTGCACTATTAGTCTATGGTTGCTTAGAAAGGGAGAAAAATTAGCATTTTATGATGAAAAACAGTTTAAATATATTGTTTACATTAAAATGTATACTATAAAGTAATATTTTAAGATGGATTTTGTTAATGTGAAAATTGTACCTGATTGTATAGGAAAAGTTGTATATTTTTCTTGTCGAATATGCATTTTTATACTTTCATTTTTTAATTGATGCACATTTGATTAAGAAACTGTTTTAATGCGTATGCTTTAATATATGATAAGACATTACACATGGGACTAGAAACTTGTCAACTGAATATTTAACTATTGTTAAGTATTTAATTATTCAACGATATGTATATATGTTCTTCAACCTTTACAGTAAATATAGAAGGGAATGTTTAATTTTGTCTCTTAAAAGTATTGAATTCTTCTGTGGAATAATTTATACTTTTCTGAAATTATTTCAGGAAAATATTATTTATTCCCCAGATTTCAGAATTTTTAAGAGAAAATCATTGGATGATATTTGGATTGAAAATAATGATGTTTTATAACCGGCTTTTCCGTTCTATTTTTTCTTATATAGCTTTATTACTTCTAAAAATAGAAACGGTACTCTTGTTATAAGGTTATGTAATCTTGTAAAGGTAAAAAAGGGTAAAAAAATGGTTTGTTAACGTAATTGATGAGATTCCTCTTTCTATTAATAGAAGATGTGTACTAGATTCAAACAGTAATTGATTTTCACGTGCGGAACATCCGAAAAAAAATATTATTTTCTTTCAGAAATCCTATTTTAATGATACATTCATTTGCAAGGATATTTTGTAAATAGCTAGCTGTCTCGATTTCATATCAAAATGGTAAACTGACTGCTTGATATCTATCTAGTCTTAGAAAACTTGTTCTGATTATTAGAGCCAGGATTTTGAGACCACTTCAGGGTGGTAACAGAACCTGGAAAACCGGGAAATCAGGGAATTCTCAGGGAACTTTTTAATTCTGGAAAAATCAGGGAAATCTCAGGGTAAATTTCCAAATTTTACAAAAAATCAGGGAAATTTTGACAATTTAAACGGCTATCATTATCGTTCATTTAGAGATGCATTATTACGAGGGCTTTTGAGAATCGAATAAATCATACTCACTAAAATCGTAATTTGAATAAAGAACCATGGCGTCGTAATTTTTAAACACCGCGAAAACTGCCTTCGCCGTTTTTTTCGCGGCAGTAGCGTCTTGGTTGCCGTGAGGCTAGCGATACAACTGGTGGTATACAATTTGAAATTTGTGTAACTAATGATGTTTTTTGTGTATTAAATTAGTTATTTTTGTTTGCAACTACATTTTTGTAGAACTTTTTATGTATATTTGCAGTTGGTTTTGATGAATAGTATGATAATGTAGTGTGAGGTGTAAAAAGTCCATAATCAAAATATTTCGCATTTTTTCTCCATTTTTTTCAATTGCAATTCTAAGAGTTCCATTAAGGGGTCCAACCCTTACAATAACAATTAAAATATCTGTAGAGAAAAAATACAAAATATTTGCGGGGAATTATCCTTTTACACCCTCTGATCTTAAATATTTAAAAATAGTGTTGCGAGGATACTTTATATCGATACCAATCATGGATCACGACATTTCTTAAGGGAATTGTTAAATCAGGGAAATTTTTATGAGTCTATCAGGGAAATCATGGAAACATCAGGGAACTTTTTTTCTTGGATTTTGTTGCCACCCTGCACTTTCATTGCTTAACATTTATGAGGTTATTTTCTTTAAAAGCATTTTTTTAGAGTTCTGGGGCTTTTTTTCACTTAGGGCCTGTGTGAATTTTCAATTGGTATATGATTTCAAATTACAACACATAAAAAGCATTCATTAAAAGCTCATTTGGGTCTTTTTTAAGACGATTGTTATTGTGATTTAGTTTTTTAGGAAAGAAAATCCCACTTTATTCACGATGAAAAGAGATTTTTCTTCGTGTAGGTTAGTCAAACAAACATTATGTGCCTTTTCTTCTGTTTTAAAATTCGAAAATTGAAAAAGGACTTTTGCAATCGAATTTATGGAAAGTGATTTTTTAGAGAAAAGGGATGAAAAATTAAATCTATAATGTTCCAACTTTGGATTTATTCAATTTATAGTTTTGAAAGATGTAGTGCATACCTTTAAAGGCAATTTTTTTCGTAAAATTCAAAGTACAAAACTGCATTGTGAGGGAATTTTCAGAAATGCTTATTTTAATTTCCGGGCACTAGTTCTGCTGTCAGATGGCAAAATGTTTATAAGTCCCCTTTTTTAATCTTTCGTGACAGCAATTTTAAGATTCAAGATTCAACATGTGGTTCTGTGGTTTTTGACTTATTACAATTTTCCACTTTTGTTTTCTCATAAACTGAAAGAAAAAGACTTACGACATTTTGCACCTTTTAAACATTAACAAGCCAGACTCCTGAAAGGGTCTTTCCTAAAGAATTGATTCTACTCAATTCTTTAGGAAAAGTGACTTACAACATTTTTCCATCTGAGCACAGTTATTCTAATGAAATTCGCAGCTGCATGAACTATATACATTTTTATTATTTGACTGGCACTATCCTGGTTAATTTTTTGTTTCCTAAGCTGGGGTATGGGTAAAGTGATAAAAATATGTTTTATGTATTAAAAAATAAAAAACTTTTTTAACTTTTTTAAACTATAAATTATAGAATAAAAAAATAAAAGGCACCACATGTCGCATCGCCCATATAAAGCACTTCGTGCATTTAAAATATAAATGAGAAAATATTCCTAAATAAAATTAGTGTTAACGTGGAGAACTAGATTAAAGTATGTTCAATTTCATTTGTTAAGGGGGTCCGGGACACAAAAATCGTCAAATTTTCGAATTTGTTTTTATTATTTAAAAAAATTCTCTGTGTTTTTCTGCTTAAAATGACGTCTAAATCATGTTTCTATCTCAATTAGAACTAGAGATATAGTAATTTTTGTGGTGTGTTGTTTGGAAAATCTAACACTCTTGACAGTTGTTGTCATGGCAACAAGATCTGTCTTTAAAACTTTAAATGCATTTTTCTCCATGATACATTTTTTCAAGATTTCCTGTATTCAAATTGCTATAAGTTGAAAACCGATAAAGTTTAAGGGTTGAAATTTTGAATATATCTTTTTCAAACATTATACTTTAATTTTGATTCAGCAAATTTGAAACAAATATTTACTTTTAAAAATATGACTTTTTAAAAAAATAGTACCTTAAAATTTTCAAAGATTTTCATTCAAATATTTTTGATTTTTTATTAAATTAATATTTTTTAAATTGCTGAATCGAAATTAAAGTTTATAAAATTGTGAATAATTTACTGCAAGAATTTTTAAAATTGATCAAGAATATTTTGAGTTTTAGCAATTTAAAATGACCCCTCTTTTTTTCAAAAAGTTTTAATTTAAAATTTTTAAATTACGTTTGGAAAAACTTTGTGTTGTGATTTCGCTTATTAGTTAGATGGGTAATCAGTACAAAAAATTTCAAAATTCTAAATTAATTAATAAAAAAAAAATTTCGATGTGTCCCGGACCCCCTTAAATATTCATGTAAAAATTCAATGGTATAGTTTACAAATTAAAGTTACAGACAAATTAGAGTTTACAAATACATTTTAATATACGCACAAAATCTTGAACTATGTAGTATAAAACGAAAGATATTTTGATAAGAATTATTCTACTTTCAATTAATGGTATACAAATTAACAAAAACCAAAGATTGTTCTACGTCGTAGTCTATGTCGATTATGTCATAAGTCGAATAAAAAGTGATCATCATTGTAACTAAACCACAATTCAAATAGAAATTGTTTAGGATACCGTGCTGCCTCCTATTGATAAAAATTCGCAAGACGCAATCCAAGGCAAAGTTGTCGTACCTCTTTATAGTTCTGTTAAAAATGCGTATAAATTTATCATTATGCAAACATAACTTTTTCATTTCAATAATCTTTTTTTTTCACGATGTTCAAACATAAAAGACAACAATGTTACAGCATATCATGTATTAAAAATACTTATTGCTCAGTATATCGGTACGAAAAAAATTCAAAAATATTTCCAGTAAAAAGGAGAAAAGAGACTGGTCCAAAATACGTTTATAGCAAATATATTCGTGCTGTATTGTGCTGAAATATTTTGTTGCTCAAGTGCATTAATAAAAATAAGTTTTGTTATAAGCTCAAAATATCCATGCGTATGACAAAAAAATTATAAAAAACGGAGGGAAGACAATATTTATTCCCCTAAAGGGTTAATACAACAAATTTTAAAGTATTCTAAAGTTTTTCTTTGACACATTATATTTTATAGAATCATCACAACACAATGATTATTATGGATACATTTATCGGTTTGAAATTTCTATTTTAGTCATCTCGTATATTCTATTACCATACTTTTGAAATCTTTCCACTTCGAAATTATCATGAAACTTTCTAATCCTGATATCATAGATTCTATTTGAGTATCTAAAGATATATTCAAGTAATAACTCCGTCGCTGGGATATTCTCTACGAAGACTTAATGCAATATCTAGAGAATAATTTAGGACAGTTGGCTGCGTTTGATTTAAGTCATATAGTATATTATGCATAATGTTTTGCTTAAAATGGTTCTCCGAATATTTTGGACTGGAGTATTTTTGTTATCAAGATAAAATAATATCTCTTAAGAGATAATCGTCCAGATGAAAGTGGTCGTAATATATTTCTCGCTGTCGTCATTTAGAATTCTTAAAATAATAGAGGATTTTTGAGCTACGGAAAAACAATGAACAAAGTTGCACGTGTTATTGGGGTTTCTTTATTACCTCTAAATTTTAACTGTATTTAGTATTTTTAAGAAGCAATGTAAAACGGCACGTGTTTGTGTGGGCTTTTTTGTCATTTGTAAATTTTAACTGTGGTTGAATATTGATCAAAAAGCTATATTATACACTACTGTTTATGAAAATTGCCATCAAGAAAATTGCAAACACCATCGAGGAATCATGCAAATTAAAAGAAACGTGTTGTAATTGCAATAAAGGTTAGGATATGCAAATGATTATAATTACAAAGCGATCACATAAGTGGGCAACGAAACACCCTCTAAACTTCCAAGTGAGCAGTGTATGAAAAGCACTGTAAAAGTGCGTTGAAATTCGTGTATCGTCATATGACTGCAGTAAATGATTGATTATAAGTCAATATGCAACTCGCCCAAAACGCAGTGTTATGAGAGAAACTATCGGAGTTTTAACTGGTCCGCATGATCGACCTCCGTGAGGGTGAACTTTCGTATCGTGAAAGCTCTACTCACACGGGATATAACGGCACAACAGTGATGCGTGTGTGGAAGAGATGGAACGTGGAGAACTGGACAAGTCGAAATCTCGACAATTAACTACGCAATATGATGTCATCTGACGCAATATGACATGTCACGGGACGACAGACACCTCATCCGCATGGCGGTGATGGACCGTATAGCGTCTTCTCGAAACATCCGAGCTACTACAGGTCGGAACATGACTTCTATCGGATTATGACTACATTGAGTGGCATTGTCTGCCCCCACATACGGACGACGTCTGTCACGATATGAACTACGTGCAAGGATTCCTCTGATCAGTATTCCCTTGACGCTGAACCACCCACGATTTCGGCTATAATTGGCTCCCCAACGCTGCTAATGGCGTGTTGATTGGCAACAAGTCGTCTTCTCAGATGAATCCCGCTACAATAAATACTATAACGATGGACTCATCAGACGCTACTGAGGTAAACGCCTTCTCCCGGAATGTTTTATTCAGAGTCATACTGGACAAAAGCCTGACGTTATGGTTTGGATTATGGATATATGGGCTATCCTACATACACCAAATTGTTGGGACACTGAACAGCGGGCAAGTTCTGGAGCCCGAGGACCTACCTCTCCTGCAACGCATTCCCGGAGCAGTATTTCAGCAACCCCATTCCAGTCCACATGCTGCTCGGAATGTACAAGCCTTCTTCAGTGCACGACAGGTTTCGCTTCTTCCATGGCCTGCACGTTCGCCATATATGTTGCCCATTGAGCATGTCTGAGATTACATCGGTCGGCGACTCGCTCTTACCGCTCTTCAGGCGGATTACGGCCAAACTTTGGCATCTAATAGAGATAATATAGAATGCCATTTCTCAGTATGACATTCAGAATCTCTTATGATTCGATGCCACGACGTGTACAGGTTGCCATCGTTGCCTGTGGCGGCTGCACAAAATATTGATTTTCGGCATTATTTTTGTTTTAGTGCTCTGTAAATTTGATTGGTCTGGATTGGTCAGTAATACGTGGAATAAATTTCGTTTATTTCTAATGATTCTTTCATAGTATTGCATTTTTCACAAACAGTGGTGTATAAACTTGATTTTATTTATGCAGGATTCTTTAATGTCTGTGAATTTTAACTGTGGTTGAATATTTATGGTTTCTAATATTGTAAACTTTAAATTTAAGAGGGTTTTTTTATGAGAGAATTTTTCCCCGTAATAAAACAGATTCTCATATATTTTTAGTGATGCAATCGTTTTTACATTTTACTTTTAAATTAATCAAATCCTTGCATTGACCGAAAAGTTGAAAAAAGAATAGCCAGGCATGAATAATTAAAAATACACTTTCATTGACGACTTATAATCGTTGGCTTAGAGAAGAAACTCATTAACATGATTTTGGAAAACACTGTTTATGTTCACATGATGAGAAACACATAGCTATATTAATCTCTAAAGGATATGCAATATGATGCTTATAAAGTTTATCTTTGTACTTAAAAACTAATAGTTAATCTTTAAACAGCTGCCTGTAAATTAAAATTTTTTAGTTAATGAGTTTCTGGCTATAAGCCGACGATTTTTATGATTTTAATTAACGCTCTCAAACTTTGCTTTCATTTAAGGTAATTCTTTTCGTGCAATCTAAGAATGACACTTGTGATAAACTTTGGCTTATATTTAGTTAAAAGTATATCATTGTATCCGTTTTGATTACTGTAGCGCTATATAGTATATTGTCGACTTTGAACAGAAACTCTTTAACTGGCATTGTTTCGGAGACACTATTTATTTTCATCACGATTAGATATTTGTAGTCAGACTGAAAAGTATGTTTAAAAATGTATATAACGCTATTCGAAATGCTTATATATTTGTATTATATTTATATTCTAAGAACTAATAGTTTAAACAGCTGCAGAGAAAAAAAATACTTTTGTTATTTAATGAATTTCTAATGGAATCCTACCTATATAATATTACAAGTTTCAATTTAAATATTCACATCAGTAATATTTAATTAATTTTGATTAATAAGACGAATTCCAATGATATTCCATATTTGTAATATAGAAAGCCTAAAACATTAATGTAGTGCAAACAAACTGATTAGTTACAAAAGAGGTAAGTGTATCATGAATATTTATGTAAAATATATTAATAGCCCGATAATTCATAGAACTGAAGTTATTCCTAAGCCTTGAATTTATCTCATCAAAAGAAATACTAAATAGAAATCACATATTCTACTATCGTTATTCTTTGATTCAAATAACGGAATGTTTTCTGGCATCCCATTTTAAAATAGCTACGCTCAATCTCCTCAGCTTATGGCTATACCAAATTAGCTCAGGGAACCCAGTAATCCCTCCATACCGTAGCAGAGATCTGAGCCATCATTTTCTATTAACACCGCTTCCATAATGCACCTGATCATTCCGACAGGTATACGACTCGTCGAAGATCATATTCTCCTGAATGTTAATTAAATCTCAATGTCCCTGTGCTCAAACAAGGTGGATGACGTACTCCCGAAACTGCTCCATGCCACCAACAATATCCCTCAGCGTTTGTGCGAACTGCTAAATTATGCATGGCGCAAGTTGAGAAAATCACGACTGAGAAATAACCTGTCAGAAATACATTGTGTTTTATTATCGAATTAAATATATGTTACGTCAGACTCCGTTGACAAATTGACTCCATTATTGTCGGAATGTGTCTTTATGTATGTGAAGTACTTATGAAGCAATGTACATTATGTTTAATTATAAGAAATTGAACATTAGTTTCCATGATGAAGGTGCTATTAAATGAAGATATATACCAAAAACGTTGTTGGAAGGAAGAGAGATATAGGTAATCCTCGGTTACATTTTTATACTTAATTGTTTGCAGTATACCTATAATGAATGTGCGCTTTGTTTTAATTCCACACACATGTCCAAAAATTAAGGCTAATGTAATCCGAGATGAATCCCGTGTATGTGTATGTGTGACTAGCACCGAAGTGACTCAAATGACAAATGGGTACAATCCGTGTGGGATAAAGTAAAAACATTCACATGCGCCGTGATGATATTCGGAACTTAAGAAATGAAAAGAAAAAAGGCATAGGTGAACAGATCGGTTTTGTTGTTACGAAAATACCTACTTTTTTGCTCACATGTCGGTTTTAGTTATTACGAAAATACCTACTTTTTTGCTCTGTTAAAAATAAAATTACAGGAAAGTGTGTTGACCTCTCTCTGAAGCTAATGTAGGACTCAGAATATGCAGGCATTATTCCCACTAGACAGTTTTCTTTTCTTATGTATTTAACACTTTCGCTGCTGATCTCGCGCCAGCGCGTGAAGTGACGTCTACGCTGAAGAGCCAATCACCCGACAGCGCGAGGTGTGGAGTGATGTCTCAGTAGTCAGTGAAGCGTTTGCGCGGTTAGAGCTGCGCCTCAACATATATTATCCGCTTCAATCGGCATTGTTTGTTAGGTGTTGGCATGATATTGGTGTGGAGTTAAGGTAAGAAGCTAGTTGTAAAAGTATATGGTTTCGAATTTATAGCCTTTATTAGTTATTCAAACAAATCTTGCAATATGAGTTGTAGAGACGATAGTTTTGCAGGGCCTTCACACCCCTAAAAAAAAAATGCAATCTCATAAACCTCTAACAGAAGATGAAATTGCAAAGTTGAGAATTTGTTCTGGTATGGGCGTGACAAATTTAACCCTCAAATAAAATGTTTAAAAATATTATTTGCAATATTAATATCATTGTAATCAACTAATAATTCATTTATATTGAATATTTTTTAGTGAAGTATGATACAAAAATAATGTATTTTGTCGCTTATTTTTGTTATTTTGTTTCATTTTTACACATCACGCGCCAGCGCGTAATCGCCTTCTGGGAAATCCCCCATTTCTACGGCGGTGCAATAACTATCAACACATTCTCATGTGACCGGCAGTCAACTTGTTAAGCATAGCATGTGTCTTTCCAAAAAGCAACTTCTTAAACGAACACAACTGTCGTGGCTCAGGGGGTGTTTGCTCGCTGCACCAGCAATCTGCAATTTGTAGGCGTCGCATGTTCCCTCTGTATATATTTACTCTTTTCTGTCTAAACAAAACCCCTTGTGTGCATATGTCCATTACTTGACCAAGTCTGTCTTCTGTTTGGAACAGTATGGCTAATTATGAATCTTGCGCCATAAAACTACCCAACCTATCTTCTTGAATAGACATTCAATGTACGTGTGGATGTGCCACTTATTATGGGCGTCATGTATTATGGATATTGAATAATCCAATCGCATATTTGTATAGCAAATGCTTCAATTGTACTACGTTGTTCTAATATGTAATTCAATGAGGATGAATATGAATGGATTTCCGCTTGCATGAATCAATGGACTTGGAAGTTCGAATCTTCTAATCCTTGCTACACAAGGATTCCTCAATAGCACAGTCAGATTGTTACAAAGGAACATAAATGCATTTGCTCCAGAATCATGTATCTAAATTGGATTTGTGAAGGTTAATTGACAGTTTATGGATGTAGTCAATGTAACAATTAGTTTGTCAAGGTTCTCTTTTAAGTATTTAGTTTGATGGTGAATTTTAGTTTTATATATAAAGAATATCCGAATGTTAGTAACATCTTCCACACCAAATAATTTCGGATGACTATCGAATAAATTTAATATATATCCCCAAAACATTTTTTTTGTGTTCGATTTATTGTATATAATTTTCAAAAGTATTATGTACTATCCATGCTATCTCTATATCTAATGTATTAATTAACTATTACCTTATGATTCTATTCCTCAGATAATTGTATTAACTAAATTAGTACTTTTAGTGTTGTAATGTGCCAGTAATCATTAAGTATGTCCAATTTGTTGGACAAGTTAATAAGTTACGCGTTTGAATTTTTCTCAGTTTGTCACATTAAGAGTTAATATTCTGGCAGTTTTGACTATCTTTTATAAGACCTCTGTATAAATTTTGATCTCAAATCCGAGGCCTGATTATCAAGTATTAGATATATAAACAGTATGTAACAATTTTACTATTGTTTTTATATATAATACTCAATAATCAAGGGGCTTGGTTTTTGGAAACCAAAATTTACATAAAAGACACATAAAAGAACATCTAAACTGCCATAAAATGGTCTTTTAAAACGACGAACTGAGAAAAATGCAAATTATATTCTTTTGATTAGTAAAATATGTATTTTTGACAAATTGTCTGTAAAAGAAATTTATTTTCGCACGTCCACACATTGGTGACACGCGGACAGACAGACGATAACAGATTTCCACGGAATCACATGACGGTGTCGCCACCATCTACTCAAGATTTAACTCACACTATATAATTTTCGTAAATAGTTATCCATTCTGTGCATTTTGTTTAAAACTTTAGAATAGTGTTCATCCATACTGAAGTGCATCCCTGCGTCATCATCATCATCATCTTAAGGATACAGTACACTTTGAAAACAAACTTTCACAGTCATAAACCGATTGTTATAAAGTTTGCACTGACTGTGTGTTCTCAACTAAAATTGTATACGTAATGTTTAAGTTCAAAAACATTAAGTTACGTGCAATTTATTACATAAAAAGAGGTCAAATGTTTCATATGTTAGCAGAAATGGATAGATTCCATCGATATTAATTTTTCATTTACTGTCAGTTTTAATTCACATATTAGCTCTGAATAAAACTCCTCCATTCGGCAAGTTCATACTAAATAGTTGAGTAAGAAAACGGTTTTGTACAAAAAGTTTGCAAAAAAATAGCGTAGGTAAAGCATGACGTTCTCATTTAGTCCAAAAATATTAAGTTGAGTGCAATTTATTACATAAAAATAAGGTCAAAATAATCTTTGATACATTAGCAAAAATTAATAGATCCTATGCATATTAATTTTTCATTTACTGTTAGTTTTAATTCACATAATAGCTTTAAATAAAACTCCCCCATTTGGCAAGGTTATATTCAATAGCAAAAGAAGAAAAAGGTTTTGTCAATAAGTTTGCGAAACAAGCGTAGGTAAAGCATCCAGTTCTGGTTTGCATTTAGATGCATACAACTACTCTACAAACTTCCACACCAGGTATAATGTCATCGCTCTAAGTGCACCTAAAAATCAAAATGAATTGCAAAAAATGCATTTTATTTAAATTAAACGGATTAACATTATAAATCAAAATGCAACTAAGAACTCAACTATCCAATCACAACGCATCTTACAGTGTAGTTATGTACATCTTAATGCATGTGATTAGCGTATATTCGCAAACCTTTTTAAGAATCCTACAACGTCCAGGATAAATCAAACGAAACACAAAAACATGGTATGCAACTCTGCTGTGGTCGATTAAGGGTTGGAAATTTATTCTAGAATATTACTAAAGAGATTTAGGGTTCCTAGCCACTGCCACCTGCAGATCAGAGTTGAACTAGCAGATGTATCGACCTTTTGATGACCATACATGTGGACCGAATCACTGTCGTAAGATCTCAGAAAGTGTAGGTCACGTAGGCATGGGAAATGACATGGACTGATTGGCTATCGATGCGCAAACTAATGCTTTTCACTTTTCGTCAAGAAGTCTTACATTAGGATCCCTGCTCTTGCCCAATACCACATAAGAGATCTTCAAACCTGAGTTGGTACCCCACTTTCTAAACTTCTACACCATACTATCGTGAGGACATTCGAGGCCACGGCAGATATAATGTTGTCGGACACTCTTCTTATACGACCGTCTTCGATTGGATTCGATCTCCGTCTGCTAAACCGTTACTCTTCCAACAGCGGCACACTGCAAAAATGGAGATCTTCAAATGATTACCAGTATATATATAAATAAGAGTTTAAAACATAAATTAGTAGTTTTAGACAACGGAAGAAATACTTTCTTACTCCTTCATCATGCGTTCAGCACATGACAATGTCTGCATTTAGCGTCGCTCATCCGATAACTTCTTTTCATTTCCCCCCGAGCGCTGCAGCACCCCGTATCCTTAACGGCTTTAATAAGAATTCCTCCCCGATTCTGTTGCCTAATGCTTGTTAACTTTAAATTAATTTCCCTTTAATTAACGGACGTTACCTCCGGGGAGTTATTCTAATTCTCGTGCACGTTAATTAGAGAGGAAAATGCTTCGCGGAAAGCGAAAATGCCGCGTTTTACAACGAGGTCGGGGATTGGTGGAACCTGGTTCACCGAATTATCGAGTTTTCCATCATTATTCGATAAGCCCCCCGAATCGTAAAATGGGATGTGAAGATTGCATTTGAGGGATCCAGAGTTTCGGAGTGATTTAAGACAATGGTTTTAAGGCTTTCATTTTTTCCCGTGCATCAACTTAAAGCTTTCCATGTTTAAATTTCGTCGAAATGACAGTTATGCCAAAAGAGAAAAACGTTGTTGTGTACTGGTTTCATAATTTGCTAATTACTACGATACTAAAGTTCATTGCAGATAATTTGGCATTTAGAGGTTGAGCTTTATTGAGATTTTTAACGTTTAATGTAGGTCCTCATATAATTAAATCGCTTGTTGCAAAACATGGGGTTCTCATAAGTTTTTCCAAGATGGCTAAGAATCTTATGTTTATCACAACTACAGGAATACACTAAGGCAGTGCTCCCCAACCTTTTTATCGCCGCGGACCGGATCAACGTGTGATAATTTTAACGCGGCCCGCTAAGGGGGGAACGTTGATAGTTTCTATTTTAGATTGTTTTGATTTAAATTCTTAATTTGATTGTATTTAAACATGCCTTCAAAATAAAATACAGTCACACCAAAAAATGAATATAAAGTGATTTAACATTTTAACTCACTAGAACGCTAAATCAATGAGAACCCTGAGCTTGTTTCTTTGCGAAGAGACGGTTTCATCTGGGGGTAATAGGAGACAATGACACCCGAAGTGTGTTGCTTATGTCCAGTTTATACCGTTGTCTTGTTTTAGTTGCTGCCATTGCAGAAAACCCCGCTTCAGATAGGTTGCCGGAAATGGCAATTGGGATTTAAGTGCTGTGGTGGCAATCTCAGGGTATTCCGCCATGACTTTTATCCAGAACACCTGCAGAGTTGTTGTCTCGAACGTAATTTTAAGGCCGCCTTCATTTGCAATCTCCAGGGGTTGATCTTCTTCTTGCACAGACATGTTAGATTCGCCAGATTTGTTGACAAATGGATCGCGGATTCATTCCTTACTAGTCCGTGGGTCTTTTGTGGTAGGGTCTGTTATGCTCTTTTAAAAGCAAAGACAGGTGATCGTGCACCAACTGGGAGAATGAATGTTTAGGCTCAGTCTTGCCTAAAATCCCCACTAATGTCTGAAACATGTCCAAAATGCCTCTGTTCACGCGCCGTCCCCACAACTTCAGTTTGGCTTTAAATGCAGCTACTTTGTCTGCCAACTTGAAAACAACTGACACATTTGTCAAAATTGGAAAATAGAGACATACAGAATTCAGAAATCATAATTGAAGCTCTAGTAACAGAACAAATTTCAAGTTCTGATTTACCGCCTCCTAATTTGAGTGGACATTTCATAGACAAGAACCGCACAAACCCGAGAGAAGTACACCACAGTAAATGAAATGGAAATAATTTAATGTTCCTTGGGCGGCCCGGTACCATTTGATCCACGGACCGGTACCGGTCCGCGGCCCGGGGGTTGGGGACCACTGCACTAAGGGATTAAACAAGCGACGTTTCTCATTGGTGTCAATAACCGCAAGAGATGAGTTCTGTTTACCTGAAACATATAACCAGACAAGTAGCTCAAAACATAGATGACATCAGCGCCATCTCTTGTCGATGTATGAAATCCTAAAAATATATTATATGACGTCAAAACAAATCGAACTTTGCTTTTCAAGGACACAAGATGCGTTCCTGTCGAAAGAAGATTACGTACTATAGTATTCCCTGATTAGTAGCGGTGCCGCGGCAGTCCAGTTGGTAGTGTCGGAGCGTTGGCAACCAGAGGGTTACGAGTACGAAACTCGTTCCTACCAAACTCCGTCATATACGTGGGGGCTGATTAAGTTAGACTGTGTAATTGATGGCATTTGGTGGTAATTTTTAGGCTTGTTGTTGTTGATAGCCCGGCTGCGGCTTCGGGTTTCATTTCGTTTTGTTCCTGCTCTGTTTTGGTATTTTGTTTTGTTTTTGTTTTACTTGCTTTTTGGTTGTGTTCGGGGGTGTGTATGAACAATTTTTTCAGCCTAATGCTGCTCATATGTAGAAAACACCATTTTATGTTGTTTGGGTCAGGCTCCTCCCTGATGACGCCCTGATCCAACAACATTTCTTCATTTTTTATTATTTTTTAAGACTTTTGTTACATTTTTTTGGAAATTCTTGTGTTCTTGAAATAATATTGCTTACCATGCTATGTCTGCAGCTTCAGCGCGCTTGCATGGATAGTTTCGAGATTCGGTTTCTGGTTAATGCACCCCGGCTGTTTGGTTATTTTCTGTTATTATATATATATATATATATATATATATATTAAAAAAAAGTTACCGCCGCCGCGGCAGGATTGAAAAATGTGTTGTTAAGCTCGATTCTTAGACGGATTCCCGAGAAAGTACTGATCGGAAAAAAATGAAATTAACATGCTTTGTTCTTCAACGTATTCCCTAGATAATTATTAACATTTTTTTCCGATGCGGCTATTAGTTTAGGTTTTATTAAGTGTTAAAGTTGAAAAAGTGAAATTTCTTCCGCGAGTGAGCAAAACACATTCAAATTATATATATATATATATATATATATATATATATATATATATATATATATTAGTGTGTCCCTTATATGGGCGAAAAAAATTTTTTTGCAGTTATCAAAACGCATACCCTCTAATTCTTTTTAATATACTAAATCTTACTTAAATATAAAATTTTAACTTCCTACGTTAATGTTAACCCGTGCCGACAGGGCCCCAAAGTTTATGGAAATAGACATTTTTGAACATATTTTATATGTAGCTAGGTCATCGCAACTATGCATATCTTAGGTAAATATTGATTAAAAGACAAATTTAAGTATTGCCTTCAATTATTAAAAAATAAAGTTACACATAATTATTCAGGATACTTTCATTTTAAGGTATCTTTTTTTAAAGTCTGGATACATCTTAATATGTTCTTGCACACCAGCATAATAAGAACTGTTTATGTTCTTCTTCTGCGTTAATTAAACCATAGAAGGCTTGCATTAGCTGAACAGCTCTTTCAGCTGTTTCATTTATTGCTTTTAAGCTAAAATTCTTATTTTTAGTTTCCACAAAGGCTGCATTTTCTTCCCACGAAGATACGTTTTCTTGGAGAAAGTTGCTGCCAACTTTTAATCGCGAAAACAAATTTGTGATCTTGATAGATACGAAATCACTCAATGATTTCCCTAAAACAATAAGAAAAATTGGTATCAGAAGAAAATTAACAGAATTTAAAATAACTAATCAAACAAAACTCTCATCGTATAAAGATACAGACATCTGTTCCTTCGATGGAACATATATCTTCCCAAAATCATATTAACTTTCTCTTAATAAGTTCGCTACAATATTCACCTTGGCTTGTTTATAAACAATATCATCAAAGAGTGATAATACGGCTATTTCCTCTGATAAATACCACTGGTGTTGACTGACCTTGCTCAGGGCCGCTTTGGAAATCAATTTGTCAACTGTTTTATACTCTTTTAACGTCCTTAAAAAACGCAAATCTCGATTCGGCGTCTTCACCGCCAAACTGCATCTAAGCCAGGGCATCCACGTAAACAGCCACAATGAATAAACAAACATCCTGCAACGATCGTTTGTTCTCAATGCTTATTTTGAACTGAGACTGCAGCAAACACATTTTCAAAGAGTAAATAGCTTTTGCCATCCATCGTGCTGGATGCATTGCGCCAGAAGATCTGATTTTAATTTTACTTTCGTTATCTCCTCTCAAGAAAATAACAAATAGTTCAATTAGTTTCCGATAATCGTTATGGATTTTTGCAGTTCATGGTTAAAAACCGTCACCAATCCGTTAATGGTCGTGTCAAAAAGATGCTGTTTGGCAAATCCTGTGCATGTTTTGATAGCATTAGGATAAATGTTTTTCCAGTTGTCTCTGAACTTGTCGATCAGTGGAATATCGGGACTGCTTGCGACTTGGTGGATCTTTGATTCAAATACTCTTTTTAGAACCAGTTCATAAACATGATGCCGGCAAGCAAAGAGTAACAATTATCTTTCTAGATTTTGTTCTAAAAGCTCACAAGCTCCATTTAAGCGGTCTGTATTAGATGCTGTCGTATCACAGCACATTATTTGTACTTTATCATTGGGGTTCCATTCTTTAAGTGCGTTTGAAACTGATTTAGTTTCATCTTTGCCGGAAGAGCTGTCCAGTTTTGGTACTGCAAGAAGTTGTTCCTTCTCTCCAAATGAAATAAGAATCGGCAGACGTTCTTCTTTAGAACTTCTCACATCCAGGCCTGGTAACAATTTTCCATCGTAATGAACGGTAGCTACTTCGGGGACGTTATTCTGAAAATCGGATTTTATTTATTCCGCTCTAACCTTTCTCAATGACTCAACTCAACAACCAAGAAAATGCTTTTTTTTACTGCTTCTCAGTTTCATCAACATCTTCGAAATATAAAACAATGCGCGTTAATTACCCTACAAACCGAGAGTAAAGCCCGGTTTTCCAAGAGTCAGAGTAGAAGCGCCGCGCGAAGAGATTCAAGTCCAACGTCTCGAATTCCTCTACTGGTATAGATGTTTAGTTGTTAGCCTCCAGATCGAAAGGTTCCTGGATCGAATCCGGGTCCGGGCATGCATTTTTGTAAGCGTATCGTGTAGAGGCGGCTATTGCACTTTAAAACTGTCGTGGCCGAAAGTCCTCACGTTGGGTTGGTGTTGAACTTTGGAAAGTGGGGTGCCAGCTCAGGTGTTGCTTCGTTATCTGACCGTGGTTCAAAATTACGAAGTGTTGTTCTCGGATCTTTTCCTAAAGGATTGATCCCGGACCGTCGTCAACAGCACTTTGTATTGCTCTAGTACGACGTTAATTACAAATTACCAATTACCGCTCCAACAGGAATTCACAACGTATAGCAACGCTGCGTGTTTATGTCTTCCTAAGAAAAGCATCAACTCTAACAGTCTAACAGGATATTTGGACTAAATTCTGGCGGTAGTACGTGGCGTATGACGCATTTGACTACTCTGGAACCAGTCTGCTAGGAACACCCGCCTTAACTGACAGAGCAAGCACGGCGCACGCGCGGCACCTACGAAGCAACTTGTACGAACATGTTTCGATGCAAGTCGGCACGGGTTGCAATGCTCCAAATAAGGTAAAAATTTATTTTCGAGTAGTGTTTTAGGGTCAAATGAACAAAACTAGAGCCTATGCGTTAGAAAATAAAAACTTTGAAAAATAAGGGATACCCTAATATATATATATATATATATATATATATATATATACTCTCTCTCGTATAGCACAAACAATGACTATTGTTCCATTACCCAACATAGAGGAGGTAAAATTTTGAATAACGTACATCTATTAAATAAGAATGGAGTGCTTGTTTGTACATTGAATATTTTCAACCCATTTCAAGTTTTCTATCCGTTTTGGACCCTTCTGATGCCAAATCCGCCTCTTGCGTGTTTGGTGTCTGTCTGTCCATCTGTCTGTATATTGTGCCGTATACATGACCACACGGTTTAATATATATCTATGAAATTTTGCATACTGTGAGAAATTATCTTCATTTAGTGACTGAACTAGGTTGCGTAAGTCTGTCTGTCCGTCTTTCTGTTTTATGCTCGATTTTGTGTTTGTGTGTTTTACAGGCACCACATGAATTTGATTCCAGATATTTGATTACAATATGCTTTATTTCACACATCATATATTAAATTAGTGAACGCAGTATTAAACTTTTCTTTATTTTTATATTTAGATAAGTTTCATGCTAAAACAACTGTGTAAGTATACTTAAATCAACCATAATTTGGTAGTTTTGGATAACTGAAATGCACATTAAGTATCACGATTACTTGGATTGCTTTACTAATACTGCTATAAGAGCAATTATTATTTCTTATATGCTTTTTTTTTATGGAATTTTAGCTCTGATAATTCATTTATTTCGAGACTTATTTTTGTTCTTTGCGCAATATAAACGATTTCCGAATGTTAGGGACAGACGATATTTTTCAACGAACTGGAATGAATAGGAAACTCGTGTTAAGTTGATCACATGCAGTGGTACTTTCCGTTTCTTTCGCTCTGAATTAATTTCGCATTTTTAAATTTTGTACACTTTTTAGTTTAAGTTGTGGCATTTGTGCTAGATCAAGACATTGAAAGGAATCACAAATTAATAACTTTAGAACAACTTTTTCCCGACATCTTTTGTTGTATTTTATTTCGCAGTTTTCTGTTTTATATATTTATTATTTTAAAAAATGTATTTTTCTTCTCATCACACGCAACATCACCCCAAAATATTCGACCTAAAGTGGCAGATAAGTCAGAAAATATATTTTAACTGTAATCATGCCATTTATTATACACGTGCCACTATTGAAAGAATAATGCCGTTATTGAAAGAATAAAAAGAAATTCGACAGTGTCGCATGTCTGATGCAAGAGTGCCACAAGGAAAAAAATATTATTTTGTTCACTGTGGGTGAGAGAGCACTAGCCATAAACTGTCATTTTTATTAATTGAGTTTAACATGAAAATAACTTAAGAAAGGGAATTCCAAATCTCCCACAAAATCGTCTTTTGTAGTAGTAACATTAGTGTTACCTTTCGTCATTTTGTAGCTTTGTCATAAAGCAAGGGTGCGGTGCATGACAAATGTATTACATGAATGGATATGCATGTGTAGGGTTTGTGTCTAAAGTAAGTTGTATAAATTATAAAGATTTAGAAAGGTGTTAAAATATTATTTTACTCCAGGAAAGATCTAAGTCATTATATATTTTGATCATCTCTTCAATCTAATGAATTCACACCGAGTAAGGTCGGGTATTTTGAGAGTAATTAAATATGAATTTTAAAAATGTTGAGACTGTGTCTTGGGTAAAATGATACTTTCTCTTCGTTAAATGTAAAATCCTTGAAATATCGGGGAAAAAATGTAGGTTGAATGAGATGGAAAATGGTAATTATTCAATGCTAACACGTATTGTAGGATAAAAAGGACTTACTTGATCTTTCAAATTTTTAATACAGTTTTTTAAAAGGTATTAGAAGCATTGATTCTTGAAAACGCAATTGAAAGCTACAAAATGAAGATACTGGTATTTGGCAGCATAAAATTGATGTAGCGATATTTATAAATTATGCTTCTTTAATACGGATTTGTATTATATAATGCTGCTTCTTCTCGATGCGGTATGTAATTAGAATAGAAACGAAAAGTTATTTTTTCAGAATTATGACAATTCTAATTTTTGCAAATTAATCTGGAGATTAAATTAAATTAATTAAAATTAGTAGTAGTAATCCTTTATTTGTTTATGTTAGTTTGAACGCATAATAATGTTTGTACAATTACACTTTTATAAACGCGTATTAATGTATTCCGAAATATTTCATTTTTCGTTTAAATTGATTTTAATCTCGGATATTTTCTTTCACTTTTCTGCTATGGATATTTAAAAAGCGAAACAAGATTATTTTGTTTTAGTTTGTGCCTTTGTTAGGGCTTTTCTTTCCAGCTAATTTATTTTCGGATTTATATCTCCTATTTTCGTGATTGTTATTTACTGTGCACAATATTGAGTTCAAACGCAAAGAACTTGTTTTCCTAAATTTATTTCAGTACAAACTCGCATCGTTTCGGAAATAAGAAATGGTTTAAGGGTCCTAGGATTTCACCGAATGAAGCGTTGGTAGGTGAATCAAGAAAAATGGAAAAATGATTGGGTTAACTTGTTATTGCATTTGTTGAATTATCTGGCGAATGATCGCAATTTGGCGAGTGATCGCAATTTGGCGAATGATCGCAATTTGGCGAATGATTGCAATTTGGCAAATAATCGCAATTTGGCGGAATAATCGCAATTTGGCAAATGATCGCAATTTGGCGAAAAATTGCAATTTGGCGAATTATTGCAATTTGGCGAACTATTGCAATTTGGCGTATTATCGCAATTACACAGAGCTCTGCATTAGCATCCAAGATGTAGTAAGGTTGTCCAGTTTAATTTCAGAATGATTCACAAAACAATCGTGTGTAAGTGATTAGAATGTGAACTCTCTAAAGAAGTCGATCCAACAAAGATTGGTAATAATTACTATATACAGGGTGGTCCCGAATTCATGGTACAAACTTTAATGGTAGGTACAGGACATTGTAACAATGATTTATTGTATAGGAATGTATAGTCGCAAGTGACGCGGTGAGGCGAAAACAGGGGAAATAACGGCCGAAAGGAAAAACAAAGATTTTATTGAAAGCGTTGTTGACAAGTGTCATGTTTACAGTAATTGTTCAAAATTGCGTCCACCAGTATCGATACATGCTTGACAGCGTCGGTGGAGCGATTGGCGTACACGTTCAAAGATGCCTGGTATACGCAGCTCTGCCGTTACCATTTGCACGGCCGTACATGTAATGCATGTCTGCTTTTTCTGCATACGTAAAGTCACCCATCGTCTACGGCAGCACAATTGTGAATGGCGCTTTTCCCTACTGCGATGCATCATGTTCAACAGCGGCTAGACATCTACTGCCCTCTACCGGCAATGATACCAACCGATCACTCCATTTCTCTTTCCTTTTATTTCCCCTGTTTACGCCTCACCGCGTCACTTGCGACTATACATTCCTATACAATAAATCATTGTTACAATGTCCTGTACCTACCATTAAAGTTTGTACCATGAATTCGGGACCACCCTGTAGAGTAATTACCTACTTCAACATGAAATAAAAAGTTGTACTATAAATGTGACGTCATTCCATTACAGCCATCGACCTTCTAATGTTATAGAAATAATTTGTGATCACAGATACATGATATTTTTCCGCTCACTCGATTTGAAAAAACTGCACTTTGTTATCGGAAAAGGCACGAATCTTGATTGAGAATTTATTGATTGGCTAAATCGAAACTAAGTCCAACCAAAGACCGTCGTATGCACTGGAGCATGCCCTCTTTAAATCCGAGTGTACTCAAATGTCCTAACATAATCGTGGTGTGATAGTTTGTAGAGTAGGGTTTCAGCTCAGATGTTGCCTCGTCATCTGATCTTGGTTCAAAATTACGTGTTATTGTCCTTGATCTTTCCCTGCAGGATTGATCTAGTACCTTTACCAATATTACGTTGTTTTGTGCCATTGCGGCGTTATTTAACAACATAACTACTTATCATACCCTATGAAATATAAAAAGTTCAACGCCACTTAAAGCAAATGGGTCATTGCATGTCAAACCGCACAGTTCACAAATCGATCAATTTTTTTAATTTGTTATTTAGCCATTTATAAGAAATTCTGGAAATTTTTAGCTTCAACTTGCAATAGTTTCTTACATAAATGTTTCAAAAATTGGGAAATGTTACATTTTTTTAGACTTACTAAATAAATAACTTGTACCTCTGGACCTAACTGTAAAATCATACTGAATGACATCTTATTTTTTCAGAAAATTGTATAACCTTTTTAATGACGTATCATATGACCTTTGTAGTGTCCTTAATTTCAAAGTCATTCAATTTGACCTTTAATGTGCAATTACAAAACGAGTATTTTCTTTTCAAAAACGTTTATGTTAAAGGTACACTGCGTATCTTAGCTTTCTGAAAGTTTCATAGTGGGTTTATAGTTAAAGCATATTCGAAGCAATTAGAAGTATGTTATCAGTACTCATAAACAGCTGTATCTTTTTGCCTGTTAGTCCAATAGTTCGCCTGTTATTACTAGATTATATTTTAAAATTAGGTCTTCGCACAAAGTTCGCTTGAAATTAGGACTACCTGTGTGCAAAATTTCACTACTACAGTACAAAGTCCCAAATCCGGAATTGTCCAAAATCCGAACATTTTACTAACCCCCTTTTTTTTCCTCACTTTTTTACGTCTTTCCGACAATTTTTAAAGAACAAGGGGTTAAACCTGGACCTAATTGATGAAACAACGCAAAATAACGGACATGTTCAGAGTAAATACCACACTGAAAATTTAGACCTGCTAGTAAAATTTGTTCTATTGTATTTAAAAGGTTGTTTTCCTTATTTAAGTGATTCCAATTTTACTATCGTAATCGTAAAAATCCCGAGAAGGGGGGGGGGATAGATTAGGTTTTTTTGGACAAAAAATGCAAATAATCCGAAATCTGGAAAACTCTGAAATCCCGAATGGCAGAGGTTCAGAGGATTCAGGATTTGGGACTTTGTACGGTATAAGTCTTATCTATTCTTCTGGACACCTCATGCTGGCAGACACTTCCTTTTTATAATAGTTGAGATAGTATAACCTTTCTAATTATATATTACATGATCCTATGAGTGACATTTCTGATTTTAAATTCACTCATAGGGTCATGTAATATATCATCAGAAAGGTAAGTTTGAAGATTTTAAATTTCAGGGCTTTGAACAATGAAAAAAAAAGGGAATTTTTTTTTTAGTTTTTCCCTAAAATGAATCATTATGCAATGTATCATTATAAAAGTTATACGATTTGTATGATACAAACCCTCTTTCATCTCAATTGGACATAAAAATCAAAACATACAGATGTTTTTGGGGTGCTGTTTACATACTTCTATTTATTTCAAATATTGTTTAACTATGAACCCACATGCATATCCTTCTATGAAACTTTCCGAAAACAAAGATAAATAACCTACCTTTAGCAAAATACATATGTTAAATGTACGTTATTTATCGTTGCTTTCTGAAAGTCTCATAATGGGACATGCATGTGGGTTTATAGTTTAAAAATATATTATATTAATCAAAGGAAAGAAAAATTACGCTTTTTTGTAATTGTTGGTCAAAGGTGAAATCAAGTGACCTTAAAATCCGAAAGTCACTCATCACCTTTTTTATGACATATACCACGTAATATGTGATTTAAAAAAATTATACTTTTACTTTAAAATAAGCTCTCTTTCATCTCTTCATAATTGGACAAACAGGTCAAAAAATACAGGTGCGTATGGGTACTGCCTACATGCTACTATTTACTTTTAATATTTTGTGTAACTATGAATCCAGAACCCATGCGTGTACCACTATGAAACTTTCGGAAAGCAAAGATAAACAGTCTCTACCTTCAATATATGTATTATAATTTTTTAATTGTAATTTCAAAAGTCAAAATGAATGATTTTTAAATTCTAAGGTTGCTGCAGAGGTCAGTGATTCGAAATTAGAAAAGTGATACATTGTCTACAAAATAAGGACAATTAAGTCCAGAAGTACAGGAGATTTAGTAAGTCAAAAAACATGAAAATTGGATCAGTTTTTGAAAAAAAAAACTGTTGCAAGTTGGAACTTAAAAATTTCCAGAATTCAGGCTGGGAAACAAATTAGCCGAGTTTAAGAAAATCGTAGGGGGTCGGGTCAAAAATTAAACTTTTCGGTGCGGTTTCACTTGGAATGACCCATATGTCAAAACATGAAACGTTTATTCATTTTATTACTTTAACACTGAATGTGGATTTGTGATACAAAAATAGTGATAAATTGTTTTGATGTTTCATATTTTGTTCATTAAGCGTTTTTTTAGAATTAGGTATTCTATAATACGTACTCTATAAGAGCTAAACTCTGGTTGAAAGTCCTCCAGGAAAGCAAGAAGTTATCTCAGATAAAATCTATATATATAATTCTCTTACGTGGCACGCAAAAAAGACGTTATTTGTTATCGCGTTTTTGGCAACATTGTACGATTGTTTGTTTATCACAAAGCCTCGCGCTTCAATTGAATTTATAGCGTCATCGGATGAAATTTTATTCAAAGAAAATGAATTTTAGTCGAGCTGTTGCAGTTAATAATAGAAATCAAAGAAAGCGGAGGATCTTTTCAGGGCCATTTAAAAAAAGGTCCTTTACAGGGCCAACAATTATAGTTCAACAAGACGCTTGCACTACAGCTTTTGACGACAAACTCATTGAAAATGCGTGGGTGGCTCGAGTGCAGGAGTAAATGTATATACAAACAACATGTTGTGTATTCAATTTCCATATCAACAGTCACATTTCGAGTCAAAATTTGCTCAAAGTTTTCATTTGAATTCGGATTCCAGAGGTACTGTAAATATCTTTTCTGAAAAACATAAAAAAATTTAGATTTGAAAAATATTTTTTTGGAATATCAAATTTTGTAAACAATTCCTTCTGCTAGGACACATGTCTTCATTGATGCGAGCGAAGCGAGCATATGTTCGCGCAGCGAACCAATAAGGATTGCGGAGTAATCCTCAGAGGGTTGGCGAGCGTTAGCGAGCAGGGGGCAGGCCCCCTAGTACATACATAAAAATATATGTGCAACAATGACTTAGGACTGTCCATCAAAATGGAGAGATAAATCTAGGGTAGGTGTGAGATGATTGTTAGAATCATGCAAAATATCATATTTTATATAAGTATTTCGTGAAACACAATTCCGTGAGCCAGTTAAGACTGTTTATGTCAGCTTTGAGCTGTGCTGATTAGAATTAAGTGCCCCGAAAGCTTTCAGAGGATCTCTACATAATCTTCAACAATTTTCGTAGACAAAGTTGTTTGCTGAGATGATTTACACACTCCCTAAAGCTCGTTAGTCAACTTGCAAACAACAATGTAACATCAAGAATAGAAAAATACGATAATTATTTTTCATTTATGTAGTTCTGCTTGAAATCATAGTTTTCGAATCTGGTCTTTTGGTTTACCAGAGGAAACGAAAAGTACTTAAAGCCATTAGAAAATCACAAACCACCCTAATAATATAGTTAATATTTATAATTTTATTGTTTTATATTCTAAAAATACGTAAAGGAGTTCACAAGAATATTATATTATTCAGATATACACACGCGTGGACATGTTTACTTGCTTTTAGCCTTTTACCAACTTTGGGTTTCATTTATTAGCCATATCAACTTATGTTCTGTCTTGTGATACAATGGCCATACTAATCTCATTCATAAAGTTTGAGCTCAAAGTGAATAAACCTTTCTCCTTTTAATGGTTAACCAAATAGTTGAACATAGTTGCCACGAAAATCATGAGGTTGAATCATTCACTGTATGACTGATATGTTGAACTCTATTCTCTCTTGTACTTCTATTCTTCAATTATAAACGGTATAAACTTTTTCCATCACACAAATCGTATTTCACTATATTGATTATCTATTTCCTACTTAAGACACAATCTATTTATTCTTGTTTTAATTATCATAGGACTAACTTACATTTATTAGATTTTCTGAAAGTTTTTGGTTAAATCTATATAAATAAGAATGGAGTGTTTGTTTGAACATTGAATATTTTCGACCCATTTCAAGTTTTCTATCCGTTTTGGACCCTACTGATGCCGAATCCGCTTCTTTTACGTTTGGTGTATGTCTGTCTGTCTGTATGTTGTGCCCTATACACGTCCACACGGTTTAATATATTTTCATGAAAATTTGCATACAGTGAGTACTTATCTTCATTTAGTATGTGGAATTGTTTGCGAAAGTTTGTCTGTCCGTCTTTCTGTTCTATGTTCGATTTTGTGTTTGTGCAGGCATCACATCAATTTTTTTCTAGATATTTGATTGTAATGTAGTTTATTTTGTACACTATCTATTAGTTACGTGAATACAATAGTAAGCATTTCTTTATTGTTATATTTAGTTAAGTTTCATGCTAAAACACCTGAGTAAGTATATTTAAATCAACCATAATTTGGTAGTATTGGAAAAATTGGAATGTATATTGAATATTACGATTACTTCGATTGCTTTACCAGTACTGCTAAAAAAGTAATTATTCTTCAAAAAATTATTTTTTATGGAATTTTAGCTCTGATATTTCATTTATTTCTAGACTTATTTTTGTTCTTTGCACAATGAAAACGAATTCCGAATATTTGGGAAAAACGATATTTTTCAACGAACGGGAATGAACAAGATCGAGCGAGCAGTGATATTTTCTATTTCTTTCGCTCTGAATTAATTTCACGTTTCTAAATTTTGTGCACTTTTAGTTGTAAGCTGTGGTAACTGTGCGAGATCAAGAGATAAAAATGAATCACAAATTAATATCTTTAGAACAATTTTTCCGATATCTTTTATTTTGTTTTATTTTGCTATTTTCTGTTTTAAATATTTATTATTTTAATAAACGTATTTTCCTTCTCATGACACGCAACAGCACCACAAAGTATTCGACATAAAAATGGCAGGTAAGTCAGAATAAATTTTCAGTAAATTTTAAATGTTGTTATGCCATTATTGTGAAGAATAATGCCATTATTGAAAGAATAATGCCGTTCTTTAAAGAATAATGTCGTTATTGAAAGAATAAAAATGTTTCAAAAATCCGAACTAGAACTTTTCAAACATTAAAAAATTCGTTGTCATAATGACAGGAGAAGATTGCAAAATTTCACTATGTCACATACCGGATTCAAGAGTGCCACAGGTAAAAAAATATTGTTTCGTTGACTATGAGCCTTTAATCATCATTTTTATTAATTGAGTTGAACATGAAAAGAAATTAAGAAAGTGAATTCCAAATCTCCCACAAAATCGTCTTTTGTAGTAGAAACCTTAGTGTCACCTTTCGTCACATTGTAGCTTTGTCATACATCAAAGGTGCGATGTATGTGAAATATATTACATGAATGAATATGCATGTGTTAGATTTGTGTCCAAAGTAAGTTGTAGAAATTATAAAGATGGCGAAAGGTATTCAAATAAATTTGTATTCTACAAAAAACGTATGTCATTATATATTTTGATTATCTCCTCAATTTAGAGTAGACCAATTCAAACCGAGTAAGGTCGGGTATTTTGCTAGTCTATAAATAAAAATGGAGTGTTTGTTTGTAAATTGAATATTTATTTACCCATTTCAAGTTTTCTATCCGTTTTGGACACATCTGATGCCAAATCCAACTCTTGCGTGTTTGGTGCCTGTCTTTCCATCTGTATGTGTGTGTGCGCCCTATACACCGTCCACAGATGGTTTAATATATTTTCATGAAACTTTGCATGCTGTGAGTACTTTTCTTCATTTAGTGAGTGAACTTGTTTGCGTAAGCCTGTCTGTCCATCTTTCTGTTCTATGTTCGATTTTGTGTGTGTGAGAGTGTACAGGCATCACATTAATTTTATTCCAGATATTTGATTGCAATATGCTTTATTTTATACATCATATATTAGTTTAGTGAATGCAATATTAAACATTTCTTTATTGTTATATTTATATAAGTTTCATGCTAAAACAACTGTGTAAGTATACTTAAATCAACCATAATTTCGGTAGTTTTAGAAAAACTAGAATAGATATTGAGTATTACGATTGCTTGGATTGCTTTACTAGTACTGTTAAAAAGCAATTATTTTTCCAAAAAATATTTTTGTTATGGAAATTCTGCTCTGATACTTCATTTATTTCGAATCTTATTTTTGTTCTTTGCGCAATGTAAACGATTTCCGAATATTTGGGACAGGCGATATTTTTCAACGAACGGGAATGAAACGAAAACACGTGTTGGTTGATCGCGTGCAGTGATATTTTCTGTTTCTTTCGCTCCAAAATAATTTCGCTTTTCTAAATTTTGTGCACTTTTAGTTGTAAGTGGCAACTGTGCAAGATCAAGAGATAAAAAATATTCACGAATTAATATCATTCAAACAACTTTTATCCCGACAGCTTTTCTTTTGTTTTATTTCACTGTTTTCTTTTGTTTTCTATTTTAAATATTTATTATTTTAATAAATTGGTATTTCCTGTTCATAACCCGCTACACAACTACAAAGTATTCGATTTAAAGTGGCAGGTGTCAGAATAAAGCAAGTTTTAAGTGTAATTATACCATTATTGAAAGAATTATACCGTCATTGAAATAATAATAATGTTTAAAAAATCCGAACTAAAACTTTTAAAACATTAAATTTGTGATAAAAAATTCTTGGAGAAGTTGGCGGAATTCTACAGTGTCGCACGCCTGATGCAAAAGTGCCACAAGTAAAAGATATTGTTTTGTTGACTATGAGTACGAGATCACTCGCCGTAAATCGTCATTTTTATTAATTGAGTTTAACATGAAAATAACTTAAGAGAGTTCCAAATTTCCCTCAAAATCGACTTTTGTAGACGTCTTTAGTGTCTTTTGTAGAACCTTAGTGTCACCTTTCGTCATTTTGTAACTTTGTCATACATCAAGGGTGCGATGTATGTGAAATGTATTACGTGAATGGATATGTATGTGTAGGATTTGTGTCGAAAGTAAATTGTAGAAATTATAAAGATGGCAGAAGGTGTTAAAATATTATTTTATTCTACGTTCGACAAGTCGTTATATATTTTGATCATCTCTTCAATCTAAAGTAAACCAATTCGAACAAGGTCGGGTATTTTGCTAGTACAAAATAAAAATTGCATTCAACTGGTCTATCGCATTTTTGACTTGAAAAATTGTCAGTTGAAAGTTTTTATCACTGATTAATTACTTATTATTGATTCTGTAAGTTTTGTTTTTGTCATTTGTATGAAATTTATAAAACTTTTTTAAATTGGTAAACAATGTAAGCACTTATCTTGAAACCTTGAACTCCTAGTTTGACTATTAAAATTCTGAGGAAAAGGTAGCTGAAGATTTCTATGATTAGTCAAAAACCTTGACATCCTGAACATTTAAAAAAATAAAACCTTTCCAAAAAGCATTCTCATTCTTTCATTAGAAACATTCTGAAAATTTTTAATTGGATTTTCTCTCTTTCTCTTCCTATCATTAAAAACAGTATGAAAGTCACATCAAAATAAATTTGACTTTTATTCTAAACTAACTTTCTCCTTTCAAATTAATTTTCCAGACGTAATAATTAAAGTAGAAAGACCTCTTCATACATCACTATGTATCATTCCAGTATGATAAACAATTTTTGTCGTGTAATGTAATGTCTTTCTTTTTCAGATTTGTTAAAATTCAGACATAAAAAAACAACTTCATTCGGATGATGTCTTTCTCTAACGACGTGCATGTTTTTTTGTTTGCTTATATTTTTAAAGAATATGCAAGAAATTTCTACATTCTTGAGAATATTCAGTATAGTTATTTTAGTTCTTCTGCTTCGTTTCTTCCTAAAAAGAATGTAAGAAATTATATGAATATATAAACTTATTGCGACAGCACTATACATTTATTAGTATTGTGGTTTGGTATGTAAGCGATAAAATTTCAATTAAAAATATTGTTTAACTTTGTGTTTGGCATCTTCGGAGATTTGAAGTCATGCTCAATTCATTTTATTTAGAAATCTATTCAAATTTTTATCTAATGAATGATTCAAAATTCCAAAAATTGCTCTGTTTTAAAAATTGTAATTATTGTCTGTCAAAAATTCTAAGCATATACAGTTAGACATAACTTTAAGGTTTGTAAACATAAATAGTCAAGCGTAAATTTTTGTATCGTTTCATAAAAATTTATATTTGAATAAAAGTAAAAATCTTTTTGAAGCCATAGGTCTCAGCAATATTTAACCTTTAAAATCCCATGGCACACATAAACGTATTGCTAAAATTGTGAGGCACATCAAAAATATTTTTTGTTAAGAATTTGACAAAAAATAGATATAATGTTTTTGATTTACAAAAAACAGTAGCATAACCTTTTTTTGCAACAATGTGGCTTATGAAAAATATTTTTTGAAACAATTTATTTATTGCACTTTGTGATATTAAATAATAAAGAATATTGTTAATACGGTTATTACTTGAATTTTTTTCTGACCTCACTTGACAAAAGTTCAATATTAAACCGTTGAAATGAAATAAAGCGCATACAACTTAAGCCGTTTCACAAAAGTTCAAAATTAAACCGCTGAAATGAAATAAAGTGTAAACATGCTAACAGTTCCACAAAAGTTCAAAATTAAACCGTTCAAATGAAATAAAGCGTACACAATTTAAACAGTTTCACAAAAGTTTTGAATGAGGAACTTGCACATTTTTTGTTTATATTTTTATAATATAGAAAATGAAAAAGTATGATGGAATGTATCTTTCTTTTTTACTTTTATAGCCCGTAAAGGTAAAATTTAAAAAAAATTTAATTTCGCACTATTTACGTATTTGATCTCAAAAACGCTAGTTTTCCTATGCCGCTTCGTTTGACGTCATAGTCCGCCATGACGGTTTGTTTACTTTCATAGCAACGTTGAAATAGCAAGCGGTATTTCTTTCTTGTTGATCGAAAAAGGATTTATATTAAACCGAATAAGATTTCGAAATGTCTACGATTAATGTAAGTTGCGATTAATGCAAAGAGATAGTTAATATATAATTATAAAATAAACGGAATAAACAAAAAAAAACAGCAATACAAAATAGCAAGAAAAAATTTTTTAATTGATTATTTAAAAATTAAAAGAGCAAACAATATGAAATTTCAGTGCGTTAGACAAACGTAAACATTACATCATGGAGCACTCTGACGTCAAACCAATCACATAGCATTTTGAGATCACATGCTTTTGCCGCACTTTTCTGTAATTCAAAACTTAAAATTTTAATTTATTAAGTCCATTTTATGGATTTTAAGTGTCGTTTTCGATCATTTTGACGATAAATCTATTAATAAAACACAGAATTGAGCATTTTCCTCACGGGTACAAGTTCCTCATTCAACAGTTACAATGAAATAAAGCGTACACATCACCAAAGACCTACTGACTATCTTACACAAATATATTCACTAGTATTGCTCAGTATAATGAAAACGAGCTCATTTTGCAAAGGGCCCAAAATTAGAATATTTTTATTATGCTACATGAAGATTTGGACCGTGTACAATTGAAACAAAGTTTACTTAAAATATAGTTTTGTATCTTATGTGTGGTTGAAAGGGTAGGTAGGTTAATTAACGTCACAATTTAGCAACACAAAGGAATATCGGCGTAGGTCCGGTATCAATCCCGAAGGGAAAGAACCAAGGACAACACCTATTTGAACCTTGGCCACATGACGAGGACAATGCCTGTGCTGGCACACCACTCTCCAAACATGAAAAACAAAAAAAACATTTCACAGATATGTAGTAAATGTTAAGAAACCGAAATAAAGAGTCTTCTGGCAACGCCTCTGGTTTCTTAGAAACTGTAACAAAGTGTGACACAGATTTAATTCATTCGCGTTCGATGAAAACACATGCACTCAAAAATACAAAACGAACGATCAATGAAGAAGAGTGCCCACTTGGGAATGAGAATTGTTTCTTCCGTCAATTTGCACTTGAAAAAATGTATTCACATCTGGCAACATCCTTATGCAAAATGTTCGGATTTTGTTTCAATTCTCAATGAACGCTTCGTACCGCTACTGTTACCATAGCAACAGATGGTGTCACACGAGCTGGAATACTTTTATTCTCATCTCTTTACTTTGGTTAATGGAAGGAATGAGAAAACACGAGTCTTGGAGGTGTCAAATTATTGTATATACGGAAACGACAACCAATATGTTCTCCCTCCTTTCCCTACTGCATTCATTGTTTGGCTTAAAGGGTCATCCTTTAAAATTGTGTCAATTCTTGTGGTCATCATCGACAAAATGTAGATCGTTTCTTTAAAAAGATAGAGAAATATTTTGGATTAATTGGAATGTTTATAAATTGAAGTGAACAGCGCAAAGAAGGATATAGAGGTCTGTGAAATGAAGCTTTTGTGCATGAGAAAAGTGATAATAAAACAGGTTGTGCGGATTTCGAATATCATCGCAATTTTCCTCTCGGTATATTTTGTAATGTACAAATTAAATATTTTTAACACTATTGGCTGTTTTTTAATTGATAAAATGTCTGAAGTAGATAGAATCAGGTTACAATTTAAAAATATGTTTTTAAAATAATCACAATAAGCATAAACATTTTTATTTTATCATAAGGAAACTACTCGTTTGGGTATAGTATACTACTGTATTCTTTTATTTACGAACCAAAAATTATCAAATTTTCGACCTTCACAGGATTAAGATAGTCCATTAGAGATGCTGCATATTGCTAAAATGGTAGGCTAGCCAAATAAGTTGTTTCTTGTCACAAAATCATCGTAGGTTCATGCAATTGTTTTAAACCACCTGATCTCAAATGAAAAGTTTATTATTGTAATTGAAGTCACAATGTTGCAATTTTAACTCAATATGTTGGTATATAGTTTCTTTAGACTAGAAATATATTTTAAAGTGATACATATTCAGTATAGTCTATAATGTATCTTAAAAGTGTTCTAGACTTGAAATTCTTTAAGCCAAACGCTATTAAGTAGGTGTAAAGTATGATCCAAAATCGAAGAAAAAATTCGCAAGATATTTCGTTTCTATTTCTTTCCACATATTCATTTAATAAGTTTAAAATTTATGGTACGTGTTATCATATCTGTCATTACTAAAATAATAAGTATTAATACTCAAATACATATATATTATTACTTTTAAATACGTATTTATTAATACTTAAATATATATTAATTAACCCTTCTTTGCATGATTTTTTCTTTATTGGTGAAATAAATCAAGGTGGTATAATTCATGTTCAAAATTAAAGGAAAAATGGTTAAAAAAATCTTAGTATATATTTATAGTATAAATTTAGCAAAAAACAATATGGTATCATGTGGTATTTTTTAAATTAAACGCAAGCTTTTTCAGAAATTGCTCTAAAAATAACAGAAACACATGTTACAAACCTTTCTTCCACTCATTTTCACTTTTTTAGCAATAGAAACTCAAATATAATAAAACAACATTAAAAACGAAATCATGCGTTTATTGCAACTACAACAAACAGCGGAATGGCAACTTCAAGCTCGTTTTACTGATAGTGACACTTGCTTATTTTTGACAGCTATGTTTTTTTTTATGCAATGGACATTAAAAAGGTATCCAGACACGATCAACTTAAAGTGAACTTGTTCTTTTATATAATTTTTGGGCATTCAATGTTATGATGGAAATTTCCACCATTATGCAAAGAAGGGTTAATACTTAAATTAATATTTATTTATCAATACTTAAATTAATATTTATTTATTAATATTTATTTATTAATATTTATTTATTAATATTTATTAATATTTATTAATATTTATCAATACTTAAATTAATATTTATTTATTAATATTTATTTATTAATATTTATTTATTAATATTTATTTATTAATATTTATCAATACTTAAATTAATATTTATTAATACTTGAACTCATATTTAATTTTTGATGCAATAATACTTAAATAAAAATGTATTTATAATTTAAATGTATTATACTTCATATTTAAAGTATACAAAATTTGCTAGAACATTATGTTATAAGATTGTAATCTTAGCTTATATTTGGTTATTTTTTAAATTTTTTCATCGTGTTAATTGCATTTGTATGATTGGAGAAACTTCTTGGGATTACGCTAAACCCGGTCTTTTTTGTTGATTTTAGGAGCTAAAAGCGTAATGTGATTATACTGAATGCAGTGCAGGCGTTTCTATATATATTGCAGAAAAGATTTTACTTTGTTCATAATTCTTAACTGAATCACTACCTTTTTGTGATTCATTTGAAGGGATTTTTTAAGTTTTAACTAAAGGAGATTGGTTTATTCTCCGTGTGCTAAATCTATTAAAATTAATATTTAAATATTAAGAAAAAGTAGAAACATAAAAGAAGTCGGATTAGTTTGTACTAATGTCCTTTAAATTTCTTAATTCTGGGATTTTCACGTTTTCGGACGTTTCTGAATTTATTTTAGTCAACATTCATTGTTTTATACGAATCGTGTATATTGTGTATCGCATTGCATATGTGTCCTTGGCTTTGTCTCGTACCTGTAATGAACTTGTCCAACAAGTTGTAATGTTGTATGTTTTCGATTTTGCATTTTTCTCTACAGGGCAGTCTCCAACCAATATCTTTTTTCAAGTTCTAAAACTTCCGACTTTGTAATAGTAATAGTTGTTTAAGTCAATGTTATGGCGAAAATGTCACTTAAAAAACTTGTTGGATGATGTTATGACATATATTGCGTGTTAATATCAGTACAACATATTAGTCTTGATTAGTCGTGTTATTAGTCTTGTATTGTATGCAGCAAAATATACAGTTCATTCAAGAATTCAACGGCTCACTAATTTGAAAATTGCGTTCAGGAATTCTACGGGATTGTTTCAATAAGTTAATATTATTTTTGCATACATAAAATAAAATTTTCGTTTTGCGGTTAAGGAATATCTATTCAAACATTTCATGCAAGAATCGTGGATTGTGTTTATATTTTTCAAAGAACTAGGAATTTCGTTGTTTTGTCTCTTTACTACACGAGATGGCGACACTGCCTGTTTAGGAATATTGATCAATATTTAAAAAACAAGCTTTGAAAATGGTTTAGATGAATGAAATTTTTGATAAAAATAAACACTGGATGAATTGGCTGGCATTCTTTGAGTTGAGGGAATAAAAAATAATTTTCTTGGATAAGTTTTTAATTCTTGTCTTTCATTCCAAACCACAAGTATTACTTATTCTCTTGGTTGCTTTATTATCCGAATTAAGAGAGAAACTCTTAATATTCTTGGAATTAAGTACAATTATTTTATATTCTCCTATAATATCCGCTCCCCTTATATTTCGTAAAAGTTATCCCTAACATAACAGAAGGATGTACTTATTTGAATCTATTTGCACATTTCTTTTTTAATCGATTATTGTTTGTTGAAAATTCAGTTCATCAGCATTCGAAAAGAGATTGTACTGAAGTTAAATATTAGGTGCTATAAAAATACAGAAAGATTTAAAATTATGAAAAATTAGTTAAGTGATAAAAGCTTTCTCAGTTTCAAGAGTTGTTACCAAACAATTTTGTAAACAAATACTTAAGCGAAGTTGAATAGAGTGAAACAAGCGTTTACGTTGGCAATCAAAATAACAACGTTTAGTACTATTAATATTATTACTTCAGTGATTCGTCTACGAACCTAGGAAATACGAATTGTATGAAAATCTTTTTTTACTTCACGTTTCAGTATGTTCAAATGTATAATCTATAGCAGCAGAGAACAACTCAGTTGATTTTTTTATTTGGGTTATGAAATTGAAAAGGATAAATATACAAACGTAAATTTTTTTTAATGTCAGTAGTGGATTCTGATCATTTATGGAATAAAATACTTAAAGTCTAACCATCCTTAGATGTTAAGCATGCTTACAAACTAACCATCATTAAAAGCTAACCATCCTTAGATGTTAAGCATGCATGTGAACTAACAATGTATAGCAACTATAACTGAAGCAAAGCTTAATAGGAACATTACTAATGTGACTCTCCAGAAGTGAATCCGTATTTTTCCCGTATCCGAATATCCCTTATTTTTCACAGCTATTTACATTATAGATCTCCATAATGTAAACAGTTGTAATAAATTATTAATATCATTTACATTGTGGATTCGGACACTTTAAAGTTTACGAGAAATCTTTAAACATATTCATTTTTGACGGACCTGAATGTTCAAATTGTTTTTATTTTTCGGTATGGTTAATTGCGTCTTGCTTCTGAGAAGATTGTCATCATGTAGGTCTTCCACAGAAGCAAACGCAATCAAACACACTGAATACATTATTACGATAATAGCAATCAATTCTTATAATAAATTGCACAAATGTTTACCTTTAGAGTTGCGTTAATTTTTAATGTATACCGTCAAAAATAACTAGTTTAGTAATAAACATATGTGAAACGAAGAAAAGAAATGCAACTTAAATTTTATAATCATATATTATATTTAATAAGTTTTCTTAAATGGTGTGAGATTTGTTTTCTTCACTGTTATGCATCTAAAGACTTGTGTGTCTTAAAATAAACCAGAGGCTTATAATCTCAACTGAACTACTAAATCATGCACTGTTTACTTGTTACTGTAAAATTGCACTGTTTACTTTGAAACCTATTTCGAAAATAGTTCCTTTCAAATGTTGATTTTGATCTCATTTTCTAAACGTAGTGACTTTAAATTCAGCTGTAATAAATCTAAAATTCTACTGTATTATTTATATTATGCCTTCAAGTGGGAGGTTTCTTCATCTTCTACAAGCACATAAATGTTTCGAGTGAGAGTTTTCGTCATCTACGCGCTCATAAATATTGGAAAATAAACTATTTCAAAGACTTATGGAAACATATATATCCTTCAAGGTAGAAAGTAAACTGAAACCTTTTTACCTGAATCAGAAAAGAAATCCTTAATTCATAAAAATACACCACAAAAAATAAATCCGTCTTTCTATCAAGGAGCAAAAGAAAGACGCTTGTACATTTCAACGTTTGTGAAGTTAGCCAGAGTTGAAATTACGTATTGTTTAAAAATTTATGTGAAAAGAAATACCGGTTTCTAAATGTGAGAAATGTAACAAAACTTTCTTTCATCATGATATCTATTTTTACATTTGTCTGTTCTCTAATGTCTGATCTATTATTTTAATTTAATCCATTTCTTTATTCTTATCATTATAACGTGATACGTTCATAAATTTTGTTAAGCCTATTCCGATAAATTATTGTAGTTGTGCATAGTCACTGAATGTATATTTTAATATCTAGCCACAAAAGACAGCATTGTTTAATTACGGGAGGAAGGAAATATTTTTAAATTTCTTTGTTCATGCCTTTTAGCTGCGTTGAATACTAGGAAAAATATCTAAAATTTTATTGAGAACCTAAATGGCAAAGTACTTTCCTAAATTTCAAAATATGTTAGCGAAATTGTTAAAAAAAAAAACTATTTCACAGAAACTGCATTTTTATGTGTGCTTTTAAGATGAAAGCTTAATGAAAACCTTTTCCACTCGTCTCTCTAATGGCTAAAGGATAGTGGCATTTTCAAAATGAACGATTCCGTGAAACTGCTGTAAAATACACTGGTGTCCAAAATTATCTTTACATGAATAGAATCACGGATTTCTCAGAAACTGTGAAATATAATTTTATGAATATGTCTGGAATGAGACATAACACCATATCACATAAATACAAGGGAAAAACTTTAAGAACACTGCATATGATATAAAACTGTAGCATGAAACCATAAAAATGGCAATAATATGTGACAAAAAGAGTTCAGAACAAAATGAATAACTCAGAAAAAAATTAAAGAATACAGAATGCGATTGCCCCTGACTTGTACACACATATCAGGACGTGATTTTATACTGGTAATAATGTTGTTAACCACAATTTGGGGAATTAAATCCATTCCATCATCAATGCGGTCTTCAGAGCATTTATATCTCTAGGAGGAAGATGTCTCCGTGCAACTACTTTTCCAAGGTACTCCAATAAGTTCTCTATCGGGTTCAGATCAGGAGATTTTGCAGGCCACGGTATTCGCTCAATGGCTTCATTTTCAAAGAATTCGTCGAAGAGGTTTGCTCGATGTGGACGAGCATTATCATCCATAACTAAAAAAAATCAAATTCATGTCTGAAAAATCTTACATATCGTTCTAAGATCTCATCCCAATATCTCTGGCCGGTCACAGATCCTCTGTTGAAAACGTGTAGGGACGTACGTCCATCGATCATTATTTTACCCCGCACCATCATACCTGCACTACCAAAACGGTCACATTCCATAATGTTCGAAGGAAGATTTCGCGTTCCTGACTCCCTCTTGATGTAAAAACGCTTGGAATCAGATGTTAAACTAAACCTCGATTCATCAGTAAAGAGATCATGGGTGTATTGGTGTTAACTCCAGTTCTGATGTTCTTTGCACCAATTAAAACGATCCCTCTTGGGTTGTGAAGACAGTGAAACACATACCCTTGGCTTTCTGGCATAAAGGCCTTTTTCATTAGGCCTTCTGTATACAGTTTGTCGTGATACAACAGTTTCCGTGGCGGCTGAAAGCTCTGAAACTAACTACCGAGCAGCAGACTTTCTATTACGACGGGCAGTCATTGCCATATATCGATCTTGAGAAGTAGTTGCTATACATTTACGACCTTGACTAGGCCTCCTTACAACAATTCCAGCTTTCTGAAATTGTTTCCATCGCGCATAAACTGTCTATCTTGAAATATTCACATATCTCGCTGCTTCCATGATTGTCTGCCCTGCTTTTAAACGGCCGATAATGCGCCACCTCACAGATTCTTCTAAATGATACTTCGAAGCCATAACAAACCGTTTCGAGTCCTTACACACTGAAATCAATCGCGGTATTGCTGAAATTCATTCATATATTCATTTTGAGCAAAGAGCTTGACCTATCGTCGGATGACGTAACACCTTGATTTGCATATCAGAAACGGTTCGAACACTTTTGATGTCATAGTTCTAATTTGGCTTGTATTTCACACATTCGCAAATCCGGTCATAAACGTATCACAACGGTTTCTCAAGATGGATATATGGCAATAATTGCCCGTCGCAACAGGAATTCTACTGCTCTGCAGTTAAGTTCAGAGCTGGTAGAGATAATTTGTAGTTGTAGTTCAGAGCTTGTAGCGGAAGCTGCTGTATCACGGCAAACTGTATACAGAAGGCTTAATGAAATAGTCCTTTATGTCAGAAAGCCAAGGGTATGTGTTTCACTGTCTTCACAACACAAGAGGATCGTTTTAATTGGTGCAAAGAACATCAGAACTGGAGTCAACACCAATGAACCCATGTTCTCTATACTGATGAGTCGAGGTTTACTTATTAAACATCCGATTCGAAGCGTTTTTACACCTGGAGGGAGTCATTAACGCGAAATCTTCCTTCGAACATTATGGAATGTTACCATTTTCGTAGTGAAGGTGTGATGGTGTGGAGTGGAATAATGATCGATGGACGTACGACCCTACACGTTTTCAACAGAGCCTGTGACCAATCAGAGATATCTGGATGGGGTCTTAGAACGTTATGTAAGACTTTTCAGAGGTGCATATGTATACGATTTTTTATTTATGTACGATATGCTCGTTCACATCGAGCAAACCACGTTGACGAATTCCTTGAAAATGAAGCCATTGAGCGAATACCGTGGCCAGCTAAATCACCTGATTTGAAACCGATAGAGAACTTATGGGACTACCTTGGAAAAGCAGTTGTATGGATACATCCATAAATGCCCTGAAGACCAGAACTTAATACTCCAAATTGTGGTTAACAACATTATTACCAGCATGAAACCACGTTGTTATTTGTGTGTACAAGTCAGCGGCTATCCCATTGCATATTAAATTCATAAGCTTTAATTTTTTTTCTAAGTTATTCATTTTGTTCTGAACTCTCCTTATCACATATTATTGCCATTTTTATCGTTCCATGTTACGTTTCATTCCAGACAAATTCATAAAATTATAGTTCACAGTTTCCGAGAAATCACAGACTCTATGCATGTAAAGATTATTTTGGACATCAGTGTAGATGACAGTACTGTTTTTGTGGTGTATTGTGCTTTCTCTACGTTTTCCGGACTTGACGTTGCTTTGCTTGTTTTTCAAACACGATTTCAGCACATCGTCAATAACATGTATCATTATTTCTTAATTTACTCTTGTCTCAAAAGTGCTTTTAAAAACCTAAAACACACGTAAGTAGGTATTTGAAAGGAAATTTGAACGGTGATGGAAAAATAACGAAAGGATACAAAAAGAACTTGACAGTAAAAATTCCACAGAATTAATTCTGAATTGAAAAAGGAAATTAATTGAACAACGTTAATTAGATTAAGCATAAAATATTGTTGAAACGGCTATACACGACATCTAAAGATAAATCCAATATGTATTATGCGAGAGCGTTTGAGTTGTATTATAAAATCTATATTTGGTTTTGTTTTATAACACTAAAAATAAGTCTAAAGAACATACGTTTTATTTGTACCTGAGAATTCAATGTTTTTCTATTAAAATGACTCTTTTGAGAAATGTTCTTCATTATAAAATCTAAATCAACAATGATATAACCATGAAAAACTAAAACATATGGACAGAGAGAATTTTTCAATAGACAGATCGTAAGATACCCCGAAAACGAGTGACGACTGCTTCTTGATTAAGAAATATCTTCAGTTTCGAAGAACTTTCATAACTACTGAATTATAAAAACTAGTGTGAAAGAATTGCCAAAATAACTATTACTATTGCATTTCTACTTTCACTGATAATTTGTGCTTTTTAATTTAATTAATTAATTGAATTGTATTTTTAGAAAAATAAATATTTTGTTTTAGCTTTTCAATATAAGGTATATATGATAGTGTAAAACGACGCTATATAACTCTAGTTTTCGTGTTTCAGTCATGAAAGGAGTTCTTGAGATTTTGTTTCGTCCGTTATATTTCTTAAGGAGGTAAGGAAACATTAGTTTAATGAGCTATTTTTCTTTCCACAACTGACTCTTACTCGTAAAAGAAGGATTTGGATTAAATTGGTTTTTGCTGTTAGTGGTTTATATTTCATCTGTTATGACAAAGAAAACACACTCATAAATAATAATATGCAAAGCACCATTTTTTAGACAAATTTTATTTGCGTCATTCAAGTTTAGGAAGTCGAATTGGAGCACTAGATTAAATAGCTATAAATTTTATTTTAAACAGTCCAAAAATCTGAAACGGGTGCCAGAACCACACAAGGGGGGACATAATTGAGGGTGTCGTATTGCTCTGAGAATACATTCGACTGGTTATTAAGTTAAAAATGTCGCATTTAATCTTTACATTGCAGCGATAGACAATTGTTGCCACTAAAATTTTGTTCGGTATAGATCTGTGCTTTTTGCATGGTATAGATCTGTGTATTGTGGATGTTATCCCTTTTTAAGTGACCGCTGGCATCGATCATCACTTACAAAAGCTGTCAGCGACTGACCTGCTGGAGGGTTCGTCCTTTTTTCGGTCCCCTACCATGTCGACCGCGAGGTGATAACGTTTTTGGGGAAAGAAAGACGGTTGCTCCGGTGATATATGTCTCACGTCGAACGATACGCCACATAATACTGGTAGGAAAGTGTCAGTCGTAAATACCACTCAAGGCTCTATTGCTCAAGTTAGGTTATTAGGTAAGGAGGTCGGACATGCAGGCGAAAGGGCCTTTATGTGAGACGATTGAAAAAAATCTTAGCGCCACTGCGTAAATGTTAAAATAAATGTTAGTGTTGCATATTTTCGTCGAGTGTTTATATTAATAAGCCGTTGTTTAATATCAATTAATATTAATATTAATTTTTCCTGTGTTTACATAAAATTTCTGTTTCCTGTATACGTATTTCGTCAGTTCATTTGTCTGGTGCATTCTTTTATGAAATGGAGTGAGCCAGTTGCCTCTGAGTCTTCGCTGTTCGTATCGTTCTTATACTTGTACTGCCTGAATAAGTAGGTGTTGCTCGGATTTCAAATTGACCGTGACATTTCCCTGTGTTGACTCAAGTACACAAATCCTGTAGAACGTGTTTCCTTGTTGATTGTCATTTACTGCAGGAAAACAAACTTTATATTTTAAAATTGGTACTTCGAGGGGCACTTTTAGGAATACATATGTGCTAATTTTCATGGCTGCATATTGGTCTGGAGACAGGAAAGAACTAACCTATGTTTTGCGCAGTGTTCTAAAGTACAGGGTGGTTATAATCAAAGTATCCTTGTTCTGAGCACTGTAGAGAAAAAACCAACAGTCATATGAACTCCAAATGTGTGTGATATACATTTCAGAGCCTGGAGAAACGTACTGTGAAAAAAAAATATTAGTTCCAAAAATGACCGATAGGGGAAGGGATGGAGCTGCGAACAGTGCTTAGTAAAAACATAATTCAATAAAATGGCTTCGCAGTTACTTTCAACGGCAATTGTTGAGCATACCAGGCAGAATGAGGCAGGAAGCAGTAGTGCTCGAGTTGTGGCAAGGCAATTGTCCCCAAGCAACAGTACGGTAGTGTTTACGGAAAATTTTAGAAAGTTATCCGCATAAGATCCAGTGTAACCAAGCGTTAGAAGCTTCTGATACAGATATCCGTGAAACGTTGCTTCGACATTCCTTACACGCATACAGGTAGATGACAACTGGCCCTGAAACATTTTGGAGTGATGATGCACATTTTTCTCTGTGGAACAGTAAACACCCAAAACAGCCGCATCTGTGCAACGTAAAATCCCCCCCAGTTTCAACAAATCCCCCTTACATTCTTCTAAACTAACTGTTTGATTTGGGTTTACAGCCACTTTTCTACTTCCCTACTTTTTTGAAGAAGTCCATCCACAGGGATTAAAGACCTAATCAGTTACTGCACAGTGTTATAAGGTCATGTTACAGAACGTCGTAATTCCTTAGCTCCAACAGCGAGGAGCCATCAGCTATACCATATTCCAACAAGATTGAGCAAATGAGCACCTCCCTAAATAGGATGTAGTGTTCAACATTTGTTGCGACAGCATTTTCAGAAAATCGGGTACTCAGTCGCGCATTCCCATCTTTCTGGTCCCTCGTTCACCAGATCTGAGTGAGTTTAGGCTGTGGGGTTACCTAAAAAGCATGGCTTATCAGGGAGGTATTCGGAACCTTGCAGATTTGAAGGACAGCGTCATCTTACACACGCGCAAATCACAAAAAATCATTACGCAAGGTTGTTGCACACGTCATCCCACGGTACCAGTTGTTACTTCTTCAACACGGTGAACACATTGAACACTTATGACATGTCTTTCTACAACCTTCTTCCCTCCTGCGTTTCAAGTGTAACATGTGATATACAACAGTTGATGGCATGGGTAAAGAAAATAGGTTAAAAAAATGGTCGTTTAAAAAAATATTTTTCACATTTTTCTTTTTAATTGACAATTTTTGCATATACATTGTTTTAGGTCGTTATAAAACATTTCAGGTCCTTTAAAATTTTTTTTTATTTTGAAAAGTCCTAAAAAGTCCTTGAATTTTTTGCAAACGAAGGTGAGGGAACCATGATATATATATATATATATATATATATATATATATATATATATATATATATATATATATATATATATATATATATATATATATATATATATATATATATATATATGTATATTATTGAGAGAGAGAGATGTTCAATGTGTGTTTTTAATTATTAAATGGTTGTTGAATTTGGAGTTACAGTCTTATTTCATAATTACAAGAAATAATAGTTTGACACGTTGAAAATGACATAATAATTAGTTCGTATGCATGATTGGTACGTTCAATCTGTAGGACTTTATCATTTTAAGGCAGTGAATGAATAGTGTCGGTGTAATTTTATCCGGTTTAATTAAACCCTCCTCCTATCGTCATTACCGGATAGTTTGTAGGTCGGGTTAGCAAAAGTGAGCTGTATTAGTTAAATAGATGTAGACAGTTTGTTTGTTGTTATGTTTAGTTCTCTTTTTTTTTTAACGATTTGCGAATACATCACCGCGAGTTCAATTTTGAGTCTTTTCTCTCTCGCAACAAATCAAGTTTCATAGGCCTTATAAAATGTTTCTTTGTACCATTTACAAATTAAACGCTATGATGCATGCGTCCTATGATGAGAATCACGGGAATATGCAATCAAATCCACCCTATTCTTCCACTATTTACCCTACGAGAGCCTTCTTTCGTCCTTTCCACCCAAACCTTACCAGCTAATCCAGGAATTTCAGTGTTCGGACGTGTATCAATCTAAGCTCAAACTTTTTGTAAATGCGATTTGAATGGAGTAATGGTCTGTGTAGTGTAAACCCTTAACTGAGGTTATCACAAACCGTCTCGTAACTAGTGTGGAGGGGGTCTCTGAATCCTCGTTCACTAAAGTGCGTATAAAAAAATCTTAACATGAATCAATTCTTAACATGAAACACAGTTTATATTACTATATCAGTTAAGTAGATTCCATGTCTCTTCAGGCTCTGCTTTCGGACCTAATTTTGCAGGACGTTTCAACTCAGTAAACTGTAAAACTATGTTGTGTTTTGGTGTTCTAACGGCACTATTGAGTTCCCCCCGGAGTCCCATCTGAACTTATTTTTTCCGTAGAAATATTCTTGTTGTGAAGACGCACTTGAAATGTCTTCATCTTCATCTGCCTAAATTTTTGAATGCGTTTCTTGTTCGCTTTCAATAATATTATCCGAAATTTCACTGTCCCAGTACTCTATTTCCGACCAATTATCAACAATATCCTAAATTTCTTTTTGTGTTAGATACACAGGTCGTTTTTTTGTAAAGTTTGTTGCCATTTTAGGTTCTCTGCCGAAATTCCCTACTCCAACTTAGACTATTTCATTCAACAAGAACGGTAACGCAATTGCTGTGAAGGGGTCTAAGAGACCACGCGGGAAATGCGAATAGTGTAAAACACGAAATAGTTTGAGTAACCAAGCCAGTCTTGGAATGTGGCATCTGTTGGACGTAGTAGGAAGGTACTGAATAGAACAGGGACCAATATTCACTTTAAGGGGGTCCGGCACACATCGAAATTTTTTTAATTAATTAATTTAGAATTTTTTGTACTGATTACCCATTTAACTAACAAGCAAAATCACAACACAAAATTTTTCCACATTTTTTTAAAAAATTTTAAATTAAAATTTTTTTGAAAAAAAGAGGGGTCATTTTTAATTTCTAAAACTCAAAATTCTTGATCAATTTTCAAAATTCTTGCAGTAAATTATTCACAAATTTATAAACTTTAATTTTGATTTAGCAATTAAAGAAATATTATTTTAATAAAAAATAAAAATATTTGAATGATAATTTTTGAAAATTTTAAGGTACTTTTTTTAAAAAAAGTCATATTTTTAAAAGTAAATATTTGTTTCAAATTTGCTGAATCAAAATTAAAGTATAATGTTTGAAAAAGATATATTCCAAATTTCAACTCTTAAACTTTATCGGTTTTCGACTTATAGCAATTTGAATACAGGAAATCTTGAAAATATGTATCATGGAGAAAAACGCATTTAAAGTTTTAAAGACAGATCTTGTGGCCATGACAACAACTGTCAAGAGTGTTAGATTTTCCAAACAACGTACCAAAAAAATTACTGTATCTCTAGTTCTAATTAAGATAGAAACATGATTTAAACGTCATTTTAAGCAGAAAAACACAGATAATTTCTTAAAATAATTTTTTTTTAAATTGATGATTTTTGTGTCCCAGACCCCTTTAAGGGGTAGAAACAACCTGTCAAAAATGACTCGGGGCCTGTGAGACCCATAACAGCAGTTAAAGGTTGAACATCGATTCCCATCATTAATTCCCGAGGATTGATTCTCCATTTTTTCAGATATTTCTTTTTTCCCCTTCAACATATTTGCTTCATGCGCATTTTTATTTTAAAATTTTTACTCTTCCTGTAGTGATAGGGTTGATTGGTTTTGGGGTTTTATGCCCCAAGTGCCATATTTGGTCATGCTACTCCAGACACACTATCAAGTAATAGACATACACACACAGTGACATTTTTACTGACACAAAAAAGAGAATCACGTTCAGGAAGGAATGCCCCTGTCAGGAATCGAATCTGCACTCCATACAACTCGAATATTGCTAGCGCAGTAGACATACCCACTGAGCTTCGACGGCCACTCTAATTATAAAAATAACCCTTTCAACATATTATAATTTGTTTTACTCTATTAAATAATACTTTCCATTTACGCAAAAGCTTTCCTTAAAACTTTTCCCAATGGAATTTTACGACTTAATAGGATTCCAGACAAATCGATAGACAAAAAAACACACTTATATAAGCAGAGATGTTCAGTGAATATTGAGAGTACACAGTACTTAACATTAACTACGATCGTATATACTACTTAAATTTATTTAGTAAACAATGTCAGCAACTTTTCTTGTGCGTCATTGCTTTATTTTTGTAATTCGTGTAAAAGTTAAATAACCGGAATGTTTCCTTTCCAAAGTGCTTTTGCTGATTAATATTGTTATACGAAAATTTCCGTAAAAGGGATCTATATATATAAAACACTAACGTACGTGGACCCGAAATCGACGTTATTTGTATATCGTCGAATGGCAACAATCAACGTAAATAAAATAACCCAGATATTTTGAATTCTTGCTGTTTTCAAATAGCCGAGGAAATAAATTGTAATATTTATGTTTGAACTGACTTTTTATTTCTTCCTTTGATGTAAAAGTAATTTAAACGTAATTTTGCTACCCGGTATCTGGCCACTTCAGAATTAATGTTTCCTTTTTAAATTTGATTTAGAATTCCGTGTTTGGGTATTTGAGTTGACTGTGAGATGTTGCGGACATATTTGAGGATTCCCAAGTATTATAAATATGTGTTCTTTTTGTTAATAAATCATTATTGCCTTTGTCAATATCGTTAAAAGTCTTTTGCCGCATTATTCTATTTCACAATATATTCAGGAAGTAGAAATTCAACACGTTTGAATAAATACGTACGTGTTTTTTTTCTCCAGAATCTTGCATTTTTTCAAGGATTGTAATTTAATTTTTGTTCGCATTATGGTGTTCTGGTATATTACCTAATGCAGAAATATTATTTAGGAGTTATATTTTAATGATATGTCTATTTCCTGCAAAATATCACTAGACATGGGTAAATTTTGTAGCGGTATATGTATATTTCGACCAACTTTATTTAAATATTTGATTGATTACGCAATGATTTGAAGAATTGTTTCATAAAAATAAATAAAATATACAAATCAAAACATGTTTAATTACGGTGCGTAAAAATTTGAAAAAAAAAAAGCACTATTACACACCGCCGAGCGCTAGCCGGCGGAGGCCGTCTAGTTTATGTAAAAGGGATAAAGTATGAGCTTTGCGTAACGTCACTTTGCACAATTTTTGTTTTGCTTTAGAAATCTGGAATTTTTAAAATCTGGCATTCATCCGGTCTTGTCGATATCATATTTCCGAAGTTTTAGTGTATTTTAGTTGCGTTTATGGTACTATTAATTTCAATTACTTTCAAAATAATTATTATCTTAGTTGAGATACTTTTCACTGTATCCAGGAATGAATGTTTGCAATATAATTGCATTTATTAAATCTTAAATCAGTAAATACATCCTAGTATTCGTTTGCCGCACCAGTCATGATAATTGCACTGTTTCACACTGAAAATCCTTACAAAAATGCATTAATTATAAATTTATGCAATACATTTTTTTTATTTCTCATAGTTTTAAGTTTGTTCTAAAATATACTGAATAATATTTAAATGACTAATTAATGTGTGTAACTATGATAGAAAACATCGAGTACCTTCCAATTGCACCACAATCTCATTTGTACAAAAAAGAGCCACGTACAGTGGAATGTTAAATTAAATAAGTCTTATTAGATCATAACTGCTTAAATTTTTTTTAGGGTTTCTGGAAGAGTTAATCACATAAAAAACATTTATACAAAACTAAAAAAATCTTTAATTTCTTTGTGTTATATTTGATATATGCTTCACGAAGTTACCCCAGTTATAAATATTTTAAGAATTATGGATCTTCTCATTTGAGCATTCAGAAGTACATATTGAGAAAATTTAACCTTCAGAATTATTGGATTTCCTGCCTCCATCATACGATAGAACTTTAAGACTACAAGAATGTAGCATATATAACGTTTTATCGTGATGCATTCATGTACTCTCAAGAAAAACTGTAGATCATAAATTAAAAACTGCACCGCTTCATAATCCCATTCGAATGTATAATATTTACCAACTGATCCTTGCAGCTATTAAAAAATTAATGAACTTGCGGAAACTTCCGCTCTCTTGTTTTTTGAATAAAAGGATCGAAAAGATCCCCTGTAATTTCTAACTAATATCTTATTTAGCGCTTGAGGCATTTGTTTCATTTTACCTACATCCATTTTATTTCACATCCTTGCTTCATTATCTTGGAGGTGAGGTTTTGCGCTCCTTGCTGGGCTCTTTTACTGCAGCAATTCGCCTGAGGAGACCGCTTTCTTCTTGAACTAATTGCAATTAGTCGTTCACCGCATTAAGGAATTTTGAATATCCACCAAGAATAGATTTTTTCTCATCTAATTAAGTCTTAATCCTACATTGTCACTCAATTTGAGCGGCCTCTATTTCTAGCAATTAGATCCAGAAATGCAGAACTTTTGTCGCCGTGTCGCATACCTCTGTTTCATCGAATTTATTAATTTACAAAAATTTAAAGAAGTGCGTGGATTCAAATATTTCAGTGCAATTAGACTTACGTTATCATTATCATGTTCCCGATAAGCCCTAACATAAAAGGGTCACCAGGACATGTAGCCCAGGGGTTCACGAAGTGTGTGCCGCGGAACCTTGGGGTGACACGTAGACAGATTAGGAATGCCGAGAAGAGTTTATGAAGTAGTTGTTGTTTTAAGGAGTAGATATCGTTCGAAAATAAATTAATGTCGTAAAAGAAATGCGAGTAGCTGTATCACTAGCATATCGCGAGTAGCTGTAACTAATTCCACATACGAACAATTGTGCAGTGAGCAGCAGGCTAAAACGACGCACTAAACACACACACATACCTCCAAGAGCAGGTTGAAAGTAATTTTATTTGTCTCATTTATATTGTATTAATTATGTCTATGTTCTTGCCACTTACTTTTCTAATTTCTTCTTCAAAGTCGTACAAATATGAAATTTACACTAAAGAACCAAAACATTATGACCACCTACTGAATTACGCGTTGCCTTTCCTTTGGCCTGCAAAACAGCTGCAACTCGCCTTGGCATAGATGCCACACGTTTTTGGTATATGACTGGAGACGGGTTGCACCAAATGTCCAAAAGCAGCGGTTACGCAAAGTCGAGATTTCGGACATGGTGGTGTTTGAGCTCTGAGCATTTTAAATTTATTTTCTATGGGCTCAACATTGAATCGATTAAAAACAAAATAAGTGATTAAAAATCTGTTCACAAAAAATTAGTAAGTGTTCTAAAGATATAATTTTAAGAAATAAGCGGAAAACACATTTTCTTAAGTATTTTAAAACAAATATTTCGCAAGATAGGCCATTTTTTGTCTTGTAACTATTTTTGACGAAATGGAAGAAAGCTGTTGTAATTACATACACTAAGAATTATGTTTCCCCACTGTTACCAATTATTTATATTTTTTTTAAAGAAACGGAATCGAAAATCAAAACTGTTGAATGAAAAAACATGTCTTTATCTCCGGAATTTTTGGTATTATTATCAGAATCACTGCTACATATTCAAGACCTGTTCTTTTTACTCCATATCCACAAAATCAGATAAGCTAGAAACTGTTCAAAGGCATAACGTTATATAAAAAGTATAAAACTGTTATTTTAAGAAATACTATACAAAATATACGAGTTTTTGTGTTACTTTTTTCTTGAGCATTCAGTTTCTACCCACCATGTATTACGCATTTTGAAATTGCAGATAAAAATAAAACACATTTTTAATACATTTCAGTTGAAGCGCAATTAAGTTTTTCTTCTTGTTTTTAATAATTTTCGAAGTCTACTCTCATTTTGAATTGTAATCCCCATTGAAACAAAGAATAAACTATTTTAGAGAAAGTTAAGAATTTTACCCCTTGTTTGCGTTTAAAAAGTGGAATAGACAAATATTTTGTTAGTTTCGTATAATGAAGTAACTATAAATCATCCTCCCTTTGCTTCACCATAGACAAACAAACTATCTGTGCTCTTCTTGTCCAAATAACTCCAGTTCTAAAAAAGAAATCGTATTTTTAACGACATCACGCTGAAAAATACTTAAATACTTGCTATTCTTTGACTCTGAAAGTCATTTAAAAGTCATACTTCAAAAAGCACAATTTTTAAACTGACTCAAATGTTTTAAAGAATTTCGTATGCTTTAAAGAAGATTGTTTCATTCCAAATCACGCATGGCGAGAGGGGCTTAAAATAATTACAAAACTAAAATTTAAACTATGAATGGAATTTGAAATTTTTATAAGCCACGATGAATAAAAATACCACTCAGCAATTTATTTTTAAAGACGAATATATAATTTCTTATATTCTTTAGAATTAATTATTTATACGTTTATGAGAACTATTCAGATTTTGATATGATATATGGATGAGGTTCATAAATTATTCTCTATTATTCTTTAATACAAATACAATTTAACAAATCTCTCACCAACATAACGGACAGGTCCTCAGCAGTTGGAGATTCGTTCTCTGAGTTGACTGTTTTTTACTCATAACTGAATAAGGTAAAAGCTAAGCGCTAAGTGCTTGCGGAGTTAAACTAAATGCAAAAGCGATTGATAAAGTTCTATTCAAAATTAGCATCTGTTTTATCATTGAAAATGTATCAAAGCGAAGAATTTGAGACTTAGCAAATTGTTTTTGAAATGACGCTACGGAAGTATTTGCAAATTTATAATTACTGTAACAATTTTTAAAGCTATTATTTTCATCTTTATGTAAATATTTGCATTTCTCATTATAAACAGTTGTGTTGCTCTTGTTCAACGTAAAATTCGTTTACCTACTAGGGATGTGACATCGATATCGAAGTTTTTAAAAAACATCGATGTATTTAACATCGACGTTTTTGTAACATCGATGTTTATACTTGTCGATGTTTTTACGTTGTCGATGTTTTATATTTAAATGAAAAAAGTACCGTTATAAAAATTTGAAAAATAATCAAGTAGCATAATTTTCATCCCCCCATCAGCAAATTGAACATACTTTTCGACCAAAGTGACCAAGGGTGAAGGGTCTGAAAAGTAGGTATGCGGCATCGATGTCGATGTTTTCAAAACATTGATGTTTTACAAAAAACTTCGATGTGTTTGAGCCGATGTCGCATCACTAGTTGCTAAACCAGTTTAAAGAAAAGGGGAAAAAAGTGTAAATACACTGAATTTTAAAAACATCGATAGCTTGGTGGCGATGCATTATCAACATAGATGTTTCAATTTTGAACATCGATGTTTTGCTGTCTATGTCGCATCACTAGGTGCTCAACCAGTTTTGAGAAAAGGGGAAAAAGTTTAAATACACTGAATTTTAAAAACATCGATGTTTTTGGGGCGATGTATTATCAACATCTATGTTTTAATTTTGAACAACGATGTTTCAAAACATCGATGTTTTGCTGTCGATGTCGCATCCCTACTATCTACCCATTATAAACGTCATACACTGTTGTTCTCCTGGTGGTAGTCGATGAGGGTACGCGTCATTAGCAAAACTAGGTAGATATTGATAGACAAGATAACAGTCAGTAGGAGAATACTAACTAGGTTTTGATCTTGTCTTCATACAATAATACTTAATGACGAGATATATATTTCGCACAATTGATCATATCTGTAGACCAGATATCTCGTCATTAGAAGAAAACTGACCCAGTATTTATCTCGTTATCGTACTGCAATACTTTATGACGAGATATATTACCCTTCGCATAATTGGTCATATCTTGATGGGCAAGATATCACGTCGAAACCACCTTGGTTAGTTAGACTAATTAGTTAGACTAAGTTATTGGAGAGTTAGACGAAGACAATATTGCCGTCAACAACTCTCGGGTTGCTTGAACAGTGGACAAACCCCCTGACCCACGACAACATAGATTAATGGAGGAGGATTCAGTATGAGTTGTTTCGTTTCGATCAATGTTGTTCGCAAGATGTAACCTCACTTTCATTTGAATGAGAGTGCTCTGGCTAATTTGTAAACCGCTATTCTTTAGCAATTTAAAATTACTTCACATAATGTTTTTTTATCAAAATTTCAATCTTCCTAAAGTTTTGTGAAACGATGTTTTTTTCAAAATGATGAATGAAGAGTACATTAAAATGAATTGTGATTTTGAAAATTCAAAAAATTGAAGGCAGGTAGTTAGATTTTGTGCCAACTGGAGACAACTCGTTGAGTCATTCAGAAGTGAAAGATCCAATGAAGAATGTATGACAATTTAAATCATTCGTAGGAGGATTGCCTAGCATTATCTTACTATAATCCTCCTCGTCAGTAAAAAAACTTACCTCATCTTGATCTCGTCATCATAAAAAATACGGTACTATCTTCAACATTTGCAATTAATTCCGCATTTAGGCAGCCAGGACGAAGAGTTACGGATTAGATATCGGAACGTTGCGACTTTTATGTTAGGTTCAGCCAAAGACGGTCGTATACACGGGGGCTGGTTCACGTTCAATCTGTCGTGGCTTCTAATCTCCTTACGTTGTCGTGGCGTGGAAGTTTGGACAGTAGGAGACCAACTCAGGTATTGACCTCGTCACATCTGACTCGTTGTTCCGAGGTACCCTAGTGGTCTATTCTTTTCCCATGGGGATTTATTTCCTCTGGTATACATGGGGATCGCGACCCCATGATTCCCAAGCGGTCTTCCTCTTTACTCTCTCCATCCTTTCTTTGTGACCGAGGTAGCCCAGTTGGAAGAGTACCAGATTAGCAACCGGACGATCACGAATCCGAAACTAGGTCCAACCAAAGATCGCCGTGTACCTTCACATTTCTTCGCCTTGGCGTGGAAGTTTGGAGATGGGGATGCCAGCCCAGGTGGTTACCTCGTCATCTGACCATGGTTCATTATTACGTGGTGTTGCCCTCTGGTCTTTCCATCAGAGATTGATTTTAGTCCTTCGTCAATTGCCCGATGTGTTGCTCCAGTGCGACATTAATTAAATAACTATCTAACTGCCAAGGATCGTACTTTCCAGCCTCTTCTTTAACAAAACTAACCAGATATTTGATGGACGAGAATGCGCTACGAAGCATTTCGTAAGTAGTAAAGCTTACCTGATCCTGATCACGTCAGCTCCAAAATTGACACTATCTTCATCATTCGTAATTCATAACGAGTCGTCTCGTTCTTAGCAAAATCGGGCAGATCTTGATGGACGTGTTACCTCGTCGAAGACAATTGGGGTGCTAAACACCAACGTTTCATTTGCCATTGTTTTGTAAATAACGCTATAGAAATAATTGCATCTTTCTGAAGGTGTGGGGCGATTTCTAAATCTATTATCTTCCCCTTTGTGCGAAATTTAATTTCCCATTTTTGAAGCCATGCCCGATTAAACAGGCTAAATGAGAAGAAAATCAACATGTGTTGTTGCACATCGATCGTCGTTGCTCGGGTGATATAACCCTACTTCCACTAGAACAAGTTTGTGCGGGTTAACTTTCTACGTAAGATAACGTTACTGCGGTTGCTAATGGTTCCCCCGGGGTTGAACAGGAGCGCTAAAAATCAAACACGAGTTTCCTCTTCTGTGTTTGTGTTTGGACGCACGTGGGAAGGCGGCAGCGAAAACCACTGCTATTTGGAAGGAGATGGCTGTTTACCCATTTCCTTAATACCTTCTGTCTCAGTATTAGCGGTATCTTCTCTTTTTGTTCCTCACTCTTTGTGCTTGATTTGTGTGTACTTAGCAGCTTTGTTTACTCTCTGATATCCTCTGTTTCATAAAAATGCTTTTTTTTTCGGTCTCGAGTCTTTTCTCCCTTTTTCCATACATAATGAATGTGTTTGATGTGTAGTGAGTGGTCTTTCATTGGAGTGGGGAGCATTGTGATTATAAACCGTGGGCGAAGTGTGTGTTGTTTGCGGTATTGAGTCGTTGGCGTCGTTGAGAGGTGAAGAAAAACCCTCCGTGATTTACGGTTTGCATCAATGAGGAGCTTGTGTTGAATAGAGGGGGAAGAGTTTTCAATCTATATCCAGGTCTTTGAGGTACTAGAGGATGAAATTGGGGTAGGCTTGTGCAAGAAAATTTGACTGTTGTTGCTAGGATTTGAAATTGAATAATCAATTAATTGTTAAAGTTTTTCAGGGTTAGCATATCCACCCCTCTGTGATTCACGATATTTCTGAGCACTGCTTTTACTCCACATTACATGTGACTTAATAATCGTAATTATTGTCTGAAAAAAAATCGTATGAACGATACTGTTGGTCAAGATTAACAAAACTGGTGAAAGTAATAAATGAAAAACTGAGGTTGTATGATCGTGTGTATCTCTCCAATGGTTAAATGTTAAACACATTTACTTTAAAGACAGTAGTATTGTAGTGCAAGTTCTGACATGAGAAGAGCTCTTCCTACATCACGTGATACATTGTTTACTTTACTTTGATCCAGTGCCACTGTACGTCAGCGGGACAAGTAGTTATATTCAATATTTAGGCGACCTTTATTATGTCTCATTCAGTCTCCATTAGCCCTAAAACTGGCGTGAGTGAGATTTCGAATCCCTGGAGATCTGACCAATTTCTATAAAAAAATTACCATATTGCCATGTGGTGTCGTCGCTCCAAAACGGTAGCGTGAAAATAGTACTTATGATTGATGATCATTATATATGAAATGCACTTATGATTGAGTTTTTCTGGTGGAAGTGTTTTGCATTCTTTTTTTAGTTTATTCGTACGTAACAGTTTCTAACTTTAATACTAAAATTTCTACTTGGATCGATTTCTGTAACTTATCTGAGTGTATTTCTGTCTTCCGTGTCCATAAGACGTTTTTGTGTATGTTCATTTACTTGACTTTGTATGTCTTGTGTATGGCACATTTTAGCCAAATATAGCACTTCTCAAATGTATCCAACCCAGCCAATCAACCTAAAAACTGCAATTTTTGGCCAGATACAAATTCAGGAATGCATCTGGTTTGCCATTTTAGGGGCAAAAAGCGCGCGCGGATCTGGCACACCACATATTTTCTTTTTCTCCCAGAGTCACATGGTAACACTTAATATTGAATTGAATGTGTGGCCAAGCAATGTTATCTCTCGTTAATTCTATAGTTTATAATTAAAATTTAGAACACTTCTTCTACTTAAGGTATTTTGCGTAAACTCTTTATTTGAGGATAAGTCCTATTTAAAAATTAGTTGTTCTCAGGCTTATATAGAACTCAAGTCATGTCATTTTATTTTTGAAGCATTAGCATGTAAATAATCTACCACATATACTATGTACACAATCATACCAGAGGTTTGTTGCGCTGAGAACAGTTTCTTCCGATCCCAGGTGGGCGCATTTCTGTGACCACCCTTGAGGCATACGTGTCTCTCCTTTCGCAACACAACCGAAGCTGTAACCCACTCGAATTTTGACAGACGCTACTATTCCAACAACCCAGCTCCGCGTTCTTTACATGCTGTGAATACACTGTCCTTGTTGTTATGCATTTTGTTCTACGATAACTGCGTAGACTCAGCAACTCGTTTTGTAAGGGCTATTTAACTAAATAACTGCGTCATACTTTCGAGGATGCTATCCTGCCCATTCATTTTGGGTACTCTGTAGGAATTTTATACTTGGGGTTGACTTTTGAAAAGTAAATTATATCTGACAAACTGCAGGCATTACCCAACGATGTCCCACTATACTTATGCCCACTGAGGTATCATTATCATAGTTTATGTGCTATACTATCACTTTTTATCTATCCTATTCTCTGTAGGTATTTTATACTTCGAGTTGACTTTTGAAAAGTGAATTATATCTGATCTATACTTATACCCACTAATAAGTTCTCATTAACATGGTGTCTGCAGCATCTATGTCTTAATATCACGTTTTAATTATTTTGGAGATAATTTGTAGAAATTTTTTATTTAGTTTACGTGATCTTTTTTTTGGAAAGTGAATTAAATCTCCCTTGTCTGAAGCAAACCGTACTATCAATCCTCACTTAAGATGCATGAACTCGCTGTTCACGATTCCCTCGATGCTTCGACCTCGTAATAAATACCTATTTTTATCTATCCTAATCTATCTATCTCTTTATTTGTTTTGGAGACTATCTGTAGCAATTTTATACTTATTTTATATAAACTTATTTTGGAAAGTGAATTAATTCTTCTTCTCTGAAGCACTCCGTACTATCAGTCCTCACTTAAAGATCCTAAACTCGTTGTTCATTATTTTCTTGATGCTTCGGTCTCCTAATAAATATCTATGAACATGGGTTTTTCAAACTATCATGGACACGATTCTCACATTATTCACTCTAAAGACAATTTGAAAAATTGCACTGTCCGCTTTGTACTCTCAAAAGTTGGTCATTATTCTCAGACCTTATCTCCTATTCATATCACTTTTTTAAAAGCGAATGAATTCCTGGCGTCTTGAACTCTCTACGCTATGAGAGTGGAGCCCCGGTATGCAGGTTTGAAGAGTTGCGGGTCAGCAACAGGAGGGTTGGGAGTTCGAATCCAACCAAACACCATCGTGTACAAACGGGACTGGTGCTCGTTAAATCTGTCGTGGCCTCAAATCTCCTGACGTTAGCGTGGAGTAGCAGCTCGTGTGTTGCCATACAGCTCAAAATTACGTGGTGTTGTCCTCAGATCGTTCCCTTTGGGATTGCTTCTGGACCTCCGCAAATAGCCCGTTGTATTGCTCCAGTGTTACGATAATTAAAATACCTTCTTACCACTATGAGAGGCATTTTCTGATAAACTTACTATAGGTGACGATTTATTTCTGAGGCGACACAAGTTATTCCAGTACTTATTACCTAATGTGACGTTTACTTAGCTTGTTTTTCGAATATGATTTCAGTACTTAGGCTTGAAAATTTTCAATTTCAAACAATGCATTCGGAATTGGTATATGCTAGTTATTGGTCATCATCATTTATATGATTAAATGTCAAGAGTTTCCATAGCAATGATAAACTACATTTTAAAGTCATCCCTACATGTATCAGACAAAAGCATTTGGACAGCAGAAGTAAAATAATTTCAGAGCGTGTGGTTTGTTTGTTTACGCTTAAAAGCCTGGGTACACGCAGATCACGAATTCCTCAATATTTTTGTTCTCTCTGACAATTATAATTATTATTAAAGACTACAAGACATTGCAGGGGATATGTAGTTATTATTAGAGATCTCAAGTATAGAAGGACTCGATATAATTGTTGTAACGGGTTCGTTGACTACGAATATTTTGTCGAAACTGGGCTCTCAGATGGGTTTTCATGGTGACGCGACACCAGGACTTAAAAAAAATATACGGTTACGTGCAGGTTTTTTTCGTAAGTTAAAATGCTACAAAAAGGTTCATTATTTCAGAAGCAAAGTGGTGTGCAATAAAAAAAAGAAGAATAAGAAACCAAGTGCAGTCTTGTAAAAGTCGAGCATCCCTGGTCATGTGGAAGTCATTGATGATTATGTGAAAGTTCGGAGTCGCTTTGGAATGCATGTTTTTTTTCCATGCGACGTCCATCCTACTGACAGGAACTCGTAGTAGAGGTATGATGGGTTTACATAATTCACTATAAGTTCACATCTAGAGAACTCTTAATTCACGCGAGTTTCTCAAAATCCCGTACTAAATACTGTGAGTTAAAGGCACCGAATATATGCAAAAGAAGCAATGAAAGCATTTCATGATATTTTTAAAGTAGTATATATAGATTTTTCTTCAAAATTAGTGCCAAAACATTTTTTTAACGAGAATCTATCACTCATTCCAATGTTTTTCTTTCATGGTTGCCACCACTGCTTGGCGTCAAAATGGGCGCCTTTTGACAATTTTCTCACGAAAGAAAAATTCTAATTTTTTTTTTCATACGGAAGACCGGAAAACCCAAGTCTTTTTCAGGAAAATCCGAAATGGTTGGAAATCAGGTGTGATCCGTCGTGGCCACGTTTCTCACACATTCCCCTCAAAAAGCCATTGAGAAAAAATTGCACACCGATTCTCGTGAAAACCCAGCACTTACTCCACACTTCAGAAGTCGCCAATTCACTTGTCTCATTAACCACTTGTGCGAACCGACTACAAGGACTGGATTCAACTCTCCCCCCGCTGGATAGATGGCGTCCTACAGTGGCCACACACCGGAGCCGGCGGAGGAGGATAACATTCAAGAGTCGCGCCTCCCGCCGTCCGGACGATGCGCTGCCACCGGCTCTAGATCCTCATCACCATCCCTCTCTTCAGACTCATCACTCCATCCCTCTCTATCTGCTTCCAATTACCATCCGAAGGGGCAGGTGAAACACGTGCCCGCTTCGGATGCCGCCGTTCCGTTCCTTCCTCAGAGGAACCCTCAGGAGTAACATGCCTTGAGTTCCAAACATGGGAAATTCGCCTTCCAAGGTAAGAAGTTTCGTCATGTCGTGGGAGGGGTGGGACACAGGTGTGCGTGGGAGGTCGAAGAGGGATGATTGATGGTCATGTGGAAGTTCGGAGTCGCTTTGGGCAGGTAGGGTTGTGAGACCAGGACAGAAAAACTGGTGTTTTGTCTCTGTGAAACTCGAGGACGAGTGTTTGAGTTTGGAGTTGGCTGTAGCAAAAAATACCAACTGGCTGCTTGGAAAGTTTAAAGAGAACGATTAATCTTTATTACCGCCGGAACTGTAAAGTTTTATCGCTTCAGAGTGCTGTCCCTTAAAATGGAGAGAGTGATTAAACTCAATTACGGTGTGAAATTATATTTTTAAATATATTTTGAAAGACACGTTCGTGTTTAAATGGGTGATTTACTTTCAAAAGTTGGACAATAAAATCGAATAGTGGTTCTATGTTTGATGTTTGTATTATGTCAGTAGTTCCCGCTTCAATTTCTATATGACTGATGTATATTTATTTATACGATATTTCTAAATAGTATTTACATTTAAAGGTCACTCTCAATTTAGTCTTCTGTGATGGTTTATGCTGGTTTATCTTTGCTTTAAAGCTGATATACGAATTTAAATGAAATAGAAACAAAATTTTGAAGTTATATAACCGTTTTTGACATTGAAAATAAGATTTATAAGGTTTTTATAAATACATATTGGAGATATATAAGTTATTTTTCCTGAACAGCAATATTCTTCAAAACAATATTTAAGTCAAACACTTACTTTATCAAGCATCTTCAATAAAATTTTAGTAAACTATGCTCAAAATATGATCTAAAATTATTTCAAATATCACTACTATTATATATTTTCACCAATGATTGCTCAGTAAATCTAAACATGACACCATTGACACATAAATATCTGTAAAATTGGGAATGTTTTTGACTTATAGTTTATCATTATAGTTTTACAATATATTATTTATTTCTTGAGTTAATATTACTGCTTGAACACTTTCTTGATTCAGAACTAATCGTGATTTGTTGATTAAAGAGGACATTTTCTGTAACTATTTTTTGTTGCTTGTTTTGACCATATGTCTACCTAGTTAAAATTACATGATCATCAGCGCTGTCTCAACTACTAATTGTTTAGTGTAACATGATCATATTCAACAGGTTTCTTGCTTTGAAGTGTTCTTCAATTTTTGAAGTTAACATCTGTAATGTCCAAAGTTAGCCTTAATTCTTGTTACCTTTTCTTGCGTCGTGTTAAACATCTATTTGTTTGCCTCTTTAGCTTTCTATTTCACCATGAAAATTGAAAGGCATTAATTGCAGCAAGATAGATTTATAATGCATACCGTAAAATAGATGTATTATTTAATTTTCTAAAATACAATTATTATTGGATACCGTAAGTTAAGACAATGCACACTACAGATAGATACAATTGAATACCTTGTTTACTTTGAATATAAGTATACCTTGTTGAAAATGATTATCTTAAGTTAATTGGTTATATAATGGACTATGATGAGTTGAATATACTAACTACTTACAAAACAGTTATTAAATTGTTAAGTAATGTAGTCTCAGACAGTTTATTAACTGCTTATTGAGTGGAAGATTTAAGAATTTTAGAAGTTATGAATTAATCACTTGACCTGAATCAACAGTTTTAATTCAAAACTTCAAACAGCATATCAGAATCAGTTTTAAAAAAAAAATAAGTTTAAAATAACCACCTGTTGATTCTTCATTATCTTCTTCTAAAAAGCGATGTTTCAGTTACTTTATATTTCTTGAAATAAATTTTAATAGGCTCTTTTACTGAGACATTCAACTTTCTAGAATTCAATACATTTTCGAAATTCAGCTCCGATTAAATATTGATAAATATCAACCGAATTTGTTTACATTTGCATTGTTGTTATAAGAAGTATTTCAAAAGGAATTCAGTAAATTAAGGAAAATGCATGTGATATTTAAACTAATTTATAACTAGAAGTCGTGTAGTTTTTGGTTTAAGATGTGCTAATTTCCAAAACTATTTCTTTGTTTATTTAGCTTACTTATGAATGAACTAATTCATCAAAAACCCTTCATTCTAGTTCGCGTTGTAAAATGTACTGTATAAAATTAATGTACTGCTAAAACAGATGAAATATATTTTAATTGCATTATACGTAATTAATTGATGGAAACAATATGATCAAACTGCATAAGATGTGCGATTTTAAAAAATTGCATCCAAGTACTGTTTTTACCATATTGAATAACTGTTTGAAATCTGTGTACCATTTTTGAAGGGTACTTTTCTAGTTGACTTTAGGTACAGATATAAAATTGTTTTTTTTTTGTTCATAATTTTAATTTAAATAAATCTTCAAAATAGAATTAAAAATATTTGTTTACTGTGAGTAGTTTTTGATTTACTAAAGTAAACTACCACAAATAATCAAGCAAAGCAAATTTGCTTATTGTAACATTGGTGTGACTAGTAACAGCATGGAATGACTTTTTCGAAGTGTGCTATTGTAGTGGATTTGGCATACATAGATGTAATAATGGTCGTACTGTTTACATATTTGTAATAATGGTCGTACTGTTTACATATTTGTAATAATGGTCGTACTGTTTACATATTTGTTATGATAAGTCTTCAAAACACTTGAAAAATCATTTTCCACCACGTCAATCTTTTATTCACTAGAGCAATTTTGATTATTGGAACATTTTACTACAGCCAACAAGTAAACATTTTACAACATGGAACGTCATTTTAAGAAAGCTTAACCCGTGCTATATAATGGCTTAATAGGCATTCTTTCAGTAATACGATCGCAGAAAAACTATGGCATAATCTGAAACTTCAACCATCTGAAATTGTTTCTGATCTAAAAGGTAGAAAATAAAAATCGATCCTCAAAATGAAATTTTAATAGAATAACTTAAATTAAATTGTGCTATGCCAATTCATGAAAATGTAAAGAGTGACATCAGTCAAACACTGTTTTGAAAGCAGCGTCTGATGAGTCATATTTTAACCGAGATCATAAGAAAAAACCACAGAAAATTTTAGATTAAAAACAGAACACAACAACACTGTACTGTCACCGGACACCTGGAGTAGAAACAAAACAGCACTTTGAGTCTGACTATATATTTAAATTTTCAATTTCAGAGTTCACATCCACATGCATAACTACTGAGCCACTAATAACTAGTGAGCATAGACTGAAATTTAAGGAAGGAATGTCCTACAAAAATATGCAAATGTTTTACATCAAAATCTAAACACTGATGTAGCAGTCACTTTATTATCCTTAAATATCCATATTTAAGATTTTAAATTCGTACCATTATGAGCACATTCTAGAAAACTGAACCATTTTGGCTAGTCAATAATTTTATGACGGTGCTCGAGTATAGTTCAGTCCCCAAGAACTTGTATATTTAGAGATAATAAAGTGACTGTTACTTCAGTTTGGATTTTGATCTAAAACATTTGCGAATTTATATTGGATATACCTTCCTTAAATTTCAATTTTTACTCACTGGTAGTTAGCTCTGTAGTAAACCATCTGGATGAAAATTCGGAAATTGAAAATTTAAATTTATAGTCAGACCCTAAAAAAAATGCTATTCAAATGATGTCCGGTGACTTTTGTCAGCAGAGTGTATTTGCAGGCACATCTAAATGAAATTAGATTATAGGACACTGCCCTCTGTCCGATGTGAAACTTCTATACAAATATTGCAGATCATTTAAACGATTGAGAAGTCATTTCCTATTGCTGATACTATCTTCCCTACAGTTGGGCTGAAAACGCATGCTTTTTACTGGACAGAAAGAATAGAAATATATAACCTCCCGTCATATCTGGAATCGGATAAAAAAATAATAGAATAATCGGGTATGTAGCATCATAGTTAATGATACATCCTAGATTAATCTATTATTTTTTATCTAGCATCTATTTCTAATATAAGCTAGTGACTCATACGTAACCGTAAATAATAATATAGTTATCCCCTACATAAAACACACAAATTCATTATTCAAATTAATTCACGTAGATTTAAAAGCGAGCATTAGTTATTTATTAAGCTAAATTTGAAAAATGCTTTTTATCAGATCAGATCTTTGATCAGAACTGATGCTATTTACCAGAATAATCTGGAATTTTGCATCAGTTAATGTTACAAATCCGATGTCATCGAAAACAATAATATAATCATCCCCAATGCACAAAATGCAAATGCATTGTTCAAAATTAATTCACGGAGCTTTGAAAGCGGACAATAATTCTTTTTAAGCTAAATTATAAGATACTTCTGACCAGTTAATACTTATTACAAAGTAATCCCTATCCCGTCGTTTCTTTTCCCTTGTTATGATCAGTTACTCAACCAATCCACTAATACCGCATAACTGAATTTGGCTAGTTTGACAACTTGATGGTCTGGCAGGCAACTTGACTGTCATATCTCTCCGTGGGATGAGAGCAAAATGGAGATGTCTACTATGATTTCGTGGCATTAAAACGAGGCTAGTAGCAACTCCATTTGCGATGATGGGGGATATTGATCACTCCTCCATCTCTCTCGTTAGCAATTTATTAAAGCGTGATTATTCGCTTTGTGGCCTTCTCATTAAGACTATTGGGTAGCGGGAATTGGTTGTACGCCTTCAAAGGTGGAGCTGAAAATTCAATCCCCTTGATCAATACTACTGAGGTGGAAGTGACCATAATAGGCAGCAAATTTCGTCCCTTACATTAGGCTTAGGACATACTGTAAAACAAAATTTAGCGATGATTGCAATATGATGGAGGGGTCGCCGTGGCTAAGTTAGTATGCCTACAGCGCTATCAACCTTTGAGTTGATGGCTCAGATACTGTCAGAGTCCATTCTCTCCCTGGTTATATTCATCTCTTGTTTAGTAGGTCAATAAAGCTGTGCGCGTGTCCATTTTGACATTGTCTGTCTTGGGTTTGGCCTAATTTGGCCTCGTGCTATACAAACACAGCTAAACAACCAATGGGATGCAATCGAAACGAATTGGTTTTTGAATGTTTTCCCTTAATTCCAGTATGAGTGAAAATAATGTGAGTTTATGGTAACTAAACTCTTTTTTTCTGATGCCTGGGCAATTGATTATGGCACTATAAGGGGCATTTGTGAACCACTTTACGTTCTCCCTGGTGCACCAGTGGGATATGCTCACATTAAGACCCACATACGTACCACATATTTAAATATCGTGTACCTCGTTTACAGCATCGCATATTCTAATGAGATAGACATAGCATATGAGCTGAGTCGATGCACATAATAACATGAAGCTACAGGCACATGCTATATCTATTTCATTAGAAAGTTGATGGTTAATAAAGGCTACTCATTGATTCTATACGAGAAAGCAACCATGCCTAATCCCGTATCAGAACCAAGTACTTTTTGGTACAATAGCGTCTGACTCTTGACTATACTAGACTGATTTATCGACATGATAGCTGATCTAAAATATAACATAGAAGCAACTTAATATTTCTAAGTGTTATTACTGCTATGCGAAACTTAGTGGTGTGGGCCGGATTCTCAAAGATTCTGAAGAAACTTGTATCAATTTGCATTGTTGAGTGATGTAGTTTGATTGGTACCGTTTATGGCACAATGGGGCCATATTTAACAATGACGCGCCAAATAAAAGACATACAGCGTCAAGTAACGACCTACACACACAAGGAAAGTTTTACTGTTACAGAAGCGAAAAAATATACTCAAGGAGGAATCGAACCTGTGCCGTCTACGAGTGAGGAAGGAACTGTTAACAATAATACATATTTTGAGAGGAAGTATTTATTGAACAGGTTATTTTTTTTGTTATTATCAAGATTTATACTTGGGAGCCATTTCTATTATAGAAGTTCTCAGGTTATCACTCAATTTATGTTTTATAATAGCCCGTAATTCAAACGCATTTTTGTTCACAATAGAAGTTTCCTCACACACAAATGGACACCTTAAAATGTTTAGTATTTTCTGGACAGTGGCTGTCAATTTTTACACTTACCCTTTTCAGGCTTTTGTAGAAATCAATACATGTTTTAAAGTTTTGACTGGTATGTCATCTAAAACTGAAAACCAACTATCTCCAATCAGAGGTCCGATCATACCATAGACGTAAAATTTAGTAGACTAGGCATTGCTTTCATATGGATCTTCAAATGGGTGATCTACTTGTTGTATAGTAGTCACGTGATAACTAAAAAAATGATTTGGTTGGCTGATTTGGCGTCTTGTCATTTGGTGGTATAACATCTTATGACATGTTATCTGTGTGAATATGCTTTAGTGTAAAGTGGCGACGAAAATAATGAAATCGTCAAAGTCTACTACTATGTTGCGAGGACCAATAAAATTATGAATCCATAAATAGCCGTCCTCGTTCCAATGAATCAATCAGATGATGAATATTCGGCTCCACTCTGCAGATAAAAGTAGTGTAAGGATCACATTACTGCCAGATTTGGTGACATAGTATAGGGTACATAAAAAGGTTAAGTTTGCTCACTCTATTTTGTAATTCACTCTGTAGTTTGTACAAATTTTTAGAAACACTGGTCCTTCAGACATATTAAAAAAATCCCTGTTAGAGTCTTCTCAGAACACAATTTGTACTTTTATTCCTTTTAATGATCCAATGGGCCTCGGTAGCCTAGTTGGTAGAGAAGATTAGCAACTGAAGGTTCGAGAGTTCAAAACTTGAAGCAACCTAAGACCGTCGTGTATGTGGGGGCTAGTTCCCGTTAAATCTGTCATGAAGTCAAATGTTCTCACGTTGGCATGTAGTGAGGAGTTTTAGAGACTGGGGTGCTAGCTCAGTTGTGGTGCTTGTCGTTTGATTGTAGCTCAAAATTATGAGGCGCTAACCGTAGATGTTTCCCCTCTGGATTGATCCCGAACGTCACCAGTTGCCCGTTGTGTTGCTACAATAGTACGTAAATTCAGCTATCTCTCTAACTATCCTCATAAACACGTGCAGTTTTATTACATTGCTTATACAAAAATAATGAACTACTATTAATACAAGTAATAGAGAATCCCGCACAAACACGTGTTTTTAACATTGCTTTTAACGGTGTTAAAACCCCCCTTATTTCCAAGAATTCTAATTGATGACAGAAATAAAAATAATGTAGACGTTTTCATCTGGATGTTTCTATTAAGAGAGATATTATTTTATTTTGATAACAAAAATACTCCAATCCACATTATTTCGAGAACCATTACTAACCAAAAAGTAATAAATTTAATAATATTTCGACTGAAATTAAATGTATTCTGATGTCTTGAGTTTTCTCTCGCAGCGTTCGCATTCCTTATTAAAAACACAGTAGCGAATATTTTTAGGTATTCAAAATAGGAGCGATGATCGTAAAGTTAAGAAATTCCATGGATATAATTAACACAAGTTTCGCCAATCTAGTCTAGCATCAATGTATATAAAACTTTCAAAAACATTAAAACTGCACTATTTAATCTATTTGAAGTCCAACCATTTGATTCAATGTTTTAAATCTACCATTTTATTACTTTTATATTGATGACGATATATTTTGCTGGAATAGAAGGAGTTTTGAAAATATCTGGCCAATTTGTAAAAGGTGGTAAAGAGGCCTCAAATAAAAAAAAATATCATAGAATGTGTGTTCGAAAATATCGTGTTTAGGTAGTCGTGTGCATCGTTTTAGTCAGCCGATAACATCGTTTCTGTAGCGTAAGACATCATTCCCCTTTCGGATTTTCAACAGCAAGCTCCAAATTCCTGTAGCGATGCACGCTCTTAAAATCTGAGCAGGGATTGACGTTCTGATGACTCTACTTTTTAATGGTCGTTTTATTTATTAGAATTGATAAATTTTTTTCTACGTTCTGCTCAGCGTGCCTATTACTGGTCCTTACACCATCACATCCTAATATACCGAATCTATTTCTCTATATATAAAAGGATATGTAGGGGTGCTTATTCTCTATACAAATCTACACTGGTTGACCAATCCACACCAAAGATTTGGTACACATACTTTAGAATACTGCGGAAAACATAGGCTATTTCTTTCCTGTCTTCAGACCTATCTGTAGCCATAAAAATTCGCACACATGTGCAAAGTGCCTCTCGAAGTCCCAATTTTAAAATCTAATGTTTGTTTTTCTGCAATAAATCGACTTGGACAAGGAAACACGTTCTACTGAGTTTGTGTTAACACATGGAAATGTCGCAGTCATATTTTATCGGTTGCCGTCATATTTGAACCCAATCAAAGTAAGGTCTATCTATAAAGCTATATTTAAAGGTGCAGCAGTGCTTTTATACACACGAACTACATATTACATTAGGAAAATGCGTTTCTTCTTGTAAAGAACTATTTTCCTCTTTATACATTTGAACAAACCGTCTATATTTTGCCATCCCGCATCAAGGAAAACATCGTTATCTAACATTTTCATTTTTAATGTCCTGTTGTAATTATTTCGAGAGATGTTTGTTCTTTTAGCCAAATAGCTTTGTTCTTTAATTAATATCCCTGCACAGTCTGACAGGTAGGTCACGCAAACTACAACATTTCGAAATACATACACGTTAACGTCAGAGTTCCACATATCTTATTCAGGGATTTTCTGGTAACAACTTCTTTCAGTGCACTAAATATATAGCTCAACCCGTGTGGAGGAACTCGTTTCAGCTCATATCAGGGGTTCCCAACCCGTTTATCTGCACAGCTAGTAATACGGCCCTACAAGATCGTAAACTTTTAATATTGATGTGCGATTTTTAACGATACTTTTCATGACTCGATGACCTATCTTCCCAGAGAAAAACACCCCTCGCTTCGCGATCACGCCTTATTCCTGCCATCGGTTTGTGGCATTATGTACACTTGGGAACGACTATTCTCAAGGATTTAGGTAAGTAGTTGATTAATGTCGCACTGGAGCAACGCAACGGGATATTGGCGACGGTCCGGGAGCAATTCCGAAAGGAAAGATCCATAGACAGCACCTCGTTATTTTGCAACACGGTCAGATGACGAGGTCAACACCAGATCTAGCACCCCACTCTCGGACTTGAGTGTTTTTGAAGCCTCGACAGTTTTAACGTGCACCAGCTCCCGTGTACTCGACGGTCTTTGGCTGGACCGGGTTTAGATCCCACAACCCTCCCATTTGCTAATATGATGCTTTTCCAACTGGTCTACTGCTTCCCCCTGTTTTCAAGAAAGAAGCACCCCGATGAGTAAAGTCACAGATCGATTCTAATTTCTGGTACAGGGTTCCCACGGTCCTTGAAAAGTCCTTGAAATTTTTTTCCCGAACTAGGGGCCCTTGAAAGCTTTTGAAAATTACGAAACTTGGTAAAAACTCCTTGAAAGTACTTGATTTTTTTGACTAGTACACAATTATGTAATTTCGAATTGCGTTGGAACGTATCCAGACTAGTTTCCTTCCTGGCAGGTGCGCCATTTGAGCATCATTCTGAATAAAGCCGGTGTTACGCACTTTGACACCACGTGATATATATCGAACTAACCACAGTTGAAGGCATGAGTAAAGGAAATGGAGTAAACAAATTATCATTATTTTTCACATTTTTCTTTTTACTTGACAATTTTTGCATATACCTTGATTTAGATCGTTATAAAAAGTTTCAGGTCTTTGACATTTTTTTAAAATTATTTTTTAAAGTCCTTGAATGTTTTGCGGACAAAGGTGTGGGAACCATGTGGTAGTATGACTTCATTAACCCTCCAAGATGTTTTGACGATAAATCTCATTTGTCAAGATCTGGTAAATTCTGCTAATGACAAGATATCTCGTCATCAAAACATTGCCGATTTTTTTAGTATGAGTAGATAAAGGTTAGTATAGTCAGCTTCTTCATACGACTAGATACGATCTGATAAGTTTTGCTTATGACACTATACCTCGTCACGACAACCACTACGAGGGTTAAGAAATGTCACAACTTCCATCAAACCATGCCCTCATTTAAATATCTCTTTCATGTGTGTACGGGATTCATGGACACGAGGTACCAGTTTTAGTAAACCCGGGGGGGGGGAGCGCTGACGTGATACCCAAGCGATCTTTTCTCGCTTTCAACCAACTATCATTCACCAGTTCCACTTTTTCCCTTGACGATAATTTTTGTTTGACATTGTTTTAATTTTGTCACGTATTGGCCATGTGCAGCCCTTTCACCACATACTAAAACTAAGTGTAACCATTAAACTGGACATTTATGCACTACAGTGAAACTTCAATTAACCGTCAGGGTCTGGACAGTGACCGTGACGGTTTATCGAATTAGACGGATAACAGAAAAGTCCGAAACAACAACTCACCCCCTACCTTTGCATATGAACGAATGATAACAAATGCACGTTTGCGAAGTGGAAATACACTGTACATACATGTATTTTATTTGACAGAAACAAACATCATACAATTTACATTAAGTACATATTGTTACAGGAACTTACGCTCTAGACGTACCTATATATTCTAATTTTAAAATAGTCTGCCCTTTTCTTTTGTTTCTTCGATATTTAAATAATTAATTAACTTCTAATGACGGACTGACGGTTAACAGAAAACTGACGGTTAAAAGAGTGATGGTTAATCGAAGTTTCACTGTACTTTGACAACAAGGTCAGATGTACCATTAGTTTTATGTTTCTGTTGCCTTATATTTTTTATTTGTTATACTAAAAATTATAAAAACTGCTGGAGATTTCGTAACGTATATAAACCATATTTATTTTTATACGGCCCGCGACAGTAACTCTTTACACAATGCGACCTATTCAAACCAAAAGTTTGAACCTATCTTCGTTTAGATGCTCTATGTAGCGCATTTTGAAAGGTTTAGTTACTTTCTCTTATACTTATATCATCTCTTTTACTGTTGAAAACATAAAATGACTTTTCTTATTTGTTAATATATATAATGCATCGAAATATAGTTAATATATAATATCTATTAAAGCAGCAGTTATTGTTGTGGGACACAGAAAACATAGCCTTTCAAAAATAGGTATTTAATCTTTATTCCTCATTTTACAATTTAAAGCATTTTTCATCTAATTTTTAAAAGCGAATAAACGAATGATTAAAGTAATGTAGGTAGTCTCGTAAACGTTACTAATTTTTTGTTCGATAAATTGATTAATATATCGAAATTTAAATTGAGCTACGATTTACTGACAGTACGAACAAATGAATGAAATAATTCAAAAATATTTTAGCATTTAAATTGAAAATATTTTCTCAAATGCGATGAGCAATTTTCTTTTGACTTTAAAATGCACAAAATGTTATATTAATATGTTATTTAAATGTTATTTAAATACTGTACAAAATGTGTTCAAAAGATTTGCCGTAAAGAGTAATTTACTTGAGTCTGCAATTTCTTGTGATTAAATTAACTATATTCTACGAGAAATGAAACAATATATTATTTGATTTCATAAATTTTGTACTAATTAATTGTTTTAGGATAAATAAATCATAATTTTATGGCAGCTGCAAAACAAAATAATTTAGACTTCGCTAAGTTTCTTTTGGAATTTTTATGGTTTCTATGTACATAAAATATTTACTGCAGTAATACAAATACTGAAGTAAATTTAGTTGTTGGTTTAGCTTCGTTTATAAAGTATTTATTGTTTAGTAGAATGCTATATTGTTGGGCGAATGTATTTGAATTTGTGAATTTGAATTTGAATTCCTTTTAAGTAGTAAATTTTAGCAGTTTATATTCCAAAACATTATAATTATTTAAACTCAAATTAAACTGATTTTTAAAAATATCTATTTTTTTTAAATTAACTCATTAACGCCCGAATTATTTCTGCGCAAAATATTTTCATTATTATCTCAAATATATGTAATTATGACCCTCTGAAAGCAAAAAAACCTAAAATTCAATCAATTTGTGATTTAGTTTTAAAATTACATCCCGTCCTCATCTGAGGACGCTGAGCGTTCCGGTGTAAAATAATCAAGAAATTCAGTGAAGTCAGAATATTTGAAAACAACATGTAATAGATGTAACAACGGACTAGTTACAGTATTCTACTAAATTTTAAGATAAAATAAATTTTAAACTGTTATTTGTTTAACATTTAATGACAATTTATCTCAAACGGAGACGCTACAATTTCAATTTTGTGCGAACTATGACAGTTGATAAAAGGACAGTTTTTTATGCAGAATGACGGAGAACAAGATACACATATATGATACATAAACAAAATACATACAAATTTACATATAATATGTATAAATTCTTTGTTTTGATATATGGGGAAACAAGGAATGCAGAATTAATTTGTTCAGAATTTGTTGCCAAAGTAACAGACTTATTGTCGTTCCATCTGACTATTAAAATTTAATTTTCCTCCTTATCAAATTTATGCTCATAAAACCATCTTGTTTCTTTTTATATTTCTTTCCGAGTTTTCAGAGGACATCCTGTTATTCTGTTGTCTCTTATAGTGCCACAATTTTAGTTTTTGAACACAATTCTAGTTACAGAGTTTAGTTTCAGAGGAATTTGGATCTTCTTAAATTTCGATTTTCCTGTTCCTGCAATATCACGTACTTCATCTAAAGCTGTACTTTAATCGTCAAGATCCTCTTCATCAGTAAGCTCATCTACGTTAGGTGGAATTCCGATGATGGCAGTTTCAATTTGTTCGGAAAATAAATATTCATGAGCTTCTGCAATCGTTAAGCTCCTACGAGCCATTATAATTACTTATACTTTGTTTTGTTTTAGGAAAGTAATGGCTATTAACCATATAAAAGTCGAAATAATTTTTAATTCAATTATTACACGAAAAAATACAAAATTGTAACGAATCTTGGAAATTTGTAAAAAGTTGGCTGTAACGCCCAGCGTTCTCAATTGTGAACAGCAAAATTGGATGTCATTTTTAAAAACGAAATTTTTTTCAAAAGAAATTAATTTTCTATTATAAATTTATATAGTACTCTGATTTGAAATACTAGTAAAAATAAAATGTTTTACCTAGAATTTAGGCGATGTAGCTAGACAGAAAGCAAATGCAAGTGTGAGACATGAAAAAACATGAAATGGCGATCCATATCACGGAGTTCTAAACAACCACATATACTTGGTAATTTGTGGGATTCTTTCTGGTAATACCGTCTATAGTCGTGCAGAACAAACAATCGTTTCGGAAAATATAAAGATTCTACAGGCTATTTTATCCACTGTCCTCAAATGAGGAAGCTTGGCGTTATGGGTTAAAATAATTATTAATATTATATGAGAGTTTATTCCTTAGGTTGAGATGTTCTTTATCTTATAACATACTTTCCACATAAAAACATATTGGATGAAAACATATTTATGAATTAAAGAAACCAATATGGTATCAGATTTACCTGGAATCAATAAGTCCGTTTTCCGTTACTAACAAGCGTTTTCCTTTCATTTTTTGTGTATTTTTCTTCTTCGGATACAAATGCATGAGTAACAGAAATTTTAGCTGGTCCATTTGAGAATATAAACCTATAAAATAATTGAGATAATTAATATGTACAAGAAGAAAATTTATGGACTCATTTGTACAAAATTACTATTATGAGAAAGATACATGCACTGCTGAACGTTTTTACTAAATGGACTTAAGAATATTGTCTTTGGAAGGAAGAAAGATTCTTCTCGTTTGTGTTAATCTTTTATCTAGTATGACGCTAACTTCTGAATGCAATTTACCATATTAATTTAATTTATAATAATTTACACACATTTATTTGTTTTCTATAAAACTCTTTTGAACAATTCATTAAAAACACGAATTATCCTGCATGAATTTTTGATCTTAAGGAACCGCTAATAAATCACCGCAAATGAGGAACATAAACACAAGAAAATCTTTTACTGACACAGGTAGGTAGATAAGTAACTAACATCACACTGGTGAAACACAAAAGGCTATTTGTTACGGTTCGGGATCAATCCCAAATGAAAGATCCAAGGACAGCGCCTCGCAATTTTGAATCATGGATGGTTGAGAAGAACAACATCTGAACTGGCGCACCACTCTACAAACATCCACTCCACGACAACTTGAGGACGATTGAGGCCAAGACAGGTTTAGCGTGCACCAGCCACTGTTAACATGACGGTCTTTAGGCCGAGTCGAGTTTCGAACTCGCAATCTTCCGAATGCTAATACGTTCCTCTTAAAACTGTATTACCATGCACTCAAGAGAAATACATCCAATGATATATTCAAGGGAGATTCTCAAAATATGGGAACACTAAAAGTTAACTATGAGTAATTTTTTAAATTTTGAAAAATTAACATCAATACGTTTTGACAACGCGTCCACGCTCTTTATCCCCACCGATGGAGGAGTTCGGGCTTTCTAGACACTAAGGTGCTGTTCTGGTTCCCAGGAGAGTCGGGGCTCTTTCATTTGTGCCGACGTCTCCTGTGGTTGTAGGGATTTCAGACAACAAATCGTCTCGGCGGCGCTAGAACATTCTGGAATCTTTTGGAAAGCCCGCCAAGGAGAACTTTAGCCAATGGGAGAAGAGAGGACGTTCCCCACCCCTTTCGGCCGACCCGAGTTCGAAGAGAACGAGGGGGCAGACTACGATGATATTTCAACGGTGCGGTTGATTTAGCAAGACTCAGAGGTCCCAGGTAGGGAACCGACTAAGTCCCAGTACGGGCAACTTTGTATCTGAACTCTTCATCAACTTATGTAAATTTATGTACAAAGTAATCAATTAAAATACTCCAGAAAGCAGTACTGACTTGGTACTTTTTGTTCAGCAATTCCCCACCATCCCAGCTGTGAAGTTGTCACAACGTTTTTAGTGTATTGTTTTTAGGCCTAGAATACAATATACAATCATTCAAAAGCATGAACTGTTCTCCAAAATTACTAATTAAAAAATATAATTTCAAGGTCCAAAGGTTATAGATTTTTGACATTGATGTCCTGTAGGTTACATAATATGGACATTGCTTTCCTGTAGGTTACATAATATGGACATTGCTTTCCTGTAGGTTACAGATTTTGGACATTAGCCTGTATGTTACACAACTTTGGCATTTCCCAAGTCAAATGACTTTCGGACACTGTGTTATTGATTTTTGATAAATTGCTATTATATTGCGAAATGTATATATGTAATTTTTTATCCTTTACACGTGTGTATACAGAACAAAGTCCAAAATTCAGAATCCTTCGTATCTCCGACATTCCTGATTTCGGATTGTTTGCAGTTTTTGTCGAAAAAAAACTTTAATCTACCCCTTCCCCGCGCTAATTTTGCATTTGCAATAGCTAAATAGCAGATATATGAAAGAGCAAAATGAAAAGCTGGGGTATTCAACCAGAAAACGAAAGTGAAAACGATAGTTAATTTGCATGTTTGAATGATATAAATATATATATTTATATTATTCAAATACACAAATTAACGAAAGAGCAAAATAAAAAGCAGTTGTATTCAACCATAAAAGAAAGTTAAAACTAACCATGCAAGCGTGCTGAAAGCTGTAAACGTTTTTTTAAAAATTCCTTTTTTTTTTTTTAATTTTTTTAAATACCTTTATTTTTAAAAACTACTGGAAAATGTATAATTCCTATAGAATTAATCAAGAAAAAAGAACGTTCTAAAAATCTAAATTTCATCTTAAAAAATTTATTCAAAGGACCATTACAGTCATAAAGTAGAAAATAAAAATAAAAGAAAAATATCTCTCTATATTAAAATAAAATACCGAAATTAACATAGTATGTTCTGCATCGTATTCCCTGGACAATTATTAAGATTTTTTTCCGTTACGGCTATTAGTTTAGGGTTTATTAAGTGTCAAAATTGAAAAAGCGAAATTTCTTCCACGAGTGAGCAAAACACATACAAATTTTCAGTCTTCAGCCGTGAGGTTTTTTTAAAGAGTTCCTCTCAACGTAAATTTTATCAGCTCGTCGAGTTTTTTTTTAGAAATTTAAATTTGGTTCTTGATAATATTTTTTTGAAATTCGGAAAAAATCGGGACATTTTCGTTACTTTAAACTGCCGTATCTATATCTTATTACTATAAGTTTTTAATTTTTATAATATATCAGTATACCTCAGAATGTACTCTTTTTTACGGTACAATTATTTTTGAAATTTGTTAATAGTTAAATTCGATGCGATCAAAAGTTGGTCTTGCAAAATTCGGAATCTTTGGATATTTTAGCTACTTTTTGTTAAAACTGTCATATCTACAGCTTAGGTCTATTATTTTTTAAATTCGAGAGCATCATTGAATACATTACATTACACTCTTTCTTATGGTACAGTTATTTTTTAAATTGGTTAATATATAAAATCGATGCAATTAAAAGTTGGTCACACTATTTTCGGAACTTTCAGATCGTAATTTCCGATACAAAACTAAAACTGTCATATCTATATCGTATTACTGTTAGTTTTTAATTTTGAAAATATCGCAGTTTTCCTCAGAATGTACTCTTTTTTACGGTACAATTATTTTTTAAATTGGTTCATAAATAGATTCGATGCAATCAAAAGTTGGTAACACAAATTTCGTATTTTTTAGTTCGCGGAGCAGGTTTTGCACGCAGTTGTGGGTTGTATTTTTAACTATCGGGTTTGCCAGATAACAAATTTATTGTAACAACAATTGCCATAAAAACGATTTATTTTTTCAAAGCCCCCTAGTTACTTAAAAAAAAATTCTTTACAATCTTATTGAGATAGTTGCTACATCACGTTCAAAATTAAGTAACGATCGATGCCGTCGCCATTTGATATCGATCTTACACATTTGCTGGACACTTGCGTAGTGATGGTATTGATATTGTATCTGCTAAATTCACTTTTTCGATAAAAACTATTAATCTGATGAAAATAGATTGTAATTTATATGTTTTCTATGTTTTGGGACATCAACACCTTTGTAACATAAATTAAATCGACAAAAAAAAAATCGGCAATTCGATCGTTACGTAATTTTGACATCGCATTTAAAAAAAATAAACAAATAAAATAAAATGCACGAAAACACATAAAAATGCTTAAAAACGTTTAAATTGTTATTTTAATGATGTTTAAAGCACTTATCAATACATATTTTGCTAAAGGTGTATAGCTATATCGATCTTTACTTTTGAACATCGCGAAACATGCTAGATGGTTTTAATGTTGTTTCTTTGTTAATTCTTCTAAATTTTAAACTAATGATGCCATCTATTGATCCAAATTGTAAACAAACTGTCGTTATACTCTATTCATTTATTACCGACCAACCGGTAAAGTTGTTAAGGTGTTAGCCTGTAGATCGGAAGGTTCCTGGTTCGAACCTGGGTCCAGGCATGGATGTTTGTAAGCATATGATGCAGAGGCGGCTGATGCACCTTAAATCCGTCCTGTCTGAAAGTCCTCACTTTGGGTTGTTGTGGACGTTTGGAGAGTGGGGAGCCAGCTCAGGTGTCGCATCGTCATCTGACCGTGGTTCAAAATTACGAGGCGTTGTCCTCGTAAATTTCCCTTAAGGGATTGATCCCGGTCCGTCGTTAATAGCCCGCTGTGTAGCTCTAGTACGACGTTAACTAAAATAACATTACCATATTCATTTTTTTTCTGCAATTCTGGAAAACACATTACAATTTATTTTCTTGCTGATGTACTGTATCAGTTAACATTATAGATGTCTGAAATCGGACATTTGTAACTAAAGAATAAGGATATTTACACCAAACTGTTGCTATAAATCATACTAATTCTTGTCTCTGAACAGAACTAAAAACCCATTGAGAAAACATTTAATTTTAAGAGTTAATGTTTACTTGCTGTCAAATCTTAAAGTTATGAAATGTGTCTTGTTCCCAAATTTCGAGAACTACCCTCATCCAGAAAATCGAACCTATGCACACAGTAGGGCAGAGAAGTGGGCTAACTCACTGAGTCAAGGCGACCCTAAGTTCATTTATTAGTATAGTGACATTATAATATAGCTAAATTGATGTGGAGAACTCTAGTCAATAATGCCTATACTTTGCTTCATTTTTGCGTTCCATACAAACAGTTCTGTTTAATGAGAGAGTATTATGCACTATTGTTGTTTCATAAATATATCAACTAGACGTATCAAAGTCTATAACATTTTCTATGAATTTATTAGGTTGGCAACTCGGTGGGAAGAGTAACGGATTAGTGACAGGAAGGTTACAAGTTCTAATCCACCTAAACACGGTCGTCTATAAAGGGGACTGGAGCATGTTAAATCTGTTTTAACCTGAAATATCCTCCCGTTGGAATGGTGTGGAAGTTTTGAGAGTTGGATTGCCCCTACAAGTGACCCTCGTCATCTGACAGTGGTACAAAATTACGTGACGTTGTCCTGGGATCTTTGTCTTCGGGTTTGATCCTGGACCGTCGCCAAAAGACATTATGTAGCTCGAGTGTGATTTTAATTAAAATACCTTCCTATGAGTTCATAAATTTTTAATGGATAAACAGCAATTTTTACTTATAAATATCTTCTTAACTCCTTAGGTTTAGATTTATTTCAAAAAAAGTAGTTCGGATTATCGTTTGCACATTAGTTACTGTTATATTTTCATAGTATCGTCTGTGCACTAATAATTTTTATATTTTCATATTATTGTTTGTGCACTAGTTATTGTTATATTTTCGTATCATTTCGTTTGATAAGAATGGCAACAGTATGAGAGAGATTGCGTAATTTCTGATCTCAGCGTTCATTCCAAAAACAAAAAATTGATAACGCAGCCGTTCAAATATTTCTATGTATGGAGTCATATTAAATAAATATTTTTATAGAGAACGATTGAATAATTTGATTCAAGGGAAGTCTCGTAACACCAATCACTCTTGTCACGAACAAGAGTGTACATGTTGAATTCTGTCCTAGTTTGAATGAAGAATTTGACTCGTGTGAGTAACTTCGGCAAAGCAAATGCATGACGAGTATCAGTCGTCAAATGTACTCAAGGGGTTAATTACTATAATACTACTTATGAGCAGTTAGTTTGGAGCTATACTAGTTCCAAACTTGCAATGCCAGTATTTGGAATGAATTTTGAATCAAACTTGAATTTTCTATGATATTAGTAGCTTATTTTCAACTGTCCTTATCACAGTTAATATTAACTACAGTAACTAATAGATCATTTGACAAAGTTATGTGAAATAGAAGACATTAAAGAGCGAACCACTTCTAACTGCCTCGTGTAAAATTATAATTACTCGAAACCTTTCCACAGCCACATCTCTATTTAAGCTCTCGGAACTTGAAAGGAATTCCAGTTACTGTCCAAAATGCTTTTCGACAGATTCTTCTTTGAGTTTTACTGAATATACATGGAACTCTTGGAATTGTTTTGTAACCATTCTTCGTCTTATTTACAATGTCGATGTTTCGTTAAACATGGTTCATTTCACTGATTGTGTAATAATTGGTATATTCCCATTAACTGGGTATCTTGTCTTCTTTAATTTATATTGCTTTTACTTTTTATCGATGGGTTTATTTAAGTTTCACAGCTTGCTTATATTACATATTGGTGGCTAATGGTTTCGTTCTCCCCATAATTGTAATATTAACCCTTTTCTAATGACGATATCTCGTCATTAGAAAAATTGGTCAGATATTGATGTGGACCAGATATAGCGTCAAAACCATTTGGAGAGTTAAACATCCGGGGAGTGTTTTTATTAATATAATAAACATAAATGAATTGTGCAATTTTTAACATACTGTGATGAAGTCGCCCCAAAAAGTTAGCGTAAAAACAGTACGTGTCATACACAAGGACAAGACAGCTACGATAATTAAGTTCTTATTATTCCAAGAGCATTAAGAATATATACAGTATTTACATCATCTCATTAACTTCATACTCTCATACATCGATGTATGTATCTAATAGTCCAGCGCGGGTAATCAACCTCACCTGCTACTTTCCTCTATCTCTTTCGAACCGTCGTTGCCAACGTCTTTCCGCAGTCTAAAAATATCCCAACGGTAAAGCTTCGGTTTCCTAAGAAAGTGTAGCCGTGATCTTGCGGCCGTGATGTATCGGTGGGTGACGTCACTAAAACGTTATTTATACTGACACATGGTGTTGGTTTCCGAGAGAGCGTTGTTTGTGAGCGTAACGAAAATTATCGGAGCCGTCATTTCCATGACTGTCGTCATAGCGGTCTCAAACAGTTGGGGAACGTTTTTTCTCTTGTAGCGGCAAGATTTCATTTCCTGCTCCAAACGAGTCGAGCGAAGAGGAGAAAAATAAATAAACATTTTGACTGCTATTGATTACTTCGTTTTTGTAAAAGAGGAACCTTTAAACACAGAATAAAAACTTCAACGGATTTGAAATCTGCGGAAAATTTGACACCAGATCTTAAATGTGATTTTCTTTAAATAAATAAATAATTCTTTAATAAATAGTTAAATAATCAAATAGTAATAAATTGAATTGTAAAATTGTTTTTGATATCGATCTGGCGTAGAAATTTACGCTGATTCGAAATCTGTTGAAATTTTCACTCTACCTTCAACGATCCCGAAGTTAGAAACTTTGAACTAGGTAATAAAAAAGCCACTTTGTTTTGTTTCTCGAATAAAATAAACCACGACAGCCGTCTGTGTTACCCATTCTCCAACGTATTCTGTCCGTCTGAGTTGACACCTCTGGACTCTTGTTAAGACGGCCGCCTAGCGGCATCATGACGTATCACGGATGTTAGATAACGGCTCCATTTTCTTAGGAAACCAAAGCTTTAAAGTCGAAATCCAATCAAGGATCGTTTTGACGACCACCACCTGCAGAAGACGCTCAATTTTCACCTGCTCTTCTCAATTGTTGTAAAACGCGTGACGCAAGAACAACAGCTGGCGCCAAAATATAACCAATCACAGTACGTTCGGCATTCGGATGACACAATGGAGTAGGCACCTTCCCTACAAGTGACCCATCCTAAAGGTAAAACACAACGGAGTTTCTCATGCTTGAAACTTATGGTTTTAAAGAAATACCTTATATATCGGTGAATATATTCTGGATTATATTTATTTTTTTTATTTGTACGTGTTCTGCGAACCTTTTATAGAATGTGACAAACAATATTATAATTTGCATTTTGTGTGTAAATCTTTGTAAACATTGCACTTTAAATCTACTGATTCTTTAAAATCTTTGCGCCCACGCATGCTTAAAAACGTTGGGTCACTTAAATTGATCAGATATTTGCGATTATGGAAAATAATAAATGTTTCCAGTTTTCTTTTGAAAGCTAAGTAAAATCGTTAAAAGCGTTCCTTCAAAACATGATTTTACTCGTAACGACGTAAATAAGAGTGTTTACTTTTCTTAAGGCTCCTTTATATATTCGGAGAAAAAAATATTTCATCTCATTTTAAGTGAAATTAACAGGCGTGAACTTCCTGGTTATCTTAAATAGAAAAAAAGCAATTTTATCTTTTTAACTGTGTTATATATGAATAATTAGTTCGAATTAATTCAAAATGAATTGATCTAAAACCATCTGAATGTACATCTAAGCTTTATATTTTCTTTTTTCTTTTAATTTCTGTCCTATCTAATTTTTCCGTAAATTATTATCAAAGCATCTGTTAATATTACATAAAAAGGGTAATTGAATTTTTACAGTTCTGTTTTTATTTTGTGAACGAATCTCTTTTAATTTTCGGATTAAAGTAAAGAATATATAAATTTAAGATACATATGCATTCACGAATTCCATACAAAGTATATGTTTGCAATCTTCCAATTATTTCAAATTTTCAGTTTTTATAAAAATATTTTATTAAATTATTTTATGAATATATCTTTTGGACATCTCAAAAGGTTTCTGATTTGAATTATGTTTAATTTTAGTAAGAACAAAATACACTGTCACATTTGATCTGCATATTCATGTGGTCTAAATCAATCAGAAACTTTTTCTCACGTAATCACACAAAGCAAGTAACATTTGTATTGTAATACTTAAAAAGACAGAGTTATTTGTGATATAATCATGAATTCTATCGAATGATCCAATCAACGGAGGGGGAAATATGTGGGATAAATTTAATTTACATATGGAAGGTACGGTAGGAATATGGAATTACATAAGGAAATATGGAATAGCTTTGAAACACTTTGAAATATTTCCAAAGGTACTTGGTTTCTGTAATTTACTGTTGGATGAAAACAACGATAATTCCGTTCGTTATAAATGCTCGACAAATTCGTTTTAAAACGTGGACCCAAGTATTCATTTAATATACTATATTAGCCAATTTATTGTGAAAACAAAACCTTTCTTGCTTATTCGAACCCCTCTTAACCAAGTGGTCGTTTTATACGACCCGAATTTGATACAGTTTTCTTGCTTTAGGAATCTTTCATAGGCATTTAATTTTCTTACGTACATCGTATGCTCTGTTTTATGTTATTGCGTCTAAATTATTTGTGTTCCCTGTAAACCGAGGGGGCCTCGATCCATATTACCTCTGATAATTAACCTTCTACTGAAATTAGGTGCTTTTTACTTACATTTAACCAGAGTGGCTAATTACATCCGAATGGGGCTTTCATTGTAATCATCTCCTATGCCTGTGTATCTACTTACCTACTTGTGATTCAGAAAATAATGTAAATACATGTTCCTTGTATTCATTCCTTATTCCTGTTCACGAAAGCTTTTGCCCAAGAGCTAAACACAATCAAATTAGAAACAACAAAAGCGATATACCTGATTGGTATATTTCAATATGCCCGTCCCTGATCGCTGTAGAATCGGCTCTATTCTGATTCTCTCCCACAGCTAATTAAAGACGCGTTTGTTACCAACTCTTGGTATACGTCTACTCCAACGATAAACGCTCTTAAGGTTAATTAATTGTTTAATTGAATGATAACTCAAAATAGGCTTCAAACCTTTCTGCGAAAATTGAACTTGCGGAACCACATTTGTTCATCAACAAGTAACTATCCATAGCATTGTCAGAACCGTTCAAACTTAGTGAACCAACTTGATGATCAATGTTTCTGCGGCTAGTATTTAAATTTCTTATTAGACCCCTCGAGTACCCACTCTATCAGGTGTGTACCCGAGGTACCCTAGTGTTCTATTTTTTTTCCCGTGGGGATTTACTTCCTCTGGTATACAGGGAGATCGCGACCCCAGGATTCACAAGCACTCTTCCTCTTTATTTATCCATTCTTTCTTTGGGCCGTAGTCCAGTTGGCAGAGTGCTACCGGAGGGTTACGAGTATGAAACTCGGTTCTACCAAAGACCGCCGTGTACACGAAGACTGGTGCACGTTTAATCGGTCGTGGCCTCAAATTTCTTCTCCTTGGAGTGGTGTGGAATTTTGGACAGGGAGTACCAGCTCAGGTTATCATCTCGACATCTGACCGTGGTTCTAAATTACGCGATGTTGTCCTCGGATAACTTAATTGGGGATTTATCATGACCAATTGAATTGACCTCTGTAGCCTGCTCTAGTTTGACGTTAATTAACTACATAGTAACCTCTCGTTAGACATGAGCAATTTGATCACATTATTCCAAGATAGGTTCATGTGTATGTAGCGGTCGCTTGTAGAATACAATTCTTTTAACTCCTTAGTTGAAAAACGGGCTGTATAAAGTCACATTTTGGGGTTTGAAGGTTAACGTAATTCATCACGTCCAGGTAACTGCCATGGGTGTCCGGCATTGAATTATTCTGTGATTGTGCTTTCGTCCCTGATTTAAATTAATTTACATTAACAGTTACATCTGTATGAATTTGCGGTAGATAGGATGCTTTTATGTTTCGATTTCATTCATATCAAATTAAGTCCTGACGTACCAATCAACTTCAAAAAGTTTAAAACATGTCGCTGAATGTAACCGTTTTGTAAGACAGGATAGATATGTCGCTCTTCGTATGTCTTTTCTGAGAAATTCGTTCTCTTGGTGCTGAGATTATAACTGTATCGTCTGTAAAATTGCATATTGAAAGAAAAAATAATAAACATTTATGCAAGTTTAAGCATAGAGTACATGAAATAGTACGACTCGTACTTTCCTGGTGCTGTTTCTTAAATACTAGAAACTTTTTTAACATCTAGTGTTTCAGCGAAGTGGTCCTTTGTCAAATTTAGTTTTTCTATCTCGAATTCTATGCAATGTGAGAGGCATTTTATTCACTTTAAATGCAGTAGCGGTAGTGTTTCTTTCTGCGGTGGAACATGTTACCTTAGCATATTCCGACCTTTACATCACTTTACTTTTCTTTATAATATAATTTCAGCACATCGACATTAAAAAATCCAAAGAGTGAATTCCGAATTGTTCATATTTGATTGATTAAGCCTATTAGACTAAACACCAAACGTCATCAAAACGATGATTAATTACATTTTAATGTTACTCCAATATGCATCAAGCTATTTTACATAGGTAGGGGAAGTAAAATCATTCTCCATCTGGTTTGCTTGTAGTATGCTTGAAGTATATCATACATGGATGGTCTATTCTTATCCTATAATTTAAGGGTCCTATTCGTATGTGTGATTTTTTTACCAGATCTATCCTTAAAAATTCCACTTCATATAGAAAGAAAAGAAGATCTGCTGAGCATTCTTCAGACAAATTTAGATTTTCAAGATCTAATTCTAAGTAGTATGAGTATAGTATATCTTAAATTAATGAAGGTTTACTTATTTATGCCTGATTATTTTACAGATCGGTCCTTAAAAACCCCACAATGTATTGAAAGAAAGAAGATTCATAATTTTAAACATAATTAATGGTCTATTATTATCCTATAATTTAAGGATGATGTTCCTAGGTGTGATTATTTTTTACCAGATCTGTCCTTAAAAATTCCACTTCTTATAGAAAGAAAATAAGATAGTATACATTTTTACAAATATCAAGTACATAAAATGGGTAAAGGTTCTTTCTAGTGTAACAACTTTTCTAACCCTCCATAATTTTCTACTGAGCATTCCTCAGACAAATTTAGGTAATTAATCTAAGAATAATAGTCTAAACAGTATAGTATCTATTAAATTACGTATAGTATCTCTTAAATTAACGGTCTAGGTCTAATACTGTAAATTAAAGATTATATATTTATGCGTGATTATTTTACAGATCTGTCCTTAAAAATCCCACAACTTATTGAAAAAAAAGAAGATTCTATATATATTTTTACATCTAATTAAAATAGTCTAGGTCTTATCCTATAATTTAAAGGTTGAATTTCACTACATGATTATTTTACAGATATGTCCTTAAAAATCTCACTTCTTCACATGGCCCTTTCTCGTTCCTTGAAGTTATTGCTTAAGAACAAACCACCAACAAATTAGAAACAACAAAAGCAATATTCCCAAGTAGTGTACTTTAATCAGTCCATCTCGGATCGCTGCAGAATCCGATTCCCTTCCACGGTTAATTAAAGTTGCATTTGTAATCAACTCCCGGTATCCGTCCGCTCCTGCGATAAATACTCTAAGGTTAATTAATTGCTTTATTGAATGCGAACTCAAAATAGGCTGCAACTCTTTCCGCGGGAACTGAACTCGGGGCACCACTTCTTCATCAACAAGTAATTTGAAGCACTCAGACTGGTAAATATTCACGAAGCCTTCCCTTCCGCTGGGGCGTGGTCAGTACCATTTCATTAATCGCCCGTTCTCTGGCTGGCTCGTTTTTCTTCTTGCTTCTCTAGGTCGGGGCGAAGGTCATAGACTTGGGATGAACGCGTGTCTTTGTACGTATTGGAAGACATTTACACTTTGGCAAATAGAACCGATTGTAGTCCGTCGATTTTTTTTTTAATTCATAATTTACGGAAATGGCTGCTTGACGTCATTGCGGACCAGGAAACCTTTCTGTCTCCTGCGCGAAGAAAGAGGGCGTCCTATTTAAAAAAAGCTTTACCCTTGTCCAATGGTTTGTTTTCATCTGTTTCTATTCCAGTTGGCTTTCATTTTACTTTAATATCGGATTCTTTGGAATATCGCATAGATGTAAGAGACAGAGGATTATGTTCCTGTCAATGTTTTCGGATTCGCATTTGGAGTATGGCTATTTATAGCGAAGAATGATTGTGTGATCAAATATTACTGTGCTTGAAGCTGCGTGCGCTACGATATTGAAATTTCACGTCTTGCGCTTTTTCCGAATACAATTTCTTTTCGAATTTCTTTCGCCCTTTTCTTTCTCGAAATTTGTATTTGAATCTGAATATTGAGGGATGTAAAAAGATAGCAGCATTTTTTTCTTGCTGGTTTCCTTGAATTCCCGGCCTGTAAATAGGTAGGAATTCCAACTTACATTTTGATTTTTATCTTCAATCTCTGAAAATATGAAGTTCTTGTCATTACGATTTCAGATATTTTGAACATGACAAGAAGGACGATGAATATAAATATATATTTGAAGCGTAAGTGTGTTTATTTTGCTCAATTTTGGAAAAGTGATAGCTGCTTACTTTAAAGTAAGCCGTCGTTTGACGCGTTTGATAAATCACTATGAATACTGACGCCACAAATAATTTGATGATGTCACGGTTAGCAAGTATCACTTCAAACTAGATCATGTCAAATTTCAGTCAGAAAGCTTTCCTTGCGTTCTACTGACGTTTGATGCGATAATTGTAGCAGCTAACACAAAAATGGAAAAAAATAATCTCTCTATATTAAAAAAAAGTTACCGCCGAAGCCGACGCCGCAGGATTGAAAACTGTGTTGTTTAGCTCGATTCTTAGACAGTTTCCCGAGGAAGTACTGATCGCAAAAAAAAACGAAATTAACATGGTTTGTTCTTCATCGTATTCCCTGAACAATTATTAAGATTTTTTTCCGATGCGGGCATTAGTTTAGGGTTTATTAAGTGTCAAAATTGAAGAAGCGAAATTTCTTCCGCGAGTGAGCAAAACACATACAAATTTTGTATTAGTACTACTTTGAAAAAGAAATTAGAGAAATAAGAACATAATTAATACAGCTAGTATTTAAAATTCACACACAAACACTTTAATTTTACTTAATAAGAAGTCATAGGTTGGTGAAAATATAAATAAAACAAATAAAATTACCTTCATCATGCTCTTGGTTGGGGAGTGAACCGATTTTTGATGAGTGACCTCAACCCTTTTTTCTGTTGCTTAGAAATAGCTTAGATTGGAGGTTACAGGACGCTTCGCAGCACCTCTAATCTCTCTGCCTGGCACTCCCAGGGTGCTGTGGCTCACACTTTGGGAACCCCTGAGCTAACTGACAAATGCCTTAAAAACTTTACTTCCCACTTGTGTTTTTTTAGCCAATAAAATCAGTCACCCCTTTAGTTTATAATTTTGAATCAAACTGTTGTACACTTCCTATAAGTGTTTATATTATGAGTGCTGTTAATCAGGAATGTTAATAAATTACTCTTCCTGGCATTTAGATTTATGTCATGTGTGTTTACATTATAATTTCCAGTATATAGTATATTCTAATAAGTTACAACTGGCTGTTGCAATCTTTTATAATATGGAGTAAATGACCCAGTTCCCTCTGAGCTTAGTGTAGCCATTAGTGCTGAAATCACCATGAGTGCAGAAAAATTAAAGCATTTGACCACTTCTGGGATTTTGCTATGGTGTATTTACTTAGTTATAAAAATGTAATATTAGTTATGATTTTAATCAGTGATTTAAAAAAATCATTTGATTAAAATTATGATTTTAATCGCTGATTTAAATCAAGTGATTTAAATCTTGACACCCTGGTATAAACTGTTGTCAAAACAGTGGACAGATAGCGGTGAAAGTGCTCCGAAGACGGCTAAAACAGCTTTGTTGACTGGAATGTTGATGGCCACTGTTTTTCTGGGATACGAAAGAAATCATCCTAATCAACGATTTGAAGAAGACGAAACAATAACAAGAATCTATTATGCAACTTTATTGGATCTTTCTTATCTGATATAAAAGCTGAAAAATCTTCCATTATTGACACGTATACAAGTGCTCTTTCTGCAAGCTTTTCCACAAATCGACTGCTGCAATGACGACTCTTGCATACTTAACTAGATGTAAACACCTAGTGGTTAAGGTGTTGACCTCTGGATTGGAAGATTCCTGGTTCGAATCTGGGGTCAGGGCATGGACGTAAAATGTGATGTCCTTAGTTAGGGGTAGTGATGGCCACCCACTTGGTGCCCCTTTACAATTGGCTCATTGATTCTGGCCTTGTAGTGACGAAAGATCAAGTGTCCGCCATGAAGAATAAAAACTGTTGCAATGACAAAATTTGCACACATTAGGCTTTCGATTCCTCATCCACCCTATTCTCTCGACTTGACCCTGTATGAATTTTCTGAATTTGAAAATTTGGTTCCGTGGAAAGAAATTTTAGTGGAATAAGGATGTCATCGACGTCGTCAATATATATTTGTTCAGAGTTTGACAAAAGCTACTTTTCAGACGAGATGAAAAAAATGAGACTCGTTTGACCAAGTGTGTAGTTCTCAAAGAAGACTAAGAGAACCAGACTTATCAAACAAAGTTCATAATTTGAGTTCGCATCGAAATGTAATTTTAAACTATGTTTACATTTTAATTTTGTTCATGTAGCTACGTAGTTTCGTCAGCAGAAATATATATGGAAATAGAAAGTTGAACTTAAGTGGAATATTAATGTTTAATATCCACACTCTATTTAACTGATTTAAAGATGTAATGTGTATATGTCATGGTGAAACACCGAAATCTGGAGAATGTCGACTTTCACCTAAATATTTGCTAAATACCCTTATTTCTGACTTACACCGGTTAATGTCGACATTCACCATGCGCTAATGGTGAATGTTGAACATGTCCGAGATTTATATTTTCTTCTCCGTAATTCATTCGCGATAAATTTTTCGCCTCTCTTTCTGAGAGGAATGACTAAGAACTTAAAACACACAGTACATTCAAAATGAGAAAGGAAAATAATAGAAGTTAAAAACTTACTTAATTATACAGTACGCGCGCGCGCGCGCGCGCGCGCGTTCTAAATGAGAAAATAAAATAATAGTAATAAAAAACTTACTAAATTATGTGATTCAAATCTTATTTATTGCAACAACTTAAACTATTATAACACTTTGAATTGCACAAGAGGCCCTACGGGAGGGGATACCCATAGCTTTCTTAGTCTGTTGCCCATAGTGGTATGTGGTAATTTGCGTTAGGTTTGTTGATGGTCACCGTCCATTTCTTGGCGTACGACATTGCGGCTGGGTACAGTATTACCCCAGCCGTCGCCCACTTTTCCTTTGCTTTAGGATGTTAGTATCGCATCCACCCCTGGTTGAGGATCATTCTGATGTAATAAAAGAAATACATAAATGCAAACTTATATAAAAAGGTTTAAACACAAAGGATTTGGCGCGAAACAGCCAGTCGCCTCTTGTCGGTTCCTCTCTTTTCGACCTCCACCAGAGCATATCTGTGATTGTCGACATACACCGGTGAGGGTCCGAATGTACAAGAATGTAATGAAATATTCTATCTTTCACCGACGTATTTGGTGTTTGTTGACATTCACCGGTGAAAGTCGACATTCTCCAATTTCGGTCTTTCAGGGTAACATATACATTCATTTAACAAATGGGGAGTCCTTAAAATGCACTAATCACCGTGGCTCGGTAGATTTTTCGCTCTGGTCTATTATTCTGCTGCTCAGGTTCAAATCCTACTTCGATGTATTTTTCTCTTCTGTGTCACTAAAGCTTTCCTTGTATGTGTATGACCATTATTTGTTGTTGTCTTTGGTTTGTCTTGTGTTGATTATGTATAATGTTTGGAGCAACTTTTTTAGTCAAATATTGAGCTTGCCACACAAAAACCCAATCAAGCAACCTTAATAAAAAATTTAGATAATGCTCAAGATAATATAAGAAATCTAATGTTTTAACTAAATCTAATGAATTACATCCAATGTATTCTAATGAATAATATACAATTCGAACGATTATATGATATTGTTTGGATGATTTTTATGTTATTTTGAAGTATGAAATCCCGTTATGTGAACATGGATGCTATATTCATCATAGAAAAATAGAAATAAGTTATAAAATACGAGAAATGACACTTTATCTATGAAAACCATATGGAATCAAACGTTAATGGATTCACTCAGAAAGATTGAATCTCAGTTTAAATTCCAGTTTGAGCAACGCAGAAGCATAATATCACAATGAAATTTATCAACGGTCTCATGAGAGTAAACAGTTATAAATTCAGAGGATAGAAGTCTGAGCAGAGAAAAGTAAATGCAAGGGAACATGCAAATTTTCTTATATGTCATAAGACACTAGAATTTCTTCCAACAAAGTGATGTAATTAAATGGATAATATGAAGCTAATTGTAAGTAACATGCCTAAGGTGTCTTCTTTATGCCGCGCAATTTAATGGAAACAAGACATCGCCAGTATCGCCCGGCTCCCTTGAGAAGGCAATCGTGTCACGTGGTTTCGAACAAACTATTCTTTAAATAACGTGATATCTTCGAACGTAAATAAAGAGCTTCCACAACTGGGGTGTTTAGAGCTGATTCTGGCTCCAAATTTATCTTTTGGTGCCGTAAGCAGTAGTACTGATAATGAGGTGTGTGGTGAGAGGAAAACCACCCACTTCGATCGCTAAAAGTAGTAAAATACCTTGCATCTCAACATAATAATGATTTATAAGCTGAAATATTTATCTTTATTCTTCATTTTACTTATGGCAGTTCTCCTAACGACCCATCACACCTTTTCAAAAATCGGATGATACAAGGTCGACTACCTTCTGGGAGCCATATTATCCGATGCACTTGAAACATTGCATTTTTAATTCAACTGTACGAAATGTGCATATCGATGCTAATATTCGTTATAAATGGATTTAAATTAGGCATTTAATGGAGCGGAACGATGTTGCCATCCATAGTATAAAACAGTGAAGAAACGTAACTGACTATGGCATTCGCGGGTCTTCGAGTAATGAACTTAATAAAAGACAATATATCGCGCTACGTCTTTGTAAGGATTCGCTTTAATCTTTTTCCGTTTCAAGATGAATCTCAAGTATATTCATTTCTATTGCCTATCACCAACTCCGCACCCTTACTTCTCTTACGTTTCGTTCGAAACTGTATTCAATAGTAGTAAAATACCTTCCGTGCAGTTTTTTCAGCTTCCATCTCAACGCAATAATGATTTCTAAGCTGAAATATTTTTCTTTATTCGAGAAAGGAAAGCATTAAAGAAATAGATTGAATGGAGGAGGGAATACAATTTCAAAGCTTTCCTCCAGAGATTGGTTTCTATTTCCGAACATTTGTTTGATCGATAGTTAAATAACGGACGATAGTTTAATTTGTCCGCCATTTTTTTTACATCCGACTGCTTTCACGTCCTTTGGTTCGAGTTAGGGGATCAACAAGTCAATAAAAAGCTTGGGATAGTCAAATGAGATGGCAGAAATAGAAGTTCGTCTACATAATTCTGTCGAAGAGCTTTATTTGTATAAAAACATTAATACAGTCGATCCCTTTTTATCATTGCTTGTTCCGATGTCTCTTGTAATTTCCCAATGGACATTGAAACACTGGTTTAACATGGAAAATAGTTACATTAGTGATATTGATGAAGGCAAATAAAAAACTAACGAGTTCTGTAGACGCAAAAAAAATTTAAAAAAAATATCGATGGAATCAAGCTAATGTATTTAGGGATTATCTTTTTTTTGATAGTTTTCTTTTGTTTTGTTTTGATTAACCCTCTCCAGTGTTTTTGACAAGATTTAAAATCCATCATGACATGACCAATTTTACTAACGACGAGATATCTCGTCATCAAGATACTGTCGATTTTTTTTTATGATGACGAGATCAAGATTTGGTCAATTTTCATCTAATGTCCAATGGCGAGGTACCTAGTACATCAAGATCTGGTCAGTTTTGATAACTACGAAACTATATAATAATGAATAAAAGGATAAAAACATTTAAAAACAGCATTTATTTTATCTTTCCTTCAACAATACCCCCAAACACCAAATCATCTGAATATACCCATACACACTAGTAATGTTAATAACCGTCCGGTTAAATCAATAAGTCGGTTCTTTCGTTTCGGTTAACCAGTTTTTTCGGTGTTTTCTTGACACGGTTATAACCGCGGTTGTTATTGTAAAAATTAATAACCAGTAAAAAAAACACGGCCCCGAAAATTCAAGAAAATTATATTCGCGGACTGTGTTTATGGGATACAAATGGGTCTTTTTTCATAACTGATTTTTCAAGATCCACATAGCTTATATCCCTTTTCAACCATTCCCGTGACATAGCTTCTCATTCTCTGACTTTACATTGTTTAGTCTATGCGTGTTGAGGTATAAACATAGGGGTAAGCGATGATATAAAGTAATACCAAACAACGTTTAATTACGACTTTATATGTCTTCCACAATTGCCAGTCAAGCAGTTTCCCAAATCAGCAAAGAGTTAACGCACTGCCTGAATCAATTAGGAAAAAATTCGCCTGCTTCAGAAATACCAGCGAATTCCGACAAACCCAAGCCTTCTCTGGCAACAAACGACAAAAATTTGACAAAATCCATTTTTCCAAAATCGCAGGATGCAGATGCTTACTTTCCCAATGAGCTCAAACTATATTCGCAGCAGCCTCTGTTGTTTAGGGATAGCAGTCCACTTCAATTTTTGGGTTAAAGAAAGACATGTTTGCCTGCATTAGCATTGCTAGCTCTTAAGTATTTGACAGTTGTTGGAAGTTCAGTGCTATCTGAAAGGATAGTATCTGTTCTGAATTCTGTGGTTTCGGATGACAGAAGTCGATTAACTAACCAGCATATAACTGAGCGAGTATTTATGAGCAGAGTAAATAAAAAGTATTGGGTTGTATAGATAAAAGGTAGCCAATGTTTTAATTTTTTTTTTAGTTTGTGTACCTTCATTTTGAAATACTTAAGTTTTGGTTTATAATGTGAATTTTTGTAACAGTTGTGATGTGAAACAGTTAACGATCCTGCTTTCACTATTGCACGCCACACGGGCCCTCAACAAGGAGTTATGGTCTGGGGTGTCATATCCCTTGATAGCCGAACCCCTTTGGTCGTCATTAGAGGTACACTTACTGCATAGCGGTACGTTGACGACATTCTGAGACCTGTTTTGCTACCGTTCCTTTCGCAGTACCCTGGGCTTGTTTTTCAGCAAGACAATGCCAGACCACATACGGCACGTGTTGCTATGAACTGTCTTCAAGCTTGTCAAACACTTCCTTGGCCAGCCAGATCATCAGATCTCTCTCCCATCGAGCATGTCTGGGATATGATGGGAAGGCGACTGCATCCGGTAGGGAATGTTGATGACGTAGTCCGACAATTGGAGCAAATTTGGCAAGAAATACCGCAGGAGATCATCCGGGAGCTTTATCGGTCTATGCCACGCCGTGTGGTAGCTTGCATCCAGGCTAGAGGCGGGTCAACACCTTATTGAGCTCGTTACTGTAACTCTGAAATAAATCATTCAATTGTTCTGAAATTTAAATAATTTTCTATTCTGTACATAATTTTTCCTATCTACCAATTTTTGTCTTCATCGGACAACTCCTTCTTGGTGCGTCGATTTTTTTGCTATAGAGTGTATTTAGTTCCATAATCTTATCAGACTAACTATTCAATTCCATTTTAGCCTTGCTTTAATGTACTAACCCGGTTTTCTTTCAACAGGGCAGTGCATCTACAGTTGACGTGGCTTTGCTCGCCGAGGCGCACGGTTTGGTGACGGACATGCTAGCAGATCCCCAGCTGCCGTCACACGTGGTCGGAGGCCTCCGATCCTTGGCCAACTTGCTGTCTCCTCCGTCTCAAGTCGCTGTCAACCACAGAATCCAACGCCCGGGAGGTGCAAGTGTTTCGCTCGCTGACTTCAACTCTGGGTCGGATAATGAGGAAATACCGTACACCGGTGAAAAGCCGTCAGCCCTCTCCAAGGTAAGGTGATCACTTTTAACACTCCAAGTGATTTCCATGAGGCATCTCGTCCATCAAGACCTGACCAACTGTGCTTATGACGAGATAACTCGTCATCAAGATATTCCGTTTTTTTTATGATGACGTTGATCAAGATTTGGTCAGTTTCATGTAATGACGAGAAATCGTGTCCATCTAGATTTGGTCAGTTTTCCTGAAATGAAGAGGTGTCCATCAAGATTTGGTCAGTTTTTTTGTTATGACGAGATGTCCATCTAGATTTGGTCAGTTTTTCTTGCTATGATGAGATGTCCATCACGGTTTGGCCAGTTTTTTTGTTATGACGAGATGTCTATCAAGATTTGGTCGGTTTTTTGTAATGACAAGATACCTTGTCCACCAAGATTTGGTTAGTTTTCTTGTAATAGCGAGAAATCTAGTCCATCAGTAGGACTTGGACAGTTTTCTTGTAATGACGAGAAATCTTGTCCATCAAGATTTGGTCACTTTTCTTGTTTTGACGAGAAATCTAGTCCATCAGTAAAACTTGGGCATTTTTCTTGTACTGACGAGAAAACTTGTCCATCAACACTTTGTGAGTTTTCTTGTTATGATAACATGTCCATCACGATTTGGTTAGTTTTTTTTGTTATGACAAGAAATTTTGTCCATCAAAATTTGATCCAAAGTATTTGAAATTATGAAAAAAGGCTGATTTTTTTCATAAAATTTGTGAATAAAAAAATACTATCAATAAGAAATTAAATAAATTATGTGTTATTACCATAGAAAAGTTCATACAACATTACGCCTCTTTAATATGAATAGAATTTCTTACAAGCGTATCTAATTGCTAAAGAAACACATTTTGAGAAAAACCCAAAAAACTATATAATATCTTGCACTGACTCTAATTTTAAAGTTTAAAATATTCCTGCACTGTATTCCTCTTACAATGACTTTTCTAAAATATCTCGTTTCGTTTTAGTTTGCCTTTTAATAGTTCTAGCCTCTTTATTAGCCTTTTGAATCATAATTTCAGCTTCACAAATCCGAATTCTGTCGATTTTCCTCAGAGCATTACAAGGGTTACTGCCTGGATTTATTTTGAGTTCTTTTAAAACTTCTTTTCTACTGAACACACCATCATTAAAGCAGATAACCGCATCCATTACACCAATCTGTACGTATTTTTACTTACAAACGTGTTTTTATGTACTAGCACCCACACACAGTTATTGAGGCTCTCGTTTGGGTTTTGAGTACGCCCATGCATACACGTTAGTAAAAGTTCCTTCGAACTGAGATTTCTGTACACTTTCTTTATAGCCAAAAAAATGTTCAGGAAGATAATTCTTATGTACATATTTTTCATCCGTTGAGAAACTTCAGTTATAAGCGTACCAATTATTAGCTCCCATAGAACACAAACCATGTTGAGGATTTTCATTGACAGACAGTTTGTGAAAATAGATAGCCGAAATGGATTTGGACATGCCTTCAACAAATGTTTTTACATTTCTTCTAATGGCCAGGCTATAATATTCGAGGAGTAAAAGAATTTCTGCAGCTGTAAGTCTCTCGTGTCCAGAAATCTTTTTCCCATCAGAAGGTTTGGTAGTCTTCAAATTGCTCTTAAGGGTTCTCAATCTTGCTCCAATTCTTTTCTGCACATGGCCGATGCATTCTAATATCTCCACAGCAATGTCTTCACCTTATACCTTCGACTCCTTAATTCGCAAAAACCCTTTTGAATCTACATCACCAAGATATTGCACATACCTTTCATATTCGAGTTCCAAGGGAACGCTGAAATATTCTGAGTGCTCCTTCACTCTCCATAACTCCGCTGAAACCAGAATAGTTTGTTTGACAATAGTCACATTTTACATCTTTATTTCTGCATTTGAAGCAGTATTTTCAAAGGCACTCAAAGTCAATAACTTTGTCGCTGTCAAGTGAAGTAGCTGTAGCAACACCATTAAGTGATGTGTGTCCGCTTTTTTACCATGACCCATCTAAGGTCACTGGCATATCAATGTTGTTATTAGCCAGCATAGCATTCTGAATACCTTTCTGCATGGTTCGTAAGGATACAGTATCTAAGGCATTAAAAATGATAGTGTTGTATCTTTCAAATTTAGCAGGTTGAGGGGGCAAGTTCATCAATGCACAAAATGTACGAGCTGCACATTTCTCTTTCAAATACATCTAACACTGTATGCCAACTTCATTATTTATCTCATATCCAGCCTCAGAAATATTTGATGTCATGGCACTGCTAACACAACCACAAACCGTACACATTGCAGATATGTTCACTGCAAGTCCTTTCCGACTTCTTTTGTTTTCGGAAACATAAAAGCAGTCAGAACTGTTGCAATGTTTGCATTTTGCAACTGTATTAAAAAGTACCTTAAGAATATTTAAATAAATTACACAGTTCAGTCACATTAATGTGACCACCGCCTACTGTCGACGTCAACGTGAAATAACCAATCATAAAAGGCAGGTGGCAGCACATTGCAGTGGAGCGTATATAAAGGATGTCCTAGGGCATCGGAAAGCATTTCAATCGTTGGCGTAATGCAGAAACGTAGCGGTTTATCCGCCGTCCAAAAGGGCATTGTTATTGGCTTTCGGGCCAAGGGTGAAAGCATTTCGGAAACGGCTAATTTTGTGAACTGTTCGCGTGCCGCCGTGGTAAAAGTATACCGTGCATGGCAGAAAGGCACTATCCAAAATCAGCGGCACATGTGGGCACCACGGGCTATAGATGACAGAGGCGAACGAAGGCTACGGAGATGCGTTCGGGCGAATAGACCTGCAACTATTGAGCAACTGACCGCACAGATGAACCAAGGAGCTACCACTAGTGTATCCTCAACAACGGTTCAGCGAACGTTGCTGTGCATGGGCCTCCGCAGCAGACGCCTGGTTAATGCACTTATGCTGACTGCTGTTCATCGGTGACGAAGGTTGGAATTTGCTCGCCAGTACCGCAACTGGATTTCCACAGAGTGGCGACAGGTGGCTTATTCCGATGAATCACGTTTTATGCTCCACGGGCAGATGGACGTTGGCGTATACGGCGGGAAACGTCTGGAAGCAAACACCCTGCAACAGTTGCCGGAAGGATCCAGGTTGGAGGAGGGAGCATTATGGTTTGAGGACTGTTTTCCTGGCATTCACTGGGTGCACTCATTATTGTGGAAGGCACGATGGATCAGCACAAGTACGCATCTGTCCTTGCGGACCACCCCTACATGCGAATTATTTTTCCTCGGAAAGATGGAATCTACCAGCAGGGCAATGCGAGGTGTCATACAGCTCGCAGTGTATGTGCGTGGTTCGAAGAGTACCAGGATGAGTTTACCGTACTCCCATGGGCAGCAAACTCACCGGATTTAAACCCAATCGAGAATATGTGGGACCACCTCGATCGGGTTGTTAGCGCCATGGATCCTCAACCGCGTAATCTAGCGCAGCCTGCCACGGCACTGGAGTCGACATGGCTCAACATCCCAGTGAAAACCTTCAGAAACCTAATTGACTCTCTTCCTGTACGTCTCGCAGCGGTCCGCTCTTCCAAAGGTGGTTATTCTGGCTTTTGACAGGTGTACACATTAATGTGACTGGACTGTGTATAACATTAGTACTTTTACATACACCCAAATATGCTATCATCAAAATATTCTTCATTTAGCAGAAACTCGGTCATTGAGATCAATTTTCTGTTTTGAAGCACTGACATCGAACTGTTCATTTTTAACTCTTTCCACGTACTTTGTTTGGGAAAATTGGTTAGTTGGTTAGAATGACCAAATTTCTTACGTCGAGGCATTCGAGATGTGTTTAAATATGTTGTACAGAGATCACTTTATAAAACATCTTGCAATGCGATATCAAATTCAAACGAAAAGCACCTTGATTGCAAATTTAAACAAATGATCCAAGAGATAATTGAAGTATGCACAGCTTGTAATCTAAATAAAATAGAGTTGAGTCGTCTTCCACCTACATCAAGATTAGGAAGAATAAAAAATGTATAAAAATATTGTAAAATACAAACGTTAAAATGTATTTTGATAGTTGTTTGTGTGGTCTTCAAACGTGGACCCTGTCAAAGGGTTGCGGCTCTGTATGTTTGCATTATATTTTCTTAATTTAGCATCGTTTGAATCTTCATACGTGTGAAACATTTTTGGAATCTGCAAAACGTCTTCTATTTTTTAATATAAAAATTGAAAATTTTCTTTTTCTTTTGAATTTACAGAACTTTTTAGTTCCCCTAACTCAAATCACAAAATTTTTGACTTGCTACCCTTTGAAACTGAGGTATCGATATAATCTTTATTACTACCATACGCTACCCTCTATCAATAAAAATATCATAAAACCTCAGAATTTCGTTAATTGTCATTTTAAGGTAGATAAGTCTTTCTAATAAAACAAACTTCTTAAAATATTAATCGGAAATGTTTACTTAAAAAATCGGCAGTCACAAAAGAAATAAGTGCGTCATAATATTTCCGGTTATTTTGAGTAGTGCAATTCATAATTATTTATCGTTCCAATCGGTTTCAACGAAATATCTCGTTCATCAAGATCGAATCAATTTTGAAGAAGCAATGTGTCGTCCTCAAGATATTTTGGATAATGTTGAGATCAAGAATTGGCACGTTTTGGTATTGAAGAGAGATACTTCGTCGTGACAACCTTCAGAAGGGTTGAGATGTTTATTTTCTTCTCCTTAGACTTATGCGGTATTGTAGTAAAATCGGCCAGCTATTTCTTTCGTTTCATACTATAAACTCTCTCAAAACAAATACTCGCTTTCACTTACAACTAATTGTGTGTGAATACATGTACGAAAGTGCTATTTTCTGTACACAATTTGCACGCATGCATGTTTTCAAGTTGGGATAAATAAAGTGTGCTCTTTTCCGTTAACTGTCATTCATTTGGTTTTTTAACCATGAATCATATTCTGTAGTTCTAAAACTACCTTACATAAAACCTTTTAGGAACGGAAACCCTAGTAATTTTGAAACATTTACACTGATCCTTAGAAACAATTGTGTGTTCTTAATCCCTGCATTTAAGATAAACCGTTGTGAAGAAATATGTAAATTACTATAGTAACATTTCTTAATTTCCTAACAATTAGCTTTTCATTGTATATTAATTAAAAATATAATTATCTCGACGAATGATAGTTGTGTTGATTACGTATACTTCACCTTCTCAAAAAGAATTATTTAACATTTTAATGAATATGTGGGCAGTTAAAATAAAACGAAACAGCGTGATTTTAAGAAACAGATGTACATAAAAATGAATTTGCTATTTATAGGAATTGATTGAGAAAACCACAGCGTCTTTTCTTTAAGCGAACATTTCATTCCAAACGCTATTCGTAATGAGTTTTGTTTTAAGCATTTATGAATATATTAGCCTTTAACCCCTTTTAGACAATAATAGAAACTGGCTCCAGAAATCATTTATTCCTATTCAAGCGCTTGTCATCTTTTGAGGAGTAATTGTAAATACTTAGTGCGAATTTAAACATATCATTCACATGTTTCATTGTCTAAGAATAGTTGCGAATCAAATTACTCAGAATAGATTCCATTAATGTATCGCATTACTCAAAATTACATCACCGTCTTGGTAGTAATTTACCCCAAATACTCAGAAATACAGAACTCAACAACTCAATTATACTCACAGCTCGCGACTGCATCTTAATTAGTAATTCCAAATTGCACTAAAAATTATATATTTATTAGTAAATTATTTATATACTATCGCTTGCGCGTGTTCATTAAGTTTTCTTACAAATCGCTTGCGCTATCTTCTATTTTAGCTTAAATATTATCGTTTGAATTACTTGTTTCTTACATTTATGTCATGATTTAAAGTGTTTTTATTGCGCATCTACAATGCCTCATGGAATTGTAAATATAATTTTAACCAATGATAGAATAAGGATGAAAAGTGATCCACTTAGGTAATCCCGAGTTTGCCATCCAGTGAAGTATACAAAGTATGTGGGCGGAGTCGCTGTCGTAAGATCTCAGAAGGTAAATCACTTGAGTTTACGAATTGACTTTGGCCGACTGTCTATCGCAGAACAGATCAGTGATTGTAATTACGCTGTAAAATCACTTTAACCAATCAATAATTTGTCACACAATAGAATTCATTTATTTTCCAACAACTATGTGATAGATTTGAGACCGAGCGACCGGACGAAATCGCACGATATGGTATTTTAAATCAACGTCACACTGGAGCAACACAACGGGCTATTGGTGAGGGTCTGGTATCAACACCCAAAGGGAAAAATCCGAGGAGAACATCACGTAATTTTGAAACACGGTCAGCTGGCAACCTGCTATCCAAACTTCCACACCACGCCAAAAGAAATAACTATTTCATTAGAAATCAACAAAGTTTGCCTTTTATATATTTATAGAAGCAAAATAAACGATCTTACTCGGTTTAAATTGGTTTACTCTAGATTGAAGATATTATCAAACTATATAATGACTTACTTTTTCGTGGAATAAAATAATATTTTAACACCTTTCGCTATATCTTTATAATTTCTACAACTTACTTTGAACACAAATCCTACACAAGCATATCCATTCATGTAATTCATTTCACATACATCGGGACCCTTGCTGTATGACAAAGCTACAAATGACGAAAGGTGACATTAAGGTTACTACTACAAAAGACGAATATGAGGAAAATTTGGAATTCTCATAAGTTTATTTCATGTTCAGCTCAATTAATAAAAACGACGATTTACTGTGCGGGGTTCTCGCACTCATAGTCAACAAAACAATAATTTTTTCACTATCCGGTATGCTACATTGTGAAATTTTGCGATCATCTGTCATTATGACAAAAAATTTGTTAATGTTTGAAAAGTTCTAGTTTGGATTTTTTAAACATTATTATTCTTTCAATAACAGCATTATTCTTTCAATAATCGCATAATTACACTTAAAATGTGCTTTACAGAGGCTTTTAACACATTTTTAGACAGTGTATATTGTATTCACAAAACTAAAATACATAAAATTCTTGTGTTTTAAATGTTCTATTTGATAGCCCTTATTCTGAACTATCTTTTGACACCGTAATTTCCAGGATAATAATGCCTTTTGAAGTGTCAGGAGAGGTATTCTATCCCATTCCTCCTGAACAGCTTTCCAGAGTTCTGTAAGGGTTGTGGGACGACGTTTGGATAATGTAGATTTTGAAAGTCCAAAAGCACAAAAACCCTTAGGTGATAAATCGGTAGATTTAGTAGGGATATCACTGAAGGGTATGGCCTGGATACCGGTTTTTTGTTCCATTTCTTTTAGCAAATTTACAGTGGATTTTGATGTGTGACTGCTAGCTTTGTCTTGATGGAATTCCACAGATTGATGGCACTGTGGGTAAAGCGATGGTATTTCATTCGGAAAAATTGGCGATAAAATATGTTCCTGATAGTATTTTGAGTTAATCTTGACATTTTTTCCCTCTCTTTATTTTTAACTTGCCATTATATGAAAAACCAGCAACAATCATGAATCCCTTAGAAAAACTTTCTTTCGATTCTATGAACCTTGTACTTAAATTTTTTTCTCCCCTTTTATGATAATAAATGGCTCTTTTTTTGCTGCAACCATTTAAATACACCCATGATTCATCTATTGTTACAATTTTTTTCCATTTTTCTTTGGATAAGTGTTTCTCATATAGAATTCGGCAGCGTGTCCTGCGTTCAGGGATATGCTTTGGAGAAAGACGATGCACATTGCGTTTTTTCGCTTTCTTAAAATTTAAATGAACGTTTATCATTTTGTTTACAGTGGACCCCGAGCATTTTAATGATTTTTCAAATGTCCTTTCACTAGGGGGATTTTCTTTTAACATTAAACAACGTACCTTTGCAATAGTCGAAAAAGATTCTTCCTTGGATACTTGTTTGGAATTTTTGTCCCGCTTGAGGTTCCAATTTGACGTTTTTTCCCTTTCTTGTTGACGATATTACCTATCGACGCTTTAGATATCACAAAACCATGACTCTCACATCGTTTTTGGATAACGGAATATGAATATTTCTTTTCGGAAAGAGCATAAAAATAGCCTTCGAACCGCTGCTTCGTTAAAAACGCCATTTTGAATAAAAACAAACCTCTCAAGCCGCAGACGATAATTTTGACTTTTAAAAACATAGCACAACTGCAATTATTTCTTTTAAACGATTTTTTATTACCGTTAACCAAAATCGTCTACAAAATGTGCGAACAGCCCCTGTATTCTGACTTACCTGCCACTTTAAGTCGAATACTTTGTGGTGGCGTTGCGTGTGATGAAAAAGAAAAACAATTTATTAAAATAATAAATATTCAAAACAGATATACGAGTTTTTTGATGATGACGATATCAAGATCCGGTCTGTATTATTCTAATGACGAGATATCTCGTCATCCAGATATTGGTGTTTTTATGATGATGATATTCAGGATATTCGGATAGAGATCTTGTCTGTATTCTTGTAACGACGAGGTATCTTGCTATCTCGTCCTCAGCATATTTTTTTATGACGCTATCAATATACACTACCCTAAAATAATGGACTGAACGCCAACGGATTTGCATAAAATCCGAGTACTTGTATGGGTTTTTTTTGTGGTATGGCCTGGGGCCTTTACATGTTGTTCCTGGTCAATTGAACACCGACGCTTACATGAACATTTTGGACCATCATGTTCTTCCTACGCTCTGGCAATTTTATGGAATGGACGAATGTTACTTCCAAGAAGACAACGCTCCTTGTCATGTTGCAAGATAGGGATGTAAAACGTCTTCTTTGGCCTGCTCAGAGTCCGGACCTAAGCCCCATACTACATTTGTGGGACGAGTAAGAGCGACGCTTACGGACCAGGGAACCACGTCCGAAATCTATAGCTGAGTTGGCGACAATCTTGCAGCAGGAATGGACACAAATACTCATAGCTGTGTATCAAAAGCTTGTTGAAAGTATGCCCAGAAGGGTTGCTAGTGTAAAAGCAGTACGTGGGGACCATCCCCTATTATAGCATGTATATTTCCCTTATACCATCACATCTTGCTGCCCGATCCATTATTGTAGGGTGTGTATACCTGGTATGTATTCTTCTAATGACGAGATATCTCGTTCCTCACGATAGGGCTAGTTTTACTAATGACGAGACACTTCTACGATACAACTACCAGGAGGTTTAAGAACTCTAGTCTGAGCTTCGATAACGATTCTGCCCAAGTCGATTCTTAAACCCATGTAAGTTGCCTTTCTGAGATCTTATAATAGCGCTTACACCCACACGCTCTGTTTACTTCGTTAAAAGGTCGACCAAGTTTGCCTTTTATATATTGCGTTACATTTGTTTGCCATCGGTTATAAGTTTCGTCAAAGATTGTACGAAAAATAATTCCTCCGTTTCAGCAGCCTAAATTCCCTCTGGGTATTGAGGAATGGTTATTTCAAACAAAACAAACGTAACTGTTTCACGTATAAGGAAAGCATAATTACACTAATTAACATGTTAAGTGATTAATTCGAAAAGCATGCGTTAATATAATGGCTTATTTCGTTGGTAATTTGATATTAGGTTGGAATTCTTTAGATAAAATACTGTAATATTAGCAAATAACTGAACAATTATTTCTCTAGGCACATTTCTAATACATTTTTGCAAGTATAAGACGGTATTTACTGTCACTAAATACAAATCTCGTAAACTAAATGTGTTTTTCATTCCAATTTGTGTAGTTTTTCGCAACGCTGTAAAATGAATTCTTTGCCTATGGACGGATATCATACTAACATCTATAATAAATATTCTAAGGGGACTTATTTAACGACGAACCTTTCCTGTAATAATCCGATCTCTATATTGTAATCTTATTTTAATTGATTGGGTTTAATAACGCAGGGACCATATTTGGCCATTTTGATAAATACACCAGAGTAATAGACATACAAACAAGGAAAGTTGTACTGACTCAGAAGAGAGATATACATCCAAGGAAGAATGGAATCTGCAACTCGCAGGATGCTAGAGTAGCGTGAAAACCCCCTCGGCCACGATGGCCCCTGCATTTCAAGGACTCCTTATTCGTTGAATCAATTTATACACATTACATCTTTAAACAGATCTGTTTAATTGAGCATAGCTAAAGAAAATTTATCGAACACTTAAGTTCTATGTTGCAGTAATTTTTAAGCGTAGTAGGCATACCGACTGAGCCACTACGGCCCCTCTCTGTTTGGTAATTGGAATCTGAAAATCCTACACAGAATCTGCATCAAAAATATTTATTTATTTTTAAGCACGTAGAATAGCGAATACTACACTGGCAGAATGTTCTTACTATCGTGACACCTGACGGAATACAATGCTGCGCCAGATGAATATTGCAATAATTAGTTCTTGAATTGGTGCGACAATTAACAAAGAAGCTGTAATAATTAATGCCACCTTATTTGCTCGAAATCATACGTACCACGGATATACTAGCTCAAATGCGATTAAATGTTCCGAATATATTAGATGTAATCGTTGCCTACTTTGCTTTGTTTTTTTATTTTGTGTCGTAAATTCTCAATTAGGCTAAGATCCAATGATTAATGGATCTTAGCCTAATCTAAGAGAGAAAATCAATGTATCTTTGGAAACTTCTCCATTATTTTTTAAACCAATCCCTTGTTTAGGTCTGAACTGTGGACCTCAGTACCAAGCTAGAGTTCTGAGTCCCTCATTAAAACAAGTACCATATGTACTCGGCTTTTTACTTGCACAAAAATACACTACTCTACAATAATGGACAGGACGCCAGCGGATTTGCATAAAATCCGACTACTTGTTTGGGGGTGTTTTTCGTTGTATGGCCTGGGACCTTTGCATGTTGTTCCTGGTCAATTGAAAGGCGATGCCTACATGAACATTTTGTACAATCAGGTTCTTTCTACGCTCTGGCAATTTTATGGAATGACGAATGTTACTTCAGGACGACAACGCTCCGTGTCATGTTGCAGCCTCAAGCAGTTTTATCAAGATATGGATGTAAAACGTCTTCCCTGGCCTGCTCAGAGTCCCGACCTAAACCCTAAAGAACATTTGTGGGTACCATCTAGACATGGTCAGTTTTCTTGTAATGACGAGATATCCCATCCATCAAGATCTGGTCAGTTATCTTCTAATGATGATATCCCATCCATACAATCTGGTCAGTTATCTTATGACGAGATATCCTATCCATACAATCTGGTCAGTTATCTTATGACGAGATATCCCCATCCATCAAGATCTGGCTCATTTGGCTAGTGACGTGCTAACCAGGGTTGGCAAGTTGGGCCCAGCCCAGAAAAACCCGCGCGGGTTTTTGTTGTGAAGTGGGTTTTTGTAAATAATCCGCGACACACATATATACACATATATATATTTGTTCATAACAAAACCCATTGGGTTTTTGTTATGAAGTGGGTTTTTGTAAATATAATCCGACACACACACACATATATATATCCAAACCCGCTTGGTATTTATTCGTTCGAATTAGAGAGAGTGTACTACATACAAAACAATGAAATCATAATATCATTAAACTTGTAACAAAAACAGTTGATAAAACCAACAAAATTTACATGAAAATATGTTATACTATTACAAAAGACTATAATTAACATGAAATATAACATTCCTTCAGAATAACAACATTTTAGATTGAGATTTTTATTCTAACAAATTGTAATATTTGACGGTTACAAAATTAATCAAGGTGTTACAGATGCAGATTTAGCAGCTCATTTAGTAATTACTTTTAATTAATCCTAGAGTTTCATTTTTACAATTTACCAGTCATATTCAGCTTGTTCTTTCTGACTCCGGTGGTAATATTTGTAAATTTTTACCAATTTTTCACATTGGTCATGACCAAGCCTATTACGTAATTTGGACCAAACAAACCCAAAAGTTGAAAATATGTGTTCTATAGATGCGGAACTTGAAGTAACGGAATGCAAGGATTGGAAAAAGGTACAAAAATCAGCATCCAACTTGTGCTCTTTCTTCACTTTTTCTTTTAGGATATTCCACCATTTTGCTGCTGAAAACTGTAATACAATGCCTTGTGAGAAAAGGGATTTGGGAAAAAATTCCTCGTCTTTAATTTTAAAAGCCATAATGGCAGGTAACCACTCAGCATTATTTTCCATAATCCACTGTTCTGCTTTTGCTTCTTCGTCCACACTAAGCCTTCTTCCATTAAATCTTGCATCCATCATATTAGCAAGAAAATGCTCTGGCTGTATGATTTCCCTGTATCTACATTCAATAACCTTTTTATGTGATTTAAGCTCGTCTGATTCAATTAAGTCTTTCCAAATTTCAACAGCAAGAGACAATGTAATTGTGTCACTTTGTAACTTGTCTAATGAAGTAGATATAAGTGAAAGCTGCTTTTGCAGGTTAAGAGCCTCCTTATAAAGGGCTACGTTATCCAGTATCTTTGATATGCGAATTTCAAATTCATCTTCATGCTGAGATACAATAAACACGTATTTGTGATAATTTTTCACAAAACTTGAAATGCATTCCTCATGGAAAATCCTACGTGTGCTGTTGGGAATTTTTGCCATCGTACAATCATTTTCTTTTAACCAGCCATGAGGTTGGTGAGTATTTCGAAAATACTTTTGAACCTCAGTAATATGATTCAAAAGATTTGTAGGCGAAATTTCTTTTGCTACTAAGTTTAAGAAATGTGCAGAACAACCATATGTTAGAAGATTGGGATGATGTTCTTTTAAAAGTACTTTCATTTTCTTCATCTTTGCTTCGTTGTCTGTACATATGGCAAAAACATCTCTTCCAAACTTAATTTTGCATTCTTCAATAGCAACCAATGCATTTGCTGCACAGTATTCTGCTGTTTTTTTGCTTGAACCTGCATTAGTGATTTTCAGAAGATATGCTTCTGTTCCTGTGTGTAAACTAGTGTCAATGATTGCGTTATTTCTAATACTGGACCATCTATCTTGAATTAAAGTTATAGTTGCTGTATCCATAGCTGCTTTCATTTTTTGTTCAATTTCTTCAGATGCTTCATCGAGTAGTGTTCCGCTGAGCTGTTTACGATTTGGAGGAACATATCCTGGTCTTAAAGATGAAACCATATCTGTGAATTGTGGGCTTTCTACTACACTAAATCGTATATTTGCTGAATAAAAAAATGCTGCTATTTTCTTATCAATGCTGTTTTGTTCTTTTGTAAATTTTACAAGGAAACTAGACATTGAGGATTGCAGTTTTTGCCGTTTGGTATTTTGATTTCGATATGCAGTCTTGTCAGGTTCAATGGAAATATCAAAATCAGATGAAGCATGTTCATTTTTAGATATACTTGGTTCAGGAGAACATTCATTGTCAGGATCACATAATATGTCATCTTTCTTCATTATTGCTTTACATTTTTTTAGGTGAGATTTTCGATTCTTTCAATCTTTTTGCTAATTATCTCTTTACAATGTTTACACAGAACTTTAGTGTCATTCTCAACTTGAATGACTTCATTCCACTCAAGAGAAATTTTTCTGCCTTCACCATTATTTGACATTTTAATAAAATTCTTTAGATGAAAAAAAGGAAATAACAATGTGTAACTAAGCTACACAGTAAAAGTAAAGTAATGGAAAAGAACAAAGGGCATTTTCTTTTATCTAGTCACAACCCCTTTCACAACAGGTGGCTAAATTCTTTGTGATTGGTCAATGGTTAGAGCAAGGCCCCACCCCCTCCCTTAGCTGAGTATCAAGGGAGTTCCATCTATTGATCTGAACTGCGAACAAATTAAATATTTATTTATAGAAATTGTTAATTCTGCTTTTTAAATTTCAGAATATTTACCATCCTTCTGTCTGTTAAAAATTGTTAGATAAACTTACTTGTTTTATGTATTTGCATTATTTTTAAAATTTAGAAAAAAGAAAAAAACTACAGTTAATTTACACTTCCATCAAAGATGCAATATCTGCACCAAATTGCACTTAACAATGCGCTAAGGATGCCTAAATGTTTAAGAATATTAAAGGGATTAGAATTATAGTGTTTATTTTGATTTTTATATGTACAGTTTTCTGTCACATTAAAGAATTATTGCTTTTGTATTTAACTTTATTTTCATTAGAAAAAAAATCAAGAGTTCTTATATAATGCTACATATTTATCCTTAGAATGGCTTTAAAATGTTATTGCATAAAATTGCTTCAAAACAGTGTTTTTGAAGAAACACGATATATATATATATATATATATATATATAGCTAAATTTCACCCATACAGTCTAATGTTAAAACATTTTACTTGATTAAAATTTCACATTATGGAACCCCCGGGGGACAATATCATGGCTACATCTTGCCCCCCCCCTCCATTAATTACATCACTGGTTCCTACATCAATCATAAAAAGATCAAAAAGTTAGAATGATATTCTAAAATTATTTATAAATACCCAGAAAACCACAGTAAAACCCAGAAATCCCCACAAAAACCCACCCGGGCTGAGTTTTTCTACAAAAACCCGAGTTTTTACCAACCCTGGTGCTAACCACCATATATGTAATACAAGTTATGATTTTTCAACTACTTCTTGAACCACTTTACCTAATATTGCATGGCATAAATTGATCATGTTACTCAACTCTAATCTCAGAACCAAATGCTCCTCCTGGAAACATGCTATTGTCCATTACGTTGCCTCATCGAGCTTGAAAAGTTGTACCGATTACGTATAATGCTTTCGTGTTGCTTTCCTCTATGTCATTTCATTTTCATCTTTATGATGCGTTTAAAAACATGTTTATTTCGTACCACCTTTCTTCTTTCGTTGCCCTTTTCTTGTGCTCTTGAGCGAATTGGAGCCTTCTCTTCATTGCAGTGAGCTGACAGGTCATCTGCTTCCGAAGCTGGCGAATTGCATGCAGTAAAATACCGGTAAAAACCGGTTTTGCATATTGGTGAGAATTACCGTTACCTAAACAACATTGCTGTTTTTCTTAGTTGTAGAATTTTACTAGGCTTTATGTTTTTCAAATATCACCAGTGATGAATTTATGCGATTGCCGTTGCGTCAAATGTTATTAGAATGGGTTGCAATCTCAACAGAGATGTCTGAACAGTAAATGTTTTGTACTTCAGGTTGTAAACCCTACTGGTGGTTGTCTCGACGAGGTATCTCGTTATTCGACGCGTTACTAAACACAACTCGGCAAAACAGACAATAATCTGGATAGGCGAGATATCTCGTCATTAGACTAAAACTGACAGGAATTGCATATTGTCATTAACATTATCTTGCAGACGAGGTATCCCATCATTATCAAAATCGATCAGATCTTGGTAGACGAGACATTTCGTCAAAAGTGCTTGAAGGGTTGAATAAACATCAGAAAAAATGCATGATACACGAAGAACGATTCGCTTACATTTTGACGTCGTATGGTAGGATGCAAATAAGCCATAATGCCATGACCGATTTAAACTCGCAATTACTCCGGAGTTATTAAGTTAGGCATGGCAACGGCGCTAGTGTCACTTGACAGCGTTTTGGGCGATAGTTAGTGTTGGAGCGGTGAATCAATGACAATGGCAAGTATGTGTATGATCATTTTATACTGTACACTGTGAGTATATTTTTGATTTCGTCTTAAATGCTTTTCAACTACAGGTGTTATTTAAAATTGCTTTTGGTGTAAGGTTAATGATAAAGTATGGAAAATTACGTATCCTCGTTATAACATCAAACTGTCCTTTGCTCAGACCTGGTTACAGTTTAAAATACGATTTAATATCAGACTACTGACCCTATAGAGACTGGCCACTATAGGGTCGTTTTAGACGCGAAGATAAACCACCAGGAGGGTTAATTGAGAATTACCCTCCTTAGAAATATAGTAAATATTTCAGACTTTTCGAAAGTAATTTAATTTTTATTTGCAGTTTATACATGTATTTTAGTAAAAGCAAGACGACTGCGTGTCAACGTAAAAAAATACTGTCATATTTGGCGATCCTGTATGCAGTACAAAAAATAAATTGATGCTCGATTCTCTGAGAACTTTAACCCTTTAAGTGGTTTCGACGAGATATCTCGCCCATGAAGATCAGACCAATTTTGCTAATGGCGAGATATCGCATGATCAAGCTACTCTCAATTATTAGTGAGGTCGAGATCAAAATCCTGTCAGATTTCTTCTTATGGTCGTGTTTTCTTGTAATTACGAGATATTAAACATCTGGTCAGTTTTGCTAATGACAAGATACCTCATCCAATACAACCTCCAGAAGGGCTAACCTTGATGTTCTTGGATGATGAAATATCTCATCATTTGAATAAATTCATTCACTAGGGCACTCATTTCTCTAATATTCGCTCCCCTGATTCGAGCCCTATCATTTCCAAATCGAAATTCTTCATATTATATTCTATTTCGAATACAATTGAAAGAACTTATAGAATGATCACGAGGATAGTGTGTAATGTGATTTGAAGAATTTCGAATGTGGAATTACCACGGCGTGCTGAATGACTTCGGAACGTTGTGGAAAAGCTTAGTGACCACCTGCCTACACACGTCACATCGATATTCGATTTTCAAACCGCTTCAGATATACAGTTTAAACAGAATTTTCGGGACTGTTTAGTCTGATGTTCTTAAAAGAATATTTCGTTCATCGAATCCACAAGTGCAAATCTTACTTTGGAATAATTCTTCATTTTGGTATGTGGTATCTAAGGTGGCTGATGATGAGGTATGTACAGGGGTTGGACAAAAATACGTAACTACTTAAAAAGAAAATATAGCCTTGCCTAATATGGTGTAGGGAAACCCTTGGCATTCAAAACAGCTTGCAGTCTTCTCGGAATGGATAAATACAGATCCTGTATGTTTGCCAAGGGAATCTTGTACCATTCTTCCTGCAAAACGGTGGCAAGTTCAGATAACGATGATGGCGGTGGATAGCGATCACGCACTCTCCTCTCCAATATAGAACACTAAGATTCAATAATATTGAGGTATTTTGAGTGTGGTGGCCAGGGGAGATGTGAAAAATCATCCTTCTGCTCAGAAAACCAGTCCTGGACCATGTGAGCTGTGTGAACAGGGGCTTTGTTTTTTTTTTCTTGGAAGACACCATCGCATTGGGGAACAAAGTTTGTACTATGGGATGAACTTGATCGGCCAAAATGTTCTCCTAATCCTTGGCCTTAATGTGCCCTTACAGAGTAATCATGAGGCCCACATAAAACCATGATATGGCTTCCCAAACCATCACAGAACCCCCGAAATGTTTCACTCTTGGCAACAATAAGTCCGTATGGGATGTTGGGATGGCTTGGGATGTTGCTCGCCAGAACAGTGCCCCGACAACGACTGACCTGCGCAGCGTATTTACTACGTTGTATAGGTGGCGTCAGTAGTCAAAAACACCAGCGCCACCTACACATTTCACTGGAAGAAACATCTCTTTTCAAGCATGCATTTCACGAGGTGTTTCCATATTTTTGTCCAACCCCTGTACATGTTCCAAAACTAATGAAACAGACTTGTGATAAAGTGTTATATCCGGCTTGTGAACTAAGAGCCTATTGCACTCCTCAGTTTCTAGATACAGCTCAATTTTTGTTCTTTATAGCGTAATTCTTAAAATGGTTTATAATTTTTTATTTATGAAGACATTCTAACTTGGAATGCAGTGAGAATTAAATAAGCTAAAGTATGCTGGTATTCATATTTTACAGAGAAAATAATTTTCAGCGAAACGCTACTTTTTTAATGCATTGAAAATTTAAACATTTTGTATGTTGGTAGCTTTAGCAAAACTTAAAATTTAAGCTCGACATTTATTCTTGAATACATTAAGCTTACTTTTCTTTTGCTTTGCGGTTTTCGTGAACAAAAGTATCACTAAACTGTAACTTTTAAACGTTGTGTCGGTTTTAGAAATATTTCTACTGTTACAAAACTATTGCTACACGATTCTGCTTAAGCGAATGAAAATCTAAAACATTTCAACCTTCAAAAATAGCTTTAAATACAGGTTGAAATAATTATAAATGGAATTTTATTTCCTAGTTTCTCGATTTTTTTCAAACATGAAACAAAGAATATTTTGTAATCCGCTAACGCGGAAGATCTGGAGTAAAAAAATGTAGTTAATTTTAAGAATGTCTTAAAGTTTAGGAAATATTGCATATGTCATGCATTTTCATGTTTAGTTTCATATAATTGCTTTAAATTACGAAAACTTTTTATGGAACATAACATTTTACTATTTTTACGCTATACCAAAATAAAATACCATTTTACTGATCAATTATAATGAACAATATCGAGGTTTAAAGTGGAAAATCATATTAGTTTATGTCACTAATAAGTGAAAATATTTCATAGTCATTGTAGGACCCCGAGTGATCTAGTCCTACTTATTGTCATCCTTGTATACAAGTGGAGCAAACACTCTTCTTTCTTAAATGAATGTTTATTGAACGGACAAATACATACAATTATTGGTACGTCGAAAAAAGCCTTTCTTGCTCCCACACCGATTTTTCCGCGTCTCTTTTGCGTTTCCCCTTCTCCTCTCTCCCTTTCTCATCGTGGGCCAGCGCTTATCGTACCACTGCAGTCATATTCTATTGTAAATGAAATTCAGCCTTAGCTATAATTTTAGACAATCCAAGTGCAAAAGTTATTCTTGATGTTTAATTACCTGTCTACTGATTATTTCAACTCTAGTACAGACCACTTACCTGTCTTTACTACAGATAAGCCCGGCATTATATCTTCATTCTTGACTACTTAGTTAGCCTTATCTTCCCTTTATTAACGATTTGTTTAGTTAGGAACAGGAAACCAACTCAATATAAAGACCGTCTGGCCAAAAGTATTTATTTTTATCTCGCGATTGACGTCAGAATTGTGTATTGTCTCTAGAGAAGACATGTATTAAAGATAATTGAATTTACGTCGCACTGGGGCAACAAACTAGCCTATTAGTGACGATCCGGGATCAATCCCTGTGAGACGCAGATACATCTCGCGATTTTGAAATAAGGCCAGATGATACCATCAACACCTGTGCTGGCGATCCACCCTCCAGACTTCCACACCACCCTAACGAGAGGATATTTGTGGCCATGACAGATTTTACGTGCACCACGCCTTTGTACACGAATTTTTATGTTTGATCGAGTTTCCAGCAATCCAATTTAAAAACGAACAACAAATTTTCCTGTTTCTCCTAAAGCCACGAATTCTTAGGCTTTCAAAACTAACGTTATTTCTTGTATCGGTTTGGATTCCCATGAAGTTTTTAAAAATCTTTCAATAATTCTGGACTTTTTAAAGATGAGTGGTTTCTTGTACTTGGTCTAGCATGTGCAAGACCAAGAGGAATTAGAAACAAACCCCCAGTTCCTAATACTCGACTCTACCAACTGGATTACCGAGGCTCCCTTTGTAAATATTTTTGCTTATTAGGTATTGAGTGAGAGTGGTCCCTTAAAAGATTTCAGGGGTTGACCTCGTCATGATTTCAAAATTACGAGATGCACTAGGATCTTTTCTCTTTGAAATGATCCCCGACTCTCGCAATAGCCCGTTGTGTAGCTCTAGTGTGACATAAATTCAACCTACCTACGTTCTCTTTAAGGATTGAACATGAGCTAAAGATGCTCAATGTACGTCAAGAGACCATCACATATCAATGTCATGAAATATCAAAGACAAGTAAGTGTCCGATTGCGATAGATTTAACATAATGAAATTACTTTTCATTCTTTCACATTGAAACTAAATGTATTCGAGCTTTCCCTTAAAAAGGGGTTCTACGTTGTAAACATTTTATAATATTCTATAGGCACATGATAGTTTTGATACATCACAGTGTACGCTTTCAAGAGTAACTACACTGCTTGACGTTTGCTAAGGAACAAACGCAATTTTAAAATATTTAATATATTCATTGATTAAAGAAACGAAACTTAGTATATATTTAATTAAGATACTACGCATTAAATATAACGCAAAATGTTACAGATTTGGGCACATGGAAAAGCAAGATAGTGACAAGAAAAAATCTGCTCCTTAGAGCAATTTCCAGTCTCGAAAAATGTTCTTTCTATCCGGAGTCTTGACAGATAGTCACTCAATAACAAGTGAGGCCTCCTTGCATACTAATGTACATTTAGCTTCTGCTATGCATGCTCTCCACTAAACAGTCGAGGAGTGCTTGGGGATATACTGTCCCATTCCGCTCTCAATTCGATTTTGAGCGCCTTCACGGTTTGGGGTGGGTGATTTCTTTGTGAAACACGTCTACAAAGATCATCCCAAACATGTTCAATAGGATTTAAGTCCGGTGAATACGTAATCCATTCCAAGCGATCAATATCTTAGCTCTTTAGTGTCTCAGAGACATCAACTGTCCTGTGTGAGCATACATTGTCATCCATGAACAGAAAGTCTGGGCCCACTGCACCCCGAAATAAACGAACATGACCCAGGAGAATCTCCATACAATACCGCTGCGATGTGTAGTGGTGTTCTGCCATTATGCGTAATGCCTGTACACACCATGACTCCTCGGCCATAACGATCAACCTCACGAGTATTCTGTGGTGTATAACGGTGCCCTCTCTCTCCACAATAGTTGGTGTCCAGAATTCCTCTTCAGGGAGAATCGAGATTCGCCGGAGAACATGACTCTAGACCACTGTTGATGATTCCAACGAATACGTTCTTTACACCAGCGTAAATTTTCCCGGCGATGGCGTGGTTGTAACGGAACGTACTTAACAGGCTTCCGTGCATTCATGCGAGCTTGATTTAATCGTCGAGCAATTGTTTTGGCGGTAGCGGTTGCAAGTTCTGAACCAATCTGTCCCGGAATGAGATGTTTGTTTCTTATTGCTGTTTGTTTGGGATATATGTACATCATCTCTAGGTGTGGTGCTCCTATCACGACCACCAACATGCTTTCTCGAAGCATTTCCACCTTTCGCGGCTCTTTATTACAGCGAAATAACGCTTTTTGACATTCATATTGTGGCAACTTTGGTGACACTTCGCCCAGATTCGAGCTGCCCTTACTGCTCTCCCACGGTCCAATTCACTCAAATGATGCCTTACTGACATTCTCCATTTGATACTTGCATTACAAGACGGTATTTATACCCAAACGGCTTTAAAAACCTTAAATCGTGATTTCTGTAGATACTTTACTGTTTGAAATTTCAATAAATAAACAGCTCGTGCACGCTGTCTTTTATACAGATAATAGGCCTTGTTCTACAGCACACTCTGCACTTACATTTTCTACGATTGAGCGGCTTTCTTATCGCAGGTCTGCATAAATCGATTGTTTCTTGGCAATTGTCAAGCAGTGTACATAGCTTTTCCATGTACTCCAGTAAATTTCATGTTTTTATCTTTTCTCTATTTTATGAGAAGTAAATGTAACTGATATAAAGTATCGTGCCGTCATTTTCAAATCCTTCTATTGCCTGAGACAGTATTCCATGAAAAACTGAACGAAATTTACAACTAAAAAGAGTCCACATGTCGGATTGACATCAACCTATAACTACATTTCCTCCAGACTCACGTAAACCTGTTATAATACTGTTTCTTAGTCTTGAATATGGGTTGAAACAGAAACACTATTCAGGATATGTGTGCAATCGGTAATTATTGTTTTGGCTGCAAACAACTCATACGGATATATGATTTGATTGAAGCCAATTTTGAATGGGAAGCTTTTATTGAAATAGCATTTTAACATTACGATGTTTTAAAAGTGAAAATAGATCTGTAGCTTTCTGCATCAAATTAAAATACATCATTGATAATAACAATTATTTGGACACATTATACAGTGCTATTCAAAAAGATGGTCCCAATTTAATTAATTTGTATTCAAGGAAGTATGAATTGAACATGAACAATCTACATACTAATGGAAAAAAAGATTAAGTTTCAAATTTTTTTAACACAGAGAGATTTAAAGGTGCAATGTGTTCCCCCTTTGCTGCACGGCAATCATCTAAGTAGTAGCCAAACTCGTCCCACACTCGATAAGGCATGTCTTATGTTACTGAGTGTTCTGCAGCAGTGGCACGGTATCGCAGGTTTTCCAGAGTTGTTGGTAGAGGTGGGACGTAAACAGTATCATTAACATAGCCCGACAAGAAAAACTCACATGGTGTGAAATCAGGAGATCTAGGTGGCCAGAAGTGTAGAGCCAGGTCTTGATTTCCCATGCGATCTATCCATTGCTGAGGAAGGGATTGATTTAAAAATCCTCGGACATCACAATGCCAATGGGGCAAAGCTCCATCCTGTTGGAAAATAAAGTCTTGTGAATCTTCGGGTAAGTTGAGGAAAAAGCCACTGTTCTAACGAAATGCCTGCCTATTGCTGCGAGTATCCTAGCGGCCGTTTACGCAACTATTACTATTATAGCGGTGGTAAAAAAAAAAAACTTTGGAATTCCGTCTTTCCTTCGGTATGTAGACTGTCCATATCCAATTTATATTTCGTGAAATACAAATTAATTAAATTGGGTCTATTTTTTTGAATAACCCTGTATAGTAATAGCATATCGTACTGCATTAGCTTCCTTCAAAGAAAAGTTTCAATGAAAAATAACGGAGTGTAAAAAATTTGCTTATTAAGCAAACTGCTATCAAATTATTTTTAAAGACATTATTTTATTAATAGATTTTTTTAAACTTGGCCTCTCAGTTTTATAAAATACTAGCAAAATACCCGACCTTACTCGGTTTGAATTGGTTTACTCTAGATTGAAGAGATAATCAAAATATATAATGACTTACGTTTCTTGTAGAATCAAAATTTATTTTAACACCTTTCGACATCTTTATATTTTCTACAACTTACTTTGGACACAAATCCTACACATGCATATCCATTTATGTTTTACATTTCACATACATCGCACAATTGCTGTATGACAAAGCTACAAAATGGCGAAAGGTGTTACTAAGGTTACTACTGTAAAAGACAATTTTGAGGGAGATTTGGAATTCCCTTTCTTAAGTTATTTTCATGTTCAACTCAATTAATTAAAATTACGATTTAATTCGCGCTCGCACTCATAGTCAACAAAACAATATTTTTTTACTTGTGGCACTCTTGCCTCCAGTATGCGACATTGTGAAATTTTGCAATCTTCTCCTGTCATTATTACAACGAATTTTTTAATGTTGAAAAAAGTTCCAGATCGGATATTTTTAAACATTATTATTCTTTCAATAACGGCATTATTCTTTAAATAACGGCATTATTCTTTCAATAATGGCATAACTACACTTAAAATTTACTGAAAATTTATTGTTGTTACTGTTATTGTTGTTTACTGTTGCGTGTGATGAGAAAGAAAACACATTTATTAAAATAATAAAAATTTAAAACAGAAAACAGTGAAATAGAACAAACTAAAAGATGTCGGAAAAATTGTTCTAAAGATATTAATTTGTGATTAATTTTTATCTCTTGATCTCGCACAGTTGCCACAGTTTACAACTAAAAGTGCACAAAATTTAGAAACGTGATATTAATTCAGAGCGAAAGAAACAGAAAATATCACTGCTCACGCGATCTTGTCCATTCTCGTTTCGTTGAAAAATATCGTCTGTCTCAAATATTCCGAAATCGCTTTCATTGCGCAAAGAACAAAAAAAAGACTCTAAATAAATGAAGTATCAGAGCTGAAATTCCATTAAAAAATATAATTTTTTGAAGAATAATTACTTTTTTAGCAGTACTGGTAAAGCAATCGAAGTAATCGTAATATTCAATAGACATTCCAATTTTTCCAAAACTACCAAATTGTGGTTGATTTAAGTATACTTACTCAGGTGTTTTAGCATGAAACTCATCTAAATATAACCATAAAGAAATGTTTAATATTGCATTCACTAAATTAATAGATAATGTATAAAATAAAATACACTGCAATCAAATATCTGGAACACAATTCATGTGATGTCTACACAAACACACAAACACAAAATCGAGCATAGAACAGAAAGACGGACAGACAGACTTTCGCAACCAATGCCACTCACTAAATGAAGATAAGTTCTCACTGTATGCAAATTTTCATGAAAATATCTTAAACCGCCTGGACGTGTATAGGGCACAACATACAGACAGACGGACAGACATACACCAAACGAGAAAAAGGCGGATTCGGCATCAGAAGGGTCCAAAACGGATAGAAAACTTGAAATGGGTCGAAAATATTGAATGTACAAACAAACACTCCATTCTTATTTATATAGATTTTATTCATGGGTTCATAACATTATAGATTAAAGTACATTCTTATGGATAATGAAGTAATTAGGGAGACATTACCCTAAAAAGGACCAAAATTATCGAATATTTTTTTATTGTCTTATATTTATCTTGCAGTTTAACAAATTTGTGTACCCATTTTCATTGTCTGCAGCTATATTCTATAACGAGTTATTAAAGTTTTCTTATCCATTGTCAAGAGTAAAATAGACTTAACCTTTAAATCATTTTTACGGCTTTCTGATTTTTACGATTATAGTGTATTAAATAGATAAGGATTGCTTTAAAGTTAATACAGAAATTTAAAGCTTTTTACGGTTGTTTTTTCATGATGTACTTGATAAATGTGCATGGACTAAAAGCTCAAAAGATTAGTTACTTAAAAAAAATTTATAAAATTAATTACGACTGTTGTATTTTATTTCATTGTATTAGTTTAAACTTTTTTATGTACAACATTATTGAATGCAAACGCGTGCACAAAATTGTGGAAAATCTTTCGAGGAACGCAACAATAAATATTTGAAACAAATTTAAAATTAGCGTGAGTAAAAATTAAAAAATATTTTGCATTAGAATGTGAAAATATTTTAATTCTTTAAAAAATTTATTTATATATTACTTAAGTAATTTTTTTTTCTTTTGTTATACGCGTATTTCAAGGCGAATAAGATACACAAAAAACTCTTGCAAATGTAATGTTCAATGTAATTAGTTTCGTTTCAACTGTGTGCTCGTAAGTTAAAAAAAAATTGAGAGTCAGTCCCACGAAACCTTCAATTATAAGACATTTCACACTAAGGCGCTGTTTCCAAACACGAGAGAATCCTAACTGCCAGTCATCCATGTTTTCTTTTGCCCATCGCCAGTCTCAAGTCGGCTACAGTATACATCAAAGGATAAACATTTCGCTGTGCGTCCGGAAATATCAGGTTCTGACCCTGTCACTTCATTAGTCTGTAATACTTTACACTTCATTATTTCTTCTTTTTTCTGTACCGTCTTGGAGATATAAATTCCTACTATGTCTCTTCCCCCACCTTCTCAGTTCCTGGAAGTTTTAAATAAACCAATGTGTGCGATCCTGACGCGCCTGCATTTTTTTCTGATTTATTTTACACTGAATAAGGAAAGGCGAATCTTTTCAGCATGTTGGATGATTTTTGTATTTTTATTTACGCACTCAATCTATCGTTTCGTGTTTTATTCAGTTAGCCTTAATGCATGATTGAATTAAGGAGTTCCCTTTGAATGCGTTCTTGTCTTTTGATAAATTTACTATCCATCAGTGGATTTGTATATCTTTATGTGCTATACACATTAAATCATCAATAGTTTGTTAGGGTTCGTCGCTATACAATTATATTTTGCTACACAAGGGCCCTCTTTATTTTTTCTTTCTCCACCTCTACACCAGAAGAAAATTTTACTTCTCTCTCTCTCTCTCTCTCTCTCTCTATATATATATATATATATATATATATATATATATATATATATATATATATATATATATATATATATATATATATATATATATATATTGTGGTGAGATCCACACACTTTAAGGGTTAGTGTCGATGGAAACCCGTTGGAAAGGATTCCATTGAAGCAGGCCGCTTCTTTGTGGACCATCTCTGGGATTCTACGCTGTTCACCGCCGTAGGGAGTTTCTCGTGGGAACGGAATGTGTCGGCGAGTCCGGACATTTTTGGACTGACCGACAAACGAGCCAGTCGGTTCCTTTGATCCGTACCCTAACGAGAAGGAATTTGTCCCCAGCTGTGAGGGTCAGCTATAAGAAGGGGACTGGAAGAGACTTTCTGGACTTTTAGTCGGACTTCTGGAGAGAGGGTACGGTGTGCCTCTTTCGTATGATCTGTGATTGATCTCTGTGCAACTAAACGAGTGATGATTTTACTCTCCCCAGTTTTAAAACTGCATTCCTTCATGTAAAAAGTGTATATATCGTTTATTTATCCAAGATATAATAAATTGATTTTTAAAGGATGTATGTATGTGTATTCTCTATAAGCTATTTCTTTCCTGTCTTCAGACCAATATTTTGCCATGCAAATTGCCACACAGTTAGTCCTAAAAGGACCTCTTGAAGTCCCAATCTGAAAATCTAAAGTTTATTTTCCTGCAATAAATGGACATGGACAAGGAAACACGTTCTGCATGGTTTGTGTGTTGGTGTTAACACAGGGAAATATGGCAGACATATTTCAGCTGTCGCAGTCATATTTGAAACCTGAGCGGCGCCGGGATATTCAACTAGTTATCAAATACCCATCGATTTGTTGAAAGAATCCTATGGAAGATTCTATTTTTCAACGGGTTCAAACTATTTAGAAGTCATGCATGGAAAACTGAAGAGCGGATGTATGAGTGTTTAACCCATCAAAAGGCTAGATTGTGGTTTTAAACAAATTAATATAGCTCACATTATGAAATTCAAAAACTCGCAACAAAGACACAGGTAATAACTTGAAATATTTTAGTACAAAATAGTCGCAGTTCTGGTTCGTGGCTCTATGGTCATTTCTATCACACGAATACCAATTAGATCTACGGCTTACAGAGGAATTCAACACCTTTACGAACCATTATTCAAAATTACAAGCGCACAAGTTTTAAAGGAAATAGAATCTGATATTTTGTGACATGAAAGTAAGACAGAAATTAATAATTTTGTGAGCATGCAATTTTATCATTGTATTTATATAAACGTTATAACATTCATTACACCCCATGGCAATAAGTTTTATTTAGACATTTTCTGGCATATCTTATTCCTCATGGCGTTTGCCGCTGTCATTTATATTGTTCCATGAAGTATGATAATAAAACCATAAAGCCGCACAATTAAAGCTGAAATATTAATAAAATATCATTACTTAGAAAACTTGTATTAATAAATTTTCCATATCCGTAAGTCACACCAATCACTAAAACTAGTTTTTGCACGGGTTTCTAAATTCCTACCCACAGAAAAATTGCTGTCAAAAAATTTATTACAGTTAGACATTTTTGTATCCTCGACTGCGGCATTTTAAAATTAATTAACGAAGGTAAAGCCAATCACCGAGAGTAACTTCTTCCAGTATTTCACTATCGGTTTTTAAACCGTAAACCACAAAAATATTGCTGTCAAATATTTTATTACAGTTTAACATTTTAGTGTCCTAAATAGTGCCAGTTTACAATTAATTAACGATAGTAAAACCAATCACAAAAAGTAGCTTACACCGGGTATTTACTAACTGGTTCTTAAACCCTAATTCACTTAAAGACTGGCGGTCTAATGTTTTATTAAATGTTGACGTTTGTACATCCTTAATAGCGTCACTTTCAAATAAATGAACGGGAGTTACATTTCATAATTCTTTACAGTGGCTATTTTTATCTTCTGTCTGAAAAAGTATTCGGAGGGAGATGCGTTCACCAAGGCACTCTCGGAACATACATTGGCCCTTGTTTTCGTAAAATTATGGAGAGATTCCAAAATCCGCACCATTTGTTTACATTCATACAAGTGTATGTGTCTTTACAAGTTACGCTTTATGACAGTTTATTTAACGTCAATTTGAAATATTGCACAGCAGACTCGCGTTTTAAGGAACCTTAAGGGATATATCAAGTGGTCGTTGTATGGAACGTTTCCTTCTATTTTCCCAGGGTGGTGGTGGGAAAGTGGAGATCGATTCTCACACCTCTTTTTTATTTTTGCAGTGACTTAGACGACGACAAACACTCTGTCGCGAAGAAATTATTATAAATGAATTACAATATCAAATAAATCATCAACTATAATGCAGGAAAAATTAAAAAATGAATAACAAAAGTAAAATACTTTTGATTGAAAAAGCTCAATTTAATGCCACACATTGCAGGAGGGAAAAGGAAAAGGGTATTTGAAAAAAGTAAGACAAATAATTTCTACATTTTCTGAGAAAAAATTTGTTATTGTGTCTCTGGAAAAAACGTCCGTAGTAATCTATGACGCATTTTTAAATGGTTAACTTCTATACTACGGCCGGTGCAGCAGTTGTTCCTTGATCGTGCCAAGAAATAATTTAGACAATGGACGGTATGGCAGCTATACCTTGAAAGTTATAAGAATCGCGACTGTTATATGTACATCCGTAGTCAAAAGATTAATATGAAAGTATTCGTTACTATTTTCTTGTATTTCGAAAAAGTTCCATGACACGTTCTTACGTCGAAAAAAAACCGAGCAAGGCACTTGGTGATACGTTAACCGAAAATCGCCAAATCGCGCCAAAAAGAACGCTCAGCGAAATTTAAATCCCCTCAACGAATCAGGATACACTGCCAACTGAAGGTCGCTGTAACGATATTTTACCTGTTCCGGTCGTTATATTGTTCATAAAATACCATTAAAGTTATAAGAGAATTGCTGGAGTTTTCACAATTGGTCGCTATATTGTAACTAGTCTTCAACTCGAGGATAGCAAAAAAGCGAATCTACTTAGTAGTAGCGAAGCTAATACAGAATTTAGAAAAATTATTCAGAGACAATGGATAAATTCCTTTTTTATCCGTAATGGAAGCTTAAAAGACCATTTAATTATAAAATTAATGATGTTATTAACGAGGGAGAGGAGTTGATAGCTAATAATTATAATTTAAAAATAGTTCTCATCTTTTTTCCAGTAAACATATCAAACGTGTAATTTAAATAATTGTACCTTGAGGAATCAGTTATTGGAAAAAAATATTTTTTCGGATTAAATTATTCTAATATGATATTCTGTACATTACTGAAGATTTCCATGGGATAACATGTACTTTGAGAAATCAATTGTTTCCAAGATGAAGTATTTTTATAGACATACTTTAATTTTGTAACCATAAGTTTTGAATTGTGGAGGTTAAGCACTTATTCAAAGAATTTCAGAAATTTGAGTTGAAGAGATTTCTTTCTCTCTCTCTCTCTCTCTCTCTTACTAATCAAATATATTGTTCAAAGTTTGTTAAAGATTTTAAAAGTCATAACTTACTAAAAGGTATGGTGAGTAAATAGTTCTTTGCCTATATTTTGGACCTTATCTAGGACAGGAATTTAATTCCAATGACTGTATAGATTTAAAAAAGATTTAAATTTGTTACATATTTAAAAAAAAGGCCTTAAAGAATAGTCTAATGTCTTTGCAGATACAGGTTTTTAAAGCTGCTACGCTAAAAAAGTATTTTCTGAAATAAAAAGAACACGTTATACGAAAACTTACAGGTTGAAAACTATTCGCAAGGTATGACCGATGTTAACCCAGTCAGGTATGAAACAATGACATTTTGCAAGCATAGGAAGGCACGTAGGACCTTACACACCTCTCCCACAGTCACTTCCACTTTTCAAAACACTGCAAAGGTCACTGTTGAAATCACAACCACAGCTGCTTCATTCTGCTCTCCTGAATTTCATCCACGATCTGAATTCTCTACCATTCAGAGGTGATTCTTAACTTTGGGGGAAACACAGAAGTCACAGGACATCAAATCTGGGCTTTAGGGGGCTGTGCCACCTCGGTAATTTGATATTTTGTCAAACAATCCTTCTCTAGATGTTACTAATAAAAAGAAGCGTTGTGGAGAATCTATCAATCTCTCACCATTGCCCACAGTTGCGGTTCTTTTCCTCGATTTGCAACTTTCAGTAAGTGAAGATAATCGAAATTGCACTCCTTATTGGTGATTTATCTTCGCTCTTTATTGGTGGTTTACTTTTGCTCCTTATTGGTGGTTTATCTTTACTCCTTTTGATGGTTTTTCTTCACTCCTTATTGGTGGTTATTCTCTCTTTATTTGTACTTTATCTTCACTCTTTATTGGTGGTTTATCTTTACTCCTTATAGGTGGCTTATTTTTACTCTTTATTAGTGGTTTATTTTCACTCCTTATAGGTGGTTTATCTTCACTCCTTATTGGTGGTTTATCTTCACTTCTTATAGGTGGTTTATCTTCACTCCTTATTGGTGGTTTATCTTCACTCCTTATTGGAGGTTTATCTTCACTGCTTATTGGAGTTTTGTATTATCTTTTTATTTGTAGTTTATCATCACTCCTAATATGTGGTTTATCTTTGCTCCGTATTGGCGGTTTATATTCACTCCTTGTTGGTGGCTTATCTGCTCTCCCTATTGGTGGTTTATCTTCACTCCTTATTGGTAGTTTATCTTCACTCATTATTGGTAGTTTATATTCACTCCTTATTGGTGGTTTATCTTCACTCCTTATTGGTAGTTTATCTTCACCCATTATTGGTAGTTTATATTCACTCCTTATTGGTGGTTTAAATTATCTCTTTATTTGTAGTTTATCATCACTCCTAATCGATGATTTATCTTTGCTCCGTATTGGCGGTTTATATTCACTCTTTGTTGGTGGTTTAGCTTCACTCTTTATTGGTGGTTTATCTTCACTCCTTATTGGTTGTTTATTTTCTCTCTTTATTTGTAGTCTATCTTCACTCCTAATCGGTGGTTTATCTTTGATCCGTATTGGTGGTTTATCTTCACTCTTTATTGGTGGTTTATATTCGCTCCTCATTCGTGGTTTATATTCGCTTCTTATTCGTGGTTTATCATCACTCCTTATTGGTGGTTTATCTTCGTGTCAAAAACTATCCTGCAATGGCCATTCTCTGATACAAGAACTTTTTTCTAACTGTCACCAGTTCTGGGACACATTGTTTTTTCCACTTGGGTTTTCATTCCCTGGAATACTGAGGAAGTTTTATCTCGACGCGCGCGCATGAGATTTCACTTCATTGAAAAAACTTCGTAATCATGTCGAAAACACTTGCTTGAAGGTTTAATTGTCTGACCTGGAGTAGCAAAGTCGTGACGGAAAACTCTTTCACAACCAAACAAGTACGGTCAACAATGATCTTGACTTTGCTGCGACATTGTCCTTCTGCGGATCGGAAGAACTAGACGTCTTCAAAAATCATATGAACAGTTTCTATGCATGTGCTTTACAAGCTTATCGTAAAATTTGGAATTGAATTTGTTTCGATGTTTGTATGGTCATAAAGAATGCTATCACATGATCGTTTTAGGGCTTCCAGCACACAACAGGCTTATGCAGTGAGTTCGTGACTGACTTTTCACACATTTGGATTAATGTCTACTCTCCTGACTGCTGTACAGTCCGTTATAGCCATATTGGTGATGGTTGGATACTTTTCCGACAGACCTTCCATAATCGATTAACTGTCTCTTAAGGTATTTGTCACATATTGGCTAAACATGATCCCTGCAGTATCAAACAATCCCGAAAACTTGCTTGCTGAGCTTCCTAATCTGTCACTATTAGATATATTTTCATTTCAAATTAAAAAAGCAGACGAAAAACGAATATTCTACTTCCTGTTTCTTCTCTCGCATGATACATATATGGTCAACTTAAAATGTAGTTTGCCCCTGTTTTCAGCGTTTAATCTAATCGGTGTTGATCAACAACTATTATAACTCAATTATAAGCCAAGCAACGTCACGTGCATACTGTAGGAAGCGTTCCGCCACAAAAACGCTACCACTATATACACATTTACCTTGACTAAAAACTTCTCATACTTAAATTAGCCCTAAATCGCCATTTTTGGAGGAACTTGGATGTGTAAACATCCGTTCAGACACTATACGTTCGTCAAATATTTATATCCATTTCGATTCTCCTCAATTCTAACAATTCAAAGCTATTAAAATATTTATAATTTGAGTTTTTTTTCTAAACATAAAACATAAATCTGAACGGAATTAAAAAATAAAAACATTTTGGAAACCTTAAAAAATTTTAGCACAAATTGCTTCGTCACACACGCTTGTTATTTATTTAATAGATGGATTTATTAATTTAACTATTTAAATTTCCATTAATTCAATTATTATAAAATATTTAATACATAGATGTAATTAATAAACTATTCAAATCAGGTGAATGAGTTTTTGAAAATTATTAAAAACTAATATTACAATACATGCAACCGAATATTTGCAAACAATCATTTAAATTTCTGCTATTTGCTTGTGAATGGTAAATAATGCAATAATATCAATTCTTTTTTGCAATGCTGGAAAAAGAATAAATTTATTCCAGATTTATTTATTTAGCTTTAATCTTCTTGACTAAATATTAAATGGCAGAGTCTTTTCTGACCAAAAATTATTTTGCCTCTAAATAAATGTAGTATAAGTAGGTCTCTATATAAATAAGTTGCCTCTATATAAATGTAGAAAGTAAATTAATTGATGTCAACATCGACGTAAAAAATCGTATAAGGAATTTGCGTTCTAATCAAATTCAACAATAATTATGATTTGAAGGTATACCTTGCGGGGTAAAAATACTATCTTAAGCTATAGTATGCTGAATACAAAAATGCTATAGAATAAAGTTAGGGTTGGTTTCAAAATGTTCATACTCAGTTTATGTTACTTTAGATTATTTTTACATGAAGGTTAAGTATCATATGAATTTAACATTTTTGTTTCCCTGCTCACAAATTCATTGTTGATAACATGAATCAAAAATAGAATAATGACAACGAAAGGCATTCGTCAGCTGATGGTCATACTGCTTTGGAAATATATCTTTAGAGGTGTTTCTTTTCCAAGGAAGGTAGTTCTTTTCAAGAAATCAATGGTTCCTATCCATCCCTTTGGGAGAATCTGTTTTACTCGCAGGCATCATTTGTCTTAGGCTGGTTAAGATTCGACCTGTATACCGATTATCCATACGTAGAAAATCCACAGAAAATAAGGTTGAAGCTCAATTCAGTTTCCTCTGTGGAATAAGACTATTTCAGGGAAAGATCTGTTACGGATTAGGACAGAAGCGTATAGGAAGTGAATGCTTTTCTATGCATTTCAGAATGGTGCTTCGGTTGCCTACACATGGAAACATAATAAAGTGCTTTTGGTAAATCTACGTGATGTCTTGAGGGAATTTGTCCTCCTCAAAAATATAACACGTATACACGAGAAACCTTTACGCCAGATACAGTATGCCGTGCGTATTCGATTGTTTGTTCTGAATGCAAACGTATAAAATGGCATAGAATTATGGAATTATATTGCGGTTGTCGGCTCTAGGTTATGCGGTTAATTTTACAAAACTGTAATTTTTCTTGTTTTTACAGCTTAGCTTGTATTATTTAATTAACTGAAAATATTCTTGTAAATGTTGCCATATTCCTCTAAATATCTTCCTTTCATCTCTCAAAGTGTTTTCGACGAGTTAACTCGTCCATCAAGATCTGACCAATTTTCTAATGACGCGATACCTCGTCATCAAGATACTGCTGATCTTTTCACGATGACGAGACCAAGATCAGGCCAGTTTTCCTCCAATGATCGTGATCGAAATTTCCTGTAATGACGAAATATCTCGTTGAAGAAGATCCGGTGATTTTTGTTAGTGATGAGATACCTCGTCAATACCACCGATAGCTTAAAAGCCTTAGTTATAAATAAAAAATTGGTTAATAAATAAATTCGATGCAATGAAAAGTTGGTCATACAAATTTCGGAATTTTGGAAAATGTTCGTTACTTTTTGTTAAAACTATCATATCTATTGCTTAATACTATTAGTTTTTAGATTTGAAAACATCATAGGAAACCTTAGAATGTACTCTTTCTTATGGTATCATTATTTTTTAAATTGGTTAATAAATAAGTTCGATGTGATGAAAAGTATAATTTCGCGATAATTTACAAATTATTCATCGCGGAGATGAAACGTGAAAAGGCATTAGTGTAAATCGTTGTGATGTTATAGCTCAGAAAGTTCAATAAAAATTATAGAAATTATTAAGATCGTTTCGCAGTCACAGTAGATTGAAAACTCTGCAAAAAGTGTGTTGGTTTGCGGAACAAACGAAATGGGATTGCATAGCAATCACCGGGGGTTGGCGAGCGTATGCGAACAGGAAGTAAAAAAAAAAAGTCCCCTAGTAAATAAAAAAAAATCAAAAATTACTGATTTTATATTCACTAGGATTTAAATGAAAACAAAGACCGGAACTCTTTCTCATGGTCTCAGTTGGCATTGGATCTACCGAGAACTACGGAAGTCTCTTGTTTAGGTCTTCTTACTTAACAGGACTACCTTCAAAATTGTCTTTACCTAATTAGCTGGTCAGACACTTAAATTGACCCTCTGTGTGGCCTTTCTAATACGACCGGAACCCATCCCAGTGGTCGGCCTGATCTTACTGACATCTTATTAACTGATACTGCCTGAAAGAGTTTCAATTTTTATTTCTGTTTCAAGCCATAGAATTAAAAAACAGTCTTTCAATTAACAAAGTGACAAAAAAAAAAAAAAACATCCGCAATGTATAATTGAAAATGTTGGAGAATTATCTGTGTGTGTTGTTTCGCTGCACATCCACTAAATCAAAAATTAAGAATAATCGATAGTGTAAAAATAATTTACATTTTTTTTCATAACATATTAAGTATTGGTGAAAATAGGAGTTTTTAACGATCGATTCCACTACTGGTTTTTTTTTCTCATAATAATACCTTGGATCAATGATAATTTAGCTGATAAAAGAAAAATATGGATTTCAAGTTTTTCTTTCTTCTCTCCTGCTTTTCTGTTCTGTAATGTACTATTGAATCTGTTTTTAAATTGATTTTTCTTATGTGTTCTACTGGAGATTATAAGATTCCAAAAATCTGCATCTGAGAAATTTGCATGATTTTGTGTGAATAACACTAACACAACTCTTGTTAGGCTCTGACCTACCTCTCTTTCACAATGTATATTTCTTTCTAGACTTAACTTTGACATTTCGGAATCAGATCATATTCTATCCAATTTCATCTTACTCTAGTTTCTCTTTTCACATGTTCAGTGAGTGGATCTCATAATTTAATTTCAAAAGTTCGTCAAACAAGTTTCCCTTTTTTGTCTGCAATTTTTATTACATTTGAAATATAGTATTTGGTGGATGAGAAGGATGAAAAATGTGTGAAGTATTTTATATGTCCTGTGGTTTCTGAAAGTATGAATTTTATTTAGTTAATATTGAAACAACTTCAGTTCTCGAATTAACTTCTATGCAATATCTATCTAAAAAAAAGCACTTCCATTACATCAAATCGTTTCTTTTAAATTTTAAAAGAATAAATGTAACTAATTGCATTTATATAATTTAAAAACTGAAGAATAATAATTAATTTTAATAAGAAATCAACAAAAGCTATTGCAATCCTGATGAACTGCAGGAGTATCAATTTATATTTTTTTCTGATCATAAGATTTTTGCAAATATTTGGCTTAGAGCAGAAGTTCATTAAATGCTTTCAAACAACAGTTTACGATACGAATATTTATTTTATGAAAATAAGCATTCTGAGTATTCAGCAATGAGTTTCTTCTTTAAGCTGACGATAGATTACTTTTGTACAAAAATAAAGGCTTTTTTTATAGATATACTCTAATGAGGTTAATATCGATAATTATGCTACTAATTTAAGTAGTGAAATGCAACAAAATATTTCCTTTTTGCTATCCTAAACTGATGAAAACTAATACTTTCCCCTTTATGTTACACTTGTGTTTGCAGTTCAGGAAAACATACTTAATAAACTTTAGCATTATCTATCACAAATTTATTTTTAACCAATTTTAATTCAAAAAAACGATTAAAATTATGATTCATAAGTGTATTTTGCATGAAACATGTATTTACATGAAAATTAAGCTGCATTTTATGGTATGTCAATGGCAAGATATTTTATTTATCCTGACCTTTCCGAGGCTATGCAGAAAAATATGAAATTGTCCTTGAAAACAAATGCGCGATGACAACTAGTTATTTCTGGAGTAATGGGTATTGAGACTCATCATTTTCGACAACCGGTTGCTAGTAGTGAAACCAGGAAGTCGAACCAACACACTTGTGAATCAAGCAGATCGTACATGTTGTTTTGCCTTACATGTTGTGGCTAATGAATTATTTACCATCCCGATAACGCCCAGCCACACTCGGCTTGCCTCTCCCAGATGCGCCTCCGTGGAGTTGTCTTTTTAGCTAGCAAGATGTCTAGAAAGAAATGGCTCCCATTCAACATTTGGGATATGTTAAGCAGTTATCCATCCACTAAAAAGGATCTTTCCCTTGTGGGATTGATCTGTAATCGATTAAACTGTAATTGATTGGAAAGGAAAAATGTGGTAATAATTTTCGATTTGAGTTCAAATATTGTATACATTCTATTATTTAGTAGTGTTTTGTTTAAAGTTCTGAAGCACCATTTATTCCATACACAATCTATTACTTAGAATTGTTTTGTTTAGAGTTCTGAAGCAACATTTATTCCATACACAATCTATTACTTAGAATTGTTTTGTTTAGAGTTCTGAAGCAACATTTATTCCATACACAATCTATTACTTAGAATTGTTTTGTTTAGAGTTCTGAAGCAACATTTATTCCATACACAATCTATTACTTAGAATTGTTTTGTTTAAAGTTTTGAAGCAACATTTATTCCATACACAATCTATTACTTAGAATTGTTTTGTTTAAAGTTCTGAAGCAACATTTATTCCATACACAATCTATTACTTAGAATTGTTTTGTTTAGAGTTCTGAAGCAACATTTATTCCATTTCAGCGACTCCGCCGCAACTTTCCACCAAGTATTCTTCGTCGCATGTCCACCAGCACTTGGACCACAACAACCTCTGCAACTGGATTACCGACTCTTGAACCGGAACCTTCCAGAAAACGAAGCACAAGTTTTCGACATCCGACCGATTCTCAGAACACTTCCCCAAGGGGTGGAAACAGTCCTCAGACCGGATGTGCCGTTTCACCCAGGTACATTCAAACAATATTCTCAATATTTGTTCATTTGAACTGTGGAACATAGTCAGTTTAACCCTTTCAGGTGTTTTCGACACTATATCTCTTCCACGAAGATCTGACCAATTTCGTTTATGACGAGATTTCTCGTCAAAAGCAAAACTATTGCTGATTTTAGTATAATGACGAGATCAAGATCTGGTCAGTTTTCTTCTAATGACGAGATATCTTATTGGGTTGCCAAATATGCGAGCAGTAAAGTTGTGTTCGGTCAACTCGTGTGGCAAGCAAACACTGAGGCGAGAAACATATCCCAATGGGTGTAAATGGTTTACTACATTTGTGTGGGATATATTGAGTTCCGTAACAATCTCCCTTACAGTTTGGGGTGGAGTGGTCGTTCACGGTAAGAAGGCGATTTGTCGCCAAATATGGTAACCTTCACCTTTGGCGGATTTTCTTCACATCTGCCGTGTTTATGGCAACCCTATCTGCTGTTACGGAATTCGGCCGCCATCTTGATTTGGCAACAAAAATTAGTTGGCGACAAACGTCTTGCCGTGAACGACCTCTCCACCCAGTTTGGGATGCTTTTTTACCGACGGTAGCCTTTATTACTGGTCAATTTCCTTCGGCCGACCGGGACGGGGCACGTCGCTGAGTTCAATATCCCCGGAACGGAACTTGGCACATGTTCTGTTAAGGAATCGTCCCCATACACATTGCAAATCTTTTTATGCACTTCCGCAGCTTTTTGACCATTTTTTAAAAATAAAATTGTAAAATATGGCGAAAATGGATTTCTATCTTTATAAGCACGCAGCTCGCACAATAATCTAAGTTACCCAGCGTGGATATGCAGATTATATGCTATTGACATCACATATCACGTGAGCTAGTTAGTTGCTCATTTGCGCTGTGCAATAGAGATTATGGATAGAAGATATTCTGCTCCACAGAAAAACCGAAGTTATTTCCCAACTCAATAGTTTTGGTTGATGACAAGACAGGTTTATGAGGCAGTCAACAGGAGGTAAATATTCCTGGTAGTTGACTGCTTAACGCATTTGGAATGATAGACTGACCTATTTTGAAACAACACCGTCAACAAGTTTTTTATGTTCCATTTTGTAAACTCCATTTAAAGTTTATTTTGTAAACTTTCGATGGTCTTAAAGTCCTTTCATCCGCAAAATATTAGAAAAGAATGAAAACTCAAAATAATAAAAAATCATTTATTGAAATATTACTACACTGGACATGCTGTATCACATGTTGAGAAAAATCATTTTTGGATAAAAAGATCAAACTCTAAGAAAAATGGATGCAAAATGACTGAAAAATAGTTCGATTTAGAGCACTATTTTTTCAAATTTCTGATTGTGTTCTAATTTAACTTTTTTAAGAACAACTCGCCTTTTAAATATGAATAGAGGACTATAAACATGGCATTCGCTTTTTGACCCTTTGCCAGCTTACCTAAAAATAGTCCTAAAGTATTTCCTTTTTCAATTACTTTCTCTTTTAGATTTGCTTTTATATATTACTCGCATTTTGCCTCACAGTCGCTTAGATGAAAATGTATCATACATTTTCAAAAGCTGTGATTTATTAACGATTTAATAAAATGTGTTGTTGATTTCCAAACAACTACATTTTTTTCTACCGAAAAAGATCATGGTTCGATTTTGCATTACAATAAATTTTCTATTACAATCTTTTAACTAAGATTAAATACTATATTACCTACAAGTTCAGAAAAGTTATAAATTTTTCTTTGATTGGGGTTATAATATATTATCACAGAATTGCAGTATGAGAATTGTTTTATAATCATGTCTGTAATTATTGTCTTAGGAAATCATTACTATATTAAATTTATGAAAGTAATCAAGGCGGTGACACTAAATTCATTCTTTTAATCGCTAGTTGAATAGCAAACGATTTTATGTATATTAAAGAAGAGATGGGGAATAGTACTTTTTTTTTGATATTTTTTCTCAGTCGATATTTTAATAGTTAAATTACTCTCTTGATTAGAATAAAGTAAAAAACAAATCCCTTATTGTCGTTTGAAGCTGAATTATTCATTAACTTCGATTCCGGGAACCTCAAACGTGTCACGTGATCCAGACAATAACCATACATATTAATTTAGGCGATGTAAAAAACTCCATTAGGCATAGCGAGAATCTGTCATACTTGAATACTCTAATTAGAGGATGTATGGATGAGAATAGCTTTTTTATGAAAACAAAGCGTATACAGGATGTCTTTGTTTACTAAAATTTCATGCAAGGCGGTTATTAATTGGCTAAGAATTAAACATGAGAAAGGGTATATTTATGTCTTCCCCATTGATGGAAAATTACAAAGACAGGTATTACAAAGGTAAGGTATTTATCGGAACGTCATTTTTTAAACGGTTGGAAATTATAATAAACATAGTAAATTAGCATATAAGTTAAGTGCGCATAATATGGAACTTTGAAATATCGGACTGGTAATTGTGGTAATCTATTGTATTCTGCATAAAATGTTTCGCTGTAAGAAATTACCTTTTCTTTGTTTTGAGCGTCAATCGGGATTCCGTTTTTTAAATAGAAGCAATTTTATGTTTCAAACTGCTAAGAATATTCTAGAGGCTCTTTAACCCTGCAAATGGCTATAACGAAATACCTCATCCATCAATAACTGACAAATTTTGCTAATAACGATATAATCGTCGTCGAGATATTGAAGAATATTTGATGTCGACGATAGATCTGGTCAGTTTTTCTAATAACGAGATCACTAGCAAGATTAAAATGTGATCTCAGCATTAATTATTTCCTCAAATTTTAGATATTATTAAGAAATGTTTAGACAGAAGAAACAGTAGCAATGCTAATTTACACAAGAACATAACTCTTCCTGGTTCCTTGACGAGTTATAGCAAAATTTGTCAGATCTCTATGGACGTGCTACCTCCTTAAAACCACTTGTGTAATTAAGAAAGATCAATTGTTTTAAGAGAAAATAAATTCAAACCTATTTTTATTGTTTGATGCGTTCTAAAATACTTTTCAAATGTCCAATACTAATTTTCGGTAAATTTATTTTTTTCTAAAAAATAGTGTAACTTTTTCGCAGAAGTATGTTTTTATGTAATATGAAAATTCATTTTGAAATAAGATCTTTTTCATTTTTTACTGTTTGATGTGTTCTAAAATACTTTGCAAATGTCCAATACTAATTTTCGGTAAATTTATTTTTTTCTAAAAAATAGTGTAACTTTTTCGCAGAAGTATGTTTTTATGTAATATGAAAATTCATTTTGAAATAAGATCTTTTTCATTTTTTAAACAATTTTCTCTATTTTGAAAACTGCAATTTTTAACGAATTGAAAACTTCCTAACGTATAGTTTCTGTCCAAACTAGGAGAATTGAGTTTGGTTAAAATACTATATTTGTGGAAGTGCAAAATACTATATAAAACTACAAAAAAAAGTGACACAAGTCAAAAAATAAAAACTTTGATGTGATGTCATTGAAATATATATATGAGATGCCCCAGCGAGTTACATTACTATTCTATAGAATATAATAGAAGTTACCACCATAAATACTTACCTAAAATTTAAAAGAAACTTATACTTTTTCAATATAAGTTTTATAGTATCCTTTGAGTTGATGTTTTTCTCGAATTATGCAATTTTGAGTTGTGTCACTTTTCTTTCCGGGGTGCGATATGTATAACCAATATTTTGATTTGTGTTCTTTATGATGTTTGGGGGATTACTTTTGACTTACTGCTGCCCATACAGAGAAAACACTTACTTGTGCTGTCTGGGTCAGACTCCTCCCTGATGAAGCCCTGATCCACCAACATATCTTCAACGTTTAATATACATAAATTTAAACACTATAGTTAAAACCCAGAATATTTGCATTCCAGCACGTTTCCTGACCACTTAACTACAAACAATTCGAATATTTGAAAACATTTCTCATTTTGTAAAATGCTTGCAACACGATATTTTCGTTCGTGTCCTATTCGGGAGATGGAATGTAGAGATGTGGAATCGTGCTCCAAGATGAAACGTCAACAAGTTCCACGTAAATATACGTTCCTCGAGAGGCTCTCGTGTCCCCAGATATCGGAGTAGATGAACGAGCCAATCCGCATTCAAACACCACCGGATGTAATCGGAATTTAAATTAATGAATCCCAAAGAACAGAAACAAAAGATAGGAAATCGGCAGCGCAGTGTCCAGAAGGCCTCTTTCAATCCTGTGTAAGATAATTCCATTAATTCAATGCCTACTCATTGGAATATTCGGGTTATGAACGTTGGTTTCGATCGTTTCTTCGTTCGCAGAGAGCGATACATGAGCTATAAGTTGGTTTCCTATAGAAGGAAATTTTTTTAAGTATCCAAGGTTTCAGCTTTGGCAAATTCAATTCTACCATCTTGTCATTTATATCCATGCAATAACCTACCACCTAACGGAATTGGACAAATGAATTCGAGAGCTCGCTGCTAGTACTTTTGAGACATGGCAAATAAAATTCTACCATCTTGTCATTTCTACGCATGCAATAACCTACCATCTTACAGAATTGGGCAAACGAATTCAAAAGCTCATTGCCTGTACTTTTGAGGCATAATTTCAACATTTACTAAGGCATTTTCAAATCAGTTTATTTATACGTTGTCCCTACTCACTGCTCTAGCCTTACCTTTTGAAAGGGTAAACACGCATTCAAACGTTTTGTAACCTGCTGACTTCCCAGCATTACTTTTAACCAGTTTTGACCTTCTTGACCAATAGAATCTATCATAGGATTATTTGAACCGATAGATGTGGATATTTCGACATTACATGTGTTTGGGGGAAGCATTATTACTGTACTTAGAAATCTCGTGATGCTCAGAGGGTTAAATATACACTCTATAACAAAAAATCGACGCACCAAGAAGGAATCATCCGATTACTTTGAAATTTCGTATGCAAAAATGTTTTGACCAAATATGCAAAAGATTAAAATTTGGTGTCCAATGAATGAATAGTACGATCTCCAGCGCATCGGAACTGCGCATCCAGCAGATGTATATATAAGGAGTTGTTCTTGAACTGTTGTTAAAAAATTCTACTGCATTGCGATTTAGGATACCTTTCAACGACTGAAAAAATGCCTCGCCGCAGGATTCGAGCTCATTACGAGCAGCTTTCAGGTTTTGAAAGAGGTCGTATCATTGGATTGAAAGAGGCAGGTTGGGCAAATCGGAGAATCGCTCGTCATGTGAGTCGAAGCGATTAGAAGATGCTGGCAAGAGTGGGTGGACAGTGGCAGATTTTAGCGTCATGATGGTAGCGGTCGACGTAGGGCCACAACAGATCGCGAGGACAGAGTGATTGTCAGATCAGCTGTCACAGCGCCTGATTCATCGCTATCAACCATCAGTCGTGCGACCCACACACGAGTGTCCACCATGACCATTCACAGACGGCTGAGAGAGCGAAATCTACGCTCGTACCGACCGTTACGCCACCTGCCACTCACGCCTGCACACTGTCGAGCCAGATTACAGTGGTGCTTGGCTCGATCAGGCTGCAATGAAGCTGACTGGGGACGTATAGTCTTTAGCGATGAATCCCGCTTCCAACTGCGTCCTGACGATCATCGAAGACGTGTCTGGATACGCCCAGGGTAGCGTGATGATCCTGCTTTCGCTATTGCACGCCACACGGGCCCTCGACAAGGAGTTATGGTCTGGGGTGCCATTTCCCTTGATAGTCGGACCCCTTTGGTCGTCATTAGAGGTACATGTACTGCACAGCGGTACGTTGACGACATTCTGAAACCTGTTTTGCTACCGTTCCTTTCGCAGTACCCTGGGCTTATTTTTCAGCAAGACAATGCCAGACCACATACGGCACGTGTTGCTATGAACTGTCTTCAAGCTTGTCAAACACTTCCTTGGCCAGCCAGATCACCAGATCCCTCTCCCATCGAGCATATCTGGGATATGATGGGAAGGCGACTGCATCCGGTAGGGAATGTTGATGACGTAGTCCGACGATTGGAGCACATTTGGCAAGAAATACCACAAGAGACCCTCCGGGAGCTTTATCGGTCTATGCCACGCCGTGTGGCAGCTTTCATCCAGGCGAGAGGCGGGTCAACACCTTATTGAGCTCGTTACTGTAACTCTGAAATAAATCATTCAATTGTTCTAAAATTTAATCATTTTCTGTTCTGTACATAATTTTCCTATCCGCCAATTTTTGTCTTCATCGGACAACTCCTTCTTGGTGCGTCGATTTTTTGTTATAGAGTGTATATTGATTATATAGTTACAGTTGATTTCATGCATTGATATATTTCTCTCTATATTAAAAAAAAAGTTACCGACGCCGCTGTCGCAGGATTGAAAACTGTGTTGTTTAGCTCGATTCTTAGAAGGTTTCCCGAGAAAGTACGTATCCGAAAATTACGAAATTAACATGGTATGTTCTTAATCGTGTTACCTGGACAATTTTGATTTTTTTTTTTTTTTTTTTTTTTTTTTTGCGATGCGGCAATTAGTTTAGGGTTTATTAAGTGTCAAAATTGAAAAAGCGAAATATCTAAAGCGCGTGAGCAAAATACGTACAAATATGCAAACTTCAGTCGTGACTCTTTTAGAGTACCTTCTAAACGTGAACTTTTGCAGCTCGTCGAGTTTTTTTAGAAATTTCACTTTCGTTCTTGATAATATTTTTTTTTGAAATTCGGGAAAAATCGGGACATTTTTGTTTCTTTTTTAAAAAACTGTTATCTATATCTTATTACTATTAGTTTATAAACTTGAAAACATCGCAGTATACCTTAGAATGTATTCTTTCTTGTGGTACATTTAATTTTGATATTTTTCGTGGGTTGGCACGAGCAGGAGGTTTAGCCCCCTAGTTATATTTCTACCATTCCTTTTTGCAATGCTTTAAGAGAAAAGTATTTTGATTCTTAACCTTCGGACAGAACAATTTTCGCTATACGCTAATTGGACAACTGATAAAAATAACCAGTTCACTTTTCACCATTTTCTGTTACATTTGCATACCTAGTTGCATTTACAGAACTATTTGTATTTTCTGTGTTCTCAGGGGTATTCTTACAGTGCTTTGCTATTATCAGAAGAAGTACATTAAAATATAATTAGTAGTTTCGTTACTTCTCGTCGTCGAACAGCTTTCTGAAGGACTTGATGTTCTTTCCTCTTCCGATTGGTCGGCTCGTGACAGCTTTTGGCATTTTGTGTTGATTCCAGCATCATTACAAATTGGTCCCTTCTTGCGTAACGTTGTATGTTAAAGTTTACTTCAATATTTATAAGAAAGTGAATGAAAGTCAGTGATGTTGTAACTTGAAAATGGTTTCATTGACCTTAAAATTCCTGGTGGAATAAGATTTGTATATTGCATGACGTCAAACTTCAGTGTTCGCGAGTTTTAGCTACTTGGGACATGCTTTATATAGATTGAAGTTCTAATATTGCCTAATACTATAATTTATCTGGTACCACAAAGTGTGGCTAATTTGCTTTTGACTAGATATCTCGTCCATCCAAGTATGGATAATTCGCTATTGACTAGATATCTCGTCCAACAAGATTTAGCCAGTTTTGCTAATGACTAAATACCTCGTCGGGTCGAAGGATGGACTGATGATCAAAAGAAGAAAAACAAATTACCTCTTGCGCAGAACTGATGACAGTTCGGAGCAGATATCGAAGGCAAGTCACTACAGAAAAGTTTTACACTCGAAGATAAACCACCAGAAGGGTTAATGAATGAGAGGGTTTTGCTGTACACTTAAATACAGACCTCTCTATTGTTTTGGTAACCACTGTAGCTTGTCCTGATACATCACTCGAATGCGATTTCGGAACTAACATCAAACATCTCTCGGGTTAAAAATTATGAAAATTTGCACTTTGTATTAATGTACTTTACCAAAGGTACTAATTATGCCGCCAAAGAAGAATGCAAATATTCAGTGTCGAATACGCAAGCGTACACGTGCGTGAGGGCGGAGCTGTGACCGCGGAGGGGAGGATAAGCGAACGAGGCGGTTTACGCGATTCGTGTGTTCGTACTCCTCGGCGACATTAGCTGTGTTTCTCACAAGAGTTGGGTACATTTTATAAGCTATCATGTAAAATGAATATCCACAAACGTATGGATGACGGAATGAGATGGAGAATCGTCGGTAGATTGGAGGCAGGGCAATCACAAGTGCAGGTGGCTACAAAGCTTCATATAAAACGCCCAGTGTCGTCTGCAATGTGTGGAAGCAGATTCAAGACACTGGATCCATACAAAGAAGACCGGGTCAAGGTCGTCTAAGAGTCACGACGACTAATGAGGATCGTTATTTGGCACTTTCAACGCGTCGCCACAGGACTTCTACAGCTTCATAGCTCTCGCGTGAGATGCATGCTGCCACTGGAACCCGAGTTTCACGGATTACTGTTGCCCGAAGACCCTCTGTTTGCATTGAGCATGGTGCATACAAAATAAGTCTTGGACCAGACTTCAGTGGAGCACCGTTTTCTTCACAGATGTGTCGAGATTCAGCCTGGACATTGATTCTAGACTTATCCTCATCTGGAGAGAGCCTGGGACACGATACCATCCTTTCCTCATCAGGGAATTAGACCACTATGGTGGTGGAGGTGTCATGGTCTGGGCAGGCATCATGTTGAACGGCCGAACACCCATCCATGTGTTTGACAGAGGATACCTGACTGCTATGAGGTATAGAGAGATCTTAGAAGCATATATTCGACTTTTCAGGAGCGCAGTTGGCCCTCAGTTCCTGTTCATGGACGACCACGCTCATCCACATCGGGCTCACCTGGTCGACGTTTATCTGGAAAGTGAGAATACTCGGCGTATAGATTAGCCAGCCAGATTCCCTGACCTAAACCCTATAGAGTATGTCTCTGACGCTCTTGGGAGTGCAATTGCATCTCGCCATTCCGCTCCGAGAACCACCCCAGAGCTGAAAACTGCGTTTCTGCAGGAGAGGGAACGACTGCCACAGGGACTCGTCAACTGCCTAGTGTCCAGTATGCCGTGGCACTGTGCGACCTGTCTGACTCTGAGAGGGGACCATACCCCATAGTAGACTCATTTTCGATTGGATTCGTGGAAAACATCGTGGATTTTGGACATTCCTGCGCTGATGAGATTTGCTGACAATCATGCGTGCGTTCCATGACTTTTGTGTGGTACATCTCTTTCTCTACTGTAACTGTATATTCGTACCTAATTTCATTAAAATGTGCCCATTAGTTTTTCAGAAATTCGACATAATGTGCTAATTTGTTTAACTTTGAACATGAGTGTACTTGATATTTTATCGGGTTGCAAATTCTTGACTAAATTAAAGGTATTTCAATAAACTGTATTCTATGTAATAAAAAATAATAAATGAATTCAGGAAAAATAATATTTTTCAGTACACACAAACGCCAATTTAATGAAATTTCAAAATAGAAATTCCTATTAGCACTTTGTTTTTACAAGAAAAAGTTATTCGTGAAAATGGTATTCAAAATCCTTATTGAATAAAAAGGATTTATTTCGTAGAACACAGATTTCACTTTTCATGGCTCGAATTCCAGAGAAAGGATTATCCTTTCGAAACTTTTTTTTAAATAGAAAGGAAAGCATCGAATTAAAATAGACCGCTATGTAGCTTCAGTTAAATTAACTACCTACCGATGGAATAAAATGGAGTTGTTTCTTTCGTTTTGCTTTGTTCCAATGTGAATAATGTAAGCGTGGGTGAGTGAAGTTAATTATAATACGTTACAGCCGTAATTTTAGTTTTAAAAGTTATAATTAACTCAAATGTAAATTTAGACTAGTTTCTGTGTATTTCTGAGCTTTGCTAGGCACACTGTCAAAATGTAACAATCTTATATCCTGGTATTTCTTAGAAAACAATCTTTCTTTTCTAACCTTAACACTGACAGGTAAGTGAGGACTTAAAATAAGAACCAAATGTACTCCAAGATAATGGATTTTTGTATTTTAACAATTTAATTACCATTTACTCATTAAAAACATGCATAGCGTGTAGGGTTTCGTAATACTATAAAACGTAGAACGAAAATCGACAGAATTTACATATTGAGACATGGCAACAAACGGATGTAAAATTAACGACTACGGGATTTCGTCACTTAGTTTAAATATACATACCCTCAAGGGCTTTTATAGATGTGTGCTGGCATCACAACCCGAAGGTACCCAAGTAATCTGTCCTCCCTTTCGACACGTTAAGTATATATATATATATATATATATATATATATTTCCAATGGCGGGCACTGTAGAATATTCTTGGCCACTACAAGACCGGAAGTAATGATCACTACTTCCAATGGCGGGCACTACGGACTTGTCCTTGGCCACTACAAGGCCGGAAATGATGGTCACTTGCGAAGGGACACCCAATGGGTGGACCATCATTGTCCCTAACAAAGGACAGTACAATTTACATTCATGCCCTGACCCCCGGATTCGAACCAGGAACTTTCCGATCCAGTGGTCAACACTTAGAACACTATAGCGGTTGGTCGGACCTTTAAATATACAGAAAATTAATTTTTTCGAAAAGGTAATTTTATTTTATGAAACGCGATGCTTAGTTTCTCTATTCAATTGGAAAAAAAATATTATTAATTTGTTGATTATCTTATGCTTGACTCATTATGTTCTGCCTGAAGTACCAACCTACCTCAAAAATACTTGGTATGAGCTAGGTGTATCATAACTCAGTGAATACTCCAAGGAATAACTCGACGTTTCAATAAAATTCTTCAGCCATAAGAAACCTGGAAGATCGAAATAAACGCACATTAGAAAATGTGAGCGTTCGTGAAAATATATTTAGTTGTTAACCCTCCGAGTGTTCTTGATCATGTATCTCGTCTAACAAGATTTGACCAGTTTTAATAATGACGAGGTGTCCTGTCAAGGTAGGACTATTCTATTACTCTGATGCTAACATAGTCAGAAGGTTGTTAGTTTACGAACATCACAGCCCATACACGTTACACCGACAGAAAACACAAATCACACTACTAGCATACAAAGAAGTAAGCTTTATATACAAATGTGAACTGAAACAAAAAGTAGCCGATAGGAACGGTTAAAGAACTGAGAAGTGTAACTCACTAAGGGGAGTGAGAATAGAAGCTGTATTTCTCGATTTCACACCATCAAGCCCGTTGAAAACGATGGCGCTGTTTAAGTTCAACCCTAAACGATCAATGTTGTTTTCAATGATGCTGATTGATGCAACCAATTTGATCGTGTAGGAGGCGATTGTAGCGATTGTCAATCGATTGACGAACATTGATAGAAATTTTGATTAACGGACATTGACGTCTGCCATTGCCGGCATCGATTGATCGTTTAAAATACGCAATTGTCAATCGTTCGGGCAATATGGCTTTTTTATTCTCTAATCCAAGTTTCTATCTTCGCGATCGTTAAAGATAGTGGGAAAATATCAACGGATATTGAATCTACGGACAATTTTAGAACCAGATAGATATCTTAAATGAAAATTTCTGTTAAAAAATAACTTTTCGATTTAAACTTTTATATTTTCGTATTACGAATTCAAGTAATACGAATGTAAGTTGGGGTACAAATTTGCGTATAAATAGATATATCAATATTATTTAATTGGACCAAGGACTAAGAAAACGGTAGTTTAAAAGAAAAATATTTGATAAAATTGAGTTTTTTTTTACATATATTGATACAAAATATTAAAAAAAATTAATGAATCATAAAAAAAGTTATTATGTCCATGGCTTCATGAATTCTAAAAAATTCGTCTGACTACACAAAGCCATCTTTTTTTAACGCGGAATTTTTCCGTAGGAAACTAATATATTTTTTTATTAATTACTTTATATCTATAACGCGTTCTTTGTTGTCGTTTATGTTTTCTAAAATTTTTAAACCCCTTCCAATAAATTTTCCTTTTGTCTAATCGACCTTCTGTCATTTGCTTGGGAGCACAGATCGTCTTCGACAGCCGTATCTGTTGGTTTTGAGTGGATGTAATTTTTAACTGATTCTTTGAAAATTCGGTCGACACACAGGGATCTGGGATTCAAATCTCTATTGTAATGAAGCGTATATAGATTTCTTTTGTAATATAAACGCAAGTTAATTATAAATTAGGCTGTTTCGTTGTGTTGGGACAGTCACACCAATTGACCCACTAATTAAAATACGCAATTGTCACTCGTTCGGCAGCTTCGCTCATGACAGCAGACATGACGGATTCATCGAGCATCACGAGAAGCGATTCTGTCTGAGAACGGAAGTTTGTGACACTTTTAATTACTTTGTATTGTGATTATCCTTAGCTATGGAAGTAAAGTGAATATTTAAAAAAAAAACAAAAAAGTAATTTCTTTGCAAAAAATGGTTAATATGTTCAAACATTAAAAATTTGAATATACTGAGGAGAAATTGTAAAACAGAAAATTAATATACTTCGTACGTGTCAGTATATCGCAGAAAATTTAGTAAATGTTAGTGAGTAAAGTGGCTTCTCAGTTTACACCACTCTTTGAATTAGCGTATTTTCCTCTTTGCGTTCTTCCGATTGCAGACAGTCAAAGTCAAAGCAAAAACTCCCAAATCTGAATTTGAAAACATTTTGAAACTCAAAAATGAAACATGTCACGTTCCTTCGGAAAACATTGACCAAATGAGATTGACGGGTAGATTGAAGCTATATCAAAACACTTATTAATCGAAACTATCAATCACATGGACAGTAACATTAATCGTCTAAGGAGCCATTTAGACACCGCAATTCCAAGAGCATGAAAATCCTAGTAGGAAAAGCTGATTGTTCCTTACAGCAGCTAATTGGTGACAGTATGGCACAGATTTCTGAATCAGAGGGTAACTACAACAGAACAGTTTTCGAAAAGTAGATAAACCGCCAGTAGGGTTAAAAATATATCAAATAGCCTTAGTGAATGGGATGCAATTGAAGTAGACGTTCAAAAGCTAGTTTATGTGACAAGACTGAAATGTGCACTTTTCCGTACATTTTATTGGAAGTAAAAATAAGTATAGCCAGTAAGAAGTATAAAAAATGCTGCTTTATATTTTTGATTTAATTAATTTCACTCGGAGGAATTAAATGCGTACACACGAGAGTAAGTAAAAAATTATCCTCACTTTCGTTATAACACATCTTGTCACAATGTTTTCTGGGCATGCATGATTGGAGTTGATACTTCTGCGGTTCCGTTACCAACGTTTGAGCTTGATAGCGTCATTTTTCTTGCTTGTACTATAGTGTAAACATGGTCACTCTGCATGCAGTGCGCACCAAGGAGAATAAAGTGCAGTGGTCGGAAGGTATTCCAGGGGATGAAATTCATCGAAAGCTTAGAACAATAGTGCTCCACTACGTAGATGTGTGTATGTGTAGATCGAGAAACTTAGAAGAGGCCGGACAAGCGTGATGCACGAAGAAGCAGGACGCCTTTAAACCCCAGAAGAGAATCATCAAGTTTGAGGAATGGTACAGGCAAACCAGCGAGTTACCATCAACAGTGTAGTGTTGTCTGTGGATTATATGGATAAAGAAATTGGTGCACAATTGGTTGAATAACCAACCAAAACCTTCTTGTATGCATACGCAAGCTTTGTGACCGCTGTACAAAGTGCATCGAAAGGGAAGAAGACTATGTGGGGAAAAAAATACTTATTCAACCCCTACATTTGTGTAAAGAATTTGAAAAATAAAATGAGCATAATTTTTTATTCTTTCTAGCAATTCGTGCTTAAAGGCTGATGAGGTTCATTTTAAACTTTCCCTCACAAATAAAAATCACGTCGATGTTCGACTTCGGATGGTTAGTGAAATCTAGGTTTAGTTAAAATCTAAAAATACTCCATAATTATTTTTAAAATCCACAGTCAACGGAAAACCTAAATTCGAGTTTTCAACTTATATTTTGCATGTTTTCGTGATATTAACGAGCACAAACAATTCCTGTTCACCGACTGAAAGCAGTAATGAATTCTTTTGGCCTCAAATTGCAAAATTTGTTAAAACAATTTATCATTAAGATGTGTGTCAAAGAAATTATAATAATCTTTCAAAATTATGAAAAGTAAATGACTCATATCTTTCTGTTTGTACGCCCTTTTGCTATATTTTACTCTGCTTCCCTTTCTTTAATAAGAAACAAATAATTGTCCCTTTTGCCTCTTTATATTCAGGTACTGTTACTGAAGAAAAATCCATTGTGTATATAAAAAGCCATCTTTTAGTACTTTCTCACATTTTTGTTCAGAGTCGTTGTTTTGAAACAAAACCGATAACTATATGTAAAACAACCCAAACTTAAATTTTATAAAGTTATGTGATTAAAAGAATTTATTACCAGTAAGAAAAGTCTTGAACATTAAAATAAAAGGTATTAAGATTCTTTTACAGCACACTAAAAAATTTTGTTCGCCCCTGTTCTTTCCCATAACTTCCCAACATAAGCCGATATATTTTTATAAATTCTCCAATGTTTCGATAAATGATAACACTGTTTTTCATTTTAGCACCCAAACTAAAAGATAAAAAGTAATTAAAAGAATTTTTATAACAGATACAAAAAAAAACTTGAACTCTAAAATAAAATAAAACGAGTTTCTTTTACAACAGAATAAAACGCTTTTGTTCTACAATATTCTTCTGTCCCATAACCATCAAAGAGTCAATATATTTTCCACAAAACACATTTTGTCACTTCACTTTGAATGTTCTTTCACCGATAACGGCTCAGAATAATTGTCAGAAAAACAAATACTTTGAACGCACGTCTATAACCATCGTGTTCTTTGAAAAATAAATCCTGTAAATTTGCTTACGTCGTTTGTTTAGATTTTACACAACGTAATATTTCAACTCACAGAGGAAAAGGGAACCAGAGAAGAAAACACATTCGACTACGACTTAAAACAGCGAAACGCGTTTTCTTGCTTTGTATTCCCCGAGTCATGATGTCCTCGGGCTCGCAGGGAATCTTAAAGAAATCCATCGATTACAGGAATGCTTCTTTTCAGAAATGCTCCTTGGAATCGATATTTCTTAAAGGACAATATTTTTATTCGAAACCATTATCCCATCAATTGCAAATGTCAGCTTGCGAAATTGTGTCTTCTGAAGTTTCTCTTCTTCAAGCTGAACTGTTGCACCAATTAAGTTAGAAAGTCCAACAGTCCAAGTTAGTTTTTTCAATCCCCAAAAGACCCTCGTCTTTTGCTGTTCAGGTACGAGGTAGCCTGATTGGAAGAGTAACAACCGGGGAACAACGAGTTCGAATGCAACCTTTTTCTGTCGTGTACAAAGGAGTTAAGTTAAATCTGTCGAGGCTTTAAATGTCGTCACGCTGTCGTGGTTTGGAAGTTAAGGAAGTGTGGTGCCAACTCAGGTTTGAAGATCTATTACGTGGTATTCGCCGAGAGCACGGATCCTATTGTAAGACTTTTTGACGTATGCTGTAAAGCAGGGGTTCACAATTTTTTAGAACGCTGCGTACCACTTGACATTTTTAGAAATTTTTGGCGTACCACCAGTCTTATATTTTTTAGAAACATATATCTAATGTCAGAAAAGTGTCCAATGGCTTGTTTTATTTTAATTAAAATACTAAGAAAGCTTCATATTTTATGATTAATGCACTTGTATTTCGTATTAAGGATGTTTTAGTAAAGGAAAAAATAAAACGATTACTGAAAATTACAGTTTTTTTTTCTCACAGGTCTAAAAACAACTAATTTTAAATAATTAGTACAAACTAAGCAAAAAAAGATTAACGTAATCAAAAATCAATTTTTAGTGCGAAACTTGTTGTTTGTCTTTTATTAAAATATCGATGTCAGGAGCAATGGAGCATAACTTCACTCTTCAATCCTCTTCAACACTTACTCTGTTTCTATATATTTATTTTTTATATACAGAAGTTCAGAAAAATCACTCTCACAGAAGTAACTAGTAACAAATGGCATAAGAAATAGCATAACGTGATTGTACAAACTAAAAGATCGAACAAACTTCGTAGAATATTTGGGTCGCTGATGTCATCCTTGCGTACCACCTGAAACGTTGCTGCGTACCATTACTGGTACGCGTACCTCCGGTTGGGAATCTCTGGTGTAAAGCATTAGTTTGCGCATCGATAGCCAATCAGTCGAAGTCATTTCCCATTCCCACGTGACCTACACTTTCTTAGATCTTACGACAGTGATTCGGTCCACATGTATGGTCATTAGATGGTCTATACATCTGCTAGTTGAAGGATTGGTGAAAATTACCGTTACCAGAGCATCATTACCAGAGTATTTAGCATTCGAGATTTACTTTTGAGTTCGTATGACAGGAGTGACAAATATCGTCAGTATGGAAATAATTCAGCCATAAATCGAATCTAAAAAGTAATTGTCAGTAATTTAGCAGTATGGAGAATGACAGTAATTTATCTGTATTTAGAATGTAGGTATGGAGAATGTTGGTGATTTACCATATAGGGAATGTATGTTATTGACCAGTTGGAGAACGTAAGTTATTTATTGGTATAATGTATGTCGGTAGTATACCGTTATTGAGAATGTCAGTAATTTATTAGAAGGGAGAAAATTGGGTAATTTAATAGAATGGAAATGTCAGTAATTTACTTGTATGGAGAATGTAGGTAGTTTATTGGTATGAAGAATATAAGTGTAGAGAATGTGGATAATTTACTCGTATGAAGACTAGTGGTATAGAGAATGTTGGTAATTTACCAGTGTATATTATGAAGTTTATGTACCAGAATGGAGAACATAAATTATTTTCTGGTATGGAGAATGTAGGTAATTTATTAGTAACGAAACTAGTGGTATGGAAAATGTAAATAATTTACCAGTTGGAAAATGTATGAAATTACCGGTATAGAGAATGTAAACAATTTACTGGTATGGAAAAAAACGAACCCCCTCTCTTCATTCGAGAAATTTTAACAGTAGAGAAAATTTCAAGACGGCTCTTGAGAGATACTAACTTTTAAAAATACAAATTCATTAAATTTTCATAAGGGGCATATATTTATATTATATTGAGCACCAATTTCTTAATTTCCAATATGAAACCTCTATTTCGACACACAATTTCGCATCTTATCAAAATTTAACTTTAAATACCAAATTTCATGTCATTAAGTCGTACCATTTGGAAATTATGAGTACAGAAAGATAGGAGCTCCTAATGTTTAATTAGTTTCTTAGAATTTTATGTACCATATTTTGAACCATGTTGCTGCTAAACAACCCAAACAAAATATCCACTTAATATTTTATTTTAAAAATAGTTTTTAATATGCAATAATTAATATTTAATGATCGTTTGAGAAAATTATGAATTGAAACTTTATTATATATTGATGTAAATCGATTCAGAAGAGCTTCTAAAATGGCCCTACAAAAGTTCAGCTCATTCTGATGATTAATTTTTGCGCTACATTAAATTTTCGTCATTATTGCGATTTTAATAGACAACGAAAAGTTTAATAAACGTTTGCTAAACCACGGATAATAATTTATCGGATCGTTTGAACTTGAATAGTTACTATAATAATGTAATTATCAAATCGTTTCCACTTGAGTAATAGATTTAATAATTCTCGGATTGCTGAAAAGTACGTTTGAAATAGTGTTCAAATTTGAAATTCGTGTAACTACAATTAATCTCGATTTGCAAGTAGCGGCTTTCTATTTTGAGGAAATCCCTGAAAATTGTGCAAATTTTAAGATTTAATATCTCAGGATATTAAGGTAGTAAAGTCATGAAGTTTCATATTTAGACTAATTTAACGATGTAGAGTCTGATTATGACATCAATATGGTATTTCCCTTAAAAATTGTTGTTGTTGTTTGTGCAAATTTTGATACGAAGCCCCCTTGTGCTAATTTTTTGGATTTGAATTTGTAGAGTACGTTATTCCCTATTGAATGACATCATTGGATTTTCTCTGGTATGAATAACCCTCGAAATAAAGGAGATGGTTCGGTTTTTTTCCGCGACTTTGTTCATGATTTACTGGTAAAGAGATTCTACATTATTAATCTATGGAGAATGCTCGTAATATACTAGTATCGACAATTTACGAGTTTGGAACATGTCGGTAATTTACTTGAATGGAGAATGGAGTGATGTGCAGAATGTCGGTAGTTTATTGGTATGTAGAGTGTAGAGTTCTGTCGAATGTAGATAAATTACTAGTGCGGAGATTGTAGTGCTGTGTGTAGCGAATGTCAGTAATTTGCCAGTTTGGAGAAAGTCGGTAATGTACCGTCATGAAGAATGTCGGTAATGTATCGTCATGAAGAATGTCGTTAATGTATAGTCATGAAGAATGTCGTCAATGTACCTTCATAAAAAAATGTCGGTTTATGTACCGTCATGAAGAATGTCGGTGATGTACCGTCATGAAGAATGTCGATCAATTTCAATCTCCACTTCGAGCCCACCTTCCTTAAGTGGACAGAAAATGGAGACGATGCATTGAGGCCATGAAAGAATGTCGCAAAAATGTTTCAATGTAAACACGTTTACTGCTTTATACTTCTGTTTCATGTAGAACCGGTCCCGTCTCTTTTCGAACGACTCCCCTAGTTGCAAACCGAAACGCCGATCAAGTCGAAAAGTCTCGGTTTTACGAGACCAGGAGCATTCTTAAGTAAAACCCCAGACACTTCCAATACGCGGAAACACAGGGGATAAAATGAAACAGATGTTCCACAACCATTGAAAATATTCTTTTTCTGCGTGTCATTACTCTCCTCGGAGTACCGAGTGCTCGTTAGAGGAATGGAGGAAAAACAATTTCCGCACAACTTTCCGTTATGAGGGCCCCCCGAATCTGAGTCTTTTTTTTTTATTTCGAGGCTTAACGGTGAATTTGCTTTCGCGGATAAATTACTTTTTAGAGGATCCTTATCGTGTTCTCATTATGTGATCTGAATAAAGGTTTAGAGGTCTTAATTAAAAGTCTTCTGGGGCATAAATATACCTGAGCATTAGTTCCTCCCTTGGCTGTTACTGAGGGCATTAATTCCTGGCTTTATCGAAATTTTTTAAATGTCTCATTTTTATCTTTTAATGTGGTCTGTGTATAAACGCGCACGGGAAATGAATTTCTGTTTTTTTGATGGATATTTAGCAGAGCGGATGGTACTTATGAATATTTGTCAATGCGTCATGGTTGACATTCATTGCACTGCTATATATATGCTATATGAACAAAAGTATTTGGACACTCCAGAAATTCGAAGGAGGATCCATCTTAGTGCGGGGTTGATTCATTCATGAACATCGACAATGTAAAAACATGTACAGGTATAAACATCGATGTTGCAAAAACATCGACCCTAATACATCGATGTTTTTTAAAAAACATCGATGTTTTGAAAACATTGACATCGATGTCGCGTCCCTAGTTCGGCTTCGCCTACACTATGGCAACACTACGGCGATGATGGTTGTTTCTTTTAACAGGATCTAACTCCATGTGATACTGTAAAACGTGTGCTGGACTGGTTTTCAAAAAATGAGGTGAATTTGCTTGACTGGTATGCTCAGGGCCCCGATCTCAATCTAATTGAGCAATTGTGGGACGAACTGGAGCGACGCGTACGACAACGCCACGCACCCCCATCTTCACAACAATCTCTTATCACACCCTTGCAAGAAGCATGGCGAGCTATTTCTGCCCGGACGTACGGATAGTTTATAGAAAGTATGCCTCGACGTGTTGTAGTTGTAATACAAACAAAGGGAGGTATTATTATATATATATATATATATATATATATATATATATATATTATATATATATATATATTATATATATATATATATACGTTATTAAATATAATAATAAAGCCCTTTTTTCTAAAAAAAACATACAGTGTCCAAATACTTTTATCTATATATTGTATGTCTTTTAAAGCAGAAAACATTTTTTCATGATGCAATGAAATCTCTAGAACACTGAATTATGGACGTTACGCAATTGACCATACAGCGCAAAGCTTCTAAAACTAACACTAGCCGCCGCCATAGGCATGTGAAACGGTCATAGCTCAGAAGCTGTTCTACAATGCAACGAAACTGATTAGGAAACGAAGGTGCAACTTGTTTGTCCAAAAAAGCAAAACTCTCGGGAAAGCCGAGTATGAGTATGAAAAGTTCATACTAATATATTTTTAGTTAATTTTTAGACAGGTGGCTACGTTCATCACAGTAATCCTCTAGAGCAGTGGTTCCCAAACTTAGTACGTCCATGGGCCTCTTCTTATTGCAAAAACCTGACCATGAACCTCAGTAAAATAACTCTACCTAATTGCATGATAGACTACATTACATAACTGTATTACAAATTCAACTTTCATGTCTTGAGTGGTATTAATTTATATTTAAACACAAATTTTGTATATTTTTATTTTGTAGTATTTATTAAAATTAGTATTTATTAAAAGTAGTAGTACTAAAATGCTACTACTACTATAACACATGTATATAGTAGTAGTAGTAAATATGTAAACAGTAGTTCGTAGTACTAAAATACTATTACTATAATATATAGTAGTAGTAGTAAATGAAACAGTAGTAGTTGTATTTTTTATAAATACTACTACTATATGTTTTTTATAAATCCTACTACTATACTATTTTAGACAGGTGGCTACGTTCATCACAGTACTCATCCTCTAGAGCAGTGGTTCCCAAACTTAGTACGTCCATGGACCTCTTCTTATTGCAAAAACCTGACCATGAACCTCAGTAAAATAACTCTACCTAATTGCATGATAGACAACCGTTACATAACTGTATTACAAATTCAACTTTCATGTCTTGAGTGGTATTAATTTATTTAAACACAAATTTTGTATATTTTTATTTTGTAGTATTTATTAAAAGTAGTAGTACTAAAATGCTACTACTACTATAACATCTGTATATAGTAGTTGTAGTAAATATATAAACAGTAGTTAGTAGTACTAAAATACTATTACTATAATATATAGCAGTAGTAGTAAATGAAACAGTAGTAGTTGTATTTTTTATAAATACTACTACTATATATTTACTGAAATACTAGTAAGTATTATTTATTGCAGTTACAACTTTTGTTTTAAAATACAAAAACACATTTTTTTTAATGAGATGGGTAAACCTGATGGGATGATACGAGATTACTTATGTTAGGCTCTTTGTAAGTAACATTCGTAAGTCTCCACGAGCACTAATTTTCTGTCAGTTTCTTTTTTTCGTAATGAAGCTCATAGCTGCACTAAATCTACGTTATTGGACGTAGAATACGTTACGGACGTAGAATCTACGTTCTACTTTATTGGAAGACAGGAAAGCAATTAATAGCTTATGTGCATTAACCCATAATGCAGGATATAAAATTGGTATTTGTTTTGTAACCTTTGTGGTATCCTTGTTCAAACATTGGTTTCGGCTCCTCATTTATGAATAATTCAATATATTGATCCTGTATTACTATGGATTCACCTGAGTTTGTGGGTCTACTTACAAAAGGGTTCAACACTCAGTCGAGGAAAACCATGTGAAAAATGTCTTCAAATCTTTGTCTGAGGCCAGAATAAAAAACCGTTAAGTGTTGATATCTCGTTTTTGCAATTTTGATAGATTTGGAAACTGAAAACATTCTTCGCTCCCCAAGTTGTTAAAAAAAAGTTTGTGACAAACGCAGATATTATACATTAATTTTGATTAAAATTAATTGATCATCTTGTAGCTTCAAATTGGTTTCGTTAAATTTGGCAAATGAGTGAGTAGTATAAGCTCTGTCATTTTTAGAATTAATTAAATTGAGCCGAAAATCATGGTCTTAAGTTTCCAGGAATTCCAACACTGAATCGAAGAATGCATAAAATCGATCCAAACATGCACTTTTAGATAACCAACGAACTTCCATGCTAAGTAGTAAACTATTATAACCTTCATCATTTTCCAAACGAAGTTGAGCAAATAGTCTCTCGCATTTAAGGCATTCCTTTTGATTCTATTAACTCCTCTAATGACATAATCTAGTGAGCCTTGAAAGCGTTCACTCAGATTTTGGACGACTAAATGTTATCGATTATTGACACAATGTACAGATAATAGCTTGTTTTAAGTATATCAGAAGGCCTCGGTGTCGTCTTACCATTGCTGGAGAACCGTCATTAGCGACAGAGAGGATATTACTCATGGGTACAGCTTTTAAATCGAAAAATCTTTTTAATTCATTAAATATTCCTTCACCTTTCGTATCAGATTCCAAATATTTGTTAAATAACAATATTCTTGGAAAAAAAATTTTCTTTTACAAATCTCACAAAATCTAAAAGTAAAGCTTCGTTCCCTGGCAAAGTTGCCGCGTCAAGCTGTGTAGAGAATTCATACGTGTTTTAGTACTCACTTAAATAATTTTCTAATCCCTGAGTGCCATTTCGTCAATCCTTCTTTGTACTGTATTATTACTCAGTGAAATTCTCATAATATCGAAATCTGGTTTATGCAGCACGGTGTGTATTACCTCAATTATAGCTGGTATAATACGTTCTTTACTAATGATATGCGGCTTTTCGGACTTTGCAATCAGTAAAGAAATGTTATAAGCACGCAGTCCAACGTCATCTTGCGCAGATGTTGTCGCTAAAAGTTGTCGTAATGGCAGTGTTTTCAAATATTTTTATTTGACTGTTTTAAAAAGTTAAATCTTTATCTTTTTCTTCCGCTATGGACTTTTGTCAAATGTGTTCCTTAAGCTTAGAAAGTTTCATTGATTCGTTTGACAAAGTTTTATTGCATAGAAGGCACATATGTAAAGTACTATATCCTGATAACGGAATAAAGCCACTTTTTAAATATTAAACACTATGTTTTTCCTTCGTCTCACATCATATTGCTATCAGTAAAAAAAGACACAAATTTAAGATATAAGATACTGAGAACGTTACAAATCACAATACATTTATTTATTGTTATTTATTTTAACTTTCATAATTAGTGAAATTGGGTCACAATTATTTTATTTTATATTAAACCTTTCGCGGACCCCCCGACATTGTCCATGCACCCCCAAATAAATTTTAATTTGCTACAGACCCCCTCAGTGGTCTCACGGACCCCTGGGGGTCCATAGAGAGCACTTTGGGAACCACTGCTCTAGAGTTAAGGAGTGGCAGAATTCAATAAAGGATTGTTTGTCTGACTGACAGTCGATTGCATAAAGCTATGATCTGTGTTAAGATTACGGTGAACTTTCTCATGCGTGGTCGTGCAATGGATGGCTGCCATTGTTTGACTGTTGTATGTTGCCTCTAGCAGACAAATAAGTGTTAGACCCCAAATGAAAAGACGGTTAAGTGGCAATGAAGAATGAGGCCGTGATAGGAGTAAAACCAATGTCTTGTATGGAAGGACTTCAGACAGGATTAAAAGTAGTGGCAACTCAGTTACTCATCGTGGATTGTCCATCGAAGTGCACGATGATCGTAGCGACCGCGATCAGGAATTCGTCAGATGCACCATCTGGCATGTTTGAAATAGGGATGCGACATCGACAACAAAACAACGATGTTCAAGATTAAAACATCAATGTTTTTAATACATCGCCGAAAAACCATCGATGTCTTTAAACATTTTTTTTCTATTTTTTTTAAAAACTGGTTTAGTAACCTCTACTATTAATGTTAGCCTAATTTGTCAGTTGCCGTGTATATGAATTTATAACTAAAATTTCTTTAACTGTCAAAACAAATTTTAAAAAAATAAGAAGAAAAATTAACAAATCTCTTGTTTTCAAATTGAATAGTACGAAAGAAAATAATATTAACAACAATTAGAAATTGGTACTACTAACTATAAATATAATTAGGTTGGTACATAACAATAATTATTACTAATTATCTGCAAATAAAAAATATTGGGGCCTATAATTATTATTCACACCAATATTTGTTATTTAAAGTTGCAAAAAAAAGAAGTTTGTTAACTTTCTCTCACATAAGCCGAAGGGAAAAAGCTATTTGTGATAGGACGGATGTCGCCATCACTGGCGCAAATACTTAGTCGCACGGTTATTTTTTAAGTGTTTACAATGGTACTTTTTTCATTCAAAAATAAAACATCGAGAATGTAAAAACAATGACAGTGTAAAAACATCGACAGTGTAGAAACATCGATATTAAACAAACATCGGCACCAATAAATCGATGGTAAATATATCGGTGTTTTTTTATAAAACATCGACATTGATGTCACATGTCTATTTCAGACCCTTCACCCTTGGCCACTTTGATCTAAAAGTATGTTCAATTTACTGATTATAAAAACTATGGTTCTAGGTTATTTTTTAAATTTTTATAATGGTCACCTTTTTCATTTAAAATAAATATATCAACAACATGTTTACTGTACAACATCGACATTGATGTCGTATATCTATTTCAGACCCTTCACCCTTGGTCCCTTTGTTCTAAAAATATGTTCAATTTACTGATTATAAAAACTATGCTACTAGGTTATTTTTTTAATTTTTATTATGGTACCTTTTTCATTTAAAATAAATACATCAACAACACGTTTCTTATAAAACATCGACATTGATGTCGCATATCAATTTCAGACCCTTCACCCTTGGCCACTTTGGTCTAAAAGTATGTTCAATTTACTGATTATGAAAATTATGCTACCTGGTTATTTTTTTAATTTTACAATGGTACTTTTTTTTAAATAAAAACATCGACAAGTATAAACATCGATGTCAAAAAAACATTGTCTCCAATACATCGATGGTAAATAAGCCGATGTTTTTTATAAAACATTGACATCGATGTCGAACCCCGAATTTGAAAGCGCGCTTGTTCGCTATCATGTCCGAGTCACCCATGTTGCAAGGCGTGAAAAGAAATTGAAAATTTAGCATACAAAAAACTTATTTCGCGGCTGAGATTTTTTCTTAGCTTTCAATTCTACTGCCATTGTAAGTCAATTTATATATCTTTGGCGACCGCGACACCACTTCTGACCGAATTGTGAATTAGCAATCGGTGAGCAAATTCAAAACACGTTTCAACAACATGCCGTCGTGTACGTGGGGGCTGTTTCAGGTTAAATCTACAGTGTCCTGCAATGTTCTCGCGTTGGCTTGGTTTCGTAGTCTTGATTGTGAAGTGCCAACTGTGGCAACTTAGCCACAGATCACCAGATAATCCCTATGAAAGGGAATTTGTAACGCGCGTCTTCCCTACCCGATGGGGAATTCGTCAGATTGGCTTGGAACGTGATCGCAGAAAGACCACGTTGGAATGAACCTATTCCATTCTCTTTGTGTTCCATCGTCTTTGTGTCAGTGTTCTGTCTTGTAAATAAATAGATGTTCAAAATTAAAATAGACTCGATGTAATAGTTATTACGCCACATAGACCTCGATACTTCGTTCGAAACTTCTAGATCTTGTATTCGTGTCCTCTTACCTGATACTTGTAGGAAGCGCGAATTGGAAACTCCCTATACGCATTCCTCTTTTTGATGTCAGTAAAAATTTCTTTGTGTATATTGTGGTGTCGTCGAACCTAAACGGTAGCGTGAAAACGGTACGAATCGTACACAAGAAGAAGACATCCGACAGCTAAGACATTTACGTTCTTATTATTTCATGAAAATTAAGAAACATATACAGTATTTAAATCATTACACCAATACATAAAAGTATGTATCATCACTGTCCAGTACAGTGACCAAGCGTCATTCTCTCCTCTGGCTCTCTATCGTCGTCTGCCACGTACTCTGCCAACAGTCCAAAAAGGAAGTCAAGTCAATATCCAATCAGAAATTATCTAGACGGATACTCTGCAGAAGACGTTCTACTTCACCTGTTCTTCTCAAGTTGTTGAAAATGCGCGCAACGAAGGAACAGCAGCTGGCGCCAAACACTAACCTATGCTGAATATATTCGGCATTCCGATGACACAATGGTGCAGGTGACCCTTCCTATAGGTCAAGCACTACGGAATTTCTCACGTTGTCACAATGCCCATTACTTGATATTACATGTCGTGCCTAGCGCATCTTGGTCAAATGTGGCTCAAAGGGCCAAAAAAATAAACACCCAACCAGCCTCTGATCATCTGACCGTTATTCAAAATAACGTGGTGTTGTCCTCGGATTTGATCCCGGAGCATCGCCAATCATCCCTTGTGTTGCTCCAGAGCGATGTTCATTAAAATACCTACCTACGCGGTCAACCTCATAACTTTCCCTTCGACATTTTGACTACTCTACAATAACGGACCGGAGCCCAGCGGATTTGCATCAAATCCGACTGCTTGTTTGGGGGTATTTTTCGTGTTATGGCCTGGGACCTTTCCACGTTGTTCCTGGTCAATTGAACGTCGAAACCTAAATGAACATTTCGGATCATCAGGTTCTTCCTACGCTCTGGCAATTTTATGGAATGGACGAATGCTACTTCCAGGACGACAACGCTCCACGTCACGTTGCAACCTCTGCCAAGCAGTGGTATCAAGATATGGATGAAAAACGTCATCCCTGGCCTGCTCAAAGTCCCGACCTTAACCCCATAGACCAACTTGTAGGACGAGTTAGGGCAATGCTTACGGACCAGGGAAGCACGTCCGAAATCTACAGCTGAGCTGGCGACATTCTTGCAGTGGGAATGGACACAAATACCCATAGCTGTGTATCAAAACCTTGTTGAAAGTATGCCCACAAGGGTTGCTAGTGTGATTGCAACACGTGGGTGGACCATCCCCCTATTAAAGCGTGTATTCTTTCCCTCATACCATTGAAGATTTGAAGATATTGCTGTTCCGGTCCATTATTGTAGGGTAGTGTATCTCAAAATGTCACCTAAAGCCCGTCTAGTCGCTCCAGAGTGATGTAAACCCAACTAAACTACCATATAGGGTTAACGCTGTTCACCACAAATTAATAATTCCTCTTGCAGATTGGTTCCACGTTTCTCATGTACTTTCTTTTTATTTGCAGTCGATCCAATCAGATTTCGATCCCTTCGTGCTCCAAGGGTCGCTCCTACTCGACCACGTCGATCCCGTCGACCGCCTTCATCCGGCGGAACTCGCGCGACAGGAAGACAGTGTGCAGCCTGCACCCTCTCACCAGTGCTGAGATCGAAGCCTTCCACAAAGCGCACGCACAAGGCGAGGATGACCTGCAGGTAAAACTCTCTACGATCCTGGATTGTTTTTGTGATTCGTGGGCATTTCCCCGATTCTCTTCTTTCCCTGAGGAGCAGGGCGCGTTCCCTTTCTTTCCCCTTCCGGTGCTCGTAAAACCGGGGAGGGACGTGGGTGGAATGCGGAATTACAGGGCGTTCGATACGAGAAGTTTCTGTTTTGTTTAAATTGCTACGCATCGTTGAAATGTTTACACATTCGAGTCGGTGGTTATTCTGATTCCTCGTAAATAAATCCTTTTAAGAAAAAGCAAGCATCATGATTCCTGCAACAAATTTTTTTTAATATAAGCGATCTGATTCCCAATAGATTTTATGTGGTTCAAAACTACGTGGTGTTGTCCTTGGATCTTTCCCCTTGAAGATTGATCCCGGACCGTCGTCAATTGCCCGTTGTGTTGCTCTGGTAGGACGTTAATTAAAATTACCTTACCTTACCTTACTCTATAAATTCTAGCCGACCAACCGGTCTGGTGGTTAAGGTGTTAGCCTCTAGACCGGAAGGTTACTGGTCCGAATCCGGGTCCGGGTATGGATGTTTGTAAGCGTACTGTGTAGAGGCGGTTGGTGCAACTTAAATCTGTCGTGGCCGAAAGTCCTCACGTTGGGTTGGCGTGGAAGTTTGGAGAGTGGGGTGCCAGCTCAGGTGTTGCTTCGTCATCTGACCGTGGTTCAAAATTACGAGGTGTTGTCCTCGGATCTTTCCCTCAAGGGACTGATCCCGGACCGTCGTCAATAGCCCGTTGTGTTGCTCTAGTACGACGTTAACTAAAATTACCATTACCATTACCCTTAAGGGATTGATCCCGTACAATCGTCAATAGCCCGTTGTGTTGCTCTAGTACGACATTAATTAAAAAATTACCAATTACTTACTCTTTGGGGATTTATCCCGGACCGTCCCGTTGTGTTGCTTTAGTACAACGTTAATTAAAGTTACCTTACCTCTTATCTAATTCTAAAAAGTCTAGTCTGGTTGGAAGGATAACGGGAATAAGGGTTGCAAGTTCGAGTCCAACTAAAGCCCGTCGTGTGGAAAGGGGGCTGGTGCGCGTTAAATCTGTCGAGGCCTCGAAAGTTCTCACATTACGATGGTGTGGAAGTTAGGAGATTGGGCTACGATCTCGTCTTCTGACTGTGGTTCAAATTTTCGTGGTGTTGTCCGCGGGTCTTTCCCTTCGATCCCGGACCGTCACCAATATCGTACAGTGTTGTTTCAGTGTGATGTTAAATAAATTCCTACCCTTCAACCCTATAAACTCTCTTTTTTAAAATTTAAGCGTGCTGATTTCTTACCAATTTTATTTAAAAAAAATATTGGGTCCTGGTTTTTTTTAAATAACGTCACACTGGAGCAACACAACGGGCTATCGGGTGCGATCCGGGATCAAACCCGAAGGACTTGATCCGAGGACAACGCCTCGTAATTTAGAACCATGGTCAGATGAAGTAGAAATAAGAAGCGTTCTGATTACTGGAAATTATTCCTTGCTAACTTGCCGACCAACCGGTATGGTGATTAAGGTGTTAGCCTCTAGATCGGAAAGTTCCTGGTTCGAATCCGGGTCCGGACATGGATGTTTGTAAGCATATGGGGTAGAGGCGGCTGGTGCACCTTAAATCTGTCGGGGCCAAAAGTCCTCACGTTGGGTTGGCGTGGAAGTTTGGAGAGTGGGGTGCCAGCTCAGGTGTTGCTTCGTCATCTGACCGTGGTTCAAAATTACGAGGTGTTGTCCTCGAATCTTTCCCTTAAGGGACTGATTCCGGACCGTCGTCAATAGCCCGTTGTGTTGCTCTAGTACGACGTTAACTAAAATTACCATTACCATTACCGAAGACAATAATAATTTTAAACCATGGTCATATTACGAGATTGACTTCTGAACTTATACCCCACTCTCCAAACATACACACCCAATATGAGAATAGTTTATGCCACTACAGATTTACCTACGCAACATCTAAGTACATGACGGTCTTTGGTTGGATCCAGTTTCGAACTCGCAACCCTTTGGTTGATAATCAACTAATTCCAAGACTGCTTATTTGATAACCAGAAGCGCGCACAGCTTTCCCTCCTCCCTAGAGTAGAGGGGGTAGCGTGTTTTAGAGTCATCACCGGACATGATTACTTCGAAGTCCAGTTATTTAAGATTGGACTTGCCACAATTCTCCACTCTGCATTACTATGCACATGACTGTGGAGAATCTTTTCAGTTGCCCCTCCCTGCTTGAGGTTCGCTCTTGTGATGACTTTGGAGCTCTCGACCTTCCTGGGGCCACCTCTCTGCTAAATTGGACTGCAAGACGCCTCATGTCTGAGAAGACGATGGTGGGAGCAATTTAAAAAAATAATAAAAGTACGCTAATTTTTCAGCATAGCTATCACAGTCCCTCCCTTACCGGTAAAGCTTCGGTTTCCTAAGAAAGCGTAGCCGTGATCTAGCGGCCGTGATGTAGCTGTGGGTGACGTTAATAACACGTTGTTTATACTAACAGATGGTGTTGTTTTCCTAGAAAGCGTTGTTTGTGATCGTATCGAAAATTATCGGAGCCGTCATTTCCATGACTGTCGTCATAGCGGTCTCAAACAGTTGGGGAACGTTTTTTCTCTTGTAGCGGCAAGATTTCATTTCCTGCGCCGAATGATTCGAGCGGAGGGGAGCAAACCAAACATGTTTGACTGCCATTGATTAGTTCGTTTTTGTAAAATCGGGATCGTTAAACACAGAATAAAAATTTCAACGGATTTGAAATCTTCGGAAAATTTGATACCAGATGGATATCTTAAGTGTGAATTTCTTTAAATAAATAATTAATAATTTAATAAATAATTAAATAATGAAGTGGTAAATAATTGATTAATAAAACTGTTTTGGTATCGATCTGGCGTAGAATTTTACGCTGATTTGAAATCTGTTGAAATTTTCACTCTACCTTCAACGATCCCGTAGTTAGAAACTTTGAACTAGAAAATAAAAAACCACTTTGTTTTGTTTCTCGAATAAAATAAACCACGACAGCCGTCTGTGTTGCCCATTCTCCAACGTATTCTGTCCGTCTAAGTTGATACCTCTGGACTATTGTTAAGACGGCCGTATAGTTATGCCCGCGGCATCATGACGTATCACGGCTGTTAGATAACGACTCCATTTTCTTAGGAAACCGAAGCTTAAGCTGGTATATATCGTATGGACCAGATATGTTTAAGCTGTACCAAAAAAAATTTCTGTCGCGAGTAAATGTAACCACAAAGAAAATTTTCGTTAGACGAGAAAAATACATTCTTGGGTGGTAGCAGGAATCGAACCTACACTACCTGCAGCTTTCGGTGACAAAACCCTTCTCTGCCATTAACCCTACCATAAATTAGCGCTTTCTAGATACATTTTCGCTAGATCGAGGAGTTTGCAAAATTTTGAGCATTTCCGACAGTTATCTCCCGATTTAAAAAAAAAAGGACTGTTTGGAAATTTCATCTCCATCAGAGTCGATCTAACCCCGATGCACAAATCCGGTTTTTCAACGTAAGGCGCCGCTGAGGCAACGCATGTGCAATCTGCGATACATTAGATCCAATAGAGCAGTGCACACATGGCTCCGTGGCGGCTGCGGTGACGCACGTCCAACTTGTACCCCAGTACCCCACGACGCCGCAACTCGCCGCACACGCTTCTCTGTTCTCAAGTATTTTGTTTTCATTAATTAATGGATTATAAAAAATAATTAATAAATGGATGTATCCAGTAACAGACATCTAATTTCTTTCAAAATATATTTTTTGTATATCAAGTAGGATAAATAAACAAGTTTTCTTCGATAAAGAAACATCGCAAATGGCACGAAATGAGTACTTGCGTCATTTCACGGATATGTGTGCATAGTTGGGCTTCGGCGCCGCACTGCAACGCAGCGGCACCACACGATGAAAAATCAGATGTGTGCACCGCGCCTTAACAAGACTTTATACGAATCATTATCATTTTCTTTTCAAATCTGCGAGGTCAGCGAGAGTCCAGTGGGTAGCGTCGAGGATAAGGTCCGGTGCATACATCCGGTTTTTCAACGTGCGGCGCCGCAATTGCGGTCTGAGATACATTAGATCCAATGGAGTTAGTGCACATATGCCTCCGGTGCCACTGCGGCGACGCGCGTTTAACTTGAGTGTAAGTTGTACCGTAGTTCCTCACGGCGCCGCAGCTCGCCGCACACGCGTCTCCGGTCTGAAGTACTTTATTTCATAAATAAATGGAATATAAATAAAAATTAATAAATGGTTGTATCCAGAAACGTCTACTTTGTTTCAAAATATACTTTTTTACATTAAAAAACGAAATAAACGCGTTTTCGATATAATATTTATCGCAAATGGCACGAAATGAGTACTTGCGTCATTTCATGGTTATATGTGCATAGTTGGGCTTCGGTGCCGCAGCGGCGCCGCACGTTGAAAAATCGGATGTGCGCACCGGGCCTAAGCAGCCGAAGGGATGGAGTGCGAAATTCCTGTTAGCCAAAGACCGTCGTATATGTAGGGGCTGGTTCGACTTATATCTGTCTTGGCATCATCAAATGTCCTCACGTGTCTAGAAAAGTCTGTCTGGGATGTCAACTCAGATGTTGGCTTCCTCATCTGACCGAGGTGCAAAATTACGAGGTGTTGTCCTCGTATCTTTCCATTGGGGGATTGATCCCAGATAGTCGCCAGTAGTCAGTTGTGCTGCTTCCAATACACTGCTCCGATTCAATTTCGTTTTCAATTTTATTCGAATAGTGTGTGGGTAAATATGTTTATCCTAGGTTTAAACATTCGCTAGTATTACTCTCAGGATCATTAGAAATTTGCAGGGACGTAAAACCAGACTGTCAAAATTCTCAGAAATTTCTCGGTCGCGTCATTCATCGTCAACAATCTTTTATACAGTTATTTTTTTACTTGCTTTCATCTTAACATTTTACCTTCGATTTTTCAACACTTTCTCGTCTGTTTTATCAGCAGTATTGCTCACCCTCTGCACTCATCGCTTTTCATCTTTTAGGCCCCATGCACACATCCGGTTTTTCAACGTGCGGCGCCACTGCGGCAACGCAAGTGAGGTCTGAGATGCATTAAATCCAATGGAGCATTGCACACATGCATCCAGCGCCGCTGAGGCGACGCACGCCCAACTTGCGTGCAATTTGTATCGCAGTTCCCCACGGTCCCCACACGGTCGCCGCACAAGAGTCTACGTTCGCCGCACATGAGTCTACGTTCGGAAGTACCTTGTTTTCATAAGCAAATGGAATATAAATAATAGTTAATAAATGGTTGTATCCAGTAACGTCTATTTTGTTTTTAAATATACTTTTTTGTACACCAAGTAAGCGAAATATAAACACGTTTTCTTCGATAGAATATTTATCGCAAATGGCGGGAAATGAGTTCGTGCGTCATTTCACGATTATGTGTGCATAGTTGGGCTTCGGTGCCGCTGTGGCACCGCACGTTGAAAAACCGGATGTGTGCACCGGGCCTTAGATCCAACAGAGTAGTGCACACATACTTGCGGCGCCGTACGTCGTGCATTTTGTACCGCAGTTCTCCACGGCGCTGCAGCTCGATGCACACGCTTCTCCGTTCTAAATTACCTTAGTTTCATGAATATATGGAATGTAAATAATAATAAATAGATGTATCCAAAACACACACACACACCTCTATTTTGTTTCAAAACATATTTTTGTACACCAATGAAATAATCACGTTTACTTCTATAGATATCCATCGCAAATGGCGCGAAATGAGTACTTGCGTCGTTTCACGGTTATGTGTGCATAGTTGAGCTTCGGCGCCGAAGCACGTTGAAAAATCGTACGCGTGCACCGGGATTTATTCGGGTTTTATATACATTTGCAATTCCCTTTTTGAGCTGCATATGATGAAATGCTTCGTTATCAACAAAGATGGCGTTACCCCATCTCAGTTCTTAATTATAGTTGACAATCTTTATTATTTCCTTATTTCAAATCATACATCCGTTGTATTTCAATTTTAAAATAGGGAAAAGCTACTTTGTTATACATTATACATAGAGCCGGGTAGCTCAGTCAGTAGAGCGTCGGGCTCGCATTAGAAGGGTTGTGGGTTATGTCCTCGGCGGAGCCTGCAATTCTGGTGATTGCTAGATCGGCGCTTCGACCTGGCTGAAGACCGTCGTGTTCACTAATGGTGACTGGGGCACGTTAAATAGGTCGTGCTCACAAAGTCCCCCATATTCCCATACCAAATCAATACCTCTGGGGGTACCTGATCAGGGGGTTATCGGCCTGTGTGATTGGGATCTAAATTACGATATGTGTGAGTGAATGGATGTATGAAAGGGGCCTTCCTGTAAAACGGATGTGTCATGTATGTCGAGCAAAGTCGGACATCCTCCCAATGGGGCTCAATAACAGGGAAGGCGCACCCCCTCGCCTCTTGCCGTCTTCTACGGGCCTGGCACTCCTCTGGTCTGCGAGTGTGGGCATGAGAAACAACAACAATAACAAAATGTATTAGTCACAAATAACTATTATTTGTCTTAGATTTAGTATTTTTGAGTACCAAATTGCAACTAAATTTTTATCATTTTTAGTGAACAGCAAAAACGGAATTTTCTAAAAAAATATCTAGCTATCATTATTAATCTTATTACTACTCTGAGATACATTTCTAAACCAAATATTTATACACATAATAAAAATAAAATACCGTATACAAAATTTTAAAGTATTTGAGAAACGTATGGTGTAATGTTGGGATTTTTTAAATTATATGTAACTCATAATATGCACTATATGTACAGTGTAGACATGAGAAACAACAACAACATTATACATACTTTGTTATATATTATACATACTTTGTTATACATTTGCATACATATACTTTGTTTGTATATAAATAATTGTCATACTTTTTTAACATATTTTTAACGCATGCATTTTACAAATTTTCGTCAATTAAAAGAAAATTTAAAATTTGTTTAGTTCATCTTGTGTTTGGCGCAGCTTGGTCATACTTTGCTCTTGCGGCATTAAAATTCAACCAATCAGCTTCTCTTATTTATTTATACTTATATCCCTATTAGATGCTAAATTGAAATAGTTTTCATTTCATAATTATTTTGTATGGTAGGTTGTCAATTAACGCCACACTGGAGAATGACAGCGGGCTATTTGCAATGATCCGGGATCAATCCCGAAGGGAAAGACCCGCGGACAACACCGCGTGATATTAATCGAGCTCAGATGATGAGGAAATATCTGAGCTTGGAGTGGCAAGATTAAAAAAAAGTTTACGTGCATTTATATTTAATTTTTTTTTTTAAAGAAACTACGTGAATATAACAGAAAATTGTTTTTAACTACAACATGTGATTTTTACTACTGGTTTGATAATTTCTCTCTGATTATCATAAACAACATATTTTCGGAAGCTAAGTATTTTCCTATCATAAGTAATCGAGGGGTTTTTGTAAACAGTTAATTGATCTGCAAAAACTTTTAAAATCGTGTAAGTTTGACATAACAGCTTAAAGTACCAGTTTATTCTTTAGTGTCAAAGATTTGTTTGTCAAGTTTAAGAATTAGTGGCAAAAACATATTCGTTAAATCCGAGACTGATGAAAATGGAGTTAAATTGACACACCAGTGTAAAGCGCCAGTTTTCTTTTTCTATTATTTATCAAAGGTTTGCATGTGTGCTTTTAAAATTAAAGAACTTAGCATAAAAACATGTGCTACGTTTAATCTATATCTAGTAAGGAGTAAAAAAAAGTTTTAAAAATGCTGCACCATGAAAAAAGACTGGTTTTGGTCTTGAAGCTCGTCATTTTATAAATCTAAGCGTGGCAGAAACTAACAAACTACATTAAGGTTGATAGATTTATCGGAAATAAAAGGCACTCAGGCCTAAAATATGTGTAAAAAAAAAAAAAAAATTTAGATTAAAAATAAGTTTCCAGCGATTTTATCTGGTTTTTGACCGGTTTTTAGTATTGGATCCCTTATACTATTGAAAATTATTTCCATCAACAGTTTTATCAAAACCGTATCATTTTTTTCATCGGAAATAAAAATTTCTCATGCAAAAATTAATTTCTGGGAGTTTACGCAATGTGTAAAATTTTACTTACCAAATAGTTGACCCATTTTTATGTAATGACGAGATAGATGATCAATGTATCGTGAGTTTTTTTTTTATTTAATGACTAGATATCTCGTCCGTCAAAATCTTCTCAATTTTGGTAATGACGAGGTAACTCGTCTAGACCAAAATTTTGGACTTGTGCTGCACAAACAAGGACAACTTCAGCTAACAGTATGAGCCAAATTAACAATGCCAGTCAACACGTGCGGTTAATAGTTTTTCTTCAATTTTGGTATTGGAATGATCCAAGGGGATTCTGTAAACTAAAATTTTTGAAATTTTCGATTATTTTTTTTATAAATTTAAATAAATGTTTATACAATTCTGTTTAAAATTATACATTATTTATAGAGAAACTATGAGTAAAAGTATTTTAAATGATTTTTGGAATATTATCTGTACGTAACTGTAGTACGATCAATTTATTGTTTAATATTCAATGTCTCAAAATGTGTATTTTTTCAGTCAAAGGAACGTTTTTTCAAAGTCTATTCGAGCAATTATAAAACGAATTGGTTGCAAATGTAATATACCTACATTTTAACGCGGGCATTTTTTTTTCTATCTTCTCCGAAAAGTTCATTTTAATTGTTAAAAAAGTTAAAAATTGGTCATTTTTTCACAAAAAAATAGGAGTTGAAAAAAAAATCTCAAAGCTTCAAATTTTAAGTTTTTTAAAAATCTGTGTGTTAAAGCGTTTAAAGTGTCTTCATAAACAGTGTAAAAAAAGTAATATCAATACATATAAAAGATTCTGAGAAAATGTTTCTTAAAATTGGACCTTTTTAACATTACGGTGATAAGACCGCAATGGTCCCCTTAATGGAAAAAGGTAAATTAACAATGCCACTCACCAAGAGCGGTTAGTGGTTTTTCTTCAATTTTGGAAGTGAGATAAACCAAGAAGGACATCTGTTAACGGATTATGGGAAGCTAACAATGTCACTCACAAGAGGTTTATAGTTTATTCTTCAATTTTTGAAGTAAAGGTGGTAAAAAATAAGAAATAAATTTTTTTAAAGTCAATTGTTACAAAACATAAAATCAGAAAACATCTCCATAACATAGCATTCATTAATGGATGGAAAATGCATTGATATCAATTGGAAATAATAAATACAAAATTGTACACATTGAAAAAGAAAAGTCAAGACAAGAAAATCGCCTTTCAGGTATTAACTATTGTAATTATTGAGTTATATTATATAAGTCAAAGCACTATCTTAATGTGTAATATTTAACCATATAAGAGAAAAATAAACTTTTATATCTATTATATATATAATTCTCTTACGTGTGTGTGTGGCACGCAAAAAATACTTTATTTGTTATCGCGTTTTGGCAACACTGTACGATTGTTTGTTTACCACGAAGTCTCGCGCATCAATTGAATTTATAGCGTTATCGGATAAAATTTTATTTAAAAAAATGAATATTAGTCGAACTGTTGCAACTTATAAACGTTATGCTGGGTATTCGATTTCCAAAGCAGCGCTCAGATTTCGAATCAAAATTTGCTCTAAGTTTTCATTTGAATTCCAAATTGTTCGAGTTCTGATTCCAGAGGTACTGTGTAATTTTTCTGCTGTACAACAAATTTATTTTTGAAAAATATTTTTTTGGAATATCATTTTTTGTAAAAAATGTCTTTATTGATGCTAGCGAAGCGAGTTAGGTTTGCGCAGCGAACCAATGAGGATTGCAAAGTAATGCTCCGGGGGTCGTCGAGCATTAGCGAGTAGGGGGCGGGCCCCCTAGTATGTATATATTTACGATTTTATCGCTTACAAAAGTGACAACTATTTTGGAAGAAAATATTCGTGTTAAATGTTACATTTATTTAAGAACAGAAGAAATACTTATGTAGTGTACAAGGCATTGACCCAAACAATTCTTCTGGGTATTTTTCTAATGCCGATCAATGAGAATAAAATTATTCTGAAAAATGACATCTGCGTTTTGTGTATAAAGAATATATAATGAATTTTAAACTTCTTTTATAAAAGCAACCATAAAATATTTGTTTCATTAGTTATAAAAATTGCTGTCTTTAAATAAATAGTAGTCATTTAATTTAATTAAATAAATTTATACTATTTACCATCAGAATTACCCCACCTAACTCGGGTGAATTGGTTAACCTGATAAAAAGTGTAACCCGGATTTTTCCACTTTTCTGTCCGTCATTGAAATGTCAAGATATTTTAAAACTGCTTTTTGGAATTTTTTTTAACTTCTACAGCTTATTTTGGATGCAAATCCCATACATGCAAATTCATTATGACCAAACTACGTAAAGTGACTACTACCAAAGTCGAATTTTAGTTTTTGGGGATCAGGATCATCTTTCTTAAGTTCGTTTCTTCTTAAGTTAAACTCGTTAAGAAGGCAACATTGAGCTTCTGTCACTACAGCAAAGAATTTTTAATGGTATTTCAAAAGTCGCACTTTGAACTTCTTTCAATATTAAATGTTCTTTCAATGTCAGCCAAATTCAATTCAAATTAGATTTTGCTTTCAAACTTGCATGCAGTTTGGAATTGAATCTATTGTGTGGTTGTTGCGTGTGATGAATAAGAATTAAAATTTATTAAAAATATACATATTTACTAAATTTACAGCCACAGAAAGGCAAAGGATAATAATACTAAAGATGGCGGGATAAAACGTGTTCTGAATGTTATTTAAATTAAAGCTTATTTTTTATCTTGTGATCTCGTATAGTTGTAACTACTTACAACTAAAAATAGAACAATTTCAAAAATTCTAAATTAAATGCGAGCGAAATAGTAAAAAAATAATATTGCTACACGTGTCCAACAAACACGTGTTTCCTTTTCTTTGAGTAAGTGCAACAGCTTAAACCACATTTTAAAATTCAGCGATTTAGTTTTAATCGGAAGCCACGCACTCGTTAAGAATGAGAATTAAGGTGCATACATATATACTTGCCTATTGAGTGTAGTTTTCAATTAAATCAAGTAATTTTATTTGAAACATGAAAAATATATACGCGTTTTAATTAGTTTAATTGTTTTGTAAAGAAAACTTAAGCCAAAATTTTAAAATACCTGGAATAAATTTGATTAGCTCCCAGTCTTGATTCAAAAGGTTTTTGTACTGTATGTTTTACGTCTTATAAAGAAATTCGTCGACCACGCAAGTTTCACCAAGAAAGTTTGAGGAAATTAGATCGAAGCGTTCAATGCATGAAATTAAAATAAACACAAGGCTTTAGCAATATTGGGCGCAAAATAATTAATTTCTACCTTTTCTAGTGCAAAATGGAATGTTCTATTCCATTTACATCATCAGTCCCAAATAATCCAAAATTATTTATAATTCGAAAAGGAAAAAAATAAGTTACGTATTTGAATTTTAATTCCTTCAAATTATTATTTGGAAAAATGATTGCTTTTCAGCAGTACTGGTAAAAAAATCCAAGTTATCGTTTTGATCAATATACATGCCAGCTTCTACCAAACTACAAAATTGAGATTGATTTAATTATACTTACTCAGCTGTTTAGCGTGAAACTTAACTAAAAATGAATGCCTACGAAAGTTTATGTAATTCTATATCAGAGCTACTTCATCTAATATAGTAGGTTCCTGATTCAAATCCAGGTCCGGGCATGGATGTTTGTAAGCGTATGGTGTAGAGGCGGCTGGTGCACCTTAAATATGTCGTGGCCGAAAGTCCTCACGTTGGGTTGGCATGGAAGTTTGGTGAGTGGGGTGCCAGCTCAAGTGTTGCTTCGTCATCTGACCGTGGTTCAAAATTACGAGGTGTTGTCCTCGGATCTTTCCCTTAAGGGACTGATCCCGGACCGTCGTCAATAGCCCGTTGTGTTGCTCTAGTACGACGTTAACTAAAAATTACCAATTATTGCTAATATAGAATTATAAAATGTTTAACATTTTATTAAAAGATATAAAATAAATTTTCGTGACAGTTGCACAAACATACAAACTGCTATAAAACCGGTAGACGGACAAGCGACAGACCGACGCAACGTTCAGTCACTAACTGAATGTAAGTTTGCCAGCTTGCTAGGTTTCATGAACATATATCCAGACGTGTCGACATTGTATAAGCACACGCATACAGACACAGACCCAAACGCGGAAACCACTGATTTTTCATTAGAAGGACCCAAAGCGGAAAAATAGCTTGAAAGGAGTCTAAAGTATTCAATGTACACACTTCATTCTTATTTATATAGATTTGCATCAATGAAGCATGGAAGTAGGAAAGATATCTTCCCACTTCCATGCAATAAAGCACTATTTTAAAAGGTATTTCGACTGGAATCGGTAATCAATTAAACTTATTCTACATCTATCATTAAAGCTAAAATATAATTTTCTGTGAAGTATTTTGGACTGTTATTGTTTTATTCGATTGAAAATCCACATGTTATAACGTATCATCGTAAGTGGTTAAGTGTAAAACTTAAATAGAACGCTTTTAGTTTTGTAATTGCATTTCATTTCAACTCTCCTAAAAGAAAGTATTTTCACAAGCATCTGGTCCTATTTCAGCGTTTCCGATGACATTCAAACAAATGTGATCCAACCTGGTTTTAAAGCCTAGGAAAATTCAATAACTCCATTAGACTCCGAGGTAATTTCGAAAAATCGAAATTCGGGTCTTATATTCTATTTTGGTTCTGCGATGCCTTTCCAATGAAATATAAAAGGAAGCTTAGCGATGCTTATTCGCGAAAATCCATTCTTTCCGTCTTCAAGCGAAAGTTATTTATTTAAAATTTTTACTATTGCTATTATTCATAGTGCGAAAGATGAGCACTAAAAGGACACTTTGTATAAGTTTTGGATGTTACTTTCAATTTGTATCTATATAAGAATGTGCTTCGGAAATGAATGGAATATAAATAGTTTCGCTGTTGGTAAAAGGAATTATTATATTCTATAGAATCTAATATTTACGCAACGACAGTTCCTAACTCTTTTAATATGGAGTAAAATATAGCTTTATATTATAATTGTATTACTTAGTGAAATATTCAGTTTCATTAAAGTAGCATTTCAATTTATTTTATGAAAAAGCTTTATTTTTATGATAATTTTAATTATTTGAACTGTTCTTACATTTTTTCAGAGGTCAATAATTTCCAAATTCAATGGAAAAACTGCTGGCTCACATTTATTTACTAGACTAGTTTCATCTTCGTTTTTATACCATTTAATACTAAACTTTTATTCGAATTAGTGTTAATACGAAAACTTCCCATAAGCACTCGGTACATAGTAGCATAGTAGGTTTATTTAAAAACTATTGGCTTTTTGCTAAGATCGGCGCTTCGACCTCGCTAAAGACCGTCGTGTTCACTAATGGTGACTGGGGCACGTTAAATAGGTCGTGCTCACAAAGTCCCCCATGTTCCCATACCAAATCAATACCTCTGGGGGTACCTGATCAGGGGGTTATCGGCCACTGATTGGGATCTAAATTACGATATGTGTGAGTGAATGGATGTATGAAAGGGGCCTTCCTGTAAAACGGATGTGTCATGTATGTTGAGCAAAGTCGGACATCCTCCCAATGGGAGGATGTCCGGGATTACAATAACATGGAAGGCGCACCCCCTCGCCTCTTGCCGTCTTCTACCGACCTGGCACTCCTCTGGTCTACGAGTGTAGGCATGAAAAACAACAACAACAAAAACTATTGGTCACAAATAAGTATTCTTTGTCTTAGATTTAGTATTTTTAAGTACCAAATTGCAACTAAATTTTTATCATTTTTAGTGAACAGCAAAAACGGAATTTTCTAAAAAAAATATCTAGCTATCATTATTAATCTTATTGCTAAGCTGAGATACATTTCTAAACCAAATATTTATACACATAATAAAAATAAAATACCATATACAAAATTTTAAAGTATTTGAGAAACGTATGGTGTAATGTTGGGATTTTTTTTAATTATATGTAACTCATAATTTGCACTATATGTACTTGGACACTACACAAATTCGAAGGAGGATCCATCTTAGTGTGGAGTTGTTTTTCCTTATTAGAACTCGGTCCATTGGTTTTTGTACCTGGTACCATAAAAGCTGACGTGTACCTCGTTCTGGATAATTCGGCCTTGCTTACATTATGTCAATACTACGGCGATGATGGTTGTTTCTTCCAACAGGTTCGACCACCATGTCATACTGAAAAATGTGTGCTGGACTGGTTTTCTGAAAATGAGGTGAATTTACTAGACTGCCCTGTTTCGAGCCCCTGTCTCAATTCGATCGAGCACATGTAGGACAAACTAGAGCAACGCGTGCGACACCACCACGCACGCCCATCTTCACAACAATCTCTTCTCACAGCCTTGCAAGTGGCATGGTGAGCTATTTCTGCCCAGACTTGCAAAGAATTTGTGAAAAGTATGCCTGGACGTGTTGCAGCTGTAATACAAGTAAAAGGAGTGCCTACCCGTTACTAAATTAGAATAATAAAGCACCCCAAATACTTTTTTACATGTAGTGTACAGTACGATTAAAAATTTATTTTAACCCATAATTTTATTTTAATCCTCTTTGCTGTTTATTTTCGTGTTGAAAAACATCCTGCAATGACCAGCCGCTGATACAAAAACTCGTAACAATATGTCACCAGTTCGGGGCAAGGAACAATTTGCTTTTCCTGATTGTATCTCGATTCCCCTAGGAGTATAAAGAAAGTTTTGTCTCGACATCTCATACTTAAAGGAGACCCTAACCTCAAGTTTCGAAAAAAATAAATTCAAAAAGTGTTTTTTTTTTGTTTATTGGATAAAACGATGCATCAGATATTCAAGAACAAATGGACAAAATTTCAGAGTCGAAGGAAATTGCTAACAGCTGCTTTTTAACTTTTATTTGACCTTCCAACTACATAATCGACTGCCAGCCAATGGCTTCGGTTTCCATAGAAACCTCCATTTATGCAACTTTATATCATAGTGTATATACCGATGATTATCTCAAATATTTTAAGTACCCTTAAGGTCCTGGTTTACCCTTAACTCCTGGTTTTTCTATCAATCGGCAAAAACTAAAGGGCAAAATCCAGGTCCTCATGTAAAACATGTGGTGACGCCGCTGAAGGAAACACATTGAAAAAATAGAGCTAAATTTCGTCGCATGCGATTCACTACAAAAAAGGCTCGTTTACAGAAAAAAATAGCTGTAGAAAAAAAAAGGTGTGGTTTATTTTAAAATAGTACTGATCCAATAAAATAATTTTTTTCAATTCATTAAACAAAAAATGTCTAATTTTTCAGTGAATTATCACAAATCACTCAGTTGTCATCAGAGGTAAAACGGGCTTTAAAAAAATATATACGGGTTTACGGTAAAAACTTTTATTTTGATAAAAGTCTTAATGTAATGGAAATTACTAAAAAAATAATTACTTGCAAAAAGTAAGTTGTTTTCGTTAATTTATGTAGTATTTTTACTTAAAATGCAATTATCTCAAAATCAGTTTTTTACAATTTTGCCAAAGTTTAAAGCTCTAAGGCTTTTTGATGTATACACTTAGAGTTAAATTGGTTTTTGGCCTCGAATAACTGTTTAACAGACACAGGGAGAGCTTTTTTTGTATAAGTAGTTCAGAAAAATTTATAAAAATTAATAAACATAAACAATTGGAAATTTTTATAGAAATTTAACGTATAATTAGAAAAATATTTTTTTTAATGAAAACTCTTAAATAAATTTTAGAAAATCTTTCCCTATGTCTCTTTCATATGCTATAACGATATTGTAAAAATTTATTTTACTAGGGCCCGCCCCTGCTCGCTAACACTCGCCAACCCCCGGAGGATTGATTCGCAATCCTCATTGGTTCGCTGCACGAACCTATAGTCACTTCGTTCGCCTAAATGAAGACATGTGTCGTAGCAGAAGGGATTGTTTACAAAATAAGATATTCCAAAAAAAAATGTTTTTCAAATCTAAATTTGCAGAATTACAGAAAATATATATACAGTTCCTCTGAAATCAAAATTCAAATGAAAACTTTGAGCAAATTTTAACTCGAAATGTGAGCGCTGCTTTGGAAATGGAATACCCAGCATGTTGTTTGCGTGTCCATTTCCCCAGCTCTCGGACGACTCACACTTTTTCATTGAGTTTGTTGTCGAAAGTTGTTGTGCAAGCGTCTTGTTGAACTATAATTGTTAACTCTGAAAAGGATCGTTTTTAAAATGGCCCTGAAAAGATCATCCGCTTTCTTTGATTTCTATTATAAACTGCAACAGCTCAACTAAAATTCTTTTTTTTTTTCAATAAAATTTCATAGGATAACGCTGTAAATTCAATTGATGCGCGAGACTTCGTGATAAGTAAACAATCGTACAGTGTTGCCAAAACGCGATAACATATAACGTCTTTTTTGCGTGCCACGTAAGAGAATTATATATATAGATACAAAAATATTGAAAATTGACAGAGGAGTAGGGTTTATAAAAACAGTGTATTTCGGCTTAAAAGTATATTAAAATCGTTATATAAAATATAATTGAAAATAAAAACCAATTTTTATTGATTATTGATTTAAAATATGCGCTTAATTATAACAAAAAAATTGGTCATGTAAAATGAATAATAAGAATTTTGAGTTTTTCCTTACGAGTCTCTCTAAAGAAAATTGGTCAGGTCCTGGACTAGATATCTCGACGTATCAATTGGAGAGTTAACTGGGGTGGGAGAAGCAACACAAAATGAAGTTGCATTCAGAAAAGGATTTATGTCAGCAAGCGCCATCTGAATGTACTCAAATGTGGGTATCGCAAGCTTGACACCATCGACCACGTGGATTTCCATAACTGTTCAGCAGAATCTGGTCCTTCATGGAAACTTGCAACCTCGACAGTGACTCTTACTGTGAGGTCAACTTCGATCGTAGAGGGGTGTCTGGTACACGATATGTGAGATTGACATTACCTTTCATCGCAATGGGCAAAATGGGCTTAGAGGATTCTGTCAATGTGGGATCCCTTGGACATGGAGAGACAGAGGTAAAAGTAGATGAGACAGTCAGAAAGTTGGAAAAAGTGTGATCAAATGTACGGAGGTGATTCCATATAAAGACTGGTGCTATAAATAATTTGGCAAATAAAAAATATTAAGTAACTTTAACTCTCCGCGTGGTGTCAATGAGAGATCTCGTCCATCAATATTTAATCACTTGTGGAAATATTATGTTTGTCTCTGTGTTTGCCACAGTAACATCTAGTGTACCTCGTATCCAGATCTGTTACACAATGCCGTTTAGATATCCTCATAAAATTATTGTGGTGGCCAAGAGATGGGTCACTCAATTATCCAAAACTCTGAAAGTACCCTTGCGAACATAGGTAGTCGGGCCCAAAGGCTTCCACGAACAAGTCAGAACAAGAGGGTTGGTTTAACTCCCGGTCAAGCTTCATCCACTTTTGTATTGTTTAGCACACATTTTCCGGCTCTAACATGTGTAAACACTTCAGCTAGCCTTGCAGTCAGAAGCGCTGCTACCCAAGATTTTAAAATGTTTACATATCAGCATCGCTCGGTGATTCAATTTCGGAAAATTTCTAATACAAAACCGTGTTTCCGAAGTTGAATTCGGACCTACGCGGGAGAAAATGTGTAAGTTATGATCATTTCTGCTGTTTTCGATCATTTAAAAAATACAAAATCTGAATATTTTTTAGTGATTTGGAATGAAAACGTTCTTAACACGTATTAAAATAAAGGGAGATTATATTGAAAAATAAAAGTTATTGTTTGATTTCCTACTGTCTCTTTAAATCTTCAGATCTGTCTCCCATTGGATACGAGTGACTTATATTGCAAACTGGAACACCATAATATCTGCATTCGTCGAGCTTATACTTACGGAGTAAATGTTAAGCAAGGCGACCTTGTGATATAATGTTGCATGGGTAATGGCTAGCTGGATTGTAATTTGTTTACAGACGACTGTATACATGCTGTAGTTATGAAGATGACCGGTGCACGCTGTCACACGTTTTGATACACTTTATTTGGATTTGCGATACGTTTGAAACGTTCTGCCCAAGAAATCTAGATGAATCCTTCGTTTTCCCCCATAATGCTTTTTAATTATCTCCTTAAATTAAATTACGCGCAACGTAACAATCTATTTTACTAAAATTACACGATTACCGTTTCAACATGAACAGTTTTTGAAAGAACCAATTTATGTTTTTCTTCAAGGGAAAACGATCTATCGTCACCAAAACATTACCACATACCACAACGCTAATTACTTAACTCAATATTTAAATGACCACTTCCAACACAGTACTATTTTAAAAATTCTCTACATAAACTTAAACAATTTTTATGTTTCTAAAGAAGAGTTTTGTTAATTTAGTGCAATTCGATATTTTACAAATCTTGATCTGGCGAAACATTTATGTAACATGAATGTTTTTAATAAAGATTTGTACAGTCGTGGAAGAAAAATGAACCATTCCTTTTCTTTTATACAATTTTAACAGTAGAGCAGATTCAAAGATGGCGTTCGACAGGGAATAACGTTTTCGATAGATTCATATGTATGCAATTTGAACAAAGGGCTGTCTTCACATTAAATTAAGCACTAACTTTATAATTTCCAATAGCAACCTCCTATTTTGACACAAAATTTCGAGTCTATATCATAATTTAACTTCAGATACCAAGTTTTATGTCATTTGTGAATACAGAAATTTTGGAGCACCTAAACTTAAATCAGTTTCCTAAACATTTATGGATATATTCCTAAATAATATTCCTATAGCAGTTATATTTTGTACCTTGTTGCTATAAGGCACCCAAACATAATGTACGTTTTAATTTTTAAATAATTTTTACTTTGAAATATTAATTATTAAATTAATATTTTTTCAAAAAGAATTACGAATTGGTATATTTGACAGAAATTGATTCACAAAGACATCATACAAATTTAAGCTCCTTACTCTGGATAATTTTTATAAGTTAACGGTGAAATTAAAAAGTAATTACTAATTATTATTCTTTTTCCACAAATTACTCGTCCATCAAGATCTGGTCAATTTGCTAAAAACGAGATATTTTGTCAAGACAATCACCAGGAAGGTAAAGGTTCTTTATAATATTATTTTATTCATATTATTATAGACAGATAACCCTAGTAAATTCATGTAATTTCATATTTAGAGTAATTCAACGATGAATAATATGTTTAAGACATCAAAATATGGTATTTTCATTGCAATTTGTTTTTGTTTATTTGTAGTATGTACCTTATTCACTATTGATTGATATCTTTGAATTTGCTCTACTATGAATAGTGCTCGAAATAAAGGGGGAATTTTTTTTACTGCTATAGATTTATTATTCTTTATGTAGCAATGATATTTTGGGTTAGGTCTTTATCAGAGTTTAATGGAAAAAAATAAAATGAACGCAGTAGCGCGGAATTTGCATTTTTTAGATAACCACCATAGTAGCCCAATTGGTAGTCGCTGATTTCTAACTGGAGGGTTGCACGTTCGTAACTCGATCCAATCAAATACATTCATGTACTAGGCATGTTTCATCAATCGTAACCTAAAATGTCATCATGTTAATGTGGTGTGGAAGTTTGGTGAATGTGTTTCCAGCTCCTCTATTGACCTCATCATCCAACCGTAGGTCAATGTTATGAGGTTTTGTCCTCGGACCTTTCGCTTCGGGCTTGATCCCATTTCATCAAAATTCTAAAACAAGAACTCATATATTGAAATGAGATTTTTTACTAGCATTTGATGACGTCATACGACGTCAGAGTCTCAAATATGCATATTATATTCTATTGCAGCATTATTTCTCCATCACATATCCCAAATTTTTGCAAAGTGATCTATATTTTGATGCATAATAGTGATTTTTTTTTCATCATTTATGAAGACCAATGCATATCTATACAGTTTACAGATGACATATCAAGTATTTTCACCCGAAATGTATGTCAAACAGATAAAACAATATAATCCTCTTCGTTAGAAATAGCATACTCAATGCTAAACATTTCACCGATTCCCCCATAAGAATATTTGCAGGATTTTGTGAAAGTTAATCAAGCTTTGAAGGCACTGAAATGGAGTATTAAAGAGCATCCGGTCCAAGTCCTACACCATTGCGTGTTCACAGATGGGTTAGTAATAAAAAGCTTCCCGACAATAAATGCAACGAGGGAAATCATTGAAACGGGAGATTGATCGGGCGTATGAAAATCCTTCTATATTAAAATATTATTCAATAAGAATGGAGGGAAAACATTGAGGATTAAATGCCAGAGATGTATCAGATCGTTATTTTAATATTGCACAGTTGATGACATTTTAAAATGTATTGTACAAGTAAAGTCGCTTTTAACATGCAGACCAAAATGATGGATTGTGAAAACTTAAAATACAAATTTAAATTTAAAACGATCGCAATTATCCTGAACCAAGATAGTGTGCCTCTTTTATATCAATATTTCTGAACGCGGAAATCAGTTTAAGGAATTGTTAAAATTGTTCAAGAATGAATGCAAACAGATAATAATAACTGACATGCATCAAATCGTTATTTCATAATTATACATTTGATGATTGTAAATGTAAAGATGTATTGATGTATCATCACTTCTAATATGCAGGCCAAAATGATCATTTGCGGAAAATTGAAAAAAAAAGTGCAAATTAAAAATGTTCTTTATTGAATAATATGCCTCTCTTTTATAACACTACTAGCCACTGTGTGACTAGCCAGGCATAGCCCCTGCCCGTGGTGTAAGTTATTAATATGGTGTAAAATTTTCCACAGATTTCAAATCCGTTGAAATTTTTAATCTATATTTAGCGATTCCGATTTTACGAAAAAACAATCCCAGTCAATATGTTTTTTATTTTTTGCTCTCATTCCCTGAAATGGAATAGGACAAGAAATGCTATCTGTTTCCTATTTTTTTAACGCGAAGGGCAGAAGATGCAATCTGTTTCACGTGACGTCACAATCTCTTGCGAAAATATAAAAGATATATTCAATTTTCATATTTTTAGGTATCAATATAAAGTGAAATTTCTCGCAGATTTCAAATCTGTTGAAAATTTTATTCTATCTTTAACGGTCTAGGAGATATAAAAAAGAACTGTGACTCCAGTTAAAAGGTTTATCTTCTGTCTGGAAAATCATTCCTCCACGAAATAATTAAAACGGAAATGAAAAAAAAAATTCTCTGAGTTAACCGCGATTAAAAATCTTGGCATGGTTCCAAAGGTTGATTGCGAAGTCACGTGGGTAGAAAAGTCAAGATAGAGGTATTCCTTCTTACGCAGAAAAAAGGCGTTGAAATACCGATGGAGATTAAAACTATTAAATTCATTTAAAAATCTTCTAGATTGAATTTTAAAATAATTCGCCGCAACCAAATAATTGCAAAAAGTTCGGACTACCTGTGTGACAAATCACCTTGCTGTAAGTGCCATAGAATCGTCAGGATTTTGCGGCCCCAAACAGACAGACAAACACTTCCTTTTATAAAAGTAGAGACTAGAGAAAATTCCCGTCATACGATAGGTACATAACAAACCTGCCTTGCATGCGTATGGTGTTGGTTTTTGAGCAATACTGGTAAAACAATAATATTGGAAGACTTATTTTTGATCAACACTGGTAAAACAATGAACTGCGTACGGCTATCGTTTTATACTTAATGTTATTTTCATGGCGATTTCGAATATAATAATTTTTGATAATTCTCTTCTCGCTTCGCTCTTGGCATCACACAACCAATCAAAACAATTAATAACTCTACCCTGCCTACTCATGACGTCACACAACCAATCAAACTTTAACAGCGACAGAAAAACAGAATAATTTAGTATTTTATATTACAATAAGATTTCTGAACTCGGAAATCAGTTTAAGAATTATAAAGCAAACATATCAAATTAACTACACATATTACACAGTTGATGGGATTTTAAAGTTTATTGTATAAATACAGATGGCATTGATGGTTCATTGCTTTTAGCATTAAAACCAAGATGAAGGGTTGCAGAAAATTGCGAAAATTATTTTAATCCTTCTGGTGGTCTCTATTCGTGTCTAAACCTGTCCTACAATAGCCAGACTCTATGGTTACTACTTGTTCCAAACTGTCAACAGTTGTGGGTATGAGACAATTAGTTTTTCCCCACTCGGATCTTCATTCACCTGAAGTAATTGGGAAGTTTTTCTCTACTCGATATCCTCCATAGCAATAACTCACTATTTTTGACGATATATCTATCTGAAACACTCGGAGGGTTAAATTGTTGTAAATTTTCCCTTTGGGTTATATCGTGATGTCAAGTTTAGCTGGATTTTATAGTGTGAGGCTCCCATTTAACCACACTGTGCCTAACGCAAGGCAGACAGCGTCACGTAAATGACAGGCACACACAAGCAATAAATGCACCCAGGGTAATTTACAGGAATCTAACCGGCTTCGCCTTAAATTCGCAGGCAGCTAACGCAGTAGGCCTGTTAATGGCCTTGAGAGACCTGTTAATGTCGTATTAAAATTATTTGTTATGCTTTTAGACTAATCCTTGTGACAATAAATTCAAAATGATTGACCTGATTAAGTTTCATTGTAATGTTCGTTTTCATTGAATGAGGATCTTGCGCGTTTTTTTGTTTATATTTTTATAATGCAGAAAATGAAAAAATATGATGGAAAGTATCTTTCTTTTCCACTTTTATAACCCGAAAAGGTAAAATAAAAAAATTTCAAGTACGCACTTTTTACTTCATCTCAAAAACGCTAATTTTCCTACGCCGCTTCTTGTGACGCCGCTGTGCCCCATGATAGTCTGTTTACTTTGATAGCAACGTTGAAAAAGCAAGAAAAAAATTTTAATTGATTGTTTAAAAATTAAAAGAGTAAGCAATATGAAATTTCAACGGGCTATACAAACGTAAACATTACAACGTGGAGCACATGATGACGTCAAACCAATCACGTAGCGTTCTGAGGTCATGTGCCTTTGCCGTTCTTTTCGGTGATTTAAAACTTGAAAATTTAATTAATTAAGTCCACTGAATGGGATTTAAGTATCGTTTTCGAACATTTTGACGATCAATCTATTAATAAAACATAGAAACGAGCATTTTCCTCGTGGGTGCAAGTTTTTCATTCTTCATTTAACAATTTAAAATGTACTGATAATAACTTTTGCTAGAAATAAAGAGACGGTGCTAAAAGTAGTAACTATTATTTACCTTAAATGTGTTTATTAAATTAATATTAAATTATTCATTTTACAGTTTAAAATGCTCTGATGATAGTTTTTACAAACAATAAAGGAGACGGTTAAATGTAACAAAATTTACCCTAAATACTTTAATTAAATTAATATTAAACTATTCATTTAACAGTTTAAAATGTACTGATGATAGTTTTTGCAAACAATAAAGGGGGGGGGAGATGGCTATTATTTACTTTAAATGTATTAACTCGATTTTATTTGTGCTAAAGTATTTGTAAACTTTACAGAAAATACATAGGAATCATTTTAAAATTTGTACTATTCAGTAAATGTTCAGTAAAATATTTCCGTTTACTGCATTCAAAAGGATTTTCCTCCATTTGAAAATTCGTAGTTATCTAACAGATATAAGATATTAATCTTTGAAATTTAAATTTTGTCTATAATTTTACCATGAAAAAAATAGGTTCGTTTATTTAAGAATCCGTTTGAGTGAAATCGGTCTCAAACAAATTTATAAATCTGGAGTTGCGGACAAGAAAATAGTAAAACAGAAAAAAGAAACTGATAACTTATCAAGAAATAGGATACTGAAATATAACTAAACATAATTGTCTACTAAAATGGTTATAATACATAAAAAGTATAATTATATATTGAAGTGAGGTGTACTTTATGAAATTTAGTTATATTTGTTCTTTGTTCACACTTTGTATAAGTAAAACTATTCTTGCTTTCATTTTGTTTCGTTCTTGTTTAAAATGAAAATTTTTACTTTTATTTCTGTAGTTGTTTTCCACGACAGGTTAAATCATGAATGAAAAAATATTACGAATATAATATAGGATTTTTTTATGATCTAAGTTATTTATAACTAGAATTTGGAGGTACTGAAAGCAAGCGATAAAGTACTGAAAATAGTAAAGCATACTCATTCAATAGACCTCACAAAGCAGACTTGGAGTCCAAACACTATCAAATATAAGCGAAAACCAAACACAATATTTACATTGACGTCCGTAAATATAGAATGTTTATGAGTGAATTTCACAGAGATGGAACTCATATATATAGCTTCATTCCAATACATCCAATATGTTGCGATGAGAGAAATGCTGGAACTCAAATATTTTACTTTACCGTTATTTTTAGAGTTGAGATTAACTGTTATATGATTTAGTTTTGAGATTATGGAACTTGATTGAACATTAACTATTTAACTTTCTTGTGTATAGCATAGAATAATTTGAGAAACAATTCAATAGAGTTGTATTTAGATTTCGCAAACTTCAAATGCACTTTTAATTTATTAATGCAAAGGCAATCTAACAAATGTGTTAAATTAAATGTTCTCTTACCACAAATACGTAATTTTACTCTCTAATAACCTAGAGTAAAGTAGTAAACTTTTCCCCAATAACTTAGATAGTAATTAACTCAAGTTTTGATAAATATCTGTATTTAATTTATCGAAGTAATTTTTGGATGAAACTGGATATTACTTGGGAAATTAATTACTAACGAACATTCAAGAAAATTGATATTTTTACTACACACGTTCATTAATTAAAACGTAATTACCAGCATAAATTATAATTAACTTGTAAGGAAACCTACTTTACCTGTTTTTGTACATAAAAGTAGAAGTTATATTCGGTATATACAGAATTTTTTCGAAATCTATCATGATATCCGATGAAAGAATATAATAATAGTACTAGATGTAATATATAATTTTCGAGAAAAGATGCTTTTATGAATTTCATTACTTTGCGTTGAGTGAAATTACTATCTTAGTTTTCTGATTTGTGAAATAAATCTTTCATAGTACCTCATTCAAGTGAAACTTCGCAGCAAGAGAAATAAAACTTTCTCTGCTAACATACGCTTCTCCCACTCAAATTATGCCACCCACCTACTGACAGGATCACAAGAACTTTATATTCTGTAAACACCAGCATCACTTTAAGATTCTTCGTATTCGTTTTCTGCAAACTGCAAAAATAAATGCTTGAAACGTAATAATTTATGATAAAACAAGTTATTAATTCATCCTATTACTTACTTTTATGTTTCTAAAGCATTCTTTACATCATGTACAGCCCTGGAAGCAATATTTCTGCTGAAAATTTAATGCTCGTGTCATTTAAAATTCATGTTGTGTGCAGTTTTCAAAACTTATGCATCTATATTTCTTCTTTTGTTCTATTGATTCATAAATCCAGCTAAAATTCTAAATGAATCAAAGCAAAAATGTATCACCTAGTTCTTTTTGTTCCTCAGAATTTAAATGAAAATATAACGCGCATGTTGCAATTATATATATTGGTGTGTAATTTCTCCATTAGAAAATTGATTCGATTATGCTTAATACATTATTTGACTATCAGTTGGAACTGTAATGATGCTTAAATGTTTACATTCATAAATGAAAAATAAGTTTAATTATCTTATCGAAATTTCATATTTATATCCTACAAACGAATATATTTTATTTCTGAGCAATTATTCAACGTTGTTTTGACATACTATCTAGACCTCCACTGACTCTGATTCGTAAACCAAATAATATTAACTGATACCTTCCATATTATAATACGTATACGTACAACAAATAACGTCAAATGTGTATGGAAAAACTGTTTTTGTTTCAAAATAAATTATAATAAAAATTCAAAATAAAGGAATTAATTAGTGTAAGAATATAGAATACCCAGTGTGATGATGTGAAAATGTACAATAGATTAGTCTACCTTTAGCCTATTTTAAAATACTTGACTATCCAACTCAAAAACCACTGACCCTTTGGCCTATAAAGAATAAGTATATAAACGACTCCACATTAAAGGCACGAATACGTAAAATTATTGCGTAAGAAAAGTGAAAAGTTTTGACTCTATAATAAAGATTGAATTACGTTGAAAGTGTTGACGAACTCAGTCAAAAAAGAACCATCTTGTACGAAATCGTGCTTATTCAGAGTTTAAGAAATACGTTTTTTTTTAATGCTATAGAAACAATGTTCTTTTCGCCTTTACAAAAGTTGTTCTCAGATCAATTAAAAGTAGCCGATATCTGCTGTTACTGCTATTCCTTTGCAGAATCGACTTTCACCGCACTTGCTCTTGTCTAAATATTTATTGATTTCTATTAACGCTTGAAGGACGAAATCGTGCTTATTCAGAGTTTAAGAAATTGATTGAACAGGCTGATTGACACTTTTGTGAAGTTGATTGATAGATTGAAATATTGTGATCATAAGAAGTCGTCTACAAATCTATGTTCGGGTTACCCTTTGGTGAAACGGTCAAGGCAGTTTTGAACATAACAGAACAACAGTCTAAAATTTGGGTGCCAAGACATGGGGCTCATATCCCTTGCCCTCCCCCATATCGTTTTGGAGAAACGTCAACTCTGTCAGCAATAGGGAAGTAAGTATTAAAATATTATCATTTTGCTCTTGTCTAAATATTTATTGATTTCTATTAACGCTTGAAGGACGAAATCGTGCTTATTCAGAGTTGAACCAAACCACCTTATGAACCAAATAAATTCTTACAATAAAACACCCACTCCATGGGTGCCAAGTCTTCACTTAGACCCGAATATTTTTTATTGTTGGGGCCAGATTCCTCAAATATGAGTGGTAAATATTAAAAGTATAGATAATATGCGTAACTAAAATATGCTGGTTGATACGACCTCATTGTCGTTTGACCGTTTTGTCAGAATGTGTTTTAAAGAGACATACATGGAAGTAATCATTCATGAAACTATCGCAGCCCGGATCCTTTGTGTCTCAATAAATTTATGATTGATGGTTCCTTCAAGTACGGGATAAGTTTTCGAAATATGACGATAATATTGGTAAAATTTTCTGCAGCATTGAAATAAAAGTACCGAAAACACACAATTGCAATAATTGGGGTTACTTTCTCTCATAATAGTTCCCCAAATCGTTCTAGGAACTGGTTTAGGCAAACAAAGCAGCCAAAACTGATTACTGATATCCAACCATCTTTATCTTTTCAGTTGTTTCAGCGACGTATGCGAGCAGCCAGAGGCGAGACCGACGCCGAGACCACCGAGGACGACGAGGAGGGTGGTCAGCCCCTGCCGCCCCTTCCCTGCATCCGAAGGGCTCTGAAGAGCGAGGGGCTGGTCTCCTCCGACTACGAGAGCAGCAACGAGTCCCCCGTGAGCAGCGAGAACAACGACCTGCTGTCGGTGGACGATCACCTGCCCAAGTCCCTAGCCGTGCAGACGGCCAACCAGGACCTCAACCGATGCACCATGTGTGGAGGGAAAACCAAGCATGGGGTCAGCATCGAGGGGTCTTCGAGGAGTCCCAATCTGGAGGATGTGACGACGCCCATTGCGCAGGACATCATCGAGGTAGGATGCACTACTTTTTAATAACGCTAAGACAGCCTATTTTTGTGTGAGACTGAAAGAATATTACGTTTTGGCGTTTGGCAATAGGTTCTTTCTGTTCAAGTTTAGCGGATTTGCTTCCATGCGTGGTTTCAGAGAAGAATTTCAATATAATTTGAAATTGACACCCTAGTTTTGAGTTCTGGATATGAATCGATGCTGCTCCCTCATGAGGTTTTGAGCACAAGTTTTCATTTTAGAGGTGCATGAGTTCATCATACGTTTTTGAAACAGGAAGATCCGGTGCCTTAAGACTGCTAAAGATGTTGTAGAGCTTTGTCCCTAGACAGTTGATCAGGATTTGAAGATCCGGACCTTTGGCTTCTGTGCTATCTCCAATAATGCCTTTGAGTTTAAAGGAATTGTCCATTCCCTGGGAGTAGATTTCAAATGATTCAGTAGACTTCGAAATTTACATTTTGGAGATGAAGAATCTCTTTTACGGTTTGATTCGGTTTCAATTGAGCGATCGCACGCGTCAATCTTTCTATAAAGTTCGTCAAGGTCAATAATAACTGTTGAATTTCTGTCATGTTTATCTTTGGTTTATCCTCGTCGCCAATTCTATTCTGTACTGAGTGGAGCTCTGGACAGGTACAAGTAGGGATGCAACATCGATGTCGATGTTTTCAAAATATCGATGTATTTAACATCGATGAATTGGTGTCGATATTTTTGTTCCATAAATGTTTATACTTGTCAATGTTTTATTTTTAAACAAAAAAAGTACCGTTTTAAAATTTTTTTAAATAACCAAGTAGCATAATTTTCATAATTAGCAAATTTAACATACTTTTAGACCTAAGTGACCAAGGGTGAAGGGTCTGAAAAGTAGGGATGCGACATAGATGTCGATGTTTTCAAAACATTGATGTTTTAAAAAAACATCGATGTATTGGAGCCGATGTCGCATCACTAGGTGCTAAACCAGTTTTTAGAAATGGGAAAAAAAGTTTAAATACACTGAATTTTAAAAACATCGATGGTTTTGGGGCGATGCATTATCAAAATCGATGTTTTAATTTTGACTATCGATGTTTTGCTGTCGATGTCGCATCCCTAGTACGAAGTAGCTCAGAAATAACAATCTTCATTGGAGATGACCTGGTTGATGATATGTACAAGTGCGCAGTCGATATCTACAAGCGCACATTCTGGCCCACATGCAAATCTATGATTACAGCGCATGCGCAGGCTTCCGCTTCTTCTTGAGCGCGTTGCCAGATTCCATTTATATTCTTTCCTGCATTGATGGGTTGGTTTGGGGGTTTTATGGCGCAAGGTCCATATTTGTCCATGCTACGCCAGACACAAGACGTTACAATATAGAGTAATAGACATACACAATGAAAGGTTTAGTGACACAATCTCTGCATTGAAGTTCTGTGAGTGATGTCAGGAGCCAACCAAAGACCTTCGTGTATAAGGGGGAGTGATCCCCGTTAAATCTGTCGTAGCCTCAAACATCCTCAAGTTGGCGTGGTGTGGAAGTTAGAAGAGGTGATTGTGGCAGCTCAAGTGTGACCTCGTCATCTGACCGAGGTGCAAAATTACGTGGTGTTGTCAGATCTTTCTCTTCTGGTTTGATCCCGTACAGTCGCCAATAGCCCGTTGTTTTGCTCCTAGTGCGACATTAATTAATAATATTACTACCAATACTTCAATAATTTAAGTAAAATAACGCATCATGTCGTGGGTGGTTTAATTTTCGAGGTTATTAAGTTTAAGAAAGTAAAAACACTAAGTCTGATTTGAATCATGGTTTTAATTAATACGTATCACTTGATTTAATTAACATTTAAAGTGAGCCGACATGAAAATAGATGTACCACGATTTAAATATATTTATTTCAATATTTTGAAAGTCCTTATTTGTGTTTACCGGTTGCAAGCACACATATTGCAAAAGTGAAAAATCAATCTAGGAGATAGGTTTTGGAACTTTATGATACGCAAAAATTCATTCTCCACGTGTGTTATGTCACAAATGGGTTATGGTAAAAGAATTAATGATTATCAAATCAGTGTTTACAGTGTTTAATGCTATGGGTATCACAAAATACCATGAAAATTTCATAACCTCTAAAATTTACTGTCTGTCTAATTACAATAACTGTTCCCACCACAGTGTCAGCGTCGCTGTGTTTCCGTAAAACGGGTCTCATCCTATTTCCAAAAGTGGTTAAAAACTGCTTTAAAATGTGTGACATTAGATTTGATTGGACACCGTTGGCGAACGCTGTTTCACCTGTGTGGCTTTCAGCTGTATAGTCCACCTTACGGAAGAGATTCGGGGATAAGGCAGAACCAAGCTATAACTGTTCCCACCACAGTGTCAGCGTCGCTGTGTTTCCGTAAAACGGGTCTCATCCTATTTCCAAAAGTGGTTAAAAACTGCTTTAAAATGTGTGACATTAGATTTGATTGGACACCGTTGGCGAACGCTGTTTCACCTGTGTGGCTTTCAGCTGTATAGTCCACCTTACGGAAGAGATTCGGGGATAAGGCAGAACCAAGCAATCCACTATACATATAAAACATTTAAGATAGTACACAGTTGACAAAATATAAGTGAACTGCAAAACATATAAGCACAATAAATACAGTATGACATAGGAAAAGGATCACAAAAATTGAAAAATTTACGTAGAACAAAATGAAAAGAGTATATAATCCATATACAATAATAGCCCGTTGTGTTGCTCTAGTTACGAAGTTAATTTTAAAAAACCAATTACCATATACGATAATCAAAAACAATACACAATGAACTAGGATATTATTCAGAGCAAAAAGTGTTTCTTTAATTATTATTTAATCATGAGAAATAGGTAATATGAATCTTTTATAAAATAATTATATAAAAATAATATTATAAAAAACTACAAATAACTAATTTCCTCTTATTTCTATGAGAAATATTTCGTTGATGCAAGAATTTCTTTTTATTCCACATGCTGTCCTTTTAAAAATGGTCTATTTTTGTTGCATTTTGTTACCTGGAAGAACACGAAAAATAAATATTTTAAAATACAATAGTAACATTTTAATCTCCAGTTATAAGATCTAATTATTTTAATGTTTTACACAGGTAATAAATTTACATTTCTGCTTTAAAAGGACGGATTAAATTTCTCAATAATGAATTGAAAAGATTTCTAATGGAAATAGAAGTCTTTTGAATAAGTATAATCCCTTTTACAAAAGTAAAGAAACACGTTTGCTACGATGAAATAAGTTTCGAATATTATTTTTAGCTCAGATGCGTTTAATGTTATACAATGTTCGTTTCTAAATTGAAGACTTTGTGTAAAATTTAAAGGCTAGCACACAGTTTTATTCGTGTAGAAAATAAAACATGATACATGAAAAATAACGTAATCTATTTTTTAACAAATACTAATTTTGGGCTTCTTATTTTATTCTTAAACCACATCAATGTTTACAGTCTGTAGACCAAAATAATTTCCGATGGCATAATTTTGAATGTCTAACACATTATCCGTCAATATTTCCATTAAACTTTCTTGTTAATGCCGTAAAAACGTATCAGATACTTTTCTTCGATATCGAAATTGGAAGCCCGAATAATGTATCGTTGACAAAGGTCTTTCAATTAGATTCAAAAATCAATTAGTAAAACGAGTAGAAATAATTAGTTTCTATCTCATACCTCGTGCATTTTTTAAATGAAAACAAAATGTTTAAATGGAGTCTTTTTACTTGAATGCATAAATTTAAGAAATAACGTAATGGGAAACGGGTTTTCAATTAAACATCAATGTTTTTGTGCAATATTTCAAAGTAACAATTTGATGAAAATTCTTTGTTTGAAGTAACATTTTGATGCAAAAGATCCTCACAAAGAAGTAAATTTCAAAATACTTTCAATAAATTAATTAAATTGATATTTATAGCAGAACAATTCTTTTACAAAAGTTCGCAGAAATGTGTATGCCTCTAAACTTTTTTTTACAAAATAATTTCATTTTCAGCTTATTTTAAGGCTGGTATGTACGATAAATATTTCGAAACGCAGTGAAAGTAATAGTTATGTTTAAAGTAAGAGTAAATGGAGGTTTATTTGAAAAAAAAAATTTTAATACAATGAATTTTTTTTATATTTATTGTGTTATTAAAGTAATGGGGATAACATTGTTCTTCTGAAACATTTCCACGAAACCACTTGAAATAAACATTGTTTAGTCTTTTGCGTTTTTGAAACGAATGAGGAACTTGCACCTGTGAGGAAAATGCTTATTTCTGTGTTTTATAAATCGATTGATCGTCAAAATGTTCGAAAACGATAATTAAAACCCATAAAATGGACTTAATTAATTAAAATTTTAAGTTACCGAAAAGTACGGCAAAAGATTGGTTTGACGTCATTGTGATCCACGATGTAATGTTTACGCTTATCTAGCGCGTTGAAATTTCATATTGCTTGCTATTTTAATTTTTAAACAATCAATTAAAAAAAATTTTTTCACTATTTTGTTTTGCTGTTTGTTTTTGTTGTTTATTCCATTTATTTTATAATTATATATTAACTATCTCTTAATTTTAACTTGCTTTAATCGTAGACATTTCGAAATCTTATTCGGCTTAGTACAAATCCTTTTTAGATCATTAAGATAGAAATACCGCTTGCTTTTTCAACGTCGCTATCAAAGTAAACAAACAGTCATGGGACACTGTGACGTCACAAGAAGCGGCGTAGGAAAACTAGCGTTTTTAAGATGATGTAAATAGTGCAAATTTAAAATTCTTTTGTTTTATCTTTTTGGGCTATAAAAGTAAAAAAGAAAGATACTTTCCATCACATTTTTTCATTTTCTATTTTATAAAAATGTATAAACAAACAAACGTGCAAGTTATTTACTGTATTATTAAAAGAATAATGATTACCTTTTTATTCTGAACCATTTGCACCAAACCACGTGAAAGCGACATTGTTTAGTCTTTTGTGTTCTTAAAACTTTTTCCTGAAACTAAAATCCCCCTATTTCCTGAATAGTTCCGTGTATCGTAAATTGAAACTGTCTTGATCTAATAAGAAATTTATGGACTAACTTTTCTCCGTTTTATGTTATTGAAACATACCGATCTTCCTGCTATCGAGCAAGCAATAAAAGACTTGAATTTATGACTTGCTTCGTTTCAGGGCTCCATGCTAGCTTTCGAATTTTAAGTTTAGATCTCGTATAAAATGCGTGTCTCCTCGTAAATTCAAAATTCAAATCCATAAAATCGAGAGAAAAATTTGTGTCTTGAATATTTAAATGCTCGAAATGTTAGCATCGAGTGAATATCGACTTAAAAAGAGTAATAAATTTCTAATATTGAATATTTATAATTGAGAATGTGTTTATTCTATTTCGTAAGACCGTAAAAGATAATAAAAGAGTAAACATGGGAATTACAAATTAAAAGAAACTTAAATAACAAAATAAAATAGAACAATTGAATACAATATTAAGAACTCGAAATTTTTTTTTTCCAGTGTGATCAAACAGGTGTGAAGAAAAAAGTATCACCGCTGTTATTTAAAAATAAAAAAGGCATAAAAGAAATCTTAAAAAGTAATGAAATAAGTATAGATTAAGTTTTAAAAAGATTCAGTTTAAAGTTATACTTTAATTTCTTCATTATTCACTAGACATCGCTTCCAATTTATTTCTTCATTCAGTGAAAAATCGAAACATAAATAAATAGGAATAAATAAAAGTATTTTAGTAATTAATTTCCGTATGAGATTGAAACCATTTAATTTTAAACACCTTTTTTTAGCACTCTCATGAATTAGACTATTTACTTTCATACCACATTCCTTTTAATCTGTTATACATCAGCAGTTTAGTTAAGAGTTTTTTTAGTTGAAAAGGACGGGTTCGGAAAAAGAATATTCAACGTTGTACAATATTATGTAACTGAAAAATTCACTAAATAATTCTTGTACCCTCTAAACAGTATTAAATAGCTAATAGAAAGTAATCGCCTGTATAAATGTTTTCAATTGTAATTCAAAAGGATATACATTTGTTTGTATACACATTTATACATTTGTTTTATAAAATATTAATTACCTCTATTTTTAAAGGGGATAAAATGTCACGGTTTTTAAACTTAAACTCTGGTTTTGTGAAATTCGCTTATTTAGTCAAAAAGATTTCAATGAATCACAAATTCGGCCGAATATTCCTTAACCTTTGTTTACATTTTAAGAAAGTTATTTATTTTTTAATGTTATGAACTTCATACCTAGATAAAATTAAAACTAAAGAAAAATTATTTTAACTCGAATAAACGCGATATCTGTTTACTAATTTAAAATACGTTTGCCATTAAAAAATTCTTATCAATCTAGGTACTTTTCGTCATTCCGCTTATAAAAGTTTGTTGGGTTGCTTGTTTTACTGTCATAATATTGCTTAAATAAGTTTATTCTAAATCTTAGGGCAACATAATTATAATACCAATTATAAAGTATTTCAGGCTAGTAATTTTTTTTTTAAGTTTTAAGTTTCCAAAATTAAAAATGATTTATCCATTATTTAAGATGTCATGTTCTTTTCAACTTACAAGTTTTCCACACCTATACAAACATTCGAAAAAGATCGATCATGATTTTAATCACAACCAATTTTACATTTTTATAATTAAGTAAATACACCCTTGGAAAATCCCAGAACTTGTCAAATGCTTTAAACTTTCTGCTCTCATGGTGATTTCAACACTAATGGCTACACCCAGTACTGATCAGCTTTTGAAAAAATGTTTGGCACTGGACAAATAATATGAGGTGTCTATGGACCAAGTAATCTGTTAAGTATTGAACTCTGCCAAACAGTAATGTAAAAAACAAGTTGACATCCATTTGAAAGTTTTAACAATGTTCATGCATAATTTTATAATGTTACGAACGATAAAGTATTCATTCATAAAGCATTAATTCGTTCATTCAAGTGTCGGAATTATGGTAAAATATTGTACATTAATGTTATACTTGAAAAAAGTCTTTAGATATTTATACTGTCCACGACCAGTAGGCCTACTTCTAAATGTCAAAACAGCCAAAAAAAAAAAACACTAGTTGGCTTAGACCAGGGCTCGAAATACCAGGGTGCACAGGTGCACTGTGCACATGAAAATAAAATTGTGCACCTAATTTTTTCCCGCAAGGTGCATGCCGTGAACCTAACGTTATAAAACGGGAGGGAACCCTTTATGTTATTTTGATGATTGAACAAACTATTAGTATCGACCTCTCTCGTTCTAAATGAATGTAATTAAAATTCCTAAATACACACTATGCGAAAACAAAATCGATGAACCGTAACGGGTAAATACAGGAGGAAGGTTTACTCGTGCCACTGCCAACAGAACTTTCCGAAGATCGAAACATTTTCCAGATGGCTCTGTTGAAGCGACTGTCGCGATAGGGAGAAGGGAGAATTCAGATGTTTAAATATTTTTATTTACTATCTACTACTAACCTATCTAAACATAACCAACTAATAAAGTAGTTTGCATTATATCAATGCTCTTTCGTTACGTTTTTTTAATTTGCACCTAATTTAGAAACTTAGGTGCACCTTGTGCACTCGTATTAAAAAATATATTTCGAGGCCTGGCCTAGACTATTTTGTGACCCCTTTTATTGACTGTGGCCAATGGCTTAGCTATAGTGGTTTTTCTCTCAACTACTTTTCTTAATTGTGACATAAATGTAAAATAACACAATTTATGTGATTAATAATTTGTTAAATAAAAAATATAACTGACCTTTCTATTTGAAAGGTTGAAAGTTTAAACACTATGAACATCTTTTATTTTGAAAAATGCACCCTGAAACAGTCACCTGTCACTTTAAGAGTAGTGACCCATAACAAATATTGATCTAAAAATCTAAATCTATATGGCTTTACCGACGTTTATTTTACAAAATTCACTTTTTAAATGTTTTACCATGCAACAAACTATGATTCTTTGTGAAATAAATATTGATTTACGATGTCACAAATTCTGATTGTTTACAAAAATAAATATTGATTTACATGTCTTGTCAAAAACTCTATTTTTATTTAACAAATTTATATATAATTATTATAAAAACAGTGTATAAGGCCTAAAGAAATTTAAATAAAAAATATGATAAAATAAAAAGTATGATTTAAATAAAAAATCCGATTTAAATTTAAAAGATCCGATTACTTTTAATTTATTTATTTTATTTTATTATGATTTTTTTAAATTATGACTTTTTTACACCCTGGTACAAACTTAGAGTTCATCTCTAAGTGTACTAACTCATATTACAACTGGAATATTTAATTTACTATAATGATGAATAACTAAAATTTTCTTCCGTAAAGCATAGTTACACAACGAAACTAGAAATGAAATAAGTTTGTAACAAAAGAAAAAAATAACTAATTGCTTCTTATTTATTTAAATGTTAAGGTGGTTCGAAACACATTTAAAATTTTTTTTTATTAATTAATTTAGAATATTGAATTTTTTTGTACTGATTACTCATCTAACTAATAAGAAAAATCACAACTCAAAATTTTTCCAAAAGTTTAAAAAAAATTTTAATTAAAATTTTTTGAAAAAATGAGGAGTCATTTCTAATTGCTTAAACTCAAAATATTCTTCTTCAATTTTCAAAATTCTTGCAGTAAATTATTCACAAATTTATAAACTTTAATTTTGATTCAGCAATTTAAAAAAAAAAATTAATTTAATAAAAAATAAAAAATATTTGAATAAAAATTTTAAGGTATTTTTTTTTTAAGTCATATTTTTAAAAGTAAATATTTGTTTTAAATTTGCTTAATCAATATTAAAGTATAATGTTTGAAAAATATATATTCCAAATTTCAAACCTTAAACTTTATCGGTTTTCCACTTATAGCAATTTGAATACATGAAATCTTGAAAAAATGTATCATGGAGAAAAACGCATTTAAAGTTTTAAAAACAGATGTTGTTGCCATAACAACAACTTTCAAGCGTGTTAGATTTTCAAAACAACGCACCACAATAGTTATTATATCTCTAGTTCTAATTAAGATAGAAACATGATTTAGACTTCATTTTAAGCAGAAAAACACAAAGAATTTCTTAAAATAATAATAAAAAAATTCGAAAATTTGACGATTTTTGTGTCCCGGACCCCCTTAACAAATATACATGCATAAAGAATATTGATAGCATATCAAGCATGTACTAAATGTAAAAAAGAAAATAACAGATATCATATTTATAACACGAATAAGTTTTTACCTCATATTTTATGTTTGCATTTATAAAAGCACAAATTTATTATTAACACGAATGCCACATATGAAGCTTTTAACTTTTACTTTGAATCTCTAAAGTGATTAAATTAATTATTTTTCTGTTTTATTTCTCTCTCGTTGCCCCTAACCTTTACGATGCTTATCAAAAAATTTAACACAGTGAAAAGTAAACTATATTAGCTCCGCGATTTATCTTCAAATTTTGTTATTTAAACTGTCCTAATATGTCCTTCTTCATTATAACAATCATTCATTTTCCGTATTCCAGAAGAATTCTTATATCATTCAATCAACAAGTCATAAATAGCGAAATAGTGAAATCAAGTTTTAGAATTCTTTGTTATGTTTTGACCCTAAAAATTGAAATTAAATATTTAAATTGTGCTAACCCGTTCAGGGGTTGTGGGATGTTCTGGCGTTCCCCCTCCCCTTTAAATGGTTAAGATTAAATATACATAAATGTATTAAGCGTAATAAAATAAAGTACAAAACACTCTTATCGATTGATATTCTGATGTTGAATTTGCCATCTGATCGTGGTTGATATTTACTAGGTGTTGCCATCATATATTTCTCATCGGGGCTGATCCCAGATCTTTTCTAATATTCCGGTGTGTTGCTCCAATACCATGTAAAATCGACACTGCCACGTTGGCGTGGTGTGGAAGTTTGGAGAGTGGCGTGCCATTTGAGGTGTAAACCTTATTATCTGACCGTGGTTTAACGTTGCGAGGTGTTAACCTTAGAACTTTCTCTTCGGTTCTAATCCAGGATTGTCGCCAATAATCTGCTGTGAGTATTGCTTTGCTCGACCTAAATTCAACCATCTACCATCTAATGATTGGGAGTCCTTTAGATGAGCGGAAAAAGACACAATTGTTCCCAATTTCAAAAACTAGATTTTCATTATGTTCCAAATTGTTCCATACTTAAGTGCCAGACTGAAATAAATCCCTACTGTTATAAAAGGAATTTTTTGTCTGTCTATTTGCCGCAAAATCATGACGATTCTATGGCACTTTGATCAATGAGATTTGGCACACATGTAGTCCGAATATTTTGCAATTTGTGGGTCGCGGCGAATTTTAAAATTCAATCTAGAAGATTTTTAAATGAATTTAATAGTTTCATTCTCTATGTGATTCTTCGTCCGGACGAAAGACGAATAGCCCCAATCTTGACTTTTTCTTCCCACGTGACCTTGCAACCATGCCAAGTTTTTTTCATCGCTTCGGAGAAGCTCAGAAAATTATTTTTTACGTTTCGCTTTCATTTTGCGCGGAGAAGTGTTTTTACAGCCATACGATAAATCTTTTATCTGGAGTCGCAGTTCATTTTTCTATCTCCTAGACCGTTAAAGATAGAGTACAAATTTCAACGGATTTGAAATCTGGGGAAAATTTCAGTTTAGATCGATACCTAAAAATATGATTTTCTTTAAATAAATAATTTTTTAATTAAATATATCTTGAACGGATTAGAAATTTGCGGAAAATTTTACACCAGATTAATACCTTACACCACGGGCATGGGCAATACCGGGCTAGCCACTCTGTGACTAGTATTCTATTTAAACCTTTCTATATCCGAAAGGGACACCATACATCCAATGTGATCCTTAAGACAAACTTGTCTACCGCAGTTTCTATTGAAAATCGCTGATTATTTGGACCCGTGAATCGATCTTGTTCTGTGCTTAATGAGTTGACAGAATAGAACTCAGGATTAGCAAAGAATAGGTTTATTAACAATGTATAGTGACAGAGAGCGAAGCTGCTATGTTGTTGCTCGGCAAGCAGTCGTCTCGCTAGGAACAGATAAACAACAAAAGAGGGGATAGCTAAGCAGACAATTTGAACATAAGTACGCAGGTGGGGTGGAATCCCCTATTTCCTGCTCGCCATCTCTTCGGGGAAAATACTCAACACTCATATAAACAGTTGATTACAATACATCCTTTAATTACCTAATCGTTTTTAACAGGGTAGCAACAAAATCCTCGAAAAAAAGTTCCCTGATATTTTCATGATTTCCCTGATAGTCTCGCAAAAATTTCCCTGATTTTACAATTCCTTTAAGAAATGTCGTGATCAATAATTGGTATCGATATACAGTATGCACACGACAGTATGTTTAAATATTTAGGGTCAGGTGGGGTAAAAGGATCATTTTCCACAAATATTTAGTACTTTTTCTCTTTAGATATTTTAACTCTTACTGTAAAGGTTGGAACTCTTACGATAGCAATTGAAAAAACTGGAGAAAAAATACAAAATATTTTGATTATGAACTTTTTACAACTGCCCCTACATTATCCTATTATGCATCAAAATCAAATACAAATTTTCACAAAAAAATGGCACAGCTTCAATCTACATTTTAAACGGTGGCAACGGTTTATAAGTTTTTTTTTTCTTTTCGCGCATTTTTAGTAGCGAGTTATGGTAGGTCAAAGCAACCCATCTATTACGGTTATTGAAATAATGGCAATTTCGGCAAACGGAATCTTTAAATTTTCATTTTCTTTATTCTAGAAAGTTCTTTCAAAATCCGTTAAACTTCTGTTTGATTTCATCAGTTCATTTCAAATAATTCTTTTCTTGGCGACTTTAGAATTGCGCCGAAAAAAAAAACCTTGGCCGTTAGCACCGTTATAAACGTAGACTGAAGCTGTATCAAAAAATTCTGCAAAAATGCAATTGCAAGCAATAAATATTAATTTAATGCACAAAAAAAACCATCATTAGTTAGACAAATTTTATACCACAAGTTATATCGCCGGCCTCACGTCGACGAGACGTTGTTGTGGCCGCGTAAAAAAAACTGTCTTTCGCGGTGTTCGAAAATTACGACGCAAGTGTACTTTATTCGAATTACAATTTTGGCAAATACGATGATTCGATTCTCAAAAGTACTCGTAATAGCGCATCTCAAAAAAGGACAAACGATAATAGTTGCAATTAAAGTGTCACAAATTTTTAAATACCCTGATTTTTGTGAAATTTGGACATTTTTCCTGAGATTGCCCTGATTTTTCCAGAAAAAAAAGGTTCCTGATTTCCTGGTTCTGTTTACACCCGGTTTAATGAGTTCAAGTGTATTTTCTACTGAAATTAAATTTATGAAAAGTTGAAAACAGCATGTTTGTGTATTGATAGTCATGTTTAATTCAGGTTTAATATGGAGTGTGGCACCCCAATGTAGACAACTCGTTTTTGTTTTCATCGCTATGCTCCTAAATTTTCATCTCAAATACAGCACATTGCACTTGTTGGTAGACTATTCGCTGTATTTTAAACTCTTAAAATTCAACTAATTTCGCTTTACAAATTTCTTTACCACTTTTTTCAAAATGAGTGTATTTTTTTTTAGATTTATCTTTACCCTTTTTTCTATCAGACTCTCTGCTGATGAATTTCATTAGAATAGTGAGCTCTTTTCATTTTTAACTATAATTTAACTGTATCAACTTAAACCAAGTCACGTTTGTACCAGAAGAAAAAAATGTCCACGATTCTCGTAGCCGGTTTATTTTATTTGTTTATAAAACTTTTGCTTCCAATGGGTATTTGGGGAGTTTTTTATGTTGGGGAGTATTTGGGGAGATATTTTTGTGGTGGACCGTGCTTCTTGTACCTATTCCGTACTTGGCACCACTTGGCTTGTTTTTCGAATACTATTTCACCGCGCGGCCTACAAAATCCCAGAGAATGAATTCCGAATGATAATTCATTTCTTTTTCAACACCATTTCGATTAAACGCCAAACGTCGCCAGAGTGGTTATGAGGTACATTTTAAGTTAACCCCGATTTGTATCATATGCGAGCATAGGAGAAGAAGAAAAAAAACAAAGATGAAATGTAAAAATGGAGTGAGTAATGGCCACCTTTTTTGTACTCAGGATGATGTTACCAAAACTGGTAGTAACATGATCCTTAGGCTACTTTCGACTGCCGGGTGGAGCCGAACAGTGATCATCTGATTGGTCTGTGCGATATAGTTGTTGAATTGGGCGATTTCACCAATTGCATCGCCACTCTGTAGAAATGCACATTCACACATATACCCTGTCTGAAGATTTTCTACTGCCAAACGAGGAGATAATATGCCGACCAAGTGAATTTTTACGTATCAGTCACGTGACTGCTAGTCGACATGTTGGTCAAACTTTCTGAAGCTCTTCTCAATGACAATGCTTACTCTACTTACATTTCATGTCTATGGTATAACCTTGCTCCGTCATGTTTGCCAATTCTGTCCGATTTGTCACAAACTGAAAATCTCTCGAAGATTCTGCTTAATATGTTCTAGGCCTTATCAATTTTTATGAATGTTGAACATCATATTATAATATTTCTTAGCAACACTTGAGTGAGTCAATTATTGCCTACTTTTCCGTTACCCACACTGAAACTCAATCAAACGAAATAAACTCTTCGGTGCTTAACTTCTATCTAATTGCAAAAACGGACTTCACTCTGCGTGAATATAATGAACAAAGTGATTCCAATTTTCGCTGGGTTCCTATCAAAAGCCTACTATTAGTTCTCAAACATTAAAAGCATTTCCGTCTGAAATTGTTTTGTAAATGAGGAAATAAAGTAAACAACTCCATTCAGTCGTCTCCATTGCGAAAAAGGGGGTAAAGACTCCTTACAAAAGATCTCTGCGACAGCCGCAAAACCAACAATAAATAAAACTCATAATAGGCTTCCCAAAGCTCTCTACCTCTCACCATTTTCTCCCTTTTTCGCAATAACTTATTTTAAGGAGGCATATACGTTTGGTATTCTATAGAAGAGGAAATTCTCCCTCCCCCTGGCATAATAGAAAAATTCCCAAAATTTTATTTTCCCTGACAGATGAGACGGATATATGAGGCATATTTGTAAGCGGTACATGCAAAAGCCATTTGCTAATGGCTTAAAGTAGAAATGGAGATTTGTGTTTTTCTTTGGTTAAATGGACTTAAACTTGGTTGTTTTCTTAATAAACGACCACGATAACGCTTTTCCCTCGTCTCCCGAAAAAGCGTTTCCCATTCCTATTTCAAAACAATTTCGGAAATGAGTACATTTCGCTTTTCTGAGGATGAAAAATAAAGTTCTCTGAAATTTGATTAGTATCAAGTAATTCGAGCATCGGATTTTTTGTCAGTGGCGTCCCACATGGAACATAAAAAACAACAAAACATATTGCACTGTAAGAGACTTTTTCTGTCAAGCTAAATATAGATAGTCTTACCTGGGTTGATAGCAAAACGAGTTACTTTACGTAATCCAGCCGCGTTGCACTTGGCTTGTTCTTTGAATACGATTTCAGCAAATAAAATTCCAATAAATATTCAGAAGAATGAACTCTGAATTTACATAGAATATTTGATTGTTATACACCAATTCGATTGACTCTCTTGGATAATAGAGTAAGTAGTACAGCAGCAATGCTCTCTACAGTTGATTTGAGAAGCAGTGACTTATGATGACACCAGAGATAATCGTTACCAAATTGAAATGTGTTCAAAGGCACAACAATCTCCTATACATATCAGTCATGGTTTGCAATGAGAGGTTTTTTTTATAAAGATTCGTGTAGATGAAAATAGTGTTTTTGTGGTGGAACGTACGTACTTCCTGCACTTGTGTCACCTCACTAATTTTTCAAATTTCAGCTCGTTGACAGTAAAAAGCCAAGTGAAAATTATAAGCATTTTCAGTGTAAATAAAAGCCCCTGTGATCTGCAAAGTTCATACTTGTTCTGTCGAAATGCTATCTTTTAAAATATAAATTATCGCCGTATGGTAATCCTCGGCGGTCAACCTATTAAGTATTGAACAATCATATATGAATTCGACGGAATTTTTAAAGTAGGTGCTGAAATCGTGCTCGAAAAACCACCCAACTACGCCACGTTCAGAAAATACATGCATGAAAAAAGAATCCCTTGAAAAACTACTCCCACGGACATTGAATAGTCCGTTATATTACTGAACAGTGCACTTCCATTTCTATCTCTCCACATTAAGCTTGACAGAAATTACTTCTAATAAGGCTGCAATATCATTTTTCTTTAAAACCGGAACCTTTTACAGTAGCTTACCATATTATGCTCAGAGAGGTTTTTATGTCTTGATGAATCTTATCACAGAGATTTATATGTATTTCGCACTGATATTTGTCTTTAAAATTTTGTTATGGACTAATTTCAATTTGAAATAGTAACGCGCGTATTTAGTTTTATACTAAATAGATTAATTTGAGTTTTTAATTTTTTTTTCTCTTTATTTAATAAGTATTGCAGTGTTTCGCGCAATTTAGCCATCCCTCGTCCTTTCTAAAAATTCAACACACTAACCAAACCGAAAAATATTCATACTGCTTGGTTTATTGCGAGAATATGCCTTGAAAATGCTTCATATTATTTGTTAATAAAGTGATAACCATCACACAACATACTAACCATTTCCAAATTTAGCCGCTGTCATCTCATCCCCTTTCGAGAGCAAACAAATCCTGGAATGTTGCCAACTCTTCACAAATAAATACTGATTCAGATAGAACTTTGCAGGAGGGGGAGAGGGCAAATGCCGTTCGAAATGTCATTCGCCTCGAATTCGCTAATTGCTCTCTCCAAATGCCGCTTAACGATGTATTCTTTCCGGAAGTAATTAGGACAGTTTTGGAAATGTTACATTCTGTTCTTTGCCTACATTCACTTTGGGCTATTATTATATTATGAACACACTAACCGAGTTCTAAATTGCATATACATACGGATATGTATAGATTTATATGTACGTACACTCTCACCCTTTATATAAGGCATGACTTCACCTTTAATCCTCCATCATGGTTATAAAGTTAAGAAACTATTTAAATACTATCACGAGACATATTGCTCGCTCTCGATAAATAAATAATAAATCATGATATAGATGTAAGGGAACGGTGCAAGTGATAATAATTGTGATGAAATGACGCAAGCTATATTATACCGAAACTTTATGAAACCGTTCTTGCGGATAGTATAATTATGTACCTTGGTAGAAAAAGGACCAATGTCCAAATTCGCCAATTTTGAGTTATGTCTACACATTATTTTAGTTGTGTTTTGAGTTATGTCCACAAATCATTTTAGTTGTGTTATGAGTTATGCCCACAAATCATTTCATGGTGATCAAAAATTGAATTTTTGAAAAATGCCAATGTCCTATGCGTGTCCTGTGCATCATGAAATAATCAAAACATTAATCGTATTTTTTGTACTCTATATTAACTTTCCTTGTGGTTTTCTTGACGACGTATCTCGTCATTAGCAATACTGGCCAGTTCTTGATAGACGAGATAGTATATCGTCGTTATAAAAACTGATCTAATCAAAAACTTATTGGACAGTGGCCTTTTTTCTACCAAAGTACAGAATTAAATTCATATAAAATGAAATGGAGTTTGCACACAGAAATATGTTGTCCTAATTCAATTTTGGGCTTTAATTTAATGATAAATCAGTGTTTTCAGCGTTCCATGTCAGGATTTGTGCGTCCATATGACGTTCAAATAGCTGGATATATTTTCATGAAATTATGTATTTTATAAATTCCTTTACTGCGTCTGTTTGTACTTACTGAATATATTATTTATATTCTCTTTCCCTACAACTTTTTGTTTGTTTGACGCTAAACAAAGTAAATATCTATACTTAAGGGGGTCCGGGACACATTGAAAAAAAAATTTTATTAATTAATTTAGAATTTTGAATTTTTTTGTACTGATTACCCATCTAACTAATAAACGAAATCACAACACAAAATTTTTCCTAAAGTTCTTTAAAAATTTTAAATTAAAATTTTTTGAAAAAAAGAGGGGTCATTTTAAATTGCTAAAGCTCAAAATATTCTTGATCAATTTTCAAAATTCTTGCAGTAAATTATTAACAAATTTATTAACTTTAATTTTGATTTAGCAATTTAAAAAATATTAATTTAATAAAAAATAAAAAATATTTGAATGAAAATTTTAAGGTACTTTTTTTTTAAAAAGTCATATTTTTAAAAGTAAACATTAGTTTCAAATTTGCTGAATCGAAATTAAAGTATAATGTTTAAAAAAGATATATTCCAAATTTCAACCCTTAAACTTTATCGGTTTTCGACTTTTAGCAATTTGAATACAGGAAATCTTGAAAAAATGTATCATGGAGAAAAACGCATTTAAAGTTTTAAGGACAGATGTTGTTGCCATGACAACAACTGTCAAGAGTGCTAGATTTTGAAAACAACGCACCACAAAAATTATTATATCTCTAGTTCTAATTAAGATAGAAACATGATTTAGACGTCATTTTAAGCAGAAAAACACAGATAATTTCTTAAAATAATAATAAAAATTTCGAAAATTTGACGATTTTTGTGTCCCGGACCCCCTTAAATCAACCTTAATTCGTCAGTGTTGTAGAACCTAGATGTAAATTAAACATTGCGATTACTCAGATTGTTTTGATCAGTGCAGCTGGAAAAACTTATTCTTCCAAAAATAATTTTTACATAGTTTAAATTATAATACTTCTTTTGGGTGCATTTTTTTGCAAAATGTAAATGACCACCGAATATTTAAAATAAATTATATAAAAAGAAAAGAAAATATTCAATTTTGTACTAGAGCTTTGCAGAAATTATAGTTATTTTATGTTCAATATTGCTAAAGACGTGTGTTCATTTCTGTACATATCTACCAACTTTCTTCAAAAGTCATAGGTGAAACACATTGTAAAATTCCGATTTATTAAAAAAATAAAAAGCACAAAACCTTTTACACCAAGACTGGTAGCTAATCAAATGTAATCAAAGCATTTTGGAATTACATAGGTTTCCTTTACAACACGAATAAATCATTAAAACTTGTTTATTTTCCATGGTTCGAATAAAATTACTTGGCTTTATTGATACTTTTACTTCAATAGGCAAGTAACAGCATCATTTTCATTCTAAGCATATACTTACTTTCTCTTCCACCTAAAGTACGAACTGAAAAAGATACCTTAAGTAGTTAATTTAAAAGTGCATGCAAATTACGACAAAAGAAATTTATAATGGAATTTTGTCAATATATTAAAAGTATATATTAATGTTAAAAAATATCCTAAGAAGGTCTTTTAAAGAATAAAGAATTATTTGTTTGAGTGATAGAAGGTTACGTTTGTCACTTTACGAATTGAAACTATATTTAAGCAGGTTATAAGTGTTGAAAGTTTGTTGAAAACAGTGGTTTTCTTTTATAAAAACACTAATAAATCGACTATCATTTTTAGAAAGATAATAATTGGTTAGCTTTGATTTATAAATAAGATATTCAAATCTAACACAAGTTCTTATGTTATTGCACGTGCCAATAAATGAAATTTTCAAGAGAAAACTTCAAAAAAGTGAAACAATTATTCGCTTAAAAAATAGTAAATATACATTCAAATTAATTTGTCATCTTTTCTTTGCAAAGATGATGATGTGTGTGAAATTTGATGCTTGGTTCAAAGGTGCGACTAAACAAATAATATTAATTGGCAAAGTTCCCATTATTCGTAGATTCGTCATTTTTACGATTTGAGTTGCAGCAATTTTTCAGGAAACGAACTTAAGAAGGCGCATTCATAACCACCTTAATTCAAAATTGACTTTTGTAGTAGTCTCTTTCGTTCCACTTTACATAATTTTCTCTTTCAACACGGATGTTGTAAGTAGTAGGTAGTTTAATCTATATCTCACTGGAGCAACATAACCTTGTCGTTGGCGATGGTCCGGGATCAATCTTGGAATATCCGAGAACACCTTGTAATTTTGAGCCATAATCAAATGCCGAAACAAGCAAGGAATATAAGCTTTTAGACAGCCCGTTACTAGAAGTTTTTCCAAAATCTAAATAGCCTTGTTTAGTTAAAGCAGTCAAATTGGAATGTGTTGAGTTGCGTAATGGCCGATGGGGCTGTTTCAAAACCATTATTAGATATTTTTCTAAGAAAACTTTATAAGATTTAAAAGAAAGAGATTTAAAACGTCCTTCAAATGAATGTTTACAAGAAAATACATAGCCGAGCTATAGTTCGATTGTGGTGATTTGATACTTGAATCACGTTTTTAATGCGTTTGTCCATTAAAGTGGATAACAGGTTAAACGTAAACCATGCGTTTTCGCTTTTGGCGTCTGGCATCCTAAATAACGACAGAGATCGGCTGAAAGAATCACACAAAAGATTCTATTCATTAGGATGATCAAATTTGGATCGGAGTCTTACATCAAAAACTGAATCGTATATGCGTATGAACCTATCTGAGGGCTAACGCAGATTCAGACTCCGCGTTTACCATTCGGTGACAGAAGGTATAGTAGTGATTACGGGTGGGGAAAGAAGTAATTGGCGATATTCATACAAGATTTTAAGTATCGCACCCTTGCCTTGGCGAGTCTACTTTCTTTCTAGAAGTAGACATGTCGATGGTTATCTGCCTTCTCATTTGAATCGCATTATAATTTCGAGGTTATTATCTTCAAGTTTGGTCAAGGGTTAACGGTTAACATGCTGAGCGTGTATAAGAATCCGATATATCATATCCAATCCAAATATATTTGTGATTTAAAAATGAAAAAAAAGTTACCTTAACTATGCCTAAAAATGTGAAAAGATGTCTTTAAAACTTCAATTGATAAGCTTTCGATTACTAACTATATTCTTGTATAGATAATATAAATATAAAAATAAAATGTGTAGTTTTTATACATGCATACACATACATTACATAAAATAATGTTTAAAACTATTACCCTAAAATACAATTTTCGCCACAGATCAGGCCATTTAGGTTTCAGAAAAAAATATGTATATATATATTTATTTATATATTTTTTTCGTTGAAACTACACCTTTTCTGCCATTTATTAGGTCCGTTTATGCAATAATCTTCCTCTAAATCCTTAACTATTAACATCATATTTGTTTTGTTATTCATTACTCCTTTAATCCCTTAGAATTTGGAGATCAGAGCCTTTACAAACATCCTACACACAATATAGAACATCTCCACGTACAGTGATATGCCACTTTATTGAAGGATTTGCTTAAAGGTTTCCTGTAATTTCTCCGCATGTTAATTTCAAAACAACATCCACCCTCAATGGATCCACTCAACTGCATACCACTCCTGCCTCGACTTTGATTTCTGTTATAATATTTTTGAGTTGAAACACTCACACACCTACAGAGTGATTTGAAATTTTCTAGCCAAATATAAACCCTCCAATTAATTTTGAGGATACACCTTGTCCATCAAGATCTGGTCAATTTTGCTAATGACAAGTTACATCGTCATCTAGATATTGGAGATGATTTTGTTTTGACCAGATCAAAATCTGGTCAGTTTTCTTCTAATGACGACATGCCTCGTTCATCTATATCCGGCCAATATTTCTCTAATGACGAGAAACCTCGTCGGGGTAACCACCAGTAGGGCTAAAAAATTACGAAAATAATTCACTATATAACAGGAAGAAGGGTGCTAGTTTGGATAGACAAAAACATTTTTTACATTAGAATATAGTGGAGGTTTGTAACTTGACGTAGCATGCATAGACATGGCAGTGATTTGAAATTCATTTGTCAAAGTTTAAAGGGTTGTAATTTGCCACGAAACATGTAAGCACATGTTTGCAGTTAAGAGCTAGAATGCTGAAATGGGTTTGTTGATGCTCCTATTCATTATAAAGGGATTTACACTCATGTCCATAAATTAAGGATAATACAGAATCACACGGAAATCGAACTCTAAAATAAAAATTTTCAACTGTAGAATTATCGCACACATCTTCAATAATAATATCCAAATTACAGGAAGCCATCAGATGACGCCGATTATACGTAACAATAACGAGAGTGTAAGAGAGGTGTATATAAGGAATGGTAGCAAATAAGTAAAATTGTTCACAAGCGCTCTGTAAGCCGCTCAGTGCCACAACCAAATAGTTAAGGCACAGAGAACGCATGTCGATGATTTTTTATGTTGTATTATTATCGGCTACCTGGAATGTGGGCGTACTCGAACGGAAATTTCAGTGGAACTTAGAATCGCCCAAAGTGTCATATCAAGGCTTTGGCAACGATTCCAAAATGATGGAAATGTCAGTAGACGTTACAGTATAGGTCGCCCCTAAGTTACAACGCCGATTGACGACCGCTATTTGGCATTAACAGCAAAAAGAAACAGACGGAGCACAGCATCCGACTTTTCTCGTCATCTATCTTCAGCCTCGGTAAAACGGTTTACAGACGTTTGGTAAATACTGGTCTATATACTCGCAGGCCTGTCACATGTGTTCCGCTCATAGCAATTCACTGTCGCCAGCGGTTAACCAGGAGTAGAGAACATGCGATGTGGACAACGTCCCAGAGAGTGTGATGTTTTCCAACGAGTCCAGGTTTAGCTTGCAGTCTGATTCACGGCGGACGTTCATATGGAGAACGCCAAGTACCCGCTACTACCAAGACAACCTCATTGAACAACACCGTTACAGTGGTGCAGGTTTGCTCGTTTGGGGCAGAATTATACTGGGCTCCAGAACAGATCTACGTGTTCAAATCGGAACCGAGGGGCCAAATTCATCGGGACATCATTCTAGAACAACATGTAGGTTTGTTTAGGGGTGCCATGGGATCAGAATTTGTGTTTATGGATGACAACGCTCGTTCTCACCGTGCAAACATTGTAAACGAATGCCTTGAATCTGAGGATATCACCCATATGGAATAGCCAGTATTCTCACTTGACTTGAATCCTATAGAGCATGCGTGGGATATGTTTGGCCGACGAGTTGTAGCCCGTCAACCTCCTCCTACATGTGTACCGGAACTTGGGAGAGCATTGCTTGCTGAGTGGAGTGATCTTCCCCAAGATCAGCTCGATAATTTGATCCTCAGCATGCCTAGGCTTTGTACGGACTGTATTCTATCGTCTGGGAGATATACAATGTATTAACCATCATACAAACCATGTCATGTTAAGTTTTTGTAAGGTCGATATTTTTTGTAATTGCTCCAGTGAACAAAAGTCTTAGTTTTTATGAATGGTATCATACACACACCATCTTTTTTTGTTCTTTATCTTTTGTTTAATAAATGGGCTTTATGAATAACTCACGTTTGTTTACTTTCTGAACCTTTATTTGCCGGAGCTGGCATTATCCTTAATTTATGGACATGAGTGTAGGTAAGGCATCGAAAGTGAAGGAGTGGAACTTTGCTATCAACATACATGGACAAAAGTATATGAACACTGCATGTTTTTCATTAAAAATGCTTTATTATTATATTTAGTAACGGGTAGGCAGCATTTTGGTTGCATTATAGCTGCAACACGTCGAGGCATACTTTCCACAAGTTCCCTGTAAGTCTTGGCAGGAATAGCTCACCATGCCTCTTGCAAGGCTGTGCGAAGAGTGTTGTGAAGATGGGGTTGCGTGGCGGTGTCGTACTTGTTGCTCCAATTTGTTCCCTAATTGCTCGATCGGATTGAGATCGGGGGTCTGAATAGGCCAGTCAAACAAATTCACCTCATTTTCATGAAACCAGTCCAGCACACGTTTTGTAGTATGATATGGAGCTCGATCCCGTTGGAAGAAAAATCTTCGCCCTAATATTGCCATAGTGTACGCAAGGCCGAATGATCCAGAACGTCGAGGTACACATTAGCGTCCATGGTACCAGGAACATAAAGCAATGGGTCGAGTCTTAACCAGGAAAAACAACCCCACATTAATATGGATCAACCTCCGAATTTCTGCAGTATACAAATACTTTTCTCCTCATAGTTTATGTAAGCAATTCAGAAACTTTAACTCAGATACTAAGTACTGGTCTGTTTATTTTGATTAATATTTATTTTTAGCTTTTTCCAATGTTCAAAGGAATACATTTCATTTCATACCAAGTGGAACAAGTATTTTCCATGTAGTAAACTGATACGGGTTCACTTATTTTTAGTACTAACTTCATAGCAAACTCGGGTCGGATATTTTGCTGCACTTCGTGTTACAACTCCCAAGGCTGCTTGTTCACGGCAAAACAGACAAAAGTCCGCTGTAGATCCTGTTTTATTTCACTCTCCGAAAATCTTCGCCATTTGAATTCTACCATTGTGTAAATCCGGGAACATAACAATAGGATTTTTCCTTCGAAAAAGGATCGCTCACAAAAGAAAGATGCATATCAGGAGTCGCCTCGGATAAGAAAGCAGGGAAAAGGGGGCGACGCGAAAAAAAGGACACTTAATCTCGTAACTTCGGAAAACGCACTTCGAAAAGCGTCGCGTGCGAAATTTTCTGGAGGAGAATCGAGATCTACCGCTGTTTCTTTCGCCGTCTGAGTGAAAAGAGGAATATGAAACTCATTACAGCCGTGAAGGTGTGTTGGGAAACGGCGAATGAAAGGAAACGTTCCGTCTATCTGTCTTCTCCATAGCATTGAGGAATTTCATTTAGAGCGAGTGTTTTGTGACATTTGTGAAAGAAAGGAATTCCTACGAGGAAAAAATAATTAAGACTACGATCGCGTCGAAATGGGAAGAGAATGAATTTTTGGTTAAGAATGAGGCTCAAGGATCTCAGCAAATGAGATCACTCTAACCTTGCCTTCTTGTGTAGTCAACTTTTGCCTTTTTACTACTGACTAATAGGTTTACTTGTATTTCTTATCGTTCGCCTTTGATTAATAAACTCTAGAAGTTAATCAGAATAAGTTCAGTTACATAGTTCTCGAGTTCCGTATTGTACCTCGCATTCGAATCATGTACTATATGACACGCATAAGTATTCGATGCAACCGAACTAAAAGTAAAATTAATCGTTGTGGTTTGGTTGAGTCAGTGAGAAAACACAGTTATGGGAGGAAATTGAAATTGATGCTCGCATCCAGATTTCTTCGAGTCTTTGGAAACTATTGGTGTGATGTCAATCAGAAAGACAAGGGACTTTGGATTAATAAAGATGCTCGAGAATATCAGCAAATGAGATCACTCTTACTTTGCCTACTTATTTAGTAAAATGGGTTCTTTCATTGTTAGCGCATAAATTAGCATGTGGATCAGAACAAGTTTGTTTTTGCTACATGTTGATAAAAAATGATAAAAGGCATATAAAAACATATTTATTTGACGAACACAAGACATATAGCATCAAAGTACAAGCCGTCCCTGATGAATGTATACAAGCGAGTAAACAAGCACAGAGCGTCGGTTCATATTTTTCAACCTCACGTCGGTGGTAAACAGTTAATCATTTTCATAATGTGGTAGCCCTCATGGCTCCTACGTAGCCGTGGTATATCGTAATTAGAAACATATTGACCAGATCTTGATGGATAAGATATATCGTCGTTAAAATAAAGCTAACCAAGTCTTGATCTCATCATCATAAAACAATCGCAATATTTTGATGATGAGATACAGTATATGGATAAAAGTGTTTGAACACTGCAGAAATTCTGAAGAAGATCCATCTTAGTGTGGGGTTGCTTCCCTGGATAGAACTCGGCTCATTGCTTCATTTACCATGAACGCTTACGTGTACCTCGACGTTCTGGATAATTCGGCCTTGCCTACACTTAGGCAATATTACGGCAAGGATGCTTTTTTTCTTCCAACAGGATCTCGCTCTATGTCATGCTTCAAAACAAATTGTGGACTGATTTCTTGAAAATGAGAGGAATTTGCTTGACTGGCCTGTTTAGAGCTCTGATCTCAATCCGATCGAGCAAACAGAGTGTGATCGAGTGTGACGAACTGTAGCGACGAGTACGACACCGCCAAGCACGCCCCTCTTCACAACAATCTCTTCTCACGGCCTTGCAAGAGGCATGGTGAGCTATTCCTGCCCACTTACAGAGAACTTGTGGAAAGTATGCCTCGACGTGTTGCAGCTGTAATACGAGCAAAAGGAGGGTCTGCCCGCTAAAAAAAAGAATAATAAAGTACTTTTTCTGAAAAACATGCAATGTCCAAATAATTTTGTCCATATAGTGTATCTCCTTATTAGCATAATTGGTTGGTTCGTGATGAACGAGGAATAGCGTCGAAACCTCATAGAGGTTAAACTAGAGCTCACCGCAAGTTCAAATATATATTTTTTCGAATCATGTTCTATATTGTTTGTGAATGCGTATTCGGATGGATGGATTCCACAGTGAGAAAATCTAAAAGTTGTGGTTTTGTTTGAAATGGTTTCAAAACAGAATCATAGGAGATTGGATTTGATACTCGTATCTAGATACCATGTAGTAAAATACCAAAGTGTTGTCAAATTGGGTCCTTTCTCAAGTTAAGAAGGGTGTTTGGATCATACTGATAACGTAAAGCGAGGACGAGGGGGCCACCTGCGGTACCCAAACCAAACTTTTGGTAGTCGTAGCACACTGGAAGTCCAACAAATTGTTAGCGCACCACACACATAATGCTAAGAAATAAGATGCAAAAAGCAAAGAGATATGGAAATAACTGGGAAATGCTACACAGTGTTATTCATCAATAAATTTCTGCTGATAAGAAACATGAGCCTGACGTGTCTTAAAGATTTATTCAATGTTGGGGCGTATGTATGATAAGCAAACTCTCATTTCATTCCTTATCAATTCATTCTGATATCCTACACATATTATCTATCTGGGATTTCATAGGGCGCACCTAGGCATGTCGTCTGGCACACCCTTTGAGAAGCACTAATCTAGACACTACCCCATGAAGACCTATACGGCTAAGGAGGCCCTACCGGCAGTAAACTACCTTCTGCATAGTTCTCAAAACTGTGGGGTCACCCAAACTCCATCGGGATGGTAGAATTGGATTGCCCTTTCAGTCCCGAGAGGTCATAGATCTTCCACAGAGGACAGATCTTCAGTCCACAAAGGGCATATCTTCACCTTGTCGGGATGACAAGGTGAAGATCATGATGGAGGGTATCATGATAAAAATACAGGCCAAAAAGCTACACCTCCAACTTACCGTGTTCAAATTCATACTTTCACCTCCATTTCTCTACTTCTTTTAAAAGTACTTAACCTACGTATAAGATTGTTTAAAAACAGACCCTACGTCAGAGAGATTTTTTGGTCCACTTCAAGTAGTTGTTTCTTTTTTTTACACAGTAAAACTTTATCTCCTTTCGTTATATAACTTTACCTTCGGGATTTGATCCTGGACCGTCGCTAATTGCCCGTTGTGTTGCTCCAGTGCGACGTTAAAAAAAACTACCAAATGCCAAAATACATTTCGTAATATAGATTACACATTTTATGGCTTCTTTTGGATTGGATTTGTACCTAGTCTAAGGTGAGAGTAAAAGTCACATCAGTTTTGGGATTTGTTTAAATAAACAATTTTTTGCAATAAATTAAAACTGGTAGGTTTTTTTTAATTGATACACGAACTAAATACAAATACAATGATATCATGTGCATTTGTTTTGTTACGATAAATAGTATTGCTCTATCTACTATTAAGAAATATATTGCACGTCAAAACACTTTTATTCGGAACTATTCGGAAACTCGGAATTTATTGGTATGAGGAATTCTATAGGCATTAGAAACTACACATTCCGGTATAGGTAGCTACTAATACTAATATGAGCATGTAGATATATAGAAATGCTGGGCTATAAAGCTTACATAGAACCGTATCTGGCATGAAATACGCATTGAAATTCAATCATACTGTTAAGTACTAAAGACCCGTGTTATAGCATTTAGGACTAGACAACGCGTGACAGTAAATTATGTCCTCTGTGACGCTTTAAGTGTCATTAATGCTCAGCAATAAATCATAATCAAGAGACTGTTCTGTTGAGACGTCATTTATAAGATAATGATATTCAAATTTGTGTGTTGTCAGAATTTACTTAACCTCAAACAATTTAAGCAATAACCAAAAACCACATAACATTCGATGCTTCTTTTTACGGCTTTAGCCTACGAGAAAAAGTTCGTAAAAATATGTATTTCGTTAGAAGGAAATAATTAAAAATTGTTTGGGATATTTGGACGAACGATGCGTAAAATCATGCGAGTTCTTAAAATCGGAGTTATTAAGCTTATTCCCGATTGCATCCATATTTTATAATTTAAATCGCTATATTTAAAATAACTTTGCGGTTTAAATAGCTAAATGTATTCTTATCAACCGAAATGTCTATTTAAACAACCACAAAACGTTAATTCACTGATAAATTCAACTTCAATACAATTGGTAAAAAGTGTTAAAAAATAATATGCTATTAATATTTACTGTTATAAATAACTACAAAAATAATTAGTGTTTTTGGTTATTCCTCAGAGTAATACTGTTGGGACTAAAAATGCAAATGGAAACTGAAATTCATTAAAAAGCTTTATACAAAAAACGTTTGGAGTGACACTACTCTGCTAGCTCATTTGCTTTAATAACCAATGGAGGAACACTCGAGTTTATATATGCTGTCTTTCAAGTGTTTCCACACTTCGCTTTTCTATTTAAGCCCTTGCAGGCCAAATGCAAAAAGACTCGGTAGTTCTACTATCACCAAAGTAAACAACAATGGGGAAAATAGAGTTTAATAAAATCCGACTACCTACTGTTTAAACTCGATTTCATCCTATTGTTTATTTTGGTCCTGATGGTAGACGTCCTTTTCCACCGAAATAACTATAGATGATATTTTAGCTGTTTTCAAACAGCTCTTGCCGTGGTTCAGTCTGGGGTCCCCAAAAACTCCGTGCGAGTGAGATAAAGGAGTTGTAAGGAATAAATTTACCTGTCCGCAGTCCTTGATAGGTTTAACTGACCCTAAAATCAAATACTCTACTCCAAAGAGAGTTGATCCTCTTATTAATCAATTTTATGTATTTATTAATTTATTCAGTGATTTTACAGAAGAATTCAGTTAAAGTATCATTGATTAATAGAAACAGAAAGATACATATGACGCATTTATAAAGCATTTAAACATATTCGTTTGAACAACGAATGATTTTAAATGATCAGAATAACTGTTGCATATAAATTACTAACAGGCCGGCGTTTCCCGTGACAGTTCTTTTCGTGTCTTTACTGACACTGAAAACATAAGAAAATGTACTGAAACTTGAAGAAAAACAACAGTTTTAGTAATGAGTCGCACTTCCATCCGACATGTCACGGGTTACAATTGCAAAATTATTTATTTTAAGAAAATCACGTTTAAAGTTTTCCGCAGACTTCAAATCCGTTGAAATTTTCATTTTATCTATACCGATCACGAAGATAGGAAACCTCAAATAGTCCTTGTACGAATCAAAGCTAAAATCGCTAGCAAGAAAAATGTGCGAATAAACACCGTGAATCAAAACATGCTTTCTTCAATTGAGTAGCTGTGACGTCAGCTCCGAGAGTGACGTCACAGCTGCAAAGGATTTCACAGTTCCAAAGGACGATAAAAAAGCAAAATTATTTGCTTTTTTTTTTCAATCGAGGAGCGGTGACGTCAGCTCCGCGAAAAGAATCAACGGAAGGGAAAAAACTAATAATTAATTTTAAAATGTTCCAGATTAAATTTTGAAATTCGGGCTTCGAGGTGCTTTTAGTCAGTTTTAGGACACTGCATGTGTGCCAAATTTCAGGACTGTGAGTGATATAGATTCGTCTGAAGACACTACCCACACATACACTGACAAACAAACACTTCCTGTTACAATAGTAGAGATAAAATCTGTAAAAGTATCATTCTTAATTGAATTGAAGAGGTAAAAGAGGAATTTAAAATAAAACTTTAGATCTAAAAATGCGACAGTTGGTATGAAATTTGATGTTCGTTAAAATTCTGAAGAGTCAACATGATTAGTCAAAAGTTTTGGGAAAGAAGCTGAATTGAATATTCCTGATTTTCTAGAGAAATAAAACTAAACGAAACAAGCAAGACAGAGGTTTAAGTACCAGTGGAATAATAGTCATATCGTTTCGAAGATTTTTTATTAGGACTACCACTCAGAAAAGTTTTTTATCTTATGGCATAAAAAAACAGTCTGGAGAGTACATTCTGTTTCTACTTAATTCTTCATAAATTCATTAATGTTTTATTGAGATAAAAACAGGCCGTTATCCCAAAGATGCATCACACCTAATCGTGTCACGTTTCGGTTGAGCTTACCGGAGTTTTTAAAACGTAATAAACGTTGGGAGACAAATCCACTTCATTACCAGTGGACAAGTGTAAAATATGTCACAATACTCACACTGACAAAAACAACTTTAACGAAAAATAACCATTAATGCTGCTTTGGAGTTCGACAGGAGATGAACATTTTTTTACGAAATCTCCCAGAGATTTACAATCTCTACAATGCGAACCCAAGTCCTTAAAAAAAAGACTCGAACAAAAACGAGGAAAAAGTTGATCTTACTCTGTTAGATTCATGGTCAGGAAATTTATATTTATCTAATCCTATGTTCCGTCATTTTATTTCGGCAGCCAAAAAGAAAAATGCGTAGCAACCCCCCAAAGAAAATCTTTATCCGGTGTACGATCAAAAAGTAAATGCTAGTCGTATTTTTCTCTGCCTGGTGAAAATATTTTTCGGAAATACTCAACCTCTCGGCAAAGAGGATGATTTGGTGGACTTTTGGGAAAGAGGCGGTCTATTTTTAGTCGTAGGGGCAGCAGTTTGTTTAGTTTACTCTCGCAGTTGTCGTGCCTACTTACGGCTGAAGTTAAGAAACGGAATGACAGTTTTGGTGACTTTTGGCAGGACTAGGTTTTGTTGTTTGCTCTACCTCTCTGTACTGTAATCATCGCGAAACTAGAATTTTATCAGCATCCACAAATCCACTGTAAATGAAGCTTCTGTTTTGGTACCGTTTCTTTCAGAATGCATCAATCTTCGCTCGGTCAAACTTGTTATTTGTTTCAGATGCCGAAGTATTTGGGACGCAAGAATTTGAATCTTAAAATCTATATTGGTTTATATATTTCCTATGAAGGTTTAGTTAAGTTTAGTCTAGAATGGATGGTTTCTAGGTTTGTTGACTGTTATCATTTTTTCTGCTCAAAACTTCACATCTGGGAGCTGGAGTTTACTTTTTAACACGAATAATATCAAACAGGCATTATTTTTTAGTGACTTTTGGCAAAGCTGGGTTTTGTTTTTTTTCTACCCCTCTGTGCTTGTAAACATCGAGAATTCAAATTATTATCTTCTTCCACAAATCTGCTAGTAAATGAAGCTTTGGATGGTACCGATAATTTCAGATTGTGCATCGATCTTTGCTTGGTTAAACTTGTTTGTGGGAGATGCCGAAGTATTTGTGACGCAAGAATTTGAGTACCAACCTTAAAATCTATATTGGTTTACATATTTCTATGAAGGTTTGGTTACGCTTAGTCTAGGATGGATGCATCGTTTCTAGGTTTGTTGACCATGATCATTTTTGCTGCTCGAGAATTTACATCTGGGAGCTGGAGTTTATTTTTTAGCTTGAATTGTGTCAGTTTTCGAATTTTGGTAACTTTTTGCAAGGCTGGGTTTTGTTATTTGCTCTCCCCTCTGTGATTGCAATCATTGAGTAACCAGATTTTTATCGGCATCCATAAAAAAATCCGCTTGTAAATGAAGCCTTGGATGGACCGATCATTTAAGATTGTGCATGAATCTTTGCTTGGTCACACTTGTGCCAAAATATTTGAGACACGATAATTTAAAAAACACTCCAGCAAATATATACTGTCTTCATTTTCTGTGAAGGTTAGGCTAGGTTTATTCTATCATCTTTTCTAGATTTGTTCTCTATGATAATTTTTTTCTCCTTGAAACTAGATCTGGGAGCTGAAGACGAGTTTATTTTTTGACATGAATAACGTACGTATGTTTTCGAATTTTGGTGCCTCTTGGCGATACTGGGTTTATTAATTGCTATACCTCTGTGCTGCGGAAACAGATTTTTTACCAACATCCACAAATCCGCTTGTAGATGTATTACATGATATACTGCAAATGTATATCTTTGAAAATGTTTCTATGTTTTGGGTGTTTATTGATTTCACAGATATAATGGGCAATAAGTATTTCAAAAATGTTTAATAATGACTCATAGTATGTTATAACATCCCATCTTTTATTTATAAATACAAATATTGACGACCAGCTACATGCTCAAGCCCAACAAGGCTGGTTCTTTGTTCATGAATTCCCCAATTCCCACTGACTATCCAATTGTATCTTAAATTCGTACACTCCCTTTGAATTAATTATATTTTCAGGAAACGCGTTCCATTTGTCTATTACCCTATTAGAGAAGTAGTTTTTCCTTAAATCCAGATTAAAATGTGTCTTATTCGATTAATACCCATGGCCCCTTGTTCTGCTATCCCTATTGAAATTTAAGCCCTCTGTGTTCCCATGTTTTACCAACTTGAAAAGTTGAATCAAATCCCCCCTCCTTCTTCTTCTTTCCAGTGTATACATGTTTAGCTTACTTAAACGTTCATTATAGTCTAGATTTGCTTATTATTTTTGTAGCTCTGTGCTGAACCCTTTCAATTAATTCTATATCCTTTCTCATGTATGTTTGGAGCCTAGAATTGTACAATTGTGTTCAATACTCCATCTAAAAATAGTTTAATGAAAACATCATTCACGTGAAATTATCAAATTAATTTATCATTATTAATACGTGATTAACATTTGTTAGATCATGTCTCTTGATCTTTCACAAAAAAAAAATTGTGAAATGTTATTTACCGATAATTTCAGTGATTAGACTTTATGCCTTCATCTAATATAGCCTAAACTACCTATTTCTTGTCAATGGATACATCCTCAAATAATTAAGTGTAGCAGAGGTTTGGAAATTAAATTTTTCTTATTATGATGTGTATCGCATAGTAATCCATACGTAACACTTAGTAGCAGCATTAAAATACGTTAATAAAAGCGATTTACTACTGTCCGACTGTTCCGATATTTTCATGAACGGAGCAGATTACTTTTTGATTAAGCCTTAAGATGCTGAACAAAAAAAACGAACCGAAGAAAATAATAATGTTTTTAATTTGTGGTGAATCTTTATTAAAAGTTGCCTCCGTAGCTTTATGCTTGGATTATTAATCTTCCGTAATGACCGGAAAGCGTATTATGTGGATGATTAAATGGTGGTAATTTTTACAAATTATTTGCAGGGTAGATCATTTGCAATGATGAATAATTGCTTTGAACAAGCCTTTCTGATTAATATATATATAATAATAATTACAAGTCACTTGTTCGAGAGTTTTTAGGGGATTATTTTGAAAATCCAAAAAACGAATAGCATTTTGGAATAATTGAAGTGTTGTAATTATAAAGGAGCGAAGTTGAATGAAATGTTACAAATATGTAGAGGTGCAAAATGGAATAAGTGGCTTATGATAGATAGAGAGGCATGCTCATTGAATTTAGGAATCTTCGATGTTAAATATTTGGTACTATAATACCCAACCTCGTTCTTGACATTATTGCGTCATAATGTCTTTTGTCGACTTTGATTTTTATTTGTTAAAAAATAAATATGCGTGTCATATTGCCAGTTTATTTTTTGGAGAAACTTACACTTAGCTAATTATTTCTTAATTCGTTAAAAATGGAATTCAGTTAGTTGCAGTTAAATGTTCTCATAACATATGGATAATGGTCCCTTAATATTAAAGCAGCTAAAAAACATAGATTAGAACCAAAGTAGAACTTAAGTATACTGCTTGAAGCAAGAGGAAAATAAAATTGTTAACAAACCATTGATGAAGCTTTAACTTCCTCAGTTCAACAAACATCCATTATAACTGTAGGTTTTAAATATATACAATTTCTAATTGTATTGAGTTTATAACAGTATATTTTACGAAGAAGGAAGCTATTAAAATGTAGCCAAATTGCCATTGAAAATACAATTCAGTCAGTTCCAATTAATTGTTTTCTTGAATAACCCGTGTGATTGACCATTTTCCGAAAAACAAACGATCAGGCATTTCTTACAGCCAAAACAGTAAATATTACCAACAAACAAAAAGCTGACAACATTACCCTTCCCTTAAACATGCAATAATTATTCCTAGTAGTTTTTAAAATGCTTATAATTTCTAATTTATTCGGTTTGCAAAAGCAGTAAGGTACATATAGAAGACACCTGTAAATTTATCTGTTAGGTTAACTATGACGTTTGAAATTGAATAACAATTCATTCTTTTTTCTAAACGAACATATTCTTGCTACCTCTAAAATCACAGAGCTTTTTGAGTGCCACAAACTCCCTGTTTGATGTTATTCAATTTTCAATAGTTTCTGCAGCTGAATGTCTTATAACAAATCTCGATTTCCATTCTGCACAAGCATTGCAAATGCCAGTTCATGGCTGCACAATCGAAACACGCTGACCCTTGAATCTAAGAATATTTTATTCACAGCAAATTGCAAAAATAAAAATGTATGTACTCTCATTGTGAGAACACCGAATGCCTGCATTCATCCGTTGAGCTGGTATGCAAATCTTGGCAAATCCAATCTCCCTTACTGAATGCGATTTATTTTAGAATAGAGTATGAAGGGGGGGGAGAGGAGGAGCGTTGATCTTGTTTATACTTAAACAATCTTCGTTCATTCTTGTTTTCCTTTGAATTTATCTCTTCCTTTTGTTGGATGGACTGCTCAATGCCGACAAAATTGCGTTTTTCTTAACCTTTGAACATTCATTTCATGATAGTCTTTGTGCATAGGTTTTACTCCTGAACTGTGTATGTACAGGGGAACGCAACGATATAGTGTTCTAATTTCTAAGAGTTAACTTTTGGGCAAGTCCACGAAACGTGGATATACAAGTGTAAAAAAATTAGTGGGTTGTGTTGAGAACACAAACCGAAGTTTTCATGTGAGTACTAGGGTTTGATGTTGGATTGTCGAATGAATAAAGTTGAAGTAAGGAGTTTGAACGACATTTCAACAATTATTTTTCAGTTTAAACGATTAAAGTGCAGTTTGATATTAATTAAGAGATTGTTGTTCAATATTAATTGTAGCATAGCTTGGCAGCTTTCGAATGACACCACTTATATAGTCCTCACTTCACGCAATCCAAAGTTACAATGGTCCAGAATTCATCCAGCACAGTAGAATTTTGACATGCAGTAAAACTTCGATTAACCGTCACTTTTCCAACCGACCGTTTCTGTTAACCATCAGTCCGTTATTATGGAACATTCCTTCCTAAAAAGCAAGAACCTCGAAGAAACAAAAGAAAATGACACAGACTATTTAAACATTTGAATATATACAGGAGTTGGACAAAAATATGGAAACACCTAACAAAACATGTGACCTTGCATAATATGGTGTAGGAAAACCGTTGGCATTCAAAACAGCTTGCAGTCTTCTCGTAATGGTTAAATACAGTTCATGTATGCTTGCCAAGGGAATCTTGTATCATTCTTCCTGCATAAAGGTGGCAAGATCAGATAACGATGATGGCGGTGGATAGCGATCACACACTCTTCTCTCCAATGTAGACCACAAAGATTCAATAATATTGAGGTCTGGTGACTGTGGTGGTCAGATGAGATATGACAAATCTTCCTCCTGCTCAGAAAATCAGTCCTGGACGATGTTAACAGTGTGAACAGGGGCTTTGTCCTCTTGGAAGACCCCGTCACCATTGGGGAATAAAGTTCGTACCATGGAATAGACTTGATCGGCCAAAATGTTCACATAATCCTTGGCCTTAATGTGTCCTTGCAGAGTAATCATGGGGCCCACAGAAAACCACGATATGGCTGCCCAAACCAACCCAAAACCCCGCCATGTTTCACTCTTGGTAACAAGCAGTCTGTATTATAGACTTGGGATGGCGTTCGACAGACGTAATTGAACCTGAAGTGGGAAACAGGACTCATCTGACCAAATTATTGTCTTCCATTGTTCCATATAGTCCAAGTTTTATGACTTAAACACCAATTTTTTCTGTTACAAGCATTAGCATCACTGATGAATGGTTTTTGAATTGAAGCTCGGCCAAAAATACCCTGCTTGTGGAGCTCGCTTCTTATGGTATTGGTACTCACAGGGTTTGTGAGCACGGCATTCATTTTAGCAGTAACTTTTGCAGCTGTGGTTTTCTTATTTTTATTTACATTCCTCCTTAATGATCGTATGTCATGATCACTCAACACACACTTTCGTCCGCGCTGTGATTTAGCGGATGATGCTTTTCCGCTTTCCAAATATGCAGAATTAATCTTAGATACAGTACCTATTGAAACACTAAACATTTCGTCTACCTTGCTTACGGAAACACCCACCAGACGAGCTCCAGCAATTTGCCCTCGTTCGAAGTATGTTAGCTCTGTCATAATACAATTACAATTTCACAGACCACTGCCCCGACAACAACTGATCTTCACAGCGTATTTACGACGTTGTATAGGTGGCGTCAGTGGGCGAAAACACCAGCGCCACCTACACATTTCACAAGTATAAACATTTTTTTCCAGCATGCATTTCACGGGGTGTTTCCATATTTTTGTCAAATCCCTGCATGTGCGTCTAGATCGTAAATTCGTGTAACAATATGTAGTAATGTAAATTGTACACTGTTTGTTTCTGTAAAATAAAATATGTGTATGTTCAGTGTATTTTCAGTTCGTAAAGTGCAGTTTTTTATCATTATTTATGCAATGTAACAGGTTGGGCCGTTGTTTATCTTTTTTCTGTTATCCGATTACTCGATTAACCTTCATGGACCCGGTCCCTAGCTTGACGGTTAATCGAAGTTTCACTGTATTGTAAACCCCCAACCCTGTTCTCAGTGACTTTTTTCACACTTGGTTCGAGTGTCATATCAGGTACGAAATCATTTGTTACGGTCGCTGTATTGTATTTATCCTCTGAATATTTCTTCTATTCTTGGAAAAAATGTTTCTTTTTTGTGAAATATTTGTTACTAGCCACTGCATGGCTAGCCCGGCGTTTCTCGTGCCCTTGGTGTTGGTTTGCCGTGGTGTAAGGTATTAATCTGGTGTAAAATTTTCCGCAGATTTCAAATCCGTTGAAGATATATTCAATTTAAAAATTATTTATTTTAAAAAAATCATTTTTTTAGATATCAATCTAAAGTGAAATTTTCCGCAGATTTCAAATCCGTTGAAATTTTTAATCTATCTTTAGCGATTCCGATTTTACGAAATAGCTTAACAATCCCAGTTAATGTTTTTATTTCTTGCTCTCATTCGCGGAAATGGAATGGGACAAGAAATGTAATCGTTTTTTCTTTGAAGAGAAAGTTTATTTGACGTTATTCTCTTGCGGAAGTATAAAAGATATATTCAAATTAAAAATTATTTATTTAAAGAAAATCATATATTTAGGTATCAATCTAAAGTGAAATTTTTCGTAGATTTCAAATCAGTTCAAATTTTTACTCTGTCTTTAACGGTCTAGGAGATAGAAAAAAAAAACTGCATAACAAAAAACTTTTTTTTATCCTTTGCTGGAAAATCATTCCTCTGCGCAAAATGAAAACGGAAACGGGAAAAATAAATTTAGAATCTATCCATTCCAAAGAACACAATAATAACTAAATTTCATTAAATTCATTTAAAAATTTTCTAGATTGAGTTTTAAAATTCGCCGCGGCCCAAAAATTGCAAAATATTCGGACTACTTGTGTGCCAAATCCCATTACTGTAAGTGCCATAGATTCGTCTGGACTTCTATCACAGAAAACTGACAAACATTTCCTTTTATAATAGTAGAGATGCTTTCAAAGCAGCTGGTAATGGTAGTCTAGAACTTTGTTTAAGTGAACGAATGTGGAGCTTATAGTAGTTGTAACTAACCCATATTCCTGAGATCTATTGATGTAAAGTACACAATTCCTCGAAATCTCTCACGAAATGTGATAAAATATCTGAAACATATTCTATGCGTGTAAAAGCGGTAAGAAATGTAATCGATTGGAGATTTTTTTTCGTTTGATACGCTTGTGAATTTTAAATAATAGTTTTAGATTTCAAATTGACAATTACTTCCCAAAATGTTAATTAAATCAAAATGTTGCCTTTTGATAGAAAATATATTTATTTTTCAGAGTTCGCATAGGTTTTTTAGAAAACTAAAAAAGATTTGAATTCTCTAAGCATTTAGGAAAGTATTTTTCAGTAAATTGTTATGAAATATTAATATTCACTTAAGATAATAGATAAGAGATACTTTATGTAAATTTATGTTTTAAGTGTGGAATTTTGATTTCTTAAGTGTAATGGAATAAAAAAAATGTAATAAATAAATTAAGCATGCGGGCTGGTTTAGTATTAAATTATGTATGAATTTAAAACCGTTTTCATGAAATTCTCGTAAATATTGTATGCATTTAATAGGATAAACACAGAATTCAAACTCAAATATGAATGAAATTTTAACATTGATGTTTACTAATCCATGTAACCCAACTCGTACAATGGTCATAAATTTCATCTGCCACTGTATGAATCGGGCTCGATTCCCGGTTTGAGACAGCATGGAAGATGGTGATTGTCCGTGTTAGGTAGTGGTGTCAGCTTTCCCCTTTAAGTGCCGAAAAAGTCAATCTAAACCGTAATCATATAATTAAATGATTATGGTTTAGAAAACAATGGTGACCACCAATAAAATTACCTTTGCTAACAAAACACATTCTGCATTTTAGATTCATGTTTTCTAAAAGGAACTAATCCCTTTATTAATCGTTTGAATGCTGCAAACGTTTCTCGAACATTTCACCTCAAATCCATAAATATATTTTTGAAAGTGTTATTGTGTTTTGGTTGTTTATTGATTTCACATATATAATGGGGAGCGAGTACTCCACAAATGTTTAATAATGACTCATGGTTTGTTATACATGCCACACTTTGTTTTCTATACTCCATTGAATAAAGAGTTTAATGAAGACATTTACTTGAAAATGTCAAACTAATTTATCATTATTAATACGTGATTTTAACATTTGCTATACCATGTCTCTTGATCTTGCACTAAAAAATATTGTGAAATGTTACAGCGAACAGACATCGAATTTTTGATGAGGTCACTTTGGAAGTCAATAGGGGGGGGGGGTCTAGCATACAATGCCTTTGAAATATCAAAACAGGAAATCAATTCCTACTGGGGTAAAATTCACGACACATTCTTTTCACGGTTGCGGCTAATCAATTTCAGTAACCTGCACCATACCCTAGATGTAGATATATCAGACATCTCAACAATCATGAAATGTTGCATGTTACCCATACGAAGTCAGCGTCTAAAATGACGATAATCCTAATTGTCGAACAGCACTCTCTATCAAACCCAATGTGGTGTTTCATGTTTAGAATTAAAATCCTCATTTCGGAATATTTAAAAAATTATTTCCCGGAAAGGCTTGTTTTTGTTCAGCTCTGTTATGTTTTGGGGATACCGAACAGGAACTTATCCTCAATTTACAGCTATGAAATCGCACGTAACGTAATAGAAAACTATCGAATAGTGCCTTGTAAAAACAGTTGTAATTTGAATTTAATAACTAGAGGAGACCGGGGCTAGTCGGCATAGTTTTCGGTTTATGTGATTTTTCTTTCTTTTTTTTCACCAATACTTTCAGCTAATATAACCACTGCTGCTGATAGTGTAACCCCTTGGCTACAAATTAATGGAGAAACATCCCTAAAAATAATATAGTTTTTTCGTAAAATAGTATTTGCGAAAGTGTTCGAATTATGCCAACTTACCCCTGATGTGGGGTAGGTGGCGTAAAGTTAGCGTAGCATTTCATTGTGATAGAATCTAAGCTATAATGCAAGTTAATCACTTTAAAACTTATATTTTAATACAAAATAAGGAAAACTAAGAAAACAGACAAAAAGAATAAGGTTATCTTTAACCCTTCTTTGCATAATGGTGGAAATTTCCATCATAACATTGAATGCCCAAAAATTATATAAAAGAACAAGTTCACTTTAAGTTGATCGTGTCTGGATACCTTTTTAATGTCCATTGCTTAAAAAAAACATAGCTGTCAAAAAAAAAGCAAGTGTCACTATCAGTAAAACAAGCTTGAAGTTGTCATTCCGCTGTTTGTTGTAATTGCAATAAACGTATGATTTCGTTTTTAATTTTGTTTTGTTATATTTGAGTTTCTATTGCTAAAAAAGTGAAAATGAGTGGAAGAAAGGTTTGTAACATGTGTTTCTGTTATTTTTAGAGCAATTTCTGAAAAAGTTTGCGTTTAATTTTAAAAATACCACATGATACCATCATATTGTTTTTTGCTAAATTTATACTATAAATATATACTAAGATTTTTTTAACCATTTTTCCTTTACTTTTGAACATGAATTATATCATCTTGACTTATTTCACCAGTAAAAGAAAAATCATGCAAAGAAGGGTTAAAGCTCCGAGTCCATCTATAAAGTAGGGCGATCGCCCACTTGGATGGGTGGCTATAATTTCCGCAAAATTTTGTTGCGGTTGTACCAGATTGTGTCCACGACTTCTGGGCATCTCCAAAGTATATGTGTTTTCACCATCGTGTAAATATAAAATTCATCACAGTCGATGTCCATTATCTAAATATAAATGCCAACTTGCACCACTAGGACTTTTGACACAAGATGACTGTCTAAAATTCACCACCATAGATGTCCACTATTTTTCTTTCGCGAACATGCTCCACGACTTAAAATGCCAACTTGCCTTACAAGGACTTTTGAGACAAGATGACTGTCTAAAATTCACCACCGTCGATGTCCATTATCTTTCCTTCGCCAACATGCCCCACGACTTAAATGCTATCCTGCTCCACCAGGACTTTTGAGACAAGATGACTGTCTAAAATTCACCACCGTCGATGTCCATTATTTTTCCTTCGCCAACATGCCCCACGACTTAAATGCTATCTTGCTCCACCAGGACTTTTGAGACAAGATGACTGTCTAAAATTCACCACCGTCGATGTTCATTATCTTTCCTTCGCCAACATGCCCCACGACTTAAATGCCAACTTGCCCCACCAAGACTTTTGAGACAAGATGGCTGTCTAAAATTCACCGTTGTCGATGTCCACTATATTTTCTTCGGCAACATGCCTCACGACTTAAATGCCAACTTGCTTCACCAGGACTTTTGAGACAAGATGACTGTCTGAAATTCACCACCGTCGATGTTCATTATATTTCCTTCGCCAACATGCCAAACGACTAAAATGCCAACTTGCCCCACCAAGACTTTTGAGACAAGATGGCTGTCTAAAATTCACCGTCGTCGGTGTCCTCTATATTTCCTTCGCCAACATGCCCCACGACTTAAATGCTATCTTGCTCCACCAGGACTTTTGAGACAAGATGACTGTCTAAAATTCACCACCGTCGATGTCCATTATCTTTCCTTCGCCAACATGCCCCACGACTTAAATGCTATCTTGCTCCACCAGGACTTTTGAGACAAGATGACTGTCTAAAATTCACCACCGTCGATGTCCATTATCTTTCCTTCGCCAACATGCCCCACGACTTAAATGCTATCTTGCTCCACCAGGACTTTTGAGACAAGATGACTGTCTAAAATTCACCACCGTCGATGTCCACTATATTTCCTTCGCCAACATGCCCCACGACTTAAATGCTATCTTGCTCCACCAGGACTTTTGAGACAAGATGACTGTCTGAAATTCACCACCGTCGATGTCCATTATCTTTCCTTCGCCAACATGCCCCACGACTTAAATGCCAACTTGCCCCACCAAGACTTTTGAGACAAGATGACTGTATAAAATTCAGCACCGTCGATGTCCACTATCTTTCCTTCGCCAACATGCCCCAAGACTTAAATGCCAACTTGCTTCACCAGGACTTTTGAGACAAGATGGCTCTCTGAAATTCACCACCGTCGATGTTCATTATCTTTCCTTCGCCAACGTGCCCCACGACTTAAATGCCAACTTGCCCCACCAAGACTTTTGAGACAAGATGGTTGTCTAAAATTCACCACCGTCGATGTCCACTATCTTTCCTTCGCCAACATGCCCCACGACTTAAATGCTATCTTGCTCCACCAGGACTTTTGAGACAAGATGACTATCTAAAATTCACCACCGTCGATGTCCATTATCTTTCCTTCGCCAACATGCCCCACGACTTAAATGCTTTCTTGCTCCACCAGGACTTTTGAGACAAGATGACTGTCTGAAATTCACCACCGTCGATGTCCATTATCTTTCCTTCGCCAACATGCCCCACGACTTAAATGCCAACTTGCCCCACCAAGACTTTTGAGACAAGGTGGCTGTCTAAAATTCACCGTCGTCGATGTCCACTATATTTCTTTCGCCAACATGCCCCACGACTTAAATACCAACTTGCCCCTCAAGGACTTTTGAGACAAGCTGGCTGTCTCACTCTTCCATATGAGTTTTTCAAGCAATTCCAGTACATGAATGCAATCGCTATTGCTCACTCTATCCAACGTAGACATTGAAAATGCCTGAACATAGTTTAGGGCTTCATAAAACCCCAAAACCTTCAATTAAGAAAAAAACTTACTTGGCAAAAAACTAAAATCCTTTTATTTTCTCACTGGAAGCTTCTATCACACTGCACCTACAGTGTATAATGGAACATACACGTATAGTTAAGTAGTGGCAACATCACCGCTCTGAAATTACTGTGGTAAAACATAGAAGGTGAATGCCAACACTCCCCTGTCTCCCCAATAGTTTATCTTAATTTCAGTTTATTGCTATCACATTAGTTTAGAACCTTTCCCATCGATCTTTACACTTTCTTTTAGTTTACTGCTCTTTTGAAGATTGATCCAGTTTTACAAACCATTTCGCTTCTATTTTTTTGTGTAATGTTAAAAATTGTATGTTTATTCCAAGATTTTTCTTTAATTCTTTTTCGGACGGCCCCCCAAAATAACACGAAACTCCGTATTCCCATGAACCTCTTTCACCATATCTTATTTTTCGCGTTTCTTTCATTCGGTTGATATGAACTGGTATTACTTTCATATCAAAGTGCATGGTATACATACAACCTATTCTAAATAGGTATTTGCATGTCCTCGAAAGAAGAATATATTTTCTTCTATTCAAAGTCCACGGAGAATGGAATGCGTGTATGTTTTAAGGCAGTCTTTTCTCCAAATATTCTTTTGAAGGGAACTTTCGTGTTCATTTGGAGCATTAAAAAAGTTTTTTAGGTAAAAAACATACTTTTAGTCTAAAGTTTGAGGAAACGTCTGAAAGTTTGGAATACGATAAGAAGGCGTAGTATTTTTGTGTTAAAGCTCTAAACCCATTCAACTACATTTTTCATATTCATTTGAATGGTACAAAAACCTTCGAGCCAATTCAATACGAAAACCGGTTCTATTTATGGATAATAGAATGTTTATATTGTCATCTAGGGAGTAATCTGAATAGTTTCCAAACTACTACTGCCATTTTTATCTATATTATAAATATCTTATGAAATATACATTATTTAATTTTTATGCAATTATTGGTTCATATTATCTTTGGGTACACATTTTTGAACTTCCAGGCTATAAACAATTAGTTTTACTTACAAAAATATGCGAAAGTCTTAAACTCCATCTTTATTAAAATCTATGACTTAAAAACATGACTCATGCATCATGAATTCGTCAGCATCTTAATGGACGATAAGGCATTACGTAGCAGTTTGTACATGGCTTTTCAAACATTTTTTGTACAAACTTTAAAAGTGGGTATATATATAGGTAGTAATTAACATCACATTGGAACAACATAGCGGATTATTGGTGACAGTCCGGGTTCAATTCTCAACACCTTTATCTAAGAAGTAATAGTAAGTACTGAGTTCAAATAAATCTCTACTAGACTCTTGGACAGCATATAATTATTGTTCTGCGGAATAAAAACCAATAATGCTGGTTTTCTTGAATCGTGAATTACTTTATTATTCCCTCGTTAAGATTCGTATGAGGATTATATTTATGGATTTAATGGGGGTTCAAAAGGAAATCATCTTAAAATAGAGTCCCAAACTCCAGTCTAAGCCGATTAGATTCCATATTTTATAAATAACTTTCTAGAGTGTCTAGTATTGCTATAAAACTTTACATACAATGTTAAAGGTCATAATCGAATGGTGCATAGAGCATTGCTTTCTAGATTTTTCCAAATCAGCTATGATTGAATACCATGCACTAGAAATGCTTTCTTAAGATTTTCGGGTCTGGTTGTTTAATCGATTCGAAATAATGTCTTCTTACATACAATCTGACTTTTCAAAATATTAGAGTGAATTGCTTTAGAAGGAATCGGGAAATGTTTGTGAAAACGCTTAGATGCACTCCGCGAGTTCAAGTGCTTCTTCTAATAAATAATTCACTCGTCGATCTTGCGTTGGATTGCTGAAAGTTTTTCCTCATTGAACAATGCTACTCAGCTCTGTATTCTCATTTTGTAGAGAACTCAGTTCATCGCACATAAATCATCTATTCATTTTAACTCGTACTGTACCATTTCACGTTTGGTCATAAATCAATGACATTCCTGCTGAGTTCTATTTGTGTGTGACAGTGGTGAAGAAGATAAATAATCAATTCAAAATAAATAGTGGTAATAAAAGCGGGAAACGAGTTTAGTAGAATTCATTACTGTAATTCCTTCTAAACTTTAAACCATATTTGATTAAAATTTAAATAGCTAGTTTCCAGACCGTATTGGGTTGATGCAGAAGTTCATCCCGTTTTTGCCGCTCGATGACATTGCATCGCAATACTACTGTTGATACAATGCTAAAAGTACGACTCTGTAAAATCGTTGTTCCAAACACACACTTTTGAAGATTCCATACAATAGAAAATATGGTGAGTGTTTATGTATGTCTGGTTTGTTTAGGTTACAAATTAAATCTCGTACCTTAGGCAAAGTATAAAAAGATGAAAATAGTCTAGACTGTACATTTATTAACCACCAATTAACGATTATATATTAATTCAGAATTTATTTTATGGAATTTTCCTCAAAATCAAATGATTTCCTATCTCCATTGTTATTTTTTTGTATTACGTTTGTTACTTTTCAAGTATTTATATATTTTCAGAGCATTTTTGATTCAAAAGTTGAAAAGTTATTGAAATTCTATTGTGCGTGACTACTTGTGAAATCGTATTTGGAACAAAAACAGGGTGTCTCGGTCGCAATAGTTACTGAAAGCACCATCCACCCCAAAATATTACCACCACCACCAACATGAAGGTTGACACTAAACGCCTATTATACTACATACAGGATTATTCAAATCTTCAAATATTATTTTTCTCGATAAAACTTTTAAATCAGGTTATTAAAATAGAAATTAAAAATTATAGGTAGTAAAAAAGTAGAGCCCACAATAAAGGCACTAGTTTTCAAGATGGATGTTCTAAAAAATATGCATTTTAGAATTTGACTTGTGGCACAAAAAAGAATTGTGCTGAAAGTTTATGTAACACAAGGTTCTGAAGGCTGCGAATCATCAATCGTCTTTGGCATAGTATAACATTCATAAATAATTTGGCATTATTTTACATTGATAAATAATTTGGCACAGTATAACATTGAAACACATAGTAAACACTGAAAAATAATCGAGAAAATGCACCTAAAATTTCATATTCGTGCCTTTGCAAAGCTTTTGCGTAGTATCAACACTATATATTCAGAGCAATATTTTCAAAATATTTACTCACTAATAAAATCCACCTGTTTCTTGTCTTGCTTTTCCTTAAAGCTTACCGATCTTATTTTGGAATTAGCCACTATTCTAGCCTCTCGAATAGAATCTGAAATCTAAATTCTCTCCCGTAAAATAACAGACCGTTGCTTCATAAAAGAAGGCAAAGTGCGAGTCAATCTTGGAACTGGAATTGGCAAACATTCCGGCGAATCTTCGCTAACGTAATCATTGATAATGGATAAACTTGGGCAATGACTGTCCTCTCTGCCACCGTAATAAAGTTGTTGTTGACAAAAGAAGCCGCAGGCCATCTCCAGAGTCTAACAGAGCTTTTTAATGACAGATCTACAGTCCTACTCATTAAATGTCAGAGTGATACGCGACGGATTGGAGCCCTCTGCTACAGATCGATTGAATGCTATCTTTCAATTCCATTCTGATTTCTGGGAATTATTCACCAATTTCTTTCGATCAGGCCGTTTTGCAAGGATAAAGCATTAGGCGACACGTTGGAAAGTTATATTTTTAGTTAATTGCAAAATTTTCAGAAAGCTAGTTTGAAAAAATACCAAGAACACAGACAATGGGCCAGTTTGGCGAATTTACACATCCATCATGGATCAAAAATCTTTGTTATTGAATAGTATTAGTGATGTTTGAACTCCAAAAACACGCGCCACGTCCAATTCCAGAACATAAAATCAAACTTGTAAGGAGATCGATATTTTTTATCCTCTGTTACGGTTAAAGTTAAATAAAATATTTAAATACTTTAAAGGGGGAAATCGATCACGCATAATACATAAATATTAAACCATGACATTGATTTGAAGGAACGAGTAATGCAAGAGATATTTATTTAAAAAAGTAGAATACGCAATTGATATTTATACAGTAACTTAGTGAAAACGTGCATGATATAATGTAATTGAATTATTAATAAGTATGTAATTTTCTATAATTTTTTTTTGCACCGCCATGGGATGTGTTTAATTTTTTAGTTCCATTTAGAATTATTAATTGAGATGTAGTTTTTGAGCTGTGAGTTTAAATGAGTAATTAAATTCTATGTTTCTGCGTTTGGGGAATTTTTGTGGTTTTGAGACAGATGTATTTTTGAGTTGACAAATGCATTAGGGGGACTTACTATTTATGATTATTTTGAGTTGTAAACATTCGTGAACAATAAAGTATATCAAGAGTGCATTGCAACGCGCACTCATAATTTACGATTAATGTTACTCAACAAAAGATTATGATAAAATAAATACTTAAAGAATAATAAAGGTGTTTGCTATAAATCCTATCGTATTCTTACAGCTAGTATCTAATAAAAGTTGTATTTCTGGTATATAATTCAGTAAAATTGCCTCCTTTTGTTTGAAAAGAGACGTTCAAAATGAAAAATAATTCAATCCATATAAGAAATAATCTACTGAGTAATAAATTGTACGCCTAAATGTTTGTTTTCTTTTGCATCTTCAACATCAGTAGTGATGCATTTAAAGAATTCATCCCAATGGAATTTTAAATAATTGTTCCAATTGTTCCAATTTTTCCAATCTAATTAATTTAGCTTAACCAAATTAACTAAATTAATTTAGTCAATAAATTCATTTTATGTTTAAAATATAGGTAAATGAATAAAACGGAATTGTGTGGATCATTTAATTGAATCTTAATATAGCTAAATGTATGTGCGTGCATTTTTCTAGAGTATATAAATGGTATTTTTCGGAGTTAATTGGGGGTATTGGTAATCCACTTTAATTGGATCACATACTTTAGAATTTGTATATCAATAAGGAGAAATTTAGCATTACCAAGAATATGTAAATTATAAAGCTTCCTTGTGAATTTAAATCTATTCCGTACTTTTAATACCAATGCAAATGGCGAGCGTGCGATAATTTTTATTTCAAATACAAACTCTGACAGCCATGCATGAATTGAACTATAGATTTTTCGAAAATATAAATTGTCAATGTTTTTAAAAGTCAGTTTTCTACTTGGGATTTTTTTTTTCTTTAAAAGTCTTTATCTGTAGGGTTGAACATTATTTTTTACACTTCTTTTATATTCAGGCATGTTTTGTTTGCATTTTCTACAAGATTTGTTTTCTATTTACTTCTTGGTTGCAGGAACGCGTCGATAAATTGCGTTTCTTGTGGGACAAGAATACATATCGCGGTACACTGAGAGGTAGCAATGTTGGAAGAGTAACGGATTAGCAACCGGAGGGTTGCGAGTTCGAATCGATCCAAAGACCGACGTGTGCAAAGGAGACTGGTAAAAGTTAAATCTCCGGTGACCCCAATTGTCCTCACGTTGGTATAGTGTGGACGTTTGGTGTGTGGGGTGCCAGCTTAGGAATAACCTCGTCATCTGACCGCGGTTCAAATTTGTTGTCCGCGGATCTCTAACCTCGGGATTAATTACGGACAGTCGCCATTAGACCGTTGTATTCCTTCTGTGAGACGTTAAGTTAATACCTACCCACCGAGCGGAACGATGTACAAAGGGTCAAAATGAAACATGCTTGTCAGAAATATAAATGTAAAAACTATGCATTAAATTAACTATTTGATAAAAAAAATTATCTTAAACTACGGGGGTAAATTCTACTCGCTAATTGTGATTCTCAGGAAGAATTCTAACCTTCCTGCAGACTTTTTTCATGTGACCTTTGAACTCTAATTCTAAATAAAATGGTGAAATGGAATAAGATATCCTTTTATGTTCACAAAATGAAAATTTATTAGATAAATAAAAAACGTGATACACCCGATTGAGTGATATATCTTGAAGGGTTATTACAAGAAGTTAAAGTGTTTTTTTTTTTAAAGTTTTGATAAGAGTTTTACATTTTGTCTTTTTAGCAAAAAAAAAATCTGAAAAAATTTTGCACGGATTAGTTTTTTTATTTATTTTTAACTGAATACAGACAGACTCATATTTAATACTAGTGTCAGGCTGTTCTAAATTACATCATTCGGATAAATTTACAATCCCTAATAAAAACACACTTCCACATATTTATGTACGATATTGTTCGCCATAAGTAATAGCAATTTTTCAATTTCTTTTACGATACGTATACAATGTATGCAATTCTTTATTTATGAAACAACCTGTTGAATATCATTTTGATGAATGTAATCAAGTATATTTGAAATGTCTGAACTAAATTAAAGTACCTCATATTAAGATAAAATGTTGAAGAGTATTTTTGCAAAGTTTTTTGAAAAATTTTAACATTAAATTTACCAAGCTAGTCAAAGACCATTTTTAAAACTTTGACTTGAAATTACTTTTTAAGTTTGATGTCTCTCCCTTATTTAACTTTACGACTTTTCTCGAAGTGTTTAAATAATTATTTTCAGTATTATATATCTCTTCGCCTCTCCCTGCATTCGACATACTTATGAAGTATACCCAGATGTTCCGAGACGGATCATTTGACCGGTCAAATATTTTAAATTGTTTTACAACATTGTCAACTCTAAACCATTCCATGTACACTGTAGCACAAAATGATAAATTCATACACAACACTGTTATTTTTATGTCTAATTACATCTTAACAATTCATGCTCATTGCATCCTAACGATTCATGCTCATTGTATCCTAACGATTCATGCTCATTTTGCATACTAACGATAATAGAATATCTCAACTTCGAATTTATTTTCTTCTAAACTGAAGTCATGCTTTCAAAACTAAATCGAGATGAAATTTGAGTGAAAATAAAATCTTACTTATGATTATTGAAATTTCATTACTTTGTTTATAGTTATTAAGTTATAAAGTAGAAATAGTTTTGTTTATTATTTCAAAAATTAATTCCACTGTTACTTCGTAAAAATAAAAAATGAGTCAGTTAAACTCGTTTCAGTAAAAACAGGTATATTAAAAGGTCAGTAAATTTAGTGTTACAATTTTTTTAAAGTACTTAAACATTCTTAAAAGCATTGAACGTTTTTCTTCTAAGTAAACTAATATTACTTTTCACTTAAAAAGTATCAAAAACTGTATATATGAAACATATGTTCTTGAATATAATTCTAGTGACATCTAACTTATCTTTCTTAATAATATCCTCTTACAAAAACATAAAAAATTCTGAAATATAAGTATCATACTCTAATAATTCTAAATCAATTAAAAGCAATGAATGTTGAGCTCTTTATTACTTAACCAATTTAAGGCAACATTGAAGTAAAATAATCAGAAAATGAATTTTTTTATAAATTAAATATAGTTTTAAAATGATGTTTTTTTACCTGGATTTAAAATCATATATTACTTTTCTATGTAACTGTTTGGAAAAGGTATTTAAAAAATTTTAATTTGTCAACATTTCGATCTGGAAAAGGTTCTTTAAAATAATATTTCTCAAAAGTGAATTTTTTGCCAGATAATGTACCTTTTCATAAAAAGTATCTTAGTTAAACACATATTTTAAAAAGAAATTATACAACTCTTTAATGCGTTCTAACCAAAGGTGGTATGGGTATTTAAATATATTCTTAAATAAAAAACTGAACATTTTGCTTTTTAGCTAAGATTTGCATATTTTAATCAAACTAGAAGAAATAAAATGGATCTAGAACAAAGCGGCTGGTTACGAATATCTACATCTATTCAATGAATACACAGTTAAAATAGTGCATGTGATAATTAGGTTCTGAAAAAGGTATATCAAGTCTTTTTGTTTCTAACATGTATAGTTCGTAGTGTTTCTCCCGTACGACAAATAATTAATTACCTGCATGCCATTCTAGCATGGAAAATAATGGAAACGACGCTAAACAGGTTATCTCAAGTGTACGCCATTTCTGTTGGAAAATTATTGCCCAAATATGAAACTGATTCAGCTTAAACTGAATGTTTATGGATATTTTTAAAATGTCTAATTCGGTATGTGTTATAGGAATTCATGGTGTTTCAAAAGTTCTTAGATGACTTTTAAAGGTTAGTCCTCACACATGAAAAACTTATTTACTTAGAAACACATAGTCTAAACGCCTAGAAATATAGTCACTCTTAGTCGTTGACTGTGCAGGAGTAGGATCCATCACAACAGTAATTCTGAGATAGCATATATGCACTTAGCATATGGGGCAGCGAATGAAAACGGGCGAGCCGATGTGCGATTGTACCGTGAACGGTTCCCAAACAGAATCGTACCCCATAATCAAACGTTTGTGCTTTTGTACCACGGATGATGTGAAAGGGAAAATAGCCATTATGGTTTGAACCAAACAACGCATAGTCCTGAAATGGAAGAAGCGTTATAACCATGCTGTTAGACTGCTTCTCAAAGGGTATGCCCCGTCACACATGTGGAGATATAAAAACGAATTTGTATTCATAGTTAAATATGGTACATTATGTCTTCATTTCAGCATTAAAATATTATTTGCGTTATGTCATTAAATTATGTTACGAAGAGCGGGGGAAATGTGCCGTGCAGCATTGAACAGTAGCAAGGAGGTATTATACTTGTTTAAACAGGGACTGAGCTGATGCACAAGCACAGCTTCTCAAGGTCGTTTCCTAGTTATTTCTATATTTATTTGAATTTTGTTTCATTGCCTTTTTCATCTTCTTAGCATGTTGTGTATGGTGCGCCTGCGACTTTTTTTGTACGACTTCAAGTGTGCCACGTCTACCAACACTTTGAGAATCACTCTGTGTTAGACCTTACTCGTATTTTTTTTTATTCTTCCAGTAGTTCTAGCTACTCTGGAGGTCGTTTGCGGCTCTATATTTCCAAATAAAATTGGTTTATTTTGATATTCCCTGATCTACCTTTAAAGTTTGTCTGAGATATTTATACTGTGTAAACAGGTTATTCTGTCCTTCCACGGTCATAAGGACTAAATAATATCATGTATTGGTTGAAAGAAGCCTATAAAGGATTATTTTGGCCATAAAGTCTATAACTCGTTAGAAACTGCAGAAAAAATTAAAGGTTGTAAAATAGTTTAATACCTGCATGACGCTCGAAGAGCATATTAGTATTATATTTGATTGATATTTCATTTATTCTTTTCAACGTTTTGTTTTAGACTTTTGGCAGATATTAAATTCAAAATTAACTGTCAAAATTTTGAAGACTAGATATCGTAGATTTAGTTTGAATATACGCTTTATTACGATTACATACAATAAAAGATTTTGTCCCTTAAACCTATATTTCTCTTAATTTTTTTTCAATGTCGACAGCAAACAATTAGCATTTATAGATGTTCTGAAACCTTTAAACATATTAATTCGGAGTTATTCGTCTCTGTAATATTTCAATTTCATGTGTTCCTCAAGATTAAAAAATCGATTTCTTCTCGCCAAAATCTTATTCCATCAATTCTAATAAAAGAGTGAAATTTGAATCTCAATCTTTTCATGGAAACCTAGTTTCCAGAACGCTTTCACAAAATGCATATTCTTCCCACGCACCACAATACGAAGAATATCTGTTCTATATTAGTGCCACAACCATCCCTTTGGGGCAGTGGGAAAATATGTTCCATCTCAAACTATTCACAAAACATTATCTGAAGGATATAAAAAGAAATCATTTCCCGTGGGTAATTGACGAAAGACTATAAGTAATATTTGAAACATTTCCCGGCTAGCGATTTTCAATTTTGTCTTCGCAACTATTTCATTTAATCCTATTGATAGATTAGAGAAGAGTAGCAGGGAGTGAAACGACGTTTGCAGTTTTAGATTCAGTGTTCTGTCTACGTCGCTTAAATAAAGTGACAGATGCCGCTTTGAAAATTCAGTCGGTGTTAACTGGAAAATTATCTTTGTTTGACTCGATTCAAAGTATCGGAATGATTTTTCCAGCGATTCTGATGATGAGAGAGAACCACATGGGTTTCATTCGCTTTTGGAATTTTTATATTGTGTTTTATTTATACGTATATTACTTTGTAACTTTTTAAAAATGTATGTTTGTCTAAATATTGTGTCCTAGCCATTAGAGGTTTAAAGAAATATGTGAATATTATCAAATGTATCATTCATGGGTTACGTATACAGTAATGATGCAATGCATTTTTGAGTGAGTACACGTTTTAATGTGGAAAACTACAGTCACTGTATCAGTACAGTACAGTATCACTTCAGTCACTGTATCACTGTACAGTCTTTCCAGCAGCAAACTGGAATATCCCTAATTTCAATACTGGACCACTAGATGGCATAAGTATTTTACAGCATGTTATGTATTTTCATAATGATGGAAATTTAAAACCCATTTTTATATAAAAAATGCTATTTTTCGTTGTGCCACTGTTGCAGCCCTTCAGCGAGTGGTTTTTTTTAGTTACATAATGTTATTAAATAATAAGCATATTATAATTATTTATATTTGATTTTAGCTTTATCTTTAATATTATCAAAGCAAGTGTTTGTCTGTCGGTTTGTTTGTTTCGTGGCCGTAAAATCCTGACGATTTATGGCACTACCAATAATGAGATTTGGCACACAGGTAGACCGAATTTTTTGCAATTTTTGGGTCGCGGCGAAATTAAAAAATTCAATCTATAATATTTTTAAATGAATTTAATAGTTTTATTCTCTTCCTGGTTCTTCAACGCCTTTCTTCCGCGAAAGAAGAGTAACCTCAATCTTGACTTTTCTACCCACGTGACCTTATAACCATGCCAAGTTTCTTTCATCGCCCCGGAGAACGCTCAAAAAATTATTTTTTATGTTTCCGCTTTCATTTTGCTATCGGAGAAAAAAAAAATTTCGTTTACGCTTTGATTATGTGCGGTGGAATGTTTTTCCAGCCAGACGATAAATCTTTTAACTATAGTCAAAGTTCATTTTTCTATCTCCTAGACCGTTAAATATGGAGTAAAAATTTCAACGGATTTGAAATCTGCGGAAAATTTTAGTTTAGATTGATACCTAAAAATATGATTTTCTTTAAATAAATAATTTTTAAATTTAATATATCTTCAATGGATCTGAAATCTGCGGAACGTTTTACACCATATTAATACCTTACATCACGGGCACGGACAACGCCGGGCTAGCCACGCAGTGGCTAGTTAGTAATGATTTAATTTGAATATAGTGCCTAAACTTCATCGTCCTACAAGAGGAGATATTAGACCTATAATTATATATTAGAGGAGACCATCGACTAAAAGTAGATTAAAAACCACTAAGATCATTCATGCCTAGCCCGGTAATTATGCCCCAGAGTCTGATCAACCGAAACCCAGAGCGCTTACCTACTTTTTAACAGGGTGGTGAGGGGCCGAGGTAGCCCAGTTGGAAGAGTAACGGATTAACGACCTGAAGGTTGCGAGTTCGAATCCAGCCAAAGACCGTCGTGTACAAGAGGGACTGATGCACACTAAGTCTGTCGTGGCATCAAATGTCCTCGCTTTGGCGTGCTATGGAAATTTGGGGAAAGGGGTTTAATCTCAGATGTGACTTCGTCATCTGACCGTGGATCAAAATTATGAAAATTATGACTAAATAACCCATCGATTGGTTAAAGTAATAGGAAAGATTAAAACTGGAAAAATTCAAACAAGAAGATTAAAACTGGAAAAATTAAAACAAGAAGATTAAAATTGGAAAAATTCAAACAAGAAGATCAAAACTGGAAAAATTCAAACAAGAAGATTAAAACTGGAAAAATTCAAACAAGAAGATTAAAACTGGAAAAATTCAAACAAGAAGATTAAAACTGGAAAAATTCAAACAAGAAGATCAAAATTGGAAAAATTCAAACAAGAAGATTAAAACTAGAAAAATTAAAACAAGAAGATTAAAACTGGAAAAATTAAAACAAGAAGATTAAAACTGGAAAAATTAAAACAAGAAGATTAAAACTGAAACAAAATAAAATAAGAAGATTAAAACTGGAAAAATTAAACCAAGCAGATTAAAACTGGCTAGGAGTCATACAGGGAAAACTGTTGGTTGTAGAACGTATATATACGTGTGAAACCCTCATTGTATTTACAGAAATAGTACGAAATTAATAAACGGAAAATGTTTTGTATATCACTTTCTTTGACAATTTGAATGCTTTCGTTTCACGTATTATCGATCTAAATTTATAATTAAAAAGAAAATTAAATTGTACAATTCAGATATACCACCTATTTTATGGGTATTCAAATTGTTACAGAATAATAAAAGAAAGCTTTTGTGAGTTCAATATTACGAATAGATAGTCTTTCAAAATTGCAAATAAGACTTGCTCGGTTATATTTATTCCAAGAAACAGGTTGCACTTTCAAAATCGAAAGAAATATTTAAATGCTATATTATCTACACACAAAAGAATATTCGGTTACATTTTCGTCGTCATCTGTTTGTTTACAACAATTTTTCATACTATCAGTCTCCACCATGACCAATGCGTGTTTTATTTGAACATATACGGAGTTTCTTGCTTTCAAGTATTCCATAGAATTTCTATCTTGCAAAATTTAAAATCGCATGGAGATCTTTGCTTTTAGATATTCTAATAAATATAGATTCAGAGAATAGCAAAAATAATAAATATAGTCTATATCTGGAGTACTCAACAACTTGTTATGCTTCACATATCTCCTGGAAATATATATGTAACTGCCGTTCCCCATTGTACATATTGACCAAAACTATAGGTGCATTATGACAGTGGAAAGAGTTTTGTCGAGGACACAGATCGTAGTTGTGGCGTGAATACTCGGGCCTTATATTGAATTGTGGTATGAATGAAACAGGAATTTCGAACGATTGTTTATTGTGAATATTCCACCATTAATTTAGAGATTCCTCGATTAAAGAGCAGATTCATATTACTAACAAAGGATAGTTTCATTAGCTGTGACTGTTGCGTAGCTCAGTAGCTTTCGAATGACACCACTTGCATATAGTCCTTTCCATGAAATCTGAAGTTACATTGGCCCAGAGCTCTCTCAGCATCGTAGATTTTCTACATATTGCATTCCCCTCCCCGCGCTCAGTGCTCACTCCGGTCAAAGGTCATATCAGATACTGACATCATTTGTTTACACGACCCAATATTTATCTTCCGAGTTCTTTTAGTTCTGAAATCAAGATACAACTGTTGTAATGCTTGAAGTTTCATGCATACCCTACTACTGTTCGATTTTAAAGACGCATTTGAATTGTAGCTTTTGGCTCTAAATAAATCTACAAAAACTCTAGACTAAATGAGGTTATATACATTTTCCAAAATTAACTGTTATCAATTCTGCTCTTTATATGCAACAATATTTAGCAGACGTTGGTCAAAGGCACGTTTAAGCTCATCTCAGGGTGGGATATCCGAGAAGTTCGTCCAGCATGCGAACGCTGGCAGAGGTTCTGCCTCAAAAATATAATAAGATGGTATCCAGAAAACAATCGGTTTTCTCTCAGCACGGTTCTACGATCATCTCCCCTTGGAGAACTTCTCTACCTCGAATAAACCTCGGTAGCCGCAGGATGGGAATAAGAGTCGCCATGTTGCATAAATTTGACATTACTACTAGCTATTAAGTATAATTAGGTAGGTACATAACAATAATCATTATTAGTTATTATTAATTATTTTCAACTTATGAGGGGGGGGTGAAACATGAACTTATCTTTTATTTACTGTAAATAAAAAATATTGGGGCCTATAATTATTATATGTTCCAATATTTGTTATTTACAGTTTTGTAAAAGTAGAAGTTTGTTAACTTCCTCCATCTTAAGTCGACTTCTTTTTTCACCAGTTAGGGCTAAAACACTTTCTGATGGGACAGATGTCGCCATCACTGACAAGTAATTAGTTGTAAGGTTATTTTTCTTAATTTTTACCATGGTGCTTTTTCATTCAAAAGTAAAACATCGACAACGCAGAAACATCGATGTTGAACAAACATTGACTCCAATAAATCGAAGGTAAATACAACGATGTTTTTATAAAACATCGATGTTAAACAAACATTGACTCCAATAAATCGAAGGTAAATACAACAATGTTTTTATAAAACATCGATATCGATGTCGCATCCCTACTTTTCACACCCTTCACACTTGGCCACTTTGGTCAAGAAGTATGCTCAATTTACTGGTTATGAAAATTATGCTATTTGGGTTATTTTTTAAATTTTTATAACGGTACTTTTTTCATTCAAAAATAAAACATCGACAACGTAAAAACATCGACAGTTAAAAACATCGATGTTACAAAAACATCGGCTCCAATACATCGATGTTAAATACATCGACGTTTTTATAAAACATCGATGTCGCATCCCTAGTCACAACATCCTTTGCCGTGGGAAAAAGTCCTTCAGGTTTTGAGTAGACATCATAAGACGAAATCTATGCTCTAAGTATTAATATTGTTAATTGGGCACATAATAAAAAAAAATATGTGAATAGTAATTTTTTAAAGGTAATCCTTCTCTCCCAGTACTTCACATTCACAAAATTCGACAATGTTTTAATTTTTAGCTCACATGAATCCTTTATTCAAAAAGTATTTATTTCGCCATGTTTACGGATTTCCAAATTTTAGTAATAACAGGACATTTCCGAATGGAAATCATTTGTTCGTCGGAGAAAACTCTTTCTCGTGAATGAGCTGAAATATTTAAGGAAAAAATGTATGAGCCACACGTAGACGAAAACTGTTACTCTTTTGAATTTCGCGACTGGGAATTAATCTGCGGAATCCTACGAAGGATTTCAATTTGGGACACACATGCGAGAAGTAAACAAGAATCGAGTTTAAATGAGAAAGACTTACAGATGTGAGAGGATCTGATTTCGCCATACTTCAAGCGAATGGCTACAAAACGAACATTCTTAAACCTTATTACAAAGTGTCTTCCGAAGTCGTCCATTCGGGATATTTTTAGTCCATTCCATTCATTCCTTTTTTGTAAATTTTTGTTATTTTGTTAAATCCGTGAGGAAAAATTGCAAAATCCCAGTTCTTTTGGGGTGCTTAACTGGAAGGGAAATTTTATCAATGCGAAAAAGATGAGGAAGCTAATTCATGACTATGGCGAAGCGCATTTTAGAAATGGTTAGGCCTTTTCTTCGACTACGGGGCTGAATTTTTAGTAGCCTTTGTTCGTTTCATCGAAGTCCTAAACTTACTACTTTTAGTGTACATTCTCATTTGTTGTAATATATATATACCGCTTCGTATCGTAATATATATATTCGTCGTTAATTGTGAATTTATTTGCTTTTTCATTTTCTATTTAAAATTCCAGAAATTATAATATAATTAAAACAGCATTCCCCAGTTCTCTAGGAATGCTTGTTAGAATTTTTATTTACAGCATTTGTCAAAAGTTGTAAAATGTGTTACTATAATTTTAAAGTGCTACGCGTTATTTGTTTCGAATTTAATTGTTTTTCATTTCATGTTTTAAGATTGATAAAAATTTTGGTAGAGTTCAAACAAGATTTAATTTCGTCAGAAATGCTTGTTGGAATTATTATTTACGGTACTTAAGAAATTTTGTAAAATTTCTTATTAAAATTTTGATTTGTTATGAGTGAATTTATTTTTAGATTTAGAAATTTTGGAGATTACATAAATATATATTTCAAAATAACAGTTAAACTTTTTATAAGTATTATTGATCTACATCACAACTTTGCAGATACTAAAACTGACAACCATATTTATTTGTAGCTATCTTCCAATTACTTAACCGAAGAAAGGCATTGAAAATATCCGTAAACATTTAACTAGTCTTTTTTTGTTTGTGATTTTCTAATCCAATAATTCAAGTAAGACAGCTTTCATAACTTGAATGTAGCCAACAGTACATTCGAATAGCTAAGCAATCAATCTAGAAGTCAGGGTGCTGGCTTCATATTGAAATGTCCTGGTTTGGAATCCAGGGTAGTTCATGGATGTTTGTCCGTCTGAACTAAATACATAGCATCTATAAACGGGTAGTGCATAGAATGTGTAGTATGTATGTGAGGTGTAACGTGAACCACCAACTGTGATGTACCACAGAGTTAACGCAAAGTGATTCACAAATCCTCCGTTTTGCTGTGCCATAATAAGTAATGCTCATATTTAGAATTTTATGAGCATTACTTATTGTTCCGGTAATTAGAAAAGTAATATTTATAGCATAGTTTACCAGATAAATAAAAGTGACAAATATATTTATTTGTGACTATTTGCCGATTTTTTAAACTAAAAAAAAAATTGATACTATCCGTTGAAAGAGACAATTTTATTTGTAGATCCGTATGTAGACATTTTGATAGTTTTGGTATTTTTTAATTAACGTCTCGCTGGAATAGCACAACAGGCTATTGGCGATGGTCCGGGATCAACTCCCGAAAGGAAAGAACCGAGGACAAAACCACGTAATCTTGAACAGATGATTAGGAAATACCTGAGCTGGCACCCTACTCTCCAAACTCCCACAGCACGTACGTCTAAAAAAGTGACAAATATATTTACTTGACTATTTTCCCATTGCTTAAACTAAAAAAGAAATTGATAGCATCCCTTGGTAATTTTATTTGTAAATCCAATGTAGACGTCTTGATATTTTTGGTATTTTTTAATTACCGTCACACTCTTGAGCAACACAACGGGCTATTGGCGACAGTGCGGGATCAACCTCCGAAGGGAAAGATCCGATGACAACACCACGTCATTTTTACCACGCTCAGATGACGAGGCAACTCCTGCACCCCACTCTCCAAACTCCCACACCACACCAACGTGAGGACATTTGATGCCACGACAGATTTAACGTGCACCCCACTCTCCAAACTCCCACACCACACCAACGTGAGGACATTTGATGCCACGACAGATTTAACGTGCACCCCACTCTCCAAACTCCTACACCACGCCAACGTGAGGACATTTGAGGCCACGACAGATCTAACGTGCACCCCACCCCCCCTTTGTTACACGGCGAATTTTGGTTGGATTCGAACTCGCAACCCTCCGTTTGCAAGTTCTTCGCTCTTGCTACTGGGCTTGAATGTAGCACACGAGATATTCGGAATATTCTTCCAAATACATCCCAAGTTATTTCTCCTCGCAATCTTAATCTTCCTTCTCTTACAGGACGATGCCCCAGGGCTCTTGGTCAACGGCCACCGGTTCGATCTGGAAGCTCTGGACTCGGATCCGCTGCTCAACAGAATTAATGAATGGGATTACCCGATCTTCGAACTAAAAGAACAAACGCAGGATCTTATACTGAGTCAGGTAGGATTTGCTCTCGCTTCTTTTCCCTAACTCCCCAATTAACCTGCTAAATGGGAGCATCAGGAGAAGAGGAACCAAATCTTCATTACGGATGCTTCTCGACTTTTTAGAGCCATTTCGTTCCGTAGACTTGACTCGTTTTTAGTTAAAGCCAGTCGATCTGCTGAAGTTAATTACGCTATTGAAAAGGCTTGGCTGTGAGTGATGTAATTGGTTCACTTCAGTGGTCATTGAAGCGTTTCCAAATTTAGGCTGGTGTTGTAATTCATTTTACTTTTTTCGTCTACGTGTTTCCGAGGTGATTGTAAAATTTGTTTGTCAGTGAGTGAGAAATTAGTTATTACTAGGGAAACTTTTTGCAACAAATGTAACTTTTTTTCACGCGTTCTACGCTGAATGGAAAGCATTAAAACCAAAATTCCTCCTACATGGGGTGTATTGTAAGTGAGCTATAGCAGCTACATAAATGCAACTTTCTGCATAAATGCAACTTTTTGCATAAATTCAACTTTTTGCATAAATGCAACTTTTTAAAATATAGCTTAAAATTATTTAATATCAAATTACTATTTTACTCTCTGACTGAACCCTTCGATCACTTGTGTTTGATCTTGCGAACGCCGAAGCATTGCGGATCAAACAAGTTCATGGTAAGAAGGTGTTCGTACTAAGACGAAATTGTTATAAATGGCAAGAAGTACTTTAACACATTGGTTGGCACTCTTGATAATCCAGAGGAAACTTCCGTAATCGACTGCAGAGTTTGCGAGGTGAGTGTCAATCATCAATATGTTGTTCGCCTCGTAGATGACATTTTAAAATCTTTGAATGTTGAGCGTAAGGATTTTGCGCCTCTACTATCCGATACAGCACATTATAAGACTGTGGCTGGCGGAGGTTTTCAATGTTAAAGTAATTACTGGCCAAGGATCGGCCGTTCAACGTTCTTCTGCATTTCAGTATGTATTATAATACTGTTGCACACGACTAAAATTGTCAATATATTTTGAATATTTTTCATTTTTTACGAATAATTTATTTTAGAATTTAGTGTATCAAAAATAAATGCAACTTTAGGGAATGATATATGCAACTTTTCCCGTTGTTACTGCAAGAAAAAAATTGCCCTAATTATTACTTAAATTCGTCAAAATATTTTAAATGTTACTCAAATTCCTTTTTATCTGAGTGTGCGTGTTTTTGAGAAATACTTTACAAGTTTAAAAAGTGAGTAAAAATTATGAATTTATAAAAACGGATTTTTAAGTTTCAAAAATATTTTATATCTTGATTTAAAAGTTGGACACAATACACAATAGAACTCAATAGTTTTGTCATCTATACAACTGCTGCATTTCCTGCTTTGTGTCTGAAATACTGTTGGTTAATTTGTGCGTTATTTTTAAATCTCAATTGAATGAATTGTTACAACAAACTTACCGGTTTTTAAAAAAATTTCCTATCCTTAAAATCAGATCTTTTTCTGAGTTTCGTATGCTTTATTGTTTTCATAGCTATAAAAACTAACAATTCAAATACAATAATAAATAAAAGTGATGTTGTAAATCTTATTCGCTTGTAATGAATTAGAAATAATATAAAAGAGTTTTTTCTATTTATTTTTCAAAATATCTCTCTATATTAAAAAAAAGTTACCGCCGCCGCCGCCGCAGAATTGAAATTTTTGTTGTTTAGCTCCATTCTTAGACGGTTTCCCGAGAAAGTACTGATCGGAAAAATATGAAATTAACATGCTTTGTTCTTCATCGTATTCCCTGGATAATTATTAAGATTTTTTTCCGATGCGGCTATTAGTTTAGGTTTTTTAAGTGTTAAAGTTGAAGAAGTGAAATTTCTTCCGCGAGTGAGCAAAACACATTCAAAATTTCAGTCTTTAGTCGTGAGTTTTTTTTTTAAGAGTACCTCTCAACGTAAATTTTTGCAGCTCGTCGAGTTTTTTTTGAAATTTAAATGTGGTTCTTGATAATATTTTTTTGAAATTCGGGAAAAATCGGGACATTTTTGTTACTTTTTTTTAAAACTGCCGTATCTATATCTAATTACTATTAGTTTTTAATTTTTAAAATATCGCAGTATACCTCAGAATATACTCTTTCTTACGGTACTATTATTTTTGAAATCGGTTAATAATTAAATTGGATGCGATCAAAAGTTCGTGATACAAAATTCGGAATCTTCGGATATTTTCGCTACGTTTTGTTAAAACCGTTATGTCTACGGCAAAAACCATTATTTTTTAAATTTGAGAACATCACTGAATACACTACATTACACTCTTTCTTATGGTACAATTATTTTTCAAATTGGTTAATAAACAAAATCGATGCAATTAAAAGTAGGTCATACAATTTTCGGAACTTTCAGATCGTAACTTCCGATACAAAACTAAAATGGTCATATCTATATAGTATTACTGTTAGTTTTTAATTTTAAAAATATTGCAGTATACCTCACAATGTACTCTTTCTTACGGTACAATTATTTTTAAAATTGGTTCATAAATAAATTCGATGCAATCAAAAGTTGGTGACACAAATTTCGTATTTTTCAGTTCGCATAGCTGGTTCCGCAAACAGCAGTGGGTTGCATTTCCTACTATCGGGTTTGCCAGATATCAAATTTATCGTAGCAACAATTGCCATAAAAACGATTTCTTTTTATTTGGCGAGGAAAAAGGCTCGCTTTTTTCCCTCTGTTCTCAAGACAGTTTACCGACAAAGTACAATGTATTGATATTAACACTGTTTACTTAAAATTGTACAGGGAACAAGATACAGAAGATTTTTTACTGATGCGGCTATTAGTTTAGGGTGCATTAAGTGTTAAAGCAAAAAAAAGTGAAATCAATTGCGAAAGAAGTATTGGTTTGAGAAAGCAAACCAAACGGGATTGCGTAGCAATCCCCGGGGTCGGCGAGCGTAAGCGAGCAGGGCGCGAAGCCCTCGCTGTGACGTCATGTACCGGAAAGTGAAATCAGCATAATACGAATTATTCAGATAGTTTCACTCTGTGAAAGGAATGTTGGTTTGCGAAGCAAACCAAATGACATCTGTGAAAGGAGTGTTGGTTTGCGAAGCAAACCAAATGGGATTGCGCAGCAATCCCCGGGGGTTGGCGAGCGTAAGCGAGCAGGGGGCGGAGCCCCCTAGTATTATAAAAAAAGGTTTCTTTTATTGAATGAAAACATTTAATCCAATAGAGACTTAACTATAACACCTCAGAATAATCACAACTAATGTTCATCTGTATGAAATCTCTCTCTCTCTCTCTCTCTCTCTCTCTCTCTCTCATTAAAGTAGAAACTTATTAACTGACAATTGTCAACTTTACAGCGCTGTTTGAAGACTTAGATGTTAGGACAAAAAATTTAAACATTTTAAGCATTTTGATGTTGTTATACATATTTTAAGTATATTACAATATTGCAATGTTTATTTCTCATCATCACTTAGATGAACAATCAGAAGTCCTAGTATTTCCAGAAAGATGTTAGTTAATGAGTTTCTGTCGTAAACTGACGATACATACGAGTGTTGCATATTTTGCACACAAAACTATTTAGATTTCAACGAAAATAAACCAAAATAGAGATTTCAGCAGTAACCGTCGAAACGTATCTTTATCTACTTCATAACAAAATGTTTATTTTGAACTAACTCAATATTTTGTATTTAAAAATAATCTCATTTCTATTACTATATCTCTATTGAATTTTGCATTTATTACGAGGAACTCCTTAAGACAGGATTGATTAGTTCAGATTACTTTTCCTACAAGATAACTGAATTTCTGAATTGAGATTATTACAAAGCTACTTGAGGATCGTAAATATCATGGATAAGAATTTTAAGAAGTTTTTCGTGAGTGTGTTAGAGAGATATAGTGTTCTATTTGGTAATACAACAGAAATTGTGATTGAAGTTAATAAGTTTTATACTAAAATAACTATACTAAAATAATTATCGAATTCTAATAATTCTTTTGTACAGAGATTTTTGTGGGATGTCAATTGATTTATTGTTTATGTCTACTCTTTTGTCATGTAGGCTAAATAATAGCAATAAAGATAAATACTTAAATTACATTCTGTAAATAAGAAAATTAAACCAATTATAAAAGTCATTTGCAAATCATAAATAAAATTTTTATTTTTAAGTGAATAAGTACTTTTGATAAATATAAATAATGTTTCTTCTAAAGAAATAGTTTGGTAAAATATATTCCTGATATTTAACTCAGAATAAAGTATATTGCAGACTCTGTTTGAGGATCTTTCTCTGATATTAACAGTCATATATCAGTATCTCATTACCTTTCTGTTAATGGAGCATTACCTGGGATCTAAATTAGAAGTTATGAAGTACTTTCTATAATGGAAGGATGAAGCAATAAAGTTGTTACATTTTATTAACCTAAAGGTAGAAATCATTGTCCCTTTTTATAAGTATGGTGAAAATACTTCCTCTTTCAAAATCATTATTACGAAAATTGTAGTTTCCCGAACTACTTTCTATTAGTAGCAAGATCTATTAATGGATTCAATTTTTATTTAAAAAAAAAAATATTCATTTCTGATTATTTGTCATTCAAATTGATCTAATAACTTTCGTTTGTATTTCGTTAGGATATTATTAGCATACATTCCTTTAAATATTTCTTGGATTATCTAAGATTGTGATCAAACTTCTTACCTTTAATGATCTTACTTAATGCATTAATCTATGCAGTTATGTTCTATTCCAGTCAAATTTTATATCACTGTTCTATCCAGAATACTGTCAAAATAAAACTAAGATGTCTAATAATCAGAGCCTTTATTAATATTATCAGGATAACTTAAAAAACATTGAAAGTACGTTTACTAGTTTAAAAATATGAATTTTCAGTATGACAACGAAGAAATGCCACGAAAAATATTTTATTCTTAAAAAGATACATTAAAACATAAACGTTGTAGTAAGGGGAATAATGAACCTTGAATTTTTCACATGTACTTAAAGTCAGGTCAAGTTAAATTAAAGTGCATATTTTGGTCTAACTTGACAGTGATAAAGACGATTTGTTTCGTTTACGAGCCTTTATTAATATAATCAGGTTGATAACTTGAAAAAATTGAAAGTACTTTTAGCAGTTTAAAAAATATGAACTTTCAGGTTATTCCGATTTAATGTTGCTTCTACCATTTCATTATAACTATTTATACCCCCATTTGTACAGTATGTCTATGAAGAAATTCCAAGAAAAATGTTTTATTCTTAAAAAAGATACATTGAAACATAAAAGTTGCAGTGAGGGGAATTTTATAAACCTTGAATTTGTCGCATGTACTTAAGTTCAATATGTTATATTTATCTTTTAAAAAGGAATATTAGTCAACATATGTGGTGGTCAAGTTCAATTAAAGTACATATTTTGGTCTAACTTGACAGTGATTAAAGACTTTATGTTTCGTATACGAAAGGCTGTTTATAAAAGATTCAAAGCTACTTAAACTTTGACCTCGGAGTAAATATTTGTATCTAAAAATTACCTTTATGAGGAAATCTGAAAAAACGAACACATTTTTGTTATAGAATCATACGTCCCACTGAAAATCTGTTTTAAAGTAGAATAGAATTAAACTGGTTCCAGTTTGACCAAATACCTGGTTCAAACAACAGCACTTAGCCTTTAAGCAATCTACGATGTAAGACGAATAAAATATTATAGACATTGACTTTCACATTTTTGTTTAACTTGTACTTTTATGGAAGTACTTTGATTTGTACTTTTATGGAAGTACTTTGATTTGTACTTTTATGGAAGTACTTTGATTTGTACTTTTATGGAAGTACTTTGATTTGTACTTTTATGGAAGTACTTTGATTTGTACTTTTATGGAAGTACTTTGATTTGTAATTTTAATGTTAGTATGAATCAGAAAGGCAGATTTTTTTCTGTGTTAAAATACTTTGTAACTATAACATCATATTTATTAAATTCACGAAAAGAGAGACCGAATGCTTTTCTGGCCTACTGTGTATAGCTTCAAAATGAAAGATATAAAAATATATCTACATGCAAAAGGTTCAGTACAAACATCGATGTTACAGTCCTTAATTGAAAAACTATTTTTTTGGAACTGAAAGTTAATCACTTTTCTTTGTAAAAATTGGTTTCGAATTTCCTTGATTATTATTAGTTATTTCTAATTATTCTCCAAATGGATTGTTGCATGCATTGACTTGTGTGAAATTAAGTTAGAAGAAAGAGAGAGTTAGATTATCTCATTCAAGTTGATGATGGATAATGCCAACTCAAGAACATGGGGAATATCTATTCATTCAAAATCGCAGCAGAGAAATACTGTTTAATTCATATATTTTCAGGTAAACAGTGTTCGAATTTATCTTTTATGCGATTTTCTTTCAGTAAAAAGCTTGCCTATGCTGCATTCTAATTGGAGTCGGGGATAGAAATTTAGACAAAGCAAGTCATGAATATACAATCTGTAAATATTGCAATTGACAAGTATTTCAGACGCTAGCGCAACTTGTCTGTTTCATTTTTATTAAGTTTTCACCAAATTCAAGAATTCAGATTTTCTAACGCATTCGTCAAAACTAACATAAGAAGCTTTGTATACCTTAGCTTACAAATAGGTTAACTATTTGGTTCAAATTTTTCGCAGATATGCTATTTCTATGGAAAAATCACAAATCTACAAAAATATTTTTTAATTGCAGTGTTTAACATATAGACCGGATTTTATATAGCATATTTCAAACATAAAAAAAGTTTTACATTCATAGCTCGCAAATACATTTGCTACAATTTTTTCGAGAATGTGCTGTATCGTTAGAAAAATCGTAAATCTACTAAATTGGCGATCTGAATTACGGTGTATCAGATTTTCTACAGTTTTGGTTAAATATAGAGGAAGCTTTGCATACCACTCCTTACAAATAGGTTCGTTCGTGTATAAGTTCACAATTCACAAATAGGTTTAATACAGATTGATCACAGTATGCCTTTCCCTATAAAAAAAATCATATAACTGGTAGACAGCAAAGTTAGCATCCCGATTAATTTGTCTTACATCCATAACATACAAAGGGTTACTAAGTTTAACATACAAATACCTTCTGAATAGATATGCAAATTTACCATCAGTATTATTCTCAGAAATCTTGGCTCTCATGTTAACTCCAATACCCAGAACCAGTTATAGAACGTTGCTCATTTGCACTAGTTATTCCGATAATTACTGAGGTCCGTTTAGTTTAGTAGCTATTGTCAGTGTTCCTAAAGGATACATCCTATCCATGAATCACTTGGAAGATTCTATAAAAATGAACCAAAATAATGAAAAGGACGCTTCTATGAGAAGTAAAGTAAATAAAGTACATGAAAAATTAATGCACACATGTAACTTATTAATTTAAGTAATTTATCAAAATGTTTGACCATGTTTTGTGTAATACGTTTTCGATTTACATTATAGTTTTGGATCAAATTTTATGTATCGGCTTTTAGTATAGAACAGTCTACAAATTTCATAATAACAGCTAAAGTTTGTTTTGAAAGTTCATTGTCCCCTGAACCACTTGGGTACATTTGACTTGGTCATGCACTTGTTTTGCCTAAGTTACCGATGACGAGTCTAATTCGTCAGTCAAACTAGGACAAAATTAAACATGTAAATTCTTGTTCATGGCAAGAGTGATTGGTGTTACGCGTCTCACCTTGAATCAAATTATTCAATCGTTCTCAACAAAAATACACTTTATTTAATCTGACTACATAGAAATATTTACACGGCTGCGTTATCAGACATTCTTTTTTTAGAATAAAAGCGGATATCAGAAGCTGTGCGATCTCTCTCATACTGTTGCCATTCTTATAAAAGGAAATTATACGAAAATATAACAGTAACTAGTGTGCAAACGATAATACGAAAATATAGCAGTAATTAGTGTACAGACGATAATCCAAAAATATAACGGCAACTAATGTGCAAACGATACTACTTTTTTCAAAGAAATCTGTACCGAGGGGGTTAAGGAACTAATAAATGAAACATCTGAATACCTGCGCCCAATACTACAGAGAGTGTTTAGAAACTTCCTGTAGAATCTCTGAAAGGTGGGAACATATAATGAAGCAGAGTTCAAGTATGGTTGTAGGTCCACAAGTATCACCCGGATGTGATGGCGGGTGCACAAATGTGTAGAATTAGAAGAGACCGAGTATGTTAACATTTTACTAACCCTAATTTTACAGCTTGGCCCAATAGTTACGCATTTTCAATTTCACACGACAGGTGCTCAAAATTCTTCAATTCAACAGTAATGTATTTCTCACAACGTCGATGTATGGAATCAGTATTTTAGTCGTGTCATATACTAGGTACATGGCAGACATCTCAGAATTCTTGAAATAATACACATTACCAGTTTGAGTTTATGTGGCTTGGTAAATATACCGGGTGGTCATAAATTAATGTGAGGTGTTCAGAGACCTCTAGCGAGTAATGTATTGGACGAAACGTAATAAAATTTGGTGGGCGTGCTCAGTGGAACATGGGATTTCAATTTATAAAAAGAACTAGTTCCAAATGTCGCCTCCAGGGGAAAGTTTACCGAGTAAAATGCTCTAATTTGCATAATGGCGATTATGTGGATAAAAGGAAAAGCTAGGAGATTTCTAATCATTCGGAGGTGAACTATCTAGTGCCTTCAGATGGCTCTTACCTTAGGTTGACCGCGCTTTCTTTGTAAAGCTTTATTATGAGCAGATCCAGAATGCTGATGCTACACTTCGTGAATTTCGGCAGATGAAGAAGTTACGAAAAGGACCGATAAGCATAACAAACTTATGAAACATGATGAACGATATGAAACTACCGGAACTCTAGTACGGCAACTAGGCTAGGGACACAGAGCGGTCAGTGAGAAACAAATTGAAGAAGTTGCAACTTCTATTGGGGAACAGGAGATGACGTATGTGCAGGGTACCAGCAGTGCACGGGCCATGTCCCGGCATAGGGATATCTCATACACAACGATGTGGAAAATCCTGCATCATATATTGAAATTTTACCTCTATAAAAACTATCTTGTTCAGGAATCGTTCCCTGGTGATGCGGCCACCCGAATTGAGATTTCTTTGAGATGATTCTTAACACCTCTGGAAGTGGGTAATACATGGCCATGACACATTTTAGGGAGTGACCAAGCGCACTTTCATTTTAAAGGTGGTTGTTAACACACATAACCACCGCATTTGGACTGAAACAAATCCACACGCGTGTCTGCAGAAACCTCTCCATTAGCCAAAAGTCACAGTGTGATGCGTCTTTATGGCATCTTTTACCATCGGTCCTTACTTTTATGAGGAAAGTCGACAAAGTGGACCAGTGACAATGTTCCGTCAATGCTGATAGGTATGCCGATATACTACGCAACTTTGTGGTTCCACAACTGCAGCAACGAGGATGTCTTGATTCGACGACCTTCATGCAAGATGGTGTACCACCCTACATCAGACTTAAGGTGCAGCGTTTGTTGCGGGTACAATTATCTGACAGCAGAATCATTAGTCGTGCGTTTCCCACTGCATGGCCACAGATGTCAAACGATCTCAATACTTGTGACTTTTGGCTGTGGGGATTTATTAAAAGCGTTGTGTATCAAGGACATGTCCCCGATATCGTAACGATGAAAGATCGAATAACGTTACACGTGAGACTAATCACTTCTGACATGTTGAGAGTCGCCATGGAAAATGTCGTGCAGTTCTTAAAACATCACAATGGTGGTCATATTGAACCTCATTTGTGATTAACATTAAACATTGGCATGCATTGTTAACAAAATCGATGTGCACTGTCTCATTTACTCATTCATCATTCACACTATTATATCTTGCAGCGTCCAAATATCCCCTGGAGGCGGCATTAGGAACTATTTTTTTTAATCGAAATCCCATGTTCTACTCTGTAAGCCCACCATATTTTGTTACGTTTCGTCAAATTCATTACTCGCTAGAGGGCTCTGAACACCTCACGTTATTTATTATCACCCGGTATTATACTTATATAGAGTAAAGATACTTAATAGGGCACACCTGATTTTGAATAATCGCCAATAGGAAAGAAGAGGTTTCTTAATTGATCAAACGGGCCAAATCACGATGTTACTATGTTTCATATGTGAATTGATAGATGAAGATGAATGTGAATGACGATTACACAAATTGGTCATCCTCCGCGAAGTGCAACAGCGCCATCTAGAAAATACAGGTAGTACTAGAGGACATACATGCCTATGAATACAGTTTAGTTCACTATTATTCTTTAAAGATGTTTTGGACCTTTGCCATTAAACAAACCCAAATGTCCTCTTAAAGTTCGAACAGGAAGTTTGAAACACCTGGTATAGAAAAGTGAAGTTTTTCACTACCCTGCGAAAAAAATTGGGTAGTTTAATTCTTCGCTGTTAAATACATCACTGCATTGCCATAGTATTTATACCTACGGTGGTTATTTCATATAGTCCTCATGTAATAAAAATTTATAACATGTGGTTTCGATTAGTACGAGGGTAAGTCAAAAATTACTTACACTTTTTGTTCTGCAACTTTATTAAACAAAGGTAGGTGGCGGCCGCATGCGCATGCGTTGAGTTGGCGCGTCTGTGGTCACGTGTAATGTACTGTAATCACGATCGCGTCAGTTGTCTTCTAGCTACAACAGCGTAAGCATGTCAGCTCCGCTATAAGATTGCACCAAATAGGACAACGAGGAGTGATCAGATTTTTGTGGTCACAGTGTGTGAAAGGTGCTGAAATTCATCGGAGACTTTTGTCACAAAATTGAAAAAGTGCTTTATCGCAAAACCGTTTTTTTTTTTTTTTTTTTTTTTTTTTTTTTTTTTTGTGGATTGAAATGTTTAAAAGTGGCCGAAAGAGCGTAACGCAAAAACAGGGAGCTGTAAAAAATTCAAAACCTTACCATCGGCTGGAAAGTTTAGGTTAGCCCTGTTTTGGGACGAAAAAAGCCCTATACTGGGGTACTACCGTAAATAGTGCGAGGTACAGTGATTTGTTGGTCGATAAGCTGAAACCAGCAATTCGAAACAAACGCTGTGGTCTACTCTCAAAGAAAGTTTTGTTGTTGAAGACAACGCACGGCTGCACACGGTCCATAACACCATAGAAACAATCAACAAGTTGGGCTTTGAGACCCTGCAACACCCTCCCTACAGCCCAGATCTTGCTCCCTCAGATTTTCATCTCTTTGGGCCGCTCAAGGAAGTTTTGAGAGGTCGTCGATTTCCCTCAGACGTTCGAGAAGCGATGTAAAAATGGCTTCACGACCAACCGAAAATCTTCTACCAGGATGGCATACGGAATCTTGTGCCTCGCTGGACCAAGTGCATTGCTCAAAGTGGAGACTATATCGAAAAATAATGTATTTGTTGCACGCCTATCTTTGTTTAATAAAGTTGTAGAACAAAGAGTGTAAGTATTTTTTGACTTACCCTCGTATTTTGCATTAAAACTCGCCCAAAAGTAAATTATGGAAAAAAGAATCGAAGCCTTTGGTTAAAATAATTCTATTCGTTTTCAATAATGAATCGATAAATAAGTCAAAATTAATGTATGCAAAGAGTTTTGCTAAATTTCTTAAATATCTTATTCAGTAAAAGTTAAGATTAATAATAATAATGCAGATATGTGTATTTAGGTATAGACCTCTAGCAAATAAAATGGTTGCAAAATTTTTTTTTCTTTCATATCTTTGAATTCTATTTTGTATTTGTGTAAATTTTTATCATTGCAAAAACAAAGTGAGTGCAGTTTTTTGCTTGTTACAAGTTATAATGATTGAAGTTTTCTCAAAATATGATAAAATAAGCTCACACAATATTCAACTATAAAACAAACTGAGTCAAAATCGTAGTTTTAAAAAGTATTGTGGTTAAAAAATTCTCAAAATATGCAAAAATCAAAACAAATTGATTCTACATTCTGGGATCTTTTATAGCCTTACTAGAAAATTTATTCCAAGTCCCTTTTGGAAATAAAACTCTTTTTAGTGTCTCCGTTTTGGAATCTCTTCTGAATTTCCGATTCCCCAATCACTTAACATCTATTCGATAAAAGATATGATTTTCATCAAAAAATAGTTTACCTTTTGATGAGTTCTTTGTCTGAGTAGAAAATAGTCACTGGCCTTAGAACTCCTTCATATTCTTATTTGAATAACTGCCGTGAGCAATTATGCATTAAATGCTGCGAGAATTTTCCTTTCATGGAGCATTTTCTTTCTGTTCATGTGGATTTGTGTTCTTTTTCCATAATCATTAGTTTTGAAATAAAGCATTCAGATTTTAGTGAAAATCCATTAACTCATTTTTTTACTCTAACTCATCCTCCGATTTTTTTTTCCGTTCTAACTTTTTTTCCCTCATTTTCGTCAAGTTTTGTTTGTTTCCGCATGTATGAAAAAACTGTTCTTCGTTTTGATCCATAACAGGCTTATGAATTCATTTCGATTCAAATTAAGACTGCTCTTTCTTTAAAGTATTTGCTTCCGTTAACGGCTTCGTTCCGTTCTTGGAAATTCTCAAAAGTTAATTGTTAAATGGGTATTATTTCCCCTTTCTCCTTATTAAAACATAATAAATTTTATTTGATCATATGTGGATAATTTTCTTTCTTCCCTTTGTAGTGACATTTTTTTCTTTATTCTGGAAGACATTGAAAATAATGGGAAATAAGATTTTGCAGCAAAACTTAATGAGTTTACCCCTTGTATGAAATCCATAAAATATTGAACTATTTTTTGAGTTGCTTTATATATTCTATTCCTGTTACACATTAATAAAAAATTTTCAGTAAAAGAAATTAAATAAGAGTATTAAAAACATTTTGTTATATAGTAAAAACATAATTCCATTCTTGAATAAGCTGTTAATTTTAGATTCTTAATTGTATTTAATTTTTATAAATAGTTTAGATTTATCTGGATACCCATTTTAGTGTTAAAATAATGTGTTCTGAGCAGGAAAACTGAAAATGTTTTTATTCAAATGAATATTAATCCTGAGATACAAGACTCATAGTATGTTTTTCGTTCAAACATTTTTATAGAGGCTGTTCACACATTTTTATAGAGGCTGTTCACACATTTTTTAGACAATGTATATTGTATTCACAAAACTAAATTACATAAAATTCTTGTGTTTTAAATGTTCTATTTGATAGCCCTTATTCAGAACTATCTTTCGACACCGTAATTTCCAGGATAATAATGCCTTTTGAAGCGTCAGAAGAGGTATTCTATCCCATTCCTCCTGAACAGCTTTTCAGAGTCCTGTAAGGGTTGTGGGACGACGTTTGGATAATGCAGATTTTGAAAGTCCGAAAGCACAAAAATCCATAGGTGATACATCGGGAGATTTAGTAGGGATATCAGTGAAGGGTATGGCCTTGATACCGGTTTTTTGTTCCATTTCTTTTAGGAAATTTACAGTGGATTTTGATGTGTGACTGCTAGCTTTGTCTTGATGGAGTTCCACAGATTGATGGCACTGTGGGTAAAGCGATGGTATTTCATTCAGAAAAATTGACGATTAAATATGTTCCTGATAGTACTTGGAGTTAATCGTGACATTTTTTCCACTCTCTTTATTTGTAACTTACCATTATATGAAACCAGCAACAATCATGAATCTCTTAGGAAAACTTTCTTTCGATTCTGTGAACCATGTACTTAAATTTTTTTTCTCCCCTTTTATGATAATAAATGGGTCTTTTTTTTTGCTGCAATCAATTGTGACAATTTTTTTCAATTTTTCTTTGGATAAGTGTTTCTCATATAGAATTCGGCAGCGTGTCCTGCGTTCAGCGATATACTTTGGAGAAAGACGATGCACATTGCGTTTTTTCGCTTTCTTAAAATTTAAATGAACGTTTATCATTTTGTTTACAGTGGACACCGAGCATTTTAATGATTTTGCAACTGTCCTTCGACTAGGGGTATTTTCTTTTAACATTAAACAACGTACCTTTTCAATAGTCGAAAAGGTCCGTTTCTTCCTTGAATACTTGTTTGGAATTTTTGTCCCACTTGAGGCTCCAATTTGACGTTTTTTCCCTTTCTTGTTGACGATATTACCAATCGACGCTTTAGATATCACAAAACCATGACTCTCACATCGTTTTTGGATAACGGAATATGAATATTTCTCTTCGGAAAGAGCATAAATATAACCAATCGTTGTTTTGCTTCGTTAAAAACGCCATTTTGAATAAAAACAAACCTCTCAAGCCGAAGATGATAATTTTGACTTTTAAAAACATAGTACAACTACAATTATTTTTTTGCAGCAAACGATTTTTTATTACCGCTAACCAAAATCGTCTAAAAAATGTGCGAACAGCCTCTGTATTCATTGTGCGAAATCTGATAAATGAACAGACGCTCTTTTATATTTCTAAAGCATTAAATTATAAATTATGATATGCATAAAGGTGCTATTGATACCACAATTTAAAACGTTCAACAATTTATCAAATGTATACTGTTATATATTTTAAAATTGCACTTTTAGAAAATTATGAATTTTATTACCTTGTATTACGTTTGTGTAAAATGTACCTAATATAAAATACCAAATCTTAAAAGTTTGCTAAAAGTAAGTACATGGTTTTTTTTAACAAACAAAACGTGTGCGTATAACAAAATCGTCTAAGGTCCGTAGATGAATTCATAATTTATCAATCATTAAAAGCTTTTAAGCTATACCAAAACTGTAGAAAAGGTCAAAATTGTCTATAACTTTTTCTTTGATATTTTATATGGAGCATCAAACGAATTCCACAAATCCAGCAAAACACAGCTTGTTTTACTTAAAAAATGCAATTATAAAACTAATTGCATTTCCTGTTTTTTAAAATTTCTTTTAATTACATCGAACTTTTACACATTAGAAAGAGTTTTGATTGGGGTTTTCTTTCGGTACTCTGAAGCCTTTCAAAGAGAATTCTCTAACTTCGCAAACTAAATTCCTTTTATCCATATCAATGCTATCTTCAATCAGCTTTGTCACTAAACTCTCAGGTTATATAGGTCTACTTAATGATGTATTTACCGATGTATATCATTTCTACTTGGCTACTCAATAATCTACATACTATACTACATCAATAATCTTAGTAATTTCTATACGATTAAATGATTATTTTCTTTTTAAAAGTGCAGCTCAAGCTTTCATCTGTGCAAATGATAATTAAAACAGCAGTACTAGTAGAATCAATACTTCCATGTGCCTGTAGAATTCACAAATAGAACCACTAGGCAATCTTGGAATATTCCATGGACATTGTGTTTCGGTCAAGTTCTCTGAATTTTTGCACATAATACAAATTAATTAATTTTTAAATAAAAAGAAACTATTATTTCACAGATAATGTATTTATCTTTTCTCTTCTTGTCCAGATGGTTTTCAAGGGGTGCATGACGGCCTCTCTGCCCGTCAGTGTCAACTGGGGGGACGACAATGTGAGATCATTTTACAAACTGGAACTATGGATGGGATTTAATATATATATATATATATATATCCCATTATTGGATCGGACGCCAACGGATTTTATGCAAATCCAGTGCTTGTACGTGACCTGTAAGGTTAAATACGATACGCGAAGTGGTAACGTCGTTAGTTCTGTGTTAAATTGTGACAATATATGTCGAAACGCAAGGATCTTAGTGACTTTGAAAGAGGTGAAGAGAGGAAAGAGGAATAGTTGGTTGTCACATTAGTGTCAAGTCTATTCGCGAAATCGCGGTAGAATTATCACAGCCACTGTCAACTGTCCGTGATGTCGTGAAGAAGTGAAAGACTACGGAAGTTGGGACACGAACTGCACACGTTGATTGTCCTCGTAAACTGACCGAACGGGATCGGCGTGTCCTGAAGCGTGAGGTTCGTAAGAGCCGCAAGAAACCATTCCAAATCATCAACAGTGAGTTTCAACAGGCAGTAGGGGTTTCGGTGCACCCCAATACTTTGCGCGGAAAGTACTCCCATCCAAAAAAGCCGGAGGATTCGCTTGGTGTTTGCAACGTCGCAACTGGACTGTGGAACACTGGAAAACTGTTTTATGGAGAGACGAGTCACGCTACACGTTCTTCCAGTCAGATGGGCGTGCTTGGGTTTGGCGAATGCCAAGTGAACGCCTGTTACCCGAGTGCATCGTTCCGATTGTCAAGTTCGGTGGTGGTGGTAGTGGTGTACTTGTTTGCGGGGTGTTCTTCGTGGTTGGTCTGAGACCTTTGCATGTTGTTCCTGGTAAATTAAACGCCGACGCATACTTGAACATTTTCGACAGTCAGGTTCTTCCTACGCTCTGATCATTTTATGGAATAGAGGAATGTTACTTCCAGGATGACAACATCCCGTGTCATGTTGCAGCTTCTGTCATGCAGAGGTATAAAAGATATGGATGTAAAAAGTCGTCCGTGGCCTGCTCAAAGTCCCGACTTAGCCACTATAGGACATTTGTGGGACGAGTTAGAGCGATGCTTACGGACCAGGGAACCACGTCCGAAATCTACAGCTGAGCTGGCGACATTCTTGCAGCAAGAATGAACACAAATACCCATAGCTGTGTATCAAAACCTTGTTGAAAGTTGCCCAGAAGGGTTGCTAGTGTGTATATATATTTTTTTTCTAAAAATATTTAAACTATAGATACATTGCAACCCTCTGTGTCTTATAACTGCATATCTTTAAAATCCAAGCTTTTATGGCATTCTTTCAAATAAGCAATGTGTTTACTTTCTTTTAAAAGCCTCGCTCTTCCCTCAGCAGCATTTACTTTATCTGTATTTTTACTTTTAAGTAGACCTCATTATTTAAATAAGACACGCAAAGTTAAGTTATTTTTCATTTGTTTCGCAGCATCTGTTGTACAGAAGCAAAATTAAATTTCTGCTTTTAGCTTGTTTGTGTAAAGATTTTCAAATGTTCATGCTCACGAATTGCTGCGACGAACTTTCCAAGCTGTAATAAGCTATGCACGTGTATTTATACGCAGAGTTAAATGCTGTTTTATTTTTCCTCGAGAAAATCCTGGACGAAATTTTCGAAAATAAAACTTGTTTTGAAAGAATTGTTATGAAAGTTACATGCGTTTATAGTAAACTTGGAGGTGAGTATATTTTATTAAAACTGTTTTCAAAGTTAATAGTACCTTAAATAATTTAGCAGATCTGAAACAGGATATAAAAGGTGTAATAAAGATACATTTTTTTATTATAAATATAAGTATTTGTTTAATAATATAAAAGGAGACAGTTTCAGAACTTTCTGCAAATGTTTATTAATAGCCTTTGTTGTATGAGAAATACAAGTTGGCGTAGTGTGCACGTTTTGAGAGTGGGGTGGCGGCTCAGGTTTTGACCTCGTCATCTGACTATGGTTCAAAATTACAAGATGTTCTCGGGAGTGACCCCGGACTTGCACCGATAGCTCGTTGCGTTACTCCAGTGAAACGTAAATCCAACTACCGTCTAACATCTTGTGAAATATTTTTAGTCATTAGAATGTCTTTATATTTGACTAGCGTACGGGTACAAAAATCGTCATTGTATGGATATTGGTTTATGGCAATAATTATTAAAATAATTAGTTATAAACAAATAAAATAATCCGCTTTAAGATTCATTATCAGTTTCGTTCCATCTTTTAAATGTGACTGATTTTGCGTTGTGTGGAACAACTGAGGGTACAGCTACAGTTTTCGTTTATAGCGGCGGCAACGGCCTATGGCGATTTTTTGGCGTACTTCTAGTAGCGAGTTACGGTATGTTAAGGCAACCATCTGTATTTACAATTATTAGAATTTTCATGGTAACCTCGTCAAATTGAAAATTTGAATTTTTATTTTGATTATTCTTGAAAATTCTTTCAAAATCCGTTAAAGTCGTTTGATTTGCTGGGGGGTTTTGGTTTTGTCAATGGTTTTTCTCCAGTTGTGTAGAATTTTATTTCATTATATTTTTTTCCACCGTAGAGTTCTGACATTTATTGGTTCTTCGCCATTTGTGGAATTTTCTTTTTGATAATTTTTTTCCTGGAACACACACACACACACAGTTCTGACGTATCAAATTGCATTATTTCTTGCTTTTTTTTCTTTTCAAAATTTTTTTCTTTTTCGACATGTTTCACTGTATTTAGTATAATGAATAAGTTTCAGAGTATTCTTACCCAACATTGGCAACTTAGTTTTTCTGCTGTTTCACAAATGTGTTTAAGCTTATTACTTTTTGGGAAAGTGTTTAAAAAATATACTTTTCAAAAAGTTCTCAAATGTGTTTTTAAACTTTCATTTTCCGTTGTAAACAGTAAAATATTTTTGAATGAAAAATATTTGTGAAATACTTCTTTCCTTGGCGACTTTAGAAGTGCACCAAAAAAGTCGCCAAGACCGTTATCGCAGCTATAAACGTAGATTGTAGCTCTACCCAACAGATCAACCCAATAAAATCTATGAGGGGCTTTTTCGGTAAATCCTAATGAGATGACACGATTTTTTTCGAGGTATGGCGTACTTCCTGTAAGTATTCCGTTGTGGATAGCAAGAAGAGTCAACTAAACTACACTAAAAAACCCTATGGCCCTGTTCACATGAGGTGTTCCAACGAACGTATGGGGAGGCTAGAGAGGTCCCGCCATTACATTATGTTTATTTATTTCTCTAATTCAAATATTTATCTTTACGACCTTGAAAAGCGGGAACCTGATAGCCTCGCCAAACGCACTTTTTACTCGCCTCATGTGAACGGGGCCCAAGACACACTAAAAATCTCATTTGTAGATATCACGTACGTGACACGGATATCAACATTTTTTAATTGCACTAAGATATAAAGAATATGAAATCAAGCACACTGAGAATCATTCACAATTTTAGCGCTTAATTTTAATGTATTAATTTCAGTTGTGAGGCTGCTTAATACTGTTAAAACTGGCGTATAAATTCGAAATGTTCAGTAATTTTATTCACGAACAAAATTCCTTAGCATTCTGTTTCTCAAATCCAATTAAATATGAATAAAAACTTGAAATCAGCGTAAACAAAAATGTAAGTGAACGCGAAAAAAAGCTTGAACATAAACAAAAGTACCGAATGAACTTTGATCAAATGAGTGGGATGCAATTCAAATGGGAGTACAGAAACTTATTGTGGCGAGAAGAGAGATCTATACTTCATTAGAATCAAGAATTAATGAAGATAAAAGCATACGATTCTCTATACATAGAAATGCATTTTAATGCAAAATGCTAAAATACATTACTGTTGAAATGTTGTTTCACATTTTGATCAATTTTTCTTGGTTTGGAGAAATGCATATCGATGTTATACATACATATAAAAAGTCATCATCAATTATTTTTCATAAAAGAATGTTTGCATCATTTAAGTGCACGAGGAAAAAAATTTATTATCAATTTAACTTCTCCATCGCTTCTACAATTTACTTCGGACACAAATATGCATGTATGTTTTATGCAACCATATAATCCATTTCATATTCTTCACACTTCTGCTGAAGTTGATTTTAAGTTTTCGAGTGACTACGAATATTCCCGTGCATTCAATTTCAGTAAAAATGGCGAATTTTCGGTGAATTGTCTTGCACTTAGTTTCCTATGAATATGTTTTCATTGTGCCATTCTTTCACCTAGTAAGCGGTATTTTCGAATTTCATCATCAATATGAGAATATAGTAAATTAAATTGTTACAGCATTCGTTACTAATTTAGTTTGTAGCAAACGCAATTTTTCTTGAAAATTCCATTCAGCGTCAGGTGGAATAACGGAACTTCTGTTAGATATATAAAGCAGAGTTGATGTTTGTCTGTTCTCTACACTAATCCACATTTTGACCAAGCCACACATTTGGTACACTTATATTTTAAAACCCTGTGGATAACAATTTTTTAATAAACAGAAGGTTGATTTTACAGCGCTTTTACAAAAAGAAAATCATTTTCAACGAACGATTCACATGCATCTAAGTTGCGTAAGAACAGCTTCAATAAATAGAGTAAGAAACCTCAACTTTCTCTCTCAAGACATAAAATTTCAATTTTTCAAAATTACTTAATGTGATATTATTCCAAAATCAACTAAGTCTTGTTAAAAATTCTCTTTTCTCCAACGCACATGCAGTTTTAAATTGAACCCTTATGGTACTTTTTAAGATCAAAAATTTGGTTTCTAAATGGAAAACACGTATCTATTTACAGTGATATATGTAGTTACTTGACTACGGAGTACAGCTTTCAATAACACCCATGAAACATGAAAAACAAGTTAAATTTAATATTTCTTAATCATCTTTCAATGAAAAGCTATATCAAAATTTTGAAATATATTTTCAACTACAAAGTATGACTACCAGTTTTAATTTAACGTAACCCATCTTGTTTTAAAGTTATTTTTGAAATTTTTCATGTAATTTTAAAATAACAATTTACACTCTTAAAAAAATATTTTGAGTCGTAAATTTTATTTTATTTTATCTACACACTATTACGTATTGAACCAAAGATTTAAAGAAAGTTGGTGCAAACATACATAACCACGAAAGTACCATGTCTAGTGATATTTTGCAGGAAATAAATTAATAAAATCCAACTGTTAAATAATATTTCTGTTATAGGTAATATACCGGAACACATAATACAAATAGGAACAAAATTCCAATCCTTAAAAAAGTCAGAATTCTGAAAAAAAATATCTGTTCTAGCGTGTTGAATTTCGACTTCATGAATATATTCTGAAGTAAAACAATTCGACAAAATCTTGAATAGTATTGATGAAGACAATGATTTGTAAGCAAAAAAGAACACATATTTATAATACTTGGGAATCCTCAAATATGATCGCAACCATCTCGTTTTCAACTGAAATACCAAAAAAAGAATTATAAATCAAATTTAAAAAATAATTCTGAGGTTGCCAGATACCGAGTAGCAAAATTACGCTTTTATGATCAATGAGTTTATCGTTTGGACTTTTCGTACTCCATTATAAAATTTAAGTAAATATTAAATGAAATGTTCTTAAAAATTCTTTCTTCATCAATCAAATATTTATAAATATTATTTTCATCATGGGAAGAAGTAAAAATTCAGTTCAAACATGAACATTATAATTTAATTTGTTTTAAGAAAATTGTTTTTCGATCAACACTGGTAAAGCAATCTGAGATGCGTATAGCAATCGTTTTATACTCAATGTTATTTTTATGGCGATTTCAAATTGGCTTTTGGCTTAGGCCTTAGGTCAATTTTAGGTCTCTTAGGATTCGAATTTTTCAAAATCCTTTCTCAGTGCACCCCTACTGTATACGAAGAATCACACTGCTAAATTTCAGCTTCCTAGGACTTGTAGTTCTTGAGATATAGTGATGAGTCAGTCAGTGAGTGAGTGGTATTTGAATTATATATATATATAGAAAAATGTATTTGAAAACGGTATGAATGTTCTCAACACTTTCATGATAAATAAGTAACCCGCGGATCTTCTGAATTTCATAAAATTAAAGTTTTGTTTAAAATATGAAAACCACATTACTTATCAAGAGAAAATATACCAAATTTGTTCCAACTATTTATGTTTTTATCATTTTTACAGTACATTCTCACAACATACTTTCAATAAAATCATTCCATTTTATTATTTATTAGAATTTTAGTTTTATGTTCCCTTGTATTTTCATGTGTAGCTGTTTTCTTTTGTGAAATCAATTAATGTCTGTTCGCATTATGACTTAGTTTTTCAATATTTTGCTAAAACATAAATTGAAGTCCAAACAATTAAACTTATAGTAGAATTTTTTTTAAGCCAAAAAAAAAAGCAAAAGGAAAAATTATCAACACAAATACATGATAATATGCCTTTTGGTAGATAAAGACACAGTTTGATAGAAAAAACATTTAATTGAACATAAATGGACTAAACATAACAGGACTGGACATAAAATGACTAAACAGAAGTACTAAACATAGAAACGCGTCATCACAAAACAATAGTCTTCGTCTTTTGTCTCTGGAATGATCGCACGGCAGCGATCTCATTCGGCGGGGTTTTTCATTACAGTCACAGTTAATGATCGCGTGGGCGGCGATCTAATTCGGCTGGAGTTACAGTTACAGTTCGGTGGGAGAACAGTTAATACGAGGATTATTCTTCCTCGACATACATTATAGGTTCGATTCCAGGAACAATTTGGCACCAGTTCAGATAATTTCCCTTTCTCGTTTTATAACTTTTTGTCAGGAAATCCTTCGAAATAGACTTAAAATTTTCACTTGGTGACAAAATGTGCCCAGCAATTAATATTTTCCTAATTCTCTACCTTTTTCCCCTAATGTTCTTCGTGAAAATTATCTCAGAAAGAAAAAATAAACATCTTGTAGCCCCCCCCCCCCCCCCCCCAAGGAGGAAAGTACGTAAATGTAGGACTTACCGTATTACTTATTTTCTTATACAATTCCGCATTTATAAATTCTTTTATATCTTCCAACAAATAAAAATCGTATAAGTCACCTACGATATTTTTGTGCACTGATACGGTAGAATGCATCTTATTCACTGGAATGTTTCCTTATAAGAAATCAATGAATCGCTCGCATAATAAGACGGCCCCTGAAGTCTACGATAACGATTTGTTGAGGAAGACCGATAAAAAGAAAACTTATCATGTACTCAACCCAAACCACAATCCGATTGGTATTTCTGCCGAATTAGTTTCTTATTGCTGGCTCTGGAATACGAGATATTTTCGCTACGGTGGGTAAGCCAAGGGTGATAAAAATCATGCTTTTCACGGTGTAGAAGTTATGTTAACAATCCAGTTGATTTCTGTGTATCCTATTTCTTATTTGAGGTTTTTCGCATTTATGTAAGAATGGCACAAAAATGCTCTAAATGTGTCCACGGAAGAGTTTATGTACACTACCCTACAATATTGGACCGGACGCCAGCGGATTTGCATAAAATCCGACTACTTGTTTGGGAGTTTTATTCGTGGTATGGCCTGGGACCTTTGCATGTTGTTCCTGGTCAATTGAACGCCGACGCTTGCATGAACATTTTGGACAATCAGGTTCTTCCTACGCTCTGATCATTTTATGGAATAGAGGAATATTAATTCCAGGATGACAACACCACGTGTCATGTTGCAGCTTCTGTCATGCAGAGGTATAAAAGATATGGATGTAAAATGTCTTCCCTGGCCTGCTCAAAGTCTCGACCTAAACCCCATAGAACATTGTGGGACGAGTGAGAGCGACGTTTGCGGACCAGGGAACCACCTCCGAAATCTACAGCTGAGCTGGCGATATTCTTGCAGCAGGAATGGACACAAATACCCATAGCTGTGTATCAAAACCTTGTTGAAAGCATGCCCGGAAGGGTTGCTAGTGCGATTGCAGCACGTGGGTGACCATCCCCCCTATTAAAGCATGTATTCTTTCCCTTATACCATCACATCTTGCTGTCCGGTCCATTATTGTAGGGTAGTGTATATTATAATAAACGATTAGTGGATAAAGGTTCTGCTCAATTTTACGCATTTGAAAAATGACTTTGAAGAAGCCTGCCTAGGTAGATATTGTTTGGTTGACATTTTCGCGGAAGGGGGGATATTCTGGTACAAAGGCCATATTTGGCCAAGCTGCACCAAACAGCGGACATACACATATGAAAGTTTCGATGACTTAGAAGAGAGAAACACATCCAGTGAGGAATACAAATACCTTTCCAGAAATCGACTCTTCAAAGGGCCTCTTCCTACTAACTAGAGCTACGCCATGCGAGTTTTTGATACATTCAAGGATCAACAAGTTTCAGTTGCTCATAAAATGCTTTTGAATGTACATCATACTGCATTTAACGCAATCTGTGTTTCTATGAGTTCATTTGTTTTACATTGAAACAAAATCGTTCCGATGTATTCATTTGTGTCTAAAATATATTCATCTACCCTTATCATCTCACCCAGGTCTATTTTTTAAGCTCTTTCCTTTTCCATCTCTATCATTCATTACTTAGTCTGTCTACCGCACACTTCCTCTATCCCATTCATTTTTGTGGCCGTGTTAGCCCAGTTGAGAGGTAATTGTAATTTTTAATTAACGTCGTGCTAGAGCAACGCAACGGTCTATTGACGACGGTTCGGGATCAATCCCCTAAGGGAAAGATCCGAGAACATCACCACAAGATTTTGTACCACGGTCAGATGACTAGGTAACACCTGAGCTCACACCCAACTCTTCAAACTTCCACACCAATCCACCGTGAGGACTTTCGGCCACGACAGATTTAAGATGTACCAGGTGCCTCTACACCATACGCTTACAAACATCCATGCACTGACCCGAATTCTATACAGGAACCTTCCGATCTAGAGGATAACACCTTAACCACTATACCGCTTGGTCGGCTTCAAGTGACTGATATGGACTGTGATTACCTGTTAGAGTATTTGGCATTTCCGTGTGAAAGTGTCCATGCAAGCTATTAGAAAGTTCGATAATTTTTGAAGCTACTGGAGTCTTGATCTTTTTTTTCTTCCTTTCATTTTGTAGCATGCTCTTCACGTGTCAGCTAGTGGCACCTGGGGTGAGGAATAGATGTACTTGTCTAAATGCTTCTCTGCAATAAAAAAAAAATGTTAAATCATTAATGTCATCAAACATACTTTCCTGAGTGGCTCGTTTTTCAGGAACGCGAAAAAAGAAAGCATTATTTTAAATGTAGACGCGTGAATGCTTTTTTTCTACCACAAAATCAAACTTTTTCGAAGGGGGAGTGAGAAATATTTGCAGATTTTTCTCAAAAAAAAAACCAACCGTCGGCATTTTTGGGGACCGAATATAACACATTGAATTTTGCTGTTCGTGCTTTGTCGATTCTTCTGGCGCTTCCTACTAAAAGCTGTAAACCAGAAAGTTCTGCTCCGAGAAAATATTTCACGCATAACTTGAATCAAATCAGTGCCATGCAGCCCCCCATTTGCCATGCAGCCACTTCTTACACAGCTGGTGATTCTATTTCGTTCAGGATTTCCAAAAGTATATTTAGAAGTTTTGGCTAAGTCCAAAGAGGGCTGCAACCTATTGCTATGCCACTTTTATTTCGTTTTTGGATTACAAAGTTGCCCTTCATTTTGAAGCATTCACTCGATATGAAATTGCGCGTACAACTTTTATTCGCGTTGCACCACGCATTTCCTTAACCCCCACGATCCGATTTGAGACACCTGTATGTTTTTCTGTTAGTGTAAATGTAGTGTAGTATTTTGATAACCTGGTTCCTAACTTACGGTGAGCGCCACGTTGGTCCGGTTGTAAGACTAGCTTCTGAGCGAATTGAGGGTTGCTAGTTCGAAACTAGGTCCAACCAAACATTGTCATGTTCACGGGGGCTGGTGTATGTTAAATCTGTCCTATCCTCACATTGGAGTCATGTGGAAAGTGGGGTTCCAGCTTAGGTATTGACCTCGACATCTGACTGTGGTTCGAATTTACGATTTGTTGTCCTAGGATTTTTCTTCGAGATTGATCCCGGACCATTTCCAGTAGCCAGTTGTGTTGCTCCAATACAATGTTAATTCAACTACCTACCTAACTCACTGTGTATCTTGGCATGCCACTCAAATTCTATTTCAGCACGGTGCTTATATTAAAGCACTTGCACGTTGCTTATATTACGTCACTATATTCAGCACGTTGCTTATATTAATTCATTTTATTCAGCACGTAGCTTAGATTAAAACACTATTTTCAGCACGTTGCTTATATTAAAGCTCTATATTCAGCACGTTGCTTACATTAAAGCTCTATATTCAGCACTTTGCTTATATTAAAACACTATATTCAGCACGTTGCTTATATTAAAGCTCTATATTCAGCATGTTGCTTAAATCAAAGCTCTATATTCAGCACGTTGCTTATATTAAAGCAAATTAACTCCAAACATAATCGAGTTCAGGTGTTGACATCGTCATTTGAGCGGGATTCAAAATTGAGAGGTGCTGTCTACGGATCTTTCTCTTCGTAATTGATCCTGGTCCGTCGTCAATAGCCCGCTGCGTTGCACCGGTGGGACCTGAATTCAACTACCAAACATAATCGAAACTGCGAGCAATTAAATTAGGTCTTAAATGCTCTTTTTCCAAAAATGATAAATATATTGTCGCAATATAATGTGTTTAAATTATATGTAACATTTTCGCAATGCTTATATTATTTTAACAGTTATAACAGTAAAATCAGCAACAGCAGGGAAACAAGTTATTTTGTCAGTTAATAAGTTTCTGGATCCAAGCCAAGTTCAGTTGCCTGCCCCATTTTTCAAAATGCCTGATGCCCTGATATTCAGTAAAATTGAATGTTACAACAATACTTTTATCCCAATCCCTCTTGGATAAGAATGGTGAAGTAAAGCCTCCCGGGATATTGCATCAAAAACGGTAACACAATGGTAAAAATATGTTTCTATTCCGAAGTGCGTAATTCCGAAAGATTTATAATGGAAATGATATCTTCAAATGTTTTATTCAAGTTAACCGTTTGCCTTGTACGGAATGCAAACATCAAATCCATTTCTTTTCCTGTGTTAGCTTAGGGGTTTCCTTCCTACACACTATTTTCTTCACTGGATGCATACTATAAATTCAAAATTGAGCACATCTAATCGCGACGAAAAATTTACATATTGCTTTACCTTTCCCCTTTCCGCTTACACGATATTCGCCAATTAAACTTAATTTACTTTAATATTTCCCGGCAACTTGCTACCTTGCATAAGCATTTGCAATCTACTTCCCGGTTTGGAAAAGACAAGTGAGTAAGCAAGATCTCTGGAAATGAGTATCAAAAGCTTCGTCTCCACTAAAAGATTGCAGTGACATGCTTTGCATCAAAAATCCCACTACGTTGTTAGAAGGGAGCAGACGACGAGAGATTTGGGCCTCTCTTCAGACGGCAAACACTTTTATTCTGAAAGTGCACATAGCTTTCAGGTTTCTAGCCCCTTGGGAATCCTCGCGGTGATATTGAAACATTCTTTCGAAACAAACACATTCCTAGTCACTCATATCGATCGCGCTTTCCGTGCTGTTGGGAGTGGAAGTTCCGTGCGAGACCCGCGATATCTATCCAAATACAACCTCATCTCCTTTCCTCATACCGTATAGTCCATCAATGATTTGAGATTTACTTCAAATATATCGACAGTTGCGCGAAATAACATTGAAGCGCAGAATGTTTTATATCCCTCGTGGTGTACAAAAGAACCCTTTCTGAATACTATGGTTGCGTAAATAGGAAAGCTTGAAAGATGCCTCTTTCACTGAAATCACGTGTGTCAACTCCTAGGGGTCCAAGCCCCTTGGATGTCACCAATATTTTAATGATTTGGACTAGGTCCCCGAAACATGAGGGATAAGTATTGAAGTATATACATACAATATGAGTAACCAAATATAGAGGGTGGCTTCACCTCATTGCGTACATTGTTTGGCCACTATGTCCGAAGACAGGGATCATCTCCGGGGGTAGAAGAACACCTGTGCTCCCTTATTTTTACTCATCATACATGAGAACTAAATACTACAAATATTGGTTAACAAATATACAGAGTGGCTCAACCCTAATCCTTAGAACATTCGATCACTATGAAAGGAGACATATGTAATGGAGGCCTTAATACTTTACCAATATTACAAATACTGTTTAACACGTATACAGTGGCTCATCTCCCATTGCTTAGAACGTTAGATTTTAAGCAATGGGTAAGCTAAATGTCAGGAGGCAGGTGTCAGGCAATAGAGGCTCAAACACATTGGGCCCAATCTTCTATGGCTATGGTCTGACTCCCCATACAAGAAGAATATGTATTACAAATATACAGAGTGGCTCAAGCCCCATTCCTCGGAATGTTTAATCGCTAGGTTAGGATAAAGGTGCCACGTGCTAGGGTCCCGAAAACGCTTTTTGCTCCAGTATTTCTATGGCTGGGGCCGGACTCCACGAACAAATATTGCAAGTATGGGTAAACAAATATACAAGGTGGTTCAACCTCATTCCTTAGAACTTTTAATCGCTAGGTCAGGAAACATGTGCCACGTTCCTGATGTGTGCTTCTGAACCATGATGTGTGTTCCTGAATCATATGTGTTCCTGAACCATGTTCTAGGGCTCCAAAACATTGGGCCCTGATATTTCTATGGTTGGGCCACAAACATCCGATGAATAGCAGTTGACAAATAGGTCCTTATTTAATAATCCCCAAAAAAATTACTGTAGATCTACAAACCCTTCTTGGTGCCGAGTGAAATCGCATGTCAACTATTGATTAATCCGTGTGAATGAGTGCAATCAACGGCTAGAAGAAACATTATAAATTGTGTATTGACCCTGACCCTATAGTAAAAAGACTTTGAAACTCGAGAATTTTTTATTCCTTGAGGTAAACAAAATATCTGAATCCTTCAGTTCCGTAATAAAGGAGGCTGTAAAGTTTAACATCAATGTATGAAGTTAATTTCCAACAGTTCATAATTCTAGAAATGTTAAAGAATATAATTGTACTACTGTTGTTCATTGACTATATCACTAGTATGAAAGAGCACAGATTGAAATTGCATTACTGTCCATACGCGTCTCAGTAATTTTTGTTCGAGTGTCTTCTCACGGAAGGTGATTGGTTTCATCCTTTAAGTATTAAACATAAAATAATACGGAAAACATTTATTTTGCAAAATAACAAATCACCTATTAGATTTTACTAGGGTGCCTGCCCCCAACTCGCTAACACTCGCCAACCCCCGGAGGATTGCTTCGCAAGCCTCATTGGTTCGCTGCGCGAACCTATACTCTCTTCGCTCGCCTCAACGAAGACATGTGTCCTAGCAAAAGGGATTGTTTACAAAATATGTTACCAAAAAAATGTTTTTCAAATCTAAATTTGCTGCATTACAGAAAAAATATATACAGTATCTCTAAAATCAGAATTCAAATGAAAACTTTGAGCAAATTTTGACTCGAAATGTGAGCATTGCTTTTGAAATTGAATACCCAGCATGTTGTTTGTGTGTACATTTTCCCAGCACTGAAACGACCCACACTTTTTCATTGAGTTTGTTGCCGAAAGTTGTAGTGCAAGCGTCTTGTTGAACTATAATTGTTGGCCCTGAAAAGGACTGTTTTTTAAATGGCCCTGAAAAGATCCTCAGCTTTATTTGATTTCTATTTTAAACTAACTGCAACAGCTCATTAAAATTTCCTTTTTTTTTTTTCTCAATAAAATTTCATCCGATAACGCTATAAATTCAATCGATGCGCGAGACTTCGCGATAAACAAACAATCGTACAGTGTTGCCAAAACGCGATTACAAATAACGTCTTTTTTGCGTGCCACGTAAGAGAATTATATATATAGATTTTTGAAAATCCAAATTTAAATGATTTAAAAAGAAAGATCATGTAGAATCTATTTGTATAGAATATGTGATTATGTGATTACAGTAGAATTTATTTATAAAGTTAAATGAAATATTTAAATATACTTTATTAAGAATTATCACAATTAACAAGACATGATTGGGGATACAACAAAAAACACTTTGAAATATTGTGCTAGAATGCAACTATCCAAAATCTTTTACTTCCGGGATTTGAGAAACGAAAACCTATTTTTAGGTGATCTACCAACAAATATGTGCCAGTATGGCGAAAGTTACACAGATGGAATGTAGTTATATTATACTTTTTATTGTTCTTTAAAATATTAAATATTTTATTTTTATTCATAAAACTATTTTTTTTAGAAGTCTTATCCAAAGTGGTTGCGGGTAATAACTATACTTCCATTAGTCAGGACAGTGTTCTACATTTTTTAAGTTTTAATTATTCAGTTTTCAAGCAATGTTTTTATCTTTCAGATGTGTTACAAAGTGTTCCACGAAGTTGGGCTGTTTGAAGCATTCAAGATACCCATACATGAGTTCCTAAATTACTTTCATGCATTGGAAACAGGGTATAGAGAAAAACCATGTAAGTTTCTTGATATAATTTACATTTTCATATTTGGCTACATTTCAAATAAATATTCAATTAACTCTTTGAACGTCACGAGATTTTGGAGTTGTGTAGTTGCTTTTCTCCCATAACTCACATAATTACTAAATAACCATATCGACTAGTTAGAAGAATCCTACAAAAGATTGCATTGATATAGATGTCAAAATTTATTAGAAGTCTTACTGGAAAAACTGCAGTTTGCAGTGCTTATATACACTCATTGCCATAAAAATTTGCGCAACAAGAAATAATTGTGGGATCAAACGAAACTTGGCATGAAGGTACATGTCGGCCAGATATGCAAATGATTAGAAATGCAGCGTGATTGTGCATTGCGTAATGCCACTAGAGGGCGTTCAACTTCGTTCTCCTTGGAGTATAAAACAGATAAGCAGAGCTTGTGTGAGTGTACTTGTTCTTTTGCAACGGAAACGCTGATGTATGCATACCGTTACGCTGCCATCGAAGACAATATGATCAGCTGTTAGAGTTCGAGAGGGGAAGAATCACCGGGATGATGGAAGCTGGTTGGTCAGTTCGACGAGTAGCTCGTCAAGTAGGCCGTTCTGATTTTACTGTGAGGAGGTGTTGGGACCAGTGGACAGAAGAGACGTCATTTACACGGCGACCTAGCTCAGGACACCTTAGAGAGACCAGTCGTCGAGAAGACCGTCACATCATACGAAACGCACGCGTAGAGCCAACTGCCTCATTGGCCGCTATCCAGATACAGGCAGCACCTTCACTACGGGCATTTGTGTCTTCCCAAACCATCGCAAGGCGCCTGGCTGAAGGACATCTGGTATCCCGGCGCCCATTACGTGTGCTGCCAATGACACCCACCCACCGACGCCTCCGTTTGGAGTGGTGTCGAGCACGACTGGATTGGACTGCATCGGAATGTAACCAGGTCGTCTTCAGATACGAATCTAGATTCAAATTGAGCATTGATGACAATCGTGTTCGTGTGTGGAGGCCCCGTGGTGTACGCCTCAATTCTGCCTTCGCTCTACAGCGACACACCGCTCCCACAGCTGTTATGATGGTATGGGGTGCCTTTGCTTACTATACACGGTCACCCCTAATATTGATCCATGGCACAATGACAGCCCAGCGGTACGTCCATGACATCCTTCAGCCACATGTGATGCCACTCATGGTAGGGCTCTCAGGAGCCATTTTTCAATAAGACAACTCTCGGCCACACACAGAAAGGATATCACAAGACTGCCTCCGCCACATTACCACCCTTCCCTGGCCTGCTCAATCCCCAGATTTGTCACCAATCGAGCATATCTGGGATCATTTGAGACGGCAATTTGGACACCCTACGAGTATGTTCGAACTAGAGGCGCGTTTACAGCAGCTGTGGAACGAGATGTCTGAGGACATCATACGGAACTTGTATGAATCAATGTCCGCTCGTATCGCATCGTGCATTCGCGCTAGAGGGGATCCAACAGACTACTAAAACTTCCGTTCATTTGTATTTTTTTCAGTAATAAATTATCCTTTTTATTTGATTTTCTAATCACTTACTTATATCAAAGTATTGCTTACATGTGTAAAATTTCGTTTCATTTTGACGACTTTTCCTTGGTGTGCAAATTTTTATGGCAATGTGTGTATAAATGTGAAACCCTCAGAGGATTTTATGTTATTATAGTTAAACAAAATTCGGAGCTGTCACATTCCACTGAAAGATGACTTTTTACTACTATTTTCAAACTTAGCCACTAGGGTATCTTTTTAAACAAAATTGTTGAACAAATTATATTTCTTGTGAAGATTCTAAATGTCTGTTCATTTAATTAAAGCATTTTGTGTTTTAACCGATAGTACTTGTGTGGGCAAATAAAATTTCTTCTAAAATAGGGTTTAAGAGGAGATAATTTTGCTACCATTTTTAAATATTTATGCTACTATTTCACAAGTGCTTTGGCTATGGCAGCCCGCTCTGGTCTCTAAAAAACAGGTTTTGTTTTGAACCAGTATTGTAAAACATACAGAAAAGAGTGGATGGAACTGATATCCATTTCATCCCATAGTTAAATTGATTTGCATACGACGTTTTGATTTGCTTACGATTTCGGAAATTCAACAGCCAGTACATCTAGAAAGCAATTTGTTCTGGAGTAAATCAGTTTGAGATTGTCTTATTTCATTGTACAAGTATTATCTCGTGAGATGTTGTAGATTGATATAAGTAGACTGTATAGTTAAAAAACTTATTTATTTACAAAATTCTATTTGCATTAACAAGAGGCCAGGGTTCTAAAATAATGATTCTATGCGTCCGTACGAAATTTGCTATGGCATAAAATCAACGAATTCTTAACACGAGAAAGTCTAACGACAACAAGAAAGAAGATTGTAACGATATCTTCTTATATGTTACTCTCCAACTGGCCATCGAAAGAAAAAATGAAACTGCAAATGATTCTTGATTCTTCGCGAGTTAAGATATCAATGCTTGTGCGCAAACAATAATCATTTGGCATTTGCTCAAACGATAATTACCCGGCCCGACTATACTATTCTAGCAAACAAGTGTATTCTAGCCAACAAGCAGTATAGATTAGACTAGTTCTGAGCAAACGAATGAGAGTCAGGTACACCTGAAAACTGAGATAAAGTAGCAAAAGTTACATTGTATCTGTTCTTAATAGGTTTAGAACATAAAGGAGAATATATGAATCGAATGTGTATGTAAATTGGAGTGCGAATAGATTTGGAAATTGAATTGGGAACTTACCCCTATTTTCCCAGCGGTATGGAGAGAATATAAATACTGGACGCAAAGAAGACGAAACTAAAGGACAAATTTAATACTAGTTAAATTTTATCCTTAACTTTGCACCTCATAACCTTAGCGATTTAAAGTTTTGGTTGTAGCGGACACACTAACCGCGTGTCCAACCCCGTTGAATGTCCAAGCTCGAATTCGCCCCGTAGCGTCCCTTCTGCGTTCACCCCACTGGAAGGGGTCCAAAAGTTTCGGTTCGCATAAGGCGAGGGTTTTTTTTGTTGCTTCTTCGGTTATTTGCTTTTTCCTCCCGCGTGACGTTACTCAATGAACTGTGGGGGGCGGCAAGATGAAATCGCCAACACCACTAGCCGATTGAGTGCTCGAATGACATCTCCGGATTTTGTCTCGACTGACACAACACGTGTCAACCGGTCGGTTCCCGAGAACGACTGGGTGACTCTGCCAAGATTCCAATGGAGATGAGGTTGCTGGCCATCCTTCAAGTAGCACTAGATCTCCTTTGACGGATTTATTTAGTAGACGTGGTTGAAGTTGAAGAGCATGCAAGTAGTCGCGGTTCCAACGTCTCTCCAGAAGCCATGTGTAATAATACCTTCCACCGGGAAGAAAGACTCAAAGGTGGATTTGGTTGGTAGTTGGATTCTGGGATTTCTAATAGATGGCCACCAATGAGGAAATGGCCCGGGGTTATATATAGAACCCGAAGATCAGTTGTATCAGTTGATAAGGGTACAAGATGCCGAGATTGATGCTGGCCTCAATCTGGCATAATAATGTGCACATCTCCTCGAAAGTCACGAGAGTTCTTTGACATTTTCTGTTCAGATGACACTTGGCTAATTTGATAGAGGCTTCCAAAGACCTCCGAAATTTGGAGAGTATGAAGGGATGAAATGCCAGGTAATTGTCTTTTGTGAGCAGAAATCCTGGACAGAGGGTTTTCTGGGTAGCTTAAAGAGTGCTTTGAAGGAAGCGGCAGTACCGAAAAAGTTCGTATCTTTGTCCGAAAAGATATCTGTAGGATAGCCCCTCGGGCCACGAATCGTCGCAGAGCGACCAAGAATGCCGCGGACGACAAGTTAGACACTAATTCTAGGTGTACTTCTTTAGTGCACATGCATGTAAACAAGCATATGTACGATTTGTATGTGCTGACCTTTCTCTGATGTTGCCATTTTGTGTTTATAGAGAAAGTAAAATCGACCCCTACTTTTTCCAAAGGTCGGAATGGGGTTATTTGGGATGTCGGCAAATCACCAATCAATTGGGTTGTGGGCTTAGAAGATGATCGGAAGCACCGAATACGCTGTCCTTTCGCATAGTTGATCTGCCATCTGGAATCCAGAGCTTCTGACAAATTAAGGATAAGACAAATTCTAATCATCCATGCAGACTACGTTGGCGAAAATGTCTGATTATCGCGGATGTATTATTATGTCTATTTGGAAGAATCATTGGGTATTTTTGATCAAAGACCAAAGTTGGGCATTTACTCAGACGTCTCCCGACTCTGAGAATTCTGTCTGTATCAAGGTAGACATTTAATGAAAGTACTTTACTTTCTTTGGGTATGGATTTGTTCTGCAACTTGATTTCTGATGAGAATTCTGGCTCTTGACTTAATTTGACTATTTGCTAACTTGAATTGTCTAGTTCGAGGGATTATAATGGCCCTGTTGATTTGGTGTGGGATTTTGTATTATGAGCAAAACACAAGACCCATGCTATTTCGTACTAATTTCGCCGTGTAGACCGTAAAGACGCGTACTAATTTCGTAAAAGGACGAGAATTTGCTGATGATGTCGTGAGAGATATCGATTTGCGTGACGAAGCAATTATCCTCATCAGATGAAGCACTGTCCAACACAGGTAGATCGTCATTTCGGAAGAATAGAAGTCAGCCGGATTTTTTCTTGGACAGGAATGTGGTGCCACGACTCTGCTGACGATAGTGAACGAATTTTTGCCACTCTGTGTTGCTCAAATTGGTTACCCTTTGCAGAGGGAATTGAATAATTATTCGAAGGGATTTCATCTTCATTTGCGGATATTAGGATCATGTGGCCTAGGCTTTTATATTCCTCCATAAATTGAGAATATTAATCTCTCAACTGGGAATTATTGGCTAGTTTTTTCTCTAGCAAGCAAAACATCTGTATTGGCCTTGGTTTGCTTTCTCCTGGCCTCTCGTTTTCTCTTTGAACTGTAGAATTACACAATATCGTCCAGTCGTGTCTCTTTTGACTGATTGAAAAATTATTTTTCACACACCTCATCATCTTACAACACCCGTCTACGAATAGACTCAATCTCCCAAAAAGTATTTTTGTGCTTCATTGAGATGGTTCATTGTATGGCACACCATTGATTCATGGAAACGCGTCAAATTATACACTTTCCTGGAAAGTAGATAACCAATTTTTGTATTTATCGCCACTGGGGAGTCTTGAGATCCAGTGACTGATTGCCCATTGATTTAATTCCGAAACGATCTGCGCCCAGAAAAATATCATTAAGCCTGGAGATGTAAAAAACTAACGGTCGGCTCTGACTAAGCCTCTTAAATGTGACCAATCTTGCCTTTCAATATTAAAATTGTAAAGATAGGAAGTAATCTTTTTGACAACAAAAGCTTCTGCCGAAAAGAAATCGGACGAAAAATGAAGCGAAAAGTTGAAATTTGTTATATGCAAAGCAGTTCTGCTAAAACGCCGTTAATACCCACCAACCTATGAGTTGTGTTGAGCAACGGTATATTTAAACGCTCAGCACAATCCCTACTCATTAATGAAGTTTGGCTAGCATTATCAATTAGCACCCTTCATTGTATTATCTTTCCAGACTTAGAAATAATGTTCATAAGCGCGGTTGACAACAATACGTTACTTGTCCTTGCATGCACATCCGATTCACCTTGAGTACGTTCCGAACTGTTTTTACAGTTCAAAGTTAATTTACATGCTTCAAGTTTATGATTTTGTCGCAAACATTTAGAGCATAGGTTAAGTGAATCCACTATTTTCTATCGCTCATTCACCGGCATGTTGTTAAAAGTTGTACCCTTAAATAATGGGTGCACTTGATTGCAAATTACTCATGTATTGCTCTTTACCACAACCGCATTGTGTGCTATTGGTTTCCTGAACGAATTGAAATCTACAGCTTTTCAACTTAGATTGAGTTTAGCTTCGTTTCGATTAGGTTTTGATTCGTTTGAACTTCGAGCTTCTCTTTAAACTAAAACTCTATATAATTCAAGGCTAGGAATGCTATCACTTTCAAAAGAGCATGAAATTTATTAAGATCAGGTCACTTAACAAATTAGATTCCAACCCTAATATTTTCAAATTAGGACGGTTTCATTTCAGGTGTCTAATGATTCTAGCAAAGTTTTTGAATTACTCACTTTAGTTAGCTTAATAGATAATATTTTATTGATTTGGCTTAATGCTAGCTGTTGTTTATTTTCGAATCTCTGACATACTCACAACTATGCTAATGGGAATTTTTAATTAACGTCGTACTAGAGCAACACAACGGGCTATTGTACGGGATTAGTCCCCTAAGGGAAAAATCCGGACACCACGACGTAATTTTGAACCACGGTCAGATGACTTCTCAACTATGAATCCGATATTCTTCTTGAAATGCAAAACCCAAAATTAGTTTTGATGCATTTCCACGTATCGAAGATTACAAATGCTGGATATTTTCAATATATGATCGTTGCTCATTTTTCTTAAAGGATGAATGAAATAATTCCTTAAATGAAATCCAATTTTCTGAAACGCAATAAAAATTAGGAAGATCGTACTTTGGTAATTGTACCAACGAATGTTTTCTTTCTTAAATTACTCTTCCTGAAGTATGATATTTTTTCTGATCTAACTCAACCAAGAGATCCAAAATATCATCTGGATGTTACATGTATTCCTCAAAGTTCTCTTTATTCTCTTTGGGAGAAAAATTGGAAAATATATCGGTCAATCTTGTATCGTAAGACTGAAGTTTCGTTGTCAGAACTCCGATTCGTGTAGGATCACTTAGCTCATCGTCTAGAATTTTCTCACGAAACTGATTAATTTCCTTACAAATTTGATCAAAATCACATTGAACGTTGGACCCTTTAGACCTTTTAGAGACTGGAAGAAATTAGAATTTTCTCTTAAAGACTGAATTGACTAATTTTTAATTTAGATCTTAGCCATAGATCGCTCCGGCTCGACGGACCAATTTTTTGTTCTTTAGAGTTTTGGAACATAAAGTAGAATATATGAATCCAATATGCATGTGAATTGGAATGCCAACAGATTTGAATATTGAATTGGGTACTTATCCCTATTTTCCCAGCGGTATGGAGAGGCAAAAATAGAAATACTGGACGAATACTAAAGGACAAATTTAATACTGGTTTAATTTTATCCTTAACTTTTAGAACTCATAACCGTAGCGATTTAAAGTTTTGCTTGTAGCGAACACACATACCGCGTGACCAACCCCGTTGAATGTCCAAGCTCGAATCCGTCCCCGAAGCGTCTCCTCTGCTTTCGCCCAACCGGAAGGGGTCCAAAAGTTTGGTTCGCATAAGAAAATAGTTTTTTTTTTTGCTTCTTCAGTTGTTTGGTTTTTTCTTTCGCGTGACGTTACTCAACAGTATCTAAGAAAAAAGAATGCTTTTATGCGATTCGTGAACAGTGTAATGTAGTGTACCGAGTGGCGTGCTAAAACCGACAACACATCCAAAATATAATTAAAATAGCTATTTAGTCAACGCAAAAATGCACATAGTTAAAAGATTTATATTCTGGACGTTGTGAAAAGGGAAATTAGGGACCGACTCAAAGCGACTGGAGACTGCGAGCTAAAAATACCACCGAACACTTTAAGAGTTCGAAATGTCCCTTCTTTCGTTCCTTCTATTGACATAAAGGGTCAGATAAAAAAGAGGTTGTCGTGCACCCCTTAAAACCATCTAAACGGTAAAGAGATCTTCACGATAGTTAGTTCGAGTTATGCGACGTGGTCAGTGAAAAACCTGCAGGTATAAACCCCTGATCCCAAGCTACTTCTATGGACTTAATAGTTCAAACACACACACGTTAATGCGATTTAGGAATCTGTTAAATACTTTTTCTAACAATGTTCTTCCTATTACATTATGAAAAATTTCAACTTACTTGTTTTCAACTTACACACGTGGTCTGTTTTCTAGCTTAAAAATATTACAAATATTTTCGTGAACTGTATTACTAAAGCTTTTCAACCTTTTAAAGAAAAATATTTATACATTTGTACAAGTATAGTATATTGTATATCGTCAGTATAGTATATTGTTAAAGTATCAAAGTTAAAATGAGTATTTAGAACCACAATAGGCAGCTTGGAAAGCATTTTTATTGTGGAACGAATATTTTTATACTGGTAACAAAACTTATCCTTAAAGCGAAATTTTTCATAAGTAACTTCCTTGCTACATGTACCTTTTCATAAAAACTATCGAAGCCAAGTATTTGATTAAAGAAATAATGTTATGACTCTAATACGCTTTTTAAAAAGAGCTTTTTTAAGGTACTTACTTTTATGACACAAAATGGTCCAAATGTCACTTTATCGTTTAAAAACTTAATAACGTTTTTGCTTTTCAAAAAACGTATGTAGTTTTTTTCAAGTGAACACATTCTCTGGAAAGTTTTCTTGCAAGTTCGGAAAATTAAATCTCTAAAGTGGTCGCCATTTTTATACTAAGAACAATGGAACATCAATGTTCTATGTGAAATTCAATTATTTGGACCTGTTGCTTGGACGTGTATTTCTCCATAGCTACTAGTATCCAATTTTTAGTAGCCTGTAACAAAAAAAAATGAAAACATTTTTGAAAAGTTATTAAATTTTTGAATGGCAAAGTGTCTTGCGGACCAGCCCTGTGTATGTAAAATAAAAAGTTGAACATTTTTCGGTTTATTATCAATAAAAACTGTACACATAAAAAGTTGTAATTCAAAACAACATCCATAGTGGTTCACCCCATTTAACTCGACTATGTTTATTTTCCCAATCGATAGTGAGTTTCGAGGTATCAAACCTCAATTTCCTTAGCATTACTGGCTTTCAATAGCGAGGTTTATAAAAAAAGAATCCGAACAGAAGAATATTTCTTTTATTTATTGAAACAGCAATTGATGAAAACGGGCTTAAATCTAAATGTTTAACCGAGTCGCATTAGCAAAATAAAGAAAAAGTTAAATTTAGTTTCTATGCATTTAGAATAAAAGACTCTTGAATTTCAAATGGACTGAAAAACTTTCCCGTAATTCAAACGGGTAATAAAAGAAAACACGGTAATTGCTTTACCTCAAGCTTTTCTATTACAGCACTAACAAAACACCACTGAGAGAAAACTACATTGTATCGTACAATTGACCAAAGATGACATTTTTCCACTTTTACATGCGCAATTTTTAAAAACAAAAGAATTTTTTTTTCTTTTATTTATTTATTCATATCATCATACAGATCAATCCATTTACGAGAGAGATAAAAATGGCACAAAAAAAAGAAAGACGAAGCATAGTACAAGTAGAGAAGAATGAGAGAATGAAGCTTAGTTGAAAAGTTCTTTCATATTCCCCTCAACAAAACATACACCATGTTGTGGTGATAACTGATTTGAGAGAAATTATCACTGAAATTCATAGCACATAATTAGAAATTCCCGAATACGGCATATTTATTAAGTAGATTTAGATATTACTGAACAAAACTATAGCTTGCTATTTTCTAATGTTTACTCAAAAATTCGCAAAGTAATAAGACTAATATCTCTGTATATTAAAAAAATGTTACCGCAGTAGCCGCCGCAGGATTGAAAAGTTGCTTTTTTTGCTCGATTCTTAGGGTTTATTAGTGTCAAAGTTGAACGAGCGAAATTTCTAATGCAAGTGAGCAAAAGGCGTACATATTTTCAGTCCTCAGCCGTGATTTTTTTATAGAGTACCTCTAAATGTAAATTTTGGCAGGAAGTAGAGTTTTTTTAGAAATTTCAATTTGATTCCTGAATTTTTTTTTTTTAATTCAGGAAAAATCAAGACATTTTTTAAACCTGTCATATCTATATCTTATTGCTATTTCTTTTTAAATTAAAAATAATCGCAGGGAACCTTAGAATGTACTCTTTCGTACGGTACAATTATTTTTGAAATTGGTTAATAAATAAATTCGATACAATCAAATGTTGGTCATGCCAATTTCGGCATATTTGGTTATTTTCGTCACTCTTTGTTAAAACTGTCATATCTATAGATAAACGCTATTATTTTTTTTTAATTTGAAACCATCAATGAAAATTTTAGTTTGTACTCTTTCTTATGGTATAGTTATTTTTGAAATTGGTTAATAAATAAATTCGATGTAATTAAAATAATGGTCAAAATAATTTTTAAAAAATGGTCATACAAATTTCGGAACTTCTAAATCGTAATTTCCGATACAAAACTAAAACTGTCATATCTCTAGCTTAATACTATTCGTTTTAAAATTTGAAAATACCACGTGAAAGCTTAGAATGCACTCTTTCTTATGGTATAATTATTTTCAAATTGGTTCATTTATAAATTCAATGCGAGGGAAAGTATAATTTCGCGAGTGTAGAAGTTGTTGATCGAGGCAAGTCAGTGGCAATGGAAACGGTGAAACGAAGGGTTGCTTTTTTAACTAGTGGGTTTTCCAGATATCATATTTACTGTAGATACAATCACCATAGCATGCTTGTTCGCGACTCTACCAACTGGGCTACTGTGGTCATGTTGGTATAGTTACACATGCAAGTTAATATTAATTGAGATACTCTTCTAGACTGAGCGGCAGAAAAGTTATCCGTGAAAAAGGACGCTGTGCCAAATTTTTAAACTTTTATTCTTTCAATTTGATCAGACTTGATAAGTAGGGCAACTTTTTTGTTTCAGTTAAAACGGAAAAAGTAGCATTTATCATTCCCTAAAGTTGCATTTATGGAAATAAAGTTGCATTCATTTTTGATACACTAAATTCTAAAAAAAATTATTCGTAAAGAATGAAAAAATTCAAAAATATATTGACAATTTTAGTCGTGTACAACAGTATTATTATACACTAGAGGGCCTGCCCCCTGCTCGCTAACACTCGCCAACCCCCGGCTGTGGCGGGGGTTGGCGAGCAATCAATCAATTACAAACAACAATATTACAAACAATCGCCGTTCGCTGTGCGAACCTATGCTCGCTTCGCTCGCCTCAATGAAGACATGTGTCCTAGCAGAAGGGATTGTTTACAAAATATGTTACCAAAAAAATGTTTTTCAAATCTAAATTTGCTGTATTACAGAAAAAATATATACAGTATCTCTAAAATCAGAATTCAAATGAAAACTTTGTGCAAATTTTGACTCTTCGAAATGTGAGCGTTGCTTTGGAAATTGAATACCCAGCATGTTGTTTGTGTGTACATTTTCCCAGCACTCAAACGACCCACACTTTTTCATTGAATTTGTTGCCGAAAGTTGTAGTGCAAGCGTCTTGTTGAACTATAATTGTTGGCCCTGAAAAGGACCGTTTTTTAAATGGCCCTGAAAAGATCCTCCGCTTTCTTTGATTTCTATTATAAACTAACTGCAACAGCTCATTAAAATTTCCTTTTTTTTTTCAATAAAATTTTATCCGATAACGCTATAAATTCAATCGATGCGCGAGACTTCGCGATAAACAAACAATCGTATAGTGTTGCCAAAACGCGATTACAAATAACGTCTTTTTCGTGAGCCACGTAAGAGAATTATATATATATATATTCTTAAACACAGAAGAACGTTGAATGAGTGATCCTTGGCCAGTAATTTCTTTAACATTGAAAAACCGGGCCAGCCGCAGTCATATAATGTGCTATATCGGATAGCAGAAGCGCAAAATCCTTTCGCGCAACATTCAGAGATTTTAAAACGTCATCTACAATTCGAACAACATATTGATGATCGACACTCACCTCGCAAACTCTGCAGTAGATTACGCAAGTTTCATCTGGATTATCAAGAGTGCCAACCAATGTGATAAAAGTTACTTCTTGTCATTTATATCCGTCTGTTAGGACGAATACCTTCTTTCCGGGAACTTCTTGTTTGATCCGAAATACTTCGGCGTTCGCAAGATCAGACACACGCGATCGAAAGGTTGTTTCAGAGGACAAAAAATGAAATAGTAATTTCATATTAATTAATTTTAAGCTACATTTTAAAAAGTTTCAGGTGGTTGTATTTATGAAAAAAGTTGCATTTATGCAGAAAGTTGCATTTATGTTGCGGTTATAGCTCACTTACAATACACCCCATGTATGAGGAATTTTGGTTTTAGCACTTTACATGCAGCGTAGAACGTGTGAAAAAAAAAGTTGCATTTGTTGCAAAAAGTTGCCCTATTGATAAGTTAATCGCTACTATAATAAAAGGAAATGTATGTCTACAGCGTACTGACGAAATCTATGGCACTTACAATAACGAAATTTGTCACACAGGTAGTCCTGATTTTATACGAATTTTGTGCCAAGCCCGAATTTTAAAATTTAATCTAGAACATTTTAAGTTTATTTATTAGATTTTTTCCCTTGTGTTCATTCTTTAGCTGAGTTGAAGTCCAAAGTTCTTCGATTGAAAAACAGATTCTGCGTTTATCGTCCTAATGCCTTTGGAACCATGCCGTAACGAACTGTCGTCACGAATTGAGAGAGAAAAACAGCTTTTGTTTTTTTTTCTTCTGAACGAATTTCCGATGTTGTGATTTGCGTTGTTGATTAGCATAAATTTCTTACTAGCGATTTTAATTTTGCCAACTGTAATAATTATAACGGATTTGAAATCTGTGGAAAAGTTTACGCCAGATTGATACCTTAAATGTGATTTTCTGTAAATAAATAAGTTTTTTATGTGGTTGGAGGTGGAACTCAATCTTAAAATGATTGTTTTTACTTTTTTATGTTTTCAGTATCAGTAAGAACACGGAAAAAACTATCACCTACAACTCCGTGCTGACCTTTTAGTATTATATAAATTAAGAGGTTCAAAAGAAACAGGGCATATTCCAACACTAAATTAGACATATTCCAGTACTCTTCCCAAGTGTGTATTATTGATAGCAAGAGGAATCACGGATCTTATTAGGGCAGAGGGTTGACCTTCAATAGTGTCAAAGAGTTTTCGAAACACCGCGACAGACTTGTCATGAACGAGAAATTGCAGTTTGGCAATCCTGTTGTCTTAGGGTAAATATTGTCGGGTTATGAGGCTAACTCGTTGCTAAGAAATATTGACCATGGCATATATTTGGACTCTGGTCTTTCTATAGGCAAACTGACAGGATTCTGGAAAGGTGATCACAAAATGCAAACATTGCGTTAAGGCTGCAAAGTTTAGTCTGAAGTTCGCTGTAAAATTGATTGATGAGAGGCTTGCTCGTCTGAGAAAATAATCCTTTTATGCTGGATTAATTTTCCAATATTTAAATTTCTTGATTAACTAACCATGTGAACTTCTATGAGTAAATAGACCATTTCAGTTCTTTTCAAATTATGTCCTCGGTTCCTTTTATTTGATCATGTCTCCTAGTAGCTTCTTAATGTAAAACATTATTTTATTATAAGTTGCATTTGTATCAAACTTGCCACGCGTGGCCGTGACAGTTCTTTTTGTGTGGTCAGGTGTGACCACTTGCTCGCTAACCCCCGGAGATTGCTACGAATTCCCATTTGGTTTGCGATTCACACTTGGTTTGCTTCGCAAACCAAATAGGAATTCGTAGCCTATTGGATAACAGCCATCACGGCTTTGCTCGTGATGTTGGTTTACGTAGAGGCATCGTCATTATCAAATACGTCCAAATTCGAATTGCGAAGAGATCCAATCGGCGTGACGTCACAATTTCTTGCGAAAACCGTCGACGGCTTTGGCAAGTACAGGGGTTGAACAAAATAATGTGAACACCTGTGAAAAGAGAATATTTTTTTTATTGATAGGCCGTTGGTCCTCCTTTTGCATGAATTACAGCTTGTATCTGACGTGTAATTGACAAATACAAGTCACGTAGAACATTCAAAGGGATACGTTCCCACTCAAATTGCAAAAAGTCCATAATTCAGAAAGTGTCCTTGGAGGGGGAGAATCGACTGCGCAGCTTGTTTTCCAAAATACCCCACAAAGGTTCAATTGTATTGAGATCAGGGGATTGAGGGGGCCAGATGAGGTGTTCTATTTCATCGTCGTGTTTATAAAACCAGTCTCGGGCAATTCCACAGGTGTGAATGGGGGCATTATCATCTTGTAAGACTGTCGTTTATCAGGAAACACAGTTTGTATCATTGGGTGAAGATTGTTGGCCAAAAGACTGACATAATCCTCTCCTGTAACAACAAGTGTCAGAACAACAAGTGGGCCAAGACTACGATGTGATATCGCACCCCATATCATCACTGAACCGCCGTTATGCTTAACCGTAGGCCGAAGACAGTCATTTTGGTAGGCTTCTGGTGGCGTTCTCCAAACGTAAACACGTCCATTTGTCCGGAATAATGTGAACGACGATTCGTCTGACTATATTATATTCTCCCAGTGTTGTTGTGTCCAATTTTTATGGTCGCTGCACCATATTCGTCGCTGCAAGGCTTTGTATGGTGTAATCAATGGTTTTGAAATAGCCGCTCTACCATGAATATTTGCTATATGCAGTTCATGCCGGATATTTTTTGATGAAACTGCTTCCTGTAGATGTGTGTTCATCTCAGATGTTATCTGGGATGCTGTTGTCTTGTGTTTTTTGCCACAATCCGCTTCAAAACCCTTCTGTATCTGTCATTCAGCTTCGATTTACGACCACTGTTGCGCTTTTTAGATGATGTTTTTCCCTGTTTCAAATATGCTGGCATTGCAGTCGAGTATACGTATACGTTCGGCGACCAATTTTCAAAATAATTATATTTTCCCAATTTTTTTTGTGTTTTTCATTTTATTATAAGTTATAACAACAGTGTAACACAACAGAAGACAAAATTTTTCTTAATATTTTGAATTAATGGCATAAAACTGTCAAAAAAAGCTCAAAAAGTGATAGTTACGCTTAACGTGAAATTACAAAAACAAAATACTATTTTCCAAAAAATGACACTTAAAAACACTTGAAGGACAGTATTGCTGTACTTGGAAGATTATCTAAGCATTATCTTTAAATTTGGTGAAGATATGTGCCTACGTGTTTCAAAATTCCCACAAATGTTCAAAAAATTAAAAAAACCTGTCAATTTCATACTTTAAAATCCCAGAAAATCTTAAATTACCAATCTAATTTCATAATAATAGTTCAACACTTACATTTGTTAGTTACAAACATACACAAAAAGTTTCTAAGCAATTGGATGAAAACTTTTGGATATATTGTGTAAAATGGAAAGTAACATATTTGAAAATAGTGGTTTTGAGAAAAAGCCAAAAAAAAAAATGTAATATAATCACAAAATTCCTTTAAAAAACTGATTAATACCTAGTTAAAATCCACCTGATTGGTAAGAAACACCTTCTGTCTTTTCAGATTGTGTAGATTTTTTTTTCTGGTAGCTTTTAGAATTTTTTTCTCCGCCGTTTTGCCATAGGGGTAGAGTGTCGTACAGATTCGTTCACGCGGAGTTTGTCTAAGTAATTGTAACGTTCCTCGGTGTATCGACCCAAACTTTCAAACCCAAGTTGTTCTAGCACTTTGAGGCAACCACGATACCCATCATTAAATTGAATTACTGCGTCAAATGCACCCAAACGTACTGTTTTCAACACCGCAAACACATTTTTAGATACCCTCTGCCATATGGAAGCGTTAAAACATTCATTGGCGTTTTGTGTCATTGCCAGACGCTTTAATTTAAAAATATTAATTTTAAAACACCTTAAAATGCTAAAATAAATGTTTTGGCATATTTTGAAGCATTAAAAAAATATTTATAGGTGTTTTTTTGACAAGTTTCGAAATCGAGAAAGAATTTCTGGTATGCAGAAGGCAACTTCCGGTTTAAAATATAGCTGACATGCATTTCTAAAAACGTCATAACTGGCGTTCTAATTGACCTAGAGACAAAATTCAAAGTGATTTAGAAAGCTAAAAGTTCAAACTATATTTCTGCATCAAAATAAAAAAATCAGTTATTTGACTCAAAATCGATAAAAAAACGTATACGTATACCTTACTTCTCCCAACACCTAGGAGGGTGGCCGTTATCGTTACTGAGGCTCCAGCAAGACGGGCCCCAACAATCATGGCTCTTTCAAAATCAGAGAGGTCAGCCGTAACGCAATTTTAACACAGAAATATATTTCGCATCCGACTTCTATCACTGCTACTACCAGACTGATGTGTGTGCTTTCTCATCCGCTAGGTGGCACCCTTCACCGCTAGAGGGCAGGAATATACGAGAGGTTTCTTTTGAGTGCTATTTTTTCACAAGTGTTCATATTATTTTGTTCAACCCCTGTATATCATGCGGGGTGGAACGTCCTTCGGAACCGGAAGAAAGAAGCTCGGTTTATGTTCCTCTCGGCAACCATCGTAAACTTTCAATTAAATTCCAATTTTAAAATTAATTTTTAAATGTTCTATATTGAATTTTAAAATTTGGTGCGACCAAAATATTGCAAAACATTTGGACTATCTGCCTGCCAAATCCTAAACTGTATGTGCCATAGATTTGTCAGGAGCGTGCACGTATAGAAACAAACAAACAGACAAACACTTCTTTTTATAATAACAGAGATTAATATTCATTATTTTAATTATCAATTTAATTTAATTATCATTAATTGTATCAACTCTTCAAGTAGTGTCGAAGAGATAAAGATCGTTCATAAATATCTAACCAATTTTGCTTATGGCGAGATATCTTGTTATTAAGATGTTGTCAGTTGTTTTTATGGTGATGAGATTAAAATCTGGTCAGATTTTCTTATTAACAGATATCTTGTCATTAAGATGTTGTCAATTATTTTTATGGTGAACAGATCAAAATCTGGTCAGTTTCGCTTATGACGAGGTATTTTGACATTAAGATGTTGTCAATTTTTTTTATGCTTATCAGATCGAAATCTGGTCAGTTTTGCTTATGACGAGTCAGCTTGTCAAGAGAACCACCATGAGGGTTTATTTAAGCTTAAAAAATTGTATAAAGGGCAACTAACGTTCGTAACGTAAAGGGAGGACAAAACAATTTATCAATAACTTATAAAATTATTATACAAATAATTAATTAATTAATAATTATTTATACAGTGGATTCTCGTTTTTACGAACTCGTGGGAACCGGATAAAAAATTCGTAAATGGGAATGAGATTATAGAAAAATGCAACTTGTACTAATCTTTTTATTCATTAGCGATTCCAAAAAAAATCAGCTATCTTCGTTAGCTTCATGGTATAACTTCGGTAAACATACGATTCCATAGCGTTAATGCTTTTAAGCATCTCAAAATTGTCTGCTTGTAAGAGCCGACGTAGTCCTGACAGCCATTCTTTGACTCATTTGATAGTTGGCCTTGGGATGATCTTGACTCAGATTTCTTCGTCGGATTGTTCTTCGGCATTCCATTCAAAATCTGATTTATGATTCCATCATCCGATATCTCCACTGCGCATGCTTGAACATTCTCGTCCACAGTCAGAAAATCATGAAACGTAAGGTTTTTCAGGAACTTGAGGATCCCTTCGACGACGTTCCTGGAACAAGGCTTCATTCGCACTGAGATCAGAATCGCTCTTGGGGATTTTTTTTTCTTCCCCCTTATCAACTTGGGAGGTCCGAAGTCTAACCATTCTGAAGAAATTTCACCCCTTTCCAGTCAAATTTTCCTGTCTAAAAGAAAACAATGAAAAGAAAGTGAAAGAACCTAGCTTGTAAAAAAGAGAGTATGTGTAATTTTGGTTCGTAAATCGGAGAAAAAATTAACGTTATTTTTATGAGATACTGTTCGGGACCAATGTAGTGGTTCGTAAGAACGTGAGTCCACTGTTCAAATAATTTACATTTCTTCCTATGAAGAGTATAATTATAAAACGACCGTTTTACGACGAATTATACAATCCCGACCTACCGCTTTAGTAAGTATGAAACCACAGCGATTTTTTTTTCGTTGAGCTACGTCTAGCAGGTTACACATTGGTGCAACATCGTTCTCATAAAGCTATGTAGACTGAAATGTGCATGTCTATCAACATGTTTTATACACAGATATAGAATGCACATGTGCTTATCCTATGTTTTGTCGCTTATCGGATTACTGTTAAGGTATGTTGCAGATTTCCATTGGACGAGACTTATTTATATGATTGTTTCCAACTCGCAGTAACTGTGAGGTTATTAGGGGCGTGTAAGTGTTTTTATTTTCACTGTTTGCAAACACGGATCATATTTGTGTGTGCCTTAGAGTAGTTCAAAAATTTTATTTTCTCGCAAATGGTTAAACAGTTCGTAAACGTTTTTGAAATTATTTTGGGGCAGTTGTTTTGAAAATTGTAGGGAATAATATAATTTGAATTTCCGTTGTGGATTTCTTGTGAAAAATCAATGAAGACATCAGTAGCGTGGTTTGTTTAAAACTAATGATGATTTTATGAAAGAACTTTTATGAATACAAAATTAACTGAAGAATATTTCTGAAAACCAGGTTTGATCAACTTCAAAAAAGTTTATGCATATTATTTTCTAAAGACTTTCAATCTTAGAAAACTATTAAAGAAATAAAGAAAATAGTTTTTATCTTGTTCTATTTAAAAAGATTAATTTTGCATCAGAATTTAAAAAGGAAAACTTTTATAATTACGAGGAAACATTATAGCAGAATGTATTCTTTTAGACATCATAATATTTAACGTGTTGTTTTAAACAATAAGCATTCATAAGAAGCGGGAAGGATTTAATTATTATAATCTGTTCGCATTCGTCTTAATGTATGTCTTTATTTTTACACATATCTGTGCAGTTGAAACTTAAGTTTGAACATCGTGTAGACATTTTTTTAACTTGAGGTTTACAACTTCTGTTTAATCAGAAATGTACCACCATTATGAATTATAGATCATTTTGTATCTATTATTGACTTATTTACAGTCCAAATATATTTATTGTTAACTTTAATCTTAATCTTACGGCTAAGGACTCTAAAGTTGAAACTTTGATATTTCCTTAGAGAAATATCAATGGGAACGCACATTTTGTTGAAAAGTGATAAAATGCATATTTCCTTCTGGCTGTTTCTATAAGTAACTCTTACAGAATTCATTTTCTTTGTATTTACTTTATGTGTCTAAAGTGATTTATGGTTTATAATGAGTAGGTATATATTAAATATAAGGATAATAAAGCAAATGATAAAATGCGTATATTGTTGTTTAACCAAGACATTTAGAATATCCCCAACCCATTTTCCCTTACATTCTAAATATAGATAAATTATTGTTACACATGCCTAAATTTAGGAATTTGTCTTGTAATGATCATAATTTCATCTTATCTTTGTCCTTTCTTTGCACCCTTGTAGACCCTATTTGAATCGTAAATGTTCCTGCAATTTTCACAATAAAATAGAAAGTTTGGGCTTTATAGAGGTATATATTATGACACTCAATGCTTAATCACGACTATAAAAGATACTTTTCAAAATGTTTCCCTTTTCAGTATTCGAAATCTCTAACAGCAAACAGTCCGTTAACTCCTTATCTAAACTACGCATAGAACGAACAATTGAAATCAGTACGTACTCATCATGGAAGTAGGAAAGATAAGGAAGTGCCATAACAATGTTTTGCTACCGGTTTAACTGAAGCCGATATTTCCATGGTTTTAAGGCACCAAGGTGGCGACGCATGAGCTATTAAAAATTTTTATAAGGCGCATTTTTTTTTTCATATTAAGATGTGTTTATTCATTTTGCAACTGAGCTATGCTAAATAAAAGAAATTTTTCTAATTTGGCAATATTTTGTTTTTTAAATGATAATTTAAATATGATATATAAAAAAAATTTACTACCTTTTTCCCGTTTGCTTTTAAATTTTGTGATTGAATATGCTATAGTATAACTACAATAAAGAAACAGAAAACAATCAATGCTTGTTTTTTTTTGTTGTTTTTTGTTTATCATTGGCATGCAAAATGTTTTAAATCAGCTTTTAATTTGGTCAAAACTCAATGATTAGTAAAATAGGTCAAAAAGCTATCAGCCTGAAGATACATCAAATTAAACTTACCTATGAAACGATATTTCACGGATCTTCTTTGTCTTTCGGTTTGTACTCCCGTAGGCGACACAAGACGTCATATTCAAATGAAAACTAAGAAAATGGTGCTAATTATTTGGTTAAAATCGTCAATAAAAAACCATGGAAGTTCAAAAACGGTATAATCACGTTGATTAACAAGCACGAGCACAATGTTTTTAAAGCACCAAGATGACGGCGCGGTTATGGTTTTGGCTTCAACAGCTCAAAGTAAAGGCACTTCCATTATCTTTCCTACTTCAATGGTACTCATACACAAATCTATGTGCATTAGATGAACAATATTAAATTGTTAATCTGCTAAGAATCGTTAATGCATATGTCATGTTTCTGTAATTAACATACCCTATATCTTTATGTTTATGTATTATTAATTGTCTTCATCTTTTACTTTTTCCAATCAGAATTTTCTTCATTTCATATTATGTAAGTATCTTGTAATCCAGGCATGATAAATAGCAATTACGTTAGAAAGTCTAGTTTTCCATTAAATTTTTATTCAGGAAGAAACATTATATTTCAATTAAAATATGGCAATTTATGATTCGTCTTCAATTTTTTATGAAGATGTAATGCCTCTAATGCCAAGTTTACTCAATAACTTCAGATAGAGAGGTCAAAAGGGTATATTGAATATCAAATCATGTGTGTACGTTGCAATTCAGAACTTGTTAGAGTCAAAATTGTTGCATATAGTCTGTATATATGCCATGCGATACTGCCTTATGTTGATAGATTCCAAACTTCCAAATAACGATAAATGTGTTAGATCCAACTATCAGCGTAGCATGTATGTGATATGAAGATAAACTTTAATATTAAGCTATTAAGCAAAATAAACTGTAAACTGCGCTTATTATATGTTATTCTTATTTGATTGCCAAAAGATGGAGTTTATGTTTGTTTACTTTTCTTACTTTTGATTGTGCTGTTATTTACATCGTACTTATGCTGACTAGTTGACTCGATAATGATAACCACTCGGCTTTGTATAATTATCTATGCAATTCACAATTCCCTGACACTCAAACCGTAGGCGTGAGTGCGTTCTTTTGTTCATAATTACCAACTTCGTTTTTAGAATAGATGATTGATTAGAATTTAATAACATGATTATAAAGTTAAGTGGTTGTCGTGATTGTCTTAATAAGGTTTACTCATTAGCGTACAGGTTTAATCCGTAAATTTGAAAGGGAACAGATATTAACGCCATATCTCGACACTAAAATAAATAAGAATAACAGTGAAATTAAGAATTCTGATATTGCTTAGGTATTCACGTTTATCTGGAAAATATATGACATCACTTTTGGAACACCGTCTGTGTAGCAGTTCATGCCGATCATAATATACGAGTTGTTGGCGGAGCAGGTTGGATTTCTCCCTGGGTGCATTTATCTCTTTTGTATCAGTAAACCTCCATGTGAATGTTAATTATTTGACGCTGTTTTGTGTTTGAAGGAGTATGACCCTTTTGTCATAAAACTCAAACCAACCAACCTCATCTTAGTTAGAATTAATTCATTCATTTAAAAATAAAGTTGCATAAGAAAACAAATTAAAAAAATTATAGATGTCGTCTACCTATATCTGTAGGTGACCACCCGACTACCCCATCGGGTCGCGGGGTGGTCTCGGGAGGTCATCTGACCTACTTCTGATTGCGACTGAGTGTGCTTAGGTTTTTAGGATCATTGTCGGAACTAAAACCTCTGTACTCTCTGGAGTTGCTTGTTGATTTAAGGAAGCTAAGTTTTTTTTTTTTTAAGAGTGTAAAATTAATAAAACATTAATTTACTTGGAAAGTAGTGATAGAATTAGTAGTCGTGTCTTGTCTTTACTCTTTGATCAGAATTGGAAAGAAAGGTTATTTAATGGGGGAATTAGTTTAAAGAGTTGAAATCATAAAATTCAGTGGTCTATACGAAATGTACCACACCTACGTTTTGGTCGATTTGGGAAAGTGTTAAACTGTGGTACAAAAGAGCTCAAGGTCTCTTCTGCGGGTTTATCTCGAGGCCACGTGTTACTCTGATAATTTTACCAAACACACCTGTCGTTGTGGATCTGTCAACAAACATTACATCCCATGATACTGATTATGTGACATTTTTGATGATTATATCAAACATATGCTGACTCGACGAAAACATAACCACTTAGTCTTGCAATTATGTTGTGTAATTCACTATCCCCAAATTGACAGCAAAACTGTATGTATGCATTTGTGATTACCATCTTGGTTAATAGAAAAAGTTATTAGACAATAATAACATAATTGCAAAGCTGAGTGGTTATCGTTATCGTGTATATAATTTCTGCATCATTAGCAAACATTTTACCTGAAATCTTTGCCATACATGACGCTTGTCCTAACTTCCATATAACGACAAATGTGTTTGATGAGTATTCCGTTCATTGAATGATACAGTGATGACATCAGCACCAAGAGAACGATTCCTGTTGTCAATAGGCTGACTGGCGAAATACAAACAGATTACAAAATGATTCCATTCAACAACACGGATTAAACGTTTTGAAAGTTAATAGGAATGTCGGGACTTGGCTGGTATTTATTTTATTGAAAGTAATTCTATCCTGTACAAAATCCCATAGATGGAAATGATAATGTATATTAAATTGCTACATTATTTAAAACTCGGATTAAACCACAACGCAACTCAATTCAAGCATCCAAGATACTTACCACGTCCAGATGACTTAAGTTAATCTCTAACCTCACGACTTAATACTATCCTTTGTTCATTATTAAAAATTGTACAATCCAATAATCATGTGATGTTTCGTTCCTTATTCATTTTATAACAAATTAAGTTGTTTAAAATGATAAAATGATTTTTAACGATCTCCAATCCAAGCAATCCACAAATTTCACATTACTATTGCACAAAATTAACTTTAGACTTATATCTCTCTTTTTCATATTCCAAATTTATTCAATTAATTAAATCATTTGTTCCTTCTCTTAAGCTAATTTTCATAAAGTAAAATATCTACTTTATTATCACTAAAATTGCAATCTTCAAAGTCCATTTCATCAGCTCCTCCAGAAATATATTTTTTAAATACCCACCTTTCTTCATATTGTTTCTTAAGGGACGTGGCAGCCAAGTTTGTAGAGCCGCGGACTTGTAATCAGTGGATTGTGAGTACGAACCTCGATCTTCATAAAGATATTCGTGTATTGGGGCACGTTAAATCTTTCGTGACCTCAAATGTCCTCACTTTGGCGTAGATGCCAGCTTGTGTTGACCTCTTCATCTGATCATGATTCAAAATTACGAGGTGCTGTCCTCGGATCTTTTACTTCGTTATTGATCCTGGATCGTCACCAATAGTCCGGTGTTGTTTCTGTGAGAAGTAAATTCAACTCTCTACTTATCATAGGGATTTTCAGCACAAACAAACAAAACAAACAAACGTCGCCGTTTCGGCGATGTTTGGCGAGTAAACTAATACGAGTATGTGGACCAATCATGTATAACCTATCAACTCGGGATTCATTTTTAAGAATAATTATTGGCAAATTACTGAATTCATATTCGCTAAACAAGACAACTGAGATCATGTTTAGAACATAAACAGCAAACACAAATTGTTGCAGACGCACAATCGCCACCTGCAATTAGCTTGACAAAAAAAAATACTTGTCCTTGCTCTGAATAACACATCCAATGATAACCTTTGCACCGTAAATCCCAACCAACTAGTGTCTGCATCCTATGTAGATATAAATAATCTTGATTTTGGACTTGCGTATCTGAGCATAGCTCTGAGTAGGGATTGTAATCCGATCCGGCGGATCCGGCATCATTTGGCTACCTACCAGATCCAGCAACATCTATTGGATCCAGTTCGATAGATGTTGCTGGATTCGATATACTCGAATTTTTTTAATCAAATAATCGATTATTCAAACCCAACTTTAAAGTCACAAAATCGTTTAGTAAGCAATCGGTTTTTAATTAATCGATTTTATATTTTTCAATCATCAATTTGGAGAATTCTAGCAAAAGTAATAAACTAACTTATCAATAATAAATTTTTTAATAAAGAGGAATTATAAATGCAAATTCTGCAAGAAAATGACTATTGTAAAAAGACAAACTTTAGAAAAGAAACTGATTTTGACAAAATACTGAAGATAGAAATGACTTCATATGAAATGGAGTCAAAGGAAAATATTTGTCTCTTATGTACGACTAGTTAATGACGGTTAAATTAACTAATGTCGAAGGTGAGAGGGCCTTCTCGGCCACTGGTTATATTTGCAGTTCATTGAGAAGTAGGTTGGGGGATGACACAATTAATTCGATTTGTTTCCTTAGATCGTTCTTTCAAACTCAAAAGTGATTTTCATTACTATATAACTGCAATTTAAGCAATTAAGAAGAATGAAGAGTTCCCTTGTTTGTTATGTTGACCCAAAACTGCCAAAGATTAGATATTTATATTTGTATGAGACAAGGTTAGGTACAATTTATGTCATTTTCTCAATGACATTAGAGATAGAGACTACTTAATTTTAGATAAATAGAAAAGTACTACGTAAACAAACTCATGTTTTTTGGTAAGGAAACTAGTAATACTGATCATCATCAACCGTTTAATACTACTAGTAGTACTAGTAGTTACTATAATTTATTGTTGGTGATTGATTTCCTACCTTTGGATAATTATCAATAAAGTTGATTCGTTATTATTTCTAACGTTTTGTTCGTTAATTTGTGGAATAATATCCTTTTTATCTACTTCACTCAGCCAATTTTGGAAAAATACATACTGGTTAGATATACTTATGAATAAAGTAGCAATCCGGCCGTATTAGTGTCCGGCTGGATTGAAAATCGTACCGGATTGCAATCCCTAGCTCTGAGTATGACCCATACGAATTTCTCGTCTTGATTAAATCAGGATAAATCATATGAAATAAGAATCACCTATCAACGCATATGAATTACAATCTTGTTATTGATGAAAGATACGTTAGGGAACCTATTATTTTCCGATACTTTCTAGAATCGACCTTTATTAACTTAACGTAGCTTCCAAAGTGCTATTAATATCTGCAGATATTTCTACCATAAGCTCGCCTCCAATTCCTTTCTTAATAGTGTTGCTCCAGACCTACGTACGTCGAAGAAAAAACGACTCAACCTATCGCAATAGCACAATTGACATCACAGAACAAAACGGAAGGTAGTAATCGATAGGGATTAATGTTTTCTGCAAATATCAATACTTAAAATTTTTCTAAGGGGCCGTCTTCATATTAAAATGGATGCTTGCTCCTATAATTTCAATACGAATTCCCAACTTTCATCACAAATTTAGATTCTATACAAAATTTCAGGCTCATTTGATGAATAAATAATAAAAGTGGCTTAAAATTGTCTGAGAAAATCCATAAAAACCATTGAGGGAGCGTATAAATGTTCGGAATTCAATCACATTATAAATATTAATAAAGACTCGTAGTGGCCGTCTCAGTCAATACAGGCACCTTGGTATGGAGTCCATTAAGATAGTGACTAAGTCAGAATCCATTCTGACTGAATCCCAGGATTTGTTGGCAGAAATTTCTGTTTCCACTTTGTGAACAATCCCCAATAACGACAATAATCATCGAATTTAGCTGTCTCACTGCGCTACTAATTATATACGTAATGAGCTGGAATTTGGAATTCCGATGTTTCAGTAACAGTTGAATCACATGGTGTCAAAATTTTCCCATGTTTCTATTCGTAATTTCATTGAATATTAATTTCATAATTGATAAAAAAATAGTAAAATTTAGTTGGATAATTAAAATGGTTATAGATAGTCTTTGTGTTTTTTGGGTAGCAAAGGATGAAAAAACAATTTCCAAGAAAAATTAATGTTTGTAACAAATGTTAACAAAAAACGTGAAACACCAATTTAACATTAGGAGGTCTAATTTTCAAACACTTACAAATCGTTGAAAAATACAGTAAAATTGATTAACTTTTTTTTATTTCCGCCTAAAATTGTGTGTAGAATCCAAATTTGTGATAAAAGATGGGGGTTAGTATTTAAATAATCGGAGCAAGCATCCAATTTAATATGAAGACGACTCCTTTAAGACCGGGCAAATTTTAAGTATTAATATTTGTAGAAAACAAATTATCCCTATCGATTGCTACCTTCCGCTTTGTTCTGTGATGTCAATTGTGCGATTGCAATTGAGTGAGTCGTTTTTTTGACGGCTGTACATTGAACTGCCTGCTATCACCAATTATTTTTATTATTTGTTCATATAAAGCCGCCTTCTGCTTTAAGAATTATTTTCTAGATACTAAATACTTTGTCTTAGAAAGTTATTTGAGAGTTATTTGAAAGTCATTTTAAATCTATTTAATAATGGATCCTCATTTCAACTCTTTATGTTAATGAGCATACAATCAACATCCGTGCATCACATATTTGTTTTGAATTTTTCCAAAGCTGATGAAATATATTAGACCTGTGAATCTTTATCCACGTTTTAGTAGATTCTTCAGCTTTTTCAATAAATGTAACATTCAAAGCACTTTCAAATTGTCTAGAATCGTGGAGGTATTTGTAGAGATTCTGCTTGTGCTACAGTAATTTCGTTATGATGTTTAAAACTTTATTAACAACTTACTTCGCTTAGGAAAGTTATTTCAATGTTAAAATAGCGGCATTTCCAAATTTAGATATACTAGAAAAACTCAGTTTTTGACAATGGAAATGGGTTATGTAAAAATACACTGCTGGCCACCCAAATTGCAACACCAAGAAAGACAAGAGATATCACAACAAAATTTATTTTGTAGATAACATGTTGACCAAGTATCAAATGATTAAATTTATAAATTTATAGACTTCTGTGAAGTGTGGTTCCTGCCAAAATCCTTAGCCAGAGTAGCCGCCATTGTTGGAAATCACCGCTGCCACACGCCTCGGCATTGATTCAAAGAGACTTTGGATGTGTTCTTGGGGCACAGCAGACCAAGCAGCTTCCACGCGATGCCAAAGTTGATCTGGTGTGGCAGCTGGGGATGTAATATGGGTCAATCGTTGAGCAACCATGGACCACATGTTTTCTATCGGCGAAAGATCCGGAGAGCGAGCTGGCCAGGGAAGCAATTCAATCTGGCGATTGACGAAGAACCCTTGGACAATGCGTGCCACGTGTGGTCGCGCATTATCCTGTTGAAATATGGCTGTGGGCAAGCCCTGAAGGTAAGGAAGGACAACTGGCTCCAACACCTCGGAGATGTAGCGCTGGCTGTTTAAAGTACCGACAATGTGTACTAGAGGACTGCGAGAGTGATATCCAATACCGCCCCATACCATAATACCCGGTGCAGGACCAGTGTGGCGGTGCATAACGCAGCTGTTCAGCATCCTCTCTCTACGGTGTCTCCAGACTCGAATCCGACCATCGTGGTGTTGCAGACAGAAGCGTGACTCGTCAGTAAAGACAATTTCATTCCATTCTGCCGTCCACATCCTTCTTTCATCACACCATTGGCGGCGGAGACGTCTGTGGTTCTACGTCAATTTTAGACGAAGCAATGGACGTCATGCGGACTGACAACTCTGCTGTAAACGGCGTCGAATGGTACGCACAGACGCTGGATGATGCGTTACAGACTGAATGTGCTGTGCTATGGTTCGTGATGTGGCTGAGCGATCCGTCACTGCCATACGCACAATATGCCTGTCATCACGTGAAGTGGTGCACAGAGGTGGATGCGATCGAACACGTCGGTCCGTCGTACCCTCCTGCATCCAACGATCACATATCCGCATTACAGTTGTTTGGTTTCGTCCAACACGACTACCGATTTCCCTGAAAGATAATCCACAATCTCGATAGGCCACTATCCTTCCTCTGTCGAACTCGGATGCTTGATCAAAAGATGTTCGCTGTTTTCTACAAGGCATAATTGGTCGGGTTTTTTTTTAAACACAAGAAAAACACAATTGCCGTACTTGAAATCGTCGAAATCTCCAAGCCTTAAATAGCGCTTTGAAGTGGCGCCACAGGCGCTCGTGATGTGCTTTTGCGCCGAAATTCTAATCATTTGCATATCTCACCTCCGCTAATGCATGTTGTAAATTTCATATCATTTACATGCTTTCTTAAGGGTGTTGCATTTACGGTGTCCAGCAGTGTACAATCAATCGATACTAGTGTCAAAAGTGATTAATAGTTGTGTACACCTCACTGGAACAACACAGTGGGCTATTTTTAAAGGGGAATGTACATCTACAAATTTCAAAACTAGTTTCATCGACTGTATGAAAAAAATCATTTGAATTTAAAGCAATTACTTATCTGGAAACAAGAATATACTACTTTAAGATATTTTATACCAGCAGGCCAGCACGGTGTTGCCCTTTTCGTGTCCTTACTGATATTAAAAACATTAAAACGAAAAATAATCATTTTAAGAATGAGTTCGTATAAAATTCAGACTACCTGAGGTATCGATACAGATCTGAGGTATCGAGACTGTAACATTTTCCGCAGATTTCAAATCCGTTGAAATTTTCACTCTATCTTTAACGATCGTGAAGATAGAAACGTGAACTAAAGAATAAAAAAGAATTAAACACCAGTCAAAATGTTTTATATGTTTTGTTTTGCTTCGCTGGAATTGCTTATGCTCAGTAAATGAAAGGAAAAATATAAATTTAGAATCTGCGATCTCTTCACACTGTTGCCATTCTAAGGAAAACAAAAAACAAATAAACGCTAAAAAAATAATTCAAAAAATTTTCTTTATTAAATTTTACCCGTGTACTGAACTTGACTACCTGTGTGCCAAATTTCATGTCTGTAAGTTCTATAGTTTCGTCTGGACACCGCATACACACACGCAGACAAACACTTCCTTTTATAATAGTAAAGGTAAATGTAAACAATATATATTTCTTAAATAATTGTCTAAAACTACAAAAATTCTGTGATAAAAGTCATCGTACACTTAAAAACAATTTTTATTTTAATTAAAATTTCTTAATTTACAGTTTGTTGGCCTATTACGAGTATTGATGACTGTTTTGAGTCTAGGACTTGAACCCAGACCGTCGCCTATAGCTCGTTGTTGATGCAGTGCGACGTTAATTTAACTACCTACCTACCTTTAAGGCATAGGTGTTTTACTTCTGTTTGACAGGATAGATTCCCACAGGTTTCAAGTACATTCCTTTACTCTGTTAGTTTCATTTCTCAATTGTCCTTCACTATTCCCCACACTTTATGTGTCGTCGAAGGCAGCGATCGGGCATTTAAAAATTATGAACAGGTTCTAAATTGAATCTTGTTTACAATTCTTTATAACTTTATCGCTTGCCGTATCACAGAACTTGACGATTCCAAATTAACCTTTTTCCCTATCAAATCACAATCTGAATTATATATGTGTTTTACTAAATGGCGGATTTTCTATTTCTAGTTTTCACAACTCCAGACTTGATTATTTTCTAAGTTCTTTTGTCCTAAAATCTACAAACCTATTGTATTACAAACAAAATGTGTAACCAGACTTCATTATTTTATCGAACTCTATTGTTCTAAGATGAAGAATTTATGGAGACCAAGTATTCTCAAAGATGAGACTGTCGAATTTTTTCCATGCAAGCAATTCTAAAGACAGCATGTCAGTTACCCTTAAAGACCCTTAGCATATATAAATAAATCTAGAACTTCCACCCTAAATTTTTTTCCAGAGCCAAATTTCGATTTGCGACGTCAATCTAGACTATGGAATATATTTAGTGTTTTTAATCCATTACACCCTTTTATGTGACAAATATTCCTTTTCATTACACAAGTATTCAAGCTTCAAATTACTGTAGATTTTCGTTATTTTATGTTTTTAATTCCTTTGATTAAGTCAATTTCAGCTAAATTGTACCAGATTTAATTTAAAGTTTAAAATTGTCTGCAATGGTTACTTATACTCCTTCAAATGAGAGGCTTTTTTGTCAAGCTTAATGTAGCAGGTGGTAGAGTGTTTGCAGCGTGATGGTGCTTCCTGTACAAATTACAGACGAGACGTCATTTAAGGGGGTCCGAGACACAAAAATCGTTAAATTTTCGAATTTTTTTTTAATTATTATTTTAAGAAATTTCCTGTGTTTTTCTGCTTAAAATGACGTCTAAGTCATGTTTCTATCTTAATTAGAACAAGAGATATAATAATTTTTTTTGTGCGTTGTTTTGAAAATCTAACACTTTTGACAGGTGATGTCATGGCAACAACATGTCTTTAAAACTTTAAATGCGTTTTTCTCCATGATACATTTTTTCAAGATTTCCTGTATTCAAATTGCTATAAGTCGAAAACCGATAAAGCTTAAGGGTTAAAATTGGGAACATCTTTTTCAAACATTATACTTTAATTTTGATTCAGCAAATTTAAAACAAATATTTACTTTTAAAAATATGACTTCAAAAAAAAAAATTCAAAAATTTTCATTTAAATATTTTTTATTTTTTATTAATTTAATATTTTTTAAATTGCAGAACCAAAATTAAAGTTTATAAATTTGTGAATAATTTACTGCAAGAATTTTGAAAATTGATGAAGAATATTTTGAATCTTAGCAATTTATAATGCCCCCTCTTTTTTTCAAAAAATTTTAATTTAAAATTTTTAAAAAACTTTTGGAAAACTTTTGTGTCGTGATTTTGTTTATTAGTTAGATGGGTAATCAGTACAAAAAAATTCTAAATTAATTAATAAAAAAAAATTTCAATGTGTCCCGGATCCCCTTAACTTGTTTTTAATACAATTTCAGCACGTTTCGAATAAAAATTCTAAAAAATGAAGTATGAATTGATGTATGGGTCATTCCATGTGAAAGGAGCAAAAGTAAGAAAACTCCAGTGGTCGTATGATGATGGTTTTCATGGCAAAGTCCTTTTCGTGCTAAAAATCTACAATTCTGGAACCTTCAATTTTTAATGTCAATAAGTAACAAAATATAAATTTTAAAAACCTAATATTTTGCAGTTGCTAATTTTTATATGTGACATATTTAATAATTTATTTTTATTAAAACCGTTGATGTGTCAATCATAGCTTATTTGCTCATTTTGTATGTAATGACTCATGTGTGATAGTTGGCTGGTCAATGTGAAGTCTAAAATCGCTAAAACAGCGATAAGATATCTTTTAAGATTACCCCCGATGTGTGCCATACGATTGTGTTTGGATAACAGGAAGTAAAATCTCCATTTTTTGTCTGATTTATTTTACTTACACTAAAAATCCCTCTCATAAGATTGCTCGTACCTGTGCATTGATTCTGTATGAAAAGTACTCTTCAGATACTTCTACTAAGATGCAAATCACACATTTTTCATGCTTGCGACAGCAGTGTATTGTTTAGATTATTTTCATGATAAACTTCAATCCAGATTATGATATTTCATGAACTTCTATTCAGTTTTGTAAATATTTATACACAACTTTAATCATTCCCTGTGTTAGCAATTTTTAACCACCTGTTGTTCTGGTACAAAAAGTAATCGCGATGAACCTATTTTATTTTTATGACGTTTTAAAATATTTCTAGTGTAATCCTTCTTTTATATCTCTTCACTTTTACTACTTTGGTTTTTTTTTTATAAGTAAGACTAGCCAATGCGTGACTAACACGGAGTTGCGCTTGCTCGCAAACCAACACCACGGTCAACACCGTGATGTAATGTATTAATCTGGTGTATAAAATTTTCCGCAGATTTCAAATGCGTTGAAATTTTCAAACAATCTTTAACGATTTTACGTAAGAGAACTTAACAATCCCAGTCAAAATGTTTTTAATTTTTTTGCTCTCATTCGCTGGAATGAAATATGGCAGGAAATATAATATGTTTCTTTTTTTAACGCGAAGGTCAGAAGATGAAAGTTGTTTATTTTCGGAAAGCGAAGTTCACGTGACGTCACAATCTCTTGCGAAAATATAAAAGATAAATTCAATTTAAAAATTATTTTTTAAAGAAAATCATATTTTTAGGAATCGAACTAAAGAAAAAATTTTCCGCAGATTTCAAATCCGTTGAAATTTTTAATCTATCTTTAACAATTCCGATTTTACGTAAAAAAACTTAACAATCCCAGTGAAAATGGTTTTATTTTTATTTTTTTGCTCTCATTCGCTGAAATGAAATAGGGCAGGAAATGTAATCTGTTTCTTTTTTTAATGCGAAGGGCAGAAGATGCAATCTGTTTATTTTCGGAAAGCAAAGCTCACGCGACGTCACAATCTCTTGCGAAAATATAAAAGACTAGGGGGCTCCGCCCCCTGCTTGTTTACGCTCCCCAACCAATAAAAAATCTTGAAAAATTCAATATTTATATTTTTCTTCTGTTGCCCTTAAAAACTAAAATGTAAAAACAGGCATTTCTAAGATCGGTACAAAATTTCTAGTTCAATTTTTGTATTTGTTATTCTGAAAACACATAGTCAAACTCCAGATATTAGTTTTCTTTAGATAAGAGAATGAAATATAATTTCCTATTTCATTTCTTATTTCTATTCCTATGCTGATGGTATGAATGTTTTTTATTACAGTACGTTTAATTGGAAATATCTTACGAGTTCGTTTTGAAATCCCTCGGTTTCCTTTTATATCTAAGATTTAAACTTTCATATGCGCTTAAAACAAACAGCAGTTTAATTTTGTATATGCGAGAAAAAAGCACCTACACAGACTTTGATATAGTTGTTGGATGCAATTAGAGCCTCAAAATATCGCTACTCAAAAAATGATTTCAAAATTTAATTAAGAAATAATCCTATTAAGCTGTTACAAATAATTGAAATTGAATTTAAAACAGTTTTAGTATATAGATATGAAATAATTATACGATTCGAAATCAAGAAGAAAATTACAAACACAATTTCCTAAATTTCTAATATTTTAAGCTTTCTTAAATTTATTTTTGGAGATGCATCACTTTTCTTGATGAGGTGAAATGTGCAACAAATATATAACCTCTCAAGTTAGAATATAGATATAATTCAATGATCAATTAAAGTTCTGAATTCTAACATAAAACCATTTCCCTTGGCATTGGTAATTTATAATATAATCTTTAACCCATCAAAATCAAGACCTTCTATTGTAGTTGATGAGTTGCATACAAGAATTTAAGTATTTAATATGTCAAATGGTAAGAATCTTATATTTTTACGTAAATGATCACTTCCTGTACTCATTAGACAGAAGCAAATTAGATATAAATGATACTTGTCGCCTTTTTTTTAAATCCTTATTTAACGAGCGGCATAACTTGTCCTTAAACATGCAAGTTAAAGTTCAACTGGGTAAGAATCCAAAATGTTTACAAGGTAAAAGGTAACCTTTCCCTGAAACCTAAATCAACTGATTCCAAATACCGAATCAACTGAAGGAAAAACAGTTGCAATGACTGCTTACAGAAAGAAAAGGTCCTTCATTTTAGAATCATATGTACCTATAAGAAGTTACAAACCATGACATATGAAGCAATTCCTTTAAACTGAGGAATAAAATCGTATAATGATCATCAGAATTAATCAACCGTGACGCACTTGTAATGTGATTATGATAACTTAAGTTCGCACAGAGAAACTTAACAATGCAGAACGGAAGCGAGTAGTTGAGCTACATAGGTCCAAATTCAAGAGTCAAGTTGTTTAATTGACTCTTTAATCCTTGCAGCCATTATGATATTTTCTGAATGGGACATGACGACCATCGCAGCTTCGTCCAATTTGAGTATAATCCAGCTTACTTAATAGTCAATTATGATAATGACGTCGTGCAGGTGAAGCACTGGGTAATTTGGCTGTTCCAGGGAGATTTTCGCACTGGTCCTTTTACCTATTACGAAATTCAAGCATTATCCACACAGACGGCATAAACACTTACTATTTTCACCATTTGAACTTTAATTCGTAATCTCTTGCATGTTTAAGGAAACGAAAGTCAAGTTGTACTATTAGGATTCAAGGGCTACAGTAATCTCTTATATCTAGTTACGTCCCTGTCTAATAAATGGTGGAAAGGGATCTTTTATATGCTAAACGCTTAAGAATTGAGATTGCAATGGTAAGAATCCTAATGTTTTTTTCATGCCTAGGGAATGAAGGTCTAGTTGTACTTTTTGTTAGACAAGGATTCGAAGTGAGGCTAGAATAATCCTTTATACCTAGTTTTGCCTAATACGAATACGAATTATGATCTTTTATTTGACAAACACTTAAAATTCTTACCATTTGAACTTCTTCATTAAAAAACAATACAAATTTATTCCCCTTTTATTGTGTTTTTTTTTAAATCAGGTAGAATTATCTCTTCCGTTATAGAATAATAAGAACAATTGTTTGATATCACTGCCTGCTTAATTTTTTAAGGGGACGCAGTACCTAAAAATCACTCAAAGTATCGAAATTTTTTTTTATTGCTTTAAATTAAAGCTATAACCTTTCTAAATAAGTGTGCAAAATTTTAAACTCGTAACTGCATTAATTAAAAAGTTATAGACACTTTTCTGATCCAAGACACAATAAAAATTACGCGCTTCGAAGTAGGTGTGCGACCTTCAGAGACGAAATTTTTAAATTTTAATTCAAAGTGTGTTGGCAAGAATATAACGAAGATTCCTGGTGCTTTTACCAAGCTGCATTGGCTCTTGGTATAACTCTTGGTTCGCATATGAAGCATATTAAACGAATATATATCAACATATCAACGAATCGCATTTTGCAAAAATACTGTCAATTTACCAAAGGCTTGCTTCAGCTGAACTGTTACAACGTTCTGTAATGTGTACCTCACAAAACTCTAATGTAAGCATGCACAGTGCAATATGGAGTAAGTGCTCAAAGCAAAGTTGTGCAGCACTGCAACGTGTTACGATTGCTGTTTTTGATGCTATCACATAATTCAATGTGGATACTCTAAAAGATATAGAAGGTTTTCAAAAAGAAAACAATCTTTCATTTAGTGTGCATTCTAAACATCTTGCTATCTATAAGGACTATTGTAGAACATAGTTAAGAAACAGAAAGAAGACCAGCAGTTTATTTACTAGCTCAGAATGAAATTAAAACTGCACGGCTGCAAAGACAAAACAATCAACTAAAAAAAAGAATGAATTTTGAATTAATCTGGCTACTTTTAAATATACACACTGTTTAATGCCTTTTCAATTATATTTTTAATTTGTGTAAAGTTATTATAAACTGGATACTAAAAAAATTAAAATTCAAAACTGGAAAATTATGTATTGATGAATTTTTGAGTTCACGTCGATAACGAAATGTTTTTAAACTTCAACAAAATAACTTATCCTTACGGGTTATATTTTAGTTAAATAGATTTAAATTTGAGTGAAAAATGCTTTGAATTGCTTTAATTGGTAAGGAAATCAACATATTAAGTTCAAATAGCTCTGAGTTTTGTAAATAATTTTTTATACGGGTTTTAAAACTTTAAAAGCATTTTTCTCAGCTTTGGTTTTTTTGGCACTATAAGGTATTCAAAATACTAAGGCTTTTTATGTATCACAGAAAAAGTTTCCAAACTTTTTACACTTATTTTTATATATCTTTAGAATAAAACTGTGTATGGATTTACATCTAAGTGCTATATTTATTTTTTTAGAAATAGTTAAATATAAACATTTTTATTTTCGGTGGTTTTTGTATCATTTTAGCTTTAAAAAATTGTATAAAATTAACTATATTTTTTATTTAAAAATCCATACACAGTTTTGTTAAGTATATTTGAAATAAAGTTGAGAAAAAAATTTGAAGCAAAAAAATAAAAATTGAAAGAGTAGTAACATTTTAAAAAAATTTGTAAAAATTGATTTTTTTTAAAAAATTGCTCATTTGGCAAGATTTTTTCTTCTAAAATCAACTTATTGCTTACAAAACAATAGACAAACAACAATATTTTAATTCTAATATTAAAATTCAAGAAAATTTTAAAAATGGTAATGCGTCCCCTTAAAGTGTTTGCTAAACTATGCATTAAATTTTGAATGATATCAGCTTTACTAATTTATGTATAGCTCAGAAAACGCCATTTTTCGAGTTACCTAGTTCTTGCGTTTGTGACGATTTAGTCTTAGTTCCCGGTCGGATTAGCCCTGTGTAGAAAACAGTGACCGTAGAGTGGAAAATAGTAAAAGAACCTACACCTTTTGTATATTTCTGATTCATTTCAAAATCTAATTTTTAAGCAACAAATAACCAACACTAGCATTTTGAACAATTTGCATTCCATGTATGTACCTTTCCGGAATTGTACGTACGTTTTTAGCCTCTTGTAGAGGGCGTTAATGACGGACTCGTGCTCTGACTCGTAACAAAAGCGGAGTTTAAACAGTCCGTTGTATAAGGCTGTTAAGCTGCTCAAGCTAAATAACGGTTCTAAAGCGAGAGAGAGGGGGCTTAATCAGCGGCTTTTCACTGGCATAACCCTAGAGCCTTTGTACCGACATAAAAAGCAAATTAGTGGAGCGGCATAGCTCGTAATTAGACATTGGGGATATAAAAGACACCATCATTCATCGGAAGTGTCTTAGCTCAACAAAGCGATAACACGAAACTGGGAAAAGCCTTCGATGGTCTATGAGGAAATATTACTTAAATTTTGTAGTATCGCTATGTAAGTTGGAATGTAGCATGTGGCTCTGTACAGCGAGTAATGCGGCCTCTCAAGTATTATTATGCGAGTTTATCGAATTTTTTTATGAAGACCTATCTTCCCAGAGAAAAATAACTCTCGCTTCACAATCACGTCTTATTCATGTTTTTTGCAGTAGTATTCGTAAACGCCAGCTTTCAAGGTAGATGCTGAACTGGTTTACTAAACCAGTTCAGCATCTACCAGAACGAATACTGTGACCACTAAACGTGGTCACAGTATTCGTTCACCACACAATAGGTTCCGGTTTCAAATCCCGGCTTGTAAGTGCATATATGTTGGTTGTCTCCGTGAGAAGTAGCGAAGCTCAATCTATGGGTGCTTTTGGTTGGTTGGGTTTTATGACGCAAGGGATAGATTTGGCCAAGCTGCGACAAACACGAGGCGTATAGCATGGGTGGTCACGCATGAGGTCAATGTTAGCCACACCATATTTACATAGTATTAAATACGCAAATTTAATTCAAATAATATGGTTACATATTCTACACAGGTCCTAGATATTGTAGAAAGAACACATTTAAGAAAATATAATTAAAAGAATGAAAATACAAAATATTTCTTTCAAAATTTTAATGCTAAAAATAAATGTAATAAAAAATGTATTAATAAAAGAATACATTTGGTCAAATCTTCACTTATTGAATTAAACAAGATTCGTGAAAAAAGTTATGAAATAATAAAAAAAAGGGATTTTAATTTCTAATGGCAACCGCACTGGTCGAAGAGTTGCATTTGCCCACCCCTGGCATATATTGTCAAGTAAAAGGACACACATAAGAAAAGTTATAGTTATACAGAATAAAGGTTGTTACAGGAATTTAATCTCTGCCGCCTACAACTCCAATTTTTCAAAAATGAAACACATGGAGAGAAAAATTAGATCAACATTTTTAAAAACTAACACATACAGAACTCACTAAGAATTGCAATCACTTCCGTAGAACAAGACATGATGCATTAGTTTCACAAAAGCAATGTCAAGTGTATTACTATCTTTATGTTTATATTGTCTATTTTAATATTGTAATAAAACATATGAAAATAAACGAAACTTTATTCAATCATACATATTAAGTTTTTACATTTTATATACGGCCCAAAACCATTTCTCTTTAATCAACACGGGACCAGCATATCAAAATATTGGATACTCCGGAATTACATAGTAAGCAAGTAAAACTGTTTCGGATTAAGTATGTGCCATTAACGCGATGTTAAAGTAGAAAATTAGTCTGTTGAGTAAATTTTGTGATTTTTAGGTTCTTGATTATGTTTTCTGCATCAGAAATATTAACGAAATAAAAATGTTTTAAGACTTTGTCGGAAAACTATATTGAAACAAATGTGTTTGCAAGAAGACTCGATGCAGTGATAAAATAGTAGTTAAAAATGACAATAAAAGAGAAACAATGACAAAAAGCTGACAGTGAAAGACGAATTATTTATTGTATTTTAGATCATGCATAAGCGCCTCCACAACTACAGCTTCCGACATTAAACCAAGTCTACAAAAATATTCAGGTGTTCCAAAACTAACACGAATTCTTGTTTATTCATAAAATGGTTGAGGCAGGTCTATTGTTCTGATCATTTAGCTCAGTATATCAGATAGGGTTTAGGGAATTTTTAAAAAGATGTGATGAATAACTTCCTACCTACAGTAGAAACCTGACCTACCTTTTATATTAGAGAAGATAATATAGGGAAATGTACTTGTTTTTAATTTTAAATTAATTGTGTACGTAAATAAAAAATATACACATTTAAACACATAAAATACACGAAATTAGATTCACAAACAATTAAAATGTACACGGGATAGAAGTCATGTATTAATCCATTTTGACCTTCTTGGGTGACATAATTTTTGCTAGATTTCTTTCAATTAGTAGATTGTTTATTTAGTCATTGTGTGTGTGTTGTTGGGAAATAGCTCTACTTGGAAATTTTGTGACACTCAAAGAGTTAATATCTCTGTTTTACACCTTTCAGTATGTATATTTACCCCACTTCAATTTATCGCTCTCGGTTTTATTATTTGGGTTCTAAGCATTTCAACTACATGCATAGTTTATTTTCAGGCTCTGTGCAGTTAAATTTTTGGTCACTAAAAAAATGTGTAGATGTATTTTCAATTTTTCATAGATTTCTTCACAACATGCTTATCTTTCAAAACCAAACGTATAATATTTGCTATCTTGGATATATTCCATCATACTGAGTGATAGAAACCACATTTATTAATCTATGAATGCAACAATTCCGGTCTTTGTTATGCAAAAAGGTAAGGAAGAAAAGGCTATAAAAGTGAAATAAAAGTTAAGACAGTAAACAATATATAAATAAAAAGGGTAAAATATATATATATATATATATAACTTTGCTATCTCTTTGATGATTACGGGGAATTAATCTTGGCTGAGGAAATAAATTTTCTACTAAAATATTTAAATCCATCTTTAACTTCAGTGCATTTATTTTTTGTTCTCTAAAATAATGCATAAATGTATTTTCAATTTTTCGAAGACTTTATCATAACATTCTTATCCTTAATAACCAAGCGTATCATCTTTTGCTAACTAGAATGTATTCCATCAAACTGAGTGATAAAGGTAACATTTATTAATCTATGAATGCAGACATTCCTGTCTATGCCGGACAAAAAGCTGAGGAAGGAATGGCTGAATGTAAAACAAAAGTTGAGAGAGTAAACAACACGTAAATAAAAAAAAGAACGTTTTTTACTAAGAGGAATTAATCTCGGTTGAAATTTATTAATTTGTACTTTAATGTTTAATTTTATCTTCAACTTTAATTTTCATTTAGTTTTGTCCATTAACAAAAGTAATGCATAAATGCTTTTTCAATGTATAGTAGACTCGTTCATAACAAACGTATCCTTCATTACCAAGCGTATCCTTCTATCTATCTGGAATACATTCCATCATATTAAGTGACATAGACTACATTTATTAGTCTATGAATGCAGAAAACTGCTGTTTACATCAGACAAAAAGCCGATTAGGAAAAGCTAGAAGTAAAACAAAAGTTTCGAGAGTAAACAAATACATAAATTAATAAAAAGAGCAAATATGTATCTTTGCTTTCTCTTTGATGATTACGAGGAATTAATCTCTGTCTAATAAATAAATTGTGAACCATAGTATTTAATTTCATATTCAAAAACATTTTTTTTTTAAATTTTTTTATTAATTCTCTTAGAGGAATGTCATCTTCTTTTCCGCTTGTCTTCCAAATAACATAGAATTTTCTTTCTGCTTAAATATTTTAGGCTTAAAAGCCTTTTTATTACCAAGGGAAATAACATCAACGGTTCAGATCTTCGTCTTTAACGTCATCCGACGTCAGCGCTTTTTAGAGTTCTGCTGAATCAGCATTTTTTTCTCCTTCTGCGAGTAAACAAAGGAAAAATACTAATATTCGGTTAGGGAAAGTCCCCTGACACTAGCTTCGTAATTATCATTTTCACCCTGTTTTAATTTTAATTAAAATATATTTGCACTTTTGCCTTAATTTTTTCGATAAAAATGCATGTGGTTAAATAAAACAAAGGCATTTTTGAGTGATATCGAAGCCTCAAGTGAACAATTAAGGAATAAACCCTTTTTATTAGAGTTAAGGATTTGATTTGCATGAACAATTCTTTTTTAACAGCTTGTGTGCAGGGTGTTTAATTTTCGTATGTGAAGTGATGCGTTATGTATTTCAAACAGTTTGCAATTTTTTTCTGAATTTTCTCCGCTATGAATTTTAAATTAATTATGTCTCCAAATTTAATCAACGTGTATGTTTTCTTTATCAAAAACTATATAGATCTCGTCTTGAGCCTACTTAAATAAAAAATATTATTCTCTGAAGATTAGATACCATGCTTTAACATGTTCTTGGTTATCTCCAATTCGTTTAGACCAGTGGTTCTCAAACTTAATAAGTCCATGGACCCTTTCTTATAGAAAAAACCTTATCATGAACCCCCAAGGAAAGTAACTCTGCATAACTGCATTATACAAAAATTACAAATTCATGTCTTTAAAGGTATTTATTTATTGAATTAGAAATTTTGTAGATTATTTTATTGAAAGTAGTATAATATACTAAGATACTACTACTACTACTATAATATATAATAGTAGTATAATATATAGTAGTAGTACGACCGAAAATTCGTCCCCTGATTCTGTTGAGCTGAGGGCCAGAGCGTTAACCACTAAGCTACCAGGCTGGAGCTGCAATATTAGGTGAATATTATAGAAATAGTGCAAATTAATTATGGGTAGGTGGGTGGGTAGTTAATTAACGTAGCACTGGAGCAAAGCAAAGGGCTATTAGCGACTGTCCGAGATCCCTTAAGGGAAAGATGCAAGAACTAGACAACGTAATTTAGAACAACGGTCCGATGATAAGATAACACCTGAGCTGGTAACCCCACTCTTCGAACTTCCCCACACGTCAACGTGAAAATATTTGAGGACACGACAGATTGAACATACACCAGCCCACGTGTACACGACAATCTTTGGCTGGACCGAGTTTCAAGCTCGTAACCCTCCGGTTACTATGATGAGAGCAGAGAATATTCTCAAAAGATTATTCTCTGAGATCCAGAATATTCAGTGAATATTCTTCAAAAATTGAAATTTGCAGAATGTTTGAAAATTTTACATTTAAAAACAAATTTATCAAAAATATATTATATTATATATATATATATATATATTAATTCTTCCTTAAGAACTAAGTTACTAATAATCCTTAAAACTAATAGTTTTAATTTTGGTTATTAATTAATATTTTGAAAATTTTGATTTTTCATGTTTAGGAAAAGTATATTTCTTACGTATTAGATTTGTAGCAGTTTATAAATGCTATTGCAAGTAAAAATTTAGCAATTTTCTAAGCAAAAATATAATTTTTCTAGCCAATAAACATTAAATAAGATGTTAAAATTTAAACATTCTGTGAAAAAAATTAAATTAATTTGTTTCTGCATTTTTCTCTGTTAACAAAAATCAGAAATCCAGTAATTTTGGTTCTAGAATGTGTGTTAGCAATTCTTGCTCCAATGCCTTGGTTCCCACCAGTCCTCCATTTTGTAGATTCTTTTCACGTAGAAAAATACAAATATGTAGTTAATTGAAAATAATAAAGTATACTTTTTTAAATTATGATTTTTTTTTCATCTCATGTATTCCACCTTACATTAAAAAAATATGTGGCTTATTTTTAAATGGTAGAATTTAGAAAGAGAAAATTCTCGATTATTCTCCCTTTTAGAGAAGATTTCTGAGAATATTCGCCAATAGATTATTACCAAGAATTTTATATCGCTAGCTAATTCGCTGTTTTTCCAACTGGGCTACGACGGCCCAATTAACTATGGGATAAAATGTCATTTGTAAAGTTATTTGTCAATTTTTATGCTTCGTCTTACGTACCCTGTATTCTGTAGTAAATATTACCCAGATAATTAAATTGTGTTACCCAGAAACTGGACTATTTCAGTAAATTCAAATTGTTGAAGAATAGTGTGGATGGAAATGTTTTGGTAGTTTAAAGTTATGAATAGACATACTTTCTATCATAACTACCACTTACAGGTGAAACACAGTAAGTCAAAATTTTCAAGATATGAGTTTTTAAACTAGACCAGAGTGTGATGGTTTTTATACTAGTTAAGTTCACTACGTTATTTTTTAAGGTTAGATTTCTTCTTAAGGAACAAGCTTACTGAGTTTAGCATAGTAAGTCGAATTTTTCTTTCTCGTTTTCTCATAATTGTTTTTTGACTTGGTGTTTCACTTACTTCTAGGCCAACGAAATACTGTGATCAAATGTGAGTAAAAACTATGTCAAACGTTAACTCTTCTTTCATTGGTTTTATTATATTGTAGTTTCATGAAAAAACCTCTACTTCTCTAATGTAATATTTGTTTGACGAATAAAACTCCAGCGCCATTTCGTCTTTCAAATGTATAACTTAGTTCTTTAATGCTTCATTTATAAATACAGTGATCCAACAGTACTATTAATCAAAGCAATGTTCACACATGGACAAGGTGCTTTTGTATATTTTGTTGTTTTGGGATAACTTTTAAATAAAGCATTCTTATTTTATTTTTTTCCATATTGCTTTACTCAATTAATGACAATACTTATGGAATTGCCCGTATTTTGGCATCAACCAACTGGCCACTTGAACCGCGTTGGAAGTACGGGCCCTTTCAAACACATTTACCATGACTTGATCACTTTTCCGGGATGATTTATTCAATTTAATCGAGAATGTTTTGCCTGTGCGGTTGAAAAGTTGTTGGCTTGTTAGGCATAGAGACTCCTTCTTTAACCCTCCAAGTACCTTTGACGAGATATTTCGTCCATCAAGGTATTGTCGATTTCTTTATGATGACGAGATCAAGATCTGCTCAGTTTTACAAATGACAAGATACCGAGTCTAGACAACCACAAGAAGGGTATTGAAAAAAATCTGGAACGATCAGAAAACGAGGTCAATTGACATCACCAGATGTTGACATTATTTGGACAGAAAATGTGACAAACAGAATTCGAATGGTGGCATGAGCTGTACTATATACGCTCCCTTTTGTTGATACTAAGTGTGCTGTAAAGCTTGTGGATCAATTTCAAGCAGAAATAAGTCCTGTAACATCGTACAATATTCGCAAATGATAGTAACCGCGTTTTCTTTGGCATCCTCGAAACAAATGGTCCACAAACGCATCCACTACAAATTTGTTGGAACTCTAATCTAGCAGGTTCAGTTGCAAATTTCTGATGAATGTATTAGCAGTGTATTGGGAGTATAAACAAACTAATACCTGGACAAGACTTTATTACTACAAGCAAGCACGAAAGTAGAACATAAACAACCACTGATTCCAAATTGCAACTACGCAGTCGCCAACGATATTCACCTGGCCTAATTGAGTAAACGATATATATGAAACAACTTAAATAAGAAAATATTTAATTCTAAAGTATTCCTAAACAAAATAGTACTTTCATAAAATAACATCCTGTATATATAACAAAACCATAACCTTAAATAGGCAAAAATAAAAGTATAGGAAGAAAGTAAGCCGCTAAGGTAATAAAACTTATTGCCATGAATGTGCGAAGAGTTTTTCAAAGCTTCTGAGAAGTTCCTTTCACATGGTAATGATGCATCCAGAATTCTAGTCAATTCTGAACGCTCCTAAAAGGCTGTCAAGTTACCAAAGCTCTTGGTGACACGTATATGTGCAGTTTGGAGTGTCTAATTGACATCTATCTGCGAACTGGACATGGCTAAAGAGGTGATGTGCTGATGTACATAAATACACCCTTCCCTAGTGTACCGATAACGCAATAAAATTCTAAAAAAAACTTCTAAGGTAAACGAAAAAATGTCTTTAATTTATTGTAATGATTTTAAGATTGTTGATTTGCAATACCCAAAAGCTTTGTTCTGGAGTCTAATTTTGTAAGGTATTAACAATCGAACATTTTGAAGAATTATTTTTGATTGAATTCAACTAACTATAAACTGGAACATTTTTAATCAAAGATGAAGTGGATTGTGGAAATAATTGTTTGAATTTGAAATAAATACTGACAGGTAATTTAGGGATATCGGAGTAATCGGTTTAAAAGAAAAGTGAGAATGACAGTTGGAAATAAGATTGAAACATGATAACAGCGGTATAAAAGTCAGCAGAGATCTCGACGCAGGGCTCTTTTATTATGAACTTAATTTTCTTTATAAAGTCCCACTGCCTCGAGTTGTCATTTGAGTCACGTGGTTTTGAACGAGTTGATCCAATTCGTTCAATTAGGAGGCAGGTTTCACGTAAACAACGCATTTCAGCAATTGTCTTTCTTAGCGAGAATTCCGGATCCGAGTTTTATCGTTCTGTGCAGAACTTTATAAACTTTTACGACTTTATACCATTCACTAAATGCATGTACTATCTTCCTTTTTTCGAAAGCAACTCAAGACGTACATTTGTTTTTAAACAATTCTTATTCTTCAAGTTTGAGCGCGTTAATTTTTTCAATTCAGATTTTTTTCAATTCGGATCTTTTCAATTATAACAACGTATTTATGTGATACTAGGGAGCTCCGCCCCCTGCTCGTTTACTCTCGCCAACCCCCGCCAAATTTAACGTAACCCATCTTATTTTAAAGTTATTTTTGAAATTTTTCATATCATTTTAAAATTATAAATTACACACTTAAAAAAATATTTTGATTTGTAAATATACATATACCACCACGAAAGTACCATGTCTAGTGATATTTTGCAGGAAATAAATAATTAAAATCCAGCTCCTAAATAATATTTCTGAAATAGGTAATATACCGGAACACATAAGCAAAAACAGAAACTATATTCCAATCCTTAAAATATCCTTTGGAAAAAAAATCTTTCTAGCGTTTTGAATTTGACTTCATGAATATATTCTGAAGTAAAACAATTCGACAAAAAACTTGAACAATATTGATTAAGGCAATGAAATGAAACATTAATTCTGAGGTTGACAGATACCCCGAGTAGCAAAATTACACTTTTATGATCGATGGTTTATCGTTTGGGCTTTTCGTGCTCCATTATAAAATTTAAGTAAATATAAAATTAAATGTTCTAAATATTCTTTCTTCATCAATCAAATATTTATAAATATTATTTTCATAAGGGAAAGAAGTAAAAATTCAGTTCAAACATGAACATTATACTTTAATTTATTTTAAGAAAATTGTTTTTCTATCAACACTGGTAAAGCAATCTGAGTTGCGTGCAGCAATCGTTTTATACTCAATGTTATTTCTATAGCGATTTCAAATTGATTTTGGCTTAGGCCTTAGGTCAATTTTAGGCCTCTTAGGATTCGAAATTTTCAAAATCCTTTCTTAGTGCACCCCTACGGTATAAGAAGAATCCCCCTGTAAAATGTCAGCTTTCTAGGACTTGTAGTTTTTGAGATACAGTGATGAGTGAGTCAGTGAGTGGTATTTGAATTTTATAGATATAGATAAATATTTTTTTAATGTTTTTTCGTCTAGCTTTTTACAAGTGACAGGGGGTGGTATAGGTCGACAGTCTGAGCTTAGTGGCAATAAAGTGAAACTCACTGTAACAAGGAATTTAACTAGCCGCTAGTTCAAATATTTCATCAATCCAGTTAGACATGGCTAGGATATAGTATTTCTTACAAAACTTTACAATAAGGGAATTTGTTTGTTACTAGCAAAATACCCGACCTTACTCGGTTTGAATTGGTTTACTCTAGATTGAAGAGATAATCAAAATATATAATGACTTCGTTTTTTGTAGAGTAAAAATTTATTTTAACACCTTTCGCCATCTTTATATTTTCTACAACTTACTTTGGACACAAATCCTACACATGCATGTCCATTCATGTAATACATTTCACATACATCGCACAATTGTTGTATGACAAAGCTACAAAATGACGAAAGGTGATACTAAGGTTACTACTATAAAAGACGATTTTGAGGGAGATTTGGAATTCCCTTTCTTAAGTTCTTTTCATGTTCAACTCAATTAATTAAAATTACGATTTAATTTACTCATAGTCAACAAAACAATATTTTTTTTACTTGTGGCACTCTTGCCTCCGGTATGCGACATTGTGAAATTTTGCAATCTTCTCCTGTCATTATTACAACGAATTTTTTAATGTTGGAAAAAGTTCTAGTTCGGATTTTTAGACATTATTATTCTTTCAATAACGGCATTATTCTTTAATTAACGGCATTATTCTTTAAATAACGGCATTATTATTTCAATAATGGCATAATTACACCTTAAAATTTACTGAAAATTTATACTGACTTACCTAACATTTTTAAGTCTAATACTTTGTGGTGCTGTTGCGTGTGATGAGAAGGAAAACACATTTATTAAAATAATAAATATTTAAAACAGGAAACAGCAAAATAAAACAAATTAAAAGATGTCGCAAAAAATTGTTCTAAATATATTAATTTGTGATTCAATTTTATCTCTTGATCTCGCACAGTTGCCACAACTTACAACTAAAAGTGAACAAAATTTAGAAATGTAAAATTAATTCAGAGCGAAAGAACCAGAAAAAATATCACTGCTCGCGCGATCTTGTTCATTCTCGTTTCGTTGAAAAATATCGTCTGTCCCAATTATTCGGAAATCGTTTTCATTGCGCAAAGAATAAAAATAAGACTCGAAATAAATGAAGCATCAGACCTAAAATTTCACCATAAAAAAATATTTTTTTGAAAAATAATTGGTTTTTAGCATTACTGGTAAAGCAAATGAAAGTAATCGTAAAAACTCAAACTACATTCCAATTTTTCGAAAATTATCAAATTGTGGCTGATTCTAGTATACTTACTCAGGTGTTTTAGCATGAAACTCATCTAAATATAACAATAAAGAAATGTTTAATATTGCATTCACTAAATTAATAGATAATGTATAAAATAAAATACACTGCAATCAAATATCTGGAATACAATTCACGTGATGCCTACACAAACACACATACACAAAATCGAGCATAGAACAGAAAGACGGACAGACAGACTTTCGCAACTACTCACTCAACAAATTCCACTCACTAAATCAAGATAAGTACTCACTGTATGCAAATTTCCATGAAAATATCTTAAACCGCGTGGACGTGTATAGGGCACAACATACATACAGACAGACACCAAACGAGAAAAGGGCGGATTCGGCATCAGAAGGGTCCAAAACGGATAGAAAACTTGAAATGGGTCGAAAATATTGAATGTACAAACAAACACTCCATTCTTATTTATATAGATTACAGTCCTTAATGAGACAGAAGGGAAATCTTGGAACCAATTCTTGATTGCGCTGCTGTAAGATGACCCTGGATGCCTTTGATATGAAATTTGTTGCAAACAATTATATAGATGAAGCAGGTAGAGTAGTGACATTCTCAAACAATATTTTCATGACGATGATTGATTCCATTCATTTATCTTAACGCGCACTAAGAACTCTTTGGGAACTAACAGAATATTTCCCATGCTCAGTAATTACCGAAATTCAACATTTTAAATCACCCGCTCCAACCTTTGTAATTCCTACTATACGTGTAGCTCGATTTAGTGTATGATACAGCGCCATAACATTGTTTATAAAATGCATTTTTGTAGATTTGGGTGTTAGTTCTTTTTTTTTTTATCATGCTTCCAATGCTGCTCCTGTATTGACGTGATGTGTTTGTAAGAAAGTATGTTTATTTCTAATATTAAACTATCAAAATTTTCCATCCACTTTATTCTTCAACAATTTGAATTTCCTAAAATAGTCAGTTTCTGGGTAATGAAATTTAATTATCTGGGTAATATTTACTATATGATTTAGGGTCCGTAACATGAAAGTATAAATTGACAACTATTTTACAAATGACATTTTATCCTATAATTAATTGGGACATTATTAATTGGACCTCGGTAGCCCAGTTGGAAGAACATCGTATTAGCAATCGGAGGGTTGCGGGTTTGAATCCAGCCAGACCGTTGTGTACACGTGGGCTGGTGCATGTTCAATCTGTCGTGTCCACAAATGTCTTCACGTTGACGTGTGTGAAAGTTCAGAGTGTGGTTTTGACAGTTCAGTTGTTGTCTTCGTCATCTGACAATGGATCAAAATTATGAGGTGTTTCCCTCGAATCTTTCCCCTCTGGAATGTCCCTTTGTCGTAGCTAAGAGCCCTTTGTGTTTCCAGATTGGAACGTAATTCAAATACCTATAATTACTTGACGTTGTTAATCGTGCGTAGTCGGGCAAATTTTTTAGATGAACTGTGTAGAAATTCAACTTAAATTAAAATAGGCTTTTAGCGGTTGAGAAGGGGAAAATGAATAAATTAGTAAACATTTTCATAAATTGATACTGTACTATTTTCCAGATTTCGTAATAGCCCAGTGTTCCAGTCAATAAAACAGTTTTAAATTTTTAGTGATTTTTTTCGCTCCTTTTTAATCAATATTTTTGTTGGCTAGACATAAAGAAAGAAAGTTTTAAGCATAAAAGTACTTCAGACTAATTATAAAAAGGAAAAGTGTTTTATGCTTTGATAATTAGTTGAGTGTCTGGGGTTTTTTGGGAACAAATTTGTGATTTTTTATGGTAACTTTAGTTAGAGAATGCTGTCTGCTGATGAAAGTGAAGTGAGAGTCTCTTTTGAGCTGTACCCAAAAACATGGAATAAAATTTGTTAAGAAATACGATTTTTTAACAGGGGTTAATCTTTATTTACATGGGTAAAGATTTATTTTAATTCTTTATATCTATATAAGGAACAATAAATTAATAAATACACTAGAAAGAAAATTACTTTGTGCACTTTTAAAATAGTCGAAAACAAAGAAATGTTATAAAATTCACTGTCTGAAAATTTCAATAGGGTTAAAAAAAATTTGAGTTTTTATTATTTCTTTCTGAAAATAGGCTATACGATATTTTTTTACTTATCTTTATTATTCCTGATCTACTCTAACATCAAACCCTGTTTCGGCATAGTAGTCAGTTTTAGCTCATTATTTCGGTAAGGGTTTGCAAATTACGTGCATTTTCACTATCGTTTTTATGAGAATTAAGAAGTAGTCAGTTTTTTTAAGGATAAAATTCAGAAAATAGTAAAACTTTAATAATCTCTGGAAAGTTCTCATTTTTTATTGGTTTTTTTTTATCAATTAAATCAAAAAGTATCAGCTTAATTTGTATATTTTTCAGGGAAGTTTCATCTGGCCCCTGTCGTTTCCTTCTCTGGTCTATCTCTAGAGGGATCTCTAAGAATTTTGCATTTTGTGCATAATGAAGCTTCAATAGGATAATAATATATTATTAATCATTGCCAGTAAAAGGTTACCTTCCATAGTTCTCTGAGTAATAGAAAAACAGATGTTATATTTAATTTCATGTTTGGTTTCCAAATGCCTTTAAGAAATGCCCATTATCCATTAGAAAGCAGGCCCAGTTAAGTTCCGGAGGGTTGCGAGTTCGAGACTAGATCTAACCATTGTGTATACAGGGGATGCTGCAAGTTAAATCCGACGTGATCACAAATGTTCTCAAGTTGTCCTGCCATGGAATTTTGGAGAGTTTGGTGCCAGCTCATGTGTTGATATCGTTATCATCTGAGCAGTATTTATTATCGTCATCATGGTTTAAAAGTACGAGTTGTCCACGTATCTTTCCGTTCGGAATTGATAATTGGACCATCGCCAAAAGCCCGATATTGCTCCGGTGCGACGTAAATTCAACTACCTGCCAATCTACAAATTAACAGAAAATCACGTCCAAGAGCCTCAGGCGAATGAAATTCTCACATTGTACTCTCTATTTCCTTGACAAAGACGCCTACCAACCGGTATAGTGGTTAAGGTGTTATCCTCTAGATCGGAATGTTCCTGGTTCGAATCCGGGTCAGGGCATGGATGTTTGTAAGCGTATGGTGTAGAAGCGGCTGGTGCACCTTAAATCTGTCGTGGCCGAAAGTCCTCACTTTGGGTTTTTGTGGAAGTTTGGAGAGTAAAGTGGCAGCTCAGGTGTTGCTTCGTCATCTGATCATCTTCGTCATATTTTGTTGGACTATAGTTGACTTACTGCATCTACACATCATTTAATCTCGATCATATCTGGGGGGTACGTAGTACTCTGCTACACCTATCAACGTGTGCATTTTCACATAAAGAAATACTGAACTAGGTAGTAGGGAAATCGGAGTTGATGATAAGTTATAAGGTTACAAAAATTACTAAGGTTGAAGATGAAAAAAGGAAAACACCAACCTTTTTAAATAATAACTTAGCAACTTCTTGAATAGTCACTTAACCTATTAAAATTAGATTTTTCGATTTCTGAATCTCGCTGTTAGGCCTAAGAAAAGGTTTATTTCCTGTAACAAGAGCAAAAATATTAGAGTAGGTAGAAAAGGTTTTTCTTTGCCAAATATTTTTAGCAAATAACGCTAAAGGAAATATTACCTGGGTATTAATGTCAGATTTAAAATTGATCATAGGTGTGATCAGTGATATAAAATACCTGGGTATATTTATTTTTGCGGGTCAATATCCTGAGTAACTACTCAGGTATTTGTCCTAATTGGGTACTTTAGAGGGTATTTATAATTTTTCTTCAGGCTTAATTGCTTATACACCACTAAAAAGTTAATATAATGCCTGAACTGAATATAAAATAAACAATTAATAATCGATTACTATCGCTGTGACATCGTAATCAATTAATCGTTTTAACGAACGTGTTTTTTTAATTAAAATAAGGGGGTCAGGGACACACTGAAAAAATTATTTTATTAATTAATTTTGAATTTTGAAATTTTTTTGTACTGATTACCCATCTAACTAATAAGAGAAATCACAATACAAAATTTTTCCAAAAGTTTTTTTTTAAATTTTAAATAAAATTTTTTTGAAAAAAGAGGGGTCATTTTAAATTGCTAAAACTGAAAATATTCTTGATCAATTTTCAAAATTCTTACAGTAAATTATTCATAAATGTATAAACTTTCATTTTGATTCAGGAATTTTAAAAATATTATTTTAATAAAAAATATTTGAATGAAAATGTTTGAAAATTTTAAGGTACTTTTTCTAAAAAAAGTCATATTTTTAAAAGTAAATATTTGTTTCAAATTTGCTGAATCAAAATTAAAGTATAAAAGTAGCCTAAATACACTCTGTAACAAAAAAAGCGACGCACCAAGAAGGAGTTTTCCGATGGAGACAAAAGTTGGTGGATAGGAAAATTATGTACAAAATAGAAAATGATTAAAATTTCAGAACAATTGAATGATTTATTTCAGAGTTACAGTAACGAGCTCAATAAGGTGTTGACCCGCCTCTGGCCTGGATGCAAGCTACCACACGGCGTGGCATAGACCGATAAAGCTCCCGGATGGTCTCCTGCGGTATTTTTTGCCAAATTTGCTCCAATTGACTACGTCATCAACATCGATTTTTTTTATATAGAGCGTACTTAATATACTGAGCTATCTATTACCTCTTAAGAAATAGTGCTCATGTTATAGTATATCAGTTGAACACAGTAAATTTACCGGTCCATAGATGAATAAAAAGATTAAAACAAAATTAAAAATAAATGTTTAAAAAAAATTCAGTTAAAATTGGAATATGAATTATGTATTCATTGCAAAAATAAAACATTGCTATTGAATATCATTGTACCTATGTCACACTTATCCTCTGTCTAAAAGATATTATTTCAAGATAGCTGCTTTAAGAACGCTACAATATCTGTCTTTTTAGAAACAAAACACAATAGGTGAAGTATTAATTATGTAAAAGCAGGTGAGATGAATTAGGTGTTTTTGTTTTGCGCTTTCAATAATAGATAACGTATAATTGAAAGAGAGAGAGACTGTAACAATTTACTTTCCAGCGCAGTCAGGGGGGATACGAGGATGAAAACCGACATACAAAACAAAAATTAACTCAGAGCCTTAAGAAATTCAAAACTTAGTGACTCAAAGGAAAAGAATACGTATTTTAGGATTCAAAGTTAAAATTTTTTATTAGGTTCCAAGCATATAAAATTAAAAGCACATCTTATTATTAAAAGCTGCTAGTTTAGAACATTAGATAACAGAAATATTTTTTTAACAGATATCCGCTAACCCGTACATTCCTGGATGAATTTCAGAAAGTGTGACATTTTTATGTCACAACTATCTAATAAATGTGTAAACTCATTTACATTGACAAACGCCTAAATTTTACGCATAAAACTTGTTAAAACGTCAGTAAACCAAAACTTACTGCATGGTAGATATATATTAACCTATATATTGCCTCTTTATTATTAGTTAATTTTTAAGTTATTGTTTGTAAGAATTCCCTACAGTACTCGCCATTTCGAATTTGTCAGTAGTGCTATTTGGTTTGTGTTTTAATTTGCGCGTACTCGTGTCACTTCCGGGTCCCCAATTGTGAAAACACAAGGAAAGACATCAGTCAACTATAAATACTTCATAGTAGGTATACGTTACCCTGCTTCACACACACTGAAGTGTGAAAGGTCTTGGTATACCACTCTAATATCGTGTAGACCTCCTTTAGCTTGGTGAAGTGCAGAAACTCGACGTGGAATGGACCCAACTAGCCTCCAGAAGATATGTTCAGCCATTCTAACTCGATAGCCACCAATAATTACGTGGCTATGGTAGGCGTTGGATCTTGTGCACGAATGGCTCTTTCGGTCATAACCCAGATATGCCCACGGGATCCATGTCTGGCTATCTAGGTGGTCAAATAATGTGCTGGAATTGTCCACAATGCAAACCAATCGCGAAGAAAATGAGCCTGGTGACATATAACATCTTCCTCCTGGAGCATCCCATCTTTTTTGGGTAAGTCCATAAAGGACTGCAAATGGTAACCAAACAGCTGAACGTAGCAATTTCCTGTCAATGAACGGTTCACTTTGATCAGAGGACCCTATTCATGCCAGGTAAACACTTCCCGCGCCATTATGGAACCACCACCAACTTACACAATGCCTTGTTGATAAATGGGATCCATAGTCTCATAAAGTTCGCATTAAGGATGCGACATCGACAGCAAAACATCGATGTTTTAAAACATCGATGTTCAAAATTAAAACATCGATGTTGATAATACATCGTTCCATAAACATCGATGTTTTTAAACATCGATGTTTTCAAAATTCAGTGTATTTAAACTTTTCCCCCATTTCTTAAAACTGGTTTAGCAACTAAGGATGCAACATCGACAGCAAAACATCAATGCTGATAATGCATCGCCCCCAAACTATCAATGTTTTTAAAATTCAGTGAATTCAAACTTTTTTCCCCATTTCTTAAAACTGGTTTAGCACCTAGTGATGCGACATCGACAGCAAAACATCGATGTTCAAAATTAAAATATCAATGTTTTGAAAACATCGACATCGATGTCGTATCCCTACTTTTCAGACCCTTCACCATTGGTCACTTTAGTCTAAAAGTAAATTCAATTTGCTGATTATGAAAATTATGCTACTTGGTTATTTTTAAAATTTTTATAACGGTACTTTTTTCATTTAAAAATAAAACATCGACAACGTAAAAACATCGACGAGTATAAACATCGATGTTACAAAAACATCGACCCTAATACATCGATGTTAAATACATCGATGTTTTTAAAAAAACATCGATGTTTTGAAAACATCGACATCGATGTCGCATTCCTAGTTCGCACCATACCCGAACTCGAGCATCAGCTCGTACCAACTATAAACGTGACTCATAAGCAAAAGCTACCTTCTTCAGGTCATCTAGGGTCCGATTAAACTGTTCGTGAGCTCAGGTTTGGCCCGAAGCTGATTATGTGCCGTGAATAAAGGCACTTGAGTCAGTCTTCTGCTGCCATGTCCTATCAACGCCAAATTTACCTCACATACACACCTCTAGTACATTGAACGCGGCAGTTAGTTCACGCAATGTCTTTCGTCTGTTAGCAGGACGCTTCTGCTCAGACGTCGCGGGTTTTATCGATACACCATTGACACAGTAGGGCGAAGAACCTTAAAAAAAATCTCAACTTCCTAAATACTGTAAGTTATACCCCATATGTCGAGGTCCAACTCGATTCATTCTTGTCATGTAGCCATTATCACGTTATTAAGTGTTTATCAGGACATTCGAAAGTCCAACAGACAGCACTGACAACCATTTGACACTGTATACCCTTTTAACGCAATGCGATCGCCACTTGTGAATTTGCATACTGCTATCCCATGACTTTTGGTACTTTAATGTGTATACTACTGTGTTGTAAGTTATTTTTCAGTTTGTTATGTCCCCCACTTAACCTTTTCTTTATTTTTATTCTTTTTCCCACATTTCTTCGTTTTAGTTTTTTCCCATATTTCTAAACATATTTGCTGACTCAATCTTTAACAAACCATGATCCAAACATAAGGCTCATTGTGGCAATTATCTACTAATGCATACACCTATGTCCGTGGTAATGACTATATCTCTTTATCGTATCTATTTCAGATCACAATCGTATGCATGCAGCTGACGTACTTCAAGGGGTATACTACCTCACTTCACAACCAATACCGGGATTCACGCAGATTCCGTCCTATGCCACGGATTCTCCTTTGCATAAAACAGAAGGTAAAGATATCTAATTTCTGATAATTCTCTATTTAAGAATTCTATGACTATGATCTAAACCTATTACAGCGGATGCCACAGGCAATTAAAAGGCGACTTTTTGTTATCATTTTTCAACCTTGGTGACTAGGACATCTTTTAAAGCAAAATCGTCTCAAAAGCTACTATCTTCTAAACGTCGGCGACTGTTTTTGAGAATTCACCATAAGTCGAAGAAAATGTAATCTATTTTATTTTAATGAATTCCGGACGTTAAAAATATTTTTATGTTATTTTTCTCAGAGAAAATGTTTTAAAGGCTGCCATTTTTTTTGCCCCAAGCGGTGGCAACCATGAAAGAAAAACATTGGGAGATGTGGTTGGTAGATTCTCATTAAAACCTTATTAATTAAGATATTTATTTTTTTAATTTAAAAATTTAAAATTCTTAGCAAGATTTTTAGCGTCTTTTTCACACCTAATTGGCAAATTTAGAGTTTCAGGAGATTCATTGTGTTTGAACAGCTAAAGTTTCTACTAAAATAGGATTGAAGAGGGGAATCTGTTTGCAACGATTTTTAAAAAGTTATGCTACTAATGCAACTATTTCACAAGTGCTTTGACTGTGAAAGCCCTGGTGCTCTCTCTCTTCTGTATCAGCAAAGCTTTTCTTCTCTGTATATGTCCATTTATTTGACGTTTTTTGATGCAGCTTGGCCAAACAAGGCCCTTGTTCCATAAATCCCAACCAATCGTTCAGCGTAATATTTTCAGCTGTCACTATTCTGGAGAAATTACGATGCAGTCATAAACCCAACTCTCATCATGGCCACTCTTTTATTCGAAATGCGAAAATCAGCAATCAACAATTAATTTATGGTTTCGAAAACGCATATATCAAAGTAGTAAAATGATGCAACTTTACTTCCATGTTGCTAAACGTAGCTGTTTAATGAAATTGAATTCCTTTTAATTGGTTACTAAACTTTCTAGACTAGATATTTAGAAATTTAAAGGTAGAAGAACCGAGCCGATATCCTCACAGATCTCTAATCGTGAACAACAAATTCTCTCTAACTTTAGAATCGCATCAGAAGACAATCATTACTTGGGAAGAACTGAAATCTATCTCCGTACACCGTGATTAAAATCTTGCTCATTTCAGTGGTACAGGCATGTGTACTTTCCTATTTTCATTCCCAACTTCATTCTGCTTATATCTTGGTAGGGCGTACATGCTACAAAGAGGTAGTGGAGTACTGGAACTAAGTATTATGGAGAAGAGGGACTTTGAATTTGATTGAAAAGGATTATAGTCAGAGTTATTTAAAATTTACTCCCACTCGTAAGCGTTGGACTTGAAAGGGATGAAACATTTCCTTCAACTCGAGACGTTCAGAAATAGCTGATTTCCGGTCGCTTCACCTCTACTCTAAATGAATGGTAATATAATTACTGTCTTTCAATCAGATACATCATTATAGTAAAAGTAAATTAATATTAGCGGAGTTAAAAGGGCAGAGTTTGAAACCCGAGTGTCGGCTGCTGTGGGAGAAAAACAATTGGTTATTGACGTATTTTAATTGAATGGCTTCGTTTATTTTGGACTCACGAATGTTTATTCAACGTGCATTTTATTGAATTATTACTAAACATTAAATTACATATTGTGAATTTGCAAATTCAATTTGAACAAACAACCATTAATTTGTAAGACTAGTTTATTTTAGAAAATATTTCAAAGGCTGCCTTTATTCCAGTTCTGTCATATATTTTCTTTCTGATTGATAATGTTGATTGGGAGTCCTACCAAAACATATTCATGTTTGAGATTTTTAATGAAATGCATTCAAAGCTCTCATAAGCTCTCTTATGTCGTAATATTTCGGAGAAGTGCAGCGCTTTTTTAACTAACGTTGTATTATAGACTAAATTATTTGTGCTGTTTGGAAGAGGCTTAGAAAGCACTCTATTGGTCAGAGAGATGAAAAACTGATTGCATGTCATGCAGTTAATACTTCAGATTGCCAAACGAAAACAGGGTGTTTCGAAAATATCCGGACAAATTGTATGGTGGCAGAGGGACCCAAAATAAATATTTTTTGTCAAAGAATATGTGTCACGAACTGTTGCGCATTGGTGCTAAAGGGTGCTGAAAGTTGTTTGTCTTTTCTCATATTCATTATACACTAACTGGACAAAGGTATTTGGACACTGCACAAATTCAGAGGCAGATCCATCTTAGTGTGGGATTGCTTTTCCTGATTAGGACTCAGCCCATTGCTTTATGTACCAAGTACCATGAACGCTAACGTGTACCTCGACGTTCTGGATAATTCATCCTTACCTACACACTATGGCAATACTACAGCTGTGATGGTTGTTTCTTCCAATAGGATCGAGCTCCATGTCATACTACAAAATGTGTGTTGGACTGGTTTCCTGAAAACGAGATGCATTTCCTTGACTGGCCTGTTCAGAGCCCCGATCTTAATCCGATCGAGTACTTGTGGAACAAATTGGAGTGACGCGCACGTCCATCTTCACAACAATCTCTTCTCACAGACATGCAAGAGGCATGGCGAGAGCTATTAATGCCCAGACTTACTGAGACCTTCTGTAAAGTATTCCTAGACGTGATGCAGCTGCAATACAAGCAAAGGGAGGGTCCCTACTCGTTACTAAATAGAATAATGAAGCACTTTCTCTGAAAAAATGCAGTATCCAGATACTTTCGCCCATATAGTGTAAATGGATTTAAATAAGATATCAAATGTGAGGGTAAGGTAGGGTATTTGAATTAACGTCGCACTGGAGCAAGACAACGGGATATTGATGACCGTCCGGTATCAATCCCGAATGGAAAGATTCGAATCATGTGTGAAGGAGCTACACGAATACACACATGCATCGCTACACGAATTCTGAGATTGCCTTTGAAAATGACGTCTTGTTGTTGTTGTTGTTGTTATTTACTTATTCCACCCAATCTAGAATATACTACATTCACCCTCTGGAAGTCCATCACCAAGGCAGGAGCCTTCTCATGATCATCACGACTCAGCCCCAAGCTAATCTGAATATGCTCGGCTGAAGCCGATTCTTGCTCACATTTAGAGAACAAAGCTAATGTCTTACATCCCCTGTCATGAGAGAGTGACCTAATATGTCCAGTGTTGAATCTTGTTAGGATGGTCTATTCATTTCTTTCTCCCTTAAACTACAATGATGCACCCGGATGAATACCTCTGTACCAATTGTGAAGGGAAGCAATACGCCAGGTCTTGTTAATCACGATTTTTTGCTTGGAGGTAAGTTCCCGAAACGTGAGTGCTCCCGAGGAAATGAATGGAGACATAGTACCTGCCTTGGCCAAGCCGTCATTGAAATACAACGTCATTGAAATACAGGTCAACATGCGAGGGAATCCACTGAATATGGATTTCGCTCTGTACAGATAGCTTCTTAAGCTTTATCTAAAATATCCAAGTTGGTACGATCACCAACTCTCCTCCATTTGCAAGGATGTTAAATGGAATTTCTACTGTCCGAGAAAATCCAGACATCCTGATTGTGGTCGTAATCAATAAGGTATTTAAGTGCCTCGTCGATAGCAATTAATTCGGACCTAAATACAGAGCAGGAGTCTGGATTTATCTTACTTATTTTCACTTTGTCGTCTGGCAGCCTTATAAGAATTCCACTGCCAGTGTTGCCCTGCTCATTTTTGCTGCCATCCGTATAGATTTGAATGGCGTACCGTGTGGTATTATTGCTTCAATAGATCAGTGACTTGATTGCCGTTGTTAGTTGGGACCAGAGGCTGTTTGTGGAAATGAACATTAGGCAAATTATTAATGGGAGCCATACATATTAATAGTTTATGTTGTTCAACACTTGGTTGAAGCAGACCCATTTTGAGAGCTGGGCTATCTCTCTTAAGCCTTTGGTTATTTTTCCAATCCAACAGGAATTTTGCAGTCCGATGTTGATATCCAAAGCTAAAGAGCTTACCATAATATTTGGTAAGCGCTACTTGCCGCCTTAACCCCAATGGCTGGAATATACTAGACCTGACTTATGCAACTGAAACGATGTTATCTACTGACTTAAACATCGTCCCCCTACCACCCTTCTAAGCATCTCCGGTCGCGGTCTCTACTTGGGAGGGTGACCAAACAAGTACCCGTGATCGGCAATCCTAAATACCGAAACTAATTTCCATGTTTATTTTTATCACTCCTTCTGTTTATTTAAAAAACTAAGCAACACATCTAATTTTCTACTACTTTCATTTAAATTCTGGGCAATTCATTTTTGTATAGTCTTTCCACCAACTTACAGCTCTACCGGGGGTTAAAGCCGCTGCACGGTCATGCACTCAGCGCTACGCTCGTCAACTAGATATGGTCCCCCTACCACCAAAACGTGGCATTTCCAGACACACATTCTTTGACAAAGAAATATTTATTCTGGGCCCTCCTTTACAGCTTGGAAAAAAAATTTCGAAACATCTTGTATACGAGTGTGCTTACCTGAGAGTGTTATGAGTAAGTTATACTTTTACTGTAGTTTTTATTTTGAAGAAAAAGAGAATAAATTGTAATCAAATCTTTAAAAGTAAAATGAGAAAATAATATCAAAGTAAAATTTATAGGACTATTGTTACGATAAATAATTTTACTCAAATAACATTCAACATCAATTTAATTTCATTATCTATAGATATCTCTGCAAGAAAGAGGCTGATTATAAACGGATTCACTCCGGTAGAAGTGAGTTTACCAAGCTAATTAAGAAAGTTCTAGTTTGGTGTTTCTGAATTAACGATTGTTACAGGCTTTGCGTCTAACATTCCAGCTTCATCACTCAACCAAATGTTGTTTCAGTGTGCTTTACCTATTTTAAACAGAATTATGAGGCTTCAAATACGTCTACACACTGTATTTTACTAACCGCGCGTTAATGTCAAAGAAATATTATCTTCTTCCATTAGCACGGAAGTTCAGTTCAGGGCCATTTAGATAAAAAAAGTCTCAGGGGCTCAATCCCTTTTATCTTAAAGTCTTTTGCAATAATGAGATCGTGAAATGATGAAATCGTCTACATGATTTACCTCGTAGTTATTTTCGATTTCATTTAAAATCTTGAATACATAAGGAATTTGCTTGTTTGTGACTTTCTTCAAGAGTAAGCTCTTTGTAAATTGAGACACGCTGCAATCTTTGGTAGTAAGTACTGACCTTAATGTTAATGCCGTGAATAGTTTAACCTTTTAAAAGCAACTTTTAGCATTTTCCTGTAGACTTAATTTCAAACCGTAATTTTTCAGAACTATAGTCTAAACACACGAGGGCACGCAATCACCGATGTTTGATGTATGTACTACATCTTTTGGGAAGCGTTTAAGTATTAAATGACAGTACAGATTGAGTTGTTATGGTACTGAAAACACTTTGTCCTCCATGTGTTTTCACTTGTCAACTGTCAGTGCAAGAAACCTATTGCACACTAAACATCCTCTCAACAATTTCTTTCTTGATTTATCCATTTTTTAAGAAAATATTCTATGCACTATACTTACGTCTTCACAACACACTAAGTTTAAAAAATTTTGTCAAAAAAGGAATACTTGAAATACATATAAAATTAACAAGAGTGTGTTTAATATTAATTCGGAACTTTCTACACACACAAATAATATCAGCAAAAAATCCTTTAAAAAACCTTTATTTTACAAGCTATAACGAAAAATCTAAAAAGCAAATAGAGTTTATTTGAACCATAGTAGCGTTAAATCAATGTATTATTTGCTGGAAAGAGATTCAAATTTCCTGTTCATATTTATTATCATCTTCGATTGACTGTATGTTAGGAGGGTGCACGCTAAATAATTCGAGAATATAACCACTCCTCTATCTACCTTCAAGTCGTTTCCATAAGATATCACGCCCATTAAGAGCTGGTCAGTTTTGCTAATGACGAGATACATCGCCGAAACAACCCCACCGTGAGTTCTAAAAGACCCCTTCATCGTCCCAGCCTCTGTCCCCAAAGCGCACTGAGCTTTACTGGCACAGTTCTCTCTCTCAGAAGTTCTAAATTTTAATTCAAAGCAACTCTCCCCGAGTTGTCGAAGGAAGCAAATACCTGTCCAAATTAAACATATCGATTGTCAAAACTCTCCCCAGGGGTGTGTTGCCCAATCTTAGACCCCGATAAATTCCATTATGCCCGACACAAAAACCGAGACGGAAAGGTGACGCGTGTTTATGACTTTCTGCCTCCACCTCCCATCGACAAACTCCCCTCTCCTTCATCCGTTGTCCGGATTAGCGAAAAGACAATTGCGAGGCTTAGAGACGAACTTTAATGCGGCTTTCCGAAAATTCTTTTAACGGCCATTCCAAAATCGATTTTGCCGGAAAAGGGAGAGATAACTTTACTATCGTTGAGGTACAGGCTGCTTCTCTCCTCTACCCCATCCCACCTTTTACCCGGGCACCTGTAGAGCCCCGTTTCCACGGCAACGAAAGATCCTTCCCTTATTGGCCCACTACAAGGAGTCCTCAACAGGGCCACTCACATGCTCTCTGACTGAAAAGATTTAATTTGAGTTTAGGGCCCCCGCGCTGTCTGGAGAGATATTTCCTGCAGCCGCTAATGGTCGCGCGCTCCTACATCCCCCGCTTATTCTTTATTATTTCTGCTTTTATCATTTTTCCTTCGAGGAGTTAAAACGAGTTGAAGAAAAACGCCGTTTCTGCGAGTGAAGGTCCTGATTTAGTTGCCTCAATTATCCCCCTTGCTGATGCGATTAAGCCTTTTTATTTCGAGTCCCGCTGCTTGGAGTGTCGGAGGGGAATGTTTCGGTTCGTGCCCGGCTTCACGATTCACCATTTTCCCGTTCTACTTAAGTTCGTCCAAATGACGGGGGCTCGTTTTGCCTTTCAAAGTCCGAGAATTGTTTCGTGCGTCACTCGTGTAATCTCGTTTCGTGGGTGCAATGTTAACTAGGACGTCAGTTGGACCACTAATTTATACGGATAGAGTGCATAATTATGATACATAAAGTTATAAGGATAGATTTTCACACATGAGTGGTGAGGGAAAATTGATAAAGCACTTGGACGTTTTAGGTGTTGTTTCGTTATCAGAAAAGAAAAACTTGTGCACCTCAACAAATGTATAGTTAACGACTATGAATCTATATATATATATATGTGTTTGTGTATATATATATATATATATATATATGTGTGTTTGTGTATATATATATATATATATATATATATATATATATATATATATATATATATATATATATATATATATATATATATATATACAGGGTGTTTCAGTGAACCATTTCAGAACTTCTAAGAGGGGTTGGGTACATCCTGACAGCTCGAAATCATATAACAATGTGGGGTCGGAAATGCTTTCCTGAAGCGGTGATGTACACAGAAGCACCGTAAAGAAAAGAGACAGTAAGTGAGAAATCGTTTTAATAATACATGAAAAAATGCAAAAGGTACATGGATTAAAGTAAGTGTTCGAAGTTTCTTCCACGGGCTACAATGCACGCCTCATATCTCCGACGCATGGACATCCGAACATTCTGGAATACTCCAGGCATATCTCGAATTTCTCCGGCAGCTACTGCAATTCTCGCAACCAGCTCCTCAACATTGTCAACAGGGGTGTCATAAACTAGCGATTTCAGATGACCCCAGAAATAAAAATCAAGACATGATAGGTCGGGTGACCGAGCAGGCCAACGCACGGGACCACCACGTCCGATCCACTGCTGACCAAATGTAACATCCAGGTAGTTACGAACATCTCAGCTATAATGGGCAGGGGCTCCATCGTGTTGGAACCACATTGTCTGTTGCGTCGATGCAGAAATCTGTTCATCTCTCAAAAGTTGTGGCAATACTTGCTGCAGAAAGAGCAAGTAGTTAGGTCCGGTTAGACGAGACGGTAACAGGTAAGGTCCGATGAGGTGATCTCCCATAATACCGGCCCATACATTGACCGAAAATCGAATCTGTGCTGCACGACGTCGTTTTGCATGCGGGTTCTCGACCGCCCAGATGTGGTCGTTATGCGTGTTGAAAATTCCTTCCCTTGTGAAGGATGCCTCATCGGAAAACAAACACTTCAGCAGGAAAAAGGGGATTTGTAGCACATTTTCCAAGGTACCACTGTGCGAAAGCAATACGAGGTGCATAATCCTCCGGTTGCTGTGTCTGGACAAGCTGCACGTGAAACGGATGCATGTTTTCTTCTCGGAGAATCCTCCAGACGCTGTAATGGGAAACCCCGACTGCGTTTGCTACACTTCGTGTACTCGTTCTTGGATTCCCCTGTACATGCAGCAGCACATTCTGTTCGACGTCTGCAGTCCGTGCTGTTCTTTCCCTGTCCCTGTCAGCTCTTTCTAATGAACCTGTCTCAGCTAACCTCTGGTGCAGTCTTGTAAAGAAATCATGACTGGGGATACGCCTCGTCGGATATCGTTCCGCGTACAAACGCTGTGCGGCTGGCCCACTACAATTTGCAGCCCCGTACGCCAAATGCATATCGGCTAACTCTGCGATCGTGTAATCATCCATCCAACTAACTTGGCGTTCTTGTGCGAAACGAAGATTCCCTACACGAAAGCTCGGGATTTTCGCACAACGCCATCTACCGCGTCAGGAAAGCATTTCTGACTGCCCATTGGTATATGATTTTGGTTCGTCAGGATGTACCCTACCCCTCTTAGAAGTTCTGAAACGGTTCACTGAAACACCCTGTTTATATATTGTATATACACTAGGGATGCGACATCGATAGCAAAACATCGATGTTCAAAATTAAAACATCGATGTTGATAATACATCGCCCCCAAACCATGGATATTTTTAAAATTCAGTGTATTTAAATTTGTTTCCCCATTTCTTAAAAGTGGTTTAGCAACTAGTGATGCGACATCGGCTCCAATACATCGATGTTTTTTTCTAATTCAGTAACCTTTAGAAATCATCGACATCGATGTCGCATTCCTACTTTTCAGACCCTCCATCCTTGGTCACTTTGGTCTAAAAGTATGTTCAATTTGCTAATTATAAAAATTATGCTACTTGGTTTATTTTTTAAATTTTTATAACGGTACTTCTTTCATTTAAAAAAAAACATCGACAACGTAAAAACATCGACAGGTATAAACATCGATGTTACCCAAACATCGACCCCAATACATCGATGTTAAATACATCGATGTTTTTTAAAAAAACATCGATGTTTTGAAAACATCGACATTGATGTCGCATCCCTAATATACAATACCCTACCATATTGTAACCCGAGCAAAAAAAAAGCTGTTTACAAAATATGATATTAAAAAAAAATGTTTTTTAAATCTAAAATAGAAGTATTACAGAAAAAAAAAAAAAAGTTGATCTAAAATCAAAATTCAAATAAAAACTTTGAGATAATTTTGACTCGAAATGTGAGCGCTGCTTTGGAAATTGAATACCCAGCATGTTGTTTGTGTACATTTCCCCAGCCACTCTAACCAACCAGACTTTTTCAGTGAGTTTGTTGCCGAAAGTTGTAGAGTACAAGCGTCTTGTTGAACTATGATTGTTGGCCCTGAAAAGGACCGTTTTAAAATGACCCTGAAAAGATCCTCCGCTTTGTTTGATTTCTATTATAAACTGCAACAGCTCAACGAAAATTTCATCCGATAACCCTTATAAATTCAATTGATACGCGAGGCCTTGTGGCCGTAAAATGTTGCCAAAACGCGTTAACAAATAACGTCTGTTTTGCGTGCCATGTAAGAGAATTATATATAGAGATTCTGAACTTGAACTATAGTTGCTACGACATAAATTCTCAAAAACACAAACAAATCAGTCAGAAAACGGGATTTTTACTTCCGCTACCCAAATGGTCCCGTATCACATTTTTCGCAAGTACTTTAAAACGTAGTTTTCCGCTGTTTTGGCAACTATTGACGTTTAATCTTATTGATGTTGGTCAATCAGCTATGTTCTTTCAATTCTAAAATCATTCTGTGGCATTTGTCTTGTCGACGTGCGGAAACCGTATTCAAAAAACAAACCACCTGACGGCACGTTCGGAATACATATTAGGAAACACTTTACGCCTCTACTCCCGCACCCCAAAGTAAGTATATCCGGACATTCAAAGCTCCTGCGATACAGCTGAAATTTTGTAGCTTGTCCTCCTTTTTCTTCAGGGCCATTGAAGAAGGCCAGTTTTAAAACAGGACAATGCGCGACCGCAGGGGGCACACAAAGCATAGCAATTCGTCAATGTTTGTACATCACGTTTCATTCCTTCCATGGTCCACCCGATCACCAGATCCTTCAGCCATCGAACACATCTGTTCGGTGATAAATGATCAACTACGATCCTGTCTTCCACGACTGACACACCACAGATCACCCGCGGCCTAGATGAACTTTGGAAAAGTGTGGAAGCCAATCTGGATTGACATTCAACAAACTGGCATTCATAAACTCTGTACTTCAATCGCGACACATGTAGCCGCAGTTATTGTGGTGGCTACACAAAATACTGATTTCTTCGCATCTCGCAAGTCGAATCGAGCTGTTAATTTCAATGATTTCACTCTTGTGCCTTGTGTTATTTGTATAATAAATATGGCTTTGATGTCCTTCGCGTTGTTGAATTTAAGATGTCCTGCAGTGTAATTTTATTTTTAACTAGCCACTGCGTGGCTAGCCCGGCGTTGCCCGTGCAACGCTGTGATGTAAATTATTAATCTGGTGTAAAAATTTTTCCTCAGGTCTCAAATTCGGTGAAATTTTTAATCTATCTTTAGCTATTTCGATTTTACGAAAAAGAACTAACAATCCCAGTCAAAATGTCTTTTATTTTTTGCTCTCATTCCCTGAAATGGAATAGGACAGGAATGTAATCTGTTACTTTTTTTTTAAACTCGAAGGGCAGAAGATGCAATCTGTTTTCCGTTACGTCACAATCTCTTGCGAAAATATAAAAGTTATATTTAATTTAAATATTATTTATTTAAAGAAAATCCTATTTTTGGTATCGATCTAAACTGAAATTCTCCTGCTGATTTCAAATCCGTTGAAATTTTTACTCTATCTTTAATGGTCTAGGTGATAGAAAAAAGAACTACATAACTAAAGTTAAAACTTTTTTTTTTATCCTGCTGGAAAATCATTCCTCTGCGCAGAATGAAAGCGAAAACGGGAAAAAATAAATTTAGAATCTACCGCGATGAAAAAAACTTGACATGATTCCACAGCCTTTCGGAAAGGTCACGTGGGTAGAAAAGTCTAGTTTTCGGTGTTTCTTCTCTCTCTCTGGTAGAAACGCGTTAAAGAACCCGTTAGAGAATAAAACTGACAAATTCATTTAAAAAATTCTTAGATTGAATTTTAAAGTTCGCAGCGACACAAAAATTGCAAAAAATTAGGGTTACATACCTGTGTGCCAAATCTCATTGCTGTAAGTGCCATAGATCGTCAGGATTTTGCGGCCGCGAAACAGACAAACACTTCCTTTTATATTAGTAGACATTCACACCCGAAAAAGGAAAGTGTAGAGGTATTAAATGTGATTGAAATGAGAGCCTTTAGTAAATAAACGAAATTGAATGTAGACGATAGTCAATATTCATATTTTCCGAATGCGTTCTGTTGAGTTATTTTTGTCCCTAGTTGGAAAAGACTCCCTGAAATCCTTACGAATCCATAAAACATGTAGTCATTCATTTTCATCCCCTAAAGCAGTAATAGTTGGGATTGCGTTCCAGTATTATTCAATCTGAAGTTATTACAAAAGTTATGACTTCCTTACCCGAAATGTAGATGAAAGCTTGCTTTTAATAGCATCGTCTTGAGCCATATGGTTAAGAGCTTTCTCCGAGTGTGGTATTTTTGCCCTTGTGTATTGATTTATTTTACCGTATGTGCAATATATAATTACTAATTTTGAGTTCGTCGATTATACGGATTTTTTTTTTCTATCAAAAAACACATTTGGCATGAAAATAACATGAAACTGCGCTTTAAAAGTATAGAAAAAGGATTTAAATGTGAGGGTGAAGATTAAATGTAAATTAATAGCTAATGAAATCAAAAATATCAATCTGTACTTCCCGAGATTTCCGATTTGTGTAAAATTACTTTTTCCTCACAGCATACACACGAAGACTTTGGTGAGGAATATGGTTACCGGTTTTCTTAGTAATGATACTTTATTAATTTAGATTTATTTGCTGTAGTTTTAAAATAATTGTTCAGAAATCAATATGTGACTTCAATAGCGGAAAATGCCATCAGTATAATGTAGACGTAAACGTAATCTGAACAACAATCTTTACCATGAGGTAATGTATTAGCTAAGGTTAAATAAACATAAGAAAGAAAATGTCACATTTACGGAATATAATATTTTTTGCTTTTTTGTGATTTATGTGAGAAAGATATATGTTCCCGGAGTTTAAAAGGATAATTTCAGTTTTCTTTTTGCTGCTTACACATATATTTTCAGGAGGGAATTCTCGACTGCATGTCTTCGTTTACAATAATATCTTTTTTGGTGTTCCTGTAAACAGTACACAATATACCTTGATACCTTTTTTTTTATTAGATGTTGTATTAAGGAAGTATAATCTAATTTAAGTCCTTTTATCACGCCTACAGTTTCTACCATGACCGAAAGGAATATCACTTAAAGTCCATATTGAAAATCTTCGACGGTTATGTTGAAATGTTATAAAATACAATCGTATTCTTCTCTAAGAATTGTTGGCCAAAATATTTTTAGAAAAGAAACAACTTATCAAGTTTCACAGAAATTATCCTCTTTTTTATCACTCGATACATTAAATTTTAGTTACGTGATACTGAAATCAAATTGGAAAAGATGAGTCTTGAGCATTAAATGATTGAATTGACTTCACTTTCCGCTATTACCTTCAGTATTACAAAGCAGTTCGCTTGTAACTCAATCAGAAGTTTGAGTCGAAACGGTAGTAAGCTTTTCTTACCAGAAATTAATGTCTTAGGTTTTAATGATACTGGGAAACTAATTAGGGATTTAAGAAGGATTTTTTTGTAACTCCAGTTCGGGTTTTTTTAGAAGGAGTGGATTATTAATTTCCTCTTTTAATGATAAAAAAAGTACTCGAATTTTTTGCAGTTTTTTAGTTCTTTCTTTTCAAAATTGAATAAAAACTACATTATGTAGTTTTTAATGATTCGTTAGTAATTTGGTGACGTAAATAAGTGTACTAACTTTACTTGTAAACATTTTACTCTTTACTTTGATAAGTACACTTAAGAAAATATCTATTCAAAATTATTTCCCTTTACATATTGTAACAATGTATAATTTAAAAGAACTGAATTCATTATATTCGATAGACAAATATAAAAGCTAATATCTTCAAAAGTACATCTTAAGCAATATTATACACACCTGATTTCAAGTATTGATATCGAATTCCTTCCTTTTTATTAATTTGATGTATTTATTTTTGATGAAATATCTGGAAGGTATTGAAGTGGAACTTTGTTCTTTTCTGTTTAAATTGTTCTCTGTGTACTTGTGTCATGTGTCTAACCATTTCTAGATGCCTAATAATACTGTTATTGGACATCCCAAACAAGCTCTATCGGGCAAAAGTGCAGTGACCTATGTGATCATTCCATTCTTGCAATAGCACTCCTAACCTTCCGACCCTCACATCCCCAACTCACCAAACGGTTTATAGTTTATAACGGAGAGGTGATGACTTCCACCAGCACTAGAAGGCCCAGCAGCCACCCTTTGAATAGCACTCCTGGAAACCTCAAGAAGGATTGAAAAATATCATTCCCATAGATTTGATCTGCCACTGTGGTCTAATGAAGATCTGGAATGGCGATCGCCCATTCTGCATCATCCCATACCACACTACGATCGATGTCTATCAAATTGGTCCCTTTTTATGGTGTTGACAGATTGATAGCTTGTCGATTCTCGTCCCACTATGACCCAGGAACAAAACGTAGATATCTAAATAATGTAGATCAGGGGTGGTCAACCTTTAGCACACCATGCGTCAATTTTTTAAACATACGAGTTCAGATGCGCCATACAACACAAATACCTTCTCTACCTTCTTACGTTCATGGGTGGGGTTGGAAATATGAATAGGGGTAGGGTCTGCTTCTCAAAGGGGACGAAGAGGAATAACTCAATTACGCCAACTAAATTATTTAATGTACTTCAGTTCAAAAGATGCACATTTATTGGAGCACCAATCTACAAAAGAAGAGATAATCTCTTGAACGTGAGGGCGATCGTTGTCGTGGACCCCACTGATGGTGCTACAGCTTCCGGAGAGAATCGTTTGGCGAAGGCTGTATGAATTAAACTGAGATCACTCTGGTGTTGAAAATATGGAGATGGGTTAAATTATGGCACCTGTTCAAAAGAATAAGTAGGCGCAAAGATGCAATGCGCCACTTGTAATCATCCAATGCGCCACTTTTGGCGCATGCGCCACAGGTTGGCCACCCCTGATGTAGATAATAGATAGTTTATCACCAGGCCTGGATATTTTCTTCTAAAACGTTAAAGAAACTTTCTGTTGTAACAAAGCTGGAGATTGAAGCTCTTTTGGGGCCAGGTTCTAAATGACCTCATCAACATCTTTTAAAAATTTCGTTTAGAATTCCGAGTTTGTGTATTTCAGTTAAGACAGCAAAACATTGTGGAGATACTTGAGCATTTCTAAGCTTTATAAGCTTTTGTTGTTTTGTAAATAAATCCTTATTGCCTTTATCAATATTTTTCAAACTTTTTTAAATTGCTCTATTTCAGAAAAAACGCAGAAGGTCGAAATTTGAAGTATTTTTTATATGTTTCGTTTTTTAGAATTCTGTATTTTTTCAATGGTCGGAATGTCGTTTCTGTTTGTATTTGTTTCCAGTTTTTTACATATTGCAGCTATATTATTTATTAGTGTAACTTTGATAAAGATTGCTTATTTTCTGCAAAATATCATCAGACATGCATACTTTCTTGGTGGTGTCAACCAACTTTCATTAAGTCTAGTGGAATACGGAATGGTTTGTAGAATTCTGTTTCATAAAAATAAATAAAATATGCAAAACAAAACCTTTTTAAGTAAGTTGTATAGCTTCTCATTTTAAAATTACCATTAAAGTTAAAACTCGATATTTCTATAGTACTTGGTAATAACTCAATATTACACGTTAAATTCAACTCGGATAACGCTGACACTCGAATAATCAAGATTCCACGCATCTCAAAATAGTGTATGTGTGTGCGAGAGAGAGAGACACTATTAAAATACCACCTTCACATAAAACTGTTTATAATGGAATCTTTCTTTGCATATTTAAACTTTTGAGGAGTTCACCCGCAAGCTTCCCTGCATGACTTTTTACCAAATCTGACCTTGATCAATAGAATCTTTTTAAATGGATATATATTCTAAAGGCGCGTTCTCACGAATCAAGTTTAATTGACCTATTATAGTTGATAAACAAAAGTTGAATAAGACTTGAATCAGTTTTTGTTTTTTGTTCTCACATTTCAATAGAAACTGATAAACAATTTCAGTTTCAAAATGGCGTCGAAAGCAGTTGCGTGTTAAGTTGTACAGATAGTAGCAGTTTTGTTAAAAGAACTAACAGCAATTTTATTTAACGTAAGCCAAAATCGTAATTGAATCTTGCTCTTCAGATAAGCAATAGTAAGTCCAGCAATTTTCATTTCTTTGACCATAGAACCCAAAGCATTTTCTCTTCCATCTTTATTTTTCTATTTATCCAGTCGTTGGTTCCAAAGACAATCATGCTTATACAGTTCTAAAAATATTAGCATTACGCTTTCAGACCACTTGAGGCTCATTTGTGAACTATTTTATATTATTAACTTTTTTGTATACATTTTTTATGTTTAACTACTTCATATCTAAAAACAAAACACATGCACGCGTGGCGTGACTAGTTGAAAGCGAACTTGACCGTAGTTCACACGTTTCAAGACAAGTTTCAACTTAAAAGCAAATGGCAGATGCCACATCACTTGAACGATAAAGTTTAAATGGGTTAAACTTTTCTTGATCCATTAAAAAGTTGATCAACTCTATTGAAACAAAGGTTCTCAGTATAGTTTTCATTCAACTTTTGTTGATCAACTATAATCGGTCAATTAAAAGGCTCGTTCTCACGAATCAAGTTTAATTGACCTATAGTTGATCAACCAAAGTTGAATGAAAACTATAGTGAGAACCTTTGTTTCAATAGAGTTAATCAACTTTTTAGTAGATCAAGAAAAGTTAGACCCATTCAAACTTTATCGTTCAAGTGATAAGTCATCCGACATCTGCTTTCGAGTTATTTCCACGCAAACGATCCGTCGTGGTTTATTTTATTCGAGAAACAAAACAAAACAAATGTTTTTATTCTCAAGGCCAAGTTTGTATTTTTGCGATCATTAAAGATAGAATAAAAATTTCAACGGATTTGAAATCTGCGAAAATGTTTACACCAGTTCGATACCATAAATGTGATTTCTATATAAAAAAAAAGAAAACCTTTATAAAAAAACCTAAAAAAAAAAACTTTTATATTTTCGCTTGTTAAACTGTTGATCAGTTTCGATTGAAATGTGTGAACAAAAACTGATTCAAGTCGTATTCAACTTTTATTGATCAACTATAATCAGTCAATTAAACTTGAACACGCCTTTAGGTAAGCTCCAATTGAATCCTTCTAAAAGATTCGATTCTAACGAACAGAATCTCACCACAAATGATCTATTCTAAGGAAAAGATAATAAAAAAATCCTTCCGAAGGATTCTATTCTGAGGAAAATATAAATGGAAACATTTTCCAAAGTATACCATTCCTCGGAAAGGACTAAGATTACTTGTTTTCTAACAGTAAAGAACCATGAATTATTTCAACCAGTCTACCAGTAATAGAGCTTCTATGGGTGATTCGTGAAACACAGTGGGTTAAAAATGTCGGTTTTGTCCTTTGGTCTCTGAGGTTTATTTTCTTTCTGTTTTCTTCCTACAGATCCTTCGAGCGTCATACCCGTACACCGGCCGAGCTTTGCCGCCGAGGTAACTTACGGTGTTCTGGGAGCTAACTACCCTGCTCTTGAGTTGATGGCCCTCTACGCCGCAGCAGCGATGCACGATTACGACCACCCCGGACGGACGAACGCGTTCATGGTGGCCACGTACGCGCCGCAAGTGAGTCTACTAATCTTGTCGACGTGCCCTTCCTCTCTCAATGGCACCCCGTTCCCTCTAAAAAAATTATGTGTGTCTCGTTGTTGTGCTTAAAGTGGCCTCGAATGTTTGGTCGTGAAAATACTTTATGTTGCGCTGGACGATGAGTGTAATGTATAATGCTAGATATTTGAATTATTTATGTGTACCTTGATGGGGAAAATAGTTCGATGTCCAAAGTAGCTGCTATTGAGCTGTCCACAAATCAGGTTTAGGTAATGAAAGTTGAGAAAGAAAAAGTGCCAATGTCCTCCTGTTAATACATCATGAAAGTCTCCAAATATTAGAAAATATTTTTGTACGCTGTGTGTGTGTGCATTGAAGAAAAAAAATTATAATAATAAAAATAACTAAATAACCACCAATTAAGCTCAAAGGCCCTTAGTCTTTTTTCGACCAGAGTATGCCGAACACTTATTGATTCCAATTTACAGTGCTTCTATAAGTAATTCACTTATTACTTCTTCTAGTAATTCACTTATTCTATTTGTAATTCACTGTAGAATTGATTCTATGATTCACTATAGAATTAATTCTATGATTCACAATATAATTGATTCTATGATTCGCTATATAGATTTGATTCTATAAGTAATTCACTCGAAGAGTGATTTTCAATCTGAGAGTCTTGATATTTAACCAGATCACCCACAATTTGCAATTCAATTTGCAGTGCTTCTATTAGTAATTCACTATAGAATTTATTCTGTGTTTCACTACAGAATTAATTCTATGATTCACAACATAATTGATTCTATGATTCACTATAGAATTGATTCTATAAGTAATTTACTCCAAGAGTGTTTTTCAATCTGAGAGTCTTGATATTTAACCAGATTACCCACAATTTGCAATTCAATTTGCAGTGCTTCTATTAGTAATTCACTTATTCTATAAGTAATTCACTATAGAATTTATTCTGTGATTCACTATAGAATTAATTCTTTGATTCACTATAGAATGCATTCTATGATTCTTTATAGAATTAATTCTATAAGTAATTCATTTGAATAATGGTTATTAATCTGAGAGTCTTGATTTTTAACCTGATCATCCACAGTAGAGTTCCACTCATTAGTGAGGTACCACTCATCAGTATTACTGACTTACAAATTTAAGGTGTCCAATCCAAGTTGTATATAAGGACTAATGCCACCTAGGTTTTCACTCTCCCAAGGACTAATCGCGCAATCTGCTCTTGTACAAATAAGTACAATTTTTACGATCAGAGTTGACTCGATCAGTATTTCGGACAAAAATGTTAACTGCAGTTGATTTTAAATCATCTCAAGCAGCAGTTCCTACTAGTTTCTATTGGGTTTACCCTCTTTTATATGAATGCCTCATATAACAATATATGAGGCATTCGCGTAAACGATACGTCAATTGCGTTTTCTATAAATCGCACTTCTCATTAAATGCACATCGAGCAAGTGCATTTAAGGTTAAGTATAGTTTACTCACAAATCCTCTCAAGCATCGGTTCCAATTTCTGTTGGACTTGACCGTTCTGACTAGGTATTAAATATGACATTCACGTGAGGGAAGAGTTACAAAGTTGTGTGTTCAGGTAATGGATACTTTTTTATTTAAATCCTTCTCAAAGAAAACAATGTAAAAGTGACATGTGCTTTGTTAAATGATGAATGTGTCGTTTATGTATCCACTATTCAGATAACATTATTGGTCGCTATTAAATGATTAAAAAAAATGAAAATTAAAAAAAAAATTTAAGTTATGGCAATAAATGACTTCTAATTGTTACTCTAAACGAATTTATGATGAAAAATGTATTAATTCTATTCCTATTGATAGTACTTGTTAAGGTTGAACAGTCATGAAATATTTTCAAATTTAGAATACTCACGTTTAAGCTACAAAAAGTTCCTTTTTGAAAATATTTTGTTTCCATATGATTAGAAATAATCTATTTATGTTTGCTTACTCTAATATTATTTGACACATTTTAAATCCAGAATCCTCTCACGAAAGGAATTTCACAAAACAGTCCTTGTAGTATTAAAAAATAATGTAGTTTATACTACACAAATAAATATTTGATATTTCTAATAATCAGAAGTTATAAACTACAACGTATCACTATTGTAGGTTCAACAAATAAAATTTCAAAACAACATCTGAGTCTCAATAGAAAAAACATTCACTAATTAGATTTTTTATACATGTTCGGAAATAACATATTTTCTACACAAATAGTATCTCATTTTCTGATACTCAGTTTTATAGAATATAGAATGCAGAGAAGTTTTATGGATTATCTATGTAGTGAGTTCTACGAATAAGGACCACGGTAGTCTAGATGTAGGAGGCATGGATTGGCAACCAGAGGGTTGAGTATTTCAAAGATCGATTCAATCAAAGACCGTCGTGTACGTGAGGGATGGTGCATGTCAAATCTGCCGTTGCCTCAAATGTCCTTACGTTGGTATGGTGTGGAATTTTTAAGAATGGGATGTCAGCTCAGGTGTTGACTTCATCATCTGAAACGTGGTTCAAAATTAAAAAATATTCTTCTCGGATTTTTCCTTCGGGAATAATCTATGACCGTCGTCAATAGCCATTGTTTTTCTCTTGTTCGAGGCAAATTCTTCATACCTAGTATAATACAGATATGCTGAATACCACGTCCAAGAGCCTCAGTAGAAAGGAAAGAAATTGTCACATTTTGCACACCATTTTCCTGTACAAACCAAGCATCTGTGAAAAACACCCTCGCTGATCTCATCACGTAGGAAAACCGTTCGTAGAAAAACAAAAGATCAAAATCACCGTTTCTTTTAATACTCTGAACTATTTCTATGGGCTCCCCCGGAGTGCAGCCGGCCATCTGAAACTTAAGTAGAAGTCCCTTTAGCCTCCTGTTGCCGTTCGCTGCTCACGTGTTCCAAATACCGTGAAAGACGTAATATTCTTTTCCCTGTCGTATTTCAACATAAGGAGGGAAGTCATCTGTCGAATTCCTGTAGGAATAGCAGGTTAGAGAAATCGAGTTGGACATTTTGGAAGAGGCTTATTCGGATTTCTCAGTCATGCTACTTCCAGTTCCAAATGTTTGATGAGGATAGGCGCTTGGTTTTAGGTCTCTGCTCTTATTCAGTTCGTGGGTGGTAATATTTGGATTTTACAAGAGACCTTGGCATAGCATCTGCGCTAAAGTTACTTAACCCTCCAAGTGGCTTCGACGAGATATGTTAAGTTCTGATTAACTATGCAAATGAAGAGATTGATCGATTGCAATGGACGAGATGAGAAAAATCGACATCAAGATACTGTCGATTCTTTTATGACGAGATCAGAATCTGAGCACTTGTATATTTCACTATATGTGTCTTTTGTCACTAATGTGTCAAATATGTCGCCGGAAGATGACGAACACGTTTTGTTCTAACAAAATAACTATTGAAAAGTTTCACCATCTAATTTTGGTTTCTTTAATTAGCATTCCCCTATTATAGACGATTTGTTCCACCTTGATAACTATACTTGTATCTAATTTTTATTTCATGTGACTGGTTTTTGAAACTCTTAACTCTGCTGGTGGTTATCTTGGCAAGTTATCTCGTCATTAGAACAGCACTTACCAGATCTCGATCTCCAGATCGCATTCTCAAAAAATCAACACTATCTTGATTACGAAAAAATTTGTCGAAACTACGTGGATAGTTAAACTACATACTACAGTTTGGCTAAGGTTCTATGGACATTTACTTTGCACAATACAGTTTACAATGTAGTATTGTTTGTATAGACCAAATAATTAGGTAATTTATGCGCGTCTGTATTCACTTTAAAATTCTCCATTTGAATGTGAGTGTATTAGTTAGTTATCCACGAGCCTATTAGTTAGTTATACACGATTCTATTTAGTAGAAATAAACTTTCCCAATGACATGGTAAAGCTCTGTTTTGCGTTTCTCTTGCCAGGCCGTTCTCTACAATGATCGATCTGTACTGGAAAACCACCACGCCGCATCAGCATGGAACCTGTTCCTGTCTCGACCCGAGTTCAACTTCCTCTGCCACCTGGACACCGCGGAGTTCAAGAGGTTTCGGTTCTTGGTCATCGAGTGCATACTAGCCACTGATCTCAAGAGGCATTTCGAAATTGTGGCAGAATTCAACGCCAAGGTCAGCAACCATGTACGAACTTGAATGGTTAATGTTCCATCTTACAAATTGCTAATAATAGGACTTAATGAGTTTGAGCGTCTCCCGTCCTGTTCTATGAAGCTTGACTTGGAATCGTATTGGTACTGTACTCGAGCCTTGCAATCAGTGTGTGGCACGTTCTACGTGTTCAACCGCATACATTTAGATGTGGTATGGATTTAATCCGTCTAATTAAGATATGACGTTATAGGTTACGTATTTTACCCCTATTAGATTTGTACTAAAAATATTAATAACGCGAATTTCGAAAATATTTTTAGCGCTCGTTTTGTGTGCTTGTTTTCATGTACCAAAGTCAACCATGGAATGTAGCATTCATATTATTGCAATTGAAGCTTTATTCTAAAGCATTTAGTAGTCTAATACTTCTCTGAAAAGTATATACTATACATACTTTACCAAAATTCAGGTCGCGATTTCGTTTAGATTCTAAATTTTTAACACTAGGTATGTACTGGTTTTGTGTGTCACACTCAACCATGGATTTATATCATTCGTATTGTTGAAATTCAAGTATAACTGAAACGTTTAGTACACCACGTATGTGAAAAATATCTATTATACAGCCTTTCTCAAAGCGTAGGCCACGCGATACCTTTCAGGTTCTAAATTTTTAGCGCTCCTTTCGTTCTGTTTATGTATATCACACTCAATCATGGAATATATCTTCCATATTGTTAAAACTGAAGCTTAGTTACCATATCTCTGGAAAATATATGTTACGAATTATTTGTCAAATTGTTGATTCCAAACTTTTAACACTCATTTCGTTCTGTCTTCGTGTATCACAATGAACCATGGAATATATAATCCATATTGTTAAAATTGAAGTTTATATAACTCCAGTTATATGAGAAGTCTCTATTAAACACCCTTTGTCAAATTGTAGACCGTGTGACTGTTTAGGATCTAAATTTGTACTATTTTATGCGTTTCGCCCATGGAATGTCATTTGTATAGTTAAAATATTAAAACACATTTAATGCTCTACTTTGTAAAATATCTATTGTGCAGCCTTTTTAGCTGTGATAAAAAAAAAGCTAATCTATGAGTAAAATATTTAGCAATAACACCATAACACACAATAACGATTAACTTTTGGATACAGTGCTTTGATGTAGGCAATATCTCATTTATTTCATAATTGTTAATAGTAGTGTGAATTCATCTCTGAAGGAAATAATTCTATTTCATTGTTCTTATAAAACAGAAAATTTCTACTCGAGAAAATTCAAAGGAAAAGTATTTATTTTCATCCATTCATTCAGACAAATTAATATACTTGCGATAAAATAATATCTAAACAAAAATTAACTAATTGTAATTTAAAATGAAATTATGTAATGACCCATTTGAAGTTTAGTGTCCTCGATCCCCAGATTAATATTCCGGAGGCATTTGAATTTAACATCATTGAAACAAATGACACTTTTTAACCTTTTTTAAAGTATGTTCACGTAATAGCACTACATTTTGTTACAAATTTAATTTATTTCGTTCTTACCTGCAGCGCTCTTAATTTCTCAACTCATGGATGAACTAAAAACCCTTCAGCCATTGTGATAAAACATTATTCTAATTATAATACAATAAGATTAAGTTTCCTTTCATTCTGTTTACTCTCCTTAATTTACCGTAAAAATGAAATGGGTTCGCTGTGAGTGTGTGAACCTTTCGAACGAATCTAATATTTCTTAATTTCTAGCATTAGATTTATCTTAGTAAACTCTCTGGTAACTAAAATTCAGCCCACTTTCTTAAATAAAAGACTTCAATTTATCTGAACGCTAACCTAAGAATTTACTGAGCTATATTTCAATACATTCCAAATCTCCCGGACCGATCAGAAGTCCCAGATTAGAATTTGAATTCGCTTGTGGGTGAATTAATTCTTGTGTTGGAATATGTGCCATCGAAATTTTCTAAATTTCTCGTGTTATCTAATTGAATCCCATATTCCATAGGCTAATGATGAAGAGGCTTCTGGTATTGATTGGATGTCTGAAGCGGACCGACTTCTGGCAATGGAGATGTGCATCAAGCTGGCGGATATTAACGGGCCGTGTAAGAGGCACGATATTCATGTTCAGTGGACACACAGGATAGCAGAAGAATTCTACGAACAAGTAAGTGAGATATGGAGCGGTTTCATCTTTACTTCTCGAGTGTTTGCTGGTAATAAAGTTTTCGATTTTGTCCCCCCCCCCGTCATTTATCATGGAATGTGCATCGGGGATAAACAAATTTGGTATGGCTGTGTAAAATTTTCTATTTGTGAACGTGTCGTTCAATGTGAAATACATACATGTCGGAAAGTTCACTATACTTCTGAATTAGTACCAAGCAAGGTCACATGATCTCAATCCATTGCTTTCGGTTGTTGCATCGCAGCCTATCCCAGTGTAGAATTTTCTATTTGTAAACGTGTCGTTCAATGTAAAATACATACATGTCGGAAAGTTCACTATACTTCTGAATTAGTACCAAGCAAGGTCACCTGATCTCAATCCAGTGCTCTCGGTTGTTGCATCGCAGCCTATCCCAGTGTAGAATTTTCTATTTGTAAACGTGTCGTTCAATGTAAAATACATGCATGTCGTTAAGTTCACTATGATTCTGAATTAGTACCAAGCAAGGTCACTTGATCTCAATCTAGTGCTCTCGGATGTAGCATGGCAGTGTTGAATCTTCTATTTGTAAACGTGTCGTTCAATGTAAAATGCATGCATGTCGGAAAGTTCACTATGATTCTGAATTAGTACCAAGCAATGTCACTTGATCTCAATCTAGTGCTCTCGGATGTAGCATGGCAGTGTTGAATTTTCTATTTGTAAACGTGTCGTTCAATGTAAAATACATGTCTGAAAGGAAACTATAATTCTAAATTAGTTCGAAGCAAGGTCACCTGATCTCAATCCAGTGCTCTCGAATGTAGCATCGCAGACTGCACAATAGCAAGTACGTTGTCTTTCCTTTTGTGGAGTGCTCAAATGTTACTCCTTGCCACAGGAATAGCTTTGTGAATAAGACAGCCTAGTGAAAAATGTGGTTGAACGTTGTGAGGCCTGTATTAGAGACATAGGCCAACTCATTGCCTGTTAAATTCCTTTAAACATAGCAAAACATTTCTTACAATAACTAAGACCTACAATGTGTTTAGTTGTGAGTTGTTTCTTTTTTTCGTTTCTCTTGTTCCCACTAGCACCATAAGGCATGTGAATACTCTTATTCACTTAGTTTGTAGAATATTCATCTGTCACTTGCAGTACTTTGATGCAGGTACTTGGCACGGGATTCATCTTGGGTTCCATTATCCTTAATGTTTGGACAGTATAGATAAGCATTGCTAACTTAGGGTGTACCAGCCAGTAATTGACCAACAGGGCTCGGCAATTTCTTAAATAAAGCCCGACTTTTCATTTCTGTTTTTAAGATCCCTTATAAGTTCGAAAAAATGTTAGAAAAGTCTTAATCTTCCGTCTTTCACAAACACACTGCATATTTTATTTGTCTGCATTCAAAATCTAAGATCAATGACACACGACTTCGGATACGTGCTTTGGACACAGGTTTAAAAGTTCCAGCGGGGTTCTTTCAACGCACGTCTGTTATGAGTAATACCAGGAATATGTTTACCTAACTATATTTATTCAAAGGTAAAGTTGGGATTTGTATTTTACCTGACGATAATTATTCATGTAAAAGTACAAATTTGATATGTGTTTTACAAACGATTTTTTTGATGGTTCAATCTATGCAATTACTTTTACTGGTGTTCTTTCGCTTGTGGCAATTGAAAGAAAACGAATGTGTGTGAGAAACGAATAAATCAATAGATGTTCCACTAAAATGCTGGTGTTAAAAGATTCTTGGATATTTTTTTTGGCACCGCAGGTGTCCCTCTTATACCTCGTCCATAAGACAGGTAAAAGTGGGTTTTTATGGACGCACTGCGTAGATTGGTTGTGTAAAGTTTAAAAAATGCGAGGCTATTGTTTGAGAAGGTCAATATTTTCCGACTTCATGACTTGCATAATCTTTGTTGGGGCCTGGTTCTTACTAGCTGTGTTAATTGCCCATGTCTTGTAATGTTGATCTGTTGGTTTTGGCAAGTGATGACGGCACGTGAGTGGGGAGTTGAAAACATAATAATTCGGCGTCCCTATCTGACCTCAAAGACAGTTGCTTGATGTTGTTAGGTTGAATCTACTTAGGTAACTAGGGAATGATACATGGTCTGTATAGAAAGACGTGATGAGGTATGGTCCACACGGTTTTGTTTAGGGTTGACTTTTGGATGAAACGTAAAGGTTCTCCTTCACGTTTCGCTAGTGCCCCAGTCCTCCTGCCATTTTTGCAGGGCTGCATTCTTTATTAGGTGCTTGGCGTGACTCTTGGAGAATTTAACCAAGATTTTGAAATCAGTTTCTCCCATCGCTGCTTCTTTGGCAAGTTGGTCGGCCTTTCCTTCCTTATAACGCCAATGTGTGTTTTTACCCAGTTGATGTACGTGTTATTGAGGTTTTTCTGGAGTTGAGCTCTGATTTATGTGCTATTGTGTCTTTTGTTTGAAACTGTTGTAAGGTTTTAATGGGGGAGAGACTATCTGTTAGAATATTGCATGTTGTGTAGTTTTGTTGCTGTGCCCAGGCGAGGGCGAAGAGAATTGCTAGCTTTTCCGCTTTTCCTGTTATTCTATGACCAAAGAGACTATATACAGCCAAGAACCCCATTACAGTTCCTTCCTTACATCCTCCATAACCAATATCAATGACATTTGACCTTAGACAATTATTATTACTTAGTCTGGAATCCAATCATAGCACCATGGAAAGTTTTTTTCATTTGCGCAATCACTGGTTAGTTGGTTAATGTTATATGCAGCTCACGGAGATAATGTTAAATAGGTTAATGTGTACATTTACGGGTTTGGGTTAACTTAAATCATAAAAATACGTAAAACAGCCTTCAAAATACCTTACTTTTTCTTTAGTCACAAAGAGTAAGAGCCCTATAAATATTTTTTGCAATTAGTATCTGGTAAGGAAGGTTATTAAAGTGTGATAGTCGCATGTTTCAATATTTGATAGCTTAATATAATTTCTCTCGCCTTTCGTAATAGTAAATTAACCTGTAACTAACCAACACACTTCTAGTGCCAGTTCCAATGTATAAGGTTGGTTAGCATTTATTCTTTTCATTGTCAATTCAAATATCAAATTTTTAATAATTTGATAGACTAAACTCGTTTGCTCGTTTAAAATTAGAAATATGGAAATGTGAATTGCTGGTAGGTGAAACAAGGAGTGTCCTATTTCCCCTCAGTTTGTATAAATTTCGAAGATCTTATCTATATACTGACAATATCAACATTATTAACTCTGCATTTAGGCCCTTGATGTAGTGGGGTTTGACATCCCTTTAAACTGGGTTACATTATTTCTGAGTTATAAATCATTTCTTAGCATCAGGTACTCCTTACAACTTTATATTGTAACTATAACTATGTCGAGTGTCTTATAGGAACAGCCAAACACTGTGAAAACATAAATTAATTTATTGTTTTAAAATATTCACATAAGTACCTTTTAAAGCTAATTAAGCCTAATTGTGTATAAACATTGCTACATATTCTCTAATCATTTTGGATTAACATTAATTGAAACTAAATGTTAGATCACATTCAGAATTATACGTTCATAAACAGATTTAAAGTTTTCACTTTCACTATTGTCGCCTGTTAACTTTACATTTGTAAGTAAAGTCCCTGGAATGAATAAAGCAAATACTGTCTCTCTTATAAGGGCAATTCTCTAATTAAAACACTAGGTAGTTTATTTATAACATTTTACAAGAGCACTTGAAAAGCTAATGCTTTAAAAGTGTCGAAAACTTAGTATATTAAACACTTTAAGCTCTGTAATAAAAGTACGGTGTTTATATACCTATGCATTTAGTTCTCGAAAGGGAACTACTATATGAACTTGATTTATTTTACTATTGCTAGTCCATTGTGTTTGGCAATTTCCAAAAATCTTCACGTCAATCGCTTTTTGCGATTTCTCTAATAAAAAAAGCTTTCGTCTCATAATCCTAAATTGACGCCGTCTTCAAAGCATTTTTAAATTCGTTACTTTCTCAATCCACAAGATCCATGTTAAATCGCAGGTTATCTCCATGTTCTAAACGATCGTGCATTAATCCTCAGTTGTGTAGCACCAGTGCCTAGAATCTATCTGATAATTTGATTATGGGTTTTTTTTTCGATCCGTGTGGCTGATCCTTGAACTGACTTTCTGTCCATATTTTTGCTTATAGTTAGATAATTTAGGTTGCTTTTTTACTAATTTTTGAACGGTAAAAATTATTTTTTACATTGATGTGTGAAAACTCGTATTAGCGAAACTGTCCATATAATTAAAATTCTTGCAATACACAATCTCATCCATGCAATTACATTCCTAATTACTTGACTTTGAAAGATCATGAGCTAATGTGATTTCAGGGAGATGAGGAGGCTGACTTGGGTCTACAAGTCTCACCTTATATGGACAGAAAAAATCCTCAGCTGGCGAAGCTACAAGAATCTTTCATAACTCATCTAGTTGCACCTCTCTGCAATGCATACGGAGAAGGCGGTCTTTTACCTGGTATCTGGGAAGAGGAAGAGGAAAGTTCTGAAGAAAATGGTAGGTTTTCTTAACTTACTCAGCTGCGTAAACTGTGGACGCAATGACTGTAAAAAAACATTGTATCATTCCTTATAACCGCTAAAAATAATGCACGACTTAAGGGAGCATCCAATACGAATCTTCCAATGAATATTTCGAATTCTATGAGAAACTTTCCAACTAGTCTGTCAACACACACACATCAAATCGGGGGCTGTATAATCACACAATCAAGTTAAATTCTCATGTTAGCCTCTTCAATAGAAATGGTAGAGTATTCGAATAAACTAACTCGTGTACTCGATGCTTGAAAGTATTCGTTGTAGTCGATTCTCTTTCTCATTGTCTGTTATAGTAGTATGTATTCAAAGCGTTAATCGAATACAGTAGCATTCATTTCATTCAAAGTTAATCTAATACAGTAGCATTCATTTCATTCAACGTATTCGAATGCTAAAGTGCTGGGAAAACAAAAATACTCGAATACAAAAATACTTGAATATCAAAGTACTCGAATTCCAAAGTACTCAACCTAAGTATTCGAATGCCACAGTATTCATCCCAAGTATACATCCTGATTCATTCTTACTATAGATTAGTCATTGTTTTAAAGATATGTATCCGTTTTATAAATATGAATCCGAATTCTTATTCTATATTTAAAATACTCTAATACCAAGTGTTCGACTGTCGAAAGTACTTTATTCTGCCCATCTCTACTCTTCAAAATTAACCTCGCCTCCAAAAATGCAACCAAGACATTCGCCCGAGGTAACCAATGAGAGCACCTCTGCTTGAATCCTATTTCCAGGGACCTTCCGTACCCTGTGAGTGTGACAGGGTTCCGCTGGGCAACTGGACATGAGTACCTTGATGCCCATCTGCATCGCATTGGCCCGTCCAAAATGCTGACGAGTTTCCGCTTTGCGGCGTTTCCGCAAGTGCCCATCAAACTCATAAATCCCTAAAAGGACAGGATCGAGGATACTTCTGGTGGTCAACAGGTTGACTGTGCGGCATATAACGCATGGATTGTCCCTCGATTGCACAGCACTTGAATTGGACGGGGCACTGAATAGGGGAAACTTTTGAATGCTCCTAGCTCTACTGGCCTTGTTGGCAAGGTCCTCCGACCAACTGGAAAAATGGTTATAACATTCGAATTTGTAACTTGAGAGGACAAAGCAGAATTGGGGTTCGAATCCTAGTTTGTTAGCAAATGGTGTTGGTGGTTATCCCTGTAAAGATAAGCTCACACCATTCCGCATTGGATTAATTTAGTGTACTGCGAACACTGCATTAGGAGAATCGGCATTTCACTTAGAAACTAAAGGGGAAATGCCAGCCACGTCGATATTCCCTTGGAGGTAATACTTCCGTTTGTGCATAGTAAAAAATTAATATCTTCATAAAGATTAGTTACGACTATTAAACACATTTTTTTTTAAAGAAAATTCTATTTTTGGTATCGATCTGACGTAAAATTTACGCAGATTTTAAATCCGTTGAAATTTTCATTCTTACCTTGAACCATTGTAAAGATAGAAACTTGGATTTGGGGAATAAAAAACACAATTTAATGTATAACGTCAACATTCGATGCCCACATTACTCGGAAATTTCAGATGAGTCATCCGCATTGTACGGACGGAACGGATTTTATTCTATCTCAGAAATCATCGTCGGAATTGTCGACGACCCATGCGGATAGGTATGCGCAGTATCATTCAAAGCAATGTGATTCTAAAATCTAAATTCTAATCCATGCAATAGTTCGTACGATGCGGACTATTGTGCACTTATCTATAGGGGTTGCCCCAGGATGCTCCTTCGCAATAAGACATCAGTTCATCATACTGTCTGTCTACCACGAGAACTGCTCCATACGCAAAGTATGGGTGCTGACGATCGCCATAGAAACAGAGCTCGTTCATTTTAACTAGGAGTTAACTCTCGGAATGAATTGATTTTATTTTGTGCAAAAATTTTAATGATCTTACAAGTAGAAATCTTGAAATGTATTTCCTGTTGTATCAAGAGTAGAAATATGACAAACTTGAGAACATTTCTTCAAGCATCTCTTATAGAAAATAGGATAAGTTCCGTTTCTATAGCGGCAGATTGTCCTAGACTTGCAGTTCTCGTGGTATACACACAATATAAACTAATGAGTCTTCTTAATGTTAAATGTTTCAGATTTTGTGATGCTTAAGGTGTTACTTAGGTTTACAGAAATCGCCTCTGTTAAAGAAGTGTGATCCTATTTATTTTAACTTAAAGAATGTTTATAGCGCTTTCTCAAAAAATATAACACAATTAAAACAGTAAATTTTTTAGGAGAGCCGGACAATTTAAAATTCTTTAAACATATTTATTTCCAAATTTTAAATTTGCGGAATTCTTCATATACTTACTAAAAAAATTGTAATACATTTCTTTAGGTATTTGTGACTGATTACAGTGGTTTCTTGTAAATCGACTTCATTCTGTGTGTATCCCTTCAGTTTGCACCATGGCTTGGTGAATAATAATTCTGATTTGGAGATTCAACATTTATTGTATTAATTAACTACTATATTCAAATATATACATCGAGAATACTAAACGCGTCAGCGCCAGAATAGTTACGACTACTAGGATCTAGTCATAGTCTGTTCTCTCTGCGTATAGCAGATACGGTTACATTTATATACTATCTGCAAGAAGTTGCGGATACAGTTAGTCGGGATCGCTGCAAATTCATGATTATATATTTCTTTTGATCGTGTTTGCTCTTAATAAATATATGTCTAAGAAGTGGATTTCTGATCTAATCAGTACTCAGTCACGTTCTACTACTATAAAGTATGTTTATTATGCATCTTATCCAAACTAATTACATTTTTTATCTTTAGAATCAGATTTATACAAGTACCAAAGGTATTTTATGAAGCTGTTACTAATATAATCACACTGATTAGCGAAGTATCATATTTGTTTAGCAAATTTCGGAAGAGTTTCTGAAAAGAAAATGCATTCGCGCGAGTTATATCCTTAAAACGAATGTTCTCTCCTGTACTTACTATTTGTTCGCTGCGTACTTCCTATGCGTGTTGGTAAATATGTTCTTGAAACAACAAGGCTTGTTTGTATTGCGTGACCTTCTTTTGAACGTTTAAAATAATTTTTATTCGTACTTTTTTCGTGTAGACACGTTTCTTTCAATAAAAATAATTGCAGTTTTTCTCAGTTTCTTCGAGGCACATCATTAAAGGCATTTTAGTGTTAGTTTTACTACATTGTGAACATGAATTTTTCTGATAAAGTCATTGTTAAAAATGTGTAATTGGTCGTTTTAATTTTACATTCCACATATAAGGGATTTCGAAACATTCATTTCCATTAATTATTATTAAAACGAGCAAAATGTGCCGTCATTTTCTTGAATTTAGTTCAATTTTTAGTGTTATTATTTGTTGTGTGTTAACAATTTTCAAGGTAAAGAACTAACGTTAGATTCGCATCAGCACGACCGAAAAATAAATTACTTTCTGATGTTTTTAACGTTTTTCTTGACATCGATTTTGTAACATTTATCGATTATCTTAAAAAATTTTATTGAAAGAGGGGCTTTAAAAATGTATTCTCATTTTGTTTATAGCAGTAAATGTACTATATTATCAGTAAACTATTAATAAAATAAAGTGCCATGACTCACATTTCATAACTTTTTTTCAATCCATTTATAATGAATATAGCATCCATATTCATTAAATGGAATTCATACCCCGAAATTAAATGAAGTTATACAAAACTCTGTAATAACATTTCGTTTAGTTTTACTGGCGTTAATTAATATTTCCAAATAAAATTACTTTATTTCATTAGCTACAATTACGTTTACTTTTACTGGCGTTAATTATTATTTCTATATAAAATTACTTTATTTCATTAGCTACAATTACATTTACCTTTACTGGCGTTAATTATTATTTCCAAATAAAATTACTTAATTTTTTTTATTAGCTATAATTACGTTTACTTTTACTGGTGTTAATTATTATTTCCAAATAAAATACTTGTCAAAAAATCCCACCTCAATTATGTTAGCCCATTTAAATTTTGTACGTCAACTTCATTTTCAACCCATTCCTTTGCTCCAAAGCTATTTGTAATTTTTTACGCTCTACCTTTTCGCACCTATTTTCTTTTTTACCGCTCTGATTTCCATCTTCCAAATTTGTATTGCTTTCTATAAAATACTTCTGAAAAATTTAATTCGAATGGTGAACTTTCCCATGTAGTTTTAGTTATATAATGCAGTTCTATAGCTCAAATAAAGCATATTCAAACAAAGCATCAAAATTTGCAAATGAATTTTTTATTTGCTTATACCCGTTGTTGTCATTTATTTCAATCTACTAATAGATTTCTATGCTACGTACGTTTGTGAAATATATATAGCGATGTTATTTGGTCTAATATATGATTTGTGTTTACTTTGAGTATTGTATATAAAAGACTTTTGTTTATGAAAAATTTAATTAGAAAGGAGAACATTTCCATGTAGTTTTAGTTCGCCGTTGACATAAAGATAGCTGTGCTACTCAATTCAGTTTTCAGAATTATCCCTTTTAATACAATAACTTATTTTTTGATTACCAGGGAGCTCTGATGATACAGATACCCCAAATTCGAAGTGTACAGACGACACAACAATAGTTAGTGAGAGTAACACCACAAGCGGTAAGTAATACTTTACAAACATAATATATCAATTTATTCGTTTACAGAATGGATAACACTGTTGATCAACGTTGGTCATACAAACATTTAAATTAGAAAAAGTGTGTGTGTTCAAGTATTTATTCCAAATTCATTTAATAAGGAATCGCTTTGCGTGAGCTATTAAAGTTTTAATACATGTCTTTCACAAAGAACCTATCAAGTGAAACCTATTTTCCTAAATTTAATCAGTTACATTAAACTTTGTGGTTCATAAACAAAATGCATCGAAAGTTATTAAAATGCAATAGTTTTTAAGACAAAAATCACTTCAACTGGTTGTATTGACAACTCTATTTTGGGTTTCAAAAATGCTATTTTAGAGAGGAGTTTCTAAGCTTATGTACCACGAATCTCTCTACGCCATAGTTTATCGAAGCTTCGAATAAAATTCAGATCATAGATTATGTATTGATGGTTAAGAGTGAGTTTTGAGGAATAGTTTATTTTAGACCGGATGGAGATTTGGAATATATCGTTCCGAATCTGGTTTGAAGACGAAAAGATGGAATACGAATACAAAAATTGTCACTAATTTTGGACATTGGTTTTCTCAAATGAAACAAATATTAGAAAATATGGTTCAACAGTAACGTACTTTAAAACGTTAAATAAAATGAAAGCAATGTAAGTTTAAAATTGAGATAATGTGTGCGTAGAGAATTCGCTCGTTTGAAAATCTCAGTAGTCTTATATTTACGAATGAAATTACCTTGGATGAAAATGTTAGTTTCAATCTTGCAATATATTTATCTATATCACGGAATAGTTTCCTATTTACTAAGCTTGCTTGAATTTTAAACATCGTTAAGTTCGTCAGTGTCAAGATAATGAACAAGTTATGGTAATTACAATAGATTATACTTTTAAATGGTGTGTGGTGCAATTGCGTATGATACCAAATCACCTTTGGTATTCGTTACGGGCTGTTTGAACGGCCTGCGTTACGCACAAGAAATTGTACAGCCAGTTACGCTCTCATTCCTGAACTCCCAGGTCCACCCCCTTCCAGTCGAGAATGTATGGGATATCATTGGACGAGTTGTCACCACCTCACCCCACCCGTAACGCGTAATCTGTAGGAACGATGTGACAGGGTTCAAGCAGCATGGGATGAACTGTCGCAGGACTTCAGAAAGAGTCTGTACGACTCACTACCAAGACGCTTGGCATGCTACATTAGGAATAATGACGGTCATACGCTATGCTGAATGATACCACTTTTTTTTAATTTTCTCTATTATTATAAAAGAAAGAGTTTGTTTGTATGCATGTTTATGTGTACGCACTGTACTGGCGAATATATGGCACTTACAATAATGGGATTTAGCATACAGGAAGTCCGAATTTTTTGCAATTTTTGTACGAAGCATTTATATTAAAATTCAATCTAGAACATTTTAAAATTAATTTAATTTAATTTAATTATTATTGTTTTCCTTAGAATGGCAACACCATAAAGATGACAGATTCTAAATTTATTATTTCTGTTTGATATTCTGAGCACCACTTTCAGCCGAAGAACAAAACAAATAAAAAGTTTTAACTAGAGTTGTGTAGTTCTTTTTCTATCTCCTAGATCGTTAAATATAGAGTAAAAATTTCAACAAATTTGAAATCTGCGGAGAATTTCACATTAGATCGATACCTAAAAATATGATTTTTAAATTATAACTTTTATATTTTTCCCATACGAATTTTACCTCGATCGTGTTCGAGAAATCACAGATTTCATTTCCTGCCAAGGAAAACAAAACAAATAACGAAACATTTTTGACTGGTATTGTTTAGTTCTTTTTTGTAAAATCGGGATCGTTAGAGATAGATTAAAAAATTCAACGGATTTGAAATCTGCGAAAAATTTTACACCAGATAGATACCTTATGCGTTTGTTTTTCTTTTAATTTTCAATTATTTTCTATATTTTAGCAAGAGATTGTGACGTCACGCAATTTGGATCTCTTCGCAATTTGAATTTGGCCGCATTTGACAATGACGAGGCCATCACGGTGTTGCCCGTGGTGGCTGTTATCCAATAGGCTACGAATTCCAATGCTACGCAAACCAAATGGGAATTCGTAGGTCACGCAATGGCTAGTTCTCAATAAAGTTTGAATATTTCAGTTAATCATCATAATCACTTTACCAACCTTGTAAATTCCATTGCATTCTGACAGTTCCTTCTATGTGCTACTTTTTTTTTGTCTTAGAATGTATTATAAATCATTTAATTCCAAAGTAATTCTTTTGAATTTTCAATGGCGACGCGCTGAATCGTATTCGGAAAACAAGCCAAGTGACATTACGTTCAGAACATGTACATGAAACATATTCCTAAGCAGAACACTACCACCACCTACAATTTAACTGCACAGAAAAGGCCTCGTGCTCTACTTTACATAAAACTATATACTATATAGATACTTGCGCTCCTTCATTCGTGCATGTTTCTTTAGCAATAAAACAGGAAAGCTGTTGAAAACTAATAATGTTTATTTAGGTATTATTACACTTCCAATATTAAGTTTCAATAATAATTTTGTTCTACAAATTTGAGAAACACACAGGGTGTTTCAGTGAACCGTTTCAGAATTTCTAAGAGGGGTAGGGTACATCCTGACGAACCAAAATCATATACCAATGGGCAGTCAGAAATGCTTTCCTGACGTGGTAGATGGCGTTGTGCGAAAATCCCGAGCTTTCGTGTAGGGAATCTTCATTTCGCACAAGAACGCCAAGTTAGTAGGATGGATGATTACACGATCGCAGAGTTAGCCGATATGCATTTGGCGTACGGGGCTGCAAATTGTAGTCGGCCAGCCGCACAGCGTTTGTACGCGGAACGATATCCGACGAGGCGTATCCCCAGTCATAATTTCTTTGCAAGACTGCACCAGAGGTTAGCTGAGACAGGTTCATTAGAAAGAGCTGACAGGGACAGGGTAAGAACAGTGTTGGGTTTTGGGTTGGTGGTCACTAGATGGCAGCAGAGCGGTCATCGAGGGATCAGTCGCCCAATCCCTATCGTTCTCCCTTGGGGGTCAGGGGGACTGGCTTTTGGGGTAGTTTTCACGTCGTCCGCGTTGTAAGAGGTTGTGTCCCCTTTCGCGGCGTAAAATTAATGCTTGTATGTATATGTATAAATAGTTAGTCCAGAAAATAAATATTTTAACCGAACATCTACCTGTGATAGTGCTAGCTTTACAAGCATTTGGAGGAGAAACCAACCATAGAAACAGCTACCCTGTATCCCGAGGTAAGTGACTCATTCATACTCTTAGATCAGTGTTGCCTCTGCGATCACTTTAGATTGATAAAAAGCAATTTTAGATAATTAATTGTACTTGGCCCCGGATGGTATCCGGTTATACCAAGATCCTTGTGTCCTACGCGACACAAACAGCACGGACTGCAGACGTCGAACAGAATGTGCTGCAGCATGTACAGGGGAATCCAAGAACGAGTACACGAAGTGTAGCAAACGCAGTCGGGGTTTCCCATTGCAGCGTCTGGAGGATTCTCCGAGAAGAAGACATGCATCCGTTTCACGTGCAGCGTGTCCAGACACAGCAACCGGAGGATTATGCACCTCGTATTGCTTTCGCACAGTGGTACCTTGGAAAATGTGCTACAAATCCCCTTTTTCCTGCTGAAGTGTTGTTTTCCGATGAGGCATCCTTCACAAGGGAAGGAATTTTCAACACGCATAACGACCATATCTGGGCGGTCGAGAACCCGCATGCAATACGACGTCGTGCAGCACAGATTCGATTTTCGGTCAATGTATGGGCCGGTATTATGGGAGATCACCTCATCGGACCTTACCTGCTACCGTCTCGTCTAACCGGACCTAACTACTTGATCTTTCTGCAGCAAGTATTGCCACAACGTTTGAGAGATGAACAGATTTCTGCATCGACGCAACAGACAATGTGGTTCCAACACGATGGAGCCCCTGCCCATTATAGCGGAGATGTTCGTAACTGCCTGGATGTCACATTTGGTCAGCAGTGGATCGGACGTGGTGGTCCCGTGCGTTGGCCTGCTCGGTCACCCGACCTATCATGTCTTGATTTTTATTTCTGGGGTCATCTGAAATCGCTAGTTTATGACACCCCTGTTGACAATGTTGAGGAGCTGGTTGCAAGAATTGCAGTAGCTGCCGGAGAAATTCGAGATATGCCTGGAGTGTTCCAGAATGTTCGGATGTCCATGCGTCGGAGATATGAGCCCGTGGAAGAAACTTCGAACACTTACTTTAATCCATGTACCTTTTGCTTCTTTTCATGTATTATTAAAACGATTTCTCACTTACGGTCTCTTCTCTTTACGGTGAATCTGTGTACAACACCGCTTCAGGAAAGCATTTCCGACCCCACATTGCTATATGATTTCGAGTTGTCAGGATGTACCCTACCCTTCTTAGAAGTTCTGAAGCGGTTCACTGAAACACCCTGTATATTTACTGTTTTTATCTCCTTTCTACTGCCCCAAAGCAAAGGAATAAAAAAAAAGATAATTTAAAAATTAAAACTTCAAAAATTATTTGCAAAACATATATTAAATTTATATTTGTTATGAATAATTATCATCTGATAAAATATGAACCAAAGTTTGTACTCTTCAATCGTTTGGCAAATTGTATTGATGCTGTTTCTAGATAAAGTTTCTATTTCTGTTCCTTGTCTTATCGTTTTTGTGAATATTTTTGTTTCTAACCTTTCTATTGTGTAGTTTCTTTTTCTGCTTTTCATTGGAAACTTAAAAAATTCTGGCATTTTACAAACAACACATTACTTTATTTTCGTCTGTATAAGAATGGTGTATTTTGGAAACACAGCTCCAATGTTAAGTTGGAAGCATTCTATCTTGTTCATATCTTCAAACTCAAAAAGTTGTTTACAAAACACATAAAATTTATACTTTTTAATGAATAATTAAAGGCTGATAAAGAATAGACCAAAATTTTTACTTTCTGTAAATATCGTTTGGTAAAATATATTTGTGCGATTACTAGACGTTTTGATTTCTAGTTTTTGTCGCCTTTTTTTTTATCGATTTTTGGGTTTTTGTTACTAATCTTTGTAATATGTATCTTGTTTTCAGCCTGCCATTGGAAATTTAAAATATCCTGTATTTTACTCTCTCTCCCACACAGCACTACCCATTGTAAGAATTTTGTGTTTTGGAAAAGCAGCCCTAATGTTAAGTTCGAAGCACTTCCACTGAACTAACGCGCATATTCAAATCAAATTGTGTCAAAAAGCAACCCATTGTCTCCAACCCATTCTAATCTGACACTTCCGTTTTGCAGCTGCTCCGGAAGGAAGCCGTCCGCCTCAAAATCGTAAGGTGAGGTGTTTGCAGACCATCCACCTTCGCGAGAACTACGACTACTGGGTGGATATTTACAAAAAAGAGCAGCAGGAGATCCAGGAGCAGCAACCAAAATCTGAGAGCCAGGAAAGCAGCAACGCAGAGGGAGAGGACAAGCAGCAGGCAGCAAACGAAGCGGAGATGGAAACCATTGAGGAAGAAGTAGCCCAACAAAGAATCTCTCCTACGGTAAGGCCCCTTTGTTTTGCCAACTGACTTCGGAATCGATTATTAATTGAATTAACGCATCGATGAATAAGATGCAAATATTGGAACTGCGGATGTTTCGCTTGAATTTGTGAGTTCGTGCGTAAAGTTCTGTCGTGTTGCGGCCTCCCGTGAAATTTGTAATTATTGTTGCGGTTTTGGAAAATGGAAAAAGGAAATATTTTTCCAAGAAAAGAAGTTACGTATTCGTGGTTGGGATTGAGTGAAAGTCTGGAGTGTAAACCATTTATAAAACAATTTCGCGTACTGTTTGCTCTTGTTGAACATTTCTTGGAATTGTTTTTAAAGATTTGCTAGGTGTTAACAGAATTTTTTTACTGTAGGTGTTTTGCTTCAATATTTTATATTCTGGAATCTGCTTTTCTCTTGAGTTACATAATTTTTCACGAAAGTATGACTCTAAGCTTGGAATTTATGTAGTTCATTTTTTCTTTTTTTAATCCTCTGAGGCATTCACACGCATGAGTTCGTTTTTCAACCTTCCTTGCTTGGCTTCCGACTAGTATTAACCTTTTTGGCCAATAGAATCTTTCCTGGAATTCTTTCAATCAATCGATATGCTGTAGGGAAAATGCCATGCTACGTCACTCTCAAATAGGGTTGCCAATCGTCCCGGATTGTCCCGGAATTTAAGTTGCTGTCCAGAATTCCGGTTGAATGTCAAATTGACCCGAAATTTCCGAGAAAGCTTTCGACTCCAATATCACCTACACTCCAAAATACTTATTTCTATTGCACTTGACATCGTGCCCATCCATTGAAGGTCCGTTCCCCCACTACTATCCAAAACCAATACTATATGTAGTCTGTTCAGAGCGGGACCATCGTGAATAAATGGTATTAGTTGCCTTTCAATTCTATTATACAGTATTTGAATTTTATTTTTAATATTGGGGCTCGAGACGAATTCAAATTTTTATATTCGAATTTCTTAAAATAGAATTCGGAACATTCTCGGTTCTGTATAACTAAACAAGAATAATATCTTTATTTTGTATACGAACACTACCATTTTTTTAATAGTTTCATGCAACAAGAGGTTAGGTTTAGATATATTATTATTACTACTATGTGTACGAGAGGACCCTCAGGCTCGTATAAAAATTAAAATTAAAATAATAAAAACATAAATATAACTATTATTTTTTTTCTATGATTTTTGTACATGAAAAAAATTTCCCTGGGAAAACTAAGTATGTCAAGTTAAGTAATTTCTCAGTGGAGAATATTGTGTGTGAAATTATATTTACATACATATATATATATATATATATATTTCAGTTGGGGGCAATATGTCTCAGAAAAGGTTGGCAACCCTACTATGAAATCCCTTTAACGTTCAGAGGGTTAACAGTTGAAAGGCTTTCAGCAACAGATTGATGTGCCACATTTTAAATTTTTCAGGAGAGGAATTTTCAAGTTTTAAAGCTCTCCAAAATTGTACTAGTTTATCTCCACTATTCAAGATATGTAGGTAATTAACGTTACTGAAGCAACAACTGGGAGTATACGGAGACGGTCCAGGGTTCCGAGGACAGCACCTAGTAATCTTGAACCTCGGTCAGATGACGCGCTCTCATTCAACCAATCAGAAATTTCCAAGGAATATTTTGCTCATTTTTTTTTTCATTAAGAAACATTCCTGTGGTTTATCAAATCTTTCCCAGAACACTTCGACTCAAGATCACATATATTTTCCAGTAGCAGTTACTTTTAAAACTGTTACCGTGAAATCACTATTTGTAACATCAATAGTTCAAACTTGTTGCGCGTCCAAATCAAATTATCCTGCTCCTTCCCTTACCATAGGACCAGTGAAGTCATTAGATAACCATCATACACCGCGGCAGATTGGAATGCTGGGAAAATAAACCAGTGGAACAAAAAAATAGTAAATAATATTTTTAATGTTCTAGATTATATTTTATAATTTCGGCTTCTAGGTACATTTAGTCATCTTTAGGACTACCTGTGTCCCAAATTTCACAGCTGTAAGTGCTCTAGAGATTCGTTTGGAAACCTCCACACACACACACACAAACACTTCATTTTATTATAAGAGTAGAGATGCACCCAGATACAGATAGATAAGAACTCAAGAGCTTATCACACCCCTAGAAGAACAATGGCATAACTGAAAATAAAATTATGTTTTCAGGTTCGGACCCATCTGTGATGAAAAGCGACAGCATTCTCTCCCTCTCTCTCTCTCTCTCTCTCTCTCTCTCTCTCTCTCTCTCTTGGGATATTGTTAACTAATAATTTAAACAAATGCTGGGCTGAAAACAGCAATTTATTCTTTATTTACAAACAGAAGCAAATTGCAACTTTATTTTCCCACTTTTTTGAAAAAAAAGCTTGTTTTGAGTTGTGACATTATTTATCTAGGGGTGCGTTATGTAAAACTTGTGTTTAAAATCGTGTTGAGTACATAGAATTTTAGTGCTAAACAGCTAAATCAAATTTTCTAATAACTGAAACATGGAAACTCAGGGGCAAACTCTATTTTCAATTACAATCACTGCTTATATCAATTCGATGAAGTTTACTTTAAATCAATTTATGTAATTGACTTTACGTCGCACTGGAGCAATACATGGGATATCGGCCACTGTCAATCATTGAAATAAAGAAGTTTCATCAAATGTTAGTTCGTCAGTTAATATATCTCATGACTTAAAATTTCTACTAAAACTACATTTGCTTAAAATTCATTAAAACAAAAGATAATTAAAAGTATACTACCAGAAATTTCAAATTATACAAAAGTTTAAAAAAAGTATGTTAAAGTGACAGTATATTTTTTCGCAGGATTTAATTTCAAAGGCTTGTTATTTTAAGACCAAAATAACATGTGACATCTTTTCGTCGATAAAAGTTTTCAAAGATTAAAAATAGTAAGATATTTTTGACAGCTTTATTACAATAGAAGTTCGTTGATAATTGGAAGTTAAAAGTAACAAATTAGGTTGAGAAAACTGTCAAAACAAGGTGACTTGAGTCTTGCAAATTTGTATACAAGTTGAATACATTAATAATACATCCACTAGTATTTTTAGAAATACTTTGCTTACTGGTATTTAATGATGTATAAAAATGTGAGGAGAAATAGTTATTTAAATTTGAACCAGTTACTTTGTTCTTTTTCAACTTTATTTTGCATGTTGGTATAAATATAAATGTCATTCGCAGCTAACATATACATAAATTCAATTCGAATCAATTGCACAAAAATAAATATGACTTGATTTACACAGGCAATATCTTTTCTTGCTATTTAGCTGAAAACATAAAAATCAATCTATAATATTGATAGAAAATCTATAAATAAGCACACTTATTTCTATCATTTCTTGCACAAAAGTTTTAGTTGGAAAACTTCAAAAAACTTCTTTCTGAAGCTAAAGTCTTTGCGGAAAAAAAAAAGAATCATTATTAAAATACTTTCATAAAAGAATAAACTTTTCGTCAACTTTTACTTTTCATAAAAGGTATATAATATTATATTTCGCAATGGTATAGTTAAGAAATTTTTAACATCATAAGAAAATCTACACACTCCAATTGTTTGTAGTTCAATAAAAAATAACCCATTATCCTTGTTATATTTTTTCAATCCACCGGTATATTACCACTCTGTAGTCACTTAAATAAAAATACTCAACAATATATACTCGAAATACATAAAAATTTCTATTCAACGATATGTTTCCATATTTTTACTTGGATAGTGTCACTACTGCATAAAAGTATTGCTATCATAACTGAATACTGAGGCAGGAGACTACATACAAGTTTTCGCTTAACGAGACAGCAGTCCATTTTTCTCGAGATTTGTCATCCAAACATGACTTGGAAGTATATTTCTCGAAACAGTGCTACACTGTGGGCAAATAACGTTCACATTCCGATAACACGACTTATCCTTACGTTCGCTTATTCCATTCCACGAGAGAATGCAGATCAAGCAGTAAACATGACTACAGTTCTGGAGCAAACCAAACTGACAGTCCTCTACCGAAGATAGAATACACACCAACCTGCCACAGAGACCGCATTTCAGTCCATCGCTTCCTCCCTGCGTGTGAGCACTTCCATCTTCGGCAACATCTTCATCAAATGTTTCTGACATATTCAGTCCAACGGTACTTGTAAAGGTTAAATTGGGTACCTGGTTCATAAGCGGACATGACTCTTCTCCAACGCATAGTTTATAAGACAAGTTGAACCCTACTCCCTGTGAATTTTCGGTTAAATCTTCTACAAGCTGTAAGGGTGTACTAGGTTCTTGACTACCGAGAGTTGTTATCAGTGGGTGGTGATGAATTTTTGATCCATAAGTAGAACCTTCATCGATCGGTGCCGTTTGTACGAATCCATTTACATCCGCCATTGTGTTCTTCAAGCTGAGCAACATGGGAAGTTTATACTTTTTCATGGTCGTGGTCAGATTTTCGGTTAGCATATCGATGTCGCTCATCCGGTACACTGCTCCAAGGATTCCGCCACTTTCTGCATTACACACTTCGAACGAATTCCTGAATACCACCACATGGTTGAAGTGACAAAATTCACCAAACATGCATCGTCCTTTCAAGAAGTAACGGCAAATCCTGTCCGGAACCCTGTTGCTTAATGTTACGTGAGGGAAAAGGCAGTCGTCCCCGTCGTGGCAGCCAGTTGTCATGAAGAACCGACAGACCAGATCATCCATGTAATGAGCGAAATCGTCGCTATCCATCCTGTCAGAAGAAAATTAGTGCTTTAGCTGTCAGCGGAATAACGATCCCGCTCGTTGTGAAACACTGAAAACATCAATAGAAGCTGATTGCGTCAGTTTAAAATTATTTCCTAACCTTTCTTCCGGAATCCAGAGAGACAGTTTATTTTTCTTGGAAAAAAAATCGCATTGTTTTCACGAGAAAAGCATTGCATGGCTAATAAAATAGTTTGGCTTATTTTGCTTCAGTTAATTTTGTTTTGTGCTTTTTTTTTTGTATATTATTAATATTCTAACAAACAGAAAAACCAAGCCTTTTAAATCAATATTTTGCAACTGAGGTCATTAAAAATATAAAGTCAACTTCATTGTTTAACTCTTGTCCAAAGAACAAGTTCTTAAAGGACTTATCCTAAAGGTTTGTTGATTACAAGAAATACAAATATACGGCATCGTAAAATCATTAAAATGGTGAAATCTCTGGTGCAATCATAAGATAGATTCGTATATACACACAGATAATGGCCATGCATGTTCGTTACGTATAATAAACTTGAGTGCCCCACATTTACCTTTATATTTTATTAACTTTATAACCTTCCCTATTTATTATTATTATTATTCTTTTATTTATTATTTTTAGTTTTTATTCTTATACTTTAGATTACATTATCCTTTCTCAAAATTAACGTTACCAATTGATTTAGAAATTTATCCTATATCTGAATAGAATAATTTATAATATTGTTTAGAAGAGGAATAATTAATTTTCAAATTACGACCTTAAATGATCACAACAAAAATATGTGCTGATTCCTTTGTAGTTTTGACACTTGTTATTTCAAAAATTACTCAGAAGCTTGACTGAATTTGTGATATGAATAAGATAAAATGTTTTGCATTTTATTGTCCAATGTGCATTTTTACTGAAAGCTATTTTAGTCTGCTTTTAGAAACATGTTTCGGGAATTAGTCATTTTTCTAATTTTCCTTATTCTTTTTTCAATTCAGTTTTTTTAGATAAGCAAATATTATCTCATTTAAACATGTCATTTTTTATTCTTTATTGACATGTCTGTTTTTCACATGTTGTTCATAACAATTTTAACAAAATGTGGCACACCGCTCAAACACTTAATTATTTTTTAACTCGTTTAATTTATAAAATTTTAATCCTTTCGGTTTATTTGATCCTTTTTGGGTGTCAAACGATAGCCTTTCATTTTTTTTTTAATTTTAAATTAAATTATTTATCAGTATTGTTATGCCCTAAGCGCCAGTGTCTAGTCCAACTTGCTAGGGTCTCCGAAGCTTCCTTTCTCCTCTCCTTGCACCTGCAAATAGAATTGAAAACAGCTGCTTTCGGACTGGGTCTGGTTGAGACGTCCGTGCGTCAATTTGATTATTATGAAATTGAGCATTTTGTTTTGCTTTTCGCTCTTTCAATGTTAAACCCATGTATAACAGCGTGACCTGTAAAGTCCTTTCAAGCCTTTTAAATTTGAAACTGGCGTCTTGTAGAGTCAAGGTAGTAACAAGTACCTACAGTAAAGTGACCATGCTGAATTTATTGAGACAGCTTACAGCGCTCCTAGCGGCTAAATAAGGAAGTGAAGAAAAATAACTCACAAATTAAAGGAGCTTTGTCAAAAAATTAAATTACAAAAATGTACGCAACACAATAATAAAGGCACAGAAAACATGGATTTCATGGATTTGTCTGTAAAACTGATATAAGATATTCGCGATTGAAATTTGCCTTGAAAACGGGGCCGTCCTGAAATTGAAAAACGTGTTATCATTCAGTTTTTCTACCAGAGTTTTTATTATTTATTTTATCAGTTATTTTTTTATCGGACTTAAGCAACGACTTTCAAACAAAGAAAGTGAAGAAAAAATTAAATTAAAAAAATATATTTGAAAAACGTTTTTTCTACGGAAAAAAATGACGATCCGAAATCACAATTTTCGCGCAACAACTCAAATACACGACTAAAAACCTCTCGGCTATGAAACCACGAACGAAGATTTACTATTTAATAATTTTATCCTAAGCTTTGAGTGAGATGCGAATATGTCAGAAACAAATGCTCGCTATTCAGTGTGCCACATTGGAAAATTAAAAGACTCAGATGAGCAACAGCAAGAAATTTATTGCTAAACAAAAACATGGCGAGTGTGTTCAAAAAGGTCCCCATCGACGACAATACACATTTGTATTCGATCAAGCACGCCGGCATGCGGTTCCTTATCATATGTGGTGTGACAGTAGCGCAGCTATCGATGATATGCTGCCTCATAACCAGCAAACGTGTCAACGGACTTTCATAAACTTGGTCTTTGATGTAACCCCCAGAGGAAGAAATCGAGTGGGGTAAGAAATGGCGATCGTGGAGGCCATTCAACACAGCCACCGTAGTCGATTACCTGTTATCCAAATCTGTTCTTAAGAAACTGTCTCACTGCGTGCGGTTAAACGTTCTTACAAAATTGGATACGAAATTTGTAGATTTAAACAGGAACCAAAGTTTCTACCATCCCCACGATCCGGGGTAAAACAGTGGACACTTACTACGGTTTCGCATGTATGCAAATCCACATTGTGTCGTCATACTTTACGTATCAGATAAAAACCTTACTTCATACAGTACTCTGTGAGGAAATGGCGACTTTCACTAGTAGTCAGTATTGTGAGATGGTGCTTCTCTATGGCGAATGCCAACGCTATGCAGTCTTATGCACAGACTTATGCCGTTAGGTATCCAAATGGTCTACTTCCAAGTTCGGCAATCATTGCAAACGTTGTTCGACGTCTCAGAGACACAGGCAGCACTCGAAGTCGACCTCGTTCGGGCAGATCACGTATGTCTAGTGGAATGCCATTAGAAGACATACTGGCGTACACTTTAGCCCATCCCTACAGCAGTACTAGACAAATCAGCAACCAGGCTGGCTTAGTACAAAAGCAAGTATGGCAAATACTGCACATCCCTACCATGCAATTCCGCAACAAAGATTGTTGCCGGGAGACCAACAGCGACGCTTTGACTGGTGTAATTAAGCATTGAACGAATTTGAGGTTTGGACATAATTTTTTTCTAACATATTATGGTCAGAACGGTTTACCGAAACGGGATGCTGAACCGACACAACACCCATTTCTGGCCACTAGAAAATCCCTCATGGGGAGTTTCCGTCAAACAGCAGATGCAGTAATCCGCGAATGTGTGGTCCGGTATGTGCAAGGATCGTCTAATATTACCCGTGTGTTCTATGACGATTCACTAAATGTACCGAAATACCTCCAGCTGTTACAGGATGTGTTACCTGACTATATCTATGATATTCCTCTGGCATTCTTGTTTTCCTTGTGGTTCCAACATGATGGCGCCCCGCCGCACAAATCGCACTCAGTGCGACAGTTTCTAAAGAACAGATTTGGCCAACAGATAATTGGCTATGACGGCTGTGTTGAATGGCCTCCACATTCGCCATTTTTTACTTGATCTCTTCATCTGGGGTTACATCAAAGAACGGGTGTGGATGAAACTCCGTTGACAAGTTTGCTGGATCTGCAGCAGCGTATCATCGATAGCTGCGCAACTGTCACACCACAGATAAGGAATGTGCATTCCGGCGTGCTTCATCGATTACAAATGTGTATAGTAGCCGACCTTTTTAAACGCCATGTTTTTATTTGGCAATAAATTTCTTGCTGTTGCTCATTTGTGTCTTTTACTTTTCTAATGTGCCACACTGAATAGCGCGCATTTGTATCTGACATTTTCGCATCTCACTCAAAGTTTATCAGGATAAAATTATTAAATAGCAAGTATTCATTCTGGTTGTATAACCGACAGGTTTTTAATCGTGTATCTGAGTTGTTGCGCAAAAATTGTGATTTTGGATCGTCAGTTTTTGTTTTTGTATTTAGATTTTTTTTTTCCGGAGAAGCGTTGTTCAATTTTTTTTTGTTTATCTTTTCTTCACTCTCTTTGAATTTAAATTCGTCGTTGCTTTTAACTCAGAAAAACTGAATGATAACACCAGAGAACACGTTTTCCAATTTCAGGACGGCCCCTTCAAGGAATGCAATAGTTCAAATTTCCATCGCAAATATCTCCGCCAGTTTTTCAAATAAATCCATGAATTTTTTTTTCTGTGTCTCTATTATTGTATTGCGTACATTTTCTTAATTAAACATTTTGGCCAATCTTCTTTAGTTTCCGAGTTCTTTTTCTTAACTTCCTTATTTAGCCGCTAGGAGTGCTGTAAGCTGTCTCAATAAATTCAGAATGGTTACTTTACTGTAGGTACACGTTACTACCTTGACTCTACGAGACGCGGTTTGAAAATTAAAGGACTTAAATAGACTTTACAGGTCACCCTGTATATAGTCTTAAAAATAATATAATTTTTATTTCAGAAACGCAATTTGGATATGATCACAGAATGATTGTCTAGCTGTCCGTTGATTTTTGTAGAGATTACTGTTCAAAAACTCACTTTAAAAAAAAAAAATAGATTTTACAAGAGAAGCCAAGAGAGATTAAAACTTTTTAAGCGCATTTTTTACTCTTTTGTGTAAAATTTGTAGAATTCGTCATGTATTTACTAAAATTTGCAGCGAATTTAATCTTTCCGTTTTTGGTGGTCTAAAAGTATTCTAACTGGTGAATCAGTTTAACGTCATAAATCAGAAAATAGAAGGGAAAAGGTTACAAATTTTGTTGAGAAGATTATTAAATGAACTGTAACCAAAATATTTCTTAAACTTTATTACATCACTTCTATACGAAAAGTGACAATTTAATAATGAACAAAACTATGCAGATACTGATGATTAACACAAATCAATAATGTACTATTCTAACATATCGATTTGAATCTGGATCAACCATGACAATTTATATCAAAATAATTAAGTGTATTTTGAGTAACCGAATTCTGTAATGCAATCCTAGTTGTGTATGGATTTCGATTTAGGACTAACAAAATAAGCTGGCTAGTTAATCACCGCAACTTTCCTCCTAACTAAAAAGGCTTAACATTACGTATCTTCCGTTTTCTCTACATTCTCAAGATTTGTCTTATTCTAACAAGAATCTAAATTCTCATTGGTTGATTCATACAATCAGTCTTCGACGCTTCTAAATATTTGAAAGGGTGAGCCTTCCTCGGATTCCTTGAAATCGGACCTAAGCTGCTTTTCCAAAACTTTTCAAAATTCTTGTGAAATTCCTAACGTATCGTGTAGCATTCTCTCCTGACATTGAAAGGATGTTCAGATAGATTCTAGTTAATCCCAGGTATGCAGATTACCAAAGAATGCTTTTAAAATTTAAGTAAACGCAACCAATCTCAATATATAGGTTGCTCACTGTCACATACTGGACACCTGAATTCCTTATTTTTCCATAAGAACCTTGCAGAGGTTGACTGATGACAAGAAAATCAAACATTTTTAAGTATCCAAAGCATAGATTTAACTATGGTTGTTGCATGGGGGGGGGAGAATTTGGTCCTCCCGAAAAGTGTGGACTATAACCCAGTACAAAGGGGAATATTAAATTAATTATATTAATATATATTAATAATTAAGTGTAGTAATATATTAATTACTAATTAATTATATTAATATTAATATCGAGTAATTATAAATGCTTAATTTATTAGATTAATAACTATTAATTAATTAACACTTGATTTTTAAAAAATCGTAAATTTTTTTATTTATACGATATTTACCAGACGACTTTATGGTGAATAAAAAACTTACAATACATTTAAATTAGAAATTAAAACATCCTTTTTTTCGTAAACGTTTCGATTATTTCTGAACTTTTGAATTTAAACTTGATTTGCTTGATGTACATCGGTAAAAATTCCCTCGATTCTGACTCTGCCGCCTATGAGTGCTCATGATTTTTAAAAAGCGTATTAACTACATCCTTGTGAATAACCACATGCAACTATAATAATAGTGATGAGATTAAGACATGAAATCATTCATCAGTGTTGGTAGAAACTTAAATAGAAATATCACTGTTGTAATGTCAACAAGAAGAAAAATAACTTTTCACAGTAACATTTTTATTGAATTTAAATTAACTTTTCTATTGAATTTCTATTGAACTTTTTAGTAAAAACGTCATCTTGCAAAAGTATTATTTAAATTCTAACATAATTGCATTAAATATGTCTTATCTTTAAACTGCAATAATGGTTTCGCAAGGTTATTTTTAACACCCAAACATTTGCTAAAGCAAAAGTACAGAAGATGTGCTGCGGATTCCTGTTTATAACAAAGATAATCAAAAATTCTTGAGCTGACACAAGGAAAGAAATAGGCAAGGAATACCATACTGATTTTCTAACACGTTTAATAAAGCTGAATGATTGCAGAACTAAATGGCTTGTCTTATTGCACTGTAATCAATCCAGCCGCTTTAAAGAGCCCCTTAAGGAATTTAGACTTCTATGAATTTAGACTTCTATGAATTTAGACTTCTCCCCTAGAATTTAGACATATGTAGGCTGTTAAGAAACCGTGATTATGAAGTGAAAGTAGTATAACTTAGTAAGAAATGAATAAATGTACGTCTAAAAGGAAATGAACCACTAAAGATCTCCCTATTCATTGACGAGTACGTAAATTTGTGCGGACCCTTGTTGTACACAGAGGCATAAGCGTGACTAGCGTTGATGAATGAGGGGGTTAGTCCCGAGAAGTATGGACTGTACACCAATAAAAAGGTGAAGCATCTGGAGTCCTCAGGGAAATTTTTTAATTTTATTTTAAAAATCATATGATATACAAAGGGCGTTCCATAAAAACTGAGAGTAAAATCATAAAACATCTAGAAATATATTTACAGAAAAAAATACATCATTCTTTTTTAAAATACCTTCCCTCAGATTATATGCAACGGTCACATCATTCAACTCACTTTTCAAAACAAGTAGAGAAGCCTTTTTCTGGATGCTGCTTCAAAGAACCCTGCGTTGCTGAAATAACTTCAGAATCTATATTAAATTTTTTACCACAGAGCTTCTCCTTCAACGTCGGAAACAGACAGAAATCGCATGGTGCAAAATCTGGACTGTAAGGGGGATGTGGCATGATTTTAATATTGCATTTACTAAGATATTGCTGAACACAGAAGTAACGTTATGCTGGCGAGCATTATCGTGATGTAACGTCCAATTCCCTGCCAGTTCATGTCGTTTTCTCTATATGTGTTGTCGCAAAACTTTAAAAACTGAAATGTAATATTCACCATTCACAGTAGTTTTTGAGGGCACAGCATACTGATATGTTACACCTTTATGATCAAAGAAAATAATCATCATGACCTTTCCAGCAGATTTGATTTGTCGGATTTTTTCGGAGGTGGAGAATCAGTGTGTTTCCATACACTTGTTGCTGACTTGGTAAGGGAATTAAAATGATGCACCCAAGTTACATCACCTGTTATTACAGTCTAGGAAATTCGGATCATTTTGAAGTTTTTTGATGATCTGTTTCCACTTACAACATTGGTGAATCCTTGTTTGCATTTGTTCTTACGTAAGGTGATGAGGGACCCATCTGGAACAAACATGGCGAAGCTGTAAATTGTTGCGTAGAATGCGAAATATCGACGTTTTCGAAATGTTAGTTGATACCGCTACCTCTTCACATGCCATTCGCCGTTTTTCTTGCAAGAATACCCACACAGTGTTAACATTTCGATCATTTACAACACTTTCAGGTCGGCCAGGCTTTGGAGTCAGTTCTGTAGACAAACGTCCTGTTTTGAAATCACCATGCCATCTAAAAATCGTAGACTCACCGAAACATTTGTCTTTGTAAGCTTCTTTCAATAACTTAACTGTTTCTGGAGCTGTTTTGCCCAAACGACAGCAAAATTTTATGGCAGAACGCATTTCGTTTTTTAACTTTGAATCACTGACCTCCATTTCTGTAGGGCAAATAGAAACAGTTCTTTAAACAAGCACGAAACTAGGAAAATAAAATCGTCTGCTTCGTTTAGAATATTTATAATTGTACAGTTAACAGTTTGAAAAAATCGCCTGCATTTTTATTTTTTAGTTTTGCGGTGTTGCCACTACGTAAAAAATTCTCTCTCAGTTTTTATAGTATGCCCTTCTATTAATAAATATCTTCGTAGTACATTGATAAAATTATTAATTATTTTGCGTCTAGCAAATATTAGTCACTTTCATTTCAAATAAAGTCATTTCAAATATTGTTGTTTTACTGTATCATACATAAGAAACACATTGTTTGGTTTAACAACAAATTATTTAAGGACAGTCTTGAATTACACAAAACCCTGGTAATTCCTGGTGGGGGGGGTTGAACCCCCAACTTCTCATGGTTACGCATATAAACTAATGTACCATTGTTTCATTAAGTACATTTATTTATTAATCAAGTAAAACATTAATTAAAATTAAGTTATTAATAGTTTTAGTACTTGTTAATAAAGGATTAAGGGGGTCCGGGACACAAAAATCGTAAATTTTTCGAAAAAAATTTTATTTTTGTAAGAAATTCTCTGTGTTTTTCTGCTTAAAATGACATCTAAATCATGTTTCTAACTTAATTAGAACTAGAGATATAATAATTTTTTTTGGTGCGTTGTTTTGAAAATCTAACACTCTTGACAGTTGTTATCATGGCAACAACATCTGTCTTTAAAACTTTAAATGCGTTTTAATTCATGATACTTTTTTCAAGATTTCCTGTATTCAAATTTTTATAAGTCGAAAACCGATAAAGTTTAAGGGTTGAAATTTGGAATATGTCTTTTTCAAATATCATACTTTAATTTTAATACAGCAAATTTGAAACAAATATTTATTTTAAGAAATATGCCTTTTTTTTTTTTTTTAAAGTACCTTAAAATTTTCATATATTTTCATTCAAATATTTTTTTTTTGTTAAATTAATATTTTTTTAATTCCTGAATCGAAATTAAAGTTTATAAATTTGTGAATAATTTACTGCAAGAATTTTGAAAATTGATCAAGAATATTTTGAGTTTTAGCAATTTAAAATGACCCCTCTTTTTTTCACAAAATTTTAATTTTAAAATTTTAAAAGACTTTTGGAAAAATTTTGTGTTGTGATTTAGCTTATTAGTTAGATGGGTAATCATTACAAAAAAAATTAAAAATTATAAATTAATTAATAAAAAAAATTTTCAATGTGTCCCGGATCCCCTTAAGTTGTGAAAAACTCATTATATATATATATATTGCAAAAAAATTCTCAACTGAATGGGGGGGGGGGGGAGGGAGGGATCCATGGAAGATGCTAAAACTCTGATAGCGGTATTGAATCAAGTCGTGGAGGGTTTTCCCTTGAGAAAATGATCTTCCAACATCCCAGATGCCATTGAAGCATTGATATAAGGTAATAAATAAACTAAGGAAATTATCATAATTCAAATAAAAGTTGTTGGGTTTGGTTTGGAAATCAACTGATGATACCCACAACCGAAAATCAGCAAGCCATCTGAAGTCACGTTTAAAGGCGATCTGTCATAGCGAAGACGTTCGATCCTTTACGGTTGTTGTCCCCAACTACAATTATCCTAAAGACGATGTTCCAAGAGCTATAGAAAGATAGATTGTTGTGGAACGATATCATACCCGACCACTTTCTGACCTTGTGGAAAAAAATTCGAGTTGCGAATGTAACTCTTAAAAGAAATCAAATTCCCTGGATATTAAGAAACTTATGATTCCCCTGAAAACCAGTTTCAATTTATTAGTGGAATCAACACACGCCGGTAATATGAACTTCACAGAGGAATGGTTTGAAGGTAGAGAAAAGAAAGAAGGTTGAAATTCCATGTAATTTTCAATTTAAATCCTGATATTTTTTCTGAAACTAAGAATACTGTAAATACGTTTAATTTTGTGAGAAAGATAAATCGTCATACAGTATACAACCCAAATAAAGGAATCGAAGTATCATGCTCTGAGATAGCGAAGCTGAACAAGAACAATTCAGGAATTGAAGCTGTGCATTCTCAGGTTTCAGAACTTAACAGAGATGTCTCAGGGTTCATCTGTGCCAATGAGACCTAATTATTAGAAAGCACACTTAGAAAATACAAATTTGAAATTACGTATGCTCCTCCTCTCCCTTCTTCTGCAGTTCCAGCATCTAAGGGGCTTCTACAACCCACACAGAAACCTCCACCTGAGCTAAATTCAGGTGCTCGTTGCTGTTCCAATGTTGTTAAGCGGATGGATCAAATCGAAAGGCAGCGGAAAGAAAGAGGAGCCTCTCCACGCTGAGAAAAGGCTGAACAACAAGGTTTCATGAGCAACCAATAAGTTGCATGCTGGAAACCCTAACTGGGGATTCATGAGTATGATAGAATAATATTGTAATCAAATTGGTCTCGTGGGCATGGGAATTGACTTTTGGCTGATTGTCTATCGAAGCGCAAACCTGCGTTTTCATCACGTTTGTCACTTCCCCATCAGGATTAGTTATTTCTTTCAATGCCACACCATATTCACCGGGAGCAATAAAGAGAAATAACATAAATCTGGGCGCACATGCTCCGTCTATTTTATTCAAAGGTCGACATCTTTAATATATTGATTGATATCGTTGACGTATAAGAAGGGAACTCGTGAACCAAATCTCGTCACATACAGTTTGCTCTAGTTTAATATAATTCTTTGAATTAACCTTATTACTCCGGGAATAGTACACTATCTACCAATAAGCATTTGGACACCTGTGATAGAAAAAAAAATTTATTCATATTCAATAGTTGGTAGAGCCTCCACGACAGGCAATTATAGCCTCAACCCTCCGGGGCATGCTTTCCATAAGTCCTTGTATGATGGCTTGTGGTATTTTTTTCCACTCGGCTTGGAGCAGACATGCAAGTTCCTTCACCGATCCAACTCGTCCCGAAGATTCTCGTAGGTCCAAGTAGAGAAAGGAAATTGTCCCTACCCTAGAACTGGTGACACTTGTTTTCGTAAAATAGGCTGGCCACTATAGGGCAGTCTTCGACGCGAATATGAACCACCAGGAGAGTTAAAAAAAGACTTCCACAACCACGTGACTCGATTCCCAAGTCGCCGATCAAAACGTAACAGTTGTATCGATTACGTAGTACGTGGCTAAAAGAAGATAACCTCCATACCATAATTAATGAGAATTTATAGATTTTAAATAAATTGTGAGGGAGAAAAGAAAAAGGGTTCCTGGCCGTAAGTCCCAAAAGGTGGGTTATAACTGGGGAAAGATACAATTGGGTCCGAGAATACATTCCAAAGAGTGAAGGAAGAAAGTGAACAATCATAATCTGAAAGAAAAGAAGCAAACGCAAGTCTAAAAAAAACGAACAGCCAGTGACGGATCGCTCCACTGATTTCAGTGATTTACTAGTAGCATTTATTCTTTGTAAAATAGTATTCCAAATAACTGTCATCAGGGAGGTTTCATATTTGTCCATTTCTTCAGAAGTTAAGTCGTCTTCACTATGGTAAATTTTTGTTTTCTGAATTACAAATTTCAGTTAAAGCCTTTTTTATTTTTTTCACTGCACTTAAAGGCGCTCATTGTAAAGACGGTGTAACAAAAAATTTTTCGAACCCTTATGAAAAGACATTTTAAGACCTCGGGGACCCCTTCGGGAGCCCTTTGGTATTCCTGAGCCCTCCGCTGCCGCTTAGTCCGCTTAATTCGCCTCTGTGTGTGCGAACAGCAAATATAAACCGCCTCTTCCAAATAACTGTCATTAAGGAGGTTTCATATTTGTCCATTTCTTCAGAAGTTAAGTCGCCTTCACTATGGTAAATTTTTTTTCTGAATTACAAATTTCAGTTAAAGCCTCTTTTATTTTCTTCACTGCACTTAAAGACGCACATTGTAAAGACGGTGTAACAAAAACTTTCTCGAACCCTAATGGAAAGACATCTTAAGACCTCGGGGAGCCCTTTTTTATTCAGGAGCCCTTCGTGACCGCTTAATCCGCCTCTGCAAACAGCAAATATAAACCGCCTCTTTTCTAATGTCTTCCTTTTCCATTTTAGAAGGACGACTGTTGAAAAGGACTGTCCAATGACGGAGCGATACCGGAGTCTACGGCTGTTGTCTTAATTCCCTGCAACAAGCACAAGCCGAACCAGTTTCTGGACCGGCACCAGTGTAACTGATCGGAGGATGGCTGCTTTGCCATTTCGATGTGTTCCCACGTCTTCTCTCGGTGATTCAATGTGATGTGTCGTCTACTTAAATGTTCCGAAAACGGGCAAGATGAAACGTAGTATTACTATTGTTATTCTTATCATCATTCTGTTCTGTCTCGTTTCGGACAAAAGGTGCTGAAGGCTGATATACATACTTGTGCGAATTCCGTGTTATAACCGACACCGTCTCATTCTTTTGTGTGCATCTGAACGTGCTTGTATATGTGTAAATCATTACATTAATGTGCGTGGATCTCGCCTCGGGATGGCAACAAAATCACAGTTTGTGTCACGACAAATGTATTTATAGAAGCGAAAGGGCAGCTAGCTGGAAATGGTTCTAAAAGATGGGTGATGAAATGGATGTGGATATTTTTATACAGTACAAAAATTTGAAGCGGCGAAATCGGTATATTATAAAATATATAAATACATATTATTGAACTGTCGAGCTTACCAATATATCGTTTCCCTTTCCCATTGCTATGTGTATCGATGTCGCTTTGCTCGTAAAAATATCCATGTTCTGTGAGAAACTAAAAGATATCCTTTTTAATTCGCTCGAGTAAGTGCAATCAGATGTTTTGCAATCAGTTATGAAGTTCTCATTGTGTCAAATTTACCTAGTTTTATGTGTCAGAAACTTTCGAAGGTAAAAGAATGTAAGGATTTGTTCAGTTTTGAGAATGATCAGCAACCCATCACACGATAATTTGTTTTAAGAGAGCGTGTAGCAGTTAACGTTGTTTCTGGTAGCGTTCAACCTTCTATTTGATGAAAAAACAGATTTATGAATTTCATAATAATTTAATTCATGGACATCTGACAGTACTGCATAGTAAGAAAACTAAGGTTTGATTATTGTTAACAATGTATATTGTTAGCACAGACAGTAAAATCAACTTTCTTTTGGTCATTTTTATTTAGAGGGTAATAATTCAAACAAAACATTGTCGAATTCAATTTAACATTAATAAAATTAAATCGGTGAGGAAAGTAGTTTGTTACAGATATGAGCTTTCAATAATCCCACTATGGTTATCTAACCCTGCGAGTTTCACCTTTTTTCATCTTATGTCACACAAACTAATTATTAAAATTTAATAACACACAAAAAAAAATGTATATTATATGCCGATATGACGAAAAAATATTATCATTTTGTGTGGCTGATTTCCTCAAAAATAAGAAGTACTATCCCTTTATGCTCTCCCCTAAATGGCTTTTTAAAAACTTTTTTAAATAATTTTAACACTTTGGAATTCAAAAAATAAAACTCAATTTTTTTTTTTTTTACTTAAAATTAGTTGTGGAAATACAAGTCAAAAGCTTAAAACTAAACGACTGAGATTAAATAAATCTTACACAATTTAAACTGCATCGCCTTCCGTAAGACACACCATTAAAAAATCCCTGGTCTAGTGTTCATTCTGGAATGTCACCTCCTTGAGTGTGTCCTTCCATTTAGTAGAACCTACTCTACAGGTCCATAATTCAGATTCCCTTGAGATCGAGGACCATTCGGAATTTGACATCTCACCCGTTTCGTTAACAAACGGCGAGTTGTAGGCGGTGCATGTTAGATTCCCACCAGGTTCGATTTCTCCCTGGGTGTTTTTCTCTCTTCTATGTCAGTAAACTTTTCCTTGTGAGAATATGTCATTCTTTTGTTTGGGACAACTGGCCCAGATATGACCAATTGAGCCAGAAATACCCCAAAATCAACCATAAGTGGTAAGGTATTTTAATTCTAAAACTGCCTATGTTTTTTTTCAGCAGGGAAAGACACATTTCCAACTTTTTGATGAATGCAGTGGGTTTTTGTTTAATGGGTTTTCGTTGTTGTTTATGATGTCTGATTTGAAGCCGAAGAGTTTGGAGTAGGTGAAATTATACTCCTTAAAAATAAGATCATTCTCAAGTATCTTCGGTATCAAGAACGAAATTGATTAGTCTCTGCAAAAGTAGCCATACGTGTTCCCCTTATCGAAGCTTTTCCATAGCCCAACTCTACTGAAGCAGAACCAATTAACGCTTCTGAAAGTCCCAGTCCTCGGATAAGTGGCTCTATTGATTAAGATTCCATCCGAAATATCTTCAGGAAGAAACGGGCTCAGCGACGCACTCGAATATCAAAAGCGGCATCAAGGACCATCGCTGGGAAGGATATCCTAGTAAACCTGCGTAAATATTTCCCTTTCGATCTACGAGAATTCCTCTGAATTTCATGCTCGCGAAACCAGAAACTCTTCCTTAATGACCACACTTTGTAATACATAGTTCGCCTGATCCTTAACGAAAGTTTTGCTTTGTTTTCTCTTCTGTCTACGGGTTATTATTCCATGAAATAATAATTCGCTGTAGAGGGAAGTTCGTAAGGTTTATATATGGTTTGACGGAATTATGGGGGATAAGACATAACTAGAACAACTATCAATACAAACTTCTATTACGTTTTATTTTACGGTTGAACTTATTACTTTTCATTTACGAACAAATTTTTGTCTCCGTGTACCACAGGTACAGCATGGAACCTAATGTCTATGTAGAATAATTTTGATTACGGTACAATTGCGTGAATAGTGTTTCTTTTGGCCTAGCCTAAACAAGTCCGAATTAGGCCCGGTGCACACATCCGTTTTTTAAACGTACGGCACCGCTGCGTCCACGCAAGTGTGGTCTGAGATACATTAGATCCAATAGAGTAGTGCACACATGCCTCCGGTGCCGCTGCGGCGATGCACATCCAACTTGCGTGCAATTTGTACCGCTGTTCCCCACGGCGCCGCACACGCTTCTCCGGTCTGAAGTACCTTGTTTTCACAAAAAATGGAATATAAATAATAATTAATAAATGATTGTATCCAGTAACGTCTATTTTGTTTCAAAATATACTTTTTTTACACCATGAAAGCGAAATAAACACGTTTTCTTCGATAGAATATGTATCACAAATGGCGCGAAATGAGTACTTGCGTTATTTCACGGTTATTTGTGCATAGTTGGACTTCGGTGCCGCAGCGGCGCCGCACGTTGAAAAACCGGATGTGTGAATCGGGCCTTAGGGACAAAGAGTGGAAAATTAGCCCATCTGTTAAAGGAATGATAATTTTTGTAACTGCCCATGAAATCCTCTTTCTAATGCCAAAAAAGAATACGAGTCCATAAAGAAAATCTGTAACGTAAGAACAGTTTTTTAAATGAATTTATGAATCTCTTCGATCGAAAGGTATTTTTGAACTTGCACAGATCTATAGCTATACAGCTTTGACAGAATATATTAACACTAGGGAATTCCTGTCTGACAATTGCTAATAATCTTTCAGATAGTTCTCATTACATTTCCATAGGCGCAAATCCAAACACTAGTGAGATACATGTTTCAATTTGTCGGACAGTTCTGTATCAAGTTGAACAACCGTTTGTTTTTCTGATGTCTGACATTTTATCTAATTTTGTTGCTGGATTTTTGTTATTTATTATTATTAATATTCAATTAACAAAATCCAAGAATATTTTTTTGTTCTGACTTGTTTGTGGAACTTCTAGTGATTAGTTGTTTAAATATCAAACGAACACCAATGCAGAGAAGATATAAACTTATTCTGAAATTAAATTTATGTATTTATATCTTCCCTTAATATTTAAGATATATATATATTTATGTATATATATCTTAAATTTATGTATGAATGGAAAGGAAATTGAAACAATACAAATAGTTTGCAAAACATTATGATTGAACAATTATCGTCTGATAGAATATGAAACATAATTTTGCTTTAAAATAAATATCGTTTGTTCATATATTTCTATCCACCAGTTCTGTTCAGAACTATCAACGTGAGCACTGTACGAGTCAGAACTGCCATGAACCACATGATAATACTAGCTACAGATCTATACTGGTATAAAAGTACCTTAACTTTCACTGTAAGGTCATTATTTAATTAACTAATAGTAACCTGATAGAAAAATTCAATCCTCCAAGTCCTGTAAAAAATTCTTTTTCGATCGTGTGGCATACACGATTTTCTTTAAATATATCAATGGCCCAAAGTGATGTGTCTCATAGTTGATATCCAGTCTAAAATTTCCTTGCAATCTCAAAGAAGAGAACTTTTGAACCTTCTTTTTCGCTCATTACAAGTTACATGGTCATTAAAAGATAAAAAAAAGAACCTCCCGTGTTGTCCTAGTCTTCTGCTGAAAGACTACACCTCTCGCAAATATGAGCTACTAAATTCGGAAAACTATTTTCTCTCTTGATATCTTGGAGATATAATAAAAACTTTTAACTAATAAACTCGTTAAAAAAATTAAGCTTTAAGTCAAATAAAGTGGTGGAAATTTTTAAACTAATTTGTTATACAATAGCACCGATCAAAATTTATTTGTTGCTTCTATTTATATTTTTAGAATTTTTATCGTTCAACATCTTTAAGGAACATGTTTTAGTGTGCTTGTATTTATTTTTCATTCATTTATTTTAAATTCAGAGTAACACACGCTTGGTTTATAAACAAACTAGTATTTCAATATTCGTATTATTAGAGGATTACTATAACCTGTATTGCAGGTATGAACAATTACAGTTGAACAGCTTTACAAAGAACACTCGTTTTCTATTATTCGTTCAAATATTTTGACGGTAACGACACGAGTTCTGGGTATTTTGTATTATAAACAACAACTTTTCCAAATGTTCTGTTAAATAATTTTACATTTAAAATACCAGCCAAAACGGAAAGTTGATTTTCGAGTTGTGAAGTAATTCAGACCTGAATTTTCAGTTCCTTAAATAAATTGAGTTTCTCTTTAACGTTTCAAAGTCCATTATAAAATTCGAAATTTTTCTAAATAGGGGGACCATATTAGAAAATTAATAGAAATATAAGCATTGTTAGTTTTCAGTATATCTTTTCATAATGTGCCATATTTGGAAACATACATATCAGGAGTAAGATATATCATGATAAAAAATATATTTTGCGAATTAGAATGCTTAATTTTTTTAAACATTTTACTGTAATAGTAGAACAAAATTTTCTAAATTTTTATTATTATGTAGCTTAATTTTCAGAAAATGTATAATGTAATTTTTAGTCTAAATAAATTTTGATATTTATCCTATACAAGTCAAAATGAATGTTTCGCAGCTGACGTATTTGGAATTAAGATAGATTGTTTGTTCCTACTTTCAGCGTAGCTAAAGGTTTTCGTATGAATTTTGTCGGTTTCTGTACCACAAACGTATTTTAAATTAAAACAATAATAATAAGTTCAAAGAATTATAATTGATATGTACTAACCTGTTATAATAACCAAGGAAACACTAATACTAGTTTGGCAAATGTGAGAATTGAATTCTGTTTTCCAAAGTCATGAAATTAATCGTAGTGTGTATTCCTTAAACTGTGCTACACAAAATGTATGCATTTATCATTTAGTCATAAAAATACAGCCAACTAGAAATCTAAATATTATCACGGCAGTGTTAAAAAACATGGGACTCTATCGTTTCTAAAGTAGTAAATTTTTTTTAATCTGCTTATTTAACCCCAGGATACCCAATCGATACTTCTTTACTTTATCCTATCCTTCCTTTCTTTTCACCATTTCAAGACATTCTTTTTTTTTTCTTTTGCATGGCACAGCTTGACCAAATAGGTGCGTTATAAAACCAACCAACCAAACTGCTCATATACGTTTGTCTGAAACACGTTATAAATATAACCAGATTGATTTACAAAAGAGTTCAATACTTTGTAGTAAATTTTTCATATCCATGATATATATATATATATATATATATATATATATATATATATATATATATATATATATATATATATATATATATATATATATATCATTTACTGTTATTCAGAAGTTGTACAAACTAAATGATTGCAAGATCAACTTTTTTTGTTTTCTTTAATTTTAAGTACTTAGTTTATTAACTTGACATATTTAAATAATGCATTTTCAGTTCAATCATATTAGCATTTAATTGTTTAATTTTATTACGATCCCCAACAGTAGACGTCCATTTCAAAATATAGATACCTAAATTTCCGTCACAGTTTTTAGCAAAAACAACTATTTACTAGCCGTTTGAAGAACAAAAAAAAATTATCTCTTTAAATTTTCAGTCTCAAATTGTGAGAAATTCTCATTTTTTTTTATTTCCCTGAACCATAGACTTAAGTCATTGCAATAATAGTTTTTTTAGACTTTTGATAATGCATTCGAATTTGGACCTTTTGAATTAAGACCTTCGAATTCGGACCTTTCGGACCTTCGGACCTTTGACAGCATTTGAGACTTTTTTGGCAATCCATAGACACGACATCATAATCATTACAGTTAAATAATTTTCTCAGTGCTAGTGAGTTATTCTCTAGCCTGATATATTTCTTAGTCTAAAGAAAAACAATGGCTTACCATATAATACTGGACGTACTGTTTATGAAAATCTAACATTTCAAAATCTTTCCAGAACAAATCCGAGCAAGATAATAAAGAAATACAACATACAAGTAGTTACTCTGATGCGCTTTACCTATGTGCTCAACTTAATTTTCCCCTCTGGGGAGCGGAGTGGTTTGTTCCAGCTAAGTGCATTCGGCAGTCCAACATTTGTTTTAATTTCGAAATCACTGGTACAGAAGTACGCGATTCAGAGAAATTTCGAATCGGTTCAACAAATATTAATTTCATGATCTAAAGCCTTAAGAAAACAGAATTCTCGGCGAAGATTTTTCTTAGTCTTTTTAAGACTGTTTTGATAGAAAAACCAAATGAAATTAATTCCAGATTTCGTTTCCGGAAAGGAAACGACTTCCTGGAGTTCCCCTGGTTTCATATTAAAATTCTCACTTATTGCGATTTCCTTGAAACTGCGCTGAGAGTCATATTAACCAGTCAACATATGTAAATGCTGAAATATCTGTGTTATTCAAGATTTCATCAAGTCGCACATGTCAAGTTCATCTCCTCATTTGTTTAATTTCTCATCTGATCAGTCATTGAGAATATGTGTATATATACTCGTGTGTGTGGAATTGTAGATTGTTTTAATGGCCATAACGATCATTTTCATTGAAAGTGTATTAAGTATTTTATTTCTCTCTCTCCCTCGAAAATTCATGTTATTCACGTGTCATATTGCACAGGTAGTTTGCCTATTGTAATAAAAGATGGAAACAATAAACTTTATTTGAAAACAGTCAGTGGTTATTTTCTCAGTTTTTGTTTTCTTCTTTTGCTATTAAGGAAATTAAATATGATTTCACTTTAAATAAATCGTCGGTTTACAAGTGAAACACACAGTCAAAAACATAGTTCCGAGAAAATACACATGAAATATGACTTCAGTTTATATAAATTGTCGGTTTACAAGTGAAACACACTGTCAGAAACATAGTTCCGAGAAACGAACACACACCTACTCATTGAGTGTGTTTCCCAAGAAAATCTCATCCAGCCTTCATTCAAAGAAAAAATAGCTAAATAGATTTCACTCTTCTAAAAATTATATTCCGGTCTAGAAAAGTTTAAAATCTCATCACAAAAAAATTGACAGAGTATTTCACTTGTTAGCAGACGATATATGTATAAGTATTCAATTATATAAAATATTATTCAGTGTTCAAAAACCACACTTATCATTTTTTTAAATTAGGGATTGTTTCCATAAATATTTCACATTTATTATTAATTTTTTTATATCTAAGTGTGTGTGATGGACACTAAATATTCATAACACATACATAAAAAACTTTAAAAATGTCTTTAACTGACTTTAAAAATTCGAAATTTTATAAAAGGTACAGGGTGTTTCAGAAAGGACTTCGTAAATTTGAAATGACGCAACTACGAAACTGTGTTATATAAGAATATGAAATAAGTGGCACATTTAATAGGCAGGTTTGGAATTTGAAAGAGACCGATTTAAAAGTTAGTTACATTTTTGGATAATAAATGGCGCTGCAGTCTTAGTAAGCATGAAACACAGCTATGAAATAGCTATTTTTCAAATTTCTGTCCATTCCATTGGCAAAATGTGGCAGGAAGTTTAGTAGTAACCTGTTGAAGGAGGAAATTCTAGTGATCTATTCATTGGAACAACAAGGATGTTTCAGACAGTTTGTGATTTATGCAAGATGGTGCCCGACCTTACCTTACTTCTGCAGTGTTCACCTTCCTTGATGAATAATCCTTTGCTCTAAATTATTCCGAAGAGACCGACAACGGATATATTGGCCTCGATACTCACCGGATCTCAATCCATACGACTTCTTTCTCTGGGGCTGTTTGAAGGACATTGTTTACAGTAAAAATCCTCAAACGCTAGAACAGCTCATCTGTGAGGCATTTGTATCCATTTTAGTACACACAATGTGGTAGGTGGCTTCAAGCTACTCCTTTCGCTTGCGTCGAATGATTGATGTTAGGTGACCATTTCGAATCCATTGTAACGCGATTTGACGCCTGTTTATGAAAGGCACTTTGAAGGGGGAAAATAACCCAGTTTGTAGCGCCATCTATTATCCAAAGATGTAACTAATTCTGTAAACCGGTCTATTTCAAATTCCAGGCCTGCTTATAAAACGTATCACTTGTTTAATCTTTCTATCTATCACTGTTTCGTAGTTATTTCATTTCAAAGTTAGGGAGTCCTTTCTCAAACACCCTGTATATCACCACATTATGATAATCTTAAAAGTGAAAAAGCTCGTTGTGTTTTCCAGTGCGATTTTAATTAACTACCTACCTTAAGAGTGAAGGCGGGAAAATGAAACCTAAAAATAAAGCTCGTAAAATACAACTAAAAATAAAGCTCATAAAAAATATACATTTGAGAACATAAATTGAGAGGACCCTCTTTTCCGAAGACTTTTGCTCGTTTATCATTCGACAGACACTGTTTTACAACATTTTCATAACACAGCACACGAGAGTCAACTCGTAGAGGCCCAAACCCTTTGCACACACACACACACTCCAAATATGGTTTCATGGGTAGGAAAAGTGCCCTCTAGACGAGAGAGGTTCTTAATATTACAAGTTATTTCAACAAAATACTCACTCCAAGCGTATCATTGATCCGCGACCATTTGGAGTCGATTAAAATTTTCATGGTTGAGCCCATGATCACCAAAATATGGGAATAAGTATTAAAAATATGCAACATTAGAGTTTTCAATATGCAAGGTGATCAATTCTATTTCACTCATTAGGCCTTTGGAGGGGACCTTAAGGATAGATCAGTAGCCCGTTGTTTTTCTCTAGTGCGACGTTGATTAAAATACTACCTACCTACCTCACTCATTAGGTCACTTGATCTATTTATCAGGAGAAAGAGCAACGGTCCAGGAGCCGAAAAGTCTTTTGCTCTTAAATTTTCCTAGTTGGGCCCCTCCACAAGAAAGATATTACACATTTTAAAACAACATTTGTAATGGGCTATATAAACAATAGAATTCCGAAAATACGTGTATGAAACAAGTGAGTTTTTCTGAGACGCTAATTTCCTGAAGTTAGCACCATTACAAAAGTTTTTTTTTTTTAATTCGGTTGTGCAATGTGTCAAAAATCACTGACACGGAAAGGTATTGTAACACTTAAATAATGGTGCATGACTTATTTTATTGTAAAAATATCAACTAATTTTGTCACTTTCAATGTAACGATTCGTCAGCTTACGCTGCTTCTTTCAAACGTTGTGGTATCTTGAAGGCTGTTTCACACCAACAGAATCTGGATTAATCCGAATCTCTCTGAATGCAGTAGATTCTGACTAATGTAGATTCAGGTTCACTCATTGAAACACGATGCTCTGGTTTTAGGCAGCGTGAAATGTTTTAAGGCAATTAAGAGCTATTTGTTAAGGAAGCAACATTTCCTAATCTTCATCAACCAATTTCTACTAGATTCGGATTGACTTGCATTATGTTGGTGTGAAACGGTCCTAAGAGTAGATGCAACGATATTTCTAGCTGAAAACGAAATTTCAGGTTTTTATATCATTCGCCTAGTACTCTCCACTTCATTCGAAGTATTCAAACCCAATAAATAGGGTCATGAGATATAATGTACAGGTTTTGGACATTATTCCAGCTCCTTAACACTTTGGCTTGATATTTTGATACGCGTTTTTTATCTGTTTTTCTGAATAACCAGTCATAATTCGGTGTGATATTTTAACCGTTATACAAGATCAAGATCTTGTAATTGAGTTGTGTTGTACATAGTCGCACACACACACTACTAAACCTTTTATAACCACACTTCTGAAGATAATTGCTTTTAGGTCTGTAGCAGTGTACACCTAACAATTCCAAACTCATTCGCTCTCGTTCTACGCCCTTTCCCAATTACAGTCATATGTACAGTCAATATTTTTCTCCCTTTTTATCTCTACACAATGCTTTTTTTAACAAATCCCCGCTGTCCCCTTTCTAGTTCTATGACAAATTGCTTCATTTCCTGAGTAATGACTATTAAAGTTGTTTTGCGACTCAATTGCAATCACGTTTCTCATTTGTTTACCTAACCTGAAATCTGTCCACAATTAAAAAATATAATTTCAATAATGGACATCTAGATACTTTCGTACTTCCTCTTTCCAGCTGTTTTGTAGAACAGTGCACAGTTGTCTCGATATTATAAACGTAATTCCACAACGTAATACATGCTTTAAAATACTCCTAGACAACTGCACTTATCGAAAAGCTTTAGCCACGAATGCATCATTAATGAAACATCCTATTGTTCCGTTCTCGACTGCGCAATAACAATTTAATTTTGTGTTAAAAGCTGAAATTTGTTGCAGTTTAAACCTAAATTCCATTCTAAAACTATTTTAAGGGCCTATCTTAGTTTATTATTCTTCTGACTGATTTTTCAAAGCTTGATATTAATTCTGTTCATGTAGGTAACTAGAGATGATTAAACACTCTACACATATACGAGGATCCTTTGATATGTCGGGGAAAAAAGCAAAGTAAACGAAAAAATGGATTTTATTTCTCATTAGTCTCCTTTTTGAGTACTACACAATTAGTCCAGAGCAAGTTTCCAATGTTTTTATCCCGTCGGTAAAATAACTTTTGCCAAAAGCTGCAAAATATGTACTAGTGACTGCGATGACATCCTTATTCGACTGGAATTTCTTCCGAAATGCCCATTTCTTAAGTTTGAGAACAAGAGTCATGCATTGTCAAATCAGGTCAAAAGGGCTTATGTTGAATTAATTCGGTGCTTGATTTGTGCCATTGTAATGATTGATTTGTGGGACGACACACTATCTAGGAGAAAGAGCACTTTTTGAGCACCAATCTGGGCCGGTTTTGTTTCATTCCTTCTTTCAAAAGATAGGAATGCAATGGCATTGAATTAATTATGAGTCTGCAAGGGAATTCAATGTAGAAATGAATAGAGTTTTCGGATAGAGTGTCGGATTTGTTCTAATATATCGGTAACAAATACTAGGATAATTTATCATCATATTCTCGCCAAGTTTTAATTTTATTCAATCCTATCCAATATTAGAGAAGCTGTACTTTCCCCTCGTCTAGAAGGCAGTGATCTATGTACCAGTTAAGGATGATAATGCTCCTCCAACTTTGCACCAAGCCAGGAAAATCTTAAATAAGTGTTAGCAACATTTAGTGAACTTAACTAAAATTTGAGTTTTTTCAGCTTATTTAAGTCTAGGAAGATGTGGTAAGAAACAGGAATACACAACACAGTTCATATGGTCGGATCTTTCCATTCGGCATCGGTCCCTTTTCGTCGTCAATAAGAAATTACTAATGACCGTACAGCGCCTTCGAGCATATTCAGGTAACATTTGCTAACATACATCCTTGGATAAAGACGGTTTAATTTTGTGTTTCCTACACCTTAAAGTTGGTATAGAAAGTTAAGAAACACCCTGTATACAAATCATTTGCATAAACATTTTGAATAAAATTGTTTTTGGAATTCATTTACTTTTATGTTTGAAAATACACAGTCCAGTAACATTAATGTGACCACCACCTACTTTCGACGTCAACGTGAAATAACCAATCACAAAAGGCAGGTGGAAGCACATTGCAGTGGATTGTATATAAAGGATGTCCTAGGGCATCGGAAATCATTTCAATCGTTGGCGTAATGCAGAAACGTAGCGATTTATCCGACGTCCAAAAGGGCATGATTATTGGCTTTCGGGCCAAGGGTGGAAGCATTTCGGAAACGGCTAATTTTGTGAACTGTTCGCGTGCCTCTGTGGTAAAAGTATACCGTGCATGGCAAAATGGCACTATCCAAAATCAGCGGCGTGGTGCACCACGGGCTATATATGACAGAGGCGAACGAAGGCTACGGAGATGCGTTCGGGCGAATAGACGTGCAACTGTTGAGCAACTGACCGCCTAGATGAACCAAGGGGCTACCAAAAGTGTATCCTCAACAACGGTTCACGAACGTTGCTGCGCATGGGCCTCCGCAGCAGACGCCTGGTTAATGCACCTATGCTGACTGCTGTTCATCGGCGACGAAAGCTGTAATTTGCACGCCAGTACCGCAACTGGACATCCACAGAGTGGCGACAGGTGGCTTTTTCCGATGAATCACGTTTTGTGCTCCATCGGACATATGGACGTTGGCGTATACGGCGTGTACGTATAAGGCGTGTATCTGAAAGCAAACACCCTGCATCCTCAACCCCTTGGATCCTCAACCGCGTAATCTAGCCCAGCTGGCCACGGCACTGAAGTCGGTATGGCTCAACATCCCAGTGAACACCTTCAGAAACCTAATTGACTCTCTTCCTGCACGTCTCGCGGGGAATAATTAAATAAATTATTTAAGTACTTTAGAAACTGTTTGCGCCAAATGAAACACTTGTGTGTTAACACTACACCTAATACACGATACCGGTGTATTGACATCGACATCACCACATCTTCTGCAAACCTTTGAACGCAATATACATAAAAAAGATATTTAAAGAACAGAAACATTGAATTGTAGGTCACATAGTTCACATAAAATGTCCTTAAAACAGTTTTGGATGAAAAGGACGGACATTATGTACTTCAAAATCTCTCTTTTTCAGCCAAACATAACACTTATCTGAATCAGCAAGGTGGAATCTGTGTTAGTAGGCCTGAGTGACAATATAGCCTTTGGCAACAAATGTGGCAAACTTTCAAGAGATCTTTCTGAAATAAGTCATTCGGCTTGTCGAGAAAAAAAAGGTGCCGATGTTTACCAGTGTAATTATAAGACTCAAGCTATTTGACTTGAGCTTCCAACAGATTGTTTATATATATATATATATTAAAAAAAAATCAATATATTACTTCCATAGAACTCGCTTGTCAGGAATAAATCCTTCAAGAAAAGTAATAGAGTAAGAAAAAAAAAGGGGATTTATTATTATGAACAATTTCGCCACCGATGACTTTCTATTTCGTCATTTCCTCTGAGGCATTGGTGTTGGCGTTTTGTTGAATTAAGTGGGTAGCGGCATTTGATGCGATCTTCTGGCCTGATGTTGCTAGTCTCCCGACTGCTGCTGTTGGTTTGATTTAAATTTTCTTATTTCAATCTTTAGTTTTGTATATTCGATTTAATGGTGTTTGGGGGAGTATATGAGCAATTTCTTAGAATTTTGCGGCTCATTTTCGTAGAAAACACCATTTTGTGTTGTTTGGGTCAGGCTCCTCCCTGATGACGCCCTGATCCACCAACACTTTCGTTTTCAATAAATTCCTTTTGGTTTCTATTATTTTAATTTTCTCTTGTTTTAGGAATATATATATATATATATATATATATATATATATATATATATATATATATATATATATATATATATATCACCACTTTTTCACAAAAATCAAATATTACTCCTCAATTTTTGGGTATAACTTCAAATGCTTGATTTTTCATACAATTAACAAAATTCTGAAGCATAATTTCATGTATACATCCCCTTTCATTCCTAATTGTTTCAATACGTTCAATAGCCGAAAATAATCGTCAATTTTCTCACATACTCTACGTACGAAACACTTCACGGGATATCCATTAGGCTTAGATTTTCACTTTTACATTGATGTAAAATGTCACATTTTATCTATCCAGAAAGTGTACCATTTCTTTATTCTATCCAGAGTTTTTTAAATTTTTGTGGTATAACTTCTAGTGTAGATCCATCGTATGTAGAAAATATGTCCGCATCAATAATAATTGGATTTATCTCGTATGCGGTTGTTTCAAAGATGTTTGTCATGAAAATTGGGATTGACACTGCCTTGATTAACTTACGTTATGTGAACTTGAAATAGTCTCTCCATTCGTTATATTTATTGTTCTTTCTGGTACGAAATTATGAATCCATAGCTGTGTGGTCTTTTATGTTGCCTTTAAGACATCTTTCGATTAGGTCATCAATCCAGATTGAATCATGCATCCTGAATGTCTAGGGAAATACCTATAACAAATTTTTTACTGTTTTTGCTTTGGCAATTTGTCCATGAAGTAGATAAATAGCTGTCAGCGTGGCTGAATTGAAGGGAACCAAGTGTGATATTTCTTCTGAGGTTTTCAATAAAGTGTTTTCGATAAGTCGTTGTAGAAGCATTTTTTCGAAGATTTTTCCTGGAATTGAAGTTAGACTGATTGATCGATGATAATAATATTTTTTGGTTTGTGGATTGGAACGATAAAGAAAAAATTCCAGACGTTTGAAATATTGCATTTTTTTTTTCAAATTTCGTTGAAAATCATTAGAAATATGTGAAGAAATAGTTCTGATAATGTTTTAGTAAAATAACTGAAATTCTGTTTTCTCCCGAAAAGCTGTTTTGGTATTCTTCAATAAACTTTTTAATTCTTCTAATGTGTGAATTCTCCATTGAAAAATTCTTTCGCTCAATATTCAGAGATTTTAAAACGTCATTTCCAAGGCGAACAACATATTGATGATCGACACTCACCTCACAAACTCTACAGTCGATTACACAAGTTTTCTCAGGATTATCAAGAGTGGCAACCAATGTGTTAAGGTACTTGCGATTTATTTCCCTTCCGTCTGTTAGAACGAACTCCTTCTTCCCATGAACTTCTTGTTTGATCCGCAATACTTCGGCGTTCACAAGTTCAGACACACGTGATCGAAGGGTTGATTGAGAGGGCAAAAATTGAAATAGTAATTTCATATTAATTAATTTTAAGCTAAATTTTAAAAAGTTGCAGGTAGTTGCATGTATGCAAAAAGTTGCATTTTTGCAGAAAGTTGCATTTATGTTGCGGTTATAACTCACTTATAATACACCCCATGTAGGAGTAATTTTTATTTTAGTACTTTACATGCAGCGTAGAACGTGTGAAAAAAAAGTAGCATTTGTTGCAAAAAGTTGCCCTAGCAATGAACAAATCCACTGAACCACGTAATGTATTTTTGATTTTGAATATGATTTGGCAATAAGTGGATATCTTTGTAAAATTGTTTTGAAGATTTTGCAAAGTGTTTTGGGTATTTTTGTGTATTAGAACACTTTATATCCCTCTATTTTCTTAATGCTTTATTTATCTCTGTTCAGAGATTTGCTGTGTTTTTGATACCCAATATTCTTTGGAAAGATGTTTTTTTAGAGAGATTGTTGTGGTATTTCCGCGTTTGCATTGTAGCTATCGGCATTTTGATGTCCTCCATCTTGTGATGCTAATTTTTGAATTTTCTTGTTTTTGTAGATTACTTCTGTGTATATATTGAGAAGTTCTTGCTTATTGGGAAGTTTCAATGTGCGACAGATTTGTACAGACTTTGTGACTTATTTTACCTTACCTGTATCTTATTCGAAATGTCGGCTGAGTATTATTTTTAATTTAATAATAATACGGTAGTGGTCACTTTTCAAAGTGTCGGAAATTTCAAAATCCATAAGTGGAAGGACTTAGAGAAGAGATTGATAAGTCGATAAGAGATGTCGATTCAATCGGATAGATATCAGTTAAGAGATGAATATGGTTATAGCAGATTATCAAAGTAAAAAAAAAACAGTTTTTCTTTCTGCTTATATTTTGAATTGTTTCTTATAGTTAATTTCAGGAGAGAATGAAGAACAGTTAATTTAACAAATATAGTTTAATGAAATGAACTTATATGAAATTAACTTAAATGAACAGGGCTCCCGACAAGTTAAAGAAACTGGATGTGGAACAATTATTAATTAATAATCATGAATTAACTGAAATGAACAGGGCTCTTGACAAGTTAGAGAAACTGGGTGTGGAACAGTTATTAATTAATAATCATGAACTAACTGAAATGAATAGGGCTCCCGACAAGTTAAAGAAACTGGATGTGGAACAATTATTAATTATTAATCATGAATTAATTTAAATGAACAGGGCTCCCGACAAGTTAGAGAAACTGGATGTGGAACAGTTATTAATTATTAATCATGAATTAACTGAAATTAACAGGGCTCCCGAGATGTTAGAGAAACTGGATGTGGAAAGTCCTAAATAAGAGTTCTGCACTTGAAGATATCACATGGGGCGTCAGCTTTTCGTTGTTTCAATTCGTATACAAATCCAAGCTCTGCGTATTTTTGACGTCACGATTGCCACGCCGAAGAGAAACTATCATATCACTAGCGACGGTCTAGGTTCAACACCGAGAAGCCTCCAAAGGTTGCGACATCCTCCCACCTTGAGTTCGTAACTTGAAATTCAACCATTTGTCACGCCTCACAAGTCGAGTCTTTGGACAATTTCACTGCTCTCCCTCTCCGAGTGACTGTCGATTTGGGTGACTCCTGATGTTCTTTGGCAGGTACATTACAGCTTTGCCATCAATATTGGTGACATCTGGATGATCTGTATCCTTAGGAACTTTATTTCTGAAGAAAAGAGCTGATGTCTCATTTGATAATTCCAAGGAATAAAGACGTTGAACAGGGCGTATTATAGTTCCGTATTCGGTTTTTAGTTTCACAACTCTGACTGTTCCATCTCTTCCAGGAAGGATTTGCACAACCCACCCTATCGGCCACTGTAAACTCTTCAGATTATATGAACCAATGAGTACTATGTCACCGACAGAGATAATTTTAGAAGCTTTCAAAACTTTTGCGTTGTTTTAACTAAAATATTCTAGTCGAAACCTTTTTTGTAAATCTTCACATACTTTTTGTACGTACCGGTATCTTTTACGCATATAGGTGACATCTACATTATAAATATCGGGTACGCCACTTTCTATCGTTTCCTGTTGAAACATAGAAGGCGTTAAAGCAATCAAATCGTTTATATCTTCAGATAAGTAAGTTAAGGGTCCAGAGTGAATTAAGCTTTCAGTATCGCACAACACTGTGTTTAGTTCTACGTAATTTAACAAAGCCTGCCCTAATCTTCTGCGTAAAACTTGTTTGACCATACCATTCAATCTCTCCCACTATCAGCCCCCACCATGGGGCAGATGGAGGAATGAATTTCCAAGTTATCTGCCTCGTCATTTAGTCGTCATCGCCAGACTTTATTTTTAGCCAGTCTACTTTGCAAAGTTCGCTGTGAGCTTTAGCGGAATTACTGCCATCATCACAATAAATAATAGTGGATCTCCCTCTACGAGCTATAAATCGTCTTAGTGACTGCAGGAAGGCTTCCGCTGTCAAGGATGTTATTAATTCCATATTCACTGTGCGATATACTGCACAAGTGAACAGAACTATCCAGGATTTTGTCCCATCTTTCAAATACAGCGGTCCGGCAAGATCAACACTCAAGACTTCAAATATCGTTGCATTCCGTACTCTATCATCAGGTAAGGAAGAGGCCTTTGGTTCTGGATGGGTCGCAGTGAATCGTTTGAATCGGATACATTTTAAAATAACTTGTCTAATTGTCTTTCTGCTATGCGATATCCAATAACTTTCTCTTAACTGGTTCACTAATATTTGAACTCCAGGATGTCCTAGCGCTTTATGCTTACTATCTATAAGCATATGCACTATTCTATGTTTTGATGGTAATATTGTGGGTAATCTAAAATTATTTTTGTCTTTTCGGTTAAAAAGGCGCGTTTTTCTCTCTTTCTCTTTTCGTCGAGTACAGGATAAAGAGGCTTTATTTGGTGATCATTTACGCCAACAGAAAATGCTTCGCGTTGGATCATTTTTAACAAAACTATTTCTGTATTATTTGTTTCTTTCAAAGTTATAACCCCAAAGTAACACGATGTTTTCAATTTTACACAAAATAAAATCTATAAATCCCACAACAGCAATTACTCTCACAAGTTTGACATCTGAAAATATTCTATGAAATATTTCCTCTATTTCTATCATTTACATGTGTGTTAGTTACAGCACCTTTTCTGATTACTTAGATATAGTTTTCCTGATTTTATACCAATTTCGGTGTTGGCCATTCACCTTCATTTTTCTTTAACCATGCGGGTTCCTCCCACCATTTAGCTGACAAAAGCTGTTTGGCAGTACAGACTCTGGATGGAAGGTCAGCAGTATTTTCTGTTCCTGATACGTTGAGTTCCTGATATGTCTCCATGCATTCGGGTTTGTTATTTCCGTATTTCTCGTACTCTGTTCAACACAAAAACCGTCCAGATTTCTTCCTTTTGGATCCAGGTCAAAGCAGTGGTCAAATCAGTTCAAAAATATAATTCAACGTTTTGCCATTGAAACCTTTTAAAACTGAGGTGCAGAGTCTCGCTCCCACCGTTGCAGCTATCAACTCAAGACGTGGAATCGTGATAAATTTCACCGGAGCTACTCTGGACTTAGAAGCTAATAAATGAACTTCAACTCCATAAGGAGTCTGAATTCTCAAGAACACCAGAGCAGCATATACATAATTACTTGCATTGCAGAAGGTGTGAATGCAACACAAATGTTTGTATTCTCTGTTAGTGTGTATCCATCAAGGTATAGAAATTTCTTTTAAAAGATTCAGATTTCTGAACCAACTTATAAACTTTTCCTTCGTATTTTCATCAACTACGGTATACCAAGAAATTCCCATTTTCCATAAGCTGTGTAACAATATCTTAGGAAGCAGTAGAACTGGTCTTACAATACCAATCGGGTCACATACTTTGTGGGCTATAGCCAAAATATTCCTCTTAGTTGCTTCCATCAATTTGTAGGTTCTCAGATAATAAGTCTAATCCCATAATAGGCCCAATACTGGTGAATCAACTGTTTGTAAGCCATCCCCAGTACTTAACCAACCTCAGAGATTAAACTTTCCCTCATATATTATTTTTTGAGATTCTCCAATAAATAATGTCATTTCATACTCATCGTCAAAACTGGTTGCAAGATTATCCACATAAAAAGAGTGGATAAGTTTATGCAACATATTTTTATCATAATGAGAATTTTCATATATTTCTGCAAATGAAATTGTATTACATCTGCTAAAAGCTAAGGGCTACTTTTCGCACCAAACACTACTCTAGTATGAGTAGAGTTTTAATTCCTTTTTATGCACATTTTTCCACCAAAAGAATCTAAGAAAATCACAATCATCGGGTTTTACACTAATCTGTATAAATGCCTTTTCGATGTCTGCTATGGCTGAAAATTTGCCCTCCCGAAATCTGAGAAGATTTGAAGGTATTAGCTCTATTAAATTCGGACCACATTCTAAGCACTGATTTAGAATACTTCACTCTCGCGGAAGCGTCGAATGCCGGTCTTTTTGGTGTAGAGCTATTACACTACACATGTAACTTTAGCTTGATGCAAAGAATTGTTCAAAATTAAGTTTAACAATTCTCTCACTTACACTTCTATGAGTAAATCTTCTCTTCTGAATCTAGCATTTAGACACTCAACTGCTTGTTCATAATTCCCAGCAAATGCGGGAAAGGAATCAACAATATCTGGCACGTAATCCCTCTACAGTTGACTGTGACAAATATTGTAATTTATCCTCTGGAGCGATCTCCAAGTCTTCGTGAATTTTCCTAAACTGACACCAGAAACCAATCCATTCAAAACACATCACCATTGAACTTTTTAAGTTCAATTTTAGGAAGTTGGAACTTTCTCTTCGATACTTTTTCACGAAGTACGCTTTTAGTATCGTCATACATACTTTTAACATCGTCCTTAATATTTTTCTTCTATTTAGTTCTTAAGTCGTATATATCTTTCCTTATACTCTTCAAAAACTTCGTAAGCCTGATTAAAACTTTTTTGAGAACACTCATCTTGAACTAATAACAAATCAAAAATTTATTTTCTTTCAGTTCAAGTTCTAACCATTTTTCATCTAATTGAGCCATTAAATCTTCTGCTTCATCACTATCAATTTCCTCCTCTTCTAGACGTTCATATAACGCATTAGCGATTCTAATGAAACCACTTCTTAGAGGAGTACGCAACTTCAAACTCTCCATCATAAGATAGAAGTAAATTAATTAATTTATCAATCACAAATTATCAATAACAAATTTCAAATCCTGTCGCGGACGCCATTTAATATAGCAGATCATTAAAGCAAAAAACTACCAGTTTTTCTTTCTGCTTATACTTGGAATTGTTTCTTATAGTTAATTTCAGCAGAGAATGAAGAACAGTTAATTTAACAAATACAATTTAAGGAAATGAACCTATATAGGGCTCCCGACAAATTAGAGAAAATGGATCTGGAACGTCCTAAATATTTTAGAGTTCTGCACTTGAAGAGATCATATGGAGCGTCTGCTTCAAGTTTCAGTTCGTCTACATCTCCAAGCTCTGCGTTCAAATGATGTCACATATTGCCACGCCGAAGAGAAAACATTAGATCATTGGCGACGGTATAGGTTCAACAACGAGAAGGCTCCAAAGGTTGCTACAATGGTGTACACTTTATTGTCTTGAATCGCTAATTTTTCTCCTTCTGTTGAGTTTTCCTCTAATGCTGTGATGAGAGTGAAAATCTCAGAGAATTAAAGTTGGTCCTGAAATCTTCAATATAGATTCTATATCATCAAAAGGGATTTTGCCTTCAGAACAATATACCTCTAATATTATAAAATGAAGTGGGGGGAAACTGACCTGGTGAAACAATGGCACTTACAAAAATGAGATTCGGCACACAGGAAGTTCGAATTTTTTGCAATTTTTCTATCACGCCCGACTTTTAAAATTCAATCTAGAACATTTTAAAATGAATTTATTAGTTTTTTTCAGTTTTTGTATGGTCGATATTTTTTGTAATTGCTCCAATGAGCAAAAATCGTAGTTTTTATGAATGGTATCATACATTCTCCATCTTTTTTGTTCTTTATCTTTTGTTTAATAAATGGGCCTTATGAATAAGTCACGTTTGTTTTGTTTTTGAACCTTTATTTGCATTATCCTTAATTTATGGACATGAGTGTCGTATTCTGAAGGCTCGATAACTAAGGACTGTGCTTAAATTTTGAAAAATGTAAATTTGGTCTGAGCAAATTTGAATTTTTAGGGTATGATATATCATCGGAAGGCATTAAACCTTTCATCGAAAGTTGATACAATTAAACAATATCCTAAACCAGAATCCTTAACAAGCTTGCGCAGATTTTTGGGAATGGTGAACTTCTATCACCGTTTCATACCAAAATGCAACAACCGTTGACAATCTTAATAAAAGGAGTAAAGAAAAACAGCAAAGAACCTTTAGTTTGGACCGAAGGTGCGCGGAATGCTTTTACTGATATAAAAAGCGCATTTTGCGACTCAACAATGTTGGTTCATCCTAACCAGACGGCGCAAATTACCCCAACAACAGATGCATCGGATTCCGTTGCGTGGGCCGTAATTAATCAGCTACATAATCGTGAAAAACAACCGCTAAGCTTTTTCTCTCGATCCCTAACATACACTCTGTTACGTCTTGTGGACTAGTGACGGGGACGCACAGAAAAAGTCAGAAAAAAACTTAACAAGTTTTATTAGCATCGTGATACAAGGAGAATTCTAGGCCGAAACAACGGATCTGACCTATCTGCCGCCAAAGCGTCGATTTCCTAAGAAAGCGGGGCCGTTATCTAGCAGTCGTGATGCGTCATGATGCCGCGGGCATAACGAGGCGGCCGTCTGAACAGAGACCAGAGATGTCAATTTAGACGGATAGAATACTGTGGAGAATGGGAAACACAGACAGCTGTCGTGGTTTATTTTATTCGAGAAACAAAATAAAGTGGCTTTTTTATTCTCTAGTCCCAAGTTTCTAACTTCGGGATCGTTGAAGATAGAGTGAAAATTTCAACGGATTTCAAATCACCGTAAAATTCCACGCCAGGCCGCTACTAAAAACATATTTAGTATGCAATTATTTACCATTTGATTATATAATTATTTATTAAATAATTAATTATTTATTTAAAGAAAATCACATTTAAGGTATCGATCTTGTGTAAAATTTTCCGCAGATTTCAAATCCGTAAAAATGTCCAATCTGTCTTCAACGATCCCGATTTTACAAAAACGAACTAAACAATGTCAGTCAAAAATTTTTGTTTGTTTCGCTTCCCTCAGCTTGAATTGTTTGGCGCAGGAAATGAAATGCTGCCCCAACTGTTTGAGACCGCTCTGACGAACGTCATGCAAATTGCGGCTCCGCTAATTTTCGTTACGCTCCCAAAGTACGCTTTCGAGGAAACCAACGTCATCTATTTGTTGAAACAACATTTTAGTGACGTCACCCGCAGCTACTTCACGGCTGCTAGATCACAGCTCCGCTATCTTAAAAAATAACAGTACAACTAAGTATTTGTCAGTGATGGCGACATCTCTCCTATCATAAAGAGTTTTTTCCCTAACTGGTGGGATAAATAGTAAAAAAAGAAGTCGGCTTTAGGTGGAGAAAGTTAACAAACTTCTTTTTTTACAAACTGTAAATAACAAATTTTGGGGCATATAATAATTATAATTATCACTGTATTTTTTATTTTCAGTAAATAAAAAATAAGTTTATTGTGTATCCCAACACCATAAGTTGATAAATAATTAATAATAACTAACAATAATTATTGTTATGTACCTACCTAATTATGCAGGGTGTCCTAAAAGCTCCCGTACTCCAACTTTAAAAAAATGTATTGCTCGTGTTTTTTTATTCATTGAATTTTATCGTCTGCTTATAGTTTTATCGACTCTTTAATATTTATCGTTTGATTTTCTTCGCACTCAGGTCGTGCGATAATAAAGTTCTACTTCATTTTGTTCTTCATTGCAAGATGAAATTGTCAAGCGTTCAAAGAATTACGCTGTTTGAGGCTTATTTTTAATGTAAATTATATGAAAGCTGTAAAGAATTTTGGCGACATAAATATGCAAATGATGCAATACCGAGTAAAGATACGTTATATCAATTTATTCAACAATTTGTTGCATTATTACAAAAGAATGAACGAGACTCTTGGTTCCAACAAGAGGTTGCAACCTGCCATACAAATTATGAAACCATGGGCATGCTTCAAGATTTTTTTGGCGACCGACTCATCTCAATAAATTTTTGGCCCCCCTCGTTTCCTGATCTGCTCATCGTTGACATTTTTCTGTGGGGATATTTAAAGAACAAAATGTATGAAGATAATCACCAAACAATAGGTGATCTGAAAATTGCAATTACTCAAAGGATACAAGAAATCACTCCCTTCATCTTGAAACGCGTTTCGAAAAATATGCGCAAACAACTTCAGCTTTGCCTCCCTAAAAAGGGCGGAAATTTTGAACATTTATTATTAATGTATGTTCAAATTTTTTCCAACGTTAAAAATGTTCACCATTGACATAAAAATAATTGTTTTAAAGTTTATTGTCTTTGTATAATAAATTCACGAATCGTCAGTACGGGAACTTTTAGGACACCCTGTACTAATAATTAGTAGTACCTATGTCAAATTGTTGTAAATATTTATTTCCTTTTTAATTATTCAATTTGAAAATAAAATATTTGGTTATTATTCTTATAAATTTTGTTTATTTTGTTTTGACGGTTAAAAAAAGTCTTAGCTATAAATTAATAAACACTATAACTGACAAATTAAATCTCTCCCCCCCCCCTTCTGCGAACATTTGAGGTTGCTAAGCCAGTTTTAAGAAATGTGGGGGGTGGGGAGTTTAAATACACACCTGATACTTAAAAACATCGATGGTTTTTGGTCGATGTATTATCAACATCGATGTCGATGTCACATCCCTACAATGAAGCTGGTGAGACCAAAAGATTCATTTGGCATGGCATAAAAAAAGACTGACAACTGTAGACTAGAGTATGCTTGGCATGTCAGCAAGCCAAAGTTCACAAATATACGCATGCTCCAGCTGCCGAATTCAAAGTTCCGAATCAACGATTCAACCACCTTAACATTGATATTGTTGGCCCTTTAACATCTTGCGAAGGTTTTAGGTATCTGCTTACTATCATCGACAAGTTAACAAATACTTAATCGCCCGTTGGATTGAAACTGTTCCTTTGGAAGACCATACTGCAGATTCCATCACAAATGCCCTTGTCGCTAGTTGGATTTCCAGACTTGGAATACCTGAAAGAATAACATCTGACCAAGGTCGCCAGTTTGAGAGTCAACTCATCTAATCCTTGAGCAAATAGTTAGGTTTCAAAGCTAACATCACCACAGCTTATTATCCACAATCTAATGGTTTAATCAAGCGCCAACACCGAACTTTGAAAAACTGCCTTAAATCCCACCAACAAACGTTCAATTCTTGAATTGATGTTCTACCTTTAATTCTCCTTCGCATTCTATCCCCATTAAAGAGAATTTGGGTTGTTCTTCCACTGAACTTGTATACGGCACACCAGTCTGTTTGCCTGGATTTTTCAGTAAATCCACAGCAGCCACGCATTCATATTTTATACAAAATATGCAAAGTCACATCCAAAACCAACCAACTCCAACGTTCACAACCAGCAATGGAAAAGAAAACAGTTTTCGTACACAAGGATTACGCAAATTGTTCACATGTATTCATCTATAATAACTAGGGCAACTTTTTGCAACAAATGCTACTTTTTTCCACACGTTCTACGCTGTATGTAAAGTACTAAAACCAAAATTCCTTCTACATGGGGTGTATTGTAAGTGAGTTATAACCGCAACATAAATGCAACCACCTGCAACTTTTAAAAGTTTAGTTTAAAATTAATTAATATGAAATTACTATTTCCTTTTTTGCCCTCTGAACCAACCCTTAGACTGATCTTGCGAACGCCGAAGTATTGCGGAGCAAACAAGAAATTCATGGAAAGAAGCTGTTCGTCTAACAGTCGAAAGTGAAATATAAGGCAAGAAGTACTTTTAACACATTGGATGGCACTCTCTTACGTAATTGACTGCAGAGTTGGCGAGTTGAGTGTCGATCATCAATTTGTTATTTGCCTTGTAGATGACGTTTTAAAATCTCTGAATGTTAATCGAAAGGATTTTGCGCTGATACTATCCAATACAGTACATTATTGACTGCGGCTGGCGCAGTTTTTTAATGTTAAAGAAATTACTGGCCAGGGATCGGTTATTCAACGTTCTTCTGTATATGAGAATGTGTTATAATACTGTTATAAACGACAAAAATTGTCAATATATTTTGAATTTTTTCATTTTTTTACAAATAATTTATTTTAGAATTTAGTGTACCAAAAATAAATGCAACTTTATTTCCATAAATGCAACTTTAGGGAATGATAAATGCAACTTTTCCCATTTTTACTGCAACAAAAAAAAATGTTGCCCTAATAATAACATAATCTTATCTTCTCTTCAACCAAACTATCTCGGGCCATATTTAGTTGAACAACGTTTTGAGAAAATCTTTGATGTTGAAGTTTCGGGTAAAATTAAGACAGTATCAATAGATCGACTGAAGCCATGTTTCCAACTCAAAGATGAAGTAACACCAAACCTTCAGACATGTGAATCCGATAACTCCAAAACCTCACAACTACTTCCTAGTGACAAAGATCCTTCCATTTTTCATCATGTGCCGCATAGAGGCACCATCCGGTAAACTCTTCACGTTGCGATTTTTCTTGGCTCAAGTGGGATAATAAAAAAAATTTGGTACAAAAAGAAAAAGAAAAACAATGTTTCGCTCTTTCGCTTTGAAGTTTACCTATTACCTTACGCATATCTATTTCGTTAGTAAAAGCATTTAAAGAAGTTTGCTCGATATAGTATATCCGGCTTTATTCAACGAACTGGCCACGCTGTGGCTAGTATTTGTTATATTTCAGGATTGAGTAACTCGGTGGGCTATCTTTAGCCCCTATATGTGAGATATTGGATTTCTGCAGCGAATCAGGCATTCTGAATTTTTGGACGATAGGATGTTATCTTTTTACTGCGATTAATGTATCTTCGTTGTCGTCTCTGTCTTTAGATTGTTTAAAATTTAAGTCAGGTTTAAGAAATCAGTCGCTCAGAAACCAATGCGGGTTGGTCCAGAAAGATAAAATTGAAAAAAATTGATGCTTTTTAATACACTTTATAACAAAAAAATCGACGCACCAAGAAGGAATCATCCGATTGCTTTGAAATTTCGCATGCAAAGATGTTTTGACCAAATATGCAAATGATTAAAATTTGGTGTCCAATGAATTAATAGTGCTATCTCCAGCGCATCGGAACTGCGCATCCAGCAGATGTTTACAAGGAGTTGTTCTTGAACTGTTGTTAAAAATTTCTGCTGCATTGCGATTTAGGATACCTTTCAACGACTGAAAAAATGCCTCGCCGCAGGATTCGAGCTCATTACGAGCAATTTTCAGAGTTTGAAAGAGGTCGTATCATTGGATTGAAAGAGGCAGGATGGGCAAATCGAAGAATCGCTCGTCATGTGAGTCGAAGCGATGCGGCGATCAGAAGATGCTGGCAAGAGTGGGTGGACAATGGCAGATTTCAGCGTCACGATGGTAGCGGTCGACGTAGGGCCACAACAGATCGCGAGGACAGAGTGATTGTCAGATCAGCTGTCACAGCGCCTGATTCATCGCTATCAACCATCAGTCTTGCGACCCACACACGAGTGTCCACCATGACCATTCACAGACGGCTGAGAGAGCGAAATCTAAGCTCGTACCGACCGTACCTGCCACTCACGCCTGCACACTGTCGAGCCAGATTACAGTGGTGCTTGGCTCGATCAGGCTGCAATGATGCTGACTAGGGACGTATAGTCTATAGCGACAAACCCCGCTTCCAACTGTGTCCTGACGATCATCGAAGACGAGTCTGGAAACGCCCTGGGCAGCGTGCCGATCCTGCTTTCACTATTGCACGCCACAAGGGCCCTAAACAAGGAGATATGGTCTGGGGTTCCATTTCCCTTGATAGGCGGACCCCTTTGTCATCATTAGAGGTACACTTACTGCAAGGCGGTACGTTGACGAAATTCTGAGGCCTGTTTTGCTACCGTTCCTTTCGCAGTACCCTGGGCTTATTTTTCAGCAAGACAATGCCAGACCACATACGGCACGTGTTTCTATCAACTGTCTTCAAGCTTGTCAAACACTTCCTTGGCCAGCCAGATCACCAGATCTCTCTCCCATCGAGCATGTCTGGGATATGATGGGAAGGCGACTGCATCCGGTAGGGAATGTTGATGACGTAGTCCGACAATTGGAGCAAATTTTGCAAGAAATACCGCAGGAGACCATCCGGGAGCTTTATCGGTCTATGCCACGCCGTGTGGCAGCTTGCATCCAGGCTAGAGGCGGGTCGACACCTTATTGAGCTCGTTACTGTAACTCTGAAATAAATCATTCAATTGTTCTGAAATGTTAATTATTTTCTATTCTGTACATAATTTTCCTATCCACCAATTTTTGTCTCCATCGGACAACTCCTTCTTGGTGCGTCGATTTTTTTGTTATAGAGTGTGTATTTGTTTTCAAAACTTTTGGCTTATTAATTTGAAAGGTAAATGAAGTCGTTTTGCAAAAATCAGAAAGTATAAAAAAAATGTGTTTAACCGCATTGGCTTCTGAGTGACTCAAGTGTTTCATGATATACGTAAACATCTGATGATTCGAAAAAATACTTGAATTTACAGGGTTTTTTTTTCTTTTTGTTTCTTATGCTTCTTAAATGTTTTACCGAATTATTTTCATAAATTTTTTTCAAGTGAAAAAGTCGTTAAAAATTAAGACTTCTAACTTGAAGTGAGTTTGGCTATTTCTGAATTTCCGCCAAACTCAATATTTTCATCTTGGAAATCTGATGAGCTGGTAGATTGTATTTAGTTTCCTTTTTTTTTTTTCTTATAGGACTCTTCTCAATTTTCTAGACAAGTTTTTTGGATCTTTATTAGTGAGTTGTGGTGTTTAAGTAGCTGTTTTGATTATTGTCTTGGTTCATGTTCATTTGGTCATCGGGGTACCTATATATCTTTTTCTTGTTCTTAGAATTATAGATTACATACTTTCGCACGGGCCAGCTTGGCCCAGTGGATTAAATAACAAGCATAACACATATATTAAAAGGTTAGTCAATCTTTATAGTTTGAAATAATATTTTCTTTCGACTTTACAACCGTTAATTCCAGAAGTTATTATTTTTTTAACTATCTACTCACTTTTCACTCCTTTTAAAATGCTCTACACAAATATAATTTAAAAAAAAAAAAACTCGCTGAAAGATCACACATTAAAACTAGTTGATGGTTTTAGACATTTTTTCTGAATCGTTATTATCTTAATTACTTTTTAAATGCAACTAATGAAACTGCATATAGGTCTTGAAAATAGAAAAGTTTGTCGCTCAAAATACACTTTTTTCAACTTAAAGGTTTTTTATTTTTTAATTTCTAAGTGATCTGATACTTTTTTAACACATTACTTTACTTGTGAATCTCAAAAATGTTGACTTTGTGGAATTTTTCATAATTACAGTTTTTTCCTCCTAAAGTAAACTTTACTAAGGATGTTTTGAAATGTAACTTTTTATCAATTTTAAATCCTGGCTTGTTTTTTGTGTGTTTCTAAAAGACGTTTAAACAGTTTGAAATTTACTTTTAGAAGTTACAAAAGTTGAAAGCTAAATTGTTAGCATACGAATACATCGAATGAGTATGAGGATTCACTATTTTACATGATAGATGGCAGCACGAGCAGATATAATTTTTGAAGCATTTGAGTGACACAGTACATTAAAATGACCAAAATGACGAAAAAATTGTTTTGTTATAATTATTTTGTACAATTTTATTATTATTATTTATTTTTTTTTGATAATAGAGAGCTCCGCTCCTTGCTCGCTATCACTCGTCAAACCCCGATGATTGCTACGCAATCAAATTTACTTTGTTTCGCAAACTATACTTTTCAACAATGAGGGGAAAGGGACTGCTTCACAATCCATCACTATTTGGATCTCGGCCGGATTGATACCGGATCTCTAGTACGGCTTTAATTGAAGATTCCCTTCCCATTGCGATATTTTTCGCATGCGCCCGAGTAAAGGTAAATTGACAACTTTTTTTTTTTTTTTTTGCGAGATTAGCGGATCCGTATGTAAGCCGACCCCAGACTTAAACTTCAGAAAACGTTCAAAACATTCTTTTCGGTAAATAAAAATAAAATGTTTTAAAAAATGTCAAGAACAAAACATCTCATTTTCACATAAAAAAGGAAATTGTTGTTAAAATTCTGAGGAAATCTCATCATAGCTTTTAACGTTTTAGCTGATCCGTGTTGTAATAATACTTTTTAAGATTTTCATATTCGACTGTTGCTATGGGGACGGCGAGCGAATTTGCCGGTTCTTTTGAAAACATTGCAAACTTACTAGCGCGTGCTCTCAAATTTTATGAATGAATTAATTAAAAAATATGACTGTGTTTATCGCCTGCGCGTGCTCCAAATTCATTAACCCGTTGAACCACAAAACTCGCTATCACGTGACTCGCTATCTGCCAATCATCACAAAGCGAATAAACCCATGAATAAACTAGAAAACGACAGAAATTTTTTTATATAATTGATACTAGCCCTGTGTTTCCCGTGCCCGCGATGTTAGTTTTTTATGTGGTGTAAAATTTTTCCGCAAATTTCAAATCCCTTGAAATTTTCAATCTATCTTCAGCAATTCCGATTTTACGAAAAAAAATTAACAATCCCAGTCAAAATGTTTTTTTTAGTTTTTGCTCTCATTCCCTTCTTCTGCGCAAAATGAAAGCGGAAACGGAAAAAAAATAAATTTAGAATCTACCGCGATGGAAAAAACTTGGCATGATTCCAAAGCCTGAAGACAAGGTCACGGGGGTAGAAAAGTCTAGTTTCCGGCGTTTCTTCTCTCGCCGGTAAGAATCGCGCTAAAGAATTCGTTGGAGAATAAAACTTAAATTCATTTTAAAATGTTCTAAATTGAATTTTAAAATTCGCCGCGACCCAAAAATTGCAACTAATTCGGACTATCTATGTCAAATCTCATTGCTATAAGTGCCATAGTTCGTCAGGATTTTGCGGCCGTGAAACAAACAGACAAACATTTCCTTTTATAATAGTAGAGACTAGGGGGCTCCGAATAACGGAAAATTGCCTACTTTTTTAGCGAGATAAGCGGATCCGTATTTTAGCCGACCCCAGAAAACGTTCCAAAAATTTTTGGCTCATACATGGAAATATAGTGTAAATAAAAACAAAATGTTTTAAAACATGTCAAGAACAAAACATCTCATTTCCACATAAAAAAAGAATATTTTAGCAAAACATATTTTTAAAATTCATGTATTCAAAATCATAATTTCAAATGTTTAAGCTTCTCCGTGTTGTTTGTTGTTATAGTACTTCTTAATATTTTCATATTAGACTGTTGCTATGGAAACGGCAACCGAATTGGCCGGTTCTTCTGAAAACATTGCAAACTCTCAAGCGGGTGCTCTCAAATTTTAAGAATGAATTAATTAAAAAATATAACTGTGTTTATCGTCTGCACGTGCTCCAAATTCATTAGCCCGTTGAAACACAAGATTCTCTATCACCTGACTCGCTATTACCAATCACAAAGCGAATAAACCTGAAAAGACCGACATTTTTTTTTATATAATAGAAAGAAAGAAAGATAGCTGCATTATTTGGCGAGGTATCAAAGTTTTTCTGTCGAATGCAAGGACCGAAACCGAAAGTATTTAAGACTTCAAGTACTTTTTCTCAGCTTTTCATTTTTCCTGACTTCAGTGTATTTTAAATGCTACGGCTGTTATAGTAATTGATGAAATTTTTGAAACTTTTTGTGATTATTTATTTTGTTACATTTGATAGCTTAGTTTATGGGATAAAGTTTGAAGAAATCATTATTTTTTCAAAAATTTCTGAAATAAATTATGTATAATTTATACTGTTTATTTTTGCTTTTTTTCAGTGTTTGAACAAACATATTTCTAAAAAATCAAATAACTGGTTTCTTTACTATTATAAAAGGAAGTGTTTTTCCTGTTGTACGCATTGTCCTAACAAATCTATGGCAGTTACAATAATGAGATTTGGCACATCGTCTGAATTTTTTGCAATTTTTGTGCGAAGCCCGAATTTTAAAATTTAGTCTAGAACATTTTATAATTAATTCATTGGCATTTTATTGTGATTGTTTGTTTAGAATAACAATACCACAAAGAGATGACAGATTCTAAATTTATTTTTTTCGTTTCCGTTTCATTTTCCGAACAACTATTTCAGCGGACGAAAAAAAAAAAGTTTTAACTGGTGTAATGTAGTTCTTTTTTCTATCTTCTAGATCAATAAAGGTAAAGTAAAAACTTCAACGGATTTGATATCTGCGAAAAATTTCACATCAGATCGATACCTAAAAATATGATTTTCTTGAAATAAATCATTTTTAAATTGTAAGTATAAGAAAGAATATTTGTTAGTATAAGAAAGAACCTTTCTTAAGTATAGTAGAGATGGGGATATTCAGCAATGAATGTGTAGTACGTTTTAATATTATTGAAACAGAATTGGAAAATTATGTTGAAATTGAATAAAAGTTGAATATTCAACATTGAATTATCTATTAACGTACCGGAATAAAAAGGGAGCAAGCTTGTCTGCTATTGGGCCTTGTGCCATAAAACCCACATCAACCAACCAATCAAATGGAATAGAAAGTTTTGTGGGTATAAAAAGTTAAAGGCTTAATTGGTTACTCAAAATAGGGAATGTTGTTAATTGTATTTGCGAACATCGAGAAATGATATTTTCTCAGCTGTATCGATTAGTATTAAAATTATTTTAAGATGTTTAAACAATTATCAAAAATTAGGGACCCTACTGTCGCAACCTTTGGAGCCTTCTCAGGGTTGATCCTTTGCCGTCGCTAGTGATATGATGTTTTGTCTTCGGCATGAGTGTCAGTGACGTCATAAGTACTCAGAGCGCGTGGAGATATTCACGAACTGAAACTTTAAGCAGACGCTCGTGTGATCTCTTCAAGTGCGGAACTCTAAAATATTTAGAATTTTACACATTCATTTTATCTAACTTGTCGGGAGCCCTATGTAAGTTCATTTCATTAAATTATATTTGTTAAATTAATTGTTCTTCATTCTCTCCTGAAATTTACTTTAAGAAACAATTCCAAGTAGAAGCAGAAGGAAAAACTGGTAGTTTTTAACTTGAATGATCTGCTATACCTACCCACTGCTCACTAACGCTCGCCAATCCTCATTGGTTCGCGGATGCTCGCTTTGCTATTATCAATGAAGACTATTATACTATTAACAATGAAGACTATATATAATTCGCTATTATCAATCCCTAGCAGAAGGGATTGTTTACAAAATATGATTCCAAAAATATGTTTTTCAAATCTAAATTTGCTGTATTAAAGAAAATATTTTTTTACAGTATCTCTCGAATCAGAATTCAAATGAAAACATTGAGCAATTTTTGACTCGAAATGTGAGCACTGCTTTGGAAATTGGGTGGAGTGGTAGCATCCGTTACGTTCGTCGAAAAGAGCGATGTTTTTCGCCAAACAAGATGGCGGCTAATACAAGATGGCCACCATATAGCAAAATCCACACTGTGAATCTTTGCATACTTTACGTAAATAGGAATAATTTTTATAAAAAGAAAAACCTTTTTAATACAATGCAACAAAATTTAATTGCAAATCTTCTAATTTTTTTTCTGTGAGTATTTTCTTTGAACATGTCCGCTATATTGCGTTGATTCCTCAAATAGGTCCAGATTAAACTCATTTTCAAAAAAAAATCGGAAAGATGTAAAAAAAAATGAAGAAAAAAAACGCCAGTTAACGAAACGTCTGTATTTTTAACATTTCCGGATTTTGTACTCCATAGGGAATTAAAAAGGATGATTTTTTTGTTGATAGGTCAGTTCTTTTCTGTGATCCTGATAATCCACCAAATATTTTTCAATGTGAGAAAAATCAATGGAGGTTTGTTCTATCTATAATTGAGATGGAATTTCATTTTAGAATTCTTCTAGCAATTACTTAAGCATTATGTGGGCCATTCGATGGTGATATTCTTGGTCAAAAATGAAGATATGGAATTGAAAATAAGGAATTTTTTTCTAACCACGGGACCAGGAGGATTATTTTTGTATTTATGTCAAAGCGTATAACGCACAAAGTTTCAATGCGTATAAATCACTTTTCAGGGAAGAATTTTTTGTAACTATGTCACAGCGTATAACATGAGACCCCCGCCTGCCAGCGAGAATCTTTCATTGTTGTCTTCCACGCGTATAAACCACTGTACCCTAAGGAATTTTTTTTGTAAATAAGTCACAGCGTATAACATGCGAAATATTTTACCGTTAGCTACTATGCGTATAAACCACTGTAACTAGGAGGAATTTTTTTGTAGATGTCACAGTGTATAATACGCGAACCGTTCCTGCCTGCGAGAAACAATCATCATCGTTGGCTTCTATGCGTATAAAACAGTACCGAGAAGTTTTTTTTTGCAGATAAGTAACAGCGTATAACGCCTGCCAGCGAGACACAGTCACCATTGGCTTCCATGCGTATAACCACTTTTTGGTTCTTCCGTTTTGTGCATTTTGAGAATTTCCAACACAAAGACCATCCAGTGTTTTTAATATAAATTACTGAAGTACATCTTTACAGGTTCCAAATGTATACTATCATCAAACATTTTTGCAGAAAAATAAGAATTAATGATTAGTTTTACAGTAAAAAGTTCAAAATACAGAATTTTCCAAAATCTGAAATTTTACAAATTTCCGGACGTTTTGCTAACTGGCGGTGTTTTTTTCCCCTCCATTTTTAACATTTTTCCGACAATCTATATATATAATTCTCTTACGTGGCTCACGAAAAAGACGTTATTTGTAGTCGCGTTTTGGCAACACTACGATTGTTTGTTTATAGCGAAGTCTAGCGCATCGATTGAATTTATAGCGTTATCGGATGAAATTTTATTGAAAAAAAAAAAAGGAAATTTTAATGAGCTGTTGCAGTCAGTTTATAATAGAAATCAAAGAAAGCGGAGGATCTTTTCAGGGCCATTTAAAAAACGGTCCTTTTCAGGGCCGACAATTATAGTTCAACAAGACGCTTGCACTACAACTTTCGGCAACAAACTCAATGAAAAAGTGTGGGTCGTTTGAGTGCTGGGAAAATGTACACACAAGCAACATGCTGGGTATTCAATTTCCAAAGCAACGCTCACATTTCGAGTCAAAATTTGCACAGAGTTTTCATTTGAATTCTGATTTTAGAGATACTGTATATATTTTTTCTGTAATACAGCAAATTTAGATTTGAAAAACATTTTTTTGGTAACATATTTTGTTAACAATCCCTTCTGCTAGGACACATGTCTTCATTGAGGCGAGCGAAGCAAGCATAGGTTCGCGCAGCGAACCAATGAGGATTGCGAAGCAATCCTCCGGGGGTTGGCGAGCAGGGGGCAGGCCCCCTAGTTTTTAAAAATCAAGGAGTTGAACATGAACTTAATTGATGAAACAACCAAAAAAATCGTACATGTGTAGAGTAAATACCACACAGAAAAATTAAAAGATTTTCAATTAAAATTTCTTCCATTGTACGGTACAGCTACAGTCTACGTTTATGAGCGGTCGCAACGGCCTTGGCAATTTTTTTAGCGCACTTCTAGAGCTGCCGAGGGAAGAATTATTTCAAACTCTTTTTCTTTCAACCGTAAAGACAGATGGGTTGCCTTAATCTACCCAACTGATTACTAGAAGTGTGCCAAAAAAAATGCCAAAGTCGTTGCCACCGCTCATAAACGTAAAATGTAGCTGGACCCATTGTATTAATACAAAAAAAATTCGTTTTTTATAAATTAACTTTATTTATGAATAATATATTTTACTATTTCAAACGTAAATTCGCGATGGGTAAACCCTATTAAAGCAAAATAAAAGTGCAACTTAATAGAAAGAATGAATAAAGTAATTCGAGAGCAACGGATGGAACACCCACAGACACAACTAATGTAAAAAATTAAAGAAAAAATGGCATAAATACGAAGGGTTGCCTTAAAACTGGATAAAAGCGCGGAAACTGGCGAAAACAGGAAGGTTACCACATTTGGCTATAAATCGATAACATAAATATGTATCCTCTTTCCCCACCCGTATAAAAGCGTGAGAAAGGGTGGTTCTCAGAAAAATTCCTGCAGAACATCAAGAAATTATTCGATTTTAAAAGAAATTCTTAAAGTAATATAAGCTTACTTTGCATACAATATACAACTAAAAAGAATATATGTTGAAAAATTAATATTGTAGTATTTAGTTTTAATAGTTTAAGGAAGGTTTATGTCTTGCAAGATTGTGTGATCTGGAAATCTTAATTTTTAACCTAAATAAATAAGTCAATGAATGAGGAGTAAAATGAAGCTCAAGATTTTAAAATAAAGCTACCCAATTCATATCTAATATATAAAATTTCCATGTCACAATGTTAGTTACCGTACTCCTCCGAAACGGCTTTACCGATTTTTACCAAATTTTATATGCGTATTCAGTAGGTCTAAGAATCGGCTACTATCTATTTTCCATACCCCTAAGTGATAAGGGTTGTTCACCCTTAAAATTTATTTTTTTAATTTTTTGACGAAATTTTTTGTTTTTATTTTTTTATAATGTGGCATTAAAAAATACATTTTTTTTTCTGATGGCGGGCACATTTGACCGAAGTCATTGGCCACTACAAGGCCGGAAGTGATGGCCACTTGTGAAGGAGCACCCAGTGGGAGGGCCATCATTGCCCCTAACAATTACTTCGTAATTTTGAACCATGTTCAGATGACGAAGCAACACCTGAGCTGGTATACGCTTACAAACATCCATGCCCGAACCCGGATTCGAACCGGGGACCTTCCGATCTAGAGGCTAACACCTTAACCACTATACCGGTTGGTCGTCTTAAAAAATACATACAACCCTTAATTTTTACTTTTTTATCACCAACCCCTATTTTTTTATGGCCATTTTAGTAATTTAATCATTTTTCATCCCGCTCGATAACTGATCAATTATAGTGTTTTTAACTGTACTTCGATTAAAAATCTAAAATTTTTTAAAGAAAATAAACATTTATTTTTATTATTAAAGTTTAATCCTGATATATGCTTAGTGTTACCAATCTTAGATTCTTAAAATTTGCCGCGCGTGTCTTTGGCACGATTAGTTCAGTTAATCAAGTTTTAGTTAAACAAGTGATTTACATAACATTAAAAGTACTCAACACGTGTCACGAGCTCCAACCAACAACAGCTTTTGTGTTGTAAGTATACTTTTTTTATATAATTATTTGAATTTTTTACAACTATTGTTTCAAATTTTTTTTCACAAAACTAATATTTTCGCTATAATCCTGGCCGATGCTGATGCACGTGTGAGCATGCAGCAATTGCGTCAAGAACAATCAGAAGATACACGAGCTGAGCGCAATGAAGTTATTTCATTAATTCTATTTATATGTGTTTTGTACAGTGAGCAATGCCAAGAAAACGCAAAGGGGCTGATTTGAGCCGTAATACAAGTAGGTCCAGAAGTATGAGAGATAAAAGATCCCAAAGAACCGAAGAACAAATCCAGCAACAAAATGCTGATGCACATGTGAGCATGCAGCAATTGCGTCAAGAACAATCAGAAGATACACGAGCTGAGCGCAATGAAGTTATACGTTTAGAACAACGACAATCACGCCGTTTAACGGTTAATAGACGCAGAACAAATGACCAACAACATCGTGCATTTACATCTGATTCATTTTTGCGTCTAGCATTCCAGTATGAGCCCGATATTGAATATTATGCTCATTCAAAAGTGGTAATTGGTGCTATGGATAAGGAATGTCCGCATTGTCATGCTCTCAAATTCAAAAATGAGCCACCTGGGATGTGTTGCGCGTCAGGAAAAGTGCAACTACCTGAAATTGAAACACCACCTGAACCATTGAACGGTTTACTTATCGGTACGGATCCAGATTCTAACGTATTCCTGAAGTCAATTCGAACATTCAATTCATGCTTTCAAATGACATCGTTTGGAGCAACAGAAATAGTTCGAAATACTAATGTTAATGGTCAACAATACAATTCTACATTCAAAGTCAGAGGCCAAGTTTATCATAAAATGGGCTCATTGCTGCCAATGCCAAACGAACCACATAAATTTTTACAAATCTACTTCATGGGCGGCGAGGATTCCGGAAGCGCACTTGCCAATCGCGTGAATGCACGTTGTGACTATAATAACCTTGATTCATTTTTTGCCAGGCGCATCGTCAGCGACTTGGACGCTCTATTGAACGAGCACAATGAATTGTTGAAAATATTCAAATCACACATGCACAAATTACAAAGCGATAATCACGCTATTGTCATTAATCCTGATAAAACACCAGCTGGAGAACATATTCGTAGATTCAATGCACCTGTTGTTGAAGACGTTGCTGGAATCATGGTTGGCGATCGTACAGGTACACGAGAAATTGTGATTCGTAGAAGAAATAATAATCTTCAGTTCATTGCTGATACACATCGTTCATATGACGCTCTCCAATATCCGCTAATATTCTGGAAGGGGCAAGACGGATATTGCAGCCAATTCAATTCAAACGAATTCAGTTTCCGATTAGATTGGCATTTGCAATGACAATCAACAAATCCCAAGGCCAAACGATGTCTGTTTGTGGCTTAGATTTGAGTACACCATGTTTTTCACACGGGCAATTGTACGTAGCATGCTCTCGAGTCGGTAAACCATCCAGTTTGTTTGTGCTCGCTAAAGATGGGCTAACAAAAAATATTGTCCACGCTATAGCATTAAAAGATTGATGTTGTTTGTTAGTGTTACTGTCGTAATTAATATGTGATATGTAATTTTAAGAAATAAACTACAATAACTTGAAAATAATATTGTTTGGCGTTTGTTATTTTTATATTCCCTTATCGTTCATAGCGCTCCATGCCCATTTCACGCATATACCACATACTTACACACTTATAATAAGTAAGTTACTTTTTGTCTACACTAGAATTTATCTAGAAACTAGAAATAATTTATAAGGCAAAACAACGTTTGCCGGGTCAGCTAGTATTTTTATAAATTTGAACTAATTTCCCCAGAATGATTATAAAATGAATGTATGAAGTTCTATGTATTCAATTATTTTCTTTCATTTCTATCTCGCAATACGAATGAGTTTGAAAACGATTGCGTTATCTCGAACAGTTGTGAAGAAGTAAACATCAAATCTTCGATTAAGGGGTTATTACCATCCATCTCTTTTCTCTAGGTACCGCGGACGTCAGCTGACCGTGATTCAAAATTGCGTAGTCGATCTTTTCCTTGAGGATTGATCCCGGACTATCCAATAGCCCGTTTTGTTGCTCCAGTGCAAGGTAAATTTAAATATCTACCTTCCTACCTAGGTGCTGTAGTAGCCTGGTTGGTAGAGTAGCGGATTACAAACCGCAAGGCTGCGAGTTCAAAATTCGATCCAACTAACGACCTTCGTGTTAGTGGGGGCTGATGCGTCTGTCGTGACCAGAAATGTCCTCTCACGTTGGCATGGTGTGGAAGGATGAAGAGTGGGGTGCCAGCTCAGAGTTTGACCTTGTGATCTGACCGTAGTTCAAAATTACCAGGTGTAGTTCTCGGTCTTACCTTTTGGGATTGATCCTGGACCGTCGCTGATAGCCCGTTGTGTTGCTCCAATGACACTTCAATTAACAACCAAACAACATAATATAGAGAAATCTTGGTCCCGTTCTTCTTCCAACGGAAATTAGGTGATACTATAAATTTAGTTTATGTATTTGCCTGGTGGTTGCAGTTACTGTAATTATTTGTTCGTATTTATAGATAATCTACTACACTATTAATTAACATTAATGAAAAACAATTAGTATTCGAAGGTTTTTGCCTGCAAAAAGGAATGCTCGTTCTTCTTCCAACGGAAATTAGGTGATACTATAAATTTAGTTTATGTATTTGCCTGGTGGTTGCAGTTACTGTAATTATTTGTTCGTATTTATAGATAATCTACAACACTATTAATTAACATTAATGAAAAACAATTAGTATTCGAAGGTTTTTGCATGCAAAAGGGAATGCTCGTTCTTCTTCCAACGGAAATTAGGTGATACTATAAATTTAGTTTATGTGTTTGCCTGGTGGTTGCAGTTACTGTAATTATTTGTTCGTATTTATAGATAATCTACAACACTATTAATTAACTTTAATGAAAAACAATTAGTATTCGAAGGTTTTTGCATGCAAAAAGGAATGCTCGTTCTTCTTCCAACGGAAATTAGGTGATACTATAAATTTAGTTTATGTATTTGCCTGGTTGTTGCAGTTACTGTAATTATTTGTTCGTATTTATAGATAATCTACAACACTATTAACTAACATTAATGAAAAACAATTAGTATTCGAAGGTTTTTGTATGCAAAAAGAAATGCTCGTTCTTCCAGGTCCCGTTCTTCTTCCAACGGAAATTAGGTGATGCTATAAATTCAGTTTATGTATTTGCCTGGTTGTTGCAGTTACTGTAATTATATGTTCGTATTTATAGATAATCTACAACACTATTAATTAACATTAATGAAAAACAATTAGTATTCGAAGGTTTATGCATGCAAAAAGGAATGCGTCCCAGGGTATAACATTAGAATTGAGAGTCATGTACACATGGAGTAATATCAAACGTGAATTCTATACATAATCGTCGAGGTGTAACTTTACTAACTCTCTGTTGTTAAGGTGTACACACAGATTTAAACATGTGCTGCAAATCGCTTTAGCATGTATCTTCACCTACAAAATTATATACACTTTAATAACGAGAATTAACTAATGTCCATTGCGCAAAAGGTTTCATATGTAGAAGACCTGGTAATCGCATCTTCGTTAGAGATTGTGAACGCACTTTAACAAACTTTAACATTTGTACTCTACGATCTCTCATTAAAGCCAGTATGTGTATCAAAGTACTTATTGTTTAAGTTGCAAAAATATCTTTTTTTTTTCTTTGAGTTTTTATTCGTGGCCAATAACACATTAGATGTTCCCGGTTGCCTCGTATTAGTAAAGCGTCAAACTTTTTAAACTTAAGAAAATGGTCTCCCCTTCACTGTTGGGACGCTAAGATGGTTGTTATAGTGCGGAAATCCATTGAGTTATAAAGACTAATATGAACAACGCGAATGTTTTTGAATACTCAAACTTAGATTACAACTACAATAGAAGAAAAAATTTAGCTCATTTGGTGATAGTGTTTTTGTTATCGTATTCCACCTATATTCTAATAATTTTCGAAACTACCGTGGAGGCCCATCACGTGTTTTCGGACTAATTTATTCATTAAGTTAGAGGCGAGTTAAACGCAAGCAATGCACTCCCACTATTGTCTTAAGGTCTTAGCCTCTAGATCGGAAGATTTCTGGTTCGAATCCGGGTCCGGGCATGGATGTTTGCAACCATATGGTGTAGAGGCGGCTGGTGCACCTTAAATCTGTCGTGGCCGAAAGTACTCACGTTGGGTTGATGTGGAAATTTGGAGAGTGGGTTGTCAGCTCAGGTGTTGCTTCGTCATCTGACAGTGGTTCATAATTACTAGGTGTTGGCCTCGGATCATTGATCCCGTACCGTCGTCAATAGCCCGTTGTGTTGCTCTAGTAAGACGTTAACTAAAAATAACCAATTTACCCACTATTGTCATTGGCGTGGTTTCTGACTTCGAGTGTAATAGCCCGTTATGTAGCTCCACTGAAACGTAAATTCAATTACCAACCTACCTGGCTTCGAATGCATTGTTTTATGAGGCCATATCAGTGATCGTGAGTTGGTGAAACATATACTGCTGTCTGTAAAAAATGCAACACCATGAAGGAGTCATCAGAATTAAATTAAATTTAATACACAAACGGCTTGTATTAGTACAAATAAATGAATACATTTTCAAAGCAAAAAAGCAATATTAAGCGTCCGAAATCAGTATTTGGTGTAGCCATCACGCGCTGCAATAAGTGCTACTATGCGACGTGGCATGGAGTGAAACAGATGTTGAATGTCTGCTTGAAGAAGAGAATTCGATATTGTTTGTATGCGCACCCAAAGTTCGTCTTTTAAAGCTGTTGGACGCGGATCACGAGCGAGACACCGACCAACCAAATCCCACACATGCTCAATAGTCGACATATCCGGCGAATAAGCAGGCCAAGTAAGAAGTTGCATGTGTTTGGCTGAAAAGAAGTGTCGAACATTCCTTGCAACATGTGGGCGTGCATTATCCTGTTGAAAGATAGCTCCAGGGATGCCTTGAAGGAAGGGAACGACTTCGGGCTCTAGCACTTCACGGACGTACCTGTTGCTATTCAGATTACCCTCAATTCGTAGCAGCTGAGATCGTCCATGATACGAAATCGCAACACAGACCATAACTCCGGGTGTTGGGCCACTATGATGTTCGATAACGCACTCTGGAAGGCAGCGTTCACCGGCATAGCGTCTAAACACGAATGCGGCCATCATGGTTTCACAAATTAAAGCGGGATTCGTCAGAAAAGACAACTTGTTGCCAATCAGCCCGCCAGGCTCTGTGCTCATGAACCCATTGCAGACGCAGACGTCGATGGTTTGGCGTGAGTGGGATCCTGTATAAAGGAATTCTTGCACGCAGTCCACGGTGCAGCAGAAGTCGGCGAATTGAAGAAGCCAACATTAGTGCACCTGTAGCAGAAGACCAAAGTGTTGCCAACTGCCTGGAGGAAGCTGTACAGTCAGTCACCGCCATGTGGACCAGGTGTCTATCATCGCGCGCTGACGTCACCTTCCGTCGTCCACTCCCAGGTTTTCGAGTTGTCCGGTTCTCGTCGGTCCTCTGCTTCCAAACTTGCATCACTGTGAAACTGTTCCGCTGCACACGAGTTGCTATTGAGCGATAGGAAAATCCTCCTTTACGAAGGCCGATGATTCTCCCCCGTTCAAACTTCGTAAGTTGTTGAAATTTCACCCTATTTTGTTGTGGAGGCATACCTAGGTATCATTAAACGTTCGACACTAAAAAATAACCATGCACTATTTTCAACGTCCCGCTAGCGATTTTCCAAACCCTCACAGATACTACAACAGGGGGCGGAACTAACCGTAATGGCCAATGAGACTGAAATCAACCAATAAAATGATGTCTCTTTTAAAGAGCTTCGTTTCGTGAAGCAACGTTGGCCTAATGGCTAAAGTCACCTACCTCCAGTTTGACATCAGCAGCGGAGGGTGACTTCACGAGTTCGAACCCAGCTGGCGGAAAAAATTTTAGATCCTCCAAATTTTTTTTTAAATTCCAATTTAATTCCTTTTGATTCTAAATTACATTTCCTAATTTTTAATACCCTTTTTATATTTTTCCAAGCTTTCGTTGAGTTTACATAAATAATCTAAGAACCACTCCTGAACTCACTACCAGCTGATGTTTTTCCGCCCCTCTGCCGTCCCCTTTGCTTTAGGATGATGGTGACGTATTCACCCCTGATTTAGGACCATTCTGATGTAACAAAAAGCATACATAAAACACTAACTTATATAATTATTAACTTATATAATAAAATGATACAATTTTCGGCTCCCACCTCAACCCACCCATAGCCATGGATCTGAAGAGAAAAGAAAACAGAAAAATTATTTAACATGTTTCATTTATTACACTGCAAACAGGATCAGACAGGATTTCAGTTGTCTTTAGCGTAGTGAAGGAGATTCCTATCCAGCCCTCGCGATCATTGGCCGTTACGATTAGCCCCGCCCCCTGTTGTAGTATCTGTGAGGGTTTGGAAAATCGCGTCCCGCTACAGCCCTCTATTTATACGCTTTTAGCATCAGTTCAGAGGGCACTGCTCACACCACGCATGCGTGGTGGCTCTGAAACTTTACTACTTTGCATAACATCCTATAACTGACATTTGCTGCACATTTCATTTCATTCGGATGATTCCTTCATGGTGTTGCATTTTTTACAAACAGCAGTGTATAGTCACCAATGGCGATTGCTGTGTGAGGTTTTTGAGGTTTCCCTTTTCTAGAGTGCAGTCACTTTCTAACATCCATGTACTTCCAAAAGGCCTTGAGCGCTCTTTCTGGAGCCTCACCGTAACAAACACTGGCACTTTCTACATTTAGTTTTGCAGAAAAATCGCATATTTATTACAATTGAAAAAAGTATGCGTAGGTAACACTGTGTTGGTATCTGTAGCCGGTTGGAGGTAAGTATTTTAATTACTGTCGTACTGGTGTAACACAACGGGCTATTAACGGTCCGGGATCAATCCCACAAGGGAAAAACCTGAGGACAACACCACACAGTTTCGAACCTCTGTCAGATGATGGCGTAACACCTGAGCTGGCACTCCACTCCAAAATTCCACATTACATCAACGTGAGGAAATTTGAGGCCACGACAGATTTAACGTTCACCAGCCCCTTTGTGCACGACGATGTTTGTTATATTCGAACACGCAATCCTCCGGTTACTAATCCAGTACTCTTCCTACCGGTAGCCGGTCACGTTGGGTTGGCGTGGAAGTTTGGAGAGTGGGGTGCCAGCTCAGGTGTTGCTTCGTCACCTGACCGTGGTTCAAAATTACGAGGTGTTGTCCTCGGATCTTTCCCTTAAGGGACTGATCCCGGACTGTCGTCAATAGCCCGTTGTGTTGCTCTAGTACGACGTTAACTAAAATTACCATTACCATTACCGATAGCCGGTGGGACGAGTAACGGATTTTCAACCAGAGGGTTTCAATTTCAAATCCAACCAAAGCCCGTGGTGTAGAAAGGTCGGCTCCTCAAATGTCCTCACGAATGGCGTAGTGTGGAAGTTTTGAGAGTAGGGCGCCTGACAAGAGTGTGACCTCGTCATCTGACCATGGTTCAGAATTGCGTGGTGTTAGCCCTTTGATCTTTTCCTAACGGACCGTCACCAAAAATCAGTTGTGTTGCTCTGGTGTCGACGTTAATTAAATACCTACCTATCCAACCTTGTGTTGCAATACTCTATTTGTCCAGGCACTTACATTAAAACGAAATTATTTTATAGTTTAAAAAAAACTTCACACGGGAGCAACACAACGAGTTATTAGTAGTTTTACCTTTTGCAACAAATGCAACTTTATTACACACGTTCCACGCAGCATGTGAAGTACTAAAACCAATATTCCTCCTTTTGGAGAGTGGGGTGCCAGTTCATGTGTTGCTTCGTCATCTGACCGTGGTTCAAAATTACGAGGTGTTGTCCTCGAATCTTTCCCTTAAGGGACTGATCCCGGACCGTCGTCAATAGCCCCGTTGTGTTGCTCTAGTACGACGTTAACTAAAATTACCATTACCATTACCAATATTCCTCTTACATGGGGTGTATTGTGAGTGAGTTATAACCGCAACATAAATGCAACTTTCTGCACAAATGCAACTTTTTGCATAATTACCATCCACCTGCAACTTTTTGAAATTTAGCTTAAAATTAATTAATATGAAGTTAGTATTTTATTTTTTGCCCTCTGAACCAACTCTTCGATCACGTGTGTCTTATCTTGCGAACGCCGAAGTATTGTGGATTAAACAAGAAGTTAATGGAAAGAAGCTGTTCGTCCTAACAGACGAAAGTGAAATGGTAGGAAGTACTTTTAACACATTGGGTTGGCACTCTTGATAATGCAGAGGAAACTTGCGTAATCGACTGCAGAGTTTGCGAGGTGAGTGTCGATCATAAATATGTTGTTCGCCTTGTATATATAACGTTTTAAAATCTCTGAATGTTGAACGAAAATTTGGCGCTTCTGCTATCCAATAGTATAGCACATTATATGAATGCGGCTGGTGCAGTTTTTCAATGTTAAAGTAATTACTGGCCAATGATCGGTCATTCAACGTGCTTCTGTATTTAAGAATATAATATAATACTGTTATACACGACTAAAATTGTCAATATATTTTGAATTTTTTCATTTTTTACGAATAATTTATTTTAGAATTTAGTGTGTCTCAAAAATAAATACAACTTTATTTCCGTAAATGCAACTTTAGGGAATGATAAATGCAACTTTTCCCATTTTTACTGCAACAAAAAAGTTGCCCTAGTTATTAATGATGGTTCTGGATCAATCCCACGAAGTTAAAGAATCGAGGACCATACCACGTAATTTTGGATCACGGTCAGATAACGAAAGAAACGAAGGTATTTAGTAGGTATTTTAAAATTACATCACACTGGAGCAACGCAATGGGCTATTTACGATGGTCTGGGATGAAACCCTAAGGGATATTCGAGGAATAGATTGTTAAAAGTAGTTCGAATTATATCGTTTACACATTAGTTAGTGTTATTTTTCCGTATTATCGTTTGTACTCTTATTTCTGATATTTTCGTATCATCGTTTGCACACTATTTATTATGAGATTTTTTGTGTAATTCCAAAAGAGAATGCCTGATAATTCAGCCGTGTAAAAAATTGCTATACATATGGAGTCGGATAAAATAAAGTGTATTTTTGTAGAGAACGATTGAATGTTGTTATTTCAAGGAGAGTCTCGCAACAAATGGTGACCTGAACGACGTGATATTTAAAGGGACGTTACTGTCATTCTGACTCAATTTCGTTTACGCAATGGATAAAGCACAGAAGCATCGGGAAATGGTTCGAAGCTCATTTACACGGCTTTGTAACCAGATAATGGCAGGCGGCGTCGACTCTGAGGATGCAGATGAACTTTTGGAAATTGGAGGAAAGTTCAAAACCCTTAACGTGAAGTTCTTGGAACTGCAAAGATTGTATCAAGAAATTTTGGAACTTTTGCTGACAATTGAAGAAACTACAGATGAGGAGCTCGAAATTGAAAGTAAGTCAACTGAGCACTTTCAAAATAGTTTTTATAAAATTGAGGTCTTTTTCAACAAAGGAGTTAAAGAAATGGAAAATGATTCTAATTTATGTCAACAAACAGAAGCCCGAAAGTTCAGACTTCCACAAATTGAACTCGGAAAGTACGACGGAAGTGTCAAGGGCTGGTTATCGTTCTGGTCGATGTTTAAAAATATTGACGAAGATAAGAACATTGATCCAAGTGACAAATTCCAATATCTTTTACAATATACTGTTCCGAATTCCCGTGCCCGAGAACTAGTTCAAAGTTATCCGGCGACAGCGGAAAACTATCCTAAGGTGATTGAAAGTTTTAAATTCAGATTTGGGAAAGAGGACATTTTAGTGGAGTTTTACATCAGAGAATTACTTACGCTAGTGATACAGAACTCCAATTCGAATTCTTTGTTTTCTCTATCATCTCTCTATGATAAACTTGAATCTCAATTAAGAGCATCGGAATCATTGGGAATAACAACAAAAATGTTTGAGGCAGTTTTATTTCCTCTAGTCGAGTCATGTATTCCCGAGGAGTTACTCAGAGTCTGGCAGAGACAACCAAAATTAGGAGACGCACCAAAAGATCGTCTCAATGACCCAATGAAATTTATTCGAAATGAAGTAGATAATGAAGAACGCATTTCAATGGCTATTGAGGGTTTTGATCTCAAACGATCAGTAACTAAGAAGAAATCGCTTCAGAAAAATGAGGAATGCGTACCGACTGCAAATGATTTATTTACAAGTGAAGAAAGGAAAGAAAGAAAAAGTAGCTGTATCTTCTGCTGTAAATTGCATGATAGCAAAGAATGTTTTCAAGCACATCGGATGTCTCTGGCAGATAAACAGAGAATAATTAAAAAAAAGAAGGCGTGTTTTACTTGTCTGAAGCTTTGGCATCAATCAAAAGCTTGTAAATCGAAAGTTAAATGTGTGATTTGTGGGCGAAAACATTGGGTTATAATGTGTCCAGAAATACCAGCAAACCGAAAGAAGGATGAAGTTCTGAACATAGAAAAAAAAAGAGGAAATACAAAATTCATTGTCAGATCACAGCTGTTCAGCAGAAGTTCTTCTTCAGACTTTACAGGTAAAGCTGAAATCAAACAAGGGAAGTCGGACTATTCGAGCACTTATCGACAGCGGTTCACAGCGATCTTACATCTTGAAGAAAACTGCCGATGAGGTGGGTTATGAGTCAATCGGAACAGAAGATTTGACTCATTCTTTATTTGGAGGAACAAGACTGAAAAAAGAACAGCATCAGCGGTACAAGATAAATGTGAGCAATTTCAACAGTGACTACAACTGTACTATTCAAGTTCTAGACGTAACTGTGATATGTGGGAAATTACCTAGACTCAAAAAGGGACCATGGGAAAAGGAGTTAAGAGAAAAGAAAATATGGATAGCAGATTATGGAAAAGGTCGCCCAGATATTGAATTACTAATTGGAGCTGATATTTGTGGAGAACTTTTTACCGGGAAAAGTTACAAACTCAAATGTGGACTGATAACTGTAGAAACCAGACTGGGCTGGTTAATTATGGGAAAAGTACCCGGCGAAAGAATTCATGGTTTATCCTCTCTGACTGTCACATCCCTCTTACCTCAAAATGCTTCAATAACAAATCTTTGGGATCTAGATACCTTAGGTATTAAAGATCCAATAGAAACCAAATCCAAGCAGGAGTTGGAAAAGGCTGCTTTGGATTACTTTGAGAAAACCGTCTCTGTGGACAAAAATGGACGCTACGAAATCCCAATACCATGGTTAGAAAATAAAGAAGACCTAAAACCAAATATGGAAATTGCTAAGAAACGATGTGGTTCTACTGCCATGAAGCTTCAACAGGAAGGAAAGCTTTTTTGCTATTATGATGAGGTCTTCAAGGAATGGGAAAAATTAGACATTATTGAAGAGGTACCTGTCGAAGAGCTCAGAGAACGATGCCACTACTTACCGCACCGTGGTGTATTTAAGGAGAATTCCACAACGAGAACAAGACCCGTGTACGATGCGTCATGTCGTGGGAAAGGTTCAGCTTCCCTTAATGATTGCCTTGAAAAGGGTTCGAATCTGTTAGAAGTATTGAGATTCGCAAGAACTACACGTTCTCCTTTCTCCTAATAACAACAAGAAAGTTTTATATATTCCAAGAATTCTTTTTAATAAAACCATTTCATTTTGTTGAAACTACAACAATGTTGCCATCTCGACAACTACAAATAATAAAATGTTAACTGACTAGATTAATTAGATGCGCGCGTGTATCTTTACATTCTCCCACCTTTTGATTTAAAGTTAACAAAACTAATCAAAACCAACACATTCAGACAGTCCGACATTACAACTCAATGTTGTTACAATATTCTTTTTTCTTTCAGCAGCAATTTCCTCTGTATTTTCAATAGGATTAGAGTGAGGTCATTCATCTTCTGTTAGTGGCAACCAATTAGGCCCCTCCCACCATCTAGATGTGATTAATTTTGTTACAGAACATCCCCTCGAAGGCAAATCAGCTGGGTTTTCAGTTCCAGGGATGTGATTCCAATCTTCAGTTCTGGTCAAATTTCTGATCTCCTTCACCCTGTTATAGACAAATGTCGCCCATGGTTCGTTTCCTTTAATCCAGCACAAAGCAGTTGAAGAATCAGTCCAGAAATATGTTCTTGTTACTAGTAGTTCAAGACGTTTAATGATAAAGGAAGCCATCCTAGCTCCAATGCAACAAGCTAACAACTCAAGACGAGGAATTGTTGATTTCTTCAGCGGAGCAACTCTCGATTTGGCTTGAAGAAGCTGTACTCTGACTTGCATTGCGTTTTCGGATCTCAGGTAAACCACAGCTGCATAAGAAGACTTAGAAGCATCTACAAATATATGGAGGCTGTGTGAAGCACCATCATTCAAGGTCATGTATCTGGGAATTTTCACTACTGACAGCAAAGGTAGTTCCTCTATCCACTTTGAAAACATCTTCTTTATCTCCTCAGGCAGCTCAGAATCCCAACTTAACTTTTCCCTCCAGCTCTCCTGCAACCACAACTTTGGACGGAGCGTGAACGGACAGACAAATCCGATAGGGTCAAATACTTTCTGTACGATGGATAGAATGGTCCGCCTCGTCAATGGAAGTCCCTCCAAACTAATGTTGTTTACATCACAAAATAGAGAATCTTCCTGCTTGTCCCATAATAGTCCCAATACCTTTGTAGGCTGAGTTTCAATTTTCATGTTATTTGTATCAGTTTGTTCCCAACCTCTTAGATCAAATTTGGCTTCGGCCATTATTGCAGTAGCATTTGAGACAAATATCTCCGCCTCTTCTTTTGAGTCAACCGAGGTCACACAGTTGTCAACGTAAAAGGAAGTATGCAATTTCTCAGCAACAGTTTTGTAAGAGGATTTGCTTTGCATAAGATGAAAATTTATCACAGCTCCAAGCAAAAAGGGACTGCAGTTCAGGCCGAAAACTACTCGGCAGTGACGAAATTCTCTAATTTCTTGTTCGGAATTCTTCCACCAGAGGAATCTCAGAAAGTCGCGATCATTGTCATTGATTGATATTTGTAGGAATGCCTTTTGTATATCAGAGATATATAATTCCTATCTTCTTTTCTCTAAATTTAAACAAGATTGTGGGTACTAGTTCAAGCAAATTTGGACCTTTTGCCAAACAATCATTCAAGGAAAACGAGTCTTTCTGCTTACAAGAGGCATCGAAAACCGGTCTCACCGACGTTGTGGAGTTGTCTTTGAATACTGCTCGATGAGACAAATAGTGTACACTCTTTTCTTGTATACTCTCTGGCACTTCCTCTATCATCCCTAACTGCAACCATTCCAAGAAAACTGCATTATAATCATCAAAGCGTTCTCCGGATCTGAGCCTCTTTGTGGTTGACACTAATCTCTTCTCAGCAACTTCTCTGTTGCTAGGTAAGTTTCCTGGATCATTCACCCAAGGCAAGCTAACTTCATATCTCCCTTCTTCGTTTTTTCTCAAAGTCTTGTGAAAGTGATTTAATACTGCCTTTTCTATTTCTTCTATAGGTTGAATTTCACATGAATCTGTTATGCCTATGGCTTCCAGCTTCCACAAGTTCTCTAGACGATCGGCGTGTATTAGCATGGAGGTCACGATCGAGGATGCATTTTCCTCGGAAGAACGTCCACACATTTTACCCATGACTACCCATCCAAACAATGTCTGTACAGCAACTAGACCATTGTCTAATTTACGGAGTTCTCCGGTTAGAACTTGTCCAGCTATGTCTGCTCCGAGAAGAATTTCTATTGGTAGATCGCCTTTTCCCACATCTGTGACTACAATATGCATTCGATTCAACTCTGAACAAAGTTCTGGGGGTAATCTTGCCACATGGCCACAAATTTTATGTTGCTCCAATAGTTGGATACCACGACAGTACTTGCCATCAAGACTACTGACAGTCAATTGGTAGCAGTTGTGAGTTTTCCTACCAGAAGTTACTCCTCCAAACAGAGCATGCACTAAGCTTTCGGAACCAACTGGTCTACATCTCATCCTTTGAGCCGTCTCTTTCAATATGTAGGATCTTTGAGAACCAGTGTCAATTAAAGCTCTGACTGTCTGTTTTCTACCATTGACTTCGATATTTACTAACAAAGTTTGCAGAAATACTTCTTCTGTGGCACAATAATTCGCTAAAGATACGTTTTGTTTTCCTTCTTCATCACATTCTTTCGCCTCGTCTCTTTTCTGATTTGCAAGCTCCGAACATACTATAGCCCAATGTCTCTTTGAACAAATTAAACATTGAACTTTTGTCCTACACTGTTTTGCTCGGTGTCCTAACTTAAAACAGATAAAACATGCTTTTTTTTCCTTTATGAGATCATGTCTTTTACTCAACGGCATTTTTTGTGCAGTAAAACAATCTTTACTTTCATGTTGTTTTCCGCAGAAAATGCAAATGATCTTCTCATTTCGCTTTTCAAACCTTGCTTCACTCGAAAACAGATCATTGGCTGTGGGAACCGAAACTTCAACTTGGCTTCTTTTCTCTCTACGTATTCCACCTTCTAATAATTTAAATCCCGCTTTTGCAAGTGAAATCCTTTGCTCCCCTTCTACTTCACTTCTCAAGAATAATAACAGCATTTTTAATTTGTCACAGTAAGAATTTTCTTGCGAGGTAACTGCTGATTGATTACGCAACCATACTCGAAATAGATCTTCTGGAATGCATGATTCCACAAGTGGAAACAACATGGCAGCATATTTATCAGTTGTCATTCCAATGGACTCTAATGCTCGTAAATACGACTCCAATTTATCGTACAACGACGCTACATTACATTTTCCCCTTGGCTCCTGAACATTTCTGATTACAAGACCCAGCATTTCTCGAACATAAAACTCAATTAATAGTTCTTCCCTGCCGAATCTATTTTTTAAACACTCAATGACGTTTCCATAATTTTCGGCCGTAGCTGGGAAACTGTCAACAATGTCACGAGCTCTACTCCCAGGAACAGTTGCTTGATACAAATAATGGAACTTGTCTTCATTTTCCATTTCAACATCATCATGTATACGTTTAAATTGACTCCAAAAAGTCAACCAATCCTTTACTTCTCCTCCGAATTGTTTAAGCTCAATCTTGGGCAATTTCAGTTTACGTCTACTTGAAGTTGGAGATGAAGCGATGGACTCAGCAGTATTTAATGGTAAAACTTCACTATTTAAATGCATCTCTACTTCTACACGCACTAAATCCATTTTTTCCTTATACGCTTCGATATTCGCAAATTCAAGATCAAATTCTTCATCTGTTTCGAATTCTGCATTCAAAATTTGACGATCAAGAACATCCAATTCAGCAAATAAACGCTCTAAAGTAGCTGTTTTGGTTTTTATTATTTTTTTATCGCGTACTTCTTTCAGTAACTCCTCTAAAATACAGTTAACCGTTTTCGTAAACGACGATCGTACTGACTTCCGAGTTCGTTTTACCGCTTCCATTTTCAGATGAATATCAATACATCAACAGAGTTTATTTTCATTAAAAATATAAATTTATTTCCACTTACGGTTTATCACGTCTGGGTGGTCACCAAATATTGAGATTCGCAAGAACTACACGTTCTCCTTTCTCCTAATAACAACAAGAAAGTTTTATATATTCCAAGAATTCTTTTTAATAAAACCATTTCATTTTGTTGAAACTACAACAATGTTGCCATCTCGACAACTACAAATAATAAAATGTTAACTGACTAGATTAATTAGATGCGCGCGTGTATCTTTACAAGAAGAATTAGCACCTATACTGATGAGGTTTCGAAAAGACAAAATAGGAGTTGTGGCGGACATCAGAAAAGCGTTTCTCCAAATCTCAATTGCGAAAGAAGATCGGAACTTCCTCAGATTTTTGTGGTGGAATGATTTTGAAAACAGACAGTTAAAAATATATAGACACCGACGAGTTGCGTTTGGTCTCATCTGCAGCCCATTCCTGTTAACTGCTGTATTAAATCATCTATTAGAAACAAGCCCACCTAGTTACAAGGAGACGGCCGAGACATTAAAAAGATCTTTCTATGTAGATAATTGTGTGGCCTCTGTATCAAGTGAGAAAATATTACAAAAATTCATCCAAGAGTCAAGAAACTTGCTGGATAAGGCTTGCTTCGACCTAAGAGGGTGGGAGCACAATGAGTTTCAAGAAGGAAAACCAGAAGATCCCATTTCAGTTCTTGGATTACTGTGGGATAAAGGCACGGATAATATCTTCTACGATCTAAACCCAGTTGGTGAAATGAAATCCAGTGTTACCAGGAGAGATGTATTATCTGCGGTTTGTAAGATTTTTGATCCTCTAGGCTTTTTGTGCCCCGTCCCACTACCCCCAACTGCCATTTGGTGGGGTGGATGGTGGGAGAGGATTGTACAGATGATTAAGAAATTGTTAAGAAGAGTTCTTGGAAAAGCCTCTTTGACGCACGAAGAAATGTTTACGATTTTGTGTGACGCTGAGGCTGTAATCAATGCTAGACCTCTCACTTATCTATCAGAGGATCCTAAAGATTTGATTCCCTTAACACCCTCCATGTTCCTTCAAGATATCCGAATGGTGGGAGTTCCAGATTTAGACCACCTGGATAATGTCAACCTGTCTAAAAGATGGAGATATCAACAACGTCTGAGAGAGGATTTCCGAAAGAGGTTTCAAGATGAATATCTTAGTCTACTAGTTCAACAACCACCTAAACATAAACATCTAGTGAGAGAAGCTAAGGTAGGGGACATAGTCCTTATAAGCAGTGGCAACAAGAAACGAATTGACTGGCCATTGGGACTCATCATTGCTACTTTCCCTGGGAAAGACAATATTATTCGAGTGGTCAAGGTGAAAACTGCAACCGGGGAACTCACCAGACCAGTTCAAGCTGACCATCCTTTAGAAGTGTCCCCCAATCTGATAAACTATACTACAAAGTGATATCCAATTCAGTAAAGACTGTTCCTGCAGCTGATAACCATACTTCTGAGGAAAAAGGAACTGTTACACCTGAGAGGGCAGAAACTGTTTCTGGTGACCTTAAAACAAGAAGTGGAAGGAATGTTGTTCAACCTGTGCTTTGTAGATTCTAATTTATTAATTTAATTTAGTGTTAAAACTATTTGACAGATAATTTGTTCTTTCTATGGTATTGAAACCTAATGTGCTAATTTCTTTAATTTTTTTGTATTCATATTTGTTTTAATTTCCGATCACCGAAAATGAAAAGGTGGGAGGATGTTAAAAGTAGTTCGAATTATCGTTTGCACATTAGTTAGTGTTATTTTTCCGTATTATCGTTTGTACTCTTATTTCTGATATTTTCGTATTATCGTTTGCACACTATTTATTATGAGATTTTTCGTGTAATTCCAAAAGTAATGGTAATGGTAATTTTTAGTTAACGTCGTACTAGAGCAACACAACGGGCTATTGACGACGGTCCGGAATCAGTCCCTTAAGGGAAAGATTCGAGGACAACACCTCGTAATTTTGAACCACGGTCAGATGACGAGTAATTCCAAAAGAGAATGCCTGATAATTCAGCCGTGTAAAATATTGCTATACATATGGAGTCGGATAAAATAAAGTGTGTTTTTGTAGAGAACGATTGAATGTTGTTATTTCAAGGAGAGTCTCGCAACATAGATCACGTAATTTTGAATCACGGTCAGATGACAAGGTCACACCTGAGCTCACGCACAACCACTCTCTAAACTTTCGTACTTTGCAAATGTGAAGATAGTTTAGGCTCCGACAGATTTAATGTGAACCATTCCTATTTTTACACTGCAGTCTTTGGCTAGATTCGAACTAGCAACTCTCCGGCTGATAATTCGTTACTCTACCAATCGGGTTACCGTGGCCCTTGAAATGAAGAACGTCTGCAAGCTGTGTAAAAATTTGATAAATATTTTTCTGTCGTATGTTTTCAAATCCTGTGTATATCTTCGTTGTGTGAAAATTTTCGGCTTACATTGAAATTGAGACTACAGATTTGAAGATTTTGATCAGATACAGTGAGTTTATGTAAAAAAAAAATGTATTTTCCTACTTGAATACGTTTTTTGAAAACTTTCGTTATGTATGTTGTATTCTCATTAGATTTGTCAGATAGTCTTGAAAATTGTGAATTACCATGTTAGCTTGTAAGATCTTTTCGGTCTTTCTTGCACAATATTGCAATACCAAATGAAATTAACTATTGGTGTTCGTTTTGCCCAAATTACACACATTTTTAAAAGATAAGGTTTTCGAGTGGACAAATAATTTTAAACTGGAAATATTGCTATTGTATGTACAAAGGCTTCCGAAATCTAGTACACCTTAATCTGTTTCTGCACGAATGGATTCTGTATCCACGCGAACTTTGTAAAATCAAGATCTTCGAATTAATGTGAAAAGTGCAGTAGCAAACCATCCAAGTGTTCAATAAATAAATTTTTGTTTACTTCAATATTAACCATGAGGCAGAAATCGTTTAAAAAATAAACCTGTCGATCTTACATTTTTGTAAAGTTGATTTCCATAGCTTCAATTTTTTATGAATGCTTTCACTTTGTCTTTTTTAGTCAATAAATGCATGGCAAAGATGTAGCATCTGCTATGTGTTTGTCGGCAAGTAATTTTTCTCACCAAATCAAGATGGTGGTAAAGCAAAATCCACATGCTAAACCTTTGCATCTATGGAATTGAAAATGAGGAATTTAGGTAGCGTCTGTTGAACTGTTAACCAATGACATAATGCAAAAAATCCAAATCTTAACCAATTATAGCACATTTTTGCTATGTTACAAAAAATTCCCTGTATAGGGTTACCTAAAAAGCTGGTTAAAAACTTTTGAACTGGATAAAAACACCAGATACCACATTTGGCGATAAATCGCCAAAGTAGCAGGTGCTAACATGATGCAAAAATAACAAAAAGGTATAGATAAATGAAACCTACTCTCATTCTGGTTCCTCCGTAACTATGTTGTAAAAAAGTTAAACTTACATGATACGTAATACACACTAAAAATTTTTATCCAGGGAGCAGAAGCACAGTCAATGTTTAAAAGAAAAGTTCTTGAAGCGTCGTACCATTAACCAATGACATAAAACGAAAAATCCAAATCTTAACCAATCGGCATGTTTTTGTTATGTTCCAGAAATTCCCTGAATAGGGTTGCCTTAAAAATGGTTTAAAACATTTGGACTGCGTTAAACTGGATAAAAACACTGGATACCACATTTGGTGATATATCACCAATGTAGCACGTACATACCACCCCAAAGGTATTCCTAAACAAACTTGCCTGATTTTCACAAAAAAAAATTGCAATCTCTTTGAGCTCAAACATTTTTTGAATAACTTTTGCACGAGACAACGAGCACACTTCATAATGAAATTTTTTCCAAGCCATCTATAGCAACACTTGTGAATCCTAATGATAAATAGGTTGAATCATATTTCCTGGTCTTGGGAGTTCTACCTCCTTGTTCCCTATTGCTTGTATTCCCCTGACTTGTATCAGTATCTTCATTATTAGTAAATTTTCTCTTGTAACCAGTCAAAAATTTATCCATGTATATCAAATTATTAGGATTAAAATTATATCCTTGAAAAACACAACTTCTAAATTACTAATGATTATTATCAGTAAGTAAGTAATCACACCAAAAACAATAAAAAATACAATCACACACTGCTGAAATCCTTCTGTTGACACCTAAGCTATCAGTGACATTTGAATTTGAGGGTATTGTTTTGATGTTAATACTCAATTTCAGGAGCCACTTTATATACATTCTTACCTACTATTCCCTGTTACCCTAATATTTTAAGGTGGTTGAAAATTACTCAGGTTCAATTATTTTTGAATGGAGAAATTTTTTTTAGAAATGTTTTTTTTGTCATAATATTCTGTTCTGTAAATTCTGAATATTATCTTCATTGTGGGTGAAGATGTTTAGTATTGTATTCTGTGAAAGATTATTTGGAAGTTTTATGACAAAATGTATTTCAACATCATGACGTAGTAACTGCCAGCCAGGTAGTCAAGAGGTTTTGTGCACTTTTCCTCAGTTCAAAAGACTTGGGTTCAAATCCCAATGTAGGCATTAGATAATCAGAGTGGTTCATGATAGTTTTACTTTGAACAGAATTTTCTTTAAACCATAGATCAGGTCAAATTATCATTCATGTAGCAAAAAATGATCCAATAGTGGCAAACGTAAGAAATTTTAGTTTTTTAGGGTGAAAAATTTTACTTGACAATGTTTACTACTTCATACATACCTACTTGAAAATTGTGACTCACCAATCAATGCCATTATATTTAAATTGACTATCAACATTAATCTTTATTGGCTTGAATCACAAGATGTGAAATCTTGTCAACATGTTTACTGTTATCTTCATGTTTTGTGTTGAAAATTTTGAAAGGACTTACAAAGTTAAGAAAATCACAAACGACCAATTCAGAGCAATTTGAAATCATTCTTTTCTCATGTCAATGTGAGGTGTGAAAACATGCTATCGAAAATAAAGTCAGACTGTGTGTAAATGCTTCTCTTATTTTAAGAGTAACGTTGGGTAAAGTTAGCAGGAATGGGGGCAACTGATCCCCTGAAGTCAAACAAGTAGTAAAAGACTTTTTTTTTTATGAAATGTGTTTTCAGTTCTATTTAGTACAAAACATACTTATGGATATAACATGTATTTTGTCAGGTTATTCCAATTATGATAGTATTAAACTTTAATGAAGACAAAAAGAATTAAAAGGATTGAATTAAATTGGTAGGTACTTTGCCATAAACCATGTTTAAGTATATGTATAGCATTTTTCTATTACTAAAAGTTTTTGATTTAATTTACTGGATTTTTTTATTCTTTTCAACCTGTAATCAAAATCTATTCCAAAAAAAATTTGTACTAAAGCACATTAAAATTATTAAACATTGTTTTTAATTCATTGGGTACATCACTACATGGAATAATAAAAATATAGAGTAAAGGAAAGATTGGAAGATTTTCATTTTTATGTCTCGTCTTTAATCTGTGTAACAGTAGTTCAACTTTTGGTGGAGTGGTAGCATCCGATACGTTAGGCCGCCAAAGCGATTGTTTACGCCAAATCAAGATGGCGGCCGATGTAAGCAATTCCAAGATGGCCGCCATATACAACGTGAACCTTTGCATACAGTGCATAAATAATAATAATAATTTGTTTAAAAATTAAGAAAAAAGCAATATAAATTTCACTTGAAAATTTTCTAATATTTCAGTCTGGTTTGCTCCGAACATGTACGCAATTTTGCGTCAATTTCATCCTAGTTTTGTCACTTAAAAAAAAAATTAAACAATAAAAAAAAATTTATAATTGTTAAAAAAAAAAAATTTAATAACAAATAAAACGCGATTTTTTTAAAACGTACGGATTTTTATCAATTTTGAATTAGAAACTTTGCAATGCATAGAAAATTCAAAACAAGAAATATTTTTTTAATAAGGTAGTTCTTTTCTGTGATCATAATCCACACAAAGGTTTTTGATGAGAAAAAAAAAAATCCAAAAATTCTGCTATCCATAAGTGTGAAAAAAAATTTTTTCACAATTTTTCTAGCAATTAGCATTATGTGAGCAACTCAATGGGGATATTCCAGGTTATAGAGCCATATATGGAAAAGCAAGACAAATATTTTTATTGTAACGACTTTACAAGAGGAAATTGTTTTTTAGAGAAGTCAAAGCATATTGCGCTTAAGGTTTCAATGCGTTTAAACCAGTATACCAGGAGAAATTTATTTGTAGATAAGTCACAGCGTATAACGCGCGATCCCCGCCTGCCGGCTACCTCGCCGCCCCTCCGGGGCCGGCGAGGACCTTTCACCGTTGGCTTCCATGCGTATAAGTCACCGTATTGGTGCCCACCCAAGCATAGTCCAGTGTTTGTAATATAACCAAAAGCTAAACAACAATCAAACTTACCCTCATAGCCGGGTCCTTGAAATTCTGACTATGGTTAACAGTCATATGCTCGAATCGATAACCCTTGAACTCTTTGTCCTTCGGGTATTGATACCAGCATATGACTTCCAATAGTCAGAAAGTTTTGTAGTTCCTTGCAAAATTCAGCTCTGAATTACCTCAGCCAAAACTTTCTGGTTCCTATTTTTCACCTCAGCCATAAAACATTTATCCGTCCCTCGTTCAAGTCCTCCAAACACCCATTTACCCTCCAATTTCTTACTCCTGTTATACTTTTTTTTGCCAAACTTTTGTCCTATCTTTCTACATTTCCACTCCTACCTATCACCAGCATCCTTTCTCAATGTTAAAATCATATAATTCTTACATGAAAGACATTTCACCCTCTTCCCAATCAAGCTACTACATGTTTGCAAAAAAAAAAAAAAACATTTTCTAACGTTCAATAACACTATACACTGCTATATCAAATCAACTAAGGGGAAATGAGCAACCAAAAGGGGAAAAAAATTCTAAATTCCAATCTGCAATTTCAAAAATCCAATTTAATCCAAATTTTAATTGAAATTTAAATAAAGTGACAAATTAAAAAAATTGTAACTTACAATCTGCTTTCCAAACTTATCCTAAAAATTTTGAAAATTAATAAAACAAGTCGATTTTATAAATCAAGAGCAAAATTCATATGCACTCAACAATTTCAAAGACTGTCTAAATTTTAATTCCTTTCTACATTAAAAATAAAAGTGGAAAAGCGTATTTTCTTCCTTAACCAATCATGAGACCCGTTTATTATCGTCAGGAGAAAATATCTAGAGTTGCCTTAAAACTAAGAAAAGCGCGAAAACGGGAAGGTTACCACAATTGGCAATACATCGCTCAAAAGTTGTAACGTATCGGATACTACATACCATCCCAACTTTTCACTTTTATGGACCCTAAGAATGTACCTTTTAACATAGTGGCTCCTACAAAAAAAATTGATTTTTTTTTTCTGCTATGAATAAACTGTTCTTATTTTATTGCATTTCTTCATTGTTTATCAAATTATTTCAGATTTAGTTTTTTTAGTGAAGGTACTATTTTTTCTGAATTAATATATTGATTTTTATTATGTTGCCATTTAAATTGTTCTAATTAAAACTTTGTTTTTCAGAAAGCTCATATAATGGGAGTTCCAGCCTTTTTTAGATGGCTGAGTCGGAAATATCCTTCTATTGTTGTCCATTGCATTGAAGAAAAGGTAAGTTCTCTTAGAATTTCTTAATGAATTCTGTTATTTTTATTAGTCTTGTGTTCTATATTTTTTTCTCGCTCTTTTATAAAGTGAAATTTGAGGTTATAAGTTTGTCTGTACTGCAGTATTTTTATTTTATGTGATTGAAATTCATTTTTAGAGATTCACAAAAAGAATGAATAATTTATCTTTTGTCCCTCAAGAATCAATAATGACTTTGAAGTATTTTATCTTTGCATTTTGTTTTCTTATGCTTGGAATTAAAATTTATTGGGGAAGGCATTTTTCTTCTATTTTTTCACTAGTTTCTTTGTTTTGGTATTAAGAAATCAAAGATTTAGTTTCATTGTATCTTAACATTGTGTACTTTTTTAATTAATACTGCCATTGTTTATTATTTTGTTGATGTTTACCTTGGTAATGCTTTTGAAACGGGTATTTTTGATTAAAAAATATTTTGTTCTATATTTCAGCCAAAAATTGTTGATGGAGTTAAAATTCCAGTTAACACATCAGAAGCAAATCCAAATGATGTGGACTTTGATAATCTTTACTTAGACATGAATGGGATTATTCACCCTTGTTGTCATCCGGAAAATAAGTAAGATTACTTTTGTCCTTAAAATTTATCATCTGCCAAATAATGTACAGCAAAAACATGAGTGTTTCTTGCTTTCTATTTAAAAAATTTTGAAAATCTTACTATTCAAATTGGCTTTTTTAGACCAGCTCCAAAAGATGAAGAAGAGATGATGGTTGCTATCTTTGAATATATTGATAGAATTTTTAGCATAGTTCGACCACGACGACTTCTGTACATGGCTATTGATGGTGTGGTAAGTATTGGAAATTGATTATATTTGTGAATAATTTTAGCTGCATTCCATAATTTTGAGAGTTGAAAAATATCATCTCTAGTAAATGTTTATTATCTGTATTCAGGGTGGTAATAGAACCGAGAAATCAGGGAATTCTCGGGAAACTTTTTCATTCTGGAAAAACCAGGGAAATCTCGGGGTATATTTCCAAATTTCGCAAAAATCATGGAATTTTAAAAAATTTGTAACTATTATCGTTTGTTCTTTTTTGAGATGCGCGATTACAAATACTTTTGAGAATCAAATCAATCGTATTTGTTCGAATAAAGTTTACATGCGTTGTAATTTTCGAACAACGTGAAAAACACAGTTTTTTTTCTGCGGCTACAACAACATCTCGTCTCTGTGAGGCTAGTGATACAACTTGTGGTATAAAATTTGAAATTTGTGCAACTAAAAATGTTTTTTTGTTTATTAAATTAATATTTTTTTTTTGCAATTGCATTTTTGTAGCATTTTTTTGGTACAGCTTCAGTCTATAGCGGTGGTAACGGCTCTAGCACTTTTTTTGACGCACTTCTAAAGTCACTAAGAAAATACTTATTTGAAATGAACTGATGAAATCAAACAGCAGTTTAACGGATTTTGAAATAATTTCTTAGAATAGTGAAAATAAAAATTTTAAGATTCTGTTTATCGAGGTTGCCATGAAAACCACAATAACCGTAATTGATGGATTACCTTAACCTGCCATAACTCGCTACTAGAAATGCGCCAAAAGAAGAAAAATAACGTAAAGACTGTTGCCACCGCTATCAACGTAGACTGAAGCTGTACCAATTTTTTGTGAAAATTTGTATTTGATTTTGATGTGTAGTACGATAATGTAGGGTCAGTTGTAAAAAGTTCATAATCAAAGTATTTTTTTCTCCAGTTTTTTTATTTGCTATTGTAAAAGTTCCATTAAGGGTTCCAACCTTTACAGTTGCAGTTAAAATATCTAAAGAGAAAAATACAAAATATTTGTGGAGAATGATCCTTTTAACCCCACCTGACTCTAAATATTTAAACATATTGTCGTGTGGATACCGTATATCGATACCAATTGGGGATCGCAACATTTCTTAAAGGAATTGTAAAATCAGGGAAATTTTTGCGAGACTATCAGGGAAATCAGGGAATTTTTTTTCGAGGATTTTGTTGCCACCCTTGTATTTACTGTTTTGAATTGTTTCAAGTTGTTCTTCTGATAAGTCACAAAAAATTCATACGTCTCAATAATTGGTATTTCAAATTTTAATTAAACTCAGAATTCCTGAAATGTTAAAGTACAATTTTTAACATAGGCAGAATCCTCAGATTATTCTTACAAATATTATTTCATTTAAAAATGATTAGCATTTGTAAATAGATGAGATTGAACCTTGACATAATAGTTCTAATTCAAATTTACAATAATTGTTGCATCAAATCAATTACAAATTACAATGTAATTGCAGTCATTCTTATATATTTTTTTCTTCCTAAACATTATCTTATTTCAGGCTCCACGAGCAAAAATGAATCAGCAAAGGTCTCGTAGGTTTCGGGCATCAAAAGAAACAGTTGAAAAGACTGATTTAATTTCCCGTTTACGTGAAGAATTGCAATGTAAGGGAATTCAGTTGCCTGCAGAAAAACCCAAAGAGGAGCATTTTGATAGTAATTGTATTACTCCTGTAAGTTCTGAAATTTATGTTTTGATTCTTGAACTTTTTAGATATAATTGTTCTTTTGGTACTCAAATAATTAAAAAAAATAATAATAATTTTTTTTTCCTTTTTTTTTTTTTCTAAATTTTATTTAAGGTTTATAAATATGTAATGAATAATATTTGAGGGCCAATTTTTATCAATTGTAGGTACAGTTACATTTTTCCTAGGCAAGCTTTTACAAGGGAAGCAATCCTTGCTATTTTTTCATGAAACTTACATGTAAACTAATAAGTTCTTTTAATGTATTGAACAATTTTTAAGAATTGTTTTGAATTATTTTTTCTTTATTGACTTTCTTTCACTAAAAAACAGCTTTAAAATGTCAAAAGTTCTTAATGAATTTAAAAAAATTATTTGATCATTTGGTAATTATTATTGTTGTCATTTTAAATATTTGGTAATCAACAATCATAAAGTGGTTTTTATTGTTAAGTCAATATAAATGTGTCTTTTTGTGTTTACACTGATCCCTTTCTTTAAAATTCAGTCTGGTAACCAAATATTTTATAACAAGTTCTTAGCAAATCTTTCTTTAAATGTAATAAGTGCTAGATCTTAATTTAATCTCTCCTCAGAATTAAAATTCTGTCTTTTTTATATAATTGCTCGAAACTTTATTACTATTTTTTGTATTTTTAATTAACAAACAGAATCAATAGATGTGCCTGGGCCTGAAAACCATGTGAACTTGTGTTCTATGCAGTAGTACCCCGAAGTTACGCGGTAGGTGGGTTTGACGAAAATCGTTTAAGTCAAATTCCCATAAGTCTGAGTACAACTTAGCATATAAATTTTGTTTAATTCAGTTTCAAAGAAAATATTTTTTGAAATTGCAGTTCTTTATACATATTAATAAAAAAATAAAAGAATTATGTTAAAAGTTATTTCAATGTTGATGGCCTCATCAAATCTAACATTCGCCCGACAACACAATACCTTCTTTTTTCAAGCAGAATTTCTTCATAGCAGGCTAATAATTTTTTATTCCTTGCTTTGTAGCTATAACGTGTTCTTCGTTGGAGGCTATGTTTTCTAAAAAATTTAAGCCCTTTTCAATTGAGCTGAGAGCCGATCAACCGGTATAGTGGTTAAGGTGTTAGCTTCTAGATCGGAAGTTTCCTGGTTCGAATCTGGGTCTGGGCATGGATGTTTGTAAGTGTATGGTGTAGAGGTGGCTGGTGCACCTTAAATCTGTTGGGACCAAAAGTCCTCATGTTGGGTTGGTGTGGAAGTTTGGAGAGTGAGGTGCCAGCTCAGGCATTGCTTTGTCATCTGACTGTGGTTCAAAATTATGAGGCGTTGTCCTCGAATCTTTCACTTAGGGATTGATCCCGGACCAGCGTCAATAGCCTGTTGTGTTGCTCTACTATGACGTGAATTACAAATTGCCAATTATCAATTGAGCTGAGACCTGTTAAGCATGCAATTATCATGTGCTTTCCTGGTGGATCTGGGTCTGAAGTGTATGATACTTCAGTGATGTTTTGCTCATGCATCTCTATGAGCTCATCAACTGTCAAGTTCTGACTATGTGAATCCAACAGCTCGTCGACATCATCACCATTGACTGCCAAATCTAATTGCCTGGCAAGATTAACAACTTCTATCACATAATCAGTTTCTGGTGTCGTTTCTGTCTCGTTTAAAAAAAAAATGAACAAACTCGTCATCAAATGTCAACTTCTGATTATGCGAATCCAACAGCTTGTCGACTTCATCACCATTGACTGCCAAACCTAATTGCCTGGCAAGATTAACAACTTCTATCACATGAGCAACATGATCAGTTTCTGGTGTCGTTTCTGTCTCGTTTTTCAAAAAAAAAAAAAAATTAACAAACTCGTCATCAAATGTCAATTTCTGATTATGCGAATCCAACAGCTTGTCGACTTCATCACCATTGACTGCCAAATCTAATTGCCTGGTAAGATTAACAACTTCTATCACATGAACAACATGATCTGTTTCTGGTGTCGTTTCTGTCTCGTTTAAAAAAAATGAACAAACTTTCTTCCAGACACCATTTATTGTTTTATAGGAAACTGAAAACTGATTTGTATTTTAGTAACACTGAAGATGGCAGGTGGCAGTGTTACCAAACCAAAAAAATAAAAAACAACGCCACTCTCAAGTTCATGTAGGTTGGGGTATTACTGTATTCTAAACATGCTTGTTTTTGTCATACTTCTAACAATATTAATTTTATATCCAAGGGCACTCCATTCATGGCACGACTAGCCAAATGCCTGCATTACTACATTCATGATAGGTTGAACAGTGATCCTGGATGGAAAAATATTGAAGTTATTTTATCAGATGCCAATGTCCCTGGAGAGGGCGAGCACAAAATCATGGACTTCATCAGAAGACAAAGATGTAAGATACATTTTAACAATATTTAAAAAAATACATTTTTATCCATCAGTTCTAATTTTGTGTATGTACCTTTGTGCATTTTCATTTATTTTTATGAAGGGAAATGAATTTACCAATATGAATTGTTCTCTAAAACACCTTTGTGGGTGAAAACACATCACCTTAAAAGAATGAACAGTACACTTAACAAATATTTATTATTTTCACTTTTTTTTAAGTGAAGGCTGAATCTATGTCTTGCTACCCATTTAGATAATTTCTTGATATCAGAATCTATATGTATATGAAAAAGGATGTGTGTGTATTTTCTCTCTACAAATTTAACAGTTTGACCAATCTACACCAAATTTGGTACACCTTTACTTTAGAACACTGGAAAATATTGCCTATTTTTTTCCTGTCTTCAGACAAATCTGTGGCCATGAAAATTGGCATACAGGTAGTCCTAAAAGTGCTCCTCAAAGCCCCAATTAAAAAATTTCTGCAATTAATGGACATGGATAAGGAAACATGTTCTACAGGGTTTGTGTATGAGTTTACACCAGACCTCGAAATAGATTTTTTAATACAGGTGCACCTTGTGCACCGAAGCTTTTAAATTAGGTGCACTGTGTGCACCTAGTGGGAAAAAATTAGGTGCACAATTATATTTTCATGTGCACATTGCACCTGTGCACCCGGGTATTTCGAGCCCTGGTTTACACAGGGAAATGTCGTGGTAGGAAACAAGAGTTTGTGTATTTGATTTAACACTGGATAATGTTGCAGTCATATTTGAAACCTGGACAACGCCAGGTTATTCAGCTTGTATTAACTAAAATAATATTTATATCCTTACCAGCCTTAATATGTTCAGCACCTAGCTTTAATCATTTCGAGAAGTTTGGGATGCCAGAACGTTCCACCATCCCTGAAAGGTTAAATTTAAATTTGCTTCTGGAACAGTTTTGTTTTGGCCTCATTACTATTGAGTCATATAAAGTTCATTCAAGCTAATCAAATTATTAATATGATTTTAGCTAATTATACAAATTCATGTAATTTTATACCAGTGTAAGGGTACAAGTCAAACTTTTGCTCCTAGGAGAAGCATTGAAAATCAACTTTTTGAGTTAGGGCACTAATGCAAGAGGGTGCAATATATGTAATGACAGTAAAAGATGCTATAACATATTATCTGATCATTAATATTGATCAAATGAGTGAGTGTTATGATAATATAATTTTTTTTTATATCTTCCAGCAAACCCTGAACATGATGCTAATACAAGACATTGTCTGTGTGGAGCAGATGGTAAATATTTTTAGTAGTATAACATTGAGTAATAAATGAAAGGGTTTTTGTAAAATGTCCCTCAAATTACTGTATTTATATCATAAATATTGATCTTAGTTTTAGTTTTTCAATATTGAAGTATTTTGTTTATTCTGGACCACCTTCTGCTTGTATGATGTTTTTGGTTTAGCCTGAACGAGTCTTCAAATTTTGATTGCGTAATTTTACTGATTCTATGAGTATAAGGTTTCTTAATGTTTTGTATAAATTAGTTCTCATGAGTTTAGATCTTTAAATGTATTCTAAAAACTGAATTATATTTGCTTTATTATCTGTGTTTTTTTTATACAAGTTTTGCTAAATTTAATTATGTTTTCTTATTCCTATATTTTACTTATACACACGGACAAGCAACTGGAGGGTTGTGAGTTCGAATCCAGCCAAAGACAGTGTACAAAGGGGTCTGGTGCATGTTAAATCTGTTTTGGCCTCAAATGTACACACGTTGGGTTGGTGTGGAAGTTTGGAGAGTGGGGTGCCAGCTCAGGTGTTGCTTCGTCATCTGACCGTGGTTCAAAATTACGAGGTGTTGTCCTCGATCTTTCCCTTAAGGGACTGATCCTGGACCGTCGTCAATAGCCCGTTGTGTTGATCTAGTACGACGTTAACTAAAAAATTACCAATTACCTCGGATCTTTCCCGTTGAGGATTGATTGTGGACCATGGTCAATAGCTCGTTGTGTTGCTCTAGAATGTCATTAATTAAAAATACTGCATACCATCTCTTTTGGGTTACTTGGGGCAGCTTGACCAAATATGTACTTGTACCATAAAACCCAATCCAACTGACCATCTTTTTCATTTAGTAAATTAAATTTCCTTTATATCAAATGAAGTAATCTCTTGTTATATTACAGCACAATTTATCCTGCATTTGTGTTTATCACTTTTATTAACTTGTATCTATTAGATTTTCGGTTTGCCGAACAAATTTCAAAATTTTGAGTTATTTGTTTTGGATTGTGAAAATCTGAGTGATTTTTCTTTGAATTGGGATCTGAAAGGTTCCAAGCAGTTATCCTAAACTCAAAAGTACTCAGTATGTATACTCAAGAATCAACATAAACTATGACTACCATTTGAAAAATTTTTTTATTTTTATCTCAAATTTAACCTCCCCACCACCACAAAAAAAGTTGAGTAATTTAAGAAATCTAACGTCCCTATTCACAAGTCTCAAGTTCATCTGAGGATCAGTTAATCTGCGGGTCAGTGTTAAACCGCAAATTATCTAGATCCGTATTCTCAAACAGCGGGTTAAGTGATCCACGTATTAAAATGATACGCTCGTTGTGATTAGCTACTACTGTCTCATCATGATCATGTGATATTGTTTACATTTGTTACGGCGCCCGAATCTGTATTCATACTGGTCAAGCATGTTCTCTGTCGGCAGAACTGTTTCCAAATTGTGATTTTTATGGAATGCATACAGCATTTTAATTTGTGTCTGGAAAGAGAAATGCAAGGGTATTTAATTTCAAATTGTATTTTTCTGGAAAGAATTGTACACGATACCTTTGCAAATCAAAATGTAACACAGAAACAGCAATTTAAACGTCTCATCAGGCATTGTGAATACAGTTTTTTTGATAACCCTGGAATTATCGTTTATCCACGGTCTAACTCGGACTTCTGACTATGGCAGTAACTCTTTTACCTCCTTATCAATACCAAATTTTTTTTTTATATTCTTAACTATATATAGATTACAGAAAAATGTGTTGGGTTCTGTTCTGATGAAACAAGATTTTTAATTCAAATAAGACTTGTTTTTGTTCATTTTGTGACCTCATTTAATTTTAGTTGATGCATCCTGTGTTTTGACAAATATGCATAGTTAGGATTGTTTACATCCTTTTTGTATTTCTCAAACCTTTATTGCTTTATAAAGGTTTGTATAGTAGGGGCTATTAAAGTGAGCAGAGAATGATTTCATTTCGATAATGGCAATTCTTGTTTCCTCTGCTCCAAATTTTTGTTTTTACCAATTAAAATGAATGTAGATATTATCTTTAATCATTAATTCTCAATTCTGAAATTAGTTGATCTGTTAAGATGTGTAACATATGCTTGAATGTTTAAATATTATTTGATTAGGAATGAATTATTTCCTTTATGCATGGTTAATTTTTTCTACAAATTATTAATTTAAACTTTTGTCTGTTTCAGCTGATTTAATTATGTTAGGTAAGTTTCCTTTATTTCTAAAATACTTTTAAGTGCTATTGCATATTAATTGTACGAACTGTTCGGAGAGGTCAATTATAATTCCAAATTGAAGTTCTTAATGGGGAAACATTGCTTACTTAGGTTTAAATTTTTCAGACCATAATTGAGGCAAATACAAAATATATAAGATTTATTGCCAACAGTTTATGAAAATGCATTGAGTTACGCAGAAAATGTGACAAATCATTGCTGTGCTTGGGGAATAAGTAAAAATTCTGGATAAATCTGGAAAATTTAGGTTATTAAATGTGGACTATTTTTCTCATGGATTTTCTTGTCTTAAGTACAGTAGAATTCCAACTATCCAAACTCCAGTTATCCGATTAGCTTTGAGAAAGAAAAAAAAAATTGGCAAAATCTGCTTTTTAAAAGTTTCTTATTGGTGAATGATAAAAACAAAGAAGACGTAAGTGTCAGTTGAGGACACAAGAAACAGTGAAAATCCCCAGATGCTTTGAGTGCAGTGCAGAGGACGTAGGCAAGTGGTTGGTGTGTGAGTCTTCGGACCCTGGATTCCATATTCTCAGTGACAATGAACTTATTCAAAGTGTGAGAGAAGAACTTATTGATTACCCAGAAGACGATGACATTGCTACTCCGGAGATGCTGGACTGTCAGCTAGTAAGGCATTTGAGTGTCTTAACACAGCGCTAAAATGGAAGGAGCGGCAGCCTGAGTGCGACCATCTAAAACTACTCGCCGTCAAGCGCATGCGAGACTCTGCTGCAAATGAGTGAAGACAGCGAAACAAATGACTTTGACTGACATGTTCAATTAATGGTACATTTTAATACAGTATGTAGGAGCAAAATGTAAACACAATTGTTTTCAGTCATTAAATTACATTACATACAAATGCAAAATTTGTTTTTTTTTTACTAGAAATAACCTTGTTTTTGGGAATTAACCAAATATCCAGATGATTGGAGTTCCACTGAACCTTTGAACTCGTTAACATGTGCAAACTATTTAAGGTCCATAAAATTTTTATATTTGCTATAGTACTCGTAACTTTTTTAAGTTCAGTTACAGGTTTCAGTCCTGTGTCATAAATACTTAATGAAACAATAATTAAATTTTACTATTGTGCATTGAAGTGGTAAGTAATTATTTTGATAACATTAAAAAAATAATTTACTCTTGTTTTAGGCCTTGCTACCCATGAGCCCAATTTTACAATTATACGAGAAGAGTTTAAACCCAACCAACCAAGACCTTGTGAATTATGTAATCAGATAGGTAAGCATTATAATGATTTGTAACATACTTGAGTGTGGAGAGTTTATTGAGATAATTATATCTCATATTGCTTAGAGAAATTATCATATACTTTTATTAACCCTCCTAGTGGTTTATCTTCGCATCGAAAACTGCCCTGTATTGGCCGGTGTCCCGTACAAAGACCTATTCCAAATTGACATCAGTGCTATGTAAGGGACGTTCCTATTTGGAAATTTATTTCCTTTCGAGTTAAACAGCAACAGATTATGATAAATCACATACTCATTTTGTCCTTTCTTCTGCCATTTTGAAGTTCCATGAGTCCTCCCCTCCTCAACCCCTGTATATCCTCGGAACCTCGGTTTTGTAACAGACAGTAGACCTTTTATCCTTAGGAATTGTTGAGGTTTTCTTCGTTAAGTGAATTTAAAATTGTTGATTCTTATTTCAAGTAAGGCACTTGATAGACGCTTGCTAATCTGTTCAATTGACTGAAAAGTGTAGGTGGTTTTGGTGAATCTAAGCGATACTGCATTCTTTGTGGGCCTTATTTTGACACTTTCAAAGAAAACCTTATTGTCAAAACATGTGAGAACCACATACAAAAATGATTTGAGGCATGAGAAGGTTCTGCAAAGCTGTTTTTGAAACAGCTCAATCAGACGAAATTTGCTTGCCATTGAACTGTTTTGAGAAAAGGCATCAGGAGGGAGGGGGCACTCACAAAGCTTATGAGCGGCACACCTTTGTAATCTCCTTTAAAAGGTAATCAAGTTATCTCTTAACCAGGGATGAGATTCTTCCAACTTTAGTAAGTGTTTCCGACTTTTCTTAAATTTTTGAAAATGTTAAGAAAAAATTCCGACTTGCCCTTTTTGTCTTCTAAAAATGTAAAATGTGCCAAATTAGACATCTCGCCAACATAGCACTCCTAAATTTTGCCAAGCTGACAAGTCTTGCAAATTCATCTTTGAAAAGAATACTTTGTAAGAAGTTTATTAGTTCAATGGCAAACCTGGAGAACTTGGATTTTGAACTAGTTAGTGTACGTTGTTGCTATAAAGTTTGTAGCTAAAGCTACGTTTTCCTAAGAAAGCGGAGTTGTTATCTAGGTGCCATGATACGTCATGTGGCTGAAAAGGTGTAAATGAAATATTTTAAGTTCAGCTTTTAATGGAATTTTTCTTTCAACTAGGAAATAAGATGCTCGGTTATTTAATCAATAAGGTTATTTCGTCTTTTAGGGCAACTTCAACAGGCGGAAAGTTTAAATTTTCATTTTGAATATTTTAGAAAGTGCTTTCAAAATCCGTTAAAACTACATTATCTGGCGACTTTAGAAGTGCGCCAAGGCAGTGGTCACCGCTTTATACATAGACTGAAGAAGTTAAATTATTTCTTGGATAATATGAGTTATTAATTTAAAATTTTATTTGATTTAAAGTTGATTTAATGAGAAAATAAGAATATTTATATACAAGAAAATATAGAGATTTTGTAAAAAGGTATTTTATATTCGAAAATAGGTTGTAAATTTAAACTGAATTAAAAAGTTAATATTTTATTTAAAACAGGGGTACAGCTTCAGTCTACGTTTATAGCAGTGGCAACGACCTTGGTTCACTTATTTAGTCGCCTAGTAAAGAATTATTTCAAATGAACCAATGAAATCAAACGACAGTTTAACGGATTTTGAAAGAATTTTTTAGAATATTCAAAATGAAAATTTTTAACTTTCCGCTTGTCGAGGCTGTTTCAATAACTGTAATACAGATTGGTTACCTTAACCTGTCATTACTCGCTACTAGAAGTGTGCCAAAAAAAAGCACCAAGACTTGAAACCGCTATAAACGTAGACTGAAGCTGTACCAAAACAGGTTTTGATTTGTTTTAAATTAAGTTGTGATGTTTTAAATTAAGTTGCAATTTATTAAGGTAAAATCGGTGAAAAGCTGTACTTGTGCTAATTTTTATTTTTAGTGTCGATTTATTTTTTTCATATAACATTTATGCTATTTAATAAAATTAGTATTATTTTTATTTATTATTTTATGTAACATAGTGTTTTTATTTCCTGTTAATTTCATTTTTGTATCAAGGTTTTAGAAAAATTGCACCATTGGTGAGGTGTTCAAAAATATGCTTTAAAATAAAATAACATTTTCAACTTCATACAACTTATTTTATACTATTTACAGAGTTGCCAAAAAAAAATTTGTGTGCAAAATACGGTTTCACGTGCCATTTTTCTTTTTTTCAAAATTTGAGTTTATGCATATTTTTAGACTTTTTGTCCTTTTCCCACTCTCACGCCTGCTGAGCTCAATATTATCAAAATCATGCAGTTTTATATTTGATGAGGCCCCTTGTGATTAGCAAAGTTGGCCAGATCACATTGAATGAGGTATCTCAGAGAAACCACTTGGAGGGTAAAGTTAAAATATGTTTGAGATAAAGTGTAATTTCTTTATTAATTTAAAAATGCATCTCTATTACAGGTCATGAAATGAAAGAATGCACTGGAGCAGCTAAAGAAAAGCAAGGTGAGGTAAGAAAGTATAACAATACCTGTTTCAGGTGTGATTTTGATATTTTTTAAAATTAAGTGTAAAATATATAAATATAATTCTTTAAGTCTCGTCACCTTTGTTCAAATTTTGTCACGAATGAATATTCATTTTGGTAAACAGCTATTTATAAAAATAGCTTTTTTATGAATGCAAAAGCATGATTTTTATGAATTTTTCTGCTATTTGTTTACTACCTGTTCAGAATTGACCTTCACATACGAGAATATGTCTCTAATTGTCAATAATTTTAATTTTCTTACTTAAAAAAAATTCATTTTTGCAGATATTTTGGTAGCATTTTTTTACAGTTAAATTTTTAAGCATCATGAAACGGAATCATGTTAAAAATAAACTATCGTAGTTTTTACCAGGCATTTTGCATTGGCAGAAAATTATTCTTTACAATCTCAAATTAAGAATTGGGAGCTATATTTTCCTTTTAATTATTTATTTTTACCATTAGATGCGAAAAATAACGATTTCAGATCAATATGATTTACAGGTAATATTATCTATTACACACATTATTTTTATGCACTTTTTTTAACAATTGCGATTTTGTCAAGTAATCAGTTTTAATAAATATTATTGAAACTATAATACTTCTTAGAATTTAATTTTAATTCATTTTATGCTTTGAGAATTTATATATACTTTAAAATGTGTGTTTGCTGTTGGGTTTATACAGTGGCAGGCAAATATGGATTTTGTAGGGAAACTTAAGTAACTAACTTTTTCTTTTTTATATTTGAAGCGAACCTATATTGTAATTAATTTTTGAAATTACATGTTCTTAAATTTTGACAGGATGCACTTTGAAATACATTTAGAATAGAAAATAGAATATATTTCTTTATTTTTTTTATTTTAAATTGCATTTTTTTTTTAATGTTTCTTTCAGTTTGATGAGCTAACAAAGCCTTTTGAAACAGATGTGGAATTCATATTCATAAGGTTAAATGTTTTAAGAGAATATCTTGCTAAAGAGTTGTTCATGGATAACTTACCATTTCAGTTTGATTTGGAGGTAATATATTTTCATAATCAATTTATATCTTCATTTCCTTTGTTTATATCCTTTGTTGCATATAAAATGCTATAAAACTACTGCATTGTAGATATGTGATTTGAAGTGTACAAATGTAGAACATGCTATGTAAATTCATGAAAATTTAGATGAATATATGAAAAAAGGGGTTGACTTGTACATAATGTTTTTTTGTCATGTCTGTACTACTCTATTTTAATTTCAATACTTTTGCACTTAGTAAGTAATATATACTGAAATCGAGAAGGAATGTCTTTACTCTTGAACGTGTCAGTGTTAACTCATCTTATTTGAGATATAATATATTATTGATTAAAGGCGCATGTAAAACAAGCAATTTCACTTATTCTATATTCTTTTCGGGAGTCACTGTTTTTTATAGAAATCTGATATGAACATTTCGTAAATTTTTTTTATAGCTTCTGTCACATTCATGTTTAATTTGTTTTTATTCATCTTATGCTTTGCTTTAAGATGAGTATATGCTTTCTATATTATCCCATATATTTATTAGAGTTGTAAAATTTATCAGAAATGAAAGTATGAAAATGTCCTCATTTTATAATCATTAATTGGTCCGAGGGTTGCTAAAAGTACTGAAAATAGGGATTGCGTGCTAACATAAGAAATGTAAATTCTCAGAAAGACGAATTTAGCTAAAAATATTTCTGAAAGTGAATTTTTTCTTAACACACAGCTTTATTCTGCTTTTAATATTTAGAATTTTGTGAAAAAATGAAAGACTCATAATTAACTAAAAGATAACTCAGAATTTGAATTTATATTGTATTTAAAAAACTGACTGATTAATATTTTAAATCTACCTATCTTTAGATTTTGTCTTGACATCTGACTGTGGTTTAAAATTATGAGGTGTCCTCTGATCTTTCCCTTCAGGGGGTGGAATCCAGGAAGTCACCAATAGCCAGTTGTGTTGTTCAAGTGTTACGTTAATTAAAAATACCTAAACCACAATACCTTTTGAATTTCTCAATCTTTTTGTAAAATTCAATTTGAATACTACTAATTGAATCAAATGACGTTACATCCTAAAATTTTTATAGAAAAAGCTTTTGAGGGGTTTTACAAAAAAATAGAACACTGCTTTTGAGATGAAAAATAAAATCCCCAAATAATGCAGCAAACTAAAACTTTTAGAGCTCTTGATTCTATTATTTTGTTTTCTTCTATGTCATCTTAATTAAGTTTTGTCTTTGTAGATAACATGTATGTAAAATAATATATATATCGTGATAATTTTCAGAGAGTAATTGATGATTGGGTTTTCATGTGCTTTTTTGTTGGAAATGATTTCTTACCTCATCTTCCTTCACTTGAAATAAGGTAATGTGGACTTTTTTAAAATTTTGTATCAACAATAATTTAAATTTTATCATTATTCAAATAATATATTTTTAGATTTTTGTTGATTACCTTAATAGAGACTAATTTTCTGCATTGATATATAGTTATTACTAAAGTGCAATTATCAAATATCTGTATCTCCCTTTTAAAATCTTGAGATTTCTTTTGTTTATCTACCCACCTTCTGAATTATTTAAATTTTTTCTTCCTAAAATTTGCATATTTTAAAGTTTAGTTTTTGAAATTACTTTATAATTAGTCAATGTTAGGAAACTATGTATGTGAGAGTAAATATTCACCATTTCTTTATAAACATTATATTCAATGTCTGATTTTCTGGAGTGATTATGTTTTAGCACATCTTCAAAACCTCTTAGCTACTTAAATTATATTGATACCAGTACAGAAAATACTCATTTTTTTTTTTTTTTTTTTGCAGAATTGAAATATTTTTGTTGATGAATGAGCACAAAAATAGTTCCAATGAAATGTTAATTTTAGACATGCCATTTTGACCATGAATGGATTAAAAAAATTATGTTGTTCTTGATTGTCTCAGGCATAGCCAGTTTTAATTAACTTAATATTACAATCACAAATTCTTATTGTTTCTCTTGTTTGAAAAATTTTCTACAAGTCAATCGTTTTGAAGTGTAAAAGATTTCATGCAAGTGCTAAATGTTTTAAAAGTAAAATTGCCTTTCATTAAAAGTGTTAATTGTCATTTGTTGTAATCCTCATTTTGTATGTGTTGGCAGTATTTTCTCTTATCTCTGTCACTGTTTAAAACAGCTGATTAAAGTATTTAACTACTTAAACATACAATTTGTTTTTCAGGGAAGGAGCTATTGACAGGCTAGTTGAATTGTACAAGAAAGCAGTTTACAAAACAGGGGTATGTATTCTTATGTTTATCAGTTCAATAAGTAATAATTCTTAATCTATTTACAGTGACTTTTTTTTCTTATATTGTTAATTGTATAGTGCAACTTTTGTTTTATTGTGTCGATAAATTGCTTACAAAACATGAATGTTTTAAAATTTAAGCTTAGTATTCTGATATTAAATTAATTGCTGTGTGAAACTAAACCCATGCTCCATTCCTTCCAAAGAAAGCTGTGAAATTTTATTTAGGAAGGAATCTAGTTTGATCTTGACCCATGTTAATTATGATTTTTAGCTATCAGAGAGGCTTTAAGATATGCTGTGTCTTCTGGGAAAGAGCATTTATGTATTAGACAGGCAGAAAAAGTTCTCAATACAGTACCTTAAATCTTGACCTTACATTATGGACAGAACTAGTCAAGATATTCTACTTTGTCACAAGTGGCACATATGAGCTCTATTTACTTGCAGTGGATACCTTCTTACATTTGCTTATTTTGTACCTGAAATAGCAGATTTGCCGACATAGGATGGTTGTGAGTGGATCGGCACTACAAATAGTGATCTCACTGCTGTAGATATTTACTCCTTAATCATAAAACTTTAGCTATGAGTTTAGAACTTTAGCTTAACTTGAGCTAAACACGATCTGTTCCTCCTTCACATTCTTAGTGTCTCACAAAGTGCATTGGAGTGTATCATTTTTTAAAGTTTCAAGACAGCAATAGACTGCTCTGGGAAGAGAAGTAAGAGGACACATTTGATGTGTAACTTGTGAAAGGAACTTTCAGCTTGTCGATAAAATAAATGCAGCTCCCTGCCGAATTTTCTTTCCTGGGGCCCGGCTGAAAGAGTACCAGACTAGCAACTGGAAGGTTGCAAGTTCGAAACCAACCAAAGACCGTCACATTTAAAGGGGGCTGATGTAGGTTGAGTCTGTTGTGGCCTCAAATGTCCTCTTGTTGGCGTGTTGTGGAAGTTGGGGTGCCAGCTCGTGCATTGCCTTGTCATCTGACTGGTTCAAAATTATGTGATATTGTCCTCAGAGCTTTCCCTTTGGTGGTTGATCCTTGAGCGTCACTACTATCCTGTTGCATTGCTCCAGTGCAACGTTAATTAAATACCTACCTGAATTTTGGATTGTATCTGTCTCTATGGGGCAGCTCCTTGAATAAACAGGAGTTGGTCATTGTGTGACTTGAAAAAAATTGTCTAGGTTATACTTTGATAAAGGGTAGCAACATGATTTTGTAATTCTTAACCATCTATCTGAAGAGGAAATTCCAGGAGTTACCAAAAATTTATTAAAATTGCCTTCATAATGTTCTAATTGGAATTGCAGTCATAGTTTGCAGTTCAGGTTATTTCCTTTATATTAAAAGTTATCTTCACAAAAGAAAAGTTGAGATTCATTAGTACATCATTCATATAATTTGTCTTATATATGAGCTAAATTGTCTGTGTAGATTTTTGTCAATGATTACAAATTTTGAAGTAATAAATTTTGTTTGATCAGTAAGTTATCATTTCAGCATTGATTATTCTTACTACCATAGTAAAGTAGATAAGGATTTTAATCTACAACAGACTAGAAGAGAAGATTAGTTGTCTGACTACTCACAAACAATTTATCTGTTTTCTTTTGCAGGGGTTTGTTACTGACAGTGGACATGTAGAATTAAGTAGAGTGCAACTTATTATGACTGGTATGTTTTCCTACGAATATTTTTTACTGAAATCTATTGTTAAATTTATATTTTAATTATACTTAATTATTTGTAAAATCATTCATACACTGCTGGCCATCAAAAGTACACCACCAACAAAAACATGAGATGTCAAAGCCATATTCATTACGCAAATAACATAATACGTAAGGGTAAAATGATTGAAATCACGGCTCTTTTTGACTTGGAAGATTGCTAAGAAATCAGTATTTTGTGTAGCTGCCATGGAGTCAATAACTGCTGCTACACGTCTTCTCCCTTGAAAGGGACTTGGGATGTGTGTTCAGAATATGTCTGTCCATGCTGCTTCCACATGTTTCCCAAGTTCATTACGTACCTGTGGGTGTTCTGTGATGTGCCAGTCATTCATCAATCATTTTGATGGGCAACAGATGTGGTGAACAGGAGAACTATGGAAGAAGTGATACCTGGTGGACATTGTGGATTTGTTATATATTACATGGTGTGATTGCACATTGTTCTGTGAAAACTACCAACCAGAAAGTCCAGAAGACAAGGGAGAATACCTGGCCCCGTACTATGATACCCCATATAATAATTCCAGGTGCCAGACCAATCTGGCGATGCATAATCCAAGTCATGCAAACGGTTGCATGACTTGGATGCAGTCATTGTAGTGCTAGAGACAGAATCAAGATTCTCTGAAACGACAATGTAATGCCATTCATTTGTCCATGTGTCGTGTTCTGTGCACAATTGCACTTGCTTGTGGTGTAGAGCCAAAGATAGTCAGATCAATGGGTGCTTTGAAAATATTCCCCACCGCTGCAGGCGATGTTGAATTGTATGTGCTGGCACAGGTTCTTGTGCAACACACCTTAATTCCTGAGCTAGGGCTCTTGATTTTGCAGTATAATCCACAACAATAGCTACACACACATCTGTCCTCTCGTTTGGTAGTGGGATGAGGCTGATGCAATCGTTCACATCGTTTTTTTTTTGCTGCTACTTGTGTATATGAAGCTTAACTATGAATCATCAAAAAGTATACCAGTTATAAGCTTTCCCAAGTTTGACAGAGGAACAACTGTGGCTTAGCAAGACCAGCAGATTATCCTTCCGAAAAATTGGTGCTCAAGTTGGGCAAAATCAAGCCACAGTGATGCACACAAGGAATTGATGGATGCAGGAGGGACGCACTGACTGATGTGAATGATTGCATCAGCCTCATCCCACTACCAAACTAGTCAGTGCGTCCCTCCTGCATCCATCAATTCCTTGTGTGCATCACTGTGGCTTGATTTTGCCCAACTTGAGCACCAATTTTTCGGAAGGATAATCTGCTGGTCTTGCTAAGCCACAGTTGTTCCTCTGTCAAACTTGGGAAAGCTTATAACTGGTATACTTTTTGATGATTCATAGTTAAGCTTCATATACACAAGTAGCAGCAAAAAAAAAACCTATTTCAATACTTGAAGCTATCTTTGTTCTCCCTCTTATACTGCTTACAGGGGCATTACTGGCACTCATGAGGAGTTGCATATACACTGTGGTGCTAATAATTTGCATATCCTTCAGTGTCTTAGTAATTATGAAGGCCGTATAATGTACAATTTTTGAATTAATGTATAATATAATTTTTAGTATAAATTAATGCATATTTGAGAGGCTTTTATGTACTTTTACAAAACATTTGAAACTATCTAAATGTGATACATTAATATATGAAGATTGGAAAATAACTTTTACCATACTGCAAAATTTTTTCTTAGATCTAGGAGAGGTTGAAGATGAAATTTTTAAAAGAAGACAAGACTCAGAGGTACCTATAAATATTTATGAATTTGTATGAATTAACTTGTGCAAATATAAAGCCAAAACAAAAAGGTTTTCCAAGTTTATTTTTTTGTGTGTGTGAAAAGAGATTCAGAATACTAGTACCTTGATTTTGTTCACCTGGAAACCCCCCCCCCCAAAAAAAAAATAAAAAAAAACGTGATTATAATAACTTTTATTATCCAGATATTTTCTTCAACCAACAAACATAAAGTATGTTTTGTTCTTATATATATCTTAATTGAACTCTTTTGCATCACTGTTCTGATGCAAATGTCCCTCTGTGTACCAGAAATGACCATCAAAATAGGTTAATTTGAATGATAAATACAAAGCAATACCATTAATCAACCTCAGTTGAACTCAGCCATTTTTGTGTGACACATTTGCATACATTTTTGTAATATTTGAGAACTGGTATTTCTGTCTTGGTAATGGTACAGCTTGCAGACTGCAGTTGGGTTTAGATAGCTAAACTACATGTTTTGATTAACAAATATTTTAAAGTAAAATGATCTTTCACTTCTAACGACTAGAGCAATTCCCACCACCCTTCATTGTTTCTGGTGTCAATTCACCCAAAAAGTAGAAATATTTTATGACATTGAAGGGTAAATTATAATAGGTTTACGATGCCAGAAGCGCAGATGGGTTTTGTAGTAAAAAATATGCTAGTGACTGATTACTATTGTGGAATATTTCTGCAAAAACTTTATTAAAACCTGAAATGAAACTAAAACAGTTAAGTAACTTGAAAATTGATTTAAATGCCCTTAAACAAAAAATACTGTTAAATGACCTAAAAAAAACTGTATTTAAGATCGAAAAAAATTTCAAACAGATTTTCTATTTATGTGGAGATTCTCTATGAAATATTAACAAAAATATGTCTCAACAAAATCTAGGCCAGGAAAAATAATGTCTCAATGAAATTGTAAACATTTACCTAATAAACTAGTTCAGGGTTCACACGCTCCTTAAAAACTCCTTAAGAACTCCTTAAAATGGATTTTCGTTTTTAAGCACTCTTAAAACTCCTTATTTTTAAGTGCTACTCCTTAAAAACTCCTTAATTTTTTCCCCACCGTTTCCATTTCGAAATGCGCTACTTTCTAACGAAATAATGGATTCCAAAACATACCGTTTCAATTGGAAAAGGATACTTCACGTTGCTCGCGGTGTATTGGCAGCAAGTCTGAAATTTTCCCACAAGAAAAGGCTATTATCAGTAAGGCATGTAGCGAAGCACGGCCACCGGCATGTCCGACCCCTCTTACCTAATTACCTAACTTGTGCGATAGAGCCTTGAGTGGCATTTCCGACTGACCCCTTCGAGAATGTCAGCCGCTGACAGATCGTAAATAGTGATCGTTAAATATTGAAAATCGCTATCTGTTATAATCGAAGTTGATTATTACAAATTCTTGAATTTATTTAGCGAAAGTGATAGTTTACTTATTAAGTAGACAAAATATTATCATATTTAATTTATTTTTAATTTAATTCAACATTAAATCTCGATATAAGAGTAGCAATGAGAACTTTTCGTATTTCAAACTTTTCCGGATTTTAAACTTTTTTGGATTTCACACTTTTCTGGATTTTAGACTTTTCCAAATTTCAAACTTTTTCATATTTTGGATTTTTTATTTTTTTAGATTTTTGAATTTTGGACTTTTTTGAATTTTAGACTTTTTGGATTTTGGACTTTTCTGGATTTTGGATTTTTCCAAATTTCAAACTTTTTCATATTTTGGATTTTTTATTTTTTTAGATTTTTAATTTTTTTTGAATTTTGTACTTTTTTGAATTTTAGACTTTTTGGGTTTTTCGGATTTGGGACTTTTCTGGATATTGTGGACTTTTTCGGATTTCAGACTTTTTTGGATTTTGGACTTTTTTGGATTTTAGACTTTTTTGAATATAGGACTTTTTTAAATTTTGGACTTTTTTAAATTTTAGACTTTTTCAGATTTGGGACTTTACGGATTTCGGACTTTTAAGAATTTCGGACTTTTTTGGATTTTGGACTTTTTTGGATTTTGGACTTTTTTGGATTTTGGACTTTTTTGGACTTTTTTGGACTTCTTTGGATTTTGGGATTTTTTAGATTTCGGACTTTTTCAGAATTTGCACTGGATTTCTGACTATTTGCCTTTTTAGTAAAAAAAAACCCTTAAATAAACCCACTCCCGCGAATTTTGGGTTTGCAATAGTAAAATAGCAAATGTATAAATAGGAATAATTTTTAAAAGGAAAAAAAAAACCTTTTGAAAAAATACAACACATTTTACTTGCAAATCTTCTAATTTTTGTGTGTGGTAGTTTCTTTGAATATGTCCGTTATTTTGAGTTGTTTCATCAATTAGGTCCAGGTTTAACTTCTTGTTCTTTACAAATTGTCAGAAAGATGTAAAAAAGTGTGAAAAACAAAAACACGGCAGTTTGCAAAACGACCAAATTTTGGACAATTTCGGACGTCCGGATTTGGGACTTTGTACTGTATAACTTCATCCTAAAAATATTTAATTGATATTTTATTTTGAAAATACTATAAATTTAATAGAAATATGCTTGGATTTCTATTATTGTGAGTTTTAGCTGGGATCTGAGAGAAATATGTACTTTAAACTGAGAAACGTTATACTGTTTACAGCAGGATCCTAGATAAAACAGCTCCAGCAAGCTGGGGGAAAAGGAACTTGTATTGAGTTGAAATATCAAAGTATAATTTTATTGTTTTGAGTAATTTGTAATGTTGTATTAAGTAGAACTAAATTCTTAAAAGTGTTGAAACATTTTTATTTTTCGCACTTGAAAATGTGTGTATAAACTTTCTAAGAGTCCTTAAAAATTTCGAAAGAACTCGTTGAATACTCCTTAGATACTCCTTAATTTTTGTATTCAAAATTCTGTATGAACCCTGTAGTTTCTTCAATTTTAAAATTAAAATATTCAAGGCAGTGAAATGAGTACTATTAATTGTTTCGTTTGCTATCCTAAAAACTGAATTGCTAATGAATGATTATGTGTTGTAATTATTTGTCTTATTTCGTTCGTTTTTCGATTATTTTGTGGGCCTGTCGTGATGTCTATGTCCACTGTGCTAGCAATCTTTGAGTTGTAAGTGGTGCTGGTTCGATTCCTTTCAGGTGCATTCATTCCTCCCTGGGTGTATTTCCCTCTGTCAGTTAAACTTTCTTCGTGTGTTTGTCTACTATTTGATATTGTATGTCTTGTGCTGCATGGCTAAATGCTTTACAAAAAACCCAAAACCTACCTAACTTAATTTATTTTACAGTTGGCTTTCCGAGCAAGGCAGAAGAACAGGAAAAAGCACATGAAGGTAATATATTATTAGATTAATTGCTATTCTGTAAAAAACATTTATCATTTGTATGCAACAAGAATAAAGACTAAAATTAAAAATCACTAATTTAACTTTTTTTGCTTCAGAATTCAAGTCTAGTTTGGAATGTTTACTTGTTTTTACGTAAAATGGTTTAGACATGTTTTGTAGTTTTACCAAGTTGTATTGAACCAACTTTCGTTTGACTTTAAGAATGCTATTGATCCTGATTTTAGAACTAAATGTTGACTATTCCTAATATATAAATTTATAATTTTGTAAATGTGTTGTGCATTCCAATATGCAATCATGAAAACAGTTTGCAAAAATAAATATATGTGGCAAATTACTACACTGTTTTTTCTTCAAACTTTAAATTTGTCTGAGTTAGAGACAAGTGTTGTAGTGTCTAAACTGAGAAACTGTTCTAGCAAAGGTTATTAAATCCTTTTCTGAAGAGTTTTCATATTAAAACTGCTTTTGTAAATGTGTTTATGAAAATATTTGTTAAATACTCACATTTTCTTTGATAAAATTATATTAGTGGTTAAGATTTCTAAAACTATTTGTAAATATTATCATGAATTTGAAGATGTTGGATGTTATCTTACCGCTAAACCAATTATTGATTTGCTTTCAAGTATCTGCTTATGTATAATTTATTATATGTTGCCACTGTTGAATTTAAAGACAACAAATTTTCAATCTTAGATGAACAAAGATAACAGACCTTCTAGGACACCAGGTGGACAGTTTAGTCCAATGGTAGGTTATTTAATTGTCAATAATTATTATGCTTCTGAAAACTCATTATTTGAAGATTATTTATGATATTTTACATTTGTGTTTTCACTAATATTTTAAGATAAATTCCTTCAATTATATTCTGATATAAAATTAACATATTTATACCTATAATTTCAAAATAAGTCTAGAGTTATAGGATGTGATAAAATAAGGAAGGATCAGGGAGTATGTGATTCAATTTTCGGTAATGTTCTTTATTTCCATTTCTTATTTTCCATCCTTAATAAGAAAAGTGTAAATGTGGAATATTTGGATCATTCTTTCAGGGTTCCACCTTGTGGTATTTACATCATTGTGATATGAGTTAATTCATGTTGCAGGGCTTATACCTAGTCACTTATTGTTTTGTTTTTTTGGTTCTTTTTTTACTTTTTGTCATGTTTTCAGGTGCTTAAGTTCTTAAATTTTACTTGGAGGAAACAACTTTTAGTATGCCAGTAAAAAAATCATTTTTTCCCTCTAAATAAAGTCAAATGTCAATCTAGTACATATTGTGTAATTTCGTCTTGCATTGGAACTTGTCCAGGCTAGTTTCCTCCACGGCTGGTATGTCTTTTGAGTGTTATTCATAGGGGGGGGGGTCAATTCCCACCCCCTTCTGAATGACACCTGTGTTTCCACCAAAATCGAACCTCTTTTATATTTATTTTGAGGCGATTGTAATGTGATGCTATGACTGGCGCTGGCTGCTATAATATTGATTTCGGTTCCTTCTTCAAACAAAAGAATTATAGAACAAAAATATTTATAGCCTCAAGTATCACCAAATCAGATAATCTTGACATCAAATAACCAATAGCAACCCTCTAACTACGGAGCAGCAAAATATAGTTTCCTTCCTTCATAATTTCCATAAAGGCAGTGGAACACTGTTCCATCAAAATCCCCCATAACACCCTTGGTCACATAGCCTGATGCTAATGAATTCGATATAGGAAGAAGAGAGTCTGCTTTGAAGCTTTGGGAAGATGTGTCTGAACTAGTGTTTTCTATTCGCAGATTTCTTAATCAGTGGCCTAAGCGTTGGTCAACATACAAACAAATTCAAGGAGATTTGAAACCTCCCACTCACTATTTTATCAAGCATTGTTCAAGCAGGTGGCTAAGCATAAAGCCAGCTAGTGAAGGCTACTCTGTCACTTTCTCAAGGTAGTGCTGACATTGAACATGGCTTCTCAGCCTCAGGAAGAGCTTTGACAGGAGACAGAGCTTCAATGGCAGAATGCACACTCAAAGCATTGATGATGGCCAAAAGAAGCTTGGCAAATTTTGACGATCAACCTTATTTGGTGCTAATCACGTCAAAGCTAATGGACATGGGAAAGGTTGCATATAATGCCTATTTAAAAGATATAAAACGGAAGGAACAAGAAAAATTATAGAACGAAATGAAAGAAAAAGACTTACGCACTTTCTTTTGAGGGGAAAAAATGCATTTTGCATTTTCTCTTGATTATAATTTCAGACTTTTTCTACAAAAAAAATCAGAGGATCTTTCAAAGAAATGGATGAAATTCTTCAAGCTAAGTCAAAAATGAACAGCATATTTAAAAATCATGGTTACAAATTATTTTATTTTTTTGTTAATATCGTTTCAAAATAATATGCTTTTTAAATGAAGAAAATAAATAGCCGTCCAAAGAAAGAAAAGAAAAAGATATGAGTGACTGTGTGTGTGGAGAATACCTTTTTCTTTTTTCTATCTTTATACTTGAATATATTTGACATTGTTATTTGTCACTTTTTTTGGTTCGATTAGTCACTTTTTGTTGTTTGATTTGTCACTTTTTGACACCTTAAAACCTGTTATAAGCCCTGTATCAGCTTTATTTACAATACAATCTCAGTGTGATATCTTTTGGAATTTTAAATGATTGAAAACTTATTATGTAGCATTTTAATTTTAAATTTGTATAAAGTGGTGTCTGTTTCTATAGGCTATATTATCTGGAGTTGTAAGGTTATTTCATTTAAAAAGTTAAAACATAAAAAATATTAGGGTAGCAGCTAAAATTAGTATTGCTACAGTACCTTGCAGTTTTCGATCGCCTCTTCATTTAATGAGGCGTAGTGGTTATAACTCTTACTCTTCATATTTACTGATCACCTGCTGAAATTCATCCAAAAAATTGGCCAAATTATACAATTTAGTTCAAGATTAACTGAAATTTCAAGTCGTTCGTATAAAATCTCAAGAAGGACATGTTTATGATAATTTGTATTTGATATAGTCTCGTTTATTAGTTTCATAGCTCTGAAATTGTTTCCACGATTTATTTTTCTGCACATTTTATCATTAGGTGTCAATTAAAATATTACAATGTTGTCAACATTAGTTTAGTTTGGGTTGTATAACTTTGCAATTATTAACTTGTGTTTTATTTAATAGCCATCAGGTCAAACACCTTCACCTGTCCAAAACGCTCGCCAGGAAGCATATCAAATGCGAATGGCTAGTACATCATCTGATAGTAAACAACGTCTTGAATCAATGCTAAAGCCTGTAAGTACTGACTCATTTTTTGTTGAAGTTTTGAGCTGAATAGTTTATAATTAGGATAGTTAAAAATTTCCCCTACTATTATCCACCCTCAGGGGCACATCTCCTTGGGATGTACGGGCTTCACGAACCTGAGGTACCGTAGTGATCTTTTCTTTTCCCTTTATAAGAGGCGTGCTCCAGGGGTAATCAAGTGATCTTTTTCTGCTTTCATCACACTACTCTATTCCCCAATCTCTTCGTATTCACGCCTCAAACTCATGGGAATGTCTATGGATTTCCATGATGATTCCTATAGACGACTTCCATGTCTATGGAAATCGTCTTATGAAATACCTATGTTCAAAAATGTTGATATGCAGGTAAAAGAACATCCTTATCTACTAATGAGATCTGATTGGATCGTAGAACAGTTTTGCTTTGAAGCCAAATACAACATTATCTTTCCAACTAGAGAGGACTGGAGATTTGTCTCCAGTCTGATCAGGGAAGATGATGAAATTTGGTACACAGATGGTTCAAAAACATCTCATGGAACTGGTTCAGGTGCTTTTTGTCCTAATCGAAAAATAAAGCTATCTTTCTAGGTAAGATCTCCACTGTATATCAGGCTGAGGTTCTAGCCATCTCTGCTTGTATTTACAACTGCCTGTGCTGGGAGGGTTGTTAAGAGGGTCATAAAAATCAGACAGCCAAGCAGCCCTAAAGACTTTGCAGAGTCACTGCTTTTCTTCAAAAGCAGTGTGGGAATGTCTCAATGCACTCGTGGGTCAGGCTGAGAGAAACAAAATGACATGAATGAAATGACAGACCAACAAGCAAAACATGGATCTGTAATCGCCATTTATTGAACCAGAGCCTGTTTTCGGTCAACCTTATCATGCGGTTAGAAAGACTATCAAAGGTTTACTCCTGGCCGAGTCCTACCATACATGGCTTCAATCTAATGATCAAAGACAAGCCAAAGAACTCAATCAACAATCTCCCTGGAAAAAATTGAGTGAATTGCTGAAATTGAGCAGAAAAGAAACCACTGTGCCCTAAATAGGCACTTCAACCGTATAGGTGTTATAAATGACCCATTATGTAGAGGTTGTCAGATGGTAGAGGAGAGTCCTGTACATGTTTTGTTGTGACTAATTATTACTCTGTCCAACGATTTGAGTATCTGGGAAACTATTGTATTGAACCCTGGGAATTGTCAAAGGTTCCAATCAGGTACATGCTGAAACTTATTTTGGCAATCTGTCTTTAATGTATCAGTAGGGGGTTTCAGTACAATAGGCTAATGGTCGCAGTGCTGACACTCTTTAGAGTCATCCTACAATAAGTCATTCCCCAATCCCTCCTTTTCCCACTTTCGCAACAGTTTTTGCTTGACATTGTCTAGTGTTTGGTGCAGCTTGGCCAAATATGGCAGTTGTGACATAGAATCTAAAAACGAACAACTGGCTATTATCCAGCTCCTGTGTGGAGGCAGTCGAGTTACTTGGGTTTGGATGAATGTATTCTTTAAATAATTTGATAGATTGGAACCACACAAAACAAGCCGCTTTCACAACTGACTTCTTTAGCTCAGATTATGGTTCTAAGTTTATTGTCCAAATGGCCACTAGTGAAACTGATGATGAGGTGGCGGGAGGGGGTGACCACCTATGGCAATCGCTATTCATACTCTCGTCTATAGCACAACACTCCTCCTTTCTCACTTTTCCAAAATTAATCGATGCTAGGCTGACTGCCTTCTCTTCATGTGTGCACTATACACATTCTTTGTAAATTCACTAAGATATTGATAATCTGGTGCATATCTAAGTGAATTTCTCTTAGTTGTGCTTTGTCAAGTAAGGGAAGGTGCTGTACTGAAGGTCAATTATTGAATTTATTTTGAATTTTCCAATTTTTTCTTTCAAAATTAGTGGGGTTTGCTACTACTCATGTTGGACTAGAGGTATTTGCTACCTATTTCTTATTTTAATGGTGGTTATTTTCGTTTTTATCAATATAGAAAATTATTAACCTTTTCCACTGACCCTTGGTACGACACCCCCTCCTTACCCAGGGACAAGGGGTGTTGTACCTAAAGACAGGCCAGAAAGTGCAGAAAAAAGCTTTTAAACAATTTTTCAACTCAAACTTTTATTGAACAATCAAGAAGAATTTTACTCTCCAAAAATTGAGATTATTTACAAAAATATCAAAATATCAAGTACTTAAGCAAATTTAATATCAAAAGGCTTAGATTTTACTTAAAAGGATTAAGTCTTACATTTTACTACAAAATCACAGCTCAGTGAAATTCCTTTTCATGGCCACAATCATGTCACACTTCTTCATTGACAATAAATTGCAGCGAAGGGACTAGTATTTTTCTCAGCATGTCATTTTTGAGTGAATCAATAAATGTGAAAAACGTTATCCTACCACAAAATTGTTAAAAGAAACAGAAAACTGAAGTTTTATAATTTTATCAGTAAATTTTTGTTTTGCGTAAGCGCATAGTAAATCATTTTTCCTATGAATTATATTACATTCTGAAATTTTCAAAGCAGCTTGGAAACAGATCATTGATGATCCGCGGTCGTACGGAGGGACAACAGCATGTTTTGTCCCTAGGTACGACAGGCAAAAGTGTCCTGTGGTATAACAGCTTGCCATTTTGAATTTGATCGCCAATATGGCAGATCAAAGTTGGGTGAACAATCCAAAATAAAATATTAACTCTTGAAAAGCAGTAAAATTGATTTAAAAAAAGTGCGTCTGTAAAGTACACTGAGGAATGATGAAAATCGATTCAAACTTCTTCAAAATCTTACTTTAGGTAGACAAAGTAAAAAATGTAAAATATGACATGGGTGTTGAAGTTACCACCTTCAAATAACATGAGTGACTGACGTCTTCATATCCCTGTGTTATTAACCTGTTCAAACAAAATTCCCTTATCTTCTATTATTTACAGCGACTGTACCTTAGGTACAACATTCTTGCCTATATTTTAAAGAGCTGGCTTATGTACTTGTATTCAAAAATCATATTTGTAATTTTTTCAAAGCAAAGTTGGGGTCATTGCTTTGGAATTGATGTTCTGTTTTGCTTCTTTTACCTTTGTAAGTTTTTATTGATTATTTAGATCAGGGATTTTCAACCTTTTTAATTTTATGGCCTAAATATACTAATAGCTAAAATTCCGTGGAACACTAAAATATTGGTATAATTTTGATTTATTTATAAAAAATAACACTTGTTATCATTCACACTTTTTTCTCCAAAGTGGCTTTGAAAATATTAAAAACTAATTATGATACCCTATATCAGGGGTAGCCAACCTTTTACATACCATGCGCCAATTTTTTTTCACATATGAGTTACGATGCGCCATGTACCTCAAGCACCTTTTCTACCTTACGTTCATGGTCATGCCATATCCTTAATAACTTTTTTAATAAAAGTATGTTTATAGACATAATTAACATTTTTAAATGCTTTAACTATTGTACGTAAAACAATATCTATTACAGCACATAAACATTACTTACCATGAATAAGACTTTTGAGCCTGTTTGGATTTCGCTAGTCTTTCACTGTTTGGTGTAAAGTTGTTACTGAGAGCTACAGAGAATTTTTCAAATTTGAAACATTCATTTGCTACCTCGTTTGCTTTTTAATGAATTTCATTGATGAAAATGCTTGTTCACTTGTAATCAAGGAATATGTAGGCGCAAGAATGCAATGCGCTACTTCTAATCATCAAATGCGCCAAGTTTGGCGCATGCGCCACTGGTTGGCCACCCCTGCCCTATATCAAACAGATATTAATAATACAATCATTATCTGAAATTAATGTCTAAACATACTTGTCAAGATTTGAAAACTAAATCATTGATATGAAATAAATTTTACAATTTACTATTTCAACATCCATATGACAAACTGGTTGAAAATCGCTGGATTCGATACATTAGTGTTGCATTTATCTTCATGAAACAATTGAATTTTGTCATGATTTTTCAAAATTCGAATTTAGGCTGATGGCGATGGCAGTGTTCTTGGTGAAAAAAGGAAGAGAGAGGATTCGGAGTCGGAATCCGAAGAGGAGCCAGAAGATGATGTAAAGTAAGAAGAATATTGCGCAATATGTTTGATGCTTCGTCTTTAATCTTGCAATATCAAAAATCTAACTTTTCTATAAAAGTTATAATTAGAGATTTTGTTTTGTCATTGTGATAGACTTCAAAATGTTAGATACAGTAACCCCTCATGATATTGCAGATTCAGCTCCATCACTCTTTTACTTGTCCCCCGAATAATTTGGTTTTCAATAAAGAAAATCTCAATTTTTAGAATCAAGAGATCCGAGGTTACTTGCTTCAAATGTCATTTGTGTAATGCAGGTTAAATCTATGGGTTAAAAAGTTTTTCTTTTCACCAAAATTTTTTTTTTTTAATTGTTTTGTAACAAATCTATGCAATTAAATACAGTAGAACTTCAGCTATCCTAATCTTTTTGAGAAAAAAAAAGAAACCTGCAAAATCGGTATTTTAAAAGTGTCTAGTCGGTGAATGACGAAAACGAAAAGGATTTGTGTCAATTTAGGACATAAGAAATGTTCCTGGTTGCTCCGAGTGCAGTACAGAGGACGTAGATGAGTGGCTGGTGTGTCATTCTTCGGACCCTGGATTCCAAATAATCAGTGACGAACTCATTAAAAGTGTGAGGGAAGAACTCATTGATGACCTGGAAGATGACGACATTGATACTTAACCAGACACAGGACCATCATCTTGTAAGGCATTTGAGTGCCTCAACACAGCGTTAAAATGGACAGAGTGGCAGCCTGAGTGCGACAATCTAAATCTACTCACCGCAATTTCAAGTGAGACTTGGTTGCACGAAAACGAGTAAAGAGTGAAAAAATTAACTTTGACCAATATGTTCAAGCAATGATGTATTTTAATACAGTATGCAAGTACAAAATGTAAACAATAATTTTCATATTCATTAAAATACATTACATACAAAAGTAAAATTTGTTTTTTTTACTAGGAAATGACCTTTTTATTGTGAATTATCCGGATATTCGATTATCCAGAGGGGGTTTGGTCCCAATTGATTAGGATAATTGGAGTTCTATTGTAATTCCAAACTTTGTACGTCTTTTTATTACCCTTTCAGGAGTTCACAAAAGATATTTTTAATCTTTTTCACTAAGAATCATGACTGCTGACCTTCTTTTGCCATGACAGCAAACATTATTCAGTGGTTCCTGGTTGGGAGGATTTCTCTACTCAATGTGATCGTAAACATAAATTTGAATGTCATAATACTTCATACATATTTTGTTTTAGGAACCAAAAAAATAGAGGAAATGCTGATTCCATCAACACCATATAAATGTAACATATCGCTTTTCTGATTCATTAAATGACAAAAAGGATATTTGCTTGACATGCTGTAAAGTCGATCACTCCTGTAGTTCTATGGATGTCATGCCGAGCACTCAAGAAAAACCAGTTCTGAGAAAAATGCGTTTAACTGTTTAAAGTTTCAGTAGAGTTAATAGAAATATATTCAGGAACATATTCTTTGTTTTCAGAATATCTACTTTCACTATTTCCGGAATCTATTACATTCAATCGGCAGTCTATTCAAAATCTCTGAGGAAGACTGTCTTGGAGCCATTTTCTTTAATATCTATCAGAAAGGAATCTTTCAATATGGCCTATTGAACATGCAAGTTTCAGACATTCCAGATATTTATAAAAAGATTTAATAGTCAGACAATATCTGTTGCTATAACAGTTTATAGCTGGGAGGAAACAAAACATTTGTAGATAAAATATAAAAAAGAGGAAGACGCGGAAAAATCACTTTAGATGGCTCTCCAAACAGAAAGAATTTCAATGTATTGTGGAATAGATATACAGGCCCCTTCTGTCATTCTAGGTATAAGATCCTATATATCCAGTTTCTGGTTTACACACTAGATTTATCCTCTTAGAACTTATAAATTTTAAAAGATTTTTATAGTTAAAAACAATTGATTTTTACTGTATTAAACACTTCTGTTTTTATTATAGGTTGTGGGAAGATGGCTGGAAGCAAAGATATTATGAAGTTAAGTTTAAAGTTGATAAAGATGATTTGAAATTTAGACACAAAGTGGTAAGTATTTTAGTCAAATAATTAGTCTGATTGCGAAACATAAACTGCTTTGTTTTAAGTGACATGACATTTTTTTTTCTAAAATCTCATTTCCTCTTTAGGCTGCAGCATATGTTGAAGGTCTTTGCTGGGTGCTTAGATATTATTACCAGGTATTTAATTTGGTTTTTAACATTTCCTTTTCATAAAACCTGTTTAAAAAAAAAATTTTGATACCTAATATGTTAATAATTGGACAGTGCAGTCAACTTTAGTGAATTTTCAGGTTTTTCATAATTGTCGCTCAGAATGCAATGCAGTTAAGTTCATTTTTTGATATTTTCTGATTTTTGTAAATTTTAATGGAATAAATAATATTATTTTTAGTTATTAAAGGATTTCCTCATTGCTTTGTTTTTCCTGGTCAGAAAGCCCTCATTTCTATAGCTTCTGAATATGTTGTATAGTAATTTCAGAAACCATTGTGAATCAGTTCAATTTTTAAAAATATTTTTTTACTTAAACTTTGAAATGAAAACTTAATTCTTCTTTTGATATGCATTGGTTACACTGAGTTTGTAAACAATTGAAACTTTGAAAAAAATTTAAACCAGAAAATAATCTGTCATGTGAACTCCGTTTCATGAGTTCGGAAGTTGCATTTACAAACGCTTCCACAAATTACAGCATGAACTGATGTAACACAGAAAATCTATTTTTGCATAAATTTCTTACGTTTTTATTTGCACACCCTGTACATATCTTGTTTTGTTGCTGACCCTATCCTTTGAAAAAAGACTTATTTTCTGATCAAATTAATAAACCAAAATTTTTTTTAAACCAATGTATTAAAAAGCATTAGTTTTTTCAATTTTTGTTTTCTGGTTTTCTTAACTGCACTGGCTTCTGAACGACTGTTAGTTTTTAAATTATCTTTAAAATGCAAGCATATTGACATTATCATTGAGACTCTTGTTTTGATATGCCTGATGATAGTAAAGTCAGTCTGGTGTTATGAAAGGTATGAACTAAAGTTAGGAGTTTTAAGTTTTGGAAAGGAACTAGTTGAAAGGTAGAATATTTTTACCAATCCATGTTTTTGCCAAATTTTGTATATGAAAAGCTGGTGTGAAAATCTAATAATTATAATGCTTCTCTTGCTGTCGTAATCTGCACACTTTGTGATCTAGTAAATGATCCAGATAATATATTTTTATTTTGAAGGTAATGGTTTAAAAAAAATTTCTTTGTTAAAAACTGCAACATGATACTACTTCCTGCAATGTTTGCGCTCTACATAAGGAACTATAGAAACTTAACCACTACTACAGTAACTTCCATTTTAGTAGTGTGTAAAGCAGTGTAATGTGATGCATCAACCATGAAGTACTTTTGAGCTGTCCGAATTTTCTCTAACTGTCCACTTTGTTACATTGGCCATGGACAGACGTGCTCTTAAACTGCTAAGTGGCGCTCGCCGCTCATCACATTGGGCTTTCTGCAATTTCGGTTGGTGGTCCATGATGGATAGCTGAATTGCTAGTGTGATACAAACCATTTCCAACAAATGTTAGAAGCCCTTTGATGACATAATTTTCATCTTAAAGTACTATAATGTTTTCACTCTTTATTGTATTCGCTTCACATAATCGCAGCAGCGGCGCCGGAAGCATATGTGCACTGCTCCATTGTTTTTAATGTATCTTCGCCTGCACTTGTGTTGTGGCAGCGGCGCCACACGTTGAAAAACTGGATTTGTGCACCGGGCCTAATACAACTAAAATGTGGTAGTGAATAGGGCATTTTTTCCATGTATCTAGTTATCTACAATGATGGTCTGTTTAGTGATCTGAAGTTGCATGGCTTCCATTCTGCTAGGCCTCTACTTTACCTAATAGCCCATACATACCTGCTGAATCTTTCAAATTTTCTCGAAGTCTTTCATAAAAATACTTTTTTTCTGGTCTTCCAGATTTTTCTTTTCAATGTGGAAAATGTTCAAATGTGATGCTAAATTCACCCTTGGAGTTAAGACATGATAATCCGTAATGGAACTATATTGAAATCAGTTTGGCAAGTTGCCAAATAAATTTACTATGGGCAAATCAGCTTTTGGAAATTGATTTTCAATCATATTGTGAAAGAAAAGCTGGAAAGTTAATTTTGTTTTCCATTGCTGTGCTGAGATATTACTCATTGAATTTAACTTTTCTAGCATTATCTTAATTGAAACTTCATATTTTTATAGAATTTTTGCAATGTGTAAGTATAAAACTATATAACATAGTTTTTTATTTCTATGTTTTGATTAGCATTTTTTCTACTGTTAGTGATGTATATATCTTAGTAAGGTATAATGCATCAGAACTTCAATATTTTGTGTTTGTTTTGAACTTCTGCGTTAATTTTAATGCTGCTAAAAATCTTCAGTAATTTTTTTTCTCAGAGTTTGGCTGGTATGGGATTAAATAAGTGTCCCATCACTGTTTCCAGAACTGTTTTGCATTGTTGATATATTTCTATTAAAATGAATATAATGCCAATTATTTTGTTAAATATACTTTAAGTTCTTTTAATTTTATTAGGGTTGTGCTTCCTGGAATTGGTACTTTCCATACCATTATGCTCCATTTGCATCTGACTTTATTAATATAGGAGATATTGACATTAAATTTGACTTTGGAACACCAGTAAGTGAAACTTTTCATTTTAATTTCATGTACATTGGCAAGTGGATATTTGAAATACATTTTTTCGTACTATATTAGGTATTTGTAAAGAAAAATTGTGAACAAAATGACTTCAAACTTTACCACACAACAATTAATTCCAATACATTTATAAAAGTTTCAAAATTACTATATAGAACTCATGTTTTGATTGTGAAAAATGGGTTATACAAATATATAGTAACATGAAATTGTTTTAAATTTATATTTCAATTTCTGTTCAATGTTAGCATTACTTTAAGAGTTTTCCTTTGGTAATAATGTTTTTAATTTGTTGTATTTATGCTAATTCAAAATAGAGGTTTTTTTTAACGAATGCTATTTAGTCAATGATTTAATCAATACAAAAACTAAGCATCATGTTGAAACAGTTTCAATAGTAAATTGCTCTTTATTTTTTAAAGGTAAGAACCACATTTGTTTATTTGTTCTATGGTTTATGATATGCTTTCTTTTAGTTCAAACCCCTGGAACAACTTATGGCTGTATTTCCAGCTGGCAGCAAGCAGCACGTTCCTGAACCATGGGGTGATCTAATGAGTGATCCTGTAAGTTGAATTAAATTGAACTCGGCACACAGTATCCAAAAATATCAATTTTTGTTCATTGTCATTTATTAATTTTACAGCTTTAAAAATGTGTATGCATAGTTTCATAACTAGTTACATTATTTAGCGATTTATTAAAGTTTTTCCATCAAATGAGCGTAAGTTCCATTGAACTTTTATGTTCTTTGGAAAAAAACTAAGTCTAACAATTCAATACATAAATTGGAGGTTTCAGTTTATTCATTTGGAGTTAAATCAAAATCAACAGGTTCTAAATTCAATAATGAGTTGCTGTTTTTTAAACAAAACAATTTAATAGACGAACACATCTACAACGATTTTCTAGTTGTACAGAATCAAAATTGGCTTCTTGCCTATGGAGAACGAAAATAGTTATGGCTGATGCAGTTCTCTCTGGTGTGATAAGTTTCTTATCTATATATATAATACGCTTATGCGTGGCGCAAAATTGGCCTGTATTTCTCTCCCGGTTGTGGCAACGGGTTTGTCCTTTACGAATGTAAATAAATATTGAAATCCCTCATTTCACCAACGGGAAGCACATCGCGTTCACGCTAGATCAATCTTCCCGACAATTGTGAGAGGTTTTTGATAGAAAAATTAGCTCTTTGCGCTAAATTCAATATAATTTGCGAAGAAGAGAGCAGAGAACTAGGGAATCTTTTGACGAACGAATTCAGAGAATTACCGCTAGAAATACTGCGGCCAGAGTACGCGATGGAGCAACATTTAAGTAATAGAACCAATTCCCAAGTGGAAATAAGTGTTTCTGAACACGACTGTGGATTCATGACAGAAATATGCTCATTTTGTGGAGCTTTTTATTGGCCTGATGAATTGAACTGTTCAAAAAAATTCACAAAATGCTGCCAAACAACTGTTCAATGATATAGATTTTGAAACAGTGACGCCTGAAGAGCTCAAAAATCGTGCCATTCTCACTGTAACAAATGATTCATCAATGCAAATCAATAATCATGTACTGCAGTGTATGCCAGGAAATGAAGTCATTTATGAGAGTATTGTTACAATAGTCAGTTAAGATCCACGAGATCAACTTACATATTCAGAGGAATTTTTTAATAGCATTACACAAACTGGAATGCCACCTCATAAACTTAAATTAAAAACAGGTGTTATTATAATGTTACTCAGAAATTTAGCACCTTCAAAAGTTTTGTGCAATGGAACTACACTTATCGTTGTAAATTTACAAAAAAATACTATTGAAGCAAAAAAAATAAATAATAAGTAACGAAAATAATGAATCTTACCTGATACCTCGAATACCTCTTATTCCACCTGATAGTAATATGCCTTTTAAATTCAAGCGTAAACAATTTCCTATTAGGTTAGCATTTTCAATGACCATTAATAAAGCTCAGGGCCAAACTTTTAACAAAATATGTTTAGATTTGAGCAAACCAGTTTTTACTCAGGGCCAATTGTACGTAGGTCTTTCTAGAGAGATCTTTGGAATCTGTTACTGTTGTATCTGCGAGTTCTCAAATACACAACTGTGTGTGCAGGAAGGTTTTATGTGAATGAATATACCCCAGAATTTGTTATCATAGTAAATTCATTCATTCATATATCCCAAAAATCTATTTGTCAGCGTAAATAATCACCCACGCTGTTCCTAAAAGTTCCAATACATTCCCTTTCTCGCTGCTCTCTCAGAACCTCAGCTGTATCGTTCAGCAATACATAAAAAGGGTCTTCGGATAAACTGTTTTCCACCGTGTAAATACTCAAATATCATATACCCTAGAATTTGTTATTATTGTAAATACATTGTCATATCATATCCCAGAAATCTATTTGTCAGTGTAAATACTCACCCATACTGTTACTACAAGTGAATTTAGAACATAGTAGTCCCAAGAGTTCCCCTTTCTCGCTGCTCCCTCAGAACATTAGCTGTATGGTTCAGCAATACATAAAAAGGTCTTCGGATAAACTGTTTTGCACCGTGTAAATACTCAAATATCATATACCTCAGAATTTGTTATTATTGTAAATACATTGTCATATCATATCCCAGAAATCTATTTGTCAGTGTAAATACTCACCCACACTGTTCTTAAAAGTGAATTTAGAACATAGTAGTCCCAAGAGTTCCCCTTTCTCGCTGCTCCCTCGGGACATTAGCTGTATGGTTCAGCAATACGTAAAAAGGGCCTTCGGATAAACTGTTTTGCACCGTGTAAATACTCAAGTATCATATACCCCAGAATTTGTTATTATTGTAAATACATTGTCATATCATATCCCATAAATCTATTTGTCAGTGTAAGTACTCACCCACACTGTTACTAAAAGTGAATTTAGAACAGTAGTCCCAAGAGTTCCCCTTTCTCACTGCTCCCTCAGGACATTAGCTGTATGGTTCTGCAATACATAAAAAGGGTTTTCGAATAAACTGTTTTGCACCGTGTAAATACTCAAATATCATATACCCCAGAATTTGTTATTATTGTAAATACATTGTCATATCATATCCCAAAAATCTATTTGTCAGTGTAAATACTCACCCACACTGTTACTAAAAGTGAATTTAGAATATAGTAGTCCCAAGAGATCCCTTTTCTCGCTGCTCCCTCAGAACATTAGCTGTATGGTTCAGCAATACATAAAAAGGGTCTTAGAATAAACTGTTTTGCACCGTGTAAATACTCAACTATCATATCCCCCAGAATTTGTTATTATTGTAAATACATTCAGTTATATATTGTCCCAAAATATTTATCAGTGTAAATACTCACCCAAACTGTTCCTCAAAGTGAATTTAGTACATAGTAGTCCCCAGAGATCCTCTTTCTCGCTGCTCTCTCAGAACTGTAGCTGTATCGTTCAGCAATACATAATCAGATCAATTTTCAGGTCTATGTAGACTAAATAGATCCCCTTTTAAGCTAGACTAAAGAATTGTAATGTCCTATGTTCGAGCGAAGCGAGCTCGGATTGCGAAGCGATCCGGAGGGAACTGCTTGCAGTTCCGGGGGTTGGCGAGCGTGAGCGAGCAGGGGGCGTTAGCCCTCTAGTACTCTTAGATTACTGTTTTCATAACCACAATGTATTTGAAATACTAAAGTTTTGTTCGTTATATAAAGGTTTTTATGGTGTATTTGGTAACTGCCTGGAAAAAGATTTAGAAAATGAGTTTAAGAAATGGTCAAATTAATTATGTTTTTTAACTGTTGTTCATAGTGTCTGTAATAAAAACATTTGTGTACTATGCACAAAAAATTTGGAAAACACTCAGGGGAAAAAGTAATATTTGCATTAGAACTAGGTATTTTTGTAAAAACATTTTTAATTGGAATTTTTTCATTATATAATTTATAAAAATGATATTTTGTCATTTACAATGTATATTTCTTGAGTGTGGTGGATCACTAAAACATTTTGTTACCAATGTCAATCAAAAATACTTTTTCAAAAGGTGCTCTGTCCCTTTAATTTGTTTATTTACTTTTTAAAAAAAAAGTAAAAATTTATTTAAAATTGTGTTTTTATAGGATTCTCCGATAATTGATTTTTACCCCACTGATTTTAAAGTTGATTTGAATGGAAAGAAATATGCATGGCAGGGTAAGCTTATTTCAATGTTCACTTTCTTTAAAGTGTGTATCGGTATTATATTTCAATTTTTATAAAAAAATTTACCATTTCTATAATTTCATGCAGGTTTATTTCTTTGTGTGTTGGTTAATTTAAAAAAAGAAAACACTCACTTAATAAAAAACAACAAATATGCAAATAATCAACTAAACGCAGAATGAATTGTAGTGGCTAAATATATACATTTACATTCCTTATTTTATGTTTTAAAATTCTTTGTTTGAAAATAATTGAATTACTAAATTAATCATCTTAGATGATTTATATTCAAACCCTTGATGCATTTGTAATTGTTTCTTAGTAAGAGTGAGTCGGCCAACCGGTATAGTGGTTAAGGTGTTAGTCTCTAGATTGGAAGGTTCCTGGTTCGAATCCAGGTCCGGCCATGGATGTTTGTAAGCGTATGGTGTAGAGGCGGTTGGTGCACCTCAAATCTGTTGTGGCCGAAAGTCCTCACGTTGGGTTGGTGTGGAAGTTTGGAGAGTGGGATGCCAGCTCAGGTGTTGCTTCGTCATCTGACCATGGTTCAAAATTTCGAGGTGTTGTCCTCGGTTCTTTCCCTTAAGGGACTGATCCCGGACTGTTGTCAATAGCCCGTTGTGTAGCTCTAGTACGACGTTAACTAAAATTACCAATTATCTTTTTAAGAGTGTTTTAATATTAATTTAAGTAATATATCTAATTACTATCCTCTGTGTTGCCCATGACAGTTCTTTTCGTGGGGTCAGGTGTGACCACTGCTCGCTAACCCCCGGTGATTGCTATGAATTCATATTTGGTTTGCGTAGCAAACCAAATGGGAATTCATAGCCTATTGGATAACAGCCACCATGGGCAATGCTGTAATGGCCTCGTCATTGTAAAATGCGGCCAAATTTGAATTGAGAAGAGATTCAATGGACATGACATCACAATCTTTTGCAAAAATATGAATATTTAATTGAAAAATTATTTATTGAAAGAAAACCAAACGCATAAGGTATCTGGTGTAAAATTTTCTGCAGATTTCAAATCCATTGAAATTTTCAATCTATCTTTAGAGATTCCGATTTTACAAAAAAGAACTAAACAATGTCAGTCAAAAATTTTTTTATTTGTTTTGCTTTCTTTCACTGGAATTGTTTGGGTGCAGGAAATGGAATCTGTGATTTCTCGAAGGCGAATGTTGGCTTAACGTCACAATTCTTGTGAAAATATAAAATATATTCAATTTAAAAATTATTTAGAGAAAATCATATTTGTAGGTATCGATGTAATGTGAAATTTTCCGCAGATTTCAAATCAGTTGAAATTTTTACTCTATCTTTAACAATATAGGAGATAGAAAAAAGAACTACATAACTCCAGTTAAAACTTTTTATTTATTTTGTTCTTATACTGAAAGCGTTCAACCTGAAACACAGAAAAAATAAATTTAGAATATGATTTTTTTATACTGTTGCAATTCTAAGGAAAACAATAATAATTAAATATGCCATTAAATTAATTTTATAATGTTCTAGATTGAATTTTAAAATTCCAGCTTCGCACAAAAATTGCAAAAAAATTCGGACTATCAGTATTCCAAATCACATATTACTGCAAGTGCCATAGATTCATCAGGACAGTGCTAGCATACAAACACTTCCGTTTGTAATATTAGAGATGACAATGTATTAACTATTGGTTTTATATTTTTAGGCAATACTTGTTATTTTGTTATGATTTTAAGTTACATTTTAAGTATTTAATGATTTGAGCAGAATTTAAACTTATTTAAATATAAAAATTTGTATTTTAGGTGTTGCTCTCTTGCCATTTGTTGATGAAAAGAGACTATTAAAACAATTGGAAACTGTGTACTGTAAGCTGACTGGAGATGAGAGTGAGTTTTTTTTATGTTTCGTCCAATCCAAAGTTTTAAAATCCTTTAAAGTACTGTGTTTGAGAATTGCCACGTTAAAATCTTAAAATGTAATATAATCATATATAGTAGAACTCCAATAATCTAGAACAATAGGGACCAGACCCCATGCAAATAATCGAATATCTGGATAATTCACGAAAAAAGGTTATTTCTTAGTTATGACCCTCAAAACAATTGTGTTTACACAATTTGTACTTATACTGTATTAAAATGTATCATCGCTTGAACATATTGATCAAAGTCAGTTGTTTTGCTGTCTACTCGTTTTCATGCAGCCCAAGTCTTGCATGTGCTTCACAGTGTGTAGATGAAGATGGTCGCACTCAGACTGACACTCTGTCCATTTTAGCACTGTGTCAAGGTACTCAAATGCCTTACTAGCTGACAATCCGGCATCTGCTTAAGTAGCAATGTCGCCATCTTTCGGGTCATCAATTCAGTTCTTCTCGCACACTTTGAAGGAGTTCATTGTCACTGAGAATTCAGAATCCGAATCGCACACCAGCCATTTGCCTATGTCCTCTGCACTGCACTCGGGAACATCCAGGAATTTGACCTATGATTTTTCTTATGTCCCCAGCTGACACTTCGTTATCTTTGTTTTTATCATTCATCGCTAAGAAACTTACCGTGCAGATTTGTTTTTTCTCAAAGCGATCCGGATAATTGGAGTTCTTCTGTATTTGGATAAATTTTCAGTCAAATTAATGAGATGTTGCTTGCTGTACAAAGTAAGAATTGCAGTGTTCGGCCAAATGATGGCTCTTGTTACGTATTACTAATTTTAAATGATGGACACGCTAATGTCAATGTGACATGGGTAAATGGCAAATAGTTCTTTATTCCATCCACCATTTTGTAAAATTTGCTAAGCTTGTTAAAGTGATTGATGTCACAGGGTAAAACCTTTACTTTTTTTTCCTTCCATGGTCATATTTTTAATGGAAAGGAAATAATTAGAGAGCCAAACCACAATAAATGCAAGATTTTGTTTCCTTAACCTTCTCTGTAAACAAATGCGAGTCCAGAATTAGGGAGGCTGTAGTTATTCCCCTATCGACTGTTCTTCCCCACTCCAGTCTGCGATTTGATGACATCAGATGCTGAGCAACAACAACATCTAGTGGTTTCCCTCAATTGATATTTAAATAATAATATGTATTTAATATTACATAGAACATTATTCCATTAAAATCTAATTTAGAAAAAATTCTCATAGACCTCTATTTGACCAAATGCTTCAATTACATAATTTTAGACGAAATATACTTTTGTGTTCGCATTAGAAACATGTAGAATATTTATAAAGTTCTGTATGATGTTTCTCATTTTTTTCCAAAACTTTTGTATGCAACAGTATTCAAAATATTTGTATGTAACGGTTTTCAAAATATTTGTATGTAACGGTTTTCAAAATATTTGTATGTAACTGTTTTCCTTTTTTACAAAATCTTTGTGTATAAAAGTTTAATTTTTTTTTTCAAAATGTTTGTATGTGTAATGGTTTTCATTAAAACAAATTTTTATCTAACAGTTTTTATTTTTATATATAATTAATTTGTTTCTTAAATATATTTGGTTTATTGAAGCATTTATTTACTCTAATTTATGTTCCAGTGAAGCGAAATGTTCGGGGCAAGGACAGATTGTACATTAGACAGGGACATAAAGGTTATGACTTCCTAACAGCTCTTTATGAAAATGGATCAAATTGGAAACTGGTAATAAATTAGTTCTGCACTTGCGTTAATTCTGATTCTATTGTTTACATTTTAATGTGTTTTTTTAACCTTTATGATTCTTATCTGTTATGACATAATCCACTGTTTATGTTAACCTATTATGATAACCATTGTAGGTACTATAAATTTTGAAATTAAATTTTTTATCCGCCTTTGCCTAAATTGTACCTTTTTATTTTTATCTAATTCCGATGGATATAAATGGTTTTTTTACATTCAAATATTATTGCAAGATATGTTTTTATTTTAGATTGTTATAAATCAGTGTATTCAGTGAAAATTGTAAAAAATGTTGTGAATTATAAAGATTCATCAAGAACTTTTGTTTTTTAAATTTTCAATTGATCGCTACTTTGAGATGCAAAAACTATTGCATTTTGTGTTTGATATTTTAGTTGTACTTTATAAAATTTTAAATGGAAAAGTCATGTATGACGTTTTTCTTTTGCAGGAAATGGACATTAATCCGAAACTTTTCTCGGGCATGGGTGGAAATGTGCTTTTATCTGAAGATGTCATTCAACCTCAAGCGTATGTCATTTTATGTTTTCATTACAATTTGCTGTGTGCAACATACAATCACATATCTGCCATTATGTGCAGTTAGGGTATATGGCATACATAATGTGTAAGATTGTGTAATTTATATTGCTGAAGGATATCCTATGTGCATTTTGAGTTGCCAACTTTGGACTATGCTTAATTTGTATGTGAAAACATTCTCTATGATTGGTAAAGTAAATTCAGTTACAAAGAATAAATTTTCCTTTCTCAAAGTTTGTTTGTCCTGTGTTTTGCATCTATGTATAGACTAGGTCACCAAAAATTCGATGACAGAAGGTTGCAGATTTTTGTTGTTGTCATGAATCAAGGTTAATGTTCATAGTTCCTATTCCTCCACAGAATCAATTGACTAAAAACATAATTTTTTTTAAAGTAACCAAATTAGACTTACGAGTTATGTTAAACACTTAAAACATACTGTTTGTATTTTTTTATTCATATATGTGGGTACTTTACATACATAATGTTTGTTAAATTATGCAGTAAATTGTACATTTCACTAGTCTGCATTCTCATGAAGCAAAATATGACTAGAGTGACAAACCACTTGAGACCACCACCAAATGACACGAGTCTGCATTTCAACCCATAAAAATTTGTAGATTTTCAGGAATTCACATGTTATCAGTTTGTGCTTGTTTTATATCTGAACTCGTAGAACAGGAAGCCTGTTTTCAAACACTTTTTAAAAACTGGTTCTTAAATTTTTTTCAAAACAAAAAAAATGTCGATTTTTTTTATTTTCTGCTAACTGTATTGACGAGAATCTTCTGTTGTCTTACGGACTGTTTGTTACTAAAGTGGTTGCTTCAGGCACTGTATGCAAGCCCTCATTGACAGTGAAATGGTAGATGTTGAATAATATTTTGTTGACATGACAGGGGCCTTCTAATCTGATTAACTTTCCCCAAAAGTCCTTTGTGTTTGCAGCATATATTTTTATTAAAAGAAAAACGATAAATTTTATTACATAACCTTTCAAAACGAGGCAGATGAAAAAAAATTAGTGAGGTGAAAAATACAAGCGATAATACCTATGATAAAATTTATGTATAATTTGACAATTTTCCATATCGTTACCTCCACACTATAGGCAATCTGCAAAATTGAGTTACTACTCAAAGGTTGTTTAATGAGAATTGGCTTTTCTACTAAGAATCCAGATGATTTGTGGCTTTGTCATTGTACAAAACATGAAATGGTAAAAATCGCCAAAGTGCAATTTGGTGTCTTTGGCGTGGTGGTAACGATACCTTGTTCAAATTGGAATGTTGCCGTTTTTGTGAGATCTGACTTTTTCGGTTCAGTGGAGTCCCCTTTGGTTTAGATTGATGTCTTTTTAAAAATAATTTTATAAAGTTATCAACCTATAAAGTCTGTAAAATACTATTTTTTAAGATCTGGTGATTGCAAAAATAATTGTACAAAGCATTTATATTATATAACTGTTATCATTTTCTGCTTTTCTCTGAGTGGTAGAATTAAAATCAGTCAGCATTCCATGCTTTGTGGCAGGAAAGTGAAATTCAGACTAACTTGGAACATACAAATCCAAACAACTGCCACTAGAAGTTTTTTGGCAATCCAGTTAGCTGTGTTTTATGCATGAAAATTAAAATAATTCACATTTCTTGAGTGAAACTTTCGAAATATTTGGTGAATTGTCTGAAATTATCACAATTTATACTAACATAGGTTAGCTTTTATCTCTTGTAGCAACTATTCCTTTTTAATATGTTTTTTTAACATCATATTTTATTTTATTTACATTCCAGAACTGTTGAAAGCCCTCTCCATGCTGTACCTGATATACCTGGAAATGCTACTGTTTGGTTAGTATCTTTTTTATCAAAATTCCGATTTTTTAATATTAATTTAATTGGTATTATATAACTGAATTTCCTGATGATTTAATAAGTTTTTTGTTACAACTTGTATCTGCATACGTTCGGAGCACTTTTAAAAAAATGCTATACAGAAGCACTATTAATAAATAAAATTTTAAAAAAATAAAATAACAAATTTAATGAAATTTTGTGTGTAAATTTGAAGCTTTTTTTCTTCAAAAGTTTGAAAATTGACACATGGCATACAATTAGCACAAAAAAACATGATCAGAGTAAACTTCATGATGTTATCTAGTGCTTCCACTAGAAGTAGAAATATAGTTTAAAAAATAAAGCTTTATGACTCATCGAAAAATTGTTAAAGGATTTTTGACCATTTTGCAACATTGATATTCAAATGCAAGCTCATAAATTAGAAAGAAAAAATAAACAAAGATATCAATATGATTCTTGTGTATGCACTAGCAAACACAATTTCGAAGATACATAAAAAAATTTATAAATATATATCAATAACTCTTTTAGTTATCATTTCCGGAATTCAATGTTTATGCCTAAAATGAAATTCTGAGAAAAATGCTTGTAAACAAAATTTCTAACAAATAAGTGAATTTTATTAAAAAATTGTAGTTTCCATTTTCTAGCAACATAATTATTATATATTCTAACTTACTATAACAGATAAAGGGTACTAATTATGGTAAAAATAAAATATTATTATTATTAGTTCCGGTTCTGGTGTGCTACTTCCGGTATAACTTAACAATTTCATTCAAATTTTAAATTGACCTAACTTTTCTTCTATTAGTCGCACATAAAAAGTTGAAACTGTTTTGGAAGCACAAAAGTACAGGAAATATGTTAGTAGAATAAAAAAAATTCCAAATTTTCATCAAAATTGGCTTATTTAATGTATGCAGATACCTTAATAAGGTTCATAAAATAATATACGAAATCAACTTTCTCTTTGTGAATTGGAAAATTCTTTTACCACTCAAACATTTGTGATTGATTCGTTCCATAATTATCACAGAGCTGCCATAGGCGACATTTTGTTACTATTGTTTCAACCTTGGTGACTGGGGATATCTTTTCTTAACAGAGTTCCCACGGGTCAGGGAATACAGGGAAAACCTTGAACTGTCAGGGAATTTGATTTTGTCCAAAATAGTCGTTAAAAATTACTTGTTAATGAAAAATAAAATAATAAAATGATTGATCATGGACATGGTGTCTCAGACACTCTGAAGAAAAAATTAAGATTCGTACCCACAGTTTAATGCAAAATTATTTGTGCTTTTTGTATTAATGTTTACAGTATATAGTTCTTTAATCGGTTTTTATTATAGGCTATTAAATGTTAAACTATTTCTTGGTTTTTCATCTTAAAAATGTCATACATTGCTTAAGTATGACCTGGCATTTTGTAAAACTTTGTTTGGAAAAGTCAGAATTTTTTTTTTGAAATAGAGTGGGTTTTAAGCAGAATCATTTCAAAAGCTCCTATTTTCAAAGATATGGACGTTAAAAATTTTGGCTACTTTTATTTTGAAAATTTACTGAAGGTCAAAATTAAGTCCCCCAGCATCAAACCAAAAGCATAATTCTTTGTTTCAGTCTTGGATTCGAAGTATTGCTTACATGGGAAAAAGGCCCATTTGATGATAAAATTGTGTGCTTTTTTTTTTACTGAATGTTGCCAAGTTGCTGGTTTATTATAACAATCTAAAAATTACAATCCAAGTTTAATAATGAATAGAAATGCTTCTGACTGTTAAAAGAGTGTTGAAAAATCAGATTTCGTATTGAAAAAGTATTTATTGTATTTTAAAATAAATTTTGTGCATTTAAATTTTGTTGCATACTTAATTGACACATTTTGTGTTTGAGCTATTTTTTTTTTGGTATCTGAGTAATAAAACTGCTACTTAATTCGCTTGAAGGCTAATTTTGTTATTTTTGTATGAAGTTATACTACTAACTAACCACTGCGTGGCTAGCCCGGCGTTGCCCGTGGTGTTGGTTTGCTTCCCACAGGCAACGCCGTGTTGTAAGGTGATAATCTGGTGTAAAATTTTCTGCAGATTTCAAATTCGTTAAAGATATATTCAATTTTAAAAATTATTTATTTAAAGAAAATCATACTTTTAGGTATCAATCTAAAGTAAAATTTTCTGCAGATTTCAAATCCGTTAAAAATTTTCAATCTATATTTAGCGATTCCGATTTTACGAAAAAAAGCTTTACAATCCCAGTCAATAGGTATTTTTTATTTCTTGCTCTCATTCACGTAAATGAGACAGGAAATGTAATCTGTTTTTTTTTTAAATGCGAACAGCATGAAATGCAATTTGTTTATTTTTGGAAAGGGAAAGTTACTGTGATGTCACAATTTCGTGCGAAAATATAAAAGATATATCCAATTTAAAAGTTATATTAAAAAGTCATTTTTAGGTATGGATCTAATGTGAAATTTTACATAGATTTCAAATCCGCTGAAATTTTTACTCTATCTTTAACGGCCTAGAAGATAGAAAAAGAACTAATTGACTCCAGTTTAAGAGATTGTTTGTTGTTATTGCCTGACTGAAAAATTATTCCTCGAATCAAAACGGAAATGAAAGCAATAAATTAAGAATATGTGCCACGGGCAACACCGTGATGTAAGGTATTAATCTGGTGTAAAATTTTCAGCAAGTTTCAAATCCGTTGAAGATATATTCAATTTAAAAATTAGTTATTTAAAGAAAATCTTATTTTTAGGTATCAATCTAAAGTGAAATTTTCCGCAGATTTCAAATCCGTTGAAATTTTTTATCTATCTTTAACGATTCCGATTTTACGGAAAAAAACTTATCTCAGTCAATATGTTTTTTATTTCAATATGTTTTTTTTTTTTTTTTTTATTTCTTGCTCTTATTGAAAATGAGAATAAAGCAGAAATGGAATAGGACTGGAAATGTAATCTGTTTCTTTTTTTTTATCGAAGCGAAGAAAAAATTTTCTGACCTTCTCTGAAGCGATGGAAAAAATTTGGCATAGATCCAAGGTCACGTGGGGAGAAAAGTCAAGATTGGGGCTGTTCGTTCTTTCGTCCGAAGAAGAACCATGTAGAGAATAAAACTATTAAATTCATTTAAAAATCTTCTAGATTAAATTTTAAAATTTCACTGAGACCCAAAAATTGCAAAAAATTCGGACTACCCTGTGTTTTAAATCTCATTGCTGTAAGTGCTATAGAATCATCAGGATTTTATGGCAAGAAACAGACAAACACTTCCTTTTATAATAGTAGAGAAGGTACTATTTCACAAGTGCTTAGGCTGTGGCAGTCCTGTTATTGCTGTTTACATTTAGTACTTTGTTAAACTTTTTCATTCATCACACTTTTTACCTTCAAGAGAAAATGGTTGTTTTTCTTCATTAGTAACTCAATAATTTGCTCACACATGATTGAAAATAGCAAAAGAATTTAATGGTTTGGGCAATCCAACCAAATCTAAGATTTTTGTGATTTTTTTAAAAAATTAAATTGGTTTATAAATAATAATATATTTTTTCATAAATATAATAAAAAATCTTTGCCTTTTCAGCATTAGTTTCACTGACCCTCAGTATCCAGAAAATTTCATCTTTCCAGCAGAAAGACTTAAAACAGCAGTGTAAGCTTTTATTATTATTCATATAAAAAAAATTTAATAAATTCTTTAATATTAATTTTTTTTCTGATACATCATTTCGAATTATGAGAGTGTATTTTAATTTTTTGGATCATATATTATAGATCCCTAAATGCTCTTACTTAATTATTCTTTTGACTTTTGTTTCACGTCTTGTTAAAGCCAATCATATATTTGGAAATTTCTGTTATTTCTATTTCAGAACCTAAATTAAGTTTTTGCATGATTATTTTATCTATCTAATCAAAGCACTGACTTAACAGTGTAGGCAGGATTCTAAAAGAGAAATCACCTATATTCCGTTTTCAAAAAATGCCCAATGGGGTCCAAAAATCAGTTAGTATTTTGGCAGAAAAAAGTAATTTATTTGTAATATGTTTTTCATAGTAAATATAAACGAACAACCAAAATTCCAGAAATAGTTTAATTATGAATTGATATGATCTATCACCATTTTGATGTTGGGCTAAATGTCCTCTTAAATTATTCAAGTGGAACAATTGATACAGAATTCCATACATCCCACTGTGACATTTCATAGCCTAATAAGTTAATATATAGTCCTAAAGATACAATTGCATCCAATCGGACGACTCTATTGGTAGATTTGCCAAGAATGGAAGTAATTAGAATATTTGTATGTGAATTTTGAATAATACTAATTATAATCTAAAAACTTTCAAGCACATCAAGAGTAGATTTCTGAATCATGTTTCACAGTTCATGGTCAGTTAACTGTGCATTGTCCTTACTCTATTCAGATTGACTGTCGTTAGCATTTTATTTCTTAGAATGGTCATTCTAAAAGTTGAATCAAGCAAGGTACAAGAAATATCTGGCTATAAGTTAAATATTTTTTCTACATTAATGGTACTTTTACGCTTTGAAAACATCCCTTTATCACAAAGATTAAATTTTATACCTAACCTTTATTTAATGTCTGGATTTGTCATTGCTATGATTTTTGAACTGTTGAACATATATTAATATACTTTAGCTAGTTGCAAATGTTGTTTGTGTCCATAGCTATGATTTTGAGGAATGGAAAGTTTCATAAAAAATTTATTTTGAATTTGCACATTTTGTATGGAAATAATAGTAATTTTTTAAATCTGAATACTGTGCTTTTTATACAGAAAATTAAATTTTAGGTTTTAATGCTTTCACTGGGAAGTGCCAAAAGTTCAAAATTTAGCTTGGTCTAGATTTTTATATTTCTTCTCAATAAAATCCCTTATTGAGTTCTGTCTTATGCTTGTGTTTCACTTGCAATTAAAATATTTCAGATCAGCATTTCACAAAATTGAACTGTTGATGCAATTATGTAATTGCTTGCTATGAATGATCCTGATTTATATATTTTTTTAGAAATGAAAGTGCTTAGATTAAATAAAAAGTTTTGTTTTGTGCTTGGAATTATTTTTTCTGCAATTATTTCTTCCTATTTTTGAAAATAGAAAAAATAATTGTCTTGTAACTTAAAACATTGTATTAAATTATGTGCATACAACAAATAGTTTCAGTTTATTTAAGACGTATATGGACAAAATCTGTTTCATTTTCGTAATTTTTCAATTTATTTATCCCTTAGTGATCCTCCAAAGGTTCTAAAGCCTGGGCAGACACACGTGCCAGATTACCGAAACCGAAACAATTTCAGACGGCCTCAAGTTGGCATGGCACCCTACAATAAAAGAGCAACAATTGATCGAGGTGGTCATAGAATGATAAAGTAAGTTTATCAAAACTAGTGTCAAATATTTTAGACCTAAGTTCACTAGTATTTTGTTCCATTATTCCATTACAGTATTTACAGGCTGCACTGTTAAGATACAAGTTATGATTTTGCATTGGAATACATGGTTGATCACTGCAAATATTATTCTAAAATTAGTTATGTTCCTACCAAAGTTGAAGTCAAAATCACATGAGAGAATTTTAATCCTTTTAGTGTTATGAGATTTCTGAGACTTGCTTTTTCGCTAGAACAAATTAATGACAAAATTGCCACATCGTTTGGTTGAAAGAATCCTACTTGTCTGTCGATCATGAGAATAGTTATTACCACAAAATCTGGTTACAGCACAATCCCAGATAACAGAATAAAGGGGGGGGGAGGAGAGAAGCCGTTTGGGATAGCGATTTTTTCCGTTTAGCTATGAACATCTATTACTATGTATTTTGTATCTAATTACAGTATGTATGTAATTCTGAAAAGTTTTATAGGTCGAACAAATTTAAAACTCTTTGTAGGCTACACTTATGTTCTTTATTAGAGTTATAATTACATTTTTAGGATTTCAGTACATCAATATATACATACTTAGTGACAGTTTATAGCATATGAATTACTCATAAAAAAAACCTCAGTAATTTTTGTTTGCTTCTTTTGTCTATCCGAACATTTTCGAGCAAGAATATAATATATTTTATTAGAAGGACATCAGTCAGCGTTTCTTAGGCTGGTTAGGCTTACCTCTACTGCTCTAAAACCATCGTCAGCTGTTTCTCTGTCGTCGATTTTGGATAACCCGAGTTCGGTTAACAGGGGTTTTACTGCATTTTTCGTAGGAGATGCTTGAAGAAATGCATTCAAGTTGATCCCATTGGTTCATTAGGGACAAATTAGAGGTACATACAGCCTATGTCCAAACAGTTTGTGGTATGATGCAATGGTGCTGAAAGCAGTTGTCGGGAAATTTGCACATGTGCTCATAGAAACAGCTGTCACCGTCCGATATGTGAGTTGCCTAACTTCAGTTTTGACGTTTTTGAGAAGCAGCATTGGGAATTACAAAAAAAGGATAGCATGTGCTTGTGTCCTGTTGCAATGAAACAGCAAAAAGCCAGTATCATTTTTTTAAACTGAGTAAAGCGGCTACAGAAATGTACTTAGTTATAAAAAGCTTACAGGGATTCTATAGCATCCGTGACTGTAGGTTAATTACATTTTTCTACAGCTCGGACAGAGGGGAAAATACAGGAAGTTTGCAATCACTTCACATGCATTTTTTTGATTGGAAAGGTAATTTGTCTAAAAAATTTGCACCCTTGGGTGAAACAATATAATTGGATTTCTACAGGCAAGTGTTTGGATGTTTACCATGTGGTGTTAATTGACGTTGGCCCGAATCATGGACATCTGGGAAGTGATTTTTTTGCTCCATGGTAATGTAAGGTCACATACCACTTTGTAGGTTCAACAGTTCCTGATGCACCGCACCATCAGATAGCTGTTGTCACATTCCCATATTCTCCAGATCTATCCTCATATGGTTACTTCCTCTTCTCCAGGATGTGTAGATATTCCAGCTATCCATGCAGCTGTGACAGAGCAATTCACAGACATTTCAGTTAATGCTTTTCAGAACCCCTTTTAGAAATACTGGAAGCTCTGTGAATTCGAAGAGCCGAGGGTCTATTAGCCCTGTTCCTATGGCAACTGCCACTGCACAGACTTAGTGACAAGAACAGTTCTTGTGATAGACAGACAGTAGGAAACATTCTATGGGCCAAGAAGGCCCAAAACATACAAGGAAAACTGCAGGTAGCATATCTAATATATATGTGTATGACATATATTAGGTGACTTAAAGGTATGATAAAAGTTATACGAGTCATGTAAAAGAATAGGAATAAATGAATATTATTAATTTAATAATTTGTAAGTTAATTGTATATCAGTTGAAATATTGTGATGTTTAATGTACCTACCTACTACATTAATCAACTGGAAAATAATTCATTGTATTGTAATGAATGTTAATCCACAAATAAAATGATACGTTTATCTTTCCAAAGTGCTTGGTATGGTTCTGTTGGTAACTTTATAATTATTATTAAGTTTTAAAAAAAATTATTCTGAACTGTATTTAATGGAATTCAAACTGCAGCACAAACCATTTGATTTTGCAGTCACAATATGAGAGATAGAAATTATGGAAGCTATGGCAACGTTCCACCACCTAATGCTTATGGCGACAGGCATAATCATTACACTCCAAGACATCCTCAATCTTTTGGAGCTCAGTCTCATCACTCATCTGGTAAGTCAGTTTAATCTGGTGAAATGATTCTGTCACCTCTCTTCTGACATTGTATTTCTGCAACTTTATTGAATTTTTTTTTAATCCAGGTAGATTTTTTCTTTATTCCTTTAGATTTACATCCTAGACATTTTAGATGTACCTTTTCTGCAAATGTTAATTTCATAATTTTTCGGTGTATTCTTAGTGCAAAAATAGTGATGAAAATAATATTGCCTTGCTTCAGATTGTTTGGACTATTTGAAAATGGAAGCCTCACATGCACTGAAGCTTATTTCTGTTTTCATTAAAGTAGTCTTCAAAAATGTAGAAATTCAACACCTGCATTCATATTTCAACAAGTATTTCTGTTATGTGTGGTATTTTTACATTTAAATTCATCAGAGGAGTCTCAGTGTAACTTTTAATCAAGCATTGGAATACCTGAAAGAAATAGAGAAAACCATCGAAAGTAGGAGATGCGATCCAAAAGTATCTGATCACTTAATTTAAAAACCGTGCAACGTTAAAGGGATTGGTTTGGCATAAGGGGAACATTGCACCACTCACTGCTATAGGTCCTTTCACACATTATTTTATAAAAACGCATTGTTCTTGCTTTTGTTAAGCTGCTCATCGCACTTCTCGTGTTGCATACACTCAATCAAAGGAATAGAATCAGATTTTCTCTTAAACTTCAAGAAATTCAGAGACATACTTGAAGATGCAGTAGTAACCCTAGTCTATGAATGTTGTAAACATTTTACGATAACCAATGAACTTTTTGAATTATGAGCAGGCCACAACGAGAAAACAATTCCAAGAGTATGCTTAGAGTTGTTCTAGAAAATTAAGTTTTCTCAAGAATATAGCATTAGTTCCTGTTCTCGTGGATAATTTGGAGAGAAATTTCTACCAAAATATTACTTTCAGCTAAACAAAATCAGGATGCAAGTCACCAATTGCAAAACTCTAAAAAGCTAGCAGGTATGTAGAATTGATGTTGATAATTTCTTTTGCTTTTTGAGGAGAAGTGCATCATGAACACACATCAAGTCTGGCAACAAAAGATATTACCTTAAAGTTTTGTAGCATTTGAGTAACATTCTCAAAAGACTGGGTACTGCACCAGAGGAACCCAGAATCTGGAAAATGTTCAAATATTTGGGGTTGACAAATTTTCTGAAAAGATATAGGATACATAAAAAATGATATGTTAAAATACTATGTTTTTCCAAAGGATTTTGTTTACTACCTGTTAACACTAGAACATCCATCATGCCCATTCCCTTAAATTCCTTCAGTTTCATTTCAACACCAATAGATTGCATAAAAAATGAACAATATCAAAATGAGATATTTTTTTCATTTTAGTTAAATTCAATCTTTTTTTACAATGTTCTCATAATAAAAAAATTAGTTATGCCCAGAGATACAGGTCAAATTTGTGGAATAAAAATAAAGCACTGAAAGGTTTTTGATAAATTTAGTGTAGAAATATGTTTACTATCTGTTCTCTAAACTGAGTCACACACAAAAATTCTGCTTTGTGCTCATCAAATAAAATTATTAATTGTCATCAAAATGACGCCAACGGACGTTGTACTAACTAGAATTTGTATACCTATAACGGTGGCATTCATTGGATACGTTATAGTTTGATATTTAATTTTAAAATGTACTAAATTTTAGTATTTTATTTAAATTTTCAACTTACTGCATTTTTATATCATTTATCTACACTCATGTTCAAAATTAAGAAAATTTTTCATTGGATACGTTATAGTTTGATATTTAATTTAAAAATTTACTAAATTTTAGTATTTTATTTAAATTTTCAACTTACTGCATTTTTATATCATTTATCTACACTCATGTTCAAAATTAAGAAAATTTTGCACGTTATGTCGAATTTCGGAAAAACTAATGTACAGATTTTAATGAAATTTGGTACGAATATACAGTTATAGCAGAGAAAGAGATGTACCACACAGAAGTCATAGTACACACGCATGGTTGTCAGTAAAGCTCATCAGTGCAGGAATGTCCAAAATGCATGTTGTGAGATCCAACTGAAAATGAGTCTAATATGGGGTATAGTCCCCTCACACAGTTAAACATTTTACACAGCATAACGGACAACTGGACACGAGGCAGTTGAATCCCTGTCATCAACATATCCCACTCCTGCAGCAACGCAGTTTTCAGCTCTGGAATCGTTCTTAGAGGGGGATGACGAGATGCAATTGCATTCCTAAGAGCGTCCCAGACTTGTTCTATAGGGTTTAGGTCAGGGGATCTGGCTGGCCAATCCATATGCCAAATATTCTCACTTTCCAGATAAATGTTGACCAGTTGAGCCCAATGTGGATGAGTGTTGTCATCCATGAACAGGAGCCAAGGGCCTTCTGTGCCCCTGAAAAGTCGAATATATGGCTCTAAGATCTCCTCTCAATAATTCATAGCAGTCATGAACCCATTGTCAAACACATGTACTTTGCAAAAACGGAAATTCAATTCGTTAAAAATCGGGACATTTATTTCAAAACTGTCATATCTTTATTATGTACTCTTTCTTACGGTACAGTTATTTTTGAAATTGGTTAATAAATAAATTCGATGCGATCAAAAGTTGATCATACAAATTTCGGAATCTTGGGATATTTTCGCTAATTTTTTTAAAAACTGTCATATCCACAGCTTAATACTATTATTTTTTAAATTTGAAATTATCACTGAATACTTGAATCACTGAATACCGAGCTAAAATTGTGTTGTTAACTCGATTCTTAGACGATTTCCCGAGAAAGTACGCATCAGAAAATTACGAAATTATCATGGTTTGTTCATCGTATTTCTTGGACAATTTTGAAGATTTTTCTCCGATGCGGCTATTAGCACGGGTTTATTACGTGTCAAAATTGAAAAAGCGAAATTTCTAACTCGAGTGAGCAAAAGACATTCAAATTTTCAGTCTTCAGTCGAGATTTTTTTTTATAGAGTACCTCTAAACGGGAAGTTTTACAGCTCGAGTCTTATTAGAAATTTCAATTTGGTTGCTGTTAATATTTTTTTTGAAATTCGGGAAAAATCGGGACATTTTCGTTTTTTTTTTAAACTGTCATATGTATATCTTATGACCAAAATTTTTAAATTTGAAAACATCGCAGTATACCTGAAATGTACTCTTTCTTACGGTACAGTTATTTTTTAAACTGGTTAATAAATAAATTCGATGCGATCAAAAGTTGGTCAGACCGATTTCGGAATATTGGGATATTTTCCCTACTTTTCGTTAAAACTGTCATATCTCCAGCTTAATACTTTTATTTCTTAAATTTGAAAACATCACCGGATACCTAAGATTGTACTCTTTCTTATGATACAATTATTTTTTAAATTGGTTAGTAAATAAAGTCGATGGAATTAATAGTTGCTCACAATTTTCGTATCTTTTCGATCGCAATTTCCGATACAAAAGTAAAAATGTCATAGCTATAATTTAATATTATTAGTTTTAAAATTTGAAAATACCACGTGAAAGTTAAGAATACACTCTTTCTTACGGTAAATTATTTTTTAAATTGGTTCATAAATAAATTCGATGCAATCAAAAGTTGGTCAAACTTATTTCGTACTTTTTAGATTGCGGTGCATTTAATGCTCTTTACGGAACTTAAGGTTACATTTTCTGACTAACGGGTTTGCCAGATATCAAATTTATCGTAGCAACAATTACAATTTTATTTGGCGAGGGAAAAGGCTCGCTTTTCTCACTCTGTTCTCAGACGGTTTACCGAGAAAGTACAGATCAGAAAATTACAAGTTTTACGCGGTTTATTTATTTTGTACAGGGAACAAGATGAGAAGGTTTTTAATGATGCCTCTAGTTTAGGGTGCATTAAGTTTTAAAGTAAAAAGAAAGGGAAATCACTTGTGCTAAAGGAGTCTTGATTTGCGAAGCAAACCAAGTGGCAAAACCAAATGGACCGAATTATTTCGTCGCAGGATATTGACTCTGCGAAAGGAAGCAAACCAACTGGTATCTGTGAAAGGAGTGTTGGTTTGCAAAGCAAACCAAATCGCATTGCGTAGCAATCTCTAGGAGTTGGCGAGCGTAAGCTAGCAGGGGCGAAGCCCTCGCTGTGTCGTCATGGGCCGGAAAGTCAAATCAGGATTATACGAATTGATAAGATAGTTTCGCAGGAGATTAACTCTGCAAAAGGAGTGTTGGTTTAAGAAGCAAACCAAATGGTATTTCGTAGCAATCCCCGGGGGTTGACGAGTGTAAACGAGCAGGGGCGGAACCCCCTAGTTCTGTATATTTTAACTGTGTCGATTCTGATCGAAAACTTTTATTAATAATTTTGTCTGCTCGTTTTTGTAGTCTGCTGCTCTTTATTCAAAATTGTCATATGTTTTAAACGTACCAGTGATTAAGTTTTGGTATTCGTCCTCGCCTTTCTTCAAAATTGTGATGTTCGTGTTTAGATATACAGTAGTTAGGCTTTGTCATTTGTCCTCGTCTTCGTCCAAAATAGTTTGCTTGCGTTAATTAGAAAAAAATGTGATTTTTCCTGAAACTTTGAAATTTTTATTATACGTACCCGCTCTCAAGGGATGATTTGGAAATATATACGTACGCGTAATTTTAAATCAATGTACGTAAATGATACCTAATTCCTGCTCAAGTAGAAATAGGAGTCCACTCCTGGCCATCCCTTGTCCGGCTTTAAAATCTTGTTGGAAGCCTGAGTGGTCTGGGTTATAAAGGGTGACTGGACATACCATCCATATTTGAAACTGGCTACATTAGGCGCGTATACATTTGCGACGAGCCTTTAGTTCTCATAATTGGGACGGGGTGTTGGGCGACAAACGAACGGCTCGTGGCGATTTTTCGAAGAACACAAGGGCGTTCTAGGTCCAGATTGGGACGGCGTCGTGAGTACTTTTCGTTCTGATCGCGAACCTCCAGGCTCCATCGTCATCACCGTTTGCTAAGAAATGACTGCCTGGTGGTTCCTTCCCTTCCCATGGATCGCTGGAAGTTCGTTGTGAAAATAATTTTAACGAGCTGCTCACGACCTTTACGTGTAGCTGTTAACTAACGCGTGTATCGCGTTACTTTCTGTTTCTGGAGCGCACCTCTTTTTATACTGACTCAGCCATCGAGCATCAGCGGCGCAGCTCCTTTGCATAAAACAGTCTGTTGGTTATAATTATTTGGCCACTTGGTACATAATTTTCCAAAACTAAAAGGGTGGTAGAATTTATAAAAAAAGAAATCTTAATCAGGTTGTCCCGAAATATATTTTAACAGCTACCCTCTGCACCTAAATTACCGGGAAAGCTAATTCTGCCTTCCCAATCACGTCATTCCTAATAACGGTAATAAAAACAAAATTAGAAAAAAAATGTAAGTTTGTTAGCGGCCGCCGCGCTCCCTTTTTTTCTCCACCCTTCCACCCCCAGCGGTGGTCAGCACCCGCGGAAGCAGGCAGTAGCAACAGCGAGATGCATATCGGACAGGGCTAATTATTAATTAACCGGGAGTCCCCGTCCGTACACATCCGAGGCACTCGAAGTGGATGGAGCGATAAGAGAGAGAGAGAGAGAGCGGATCCGTCCAAGGTGACTCACGGTTCACAGGCGGGACGGAGGCGCATGATGTTGCTAGCTGTAAGGCTGAATGGGCCGCCTCCGAGTCTGGTTAGCAACGGCATGTTCCGCAGCTTAGGGCGCCCTTCTCGAGTGGCCCTTCTCGGAGCACGATCGATGCGCCGACGCGCCTCGTCCCTGGCGGTCGGGCCCGCCTGCGCCCCGGCGACGTGGACGCGGTGCCGTGCCCTTTTTTTTTGTTTGTTTTGTTTCATTCTCTATTTTTTTTTGTTTTTGTTTTGGTTTATTTTTCGCGAAAGCGATTCTGAAGAGGGCGTGCGGGGCGAGGGCGTTGTGTATTAAATTGGCTACATAAAGGGCAATTAAACGAGGGCTAACTGGATTTCGCGCGGGTATCAGCCGGTGCGGTTTTTTGGAAATCACGCTCGCGATTTGTTTTTTGTTGTTGGGCTGCTTTTCCCGTGCGCTTTTTTGAGCTCGGCGTTGGAACAGTTGCTATGCTGTAGGCCTTGCGTGTTTTAGTTTGGGGTTTTTCTTTTTAATTCGATGTGTGTTTTTTTACCTCGTGGGGTGATGTTGTTTCGAAAAGCTTTCTATCAAATGTGTCGAGATGCTCCAGATGATTTTTCTTTTCTTCTTTTTTTTTTAAAGCGTTCGATTGAACTGGCATCAGGAAAATAAATCCAACCAGTCTTGGCTGAATGAAATGTGAGATATAAAGTCTCTGGGTCGTGGTAATTTTATGGGGTGTCTCACATTGAATCATGTTATGGTTGTCTTCACCTTCGTTTTAAACTGTGTCGAAAGGCTCCAAATGTTATCTTTTAAAGGCGCTCGTTTGAACTTGCAACAGGAAAATAAATCGAACAAGTCTTGGCTGAGAAGAAATTGGCGATAATGAAGTCCCTGGGTTCGAGATTTGACCAATTTCGTGTAGTTTTGGCAATTGCATGGGCTGTCTCACATTGAATCATGTGGTTGTCGTCACCCTCATTTTAAATTGTGTCGAAATGATACAAATGATTTCTTTTAAAGGCGCTCGTTTGAACTGGCAACAGGAAAATAAATCTAACAAGTCTTGGCTGAATGAAATGGGCGATATAAAGTCGCTGGGTTCGAGATTCACAAAAGTCGTCTGGTCGTGGTGATTGCACGGGCTGTCTCACATTGAATCATGTAATGGTTGTCCTCACCCTTGTTTTAAATTATGTCTCAAATGTGTTTATAGGCTCACAAAGTTGTTTTCTTAGCGCTCGATTGAACTGGCAACAGTAAAATTAATCGAACAAGTCTTAGCTGAATGAAATGGACGATATAAAGTCGCTGGGTTCGAGATTCACAAAAGTCGTCTGGTCGTGGTAATTGCATGGGCTGTCTCACATTGAATCATGTTGTGGTTGTCTTCACCCTCGTTTTAAATTATGTCTCAATCGTAAATGCATTGCCATTTCAGTCTTTAAGGTTTTGTTGTGGATATATAGGATTCTTGTTGCTGTAAGTGCCATAGAATCGCCAGGATTTTGCGGCCGCGAAAAAGTAGACAACTTTTACTTTGCACTTTTTACGTAGACAATGTGAATTCAAGATTTAATTTCACACAAGTGGTAAATATGATGTGTGTGTGGGGGGGGGACGTGTAATGTTGAATTATTGCAAATCTAGTGGATTAGTTGTTTTTTGCAAGATCATCCTAATCTTTTTCATCAAATGGAAAGAGGACGTTCTATTTCGAATGTTTTGTTATTTTAAATATTTGTGCTTGTGTGAGCATCTCTGAACATTGTTTTAACGTGTTACAAGAAAAGTATAGGCGGGAGTAAAATTAGTTGTTTGTACAGCAACATTTTTTTCTTTGGATGGAAACCTTGTATCATTAAGTCTTTTCATTTTATTCGTATTTTCATTCTTAAATACGTTTAGGTTATTGAGAGATATTCTATCTCGTAGTGTATTACCCCAAAAGCATAGCTCTCAAAGGAACATCTCCTTCAGATATGTACGGACTACACGGCCCCGCGGTACTCTCGCAATCTTTTCTCACAAGGTTTACTGTCTAGTAAAAAACGGGATCGTAGGCCCGAAGTACCCAAACAATCTTTTTCAGCTTTCGTCACACAACTCTGTTTCCTTCTTTCCCCCCTTCATAACATTTTTTTGGAGTTCCATTTCTGGCTTCCGTGTGCACACAGCGAATGAGTTAGAACATCAGTTCGGCTTCATGACTGAACGATAATAATTAATATCGATCTCGACTATTATAGAAGGAAGAGTATGCGGTGTCTAGATGAATCTATAGGACTTACAGTAATGAAATTAGGCCTACAGGTAGTCTAGTCTTAATAAATGAATAAGAATCAAATGATTTGACATTCAGACTTTCGCGAAAGAAATCTTTGGACCTGAAATTAAATTTTGCAAGTATAGAAATAGCACGTGCGACTTTATTTGGTTTCGCGTAGAGATGTCTGATGACAACAGCGTGCGAATGTGTTTAAAATTTGCTTAAGCATATTTTACTTTACATTGTCTTATGTTTAGCGCAGCTTGGCCAAATATGGCTTTTGCGCAATAAAACCTGAAAACAACCACAGAAGTATTCCAAAATGTACTGTTTGATAGCTAAAGTTTATCAATACTTTTGTTGTATTTCATTAAACTTTACTTCTTGCTGCAGCCATGGTGTAAAAAAATATAATCGACGTGATCACTGATTTTTACAATCAATCATACATATTTCTAAATTTTATGTACATGGCTAAGAGTTCTATTGCATTGGAGGAAGATAGTTTTTTTAACATAAAAGTTATTTTGCAATGGTGGTGAATGTTGACAAACGTTAAACATTTTAATTTCGGTTTACAATTTATCCCTATTTTCTTCATGTTCTTATCTTTCAAGTGTATCTTGCTATTTTATCGTCTTTTAATAGTAAGTAAGCTCTTATTATTAAAGGGCTTATTAGATGGTGACTTTTTCCAAAAGAACTCCCTATAGTATATCTTAAACCAAATTGACAAAAACGCGTATTTTTCCACCGCGTGAACGCGTGAAATCACTTTTACCTGCATTTGCTTTGTCATCGCAATATTCAGTTCGAGTTATTCGGAATAAAAGCCATAGGGGTATCCCCCCTATTTACGAAAACTTCCATGCAACGGTAATTGGATTGCAATAAATCCGCTTCGTTTGTTTTCAAAAGCTGAGGAGGAAGTCCGGCTGAATTCCACAATAGATGGATCCCTCGCGAACAATAAAATTGTCTGATATATCCCCTAACAAAAAGTTTATTTTCCCTTTTATTTTTGTCGGCGAGTCAGAAAAATATTCCCTATCGATTTCCATTGAAACAACAATTTGGATTTGTTCCGATTTCTTTATGTCGCTCATTTTCTGTTCCACCCCAATCCAATTGCTTCTTTGCTCTACAGCTTTTCTTTTGTATCGTCATTTTTTGCCCTCTTTTCTCAGTCCCAGACCGTTCTGAATACATTTCCTTCGTGTTTGGGATGTCTATTAAAACCTTAGAAAGTGCAACCGTTGGGTTCTGTTCTGTTCTACTTGTATTTTCATGTCGTGTATTGATTTTATTAGCGAGTCTTTTTTAAAGCAATTAATTTCACAAAACATTTCTACTGTTAAGTTTTTGACACGTTTTAGATACTTGAAAGCGCCGCCTTACTTGTATAGTGATCATAGTCTTTGTTTGGCCACCCAGTAGCTCCAGGGTTTTGAATCCCGGTCTGTAAGCGCCTGAATGTTGATAATTATCCATGTTAGTCCAACATCCTGCATGCGTATTCCTTTTCTGTACAGAAAGCATGTCGGTACGCTTGCTAATTCAATCAATTTGCTGTCCCTAGGAGTAACGGCGGCTTATAATCCACTGTGCTCCTTTACAAATAACCGTCAGTTCGCCCCTTGCAGCGCCGTAGGTTGAACAAGTCATTGGTCAGGCATTAAAAAAAATGAACTTGACAGATGTTTTAAAAAGGATCATTAATGATTATACTATTTTCTTTTCTGAGTTAAAGATGTCTGAATTCATCCACAATTGCCGTGCTAAATCGATCTTTCACGGTGTATAGTGAACAAAGGATATTTCACTGGTACTTGCAGTTTCTCTGACCTCTAACAAATATTTCGTTCCATACTTCTTGTCTTGGAGAATCATTAGTCACATGCCTTAAATCTCCCCACCACTGCGATACCACGTTTCATTCTTCACTGAGGATCTCTATAATTTTCATATCATTATCTCCCTATCCGTAAAGAAAAATATTGCTAATTATTTCTTCTCAATCCTTCTTTATAATTTCTTTTCAAATGCTCTTGTTTTCTAAATGCATTTATCAGGTCTTCTCGGCGATTTTTTTTTTTAAAGTTCTGTTGTTTCTAAACTTTGAAGACTCTCATTTCTCATCAGGATGCATCGTGACAGAAAACAACGATCTGCACCCAACAATAACAATCGCCTGCTTTGGTGATTTCGGAACTCGCTCCTCTTGTATGGAAGTGGTCGAGTGTGGGTTCGAGAGCGGCGACTTGCGGAAGGACCTCGGCAAGAAAGATTGCCCATTTGAAAACGGGCGCGTCACTGGGCGGATTGGCCTTCTCCAATCAGCGTGAAATTCCATCGAAAGTTCTGACCACTTAAACTGTCGCGTGTGGTGATCGATCCCAAAAATCCGCGTCCCCCTGACCTTTCCAGACTGATGTACCTATCCAACTCCCATCCGCATCCATCGCCACTAACAATCCGATGGAGTGGCAGCGCGAGATAAGCGAGTGCGGGGAGGACCTTCGACAAGTCGGTGGGGTGGAGGAGAGGGACAAAGTCCCGTAATTACGATCATTACGGCGAGAGCACTAATTACTGGATAACTCTCCTCCGATGCAGCGATTTAACGCTGTCAGCCAAGCGCGTTCGGCCTGGGTGCACCCGATTCTTGAAACCGGATAAAGGCCCTCTTCCTTGTTCCCTGGCAATCTATATCCATCGTTGGGAACTCCCGCTGTCCAAGAATATGAAGTGGCCAATTAGAGGAGGCTCCCACTGTTGCATTGTTTGGCACGGAAGAAAATTGAATGTCTTCATTTGCAGCCCAGCCGCTAATGACCCGCCTGTTGTAGTACGTCCCGCGATTAAAAAGGCGGCTGGCATCTCGAGTGGGGAGGGAAGGGAACACTTAAGAAATCGAATGTCTTGGCGGAGGCGCGCGTTCGCCCCAAAAGAAAGGGGATCTTTGGAAAGAACTTTTAACCACTTTCGGTATTATTTGAGGGTAGTTTTGAAACACTCGTGTTTTTACTAATTATTCAGGACCCGATATAGTAGTCCTTTTTGTGTTCCGATTAGTGGATTTTACTCGTAACAAGTGGGTTCTGTGTCATCAAATCGTTTTCGGATTCTTTCTTCGATGGAGGTGGTTTTTTTTTGTTTTGTTGTTGTAGATGCGGGTTTCGGTTCCTCGTCTACTCCATGTAGTCATTAAAGTGGTGCTTGGAAGTCATTGTATCGAAAATGCACGTTCGCAGTTGCTTAAATAGTACTGTATCTGCGTCGTGTTCGTTTGATAGTGGGGCGGTTATCGTTATTTTGCTGTCTTTTGGGTTTAGAGTGTTTAATTTTGATGACATGTCTTCCTTTTACTGTATTTTTCGTTAGAATTTTCAAAATGTGGCAGTTATTGGTTACTTGTTAATTGGGAAGATCCTTTAATGATAAATAACCTAAGTAATTTATTTTTGGGAATCTTAAAGTGATTTATATTGGGTACGTGCAGCCACTTACCAACTTTTATGGAATGAATTTAGCATTGTGGTGTCGTCGCCTCAAAACGGTAGCATAAAAACAGTACGAATCGTACACAAGAAGACATCCAATAGCTAAGATATTTAAGTTCTTAGTATTCCGAGAACATTAAGAGAAATGTACCATATTTACATCATCACTTTAACATCGTTACATCAATACATACAAGTATGTATATATCACAGTCCAGCGCGGTGAACCAGTGTCACCCTCTGCGTCTGGCTCTGTAACGTCGTCTCCCCGCAGTCTACAAATAACCCAACGGTAAATGTCCAAAACCAATCGGATCATCTGTACGAACACCGCCTCCAGAGGACGTTCTATTTTACCTGTTCTTCATAAGTCGTCGTAAAGAGCGCGACACAAGAACAGCAGCTAGCGCCAAAATATAACCAATCGGAATACATTCGACATTCCGAGGACGATAGAGTAGGCACCTGCTCTGCAAGTGACCCTTCCTAAAAGTCAAGCACAACAGAGTTTCTCATGATGTCACAGCATTTTCATCTTTATTCCATTATTCTCAAACAATTTATTTTTCTTCGAATGAATGAGACGAAACTAATTTTCCGAATCAAATAATCCAAATGATAATTAATAAATATGAATCTTGTATTGAACGCCTCGAAACAAAATTTGAGTGTAAAATTTCATGCATTCATCGCAATGAATTACTTTGCAATGGATGGATATTGAAAGCGGAATGCATTATTGAACTTTAATTGGATGCTAGTGTCGTACTACAGCTTTCCGTTAAAAAAAAGATCTTAAGGTATTTTGTGTTCTGCATACAGGAGCACCAAACCTGTGTCTACTATAAGAACAGTCTGCGTCATTAAGTCTGCTCCTGTCGGTTGCGGTAGAAAAACTGACTTTATTCCCTTTCCAGGGTTGATAATCGAAGAAATGTATCCGACTTTTCACACTGGCTCTTTTATGATTTTTTTACTTGTTGCCAAGCTTCGGTACTAGTAAACTACCTCTTACCACTGTCACTATTCGCTAAAAACCATAAAATAAAGACATTTACCAGTCTTCCGTACTCAAAATGAACGAACTAGTTCCTATTGCGACCGCATTTATCCCTTCTGTGAGTAAATTTTCCTTCTGTATGTCCTGTTACTTGACTATGTTTGGCGTAGCTTGGCCAAATGTGGCCCTTGTGCCATAAAACCCTAAAACCAAGCAACCTATTGCGACCGCCACTACCGACTTGAGAGTTAGTTCTCGTGGTAGTCGGACCACTATTGTATAACTGTCACACATAGATTTTTATTAGTTGGGGAAAACCGCTCCATCATGTCAGCAATTCAGCATTGTCAAGAACCTTTCTGTCAATCACATTTGAAATTGTACAAACCTTGGACATTTATAGCGACCCTTTTTTAATTTTTCATCTCCAATTTTTTTCAGACTTGTTGGGTCACTCTCTGCATTTATCACGTTTTGCCTTTTTGAATCACTCGGGATTTTTTTTTTTTTTTTACAATTTTAATGCTGAACTAAAATGGGAATACCCCATATTAGTTTAAATTGTTATCGTAATCTTAGTCGCGAGATTTCGTATTTTTTACCCCATACTTTGTTTTTTCGAGGGTGATTTATTTCTTATCCATTTCATGTTTTACCCTGCAGGTGTTATGTCGCCTATTCTGGCAGTTCAATTTTTGTACTGTCATCAGTACAATGTATCAGTTGTACTGTCGTCAGTTTTATTTTCTCATCTTTACAATTTAAATTTTATTGTTGTTTAGGCTATTTTAACGCATCCATTTTATTAGTTTGTTTTTTTCTTACGTTTGGTGCAGTGATTTTTTGTGCCAAAGAACCCACTAACTATGTATAGCAACTGTTTATGGTGTTGATGTAACGTTTGAATCTCTATCTCTTCTCTACTACTTATAAAAGGAAGTGTTTGTCTGTGTCTCTATACGCAGTGTCCTGACGAATCTATGGCACTGACTTACAATAAAGAAATTTGGCGCTCAGATAATCCTACGGAATTTTAAAATTTATTCTAGAACATTTCAAAATTAATTTATTAGTTTTTTTTTTCACCTTTTGTTTTTATTTCTGGAATGTGACGTCACCCCTACCTCGAATGAAGAAGCTATCCGATTTTTCGATTTTCGACGTCACAAGGTTTTTTTTAGCCCGAATGGAACTATGCCAACTTTTCTGATTCTGGCGTATTTTGATTTACATTTATTGATAATAGCCACTTTGATGCCATCACGGCGTTGCAAGTGGAGTTCCTTAGCGAAGCAAACCAAATGGGAATTCATAGCAATCACCGGGGGTTGGCGAGCAGTGGTCACACCTGACCCCACGAAACGAAATGTCACGGGCTACGTCGTACTGTCCACGCAATAGCTAGTGTGAAATACTAGGAAGAGCCAAAAATCTAAAACGACTCATTTCTGACAAATCTTAAAATGACAGTGTTCGATTAAATCTCTAATCTATTGGCATGATTAAAATTGGTGGAAATTCGACATTGAAGAAATTGACACCTCTTCGGTAGAAACGACCGTAACTTCAATCTAGCACGTGCGGAGCAGGCGTCGCATTTAGCATGGACAATACTCCCGCTTGCATTTTTTCATAAGACACTGAGGGGGAGGACGGAAACTCGACCCGCATGATATAAACCCTTGCCGCCATGCGCTAGCGCTCATCCCTTGTTATCGAATTTCACGATTTTTTTCTCCGTTTGTCAATGATTCCTCAGATCCAGAAGGTGATAGTAGTGAGAGAGAAAGTGGAATAGATATTTTTATCTTTTTTCCCCCTCTTCTCATTGTGTTACTTCTACTGAACGTGCTTCTCGTGAAGAGATTGTTGAGAGCTTTGTCTGTGGGGGTGGTTCTGGCCATCTACATTCGACCTTATCGAATTGTTGCCTTTTTGGGTGCTTGCTTTGTTCGCTTTTGTGAATTGATTGTTTTACGCCTGTGCCTATTGGGCTTTTAAGAGTTCATATTTGGGAGACAGATTGGCCCAATGGGGTACTGAAATCGATACCAATGGGAGACCACGTTCCACAGGTGCGATTAAAGGCTTCTATCAAGAAAAACATCTGAGCTATGATCAGAAAAGAAACCTTGCTAAAATCAAGGGAATCGGACTACTTTCCTTCAGGGAATTAACAATTTTCAGAACTTCAAATTCCAGCATAGATGAGGATCACCTAGTCTGCCCGGTCTGGACTCCTCAACAGGCCCGAAACCTCTACAGCCTGTATTGGGATACCAAAGACGACAATAAGCTCGGCCTCCACATTTTCCATAGGAAAAACAAGAGTACAATTTTTAAGAAAAAGCGCTATGTAGAACAGGTTTTGAATCGCGAAATCGGTCTGTGTCCACTGGTTTCTACTGATGTGAAATGAAGAGTTAGCCATATTTGTAAAATTGCTCTTTATTTAAAAAATTACAAATATCTAAAATAAAATCATACAAGTATAAGTATGCTGTTTTAGAGTCAATTATGTGGAGCGGTTTTACTGCATTTTTGTGCCTAGTAAGTACTTTTTGTTTTACATTTATGTATCTGCAGTACCGTCATAACTAAAAAAAATTGATATCTAGTTTGATATGTAGAAAGACTAAATGCATGATTCTGCTTCCCGTAAAATTACCCCAACTGGAATCTACTGTTTTGTAGCACGTATTTTTGTCTTTATGCAGATCAAACTAGAAATTCAATTTTTTAGTTATGACGCTATTGCAGTCGGGATTCGAATTGTAAAAAGCTGTGTTCGAGTTTTGGAGAACTGCATGTTTTTCAAAAAATGAAATATTAATACAAAGGAAAAATATTTTCATTTAAAATTGTGTTACTACAGCGTCGTGATTTATATTTACGATCGTCAAAATAGCGGGCAATATTTCAACTCATTGAGTAGAAAAGTCTATCTTTCGAAATTTTTTTTTCCTTCCCCCAATGGCGGTCACATATGAACTTGGCCATTGCCAACTTGGAATCATTGGTCACTACAAGGCCGGAAGTGATGGCCACTTGTAAAGGAGCACCCAGTGGGGGGACCATCATTGCTCCTAACAAAGGACATCACAATTTACAACCATGCCTTGACCCCGGATTCGAACCAGAAACCTTACGATCCAGAGGCCAACTCCTTAACCACTAGACCAGTTGGTCGGCGTTGATGATGCTTTAAAGAAATTCGAGTATGGTAGTTGCTAGGTGAAATATTAAAATGTTAAAAGCTTCATGCAATGTGAAGAAGACATCTGCAACAAATTTATTATTCGGGCCAACCTTTTAAATTTGTCATAAGCGCCTAGCATTGTCCAAATTCTTTTGATTACTTTCAGTACAGCTAAACAGAAACTGATCGATTGTCTCCCTCTGCCTTAGTTGCTTCCAATTTTTCTTCAGAACACATCCAAAGAAACAACAATATCCATTCCAGCTAGTTCTCTCTTATTGGGTGTTTTGTTTGTGTTCGTAACATTTTATTTTCCCTCTCATCGTTGAAGCCTTGCTAATAGCATCTCCTCTTTGTCTGCCATTGGTCCGACATTTAATAATGTTGGAAGCATAGTTCATTACCGCTCGGGAGTGGGAGTTTCAAGTGGTATCGGAAAGGATCCAATATCAGAGAACATGGTCTATTTTTTTCTATAAAGCCGGCGCCTTGCAGAAATTGTTCAACAGTTTCTGGGCGTTCGCAGAAGCAAACATCCTATGAACCGTGATTCTGCTTTATTTCGATCGACAACTGCGACTTGGAGATTTTTTTTCATCTTTATCGGAACTATGTTTCTCACGGGAATAAAAAAAAATTGTAGACATTAAAATAGTGAGATCAATTGAATAATTACAATTTATGTATGTCACACACAAACGTTCGTGGCTCGGAAAACGTCATTATTTTTTGTATTGTTGAATGGCGCCAACAATTTAAACGGTACAGCTTTTAGCGGTTTCAACGGCCTTGGCGTTTTTTTGGTCCACTTATAGTGGCGAGTTAAGACAATCCATCTGTATTACGGTTATTGCGTTTTTTATGGCAACCTTTGCAAGCGGAAAATTTAAATTTTCATTTGAATACTCCAGAAAGTTCTTTTAAAATCCTTAAAACTGTGATTTCATTGGTTCATTTGAACTAATTCTTTCCTTGGCGACTTTAGAAGTGCGCCAAAAAAAAGCGCCAATACCGTTGTCACTGCTATAAACGTAGACTGAAGCTGTACTATATAAACAAATCAACTGCTATGAAATTCATTTTCAAGTTCCGCCGCTCAGTTTCAATATGCTCGATTTGAGCTACATGCTCAATGAGCCAGGATTATGAGGTGCATGGAATAACATGGAATAGCTCGCTACTCTAATGAAATTCTTCAGCAGTCTGATTTCCGAAAAGAATGAGAAATATGGAAGATAGAAATCAGTGCAAAAATAAGTTTGGCAAAATAACTTTAAAAAAATGCCGAATCGCATTTCAACGAGGAAATGGGATGAAATTGAAGTAGACGTTTAGAATCTAATTGCGATAGCATGACTGAAGTGTGCTTTTCGCCGTGCATTTTACTGGAACTAAGAATCAACACAACTAAGAAGTACATGAATTGTTGTGGCTTAGGCAGGGACGGTGGTAACTACTTGAATATATTTTCGGATAATTTTATTTAGAAGCATGAAACATGAATATATGTTTGTTTTAAGAATTTAAAAGAGATATGAAATGGTGAGTAACGACTAGGGATGCGACATCGATGTCGATATTTTCAAAACATCGATGTTTTTTTTAAAACATCGATGTATTGGAGTCGATGGTTTTGTAACATCGATGTTTATACTTGTCGATGTTTTATTTTTAAATGAAAAAAGTACCGTTATAAGAATTTAAAATAAAACCAAGTAGCATAATTTTTATAATCAGCAAACTGAACATACTTTTAGATCTGAAAAGTAGGGATGCGACATCGATGTAGATGTTTTATAAAAAAACATCGATGTTTGGAGCCGATGTCGCATCACTAGTTGCTAAACCAATTTTAAGAAATGGGGAGAAAAGTTTAAATACACTGAATTTTAAAAACATCGATGGTTTGGGAGCGATGCATTATCAACATCAATATTTTAATTTTGAACATCGATGTAGCATCACTAGTTGCTATACCAGTTTTAAGAAATGGGGGGAAAAGTTTATATACATTGAATTCTAAAAACATCGATGTTTTTGGGACAATGTATTATCAACATCGATGTTTTAATTTTGAGCATCGATGTTTTGCTGTCGATGTCGCATCTCTAGTAACGACACACTGCCATCAATAGATGTAGGCCACGATGACTGTTTAGCTACATGGATCCTTTCATACTTGTTTTTATTCATAAACTAGCAGGTCAGCAAACGTGAGTTCTTTTTGTATCCAAAAAATTTGCATCCAATTCGGACTACTTGGAGGTATTGATCTGGTTTAAAATTTTTCGCAATTTTCACGATCGCGAAGATAGAAACTCTTGGACTGGATAAAAAAGAAATGAACACAAATAAATTTTTTTTATTTCTTTTGTGTTTTGCTTCGCTGAAATTGTTTGTGCTCAGGAAATAAAAGAAGGAAAAATTCAGAATGCGATCTCTTCACACTGTTGCCATTCTAAGGAAAACAAAATAATAAATAAATGCTAATAAATTATTTAAAAAATGTTCTAGATTAAATTTTAAATTCTAGCTTTGCATAAAATTAGGACTACCTGTGTTCCAAATTTCAGTACTGAAATTCCTATGGATTCGTCTGGACGCCGCAAGCAGACACTTCTTTTTATAATAGTAGAAATTATGTGTAAATTTATAAAATCTGACTTAGTTCCATTTTTAATGCATCAGCGAATTTTTATATAAAGCCTGATGCAATAAAAAATACTTACTCTCTTAATATGGTTGAACTCCACATCTGACCCTTGTGCCGTCAAAAATATCAAGCCTTACTCGATCGAAAACTTGTCTTTGCTTGACTAAATTAAAACTATTTTGCTTTTTAATTCCTTTTTTAAAAATTTTATTAAATTCACAAACAGTAACTAAATACAAAGATACGTTAATGCCAAATACTTAAGCTCTGTTACTACTTTCAACCTAGGCAACTAGGCTAGCTTTTAAAGCAAAATCATCTCGAAACTAGTATTTTCAAAATTTTGACGATTTTTCGAACTTTTTGGTAATTAACCGAGGTCAACGATTATTTATTCCTTTAAAAACTAATAGCAGACAGAAAAAGGTTTTTGCGATTTTTTAAGAGCATTTTCCAAAGTATGCCAATTTTGAAGTTTTGATGCCAAACCGTGGCAACCTTGAAAGTAAAACATCGGAATCTGTAATTGCTATATTGCCTTGAAACTCTTAGGAAAATATTGTTTTTGAATTTAAAAAAAATTTAAATTTAAATTTCTTGACTTCAGCGTATGTTTCACGTTTTGTTTTTTAGTCGATTCATTTTGTATTTGAGCAATTAAAATTGCTACTAAAATAGGGTTTAAGATGAGACCTGCTACGATTTCGCAAGTGCTTTGGCTGTGGAGTATAAAGTATCTGCATGAATATCCGTTGGGCGCTGTTTTTATTTGTCTCCTTTCGCTTTACCCAATATTCCGTGATAATTTATCACCAGAAGTTTATTTCGTACTGCCTCTTCACCCATGGATCTGACATTGAAGTATCATAAATATTTTCGTCGGCTGGGTCAAATTATGCTCCCTCTTTACCCCAAAACTGCTGTCCACTTGGATCAACCCCTTGACCACTGAACTTGTCAGAGATAAATTGGAATGGAAGGGTAACTAGTAAGTCATTTATGCTATCTTTCCTCCCTTGGGAAATAAAACGATTCTCTGGTAATGGGGTGTTTATTTGTTGCAAGGGTGTATTCGATCGTGAAGGATGTGCTCCAAAAATAACTCGGAATATTTAGTATATTTAGTGTCACAATGTATTACGACGCATGTTGATTTGAGTGCATGCTACACTTACGATTATTTTTTATTTTCATTCTTTGTATCTAAATTTCAAGAATTTTTATTTGATGCATGCAAGGTCTGTCCCAAAAGTAATGAGAAAAAATTTTCTGCGCATTTCTGGCACATCCCCAAGGAAAACCGGTGGTTCAGAAATGCGGATTGGAAT